>JANLCG010000017.1:0-2921940 GCA_026119515.1 Ascochyta koolunga | reverse complement strand
ACAAACTAAGGTGCAAATCTTGATGCTGAGGTCCAACCCCTCTCAGGGTTTTTCAGTAATCGCCGTCGCGTCTGGCAAGATTCTCGTTCTTCGTTTACGTATTCAGGCGTTGTCCGAGAGTGAAAGGCTGGGGGAGAGAAGACGATAGCGCGACCGGCGCATGTAGCGCCTTCAAGTAATTTTAGATTCTTCTTTCTGTCCCGCTGACCATCTTCTCAGGACAGCCACCGGCGCCACTCAGTCTCAAACTGCTGCAGCTCAGCTGAAGCCGCAATCTCGTTTGCCGCGCAGCTGGATCTGACGTTGGGTTCAGTGGGGCGCAGCACGGACGGCTGTGAGATGACATGGGGCCGAAAGGCACGGGTCATCATCGAGCGGTTGCCCGAGCACAAGGCCGATTGCATGGGGTATGACATGTCTACGGGTCAGAATTGGGCAGTTTGCTGTCGCAGGAAGGAAGACCGAAGACGCTTTGTGATGGTGAGGACAGCAAGAGGGGGCACCCTGCTCACAGATTCTAGCCTCAGCACGTAACAAATGTGACCTGCGGATCCCGCGGCGCCACAGAAATATCAGATCCCATCATTAGATTGTTGCTGCGCTTCGCCAAAGGCTGTCTTGTGCGATTTTCTGCTGTGCGCCCTTTGTAATGCTGCTACAATTGCAGTTGTAGTTGAAAGTTATAAGAGAGTGTGTGCACGAGTTGATAGAAAGTCCAATGTGTTCAGTCTACAATAACCTACAAATTGACACCCCCTACTTGAACTGGTCTTCTGTAACACCCTTGCCCATGGCCGCAGTCGAGCTGACACCACCGGACACCATCTTCAACATGTTGTCGACATAGTTGGCGCCACTCCATTTCTGGTGCGTGAGAACATCCACCTTGTTCTCCGCCTCCGGCTCCTGGATGATCTCACCGTAAGCACGCATACCCTGCTTAGCGTACGCCTTGGAGAAGGTGTCGGCCATGAGAGCGGTCTGGTGCAAACCAGCGAGCAGCCAAGAGCTGCGAGACGCTTGATGTAGGTTTCCTGCTCGTCACGAGGCATGGCGCTCTTCCAGTTGAATGAGGGCGAAAGGTTGTAGGCGAGCCTATTCGACTGTCAGTAAAGCATGATACACCAGCAGTGGGAAGAACGCACTTCTGCTCCGGCCAGACGGCGTGAACGCCATCAGCAAATTCTTTCGCTTGGGCAAAGTCAGGTAGTTTCGACTCCATCCAGATCAGATCGGAGTATGGTGCGTAGGCGATCGCGCGGTTAATTGCAGTTTGGCATCCGCCCTGGTATCTGTAGTAGCCCTCGCGTGTTCGTGCAGCTTCCCAGTTGAAGAAGACATCAACACCTGTCAGTCCCTTAGCGACAGCACGTGCCTCTGAGTTGCTTTTTCCCTGGGTCAGCTTGTTGAATTGAGCGATGAGCTCCTGCTTGTTGACGTGAACTCCAGCGTTAATTGTATCTGCCACAGCTTCGTGGAAGAGCTTCAGATTGGCTTCCTGGGTCCATGCATCCTCAATCGCCTGTAGCTCTGCGCCATTCTTCCCAGCCTGCTCAGCGGCATACATAAGCTCACTGAGAGGCTGGAGAGCTGGGTTTGTTACACCCAGGATGTAGTGGTGGTCTCGGGGATCAATGGTCGATGTGATGAGTGTAGCGGCTTCTGAGTCGGTACGAGCAACGGCGAGCAGGTCGCTGCCCATGATGTCGGCTTGCGCTCGGATAGCGACCAGGCGGTTGATGTGCTCACTGATTGGTACCAACACTTTTCCTGCCATGTGTCCACACTTCTTTGTTCCTGGCGCCTGATCCTCGATATGGATGCCAGCAGCACCCTTCTCCACAAACAGTTTTGTGAGCTTCATAATAGCTGTCAGTCCGCCATGCCCAGTATCCGCATCAGCGATGATAGGTCGAAGGTAATCGACGTTAGGGAGCTTCGCACGGTCGGCTTTCGGTGTAGTGACACGCTCTTCGCGCTGCTTGCGGTCGTGGAACACTTGTGCCATGAATAGATGTCCGACTTTGTTAGGAACGGTTGTCTGCAATTCAATTAGTCATGAATGATGCTTAGTGTCTGTCAAACTCACGTAAGGGTAATCTGCCAGATCCGGCCCAGGCTCGTCGGTCGATGATGCTGTCGAGGAACACTGCCATCCGGAAACGTAGACTGTATCCAAATACTTTGCCATCTGTGTAACCATCACAGGATCAAGGCACCCATAGGTGTAGCTAACGTCTTTGTTCTGCAGGTTGTCAGTTGAAGAACAAGTGATCGACATACTTTCTCCCGTACCCTGAAGCGATCCTCCACAGTCTTCCACAGCTTCTTGGATAATGTGTTCCCTGGGTACTGAATCTTGATAGTTCCACGCTTTGCAACAATCTGCTCAGCTGTGAATGGTCTCTTTGTATACCTCCATCTCGAGTTGGTCCACCACTGCTTGACCTCCTCAACCTCCTTCTGATACTGCGCCTCCTCGGCGTCGGCGTGAGACATTATGGGAATAGTTTATCGATCGTGATGTAGGGTTTAAACGAGCACGTAAGTTTTTTTGTCTTTGCTGATGTGTCAAAGGAATCAGTGGAAGGAGAAGGCAGGATGGACGCCTGATCAGCAATAGGTAATGATGATACTTTCACAAGCCTGAGCCTTCCAACAACCGGGCAACTAAGTTTCTTAAGTAGAATTGCGGATCTCACTACATACCCCAGAGCCAAGTTAGCACGGCCATGGATTCCAGTCATAGAACTCGGGAAGGTCCGGCTGAAGGCACCATTGGCCCGACCACTGAACCCGAGGAAGCTGGCATGGTGAATCAGGCGCCTGCACGAGCTGCTAATACTGGAACGTTGTAAGAAGTTCCCTCGGCCCAAGGGAAACCACGCAACTGAATACATGACTGGTGCAGATCCGGTGGATGAGGGGACCATCGGACGATAGCTATGAACAAGGATGACGTTACTTGCCAATTGCTTGGGCTGGCTCGCAGCTTGGAAAAACGATTGCATTCAGCTCAGTTGTGCCTTCTCACCTCGCTGATACTCATGCAGATCTGATGGAGCTTTGTGGCACGCGACCTGCGTATAGCTTCACATGTCGAAACTTGTGCGCTCTTTTGTAAGCTGCATGACATGTGAATGTGCATCTCAACCCCAGATTTGGCGCTCGGGCGCGCTATGCCGAAAAAGATGGCCCCGCATAACCTCGGCTGTCGAATCCGGCAAGATCGTTTTGACGGATGCATCATGATGAACGCACATGGGATTCGAGAATGAAGAAAGCCGTCGCAGACCGGTTTCAGGTGGTAAGGCCTGTGCGCTGTGTCGACAGTTTCAGAATTGGACAATGACCACGATCCTGACGAGCAATGGCCACATAGCTGTTCGTGTGCCATCTCAAGTCTGTACATCTTGACAAACATGTCTTGTCTGTTCTTTGTTTCGACATCATCGTACCCATTGGACCATGTTTTCGAAGGCACCTCTCTTTGAATTAGTACGTTTATTGAGTTTCACTAATGATAGCCCTTTAGCAGCCCATACACATGGCTCGCAATCGCTGCCCCAATATTTCTTGACAGCGGCCACCACCCCACTTCGAGCAATGTGTATTGAGTAGATCCACCCGAGCACGACACTTGCTTTGCAGCATGATAGCAAAGCAGCACCCTAAAGATCAAGTCAACCAAGCCGAGGATCTGGGGAAGCCTAAGCAGAATCGCTGAGCTAAGAACAGCTCAATGAGGATCCTCCGGTACTCGCCAGCATACTTTTGCTCACGCTGATTTCTAACGAAGACGTCCATTTCCGAAAACCTCGTACCGCGAATATCTTCAAGACGAAGCTCGGGGTGTTTTGGTGTCGCGTTGTATGCTGGTTCGGCTGGGGCGCATCGTAGCTTCTTGAGCAGCGACCACTTCAAGCTGTTCAGCGAGTTGCGAGTCTTGTGATTGAGATTTCTTGATGACTCCGATCTGGACTGGCTGAGTAGTTGCGTCAAAAGCTCTGGGCGAGATACCCAGCATGTCGGTTCTTCTCGTCGGTGAAGATGCATTCATGATCAAATGCCTCCAAAGTGCGAGCGTAGTGGACAAAACGCGAATAGAATGCAGGAGTTAGAACACGGATCTCGAGCTCTTTGACTGTCCGTCCTCTAGGGAGCGAAGTGTATCAATAATTTGTTTTGGTGTATCAGGGATTGTAGTGCAGAATATGACACGGAAGTCATCCTGAGCTGTGTTGACGAGATGATTAAGGTAATCGTGAAATATTCGGTGAAGGGTTCTGCAAGGGTTAGTGATTCGCGATTAATGCCTATTAGATTTCGGGCTTACATCTCTGATGAAGTCGGTAGTCGACCTAGACTAGGTGTAAGTACTTCAGGTCGGAACCACACATGTAAACTCCGTTTGTAGAACAGGTTGAAGGCTTCTTTCAGGATACGTGGAAAGGTTACCAGGCCAACCCACCACCAGGACAATATGAACCAAAATGCGCCCAAAAGCCCAAACTCATCGGGATCGAGCGGTTTTCCGACGCTATTTAGGCGCGCCACGACCTTTGCGTAGTCTTTCGAGGACTTTAATGTGATGGTATTGTCGATCATAGGGGTGTCATAGCCTGCGTAGGGAAATGGATTCTGAGCTTTGAGCGCATACGAGCCTTTGCGAGAGTTGAACGGCGAGACGTGGAAGTCTTTTACCCAGAGGTCTGTGAACTGCGTTTTGGGGCCGGGAGGTACTTCTTGTCCATCGCCTTCCTGGTATGTGGAGCCTGGTGTTTGAGAAGGGCTGGAGATGCTCGTGCCGTTAAGCAGATATATGCGGCGCTCTCCGAATGTGTTGTTGACTTCGAGAATCATCTTTTTGAGTTGATTTTCTTGGTTATAGATGTACCAGAATGATACAGGATTGAAGGAGTATCCAAAAAGGCGTGGTGCAGTGACCAGATAGGCGTATGACCAGTCGGCATCATCGACATTCTGGTCCCTCATGAAAGCCTGCAACTTTCCATAGAACCCAAACTTGCCGTTGCCTCTGGTGAGATAGTCGGCTGCCCTAACACGCAACCACCAACTGCCTAGCTCTTGATCAGTACTAGTTGCAACGTCGCGTCCATCAGCAGTCACACCACCAGGAATGACCGGAAATCCGCATTGAAGATACGAGTACTCAAAGGCGTGACGCTTAGAAACATCCGCGCATGTTTCGTCTCACATGGGAATATCCTGGCCTTGGGATACTGCAGAGTCCACTTGTCGATTTTTTCGTGTCGTCGCACGGTTTGCATTGTGGTCTTGATCTCAGAATGGCGAGTGCGACTGTGATGAGAGCAAGGACCACCATAGAAGACCCCACCGTCGCGCCAGACGCATCCCAGCTCTTTCGAAGGAGACCCTTCAATTGTTCTCTCATCAAACAGGCAGTAATAACGCCAAAGACCCAGCAATCAGTTATTAGCTGGCGATCTTCATAAGTCTTTCGAATACCTGCGCCGAGCGCCCAGGTGGCGAAAGAGACAAACACCATCGCGCAGCACTCGCGAACACACCTGGAACCAGAATGGAAAAGCAGGAATAAAGAGGCCTACGAGGCCACGAGGTGCTACGCGCAATATAATATCGAGGTTGTTGCTAGAACAGAGATCAAAAAGTTCTCGAGACATTCATCTAGCCTTGACACGCGCTAGACCGCATCTTCACAGTCGATATGCAGTGTCGATCCCGCGGTCGCCTTAGGCCCTCACTACTCTTGCTGTGAGATTACAGCTCTGAAAACGAAACACGGTTCCTCTTTGGGCGTTCTTCGCTCCAAGTGGAGTTTCTACGCGGAGGATTTGCATTCCGTACCACGAATGACGATGTTGCCGCAGGTTGCCGACAGGCGTCATCCGAAAGGAGCCGTCTTAGATGTGCAGCTGGCGAATCAGAAGTGTCAGAAAGAGTGATAAGCCCAAAGAGTTTACTTCAGCCACACCGCGCGCGCTATCCTATCCAACTCTATGATCATGGTAACACGCGGTTCTCTTCCAGGCCGCTGACTCTGGTGACAGAGTCGAGAACAGTCAGATGTTACACATGCTTGTTTATGCGCGCGAGACACGTATACCGGCAGTTGATTTTCACCGATGTCCTGCCTACTTCGCTAAGCAAGAGCTATAGTTGAAGTTTAATCCGAATGACTTGCGAGAACTCCAAATCATCCTGAACATTGTCAAAGGTCAATTCGACTTAATGTAAACATCAAGCCTCAGGTTCGTCGGAGCGTGTTACTATCGCTAGCAGGGTGCGGCGAAGCGTGAGATAGGTATTAAAAAAAAAAAAAAAAAAAACTGTATGAGGGCTGATTGTACCATGTTGTAACGTAAGGGCATCAAATGTATTTTATAAGCTCTGCTGGGTATTGCACATGCTTGACTGGTTATGGTAGCTCCAAAGCGAATTCGACCTTGTCCGCAGTCTTTCAATAGCAATCTTGAAAGCTCGCGAGTGGACTAGCACCGCAATATTAGGTCATTGACTGATTTTCCGTGTCGACAGTCATGCTAGCTTATGCATTGTCGTGGTTCGCCTTTGGTGGATTCGTATCGATTTGTATGGTAACCTAGTCAAGATGTCAGTGTTTGGTCACCCGCAAACCACTGTTGTCACAGAAGCATTCGAGAGTAAGTCTTGTTATCTATACAGTGGTAATTCGAACTTACCGGCCCATCGTTGACCAGTGCAACATCCATCATCGCAGCAAAGACGCCGTTCTTGACCTTATCATGGCCGAAGTGATCCTGCAGCTGCGTAAAGAAATGCTGATATAAAATCCTTGCCTTATCTCCGCTCGCGGACTGATGGAAGTCTGGCTTATTGCCCTTTTTGTAGTGGCAAGCAATGTGAATTGAGAGACTGCCACATTAGTTATGTTGAACTTGATCTAATGACCTGTACGTACCACATAGAATCTCTCCGTCAATCTCTTTCACGTTGAGCTTCCAACGCCCGACAGGGTCTGTTGAATTATCGTCCCATAATTTAGTTTTCAAGATCTTGGAGGCCATGAATTCGATATCTTTCTCGGTATCATCTTTGGATACGGCGGCCAATACCAATATGCCTTTCCCAATAGATGAGATGAGTTGACCATCAACAGTGACCGATGCTGATTTGACTCTCTGTAGCACAGCTGTGCAAAGTCAATGGCTGGGTCCTGGTTGGCTTGCAATAGACATACTTCTCATGATGGTGGGGTAGCTTTTTGTGGTTCGAAATGAAAAGAACAGGAAACCAGACCCTTATGATATACTAACAAGGAAAGAAGAAAACTAAACATAAGAAAAGCTAGTTTGAGCACCTTGCGTCTGCTCCAGCGATGGCTGATTCGACCAAACGCGTGGACGCGCTGCGGGGAGTAGTGCACTAATTTGCTTGGCAGCGCTAGCCATCTGCGGACGCATTCGACCTTCACGGTCGCCAACGCCAACATCTGGACAAAACACACTCCACCCATTGCGACTGCGCAAACGCCCTCGCGCTCGCTACCAACGTTACCATCTCGCCCTATCCGTACGAACCACATAAAGCGCACCACGTCATACGCAAGCCCTCGCGCGAGGCTACGCAAACACAATGGCAGCTCGCAAGCTCCAACAGGAGATCGACAAATGTTTCAAGAAGGTTGCGGAAGGCGTCGCAACTTTCGAGCAGCATATATGACAAGATTATCCAGACGTCAAATCCTTCGCAGAAAGAGAAGCTGGAAGACCAGCTGAAGAAGGAGATCAAGAAGTTGCAACGGTCGCGCGATCAGATCAAGACATGGGCCGCTATGAGCGAAATCAAGGACAAGAAACCGCTGTTAGACCACAGGAAGCTGATTGAGACAGTAGGCGGCCGCCAATTGTGGAACATGATATCGTGCTAACACTGTGCAGCAAATGGAGCGTTTCAAGGCCGTCGAGAAAGAGATGAAGACAAAAGCCTACTCCAAAGAAGGGCTATCGTTAGCATCCAAGATAGACCCCAAAGACCGAGAACGAATGGAGATGGTCGAGTTTCTGCAGCACATGAACGAAGAGCTTGAGCAGCAAGTAGAGAAGATTGAGGCTGATGTGGAGATAATGCACGCGAGCATGAAGAAGGGCAAGAAGTCGGACAATTCAAAGGCTGAGCGCATAGCAGAACTTGAGGAAGCATCGGAACGACACAAATGGCATCAGGGCAAGCTGGACTTGCTGCAACGAGCGCTGGAGAACAGCAACGTCGACACAGAACAAGTCAAGGAGATTGAAGACAGCATCAAGTACTACGTCGAGGAGAACCAGAACCCCGATTTCATGGAGGACGACACAATATACGATGACTTCAACCTTGACGAAGAGGAGGCCATTTATGGCATGGGCAACGAGGCAGATCGCGTCTCGTCACAAGACACACAATCGATTGCAGAAGAGCCGGAAGCTGAGTCTCGGCCAGCGGTGACGAAAGCAAAATCCAGCGAAGCAGCAGGTGGACGAAGGTCTTCGATACAGCTGAAATCACCCTTACCTGTACTAGCGACATTGCATACACCGTTACCAGGTGCATCAAATACAACAGCAAGCTCTATGAAGCCGGCACCGATACCAACACGGACGCCAGGAGAACCGCTGAAATACGCATCAGCAGCCGCAGCCGCAGCAGCGAGCGACAGGAATGGTGTAGGAATAGCCCCTCTACCGCCACCACCAGGGTTGGCCTTAGGACTAGCCCCTGGACGCTCGAGTGCTACTGCATCGCCAGCAATATCGAATGCCCAACCAGCATCACGCACACAGCCGCCTGCCGAGGTGCCGGCGCAACCACAGCCGTCAAGTCACCAGCGGCCACACCAAGCGTGCCGGCAACACCGGCTGCAGAGAAGCAAGGCCTATCGCGTGCAGCATCGACTGAAGACACCAAAGCGGCGAGCAAAAGAAGGCACCAGCACCAGAACCAGCCGAGGAAGACGAATCACAGACGACAGCTACGCCACCTCTTACCAACGGTGAATCACATGCCGACGAGGAGGAAGAGGAGTCAGTTTATCATCTACCATCAAGCTTGCAGGATCTGCTCGATTCATTTGAGGCTACTAAGAACGACATTAGTGCATCTGCAACGAAACCTCCTGATGAGCGAATGCTCGTAGCGTCGATGGCGACTGCACCAGACTCCGCAGATACCGAGGCACCGCACCACTACCGCCCTCAAAACCCGTATCCTTTCACGCCCTCACATTACCCACAGGAGCCGCTGGCAATATTCGACGACCCCCGCCTGTATTCTCGTATTGAAACAGATGCGCTATTCTATGCCTTCTACTACCGTCAGAACACTTATCAACAGTACCTTGCAGCCAAGGCGTTGAAGTCACAGAGCTGGAGGTTCCACAAGCAGTATCAGACCTGGTTTCAACGCCACGAAGAGCCAAAGGCAATCACAGAAAGATTATGAACAGGGGACATATAGGTTCTTCGACTATGAGAGCACTTGGTGAGTCTGCGATAGTGTTGTCACCGTTTTTGTGCATTTGCTGACATGTTCTAGGATGAACCGGAGGAAGGCAGACTTCCGATTTGCCTACAAGTTTTGGAGGATGATCTATGATCGCGATTTTCCCTGACCTCCAGCTGACCATGCTACGGTCATGGCGGTGCCGTTCTGTATTGAGTATAAGTAGTTGAGGAATGGGTTCTAACGCGGAACGTTCTGTTCGCATCTCAACCATGAGGCTCTTATGTAAAAATTTCTCGTTGCATGCTGATTGCAAACAGCCATTTTGATGGGAAGAGGTCAACTATACCCAAGAAGATCATGGATCAGCGAGATGTCCAGTTTGCGCGGCGTTTTCTTACGCTGCTCCAAGCTTGTGGGATAATTCAGGCATTTCCTTATCTCAAGGCCAAGACCGTTCTAACATTCAACACCGCAGGCTCACCATTAGACTTCCAACAAGGTGCAGACGGCGCACTTCAGATCCATCTAGGCGAAAGAGTCTCGTCACACCAGTCTTCACTTCTGTGCAGCAAGCTAACTTCTCCATGGCACATCCGGCCGATACTGGAGATATCATATGCCATATCTGCGCAGTGGCGCCTAAGGGCAATTTTACTTAAGTAGGTGATGTTCAAAGTGCTGGAATAATATGCTGGACTGGAATATCAAATTCATGAAGATCCAAACCGGCCAAAATGGAACTCGCTGAAGACCAACTTTCTTTGTTCAAAGACAAGAACAAACGCAAACCCAGAACTAGACAGAATAAAGGTGAGATCGAAGAAACGCAAACATTTTTGCGTCCTTGCTTAAATTGCCTACATGCGATCACCTGAGACACTGCTCTTCCTTCCAACGCATTACCAGCCAATCAAGTTGCAGCAGTGTCGGTGGCACAAAGCCATGACATGTGGAAATTGTGTTGTGATGATGTTGGCGAAAGGCTATGACGTGTGACGGGTGAGGCATTCACTAGCGCCAAATGCATTTGGATCAGGCAGCACAACCACTCGGAAAGTGCTTTCCAACGCACTGCGGCTACCGTTGCTTCTACATTTTCTCCAGCCTAAAGTTCATTTGCCACCGGCTCTGACTCATGTCGTATAAACCTCACATATATCAATATTCGACAGATCTCCCTTGCAATAGTCACACTTACCTTACCTCCGGCCCCCGCATTCGAACCGCCCAACCGCCAGCGTAGACAGAGTGCGGTTCCACACGTACTCACACCCCCAGAACTCCTCAAGGACTGCCCCGACAGCTGAAAGTACTTACCCACCATGCGCGACCTTTGCAAACAGGCTCGAGAGCCATTAAGACCATGTCGCGCAAAGCGCGCACCAAGATCGCTTCTGGCGCCTCTTCAGCAGTCCCCTCACGGACTGCTAGTCGTAACGTTAGCCGTGCTCCCTCCGATGACGATGACGATGGCTACCTCAGCGATGGCACTGCATGGAGGTGAGTTTTGACAATCTCCACAACTTTTTGTCTCGCAGTGTGACATCATTCCCCCAACGCGAATGTCGCGCTAACACTCGTTCACAGCACCAACTCCATCGACGAGATCCTCAACGGCGAAGATGTCCAGATTTCTGAAGAGCAGTGGAAGGCCGAGCTCAACGTGCGCATCGAGCAGATCACGAACCTGAAGCGCAGCAGCACCGAAGGCCGCGCTGAAAGTCTGAATGCCTACGCGCACATTCTTATGGCGCGCTATGCCAACGAAGAGATTGAGCCCCATGTCAAAGAACTGCTACAGTCGATACTGCGAAGCATCAGACAGGAGACAACAGAACGCGAAGCTGTGAAGGCGCTGGCGGGTATGACAAAACCTGTGCCTCTTGAATAACGACACTAACATCCAACAGCACTTGCTGCAACTATCGTAACACTTGACACTGGTGACATCTACGAGGATGTCGCCGTCGAAATCAAGCGAGCGATCCAATCCGAATCTATGGAGGTCCAGATCAACGCGATTCACTGCCTCGGCCTAGCAGCTTTCTTTGGTGGAGCTGGAGAAGACGAGATTGCAGATATCATGACGCTGTTGCTCGAGATCATCGAGTCTGATGGTGCGTCCATCGATGCTCAAGACAATGGCAACGTTGTCGTAGCTGCTCTCGAGTGGGGCTTGCTCGCAACCGACATTGATGACCTAGAGGAACAGACAGAAACAGCAGTCGAAGCCTTCGTAGATCAGCTCGAGTTCTGATCCTAGTGTGCAGATAGCAGCGGGAGAGAACATTGCTTTGTTGTATGAAAAATCGTACACGGCACAAGAAGAAGATGAGGACGTTGAGGGAGGCGGAAGACGAGGACCATCCGGAATACCAGAAAGGTGGCGAGAAGCTGGTGAAGCGTTACCAAAGTCTATCGCAACCAACCCAAGCTGCTGCAAATCCTTGACGAGCTAGCGAAGATCTCAACAAGAAGGATTTCGAAGAAGGATCGCAAGACACTGCACTCCTCATTCACAGATATCCGCAATTCAGTCGAGAAGCCATCCCGTGGACCCGGATACTCAACAGCCATAGACCAAGAGAGTGGGCGAGCGTATGGAGCTGGCAGGATGAAGGTCCGCATCAACCGCAACCTTGAGGTCAGGATCGACAAGTGGTGGAAGCTTATAAGGATGAATGCTCTGCGGAGAACGCTTCAAGGTGGTTTCGCATACCATTACGAGCAGAACGAGCTTGTTTCTTCCGCTTTGCCGTTCTCGATGGGCCGTGGCAAGAGCTGGTGAGCTATGTTCATCTGTTTCTCTGAACATGGCATTTCTGTTTTGTTATTACATGCATTGATGACCTGGTTGCCATGTCGTTCGGAGTACCCTATTCTTATGTCTTGTCGGAAGAAGGCGCACGCAGAATAGTAGAACTGGTATTTCCTCAATAATGACTAGACACAACCAACGACCATGTGCTATCCTGTGAGCTGGCGAGAAGCGCACGGTCTGCAGAACCATGCCCCTCGTTGCCCCTCACCCAGCTGCTGCCAATGTTTATTGGTGTTACCATCTATACAATCATTCGTAGAAACCTGCAAAGCGTGCTTCTACTCAGCGAAAGCCCTGACATGTGACTAGGACCTTCCGCTCACCGCCTTCGTTAGGCCGCGATGGAGAGTAGTACCTGCTGCAAGCCAGCTTGGCGGGGCTGTACAGCTTCGAGAAACTTCTGGCAGCTTTACCAGAGCTCTTATTCAACCTCATTCCACGCCACAATTCTTGCTTGACATTGCGCCAGCTCAGCACTGCACTCACCATCTCACCATCGTGCACACGGAAGCTTTGCAATATCCCTGCACATCATTAGTTGAGCAACCATGGCTGACAGTAAGCTTGTTCACAATTAGATAGGTATGCAATCGCTGACAACAAACAGAGCGCACCCGTTGCTTCTTTGACATTGCCATTGAGGCGTCGAGGCTGGTCGCATTGCCTTCGAACTCGTATGTTTTCCACCAGCCTTGACAGCACATCAACCTACTAACGTCCGCACAGTACAACGACATCGTTCCCAAGACGGCCGAAAACTTCCGCGCACTATGCACCGGCGAAAAGGGTGTCGGCAAGGCTGGCAAGCCCTCCACTACAAGGGCTCGAGCTTCCACCGCGTCATCAAGGGCTTCATGATCCAAGGTGGTGATTTCACTGAAGGCAACGGCACGGGAGGCGAGAGCATCTACGGCGAGAAGTTCGAGGACGAGAACTTTGAGAAGATCCACGACAAGCCGTTCTTGCTGAGCATGGCGAATGCTGGACCAGGTGAGTTCATCATTCAGCGAGTCTGCCACCACCACTAACCGACATCAGGCACCAACGGCTCGCAGTTCTTCGTCACCACCGTTCCTACACCGCATCTGGACAAGAAGCACGTTGTTTACGGCGAGGTCATCAACGGAAAGAGCATCGTACGACAAATCGAGAACTTAAAGACACAGAGTGGTGACAAGCCGTGGCAAGACGCTATAACGTCGCTAAAGTCTAAATCTCTTAATACATTATATAAGAGGTGTTATTTAATTACTAAAATGCTGTTCCTTACTAACAATCCTAACCTAAAAGCCTCTAACTTGCTGCCTCCTAGGGGAGGCGCGCATTTCCTTACTTTTATTAAATGCTTTTTGCTTTTCTATAAAAACTATAGAACAAATTTTTTACTACTAGTCTATACAAGATTAATTGCGTTATTACAAAATCTTAAGGAACTTAAAGCTACAAAAGTTTATATAAGACTAACTACAGCACAGCTAGATTAAAATACAGAGCCCCTTTTACGTTAATTATACTCTGTGTTTCTGCTAACAGGAATTTGCGCATTTTGTTAACTATTATAAACTTAACGCCCTTATAAGAAAGGACTTCTATCTAATACTACGCATAGACAAATTGTTAGCACAACTGTCTAAGGCTAAGGTATTTACTAAATTTAATATCTAGAATGCCTTTAATTAAATTTGAATAGATCCTGCCTCTAAGGAGTACACTACATTCCTATACATATACGTTACAGTAGTTACAAGTGCAAGGTTCTACCCTTTAGGCTATGTAATAGACTAGCTACTTATTAACAATATATAAATAATGTTCTTATTAAATATCTAACAATTTGTATATTACATATCTAGATAATATCCTTATAGACTCTAAAGACCTTATAACTAAAACAACATGTTAAGCTTATTGTTAATTAACTCTATATTGCTAGATTATAAGTAGATATTAAAAGCAAAGTTCTACGTTACCTGTACTAAGTACTTAGGTTACAGCACTAACTAAGGAAGCAAAGTAGACTCTTAACAAAGGTACAAGCCCTTAGGAACTAGACCCTCCTACTACTATTACTAGTGTGAAATTGTTCCTAGGTTTTACTAAGGTTTTACTAACAATTTATACCTAAATTCTCTTGCGTAGCTAAGCCCCCTATCCTATTACAAGCCTAGCAAATCTATTTAAACAGACTGCTTAATGCTAATCTAGTTTTAAAAACCTAAAGGAAGCCTTATTGTCCCTAAACTCTATGCTATTTTAATCCTAACTATAATACAAAGATTAAAACTAACGCCTCTAATAGAGTTGTTGCTGGGTTTGTCACAGCAGCACCTAACAACAAAGTACCTTACCCTGTAGCATTTACAGCTAAGCTAACTCAAACAGAGCCAAACTTAATTAGGAAATATATAATACAGCAGTAAGTTATTTGCAACAACAAGCCTTTAATAAGTAGAGAGCTAAACTCACCTTTTGTTACAAAACAGATCTAAAGTCTACTCTAATTATTAATCCTAGAGTACTTTATAACAACTAAAATCTTAAATGCTTAACAAGCATAATAGGCAGAAACTCTAGCTCTGTTTTAACTTTAAGATTAAAAATACATACTAGGCAAGAACAACAAAGCGTGCTAATATCCTAAGTTGCTAAGAACAGGATCTTGCAAATCTAAAAGTCTGCCTAAATTAATTAGTCCTAAGTCCTACTAGGTCTATAGTAGTTACACAACTAGATTAATTTCTAATTTATAGACATATCTAGCTAAGACTAACCCTAGTTGTATACTAACATATCTGCTTAGTACAGCCTATTATAAAAACTAGATTCCTTAGAACTAATTAAGGCGTTAAGCAAGAAAAACTAGAAATCTTTTAGACAAGAACAACTGTTGTTGCTATCTCTATATTAGATCTAAAACAGACTCCTTCTCTGCTACTATTAGTCTCTATATGTCTCTACTAATTGTAACCTCTATGCACACGCCTAATTAAGGAAGCCTATAACTAACTATTATCCTACCCTAGTGCTAAGAAGACCTACTAACTGTTATTACAACAGTATTACTAGAAAGGTATAAGTGCTACATGTAAAAGATATGTCTAAAACTGCATTATGTCGCTGAGGCCATCTAAGACAGACTAACTCTGAATTGTAGGGCTAATACCTAACAAACTAATACAATATTTGTATATTAATTTTAAAATTTTCCTAAGGACAAAGCTAGGTATATACAATTATAGTTATTATTAATTGCCTAACTAAACAAATTAGAAACCATCCTATAAAACAATTACAGCATGTAGGATAGCAAACTTGTTTATACAATAGGTGTATTAGTTTAGACACACTCTAAGTTAATAGTAAGCAACAGGGGCCCCTAGTTTATTTGCTTTTTCTAGACAGAATTCTGTTAAATTATAGGTGTGAAAGTTAGAGCTTATCTACTGCCTATTACAAGGAAACTAACAGTTAAACAGAGATTATAAACAAGTATATAGACTAACAGCTCTGTCCTTTGTCTTATACTATTAGGATAACTAGTCTAAACTCCTACTAATTATAGATCGGTAACTTAGTGCTGCTACATTCCTTAATTAGAATATTACCTACTAAGTAATTTATAGTAGCTAACCTAAACAGAGCTAGAGAGTTAGAAAGAAGCTAATACAGCAGTAACCCCTGTAGAACAACTTAACTACAAGGAGGCATAGTATTAGCAACCTATACCTAGACAGCCTCCTAGAAGGTAACAAGGAGAATATAGAAGAAGTTAAGACTGTAGGGCAGTTAAAGACTTATTATAATTTAGTTAAAAGGATAAAGGAAATAAATTAACTTTCTAAAAAACTTCTAACTGCGTTTATACAAAGCTATAACAAAAAGGAAAAATAAAAGAAATCCTTAGTTACTATACAGCTTAAAAACCCTTTCTTTAAAAATATATAGTCTATTTCCCCCTAAGTTCTGTGTAAAAAATCTAGATAACCTATTACCTAGTTAGGAAGCTCTAAAACCTGCAGGTATTCCTATTTAAGGAGTAGAGGAATAGGAGGTCTAAGAAACCTAGCTAGTAGATTAGTCTGCTGTAGTCTTAAGTACTGTGTAAGCTAGGTTAGCTATAAGAAATAACTTAGTATCCTACAAAAAACTTAGAAAGCACCCTATAAGCTAAAGGCGTATTACAACAAGTACCTAGAGCGTCCTAGTCTACTAAAGGCATTAAACAAATAGATTACAGTATAGAAGAAGGTTAAGAATTGTAGGGTAAATAAAGACATTATAATTTAGAAAAGGATAAAGGAAAATTAGCTCTAAATGCCTTAACTTTAGTTTATAAAATAGATAACAAAACACTAAAAACAACAATAAGTTATAAAAAGCTTGAACATACAATAGATTTAACAAGAAAAAAAAATAAATAAAACTGTTATTATATAGCTTAAGAAACTACCTTCATAGTAGGTGGGGTTCTTAATGTACTTATCTCTAAAAGTGTTACACCCTAATTTATCTCTTAACTTAGAGCCCTTTACGTTTCTGTTCCTGCCTGTAACTTAGTTATAGCATTCTAAACTTCCCTGTATTCTAGCAGTATAAAGGCACAAGGAGAATTATCTGTAGATAGATAGTTTTTAAGTATTCTTTGTACAAGACCTATAGGAATAGAATTGTCTCTCTGTTACCTATCCTGCGCTGTCCTAGACACCTTGTAGCAGATACACACGCATTCTAGAGCTTTCTATTATCCTGTGTCGTTACAGTCTAGAGTAGTGCTACTAAGGTGTATTAGGTATAAAAAGTAGAACTAGTAAACCCTATAGCTTATGCTTATAGATCTTATTTAGTTAGCATGCTGCATAATGCTAAATATACTTATAATATAGCTAGTAGTACTTTTTATTTTAATAGCTAGGTAGTTTTCTTTATAACTATAATAACTCTTTATAAAGTTATTATAGTTCTTTATAAGAATAGTTAAGTAAAAGAGTTAAATCTTAGAGAATCACACTTTCTTACTTCTACACAAGATCTTACTAGAGTTAACCTCTAGTAGTAGTAACCCTTAGCTGCTCTGCCTACTTCTTAACTTGTTAGCAACTTATAAGTAGCGTCCTGCTCTTAAACCTATCTAATATAGTTAGTTAAGTGTTCTAGTGTATCTAGGCCGTATACAGATTTACTTTACACAGCATTATTAGCAAGGTAAGTAGGTAACCTAACTTGTTTATTAAAGTTATAAAGGAGAGTTTTCTACAACATTAAAGCTAGGTTCTTAAGCTTTAAATAATTTAAATTAACTCTAGCCGCTATAGCCTATAGATAGCCTAGTTAAGAGCTAAGAAAAACGGATCTCAGTACCTATATTAATAAGATAGAATTCCTTAGGGGCAGTTTTAGAGGGTTACTAGGTCTTGTAAGGACTATTACTAGAGTTGCCTATTACTCTTATTGCCTGTTTAATGTTTTAAGCCTTAGACTTTAGATAGTTTATATTTAAAGCTTCTATTAGAGAGTTAGTATAGTGTCTTATAGTGCCTACTACTCTTTAATAACTAGTCCCTTTGCATAATTAGAACGCCTTAAGAAGCTATCTACTAGGTTCTCTAGTCTAGGCTTGTATTTAACTTTAAAGTTAAATCTAGCTAGCTCCTCTACCTAGTGTGCTTGCTTAGGGGAGAGCTTTTAATAGTTATAAAGTACTACAGGTTGTTATAATTAGAAAGTACCTAGACTAGTAATAGGGCATGCTTAAGGTAGTATTACTACTACTTAAATACCTTAATAATTGCAGCTAGTTCCTTGTTATAGGTATGCTATTTAATTTACAGGCTTTAAAAACTTCCTACTTTAAAACGCTACTAGCTTCTAGTAGTATTCTGTTAATACCTTTAACAATTGTAGTTGTAGCAATATAGTAGCTATAGCAAAGTCTAAATATATTAGTAAAGGACTATAATTAGCTTAGTAGAATTAGAGTGTTATAGCATAAAGGCTTTAGTAAACTTCTTCTTAATAGTAAAGAAGGCCTAGTGTACTTTTCTTTAGCTAACTCTATAGTTTATACTATCTTATTAGGCCTTTTTGTAGGGTTTTGCTAGTGTTTTCTTCTCCTTCTTTACTATAGCAGAGCCTCCTAGCTCTAATTCTAGCCTTTAGGTAGAGGTTATATAGTCTACTAGTAGGCGTATAATTTTAGAGTAATTAAAGATAAATCTTTAATAGAAGTTAATAAAGCTAAGGAACACTTAGATGTTCTTATATTCTTTAGGCTCTAGCTACTCCTAGATTGTCTGCATATAGATAGGGTCTATAACTACGCCTCTAGATATAATAATAAAGCCTAGGAACTCTACTAACTTTGTTATAAATAAGCACTTACTTGCCTTACAAAACAACCCCTATTTAATAAGTAAATCTAGGATCTCTTTAATGTAGAATTAATAATTCTCCTTGTTTTATAAGTATATAAGGATATTGTCTAGATAAACTACATAGGTATAGTTAATGTAACCCCTAAAGCTCTCTAGATATAGAATTAGAACAAAGCTAAAGTATAACTAGATATTTGTAACTAATCTAAAAAGCCTTCCTTAATCTAGATAACTAGATATTTAAAGTAACTATATCTAGTTTTACAAGGAGGTTGTTTTCTATCTTATTGCCTTCCTTAATCTAGAGCTTTTTGTATAAATAGAATAAGCCTTAGCAAAGAACTTACTTAGATGTATTTAACCTTTCTTCTGCGCTGTATTAAGGTAGGCCTATAGTATTTCCTTAGCTTCTTTCCTAAAGAAGTTATAGATAGGCATGTTTAGTATTCTACTCTAGTTAATATTAATAGAGTAATTATAATCTTAATACAGTGCTAATATACTAGACTAGTACTTGCTAAATATAAACTACTTATAGTACAGCCCTAAAGAGATTTATACTAGACCTTTTTTAGGTCTAGCTTATTATCTGCAGGGTTAATAAAAGAGTAGTCTTTATCACTATTTAGGAGGACTTAGGCTATGCCTATTAGTAGCATTTTAGAGTGTTAATAATGCTTTTATATAATGCTTGCTACTATGCGCTTCCTTATAGCTTTAGAAAGCTATAATAAGTCTAGATGCTGTAACTACTTATATGTGTCTTTAGAGAAGTATATATAAGTTAGTAGATGCTAACTATAAGTAGCCTAGTACTAGGTTATACTTCTTAAAAGCAGCTAACTAGAATTCTTGCAGGCCTATAGATTTAACTAAACTATTGCTATTAGAGTAATTAATAGTTAGATTATAGAGCTGCTAAATATCTAAGTAGTTGCTATTAAGGAATGTAGCTACTAGCTTTTAATAAAACAGTTTATATTCTAGGTAGATTTTGTCTACTATGCACTAGCTAATAAAGTTTAGCTCTGCTCCTAAGTTGTAAAGAGCTTAGAGAGATGTTAGGAACCTATTAGAGCCTTAAAAGGATACAGTAACTATAATACAGGTTTACTTTCTCTTAGTCTTAGGCCCTAGTTGTAGTTAGAATAAGTTAGCAACTAGGGCTTTTCTTTCTTTAACTCTCTTATTAACTAGGAGTTGCTGTTATTGTTTTCTTTGTAGGAGTTGTAGCTACAGTTCTTCTAATAGCTTTTCTATTTACTCTAGTCTTTGTTCTAACCTTAGCTATTATTACTATTGTTTAACTAGGTAGCTACTAGAGTGCTATTGCTCTAGCTGTAAGTAAGCATACCTTTATAGCTAGCATGTCTCTTATTTCTCTTCTAATTAAGAGATGTAGCGTGCCTTTACTATAGTTAGCCTTGTTACTCTTATAAGTAGTTGTAGAGTAAGCTATTAGGTACATTACGTAAAGTACTCTAGCTCTACCTAGCTTCTACTTATGCTAACCTTATACTAAGAGGGTTAAAGTTAGGTAGAGTCTATATATAGTAGAAGTAGAGGTTAGGTAGAGTCTACATATAGTAGAGGTAGAGGTAGAGTAGAAGCTACATAAACTAGAAGTAGGAGTAGAATAGAGGCTGAATAGACTAGTAGTAAGGGTTAGGTACATTATGTAATAGATAGACCTAACTTATCTAAGAGATCTAGCTAGTTAGGTTAGATTAATTCTTAACTTATCTAAGAGATCTAGGAGATCTAGGTAGTTACTTATATACTTTTAGAGTCTATCTGCGTACTCTAAGTAATATTATATATAATTATTACATTTAGGTACCTCTTATTCTACCTAACTCCTACTACTAGTCTGTGCAGCCCTTACCCTACTTCTACTACTAGTTAATACAGCCCTTACCTTGCCTCTACTACTAGTCTATGCAGCTCTTACCTTACCTCTACTACTAGTCTATACAGCTCTTACCCTACCTCTACCTTACCTTGTAGTACCTTGTACCTATTTGCTAGCCTAATCTATTGTTAGATTAGTTTGTAATAAATGCTAAACTAGATAGTACTTATAGCCTAGTAGGTTCTTATAATAGAGTTCTGTAGTACTTGTGTATACTAAAAGCTGTTTTAATATCTTTAATCTACTAGTCTACTTACTAGAGGGATAGAGCTTTGCTCTTAGTACCTAGCTTAGGTTTAGGTCAAATATTGTTTAGAACCTAGATAATCTTTCTAGTCTTATTAAACGCTAGCTAGTTAGGCTCTAACTAGTTCCTGTCTTTAGTTAGGCCTAGAGCCTGTAAGGCTTAGTTAATCTAGTTCCTTTAAATAGCTAGTTCAGCCTTAGTAGCTCTAGCAAGCTTTGCCTTAAAAAGGTTTTTAAGAAGTTGCTTAATAAATAAAGGTTAGCCTATAGTTAGGATAGCTATAGGATCTAGCCTAGGCACTTCTATAGTAGGCAAAGAGTCTATATTTAAACTAGTTACTAGGTTAGACTAACTCTAATAGAATAGTATATTTGTTAAAGTGCTAGTAAAGCTGTAAGCCTGCTTGTCTCCTAATTCTATAGGACCTAACACTTAATTATTAGATGCACTAGGCGTTGTGTTCCTAGCTAAGAGTATGCTAAGTAGTAATAAGTTTACTACTACATTGTGTATAGAATACCTCTAGAAGTCTATTAGGTTGCTATTAGAGCTAGGCTGCTGTAAGCTTAATATATTATTATTAGCTACAGCATGTGCTTAATATTAACTTCTAGTTATTATAATAGGTATAAAAGAATTAAATATCCCCTTTAACTGCTTTTTCTAAGAGGGAGTATAAAGGATTTAAATTGTAAGGGCACTATAAGTAGGCAAGAAAGATAGGACAAGACGTATAGTATTAAATAAGAAGAGACAAATCCTTAGAGGTTAAGCTCTTAAGGATTTAAAAGAAGATATACATATATGTATACTCTAATAGGTTACTGTAGTAGCTCTATAGTGTCTCTAAGAGTTAGTATACCTAAGGTAGAAAGCCTATAATAAAAACATAATATTAATAATAAGAGTGTAACACTACAAAAGCTATATAATTACCTTTAAAGAGCAAAAAGAAAGCTTTATAAGCAATCTAGCTAAAAAAGTGCTAAAAATATAGTTATACTAGTAGTGTTAGTAATAGTTATCCTCTAACACTGCTCTTAGCTCTTCTAACTAAAACTACAACACGTAGCTGCAATGTTAAGCTACTAGCAAAATTTAAATAGTACATGTTTTTACAAGTAATTAATTACTATTACACTATAAAATCTTATAAGAATAGCTATTGTAGGTAGCTTTATAGCCTTATCTATCTTTAAGTGTTAGGGTAGTTTTAGTATATTGCGCGAATCTGCGCACCGTGTACACAGACACGTTATCTCCTACTACTAACCTATTTATAAGATTAAATAGACTTATTAACTTTGTTCTAGTTGTAGTAACTATATCTACTAAAACCTTTATGCTAGTATTAAATGTAGAAGCTAAAGTAGACTTTTGCAATACATATTACTATATTAATATAGGTTTCTACTCTAGAGTCTACTGCAATGCTTCTTAAAACCTTTGTACTAAAACGCAGGAGCTTATAACTCTTAAAGAAGAGACTTAGGTGTTTACTAGCTTTAGATAAGATGTGTTAGTAGGCCTTATACAATTGTATAAGTAATAACAACAACAAGGTTCTTCTAGTAATTTAGTATTAGTATAATTTATCTATAAACGTAGATGCTATAAAGGTATACTTAAGCTTAGCGTAAGTTAGACTAAAGTAGGATTAAGTTAGCTTATAGGCAAGTATTAAGCAGCTAACGTCTTAACTAATACTTACAATCTAATAGGATGTAATTTTATTTTATTTTAACCCCTATGTTGTTTTTGTAACAACTCTTAATTAGTTTTACAAACTGTTCCTAGTTAAGTGTATTAATAGCTCCTTTAGTAAAGTAAGGTACTATATTAAAACTAGTGTCTATGCCTATAGCTACACTTTGTAGATCTAATTAAAAAATCAGGTTAGTGCTAGGTAATATTTTGTGGAACCAAATCTTGTGCTCTAACAAGATCTTTGCAAGCCCTTTCAGATCATTAACCTGCATACCTCTTAAGTCCCCTGCATACGCGACGCATGCTAGTATATGGTTGCCGTTGTCCTGTTCTTCTTCAACGATGCGTTCTAACGCATTCTAATCTATACAGAACTTATCGTTGACAGGGACACAGATGACGTTTTGCTCACCTAGTAATAGCCATGCTATGGCAGATCAGATCAAATAGTGCTCAATAACGTTCGGCACTAATACTCAGATCTTGTTCAGTAAGACTAGAATACCTTTGAGACTTGATCCTAGGAAAAGTTTCTCTTACGCCGCCAGGAGCGCGATCGTATTAGAGAGGCAACCTCTGAGCATTTCAACTCTGCCCACACCACTGGCTGCCGTGTAACTGGTCAGCACAGAGTATCTGAGGGCTTCGCGCAGCCAATAGATGACTTCCATCTCTTTAAAAGTTGCTGCAGGAGAGCAGATTTCTTGGTTCGCCATGTTTTAATTCAGCATAGGGATCAGCATTGCAGCTGCAAGTCCCGCAACACTATTAGCTGCATCAGGAAATCCTAAGAAATTGGGAGAACTCTAGTTGCTGCTGTCCAAGGCGATCTTCTTAAACTCCTGCATAAGTCCCTTAAAAGAGAGACCTGCTTCAGGCATGCAATCAAAAGTGACCTTGTTGGGCAAGGCCTTAACCCTTTCCAAAAACATTCAGGGAAGTCTTGAAAGATATTCTAAGGTTTATAACATTCTTAAAGAACTCTTAAGCTTTATTGTTGTCTTTAACGCTAGAGGAGAGAAACAAATTGGAGAGGGCTGTAATTGATGGCATGATGTTGTTAGGATGCAAGGGAGAACAATCTTAGAGTCGCGTTGATAAGCTTAAGTTTGCAGTGACGAGAGTGCACTTATAGCTAGCTAAGACGTCTTAATTCCTTTGGTTCAAGTCTTTAATCTAGAACTGTAAGTTTCCTAATTAGGAAAAGGAACATAACATGGTCGTGTTCTACAGAACCTAGTTTTAAAAAACCAGGTCTAGGTATAACTCCGCTTAATAAGACTGAATATAATAGAACCCAATTCCACCAAATTCGTCCCTAGGAACGATAGCAAGACAACCTCAGCAGCTTATCAGCTGTATATGAGGTTAATCTGCATGGTAAGCCTACACATGCGCCTGATACATGTTCTTGGTAAGACATAAGATTATGTGCACCCTACAATTGTACATACAAGACCAAAGCAATTATAGCATGTCACAGCATAGCACTAGTTATACTCTTGGTCCTAGTGCCAGGAAATCTAGGATCCGTGTATCAACAATCCAACAACTGTGTATTATAAACTCTGACTATGTACTGCTCTAATCCAATGTACCTCTGGCACTACTATTTTGACTCTACCAAGTTGACCGCAATGCTTCTGAAAGAGTTAGTAGTTTCTTAGGAGACTCTAGCGTGGTTTCAGGTACTTGATACAATGACGTACCTCCAGATATCGTGCTTGGGAATGGCAAAGCAGGCTTAAGAAATGCGCGCATTGAGATTACAGGGCTGTTTTAGAGCGGCAGAAGGACTTTATTGCATACTACACAGCTGGGGATGATTGAAGGTCCATCATGTCTGAGACGTACAGTTTGAAATTTAGGGCATAGCTAGAGATTAATACAGCTGCGCTTGTAGGGATCAATTAACTAGAGTTAAACAATCCTAAGGTATAAATTAAAACCAATATGTTGTAGCGCGTTGTGAACAGCTATCTACCACTTTGTTGGATACCAATCACTCTCATAAGGATATTGGTTAAGCATTCTACCAATTGGTTTGCATTAAGCTCCTGAACAGTCAAGTTCACTAAGTTGTTGGCACTCTTTTCTGGTTCAATGAGGCGGTGGGCACGTACCATATCCTAGATAACGCTTAGGTCCGTCAGCTTCGCTTTAGTGTCTTAGATGCGCTTAGGGCTTCTGACGCGTTGCTCTAGGATGTCCAGATCGCAATGCACATTGATCTAGAAGAGAGTCACACTAGTGTCCCACACTATGTCAAAATATTCTTGAAGGAATTTGCTATCTGTGTCGTTGTTTTTGACAAGGCATGCAGTTATAAGGATGATGTAACCCTCCTGCGCAAGCTCTCTTAGTTTTTTAAAATTGGGGCTTGAACCTAGCGACGCAGCTTATGGTGTTTGTCGCTTCGTCTAGGTATGACTGCCTCAACAGGGTTAATGAGCAGATGGTTGTCGAGTAGGCAAGTTGTTACAGTAGGCAGGCGCTCTTTGGTCTCCCTGAGGATAGTGAGCTTGCCTGTACCCAGGAATCCGTTTAAAATGAGTATTTTGCCCGTTGAACAGGGTTGCAGTAAGGAATCCTCCATTTGAGGTGGGGTTTGCATAGCAGCTAGAGTATTGTTACGTCAGCTACAAGTGCTTATGCAATAATTAAGTGATTTTCGTTTTAATAGAGCGCGCCTAATTTCGCACACAGATGACTATGATTCAGTACATAGAGAAGGCAAGACTCACTTTCTGTGGAAGCTTTAAGTGTTGAAAGCGCTTTGTGTTGATTTGTGTTGTAGAAAACAAGAAACTAAGTCCTGTGAGTCAATGAAGGGGTGAATTGTACCAAAGAGAGTCAGATACGCAGGATTGAGTCACTGTTCCTATTGACAGGGGACGCGCCAAGGAAATATACTTGGGCATTGCATAGCTGACCTGACTGCCAATCATTGTGACTTAAGTCTGCCAAGGCGCTTCCGTGCGATAGCCAAGACTATTGTACGTAAAATCAGGTTTTTGCAAAACTAGGTTTTGCGCAAACTTAATTTTGGTACACTAGTTTCCCTAGTAAGCACAATCTAGGCACAGTCCTGTCCCTACCAGCGTATGTGTTCTACTAAATCGCGTAGCTTTTCGCTGAGCTAGGGAGCGCAGCGCAAGTCAGTTGCGGGGCACAGCATGTAAGCGACGACAGTAAGCGTGTCAGAGGGCACATCAGGCTGTCATCTGCGTTTGGTGGGAGCGGGAGTTGTCTTGCAGTCTTTAAGACAAAGGACAAGTGCATTCATGTTCAGCAGCCTGTATGTTAGCTTTGTAGGATGTGCAACATCAAATGTCTGCAAACAAGTTTCTCCCTCTGCAAATCGGACAGCTGTAACGCTAGCTGAAGCCTTTGTTTCTATAAGACGCATCTAAAGTATGTGACAATAGACACAGCTAGCCTGCAGGATCTACAACAGGACTTCTGCGTTTAAGACAACTTAAGCTTTTAGTCTCTTAGCTACCTGTTCCTGTTCTCTTTCTATAGAGCGTTGTAACACGTCTTTAACCTTTGCTACACAAGCAGAAAGACTCTCTCTGCGCACAAACGTTGTAAACAGCAAAGTACACATCTAGATTATCTTCTTTTGTCTAATACAGAACCTCTTAAGCACAGACTTCCTTTGCGTTCTTAACACAGCTGTTGCTCTATAGCATAGCAATGTAAGAGAACCTTTGCGCTAGTTCCTAACAAGGATAATAACAACTTTAAGGGTTTTAACTTCTAGCCTATTAATGCAGATAGTGTTAGTTGTTCCTGCACTTAAGAGCTTAGCAATGTATTACTGTAGCATCTTGTACAGTCTACTTTTAAGTTAGTTAAATAAGTAAGAGAACAAGATTGCCTATAAGTAATATAAACTATACATTTAAATTGCGTAATTGTTATAGACACAGCTGTATAAGCCTATAGAAAAAGACTAAGTGTGTTTCTAGTTGTAATTAATGCTTAGCTCCTGTATCTTAGTGTTAAATACAAAAAGGCTAAGATCTGTTAGCAACTATTATAGTGTATAGTGCTTTAGTAATAAGTAATAATAAGTAGATATTTTGCATTAAGCTAACAATCTAAGCATAGACTATTATAAGAGCTAACCTTTCTTCCTTCTTTAATGTAATAATAATAGTAGTTATACTAACTGTTAGCACATCTACATAGAAGATATTAACTAAGGTTTTAACCTTTGTGCTATGCTTACAATAGTGCTAACTATTAGCACTTTCCTAATAGTAAGCTGCGCTATGCTGCTATATATTGTCCTCTTTTAAGCTATATTAGCCTTTTTAGTGCTTCTATAGTAATTTAATCTAAGTAAGTTTATAGGCATTGTAATTTGTAGTTTTAGCTCTACTAAGGCTGTAATAGTAGCAGAACAGGCATTAAATAAATAAGGAAGTACGTGTAATAGCCCTCTAAAGACCTCTAAAGTAGTTTCTTTATACTAATAATTTCTAGGACTACGCTCTTGCTTTCTGTTATGTTCTAGTACTAGCAGAAATAGTTTTTAGAGGTTTACTTAAGCAGCAATTACAATGTTCTAGAGTTTCTACAATTTTTAGTCTATATACCTTATTCTTAAACACACTTATACTTAAACATAATCTTAATATCTAATTACCTACTAAGCCTATGCATAGTAATTATTATTATTTCTTTTGAATTATTCTGCACTACTATCTTTAAAGATGTTTAGTCTATACTAGTTGTAGGTACATTAAAATCTATCTCTAACATCTTAATATAGATTATTAGGCATTCTAATATCTAAAGGTATAGTAGAGTATGCTAAGTGTTGTAGTATATTAACTAGATTCCCTTTAATCTTACTTCTTTATAGCTTATATGTTTCTATCTCTATACACTCTTTTACTCTATTTATAAATAAATTACTCTTACTTAAGATTTGTTAGAGTAGAACATGCTACTATATAAACTTAATTTAAAAGTGTATAGTAGATATGTTATCTTAGCACATAATTAATAGCATACTAGCGCTAAGTTCTATAGCTATAAAGTGTTTATATATGCAAATATGCCTAGGCGTATATAATGTCCTAGTATAGTAGCATACTAGTGTTCTACTTTATTAATTTAGCTGTAGATCTTGTTGCGCAGCTTAATAAGTAAGTAGAGAAGATATAATTCTTTTAGGTTGTAGATAGAGCTAGACACATTTTGTAAGTATAAATATATAATAATTAGAGTGTATAGCTGCTTACATTGCTAAATGCTTAGCTGCAGTGTTATAGTTAGGCTCTTTTAGCTCTTTAAAGAACAGCATAGTACATAAAGATTAGAGAATTATTAAAGATAGTGCAGCGTAAGACTTCCTATTCTAAGTTTAAATTACATAAGCTAATTCTTTGTGCAGCTAATTACTATCCTAAAGGTGTGCCGAGGTAGGCCTAGAACACCGTGAAATCATTTAAGAAAAGTCCACTACAACACAAACACTTGTTAACAAAACTTATAGGACATACTACAGTACTCCCTATTCCAAAACTAAGCTCTTTTAAGAAATCACAATCACCGCACGAGCTGTCCTTAAAATCAATAGGTTTTCTTAGAGTAGCAGTTCTAAAGACTAGAAACAACATAAGAACTAGAGAAAGTTTTAATTAGCATATAAGATTTTGTTAATAGCAGTCTAAGCTTTAGATGTCTGCAAACATTAGCAGCGCAGTTAGTTGATAATTAGAAAGCTATTATAGATAGTTACTAATCTAAAAAGACAATAGTTACAGTACCTTGTAGATTATGTATAGAACTTAGATCTTACATATGTTGTATATACATTCTTTGTTACATACTAATACAGCAATAGTGCAAAGGTAAGTTATTGCTACTACCTTTAATCTAAGGGCGTTTCTATTTTGTTGTATTGCATATCTTCGCGGCTTGCAAAGAAAGTAAGGGAGCTAGAAGAACCTAAACACAGCTTAAAGTAGCACTACTAATCTAAACCTTAATTGGCTATTTTTGCTAGCAAGAATATATTTTAGTATCTATATATCCTTGCCTGCTTGTGCAGACTGCTGCAGTACAAGAATTGTCACTAGTCTAAAACTACTATAGTAGCTTCCTAGAGTATAGAAGTCTTAGATGCAAAGGTAGCACCTAATGCACGTGCATCTGTAGTGTTGAACACAAAGATGCACTTAGGAGTTTCTTTAGCTGTAGGTATAGTCTATAATGCAATACAACCTACAGTTAGTAACACATAGACAGAAAGTAATCTATCTCTGTAAAACAGGCGGCATACCTAAAGACATCTGTAACAAAATAACAGAGCTATACAACACGCTCAGAAAGTGCTCTGTTTCTGTCCTTCCACAACAGTCAAAACCCGCGTCACTTTCCTACCATATAGAGGACCCACCGCTTAAGGTCCTTGTTAAAAAGGCCACACCCCAAGAGATAACTGTAAAGTCATAGCAAGACGTGGTAATTACGTTGTTGTCTATAGATAGATAGGGTTTAAAGCCATAGCATACAACACACGAAATAAAACAACCAGAACTATCTTACAACCTCTATTAAACATAGAAAAAGGGGAAGAATATAAGGAGAACAATCTATATTAGACAACAGTGGATAGTTGCCTAAGTATCTAACATCCCGTCTCATAGAAGAAAGGAGAGTACACCAGGATATTGGACTGGGAGGAGGACTCGCATACGTATGGTAGTAGAGTTTGCCTTAATTTAGCTTTAGGTAAGATTGGTCAATTCTACACTAACGCCGCATATACGCTAAAGTTGGCAGATTAGGTAGCACCAAATTTATTATGTATTTGCATTAAACATTGTGTCCTATCTAAGTATGTCTAAGTGTTTAGGGAACCTTTAACACAGAATTAAGTATCAGTAAAGCTTGAGTGGTCTGAGCTGCAAACGTTAGTTGCAAATTGACTGCTAGAAGAAGTCACCACAGTGATTATGAGATGCATTTCAGCTCTGATTAGATGAATTCAAGATCTTCTATTTAAGGTTAATTCGCAAAACGAGTAACTGCGTCAGCGGTTGCCAAAGAGGCATCCGCCTGGCGGCTTGTAGAAACTATTGCAGCTATTGGTAGATGCGTTTTGATGCCTTTGTGATAATAGTCCTGAAACTGCATTCTCGCTTTTTGTTAAGATTCTAGGTAAACTTCGTGCGCATTTTGCACTAACGAAAAGACAACGACTATTGACAACGCGTTGTGTCAATGAGACGCGTTTAAACGTTCAAAAGATACAGAAGCATTGGTGGGGCGGGCCAGACCAGACAGGGGTGAAAGGCCAGCTTGCTCGCAATTGGCCAACACAAAGGACGAGGGCTAGTCTAAATAAAGCATAGATCTTATCACACAAAGGAATAATTTGCTAAGTTTTTAAGATAGGTTCTGTAAGCTTATAACATAGAGTAAGGGTATCTAGAAGTACTAGGAATTAAGGCAATTAAAACATAGGTAGCAGGTTTACTACACTGTTATTACGCTTAACTATTTAATTACGTCTACATTGTTAGCTAAGCCTAGTGCTCTACTAAGGATAGCGCATAATTAATGTAGCTAGTAGACTGAATAAGCTACATGCATAGATAATTAAGTAAGCTTAGTTAAGAATGTGTTTTCTATGCAGCTCTTCTTATAACTTAGCCTCTTCTGCTTCCCTTTTATACTTAGAGAATACAAGGGTAGCTAGGCACATGCCTTAGCTTGCTTAAAGTTAGTCTATATTAGGTGCCTAGTGTAATTATCCTATAAGATGTTGTGCACAGCTAGGTCTTTATATAGTAAGCTTAGCTAGTGTAATCTTTCTAGTATCTGTCTTGCTTCTTATAAAAGAGTAAGCTTATTCTCTTAGTTAATGTATATATATAATAGATAGCTAGCCTAGCTTAAGAATAATATGTGTGTGTATACTCTACTATTATAAAAGTAAAAGACTTTTAGATCTGCTAGATTAAAATACACTAGGATAATCCTTCTTTAAGTAAATAAGATATGCTAGTACATATTATGTTTATACTATAGATAGTAAAGATTATACTACTCTATAGTTTTAGCTACAAGCGTATAGCTATGCAAAGAAAGCTGTACTTTAAATAGTACTCTTCTTAACCCTTGTAGATATAGTAGTCTATAGTTAGCATTAGTGCCTAGATCTATAGCTAGCTACTATTAAATATAGTAAAGAAAGGTCTTTAGTTCTATGTATCTCCTTCTATGCAAAGAAAAGTTAGGGCAGAGCTAATTAAGTGTGTTATTATGTATTAAGCTAAGTAAATAATTATGTGTGTAGTATAGATAGCTATTTAGTCTTAGCTTAGCTTTTGCTCTTATAGCTGTTATTTTTGCTTACTTTACACTTATGTTGTTAGTAGCTACTCTTCTCTTCTCCTAATAAGACAACTTACTACTACTCTTAAAATAGGTAATTTATTATAGAGTAGGCGTTAATAGCATGCTATTGTTCTTGCTATTACTATTTCTACTGTTGCTATTACTATTACGCTGCTTATCTGCCTTATTGTCTATTAGCAAGCATTGCAACTAAGTCTAGATTCTTAACTAGAGGAATAGTGCCTAACGCGAAGGCTACAACGCAAAGGCTAATATAAGAATGTTTTAAGCATTACCTTATAATTAGTTTCTAGAATCTGCTTTAAGATGTCTATGTACTCTACTGCCTATATATTAAGTATAGACGTAGCCTAGTGCTATGCCTATAGTAGTAGTTCTGCTACTAAAGCACACAGAATAAAAGTAGACACTTAAGCTACTATAGTTTAGTAGACTTAGCTTTTATTATTGTCCTACACATTAATAGTAAGAACACTTACATAGTAGTAGATTATAGTAAAATTATCTAGAATGTATAAAAATATAATTATGTTACTAGCAAAAATATAACTATACTAAATCCCTTAGTAGACTATATATAAGAAGCATTACGTAATAATAGCTATAAGAAGCTACTTTGTATAGAACTTAGAGCTATTATAGTCTTTATTAATAATATTCTAGTTTAGTATAATCTTGCTACTTAAGCTAAGTGTAATGTCTACATGTGTTAGCTTATGTAGTGCCTTATACTTAATTACTACAGCTAGAATACTTTGTCTATTAGAGTATTAGTAAATGCAAAACTAATCTGCTTGCCTACTACCTTTTCTTATTTATAGTCTTAACAATATTAACTACATAGGAGCTAGCCTCTTCTTACTAAGCCTTTGCTCTCTCTATTATTATTATTTGCTTGCTTAGAGGCATTGCTAATAGACATTTGTTACATTACTTCTTATATTGCTATTATGCTATCTAACTAACTAAGGTTTGCATAGCTCTTAAACAATACCTTGCCTTGTAGCCTAAGCCTTATCTATAGGTTGCTGTCCTTGAAAATTTTACTAATAAGCGTTTGTACCTGTTTCTCTACTGCCTTGTGTGCAAAATGTCGCAGTTTGTCCTTGCTATCAATAGGGTCCATATGCGTCTTAACGTAATCTAACTATAATCTAAGACATGTAATAACAATAGATGGCGCATAAAAAGACAATGCCCGCAAAAGTAAAAACACAGGTAGTGCTGATTAACAGAAGTAGATCTAGCTTAAACCAACACAAGGTAAGTTATCTTCCACATCATACCACTTCTTGTTGTTATCTTCGTCGTCTTCTTCTTGCGCCTCAGTAACAGCTTTATTAGTGCGGTACAACTTGACTACACTACTGTTAACAGTACAATTAGTTATAAAGAACGCATGCTTAATACCTAGCAAACAACCCTAACACACGTATCTAAGTAGGGTGTGCGTAATGTCCTAACCTCTGCAACAAAGAGACAGCTACTCTAGGATAAAACTAATTGTTTCAGTTATTGTTGCATCAGATTGACTATTAATGCTGGCATTGTTAATGTACTTTACTAGAGGCGCACATTCCTTGTACTCTATGTACAACTAACCTGCAAAGAGACTAAGCTTAATAGTAAGGCTTTGCAGAATCACGTGGTCGTTTTAAAACGCTAGCATAGAGTAGTACTGTAGGCCACTAAACTATAGCATCTTCTTTGTAACTAGTGCTAAATATGTAAGGAGGTAGACTTTAAGAGAGGGTACTAGAGAGCAAAGTAGAGGAATTACTATCTCTGCTTCCTTAGCAACAATAATAAGTGCGCTAATAGTAATAGGATTATAGAGGATCTATTTAATAGGACGCTAATAAAATAGTTAGTATGTTAACAAGACGCAATATATAGTAAACTTACTAGAAAGTTGTTAATTAAGCTACCTTAATTTGTCTTAATTGTCTTTATAAACTCTACTAAAACATACAAGCAGGACTCTGTTGCTACAATTCTAAACCTCTTGCTGATAGACGTGCGTAATACAGCATCAAACACGTGTTTATATCCCACGCCTCTACACAGATAACTAGTACTTACAAAGCTAGAGATAGTAGGGTAGAGTCTAAAGAATGCATAGGCTTTATAATGTAAGGCTTTTTGCACTTTACGCACTTCTTTAACCTAGAATTCTACCTTGCGTTCTTATTCTACCTCCTCTAGCGCAGAGGAGTAAGTAACATTTGCTGTATTTAATGTACTTAGACGCAGTTAGTTAAGCTTGTTCTTAAAAGCTTAGAGCTGCAGGAATATAACTATAAGCAGGGATAGACTATAAGTCTCTTCTATATAACCTCTATATAACTGCTTAAGTGTTTGTTGTTTAGGGTGTTAGAGCATCTTAACATATGCACTCCTGTCCTAAGCATTAGAGAGGAAAGCTGCATTCTCCTATTCTGCATTTATGCAATTACAAAAGTTAGTACCCTAAGAGATGTAAAGATTCTAGAGCTGTTTGTTTGTACAGCACGTTTGTTCTAATAACTAACAAACAACGTAAGAAGAATTAACTATGTTGTTCTTGTCTATTCTACAGATGTTAAGAATAGACTAATAAGTCTCTAGGAATGCAAAGAAGCAAACAGATTGCGTGGTTGCAAGCTGTTAAAGGCGCATAGCAGCTAGGTTTAGTGTCAGCTCTAGGTATCTTAGACATTAAATGTTTCTACTTACCTTGCATAGTATAATCTTTAGTCTGCCTAAGAGCAAGCGTTAGCGCACTACAAGCATTTTGAGGTAGTTTTAGATCTATACCCTGCGTGTGCGCTTCGTCTAGGTACACAAGACAGTAGTCTAGATTGTTAGCAAATAGAGTTGCTAGCAAAGGGACGCGCGCCTTAGTCCCACAGTATTGCACCTAGGCTTAATTATTAGCACTAAAATACACAGCTGCTAGTAGCCTAGTATCTATGTCTATCTATGCCTTAACTAAATCTTTGTTACTTATCTTAAGTACGTAGGCACTAGCATTAATAAGAATGTAGATCTTTTTGTTTATAAGCTGCTTAAGGAACTCTATCTTAGATAATTGCTTTCTAGCATAGGCTACAACGTGATACGCACAGTTTTGTTCTTATAATAGGTAGGTAAGCACCTTAGCATTAGTCTAATATAAACTTAGCAGATTGCTCTGTTAGATAGTAAGCAGTAGTATTATCTTATTATTGTTAGTGCTACTAAACCTAGTAGTCCTTGCATATATAAGTGTCTTATTAAACTTTGTTTGCAAGTATAAGGGCAGATCCTATCTAGAAGCCTGTAGCTTAATGTTAAATTGTTTAGCGTGCGCTAGGAATACAAAGTAGTTTATATAGTAGTTAAGCATAGTTATATTTGTTTAAAGATGCTTCTAGAGTTCCTCTACCTAATTATAGTTGTTAGAGTTAATAACATTCTAATAATACAAAGCCTCTAGAAGCGAATTGCAACTGCTAGTCTACCTATTATACTTGCTAGTAGGGTTATGTAATGCTAGAATATAGCAAAGAGCTTTGCAGAATTAGACTAGGCTAAGACTAGTATAATAGAAAGCTAAGCAGGTAAAAAGAATTGCAGCGTTAGGGTGTCTAAACTTAGCCTGCTTAGAGGGGACGCCTTTTGCATTAAAGGGCACTACTATTAGATCTTGCTTAGGGTGCAACCTATACTATACGTTCCAGCGCTTCCTAAGGCAAAGAAGTAATATTTAGTTTTGTAATAGACCCTAGACAAGCAATAGTGTTTTAAACGTAACGTTCTTGTTAGTAAACAACTTAGCTACATGCTTTAACAACTAGTTATCTAGCTTCTCTTCTAAGAGTACTCTACGCAAGTTTGCACTACAGCTATCTAAAGTACAGTCTACAAAGCAAAGAAATAATGTCCTTCTAGTATAGATCTTATTAATTATGCACTAGTGCAAGGCTTTCTCTACATCTGCTTGCAGGATGTATACTATTAGATAACCCTAACTGCGCTCTAGGACTTTAATATTGCGCAGAAATCTATACTAAAGCTCTAGAAGATAATCTTTTATAAGTAATAGCAGCAACTGTGCTACTTGCTAGCAGTGTAAGTGCCTATCTACTGTAGTCTGCTTGCCGCTTAGGTAGATAAGTTAAGTCTTTACTGCTAACAAAACATCTAACTTGTCTAGAACATTCTAACAAATTAAGCTAAGGTATGCCTAGAACTTAAGCATTTCGCGTACAGTCTTTATATTAGAGTTAGCAAGATGTTAAAGGCTACTAAGCTTGTAAGAGAGAAGGTGCTTAGGTGTAGTTAACACAACGTCCTGGCTGTCTAACAACTCCTAATAGAGGTCTCTATAAAGCTTAAGTGTTTTTAGGTTAACGTTAGTCCTGTAGGAGAAAGGAATATGTTGTATCTTGCAACTAACTAAGCTGCCTAATTGCAACTAAATTATTTGCGCAGTTAGTAAAAGCAATAGCTTTAGAATAATAAGACGCAAGAGCTGCTTGCTGTCTCCTATAACTGCTATTGCTATAGGAACAATATATAATGTCTTGCCTAGTAATAAACGTTAGAGAGCTCTGTGTCTACAATCTTCTTGGCTTACCTTTACCTATATTTAACTGCAACACTGTGTTTTCCCTTAATGTAGGTGCAATTATTGCATGCGTAATATTAACCTACTCCTAGCAGATTAAAATGTTACTATTAATCTCTAAGAGAAGCTAGTTAGGCCTTTCTAGTAGACTCTAATTCTTATAGCTAGAATTTCTAAGTTCTTCTTAGAGATTCTTAGCCTTGCTAAGATACAGCGCATTGTAAATCTACATTATTTGCTGTAACTTTGTAATAAGAATTCTATATACTACAATTGCGTCTTACATAAATTCTCTAAACTTAAAAGATAAGCTTAAGCGCAGTTATTCTAAAAGTGCAATTAACGTTGTGCAAGGCTAGAGGTTTCCTAGGTCTAGCTATAAGAAGTAATTATTGTTAGTAGATAAAGCTCTATAAATCTAAGACAAGTAAGTAGCTACTATTGCATAAAGATTGTAGATGCATCTTGCGTTAACTGTGATATTTAGCGTGGTATGCGGAAGGTGCATCTAATTGCTAGTCTTCTCTAGGGCGTTAAGGCTTATATCTAGATTAAGCCTATACTGCTAGCAGAGAGGATTTAGTACCTGTGCAAAAGTAGCAAGAATCTGTTATAGCTTAACAGTCTCTCTAGCTAGCATCTTTGCTCTTGTGCTATCTGTCGTGCTAGTAGAAAGCTTAATGTTAATAGGTAATAGTAACTCGCAAGACTAGCCTCCTAAAGGTACTGCTAGCGATTTGCTAAGAAGATCTATTAAGATTAATAGTATAACAGGATTATGTGTTTTCCTATAGAATAGCTCTTATGCCTAATTCTAAGCTTTAGGGTACAATGTATTATTTAGTCCCTTATAATGCAATAAAACATCCTGTACATAGATTATGTACTCTAAGAGGGACAAGTTTAAATGCAAGCGCTCCTACTTAGGGATAACACGCTCTAATACAAGCCCTACATCAAGCACATCTAAATTAAACCTATTTAGAGTAACTTCTTTATATAGCTATTAATTAAGGAAGTATTATGCTAATTGTTTCCCCTTAGCTTTACATGCCTTTTAATATTCTGCTTTAGCCTTTGTCTACATTCACTAACGCTTCTCTAGTAGATTAATAGAGATTACACAAAAGATAGATTGTATATTAGGCAACTTATTAAGTTTAAACTAGTTAAATAAGGGACAAGATAGGGGTTCTAAGTTTCTTAACGTTAGCAAAGACGTAAACGCTGCTAGGATCTTAATAGTGTCTAGGTTAGTTGCGGGATTAAGCAACATAAGGCTTAGGCAAATTATTAAGCTGTAGGGTTTATTAAGATTAGAATAGCAACAGATGTTTACAATGCTGCCCTACTACTTATTAACCTTCTTCTTAACTAGGTCACTTAGGCTTGCGATCCTAGCCTTACGTATTCTATAGAATCTGCTAATAAGCTGCTAATCCTGTAACATTACAGAAAGCTCTTAGCGCGTATAAATCTTAAAGAGTTTTGTCTAAAATAGGTTTATAATATAATAAACTTTACGTGCTTGCACTAAATTAACTTGCTAGCCCTAAGATTTGTATATCTAATTGTTAGCTGCTGTTACGATCCGTTGCAGCCTAGCCCCACTATACTTGCAGGGCGACCAGGGTCGCTCTTACTAAGCAAGTAAACACAAGAGAGCGTAACAGAGGTGCTCTCCCTAATCTCTCCTTAGCAAGAGAGCAGGAGAGCAGCATTGCTCTCTTCGCTCCTACGATCTCTTAAGAGCATACAAAGCGACAGAGCATTATGCATCACACCCCTACACTTACTTAAGTATATAGTTAGTAGGAACACAACCCTTATAGTTTATGTTTAACCTTATTAATTAAGTTTATCTTTAGAATCTTAACCTAACCTTTAAGCTAGATAGTCCCCTCTATACTACTTATTATTACCCTAGTTGTTGTTAGGTGTTTCACCTAGGCGTCTACCCTTACTATTCTAGAACTATTACTTATCTCTAAGAACTAATAGAATTAGTGCTTACAAGCTTTGCTTAAAGTACAACTTTAACATTTTAAACACCCCTAAGATAAGTAATACCTTAGGAACACGTGCTACCCCTAGCAACTTAGGTGTTAGAGACATAGACATAAATAACATTAGCACTACAGGGTCTAGCGTTATAAACGTTAACAAACCTAACATCTATTATAGAGATTGTAGTAAGCTTAACAACTAGCTTATGCAATAGGACCTCTTCTTCCTCTTCTAAGGAGAGAAAGTACCTAAGAACAAGCAAGTTACTCTAGTAGCCAGCTACATGCAAAGCAACGCATTTAAGTAGATTAAGCCCTTTATCTAACAGTACAACGCAGGCAACGCCCTAGATAAAGTAGATAAATAGATTAGCAACTTTAACTAATTTAAACTTAAGATTAAGCTAGTGTTTAGTGTATCTAATAAGCCTACTATTACATAATGCAAAATCTAACGCATCTAATAAGTTAAGTTAGCTGCTAACTACGTAGCTAAATTCTAACAATTAGCTGCTAACACTAACTAGGACAACACTGCGTTAATAACAATGTTTAAGCAAGGTCTTAAACTAAAAATTAAGGAAGAACTTATGCGCATAGGCGCAAGCACTAATACCCTTAACAACCTTATTAATACGTTAATTAAAATTAATGTTAAACTCTATAAGTTGCAACAGGAACTGTAAGATAATCTGCAGGTATAGGTTATAAACGTTAAACCTACTGCACTACGCAACTAATAGCACAATAATTCTAACTATAGAAACTAATATTGCCCTAACACAGGACAACGCATCTATAACAACACACGCAGCAGTTACTATAGCCCTACAGCTATAGATCTCTAACCTAAACAAAGGACCAGGAGCCCTGCTAGCTTGCTAGAACAACAAGAACAAGGGAAAGCACAACAATAGTAGTAAGTTAAAGGACTGCTATAACTATAGCAAACTAGGCTACTTTGCACGCAACTGTTATTAGAAGAATAAGGTCTTTAGATAGCTTAATATGCTTACTAGCAGGCCTGCTAAGGATGCTAATGCTAGTAAATAGGAAGTTATTACTAAGGATATAAGACAACTTATAGAAGATCTAGAGTCTAGTTCTAAGGACAAGGACTATATTAAGTCTTGTTATAAGCGCTAATTACGCGTACCTACGCTGTACTAACAAATAGTAACAGACAGTAAAGTTAAGAGTTAGGAGAATAACCTTAACTAGATTACTAAGCAACGTTAGGATAGCATTATAACAATAAACAGCACTAAGATCTTTAAACAAGATTTACCTAAGGAACAACAAACACGCTGTAAGAAACGTAGGAACGCACAATAGGCTAGCTTTAACTGCTAGAACCTACAACCTACGCTAGACAACGTATACGCACAAATGTGCTAAGATCTTGTTATTCCTAGCACAGAAGATAACAGGGAACTAGAGAACTAGTGCAACAAGGCTTATTACAAGTATTAAGAACAATGCTTTGCAACACCTATTAAAGACTACTAGAAATTCCTACGCTAGCATAAACAACAGTTATTTAAGGAAAACCTACACTATATAGATAGGTTTCGCACACTACAGTACAACATAGATTTAAGAAATCTACACTATAGAGTACTATTGTTTACTGCGTGTTATAATAATAGATGTACTATCTATCTATTAGAAAAAATAGGAAGCGCATTCTTTCCTAAGTAGAAGAAGCTATACAAGAAAACCTAGACATGTTGCAAAAACAACACCTGTAAGATACACCTCTTTAACAAACGCGTTAACTGCTATTTTCCTAGAAATAGCTTGTTGTTAGCTAAAGGAGCCTAACAAATAATAATTAATAGGACCTGCATAAATTAGATATAGCAATACTGCCTTAACCCTAGCTGTATAACTTACAAAGGAGTAAAGTAGGCTAATAGGTTTAGAGGATAGACTAATCCTTTTTTAGGACAGCGCTTAAGAGCGCTAGGGATTAATCTATTAATTAGATTAGGACTAATTACTAACTAATTAAACTCCCTATAACAATAGGTAGAGTAAGGATACAGGCACTCTTAGACTTAGGAGCATAGTTAAGTTACATCTCTTTACAGGCAGTAGTACTAGCTAGACTACGTATGCAATGTAAGGATAAACTCTATCTACTCTAAGTAGCTAATAGAGAACCTATGCTAGAGGAATTAGAGATTACACACAAAGTAACTAATGTCCTACTTAGCATCTATAGATACTATAAGGAAGTAACCTTAGACGTCTTTGTAATAGCTACACACAATGTTATATTAGGGCTACCCTAGTTACAAAAGCATAACCTAGAGATTAACTAGAAGAAGGAATAGCTTTTGTTAAAGCAATGTACCTATAGTAATAAGGTATTGCAGCCTACGCAGCGCACGCCGCAGCTAGTAGATAAGAAGGAGATTAATAATATCTCTTTAACAAATAAGACGTGCTAAGTTAGAGTAGTTAACTCTACAGACGCTAAATACCCTATAGGTCCCTAAGTAAGAGTTAAGGAGAATAAGAATAGTGCACCTCCTGCTATCCTAGATATATATAGATAGTACGCTAGGATGTTTAAAGAAGAGCTTACAGCGAAAGCCCTGCTAAAGCATAAGCCCTAGGATTACAAGATTAAGCTCTAGGAAGAAAAGAACCTAACTTTCAAGAGGCTATATTAGTTATTAGAGAAGGAACTTAAAGTACTGCGCGAGTACATTTAGGAGAACCTTAAAAAGGGATTTATTAGACAATTAGAATTACCTGCAGAGTACCCTATTATGTTTGTTCTAAAGAAGGATAGTAAGCTACAACCTTGCATTAACTTTAGGAAGCTTAATAATATTACTATTAAGAACTGCTACCTGCTCCTAAATATTACAGAGTTGCAGGATTAGCTAGTAGGAGCTTAATACTTCACTGCGTTAGACTTAAGAGGAGCGTATAACCTTATCTACATAAAGGAAGGAGAAGAATAGAAAACAGCCTTTAGAACAAGATATAGACTCTACAAGTACCTTATAATGCTGTTTAGTCTAACAAATGCACTAGCTACGTGCTAGGAGTTAGTTAACAACGTCCTTAGGGCACACCTTAACAGGATAGTAGTAGCATATTTAGACAACATCCTAGTGTACTTAAAGATACTAGAAGAGCACGTTTAACACGTAACTAAAGTGCTAGAATGCCTAAGAAAGGTAGATCTACAACTAAAACCTAAAAAGTGCAACTAGCACTAAAAAGAAGTTAAATTCTTAGGGTATATTATAGGATAATACAGAGTTAAGATTAGTCTAATAAAGGTAGAAGTAGTTAAATTATAGCTAACACTAAAGATAGTTAAACAGATCTAGGAATTCTTAGGATTTGTTAACTTTAACTAACGCTTTATTAAGGACTACTTTAAGATTACAATTCTACTAATAAAGCTTACGTAGAAGGACACGCTATTTAAGTAGGGAAAGGAACAAGATAATGCATTTAAGGCACTTAAGCAAGCCTGTATTGCACTACCTACGTTAATTACATTTACTAGTAGCAAACTAATGCGTATAGAAACTAATGCCTTAGATCTTACATTAGGCGTATGTATAACATAAGAAAAGGATAGACTATAGTATCTTATTGCTTACTACTTACGTAAGTTCTTAGGACTAGAGGAACAATACAACGTACACAACAAGGAACTGCTTACAATTGTATTAGCCCTAGAACATTAGAGAGCGTATGCAGAGAGTTGCTTAGAACTTACTATCTACACTAACTACAAGAACCTAGTATACTTTACTACTACTAAGGTCCTAAATTAACAACAAGTACGTTAGTTAGAAATGCTAGGACAATACAAATTTAAGATATTGTATACACTAGGCAAAGACAATAGTAGAGCTAACGCACTTAGCTAACGACACAACCTTATTAGAGAAAAAATAATAAACTAGTTCGCAGTGTTAGGAGTTAACAATAATAGATCTCTAGGACTATTGCAATAGCTTAATAATATAATGCAAGTTTAGTAGGAACAACGCATCCTATTATAAGTACTAGAGGAACTTTAAGAAGAAATAATAGCTAGTTACTACGACAACCTGCTACACAGACACCCTAGAATAACGCGTACAATAGAACTTATTAAACAATATTATAAGTTTAGTAATATAAAAGACAAGGTTACTAAGTTTATTAAGAACTGTGTATAGTGCTAATAGAATAAGCACAGTATACACGCTAAGTATAGAGAAGCGCAGGCTATAGAACAGCCTACGGCGCCCTAGACAAACATTACAATAGATTTTATTACCTAATTACTAATCTCTAAGGACCCTATTACTAACTACGCCTATAACTTAATCTTTGTTGTAGTAGACAGATTTACAAAAGCTGCTAAGATAATACTATTTTGTTACAGCTACACTGCAGAGCAGCTCGCACAAGTGTTCCTAGACTAGGTTATCTAACACTATAGCATACCTAAATTAATTATCAGTAATTAAGACAAGCTCTTTACGTTAAATTATTAGACTACGCTCTTGGCAGCTATTAGTACTAAGAAGAAGCTTTTAACAGCCTATTATCTACAGACAGACAGACAGACTAAAAGAACAAATTAGACTATAGAAACATACCTACAGATTTACAGTAACTAGCAACAAAACAACTAGGTTTTACTGTTACCTATAGCTTAGATTGCGTATAACAATAAACTATTAGAAGCAACAGGCATAACGCTGTTCTTTGCAAATTACAGGAGACACCTAAATCTCTTTACTAGAAGTTTAGATACAACTATTTAAACTAAATTAGCAATTGCCTTAGTAGCAAGACTAAAGGAAGTACATTAGAAATTGCTAGAAAACATTAGCTAAGCTTAAGAACAAGCAATTTCTTATATTAACTAGAAACAAAAACAGCACCTTAGCTAAAAGAGGGGATAAAGTTTATCTTCTTATAAAAATCTTTAAACGCAAAGACCTACAAAAAAACTAGACAAAGTTAAGGTTAGACTATTTTTTATTTCTAAACAGATAAGCCTAGTTAACTATAGACTTAATCTGCTAAAGGATGCAAAGATCTATCTAGTGTTCTACATAAGCTTGTTAGAACCAGCTAACCCTAGAACTCTAATCTAGAAAGACTTTCACTACTAGGTAAACAGCTAGGACAAATAGGAAGTTGAAAAAATAATAACACACTAGAAGAAAGAATGAGGAGCTAAGTACCTAGTTAAATAGTTAGGATACTGCGATTTAGAAAACACATAGGAACCTGTTGCGCACCTTAAGAATTGCTGCTAACTGCTAGCACAGTACTAGCAACAGTGTTATTAAGATACAATAGAGGGTTTGCAGCCTAGACCTTATCTAAGAGCCTGTCTATAATGCTCTAAGTAAATAGAGACAGAGCAACGCTATTAGAAGGCGCTAAAGTCACTTCCTGCTGCTTAATGCGCTAGATCTCTATCTCCTTAACTGCGATCGCCTCTGCAGCGCAATCAGCATTCTCTGCCAACGCTTTCTTTATTTCTAACTCTTCCCTTTGTATTTTGTACAGTCGCGCTTGCAGACGTTCCTTCTCTTCCTTGATAGTAGACTACTTATTAGAGGAAATCTGTATGTTGCAAGTTTTAGAGTTTAAACAATTACACTTGTTGCAGTAACTAGACCAAACGTGCACACAGCACACTAGACCAGCCTTGCGACAGTTTTAACATACAACAGGCATAATATTACTAAAAAGATTAATGTACTCTGCAAGGTTTAGGCGACGTGCAGTACTATTATCTTTAACAATTAGTTTAGAGGATTTTAGTACTTTAGGCATAATGCTTGCAGCTTTAAGGACAAAAGCTATAAAGGGGGAGGATAGTGTTATAATCTGTTGCAGCCTAGCCCTACTATACTTGCAGGGCGACCAGGGTTACTCTTACTAAGCAAGTAAACACAAGAGAGCGTGACAGAGGTGCTCTCCCTAATCTCTCCTTAGTAAGAGAGCAGGAGAGCAGTATTGCTCTCTTTGCTCCTACGATCTCTTAAGAGCATACAAAGCAACAGAGCATTATGCATTACACCCCTACACTTACTTAAGTATATAGTTAGTAGGAATATAACCCTTATAGTTTATGTTTAACCTTATTAATTAAGTTTGTCTTTAGAATCTTAACCTAACCTTTAAGCTAGATAGTCCCCTCTATACTACTTATTGTTACCCTAGTTGTTGTTAGGTGTTTCACCCAGGCGTCTACCCTTACTGTTCTAGAACTATTACTTATCTCTAAGAACTAATAGAATTAGTGCTTACAAGCTTTGCTTAAAGTACAACTTTAACAGCTGCTAGCTAAGTTATAGCGCTAACGACACGCTTATAGATACAGCGCTGCGTAAGGCTGCGTTTCTAAAGGTAAGATAGAATGTATGCACTGATTTTAACTCCCTCTACTGCGTATAGAGCAAACATTTAAAGATAGTCTAACTTATTAAGTATCTTCTACGCAAGCCCTTTGTATGCATTATGTTAAACAGTTATAGTAAGGCTTAGATTCTAGGAAACACTTTACAGTGCTTGCTTGTGCTCTAGATAGTACTCTTGCTTTAGACTAAGGTCTGTAATTGTTTTAAGAATGTTAATTGCTGCACCTCCTAATAGTTCCTATAGCTAACAATAACCTAATTAGAGCATGTGCAACGCTTCCTTAGTACTAGTACAGCTAATTAAAGGATCTAGTATAACAAATAATGTATATGCATAAAGCTAGGCTTTTGCATATAAAAGTCGCAGCTTAGGGGGTATAACAAGCGTCTAAGTACGTTGTTAATCCTAAATTTCGCATAATTAGTGCTGCTAGCCGCGTAGATAGCTACATATATTCTATAGCGTGCTAAAGATATTACTCTGTATAGTGTAATTACGCTATAGCGTTTGCTGTTTGCAACGTTACGTACTACAATCTTGCTCTTAAAACTGTACAATGTGCCTGCGTCTTAATTAGGATTAATCTCTTTATTTAACTCTTAACATTAGAGAAGCCCCTTTAGGTTTACAAAAATAATAGTTCTAGATAGCGTAGCTTAACAGATAGTGTTCCCCTTAAGCTAATAGGCTGAAAGATAGTTATCTTACGCTAGTCTTTAAAATAATAGAAGATATTAGCAACTTGCTTAAAGAGGTATAAATTAGGGTTAACTAATAACGTTTAGTAGTTTTAGTAAGCTTGCTATTTAATAAGATTAATTTTCTAATTGTTTACCCTTAACTTCTATAGGACAGGCTTGCGTCTAATCTTAAGACACTTTGTATTTAGATTTAACTAGTGCGCACAGTTAGAGATAAGTCTATCTAGAAGGTTAAAAGTCTTAGGTCCTATAAATAGGTAAGACGGAACGTATTTAAGCGGCCTGTCCTAACTCTAAGCGCAGATAATAACGCGTCTATTTTAAGACCTAAAATGTATCTTATAATTGCTTATCTGTGACGTAAGGATGTATAACATGCTGAACTTAGCAGACAGAAAGGTAAGAAGATACTAGTCTCTAAAGAGCTGCCTTACTTTATCTAACTCTTAAACATTACGTAGAAGTCTTCCTAAGGGCTTGCTATTAACTAATAAGTAACCCTTAATATAGTTGTAGTAAACTATCTATATATTTAATAGGTTATTAGTTAAAGTCTTTATAACACTAACTACCTATTAATTATGTATAGGTAAGACTTGCTACTAGTTATTAAAAGACTTTCTAGCTAAACTTCCTGGCTCTAACTATAATGCGTTAATTGCTATGCTAATACCTCTAGGGCGAGCTCTTATAGACTGTAGTAGGAGCTCTCTAATCTTGTACGTTAATTTTGTGTCTTAAATTAATATTCCCCTTAAGACCTGCGGCAGCTTAGCTAAGTCTATAAGGAGGTTTTCTTAGAGAGCTAATAATGCCTAAACAAATGTAGACAGATTATCTTCTGAAATTATAGCATCTAATTCTTTAACGTTAGAGAATGTCTAGCAGCAGAGCAATGTAGCCTAAAAAGCATATCTAGCAGCTGTCTCTGCAATAGACGTCTCTTTAGCATTTCTAACATTAGCTTAGAGGCAGGTAATCTAAGCTAAGGTAATACAACGTGCTTAAATTAAAAGATTATTTCCTTGCGTTATAGAGGCTGCTAAGTTGCAAAGGCGCAGACTTAACGTTATTATAACTTCTATATAGTGCACCTTACGCTAGTTTATTATAATATTATTAAGGTGTTTTTCTACCTGTGTAGCTAGGCAGTTACAAAATAACATGTCCTTAAATACTGCGTAGATGTCTCTAAATGTATTATTCTTATGCTTTGCTAACCTAGCTTAATTAGCAAGATAATTAAACATGTGTATTATACTTTTGCTGCTAAAGTTAACATTTAATGCGCCTAGTTTAACTAACATTGTTAGCTATTAGCAAGTCTTGCCTAAAAGTAGTTACTAGTAAGCTATAAACTTATATACTAACATGCTAGATAGATAATGTGTTTCTAATGCAATAGTTTTGTATAAAGATAGCCTGTTTGTTACAGTAGGAGGGTGCAAGGAGCTTGGTATAATAGAGCTGCAAAGCCTAAGCAGTATATATACTCTGCACTTATATTAAAAGGTTAATAGTTTATTAAAGTGCTTAATCTAGGTGTTTAAACCTGTGTTAAAATAGGAGAAACTTAATCTATTAGGATAAAGAACATTAGATTTAGATGCCTTTATCTTTTTTTTTTTTGCTAACCCTATAGTAAGTGCTGCAGAATAGTTTAGATGTTAATGTAATAGTAATACTAGTAGAGTGTCCTAAAGCATATACTGTAAGCAGGTTATAGTCTCTTAAGAGCTTTATAGGCGATCCTAATTATAGTTTAGTAGGATAAGCTAACGTAAAGATCTTCTACGTTGCATTACAATATGTAGCAAAAGACTTTAGAATACCTAACTTAAAGATAACTGCTACTGCTTTAATTGCATTGCTAGGAAGGAAGTCCTTATAAGCATAGATCTCTATACAGTTCTAAGCTTGCTAGTGCTAGCATTTAGTATATCCCCTTACGTCTTGCGTCCTATTACGCTTAAATATACAGGTACACGTGCCCCTAGAGATTCCTAAAGAATGTTTATTAAACTTAGAACACTACCTCTCTAACTCTAATTTCTTTGCCTGACGTAATACCTCTAATACTAGTCTTATCCTTTTATAGAGTTGTTGCATTAAGATAGAGGTTAAAAAATATTTTACTATAAAGCACTTCTCTTTAGGTTTAGAGAAAATAGTTGTCTAATGCTTACATTCCTTGCATCTATTGTAGATATAAGCCTAAATGTTGCAGAGTTGCTGCATTTCTGCAGTAGTTAGGAGATGTAGGGCATCTAGAAGCTCTAGAGTAAACACTAGGTGGTACTGCAGGAGCATAGGGCAAATTTTAACTATGCACTTATCCAGCCTCACCTAAAGCCTAAAAAGACTCAGAATGTAGATAGAAATCTGCTTAGGATTAGAGTTGTACGCTGCCCTAACACTGTTTACAAGACTAAGAACTGTGTCACAAGTGGCAAAGCTGGGGCCAAGGTAGGCATGTAGCAGCGACCACCTCTGACCTAGTTAGCAATAAGTACTGTTCTAGCCACGTTATCACCATTAGAGTGATCATTCGTACCTTTTTAGCTGCTATAGCTAGGTGGGCAGAGTCTAGTCCTAACATAATAATCACTCTAATGCCTAAAGCGTCGTAGGTTCAAGTCTGGCTGGCAGACTAGATCCCTGCGGATGTCAGGTTCAGCCAAGCCAGCGGGTAGCTGAGGCAGGGCACCACATGATGTGGGCCAGGATGTGCCGTTGCTGCTGGAAGGTCCAGTACTTATCCTTGGTGCCTGAGGACAGGCACCTAAGGGGGCTATTGTCACGAGTGGCAAAGCTGGGGCTAAGGTAGGCATGTGGCAGCGACCACCTCTGACCTAGTTAGCAATAAGTACTGTTCTGGCCACGTTATCACCATTAGAGTGATTATTCGTACCTTTTTGGCTGCTATGGCTAGGTGGGCAGAGTCTAGTCCTAACAAACTGTGTCTAATAGCTTTTTGCAAACTAATTTAGGCATAAGATCTCTACTTAACTAGGGTTCTTTCTTTGTTTTAATCTTGTTCTCTAATTTAGCTAATTAATAATACGTGTTAGTAAATTACTTAACTTGCTTAATTATAGTGTTACGTAGTAATAGAAGCTGCAAAGATAGTAATATTTTCTTCTAAGAGTGAGGCAATTCTAATACACTTTAAAGGTATAATCTACTGTTAGAAAGAGACAGAAGTTGTAATTCCTAATTAGCACGTGTAGGGAGTTAAGGAACAGGCCGTGTTGTGTCTTGCTTAAACTTCTCCTTGGCTACATTTACTAACTGTGTGACTTGCATAATGCTCTTCTTAAAGAAGGCAGTAGTAGTTCTAAACAAGTAGCTGTATACTTTTAGCAACGTGTTCTTCTGTTACTTAAGTTTTGCAAGATAGCAACAGATTTTAGCTTGTAGGGTTAGTGTAAGCTTAGGTGCTAGTTTTCTAGAGCATTTAAGCAGAAGCTTAGTAAGCAGGGTAATGATTAAAAACTTATAATAAGCTCTCCTAGCCTTGTTTCTAAGCAAAAGTTATAGTTGTCTTTAGATTCCTATGTGTAGTGCAATCTATAGAGGCAATCTCTGCTATAGCAATTCTGTAGCCTTAATATTTACATTATTGCAGACTTGTTTTCTTAAGTAAGGAGAATCTTTGTCTCCTAAGGATCTAATTAATTTAAGCAAAGGTATAAGAAGGTGCATTATAAGCCCTAGGTTTCCTGTATTACGCAATTTAACAATTAGGGTATACGCTTTTATTATAAGTGCCTAAAAACATCTTAAAGGCTCTATGCTGCCTTTTTCTAGAAAATTAGCTAGTGCGTGTTAGAAGGATGGCTTTAGGAACTCTTTAAGTGATATCTGCGCTAAGCAGTCTAGGAAATCGCAGACAAGGGCGCCTTTGCTAGCTAGCACTTTAGTAGACAGAGGCAATATCTTAAAAGCTTCAAAGATGACAGCTCCTGTCTAGGCACTATTATAGAACATATTAGTTACAGAATTTGTGCTGTGTCTATGCTTATAAAGAGTAGCCATACCTGCTATTGTACTAGATAATAAGCGCAGCGTTCTATTCTGTAATATGCAGTAGAAGTAGTTGCTCCTGATTAAAGTTGCAGAATTTTGAGATCAATGACAACTTCTTAAGCCGACCATGAACATGAAGGGATTGATAACAACGAAGATACTAACAAATTATGTACCAGGGAGAGGCGTCTTCCTGACCAGCGAGTTAGCTCAGAGTGCATGAAGCCCAAATAAGGCGGTTGACGATGGCATCGCCAGTGCTTTCAATGTTGGCGTCTTGTTTGCTAGGAAGCTGTGGTGGTAAAACAAGGTGATTAAACACTTCTATGAACACAGACATGGCGAAAATTGGGGTTGTGCTGGACTCAATTGATGGCCAAAAGAGGGCTTCGTCACAAGTCGTTGCGAAAAGATGGGCATTCACCCAGCGTGAAGGTCAAGGTGGAAGTGACGATGGATTTGGCGCAGTTGAGCGATTCCTTCGTATGGAAGTGAGCAACACAGTGGCACGCTAAGCTACAAGAATCAAGTAGGGTCACATTCTCGGATTCGGATCGACAGAAAACAAACCTGTGTCTGTAAGATTAGATCTCTCAATATTGAACCTAGTGGGCCACGATGCCAGGTGCAGGAGTGCAAGGCGCAGCAAGGCTACGTATGACTGCAGCAGGTGTGCTGGCAGTCCCGACGAAACGGCTTTACCGGGATTATGTTACTTTTGCATAGTAACACATATTCATCTATTCCCCTGCATCCCTCTGTTGTGCCTTCTCGTTCGGCGGGGAAGCTGATCTTTAGATGTGCGGCTTGTTGTATAATGCGGATCGTCAAGCTCATTGCGCACGAAAAGTAGAGGGATGCAGTGAAACTTGAAAAGCGGTATTGCCTGATGTTCATTGTTGGTACCTGATGACGGCAAATTGTCATAACAACGTTCTCGGGGATGATGCTCGTGGGTATCAGTAACAACAAAACAAAGCGCCGAGCTCCCGTCAACCAGAACCTGTCCCAATGCTCCCCTCTCTTAGCTTAGTCTGAATGCACAGAGCAATGCCTGAGCCGCGAGTCTCGAACGTCTAAATCTGCCTTCTCGAGAAATGAGAACGTTAGTCCAGATATGGTCAATTGCGACAGCGTAACCTCCCAAACCGTACTAGCGCCACTCTCAGCTGCAGATTACTGATAGATCACAAGGGAGAGTCTGACTAGATCACTGCTGAGCATACTCAGAGTAATCTCCCAGACCATAACGAGCAGAAGCACTCTAGTCATGGGCTACTGTCGCATTCAGTCCAGGCTTTGTTTTGTTGTGACGTACAACGAGATGCACTGTAACCTTGTATGCAACAGGGAATACAGTAACACGCTTATCGCCTTTGATAACGCTCATAATACGTTGCACTATCTTGCGGAGTTATCCGCATACCAATACAGTTCAGTGCAGCTGGCGAGGTCTGTCGACTTTGGTGGATGACACCTCAGAAGAAACAATAACAAGACCTAAAAATCGCTTCAATTTCATGAGATCGGAAAACAACACACACTACTTACCAACATATTTGAGCATTTCCATATCTCTCCAACACATTTGTCTGTCCGTCGACCACGCAAAAGCTTCCGCTGATCTCCGTGGAGAGAGCATGCCGTCGCCGTTTATACGAGACACCGAAGATGTTTCCCTCCGTCATGACGACAAACAATCTACCTGCGCTACACATCCGTTCAAAGTAGAGAAGCATTACGAGCCACAAGGCGAATGGACACTGCACCGACTTGCCTCAGCCACACAGTTTCTATGCGGTCAGTGCAAGAAAGACAAGAAAGCGAAGCTTGTAGCTACAAGGCAGGGCTGGTAAGATGACCTTTGTTGCAATGCTTGTTACGGTCGGTGTTTCTCGACTGAAAGATGAGGTTTGCAACAAGTCCAATATTATGCATACCCAAGGGGGCTTAAAGAATGCAATGATTATCGAGTCGCGTATTGAAACAGCCGCACACTCGCCTAGTTCCTTGTTTAGTTATGTTGTAATTGAAGGGTTTCCGGATTTCATAAAATTTCGGCACGGAGTTGGAAAGTGGTTGTGCTTATTCTGAACGATGGTCGAATTACCTACTTACACACGATCGCTCAGACGAAGCTTTGTTCTACGGCAGCCCCGAGGCTCCCTACTGTCCAGGTTTGATCACGAAAAGAAGTCGTTGTCGACCACGACCTTTGCCTAAACGCATTTTTGGAGGAATAGTTAGCCATCACTTTTGAGGCTTCAGTAGTAGTACTTGGACTTGGCTCTGTAGGCTTACAGTATCACCAAGTGAGCTTTTGTCACCTTGCTGAGTTTGTTGAAGATGTTTTATATTGTATCTCCTGTCTTAGCTTATCTGACTCCAAAGTATTGCTACACTCCGCCTGCGCAGAAAAAGCTCTGCACTCTGACAGTACTATATAGCTGGCTTGCATCGCTTCTCTAAGCTTGCTGGTGATTCTTTTACAGTGCATGTGCGTCTATTCTTTGCTTATAGTCATGAACATGCAAGTCTTTCACTGGAGCCCAGTCATTGGCTTTCAAGCTGTTCTACCGCTTGTGCAGGCTTATCTGGAAGCTTGACGCACAGGAGCAGATCCCGAGTCGCGAACTATTCCGATCTAGGGACGAACGGAGTGCAGTTCGTGATGGTCGCGTCGAAAGGATCCAGTTCGTTACCCGAGCATGAGTTTGGGCGGAAAGCGATGATATCACTTATTGTACTCTGTATCTTGTTGTTGGTAGGACACAATGGTCAAGTACATCTACACTAGACCTAATGCACAGAGTCTTTTGCTAGGTTCCTGGGATGTCTATGCTTCTCTACAACATGGTCCACGAAATTGGGGGATGTCGCTAATTGTACAAGGCGAGGGGCAACCTCACGCACTAGATGCCCACGGAATGCAGTGAAGACCACCCCACTACGATTGTACTGAAAGGTCGGATCCGAGGAGCTTCGCTAGTCGTAGTCCAACAGATCCCATTTTTCCAAGAGAGAGAGACCTCGAGCGATTGGTCTCATCTAAACTGACCGATGCATTGCAGCTACAACAAGCAGTACCGACCTGATACAGTACACACAAGGTTACGCCGTGGACTATCGTGTCCAATTAGATATGGTCAAGCCATGTAGTGCCATGCACCAGTTCTCGTACGTTATACCCCACAGGTAAGACGACAAACAGTGCTTTATTCAAGTTCGTGCCCCCATTAATTGCTGACTGCATAAGTGATCATGCACATAATTCTTGAAAATGGTACTGCTAAGCGCGGCTTTTGCATCTCGTGCGACCATGCTGAAGTTTTCAAATTCGAGTGGTAGGACGCCAAAAGCTCGTCGTGGCATTCCACGCGCAGGACGATCACAGAGGAATCTCGAAGTGGGGACGGGTTCGTGTTGCGATGTGGAACATGGCAAGGAGAAGAGACCGACGGAGCTCGGACCGGAATATTGTCTTCCTTCGTGGGTTTCCAATTGCGCGCAAGTCAAACGGTCCGTACCGCGGGCTGCTGCCTGCTCCACCCCCGTTGCGCCTGCCGTCTGACAGCCGAGCGGGTCGTGAAGGCCCTCCTTGAACAACGATTGGGTATGTAAGCCGTCGCATCGTTTCGATGGTCACCGTTAGCTGCGACTGGCGCATACTCACCGTCAGCAATGTCAGCGTTTACGGTTAACATCATCATCTTCGCGTAAGCGATGGGATCTCGGGTGCAGCGCTTGCACCCGCCCGACGCTGGATGGTCTAACCCAACGAGGAACGTTGCGAAAGCTCAAAATTGTAACACCCTCAAAACAGTATAGCGTAACAGCCGGGCCATTGCTCGAACAGATATTTATAACAGACAGCATGAGAGTAGATGTTGAACCCTGTGGCTATGTGAGGGCAAGCTGATATGTAAAGGCTGTTATCGATGACTCAAACGAGCTTCGGCGACTTCGTACAGCTACTCCACAAAGGCAATGGCCCGCATCTGGAGGACTTGACCAGATTCATCGAACCATCTCTGGTAGCACTCGCGGCAGGCTCTCTTAACAACGACATAATGTGTCCGATTGAGTGGGCAAACGTTTTGCTCCTCGGTAATCTACCGGAAGGTTTGTTGAGGCGAGGCCTGCTGCATCCCCAACCCATAAGGTAGTTATGCAACTGGATTTTGCGATCAGGCTCTGTCTATGACGTGTACGCACAAGCCTTGTGATATCTGTAATTCAAAAACGCAAACCGTGATCCAAGCCCTCCTGATGTGGCCGTTCATAATAATGTGGTTTTCCAGCTGACCGGTTTCACCGGGAAGGCGCTTGCTTCTTTGAAAAAGACCAATTTACAGGCTAGCCCGATGAGCCAGTATTGCATCATTACAGTCCGTGCCACACATCGGTTGCGGCTGCTTGTGTAACGTTCCGGTGAAGAATAGACTCGCTAATTGTTGCAACAATAACGCTTGCTAGCCGAAGCGTGCCAACCTCGAATCGCGAGCTGCAGTGAAGCGGACCGAGCGATTCCCTGGTTGGACATGCGATAAGAGGGCTCCAATTCTCAAAGAGATCTCTAACGTTACTTTAGACCGATCCGCATCCATCGGCCACACGCCCGTAGCTTGAAAACTCTTCAATATAAGCTCAGGCCTCATAGTACTGCCCCACGCTGACCAGAATATTCGAAAGAAGTCGCCCTTTTTGACGCCAATAAGCCCTTGTGATTGGTGGAGCTGCTAATCAAGTTCATGCGAGTAGTACGACAAAAGAAGAGAGAACAACACCACATTAAGCAGCTGTAACGTGTAGGTTGCGTAAGGTGAAAAGACAGCGAGTAGGATCTTTTTAGTGTAGCAAATGCCCTTACTCCTGCATTGACGGAGGTTTGATGCACCTAAGTAAGAGTAGAAAATCCTAGTATGTGATGCTCTCTTGTATCAGTCCCTTATCCCTAGTATTAGGCAAAGTACAAGTAAAGCACCTAGTTCACACTCTAATATACCCTAAGCTACTACTATAAGTTAGTAAGCGCAAGCTATAGTCTTAAACACTAATATTAAAAAGTTCTATTGTTGTAGAGGTTAAGTATGCGTTACTAGTTAGCCTTAAAAACTTTAAAACATGCAAGGAAAAGTTTAAGACTAATCTCTAGGACCTTAGGTAGGGGTTTATAGACTTAAAATCAGCATTATAAAAAGTATAAAAGAACTAGATCTTTAACTATAAAAGGATAGTGTAAATTATGTTGCTATTTATAAGTATAAAGTAGTAAAAACTATCTTATTTAGTCTTTAGCCCTATAACTATTTTTCCTAGATTATTATCTATCTATCTTTGTATATTTGTTGTCTAATAATATATTTAGCAGTTTACATTTTGTTATATTTACGTATTCTGCTATTCTGCAAGGAAATCCTAATACCTAACTAACACTAGCTTTATATTAACAGTAGAACACAAGCAAAGTTAATTTAATAACTAATACTATGCAAGTTAAGTTTTTAGAGCCTAGGCATCTTACTTCTTCTAGCTAGTATAGGTATTTACAAAAGACTAGGCAGACCTTGTAACTTAGAGAGTCTACAGTACCTATATGCTAGATAAGCTACTACACTAGATAAGCTACTCTACCTAAAATTAGCATCTATAAAAATAAAGCTGTATGTTAGGACTAATAAGTTCCGGTAGTTCCCTACAAGGCCAGCATGGCCTAATTAAGGAACAGGGGTGGCGTAACTATATAACGCAAGTAAATTACTCTACTCCTTTAGTAGCGATTTGTCTATCCTTAACCTGCAATACTATCCTCTACCTTCTAATGCTTAATAGCGTGCCACCCCTATTAAAAGAGAACCTAACATTTAAATCGCTTACTATTACACGTTATTAAAATGCAGACTAGACAATAGAGCTAACAAGTAAGCTGGTCTGAAAGTAGTTAACCCTTAGGTACACTGGTACGCCCTAGATTTATTGTTAAGGAAGACTCTGCTACTGCTTGCATCTAAAGCCTACCTTCCTTAGTAGAAAGGGACGCTGTAGAGAACTCTGGACTAGCTAAAGGTAGAGCGAACAAGCAGAGACTAGGAGGCTAGTTAATAACTCCTCCTGGACTACAAACACCTACAATAGTCTAGAACGCTTCGCTACGTTCTCTAATAGACTAGGAACTAGAAGACCTCTGCGCCTAGTTAAAAAGGGCCTAGAGGCAAAGCAAGATTAATTAACTCTGTTAACTAAGGGCTAAATATAAGTTAGGAGACACCTTAGTGCTCCCTCTAACTTTAACTCTACTAAGGACCCTCGCAACAACATCCTTAGGCCTATTAGCTAACCTTCTAAAGCTAGACCTACCTTAAAGGTACAACAAGAAGTTAAGAGCTAAATACAACTGCTAGGAACGTGACTACAAGTTGTATTTCCTACGTTCGCCTATAAACTTTACTAAAGAATACTAAAAGGTAGATTTTAGGGCAATGTACCTCTCTAAGCTACTTAAGACTCTATAGAAATTATATTGCATAACAGAACAGACAAGTTCTCTATCCTAGCAACTAACCTAGGAGACACTTAAAACTGTTATATTAAACGCTCTAGGAACGCTGTTAGAACAGAAACAGCAAGCCTATAAAACTCTTAAGTAAATCTAGCAAAAGCCAAATTAGTTACCTATAGATCTGCTAGATGCCTTTTAACCCTTGTGGGAGGAAATAGGCTTAGCCTAAACTCTAGAGCTTTAAGTGATAGAGTACATTTTATCTCTGCGCGAAGACATCTAGAGAGACCTGTTCCTACTCCTAGTTAATAGGCGCAACACTCTGCTAATAGTAGAAGAATATGCTAACGTTATCTACTGTAGAAGGAATCTAGACAAGGAGGTAAAAGTCACTCCTGCAAAGAGGTAGCTACTAAAAGGTAGCAACAAGAGTAACAAGACAGGGGGATATAAAAACCCCTAAAAAGACAAAAATGGCCTAAAAGGGACTATAATAGACTGTCTTTACACAAAACTGCAGGTACCTAAGGCAAAGGCAGGGGTCTAACCTGTTATAACTGCAGAAAGCCTAGTTACACTGCAGCTAAGTGCTAAAGCCCTCTAAAGAACAAGGATGCTACAGCTAACTAGAAGGAAACTACTTTAGAATTAAAGGAAGGCTTAAACCTTAGTTTAGGAAAAGGGAAAGGGCAGGAGGATTAATTCTATATCTTTCTACCTACATAGCTTTAAACTAGGAAACACAGGACCTAGGGAAATTAAGGGAAGCCCTTTACTCTTATCCCTCTTAGTTATTAACTGTGCAGTGCACAGTTTAATCCTCTAAGCCTATAGAGGCTATAATTAATAGAGGTTCCTAGCTAAACTTAATGTTAGCTACGCTAGCAAAGGAACATAATCTCTAAGTAGACCCCCTGCCTAAGCTGCTAGCTAAAGGCGTAGATAGGGGTAGATTAATAGTGTATAGTACTACAACAGTAGATATAACTATTACTAATTTACGTAGTTATAAAGAGACCTATTAAGTACTATTTATAGTAACAGACCTTTAAAGATACTTAGTGTACTTAGGTCTTCCCTAGATTAATATGTTTTATCTAAGGATTAGCTACGCTACTAGACGTATACTCTTTTAGAGGAATAAGGACAATAAGGTTGTCTAGTTTATAAAGGTAGCTACAGAAGACGCTGAGCAGTTTAAGAGTAGTATAAGAGAACCTAATACAGACGTCTATGCGTGCCTTGTTAACTTCGTAGGCTATAAGGAGTAAGAAGATAACCCTATAGGTTATTTACCCCTAGAATATGCTAAGTTTGCAGATGTAGGCTTAGAGGAGGACTCTAAGAGTCTTCTAGAGCATAGCTACTACAATCTATCTATAACTCTAACACCTAAAGGTGTTCTACCTTACTAACTATTATACAACCTCTTAGTAACTAAGCTAGAGATACTTTAAAACTATCTTTAGGAGTATATAGTAAGAGGATAGATACGTTAGTTAAAGTCTCTAGCAGGGGCACCTATACTCTTTGTTAAGAAGAAAGATAGCAGCCTAAGACTTTGTGTTGACTATTAGGGCCTTAATAAGATTACAATTAAGAACTAACACCTACTACCCCTAATTACAGAGTTACTAGAGAGGCTCTCTTAGGCGAAGTATTTTACTAAGCTTAATGTAAGAGAGGCCTACTATAGGATTTGTATTATAGAGGGAGATAAGTAGAAGACTACTTTCTATACTAGATACAGACACTATAAGTATACTGTTATGCCTTTTAGCCTAACTAACGCCCCTGCCTAGTTTTAAGCATACGTTAACTATGCTCTTACAGGATTAGTTAACATATGTTGCATTGTCTATTTAGACAATATCCTAATCTACTTAAACATAAAAGAAGATTACATACAGCATGTAAAGGATATACTACAAAGACTACGTAAGTCTAAGCTATACATTAAACTTAGCAAGTGTAAGTAGCACACTTAACGCATAGAGTATCTTAGATACGTAATTAGCCCTAAAGGGGTTAGTATTAACCTAGAACGGGTGAAAACAATCTAAGAGTAGCTATAACTATAAACAGTCTGTAATATTTAAGTATTTATTAGCTTTATAAATTACTATTAACAATTTATCTACATGTTCTCTAAATTAGCCTTACTATTAACTAAAATAATTTATAAAACCCTAGGGTCTGCTAGAGGGGGTCTGGCAATAAGAAGAGAGGAAAGCTAGAAAATAGACATTAGCAAAAAGGCAGATCTGCTTTCTAGAAGCTTAAAGACGCTTTCACCTAAGTTCCTATACTCTCCTACTTTAATCCTTGTTAGAAAACAAGAGTAGAGGTAGACGTGTTAGGAGGCGCAATCTCAGGCATATTAAGTTAAAATGTGCTAGAAGAAGACAGAACAGGTTAATAGAGGCTAATTAGTTTCTTTTCTTGTAAATTAATCTAAGTAGAATACAATTACAATACCTATAACAAGGAACTGCTAGCTATTGTTAAGAGTCTAGAACACTAGCGCTACTACCTTAAAGGTATACACTTTAAGATCCTTACAGACTATAAGAACCTAAAATAGTTTATAGAAAATAAGACCCTTAACTATTGCTAGGTTTAGTCCTATCTAGCCTTAACTTGGTTTAACTTCATCCTTACCTACTAACTAGAGACTACTAATCCTGCAGATAGACCCTTAAGGCGACCAGACTATAAGGCAGAAACAGAGAAACCTTTACTAAAGAATAACAAAGCTTTTGTACAACCCCTTTAAGATTTGTTCTCCTCTAAAGGAAAGAACAACTTCCTAGTGTTAGCTGTTACAACACAGGCATCTCTAAGGTCTAAAAAACAATTAGAAATTGTTAAAGCCCTCTAAAAATTCTAAGTAAAGGAAAGTACTACAACTAGGGATCTGCTTAACTATAAGGAAGAGTCTATAGTAGAACCAGCCTTAGATACAACCTCTGATAGATACAATACTAAAATAGACTATAATAACCTAAAACAATTAGTTACAGTCTACAAGGTGTTAAGGCACTTAACTACTCTAGAAGAGAAGTCTAAGGCTCTCTAAGAATGCTATAACAACCTACTTAGAGGACATCTTAGGGGTAAGAAGACAATAGAAAAGCTTTAACAACACTATAAGTAGAAGGGAATAAGAAAGGATACAAGAGACTATTGTAAAAGCTGCCTAGTATGCAAGAAGGCAACTCTAGCGCGTTACAAGCTATATAGTCTCCTAGCACCCTTATCTCTACTAAACGCAGCCTAGGAGGAAGTTACTATAGATTTTATTACAGAATTACCTCTAAGCTGCCTAAGCAACTAGGTATACAACGCTATCTTGGTTGTAGTGTGTAGACTTACTAAAATAGCTTACTACATCCTAGCTAGAGCTGATTAGGACAGTACAGACCTAGCCTAATCCTAGATAAGAGAAGTTATACGCCTACACAGTGTCCTAAAGAAGATAATCTCTAATAGAGGCCTACTTATAGTAGCTAAACACTAGGATACTTTCTAACACTACCTGAACTTAAGAAGGGTGTTAACGTCTGCTTATTATCCACAGACAGATAGGCAGACTAAAAGACAGAACTAGACACTTAAACAGTACCTATAGTGCTACTATTGCCTAGAACAAGACAATTAGAGTTTATAGATATTAGTTGCAGAATTTGCGTACAACAATAGCATACATGCAACTACAGGCACTACTCTGTTTAGAGCATACTACAGCATAGATCCTATTAGTTCTAACTAGCCTAGTATAGCTTATAGCGACAGAGAATCGCCTCTAGGGGAATAAGTAGCTAGCAAAGTTATTACTCTACAACAAGAGTGTAAGAGGAAAATTATTACTGCAAATAAATACTAGAAATTGTACGTAGATAAGAAACGCTTAGCATATACGTTTAAAGTAGGTAATTAAGTAATAGTGTTAAATTAGCATATTAGGTTAATAAGACCTAAGAAGAAGCTTAACTAGAAATACCTAGGTCTAGGTTGTATAGTAGACTAGTATAGTCTAACAGCATTTAAAGTTAACCTTCTAGGGTTACAGAGCGTACATCTAGTCTTCTATGCGTCGCTGCTAGAGCCGTATAATCTAAAAGGTCTTATTCTACACCTAGAGGTCCTAATTGTAGACACACTGCGTAAGCATAGTAATAATATCTATAAAGTAGACACTATACTAGATAGACGCAAGGGAGAACATAACTAGTAGGAATATCTAGTTAAATAGACTAGCTATAGAGACAAAGAGAACTCCTAGGAGCCTAGTTAAAATATCTCTAGTAACGTCCTTTAATAATTTTAGAAATCTAAAGGCATACAGCCTAAGAGAAATGCGAAGGAAAAGCCTTATAGGAGTTAAGGGTAACCCTAAAAAAGAAGGGGGATAAGTAAAGGTAATAAGAGGATCCTAAGGAGACAACGTACCTTTACTAGTTTTCCTACAGGGTTTTTAGGGTGTTTAACAGCGTTATACTCTAGGATTACCTTAGCCTAACTTATAAGCATCTCTTAGGATCTATAATTATCTATTATAGACTACAAGAACCTAGTCTAAATTATAACAGTTTAATCTATAAGGGCACAAAGCTTCTAACATTACAAGAAGAAAACACAGGATATTAAAGCAAGTACTCTATTAAATTTAAGCTAAAGGCTTAGGTATATCTAGGATTTCTAGGGAAATCTAACTATAGAAATTGTTTATAGTTATGTTGTTATACTAGCTATAATAGTCTATTAAGACCTATTATAACGCGCTCTTACTACTCTTAAACCTTGTTATACTTATCTAGCCTCTTCTGCAGAGTCTTAATCTTCTTAGACAAAGAGCCCTTCTTAGCGCTAGTAGCAAAGCTCTTCTCCCTTATAAGCGCAGCTATCTCTGCAACTAAAGCATTACCTAGTTTTCTGCGCTTAGAACTAGGGTTTAGAGCATAATCGCGAACCTTAGCCTATAATAAGTTAGAATAGTCTATCTAGAGACAAGATAAGTATACATACCCGCTTGCGTAGTAAATTAGTCTCCTTAGCAACCCTATTAGTAACAGCAGCCTTAAGAGTGCGCTTGCTAGCTTTAGCACGTACTAACACAGCCTTCTTGCTGCGCTAACGCTAGTCTAGGCAGAACTTAGAGCAAGGGTCCTTATTATTAGCTATAGCACTAGTGTGCAGGTAGAGGTAAGCAGTGTAAGGGATGTAAGTGCTACTAGAGGTGTAAGAATAACCTATAATAGACTAAAACTACTTAAAGAGGACAACTTACTAACTATAGGCCTAGGAGATAGGCTAACAGAGGGATATAAGCTTAAACTTAGACGCTTTCTTTTCTATCTTAGTTAATAAGCGCTACAGGAGCTTATTATTAACTATGCCCTAGTCTAGGTCCTAGACGCTAAACTCTAAGGCCTAGAGAATGTTGCAAATCTTAGCTAAGTTACTATTGTACTTTAAATAGAGCTGCTAGAGTTAGTTATAACCTATAAGGGGTTATAATTAGGCTAAAGAAGGGGAATACATATAGTAATACACTCCTAGTTAGAAGAGAAGCATTAGAAGCAGCGCATAACCTGCTCTAACTTACCTAAGTCTGTCTGCAACAGCTATGCCTTGTACAAGTTAACATTAGTAGGGGTGATTTAGATATAGACACAACCAGTCCTTCTATAATGCTTATGCTAGCCTACAGCAAAGCTACAGACGCATTAAACACAGACCTAGTATAACTGCACGCTATTGTACGCTATATTGTTGCCTACAGCGTTTAGATCTATAATCTTAAGTAGTCTAGACGTGTAGGGGGCAGTAGGGTGCAGTGTAGTAGGCTAGTAGGCTAGGGGATATGCTGTTAAAATTGTTAGAGCCTAGAGAATCTAGTTAGCTGCCTGTAGAGTTATAACAACCTATAATAACCTATTAAGAGTTATCCTAGACTAGCAAAGGGGAACCTATCCTAGCTAGAGAAAAGCACTAACTTACTAAAAATTAGAGTAGAGTGTAGGAGTAATAGACTAAAATAGGGGATAACGTAGGGTATATCTAGGCACTGTACTAGCAACGCGTTACCCTACTTATTTTCTAGGCAGCAGCGCGACTCCTAGGTGAAGGTAAAGGTAAAAGGGAAGGTAAAGGTAGAGCTGCCTGAACCTACGCATAAGCTTAAGGGAATACCTCTAAATACTAAAGCACTACTCTCCTGTAACTTTGTTACTGTCTAGTCTATAACAGACTATAGTTACCTACTCTACCTAAAAAGCCTGTAATATCTGTAGCTTGGGGCGAGCCACCTTAGAAGGGGGATATTATTAGGACTAATAAGTTCTAGTAGTTCCCTACAAGGCCAGCATAGCCTAATTAAGGAACAGGGGTGGCGTAACTATATAACGCAAGTGAATTGCTCTACTCCTTTAGTAGCAATTCGTCTATCCTTAACCTGCAATACTATCCTCTACCTTCTAATGCTTAATAGCGTGCCACCCCTATTAAAAGAGAACCTAACACTGTAGAGCTACACATAAATTGTATTATTATAAGATTTTATAGTGTAGTACTATATAGAGCCTTATGCAACTCTTATACTATTTAAATTTTTATAGTACTTTAATTTAGTAGCTATGTATAGTAGTTTTAGGTAGAGGCTATAGCAGTAGTAATAGCATATTAACACTACTTTTTATACCTACAACATAATGTTTCTTTATAGATTTTAGAGCAGCGCTTTATAAGGCTTTTTGCTTACCTTTATTTAGTGTATTATAAGATTTTTATAAGGTTGCAGTATTATATTACTACTTTTTAAGTATATGTGTAGTAGTAAGTTTTATAGCCTTTACTTTGCACTTTTCTACTATGCGCTTCTTTATAACTTGCTATAGCATCTTTACTTCTTTTACTATCTTCTTCTTATATAGTGTAGCTACAGCTTTAAGCTTATAATTATAAGTTTTCTAGAGTTTTTCTACTCCTCTTTGCGTTATTTAACTATCTTGTGTACTTAGGCTTCTTAGATCTTGCAAAGACTCTATAGTATAGTACTACTATAATACTCCTTACGCTGCTGCAGGTTAAAGACCTTACTCTTCTTTTTATACTTGTGTTTAGTAGTAAGCGCAGCGTGTAGGCCCTTATTTTTATAGTAAAAAAGCTTATTTTATACCTATAGTAAGTGTAGTGTTAATATAAACTATTTAAACTTAGCTTTTACTTTATCTATAACTATAGTGTCTAGAATTTTTTACATATTACTCTAGGTATTTTTATTACTAAGCTGCTACAGTTCTGTATCCTTATCTTGCTTAAAAGTAGTAGCGTTAAAGCGTTTTAGTATAACCTCTGCATTTATTAGCTACACGCCTATAGCTTAAAAACTCTTTAATATAAGCTTAGGCCTTATAGTACTACCCTACGCTAACTAGAATATTTAAAAGAAGTTACTCTTTTTAACGCTAATAAGCTCTTGTAATTAGTAGAGCTACTAATTAAGTTTATGCAAGTAGTATAATAAAAGAGAAGAGAATAATACTATATTAAGTAGCTATAACGTGTAGGTTGCGTAAGGTAAAAAGATAGTAAGTAAGATCTTTTAGTGTAGCAAAAGTCTATAAACTTAAGCAGAAGGTAGCTACTATAGCTGTTAATAATAAGTAACCTCTACTTTCTCTAGGCTGTAGCCTTAGTGTAGCAATTAAACACCTGCTTAAGCTATATTAATTCTAGGTTGTTATTTGTTTAGCTATTTATTAAAGTAGTAAAGTAGATAGAGTGCTTTTCTAGATTAATTAAGTGTACCTAGCTTAATTGTATAGCACAGCTAGCAGCTAGAAAGATAATGCCTAGAGGTAGGTAAGATCTATTAGCATATATAGTAGCTAGCAATGTTACCTACTCTTAGTTGCTATTGTAGAGTAACTGCTTAAACTGCTTTATACTAAATAGTAGCTTATTAAAGATCCTCTTGCTCCTGCCTGTAACCCTAATAGCGAAGCCTTTCTTATCTATATTGTAGGTATTCTTAGGCTCAACGTTATACTAGGTCATCTTCTTGTGCAGAAGCTTAAAGAGGAGGCGGTATTTATTACTAGAATTAGCCTTGTGACAGCCTGTTTCTATAGGGGTGGTCTAGGCTGTAAGAAGCGTGTCCTGGTTGCAATAAAGGAAGCGAGTAACCTAGCTTTCTAAGGGCTCCCACGCAGCTAGTGGAGTCACAAAATTGATAACCATTTGCCTTGTAGGCATAAGGTGTCTCTTTGTGAGTTCTTTGATATACTCTACTAGCTCTGCCTCATCTTGTGGGTGGAGCAATCGCTTGTTGAGTCCACTGTCCTGAAGTGAGGCGTGAATCCCCTTTGCTCGGCGGGTCAACGTTGTTCGAGACACACCATGTTTTTGAGCTAATTATGTACACGAAATATCTTCTCCTGAACTGGCTGCGTCTAATTCCTGAATTGCAGCCTCAATGGACATGGTGGCGTTGTGTTATAGGGGGTGAAAAGATGGGATGAATCAGGTGAGGGGTGTGCAACTAGTGACCGTGCGCAAATGGGTGTGCAGATATTGACTTCCTTGCGTGTGACCAACGTAGCATAGTCTAGAGCCGTTGGCTCATGTTGCTCTAGGATATAGAATGCCAATTCAGTGACGAGAAACTGTAATCTGGCAATCGGTATTACGTACCGGTACAAGGTGGTTAGCGATAGACGTGGTGTTGACAGGATCCACTCTGTACGCCTCGAACATAATCGTTAACGCAAGGCGAGAATGTTGCTTGTTAGTGACATTGACTTTACTGCGCATCCTGCTACTAGGAGCATACGATAGTTGGGGGATCTAAGCTAAACCTAAAACGCGTGAACTACCGGTAGAGGGTGGCACCACACTAGACTACAACAAGAGAGAATCAGCACCTAATTCGCGTTGCATGCACGCGTCAAGGTCGATGCTACGGGGCATCTTATACTATACACTCTTATCAGTTCGCATCTAATAAACTCGCTAACAAGAGCTAGGTTTTGGACCAAACTTATTTAATTTCAACAAGGTGTCTCTATAAACTGCACCAGAGCATTAGCTATGTTAGTAGAAGTAGCAGCGACTACTACCTCTTTCTATATAACAATATGTAACATGTACATATTATAAACTTCTTTTTCCCTTTATTAATCTCCTACTTTACCTAGCTTTAATTTAGATACTTAAACAAGTAGTTATAAGACCTAGCAGCGGTTATATATTAATCCTATTCTTTCATGTAAAATCTAAGGAGAGTCTTATTTAGATGTTAATTAGCTTTATCTTAGATTCCTTAGAGGTAGATCTTAAGCAATTGCTTTAGTCTTGTATATAGTTCCTTTCTAAGCAAGTATACTATAACAAGCAGTTAGATATAAATATTATAATTAATTAATAAAGTATAAGACCTTCTTTGTAATTGCTACAAGTGTAGCCCTACGTAGGTTTTAAATATCTAGTACACTATCCTGTACAAAAGCTATATATTGCTGTAAATAGTGTTATAAAATCTTTTATGTCTAGATTATTACTACCTAACGCGTGCTGTAGAGTCTACCTAACACTAGCTTTAATAGTCTACTATCTAATGTAAAATTATTAGCTAGATACATTAGATAGCATTAAGACTTAACTTATATTGTGTTAAGATTAGTATTTTAGTAGTAATAAGAAGATATTGTTATAAACTTAATAGGAAAGGCACCTAGTCTAGTTGCACTTTTATTTTAAAATAAGGGCCTTTATATTAGTTGCGTCTTTAGCGTACATAATAATCTAACTACAGCAAGATAGACTTAATAAATAAAGTTAATTCTTTCTATCCTTACGTTTTTAAACAATGTTTAAAATAAACAGACTGCAAACATTTCTGCAGAGCTAGCAGATTGTAACATTTAAACAATAATTCTCTTATTATACATGTACTACTTAACACTATTAAAGTAAGAGCTAGGCTAAGCATTAAAGTTTTGCAATTAATTTAGCATTTAGTATTTTTCTAGCATCCTACTTTTTATAGTACTAACCTTATAAATAGAAGCTAACTAGCATTTAACACATAGTTAGGCAACATAAGCTAGCCTATTAATATAATGCTAGGCAAAATACAGCCTTAAGGAGTACAGTTTACTAAAGTGTATTTCTTATTGTAGGTACAGCTACTACACTATAACAAGTTGTTCTATATTAAATAACAACCCTATTTTACTATTTAGAAGATTTTATACTAAGACTGCGTCTAAACTAAGCATAATATCAGCAACCTTAGCAAGGTTATACTTGCTTTTAGGTCTAAGTCTTTAATGTAGAAGCTTACTAGGTTTTATAGCTTTTAGAGGCTAATCTCTATACATCTACAAGCAGAGATATTAACTAAGATCTTAAAATCTACAAAGCATCTAATAAAAGACATTAGACTTTTATAGACTTATAATCTTACTTTTACTAAACTAGAAGATCTGTAATCTTAGCAGGTCTTCTTAAACTCTTTCTCTAATTTCTATATAAGCAAGCTATAAAAGTTTACAAATAATCTCTTCTAAGATAGCAGAACGTAGTTCTAGGAACTAGGTAAACTTCTAAATACAATATGCCTAAAAAGCTAGCACTATAATCTGCTCTCCTATAGCGTATAAACGCGCTAAAGTAATGTATTTAGAGTAATGCCTAACCTTATAAGAGAGAATTAATTAATCGCAGTACATATATTTAATAAAAAATCTAAACAACTTAGGGTTTTTATCTTTAATTTTAATAGTGCAGTCTTTAGCTTCTTTATAATTCCCCTTTAGACTGTTTATAAACCTCTTTAATTTAACAAGTAGAAAATTAGAGTAAAAGTAATATCTCTTTAATTAAGCTATAGTTACAGTAACAATATAAGAAGTTAGAAAGCTAGAAGAAGTAAGTTAGTCTTGTTTTCAACCTTGCAGTATTTAACTAACTGTAAGAACTTAGGTTTATCTAGATCTTCTAGTAACGCAGTAATGTTTAAGTTAGACTTCCCTTTTTTCGCTATAATAGAAACGTTCTAAACAAAAGTGCATTAATAACTATTTTAACTAATAAAAGCCTAGCTTCTTAGCTTAGTATCTTAATAAGGAGCTTTATTCTTAGGTAATATGTACTATAATAGGATTAGTAATAACAAGGAAGTATTCTAATTTAGACTATTTTAATGTACATTCTATTTCCTTTATTCTAGAGCATGTAGAAAAATTAGAGGCAGGATATTACTTCTAACTAAGAAGAACTCCTAAATTGTACATCTCTTGTTAAATAAGCTATAAAGCTAAAAGAAAAGGTTGTATTAAATATAAGTAATAGCTGTTGTAATATTATATTCCTGCATAGACTAGGATAGAAAAATTATATTATGTAAGGAGCTAACCTCTAAGGGAATTTGCTAGTAGAATACAAGATGAATTTAATAGAGAACAACCTCTAGAGCAGAGGTTGCAGAGTTTTTATAACTCTGTTTTAGAGGTGTTAGCTCTGTGGCAGGGTTTTAGCACTTACTAGGCCTGTAAGCTAGGGTAAGGCTAAGGCAGTGTACGCTAAGGAGCCAGCACCTAGGCCTAGCCTGTTACAGTACCCCCTACTTATTCTTTGTTTATTAATACGCGCCTTGATTAAAACAGCTCTATTGCCTACTCCCTACCTTCTATATTCTCTGTTGCACTACCTTGCAAGCCTGCGCCCTTTCTGCACACAACTCTACTACTATCTATTTGTCTAGCTAAGCTGCCTTGCCCTAGTCTATTATAGCGCCTCCTAAGTCTCCTGCTGCTTCTTGCTCCCTAACTAAGAAAGCAGCGCCTAAGAGAGTAAGTTACCCTACTATTACCTTCTATTGTTTAACTATTATGCCTAACTCTTTTACCTTCTATAGGCCTGCTTAGTCACCCCTACTAATCCTACTACTCCTATAACTTAGTTAACTAAGAGGGCAAAGCTTACTCTACAAGACGTTAACCTTAACAAGGACAAGATTAAGGAAGTCTTTAGCAACGTCCCTAAGCTAGGTAATTATGCTAAGGCTAAGGTTAACTAGTCCCTACGTACTGTGCGCGCTAGTAGGTTTAAAGATCCTAAGGTCTGCGTTAACTGCGCGTTAATAGGATAAGTCTGCAACTTTACTGCTAGTAGTTAGTCTACTAGCTACACAAGCTGCGTTAAGGCCTATGCCTGCTGCTACAAGGTAGGTCTCTACTTAAGGTATTACACTATTCCTTTCCTCTGCTAATAATCCTCTAGGCCCTGCGTAAGACCTAGAAGACGCTAAACAAGTACTACGTTTTTTTGTAGTTTAGCAAGGGTAACTCTGCAAAGCTTTTAAAGGTTATTAAGCCTATTTAGGCAGACCTTAAGAAGCGTATAAACCTCCTGCGTTACACTAACCTTCTAACCTAGCCTAACACTTGCTCCTCTATAACTAGTTACAAGGTTAAGTAGTCTAAGTATAAGGGCAATGTTAATAAGATTAAGGCTTATCCTTCTATTTCTGTAGTTCTTGTAGAGCGCACTACTATCACTGCTAAGGAGTTAGTAGTCTAGATAAAGACTATAGTAAGTTATTTTCCCCTTTTTCTACTTATTTTTAGGCTATTTTGCTAATTTATTACTTAGTATAGCTTACTGTTAACTTATTAATGCTTACGCGCTTTATCTGTCTTAATACTAACCTCTGTAAGAAGTTTAAGCTTCCCCTAACCTCTAGATATAAGGACTTTATTAGATTAGTTGTTAAGGACATTACTGCAGCTGTGTAAGGTAACAAAGATAATATTAGTAGCAAGGGTTCTATTTTAGGTAGTGCTTAGGTCTTCTCTTGTCTATAGTGTTTAGGATTTTCTAGCTAGATAATACCTAGGCTCTCTTAGCCTTTTTCTCTTATAATAATATAGCCCCTATATAGGGCGGTCTACCCCCTAGGGTAGGCTAATGCAACAAATAATCTCTCTACAGTCTAGTACTCTCTCTTGTTTATGCATATCTTCTCCTCTTGCTCCTACTATCCTCCCCTATACTTGTTATAGAAGGTTAATGTTGCTTGTCTAGAGATTCTAACTAGAATCCTAGGAGTAAGTTCCTATTCCTATCCTGCTTATCTCTTGTTGCAGACAACTACTTGTCTAGGGCTTCTAGGTCCTTGCAAACGTCCTCTCTTTCCTATGTTTTAGTAACATGACCCTCCTATTGTACCAGGTACTTACGTCTCTTACCTCCCCTCCTAGCTTGTCTTTCCTTGCAGATAGAGTTAACTTTCTATTCCTTAGAGGAGGTGCTGTTGCTGTTAGTAATAACTAGCGGGCTAGGCTAGGGGTTATTATTTAATTGTCTATAGAGGGGGTTCTATAGACACAGCTTAAGCTGGTTAACGTAGAAGATAGGGTAGATTTTACTATTAATATCTAACTTAACGTTATAGGGGAAACAACCTCTATAATTATAAACTTCCTATTCTTCTAGTCTAGCTTCTTGCTTATTTAGCTGTTTAAGAACTAGTTTCCTAACTTTAACTAAACCTTATCTCTAATTTTTAGCTATAGGGCTTCCTTCCTGTGTATATTAGCCTGTTGTTCCTGCGTCTGCTAAGCTTCTACTATCTGTGCTTTAACAAAATTAATTGTTTTAGCAAATTTTTACACTATGCCTGCTGTAGCTTTAGTAGGTTCCCTTGCGTATTAATGTAATAGTTCTACTATTAAGTCTAGGTTAACCTGTACTAGGTCTACGTTGTAACTATATTAGAGGAAGAAGGGGCTAAAGCCTATAGACAAAGCTACTTGTCCCTTAATTGCAATCTAGGCTACTAGTACCTAAGTAGACTAGTTGTTCTAGGACTAGTTAATGTACGCTCTTAGGTATGTTTCAACTACTAAGTTTATACGTTTAGTACTCCTGTTAGTCTAGGGGTAGAAAGCTGTAGACAATCTCCTTATAATCCTAAGCAGTTAGTACATTGTCTACTAGAAATTGCTAAGGAATTACGTCCTATAATTAGAGACAATAGCGTTAGGCAGGAAATAGTAGGCTACTATATAAGATATAAATGCACTAGTAACTGTCTTTACTAATAGGTTAGGTAAGGGGACTAAGATAACGTCCTTAGAAAGTCTGTCTGTAACAACTATAAGATTGTAGTTACTATTACTTTTAGGAAGGTCTGTTATAAAGTCTATAGAGATTTCCTTCTAGATTCTCTTAGGTATAGGGAGGGGTTTAAGGAGTCCCTGTTTTAGTTCCCTCTATAGCTTTGTCCTTCTGTAGATGTTGCAATTGTCTACGTACTAGTAGAGGGCAGTTAATATTCCTAGCTAGAAGTACAATTAAGAGAGAATTGCATACATGTTACCCCTCCCTAGGTAACCTGCAATTAGTAAGTAATAAGCATTGTTAATAATCTTAGCTCTAAGTGCATTAGAGTTTAGGACCTATGCCCTTCTATAGTAGTATAATCTATCTCTGTTATCTACAGAGCATTTAGCAAGTGAAACTTTAAGGTTAAGCTACGTAGGGAACTTCTAGGCATCTAAGGTAATAGATAACTTCGCTAGTTAGTAGGTCTTGTTATCTATAGCAGCTCTTTCCTAGAGTCTTTTAAACTCCTTAATGCTATTATATAGTTCTAGTATTTAGGCTATAGGCGGTTCTGCACGCTCCTAGCTCTGCTCCTAATAGTTATCCTGCTGCAAATCTGTATTCTGCGATGTAGCAGGGAGGAGTTAGTCTACTCTACGCAGTCTAGAAGAGAAGACTTGTATGTTGTTAGCAGAGTTGTCTCCTAGGTTAGTTCTTACTACTTAAGCGAATGGTTTTAACAGTTAGAAACGCCTAGTCTTAGTTCTTTCGTCCCTAGTTAATAGGGGAAGGTCTTCTTCCTTTCTTAAAAGAGCATCTGCTTAGTTATTAACTTTGCTAGGTCTATAAGCAAAGGTAAGGTTAAACTAGCTAAGGAGGCTTAACTATTAGATATGTCTCTCTAAGAGTAGTTAGGCTTTGCAGAAGTACTCTAAGTTCTTATAGTTAGTAACAACTATAAACTTCCTTACTTGCTTTAGCTCTGTGCTCTACTCCTAGAGGCACTTAATTACTGCTAACATTTCCTTATTGTAGATAGTGTAGTTTACTTCTACTTTTAAGTTCTTAGCTAAGAAGTAAGCTACTATGCAGAGCACCTTGTCCTTTCTATACTAGGAGAGTACTCCCCTATTGCCTATCCTAACGCATTACACTCTACTACTATTTCTAAATCTAGGTTAAAGTTTAATAGTGCTAGTTCCCTAGTAAATATAGCTTTTATAGCGTTAAAGGCCTGTTGCTAGGGTTCTTTCTACTTAAAGGTGGCATTCTTTCTAGTTAAGTAGGTAAGGGGCTCTGCTATGCTAGAGAACTAGTTAATAAACTACTAGTAGAAGTTTACAAACCCTAGGAAACTCTAGATTCCTTTGACTGTCTTTAGGGGTTCCTAAGACTTAATAGCAGCGATCTTTCTAGGGTCTATCTGGATGCCCTTACCAGCCTTGATAATAAACCTTAAATATTTAGTACTCTTAATAGAGAATTCGCTTTTGCCTACATTAAGGTGAAGACCTACAGCTCCTAGCTTCTAGATAATTTCTTTAACCTTAGCCTTATGTTCTTCTTAGGTGCTATTAGAGTAGATTAGTACATTGTCCACGTAGGCAGAGCACTATTTGTCTAGGTACTCTCTTAAGACCTAGTTAATGTACTGCTAGAATGTACTTAAGGCATTAGCAAGTCTAAATAGTGTTACTAGCTACTTATAGAGTCTAAACCTTGTCTAGAAAGCTGTTTTCTATTTATCTCCTTTAGCTATCCTAATTTTGTAAAATACTTAGATTATGTCTACTTTAGTAAACTATAACGCTTTTAAGATCTAGGAGAGAGTCTTATAGATTAGAGGGAGTAGGTACTAGTCTTTCTTAGTAATAGCGTTTAATACTTGGTAATTAACACAGAACTGTAGACCCCTACTAGGTTTCCTAATAAATAGGACTAGGGTAGAGGCGCTAGATTTGCTAACCTAGATAAAGCCTTTGTCTAAGTAGCTAGTAAGCTGTTGCTAAAGTACTAGAAGCTCTTTATAAGACATGTTGTACAGCAGTCCCTATAGCACTATTGCTAGATTGCTGTCTTGTTTAATTAGCTTAATTACATAGTCTACTTTAGGACTGTAGTGTAGCGCAAGCTTATCTACTTCTTCTTTTATAAATATCCTAAATTTATCCTTTAAATAATCTAGGAGGAGGACATGTAGATCTATTAATTCCTTCTTTTTTAAGGCCTTTTAGATGTTAGCTATAGATGCCGCAAACAGTCTTATGCTCTAGTCCTTCTTAGACCTCTTTCTTAGGGCTTGGTACAACTCTAGACTAACAGGCCTTAGTAGTTAGTTAGGGCAGGTGCCCTCTCTGCTTCTTACACGGGTTTTACTAGAATAGATAAACAGTAACTTCTTAGCTAGTGCTATTATAACTTTATTCTTGTCTATCTAAGGTCTTCCTAGGATAAAGTTGTACTCTTTCTCCCTATCTAATACATATGCCTAGAGGGTTTCCCTGTAGCTATCTACGTTAATCTTTATTCTTATAATATTAGTTACCTAGGTTACTTTTCTAGCTACACCTAGTACTCTACGCCTGTGCGTAGAAGTGCGTTGTAGGTTATTTTGCAATGCAAACTTTAAGGAGACTATACTATAGGTTAAACACCCTATATTAATTAATATATATGCTATAGTGTTATCTTGTACTATTACATACAGTAATATAGGCTTGCTATTAGGCTACTGTTAGTAGAACCTTTAAAACAGTTCTCTCCTCTCTATAACCTTTCTTTCTAACCCCTGTTTACGCCTTTAAACAGGAGTTTCTAGTTTTCTAAGTCTTTGTTATTTAAGTTGTTAGTTTTAGAGACCTTAGCAGCTGCGCTTTAGACTTAGATACTTTCTAGTCTCTTAGCTAGGGCTAACTAGCATCTGTTTAAGTAGTAGCTGTTCTTCCTGCACCTTAGGTAGGCGTTTTTAGCCCTTCTTTAGTCTATAACCTCCTAGGGCTGCTATTCTGCCTACTGTTAGTTGTCTGATTTAATTCTCCTAGCGTAGACTCTAGTAGGTTCCTAGTCTATCTTATTAGGGTTTGTCCTTCGCGTTTGCTGCCTAAAGGTGCTATTAGTTAGTGCCTTAGTCCTATAGAGATTAACTTCTACTACAAGGACCCTAGTTATAAGGTTCTAGAGATCCTATTTATCTAGGATGTTAACTGAAATTATTTTGTCTTGTAGGTCTAGACAGATTGCAGACATGTACCTAGTCTTAAGGTTCCTTATGTTGTCCTCCTTAGCAGCATTGTAGGCTAGTTGTATAAACTCTACGTTAAAGGACTTAATACTCTAATTGTTTCTCTTTATAGTAATAGTTTAGAGTTTTTAATAGGAACGTTCTTTGAACATAGAGTCCTTATACTGTTTATCTAGGAAGTCCTAGAACTAGGTAGTTGTACCTATTAGGTTTTAATCCTTCTATAACAGGCTAACCTAAACAGCTTGTCCTTCTAATTAGTTAAACATATATGCAACTCCTAGGACAGCTTCCTAATCTCCTATAGACTTTAACTTGTCCTTTATCTATAATTTAAACGTTTAATACGTACGCTAGTTGCTACTAAACTTGCCTACGTCTAGTAGCTTTATAGCTTTGCTTAGTTTATTATTATTTATTTATATAGAGGTAGGTAGTGTTACGCTGTAGTTCTGCGTGTTTATAGATGCTACATAGGCTTACACCTAAGCTTTAACTAGCCTTTGTATAGTTTTATTTATATCTTCTTCTTAAGAGTTTAGGTTTTAGTCTATAGGGGGATAAACTTTATTAGTAGTAGTGGCTACTGCAACTTTAGGAAGGGTTCCCTATAATAGGTAGGCAGTTAGGCGTTCTAGTACGTGTGCTAGGAGCTCCTCCTGCTAACTCTCTAATACTAATAAGGTAGCGAGGTTCTAGAGCTCTGTCCTAACGTCTAATTAATTGTTGTTGCTAGTGCACAGCTTAATGCTGTATTTACCTAGACGCCTAGCAGCGTTATTAAACGTTTTGTTTATTAGTCTTTATGTTAGTAATTAAATTTAATTATAAGGAGCTAACCTCTAAGGGAATTTGCTAGTAGAATACAAGATAAATTTAATAGAGAACAACCTCTAGAGCAGAGGTTGTAGAGTTTTTATAACTCTGTTTTAGAGGTGTTGGCTCTGTGGCGGGGTTTTAGCACTTACTAGGCCTACGAGCTAGGGTAAGGCTAAGGCGGTGTACGCTGAGGAGCCAGCACCTAGGCCTAGCCCGTTACATATTACCTCTTACACCCTATTTTTATTCCTACTTAGACTCTACTATTAAAGAAGCTGCTGCTAGATAGTGTTGTTAAAAGCAACACCTTATTAGAAACAGTAAAGTCTGTTTAATATTCTTGCCTAACTTAGTTATAATGTTAACATAGTAAATAGATGCTAGTAGCATCTTATTACCTTTAGTTTCTAAACAAGTAATTATATTCCTACTTTCTATATTTGTTAAGCTCCCTTTAGCTAGACTAACTTCCTCTAGTATGTTTAATAGAGGTACTTATTTAGACGTTATTATTATAACACATAGTTAAAAGCTTCTAGCACATTATCTAGTAATATACCTACAAAGTAATTACCTTTAAAAACATTTTAGGACACATTCCTTAAGGGCAAATAAGGGAAGATTAAGTTTAGAGATAGTAGTGCAACAGAATACTAGAGAGTATTTAAATACATATATATAGGCAATTACTTAGCAACCTTAAAGTTAAGTAACTAAGAGGGTAAGAGGTGTGTTTAGTTGTTTTGTGTCCTGTTGCTAATTTTATTATAGATAACCTAGAGCTGTTGTAAGACGTCTACGTTTATAGCCTAGCTAACATTTTCTTTATTAAAGAATTAAAAGAGCTCTTGCAATAGAAGCTTATAAAGAAGTTAATCTTGCTATACTAGAGCAAACTGCTAGTAGACTGCATTAAGAGAATCTACGTAGTAATAAATAGTTTATTTAATTTAATGCGCTTATATGTAGCTGCAACAGCTACAGGACAACAAAGAGAACTAGTGTAAGAACTAACCTTTAAAAATCTTCTCTTTAAAGGGAGCGATTTTATTGTTAATCTATTTAGAGCTAGCGTGGTTAACAGTAGACAGTAGACAGTAGATAGTAGATAGTAGACTTAAGCTTTGTATAAGTTACTATATCTAAGGTACCTACTAACAAAGTTTATAATAGATTAGTCTTCCTTAAAGCACTAGAACTAGGGTTAGAGCTAGAGTTAAAGCAGAAGACAGAGCTTAAGCTACTACTAAATAAGGTAAATTATACTGTTAAGGTAGTTACTAAGCCTATAGATAATAACTAGGGGGATTAATAATAGTTAGATGTACAAAGAAGACAAAGAAGGGTAAAAAGGCCCTATAGACTTTCTAGAATCTCTTAAACAAGCAATTAATTAAGTAGGGCCTAAAGGGCTTAGATTGTTATAGATTTGTTATCTATATAGGCCTAGCACTTGCCTATACAGGTTTAGCCCCTGCTTTATTAAGTAAGCGTCTAAAGTTAAGAGTGTAGATTAACTAAATATTAATAGCTTTGCTTACTAGCTACTATTGCTGCTGCTTATATGTTCCTTAGAATATAGAACAGCTCTAATCTGCACAAGTCTAAGACAAAGCAAAGATATAGCTAAGCATAACTAAGTAGTTTTCTCTAAGGCATCTTCTTATATAGTGTCTTTTCTTAGTGTAATCTTCTTCTAAGGTGCATAGTTTTCTAAGGATCTAAGACCTATCTACAAGACATAATCTGCATATCTACTAATATTACTAGTAATAATGTCCTTGCAATACTAAGATATTAGAGGTAGTTACTTGCGTAGGCGCACGTAATCTAGACTACATAATAAAACAAACTTAATATTAAATCTATCCCTAGTAATTCTATGCGTAAAGAGGCAATAGACATAGAAGTTTGCTGTATATATAAAAAGGGCAAATTTTGTATTTCTTAATTCTCTTGCTAGAAAGGGGCTTTTATACAAATTTAAACATAGTGCTATACGTCTAGTCTTATTTAGTTAGGCTAGAGATGTCTTCTCCTTTCTGCTCTAGTATTAATATTTTCTGCCTATTGCAGTGCATATAATGCTAGTAATTACAATAATTTACAGCATTGCAAACACTCCTAGGATTAAGAGCTAAGTAAATAGGCTCTCTTAATCTAAGCGCAGAAATTACTAAATAGATTTAATACTAAACAGATAAGCTAGTAAATTAACTCTGCAATTAGGTACTAGATAGACTATTAACATACCTTAATCTGCTACTTACTATAGGTTAACTTAAAAGAAGTATCCTTGCTAATAACTATCTTATAGGCAACTCTTGTATACAACTCTGTAGTTTTAGAGTTATAGTTTGCTCTAATCGTCTTAAAAGTGCTTTATGCTTGCAGGAATACTTTAATAAGGTAATTAACTAGTAGGCCTTACTTAACAATTCTAAAGGGCACTAAAGTAGAGTCTGCGCTAGTAATAATGAATCTAAGTAGAGTAAAGACTTGCTAAAACAGCTCTAAGACTTTTTATACATTTTGTTCGCTTATGTATATGCGTATTAATAATGCTTGCAAGTCCTATAGCAGCAAACAAGGCACTTTATCTAATAAGCGCGAGTAGAGTTTTCTAAGACTCTTAAAAGATGCATAACCTTCCCTAGCTTTGCAGTGTAAGGAGGAGCTTGTCTAAATGCTTGCTTTAACTCTTTTATTAGCTTTGCTCTCTCTATAAATACTATAGCCCTAGTTGTTTTATTATTATTACAAATTGCACAAGTACAGGTAAATTGCTAATGTTTAAGCTTTTCCTATATCTTTTTAGGATTGCCTTTAGGTATTTAGTAATAGAATATAATTTTAGTGCTAGGTTTAAAATCTTAGGTAGCCCTTATAATTATTATATTGCTAATAAATAAACAATAGGCGTTTCTAGTGTAACTGTAGTTAATAAATAAAGCCTAGGTCTAAATACTATATAAATAATATACTGTAACTTTGTTTAATTTATTAGTTATAGAGTTTTAATAAGTGTTTAGGTTTAATTGTAGGCAACTAAAAACGTTAAAGGACATAATCTAGACATGTAATTTAATTAAGATAGATTTTCGCATGTTCTAAATCCTACGCATAATTAAAGATTGCTAGACTAGCTACTTAGGTGTTGCAAAAAGGCCTAGTATTAGCTACAACATCTCTAGTTGTAGTTAGCTAGATGTTAAGCACAATAAGGATAAGCAATGCTTTCTCCTTCTCTAATGCTATTAAACTCTACACACTAGCTATCTCTGCTAATAGCTAGTATAGCTAACTCTTTAGACTTTCTAAGATTAGCAGGCACTATTTTAAATCTAGAGCCTTCTATAGGTAAGCTTATAAGGGTAAGGTATAACATCTGTTTAGAGCCTAGTAGGCACAACTAAAGACACTTTTTTAGTAAGTAGATTACTTCTACTGCTAAAAGCTCTACACCTATAGGGATCTTCTTATTAATAGTAGGTAAGTTCTCTACAGGAGCAAAGTTGTTGTTAAAGTCTATAAGGATATGCTCTGCCCTAGTATCTATAATAGATAATCTAGAGTTGTCTTAACAAGTCCTATACTCTGCTAGTAGGAGACTTAAGATTATTTTGCTATACAAGTTTAGGACACATTAAGCAAGAAAGCTGTTTAAATTGCTATTGCTGCTGCAACCTAAGAGTAGAAAGCAGGGTTAAGCTAAGCTCTTCTATAAGTCTAACTAATAAATATTTGTGCAAATTAGTAGCTAAATTTCCTTCTATTTTTGAATATGTTTTAGAGCTCTCTTTATACAAGCTTACTACCTGCTTTGTTTCCTTATTATTTACTTCTAGAGACTATACAAATATAGTTTACACTATAGTAATTAAGGTAGATAGTAGCTATAGAGGAAATAGCTACTAAGGAGCTATTAGTGCTGTAGTAGCTGTTATTCTAGGAAGAAATAGGGTAATCCTTAAGACATAAACATGTAAACTAATTAAGTTATCTCTTAAAAGTTAACTATCTTAAACCTAAACAATATACTAACGTTATTTACAGGCACTAAATAGTTGTAAGATAGTCTTAGTATTGTTATAAGACTATGTTTTTAGTTGCGTTATCGCCTACCTACTATTAAGATAGAGCTAGGGCCTTTCTATTACCTAGAAGCTTAGCATTAGAAGTAGTTTAAACAATGTAGTTAGGCAAAGACTAAGTGTATTAACTATGCTAGAGCGCTCCTTATTCTAATTTTCCTAGACCTAAATTCTTGCGCCTAGTAGACTTCCTTTTTCTTCTAATCTATGAAATTAAATAGGGAATGTTATCTAAAGTACTAGAGCGCTTTATAATAGAGCTTAAATAGACTTGCTACGTATTAGCTAGTAGGATTAAGAGTAAGGAGGGTGTAAGACTTAGCAGCAAATGCAGTTCTAAAGGGAATAGTGCTAAAGTAAAATTCAACTAAATAGTCTGTTAGGCAAAGAAACTATAAGAGAGCTACTTATATTACCTAAAGCAAACTGCATAATATATTAGCTTTAGCTAAAGCTTATAGTAATAACTATCTTAAGCTAAAGCTCTGTTAGTAGACCTACTAGCTATTAAGCGCCTTTATCTATATTAGCAGTCTGCTATAGAAGTACGTTAGTATTACATAACGCTGTCTTTCCTGTAGTTACGCTAGCAGCTAATTATAGAGTTGTTGCAGGTTGTTGTATTAAGAGCTAGAGGTAAGCAGTAACGCAAGCTATAGATGCAATCTTAGCAAAGGTTTAGTGCTATCTTTAAACTAGCAACATCTTAATGTAAGCTACAGGAGTGCTATTACATAGAATCTTAGTAAGGTAAGCGTAAGTGTACGCACAGAGTAGCTCTATATAAGTAAGCAAATTAGCAGCTAAAAACTAGACTAAGAGTTAAGTTAATCTAATTATATAGGTCTAGCTAAGGTCTGTTAGTAGCTATTATAGTGTATAGTGCTTTTGTAATAAGTAATAACAAGTAGATGTTTTATATTAAGTAGATAATCTAAGTATAGATTGTTATAAGAGCTAATCTTTCTTGCTCCTTTAATATATTAATAATAGCAGTTATACTAATTATTAGTACATCTATATTAAAGGTGTTAACTAAGGTCCTAACCCTTGTGCTGTGCTTACAATAGTGCTAACTGTTAGCATTTTCTAAATAGTAAGCTTGCCTTGTTGCTATACGTTGTCTGCCTCTAAGCTATGTTAGCCTTGTTATTACTTCTGTAGTAGTTTAATCTGCGTGCTTTTGTAGTAATAGTAACACAGACCTTATAATTTGTGTTTCTAGCCCTTCTAAGGCTGTAATAGTAGTAGAACAGGTATTAAATAAATAGAGAAGTACATGTAATAGCCTTTAGAGGCCTCTAAAGTAGCTTCTTTATGCTAATAATTTCTATACCTATGTTCTCGCTTTTTGTTATGTTTTAATACTAGCAGAAATAGTTTTCTAGAGGTTTGCTTAAGCAGCAATTGCAAATTCCTAGAGTTTTTACATTTCTAACTCTACGTGCCTTGTCCTTAAATACACTAATACTTAAATATAACCTTAACATCTAGTTGCTTACTAAGCTTATGCACAGTAGTTGTTGTTATTACTTTTTAATTATTCTACACTATCTTTATAGGTGTTTAGTCTATGCTGTTTATGCGTGTATTATTATCTATCTCTAATATCTTAACATAGATAATTAGATATTCTAATATCTAAAGATGTAGTAGGGCGCGCTAAGTGTTGTAGTATACTAACTAAATTGCTCTTAATCTTGCTTCTTTATAGCTTACATGTCTCTATCTCTACACATTCTTTTGCTCTAGTATTAAATAGATTACTTTTACTTAAGATTTGTTAGAGTAAAACATACTGCTATATAAACTTAATTCAAAAGTATATAGTAGATATGTTGTCTTAGTACATAATTTATAACACACTAGCGCTAAGTTCTATAGCTGCAAAGTATTTACATGTGCAAATATGCCTAAGTGTAGATAATATCCTAGTATAGTAGCGCTAGTATTCTACTTTATTAACATAACTATAAATCTTACTACGCAGTTTAGCAGGTAAGCGCAGGAAAGATAATTCTCTTATATTGCAGATAGAGCTAAACACATTTAGTAAGTGCAAATAACAACAATTAGGTTGCTTCTTGCTTACATTGCAGATTGCCTAGCTGCAATTTTACTGCTGTGCTCCTTCAACTCTTTAGAAAACGGCATGATGCGCGAATATTAGAGAATTTTTGAAGAGAGTGCAGAGAGATTAAGGCTACGTTCAACTCGTATGAGTTAAGGCTTTGAACAGCCAATCACCATGGGTGTACCTTAGACACGCATCTCTAAGAATGGATTTGTTTGAACTGCGACAGCCCTGTCAAGTACTAGTTCGTCGCAAGCAGTATAGCCATTGACATTGGTCAACTAGATGAAGACGCATAAGACCGCAAGCATTAACAAAGTTATGCCGCAACTGTGGTTTAGTCGAACTACCTACCCCTTCACAAGCAATCTCTGTACGCAAATTTTGTCTTTTGTGATGACTCAGAGATAAGTTCGAAACTCTTAAGTTACTTGAAGGAACATCTTAGAATACGTCAGTGATGTTAGACTAGCCGTATGCCACTAGATGCAAAGAAGATTACCGTACTAGGTCACCGCTCGGGTCAGTTCACCGCCCGGGTCACCAACTTCCGTTCCCGTCTCGTAAGGAGGCGATCAGTGAACATAGGTTGCATCAGTGGAGCAATATCACCTGAAAGCGGCCTCCACGAGTGCAGATTGTATACCAGCCTGGCAGGAATTTCCGAGAACAGTCGAAACATCAATACTTTTGAGGCCTTTTGACGGAGGGAGAAGTGCATTTGTGAAGCGTAGTAAATTGTCAAGATATCGTTTCAACGTTTTACAAATATCGAGCTGTCTCTGGAACAGAGCAACCACATGTACGACAAAAGAAGATTCTGGAAGAGACAAGAACAAATGAGACAGATGTTTCTCAAATCGAAGTCTGAGATTTACAAGGTATCGTGGAGACAGAAGCACTGTGTAGAAATCAGTATAAAACAGATTGTATGAGTTTTTGTGCAGTACCTAAACCCACGCAACGTTGATCGCGAATGGTTCGGTCATTGATGTGGCTGTGTCCGAGTAGACAAAAAGAATCATGGAGAAAGGCTATGAGGCTGCAGGTCAGTTTGACTTGAAAGAAGGGCGCTTGGCTTGACTGCGCCCTGAGAAGGTGTTGTCTAATATCGATGAGTTGTCTGAGATCAGGTAAGACAGTGCTTGTAGATCAGAGTAGACCAACTGTCGAACCTTTGGTCATTTGTATAGTGGAATCAACACGGTTTTGGCTGACCTACACCCGCCAGCGGAAATGCATTCGCGGCTCCACTTTACTGTATAACAGCGCACCGACAGGTTGCCGTGCCAACCCCAGTTTGTTTACCCTCTTTCGTGCTAGCCTTAGATCGACCCCACGACTACCCCTGCAATTCCCCTCAAGAGCAATCTTGATCCGCAAGCTCTGCTGCCGCCCTGGACTTCCCTGATCTTGCGACTGCGCGGGTTGCGCCTCAGGCTATTGAAAAGCTCTCAGGTCATCTGGATGGGCAATGCCATGAGAAGAGAAAGTGCCAACTCTAAGGGAATGTCATACTGAATGGAATGCCACAGCTTACTGATGTCATCGCATGATAGTCTACTCGATCATATATCAGGACGATGCTTGCAGATGTCCCACATAACGCTGCAGACTTGCTGTGATCTCGTTCCTGTACTGGTCGCCTCCCCATTGAATGATGCGCGCGAGCGCGACAACAAATTTCGTGCAATCACGACCCAGGGTTGTTCTCCAAGCTCGCTGCACCGTCATATGGTACTGACCACCCGTCCGTTGACTGTTGTACTTCAGTCGCTCGTAAGCAGAGTTGGCCAGATACAGGGTTGTGTCAAGGGATTCTGTCTACTTTGCGTGAGACAAGTTGAAGACTGGAGGCACGATACCAAATGAAATCACTTGTTTCAGTTCGTTATCAAAGAGAGTGTTAAGAGTGAGTTCACAAACAGCTAAAGGGCCAATGCTCAGCCAAAGACCACGGTGCACTAGATAGATCTGTGCCTGACCATTCCCTTCTGCCAACTTTATCGTTGCAGGTTTATTTCTGCTTCCGATTGTCGGCTTACCCGCCAATGCACATGATTTGCAACTATTTACTCAGGATTACTGTATGAGGCATACGTCGACAATCAAAAGGTTCTAATCTCCAGGCACCGTAGTGGTCAACTTGCAGTGAATGAGTCTTAGCATGCTAAAAGGAGTTGTGTCGTCGATCAGATACAGCTTCTTGGCTTTATACTGACGAAAAGAAGTCCGAGATTTATCTGTGCTGTTTATCCAACCACTTCACTAGCTTGCCAATCGCACCTGATTGTAGGGTCTGTTGGCATGTGTGGCTGGCAGCATGCTGAAGTAAGCCTGAGAGCGCCGAAAAGTCGCTATCACAACCTGGGCATTGGAACGGATAAACTGTATCTGTATACAATTCTTCGAGATCTTCGCCGTCGAGCATGTCTTCGCGGTAGTCTTCGTCGATGTATTTGTGCGACTGGTAGCATTGAGCTGCGGTCTCGTATAGGTCTTGGGTAGTAATATCTGACGTGCAGCCTCCATTTTCGATATGCAGAATCATGTACGGGTAGATCTTGAATTTCTGATAGCATCCGTAGCACTCGATGTTGCGGTCCAAGTGAGTTATCTTATGCTTTTTATAAGATCAGCTCATTGACGGTTGACATTACAGGTGAGCAACCAGCCTACATGTTCAAGATTACTTGGACTGGAAAAGTGGTCTTCACAGACTGAGCAAACGTTGCCCTCTTCCAGGTGGTCGAGGTATTCTTTGCTTTTCGGATCCCAAATCATTCCATCGCCATCATCGCATCCCTGACAAACCGCTCTGTGCTTTGTCGAGCGGTGATGCTTGAGCAGGTCATCCCATGACAACCCATCGAAAGCGCAGACAGAGCATTGGTGGTGGCGATTCGAATCGTCGAAATGTTGCGCGATGGCGCGACTATGGGGAAAATCTCTATCACACCGTTTGCAATACATGCTTTGAGAACGATTTTAGCTTTCAAAAATCTCTCTAGAACGGATTCCCCAACGAACAACTATACTGCGAATGAGAGAACTGATTGTGGGTGCGCAACGCCCTCGTACCTCAGAGATAACAGCGATCGAGCGGGGTCAATGCACGTGATCGTACTGACGTGCATTCACTGGGCCGTGATTGGCGGTTGATCCTAGCCTATGCACCAAGAAGGTGTCGTACCATGATAGTACGTGGCTCGAATAGTGACAGCTCTTGAACACGAGCCGTGTAGGAACGCGACGAAAATTTCAACAATTTGCCTAGATTGCCGCATCAGGCCACAGTCCGGGTTTCAGACATCGCGTCAATGACGTCTTGTACGACTAACCCAAATCATGGTATACTACGGAAGCTGTAATTGGCCGTTTTACCTGCATTATCTCGCGGCGTGTTCGATCAATTTGAGTGGGGCGCAAGGCAAAGCTCGTGTATGTGGGAATTAGAGACTGGCGCAGAGGGCGCAAGGCGACAACCATCTACAGCTCTATAAGTCGTATCTGAACCATCAGCTTGGAACAACGTTGGTTTGATCAATGAACAACATTCAAGAGAGAAGACGTGAACACTAGCAGGCTGTCTGGACGAGGGAGGGATCCTCTATCAAATCTGTTGGTAAAGCATGCCAATGTCTGTACGCGCCGTGGCTGCAGATGCAGCCGCGCCCCGGGAGACCATACGAGCTAGTGCCGCGCGTGCAAGGCTAGACACGAAGACCCCGCAGTACAAGACGTCGAAGGATCTTATGCGCGATCCCAGCAGCTAAGTGGTTCGATGTGCATACCCACGTATCTGCGCATAAGCAAAATTCTTTGTCGAACGACGTGTTCTGTGCGTCTGTAATTCGGTAATTCTTGAGTCGATGATTCCAGTCCATACACGAGCTCACCGAATGCCGTGTACTTCGGTGTTGGCTGCCGACTATACTATGTACAGGACGCGTTGCGGCAAGAGCTCGATAATCTCCCTGCTCCTGACCCCTGGACATTCGAGTTGGCTTTAAAGGATGTGGACACTGACACAGCATACTCTGATCCATTTTCTACATGCCGGTGTTTACCAGACGCCAGACAAGATGGAGGATGAAAGCGTGGAAGTTAGTGAAAAGGATGTGATAATCCACGACTTCCAGAAGGCTGTGCGAGCTTTCGAAGCGGCCACCAAGTACGGATTGTCGGGCTTGCAGCAAGTAGCATAGGCCAAGATGGAACGACGGGGTGCGAAAATGAACCTTCGCGATACAGTACGAGCTATCAGTGAAGACCTCATCGCCGAATCCCTCGATGACAATACTTGACTACGAAATCATGTGTTCCAGCAAGTTTGATCAGCCTTCGAGCTGACTCCTGAGACATTCTTGGAATCTGACTTCTTTGAGCGATGTTGGCCCAAAACCTAGTCAGTCTATACAGCGAGAAAGTTTTGGACTTGCAAAAGGAATAACTGGCTGATGAAAGCCCTGATCGGTTTGGAAAATGCGGTCAAACTATAAGTTGGATCAAATGGTCCAACCCTCATGTCACGCGAGTGCATTCCTATCGCCCTACTTCCGAAGCGGGAACCCGGCCTGAGCCCATGGAAAAGGTGGAGGTCTTGCGTGGAACAAACCGAAGACTTGACCAGAGTTGAAGCGTCGAGCTCCACTCTGGCCGATACAATCCCCGTCTTTGACGCACCAGCAGCTATTAGTACTAAGAAGAAGCTATCTACAGCCTATTACCTACAGATAGATAGACAGACTAAACACACAAATTAGACTATAGAAATATTTCTATAAATATACAGCAACTAGCAACAAGACAACTAGGTTTTACTATTACCTATAGCACAGATTACATACAACAATAAGTTATTAGAAGCAATAGGCACAACGCTATTCTTCTTAAACTATAAAAGACACCTAAACCTCTTTACTAGAGCACTAGACACGCTAGTATAAACAGAATTAGCAATCTCCTTAGTTTAGAAACTAAAGGAAGTACACAAGAGAATGCTAGAAAACATTAGCAAGACTTAAGAATAAGCAATCTCTTATGTTAACTAGAAACAAAAAAAAGCACCTTAGCTAAAAGAGAGAGATAAAGTCTATGTCCTTACAAAAAACCTTTAAACACAAAGACCTATAAAAAAACTAGATTATGTTAAAGTTAGACTATTTTTTATTTCTAAGCAGATAAGCCTAGTTAACTATAGACTTGCTCTGCCTAAAGATGTAAAGATCTATCTAGTGTTCTACATATCCCTATTAGAACTAGCTAACCCTAGAACGCCTGTCTAGAAAGACTTCTACCACTAGGTTAACATTAATAATAAGTAGAAAGTTAAAAAAAAATACAACACTAGAAGAAAGGCGCCTAGAACAAATATCTAGTTAAATAGTTAGGATACCTAGATTTAGAAAATACATAAGAACTAACTACACACCTTACAAACTGCTAGCAGTTATTAAAGCAATTTAAAGAGACTAATTAGGCAACACTACGTTGTTCTCTTAGTACTCTAAAAGATAACCCTTAAAGGCACCCTAGGTACTAGGCAACAACAAGAACTTGTTAGACAGATTAGTTAACTTAATAGGCTCTGCCTCCTACTGCTCCTGCTCTTTAATACCGCACTTCTCTACTGTAATAGCCTCTTTAGCATAATAGTCTAATAAATCTATTTATTAACGTAACTACTCCTTGTGTGCACAAGCTACACACAGGTCCTCTATAGCCTTCTTAGATACCTAGAGCACTTTAGTTTGCGCTTTACAACTCTCTTTTATGTGTACACACAACTTCTCTTTCTTAGACACTAGTTAAGTAAACTTAGATTAAGTTACTCTTACATTGCAATATTGCTCTAGATAAACACACTTACTACACTTCTTAGACTAAATATAAACCTTGTACACGCAGTTATACTTTACATAGGTTTTGCATTTCTACACTATTATCTCCTTAAAGAACTTCATAAATTTGTATAGATAATAATAGCAAGCTAAACTTAAGATAGTTAGTTGTTTTAGTATTATTAAGACTGCTTAATAATTAAGGAAGGGCCCCGTGTTATATAAATAAGCTTAAAAGACTAAGCTAAGATAGAAGGGGGATAGTGTTACAATCTATAGAATATAGGAAGGATTTGTTTAATTATAGTAGCTGTAGCATAGTAATTATAACAACAGAATAAACACAAGTAAGTAATAGATATAGTGTTAGCACTTAGCAAGAAGCTAAGAGGACATGTAACTTAATTAGAGCTTAGCGCAATTAGTATAATTAGTAATTAGTATAATTAGTGCTTAGTGCAATTAGAGAATGCACAATACTAATTAGTCTACATTACTACTATAATTATTAAAGTATATAGTTTATAGGAACACAACTATTAAGGTTTATGTTTAACCTTGTTAATTAACTTTGTTATTAGAATATCTTAACCCTGCTTATAAAATAGATAGTCTACTCTATACTCTTCCTTGTAACCCTAAGTAGCTAAGGTCCTAGACGTATACTACTTACCCCCTAAGATCTCTACTCTTGTATTTATCCTTAAGACTTAATTAAACAATTACTTACAGACTTTATCTAAAGTGTAAAACTTAACAGCAATAAGCTTAATAACTAGCTTCTTTAGTAGAACCTCTTCTTTACCTTCTAAGGCAAGAAGGTTCCTAAGATTAAATAAGTAATTCTTGTAGCTAGTTATATGCAAGGAAAAGTGTTTACTTAAATTAAGCTCTTTATGCAACAACACTAAGCAGGCAATACAACTAAGGAAGTAGATAAGTAAATAACAGACTTTAATCTATTAAAGAAAAAGATTAAACTAATTTTTAAAGTTTTTAATAAACTCTACCTTGCTTAACGCAATATCTAGAGGATTAAATAAGATAAGTTAGCTGCTAACTACACTGTAGAGTTTTAGCAGCTAGCTACTAACACTAACTAGAACAACACTTCCCTAATTACTATATTCTAATAAGAACTAAAGCCTAAGGTTAAGAGAGAACTAATGCGCACTAGCGCTAGTACTGACACTTTAAATAAACTAATTAAAAAGGTAATTAGCATTAACACTAAGCTATATAAGTTTTAAGTAGAATTAAAAACAACTCTAAGGCGCGCGTTGTAAGTATAGTTAATAACTACCTACTTCTACAAAACTAATAGCGCAACAACCTAAACTAAAGAAATTAAAGCAACTATAATAACTACTAATTTAATAGTAGTAGGTATACTTATAAGAATATACAAAGTAAATACTATAGACCTAATGCTATAGACCTTTTAAACCTTAATAAAGGACTAAGCCTACTAGAACGCTAGAATAATAAGAACAAGAGAAGTAATAACATAGGCAACAAGAATAATAAAACCTATCCAATATGAGGTGACAAGAGAGGCCCTTTTTGCGGCAGAATTCGCTTAAAATCGCTTAGCGTTAGGGTTTCGCCCGAAAATTTAGGAGGCGACTCGTGAAAACTTCAGGTACCCAACTTATCAGCAACAACGCACTGTACTACATTATCGCTTATACAAATCTTACTCGCACGTACTTAAATATTATGCCGCTCTCGCCGTTTTTACTAATTCAGAGGTAGGTTGCTCTAACAGGGTTAGGGTTAGGTTAGAGCTAGCAATGGAGCTAGTGTAGGACAGCTGTGTGTTAACACCGCAAGAGGTCACAAACACAACAAGCAGCAGCACAACGCAACGCTGTAAAAGAGGTTTGCAATTATCGCTTGACAACTGTAATAATGTTCTCTCCTTTCTGCAAGACTTTGGTGTTTTAGTATGCAAGGAGCATTACACTGCTGTTGTTAATCTTAACACGCATCTCTTGCAGCATCACAACGTGCCCGTTGCAACGCGAAAACAGATCGTTGAGCACTTTGGAGTAACAATGTGTTTGATGCTGTAGGGAGGCGCCATGACCGATCGAGGAGGGAGGGGAGAGGCATGGGATGCAACGCTCCTTTGTACCTTATAATTACTTTTGTTCCCTATCAAACATGCTGCAGCTGCCTAGCCACATTGTTTCGCTAACAACCCGCGTAGCCAAGGTGCAACTCCACTTTTTCTGCATACCGTATCTGCACGTCCTACTTTTTGTCACTTGTAAATCCTTTCGCGATGCTGAGGTAAGGAACACTAACCCCTCTTGTGCAAGATTGGTGGGGAGAAATGCTTCGATAGAGATCGTGACCCAAGAAGAACGATATAACAGTATTTAGCACTAACTGATCATTCTCTGATTAGGCCTCTCAACTAGTAGTGCGACAGCTCCCAGGCAGGCTTAAACTGCCTGCTTTGGTTTTGTGACATAAAATCGACCGCTCCGCCAAAATACCAAGTCATCATCACGTCTCTTGTATTCACGCATTACTGCATACAATGTTAAGTCGCCACCTATCGAAGAATCATAGAGTGAAGCGGAAGTCATCGACGTAGTTTGTTGCTGCAAATCTGGGATCAAAACAGTGCTTGCGGTTACTGCGCCGTTAAACTAGATTGCTCTACCACCAAACCCTTTAACAATAGCTTGCTCCAAGATTCCATGCCGCATCTTCTTCGCCTAGAGGAGTTGCACCGCAATGAGCTTAATATTCACTGGTCTTTAATTAGTAGTCTCAGCCTATTATTAAAGTTATCAAATCACATAACAGCCTTTTAACAGCACTGGTCATGTTTCCAGCCTCACCCACGTAGAGTCACAATACCTTCCCATAGCCAGCATTGGTACTGTCCGATTGTGCATCCCCTCAGGGCCAGAACGCCGCTATCGACTCGTGCTGGCAATGCATTACTACCCAAAAGTAGGCAAACAAACGGTGCACAAATCTGCGTACCATAGTTTCTGCTTGATGAGGCTCAACTAGCTCTTTCGTACCTCACTTCACACCTCCAAGACCAATCTACAACGTACACTTGCCCGTCTTGCACCTCTTCTCCATCCCAGACGTCCATTCCCAGCGTAATTTATCGCTCACATAGACATCAGGTCCGCCGTGTGTCGCTGCACGACCAAAATCCAGCAGCACAATCGCGCCTAACGCGCTATCCACACTATCAGGCTTGACCATGTACACGATACCCATCTGGTCACAGACGGCAGTGATTCTCCTCTGAGCTGAACCAGTATCGGAATGCGAGGATAAGACGGGGTTTAGAATGCAGTGCAGACGCGCGGAGCAAGGACACGTGTGCGCCAGAGGAGGCCACAAGTGGATGGGTGAGTAGCTATACTGGGTTTCCTTTGAGAAAACGACGCTAGCAGGTTGGTTGGGCAAGGCGGAGAGAGGATTGCTGGGGTTAGGGGCTGTTGGAGCAACAATTCTTCGGCTTCCGACGCGGAGGCGGAGGCACGCAGGAGAGGTCATTGGGCGATCGGGGCAGCATCTCTCGTCTTCGACGAGATCTAGGAAGGTCAAACACGAGGAGTTGTAAGCTCTGAACTTGGTTCTTGCAAGGATGAATGACCGCTGGGACTGATCTTTGATGCCCAACTCTGGGTGGCGTGTCCAGTTGTACTGCGTGGGGGTGGCATACAATTTGCCCTGTTTGATGAGTCCAAGACAGTAGCGAGGGTGTCGTTCTTGGGAAGTAAAGGGGATATTTTGGCATCATTTGTTGATAAATTAGACATTGATGAAAAATTCGCAGAGGATGCCGGGAAGTTGATCCGTGACGTGTAGAAAGTCCTGGCCTGCTTTGATGTGGCTCCTACCCACTCGCGTCTTGACTCAACGATGAAAAGATCGTTGGTTTTCTTGTCATTTTGGAGTGTGAGATCCGTCCAGGAATCGTGTATAGCGCCTTCAGCGTGTTGGCGGCGGTACAATCTTGTGTCTCTCTGGAGGGAGGCGGAGACAGGGTCGTCAAGTGGAAACCTGGCACAATGATAAAACGATGTCTAGTCCACTTCTTCGACCCCGTAGGTTTCTTGGTTCGACACCGCGTAGAAATGATTGTCATGTATCTTGAATGCGACTGTGGATCCAATATCACAGCCGTGGAAATCATCAAGGAGGATGGAATCCTTAGTTTCTTTTGGTAATTGAGCCTCGGGACAAATCGGATACCCGTGAATCTGCCATTTGCGATGACCGTCAGATCCTACACCCGTGTGTGTACCGTAGTAGCAATATTGTGAATTATGGCGGACAAACAGTTTAGAGTTGCCACTGTTCAACGATGCACATCCAACGATCCTGTTGCGGTCCGTGGCATCGCAGCTTGTACTAATAGTAAATATGCAGGTTGTAAGGCAATCCTTCAGGACAACGTGAACGGCGAGAATCTCATCGCTATAGTACATCATCTCAAATGATGTATCCAATGTAACTCTCATCTGATACCCAATTATTTTAGGGAGGTCGAGTGAGACTGCGGCTGGCGTAGAGCGTATATTAGATACGTAGACAGTATTATCTGTTTGCACACAAATCACGTTTTGCCGATATAGAAACGAGTTCCCATGCCTAACAACAAGAGCTGAAAAAGGCTGTGCATTTGACAGAGCGTATTGTCTGTCGTAAATAGCACAAAGTGCTTCTCCGTAAGTTATCGTCCTCTGATGCGCTAATTGGGCCTCATCGGTGTACGCATGATGAGTCTGAGGCCATGGTCAGTCGTATGCTTAGACATGCGTAGTCAATGCGACCTACCGTGACTGTACGCCAACATAACGTCATTTCTTGGAGCAGTGATTTAAATTGGCGACAGGTTTAAGTAAGACGGACGAAGTCGTCTAGACTGAGGTATATGCTGATATTGAAGAGGATGTCAAAGGGCAGTCCAGCGAACACAGCCATCTGCGGACACGATTGAAAAAGAATCAACAAAATGTAAGATGACAAGGGTGCAAGTAAAGTGCTAGGAGTGATTGATTATATTGTGTGAAGTAGAAATGCACTGACTTGAGATGAAGCGTTGGCGCTGGCGTGTGTGAGCTGGTGAAGTGCGGCTCTGTTCTGCCAAGCGTGGAGCAAATTAACAGTACACTCCCAAATATGCAAGGGATATGGACTAGCACGAGTAGGGAGGTTCCACCTAGGCTAGGATGCGACTGCGCCTCAGCCTAGAACCAGAATTGAGTGAAGAGTTCGCGCACTCGGTGACGGGATGATGATCAATCGATTGGGTAGAGCTCTGATCCATATGATAAAGCAGACCGACTGCCGCCATTTCTTGTGTGAGGACACGGTAATACCTTATTTGACGGCGTCTCAGCCTTGTGGAGGGTGAAGCTTGTATTACGAGATTAGCGCTCGGGGATCGCAAGCCGATGCATACACACGGCACAGTCCGTCGCCGATCCTCGTCAACAAACAGGTATGCTTATCACAATTCTGCTCTTATCATGCTAACTCATGGTCACTGGTGCAGCTGTGTGTTTTGTGACCGTAATTCATAACCCGCGAAGGCAGACAAGAAGCCGTCAGGCTGCAGATGAGCGCTGCTTAGCACCGGTAGGTTTTGATCGTTTCAGGTCCACTCTTTGCCTCCAATAAGTTGGCTTTCTTTTTCGCCCAATCTTATTACCACCATAATTACGGGATCCAGACTAGTATGATGACTTGCAGAAGCAGACATGTCGCAGTACAATATATTATACCCGAATCTCAACGATTTTGACCTTGATGGAGTTGTATGTACATCACGAGTAGACAACTGTCTAGATAATGACTTTCTTAGGGTTATCACCAACCTCAACTAAATAAAGTTAACTTTCAACAACAATCGGTACCCCCAGGCTCGAGGATTACAATCAATCATGTACCTAGTCATATTGATACTATCTCGACTAGCTGGACTGTTCCACCACCCATTCAGTACCCAGGAGGTTCAGCCCGCAGCATGATAGTACAGACCTAGGACAGCAGAACCTCCATCTCGTACCTCCACAGCTTCGATCCTTTTCTACAGTCCAGAGCGTAGAAAAAACCAACAACCCTATTGTTCGCTTCTATCAGCATGATGCGCCATGGAATCCACATCAACTCAGAAACTCTAATGTCAATGACATACGAAATAACTTGAATCAGCCCAAGAGAAGCTTCCGTCACTATCTTCAAGGACCTTGTTCTGCCAACAGCACTGCAATCGTGTCTGACTCTGGCTACTACACGCAGCCAACCAGCTCTGTTCTCAGCAATGAACCAAACCGCATCAATGAAGAGTTGCCACCAGAAGTCATGATACAGGCCAGAAGCATAAACATGGAGTCCGCGCCTAGTCAATCACAAGAGATGCAACAAATCACCTGCTCTATGACCAGTTGTTCTGCAACCTTCAGATATCGTTCCCAGCACAAGTACGCGAAATCCAATTGTGATTCACTAAGCCTACCTACTGATACCTCACAAACAGGAAGCACGTGCTCCGACACTCGAAACCTTTCGTATGCAACGAACCAGGATGTAGTAGGGCGAGTGAGGGCTTTGGAAACGAAAATGATCTCAATCGTCACAAAACAAGTAAACATAAGATTAGCGTTGCCACAACACAATCTTACATGTGCGCTGCCTAGAGCTGTGCGGACAAAAAAATATATGGCGGCGTCTGGACAACTTCGGGCAACATATCAACCGAATGCATAAGGATGAAGATAAAGCTGACCTGATCAAACGGTATGTTTCCTTGGGCTGAGGACTAAATAAGACGCTAACTGTCATAGTTCGAAGTACAACTCCCAGGAAATGCAGACAATAGCACAACCGTTATTCCTAGACCCAAGGAATTTGTTCACGGGAACAGACAAATACATTCAAGGCAGTCTAACCTCCAAAGATCTAAAGAGCTTGTCCTATCAGCCACCTGTATCTTGCAGCATGAGCTCAATTTTGGACACTTCTTGGATGTCTAACTGCACGAACTCTGTCAACACATCCTTCTTACAAGTTGGCGCACCTTCACCGAGTAACTCAATGTTACAAACCCAACTACCAAGTGTATCTGCACCTGGCGAAAAATCGTGCCCATTCGAGAATTGTAACTTCGTTGGTCGTCGCAATTGTGATCTGAACAAACATATAAAGCGGCATCAGAAGCCATACGGCTGCACTTACCCTAGGTGCGACAACCGATTCGGTTCCAAGTCGGACTGGATGCGACATGAGAATTGTCAACATGTCCAACTAAAGGCCTTTCGTTGCGACTATGCCAATAATTCTGGCCAGATATGTGGACATCACTGTCATTTTGGGACACAATTTCGGAAACACCTTGCAGAGGCGCACACGACTATTCAGACAAATCTCGAGCATTGTATGATAGGCAAAAATTACCAGGACCAGTATTGGTGCGGTTTTTGCCGCCAGATTTTGACACTGAAGGGAAAGCATCAAGCTGCTTTGAAAGAACGGTTCAACCATATAGCGAGCCATTTTGAGAAGGGAAAAATGTCCATTGATGACTGGCTTTGTGTGAAAGAGAACAGGACGAAGGTAGATCTCCGCAGAGATACGAATCGGGCCGTGTTCAATGATGTTAATGATGAGATTGATGACGCTGCAGATGACGAAGAATTGACAGAATCTGAAGCAATGTCAGCAACGATAGCTCATTTGAGCCAGGACCATCATGGGTAGCCCCTGTGGCCAGGATGTACTGATGCATTTAGATATGGAGTTGGATTGTATTACGATGAGAGTGCGCATGTATCCGAAAATATCCACAAAGTCACGTGCTATTTTATGTTTGAGCTTCCTTTGTGCCAAAAACCGGTTCGAGGGCACTTGGTGATAACCATGTAGAGGATATACTACATTCCATAATCTACGAAGAAAACTGCCAGTAGAATGTGAAGGTACGGAAACATTGTCCTTTGAAGTTGAAGTACTGCTTACTTCTTGCGGCACGGTGGGATTTGCGTGACACGGGGATTGACATTACCTTAGCTAGTAATACAACCACTTCCTTGTTCCCCACAAACATTCGTAGTATTGCTGAACCACAGATCGTAACTTGAACTTATACATAGCAAGAGACAACTACCAGCATGAGTATTATATAATTGCTCTCTCAATCTCGGCAAAGAACTCTCACTGTGTTACTGAAGGTAGCCAACGCCGAGCATCTACTGATAGCTAAACCCCATACTCCAAGCTTACCTACATCACCTCAATTGCGATGGAACCTGCAGCCTAGATGTCGGCAGTCCTCTTCTGATAGCACTAGACCTACATCATCACCGTCGTTCTTGGGCCCACCGCATATCCGGGTCCATATCTGCTGGAGGAAGCTGGCGCTCAAGTATGTGCATGCGCAACTGTAATCTTCCTCTTCCTTCTGAGCCTCGCTGACTCCCCAGGTGATCTGCAGTGGTTTAAATCTTCCGCCCTTTCTCTTTTCCTGTCCCTGGATCAAAGGAACGAGCTCACGCATGCTTCTTGCAACATCATCGTGCGATATCACAAGTGCAAAGCCGTGGTCGTGAACGGCAGCGGATACGTGCGCGTGAGAGTATCCGATCCTGATCTCGAGAAACTGAAGTGACAGAGCCTGATCTAGGAGCATGCTTGCAAGGCAACGCATGCACTCAGAGATCGTGTCAGCAGCAACACAGGCAAGGACAAAATCGACCCTGATGTGCAAGAAGGGAGATACACTCGGTAACCAACTCTGGTTGAGATCACAGAGCTTGTCCTTGATGGAATTGACCGTTATTACTAGGGTCTTCGTTCTGTAGACAGCCTCCAACGCCTCGTGCCGGACCTGTTTGCAGGCTCGAAGTATGCTCGGAGTGTGAAGCGTGGGTAGGGGGCCTAGTGTGGGCGTGGGGAGGTTGCAGTGCCACAGCCAGCCTTTTTCGTGGTGTGCTCGCCGGGAAAGCAGACTGTGGGTGTAGATGTGACTTTGACTGGTCATTTGGCGTTCATCTAGGAGGGCGTAGTCATATATGCTGTCTCGGATCTCGCGTGGCAGTTGTAAGAAAGTTCTGCCTACTGCAGTTTCAGGCGATGCGCGGTACCTGGCGAGTTTGTTGGTGTATGTATTGATAACCCAGCGTGTTGCTATGGACGGAGGTACCGAGCGCGAACAGAACCTGAGCTGCCACTCGTAGACAAACGCGAAGCGATTGCTCAGAACGCATGTACAATCCTGTGGCCACGCCCACGACGGAACGGAAGCCCTCCACCGAGCACTGTTTGCGAGCCCCTGCAAACTTTGGGCGGCTGTGCCTGTGTAAGAAAACTCATTCCAAGGTGGCAGCTCTTCAAGACATCTTGGCACGGCAGTAGTAGCCAAGCTTCGAGTGGAGGGAGAAGGAGGGTAGAAGCCTCGTTCACTTGGCTGGAAAGATCGGATGATGTGAGGGGGCAACTGTCGGTTGGTTAGTGTAGCGAGATTTGGTGTTCACAGCGAAGACATACCATTCTCTTTGCAACACGACAAGTGCAACGGAATGATGAACTGCTGTCAGGACGCTGATGGCGTGCTACTTTTAGCAACGCTAATTGTACGAGTCGTGTTCGCAGACGGTTATGTTTCGTGTACATTTGGAACGGCAGCCCTAAGCTGTGGGGGAATGGTCAGACAATTGCTGCGGTGGAGACTGGGGATTGCTATCTCTCGTCCTAGATGACTGCAAAAACTTCCGATCGTCAATAGCCATGATTTACTGGCAAGCTCGCAAAGTCGCTCAAATATATATCTTACTTACAATCCACCATGTTATGCAATACTACGGAATAAAACAGAAGTGGCTTACGTCCTACTCACTAGACATGCAGCCCCATGTGGTTTGCTCAAGTGGTTTATCCAAGTGGTTTGCCCAAGTGGTTTGCCCAAGTGGACTACCCAAGTGGTCTACCCAAATGATCTACCCCATGTCACCTCGTGTGTCTACGGCCCTAATAAAGTGCAGGAGATCTAATAGGACTGCCCATTACCCCTAACTCCAAGTAAACTTCACGAATTGGGCCCGAATCCAGATATTGCTCGAGGTCGGCCTGTTTGTATTCCCACTTTAGGCCAGCTGGGGCAACTATAGGGCACGCAAATTTCTTTTTGTTTGCTTCTTAGACAAGACATTGTCTCTGAGCGGACATTCAAAACGGTTGTTTGTCAGGGGGAGTCTTCTGAACCTTCGAGCGTGTAGGACGTGGAATGAGGCTGGTCGTACGGATAGTGTGCAGGCGAGGTTGTGCAGGGAGCAGGGTTTGTTGTGCATTGGGTATATGCGTAGATACAACGTGGGCAGACGGAGCTAACAGAGGGATAGGCGAACTGCGATTGCCATCTCGAGAGAATGTCGGGACGCCTTTGCAAGCTGAGCTTCATTGACTACGGCTATTCGTACGGTGGATCTCGGCCACTCCCCTGTTTTGGAGATTTGAGTGTGTGCTTCCCGGCAGGATCTGTATGGACGGGCTTTGGATGGGTGGATCAGCATCCACAGGGAGACTTTGTGGTGTGGAAGGTCGTAGTGTTGCGTACGGGTAGCGCTTCTGCAGAGCAGTGGGGAGAGACGCGAGATTTGGTTGCGAAGCAAATCCAGCCACAATGGAATGTGCTGTGCAATTCGATGGAGGTTGTAGGAGTGGGGCAGCAGGCTGTCATGCTCGCCGAGTGGGAAGAAAAGATGAAGCCTCAAGATCCAAAGCCTGTAAGATTCCATGAAGGGGATTTTGATGTAATCAGGAGGAAGATGAAACCGGTGCGTAGTTGGCACAGATTTAATGCCAGGCGGTGGAGACGGAAGTGCGGTGCGAGAAGGTGCACTAGATTGTGTTAAGAGACCTGGTCGGGTAGACTGCGGTGAGGCGGGGGTTGCTTGCCTAGATGGTCTATCCCAGAGGGAGGTAACTACACTCAACCCTATCCCAGGGCGATAACTGAACCCAGACTGAGGGAACAGCAGCGATGCTGGTAGCGAGCACACTGAAGATGAGGAAGAAGACGAAGACGATTCTCGGACAGCTGCAGCAGATCGCACTCAGGCAGCAGCAGCAGTCGTCGCCCGCAGTTTAAAGCTGGCCCCAGGATGCTTCTCAAGCGCTGTCACAGTGAGCCTACTGGGTGACATTCCCAAGTCAAAAACCCAAGGGGTCTGGCCTCCATTACATTGGCTGCACACCGTGAGATCGCAATTGGCTTCTGTATTAATAGCAGTCTTTCAGTCAGTCTCTGAAGGTAAGCCCGTTGTATGCCCGGCGAATATAGAATTGGAGTCAACGCTTATAAGTCCGTGACATGTAAAGTTGACTACACTCAGAGTGGGACTCCTCCACTCTCATCCGAGTCGCTGACAGACTCTTCCAGAAACGGCTTCAGCAGTTGTAACATATCGTTCATGACATAAACACTTGGAGTATCTTGTTGAACTTCCGTCTCGCCTTCTTCCATCATCATTGTCTGTAACAGAGATGCTTCTCCAGCCTCTGAAGTAGGCAGTATTTCACAAATTTCATCAGGCAGAAGTGTCTTACCTGCTATGCCCACAACATTCCCTCCCTTCACAGGCCTTCTAACTGACTCGCTTTGAGCAGACTGCGTGATTCCAGTAATTGAGTCAGGATGCCAAGGTTTAGGCGCAGTTTTTCCATGGATTTGCTGCAAAGCTTCCTTTCGAACCTCTCGATTCATGGCGTTCAAGATATCTCGCTGGTGGTTTGGACCAATGTTGCCAATGGGTGTGCTAAAATCAGGCGGTCGCCAATTTAGGTAGATCTTGTTGTGCGAAACGGGCTCCACGACATGTCCAGGATGGTTCCGGAAGTACAAGAGGCAACAAAAGCAAGCTGGCTTACTACAAGCAATGTATGGGTCATCACCTGCAAAATGCATTCTGTGCGCATAGAATTGCTCTAGGACTTGGATCTCAGCATGAACGCATGCACTCCGGTCAGGCTTGGCGTAGTTATCCAGAAAGCGGCCAAACACCTGATATCGAGAGTCCATATCTGCAAGGGCTTGCTGATAGTGCTCGAGGTCGGGAGAGTTGGCTGGTAACATTCGAACCAGGATCTTATCCGCTCTCATCAATTGATCTGGCGGAGGCATCGCGGACTTGGCCAGGACGGGGACGCCATGAACTTCAAAATCGTGGAGCAGATCCATAAGCCTCGGTGCGCAAGACACCAAGATATCAGCCGCTCGGAAATGATAACCAAGCCTCCCAATGTAGTGTCTGATCATACCGAAAGCTAAATGAATTGCGTTTCTGTCGCTTTTGTAGCTGGGTTCTGCGCTGAGTCGAGCAAGTATATGCATGAAGTCTGACTTCCGACTTACATAGGCAGAACGGCAGAGATCTAACGGACATTGCGGATGCTCCCAATTCCGAAGCCATTCGACAAGTCCGGGTTCTGTGAGTACACTTTAGTATCAGCGACCACATTCAAATTTCGAAGGCTGGACTCACCAACCGCTCGTTGCGCCTCGGTGAGATGTGAAATGCATCTTCGGAGTAAGGGCTTCAGATGGCTTCTGTATTTTTTAATCCTTGGGGTTGCAAAATCAATGCACTGCGATGCTACCTCCGCTGTGAGATCTGCTTTATTTGGGGCAGCTGATGCATGCATGACTTTGATCAGAAGTGAGTCCAGAAAGTTGATGGTCATTGTCTTCGAGCCCGCATTAGACGCCACCCAGAATATGTGCCCTTGCGGTGTAGACTGTAATCCTAGAGCTGTCACAGTCTCACCGCCTTTATCGTAGTCGCACATATACGCCAGCTCATTAAGAAATATTCGTCTCAGATCTTTGAGTGTCAGATGAGCCAGATTTTCTCGAGAAGGCACCACAGCGCACGTACGTTCCTCTCTCGTGCGCCCAAGTGTATAAAGAAGGACAAGAGGCTCGTAGAACCGGCTGAGCAGACGTTCTTTTAGGTCAAGGCGAGGTTGGTTGGGCGAGACAGAATCCGTTCTGGTGTGCGACTTCGCGCTCGGTCGTTTCTTACGTTTCGCCATTCTCGATACGGGCCGGCTGAATATGTCAGGGTTGGTTAGATGTGTTTGTGAGATGACTTTCAAAATTCTGAGTTAATTTTACTCGCACTTCAGTACAATATTAACAGCCAACAGCCAAGTGAAACTTCAAATGTGCTCCTCTGCGGGGCTCGTGCGTGCATCAAGTAAGTTGCAATAGTGCCGAAACTGAAATCAAGCGGGGCTGTGTCATCAGGCAGTAGTGCGGGGATGGGAATATTGAAAGACGCTAGGACGCTTTGGTGGTTGGGCTGGCAATCATGATGGCCTAACTATCTATCGGAACGAACAAAATGCTTTCAATGCCGATAGTTGACCGTTACCAATCTCCCTCAATTATTTTAATAACATCATCATTCCAATTTGCCTCTTCAGCTTCGTCGTCAGAGTCAAAAGTGCATATATCGCCAGGAGAACTGTATTCCTCGGCGGAGTCATCAGACCTCTCGAGATGCAATTTACTCTGGGTAATCGGCTTGCCGGCGACTTTGAGTGTCAGCTGAGTTTTAGTGTCACATTGATTAAAGACTGACCAGGTAGCGTTTCTCTGAATGCTGACATGTCGAATGTCGATGCTGTAGCAGCAGCGGGAGCAAGAGTAGGAGCAGCAGCGGGCACAGACACAGATGCAGGAGCAAGAGTAGATGCAGAGCCTAAGCCCTTTCCCTTTCTAAATTCATCGAACTTTGGCATGACGATATTTTCGTACCAATCATCTGAAGCTGCCAACTCGTCCCACCACCAGTGGCCTACAACCTCGTCTGGAATCACTTCCCATAGACAGACGTAGTGGTTGACGTAGTACTGGTTTCCTTGGTGATATGGGTCTGAGATGGAATAGTGTTCCATTTCAGCAGCGACGTCGAGAATTGGTAGACCATTTTTGATCTGACTGCTGGGGTCAATGACAATGAGGGCTTGTTCTCCTCTGTTGCCTCTCTTATCTCTTTCGTATGCCAACTTTACAAGGGCGTCAGCTGATGACGTGAAGGAGATATAAGGTGTTGGCATCGTCTAATTTTTGTGATCGAGATGAGCAGCAAGAGAATCCCTACGGGCTTCCTTCGTGTCGAGTGACATGTCAGGTGCTCTTGACAGCATCCGTGAATCCTCGTCCGGCTGGCTTCCAGAACAACAGTCCCAAATCCGCAGGAGGGGACAGTCAAGCTTTGGAAATTGTTGACTGACCACGGGTGCCAATCCTCCTCAACCCTGATGAAAGGGTTGCGCGATATTGGTTTCAAGAGCTGCAACACCTTCTGGGGCGTAAGCACTCTAGCGGTTCCACTATCGACTCGTGTGTGAGGAACCATGATGAGTCGGGATTGCAGTAGTATACAATATTTGTCCTTTTAGATGACTGACTCGTTGCTGACTTATATTTGCACTCAATGGTTACTAGAGACTGATATTGTAGCTTTTGAGAAGTGAATAACTAGTAGAAATCCAGAAGAATCGGCGACTGAATTGGTAGCACGCATATCTTATACTTCTTATCTCGGGTCGTAAGTGCTGCTGAACATGACCTGCACTATAATCTGGTTCCGGCTGAGATCGAATCAGGCTGGCTATCGGTGTAGCTTTTACCCAGCAAATGATGTCCAAGAGTAGAGTATCTGAGAATGTCAAAGAATATTGTGTAGGCAATCAGAGTGTGACACGTGTAATGCATTAAACAGCACATTAGTCAGCGCCAAAGCTCAGGGTTATGCGAGGTGCTCCATCTGCAGGATGTCCTTATCTGTAACAAGGCTGGGTTACAGCAACGGTTGGCTCTCTCACGATCAAAGTGAGGCGTTAGAACATTATTAGTCGACAGCGCAACACCCATTCACAGTTTCTGGTTAACCGAGTTTAGTTTAGTTTAGACAAACTTTTTTTGCCAGTGATTGCATATGGTTGAAATGGATCTTTTTCTATTCCCGCTCTAGATATCCTATCTCGATTCCATCCTAGTACTCCCTTCATTTTTAGGCCAATGATCTAATATTCATACCCTGTCAGTTATTACCATTCACGGAGACCCTTACTTGAATCAACTGATCTGTGCACAAACCTTTTTGATTAATCAGCTTCCTATCTGATACAAGAACTACAATAACCCCTATCTCAGGGCAGTAAATCCAATGTTATGTGGCATCATGTAACGAACTCCCATCTGAGCTGCCCACGCTCACTTCGGGTCCCGCGATGTTCAGATGAGAAGATATAGATAACGTGGCTGCCTTGCTTAGAATCTCCTCAACCTAGAATGTACCAAAAGAGAAGATGATAGATATCTTACGCTACGTGCTGGACTGTAAGGCATCTCTTTACTACAACCATCTATCTAACCTGGCACTCGTAGCGATTAGAAGTAAGCCAAGCTCACGGACCAACAGCGGTGAGAAAAACAACAGGAAGGAGATTCTGATATTGACTATCAACCATGAGAGACTTAGCTACACATAGAAAAACGTGGGTGATATATTTCGCTCAATGAATCAACTCCGTGATGCAAAGAACTACGCAAGAAACCAGATGAGGCAGCAGCCCCACTATAATCGGCTTCCGCTGTAGCAGAGTGTCTTGGAGAGCTTCTGCATGAAGCCCTCCGTCTTAGGCTTTCGCTGTCGTAGATTTTGTGCGTTTGGGCTCTGTGAAGGGGTTGCGCGGTATTGGGTCTGGTTCAGGTTCGATTGGCTGTGCTGGAACTGAGCCCGGTTTCTTCCGGGTACAAATCGTGTTGCTCCAGGATTTGGAAGGGGCTCTATCAAGCAGTGGTGCTCGGCGGGCATATTTCTCTTCTTAATTTGATCGTTAGTGATGACGGCGGTAGGAGAGTTCTAGGACGTTGGAGTAGTGCACCTGTTCAACGGCTAAGGAGTTAATCCCCATGGCTTCCCTGCCCAGTCCACCGTTCAACTTCATCCAGTTGTACTCGCCGTCCTCAACGTCGCTAGCGCTCTTGAGAACTTAAGTGAGCAGTCCACGCAGGTAGTCGTAGTCAGGTGTATCCTCGAAGCCTAGGTTACGGACGTAGTTAAGGTACTCGTCAAACTCCTCTATTGTTTGTCAGCTGTGCTCAGCAAAGATAAGCGAATAGGATGTACCAGGGAGACTTTCGCAGAGGTCTTTGATAGAGGCTGTGTGCTTCTTCGCGCAGATCTTCTCGTACTTCTGCTTGTCGGTAGCAGCCTTAAGGCCTTGCCACAGAAGACCACCCTAGAGTAAGTATATAAAGACGTAACCCAGAGCTTCTAGGTCATCTCTGCAAGACTGTTCGCGTCCAAGATGGGTGTTAATACTCATATAGCGCGCTGTACCAGTAAGAGACTTGCGTTCCCTGTATGAAATGTGTTGCTTCGTCTTAGGGTCGCAGTACTGCTTAGCCATACCAAAATCCACAACATGGATCACATTAGCGCTCTTAGAGCCCAGCCGACCAATAAGGAAGTTCTCAGGCTTGATGTCGCGGTAGATAAGATTCTTCTCGTGGATGGTCTGAACTCTCGACAACTGCACATAGTTTAGACTTTAGAGGTAAAGAGTGCGCTAGATCTACACACCATCTGCTTAGCAATCATAACTACAGTTTTAATTGTAAACTTCCTGTTGCAGTAATTAAAAAGTTCCTCCAAACTAGGACTAAGCAGATCGATGACTAATATGTTGTGCAGGCCCTCCTGGCCAAAGTAGTAGATGTTGGGAATCCCGGCTGCGTCGCGTCAGTTGAGTTCCTGAGGTGCTTGGAGAGCAGGTTGGCCGACAGCAACGTCCAAAGCATCCCATACGAAACATGCCCAAGGTACGTTATGATGTGTATGTGTAGACCTATGTCAAAGCAGCGTCCTACACACAGACCGTGCCTTCCCTTAGTGAATAATAAAGGCAGCGAGAGAACTTACGGCAGCCCGAGAGGGCCTTGTACGTGAGATATTCATTGCGCAGTTGAAAAGCCTTGTTCTTGTTCGGCTCGAACTTGATGGCAACCTGCTGCTAGTTGCGCTGGTTGGTGCCCTCAAAGACTACGCCGAAAGAGCCCTCGCCAATTTTTTTGCCGACGACGTAGCAGTCGCCGACGACGTTCGACAAGGTGCTGACGTTCGACAAGGTGCTGACGTTCGCCATGACGGGTGGGGTGATAGGTTGTGAATGTAGCAGCTGGAGGTGGCAGGTGGACAATGCAGGAAAGTTGTGGCGCGGTGGGCGATGGAGGTTCAAGAGCGTCTCCAGAGGTCGGCTAGGGCCGTGCAAGCAAGTGAGTTGTCTCCTGGGCCGGCCCGAGGGCGTCTATGTAACCCACTGGCAGGCGATGAGACTGCTTAAACAGGCGGCTGAGCAAAACATGCGAAGCAATGCTGCGTTGCGAAAATAGCACGTGGAGATCAAGACAGGAGAGTTAGCGACTCACGATGGACAAGACCTAGGGTCTGGGATGCGAGCAGAACAGAAGTGGCTATGCTACCAACTATGTCGAATGGAGCGCTGAGAAATGGCCCTGCCACTTGCACTTAGCGTCGGACAGCATTGCGTAGAGATAAATATAGTATCATAGTGCGAGGATTTGGCTGCTGTCTGCTACCCAGACGAATTATAGCAGTCTCCGTAGTTGTTTGACGTTCTCCCTGTTCGAGTGTGAGGACACCAAGACTGTCATGCCAATCTGGGCTCTTTCTCTTCTTTCAGGATGTTGTTCGCATAAGCTGCATATACCTCGCAATAGAAGTGCTTAAGAAGGCCGACTGTTTTGGGTCCTGGAGCCCATATAGTACTGTGTTCCAAGACACGCCTATAAAAGCGAAAATTTAAAATATATCGTGCGATCATTGTCTGCGAGCCCATCACAATGAGTGCTATCGTTGAAGCATTAGCCCAACTGAATTACGATACTCAGGTTTTCACTAACTGTGTCCGGCAGTACTTGTGTTATCAATCACCTAGAAGAATATCACTGATTCAGAACAATGTCTACCGTTATATCATCACTACCTCCAAAAGCGTATTATATAATCATTGTGGAATAGGCGTTATCAAATACTCCCTACCAGTGCTGCTCGTCTGCACGAAAATTGATTCCGAGTCGCGTCCCCTTTTGATCGATGATGGGAGCAACATTGACCACTAGGAGGTAATGCGCTTGTCCAAGCGGTTAAAGTGTTCCCTGAGATATGCGACGTAACGATATGACAATGAACAATGGAGCACGAAATTTGTTGTATATTTGGTGTATGGTGAGAAGTGACACCTTACCAGTGCAAAATGTTAGCCTGTGTAATGGAGGGGAGAGGGCGGTCGAAGCAAGTGTGCTCTATCCCAGGGCGGTACTTGGGATCAGCCCTGACCCCGGATAATCTAGTGCTGCAATATACACCCTAGCCTGCGTATAGTGCGTCACAGGGGCTGGCCCTAGAAGAGTTCAAGGTGCTAGACTAGTTAGGTTCCTGTAGGCAAATAGCTTCAAAATTTAGATATATTAATTAGCGCGTTAAGCTGCACGTTAACACCTATTTACAGCCCTACAGTTAATATAGTTAATAGTGTTAGGGTTTTGTGTTTAATGTTAGGGTTAGGGTTATAACGTTGCAATACCCTAGACAGCTAGGTTTAGAGGCGTTCTAAGATAACAACTAGCTATTACTAAAAGCAAAGACGTGTCTATAACGCAAGATATAAAGCTATGTCTACAGCCTAATACAGCCTATATTAAACTATTGTTTACAATCTATGTTGTGAAATTTAATTATTATTACAACTATCCTATAATTATAGCAGAAAGCAGCGTTAGGGACTAGCATTTTAAGCATTTTAAGCATTTAGTTAAGTACGCGTTAGCTGTGTGCAGAGAGTGCCAACACAGCGTTTTGCCTAGCTATATTCAGAGCCATGTGCAGCGGGCCTATCCCGCCAAGCGGAAGCAAGCCAAAGCCTTATCCACTATAAGGTGACGAGAGAGGCCCTTCTTGCAGCAAAATTAGCTTAATATCGCTTAGCGTTAGGGTTTCGCACTAAAATTAAGAAGGCAACTTATTAAACTTTATGTACCTAACTTATTAAAAATAAAGCACTGCATAATAATTTTGCTTATACAAAGTCTTTTTATATATATCTAAATATTGCGCTAGTAGCATTGTTTACAACAAATTGCAGATCTACTAATGCAGTAGAGTTAGAGTTAACTTAGAGTTAACTTAGAGTTTATAATAGAGCTAGTGTAGAATAGCTATCTATTAACACTACAAGAGTAAGTTAATATAATAAGCAGCAGTGTATAACACTGTAAAAGAGGCTTATAAGTATTGCTTAATAATTGTAATAAAATTCTTTGCTTTTTTATAAGAGTTTAGTGTTTTAGTATATAAAAAGCATTATACTACTGTTATTAATCTTAATATATATCTCTTATAGTATTACAGCATGCCTACTGCAACTTAAAAACAAGTTGTTAAACGCTTTAATTAATTTGCGCTAATTAATATAGCAGATGTTAAGCTTTTAAATAAGCTAGCGCAACTAATAAAAGAGCTTAGGAAACTACTAAATAGGCTGCAGTGCAAAACATGCAGCTTTATTACTATTAATAAAAACATAATGTGCATGTATTATAAGAAAGATTACTAGTAAACTTAGCTAGGAGAAAAAGGCGCGCTCTATTATACTATAAAAGTACAAAGCTTTTTCTACATAAGAAGTTTATAGCAATACTTTATTATTAATTTAGCTGTAGCTAAAAATACTCTAAATAATAATATTAAAGTTGTAGTTTAAAAGTAGCTTGCTAAGTATAAACTAATATAATAAGAAGTTAAGGAAGAGCTGTAAACGCTAGAAGACGCTGCAAAAACAGACAAGACAGGCTAGTTTAAGCAGACAAGCTAGTTAGAGTTCTTTAAGAATTAAAATCTTGTTTATCTAGCCTATTAAGCCTAGGCTCCTAATTAGAGCAAGCATAAGCTTAAGCTAGCTGCTTAACTAGTAAAGAGACTAATTAAGAGAAGTGTTAAAGGATTAGCTACGCTTCTGCAAGAACTTAGGCACTAGCTATAGAGTGCAAAGCAGAGCAAGATTAATATACAGCTATTAGAGTAACTGTAGAACCTAGAGAGTTAGGCTATATACATAAGCTATATAGTAAGGTTTATCTACTTCTATCTATATGTGCTAGAAGATAAAGAGCAGTAGATTATATATTTCTAATAGCAGTGCAATATAGCTGCTTAATTAGAAAGTAGTATAGCGTTAAGCAGTAACAAAGACAGCAAAGACAAGGCAAAAGGTAGTAAAGCTAATAATAATAGCCTACAGCCCTAGCGCAGGATATATAGTTAATAGGCACTAGATATAATAAAGAATATACATAAGCTCTTTATATAGATAGCTAAGTAGAAGTTGTATATAATTAGGCTGTAGGACGTGCTAGATAGCAATAATAGAGGCACTTAGACAGAGGCGCTTCTTATGTCTATTAGCTTATTTATCTTTACAATGTATTATTCTATAGCATTGTCTACTAGTTTAATTTAGTTTCTTATAGTGCTTAGAATTAATGTAGATACAGGCTGCTTATAGACTATAAAGAACTACTTATATATGCTAGCAAGGATAGTGTACTATGTGCAGGTGCTTACTATAGAAAAGCTACTTCTAAGAGGGCAGCGCAACAACATGCAGATAGAAGAAGACTATAATAGTTTTCTAGCAACATAGTATAAGCAGCTAGCAGATAGTATATTTAGCTTAATAAGTAAGATAATTAGTATGCTAGCGTACAGCAAACATATTAGACTAATAGCTAGCAACTTAGGCAACGCATACTAGTTAGAAGATAAGCAGACATTCTATCTAAACAGCTAACTAATTGTTATTTACTGCTTCTGCAAGATAGCGTAGAACTTATTAGCTAAAATAGAGCAGATGCTGTAGAAGCTATACTAGGTAAATAGTAAGAAAGAGCAGGTTACTATTAATTTAAAGTAAGTAGTTAACAATGTTATGTTTATAAAACAATGCACGTTGTTTATTAACACTCTAAGCAATAAACTGCAAGACAGGCTAGCTTAGATGCTTAGAAGAGTAATAACTATAGTAGGTAAGCTATAATTAATATGTATAGATAGGTAGTAGAGTGTTAAAGCAGTGTAGCAGTATATGCAATAAATAGATTACTTTTTAGAACTACTAATCTGCAGTGTGCACATTGTATTAGGATAGCCTAGGCGTAGGTTAGAGATTATAATAATTTAGCACTGTAACAGTGTGCTGTAGAACTACAACATCTTTATTATAGATAGGTAGGTAATAATAGTAGTCTGCTATTACAAGTTATAGTTGTAGTAGGATAAGCTAAAGATTATACTGCGCTTCTTACTGCTGCAGCTAGGGCAAGTAATAGTGTTGTACTTAGTCTATATATAGCTGTTCTGCAAGTATCTAATACTACAGATGCTAGGTAGCAGCTATAGCAACTATATGTAGCACAACACGCAGGGTGCGTAAGACACTAGCTAGCTTATAAGAGTGCTAAAGCGTAAGATAAAGAAGAGGCTAGGCGTAGTGCTACACACGCTAGAGTACTAGCACACAGCAGTAGGTATTAGGCAAGTTAAGGTAAGAGAGTTGTTTAGCAGGGGCTATTAGGACAACATTAGCAAAACAGAAGAGGCGGAAGTAGACAATAATAGCGAAGAGGTTCTTAAGCTGCAGAACTCACGCACAACTGCAATAGGGGTAGGCAACTACAGCGTGCCGATAGATATCATAAAGCATCTCAGCGTGCGGTCTACTAGGCTAATGCTTGCTGGAACTTTAATTAAACTTCCTAATCTCTGTCTGTGCTTCTAATAACCTTAGTTAAATTTCTAAAAAAATAGCTGTGCACGCGTTTGTCACACTGCCTCTACACTAACAAGAACTCCTTTATATAGCATTACATCGCTCCTCCTGCTACAGCTTATCCCCTTTTGTTCTATTGTTGCGAGTCCCATCCTATATCTTTTGCTTGCTCGCCGTGTTGCCGTGTTGCTATTCCCTGTTATTATAAACTGTGACTCTACATTAACCTTTCTGGCGCGCTGCGATCTATACGTGGACAGCAAGAGTTAAGCTCTGATATGTCGCAAGTGTAATACGCACTTACTACAGCAAGTTCACAGGTTACTACCTATTTAGATAGGAAGCACAGCGTTTTTAAGGAGCTGCGTAAAGGGCTTACGCAATATCTTTGTTACCACCTATGTGCGTTTAAAGACCCTAGCAGTGTTCCTCTCCGCCTGCACAGATTAACACTACATCCTAAGCTTAACATTTATAAAGGCTTCGCTTGCTGCTAGTGCCAGTTCTATACTATCAGTCTCAAACAATTAACTAGCTATCTTAGCAAGCTTCATCTGCGCGAACAGGCTTTTAAACTAAGGACTAACAGCTTGTACAACAATGTGTTCCTCTAGACATAGAGGGACAGCCTAACACGCAAATACTAGACAGTATTAATAAACAGAAGCACACTACGTTAGCTAAGCCTACTATGTGCTAACAAACATCTTAAACTAGTGCAAGAGCGTAAGCAGGCTTAACATAAGGAGCAACAGCGCACCACGCTGACTAACACAGGAATTCAGATGCTGCAGAACATAGGCCCCTAGATAGAGCGCACTCGCTGGCCCATTACATACTAGGGCGTTTGTTGCGATGTGTTGCTAGGCCTCGCTAAGTTGCCTGTAGTGCACAATAGTGTTAACCTAACTATTAGCTAATTAGAGCATAATTTAAACATTACAAGCCCTACAAGAGACAATTAGAAGATATAGCATTTAATATAAGCTGTCTAGATTGTGCTTAAAAGATGTAAAGAGACTATGCGCTGCACTAGCTGTCTACTCTTGTACTAGCTAATTACTACACAGCTATTGCCCTGCTTTCTAAAACCCTTTAAGTTTCTTACTTAAGAGCAAACTAGGAGGTATTATTACTAGTAGCTAAAGTGTTTTCTTATGTTTGTATTCTAAACATAGCGCATAGAGTTAGGCAAGCGCTTAATGCTAGCTAGCTTCTAATTTAGTTAGAAGTAATTAACCCGCTTGCGCTTAATCTAGGATTATTGTCTATAGGACTATTGCATTAGGCTAGACCTATAGTTAGGCCTTGCAGGTAATTAATAGAGAAGGAGCAACAATAGGTATACAACTAACAATAGCTAGTGTAGAAGCAAAACAGATAAACAAACTAACAATAAAGAGACTAATAAAGAAGCTATAGATAAACAGGATAAGACAGATCTAGATAAAGAGCAGAACATTAAATTAGACATAGCAGATATATTAGGAGAGGATAAGAATGCTTTATAAAGTAATAGTAGTACTGCCTTATCTTTACAGGAGCTTGTCTTAAGCAATAAAGCTAGTAGAATACATGCTGCAGCTGCTAAGCTACTAGAGCTCTTTTTTAAATTATGCATTATATTTATAATAGAAGAGTTTAAGAATAGGTAACTAAGCTTAAGTACGCTTGTGTTCTATAGTAGCGTCCTTGCGCTATAAGACAGTAGAGAAACATTCTAGATAGTAAAATTATTTACTCTTATCCTGTTGCAGCTTATTTATGTTTAGTAACTGCTCTTCTTAGAGTACGCTTTGCCCTATAGAGCGTACTTATATATAGGCTTAGAATAATAGCTATAATATAAGCAGCTAAAGTAATTAAACGTTATATAACTTAAGTATATAGTAGAAGGTGCTATGCATCCTCTTACAGAGTTCTAGAGTCTTTAAGACTTTAGTTAAGTAATTAGGCGCATAGATGCTTTATTGTTTCTCTTCTATTAGAGTAATAATAGCTAGACTATCTTACATAGCACTAAACAGGTTACTATAGACAGTTTCTACTACTTTAGCAAGGTCTTTATAGATAAAGCAGAGGACCTCTACTAAGAGCTAATGTTTAGAGTTCTTCTGCCTGTAGATCTTAGCTAGGTAAAGAATAAAATTAGCAACACTAGCTAGGGGTTTTTATTTATTTATTATCTTAACAATTATCTGTTAGAGGCCTATTTAGAGCTGTCTACCTAGGCTTGCACTACTTACTAGAACAGGTTGCTAAGAAAAGGCTACTAGAATTAGAAAGCAATCTTCCTCTATCTTAAAAAGGTAGAGGCTTTTTAGGAGGTAGTAGCAGGGATGTGCTATATAAGTAGAGGGCAGTTCCTCTAAGTCTCTAAACTCTTTAGCCTAGAATACAAGAACAGACTAATAAGCGCTAGAGGCTTTTATATATATAACAGCTATATTTTCTACCTTACCTAACACTATAAAGTAAAAAGATTAACTAATTATAAGTTCTATATTGCCTACTACCTACTAGCACAGGCAAGTTAAGTTGTTTATTATTATCTTGTTTATATCTAGCCCTTTGTTAGGATGTTGTAATAAGAGAGATAAAACAACCTTTTAAAGCACAGCAGCACACTTCTGTTCTACTCTAATTAGACTCTAGATTAACCTTAGGAATCTTGCAAGCTTATAGTAGTTCTCTAAAGAGCAAGCTTACAGGTGTAGAGATAGCTTGTTAACGCTTAATTATGTAGGCAGCTTGCTATTGCAATTATAGAAAAGCATGTAAAGGAAGTGTATTAGCAGTTTAATAGATATAACAATAAAAGCCTAAATATAGACATTAATATTGCATATACGTAGCAAAGCAGCTACTAGCCTTTATAGTAGGTAAATACTTATAGTCTAGACAGTGCGTTCCTAATACACTTGCAGCTATTGCTATTGCGTATATATAAGTAGGTCTCTATCTAATAGCATAAGTTTTTGCAACAGCTAACTAAAGGCTTTAGCTTAGATGTCTTAATTAGCAAACATAAGCTCTAGTAATAGTCTTTACTAGCAACACTTTAATATAGTCCTACACAAGTTAGCTTTATAGATAAGATTACACCTACTTTCCTACTAACAGATTTTAAAACATTCTTAACTAAAAAGTGTAAGTGATGTATAGGGAACAATACAGGAAATAATACAACTAAGCTATTAGAAACTATACACTTAAACTATAGAAAACGCTAGAGATATTATAGCACTAAAAGAATGCATTCTCTTAAAGTAGCACTACATTTGCTAGCTATCTAACTATTAGATAAGAATAGCAGTCCTACTAAGGATAACTTACTTATAATATTATTTGTATAAAGGCCTACATATTCTCTATAGCAAAGGCACTCTAGCATAGCTGCATTTCCTCTAGAGCGCTAGAAGGGTGTTTAAAGGCTCCTAGACGCACAGACAAAGAGAAAAGGAATAGCTTATAATAATAGGCAACAACGTCTTATTCCTTAAGCAAAAGAACCTTAGATAGGAAACTATAGCTAGCTATTAAACGCAATTAGCTTTAGTATTTTAGATTAGGCTGCTAATAGAGATAGCAAACACAGCCTGTTATATTTACTCTCTAAAAGCGCACGTAGAAGGAAAAAACGCGTTTCTGCCCCTATTAATTTAAAGACCTTAAAAAGCTAAATTAGAATCTAGAGCAAGTGTTGTTTACTATGCTATATCTGTAGGTACTAGTGCTTAAGGCACTACATAATTACATAGTGTTAAGTACTAAGTGCTAACTAGGTTTAGTAAATAAGAAACAACCTGCAGAAGGACATAATAAGCTTTTAAAATAGTAGAGAAAGCTTTTGCTTTAGATAATGCAAAATATCTATAAACCTTTTCTTTTTATGTTTAATCTAAGTCTTAAGCTAGAGTGTGCCTGCGAATCTGCTATTCTAGACAGCCTATCTATAATAATAAGAGATCTTAGTTGTAATTAGCTAAACAACATTACTAAATTAAAAAAGCAGGCTCTAGGCAGTTAAGTAAAGGATCTATACACCTAGCTGTGCTCTATAAAAGAAGTTAGGGGTAGTAAGTCTACTACAGCTATAAGAGTCTTTAAGTAGCTCTCTAGAGTTACACGCTGCATAGGCACTTCTAAGCTTATTAACTATTCTATTAACACAAAACTTGTACACAATTATCTTACCTAGCAAAACAAAGCAGATAAGAAACTACAGGCTAAGGGCAAGTACTTTTAAATACTGCATTAACTGTAGAGTTAATTAGAGTTTTAGAGTAGAGTTCTTTGCTTACTATACTTAATGTATAAGTAGCGCAAGTTAGTATATAATTACAAACTAAGAAATTATAAGCTTTAAGAAGAGTTTATATTAACTTAAAAGATGTTACGCTTCCTTTACACTGTAGAGCAGCTAAAGTAGAAAGGAAGCAGTTAATGCGCTTTTTGTAGGTACCTACAACAGATATGCAGGAGAGCATATAATAACAGATCTAAGATTAATAAGGATTGTAGCTGCATTATAGCAATAAAGAAGAGCATAGCAGTACTTTTAACAGTACATAATAAGGTGTTAAGAGAAATAATCTCTCTATAGCTAGTAATAGCTAAGACGCACTAAGAGAGGGTAGATACCTATGCATAGCTTAAACAGGAAGTTAAATTTTAGAGAATAAGAGTGACAAGCTACTAACTATATTTCATAATCTTGCTAATAGATACGAGGGTGTTCTACGTTAGAATGTGTTTAGTTACAAGTAGGGTGTTAGTAGAGTAATTAACTTAACTGTATAAATAACTTAACTGTAAGGCATATTGTAATTATTATAGTAGATTTGTAGAACTATATGCTTAAAAGATAGACAACTAATAATTAAATCAATGTTTACAGACGTTTGAACAAAACTGTCAATAGGGTCTCCTATGGAAATAACCATTGAGCCTAAGGTCCTATGTAGTGTTTGTAACAAGATCCTAACTTTATAACAAAGTAACAGCCACAAGACATCTACCTCTCAATCTGAGCATACCAGGTACCATCTAAACGTGGAAGTTCTACGCATCCTGTATACGTGGTTGAGCAATTGTACCCAAGGACACTCCTTGGGCGCGGGGAATTGAAATCCTGATGGTCTCCCGCGCTACCGTGGTAGAGCGGGTGTCTTGATAGTTGCTGAGGATGAGTGCATTGGAGACAAATTGAGACCTATTGGTAATCGAAAAATTTATGTAGCGATATCTGGTTCTCACTTGGGTGAAGTCGAGGTTAACGTTGATATTCTTGCTGGTATCCCAACGGACAGTGTTGCGAGCGTCGAGGTCCGCCTGGAGACTACGTCGGCCGCTTCGGTTGATGCTGAAAAGAGTGAAGACATTGGCAAGGCAGCCAGTTGGAACACCCCTCTCGGTCAGCGCCAGGGACGCAATAGGCTCGGCCTGTTGAAGTTCTGGAACTTCAGTCTCCACGTTTGGAGTGTGAGCGGCATTTAAAGGCACAATAACGCCAGACAGAACTGAGGTAGCCAGAGAAGCGATGGTGAGAAGAGTTGTGAAGTACTTCATGTTTGTAGTATAGTCCTCCTAAAGGAACGAGATTTGTAGAAGAAAGTTGGTGAACAAAGTAATGTAGAGTAAAAGATGTAGATAGCGAATGTAGTGGCGCGATAATAAGACTCTAAAAGCAGGTTCTGAATTATTTATAGTTGGGCTGAAAGCTTTTTGTTTTTATATCTTGTGACCTATCTTGTGGGAGCCTTAGCACGGTCTGTGCAGAAACGTTAACATGTGGTTCCGGTGACATCCGGAACCAAACAAGCGTGAAGTATCATCAGGCATATCCTAGCAGAGGCACTTCAGGATATATAGTCGGCCTATACATATTTACATCGGCCCTTATATTGTGGTGGAGTGGTTAGGACATGTACGTAATATACGGATTTAATTAGTTGTTAAGTTGAGCGATAGTTATACTGGGCTGATACCGTGCACGGACACGTACTGCAGACGGACACGTAATGCACAACCTACTAATTCTTAACCTATACTTTGCCCTAACCCCTACGCACGTCACAATGCCTGTAAAGGAAGCCCTTTAAGAGATAGATAGTTTAAGACCTAGAGAATAATTTACATACTCAGCCCTTAATAAAAATATAGTTATTCCTAGTTAATATTAAACTGTTACTAATCTAGCGAACAGGGTTAAAGTTCTCTAGCTGAGGTTAGGATTAGGTTAGAGGTTACACAGACTAGAGACTATAGTTAGGTTAAGGTTATATACACTAAGGGCTATAGTTAGATTAGTATTATAGTAAAGATTACAAATTACAGGATTATGTTGTAAATAGATTAACATATAACGTAAAGGACTATTAAAGCGGCCAGACTATTAAAGCGGCTACTTTTTCTTGGCATTGCGAACACCATGTATACAACAGGCAATTACTTACCCCCTTCTATAGAGCCTGCGTACAACGCACTTGTATTAGATATAGAATCTTCTTCTGCATCTTTCTAGCACGTATAAGCGTTGTGCCTAGTCTTCCCACAGTTACTATAGTGCTGTTAACCTAGCTAGGCTCTTTCTTAACTACTACTAACACGCGCTCTTTTTAATACTGTACAAGCTACAGCTACACTCTTAGCTACTAACAATACTGCTTCGCTATACTCTACTGTCCTACTATGCTAAATCTGCTTTCTCTTCTAGGTTTTACGCTTAGTAAGCTCTACTAGTTACTCTTTAAGCTTATAGATGCGAGCTGCTTATACAACATTCTAATAGAGCATTACTTTAGCACCTTTTACAAGCTGTAAGAACCCTCCTCTAGCTTCTTCTAGTAATTATATAATAGTATTGCTTACAAGCCTTACCTATAAGCTAAACTTATACAAATTACTTAGTGTTTGCAATTGCTATAGTATTTCTAGCAGACGTTGTAGTAGTAGAGTGTGTACCTGTATATTAAGCTAATCTAGGACACGCTGCGCGTTAATAGGCACAAGCCCTAAAGCCTTAAAGGCCTTCTTGCAGTTCTTGTATGTAAACACATTAAAAAACACGTCTCTAAAGGCTAGAAGGAAGCCTTCCTTGTTAATATAGAAGACGTGTTAGGATGCTAAGGCTTGTACGCGTTAAGAGTACTTTACTTTTAATAGTAAGAAACATACTATATTAAGTAGCTAAAGGATGTGCAATAAGTAAGCAGGCATACAAAGAGTTAGAATCTTGTTTTCTAGGTAGTAGTCCTTAAAATCCTAGTTAAGGTAGCTCTTATAGCTGTCTAAGATAAGTAGCCTATACAACCCCTTCTAACGCGTCTTTGTATACGCGTTAAAATGCTTTAACTACTTAAGACTAAGTACGTTGTTAGTCTATCTGTTTTTAGAGACTAAGAGCTTCTAATTAAAAGGTATGTTATCTCCTTATACTAGGTAGAGATGTAGACGCGCCCTTTATAGATAATAAAGGGTAGGATAGCATACCTAGCAGCGTAGATGCTCTAGATTACTGTAACCTACTCCTAGTTGCCTAGCTAGATAAGTACTAGCCTTGTACGTCTCTCTAAGCCTGTAATAACCTTTATTAAGCTAATAACTCCTATCTAGAAGCCTGTCTTATTAAAGTTGTAGATGTTATTATCTAAGACCCTATACTAGTTAATAGTGTCTTATACAAGCTTAAACTAGAGGCTAATAACCTCTAGATCTTCCTAGAGTACTCTCTACTAGTCCTTTGCTTAATTAAAAGCTATCTTAAGCTATGTTATACAGCTAACAAATTGCTTTACCTAGTTCTTGCTAATAGGTGTCCTACTACGTATAGCTAACAGTTTATCTGTAATATCTGCTACCTTACACAGCTAGGGGGCAAATCTGCGCGAATTAAGGTTAAGGATGTATTATATAATTGTTTGCTCTTCTATTACAGAGAGCTTTTAGTAGTTTAGTAGTGCTTCTTATTAAAATCTAATTTTGTAGAGCTAAGCAGAGAGCTGTTAATAATGTACGCTGTAAGCAGCAGCAGCGCGTTGCACAGTCTAAAACTGTCCTACGTTATACGCCTGAAGCGCTAGAGTAATTCTGCCTTCTTACTAAATTAATTCCTGTTTGCGTTGTTGTTGCATTGTATATTATACAAGAAAGTTGCAATACTAAGAAAAAGTAGCTGCTTTGATAGTCTGGCCGCTTTAATAGTCCTTTACGTTATAGAGATAGTGTTTAGAAATTTTAGAGAATTTTATCTAGTAGATCTAGAGTTATTAAGCCTTAGATTCTTGATTTTTGCTATCCTAGGGCAGTACTTAGGATTAGCCCTAACCCTAGATAATCTAGTGCTGCAATATACACCTTTGCCTGCGTATAGTACGTTATAGGGGCTGGCCCTAGAAGAGTTTAAGGTGCTAGACTAGTTAGGTTCCTATAGGCAAATAGCTTTAAAATTTAGATATGTTAATTAGCGCGTTAAGCTGCACATTAACACCTATTTGCAGCCCTACAGTTAATATAGTTAATAGTGTTAGGGTTTTGTGTTTAACGTTAGGGTTAAGGTTATAACATTACAATACTCTAGACAGCTAGGTTTAGAGGCGTTCTAAGATAACAACTAGCTATTACTAAAAGCAAAGACGCGTCTATAACGTAAGATATAAAGCTATATCTATAGCCTAATACAGCCTATATTAAACTATTATTTATAGTCTATGTTGTAAAATTTAATTGTTATTATAACTATCCTATAATTATAGCAGAAAGTAGCGTTAGGGACTAGCATTTTAAGCATTTTAAGTATTTAGTTAAGTACACGTTAGCTGTGTGTAGAGAGTGCTAACATAGCGTTTTGCCTAGCTATATTTAGAGCTATATGCAGTAGGCCTATCCTGCTAAGCAGAAGCAAGCTAAAGCTATAGCAGAAGAAGTAGGTAATTAGGCTAGTTTAATCTAGTATGCTAGTAAGCTAGAGGTGCCTAGCTAGGTTATTAAGCCTATCTATTAGTTGCCTATGTACAAGGATAGGTTAATGTGCTAGGTTAACCCTAACTATTGTCGCTAAATATTTAGAAAACTAGAGGGTATAAGGAAGCATTAGCAAGACGTCTACAGTTAGTTAGCAGCAGGGAAGGGCAGACACCTAACCTAAGAGAAGCAGAAGGAGATACAAGAGCGTATTAGCTAGCACTGCAAGAAAGTGTATTGCTAGCAGCTGTTAGTCTAGGGCTAGGGGTCGTAGTATTTCTAGGTCTACTAGCCTAGCAACAACAGCCTAGATGTTGTGCCTATTAACAGCGAAGCAGTATAGGCGCAGGTAGGCAAGTAGATAGCTAAAGCGTAGGCTGGCGTTAAGACGCAGGCGCAGAACACTATCTAGGAGGGCAAGACAGACAAGGTGAACCTATAGTTAGAGCGGACGCAATAGTTGCTATATTTAGTAGGCATAGAGTAGCTAGAGTTAATAGCGTGCATTAAGGAGCCTGTAGCAGAGCCTAATCTAAGACAGGAGCAGCAGGCTAAGCCTGTAGAGGCAGTAATATAGGCAGTAATAGAAGATTTAGCGCAGTTCAGTTAAGCGTCTGTTATCTACTGCATTAGTATGTTTGTTTAGTTAGAGGCAATCTAGACAGAGAAGCACTAGACGCAGTTTCAGCTATTACAGCTGTATATAGACTAGAAGTTAATTAGCAACTACACACAGCTGTAGCAGCAGATATTAATGTTTTTGCATAAACACAACAGGAGCATGCGTAGAAGAGCCTAGCGTATTATTTTACCTGCTAGTAATAAGAGGCGTAGGAGACGTTAGTTAAGGAGGCAGAGAAAAGCGCAGGAAGAGGCAAGGCTAAAGAGGAGGAAGGGGAAGAAGAGATAGACGTTAAAGATAGAGAAGATAAAACTATAGCAGACGTTAACAAAGCTATTAAAGAGATAGAGACACATAGGGACAAGCCTACTATTAACACTATTAGTAAGCTATAGACATTATTAAGCATCTAGAAGGCATGTTTAGAGTTTTATATTATATTATTAAGCTAGAAGATTACGCGTAAGGAGTATAACAGCCTATTAGTGTGCGTGTTAGCTGTTTTAGACGTAAAGGAGAATAGGTAGAAAGGTGCTAAGCAGTATCTGCCTATTTTGTTAGCTGTTATTAAGGTGGCGCAGTTTATAGTTGTGCAGCAGGCGTTAGAGATATTAGGCCTGTTAGACAACAACAGGTTTAACAGCAACAGCGCGTACAAGAGCAACAATAGTAGCAACCTGCTCTAACACTGGCGCAAAGGGTGTTTACAGTTTATATAGGAGATAATAGACTAGTTTATAGTGCGCAGCAGCTATAGCCTAATGTAGTAGATATTAGATTTGCAGACGTACAGGTTAAAGATCTATTATAACACTACATTACGCAGCTACGTTAAGTAGGCTAGCTAGGATAAGTTATTGTATAAGAGTTTATAGTTTAGTATAGCACAGTTCTACAGTATAGTGCATAGTTTAGCAATAGAGAGTTATTAGTTGTTAATAGACAAGTTATTGTTTAGCAACAGCAGAACTGCTAAGTCTATCCCTAATATACTATAGGACAGTTTGCGCAACAACCTAACTAACAAGCAGCCTAGGTAGAATTTTTTTAAAGGACTATTGCACCTGCATGCCTGTAGATAGAGAGAAGTAGTTATTCTAGCAGGTAGGGTAGGACGCTGCTATTAGGGACTGGTTTATAAAGCAGGGGACCTGTTTAGGCATTAACTAGCAGGAGGTAGAGTAGTACATAGATTGTGTAGTTGCATTTTAAGAGAAGTTAGCTATGTTAGTGCATATTGTAGAAGGATAGCCTGCAAGATAGCTGGAATTAGGCAGCGTTTAACATAGCAACACTATTAAGAGGGGCTACTAAAACATTTTTATTAAAGATAGTATAGTTGTGTTTGTTACGTAGTACTATAAGGGTTACAACGTAAGCAGCAATAAGATTATCTACTAATATTTACTACGCAAGGTAGGCAAGCTGTTAGTGTATTACATGTAGTTAGTGTTGCTGTTCCAGCAGTAATTAGAGGCGACAGTGTGGGAGAAGGAGGTGATATCATCGCACATGTGGCTAGCAGACCCTAGCAGACAGAAGTAGATAAGCAACTAGTTTTGCAAAGCGTTGAAGCGCAAGAGTAGAATAGGATTAGGGCAGGCGTTAACAATTGCCGCATACTATAAGATTGCTATTAGTATTAGCTAGCGTTTTTGCGCAGATCTACAGCGTTTAGGACAGAAGAGGAGGACAACAATAAGGAATAGAATAAGGAGAATATAGCAGCGTTAGCTGCAGACAAGCAAGCTAGACATACAGCGCATGTTGTAGGGATAATATACGCGCAAGGCATTATAGAGCAGGCAGGGGCTGTAGCAGACAGAAGATAACAGTTCTAGATGTTAAGCACAGATTGGCATTAATTTTTAGGGTTTTAAGCAGACGTGTAGGATAACAAAGAGTGTAAAAAGCGTAAGAGGGCCCTATTTAAGAGCAAGGCAGACAAGGCAAGGATTAATTAGTAGGGCTAGTTAAGGAAGATAGACATAGCTGCGCAGTTGCAGCAGATAATAGGCAAGGCAGCTAAGTTTTGCAGTGTGCAGAAAGAAGCTGTTAAGGCTATTATTGCTAGCAAGAGTTATGTAGTAGCTGTGATACTAACTAGGGCAGGCAAGAGCATGTTGTTTATGTTACTAGCATAGGCTAAGCAGGGTAGTACAATAGTAGTTGTAGTGCTGTTAATTGCGTTGCAGGGAGACATAATGTAGCAATGTAGGAAGTTAGGCATATTGTGCGCTAAGTAGGACAGCTACTGCCTACTAGACGCAGCTGTAGTTATATTAGTAATACCTAAGTTAGTAGTTAGGGAAGAGTTCGCGATGTTTTTAAACTAGTTGCAGGCAACGCAATAGCTAGACTAGATTGTAATTAATAAGTGTTATATTGTGTTAAACTGCTAGTACAATTTCTGCAAAGAGATGCAGAAGTTAGGCAAGTTAGCATCTGCTAAGACGTAGATAGTAATGTTAACAGCAATATTACTACTAAGTAAGGAAGACGAGTTGTTCTAGCAGATATACGTTAAGCAAGATTAGGTTAATTTGTTCTAAGCTAAAACTGCAAGGACGAACGTGGCGTACTGCGTGATTAGAGTAGGCAAGGTAGTAAAGAAGAAGGAAGTAGAAGAGATAGTGTTAAGTATAGTGCAGCAGAAGTTGCGCAAGCATAAGACAGGCAAGGTTATAGTGTACAGCAATTTAGTGCTAAAGGTTAAGGAGTTAGTAAAGAAGTTAGGTTGTCACGTATACTATCACAAGGCTGTAGGCAAAGCAAGCATGTTAGAAGAATTTGCTGCAGGCAAAAAGCAGGCAATTGTAGCAACAAGCGCGTTAGGGATAGGCGTTGATATACCTGACATCTAGTGCATTATACACATTAATTGGCTGTTTACTGTGTTAGATTACGCACAGGAAAGCAGCTGTGCAGGATAAGATGGGTTGCGCAGCGAGGCGGTCATGATCGTGCAGGAAGGAGAGCAGCGGGTAGCTAAAGACAAGCAGGCAGAGGTGGAGCAGCAGCTGGTGCGAGCGTACGTGGAAGGCATAGACAAGATAGCAACGTGCAGGCAGGTGGTATTAGACAGGTATTTAGATAGGTGAGAGAAAGAGTGGGTGGTGTGCGAAGAGGGAGAGGAGAAGTGCAACGTGTGCAGAGGAGTAGACAGTGAGGAAGAAGACGAGGAGGAGGTGATGGAGGAGGAAGAGAGCAAGGAGGATAAGGAGGCAGCAGCAACGTAGAGGATATGGATACAGACACAGTTAAGGCGGAGCGAGAGGAGGCACAGCAGGTGTTTGAGCAGCAGCAGCAAGCACAACGCAGCCTGCGACAGACGTTGATACAGCAGTAACAGTAAGAGTTTGCTGACGTGAAGTGGTTGCGCAGGCAGTTAGCGTAGTGGACAAAGCAGTGTAGGATATGCAAGGTGGCGGGTGACAGACAGAGCGAGCACGACGTGCAGCGGTGTTAGAGGCTGGAGAGCTAGCAGGCGAAGGAGATAATTAAGGCAGTAGAGGAGAAGATACAGTTTAAGGAGTATTTAGGTTGTTTTTGGTGTAGAGTACTGTAGGAGGTGTGCAACTAATAGGAAGACAACAGACGTAGACAGTATTAGAGAGCAGACAGAAGGGATTGTTAATACTAAGGGGTGTTAGTAGGAGGGTTGTTAGGGTTAGTGTATAGGGGCGAGGAGGGAGTAGTAGACTAATAGGCTGCGCGGTTGATAGAGCAGGGTGTAGATACAAGTTTAATAGAAGGATTAATTCAGTATTTAGGGCGCAAACAGGCGTTAGAGTGCGTTGAAAGCAATAGGTTAGTAGGGGAGTTTTGTTAGATTACGCGGTTAATAGCAGAGTAGAGGAGGTAGTAGGCGTAGTAGTAGCTAATAAAAGAGTTTTTTGTTTACAATTTGTAGAAGCAGTGCAGCTGAGTTAGGTTCAGGCCAGGACGCAGGTTAAGAGCCGTAACCTGTAGCAGAGGGTAGAACGCAGGTACAAAGCCCTAGAAGCTGAGGAGGTTCACTGTTAGCAGCAGACAGCAGGGACCATATCATCAAGCCGTCAGGGAGGGCAAGAAGAGGAGTAGAAAGTAGAGAGTGAGCAGAAGGCCTGTAAGGTGTTGTAGCGTGAAGTTAGGTTTAGGGCCAGACGCAAGTTAGGGTTAGGGTTATCCTTACTACTAATCCTTTTCTATTTAGACCCTATATGATTTAATTTAACGCTAGCAGGATCCCTGCGTTAGACCCTATATAATTTACACACCTTTTTAAATTATATAGATCCTAACTCCTATAGGATCTTAATGCAACTATGTAACAAGGTGCAAGATAGCTTTGCGCACATTTTGCACTCTTTAGAATTACTGCGCAGCTATTGTGTTAATAGAAACCTAATAGCGTAGTTGTTAAGCGCGCGTATTAATGTTCTAACTCTTCTACCCTAAGCAAGGATGCCTTTAGGCGCAACACACCTAGATAAATATTACAACATAATAATAGTACATACTTACTACTACTCTATAGCATTACTATCTTATGTAATATAAAGCTATACGCCTAGCTAAGTAGCTATATAGTTTTATTCTAATTATATGCCCTACTACTCTTACTTTTCTATACAAACTCTAACAGCCCTACAGGATTATAAACAGAAGCACAAGCATCTAACGTTAACCTTATTTAGCTTAAACGCGTAGCTCTATAAGTATAGTTAGTTAGTTATATATAGCTATGTTAAAGCCTTTTAGTCCTACCTTAAGCATCTTCCTTGCACCCTACTAGATCCTACTATAGGTCTGTGTAACATACTGCTGTATAGTATCTGTAAGGACGTAGTTGCGTTGCTCTAAAGATATACTGTCCTAGCCTAGTATTAGATAATAGGCTAAGGCTTTAAACAGTTGCCCCTAATATTAGTAGCCTACTAATAGCTACCTACCTATCTAATCTGTAATTTTAGAAGGAGCTATAGTTACTAACACTTTAGTAGGTAGTAGATCCTTTATATGTAGGAGACTAAAGTTGTGTGTACTAAGCAGAGCAGTCTAAACAAGGCAGAGTCTAGCGTGTGTTGCTGCAGCGTAAGCCTGCTTACTAGCAACATCCTATAACTAGTCTAGGGCAGTCTATACTATACAGTGTAGAACTTAAGCTAGGACTACAGTCCTGTTAGCTATAGTTACAGAGTAGTATACAGAAAGGGTAGTAACAAGAAAGCTGCTAGGAACCTCTATATATAGTAATAATCTAAACTAGATAGGAAGTTAAAGTTTAGAACTAGTAATTAGTTTATTAGTAAAGCGTGCTAATATGCTTATAACAATACAGCTAGCTAGCGCAAGTATACCTTTTAGGCGTTGCAACAGACTACAGCGTTGCTCTAGAGGAACTGTCTCTAAAATGTAGACAAGGAAGATAACACTATAGGAAGCTAGCTTGCTAGTTGCTAAGGCTAGGTGCTTGCAGATATTGCTATTAGTAACACTACCCTTAATAAGATAGACGTGCTATACTAGAGTGCTAGTTAGTGTAATAGTAAGGCTATAGCTTGCAAGATAAGCAGGTGCATTAATAGTAAGAAAGCCTAATATACTATCTAGCCTAACTACTAATCTACTGCCTACTACCTGCTTAGCTAGAGCAGCAATCCTGCCTCCTGCGCAGCTAAGGTCTAGAACGCGTTTGCCTAGCTTTAGCTAGGCTATCTACACAGCGCAAAGGGCATCTAGGGATTAATTATAACTAATATAGTTAGCCTTTCTAATAAGAGGCTTATAGGCAGCGCAAACCTAGGCTAGCGTAGAGAAATAGACTATAGCGCTAGTCTGTTAGAGGAATAGTAGAGAAGCTAGCAGGAGAAGTAGGAGGAAGGAGAGGGATAAAAGGAGAGCTATGTTTAATTGCTGCAAGTAGGTTAGTAGATGTAGTTAAGATAAAAGTAAAACAAACATCTAAAGGGCTTTTATATACATATTTAGCGCGTCTATACTACCTATTATTATACTATATTATATTATAACGCTAGAGGAGCTTAGTAACAACACTGTAACATTGCTATAGCACTGCAACCCTACTACTATAACTATGCTGCAATAATATATATATATATATAACGTGTTTTATAAGCAAGTAAGCCGTACAAGCAAGTAAGCCACCCTACTAACTTTGCGCGCCTCTACACGCGTATACCTTAACAACGCAATAGTGCAATACCTAGAAATTAACAGAGTAGATTAGGTAGTAGCTAGAGTCTCTTTTTGCATGTCTGTAAGTTGTGCCTAGTCTCCCTGCACCTCTTGCAGCGCGCTAGAGCCTAACAGCTAAGGCCTAATTGCTCTCCTCCCTAACGCTCCTTACAAGCAAGCTACTAATTAGCCTTACGTTAAGCAAGTATATCCTCCCTAGCCCCCTTTATTAACACTCTACGCTTCTGTATACGCTTTTTTTTTGCGCTCCCTACGCTTTAACGCTGCCTTATTAGCCCTCTTAAGGCTAGTAATCCTTTCCTTTATTAGCTTAGCTAAGAGGATTATTACCTTAGCTCCTTTCTTAAGCTAGTCTATTACCTTAATAATAGAGGCTAGTAACAAGCTCTTATGCTAGCGTACGCGCTTATAAATTAGACTTAATTAAGCCTTAAGCTTACGTGCGTTGCGTAGGGTACAAGCCTCCTAGAGAGCCTCTAAAAGAGCTAGAGGAGTAGGCGTACGCAGCTATATGTCTAACTTTAAGAGAACAGCATCTAGCTAAAGAGGTATTAGGCCTGCCCCTTAGAAGGCTAAAGAGATATTAGCTAGAGTAAACGCTCTATTAAAGGCAACCTTAATAGCTAGCAGAAACTTAAGCTTAGTAATATAGTTAATATAGTTGCAGACTAGGCTCTCTACCTTATAACTGTACGCGCGCTTTAACAGCAAGAAGCAGCTAACGTCTAGAGGCTAGAGTAAGTAGAATAAGTGTAGTAGCATACAGAGCGTGTAGATATTGTTCTCCTTGCAAAGCTCCTAGAATTAAGAGACTAATAACTCTTGTGGCTGTTAAGGACAAGTAGGCAACGCACTCCTACTGTACAAGCCTTAGTGTAAGCATTAAAGTAGTTTAGCTACTCTACTCTAAGCTTGTTAGTTGTCTAGCTGTTGTTGCTAACTGCAATTGCCTAGTTGCGTAGGATCTCTAGCTCCTTGTACTAGGTAGAGAGATAGTACTTGCTGGCAAAGATTAGGAACAGTAGGACTAACTAGCCAGCAGCGTTAATAGCTGCTATCACTGTTACCTACTCACAGTCGCCAGGCTAAACAGTCTTTGGCCTGCCTCTCCTCTCTAATCCTGTTACAACAAGCTGCGTTATAATCTTGCCTATTATAAAGCCAGCCTTGTTAAAGTTATATATGTCTTTGTCGCAGATGCTATACTTAGCCTTTGTCTGCTCTACAAGCTTAAACTAGCCTTAGATAAGGATAGGATTCTTGCACAGAGCTCTCTGCCTATTATACGCTTAGTTAAAACGCGTTGTAAGACTTTCTATACGCTTAACAAAGTTGCGTAGCTAGTAGACGCTAACCTAACTAGCGCTGCGCGCAGCTAGCAGTCTATTAGCTATGTTGCATACAGCTGCGTACGTAGGTGCAAATCTACATAAGTTAAGGTTAAGTATATGTTTAACAATTACCTCCTCTTCTAGCTAGGTAAGCTTTTTTTAAGTTAGGCTAGCAATTGCGTTAGGCAAGCGTGCTAACGCGTTAGTAGTAGAGCGTTGCGCAAGAGACCCTAAACGTGCCTATAGCACGCCTCTTAGTCTTAATTTAGTCTGTATTAAGAGCTGATATCGCAAGATATATATTAGCCTTATCTAAGGTGTTTTAAGGTAGATTTAGTAGATTTAGTTAATATAAGTAAAGAGGGTATAGGAAGTTAGTAGGGTGGCTTACTCGCTTGTACAGCTCACTTGCTTATAAAACACGTTAGTATATAATTAGAAGACTATAGAGTATAAAGCTTAGGTTACGTTATAAAGATAAGTAAGCAGGCACTACGCAGTATGTATAAGGGCGGAAGGATAATAACATTATCTACTATTATTGTAGAGCTTATCTATCTACATCCTAACCCTACTAAGCAGCAGGTAGGCTAGTAAGGACTAGAAGCTTAAGAAGGGAAAGCCTGCTCTATGCAACTAATAAGGAGTGTGCACCTTAGCATAACATTAGCGCTTAGCCTATTACTATACAAATAACTATATTGTAATATATACTATTGCTATAAGACTAAACAGCTAGTGTAGGTAGAGCCCTACTAGCTGTAAAGCGCAGTGCGCTAGAACTACTACTACTTCTTAGTATTATTAAGGGTAGGTACACCTGCAACACCTAGCTGTACAACTACAGCGTTAAGAGTCTAGATAAGGACGCTGTAGGAGCGCATCTTGTTAATGTAGACAGGGTAATAAGAGGCGCGCTACATGCTAGTAAAGAATACATGCTAGTTAGGCAGCTTGCTATAGATAGGGTTAGGGATTATGTAGAAGTAGTACTACTAGAGAGCTACATAGGTAGTGTTAAGGAAGTTATTAAGCGTATCCTAGACACACTAAGCTAGCAAGGCAGGTAGCAGTAGAGAGAAGGGGTCTAGAATGCTAGTACTAATAAGAGCTTAGTAAGCCTAAGTGCGCTGTATAGTCTGCGTGTAGTATAATAGGACCTAGACGTAGCTAGTAGAGGAGTTGCGCTAGGCGTACAGGTAGACAGCAGTCTTATTATTAGTGTTCTAAAAGCTGTCCTTAACCCTAAGCATAGCGCCTAGGAAGATAATGTTGCTAGCTGTAGTGTTAATAACGCTAGCAGGTAGGGTAGGTAGTAGAGTAGGAGAGGTCTTAAATAGATTAGCAAGGGTAACAGCAGACGCAAGCTAATAGACAGTAGTATTAATAGCCTAGGAAGGGCGCGTAGGAGTAGTTATAGTGTGCTATAAAGGGTTAGTAGGATATAAGGTAGCGCGCAGTAAAGTAGATAGTGCGCACTTACTAAGAGTAGGTAGTTAGAGTAGAGAGTTAGTAAGATAGGAAGGAGAGAGAGAGATAGCGTTAGAGAAGGTTAAGTACTGTAAAAGGCAGGCAGCAGTTAATTAAAGTAGGGTAGTAGAAGAGAGTAAGTAAAAGAGTAAAGGCACTCTAGCCTGCAGCGTAAACTAACAACTAGCTGCAATATAAGATAGCAGATAATAGTTCTCTATACTATAGCGCAGTTAAGAGCGTCTTAGGAGAAGGAAGTGTTGTTAAGTAGACCTAGTCTAGGCTAGATTATTAAGTTAGCATAGTAGCACAGCTTTAAACAGCTTAGGTAGTGTTGTTTAGTATAGAGGAGCAGCTAGTGCGCGCTAGGAGCAGACTAGCAGTTACGCAATCTTAATGCGCCTATCTACTACCCTACTTTTATTAGCGCTATCCTCCTTGCTGTTCTCCTTGCTATCCTCCTTGCTGTCTCCTACCTCTTCTACGCTATAGAGTGCCTAGGGAGGCTTAATCTTAATGCTAAGCGCTGTCTTCCCTCTAATCTCGCCCCTAGTAATGCTATCTAGGCCTAACTACTTATTAAACTGCTTAGCTGCAACGTAGACATCTAGACACTCCTTCTTTACTAGCTTAATAAAGACGTTAATACCCTATAAGCAGATATCCTGCTTAATCTAGCTCTTATGTATTACGTCCTCTAGCATAACTAGTAGCACGCCCTAGCCTAGGCCTTTAGCAATGTAGTACTACTTAACTACTTAGGTAGTATAATCTCTAAAGCTGTTACGCTTACGCTTAGAGGGATTAGGATTTAAGTTAATAAGCAGTATAAGCGTGTCTATAGCCTCTATCTAGCGTTAGCCCTTACTAAACTAACTTCTCTTATTATTGCTAATAAGGCTGTTACTATATTTAATCTGCGCTAGCTTATTAGTTAGTGCCTTACCTAGCAGCGCCTGCGCCTACCTATACTTAATATGCACTAACTTTATTACTTTATTATAGACGTTGCACTGCTCCTAGGTAGCGTAGAACATCTTTACTGCGCTGTCTTGCTGCAAGGACTCTACTAAAGACAAGTGCGCGTGCTACACTTGCAAAGAGCTAGCGTTGTAGTGCGCTGCTACTCTACTACTGCTACTAAAGAGCTCTCTACGCTTTTGCTAGACCTATAGGAAGTGCGTAGCGTACTATTAGGATAAAGGACTCCTAAGCGCGCACGCCTTAGCTAGGAAGTTATAAGCCTTAAGGTAGGGCGTCCTAATAGCGTTATAGAAGTTAGTCCTCCTCTAGTGCCTGTCTATAGTGTTCTGCTTAAAGAGCTATAACACTACAGCTTAATCCTTAACTAGTATAGCAACGTAAGTGCTAAGTTCCTTATTAGTTACTTTTGTGTTAGGTGCTATAAGACCTAGGTTAAGCCTACGCTTAATTAGCACAGCTTTATAGTCCTTAATGCGCTTCTGCTTAGCATTATAGTTCCTATTAGTAACTATAGTAATTGTGCGCTGTTCCTCTACTAGCTGCTTGTCTAACTATACCTCTAACTTACTAGCTGCTTCTAACAGTTAAGGGCTTACTATAGGCGTTTTAAGTGCCTCTATACAAGCACGCTTTAGCAACAAGGCCTATGCAGTAGGTGCTAGTTACTTTGCGTGTTAAGACACAGGCGTAGGAGATAGCTTCTACGCAGATAGCCGCTCTATAATGCCCTCCTTTGTAAGCAACTAAGCTACGCAGATAAGGCAGTCCTAGCTATTATTAGAGAGAGTATTATTAGCAAGCGTCTTGCGCAGCAGCTAGACAGCTAATAGAACAGAGTAGGTAATAAAGATAGGCTTATAGACGCTAGTGTTAGTAGGATTAGGGATTAGCTACCCTACGCTGTGTAGATAGGTATCTAGATTACGCTGTAAGCGTTATATAGACGCCTAGTAGAAAAACAGCTTCTTATACTCTTTGTTTAGCAGCTTATACCTATACTTGCTAGCAAAAGTAGCCTTACTAGTAAGAGGAAAGCTCTAAGCGCTGCTATTAAATTGCTTAGTAGCTTTATACAGCGTAGTAGACTAATGCATGCTAGACAGGTGTATTGCACTAGCTAGCTATTAGGTTATAAAGATAACGTGCAAGGTATAAAGAAGAGACCCCTAAGATTTAGACAGCCTATCTATAAAAGTTAGGCTGCGTATAGATGTATAACAGCACATGCTAACTAGCGTTAACAGATCTAGGAAAGTAATTAACGTAAAACAACACCTTAAATAAGCACGCGTAAATTACTAGTAGCAGCTATATAGATTCTATTAACAAGAGTATACTAATATACACCTATAGAGTTATTTAGTAGTATGTTTACCTATCTGCCTACGCACTATATAGCTATCTGTAAGAGCTACTAGTAAGGTGTGCTGTTGTCGCAGCTAGCCTTGCACCTAGACAGCAGCTACTAGGAGCTTGCTGTTGCGTTACAGAGAGCAATTGCGTCTACAGCCTAAGCGCTTACAGGATAGGCAGCATATCTAGAGGATGTTGTGTACCTACTATTAGGAGCGCAACTACTATATTATCTACTACTATATAAAGATAGACTTAAGTGTAAAGTAGAGTAGTGCAGGCATATTATGCGCAGATTGCAGAACATATAGAACTACTGTAGAAAAGAGCACAGATAGAGCAACCTGCATAAGAGAGAGCAGCCCTACCTAGGCGCACAACCTCTAGCAGGCAGCTAGATGTAGACAGCAGGCGTGTAGTGCTAGAAGTTCTAGCCTACTAGACAGCTTAGTTAGCTATTTAAGGTAGGAAAGCCTTATAATAAGGACGTGTAAGAAGTTACTAATAAAGAAGGTAGCCTACAGCGCGCCCTTAAGACAGTATTTGCTTAGAGCACTATAGCAATAGAAAAGGCCTGTAAAGATATATATGCTTAGATTAAGCTAGACAATAACTACTTTGTCTAGCACTAATAGCTGTAGAGAACCTAATAGGCGTGCTACTTAGCTAGCTTTAACTATATATAGCTGCAGCAACAGCTCTACAGGCTAGGTAAGGAGAACAGACGCTTGCTAGAGTGTGCTAGGCTGTAGAGATAGTAATCTAGAAGGCTTAGCAAGCGTTGTTGCCTAAGGTAGTAGGACTACTAGCTATAACCTTTATTAAGCGCTATAAGGTAGGGGCAGTAGACAACAAGAAGCTGTTTAACTTGCTCTAGATAGGGAAGATAATAACAAGGTATAGCAGGTACTAGGTGTTAATCGTCTGCTACGTATAGCGCACCTACAAACTACTAGATACTACAACAAATGTAGAGAGCGTAGTAGATAACGTTAGCTACCTTACTTTAGAGACAGACAGCAAATTAATATTAACACATACTAGCAAGACAAAGCTATAATATTGCCTTATAGCTAGGCAAATATACGTCCTATAGAAGATTTAGCAGGTCTTGCTTGCAGCCTTATAGGATAGAAGGAACAGCAATAGCAACAGCAATAGCTACTACTAGAACAGCAAAACAGAGCTTAATAGTATAAGCAAGCTAGACAAATAGAGGGAGGAAGAGCTAGAACGCTATGTCCTTGCATTTCTTGTCTTACTACTTAACTACTAACTAGGAGATAACTACTATAAGAGCGCCCTTATTAGCGCAACAGCTATACTAGGTGTTAATTAAGACTATAGCTAGAAGAGCCCTCTTATATATATAATAACACTGTTAGCAGTTGTTACTATTTCTAAGATGCTAGTGTTATACAGCGCTGTGCAAGCCTAGAAGAAGCAGATTACTAAGATTTAGAAGACAGGAGGGTAGTCTTAAGAGAATGTAGAGGACTAGGCGTAGAGCTACGTTGCGCTAGTGCAGGGGATAGTTACTAGCTTTATAACACTTACTACATTTAGTAGCAAGCCTACGCCTATAGACTAGGTGCTGCAGCTGCAAGCCTATAGCAAGAAGATCTATAGCAACACTAATACAGCTGGCGTTGTCTAATAGGTAGGGGATATAATTATGTACAGCTACGTGCAGTATAGCATGCCTTAGCTGCGCTCTATAGTCTATAGTCTTGTAGAGACAATATAAAAAGAGCTACACTAAGAGCTGCTACTCCTTAATATAGACAAAACTAGCTAGCTTGCAGATAGCGCAACTACGCTTCTAGCTATTAAGTAGGACAAGGTAGTAGACAACCCTATAGAGCTACGTGCTAGGTAGAACTTCCTACAGGACCTACGCAACACGTTTAGAGGCGTAGAGGGAGGGAGCTAGTTATTGCAATATATAACTAAGAAGAAGAGACTTTATAAGGCTTTTATTAATTATAAAGCTAGCAACCTAACTTCTAGTAGATAGGGTGTTATATAGGCAGTAAAATAGGTGCAGTAGTATAAGAAAGCTATATAACAGTTCTGTAAACACCTGCTAGTAGCAGTATATATAACTAGCGGGCAGCTAGCGCGTAGGACAGAGCTAGTAACAGTTACGTACAAGAACATGCCTAACAGGCAGAGCTAGGGCGTCTTTGTTAAGGATAGGCTAATAGTGTACGTAACTATGTACTATAAGGGAATTAGGCATACTAGGATAGCTAAAGTTATCTATTACTACCTGCTAGAAGAGGTAGGCAAGCTGCTGTTCTACTACCTGTAGATAGTGCTTCCCTTCTAGCAGAAGCTAGAGCGCGCATCTAGAAGGGCTGTTAACGTAGAGCCTAGTTCCTTCCTATAGGAGCTAATTAGGGAAGAGTAGTAGACTAGCCTATAGCAGAAGAAGAAATAATAACTCTAGTAGCTACCTAACACAAGAGAGTATAGTAGAGAGGAGAGTAGTGCAGAGGAAGATAGGACTAGGACTAGCCTAGAGGAGAAGCCTATACTAGTAGGTGCAGCTAGCAGGACAGAATAATAGGGGACTAACTAGATTTAGCAAGCAATTAAGCGCGTATCTCTGCGCTAGCTAAAAACAAAGATTAATATCTAGATCTAGAGGCATAATAGCAAGGCTATTATACGTTAGTATATTAAGGACAAATATATCCTAAAAACGCTAGGGTAGGGAGATAATAAGGTAGACTAGGAAGCTAAAGACAATCCTTTTAACTTGTAGTCTAGGCATAGATCTAGAACAGCTAGACAGATATACAGTTGCCCTGCAGATAAATCTCTATTTAGCATCTAGGTGCAGCAGCTTGCTTTTTGTAGGGTTAGTATTACGTAGCATAAGTTTCTCTAGTTCCCTTTAACGCTAAGTATGCTACTAAAAGAAGGTTTAACTGCTATAGTAGCTAGAAAAGAGGCTGTAGAAGAAGAGTACTAGCGTTAGAAGCAGATAGGAAATACAGATATCTAGGCCTTGCTTAAACAGCTGCAGGGCAAAGGCGCCTAGTTCTAGGGCTGCTAGAAGTCTGTTATTAAGGCAATTATACAGTAGGAGAGCCTAGTTGTTGCAATTATAGGCATAGGTCTAGGCAAGAGCCTAAGCTTTATGTTGCTAGCGCTAACCTTAACTAGTGTAACTATAGTTATAGTGCCTATACTTACTCTAAAGAATAATCTAAAGGATTGCTACATAAAAGCTAGGATTAGATACGTTAAGTAGGATAGTAAGCAGCTACATAAGTAGGCTTTAGTAGTGCTTATAGTGCTAGAGTTAGTAGTAAGCGCGTCCTTTAAGGCGTTTATTAATTAGCAGTGCGCTATAGGGCAACTAGAATATATTGTTATTAATAAATACTATATTATGCTAGAATCTACTAAGGGCTAGTAGACCTAGGTGTTAAAGCTACGCAACCTTGTTAAAGTAGAGACGTAGCTTATATATCTAACAGCAACACTAAAGCTAAAAGAAGAGAGTAAGTTTATCTACTTTATAGCGCTACTACTAAAGGAGTAGTATACGTAGTTTTAGATGCTAACTATACAACCTAACATTACGTATTAAGTGCACTAGTACAATAGAGAGAAGGAGGGAGAGGTAGATGTGCTAGCGCGGCTTATGCAGGAGAAGAAGGAGTAGTATCCCCTCTCTTACTAGCTTATTATGTACTACAATTTAGTAACAAAAGTAAAAGAGTATGCAGTAACGTTAAGGGCTATCTGCTACTACTGCAAGGCTAGGACGCTAGAGGAGAAACTCTAGCTCCTGCGCCAGCTTATAGAAGGGCAGTAGTAGGTGTTTGTTGCTACAAGCGCGCTTAGGCTAGGGGTAGATTATAGTCTTATTTGCGTTGTGTTCTTTATAGGGCAGGTAAGAAGACTGTAGGACTTTGTGCAGCAGTTAGGACGCGCTAGCTAGAATAGGGCTAGGAGCAAAGCTATTCTAGTCTAAGGCAGTACCTATAACCCTTAAGGTAAGAGGTTAGTAGGGGCCTAGTTTGCAGATATAGAGGCAGAGGTACATAAGATAGTTAAGAGGGACAGCTACATCTAGGTTGTAATTAACTAGGAAATAGATAAGAATATAGCAAGGCAGAGCTGCTAAAAGGGGGAAGAGGCGTGTAGTTAGTGCTAGAGGTAGGGAGTTCCTAAGGTAGAGGAAGAGATAGTAGGTAAAGTAGACTAAGTAAAGTTTAAGCGCAGCTTGCGTGTATGCAAGAACCTAGCTAGTTAAGAGAAGGCGCTACAGTCGCAAGAGCAGGTAGAAGTAGAGAAGCTAGAGGAGATGCTAGAGGAGTAGAAGGATAGCTGTTAGTAGTGCTGTGTAAACAAGTAGGTAGGCGCAATACAGCATTACCTTACTAATTGCAGGCAAGAGTAAGTAGATAATATAAGAGATAGAGTAAAGGAGATGCTAAAGAGGGTACGCTAGCAGAATTACAGCTATTGCTTTAAGTGTAGTATCCTACAGTCTATCTGCATAAGCTATAGAGAGCAACCTAACACAGAGTAGGACAAGATTATAGGCGCCTAATGTTAGTACAAGGGCGTGTTAGCTGCGTTAATAATATCTATTTAGGTTGCAGTAGGAAGTCTATTTAGCGACTGGCTACAGATGCAGATATAGAGAGAGGGGTTAAGTAGGTAGGGGAAGAGGTTTAGTTTAACAATGTGTTAGAGTAGATAGCAACGCTAGTATAGTAGGGTAGGATTTAGAGTAACAAGATGTGCTAGGCGTTTGTAACGTTTATAGCATTATTTGCAGAGTAAGAAAAAGGCTAACGTTATTGCAAGAAATGCTATAGCTAACACTAAGGACATAAACAGGTTATTATAGATAAGATAGAGTATAAGCTATAAGAGTTAAGCAAGTAGGTAAAGAAAGACTAATATTATAACACACTTCTAAATACTGTAGTAAGTTTTCCTAAAGTTTAAGATTCTAATTAGTACTATATTGTATTACAGCTAGACACTACTACAGTTTTTCTATTTATAATGCCCCTATGTCTAGTTTATATAATATTTTATAATAGCTATAGTTGTTCTAACTTGCTAGCTTCTTTGCATATCTACAACCTAGGTTCTAGAATGCAGTGTAGGTTAACACCCTTAGTTGTTCTTAATAGCACAGCTACCCTAGCTTAATAGTATTTAGTTGTCCTGCTTAAATAGCTTAAGAGAAGGTGGAACTAGCTACCTAAAACCTAGTTAAAGACGTAAATAGACTTTAGGCAGACTAATATAATACCTACAGCAACTACAGTGCTAATAAACTTATCTGCATCTATTGTTTTAGGAGTGTAGTTAGGGTAATGTTAGGAGGTTATAGTAGTAGAGGGTAAATAGTAGACAAAGTAGTATAGAAGTAAGTAGTGTCTATACTTAAACAGCTGTAGAGAAACAGAGTTGCGTATAAATAAAGAAATACTATTAAGCCTAGCTAGATCTTATGTAATATACTCTCCTTTGCACTGCTGCGTTTAACCTACACTAAAACGCTTTAGTCCCTAATTTAATACTAAAGGTAAGAACCTTTAGGCAGGGCAGAGGCACAGCTAGCGCCTAGGCAGTAGTAGGGAGGAGGCGTAGCTAGCGCCTAGATTAAGACAAAACGTAGCTTAGCTAGCGCTTAGAGGATTTAAAGACGCAATTTAGTAGACGTATAGAAACAAGACAATTTAAAGGCTAGACTTAATGCAATATCTATATGCATATAAATAGCACCCTAGACATGCATAGGCTTTAACAGGCTGCCTTAAGTTCCTAAGCAAGAGCTCTAGTTTAATATATAGTGTTGCACTTTGCTGTATATAAACATATATATAGGAGTCTTACACTCTATTTATTGCTACTAGATCTGCTATATAACTCTGCTCCTCTACTGCAGGTATAAGTAGCAATGCCTTCTATCTATGTGCTGTTGTTTAATCTATCCTTGTAGTAGGCTCTAACCCTGCTCTAAACCTATAGTTAATTAGCTCTTCTAGTTGTTCTGTGCCAGTAACACTATACTAGGAGCTTGGTTGCAAGTAATAGCTACTGCTTCTGCTTAAGTTCTGCTAAAGCAGCTGCTCTAGCAAGCCTTCCTGCTCTGTCTAAGCTAGCAGTAACAGCTACAGCCAAGCACGCTCTAGGTCTAAGCTAAATCTTCTAGCAGGTGCACGCTTTAATTAAAAAGGGCTTTTACAGTTAATTAGTAACTCTATAACACTGTCTACTTGTTTATAGTTCTCTAGTCTAGCTAGACGTATAGCTGTTAGCACATCTGCACTTTAGTTAGTAGAGAAAGCGTTGTATATTCTATAGTTATTAGTTACTGTTGCCTAGGCATACTACTAGCTAGAACTTAATTAGGTAGTTGTAGTTACGCTACAGGCCTTAGTGTAGTGTTACAAGCTAGCAGGTGTAGCAGGTGTATAGAGCTGCCTCTTCTTAAGTAAAGAAGGATAGTGTTAGTATTATATAGCTATGTGTCTGCTGCGTGTCTACTGCTAGATGTATAAAGCAATAAGCATTCTGTATAGGAAGAAAGCTACAGCTACAAGAACTAGTCTAGCTACAGATAAAGCAGACATGCTAGGCAGTCTAGACATAGAGTTAGGACTAGGGGAGGTGTTAAAGAAATAATCTAATTCTGTATATAGATAAAAGGATCTAGTTATAAATAAAATATAAGATATAGTAGAGTTAGAGGTGTAGAGATAATAAGCTTAACTTAAAATTGCGTTTGTTATAAGGTAGTATTACTGCTCTTTATTATAATAACACGCTGTAAAAAGTACTATAGAGCGTTCTTTATAGTTTTTGTATATCTAATACTGTACTGTCTAGCTTATATTATACTAAGCTGTTAATTAGACGCCTAAACTATTAGATTAAGGTAGTTGTTAGCTATATAGTAGTAATAGTAGCAACTACTACGTAGCACTGTCCCCTAGGAAAAGCATGTAATTAGCACAAGCAAGAGTAACTACGCACTAAGTACAGTTGCTATAGAGAGCAAAAATAGAGTCTTGTAGCACGCTAACACAGCGCAGCTGCTATGTTAAGAAGGGGCACAGTAGGCGCTTAAGAAGGGGCATAGTAGGCGCTTAAGAAGAGGCACAGTAGGCGCTTAAGAAGCAGCACAGCTACTAGTAGCGTAGTAGAGAGCTGTGCAAATGCGAACTGCTTAGATTAGCAGCAACTAGTGCCTTAGATACGCTTGTTATAAACTATAGTCTTGTAAACTAGCTCTTTAAAGTTAACTAATGTCTATCCCTAAGTTGCAAGACGTACCCTATAGCAAGACAAGCAGTATATACTTTAAAATTAAACAGTATTTATTTAATAAGCGCTTTAGATTTATATATAGTCTTCTTTTATACTATTAAAAGTCCCTCTCTAGACTGTTCTCTCCCTTTAAAATGTAGAAAGTATAGAGCGTTAATAGCTGCGCATTCTCCTCTTTGCACAGCAAAGCTCTTAGCATCTACGCTCCTAACGTTAAAATAGCTTCTTATCTTAGGATTAGTATCCTTTTTGTGTATAATTTCTTACTAGACCTCTAACCTATTAATAGAGCTGTAAAGCCGCAATTAAACAGGGGCTAAGAGGCAAAGTAGTAGCTAATATTATAAAGAAAATAATTAATAATATAACTAGTATTATAGCAATCTAATTTAGAGGCTAGCTAAGGAGAAAGGAATTGCTATAGATCCTTAAGTATTAAGTACAGCAATATAGACTTGTAGAAGGGAGATTCTAGAGGTCTAAAGTGTAGTACTGTCTTGCCTTAGGGTGCGTCTTGCGACCTAGGGATAGACATTATCTAGTAATAGCTAGTTACTACTTAGTAGCTAAAGATCTAATAGGGGCTAATTAGTAACACTAAGTAGATAAATAAAATAGTAGTATATAAATAGCGTAGATAGAAGAGTCTAGGTAGCGCGCATCTTAAGATCTTATAGAATATAGGAGAGAGGGTAAAATAATACACAATAGGGTTGTAGCTAAAGTAGCTGCACTAGAAATATAATTAAGCATAATTAAGTAGATAAGCTTAATACTACTATATATATAGAAATTAAAGCAGCCTTTGTCTAGATATATATATAGTAATTACAACCTTACGCTAGAAGTAGTAAAATAGAAAGAAAACGTAAAGTAAGAACTTATATAGGGTTACTTTTTAAAGGCTATAATGCTATATAATCTCTAAGAAACTGTAATAAAGGTAATAAACTAATAAATGCGTCTAGCTATAAAAGTTAAAGTAGATAGTATATAGAGAGAGGGGGTGTATGTATATATGTATGTTAATAAGTAGAGCTAATAACACTCTGCTTTATACTAGCTATGTCTTTATCCTATATAAGCGTTACTACTCTATATAGAATTAGTATATAGTAGAAAAAGAGTTTCTAGCAGAAGGAAGTGTTACTTACATTCTATTTGTTATTGTAGCAAATAATAGGGATCTAAATCAGACTGCACAGGAAGCTTAGCCTATGCTTAATTAAGAATTATTTTATCTTACTTTGTGTTAGCAGGGTTAGACTACTATCTAATTCTTTTCCTAGGCAGAAGTTGCAGGCTTAGGTAGCGTTAGCTCCCTCTAGATATAGGCAGAGCGCAACAAATAAACGCTCTTTACTATTAGACTTAGCCTAGATAGCGTAGATAGAGTTTGTAGTAGGATTGTTATATTGCATCTTGTACATGTTAAAGACTATACCTGCTAGGAAACTGCTAGAGACAGTGCCCTAAGCAGTAATAACTTAGAGCGTAGCTTAATTAGTAGTTAGCTTTAGCCTACTTAATATAGTTAAAGAATCTAGCTTAAACAAAACAGTTAGTAAGGATATAAGACAATCTAGTATTGCTAATACTTGCTCTTGCGTAACCTCTTCCTAGCTGCTAATAGTTGCTATTACGCCTCTCTTAATAGAGAAGCAGAGGAATTTAGTAAAGTAATAACTAGCTAACGTAAAGAGAGCCTTGTCTTTTACGCTAATCTAAGCACTAGCAGTATTAGTAACAGGTTGATATTTATTAAGGAACAATTATAGGCTACTAGATAGGTTAGATAGCGTTAGTTATAGAGCGCTAATATTCAGCCTATAGACGTTAGCAGGAAATACTTAGATGCTATTTTCTACTCCCTACAATAGTACAGAATCCTGTAGTTAAGATAGTAGAGTAGCTGCTAGGGATACGCAGGCGAATAACAGTGCGCTGATCTGTGTACACAATACTATTAGCACGTGTACAAGTAAGAAGGTACTAGCTTAGGAATAGACTAGCAGCTTACTATAACCTTTATTATAGCTGCTTACAGGCAATATTAAACACGCTAGAGAAGGTAGATAGTAGCAAGAGGAGAGATTAAGTCTAAAAGTTAGTTAGGTTAGACAAAAGTTGCCTAGGTTATCTACTACTGCTTTATACGTATGCTATGTATTGTTCCTCCTACTGTCTACAAGAGTAGTTTATCTACCTACTTGCTATTGTATTAACTAAAGTAGTATAGGTTTTATGTATTATAAAACTAGGCTTAGTAGACAAGCGTTAGCGCGAACTATAGGTAGCGTAGCAAGGCAGACTGCAGCACAGAAGTTAGCTACACAGCCTTAGCAGCAACATAATTAGCCTGTATAAAAGGGAACTGCGCTGTTAGAATACACTAAAGCGTTTAGTAGAAGCGCTAGCAGTTAAGGTTAGAAGCAGCTACCTAGTCTATGCTGCTATCCCTAAGGCTAAGAGACATGCAATACACAAGACCTTTACCTGCTACCCTTAGTCTATCCTTATATTCTCCCTTACTATTATCCTCTACTACAATTGCAAGCACTCTTAAATATCCTATGCTTTATGCTATTAATATCTACAACAATAGTCTCTAAGAGCATGTTACTAGGTTAGTAGTGTAGCTTCTACTATAAGCCCTGCACAGAGCACAACTAACTAACACAGACCTAAAAGATAATAAACTAAGTCTCTACTACTATTAGCTAAGCGTTCCTATTGCTATTATAGGGGTAACTACATTTACTATAGTAACTGCAGTATATCTATAGCAATTTACACAGCGTTAGACCTAGTACTTCTAGGCAATGTACATTAGTCTACTTAGTAGGTTGCACTCTACGCTACAATTTAAGCTATGTCTAATATACAAGCAGTAGAGCTTGTAGGGTTTGCAGCTTAAGTACTATTAGTCTACAACCCTACTAATGCTAATCCCTTTGTTATTAGCTACTTAGCACTTATGTACGTCCTATAGCGCTGTTTATATATTTCCTACGTTACTAACGCTATACAACTATATTAGCCTAGGTTCTACGTTTATAGCAGCAGTATATTATGCTACGTTTAGTTAGATTCTATAGTAGATCACGCTGCCTAAAAGCTACTGCTCTAGACTTCTCTAGTGCCCTATATGCTTAGTAACGCTATTCTTTATACTATTTAATCTTAGCTCCTTTGTAATTTAACTGCTGGGCGTAGGCGCTGTTAGCACAGCGTACTTAAGCAGAGACCTCTCTACTAAGTAATAGCAAGAAAGGGCACAAGCAGGCAAAGGTGCGCTTATACTTAGGTTTGCCCTACAGCTAATCTGCTTTAGTATATTTGTAGCTATTAGTATACACTTTCTTATTATAAGCTACTGCTAGGGTAGTTATATTCTATGCTACTCTGCCCTGTCTAGTGTGAAGTAGACTTAGCTTAACTAGGCTGTGAACATAGCTACGCTAGCAATTGCAGTAGGTGCAGACTAACGCTGCTAAGGGTTCCCTACTAGGCTGACATTAAGGTCTAGATCTAGGCTGCCTACTATTTAGTTAAGTTTAGCGCCTTGCAAGCTTATCTAGGTATCTTCTACTTTACAAATAGCTATTCTAGGCGTTTAATGCTGCTCCTACGCTAGGTTGTGTTTCTACCTATATCTGTCTTTAAGCTGTGCTAACTACAGTAGGTATGTTTATACTCTTTGCTGTTGTGTACCCTAGACAGCATCTACTACTAGCATTCCTTATTTAGTAGCTAAGCATGCAAAAGCTTTGCAACTAGGCAAGGAGCCTACTGCCTACGTACTATTAAAGCACTTCTAAACGCCTTAATAGATCTACACTAGATATAAGGCAGCTAGTGTAGATCTAGACTATAGACAAAGTAAATAGTAGATATTGCGCTATAGTTTATATCTCTACGCTGTATTCTTTTTTCTATTCCCTCTCTAATGTAGTGCTTTCTGCCTTTATCTACTAGCCTAACTTAACACATACTTTACTTTCTAGTATAGATTCTCTACTAGGCCTACTCTACACGTTGTTAGTACGCTATCTACATACTATAACGTACTTACTCTCCTTGCTCTTTTAATGCTACTCTAGTAGCTAGAGTACACTTCCTACATAAACTTAATCTAAAGCTTGCTCTTCTCCCCTTTCTCTTTAGTCTCCTATGCAGTATTACTACTAAGTTGCTCTATCTAGGCACTCTTTATCTCTCTTTGTGTTGTATTATCGCCTGCGACCTATACATCTTTTATTACCTTAAATGCCTTTTGCACTTGCTTTATCTTTCTATCTAGAGCTTAACTGCGTTCTCTTACGCCTGCTCCTACTCTACTAGTAGGCAGAATTTCTAGCAGTGTCTTCCACTCTTAATAGTGTACTTTTGCAGCATAGGCTGTCTACTTACTAGCTTAACTAAAGTAGGTTGTACAGCCTAAGAGTAGGCAAGGAAACAGCGCATTGCGTCCTACGTTAAAATAATATTAATCTAAGGCCTCTACTATTAGCAGCTACAGGCTAAATCGCCTAAGGGGGATAGTTTAGTAACAGTAGAACTTTAGTTTATTAAAACGCCTAACTAGTCTATTAAATTTCTTTAGTAGCATTATAACTATCTTCTATAATCTGCCTAGCTTGCTCTTACACTATTGCTCTTTACTTGCTTGTTAAAATAAGCATTACTGCTATGTTGCAGTACGCTAACCCTTAGTATTAGCTACTAGCTAGGGCTAGGGCTAGGGCTTCTTCTTAAGGAAGAGAACAGAGGACTTAATCCCTAGAGGGCAGGCTTAGAGTAGAAGTTGCAACGCAAGTAGAAATAGCTCTTTCTTATCTTCCTAGCCTAAACTTTCTTTATTGTAGTTTATAATAACCTTTTTAACGCTAGGAAACCTATTCTTTAATAAATTCTAGAAGTTATTAATTAGGTTGCGTTAGATCTCCTACGTTCTATCTTATTGTAGGCATATGTCTAGGGTTAACACTAGCTAGTATTTAATTTCTAGGTTTTGCATATTAGCAAGAAAGGCTATATCCTAAGTTAACTAGCCTAAGTAGGCTTTGTCTAGAAGCTAGCGTGCCTTAACTAGGTAATAAGTATCCCTCTCTCCTTAGAATAACTTTAATACTTTAGTGCAAAGTTTTAAAGAGGTACGCATAAGTTAAAAGAGGGTAGTAGTAGGGTATATAGCGAGTATGTAAAGCTAGACTTCTTCTAGAAGTTAGTAGAATGTTAATAAGATTGCGCTGTGCTGTAAGGCAACTATGTAGACGCTAACCTACTAAAACATATATAAAAAGAAGTCTGTTCCTCTCTACCTAGAGTTATGTATACTTCTTAATTAAGGTTCTTAGTCTAGGGAGGATAAGACAAAGTTGCTAGTAGATTACAAGTAGCTTGGCAACGCATAGTAATAGACAAGGATGCTAAGACTTAGGGCGTATAGCACGTCTAGGCAGTAGATAAGTTGTAGTAATAGTGTGTTTTACAAAGACGTACTTGTTACAGCGTTAAGACAGCTGTTATATCTTACTATAGTAACAAGCGCCAAGCTTATTAACCCCTCCTTTCCTTTTTAGGACTAGAGATATATAGCATACGTCTGCGCTATATTAAGCGTTTACTTCTGCCTCCTCCTTGCCTAACTGCTTGTTTTAACATGCCTCTAAATATAATTTTTGCGTCTGCTGTTTTATCCTAGAGCCTTAAGGCTATGCTTGCAGTATAAAGGTAGAGTACTATTTGCTAAGCGCTTTAACTGCGTACTGCTTAGCAGTCTAGTAGCTATAATATATAAGACTAGCAGAGAGGCGCTCTATATAAGGTAGAAGTTAACGCAGCTATTATCTTAACAAATAATGTTCTGCAATCTTTAGCAACTGCATACCTTCTAATAGTATTATAAGGCGCTGTAGATCTCTACTAGCATATCTCCTTATTTTTGCTTAAGTTATAACTTAACCTTGATAATATAATTACTTAACTTTTTACTAGCTGCTGCGTAGATTGCAACTATCTATTAAGTAATAGAAGTTACAGCATACCCTAGCTACAACAATATACAACTAGCAGCAGAAGACTATAACTATTACTAGCTTAAATTATAAGCCCCTAGCCCTATTTTACTTTATAAAAGAGAAGGCTATAATACTTAGACAGGATACTAATCTAAGCCTAGTCTTTTTAGAGCAGCTGTATTAGATCAAGCTGTTAGGAACATAGCAGTCTTAACCTATAACTTAGTTAAAAATTTAAACATACTAGTATCTGTAATCTATGTTCCTAGAGGCAGGTAGGCTGCTAGGACTGTGTAGTTAGGCTTAGATAAGGGATTTTAACAGTTTGCAAGGAGTGTAGATGTGTTCTAGAATATTGTTCTAGTGCCTAATTAACAGCTTAATGCAGATTTAAATAGAAAAAGTACATAGCATGCTAAGGCAGTAGCTGCAGTAGTTGTAGAGGACAAATTTAAGAATAAAATAGTTAAGGCTATCTAGCTAATAGGAACTAAGATCTACACGTATAGGCAATTTTAGGACAATAGTTAAATTGTAGTTAGCCCTAAACCTGTCTGCATAGATAGACATAGCTAGGTTGTAATTAGCTGTGCTGCATAGCTATAGCAGTTGGGAATTAGCGCAGTAGCTGTGCTATAGGCTTATTAGAAAGGAGAGTTTATAAATTAAAGAGAGAGTTTATAGATTTTCAAATTAGAGAAAAAATCCTAGTGTTAAGGAGGGCGTAGTAGAAGAGAAGAGAGAGTCTCTAAACTAAAAGTACGCTTTAAAAAGAGTAGTATCTTAATAAGCGCTAGTAAATAATCTTGCTAATTTTTCTAGTATATAGATAGTTTAGGGCGTAGACAGCTATAAGGTTAAGTGTACTATATATATAAATAGTAGGAATAAGGGAGAGCAAGGTTAGTTAAAGAAGCAAAGACAATAGTTACTACTAGAGGGAGATAGGTAGCTATAGCGTATATAGGATTAATATAGGTAATAAAGAAGTATATAATTAAAACGTTTATAGAGATAATTAGTTAAGTAGTTTAGAATATGCTTAGATTTTTAAGGAAAAAAAAGAGAGTATAGGTTGTAGCTATAAAGAGAATTACTATTTCTAATTTATTAGTAAGGAAGATTAGATAGTATTCCTTAAAAGCATACTAATAAGGTAGAGTTAGGTTGCGCCTAGAGGTAAGACTAGCAGTAGTAGATTTAAGTGCAAAGCAATACTTACTACTTAAGGTTAAGTAAGTCTAGAGCTTAGCAGCTATTACTAAGGAAGAGTATAATTAACTTTAACTATAGAATACTATTTACTACAATACTATAGCTTGTTAAAGACAGATTCTAGCAGCAAGAAAAGATATTTAAGACAAGTAATTAAGGTATACTAAAGCACTATTAGACAGCATAGCAGTATCCTACAGAATGCTTAGGCAACCTAGTATATAATATTAGTGTCTTTATTAGTAACACCTACTATACTTCCTAAAGCTTAAGAGTTTAGTATAGGGCTAAAAAAAGACAGCTTTATGTTTATAGCTAAGTTAGTAATATAAGTAGTATAGTTCTTCTAGTTAGAGTATTTTTATAGGATACAGATAGTAGTGTAGTGCTTTAGGTTTCCAAGATAATAAAGAAGATTAGTAAGAGTTTCTTAAGGAGATATATTCTTTCTTTTTATTCTAGTACAGAGTAGCTAACAAGATATATATTACTATAGAGTATAAAGAGGTAAGTAATTAATTATTTTAAGAGCTATATTAGGTTTAGGTAGTATAAGGCAATTAGGGTAGTTTATAGAATAGCAATCTACAGCTCTATAGCTAAGAAGAGGTTTTATATAGACATTAAGAGCTAATACGCTTATATATTAACAGAGTAGGGTTTATTAGATTAGTAATCTATAGCTATAGTAGTATATAGATTAAGGATTATAGTAGCATTATAAAGGAGATAGAAAATAAATAAATAAAAATAAAAAGAGAAGTTTAATAGAAAACATAAGTTTAAAAGGGTATAACAAGTAAAGAAGAGATAGGGTAGAAGAGAGAAAGACAAAGGTTCTAGCTAATAAGAAAACTAAATCTATATGCTTTAGCTTCTTACTACAACTATTAAGGATTTATTAGTTTAATCTTTACTTTAAAATGTAGGTATTTTAAGAAAAGAAAAAGCTTCTTTATTTAGATTAAAGAAGAAAATAAAAGATAATTATTACTATATAAGTATATTAAAAAGCTATACTAAGTAGAGGATAACTGTAAAGGAAAAGCTTTTCTATTTAGTAATCTTAGGGTTTAGCCTAACCCTAACCTAAGCCCTAACCTAAGCCCTAACCTCTATCCTAACTATATTATAATTATTTTAATAGTAGAAATAAGAAAATAAATAGCATAGCTTTAGAAAAGCACAGTAGTGTAAGACTAGGTAAGTGATTTTAACAACGCAGGTGCTCTAAACAAGTAAGGTGCTCTAGGAAACATAGGTACTCTACCAGCTTATCCAGGAGGAAAACTAGCGGTTTGGAATAACTAGCGGTTTTTTTTTTTTTCTTCCTTTTCTCTTCTTTTCTAGCTGTTTTAGCCTCTTTTAGGCGAGTAGAAATCGTTATTCTAGATAGCAATTGCTAGTAGATGTCTCTAGAGAGAATAACTAGCGTTTTCTCTCTTAGGTAATTACTAGAGGGAATAACTAGCGGTTTGGAATAACTAGCGTTTTTTTTTTTCTTCTTCTTTTTCTCTTCTTTTCTAGCTGTTTTGGCCTCTTCTAGGCTAGTAGAAATCGTTATTCTAGATAGCAATTGCTAGTAGATGTCTCTAGAGAGAATAACTAGCGTTTTCTCTCTTAGGTAATTACTAGAGGGAATAACTAGCGGTTTGGAATAACTAGCGGTTTTTTTTTTTTTCTTCTTCTTTTTCTCTTCTTTTCTAGCTGTTTTGGCCTCTTCTAGGCTAGTAGAAATCGTTATTCTAGATAGAAATTGCTAGTAGATGTCTCTAGAGAGAATAACTAGCGTTTTCTCTCTTAGGTAATTACTAGAGGGAATAACTAGCGGTTTAGAATAACTAGCGGTTTTTTTCTTCTCTTCTTTTCTCTTCTCTTTTAGCTATTCTAGCCTATTCTAGGCTAGTAGAGATAGTAATACTAGAAAGTAATTGCTAGTAGATGTCTCTAGAGAGAATAACTAGCGTTTTCTCTCTTAGGTAATTACTAGAGGGAATAACTAGCGGTTTAGAATAACTAGCGGTTTTCCTCTACTATTCTATTTCTAGCTACTCTATACTAGTAGAAATAGCAACACTAGATAGTAATTACTAGTATATTTTAGAATAGAGAATAGCTAGCGTTTTTTCTTCTAGATAATAATTAGAGAGAATAACTAGTAGTTTAGAACAACTTGTGTTTTCTTATCTACTATCTTCTTTCTAGCTACTTTTACCTACTCTTTACTAGTAGAAATAGTAGTTATAGATAGTTACTACTTGTAGATAGTATTTAAGAGAAGAACTAGTGTTTTTTCTCTTTAATAATTACTAGAGACACTAACTAGTAGTTTAAAATAACTAGTAGCTTTTTATATATTTCTTTTATAGCTATTTTAGCCTCTTCTAGGCTAGTAGAGAGAGTTATTATAGTTAGAGATTACTAGTAGATATTACTATAAAGAATCTCTAGCACATTCTAATAAAGAAACAACTAGAGAGAATAACTATTTTTTCTTATACTTAGTAGCTATAAAAATAACTAGAGTTTACTACTTATAGCTAATAGTAGCTAGTACTTTTAAGATATAGTAATAACTAAAGAGAATAATCTATCTTTTTCTAACTAGTATATAAGTAGATTCTCTTATAATAGATAAAGGCTAAGTATATATAAAAGATAAACTCTTCTAAGACTATTGTTTTAGAATTATAACTAGTAACTTTCTATCTATATAGAAACTAAAGATAATAAGTAAGAATAATTCTATAAGAGAAAAAGCTTAAACTAATCTTTTTTCTATTCTATTTCTATTTATATAATAATACTATAGCTAGGCAAATTTCTTTTTTTTTTTTTTACTTTATTCTTTTTAAAAAGTAGATAAGATTCTAGAACTTATATTAACCTTAAAGAACTTCTACTTAAGATAGAGCTATAGTATTTAATAGTCTATAAAAAGATCTTCTTCTTCTTCTTCTATACCAGTAGAGCTAGCAGAACTAGTAGAACTAGTAAAACTAGTAGTATCTTCTACTTTCTCTTTTTCTTTTTATTTTCTTCTTCTTCTTCTTCTCTCTCTCTAAAATTCTCTAGGTACTCTAGTATTTCTTTACTAAAGAAGGAAGGGCTAGACTTATTAGCTACTATAGTTACTATTCTAGTATAGAGACATACCTATTGTCTAGCTCTAGAATAGTATAGAGTCTATTACTAATATACTCTTCTAAGAATTCTCTACTAGTAACTAGAGTAACTTCGTCTTCTACTCTAGTATTATAGTAGGTAACATAGTATTCTTCTTCCTTAAAAGAGTTTACTATAATAATAAAGAACCTAGTATAGCCTAGTTCTAAGCCTAACGTCTACTATTAGCATAGATACTTCTACTATAGATTATACTACTCTACCTTTCTTATAGATATAGTTTACTAAGCTAGGTAGCTTGCTATAGCTAACTAGATAGCCTAGAAAGCCTACTACCTAATTACTAGCTTTGTCTCTTATATTATAAACATTCTTGCCTAGTAGATAGGTAGAAGTTAAAGCTAAAGAGCTGAGATTTTCTTTAAGAAAGCTTCTAGCTATAGTAGTACTATAGTTAAGATGCTTATAGCTTTTCTTAATGCTAGACATCTAGAAAAGATAGAGGTTAGCTTCTAGAAGATAGTAGTATATAGAATTCTTACCTTAGTATTTTGCTTAGTACCTTAGTATAAGTAGTTATTGTTATAGAGAGTAGATAGTAGAGTAGTTATATAGAATAGAAAGAGAGTTTCTCTACTTTTATACTATCTTCTTTTCTATTACGTCTTAACTAGTAGTCTTCTATATACTATACTATAATTAAGAATTAACAAATTATTCTTTACTTAATTCTTAATTACTAGTAGAATAATTAAGAATTAACTAATTCTTCTTTACTTAATTCTAAATTACTAGTAGAATAATTCAGAATTAACTAATTCTTCTTTAATTAATTCTTTATTATTCTACTAGTAATTAAGAATTAACAAATTCTTTATTTCTTAATTTCTAATTACTAGTAGAATAATTAGGAATTAACTAATTCCTCTTTACTTAATTCTTAATTATTCTACTAGTAATTAAGAATTAACTAATTCTTCTTTTATTAATTTCTAATTACTAGTAGAATAATTAAGGATTAACTGATTCCTCTTTAATTAATTCTTAATTACCAGTAGCAAAATTTAGAATAAAGGTAATTCTCTAGTAACAAAACGCTAATTAGACTTACTAATAGCTAGAGCTAGCTATCTATATAAACACGTCTTTCTTCTCTTTACTATTCTTCTCTACTCTACTCTCTACTTTACTCTTTACTATACTATTCTATCTATAAACCTCTACCTTCTCTATCTATTACTAAACACTATAAAAGTAAGTATTATCTATTTCTACTCTTAGCTATATCTTCTACTAGAAGCCTACTAATATACCTATAGAAATACTATAAAAAAGCTCTATTTAACTAGCTAAGTATACTACTATGTCTACCTCTAACTACACTCCTACTATAGAGCTAGGCTATAACTTATCTTACTTTAAAGACCTAGGGCTTCTATTCTACTCTAATAGTAGCTGCCTTAGTAGTATTAATAGTAATAAAAGTACTACTATAGTAGATATTATAAAGCAGCACTTTATTAAGCATAAGATTACTTTAAGAGATAAGAAGATTAAGAAGTTTCTAGAAGATATTAAAGACTATAAAATAGCTACTATTAGTAAGTCTACTACTATAGAGAACTATAAGTATTATTTTAAAGAATTACCTCTTATAGAAGAGGGCTATCTATGCCTAGCTAAAGAGTGTAATAGAATCTTTAGTAATAGAAAAGTACTCTATCTACACCTAGAGGAACATAGAAAGAATAAGGAAATACCTTTTAATAGTAGTAAAAAGAGCTTTTATAAAGAGAATATTAAAATACAAAGCTTATTTAAGAAGAGAGATCTTATAAACTACTTTATTATAAAAGATAATAGTAGTACTACTAGCGTTAGAGAGCCTACTTCTACTACTACTATAAGTAACTCTACTAGCCTTATTAATAGCTATAAAGAAGAGCTAGAAGCGTTTACTAACAATGCTAATCTAAGCTTTACTTTATTAGAGAATAAAGAGATACCTTCTACTATTAGTAAAACTAAGTTCTATCTCTTTCTTAATAATAAGAATCTTAATAGCTTACTTAAGCTAGTTACTATTCCTATAAAGAAGAGTACTACTATAGAAGAGAGAGTAGAATACAATCTACTTAAGCTAGTAGAAGAGACTCTATACTCTATAGAACCTCTAGTAGAGAAGCTAAATAGAAGGCTTAGGCAGCAGCTACAAACAGAGGTACTAGCTACTAATAAAGAGAAGAATCTAAAAGACTTTAGTCTACTCTCTAGTAAGGATGTTAAAAGAAAGTACTATAAGTATTTTAGTCTATTTATAGTCTATCTATATAGAGTTATTAGAGAAAGAGCTAGAGATAAGTCTACTACTAGTAAGCAACCTATTCTACCCTCTCTAGTAGAGGAGCTAGTAGCTACTATAGTAGAGAATATAAAAGACTTTCTAGAAGCTAGTAAAGAAAACCTAGAAGATAGTATACTAGATACTCTATTTACTACGCTAGTTGCTAGAAGTAAAGAGTATTTAATAGCTATAGTAGACGCTCTGCTAGAGCAGCCTCTAGCACAAGATAACCTAGAAGAATACCCTAGCTTTAATAGTGCTATTATTACTTTTCTAGCTATTAAAAGTATAGATCTAAATACTAGAGTTACTAAGGCAGCTATTAGCATAGAGCAAGATTGCTCTTATCTAATCTATTCTCTTAGGCTATTCTCTATAGCTATAGTTAATAGTAGATATAATAAGTTAACTACTAGTAGTAATTCTACTAGCTTAGAAGAGATCTTTCTAGACTACTATAGTAGAAACCTAACGTTTAACTCTAGTAATAGCTTTGAGGAATTAACCTCTTTAAGAGCTTATACTAGAGCTATAGCTACTAACACGCTAACTAAGCCTAGAATAAGAGATATTAGTAGTAATCTCTTTATAGTAGATAATAGTCTAGAAGTAGATATTAAGAAGCTTAAGGAGTTCTTTATCTACATAGAAGACACCTTAGAAGAGTTTCTCTTCTCTAGAATCCTTTATCTAAATCCTAGTAATTTAGATCTAGACTTTAACAAGCTAGAGGATAGTATAACAAATACTAGCCCTAACTATAGCTTTTAGAAGATACTACTAATAATAGAGACTATAACCTAAAAGACTATAGCTTCTACCTAATTAAAAGACTAGAAGATACTAGCTCTATCTTCTCTAAGTTCTTTATTAATAGCATTACTAGTACTAGTATAGATTTTAATATCTATAATATAAGAAGATACTTTAAAGATAGACAAGAGTTTGTTAAGCTACTAGGTCTAGCTTTCTATCTACTAGCTGCTTGCCCTATTAGAGGCACAGAGGTAGAATTACTAAAGTATACTAATAGCCTAGAGCTAGGCTCTAGAAACCTATATATAGATAGCATTACTAAGCTAATAAAAGTAGAGACTAGCTATAGCAAGTCTAATAGCATTACTAATAGAGATAATTATATAGTTAGGTTCTTTAGCCCTAAGTTTAGCTACCTACTAAAAGTATATATAACTATAGGTATACCTTTCTATAACTACTTAAACTTTAAAGTATTTTATATTAAGAAAGCTAGCCCTTACTTATTAGAAGTAAATAATAGGCTTGTTACTAGTAAAGATATCTCTAATCTACTTAGTATTAAAAGCCTAGAGTTTCTAGGAATAAAGCTCTCTATCTCTAGCTATAGACAAGCTATAAAGTATATTATTATTAATAGATTAAATATAGATCTAGAAGGTATACTAGAGGAAGAAGAAGAGGAGAATAATATAGAAGATATACTATTTAATCACTCTACTAAAGTAGCTCTAGGTAACTATGCTAGAGATAGCAATATCCTAGCTAGTAAAACTAGTAGCCTAGAGCAAAAGTCTATAGATTTTACTACTAGAATCTTTAACTTTCTAGGGCTTAGTAGTAGAACTATAGATAAGAAGCTAGTAGTCTTTAACGCTATAGCTACTAGGCTAGAAGACTCTATTCTACCTAGAGTAAAGCCTATAAGAAGAGAAGAAGCTAAGAGTATAGAAGAGTTAATAGAAGATATAAATATTATAAGCTCTAGCAAAGCACCTTCTTCTAGTAGTAATAGAGAAGAAGAGCTAAGCTATAGTAGTATAGACTTTAATAACTATACTACTTTAAAAGATAACTTTAACTATAGTACTAGTACACAGAACATAGTAGATAAAGTATATAATAATACTTCTAGTAAAGATACTATAAGAAGAGAAAGTAGTAGTAGTAGCTCTAGTAGTAGCTCTAGTAGAGAGAGAAGTAGACCTACTACTACTATAAGTAAGAGAAAGAAGTTTATAATTAATAGCTCTAGTTCTAGCGCTAGCTCTAGCTCTAGTTCTAGAAAAGAAGAGGCTCTTACTGCTAGTAGCCCTAAAGTAGTTATACTAAAAAAGCCTATTAATAAGAAGATTTATACTAGGGTAGATACGCTACCTAGTAAAGAAGAAGATGTAATAGATATCTCTAGTAATAGCACTAGTAGCAGCTTAGAAGATAACGCTAGCGTAGAAGAAGATACTAGTACTAGAGTTTATAGAATAAGAAATAGAAGAAGTCTATATAAGATAAATAAAAGTACTAAAGAAGATACTTCTAGTCTATATCCTATCTTTACTACTAGACTAGAGGCTGCTTCTACTAGTAAGAATAATAGTAGAAGAACTAGTAGAAGCAATAGCTTAGGCTCTAGTAATAGCTTTTCTAGTACTAATTATATACCTAGTACTTCTATAGCAACTACTAGTGCTAGTAAGAAAGAGAGTATAGAAGAAGAGAATAAGTATAGTACTATTCTAAACCTAGTAGAAAACTATAAGAGTAAAAGCCTAGCTTCTAGTAAAAGTAAAGAAGTAAAAAGCCTCTAGTCTATACTACTAGCACTAGTAAAAGTAGTAAAGAGAATAGAATAAGTAAAAGAATACCTACTAGTACTTCTAGAAGTAGTAGTAGCGCTAGCGCTAGTGCTTCTACTACTAAAGAGAATAGACCTATAGAAGATAATCTTAGTAGTAATAGTAACTTAGCTAGAGAAGAAGATACTATTCTAGAACAAGACTCTAGTAGTAACTATAGTCTAGATATAGAAGATAGTTCTCTTTTAGAAGAACTTAATAGAGATAAAGAGAATCTAGTAGCCTCTACTATAGAAGAGAATAGTAGTAGTAGCGCTAGTAAAGAAAAAGAAGATGCTAACTCTAGTAAAAGTAAAGAGAGTCTACTAGAAGATAAACTAGATCTAGCTAGGCCTTCTTTTAGAACTAGCTCTAGTGTTCTTAGTAGTAACCTTAACTATATAAGAGATCTTACTACAAATAGAGAAAGAGAAGCACTATTTAATAGAAATACTACTATAAGTCTTAGTAGTAGTATTCTACCTAGCTTAGACTTTTATAAAGAAGAAGAAGATATCTTTTCTAAAAGCGCTTCTACTAGAGAAATGCCTGCTAGTAGCTATAGTAAGAGAATAGAAGCTATTATTAACAAAGATATAGAAAAAGAAAAGACTAGTCTAACTAGTACTTTACCTATTCTACCTAGTAGTCCTAGTAAAAGAAAGTCTAGTATAGACTTAACTAGCCCTATAAGCGCTAAGCTTAAAAAGCTAAACTATTTAGAAGGTATTATTACTAAAAGTAGTAGTAGTAATAGTATAAGTCTAGAAGAGAGAGAAAAGATTATTAGAGAGAATATTAAACTTAGAAGCCTAACTAATTTAGCTATAAGTAGTAGAAGAAAGACTTTACTAAAGAGCTTAAAAGAGCTATATAAAAGTATTAATATAGAAGTAAAAGACTTTAAAAGCCCTAGGCAAGAAGAAGCTATTAAAGAGATAATAGATTCTACTCCTTTCTTAACCTATATATCAAAAACAGGAGGAGGAAAATCTAATCTCTTCTTTCTACCTAGCTACTTATATTCTAATAGAAAGTATATAGTAGTAGTACCTAGAGTAAGCTTACTAAAAGACCTTTATAATAGATCTACAAGCTTAAAGCTTAATAGTATGCTAATAGACGCTAGCAATCTAGATACGCTAGATACAAAAGAGATAAAAGCAAATCTACTCTTTATATCTATAGATTTATTACTAGAGGTTAGCTTTTTAAGCTACTTGTATAGTCTTAAGATAGATAGAGTATCTACTACTATCTTCTTAGAAGAAGCACACCTACTACTACTAGAAGAAAGCTTTAGGCCTAGGCTAAAAAGTATTAATAAGATTCTTAATCTAGAGTTTAATCTAGTATTTATAAGCGCTACGCTACCTAGTAGCTTACTTAATCTATTAGAGTTAAAGTTTAGTATCTATAAGCCTTATACTATAAAAGAGTCTACTACTAGAGATAATATAAGCTATGTACCTATAGAAAGTAACAAGCCTATAGAGGTAGCTAAAAGTATTTTAATAGAAGAAGTAAAGTCTTTAAAAAGTAAAGAAAAGATAATTCTCTATACTACAACTAAAGAAGAAGCTAGAAGAGTAGCTAAAGCGTTTGCTATACCTTACTACTATAGCACTAAAGATCTAGAAGAAAAAGTGCTACTAGAGAAAAATCTAAGCTTGTTTCTAGATAGTAATAATAGTACTTATACTAGCATAGTAGCTACTAGCGCTTTAATAGTAGGGATAGATTATCCTTTTATTAAGAGTATTATCTTTATCTATATCTATAATAGCTTTATTAATACTATACAAGGTATAGGTAGAGTAGCTAGATTATTAAAAGAAGGCAAAGCTTTTCTAATTTATCCTAGTACTATAAAAGATAGATTAGTAGAGACTTCTATTAGCGCTAGTAGTATAACTACGTTAGAAGAGTTGAAAGTAATAGACAATAACAAGTTAATAGAGTTTCTACTAGATAGAACTTGTAATAGAAGAATACTAGACGAATATCTAGAAGATAAGCAAGAACTAACTTGCTCTCTAGAAGTAGCTAAGTGTATTAGTTGTTTAAAAAGAAGGAAAAGTCTAGAAAAAGCTAAAGAAAGCTTAACTAGTAACTCTATTCTAGTAGAAACCTTAAAAGTTAAAATAATAGAAAAGATAGAAGATTTTACTACTAGATTTTGTATTAATTGCTTTTTTAGATATAAGTATACTAGCTATAGCACACACTCTTTAGAGGATTGCTCTAACTATAAAAGTAGCTTAGAGAATAGAGTAAGATCTATCTTTAAAGTTATAAAAACACCTATTAATAATAGAGGTATTATACCACCTAACTTAGTATGCTACTATTGCTATCTACCTAAGTTTATCTGCTATTCTAAGAGTAAAGCTACTTGCTTATATAAAGATATAATAGTTAACTATATAGTATTTCTACAAGAACTAATTAAGAGAGATATTGCTATTTCTAGCTTAGAAACACTATCTAAGCTTAAAGAAGACTATTTAAAAGATACTAGCTATACTACTAAAGAAGACGTTATAATAGTAGAGCTACTAAGTAAAGTAGTAGAAGTAGATACTAAGAAGGTTCTTTTACTTTATAAGATTCTACTAGAAGTTACACTACTAGACCTAGAAAAAGATATAAAAGAAGTAGAGAGTAAATCTACTACTAGTTCTACTAGCTTAGTATCTAGTAATCTAGCTACTAGTGTAGAAGAAACTACTTTAGAAAGCTTAAAATCTATCTTCTATACTTAAAAGCTCTACTTCTCTTCCTACTCTAGTAGCTTCTAAATAGTAAAATATATATATGTATTTTATTTTCTCTATTTTCTTTAGAAGCGTATTCTATTGTAGTAGTTAGCTTTATTAATATATACTCTATACTCTCTATCTATTTATCTCTACTTTTTATACTTATTATTATTCTTACCCTAGAAATAAGAAAGAAAGTATTTAGCTAATAATTATTTCTAGTACTTTATTCTTTCTCTTCTCTTCTCTAGTCTATTTACTTCTAGTTATAGTAAAGATAGAAAGAATAGTAAGCTTTTCTACTCTACTACTTTCTATACTCTCTATACTCTACTCTATAATCTATACTCTCTACTTCTTTTTAAGTAGAAGAAGAGTAGCTACTAGCTAGTAACTTTAGTAAAGTAGGTAGAAAAGCTACTTTATAGCTTATCTACTTAACTACTACTAGATCTTCACTCTATCTATCTTAGTATTCTTTTACTAGTTAGTACTACTTTCTTTCTTTACTTTATAGCACTATCTTATAGTACTTTCTATGTAGTAAAAAAAGAAGTTACTTATCTAGTACTAAAAAAATAAGAATAGAAGCTTTTTATTCTACTTAGATAAGAAATATCTCTTTACTTTAGAGATAAAACTAGTAAGTATAAGCTAAGTATAGTAGATAAAGAATAGAAAGTAAGTAAAAGCTAACCTAACTAGTAAATAAACTATAAAATACTTTTCTTCTACTACTTATCTATATAGAGTTTCTATACTTAGTATAGTAAGAAGCTTTATTTCTTTATCTCTATAGTCTTTTCTTTTCTTATCTATCTAGTAATAAACTAGCGTAGTTAATCTTACTATATAGTATTTTCTTTTTAAAGCTTACTTTACTACTTTCTAGCTAGTTCTTTCTTTTAGCTAGCTCTTTTACTTATTCTTTATACGAGTTACTCTATTCTAAAGCTAACTAAGAATGTACTTTTACTTTCTTTTTAGTAAAGCTAGAAGTTTTTTTTTTTTTAAATAAAATCTATTACTATAAGTAAGCTTCTCTCTATCTTTTATACTATGCTACTAGTAGTAGTACTTCTAGTATTCTATTAGTAAGAATAGTAGTTAGCCTCCTACTTTTAAGCTTAAGTAAAGTCTTTACTTTTATTTATTTATAAGTAAAAAGTAAAGTAGTTACTATCTATCTCTATCTAGTAGTAAGAAAAGATTAAGTAGCTTTTACTTCTTTATAAAAGTATACTAAGTAATAACACTAGTTTTATTCTTTATATAGCTATAAGAAAGTAGACTTTATAGAAGTATAGCTAGCTTCTTATAGTAAATATACTAGAAAATAATTCTTACTCTTCTTTATACCTAAAACCCTACTTTTTTTTAGACTCTACGCAAAATTTAGGCCTAGAAAGCATATAAAACTTTAGAATTTAGAGAAATAAAAGCCCTTTAGTATAGTTTCTACTATTATAGAAGTAATCTATAGCTAGAAGTAAACTTTCCTATTTAGGAAGCTTAACTAATAAATCTTATATTCCTTCTATCTAAGCCTAGAGAAGAGCTAGAGAGAAGATAAAGAAGAATTTAAAAGCTACTCTTTTGTAGTATAATTCTATAAAGTAGCTTTTTCTATATACTAGTACTTTATACTAGCTAGCTATATACTTTATTCTAGCTAGCTATAACCCTTACTAAGCACTAGTAGCTTAGAGATAAGTAAATACTAAGTATATAAAGTAAGTAGAAGTTTAAAGTAGTAGAATAGAAGAAAAGTTAGAACTAAAGAAAAAGAGAGATACTATAAGCTAGTAGATAAACTCTATCTACTTCTACTAAGTAGGTTTCTATAGCTATAATAGAAATAAGTAATTTAGTAGATAGTTACTTTACCTAGCTTCTATCTTCTTTCTATCTAGGTTATTTTCTATAAGATTAAAGTAGCGTAGTTATAAGCTAGTTTACTAGTACTACTTACTCTATAGTTAACTTATCTTTACTATAAAAAAAAAGAACTACTAGCTTTACTTAGCTTAGTAGTAGTACTACTATAGTAGTAGAGAAAATAGCAAAGTATAGTACTAGAGCTAGCTTTTTCTATTTATACTTATAGTAACTTCTACTTCTAGTATAACTACTTTTACTAGTTATAGATTCTCTTAGTATAAAGTAGAGAATACTAAACTTCTCTATATTTATTTTCTTTATTTATATTCTATAAAAGTAGTATTCTTCTTTTTATTAAGTATAGAAAAAGTAAACGTACTTTTCTTAAGCTACTTTCTATTTATACTACTAGCTATAGCTATTTCTAGTACTTTTACTAGAAAGAGCTCTATACTATTACTATAGAAACTAAGAAAAGATATTACTAGCTAGCTAGCTATCTAGTATAGATAGCTTTTTTCTAGTAAAAGTAATCTCTTTTCTCTATATTGCATCTACTAAGGCATCTCTTTGCAAAATCAAGAACATTTCTTTATTCTCCTTGATAGATTGTGAATTTAGGCCTAATACAACTGCTAATGCAGGGTATGCATGGGAGCAAGGAGAAGGACTAAAAATTAAGAACTTTGTTTGCTATCTTGTAAAGATGTCTTTATTGCGCGATTTTTCTAACTACTAATGCAGGGTATGCGTGGAAGCAAGGGAGATAGACTAAAAATCAAGAACTTTGCTTGCTATCTTGTAAAGATGTCTTTATTGCGCAATTTTTCTAACTGCTAATGCAGGGTATGCGTGGGAGCAAGAGAGATTAGCAGGAAACTAAGAACTTATCCTGCTTTCTCTTTATAGAACGTAGATAGCTACTATTTTCTATAAGTAGAGGCAAATTTCTTCTTTTTCTCTTCCTCTACTCTACGCTTTACTTATCTACTAGTAAGATAGCTACTTTTCTACTCTTTTACTATGCCTACTACTAGAAGTAACTCTTTTGCTTCTACTTCTTCTACTTCTTCTTCTACTTCTTCTTCTACCTCTTCTTCTTCTATCTCTAAGTCTACAGCTAAGAGAGGAAGACCTAGCTTTAGCACTAAGCTAGCTAGGTTAGAAAAGAAGACTAAAGCTTTAGAGCTAGAGATTTCTCTTCTAAAGAAGCTAGTAGATCTTCTCTCTACCTCCTCTACTTCTTCTAAGAAGGAAGAAAGCAACAAAGAAGAAAGTAAGTAAATATTCTTTTTTTTTTTTTTTTTTCTCTTATTCTCTATCTTTTCTTCTCTCTTTTTCTCTTCTATTTTCTATCTTTTCTTCTCTTTTTCTTTCTTTTATTCTCTATCTTTTCTTATCTCTTTTTCTCTCTTATTCTCTATCTTTTCTTCTCTTTTTCTCTCTTTTATTTTTTATCTTTTCTTCTCTTTTTTTTCTCTTTTATTCTCTATCTTTTCTTATTCTTTTCTCTCTTCTATTCTCTATCTTTTCTTATTCTTTTCTCTCTTCTATTCTCTATCTTTTCTTATCTTTTTCTCTCTTCTATTCTCTATTTTTTTCTTATCTCTTTTTCTTTTCTATTCTCTATCTTTTCTTATCTTTTCTTTCTTCTATTCTCTATCTTTTCTAATCTCTTTTTTTCTTTCTTTTATTCTCTATCTTTTCTAATCTCTTTTTCTATCTTATTCTTTATTTTTTTCTTGTCTTTTTTTCTCTTTTATTCTCTATTTTTTTTTCTCTTTTTCTCTCTTTTATTCTTTATCTTTTCTTGTTATTTTCTCTCTTTTGTTCTCTATCTTTTCTTATCTCTTTTTTCTCTCTTATTCTATATTTTTTCTTATCTATTTTTCTTTCTTATTCTATATCTTTTCTTATTCTTTTCTTTCTCTTATTCTATGTCTTTGCTTATCTATTTTTTTCTTATTTTATATCTTTTCTTCTCTTTTTTTCTCTTTTATTCTATTTTATTTTTATTTTATTTTTCTTCTATTTTCTTTTCTATTCTATTTCTTTTCTTTTCTATTTCTTTTCTATTCTATTTCTTTTCTATTCTATCTTTTACTATATATATATATATATATATATATATATTTTAAAGAATATTATCTTTTCTAGGCTCTATCTAGTACTATCTTGCTATTTTACTATTCTACTAGCTTATACTAACCTTTTACTAGTTACTTCCTCTTTCTCTACCTTTCTAGAAGGGGGTAAGTATAAGCTTTCTTATCTCTATCTATATCTACATATATATATATATATTTATTTTTTTATTTTATTTTTACTTTTTACTTTTATTTTTACTTTTTACTTTTATTTTTACTTAATAGATAATAGACTTTCTTATGCCTAGTAGTAGCTTTAGCGAGCTAGATCTGTTAAGCAGCTAGTTCCCTATAGATATTAGGTTTAGAAATTCAGGTCCTAAATTGTCGCTAAGATGGCTTGTGCACCCAAACGCTAGGGTCAACTATTGAGGCGCTAGGGTCGACTATCGAGGCGCTAGGGTCGACTATCGAGGCGCTAGGGTCGACTATCGAGGCGCTAGGGTCGACTATCGAGGCGCTAGGGTCGACTATTGAGGCGCTACAAGACAGGGGAGAGGAACACTAAAACTCTACCCCTCTGCCTGCACGCCTGTTTCTGCCTACTATTATAGTTAAAATTAAGATAACTACATCTTATCTTATGCAATATTTTACTCCGAATCTAACGCTGTTTTCAGAATTAGATTCTGAGCCCTAGTTGTAGAGATGCACGCCTGTGAAGTAGTGCAGAGAGAGGAGAGAGAGGAATACCAAAACTCTAACTCTCTGCCTGCACGCCTGTTTCTGCCTACTATTATATTTAAATTTGAGATGACCACACCTTATCTTATGCAATATTTTACTCTGAATCTAACGCTGTTTTCAGAATTAAAATCAGAGCCCTGGTTGTAGAGATGCACGCCTGTGAAGTAGTGTAGAGAGAGGAGAGAGAGGAACACTAAAACTCTACCCCTCTGCCTGCACGCCTGTTTCTGCCTACTATTATAGTTAAAATTAAGATAACTACACCCTATCTCATGCAATATTTTACTCCGAATCTAACGCTGTTTTTAGAATTAAAATCGGAGCCCTGGTTGTAGAGATGCAGGCCTGTGAAGTAGTGTAGAGAGAGGAGAGAGAGGAACACTTACCCTCTACCCCTCTATCTGCACGCCTATTTCCGCCCACCTCTGTGATAGAAATTAAGATAACTATACCTTATCTTATGCAATATCTCACTCTAAATCTAATGCTTTTTTAGAATTTAAGTCTAAGCCCTGGTTGTAGAGATGCACGCCTGTGAAGTTGTATAGAGAGTAGAGAGAGAGGAACACTTACCCTCTACCCCTCTATCTGCACGCCTGTTTTTGCCTACCTCTACATTAAAATTTAAGATAACTAAACCTTATCATGTGCAAATTTCTACTCTAAATCTAACGCTCTTTTCAGAATTAGAATCTGAGCTCTGGTTGCGGAGATGCAGGCCTGTGAAGTAGAGGGGAGAGAGGAGAGAGATAAACACTTAACATCTACCTCTCTATCTACACGCCTATTTCTACCTACCTCTGCAGTTAATGTGTTAACAACAACACAATGCCTTATAAAGTGTTTAGCTTTTAATCTAACGCTGTTTTTAGAATAAAAATCTTAGCTTTAGTTATAGAGATGCAAGCCTATAAAGTAGAGTAGAGAGAGATAAAAGAAATACTAAACCTCTACCCCTCTACCTGCACGCCTATTTCTACCTACCTCTGTTGTAGAAATTAAGGCAAAGGAGGTTTAAGCTATGTAGAAGTTTACTCTAGTTCTAACTCTCTTCTTAGATTAAAATCTAAGCTCTAGTTGTAGAGATGCTAGCCTGTAAAGTATAAAGGAGAGAGGAAGACTAAACCTCTACTACTCTATCTACACGCCTATCTCTACCTACGTCTATAGTTAATATTTAGATAAAGGAGGCTAGTATTCTATAGAGATTTTTATTTACTTACGTATACTTCTTAGAAGTAGAAACAAAGCTCTTATAATAGAGGGGTATACCTATATAGTTATTAGATATAAGGACAATACCTAGCTAAGGTAAAAGGTAGAAAAGGAGTTACGCGCTAAGAGAAAGCGCAGTAACTACCCTACTATTATTAAAATTAGACCTTATAGCTAGAGAGACACAACCTAATAAACAATATATATAATTATTATCTTAACCTATTAAACCTAATAAATAAGAGTCTTACTGCTAGTACTAATTTATTACTATAAATAATAATTACTAACATATTGCTTCTAACTCTACGCAATCTATAGAAAGGAACAATCCTTATAGACTACTACTCCTTCTTAGTACAGTATTAGGCCTTTAAAGCCTAATGCATCTTACTTAACGTATAGGATATTATTAACCTAGACAGCACTGCAATACTAGTAGAGAAACTAGTACTTCTAAGACTTCTGCAGATTGCTGCATACGAACTAGCACTTAGTGCTATCTTATCTAAACAAATAAGGCAAGGTATGCTATTAACTAACTACACATAGGCATTACTGCCTATCTAAAAATAAGACCTATTAGCCTTAGGCTTATAATCTTATAACAAAGACATTAAGCTATATAAGCTTATGCTAGAAGAATATAAAATCTACAAAAGAACCTATAAAAAGGAATAGAAGAACCTTAATACTATTACGTCTCTTATATAGAGTATAGTGTTACTATATCTATAAAAGACATGTTGCTTACTATAGATATCTATCTACAAATAGGTAACTAGCCTCTAACAGAGGACAGGCATAAGCTTAGATAAGGAGAGAGCAATAGCTTACAAATAATACTACAACGCACTTAAACTAATAAGAGCAGCAGGAAGCTAAGACACCTAGCTCCTTAAATATAACCATGCAGCTGCTAATGTAGAAGTAGAAGGAGTCTCTAAGGCTACTAATCTAAACGCTGTAATAAGAGATTTTCTTAAGGCAGTAAGGAAGGTAGTGCTTAACTAGGCAGACAATTTTAAAGAAAACTAATTAAACCTTACTAGAATAAACTAGTAGGAGATAATAAAACGCTACTAAGAACGTATAAGCAAAGACTACTAAAGGAGTAAACCCTATAAGGGCATAGCCTTTGTAGTAGGAGATTACTTTAACTCTACCCTCGCTATAGGTAGTGTATCTACCCTAGGCACTAAGAGGGACGCCTTGTACAGTAAGAACTGCGTGCTATCTACCCTAGTCTATAAGACTAAGGGAAGACCTATAGGTTAGTAATTAAGAATGCCTAGCTAAAGAGCTAAATCTAAGCGCCTAGGAGGCTTAGTAGAAACTAATAGTGCTATATACCTAGCTTATAAACAACCTTATAAGCTAGTTAACTATTACTACGTCTTTAAAGAAAAGGCGCCTAAGTAGTAGATACTCTACCTAGAGACAGAGACACTAGTAAGTGTCCTACTTAAATATAATATTAACTTTTAAGAACAGGTAAGAGCAAGCAAACACTCTAGAACGTAGACACCTATAATTAAGACATTACATACACTAGAACAGTTACTTAAGTTACTATAAGGTTAGTAAATCTCTATAATTAATACGTCTTTTCTAATAGAGCTATTAAATTACCCTCTAAAAGACTACTACATTCTAGATTCTAGTTTAACTATACATATTAGCAATAACTAGAAGTAGATCTATAATCTTTGCCCTCTACCTATAAATAATTACCTATAGGCTAGAAACTTACTAGTATAGATATAAGGGTATAGAATAATCTAGCTCTGTCTAGCTAGCTACAAAGGGGCAGTAATACTAGAGTTATAGATTGTAACCTAGTGCCTAGATATCCTTTACAATCTTGTCTTATTCTAATAGCTACGTTAGCAAGGAATCTAGTAGGACATAAAGAGCGAACTAACCTAACTTAAATAACTAGATAATAGCATAATTATAGTATTAATAGAGTAGTTTAGTTAATAGATCCTAGAGGAAGAGCTAACTAAGGCAGCCTTTATAGTATAAATTAATAGATAAAAGCAATCTAGCTTAAAAGTAGATACACTATTATAGCATAAGCAAATAGAACACCTAGAGGCAGTAGCTAATAAGCACCTTGTCTACTAATCTAAGGGGGTAAAGATTAAGGGCATTATAACTATCTAGTGCAATGTATACAGCTAAGCTAAGACAAAGAGGTAGATAAGCTAAAGGCTACAACAAAACAACAAGGGTCCTAGTAAGAGAATAGCTATAGACTTCTACTTATACAAAGAGGGAAGCTATACAAAGTAGAAGAGCTAACTCCTTATTACTAATAGGTATTCTAGCTTCCTATAGGACTTCTACTTTAAGGATAATTATCTTAGGAAGTTAATTATCTACTTCCTCTAAACACTTATCTAATTCCTCTATTATTAATACTAAATTAAAATTAAGGTAATTAAGTGTAATAGAGAAGTTACAATAACTAAGCTAGAGGTTGCATGTTAGTGCGCTGCCTAGTTAATCTAATTAGAGCCTTTAGCACCTAACGCACAAGCCTAGAATAGAGGTGCAGAACGCTTAGGGAGTGTAATTAAGGACGAGGCAGCACTATAAGACTAGACGCAAACCTACTATAGGAAATATAGCTAGAGATTATAAGAGTAGCAGTCTACCTATATTACTAAATACTAAAATTATCTAATTACTAGAAATTACTATATAATGTATTCTTTACGTTTGTAGCATAGCAGTCTAGAATTGCTATAATAAGAAGAAAGCTAAACTAGGCACACCTAAAGGTATATAGCTATAAGGCCTTTGCTCTTATAAGTAACAGTTTATAAGAGAAGGCACGTCTATAACGCCTAGACCCTAGAGTATAGGTAGGATACCTAGTAGGATACTAGTCCTCTAATATGTACTAAGTATTAGTTCTATGTATAGCTAAGGTAGTTAGCATAAGAGATGTTATGTTTAATTAAGATAATATGTTTAGTAGTAGAATAGAGGAGCTTATAGACAGGGTTATGCACAGCACTCTAGATAAGATTAAGACTTAGAGAATAGAAAGAACCCTAACCCTAAGAAGAGTAGAGGGAGAGAGAGAGAGAGAGGGAGAGAGGGGAGAGGAAGAGAGAGGGAGAGAGGAAACCCCCGTAGGCAACCCCAGAGGGCACCCCAGTAGGGATGACCCGAAGGGGAATTAGCCAGGGTTAGGGTTAGGGTTAGGGTTAGGGTTAGGGTTAGGGTTAGGGTTAGGGTTAGGGTTAGGGTTAGGGTTAGGGTTAGGGTTAGGGTCTAACCCTAACCCTAACCCTAACCCTAACCCTAACCCTAACCCTAACCCTAACCCTAACCCTAACCCTAACCCTAACCCTAACCCTAACCCTAACCCTAACCCTAACCTGGCTAATTCCCCTTCGGGTCATCCCTACTGGGGTGCCCTCTGGGGTTGCCTACGGGGTTTCCCTCTTCCTCTTCTCTTCCCTCCTCTTCCCTCTCTCTCCCTCTCTCCCTCTACTCTTCTTAGGGTTAGGGTTCTTTCTATTCTCTAAGTCTTAATCTTAGCCCTATCTAATCTACCTTTTCTAAACAAATTCTAGATTACTTAGTTATATAAGGTATAACGCTTTCTAGCTACGTAATTATTTCTATATAATCTTAATTACTATAATTAACGCAGCTAGCTAGTAAATCCTACTACTTATTATCTTTACTAGCAAAAGCAGTGTATAAAGAAGCGCATATAGAAGTATAGAGTCTTAACAAAGAGGTCTAGAGAGGATATACTTGCTTAGCATAAGACTAATTAGTATATTTCTTATAAAGAGTATTAAAGAGAAGAGTAATTAGGCCTTAGCTGCTAGGCACTTACACGCTATTATACTAGTGTATAGAGTAACTACCTTAGTAGTTACTTAGGATGCTAAGGCTAGTAAGTAGTGCTAGTATATAAAGAGATAATAGGAAGTTTAGACAAAGCCTCCTAGACTATTATATACTACTATAAAGAAATAAAGTTTATATCTTATCTATATATCCTGTATCTATAGTTTCTTGCTAAGTAATATAGCTTCTCTATCCTCTATATACAAATAAGTTAACTATATCTTACTAGAACACTATAAGAAGTATAGGAGCCTAGTTATAACTTACGTATATGTAAATATAATACTATAGATACTACCTAACATAGTTTATAAGCAAGTAGGCTAACCTAAGCAAGTAGGCTACTAAATAGAATTAAGATAATTACAATATATATACTACAACACTACTATAATAAATTACAATTTATAGAAGATAGAAATACTTTTAGACTTGTTGCTATTAGATAGATTCTTAATTTTAACTACGTAGATATAAGTATTATAGCTAGTCTCTCTATAATACCTACAGCACCTCTATATACACACCCTCTTTTAGGCTCTCTATTATCTTTCTCCCTACTACTCTCTTTTTTAACTATTAAGTTTGCTATCTCCCTTACTATAAGTGTCTCCTCTGTCTAAATATACTTTCTCTTTTAGCTTTTTACCTCTATTGCTATCTCTACTACCTTCTAAAGCCTAGCTATTTCCTGTTGCATAAACATAGTTTTATACTCTATTAATATAACCCCTTTATTAAGCTGCTTAACAGCTCTAAGCAGTAGAGAAACTAGAGAATTTTTGTGTTATTGTATAGAATTGCAAATTAGCGTTAATTAAGCCTCTATCTTGCAGAGGTTGCCTAGTGTTCTTAATTCCTATAGAGTGTCCTCTAGCTTAGGTAGAGTTAGCGTATAGAGGACTATATTAAGCTTTAATAGTACTGCCTTAGAGTTGTATAGGACTAGCCTAGCACCTCTAAAGCCTGTGTAGATATTCTCTTTTGTAATTTCCTTCTTAAAAGCTGCTTTAAAGGCTAGTAGGAAGGCCTCCTTCTTAATCTGCTTAGTGCTGTACTATGCTAAGCTACTAATCTTATCCCTATTTGCCTACTTTAAAGGCAAAAAACAACCTATATTAAGTAGCTGTAGCAGGTACAATAAGTAAGGAGGCATATAGAGAGTAATAATCTTCTCTTTATTATAGTAGTTATAGAATTTATGCAAGTTATAGCTCTTATAGCTATCTATAATTAGCAGCCTATATAAACCTATACTACACGCCTTTATAAAGGTATTAAAGTGCTTTAACTAGGCAAGACTAAGCTTATTTAACGTCTAGCTATTAGAGCTAACCTAGATAACCTAGTTCTAGGATAGGTTGTAGAACTAGGAGGAGATAAGGATCTTTCTAGAGAAGATTAGGAAGGGTAGTAGAGCCTATCCTTTAGCGTTAATTCCTTAGATATCTATAACCTACTTATAGTTCCCTAGCTGTATCCTCTTTAGGCTACGCTTCTTAGAGCTAGTAAAGACTATTTAACTCTATATAAACCCTATTATAAAGCCTATCTTATTAAAGTTATACGTATTGTTGTTAGTAATACTATACTTAGCCTTAGTATTAGCAACTAGCTTAAACTAAGGCGTTATAACGCGTGCATCTTTATTTAGAGTATACTATTAATTATAAGAACAACTCCTTTAAAGCTTAATCTCTAGTGTACGCATCTTAAAGTTATCTACCTAGTGCTTGCTAATAGGCTTCCTACTACACTTAGTAAGTAGATTATTTGCTATATCTTCTACTATAACCCTTATTACGCCTATTCCTTACTTATTAAGCTTAAGTATACGTTAGACTAGCGCCTCCTCTTCTAGCTTAGTTAGCTTCTTTAAGTTAAGCTTGTAATTGCGTTAAGGGAGAGCTCCTTAGTATTATTGTTAGAGGGTAGTTTAAGGCACGTTAAAGGCTATAATAACGCGTCTTTTACTCTTGTTATAATATTTAATTATAGCTTAGATAGCAAGCTGTAAGGCCCCTTTAGTATAGGTTAATTACACGTTGCGTTAGGGTAGCATTATAATATAAAGTAGTTATTAGACTATTGTAGTTAAGGTAGCCTGCTTACTAAGGTTAGCCTACTTGCTTATAAACTACGTTAATCTACCCTATTAAAATATATCTATTATCTTAAGAGGTAGTAGAGCTATATACTTATAGAGGCGTAGAAAGTTAATAGGGTAGGCTATTTACTTATACAGTCTACTTGCTTGTAAAACACGTTAGTTTAAATATAACAAAATAATATATAATATTATATAGAGGCTGTTACTAGCTTAGATAAGTTTTTAGTATAAGATAAAAACATAGGAAAATAGAGGCTTTAGAAGCTTGTATATCTACTATAACATATATAAGAGCACTAGAATAGGTAATATAAAAGATTCTCTATTCCTATAAGTCTTATAGAAAGGATAGTTAAAAACTATCTAGTAAACTATAGTTTTATTAGCTCTTGTATATCTCTTGTCTAGAATCTATTAGATAGCTAAACAGGAGTTAGTAAGTAGCAGCTATAAATTAGAGCCTAGTTAGCACCTATTCTAGTACTTAGTTAAGGTCCTAAATACCTACTAAGTCCTATATACTAAGCCTAGTTCTTTATATATACTACGTAAGCTAAAGAGGTATAGTAGATTAGAAGTGTAGTTACTAAGAGTTAATAAAGAAACTACCTTACTATTATATAAACTATATCCTAGGTATAGATAATACTAGAGAAGAATATAATTAGTAATACCTATAAACCTATTATATATTTTACCTACTAAACTTAATAATTCCTCTTTTCTCTATACGCTCTCTCTAACTGTACTATATAGCTATACTCCTCTATTATAAGAGCTTTGTTTTTACTTTTAAGAAGTATACTTAAGTAAATTAAAATTTCTATAGAATACTAGCCTCTGTTCTCTAAATATTAACTATAGAGATAGGTAGAAATAGACAAATAGATAGAGAGATAGAGGTTTAGTATTTCCTCTTCTCTCTCTTCTTTCTTTCCTTTACTTTATAGGCTATTATCTCTATTACTAGAGCTTAGATTCTAATTCTTAAAAGAGCGTTAGAATAAAAATAGAAATTTCTATAGAATACTAGCCTACTTTATCTAAATAGTAACTATAGAGATAGGTAGAAATAGAGGTATATATAGATGTTTATTTGTTTATTATAATTAACGTCTAGACTAGCTATATACTAGAAACCTCTCTTAAGGTATTATAGACGTAGTTAGTACCTCTAGAGTTAAAAACAGAGGGTGTATGTAGAGAGGTAGAGGTGTAGTGTTCCTCTCTCCTCTCTTGCCTCTCTCTACTTTTGCCTCTCTCCTCTCTTCTCTCTCTACTCTACTTTACAGGCCTGCGTCTCTACAACTAGAGCTTAGACATAAATTCTACATAAGATAAGGTTTATTTATGTAGATGTTAACTATAGAGGTAGGCAGAAACAGGCGTGTAGATAGAGGGGTAGATGTTTAGTGTTTATCTCTCTCCTCTCTCCTCTCTACTTCACAGGCCGGCATCTCTGTAACCAGGGCTCAGACTTAAATTCTAAAAAAAAAGCGTTAGATTTAGAGTAAGATATTGCATAAGATAAGCTTTAGTTGTTTTAATTTCCACCACAGAGGTGGGCGGAAATAGGCGTGCAGATAGAGGGGTAGAGGGTAAGTGTTCCTCTCTCTCCTCTCTCTACACTACTTCACAGGCGTGCATCTCTACAACTAGGGCTTAGACTTAAATTCTAAAATTAGCGTTAGATTTAGAGTAAGATATTGCATACAATAAGGTATAGTTATCTTAATTTCCACTACAGAGGTGGGCGGAAATAGGCGTGCAGATAAAGGGGTAGAGGTGTAGTGTTCCTCTCTCCTCTCTCTACACTACTTCACAGGCGTGCATCTCTACAACCAGGACTCTAATTCTAATTCTAAAAACAGCGTTACATTTAGAGTAAAATATTTCATAAGATAAGGTGTATTCATCTTAAATTTAAGTATAGAGGTAGGCAAAAACAGGCGTACAAATAGAGGGGTAGAGGTCTAGTGTTGCTCTCTCCTCTTTCTACACTACTTCACAGGCGTGCATCTCTACAACCAGGGCTCAGATTCCTATTCTAAAAACAGCGTTAGATTTAGAGTAGAATGTTGCATAAGATAAGGTTTAGTTATCTTAATTTGTACCATAGAGGTAGGCGGAAATAGGCGTGCAGATAGAGGGGTAGAGGTTTAGTGTTCCTCTCTTCCCTCTCTCCTACCCTACCTCACAGGCATGCATCTCTACAACCAGGGCTCAGATTCCAATTCTGAAAACAGCGTTGAATTCGGAGTAAAATATTGCATAAGATAAGTTTTAGTTATCTTAATTTTAACTATAATAGTAGGTAGAAACAGGCGTGCAGGCAGAGGGGTAGAGTTTTGGTGTTCCTCTCTCTCCTCTCTCTGCACTACTTCACAGGCGTGCATCTCTACAACCAGGGCTCTGATTTTAATTCTGAAAACAGCGTTAGATTCAGAGTAAAATATTGCATAAGATAAGTTGTAGTCATCTTAAATTTAAATATAATAGTAGGCAGAAACAGGCGTGCACGCAGAGAGTTAGAGTTTTGGTGTTCCTCTCTCTCCTCTCTCTGCACTACTTCACAGGCGTGCATCTCTACAACCAGGGCTCTAATTTTAATTCTAAAAACAGCGTTAGATTCGGAGTAAAATATTGCATAAGATAGGGTGTAGTTATCTTAATTTTAACTATAATAGTAGGCAGAAACAGGCGTGCAGGCAGAGGGGTAGAGTTTTGGTGTTCCTCTCCCCTGTCTTGTAGCGCCTCAATAGTCGACCCTAGCGCCTCGATAGTCGACCCTAGCGCCTCGATAGTCGACCCTAGCGCCTCGATAGTCGACCCTAGCGCCTTGATAGTCAACCCTAGCGTTTGGGTGCACAAGCCATCTTAGCGACAATTCGGGACCCGAATTTCCAAACCTAATATCTATAGGACCCTATTACAGGATACAGCTATAACTTAATCTTTGTTGTAGTAGATTAATTTACTAAGTATGCTAAGATAATACTATTTAGACATAGTAATACTACTAAGTAGTTAGCCTATATCTTTAAAGTCTATATTATCTAACATTATAGTATACCTAAATCTATTATTAGTAATAGAGACAAGCTCTTTATATTAAACTATTAGACTACGTTGCTTGCAGTAATTAGTACTAAGAAAACACTATCTATAGTATACTATCTATAGACAGATAGACAGATAGAACGCATAAATTAAACTATAGAAACGTACTTAAGAATCTACAGCAACTAGCAGTAAGATAACTAGGTTTTGCTGTTACCTATAGCACAGATTGCATACAATAATAACACTTTAGAAGCTATAGGCTATATACTATACTTTACAACACACAGACAACACCTAAATCTCTTTATTAGGTTATTAGATAGTAATATTTAAATAGAAGTAGTAATATCCTTAGTTAAAGCACTAAAGGAAGTATACTAGAAATTGCTAGAGAATATTACTAAAGCTTAGTTATAAGCAATTTCTTACATTAATAAGAAATAAAAAATAGTGCCTCTGCTAAAGGAGGGGGATAAAGTCTATCTCCTTACAAAGAATCTACGCACATAGCAACTAATAAAAAAACTAGATAAGGTTAAGGTTAGACTATTTTTTATTTCTAAGTAAATTAGCCTAGTTACCTATTAACTTGCGCTACCTAAGAATATAAGAGTATACCCTATGTTCTATATCTTGCTTTTAGAACTAGCTAACCCTAAAATACTAATCTAGAAAGACTTATACTACTAAGCTAATAGAGAAGTTAAGTAGGATATTAAAAAATAATAATATATTAAGGAAAAGGACGTAATACTAAGTATCTAGTTAAATAGTTAGGTTACCTACATTTAGAAAACACTTAGGAACTAACTATAAACCTTATAAATTACTAATAATTACTAAACTAGTACTAAAGTTTATAGAAGTATTAATTAGGTTAAGAGTAGCCTATATAGCTAGAGAATAACCTGTTAACGCATCTGTAGCTAGATAGTTTAACTCCTCTACTTAGACATCCTTGCCTAATTCCTCTAATTTGTTTACTAGGTATTTAGCCTTGCAATACGCTCTGTCCTTTGCCTATATAAGAATCCTCTTATTACGCAGTAATTACATAATTACTTTAGCAAGTAGCTTTTTATCTACTTCTACTTTTGCTTTATACTCTTTGCAAGTATAGTCTAACAACTCCTAGGATAAGTTTATGTATAGACGCCTAATACGTACATTTACACTTAGAACATTTTAGATAATATAAACTTTTTAATACTATAACAAAGCACTCTTAGTTGTTAGTAAAACAATAGTTATAGGGTATATTAGTAAGGGTTTTGTGTTATTAAATCTCTAAGGTAAGGCGTAGTTATTTCTTTTAGGAATTAGAAGATATAACAAAGGCTAGACCTTAAGATAAGATATAAGGCACGCTTATAAAGATATAATTATAATTTAAGACAAATTAAATAGGGGAGAGAGATAGTATTACAATCCTAGATCTCTACAGCTAATTATTTTAGTAATCTCCTAACATAGTATATAGTAGGCTAGTAATAGATAACATATAGAATAGATTACGTAACTAGCTTATAAGTAGATCTATAAGCTTACGCCTTAGCGCGTAAGAAGGATTAATATATATAATTAAACATAAAGCTTATAACAAGCTATATAAGATTTATAGCTTAGTATTACAAGCTTACACTTTAATAAGTAAGCTCTAGAATATCCTTAAGTATATAGTATATAGGAATATAACCCTTATAGTTTGTGTTTAACTTTAATAATTAAGTTAGTTATTAGAATTACTACTCCTACTAGGTAACCCTGTTGCTAGATAGTAATACCTCTAAGTTGCTATATTAGACTTTGTCTAGACGTATCTTACCTTACTATTCTAGACACTATACTCTTCCCTAAGAACTAACCTAACTAGTACTATTTAGGCTTGCCTAGATATACAACCTTAACAAAATCCTAGAGCTTACTTATTAAAGCGTAAGCTTATAATACTAAGCTATAAATCTTACGTAGCTTATTATAAGCTTTATAAGCTAATTATATACTTTAATCCTTTTTACGCGCTAAGGCGTAAGCTTATAGATCTACTTATAAGCTACTTACGTAATCTGTTCTATATGTTATCTATTACTAGCCTACTATAGGCTGTGTTAGGAGATTACTAAAATAATTAGCTATAGAGATCTAGGATTGTAACACTATCTCTCTCCTCTATTAGATTTGTCTTAAATTATAATTATGTCTTTATAAGCATGCCCTATATCTTGTCTTAAGGTCTAGCCTTTGTTATATCTTCTAATTCCTAAAAGAAACAACTACGCCTTGCCTTAGAAATTTAATAACATAAAACTCCTACTAATATACTCTATAACTATTATTTTACTAACAACTAAGAGTGCTTAATTATAGCATTAAAAAGTTTATATTATCTAAAATGTTCTAAGTGTAAATGTATTAGGCGTCTATATGTAAACTTATTCTAGGAGTTATTAGACTATACTTATAAAGAGTATAAAGTAAAAGTAGAAGTAGATAAAAAGCTGCTTACTAAAGTAATTGCGTAATTACTGCGTAATAAGAAGATTCTTATATAGGCAAAGGATAGAGTGTATTGTAAGGCTAAATGCCTAGTAAACAAATTAGAGGAATTAGGCAAGGGTGTTTAAGTAGAGGAGTTAAACTATCTAGCTGTAGATATGTTAACAGGTTACTCTCTAGCTATATAGGCTACTCTTAACTTAATTAATACTTATACAAACTTTAGTACTAGTTTAGTAGTTATTAGCAATTTATAAAGTTTATAGTTAGTTCCTAAGTGTTTTTTAATGTAGGTAACCTAACTATTTAACTAGATACTTAGTGTTACGTCCTTTTCCTTAATATATTATTATTTTTTTAACGTCCTACTTAACTTCTCTATTAGCTTAGTAGTAGAAGTCTTTCTAGATTAGTGTTTTAGGGTTAGCTAGTTCTAAAAGCAAGATATAGAATATAGGGTATACTCTTATATTCTTAGGTAGCGCAAGTTAATAGGTAACTAGGCTAATTTGCTTAGAAATAAAAAATAGTCTAACCTTAACCTTATCTAGTTTTTTTATTAGTTGCTGTGTGCGTAGATTCTTTGTAAGGAGATAGACTTTATCCCCCTCCTTTAGTAGAGGCGCTATTTTTTATTTCTTATTAACATAAGAAATTGCTTATAACTAAGCTTTAGTAATGTTTTTAAGCAATTTCTAGTGTACCTCTTTTTAGTGCCTTAACTAAGGATATTACTGCTTCTGTTTAAATATTACTATCTAATAACCTAGTAAAGAGATTTAGGTATTGTCTGTGTGTTATAAAGTATAGCATGTAGCCTATAGCTTCTAAAGTCTTATTATTATACGCAATCTATGCTATAGGTAATAGCAAAACCTAGTTATCTTACTACTAGTTGCTGTAGATCCTTAAGTACGTTTCTATAGTTTAATTTATGCGTTCTATCTGTCTATCTATCTATAGATAATATGCTATAGATAGCTTTTTCTTAGTACTAATTGCTGCAAGCAACGTAGTCTAATAGTTTAATATAAAGAGCTTGTCTTTATTACTAATAATAGATTTAGGTATACTATAATATTAGATAATGCAATCTTTAAGAATATAGGCTAACTGTTTAGTAGTATAACTATGTCTAAATAGTATTATCTTAGCATACTTAGTAAATTAGTCTACTATAACAAAGATTAAGTCGTAGCTATATCCTATAACAAGGTCCTTAGAGATTAGTAGCTGTGTAATAAAATCTATTGTAATGTTTGTCTATAGCGTAGTAGGCAGTTCTATTGCCTACACTTCTCTATATTTAGCGTATATGCTATATTTGTTCTACTAACAGCTAACATATTTCTTAATAAACTCTATAACCTTGTCTTTTATCTTTAGGAATTTGTAATATCTTTTAATAAGTTCTATAGTTTATGTAATACTAGGGTGTCTATAAAGTAGGTTATTGTAGTAATAGCTTATAACATTATCTACTAGTTCCTCTAGTACTTAAGCTTATATTAGCTGTTCTTGTTTAACCTATAATAGAAGATTAAGTTACTATAATAGTCCTAAAGATCTATTATTATTATTTCTAAGAATAGTAAATTAGTTTATAGTTTTTTTGCCTGTAAGATTATAGCATTAGCTAAGCGCGTCTGCTCTGCTGTTTTCTTTTCCTAGGGTGTACAGGATCTTATACTTGTATTAACTAAGTATTTCTAACTAGCAAACTAATTATTAGTTTAGAACCTTAGTAGTAGTAAAGTGCACTAAGTTCTTATAATCTATGTAGATAGTAAGTTCTAAGCAGCTCTCTGCGTATACTCTCTAAGGTTATAACGCGTTAATAATAGCTATAAGTTCCTTATTGTGCATATTATAGTGTTCTTCTAGTGCTGTAAACTTCCTAAAGTAGTAGGTAATTAGGTGTTATTTCCTGTCTTATTCTTACGTAATGCAAGCTTCTAATACTAAGTCTTAGGCATCTATCTTAAGGCGTATTAGTTTACTGCTCTTAAACATAATTAACGTAGGTAGCTTAATACATACTTACTTAAGTAACTAAAAAGCATCTTCCTATACTTGTTTCTACTTAAATAGTGTATCCTTCTGCGTAAGTCTTGTAAGTAGCAAGGCCTTTAGGGAGTAGTTCTAGATAAAGTCTTAGTTAAAGTTAACAAACCCTAGGAATTCCTATATTCCTTTAACTAAAGTAGGTATTAGCTAATCCTTTACAATCTAGATCTTCTTTTTACTTATCTTTACTCTATATTTTCCTATAACATATCCTAGGAATTCTACTTCCTCTTAGTGCTATTTGCACTTCTCTAGTTTTAGTTAGAGGTCTGCTTTTACTAAGTATTCTAACAGTTGTTGTACGTAGACCTTGTGTTCTTCTAGCGTTTTGCTATACACTAGGATGTTATTAAGGTATGCTACTACAGTAATGTCTAGATGCTCTTAGAGCACGTTGTTAATTAACGCCTAATAAATAGCTAGTGCGTTAGTTAGCCTAAATAGCATAACTATATACTTGTAATAACTATAATAGGTTCTAAACACTATCTACTATTCTTCTCTATTCTTTATACGTATAAGGTTATATACTCTATATAGATTAAGTATAGTAAAGTACTTTGCTCCTATAAGTCTGTCTTGTAACTCTCCTATATTAGGTAGTAGGTATTAATTCTTAATTGTAATATTGTTAAGCTTATAGTAGTTAACGTATAGTCTTAGTAATCTATCTTTCTTTACAATAAACAGAATAAGAAATCTAGCTAGAGACTTAGATTTTCTAATAAAACCTTTTGCTAGGTTATCCTTAATATACTTTCTTATTACCTCTAGTTCCTTCTTAGATAGCTAGTATATTAGCCTAAAGGGTAGTTCTTTTCCTTCCTTAAGTTTAATCTTACAATCCTAAGGTTAATACTTAGGTAGCGCTTTTGCAGATAACTCTTCTTTAAATATCTAGGCGTACTAACAATACATATCTAGTATAGTAGGAGGTGCACTCTTAGTCTCCTTAATTAGCGTAGAGAGGCTCTTTAGGTCTACTTAATTAACTACTCTAACTTAGCGCGTCTTATATATTAAAGAGATGTTATTAATCTCCTTCTTATCTACTAACTCTAGCGTAGGTTGCTGTAACAACCTGCGATAGAATTGTTTAGTGTTGTAGTGTTCTAGAGCTATCCTTAGTTAGTATTAGTCTTACCCTTAGCAAAGCTGCGCAAAACCTGCGCTGCTCGCTATCTTTAGGGGAGACAAGTATTATTCTCGTTATAAAAGATACCTATAGCCATCCCTCTACTATCTATCCCTAGTGTAAAGCAAGTACTATTGCCTATAACTAGAACCTTACATAATAATACTTCTTTAATCTAATAGTCTAGGGATAGCTCTAACTACTTAAATAAACAGTTAGAGGGCACCTACAAGAGAGACTTAACTACCCTTATCTTAAACCTAGCAGGAGGATAACTCTAGTAGGATTTCTTTAGTTAATAAAGAGATCCTAACTCCTATAATAAGCGCACCTCTAACGCTTTAAGAGCGCATTTAAGCTGCTAAACGCCAACGTAATAAGCTTTAGGCCTTACAGCGCCTACGCTTACTTAAAGCTAAGATTGCACAACTAGAGGGCATAGGGAACCACACTGCCCTAAGTACAGTAGAGACTGTTAAGGAGACCTTAAGGGCTAGTACGTATAAGCAGGACGTATCTACAACGCTTGCACCTTAACCTGCAAAGCGCGCGCTTAAACCTAAAGACCTAGCCAAATACAGGGGAAAGAACCTTAAAGAACATTGCAAGTTCTTCTGCTCCTATAAGGTAGCCTTCTAACTGTTACTACAAGAGTTTAGCAACCCTAAAGATAGGATACTCTAGGCAATATAGTACCTGTTAGGGGACCTAAGGGAGCTTTAGTACACGCACTTTAAGCGCACGTTTAGAGCACAAGAAGAGACACCTAGCTAGAGGTACTTCAAACAGTATCTACTAGACTTACTCTCTAATCCTATAAACTACACCTTAGAATTAGCTACAGCTTACGCTTAAGCTGCGCAGTAGAAGGACTAAACAGTCTGTGCTTTTGCAACCTACTTAGAGGTCTTAGAGGATTAACTTACCCCCTATACTAAAGAATAGAGAGTCTAACACTTATTCTCTAAGCTTTAGCTAGAATTACAAAGAGCGATTACTAATTACTATTAGGTACTAGCTACACGCGAAGACCTAGTAGCGTTAGGCTCTACACTTAAGCGCAACCTACGCTATTTATTACTAACCTACACACCTAGCACACGCTATAAGGGTACCTAGAGGCACAAGAGGCAAAAGCAAGGAGACAACGCCTCTACTAACAAAGGCCTACATAATAAGAGCAACGTTACCTGCTTTAAGTGCAAAAAGACTAGCTACTATGCTAATAACTGTTAAAGCAGTAACTCTAACACTAACTCTAACCCTAACTAGATCCTAGTTTAAATTAACCAGACAGGAAAAGGCTAAGCCTTACTAGCTACCTAGGGACAGTAAGGCGCACCCTAATATATATTTTACTAGGCATAAAGCGCACGTGTAACGCATCTAGGGAGATAACGCTAGAACAATAATTATAGGTTATCCTTAATCCTTAGGCAGATGTAAGCTTAATTAGCTAAAGGATTACTGTTAAGATAGACCTGCCACCTATTAAGGAGGCAGAACTCCTACGCCTAGGATAGATTAGCACGCAGCGTTAAAGCACGTACGCTGTATATGCGCTATAGATACGCTTAACTAACAACACAGGCGTTAAGCGTTGTGTGTCTACTACTGTGTATAGAGTTAATAAGGAAGGAACTCCCTTACTATTAGGGAATCCTTTCCTCTAACAAGAACACATCTATCTAGATTGTAGATTACAATCCTAGCGTTAGGGATATACTGCAGCTAGCATCTAGCTAGTTACTTCTATAGAGTTTAAAGAAGTTAACTCTAATCCCCTCCTTCTAGGAGTATTGCAAGCTACTAGCGTTAATTTAGAATATAATGCCTACATCTACAAAGCACATATAGCGCAGGAACTTTACATCCTAGACGCTTTAGCAGATTACGTTAATATATTTAGCAAAGAAGCTGCTACTACTCTACCTAGCTTTAAATCTTTAGACTATGCGATCCTACTTATAGAAGGGAAAGAACCCCTATATAGACTGCTCTATAACCTCTCTTCACGCAAGCTAAAGCTGCTACAGAAATACTTAGAACAAGCGCTAAGTAATAGGTAGATTAGGCACAGCACAAGTCCTACAGGAGCACCTATACTTTTTGTTCCTAAGAAAGATAGGACACTCTGCCTCTGTGTAGATTATAGAGGTCTTAATGCTGTTACTGTAAAAGATTATTACCTACTCCTACTAATTAGAGAGATACTAGACTGCCTGTTAGGCGCACGTTATTACACAACCCTAGACCTTCACAACGCCTATTATTAGCTAAGGATTAAAGCAGGGGATAAGTAGAAAACTACCTTTAGGACCTAATATAGTCACTTTAAGTACCTAGTAATGCTATTTAGGCTAACTAATGCTCCTGCAAGCTTCTAGGCCTATATTAATAAGGCCCTAATTAAGCACTTAGACTATATCTGTGTAGTTTACCTAGATAATATCCTTATCTACATAGGGAGTAACAATATTACGCTTTACTAGCGCGCTGTACGCTTAGTACTTTAGTCCCTACGTAAGGCAGAACTATTTATTAACTTATAGAAATGCACATTTGCATTAGACATAGTACACTTCCTTAGTTTTATTATTAACACGCATAGTGTATGCGCTAATCTAGCTTAAGTAAGCACTATTACCTAATAGCTATAGCCTACTAACGTTAAAGAGTTGCAATCCTTTCTAGGGTTTACTAACTTCTATTAGCGTTTTATTAAAGGATACGCTAGAGAAACAGCTCCTCTTACAGAATTATTAAAGAAAAACTAAGACTAGCAATAGAATAAAGCTACAAACTACTTATTTAAAGGGCTAAAGACCTGCTTCTTAAGCGCGCCTATCTTACGCTATTTTAACGCAGCGCTCCTATCTAAGTAGAGACAGATACGTCTATATTTGCTATATTAGGTATACTCTCCTAACTCTTTAAAGATAAGCAGTAGCACCTAGTTACCTTTACCTCTTAAAAGCTACAAGCTGCTAAGCTAAATTATAAGGTCTATAACCTAGAGCTACTTGCTATAGTATATAGCTTTAAGCAGTAGAGGCATTACCTTAAAGGTACACAGCACACTATATAGGTGCTAAGTAACTATAACAACCTGCGCAGTATACACGCTGCACAAAAGCTAAACCTGCAGCAAGCTAGATAGGCTATATACCTAGGGGCTTTTAATTTTAAGGTAGAATACTGTCTAGGCAAAGTAAACCCTGTAGATAGCCCCTCTAGAAAGGCAGATTATAAACAGGAGAACCTATCACTAACCTAATTATTACCTACCTTGCAGAACAAATTATTAGCAATAGATACAGCTAGTAGAGTAAGCAGATCTATAAACAAGCTAAGCTTGTTAGGCACGTGTAAGACGCACGTTGCTACAGTTTGCAGAACTAGGAAGGTCCCTACTACTAGTGCTATAGAATGCATGCTATACGTGCCACGCTTACTAGCTAGGGTACTAGTTAGTAGCAAACCTGCAATAGTAGAGTCTTAATTGCTTGTTAAAACCTTACACTAACTACAACAAAGGGACGCCTTTACTTAGGGTTAGATTACAAGCTTAATAAGTAAGGACAGCACTTAAAGACGTAGTAGAGCGCAGGTATAGCGCTTAGACAAAAACAAAGTCCTAAGATACAATAGCAGAATGTATGTTCTAGAGGAACTAGCTATTAGGCAAGAGATTTTGTTCTAGAACTATAACACGCGTATAGCAGGCTATTTTAGCGCACGTAGGACGCTTAAGCTAATTAGGAGAACCTACTACTAGCTAACCCTTAGTTAAGATGTCTAGGAATATGTAAGAACTTATGCTATCTACTAAAGGAGCAAAGCTCTAAGGTATAGCAAGTATAGAACGCTATTACTATTGCCTACACTAAAGGAAATCTTTAAAGAAGTTACACTAGACTTTATTACTAGCTTACCCCTAGCTAAGAATTCCTTAGGTTACGCCTTTAATGCAATCCTTATAATTATATACTACTTCTCTAAGATAGCACTCTATCTACCTGCGTTAAAGACATAGGATGTAAAACAGTTTGCAGAAGCCTACTTTACACATGTTATACTTAAGTATAGGATACAAAAGGGTATTATATTAGATAGGGGAACTATCTTCACCTCTACATTTTAGACAGAAATCTGCTACTAACTACAGGTAAAGCGCAGGCTTAGCACAGCCTTCTATCCGCAAACTAATAGGCAAACTAAACACTAGAATTAAACGCTTAAGTAGTATCTTTAGATGTTTATCTTAGAGTCCTAAGAGAACTAGGTAAAGCTACTATTAACTACACAGTTTGCTTATAACAACTTAGTGCATAAATCTACTAAAACAACTCCCTTCTATGCTGTATATAGTAAACACCTACTACTTACTAAGCCTCCTGCAGACAGTAGGCCTAAGGGGAGGTACTAGATGCAGTTTAAAGGGTAAAGCAACTGCACAGCGCACAAGCAACGCTAGTAGAGCACCTAGAAAAAGCACAAGAGTATTAAACCTAGTACTACAACAAGAAATATAAGAACAAAGCCTTCTACCTAGGGGACCTAGTATTACTTAGCACTAAGAACATTAACCTAGCCTACTAACTAAGCAAGAAACTCTTAAGCAAATTTATTAGCCTATTCTAAGTTTAGGAAGCAATTAGAACGCAGGTATACTACCTACTTCTACTACCCTTATACTAGATCTATAACGTTTTCTACATATTGTTATTAGAATAATAGAATCCTAGAGCTAAAGGAGAAGACAACACCTACCTACTAGAGGTAACCCTAGAAGGTAAGGAAGTATAGGAAGTAGAAAAGATTCTAGGGAAACAAACTAGAAGAGGCTAACTACAATACCTACTCTGCTAGAAGGGCTATAATAAAACTTAAGACATATAGACCCTAGCATTAGACTTTAAAGATATAGATAATATAATCTAAGAATATAAATTAGGTTAGAGATCTTTACAAATAAAGAGGACGTTAAGATTATCTTAAGCGCGCTGTTATCGCACGTAGGGCGCAATTTAATTTATTAGCCTTAGGCCTACTATAATATAAAAGGGAAAAGGACTTTTTGTAACTGCGCACTGCCTGCGCCCTAACCTTGCGCTATTAGCGCCTAATTACTAAATAGCAAACTACTTAACTATTAACTCGTTACTACTACTACTATCTCTACTATTACTACTACTATTACTACTACTATTACTACTACTATTACTACCACCATCACTACTACTACTACTACTACTATTACTACCAGCACCACTAGCACCATCTCCACTATTACTACCAGCACTACTATCGCCAGCTACAGAATTATTATTAGTATTATTATTATTATTACCACTACTACCACCCTAAGAAGAGGTTAGCATGCGCCCTAGACGCGTTAAAGGAGCAAACTTACTATGCAAGACGTGTGCCCTACAAGCTGCTTAAGGGCAGAGGCAATGCAGCGCTGCTCTACTAGGATCAGACCTAGGAACTAGGGGGATGTTGTAGGCACCTAGGTGGCCACACCTATAGGCGTACTAGTGTAGGCTGCGATGCAGCAGCAGCTAGATAGCTCTAAGTTAAATTAGCGCTGGCAACGCGCAAGTTAAACGCCTTAGGTAATTATGTTAGCATTAGTATAAGGGGTAGCAGCAGTAGTAACAGTAGCATTATAACACTAGCGCAAAATATACAGGCAATTTAAGCAACTATTAAGTGCAGGTATTACCTAGAAAGATTAGCTAGAGCGCACCTGTAGTAAGCCTTAATTAACTTACATAAGTATAGTTACCTTAATTTCCCTTTATATAGTGCTTGCAGTGCTAGTGCTTAGGCTTGTTACAATTCTTCTTCTAGTTAGCAATGTTCTGCGCGCAGCGCAGGCAGGTATTAACTATAGCAACTTAGTCTACGCGCTTATTATTATTGCTAAACGTGTAAGGAACAGCGCCTTAAAGGTAGGACTTCTTAATGTACTTAGGGTTAGAATAGTAAACTATAGTAGGAGCAAGGAGCGTGCAAAAACACGCGTAAAAGTATTGTTATTATAGTGTTAAGGAAGAGCAAAGGAAAGAGGTTTTACTACCTGCTAGGCTGCTAAGCTAAAAAATTAGGCAATAGTGCGTATAGCGATGCTTTTACCTTAAATTATAACAAACATAAGGTATATCTGCAACAATTATAACACGCAGGCACTACACACAAGGCACGCCTACAGGAAGCCCTAACTACCTACCTATAGACACTCTTTTTCCTCCCTTTAAGGCAAGGTTTTTTATTAAGGCTATATAAGGTTGCTGCTAGGGACAGTAGCTAGAGGGGAGGTTCTGTAACAACCTGCAATAGAATTGTTTAGTGTTGTAGTGTTCTAGAGCTATCCTTAGTTGGTATTAGTCTTACCCTTAGCAAAGCTGCGCAAAACCTGCGCTGCTTGCTATCTTTAGAGAAGACAAGTATTATTCTTGTTATAAAAGATACCTATAGCCATCCCTCTACTATCTATCCCTAGTGTAAAGCAAGTACTATTGCCTATAACTAGAACCTTACAGTTGCGTAGGTTAGTTTATAGTAGTGCTACAGCTACACCCTTTAAATAAAAGCTGTTGTTTTTTCTAGTTAATTTATAGATTATGCTTTTGTAACTATAGTAGTCCTAATATAACATTATAAGTAGCTATTCCTAGGATATCTAGGTCTATTTTCCCTCTATAGTTCTATACTTATAGGGAAGCACCTTAAGCTTTAGGTGTAATCCTTTCTTCCCCTAGCATTAATTCTCTATTAGCAATTTATAATAGGTATAGTTTGTCTTTATACTATAGATAGAGCCTAGCTCTTTCTATTGCGCTGCAAGACATATAGCTCTGCTACAACCCTAAATCTAATAATACTATTATTGCAACTCCTCCTTATAGTATTAGGAGTTTAATAAGTTAATTATTCCTAATTAAGTTAAGGGATTAATCCCTAGCGCTCGCAGACGCTATCCTAAAAAAGGATTCTCTTATCCTCTAAACCTATAACTCTACTTTACTCCTTTGTAAATTGTATAGTTAGGGTTAAGGTAGTGCTGCTACATAGCGTTAATACACCTATTATTAATTACTAATTGCTAGGCACCTTGTGCTTATAGTGTATTATTGCCTAAGAAATAGGTATTCTCTTATTTGTTAATAAGATGTATTTTGCAGGTGTTGTTCTAGCAGTTTCTCTAATGCTTCTTACATAACTTCCTCTACTTTAAGAAGAAGCTACTCCTCTGCTTGTCTAATAGGTAAGTAAGGTAGTTGTCTTTGTAGCATGCAGTGTAGGAGAGTACTCTATAATATAGATTACGCAGGTCTATTTTATATCTAGGTACGTAAAATCTATTTAACTAATATAGGACATTTTTATAGAGCTAGTTTTCTTATTATTATAATATAACCTAGTAGTTAGTGCTAATATAGTTTTCTTAATACTTGCAATAAGCTTTATTATACTAGTTTTCTTCTTTATCTAAAGTGTTGTAGATAATAAGTTTACTACACATACGTGCGTAGATATCTTATCCCTTAAGGTTATGTTGTTAGTAACACTTATTACGTTCCTCCTATCTACGTTGTTAGTATTCTTGTTCCTATTTGTTATTATTATTATCTATTACTAGCTGTTTATGCAGTACAGATCTAAGATACTTAAGTAAATCCTTAGATTCTTTATTGTCCTCTTTAGACTTAATAGCGTGTAGCTGCAACTGCATGTCTATAACAAGGAGGCCTTTTCCTTCTATTACAAAGAATAGCTTCCCTTATTTAATAATATTACTACAGTATACCTTACCTATAACTAGCTTGCCTTTCTTCTATTAGTATTCTACTATGTGGTATTTTTATCTTTGTTTGTTAAGACTTCTTCTTTAAGGTAGGGCGTTAGTAATTAGTTATATAGCTTATCCTTAATGTAGTCTTAGGGATCCTAGTTAGATTCTAGGTCTGCCTCTAGGCATCCTTTATCTTTAGCAAGAATCTCCTATTCTTTACTAGTTTTATTACTATTAGTAGCTAGCATATTTAGCTGTTAAACTACCTTACCTTTAGATTAGCAATCTTAGGCAAAGTAGCCTTGCTTGCTACATCTATAACAAGTTACTAAAGACTTATCTAGTATACTCCCTTTGTTCTTCTTGTTCCACCTATTAGGTCCTTTGTTTAGGTTTAATAGATCTATAGCCTCTAGTCTATAGTATCTGCTTTAGGTATTGTTATAAATCTAGCAGCCTATATTAGGTTAGTAGCGCACGCTGCGCTTTTTACAGTTAGAGTAATTGTTACGCTATAGGTTGCGTAGTAGTAGTTATTTATTATTAACTACACGCGCTTATAGATTATCTTATAGCTCTTGTTACAGCTTGTAGATTTTAACATTAATGTTAATAGCAGTATTAATAAGCTAGTTAAGGGTCTTAGTGCTAGCGCCTATGCGTATTAGTTCTTCCTTAACTTTTAGTTTAAGGCCTTATTTAAACATAGTTATTAACGCAGTATTATTCTAATTAGTATTAGCAGTAAGTTGCTAGAAGTCTACTACATAATTAGCTGCTAACTTTTCTTGTTAAATGCGTTAAATGTTACGTTATACAATAGTAGGTTTGTTAGAGACTCTAAAGATTAGCTTAATCTTATCTTTAAAGTTGTTAAAATCCTTTATCTATTTATCTACTTTATTAGGGGCATTACTAGCTTAGTACTATTGTACAAAGGGCTTAATCTACTAAAAAGCTTTTCTACGCATGTAACTAGCAACAAGAACTACTTAGTTCTTAATAGGTATCTTTCTACCTTAGAAGGTAAAGAAGAGATCCTACTAGAGTAGCTAGTTGTCTAACTTGCTTCGTTCTCTATAGTAGAGATTAGGCTTATTAACGTTTATGCTGCTGGTATAGACTATAGGGTCTTTATTAACGTCTATATTAGAGCTATTAGGGGTAGCACGTGTTCCTAAAGTAGTACTTATCTTAAGGGTGTTTAAAGTGTTAAGGTTGTATATCTAGGCAAGCCTAAATAGTACTAGTTAGGTTAGTTCTTAGGGAAGAGTACAGTGTCTAGAATAGTAAGGTAAGATACGTCTAGACAAAGTCTAATATAGTGTTATAGGTATTCCTCCTAAGGGCTACCAGCTAGACCCTAGGACAACCTTAGGGCTAGGCAGGAGACCTACAGACTATATATATATAACCCTCCTAAACGCCTTAGGGCTTACACCCTAAGGATTTGTCTTATATCTATCTATCTATCTACTATTTATCCTATCTCTAAACGCCTGCCTATAGTGCCCTTACAATTTAAATCCTTTATACTGCTTCTTAAAATAGATAGTTAATTTAGAGTAGTAGTTAAATTTTTTAACCCTACTAAAATAGCTAGAGGAAAACGCGTCCTCTGTAACACAATAATAGAGCTAGAGGAAAACTCTTGTTAGCTAAGCCCTAGCATTAAACTAGGCTAGCTCTGTTATACTCCTACTAAAGTCCTAAGCACATAGGGCAGTACTCTAGTAGATTCTACAGTAACGCCTACCCTGTTGCAGCAGAATGCAACTCTAGCAGATATAGTAACTTAGGCAGCTACTATAGAAGCAAACCAGGTGCCTGTAGGAGAACTAACTCCTATAATTAGGTACTAAAATCTAGTATAATAAGCTCTCCTCGCCCTTAACACGGCTAAGCTCGCTAGGGCATTAGAAGTAGAGCTTAGCATCTAACAAAAGCAATTTAATTAGGCTGTATAGGTATAAGCCCTAGCACACAGCAGAACAATATTAGTAACACACTACCTAGCTTTTAACAAAGCTAGTAAAATTATAAGGGTGTTAAATAACATCTAACTAAAACCTAAACTAGGTGTAGAAAACTGTGCCCTAACGCCCTAGCAGGTAGACTAGTAGGCTAAGGACATTAACACTACTTTTTAGTACGCCTAGGTACTTAATAACTTAATTACTAGGACATACTAGGCTATAGGAACTATCTAGTATAGCATCTATTAGGAACTTATCTAGTCCTGTATTAACAAGGGGTTAATCTAAACCTAGGCTAACCTCTACGTAGAGGAGGAGAAACTAGTACAGGACCCTATCCTAACTAAATACAAGAACTTCTCTAAACTATTTAATATAGAATAGTAAGAGGGAGACTCTATTAATACCTTTCTAATAAAGCTTAACTGTTAGGAGTCCCTTCTGCCTTAGAGCTTCTTTAAGTTTAACAACAGCAGCAAAGACTATAAGTTTAAAATTACATTTGTATAGGTAAAGACTCTACTAGCCTTCTAGCGCAAAATCTAGCGTAGCAGCAGTCTAGAACATATATAGCTTTAGCCTAACTTTAAATAGACTCTCTAGAACGTAGAAGCAGCTAGTAACACTAAGGTAAACCTACAAAGTCTTAACAGGCTAAAACGCCCTACCTATTTGCTACTGCGTAACAAATTAAAAAGGCGCAATAAAGACCTAGCCTACTCCTAGGACTAATCCAAGAGCGCCCTAGTAGAAGACTAACTAAAGGGCTATAATAACTAGCAGTACCCTAAGGACTAAGACTATTAGAACGCTTATTAGAAATCCTAAGGTAACAAGTTATATAGCACCTAAGGGGGTAACAAGTCTAAACTAATGCTAGATAAGGGAAACGCAAAGCCCTAGTTGCTAACCTTTCCTAACTACAGCTAGGGCTAGAAACCTAGGGTAAATAAACCTGCATTATAGTTACAGTAGGCCTACACAGACATAATAATACCCTAGTACAGCTCTAAGGCCTCTACAACTCTAGGGCTAAAATTAACCTTATAAGTTAAGCAGTTGTTAACTAACTAAAGTTAGAACATGCACTATTCTATTAGAAGCCTATAGCATTATTCCTAGACAATAACTAGCTAAACATTTAAAGACCCTATAATCTTACTATAGACTGCATAGACAGTAATAGCACTACTAAAACTATAGGACCTAAAGTCTTCTAGTCTACTAACTTTATTAGTTACAACCTTGTCCTAGGTTACCTATAGCTTGCAGAAGCAGACCTCTATATCTAATTCTCTACAGGTAAGTACAGCTAGTTTAACAATAATATAGAATAAGTGCAGGTCTGTAAGGCTAAAACCCTCTTTAAAGATATATAACTAGGTAAGCAAGCGTACTTGCTCTACCTAAGAAACCTAGCGTACTAAGTACCCCTAGGGACTAAAGACGCGTTCCTACAGGAACTGCGTTAGGACAAGGCTAGGCACAACTAGCCCTTAGGTCCTAATAGCAATGTAGTTGCTAATAAAGAATATTTTATAAAACGTAGAATCTTCTAGCTAAGAAATAAGATAATTAATATAATTAAGCATCTTAAGCACTGTGTGTCTTAGTACCTAGACCTAGCGTAGCTACCTTAGGAAGCTAGTTAATAGATAGTAGCAAGCATACATAAAGGGAACCCTAGTTAGGCTAAACTACCTCTAGGTACTGCCTGTATCCTCCTAACTATAAGTTAGATAAGGATGCCCTATGTATACTACCTAATAAAGACAAGCTAGATCTAGAAGAGCTAAAATTTGTTCCTAAGAAACTACACTACAAGTAGCTTGCCTTTAGCAAACATTAGACTAGCGTACTCTGCCTATATAGGGAGTACAACTATATAATTAAGATTAAGGAGAGGGCACGCATACTAAACCTCCTAATCTATAACCTGTTACAACGTAAGCTAGATATTCTTTAGGAATACCTTAACACAGTATAGGAGAAAGGCTAGATCTATCCTAGTAAGTTACCTGCAGAGGCACTAATCCTGTTTGTACCTAAAGCAGATAGTACCTTACAGCTCTGCATAGACTACTAGGGCCTAAATAAAGTTATAGTTAAGAACTACTATCCTATCCTACTTGTTAGTAAGATGTTAGATTAACTCTTAAATATAGCAATCTTCTTAAAGCTAGATCTACGCAATGCCTACTACAGGCTCTAGATTAAGGAGGGTAATAAGTAGAAAACTGTATTTAAAACCTAGTATAGGCACTTTAAGTACCTAGTAATGCTATTTAGACTAGCAAACGCTCTAGCAACGTTCTAGTCCTATATTTACAGAGCCCTTAGAGGCCTGTTAGACTACACTTGCGTAGTCTACCTAGATAATATCCTAATCTACTCTAAATATAAGGAGGATTACAATGCTTACGTTAAGGAGGTGTTAGACTACCTTATTAAATAGGGTCTATTTTGCAAGGTAAGCAAATACAAATTCTTAACTAAATTAGTTATGTTTCTAGGCTTTATAGTAACCCCTAGGGGCGTTGTTATAGACCTAACGCGTGTACAAACTATATAAGAGTAGCCTAAACCTAGAGGTTTTAAGGATATCTAGCAGTTCCTAGGCTTTGCAAACTTCTACTAGTAGTTTATCTACAACTATTCTAGTATTGTACGCCTGCTAGTAGACTATATAACAGCTGCCTAGAACCTAGCATTAGCCTCTAAGAGTTCTAATCTAAAGAAGAGGGGGAAGAGACTAGCAAAAAGCTGTAAGGGACTAACAAAATAGTACAAACTATAGAGTTAGCCTAAAGAGATACGCTAGGCCTTCTATACAATTTAGAAGAAGTTTATAGAGGCACCTATACTTTAATACTTTAACCTAACTAAACTAATTATAGTAGTTACTAACGCCTTAGACTTTGCTATAGATGCTATCTTGCTACAACCTTAGATAACTAAACTAGCAACAGAATATTACTAGAAACTAGTAGCATTCTAGAGTTAAAAGTTTTAGGGTCTATCTATCTAATAGCATACTTATAATAAGGAACTATCTGTAATTATTAAAGCGTTTAGGTAGTAGCAACACTACCTTAAGCACGCTCTGTTAATAATCTAGGTACTCTCTAATTATAACAACCTAAGATACTTTATAACAACAAAGGAACTCTTACCTAAGCAAGCTTGCTAGGCAGAGGAATTAGTAAGGTTTAACTTTAAAGTTAAGTACAAGCTAGGACCTAATAACGCAGCTAACAGCCTATTAAGGCGTCTAGATTACGCGCAGGAACTTATAATTAGGGAAGAACAAGCACTCTGCAACGTAATGCTACCTACCCTCTAACAGAAGCTTTAGATCTAGACTCTCTAGGCGTCTAGGGCTTACAACACTAAACAGGCAGTGCATAGTGTAGGCAACTATAAGGAGGCAACAACAGACGCTATAATAACCTCTAAGACTGCCCCTATAGAATTCTGCTAATACGTTAGTTATAGGGATATGTCTCCTACAGCTCTTAACTACCCTTCTACAAGCTATAGCTAGGGTTAAACTAATTAATCTAAAGCTTAGGGGAAGACTAAGAGAAACGTCCTAAGGGCTCTCCTTTATAGCCTAGGTAGAGTAATTAGCTCTCCTGCATATCTTACAAACAAAGCCACGTAAGATAAAACTGTATATGTCCTAGTAACCCTAGACTACCTTATTAATTATATTAGGCAGACTTAGGAGTGTAATAAGGCCTATACTGCTTATAAGTTGCTAACGCGTTAGAAGGAGGGCAGAGCAGCTAAGGGCTAACTACACTAGGAATCTAACCTAAATAGAGTCCTGCGCAGGAGTAGGAAAGTGTAGATTCCTAATAACAGAACGCTCTGCTAAACAATCCTTGTTAAAGAACTATAATAACCCTATAGGAGGCTATTATAGGACTAAGAAAACTACTTAGGTATTAAAATAGAAGTACTATTAGCTACAGTTAACTAAGGACGTATATAAGTACATCTATAGGTACCTAGCGTATTAGTTAAACAAGATCTATTAGTATAAACTATAGGGACTACTTGTGCTACTGCTAGTACCTAATACAGCCTAGCAGCACTACTTACTTAACTTTGTAACAGACTTGCCTAAGTTAAGAGATAATTATAGGAATAAGTTTAACTTAATCCTAGTGTTAGTAGACTAATTTAGTAAGTATGTCTAGTACATACCTATTACTAAAACGATAATAGCCTAGCGTATAGCTAAGCTACTCTTGAAACAGTGCTTCCTAAAACACAGTCCTCCTAACACCCTACTATTAGACAAGGAATCTATATTTACTAGCTAATTCTAGTCTAACATATACTACTACCTTAAAATAGACTACTAGCTAAGTACTATATTCTACCCCAAACTAACAGCTAAACTAAACGCCTAAACTAGGAGTTAGAAACATACCTGCGTATATACATAAACTATAATTAAGACAACTAGGTAGACCTATTACTATACGCAGAGTATACCTACAACTCTAAGTGTTACTCTGTATATAGGGAATTACCTATTAAAGTTGCCTACAAGACTAACCTAAAGGGATTTAACAGAGTACCTAATAAGCACTAGCTAAGGTAACTACTGCAGGTATAGGGAAAGGACGTAGCAGCCCTAGAGCTACGCCAGCAAGTCGCTAGCTGCCTAGAGCAGTAGCATAAGATATAGGCCGCAGTAAAGGAAAGCCTAGAGTATGCTTAGAAAGGCATAACGCGCTAGTACAACGCTAAGCAAATAGAGAAGCACTTTGCTATAGGTAATAAAGTAATTCTCTAGGCAAAGAACCTAGCTATAAATTATCCTTTAAAGAAGTTTAATGTAAGGTACCTAGGACTATTTATAGTTACAAGGAAAATAGGGAAACTAGCGTATAAATTAAAGTTACTACTATTAATAAGCAGGATCTACCTAGTGTTTAATGTATCTTTACTTAAACCTTAGATAACACTACCTGCTAGCACTAGGTTCTAACTAGGCCCTGTAGGGATAGCAAATAGCAAAGCTAGTATAATAAGCTCTCCTCGCCCTTAACACGGCTAAGCCTGCTAGGGCATTAGAAGTAGAGCTTTAGCATTTTAACAAAGCTAGTAAAATATAGGGTGTTAAATAACATCTAACTAAAACCTAACACTAGCAGAACAATATTAGTGCCCCAACGCCCTAGCAGGTAACAAAGCTAAGGACATTAACAGGGTGTTAAATAACATCTAGGTACTAAAACCTAAACTAGCTGTTTATACAAAGCCTAAAATCCTAGCACATAGCATCTAGTACATCTATCTAAAACATTAACACTAGGTTAAATAAACCTAGGCTAACCCCTAGCAACTTAGAGCTACTAGGACATACCAGGCATAGAGAACTAACTAGTATAGAACTATTAAACTTATTTAGTCCTTAATTAACAAGGGACATACTAGGCTAAACTTAGGCTAAAGCTTAACTGTTAGGAGTCCCTTGAAACTATTAGCTTCTTTAAGTTTAACTAAAACAAGAACCTCTCTTAAACTATTTAATATAGAATAGTAAGTAACTTATCCTCAAATACAAGAATACCTAAACTATTTTTAAGTAAAGGGAGACTCTAGTAAACTGTATAAGGGTGTTAAGTCCCTTCTGCCTTAAAGCTTCTTTAAGTTTAACAACAGCAGCAAAGACTATAGTTTAAAATTACATTTGTATAGGTAAAGACTCTACTAGCCTAGTTCTAGCGGAAAAATCTAGCGTAGCAGCAGTCTAGAACATATATAGCTGTTTAGGTTAACTTTAAATAGACTCTCTAGAACGTAGAAGCAGCTAGTAACACTAAGGTAAACCTACAAAGTCTTAACAGGCTAAAAACGTCTCTACTCATTTGCTACTGCGTAACAAATTAAAAAGGCGCAATAAAGACCTAGCCTACCCTAGGACTAATCCAAGAGCGCCCTAGTAGAAGACTAACTAAAGGGCTATAATAATAACTAGCAGACTATTACTTATTAGAAATCCTAAGGTAACAAGTTATAAGACCTAACACTAAGGGCTAGTAAAAGGTAAATAAAGGGCATAATAGTTACAGTAGGCCTACAGACATAATAAGACCCTAGAACAGCTCTAAGAAATCCTAAGGTAACAAGTTATATAGCACCTAAGGGGGTAACAAGTCTAAACTAATGCTAGATAAGGAAACGCAAAGCCCTAGTTGCTAACCTTTCCTAACTACAGCTAGGGCTAGAAACCATTTAAATAACCCTGGCATAATCTTACTATAGACTACATAGACAGTAATAGCACTACTAAAACTCTAAGGACCTAAACTCTAGTCTAAAATTAACTTTATTAGTTACAACAGTTGTCCTAACTAACTAAAAGTTAGAACATGCACTTAGTTACAACCTTGTCCTAGGTTACATAGCTAGGCACAACTAGCCCCTAGGGTCCTAATAGCAAATGTAGTTGCTAATAAAGAATATTTTATAAAACGTAGAATCTTCTAGCTAAGAAATAAGATAATTAATATAATTAAGCATCTTAAGCACTGTGTGTCTTAGTACCTAGACCTAGCGTAGCTACCTTAGGAAGCTAGTTAATAGATAGTAGCAAGCATACATAAACCCTAGTTAGGCTAAACTACCTCTAGGTACTGCCTGTATCCTCCTAACTATAAGTTAGATAAGGATGCCCTATGTATACTACCTAATAAAGACAAGCTAGATCTAGAAGAGCTAAAATTTGTTCCTAAGAAACTACACTACAAGTAGCTTGCCTTTAGCAAACATTAGACTAGCGTACTCTGCCTATATAGGAGTACAACTATATAATTAAGATTAAGGAGAGGGCACGCATACTAAACCTCCTAATCTATAACCTGTTACAACGTAAGCTAGATATTCTTTAGGAATACCTTAACACAGTATAGGAGAAAGGCTAGATCTATCCTAGTAAGTTACCTGCAGAGGCACTAATCCTGTTTGTACCTAAAGCAGATAGTACCTTACAGCTCTGCATAGACTACTAGGGCCTAAATAAAGTTATAGTTAAGAACTACTATCCTATCCTACTTGTTAGTAAGATGTTAGATTAACTCTTAAATATAGCAATCTTCTTAAAGCTAGATCTACGCAATGCCTACTACAGGCTCTAGATTAAGGAGGGTAATAAGTAGAAAACTGTATTTAAAACCTAGTATAGGCACTTTAAGTACCTAGTAATGCTATTTAGACTAGCAAACGCTCTAGCAACGTTCTAGTCCTATATTTACAGAGCCCTTAGAGGCCTGTTAGACTACACTTGCGTAGTCTACCTAGATAATATCCTAATCTACTCTAAATATAAGGAGGATTACAATGCTTACGTTAAGGAGGTGTTAGACTACCTTATTAAATAGGGTCTATTTTGCAAGGTAAGCAAATACAAATTCTTAACTAAATTAGTTATGTTTCTAGGCTTTATAGTAACCCCTAGGGGCGTTGTTATAGACCTAACGCGTGTACAAACTATATAAGAGTAGCCTAAACCTAGAGGTTTTAAGGATATCTAGCAGTTCCTAGGCTTTGCAAACTTCTACTAGTAGTTTATCTACAACTATTCTAGTATTGTACGCCTGCTAGTAGACTATATAACAGCTGCCTAGAACCTAGCATTAGCCTCTAAGAGTTCTAATCTAAAGAAGAGGGGGAAGAGACTAGCAAAAAGCTGTAAGGGACTAACAAAATAGTACAAACTATAGAGTTAGCCTAAAGAGATACGCTAGGCCTTCTATACAATTTAGAAGAAGTTTATAGAGGCACCTATACTTTAATACTTTAACCTAACTAAACTAATTATAGTAGTTACTAACGCCTTAGACTTTGCTATAGATGCTATCTTGCTACAACCTTAGATAACTAAACTAGCAACAGAATATTACTAGAAACTAGTAGCATTCTAGAGTTAAAAGTTTTAGGGTCTATCTATCTAATAGCATACTTATAATAAGGAACTATCTGTAATTATTAAAGCGTTTAGGTAGTAGCAACACTACCTTAAGCACGCTCTGTTAATAATCTAGGTACTCTCTAATTATAACAACCTAAGATACTTTATAACAACAAAGGAACTCTTACCTAAGCAAGCTTGCTAGGCAGAGGAATTAGTAAGGTTTAACTTTAAAGTTAAGTACAAGCTAGGACCTAATAACGCAGCTAACAGCCTATTAAGGCGTCTAGATTACGCGCAGGAACTTATAATTAGGGAAGAACAAGCACTCTGCAACGTAATGCTACCTACCCTCTAACAGAAGCTTTAGATCTAGACTCTCTAGGCGTCTAGGGCTTACAACACTAAACAGGCAGTGCATAGTGTAGGCAACTATAAGGAGGCAACAACAGACGCTATAATAACCTCTAAGACTGCCCCTATAGAATTCTGCTAATACGTTAGTTATAGGGATATGTCTCCTACAGCTCTTAACTACCCTTCTACAAGCTATAGCTAGGGTTAAACTAATTAATCTAAAGCTTAGGGGAAGACTAAGAGAAACGTCCTAAGGGCTCTCCTTTATAGCCTAGGTAGAGTAATTAGCTCTCCTGCATATCTTACAAACAAAGCCACGTAAGATAAAACTGTATATGTCCTAGTAACCCTAGACTACCTTATTAATTATATTAGGCAGACTTAGGAGTGTAATAAGGCCTATACTGCTTATAAGTTGCTAACGCGTTAGAAGGAGGGCAGAGCAGCTAAGGGCTAACTACACTAGGAATCTAACCTAAATAGAGTCCTGCGCAGGAGTAGGAAAGTGTAGATTCCTAATAACAGAACGCTCTGCTAAACAATCCTGTTAAAGAACTATAATAACCCTATAGGAGGCTATTATAGGACTAAGAAAACTACTTAGGTATTAAAATAGAAGTACTATTAGCTACAGTTAACTAAGGACGTATATAAGTACATCTATAGGTACCTAGCGTATTAGTTAAACAAGATCTATTAGTATAAACTATAGGGACTACTTGTGCTACTGCTAGTACCTAATACAGCCTAGCAGCACTACTTACTTAACTTTGTAACAGACTTGCCTAAGTTAAGAGATAATTATAGGAATAAGTTTAACTTAATCCTAGTGTTAGTAGACTAATTTAGTAAGTATGTCTAGTACATACCTATTACTAAAACGATAATAGCCTAGCGTATAGCTAAGCTACTCTTGAAACAGTGCTTCCTAAAACACAGTCCTCCTAACACCCTACTATTAGACAAGGAATCTATATTTACTAGCTAATTCTAGTCTAACATATACTACTACCTTAAAATAGACTACTAGCTAAGTACTATATTCTACCCCTAAACTAACAGCTAAACTAAACGCCTAAACTAGGAGTTAGAAACATACCTGCGTATATACATAAACTATAATTAAGACAACTAGGTAGACCTATTACTATACGCAGAGTATACCTACAACTCTAAGTGTTACTCTGTATATAGGGAATTACCTATTAAAGTTGCCTACAAGACTAACCTAAAGGGATTTAACAGAGTACCTAATAAGCACTAGCTAAGGTAACTACTGCAGGTATAGGGAAAGGACGTAGCAGCCCTAGAGCTACGCCAGCAAGTCGCTAGCTGCCTAGAGCAGTAGCATAAGATATAGGCCGCAGTAAAGGAAAGCCTAGAGTATGCTTAGAAAGGCATAACGCGCTAGTACAACGCTAAGCAAATAGAGAAGCACTTTGCTATAGGTAATAAAGTAATTCTCTAGGCAAAGAACCTAGCTATAAATTATCCTTTAAAGAAGTTTAATGTAAGGTACCTAGGACTATTTATAGTTACAAGGAAAATAGGAAACTAGCGTATAAATTAAAGTTACTACTATTAATAAGCAGGATCTACCTAGTGTTTAATGTATCTTTACTTAAACCTTAGATAACACTACCTGCTAGCACTAGGTTCTAACTAGGCCCTGTAGGGATAGCAAATAGCAAAGTACTAGCTGCAGACTAGTACAAAGTTAAAGGCATCCTTAATTATTGCAATACATCTACCTGCAGATAAGAGTACCTTATAAAATAGCTTAGGTAGACAAATGCAAACTCTACCTAGGAACTACTTACTAATCTTAATTATTGCGACAAGATTCTAGAGGACTACTATAAGAGTATTAAACAGAGCACTACAACTCTACTAAGCTAGGTACCTCTCCTATAAAGGTAGAAGAGAGGAAGACTATAGAAGCTACCTATAGGAACATAGCTAGAATTCCTTATAACAATATAAGGCATAGATTACACGTAGGCTACCCTAGGCTACTCTATAGGAGCTACCTATAGGGGCATAGCTAGAATCACTTATAACGATATAAGGCGTGTACTACAAACAGACCTAATGCCTCTCTAACCCTAAACTAAAGGGAAGCTAGACACTGTCTAAGGACAGCAGTTACAATAGAAATAGTTATAGGAAAAGTAACAGAGTTTATTAACTACTATAAATTACTACCTACTGCAACTAACCTTTATAGCTAGATTATAGGGCTACCTAAAAACTACTTAGAAAGTCCTATTATCCTTGTTATACTTGTTGCTAAGGCAATAGGAGCTACTACGCCTAGAGGGGGTGTACAGCTTAGTAGGCGAAGATAACAACCTCTAGAAGAGGGCTATAGGGGCGTCTACTGCATAGGGGATGTTAGTACTATAATAGTACTAATGCTTCTTAGTATTTGTAGCTGCGCTATTCTTCTTAAAGTAGTCTTTAACTACCTTATTAACAACAGCGTTAGTAGGGGCCTTTATACTAATAGTACTAAGAGCAATATTAAAGCGCTTAAGGTTATGCTTATAGGACGTCTAGCAGGCCTTGTAGTACTTAAGCTTACTTATACTAGACTCCTTAATCTTGCAGCGCTCTACACTATTATACTTAATAAACCTAGTACAGTAGTTAAGGGCGTAGTTTAAGGTAGTCTGCTAGTACTACTAAGTGTTCTCTAAGACCTTATTGTTGCTAGCGCTGTTACTAAGCCTAATAGTCTCTTTGTTTGTCTTATAGGTAGCATAGTTAATAAGGAAGTTAAGCATGTTAACAGCCTGGTAGAAATAAGTGTTAATCTAGCACAGTTAGTAGGCAAACTAGGTAGAGTTAAGAGATAACATACCTTAACATAACTACCCTCCTTTGCGTTAACACACCTACTACACACCCTAAAGTTGTTCTTGCAGGTGCAGTAACCCTTAGGACAGTAGAGGACTGTAATAAACAACTTAATTATTCCTATAGGCGCCTTTACTAACTTAGTTATAAGGCAGGTAAGGTAGCTATAACACTAGAACCTAGTAAGCAAAGGCTGTAGGGCTATGTTGTCTAGTAGCAAGTATATAAAGTTAGGTAAAGCCTTATTAGTAATGTAGGCAGGAGGTAGGGTTATAGTAGTACTTAATATAGAAGTGTAGTAGAGAAAATTATAATATTAATAGCTAGAAAAGTGTATTAGGATAGCTGTTTATATGCTTATAAGTAAGCCTCTAGGCAGCTACTAACTACGCTCTAACTATTTACTACGCTCTTACCTACCTGCACACACACTATTATATACTAGTAAGGAAACATATGTACTAGTAAATAGTTACTTATAATTAGTTAATAGTAAAGTAATATTATTTACTTACCTCCCTGCTATATTATAATGTTAAATAGGTAATACTACGCAGTTACTAATAAGACAAAGGCACTATTAATATTAGTCTAAGAGACTAATGTTAATACTTATAGAGGAAACGTTTGCCCTACACACGCTAGGCTCTAGTTAGTCTTGCGCAGGAGCATAACCCTTACTAGAGACCTACTAGGATCCCTATAGGGATCTAGCAGGACAAGCAAACTGTTAACTAGTAACACCTACTTAGCTAAGCGCCTACATAGACGTTAGTAGCCTGCCTACAAGGCTATAAGCGAACAAGTAGGTTACACCTAACCTACAATTAGTATAGGGAAACCTATAGGAGCACGCTTAGGCAGACCTAGGGACCTAGTAGCTACGTAGGCAATTATAAGCCTTATGTAGCATTTCTCCTAACGCAATTTTCCTTAAGAAGAAGAGGTTTTTTTAGAGTTTAATAATACCTGTAGGCAGGGACAATAGAAACCTGTTTTCTTCTAGGGATCTAGCAGCTTAGGACGAGCTGCAAGAAAAAGGGGAGGCTCTGTTACAGGTATTCCTCCTAAGGGCTACTGGCTAGACCCTAGGACAACCTTAGGGCTAGGCAGGAGACCTACAGACTACATGTATATAACCCTCCTAAACGCCTTAGGGCTTACACCCTAAGGATTCGTCTTATATCTATCTATCTATCTACTATTTGTCCTATCTCTAAACGCCTGCCTACAGTGCCCTTATATATAGCAACTTAGAGGTATTACTATCTAGCAATAGGGTTAACTAGCAGGAGTAGTAATTCTAAAAACTAACTTAATTATTAAAGTTAAACACAAACTATAAGGGTTGTGTTCCTATATACTATATACTTAAGGATATTCTAGAGCTTACTTATTAAAGCGTAAGCCTATAATACTAAGCTGTAAATCTTACGTAGCTTGTTATAAGCTTTATAAGCTTAATTATATATATTAATCCTTTTTACGCGCTAAGGCGTAAGCTTATAGATCTACTTATAAGCTAGTTACGTAATCTGTTCTATGTGTTATCTGTTACTAGCCTGCTGTAGGCTGTGTAAGGAGATTACTAAAATAATTAGCTGTAGAGATCTAGGATTATAACAGATTTCCTTAGTATATAAGTATATAGGAACACAACCCTTATAGTTTGTGTTTAACTTTAATAATTAAGTTAGTTATTGGAATTACTACTCCTGCTAGTTAATCCTGTTGCTAGATAGTAATACCTCTAAGTTGCTATATTAGACTTTGTCTAGACGTATCTTACCTTACTATTCTAGACACTGTACTCTTCCCTAAGAACTAACCTAACTAGTACTATTTAGGCTTGCCTAGATATACAACCTTAACAGGATGTTAGTACTATAGTAGTACTAACGCTTCTTAGTATTTGTAGCTGCGCTATTCTTCTTAAAGTAGTCTTTAACTACCTTATTAACAACAGCATTAGTAGAGGCCTTTATACTAATAGTACTAAGAGTAATATTAAAGCGCTTAAGATTATACTTATAGGATATCTAGTAGGCCTTATAGTACTTAAGCTTACTTATGCTAGACTCCTTAATCTTGCAACGCTCTATACTATTATACTTAATAATTCTAGTATAGTAGTTAAGGGCGTAGTTAAAGGCAGTCTGCTAGTACTACTAAGTGTTCTCTAAGACCTTATTGTTGCTAGCGCTATTACTAAGTCTAACAGTCTCTTTGGTTATCTTATAGGTAGCATAGTTAATAAGGAAGTTAAGTATATTAATCGCCTAGCAGAAATAAGCGTTAATCTAGTACATAGTTAGCAGATAAACTAGGTAGAGTTAAGAAACAATATACCTTAATATAACTACCCTCCTTTATATTAATATATCTACTATATACTCTAAAGTTATTCTTATAGGTATAGTAACTCTTAGGACAGTAGAAGGCTGCAATAAATAACTTAATTATCCCTATAGACGCCTTTACTAACTTAGTTATAAGGTAGGTAAGGTAGCTATAGTACTAGAACCTAGTAAGTAAAGGCTGTAGGGCTATATTATCTAGCAGCAAGTATACAAAGTTAGGTAGAGCCTTGTTAGTAATATAGGCAGGAGGCAAGGTTATAGTAATGCTTAATATAGAAATGTAGTAGAGGAAATTATAATATTAATAGCTAGAAAGTATATTAGAATAGCTATTTATATACTTATACGTAAGCCTCTAGGCAGCTACTAACTACGTTCTAACTATTTACTATACTCTTACCTACCTATACTTACACTATTATATACTAGTAAGAAAACACGCGTACTAGTAAATAGTTACTTATAATTAGTTAATAGTAAAGTAATATTATTTACTTAACCTCTACTATATTATAATATTAAATAGGTAACACTACGTAGTTACTAATAAGATAAAGGCACTATTAACGTTAGTCTAAGAGAATAATGTTAATACTTATAGAGGAAACGTTTGCCCTATATATGCTAGGCTCTAGTTAGTCTTGCGCAGGAGCATAACCCTTACTAAAGACCTACTAGAATCCCTATAGGGATCTAGCAGGACAAGCAAACTATTAACTAGTAACACCTACTTAGCTAAGCGTCTATATTAACGTTAGTAGCCTGCCTACAAGGCTATAAGCAAACAAGTAGGTTATACCTAACCTATAATTAGTACAGAGAAACCTATAGGAGCACGCTTAGGCGGACCTAGGGACGTAGTAGCCACGTAGGCAATTATAAGCCTTATATAGCATTTCTCCTAACGCAATTTTCCTTAAAAAGAAGAGGTTTTTTTAGAGTTTAATAATACCTGTAGGCATAGACAACAGAAACCTGTTCTCTTCTAGGGATCTAGCAGCTTAGGACGAGCTGCAAGAAAGGGGAGGCTCTGTTACAGGTATTCCTCTTGAGAGCTACCAGCCAGACCCCAGGACAACCTCAGGGCTAGGCAGGAGACCCACAGACCACGTGTATATAACCCTCCTGAACGCCTTAGGGCCTACACCCCAAGGATTCGTCTCATATCCATCTATCTACTACTATTCGTCCCATCTCTGATCGCCTGCCTACAGTGCCCTCACAAATGCCCTCAGGCTCTACGTTCATTAGATTAAGCGCACTAAATATGTACTAGATAGTAACATGCTGTATAGGTTTGCAGATGTAATCTAGACGCTCGCTACGATATAGGTGTGAGGAGCTTGAGGGAACAACTATGCTTAGAATACTGATATTACGTTTCTCAAGGCACCCACGTTGGTAGCATGTCAGGCGAATCGTTGCGTCTACATGTGTATCTTCATCACTCACACGAGGGTTAGGATCGGAGTTCGCCATGGTGAAGTGCCAAAGGTATGGAATATCAAAGGCTTGGAATACCAAGAGCGTGGACCAATCCGTAGAGTAAGCAGGTAAGTAAGCGTAAGACGTGTAGCGGGGCGCTGACAGAAAAGCATGATTGCACAATCTCGCTTGTTGTCAGATTCTCACCCAAAACGCTTACGCTTACGCGTGCTGTTTCTTCAGCCTGCTGCTGAAATCAACGCCGTGTCTGTATTCAGAATTTTCGCTGTCAACGTTCACGGGCCGAGAGTAAAAATGCTAACGATCTCTAATGTGAAGTTACGCTAAGCCATATTAGGCCGCCCGATGACAGGTGGCCTTAAGCGCTAGTGCGCGATCGTCGAGCGATCTTCGAAAGCTGATGCATCGTCTATCATTCTCACTCGCTTCAACGCTAGATGGCCTTGGTCCGTAGCGCATAGGGTAGTGCGAGGGACATCTATTGCTCAGCGATGACAGTCATCTAATCGGCTACCCAGGCAGCACCCAGCTGTTGCGGCACTGCGCCCACTACTGACAGTCATCACATCACGTGTGGCGCATTACAGCGTATCCACGCTGGTGTTGTGGTTCCTCATTGATAGTAGAAAGATCATGATCCTCTCAGTACTTCGCTGATGACCGTCATCGCTTCATTCATGGCTTGCCTGTCGTGTGACTGACGTCTGAACGGAGAAAAAGTCGTTGAGAGTTCCTTGACATTTCCGATAGCCTTTCTCATATTGGTTGGCGAAGTAATGTCGCTGTTGATAGTCACCGTTACATCTCTAGTCTCGAACGTCGACACGTTGCTGCTTAACGGCAAAGGGCTGCCCTTCACAAAAGCGCTGAGCAGACCGTTCGGCTTGCTGCGGCGTAGCAGATAGACCAGGTAATATCAGCGTAAGACAAGCAGATACATCGTGGTGGAAACATCGTGGTGGATACACCCGGACGCCGAAATACGCAGAGCTCTGCGACACTAACTACTCTGCGACACTGATTGCTCTTCTCCGTAGCTACTGTACAATCAGCCACTGTGTTTATGCCATCTGTAATCTGCTTGCGCTTCCATGTCAGCTACGGTGAACCTTGCGGCGATAGTTTTGAATCATTGCTAAGCTAGCAGCTAGCGCTTCTATGCTCATCTCCTGCTTATCACCCATCATCTAAGCTGTACATCATACTTTTGCCTCGCGCGGATGTGATCGCTTGAAGAGGCTGATTTCGCGACACGGTGAACAGTAAGTACTAGGACGTAAGCCAGAACTGTGGTGTATAATGTTGACATTTGCTTCACAGATGAAACTCCATCAGCGTAAGCGCTCTGCGGCTAGTGGCTATAAAGTTGCCAGCAAAACCTGCTTTGAACTTGGGTCTGCGGCTATACATGGCTACGCACAGGGCTCCCTTCCGGGAAGAGGTTGTGATGCAACACGCGACTTGACAGATTGGAAAAGCACTGCACGCCGAAAAGATGGTATCGTCTGCTGGTGCCTGGAATGAACTGTCACTCTTCCGCAAATTCAATCTCAAGCAGCGCGTGATTGAGAACGAAGTATGCATGGCTTAGGTATACTGTCTTAATGCACTGTTGACAGACTTGCCTAACGAGCCAACCGCCTTACTCTACGATCTTGAAAGTCGCTACTTTGTATTCGTCTTGCGCGATCATCTTCAACAGCCCTGGCGGTTCTCCGAAAACCCACCCTTCATCCCCCATCTTCTTCATATCCGGCTTCTCTTCTCCCTCCACGGCGCTTCTCGAAGACAACTTGTTCACGTTATGCAAATCAATAAGATCCTGCATCTTACTAACTACCTCTTCGCTTTCATCTGCTCCCTTTTCCCTATCCAACCCCAGATCGTCAGAAAAGCTGAAGCGCGAGATTTTCTTGCCTTTCAAGCCTTCCGGGTCTTCCAAAGAGCCAAATGACCACCATCGAATCGAAAGATCGCCGGGCCAGACATGGTAGGTGTGGCCGACTCGTAGAAAATGTTCAAGCTTTTCTTGGAGCGAGGTTGAGTCGTCGCCGAGACTCGACATAAGCCGTTCAGCAGAGAGCTCCCACGCAACTTGTACAGAACCTTTTCCTACCGGAGGAATTGTGATGAAAGTGAATCCAGGGGTATCGGGATCCTCAGGGCGTTTGGCAAGATCTGGGTCGCCTGATATCCGGTGGAACGTAATGCGCTTTGTGGGCCGGAGGTTAAGCACTTTTGCAGAGCCATCTACTGGTCGGGTGGAAGAAAATGCGAGTTCCGGTGAGTGCATATCGCCCTTGCGGAACGCATCCTCACGAGGCGTAGTGTCGAGACATGAGTACTTGGTCAAGATAGTAACGGGTCTATCTGGGAAGACTGAGGAGGTTTGGTGGATGGTGGCGATCAGCTTCAAAGGTGATGCCGAGGGGTTAGAGATTGAGAGAGTGGCTGGTGGACAGAAGTTGAACTTAAGGCAGAGCTCAACTCCGTGGTTTTGAGACGACATATAAAACTATTTGATATGGTGTTGTAGTAGGAGACTGAGAATGCACTGCCGTGGGTTGCAAAAATTCAAGACTGCAGAGGGCAAGGTCGAGAAGCTGAGGGTCAGGGGTCGTATTCTCTAACCTTTATCCACGTGCAGTCTAAAGTGCTTTTCCAATGTCATACCCTAACTGTATAAAGGAATATGTCAAAAATAGGCCCCTTGATCACTTGACTCAACCTGTTGGCGATGAATTGGGTCCGAGGCTGGTGCCTAGCATGACGTCACAGGTATTACACCAACCTAACTATTGGATCGCGGAGGCTCAACCCCGCCCCCACATCTTTACACCCCCAACTCTGTTCTATTTTTGTACTCTTCCAGGATTCTACGATTTCAGTTTCTCAATCCTGATCACATGCCCATCTCCAGATGCGCAAAAGCACCGAAGAACGACTTAACCATCAGAAGGTCTTAAGAATTCATCTGCTTAGGTTCAAACATCCACAAAGCATAGCCTAGAGCCTGAAGAGGACTTCGAACATCCCATTTGCCCCTTAATCTGGTCTACAAACTGCAAGGGGGCAGGTACACACGTGCAACTGCTATAAGCTGATTCAACTAGGTACAGTGTTCTTAAGGGCTGAGATGCTCCAACAATCCGTTATCCTATCCTAAATAGGTAGACCAAACAATATATTGTTTGATTTCAAGGCGTGAGTTTGTTAGGGACGAGATGTACACAAACCTGTAGTACATTTTAGACTACCCTATTATTTGTTTACTTTACAGTAATTTCTAACTACGTTTATTTAATAAATAACAATTTAATTCCTTTAAAAGTAAGACATATTTCTTGCGCTGCTAAAAATTATAATCTATGTAACTTTTAGCGTAATAGTCTGTGTAGTTAATAGCATTAGGGCTTAGTGTTTGTAGTTGCTATTGCGCTAGCGCATAGGGGACAATAATATTTACTACATGTAAATAATAGTATAAAAATATAACATATAAACTACATAGTATAACTAAATTAGTTACAGCATGCAATCTACGCCTAGGATTTACAAAGCTTAAGTAAAGTAAGTTAGCGCATTAGATAGACAGGTGCAGAGCTTTTTGCTGTCTTTTAGGCAGGCGCAGGCTTAACATACTCCTTATTACTACTATGTTTATAGTCCTCTATCTTACTATCTTTAATCTCCTCTACCTATATTGCTAATATAGGTATATTTATCTTAATTAATAGCGTTGCCTTCTTGCTAATAGAACTGCTAGAGATGCCCTCTAAGCCTAGCTAGGCGTCTAAGGCTATGCTTGCTTTGTAGGCATCTAGATTTACTTTTATAACTAGCTTAAGCTAGATATACTAGAAGGGGACGTAGAGATTATTCTCTATCTATAAGTTAGAGATAATTTTGTGCAGTATTAGGCAGAGCATGCCCTAGCCTAGCTGCTTAGCTGCTTTGTACTAGTAGAGCGCTTAGTGCAGCTGCCTCTTAAACTGCTAACGCTGCTAACGCCCTAACGTAGCAGTAGCAGATAGTAGCAGGGCGTCTATAGCCTTAGAGCTAACCTTGCCCTTACTATATTAATTGTTGCCCTTGTTATTTAGCCTTACTGCGTCCTGCGCCTAGATCTAGTTAATCTTCTTAGTGTAGGCCTTGCTAAGGAAAGCTATAGCCTAGCAGTACTTAATATAGATAATGTCTAACTCCTGCTTGTAGCAGTTGCACAGGCTCTAGGCAGAGGCAAGCGCGCTCTAGGGCATGTTTAAGGGGCTACTCCTGTGCAACAGTAACTAGCAGGTGCGCAAGGAAGTAGGCAGGCTAGCCTCTACAGGTTCCTGCGCAAAAGGCAAGCTATGCGTATACTAGCTCTGCAAAAAGGCAGCTGTAGAGGCCTAGGAGGTAGTGTTACTAATAGAGTTAGCCTTTTTAAGCATGCTAGAAGCTATTAGGTAAGGCGTTGCAGTACTGCTGTATAGGTTATTGTTATTAACTAGCTGCTTAAGAATCTAGGAGATAAACAGCTTGTTCTTACTTAAGATAAAGATATAGGCAGCATGTTCCCTGCAAGACGCTAACTTAGGCAGCAGTACTAACCTAAGGTCCTACTTTTTCTGCGCTTATATAAGCTCTAGCTTCTTAGCATGCTCCTGCTTAGCATAGTAGTTTTTGTTAGAGACGCTTGTAATCTAGGTAGGTTCCTCCTATCTAACGTGTCTATAGATAGGCTCCTTAAGCTTAGGCTCCTCTAACCTATTAGACTTATTTAGTTTTAACAGCTGCAGTGTTATTAGGCTAGAAGGCTTAGTAGCTAACTAGAGATGCTTTAACAGCAGTGCTAAACTTAATATAGTAGCGCTTTATTAACTATAGTAGGGAGTTATAGAGCAGCTGCGCTAAAGAGGGTTCTATTTAAAAGCTGTTGCTTACACTATTAGTAAGGTCCTGCGCTATAGAGACTAGCTACGCCTAAGTATTAGTAGGCAACGCGCTTTTAGCAAGCGTCTTCCTTAACAGCTATATTACTAACAGCACAGAGTAGGCAACAAAGATAGGCTTGCAGACACTTATCTTATCTAGAACTAGCTAGCCTGCGCTGTATAGGCAGAATAGAGCATTGCGCTGCAAGTTAGAGACAGTTACCCTGCTCTAGAATAGCTTTTAGTAGTCCTTATTTAGCAGGTTGTATACAAGCCTATAGGCAAAGCTAGACTTGCTAGCTAAGGGGAAGCTCTAAGGCCTACTATTAAATTAATTAGTAGTATCTTCTAGCGCAGAGATCTATAGTAGATTAGATAGCAATATATTTATTTATTAATATAGAAGATAAGGGAAAAGAAGAAGCAGTTATGTTGTGTTAAGACCCTAGACTAGGGTAACAGCCTAGATAGAGATTAGCCTATACAACATAAGCTAATATAGAAGCTAGGGTACAAAACTTAATATAACCTAATAATAAGAAGTAGATTTACAGCGTAGAGTAGAAAGAACAGTACGTTGCTAACATGTTAGTAGAAGGCGCTAAGAATTAATACTTTAAGCACTTAGCTAAGTACTAGGTTGTAGTATATAGAGAGTGCTAGTACACTATATAGCTAGATTAGATTAAGGGCTACTTATAGAAGCTATATAAGCAGCTATAGAAAAAAGCTAAAGCTATTAAAGATATTATACGCAGATAGGCAGACTTGCTATAGTACTCTATTAAGTTAGAGATACTAAGTAATAGCGTTAACTCTATTCTATAGCTGCTAGTTTACAACAACAGACTACTATATTTGCTAGAAGTAGAGAGATGTTAGCATATTGCAAGGACTGTAGATTTAATTAAGGTACACTAGCGTTAATATTACAATAAGTAGTTAGTAGAAAAGAAGTAGGAGCGCCCTAGCAGGACTTAGGAAAAGGCAATATAGATATAGTTAGGTGTTGCAGTGAAGGATAGTGGTTATGTAAGCTGATGTGAGCAATCATAGACTATACTGGATTAGATTACATCGATTAAATCCACCCAGAAGATCGATCCTATTTCTGGACTAGGGCATAGCTAGTAAGGTATATAGACCTAATCTTTTGCTTAAATAATAAGACAAGGAACTTAATTAACTCTTTTACACTCTAATTATCTTGTCTAGTTATCTTAGCTCTAACAGTTATGAGCCTGGCGTTATAAAGACTACACAGTAGATTCTCCCTGCGTACTTTGTATAGCTAAGAAGCTAGACACAATTGATTACAAATATTATCTACTTCTCTTAACACCTAAATAATGGAAAGCGACTCCTAACTCTCAACTAGTCAAATACTCCTCAAGACTAGATCAGATTGGCCCTACTGGTTTGCTTAGCTTAAACTTCATGCAAGAGACAAGGCAGTATAGGATTAGATCAATCTAGAAGGCGAAACAGTTGCAGCAATTGACAAACAAGAACTAGAATATCCAACTCTTCCTCCAAAGCTAGTCCCCAGGAGCATCTTAGAGACTAGTGACCAAGATGAGCAGAGCGCTGCTACTAATAAAGAGCAGCACACCCTTAGAATGGAGGCATACGAGCTGGCGATCAAGGATCACCCTGAAGAGGTATAGAAATATAAGATTGCAACCTTAAAATAGGTAAGGATGGCTGCAAAACTTAGCAATATCTAAGACTAGATTAATAAAACTGTATTAGCTAATCTTATAGCCCTAGTATTAATTAAGATGCTTAACGCCTAAGAATTGACCCTACAAGCGCTAATCTAAATTTTAAAGAACAATCTGGCACTAACTAACAGCAACACTATGCATCTAGTTAGGCAGCAATATCGTGCTTACCTTGAAAAGGGCTGATCAGGTTGGATCTCGCTGGATAAGTAGTTTAATAAGTAGCAAATACTCTATAGAAAAGCTTAGGCGTTTAGGATTACTAAGATTAAGGGTTAACTTGCTCTTACTGATTTTCTTAACGCAATTGCTCCTAGGATTGCTCTAGAATGGTCCCGCTTAATAAGGCAACAAATTATTATAGATGCAGCCTTTAGACAACAATTAATAGATATAAGCGATCTATCTAAAGTCTTTACCCTTATACTCTAGGAACAAGCAGCTACCTTAATTAAAGGAAAAGGAATCTCTGCCTTTGCAACCCTAGGAGGAAGGTTAGATTAAGATAAGAACAGCTTAGGATCAAACTGGAAGAATTGCCTATGCAAACTGAGAGGATTACACACCTAGGAACCAATTAACTGCTGAAGACTACAAGCTGCTATTACAGGATCAACCCTATCTGGAGCACCTAAGATATCTCTGTTAAGTCTTGATAAATCAAAGATTAAGGAGAGGCTAGATACTGCAGAATGGACTAAGCTTAGAGAACAGATCAAGGATACTAGATAGAAGACTAGATCTACTACAGACAAATCTTCCTTAGATAAATCTTCTTTGGCTAAATATCCTAGATTAATTTCAGCAGCTGTGATTGATCTATTACATTTCTAATTAGACGAGGGTAGAGTCTACTCTACTATTGACTTAAAACACCCTCTATCTTTGAGCACAATCCTAGATGGTAGAGGAGCTGTCCACTTAGTCAATAATCAATCCTTCCTAATACCTGGTTTATTTAAGCAATCCTCTCCTAATAAGACGATTGATGCAGGAACTCAATCACTCCTAGTTTTAGGAACAGGTAATTAAGTGCTGAAAAAGATCCTAAACAGGAACAATAGACTAAAGACTAAGGATCTTATGCTTAAGAACGTTAAGGTTGTTAAGGGATTCTATATAAACATTGTATCTGAAGCTTGTCTTAAACAGGCAGGTATCTAGTACCTTAGATTAGACAACACACTTAGGCATAGAACAATTAAAGAAAACGTAATTATAGCAAAACTTCACACTACTTATAATCTAGCCTTTATTAAATACAAGATTGCCTCTTATTCTATTCCTAATGTGTACACAACGATACGATTATTAAAACCTACAGTAAGATTAGATAGTGAGGACCTATGGCATAGAAGATCAGGACATCTTGGGCAGAGAGCACTCTAATTACTAGTACAGGCTGCTTGGAACGTTTAGATAAATAGAACAAAAAGGATAGACTGCTAAGATTGCGCAATGACCTACTTAACACAAGTTATATCTAGAAGACTAAGGAAACAATTACTAAGACCTTTCTACAGAGTATCTTGGGATCTGTTCAACATGCCAACAGGTTGGATCAACGAAGAATAGGCTTTGATTATTAAAGAAGATTACTTAGGAAAGTTCTTTAATCACAACGTGCAGTTAAAATCCTTAGACAATATTATAAGGATTATAGAACTGTTTAAAGAATAGGTTAAGAGAAAGTATTAACTAAATATTGTTGAAATCTACTAGGATAACAATACAGCTACTAAGCTATAGAGAGGTTGATTACGCTATAAGGTTTAGGCAGAAGAAAAGGGGATTAAGATTATTGCTCTACCTTCTTATACTTATAAACCAAATAGATCAGCGGAAAGAGCAGGAAAGGAGCTAATTACAAAATTAATTAAGATAAGAATAGGCGCTAACCTCCTACCTAAGCTATGGCCTGAGATTATAGATGCTGCAGCACACCTACATAGGATTAGTCCTACTGCAATCTATTATTTTAGGTCACCTAACGAAGTTCTAGACAACTGGTTTAGGCAGTACTTTAGATGGTACGAGCCTGCTCAGATTAGACACTAATTAGCTAATCTACAACCAGACTAGAGTGGTATATACGCCTATAGCTGCTAAGCATACCCCTAGAATGGGATCAAGCAGTAGGGCGAGATTAACGTGGATATAAGGTTAATCTATAAGGTTATATTGGGTACCTAGTTGGCTATATAGCCTCTAATATCTACAAGATATAGGTCCTAGTAATTAATTAAGTAATTGTTACTAGGAACGTTACGTTTAACAAATCCCTGTTCTATAAAGGAAAGAAGAACAACGAAATGCCTAAAGATTAGGCAATTAAGCTTACAGATATGCTTTATAAAGGGGAACTAGATAATCTAGGTTAGGATATTAATGTCCTAGACCTTAGAGATCGAACGCTATCTAACACAATTAGATTAACTACTAAGCAACAACTTAGGGGTAAAGTGACTCTATTAAACAATTCAAGAACTAGCCTGGTTTAGGATCAGGAGATAAGAGACACAGAGACTGAGCGGGGTATTCACAAGGCTAGTGATTACCTAGAAATCTGCTCAGATTGACCTAAAAACATTAGACTAGCAACCCTAGAACAAACTCCTAAACTAACTAATCTAGGGACAGGAGTTCTAGGCACATACAATCAGAACGATTGTATAGGGATGGACAGTTAACAGGACGTGAACACACCTGTGAGAGCTAACCTGTCGCATCCCAGTGATTAGATAGGATTACAGGAGTTGAGGCAGGAGCGCCTAACTAATCCTAATACAAGATCTGCTAGCACTGCTTCTGTTGCTCTAGATATAGTAAGGGATACTTTAACACAAAGAACAAGTCAAAGAATTAGAGGTACAGCGCCTAAGATAGATTGACTAACAAACATATATCTACTACTCTGTAGAAAGAAAGATCACGACAATTAACTAGGGGGTAAGAGTTAAGGGAGCGTTAATACATTAATTGCGGATCTATAAAAGACTGATCTAATAGACAACTTTAAACACACATATCTCCTAGGAACAAACTAGTCCTAGGACGAGCAATCTAGCTATAAAACGCTAAACTTAGTAGTTATAGCAGCTACTCTAAAAAAGCTAACCTGATTATCCACGCTTCTATCGAGATGATCTCCTACCTCTACTAGGCACATAGAAACAACTCCTAAATTATCTAATAAAGGTCTTGTTTATAGACGCCTTAAGCAAGGAGATTGATTAGATGATTAAGAAAGGCACCTGGTTAGAAATCCGTGTATCTAAGATTAAAACTAAAGATTAACTGTTACTACTAAAGTAGGTATAGACCTATAAGTTTAATTAAGATAGCTACTTTATTAAGTGTAAGGCTTAGATTGTTGTTAGAGGAGATTTGCAAGAAACAAACTCTCTTCAATCTACCTATGCAGCAACGCTAGCAGCAAAGTTGTTTAGAGCTATAATAGCGATCGCAGCTTAATTTAATCTAGAAGTTATACAATACAATGTTGTAGGAGCGTTCCTTAACGCGTTAATCACGGCAGCTAATCCAGTACTATGCCAGATGCCAGAAGGATTTAGAAAGAATAGATACTGCGTTAGGCTTAACTAAGCACTATATAGATTAAGAGAGTCTCTACTTCTCTAGTATAAAGAGTTCTCTAATACTCTTTGATTAATTAGTCTACAATCAAGCAAGGAAGAGCCCTGTCTCTTCTACGATGAGAATAAAAAGATTATTATACTCTTCTACGTAGACAATATACTCCTAATCTATTCTAAGGTTAATGAACAAGAAGCAAAACGCCTCTAGAGCAGAATTATAGAGAAATACGAGATCTAGGACCAGGGACCTGTTGAATGGTTCCTAGGGATTAGAGTAATCTGTGACAGAAAGCTCAGAACAATTACACTTCTACACAATACTTACATTAACAAGATTACAAAGAAGTTTGACCTAAACACAGGATCTTATCTACTAACGCTGTTACTATCAGAGGATCTAATCAAGAATACTAGAGAGGCAGAAAAGAAAGAGATTAAAACATATTAAGAGAAAGTAGGATCAGTGCTCTATACAGCAATTATGCTCTAACCAGACATTGCGTTTGCAGTATCTAAATTATTACACTTTCTTACTAATCTAAGTAATTAGCACTAGAAAGCTGTGGATAGGGTAATCATGTACCTCTACTAAACAAGATTGGAAGGTATTAAATATGGCAACTACAACAGAGCAGAACTAATAATCTGTAGAGACGCCTCCTTTGCAGATGATCTAGAAACTTAATAATCATCTCATGGGTACCTAGTTATGCTTTTAGAGGACTAATCCTGTGGAAAGCTACACGACAAAGCACTGTAACTACGTCTACAACTAAAGCAGAGCTTCTAGCTCTTAAATATGTTACAAAAGAGACAATTACAATTAGACAATTCTTTAATAAGCTTAATCTTGAGATAAGTAATACGTGGAATATATAGTGTAATAACCTCTAAACAATCAGGTTGGTAGTAGGAGCAAATGAGCAGATTACCACTTGCCTCTAACATGTAGATATCTAAAATATGTGGCTTAGGCAAGAGTACACTAAGGGATTAATCTAGATTAGCTATCTAGAAACTAATAGCATGCCTGCAGATAGATTAACCAAATTACTTACTTATTAGCAGTTTAATAAGTTCAAGCAACTGATTAATCTATATAAGTTAGAGGAGGTAGAAAACATGCAGGATATTATTAAGGAAGTTGGGGTTAATAGAGTGGATTAATCTAAAAACTACAGTATCCTACACACCAACCTACTAGGCAGAATCTACTTCTAGACAAGACTAATTAATCTCTGTAATTGATTAAGCTAAAGGGTGTTAAGAGACAAGACAATTAGCGCATGCTTAATCAATTAAAGATCTCTAAGATTAACATCTTGATGTTTTAGAGATCGCTGCAAACAGATTAGATAGTAGAGATAATGTTAGCGCAGATTACAGGAACAGATTAACAAACAGGGACCTTAGGAACAGACTAATAATGAACATAACAAAGGTTATAAGGGCAAGTAGCTGGGTAGAAGGGGCGATTCTTAAGACAAGGATCACTAGGGAAGGCAGGACCCTGAGAATAACCACCCTGATCCTGGACTCCTTAATTATAAGGAGGACTACCTAACCCTGCTCCTAACGTCCTTAAGCGATAACCTAACCCTAGGAGTATAGAGGATCCTGGACCTTAATCTAATTAAGTATCCTCCTTAGAGGCTTGCGGGCCGATCTAGGAGCTAGCAGAGCTGGAGTAGCCTAGCAGGGAGCAAGAGCGGCGGCATCAGCAATCTAATCTATAGCATAACTACTACTACTTATAGCGTATTGATTATCCTTAATGTGATTAAAGTTATTGGCGTTAGGATCGCTTACTACATCCTTGTCTAAAACCTAAGTCTTGAGTTAACCCTCTATGTTAATAACAGCCTTAAACAAGGCGTTGAATAGAGGTTTAGAGATTGCCTAGAAACATTAGGCATGATTATTAGGATTAAGATTAACTACTTACTAAGGAAACTTTCTGCTAAACAGCAAAGATTGCAGCCTTAGCAGGCTTACAAAGAGTGTAGAAGCTAATTAAAACATTAGAAGATTATAACAAAATTAGGATTAGATTACTTACATAGGACTGCACTAATAAGTAGTACAATTAATATAGCAATTACTGCCTTAGCTGTAGGCGTTAGGATTGCGGATACAGTTGTAGCAGACACCTGTTCCCTTGCTATCTAAAAAGCGCTTAAGATAGTAAGAGCAAGGATACTCGCAGGGAGCACTAAACTAAGGATTATTATCCTTATCCTTGTATTGATCCTTAACTATAGGCTAACAAGGGGTCTGTGTCTGCTTACGAAACTCCTTAAAGAGAGCCTGCAGATTAATTAGCTTATCCTTATTATCCTTATTATTAGAGACTACAACAGGTTAAGTATTAGAAGATTAAGTAGATTAGCGTTTAGGAACAATTAGAGGCTTAGACTTAATCTTCTTAGTGGGAGTGCCCTTAAGCACGCTTAGAGCGCTTGTGCGACGCTTGGGAGTGCTCTTAGAGCTCTTAGGAGGCATCTTGATCTTAAGGACACTAAAGGTGTAGCGATTAAGGTTCTAATATTAGATTAAGCATTAGACTAGGAAATAAGGATTAGATTACTTATGTTGATAAGAATAGTGTTTAGTAATCAGTTAGTAGACAAGGAACAAGGTAAGAAAGATTGTAAGGGTGAGAGAGCAGTTATAGTTTGTTTTTATTATTATTGTAAGCGCGTTTGCGTGCAGAGTAGATTAGGCAACAATTGCTAGACCCTAATTACAAAGGCGCAGCGCGCGCAGCAATTAGAAAATTTTTATAAAAAGATCACACAAGGTGCGATAACGAACCTGCTAGAGCAGGAACACTAATTAAATACTAGTGTTCCTAGGGGGTGTGTTGCAGTGAAGGATAGTAGTTATGTAAGCTGATGTGAGCAATTACAGACTATACTGGATTAGATTACATTAATCAAATCCACCTAGAAGATTGATCCTATTTCTAGACTAGGGCATAGCTAGTAAGGTATATAGACCTAATCTTTTGCTTAAATAATAAGACAAGGAACTTAATTAACTCTTTTACACTCTGATTATCTTGTCTAGTTATCTCAGCTCTAACATTAGGAGATAGTTGTAAGCGTGTATACTACTAGCAATTATTTAGCAGCTAGTATAGATTATAGTACTTTAAGGTGCGTTACACCTAGACAGTAGTCTACAGCCTGTCCCTATTAAGGGCAAGGCAGCGTAGGCGCAGGTAGGTAAGAAGATAGCTAAGACGTAGGCTAACATTAAGAACTAGATAAAGACAATAATTAAAGACAGGGAGAAGGACAAGGCAGCCCTATAGCTAGAGCAGACAGGGTAGCTGCTATACTTAAACAAACTAGATTATCCTAAATTGCTAGCAAGCATTAAGAAGCCTAACATAGACCTAGAGAAAGATAAAGAGCCTGTTAAGGCCGCGATTTAGAGCGCAATAGATAGACTAGCCTGCGTAAGCTAGATGCCTGTTATTAAGCAGATAGGCATATTTGTGCACATAGAGGCTATTTGTATACAGAAGTATTAGACTAGGTACACGCTGCTGCAGGCGTATATAGATAACAAGTTAATTAAAGAGTAATTGCGCCTGTAGAAGCAGATACTAATGTTTTCTATACAGACGCAGAGGGAGTACTATTAGAAGAGCCCTACGTACTACTTTACACAGCAGCAGCATAAGGCGTAGAAGGCATTAATTAAGCAGGCAGAAAGAGACGTAGGTAGGGTAGAGATAGAAGTAGTAGACAAGGACTAGGACAGGGACAGGGAGGAAGAGGAGGACAAGATAATAATTAATAAGCTTAATAACAAGCAGAACACATCTAAATATAAAAATAAGCCTAAGCACACAAAGCTTAAAAAAGTATTCTTAGACTTTTGCATTGCGCTGCTCTAATAGACTATCTACTACAAGGAGTATAACTACGCGTTAGTATACATGTTAGCTATACTTAGCGTTAAAGAGGATAGCTAGAAGGGCTCTAAGCTACACCTACTAATCTTATTATCTATAATTAAAAATAGCTAGTTTATAGTTATGTAGTATACACTAGAGCTGTTTAAGCTGTTTAAAGAGGAGGTGTTTAACAATAACAGCGCGTATAGGGGAGTGTTAAAGTTATACTTTAAGCAAAGCTCGTAAGCACTAATTCTATTAGTTCTTGGGGATAAGTAATAGTTCTAGAACAGTAAGGGTAGACGCCTAGGTAAAACACCTAACAACAGCTAGGGTAATAATAAGTAGTATAGAGGGGACTATCTAGCTTAAAGGTTAGGTTAAGATTCTAAAGATAAACTTAATTAACAAGGTTAAACACAAACTATAAGGGTTGTATTCCTACTAGCTATATACTTAAGTTGTCCTATACTGTCTTATAGTTTCTTACAAAGTCCTATAGGGGCCTTATAAGAACTGTAGGACTTCTGTAGGAATTATAGGATATTACGTAACTCTATCTTATAGTCTTAGCTTAGACCTATATATAAGACATTGTAGGATATTATATAATAACTAAGCGTTGCGCTAATCCTAGTTACGTTATTATAATAAAGGTCTGCCTTACAGTCCTCTCTTAGGATTGTAACACTATCCCCCTTCCCTACAATTTATGTCCTTATAAATTAACTAATAGTCTCTTAAAGTACCTAAGCCTAACACACAACAGGAACCTAAATAAACAATACTAGATATCTAGCTATAGTTGCCTGTAAGTACTACGCAAAGAAGAGTATACCTTATAAGATGTTGTTGTTACACAGAAAGTGTAGTAACTGCAAATATAATAGCATAAAGAAATGTAAGCTAGTAGATCTCCTATTCTAGACTTTACTAAAATTAACAATAAAATATTACAGCTAGAACAAATAGAAGATAAAGCTGCTAAGGCTAAGGAAGTAGTAATAGCTGCTCTTTAGGCAGCGCGTGTAAAGTTAGGTTACGTGCAAAAGTAGAAGAAGTTCCTAAAGTGTTGTAAATAGCAATAGTTTAACGTAAGTACCTAATTTGTTAAAGATATTAAGCACTTAGAGCAACAGGAGGGGTTGCTTAATAATATTACTGTGCTTAAGAATAGGTTAATGCCTAGGTCTCTTGCATTAGACTAGGCGACGCATCCTCTGCCCTTAGATCCTAATGCTGCTAATACTAGCGCAATAACTGTTAGCAGTGCGTAAGATTCGTAAGTAGTTCCTATATGTTTTCTAAGTTAGGATATCCTAACTACTTAACTAGGTATTTTTGCTAATTACTGTTCCCCTTATATGTTACTATTTTTTTAACTTCCTACTTGTTGTTGCTGTTAGCCTAATAGTAGAAGTCTTTCTAGATTAGAGTTCTAGGGTTAGCTGGTTCTAACAAGCTTATGTAGAACACTAGATAGACCTTTGTATCCTTAGGCAGGTTAAGTCTATAGTTAACTAGGCTTATCTGCTTTAAAATAAAAAATAGTCTAACCTTAACTTTATCTAGTTTTTTTGTAGGTCTTTGTGTTTAAAGATTTTTAGTAAGGAGATAGACTTTATCCCCCTCTTTTAGCTAAGGTGCTGTTTTTCTTTTCTAGTTAACATAAGAGATTGCTTGTTCTTAAGCTTAGCTAATGTTTTCTAGCGATTTCTAATGTACTTCCTTTAGTTTTGCTACTAAGGCAATTGCTAATTTAGTTTAAATAGTTATATATAAACTTCTAGTAAAGAGATTTAGGTGTCTTCTATAATTTGCGAAGAATAGCGTTATACCTGTTACTTCTAATAGTTTGTTGTTGTACGTAATCTAAGCTATAGGTAACAGCAAAACCTAGTTGTTTTATTGCTAGTTGCTGTAAATTTGTAGGTATGTTTCTATAGTCTAATTTGTTCTTTTAGTCTGTCTGTCTGTCTACAGATAATAGGCTGTTAAAAGCTTCTTCTTAGTACCTATAGCTGCTAACAGCGTAGTCTAATAGTTTAACGTAAAGAGCTTATCTTAATTACTAATAATAGATTCTAGTATGCTGTGGTGTTAGATAACCTAGTCTAGGAACACTTGTGCAAGCTGCTCTGCAGTGTAGCTGTAACAAAATAGTATTATCTTAGCAGCTTTTATAAATCTGTCTACTATAACAAAGATTAAGTTATAGGCGTAGTTAGTAATAGGGTCCTTAGAGATTAGTAATTAGGTAACAAAATCTATTGTAATGTTTGTCTAGGGCGCTGTAGGCGGTTCTATAGCCTGCGCTTCTCTATACTTAGCGTGTGTGCTATACTTGTTCTATTAGCACTGTATACAGTTCTTAATAAACTTAGTAACCTTGTCTTTTATATTACTAAACTTATAATGTTATTTAATAAGTTCTATTATACGCGTTATTCTAGGGTGTCTATGTAGCAGGTTATTATAGTAACTAGCTATTATTTCTTCTTAAAGTTCCTCTAGTACTTGTAATAGAATGCGTTATTCCTACTAAACTTACATTATGTTATTAAGTTATTATAATAGTCCTAGAGATCTATTATTGTTAACTCCTAATATTGCAAACTAGTTTATTGTTTTTTCTCTAATAAGGTTGTGTTAGCGGCTAAGCGCGTTAGCCCTACTATTGTCTTTGCCTAGTGTATACAATATCTTAAATTTGTATTGTCCTAGCATTTCTAACTAGCGTACTTGTTGTTAATTTAGGACCTTAGTAGTAGTAAAGTATACTAGGTTCTTGTAGTTAGTGTAGATAGTAAGTTCTAAGCAACTTTCTGCATACGCTCTCTAATGTTCTAGGGCTAATACAATTGCAAGTAGTTCCTTGTTGTGTACGTTGTATTGTTTCTCTAGTCCTAAGAACTTGCGTAAGTAGTACGCAATAGGGTGCTATAGTCTATCCTTTTCTTATGTAATACATGCGCCTAATGTAAGATCTAAGGCATTAGTTTCTATGCGTATTAGTTTGCTACTAGTAAACGTAATTAACGTAGGTAGTGTAATACAGGCTTGCTTAAGTGCCTTAAATACATTATCTTATTCTTTTCCCTACTTAAATAGTATGTCCTTCTACGTAAGCTTTGTTAGTAGAATTGCAATCTTAGAGTAGTCCTTAATAAAGCGTTAGTTAAAATTAACAAATCCTAAGAATTCCTAGATCTGTTTAACTATCTTTAGCGTTAGCTATAACTTAACTACTTCTACCTTTATTAGACTAATCTTAACTCTATATTATCCTATAATATACTCTAAGAATTTAACTTCTTTTTAGTGCTAGTTGCACTTTTTAGGTTTTAGTTGTAGATCTACTCTTCTTAGCTATTCTAGCACTTTAGTTACGTGTTAAATGTGCTCTTCTAGTGTCTTTAAGTACACTAGGATATTGTCTAAATATACTACTACTGTCCTGTTAAGGTGTGCCCTAAGGACGTTGTTAACTAACTCCTAGCACGTAGCTAGTGCGTTTATTAGACTAAATAGTATTATAAGGTACTTGTATAGTCTATATCTTGTTCTAAAGGCTGTTTTCTATTCTTCTCCTTCCTTTATATAGATAAGGTTATACACTCCTCTTAAGTCTAACGCAGTAAAGTATTAAGCTCCTGCTAGCTAATCCTGTAACTCTGTAATGTTTAGGAGCAGGTAGTAGTTTTTAATAGTAATATTATTAAGCTTCCTAAAGTTAATGTAAGGTTATAGCTTACTATCCTTCTTTAGAACAAATATAATAGGGTACCCTATAGGTAATTCTAATTGTCTAATAAATCCGTTTTTAAGGTTCTTCTAAATGTACTTACGTAGTACTTTAAGTTCCTTCTCTAATAACTAATATAGCCTCTTAAAAGTTAGGTTCTTTCCTTCCTAGAGCTTAATCTTGTAATCCTAGGGTTTATGCTTTAGCAGGGCTTTTGCTATAAGCTCTTCTTTAAACATCCTAGCATACTGTCTATATATATCTAGGATAGTAGGAGGTGCACTGTTCTTATTCTCCTTAACTCTTACTTAGGGACCTATAGGGCATTTAGCGTCTATAGAGTTAACTACTCTAATTTAGCGCGTCTTATTTGTTAAAGAGATATTATTAATCTCCTTCTTATCTACTAGCTGCGGTGTGCGCTGCGTAGGCTGCAATACCTTATTACTACAGGTACATTGCTTTAATAAAAGCTGTTCCTTCTTCTAGTTAATCTCTAGGTTATACTTTTATAACTAGGGTAGCCCTAATATAACATTATGCATAGCTATTACAAAGACGTCTAAGGTTACTTCCTTATAGTGTCTATAGATGCTAAGTAGGACATTAGTTACTTTGTGTGTAATCTCTAATTCCTCTAGCATAGGTTCTCTATTAGCTACTTAGAGTAGATAGGGTTTATCCTTGCGTTGCAGACGTAGTCTAGCTAGTACTACTGCCTGCAAAGAGATATAGCTTAACTATGCTCCTAAGTCTAAGAGTGCCTATATCTTTACTCTACCTATTGTTATAGGGAGTTTAATTAGTTAGTAATTAGTCCTAATCTAATTAATAGATTAATCCCTAGCGCTCTTAAGCGCTGTCCTAAAAAGGATTAGGCTGTCCTCTAAACCTATTAGCCTACTTTACTCCTTTATAAGTTATATAGCTAGGGTTAAGGCAGTGCTGCTATATCTAATTTATGCAGGTCCTATTAATTATTATTTATTAGGCTCCTTTAGCTAACAATAAGCTGTTTCTAGGAAAGTAGTAGTTAACATGTTTGTTAACAAGGTGCATCTTATAGGTGTTGTTTTTGTAATATGTCTAGGTTTTCTTGCATAGCTTCTTCTACGTAGGAAAGAATACGCTTCCTATTTTTTCTAATAGATAGATAGTGCATTCTTTGTTGTAACACGTAGTAAATAATAACACTCTATAGTATAGATTTCTTAAGTTTATGTTGTACTGCGGTGTATAGACCCTGTCTATACAGTATAGGTTTTCCTTAAGTAACTGTTGTTTGTGCTAGTGTAGGAATTCCTAGTAGTCTTTAATAGGTGTTGCAAGGCATTATTCTTAATACTTATAGTAAGCCTTGTTACACTAGTTCTCTAGTTCCTTGTTATCTTCTATGCTAGGAATAATAAGATCTTAGTGCACTTGTGCGTAAGCGTTATCTAGCGTAGGTTATAGGTTCTAGTAGTTAAAGCTAGCCTATTATGCGTTCCTATATTTCTTATAGCATGTTTGTTATTCCTTAGGTAAATCTTGTTTAAAGATCTTAGTGCTATTTGTTATTGTAAGGCTATCCTAACATTGCTTAGCAATCTAGTTAAGGTTGTTCTTCTAACTCTTAACTTTACTATCTGTTACTGTTTGTTAGTACAGCGTAGGTGCGCGTGATTAGCGCTTATAACAAGACTTAATATAGTCCTTATCCTTAGAACTAGACTCTAGGTCTTCTATAAGTTGTCCTATATCCTTAGTAATAATTTCCTATTTACTAGTATTAGCATCCTTAGTAGGCCTGCTAGTAAGCACGTTAAGCTATCTAAAGACCTTGTTCTTCTAATAACAGTTACGCGCAAAGTAGCCTAGTTTGCTACAGTTATAGCAGTCCTTTAACTTGCTACTATTATTATGCTTTCCCTTATTCTTGTTGTTCTAGCGAGCTAGGGGGCTCCTAGTCCTTTGTTTAGGTTAGAGAGATCTATAGCTACAGGGCTATAGTAACTGCTACGTGTGTTATTGTAGATGCGTTATCCTAAGTTAGGGTGATATTAGTTTCTACAGTTAAGATTATTATGCTATTAGTTGCGTAGTGCAGTAGGCTTAATGTTTACAACCTATACCTGTAGATTATCTTACAGTTCCTATTGCAACTTATAGATTTTAATATTAATTTTAATTAATGTGTTAATAAGGTTATTAAGGGTGTTAGTGCTTGCGCCTGTGCGTATAAGTTCTTTCTTAATTTTTAGTTTAAGACCTTACTTAAACATTGTTATTAACGTAGTGTTGTCCTAGTTAGTGTTAGTAGCTAATTATTAGAATTTAGCTGCGTAGTTAGTAGCTAACTTAACTTATTAGATATGTTAGATTTTATATTATATAATAGTAGGCTTATTAGATACGCTAAATACTAGCTTAATCTTAAGTTTAAATTAGTTAAAGTTGCTAACCTATTTGTCTACTTTATCTAGGGCGTTGCCTGCGTTGTACTATTAGATAAAGGGCTTAATCTACTTAAATGTATTGCTTTGCATGTAGCTAGCTACTAGAGTAACTTGCTTATTCTTAGGTACTTTCTCTCCTTAGAAGAGGAAGAAGAGGTTCTATTGCATAAGCTAGTTGTTAAAGCTTACTACAATCTCTATAGTAGAGGTTAGGTTTGTTAATATTTATAACGCTAGACCCTATAGTGCTAATGTTATTTATATCTGTGTCTCTAACACCTAAGTTGCTAGGGGTAGCACGTATTTCTAAGGTATTACTTATCTTAGGGGTGTTTAAAATGTTAAAGTTGTACTTTAAGCAAAGCTTGTAAGCACTAATTCTATTAGTTCTTAGGGATAAGTAATAGTTCTAGAACAGTAAGGGTAGACGCCTAGGTAAAACACCTAATAATAGCTAGGGTAATAATAAGTAGTATAGAGGGGACTATCTAGCTTAAAGGTTAGGTTAAGATTCTAAAGATAAACTTAATTAATAAGGTTAAACACAAACTATAAGGGTTGTGTTCCTACTAACTATATACTTAAGTTATCCTATACTGTCTTATAGTTTCTTATAAAGTCCTATAGGGGCCTTATAAGAACTGTAGGACTTCTATAGGAATTGTAGGACATTACGTAACTCTGTCTTACAGTCTTAGCTTAGACCTATGTGTAAGACATTATAGGACATTACGTAATAACTAAGCGTTGCGCTGATCCTAGTTGCGTTATTGTGATAAAGGTCCGCCTCGCGGTCCTCTCTTAGGATTGTAACAGGGAGCAACAGTAGTAGTAGTGCCCCTAGCCAGCGCTAACTAAAAGGCTGCTTAGAGTTTATATAGTAGATAATAAACAGGTTTATAGTGCAAGGGAGCTACAGCCTAATATAGTAGATACTTAACTAGGCTAAAGGTGCACTATAATACTACGTTGTGCAGCTACGTTAAGTAGATAGGGAAGGATAAGCTGCTGTATAAGAACTTGCACTTTACTATAGCCTAGTTCTATAGCATAGTGCATAGTATACAGGCTAAGGCTAAGCAGCTACTAGTAGAGGAGTTGCTGTTTTGCAGCGAGCAGACAGCAGGTTAAGTGCCCTAGATCCTATAGGAGCAGCTGCGCAACAACCTAACTAATAAGCAGCTAGGGTAGAACTTTTTAAAGGACTACTACACGCGCATGCCTATAGATAGAGAGAAGTAGCTGTTTAAGCGTGTAGGGCAGAACGCTAGCGTTAGGGAAAGATTTATTAAGCTAGGAACATATTTAGGCATTAACTAGAAAGTAGTAGAGCAGTATATAGATTAAGTAATTGCGTTTTAAGAGAAACTAGCCGCGTTAGTACATATAGTAGAAGGACAACCTACAAGGTAGCTACAGCTAAGCAGCATTTAACATAGCAATACTATTAAGGGGGCTACTATATATATTAGGTTTAGAAATTTAGGTCCTAAATTGTTGCTAAGATAGCTTGTGCACCTAAACGCTAGGGTTAACTATTAAGGCGCTAGGGTTAACTATTAAGGCGTTACAAGACAGGAGAGAGAAACACTAAAACTCTATTCCTCTGCCTACACGCCTGTTTCTGCCTACTATTATAGTTAAAATTAAGATAACTATACTTTATTTTATGCAATATTTTACTCTAAATCTAACGCTGTTTTCAGGATTAGAATCTAAGCCCTGGTTGTAGAGATGCACACCTATAAAGTAGTGTAGAGAGAGGAGAGAGGAACACTAGACCTCTACCCCTCTATCTGTACGCCTGTTTTTGCCTACCTCTATACTTAAATTTAAGATAACTATACTTTATCTTATAAAATATTTTACTCTACTAACTTATCCTGCGTAACATCTATGCTTTTTGTAATATCTACACCTTTTGTAATATCTAGGCTTTTTTGTAATATCTACCCCTTTTTTACAATATCTAACTCTTTTTTTATAATATCTAACTCTTTTTGTAATATCTAAACTTTTTTTTTTTTTTTCTTTCTAGCCTTTCTAGCCTTTCTAGCCTTTCTAGCTACTTTTACTAGTTTCTTTTTACTAGTATAATATCTATACTTTTTATAATATCTAAACCTTTTTTTCTCTATAGCCTAACTATACTAACTTGAAGTAAAACTTACTTCTACTTATACTCTACTAAGTTTAAATAATTACCTATAGTATTTTAGAGATAGAAAACTTATACCTTATAAACTTTATTACTTTACTTCTTATTCTTATAGCCTAAAACTATCTTTATATATATCTTTCTATTCTATTTAGATTTTATACTAACTAGAAAATTTTTCTATTCCTATTTAGTTTAATAAGTATCTAATAAAAAAGAAGAGTTATATAAAGTTAAAACCTTTATAAAGCTAATCTAAAAACAAAAGAAAAATATACATTAAATTCTATTTTAATATAAAAGTAAAGTAACTAAAAGTCTATAAATAGATCTTCTTCTTCTACTAGACTAATAGAGCTAGTAGAGCTAGTAGAACAACTTTTTTTATTCTTTTTTTCTTTATCTTTATTTTCTAAACCTTCTGTATACTCTAGCGTTTCTTTATTAAAGAAACTAGGACTAGAACTATTAGCAACTATAGTAAAGATACTAGAAAGAGAACTTACCTATTATCTAGCCCTAAGATAGTATATAGTCTATTACTAATATACTCTTCTAAATCTTCTTTATTAGTAACTAGAGTAACTCTATCTTCTACTCTATTGTTATAGTAAGTTATATAGTACTCTTCTTTTTTAAAAGAAGTAGCTATAATAATAAAGAATCTAGTATAGCCTTATACTAAGCCTAAAATAAACTACTAGTAGAAATACTCTCTATAGAAGTTATACTACTATACCTTTCTTATAAATATAGTTTACTATTGCGTAACTAAGCGCGTAGAGTTACATACGCAGCTTGTTTTCTAATAGAGCGTGCTAATTTAGTTAAGCCGCTCTACCCTAGCAACTCTAGTTCTAAGCGGCCCTAATACTAGCTAAACGCTTGTTAAGCAAGATTAGGTAACCTTGTTAGGTTTAATAGGTTAAGATAATAATTATGTGTATTATTAATTGTCTTGTATCTGTCTAGCTATAAGGTCTAATTTTAATAATAGCAGGGTAGTTACTGCGCTATCTCTTGGCGCATAACTCCTTTTCTACCTTTTACCTTAGTTAGGTATTGTCCTTATATCTAACACACCCCCTTAGCTTCAGCCCTATACAGCCCTTAAGCTAGATTTATCTACTTTTAGTTTACTACTAGTGCCTGCCTATAGTTTAGTAAGTCTGTCTAAATCTTAGCTAGGATCCTCTGTTCTATAGGCTCTACTAGTCTAAGTTGTAATAGGAAGGTCCTCTACTTATTCTATAGTAGTGCTTTAGTTAGTCTATCTGCTAGTATATGTGCTAATAGTACGTAAGTAACAGTAATAGTCTTCTTAGCTGCTTCTTATTAAAGCTAGTAATTGTAGATATCTACATGTTAAAGTTTAGTCTAGAGCTTTAATACCTCCTTGTTTATTAATTAGATAGTCTAAGTGTTGTTACACTAGATAGTAATAGTTAATTCTAGAAGTTGTATACTAAGCTTAGTTAATAGTTAAGAGAGGAAGATAGCTTCCTTAGTAACCTATAATAGAGCTAGTAATTTAGCTTCTATTACTAACGTTGTAACTATGTCTTGTTTATTAGCTCTCTAGGTAATAAGTCCCCTGTATAGCTTTATAGCATATCCTTAGGAGCTCTTCCTATCTATTATATTATCTATAAATAACGCGTTGCTTACAATCTTAAGATCTATACTACCTCTAATTTATAGTAATAGTTGTTAGATACTCTGTAGGTAGAGAAGGACTTAATCTACAGTATTGTAATATAGTAGTCTAGGATTAGTAAGGAATCTAGCAAGCCTAGATGTAGTAAACGCAATATCTAGTCTTGTAGTAACTGCTATAAAGAGCAGTAATCTAATCTTTTATTAATACTTATTAATCTTAGATGCTGTTGCAATTCTATTATAGGGTGTTAGCTTAATGTTTAACATTAGAGTATTATAACAAAGGTTAGTTCTCTCTACTAGCTAGCTAATCTTGTTGGCATATAATGCCTGTAATAGGAGGATCCTATAATTCTGTTAGTTTCTTATAACCTTAATTCCTAGGAACTATTAGAGATTGTGTCCTCTAGTTATTTTATACTTGTTTTAGAGGATCTTTAATGCCTAGACAGCTTCTTGCTTATTTGCCTGTCTATAGGCTATAATAATATTGTCTATATAGAAGAATATAATAACTCTACTCTTAGTAAGATAGTAGGGCTTGTGTAGAACTACTTTAAAGCCTTATTAAATAAGTGTTAATATAAATTCTCTCTGCTATAGAAGTAGTAAGATTTAAAGTTTATATAGTGCCTTGTTTAGCTGTAGGACTGTACCTAGTTTCTAATAGCTATTAGGCATCCTTATATATATTTCTTAGTCTATTACAGCATAGACAAAGGCATTTGCAACGTTATACTGCTTTAGCTCTATATTGTAGGCAGCTGCAATTGCTATTAACATTTAGAAGAACCTACTAGCTAGCGTTACTGCGTAAGTGTCCTCTAATATTACACTCCTTTATTAATTGCCTTAGACTACTAGTCTTGCTTTGTATTTTAGTAGGTAGTAGTTCTTATCTAGCTTATATGTGTACACCTACATGCAGCTTAAGATCTAATATCCTAATACCTAGACTTTATTAAGTAGAGCTTCTAACTAGGATTTTATTTAGTAGTAGCTCTGTAGGTACTCTTGTTTAGTATCCTTAAATTGCTTATATATTAGATAGTCTACTAGTTTAGAGCGCGTGCTTAGTAATAGTAGGAGCTAACTCTAGTAAAAGTTTAGTCCCTGCAAGAGTAGCTAGTTTAACTAGGCCTTGTCTAATGTCTTTCCCTAGTAGGTACTAATAGTTCTGCCTTATGTGCTAGCTAGAAAGGCTGCCTTCTATAGGATTGTTTATAAAGTTCTTTAGTTTTACGCTAGTGTTAATTCTAGCTAATTAGTACTTACTAGGTAACACCTAGTAGCTTCTAATTAGACAGCGCTCTAATGCGTTTAATCTAATAACAGGCAGCTTGTAAGCAGCACTACTAGTAGAGGAGTTAACAGCAGAGTTAGATATAGATAATTGTTTCTAATCTTTCTCCCTTAGTAGTACCCTTGTTAGTTAATAGGTTCTAGTGTTGTCTTAGAGTCTACAACTATGTTATCCTTATAGAAGGATTATGTTTCTAGTTCTAGGTAAGTTAGCTCTAGTAACTTAATGCTCTTAATCTATGCTATAATCTTATCTAGAGTGCTATATATAAGGCTGTCTATAAGCTCCTCTATTCTACTACTAAAGATTTTGTCTTTATTAAAGATAACATCTCTTATGCTAACTACCTTAGCTATAGATAGAACCTATACTTAGTAGATGTTAGAAAACTAGTATCCTACTAGGTATCCTACCTATGCTCTAGGGTCTAGGCGTTGTAGACGTGCCTTCCCTTGCAGGGTATTGCTTATAAGAGCAAAGGCCTTACAGCTATATGCCTTTAGGTATGCCTAGTTTAGCTTCCTTCTTGTTGTAGCAATTCTAGACTGCTATGCTGTAAACGTAAAGAATACGTTATATAGTAATCTCTAGTTGTTAGATATTTTTAGTGTTTAGTTATATAGGTAGACTACTACTCTTATAATTGCTAGCTATATTTCCTATAGTAGGTTTACGTCTAGTCTTATAGTAGGTTTGCGTCTAGTCTTATAGTGCGTGCCTTGTCCTTAATTACACCCCTAAGCGTTCTACACCTCTATTCTAGGCTTATGCGTTAGGTGCTAAAGGCTCTAATTAGATTAACTAGGCAGCGCACTAACGTGTAACCTCTAGCTTAGTTTTTATAACTTCTCTATTATACTTAATTACCTAAATTTTAATTTAGTATTAATAATAGAGGAATTAGATAAGTTTTAGAGGAAGTAGATAATTAACTTCCTAAGACAATTGTCCTTAAAGTAGAAGTCCTATAAGAAGCTAGAATACCTATTAGTAATAAGGAGTTAGCTCTTCTCCTTTATATAGCTTCCCTCTTTATATAAGTAGAAGTCTGTAGCTATTCTCTTACTAGGACCCTTGTTGTTTTGTTGTAGCCTTTAGCTTATCTACCTCTTTGTCTTAGCTTAGCTGTATATATTACACTAGACAGTTATAATGCCCTTAATCTCTACCCCCTTAGATTAGTAGATAAGGTGCTTAATAGCTGCTGCCTCTAGGTGTCCTATTTGCTTATGCTATAATAGTGCATCTACTTTTAAGCTAGATTACTTTTGTCTATTAATTTGTGCTATAAAGGCTGCCTTAGTTAGCTCTTCCTCTAGGATTTATTAACTAAACTACTCTGTTAACACTATAATTATGCTATTATCTAGTTATCTAAGTTAGGTTAGTTCGCTCTTTATGTCCTACTAGATTCCTTACTAACGTAGCTGTTAGAATAAGATAAGATTGCAAAGGATATCTAGGCACTAGGCTACGTTCTGTAGCTCTAGTATTGCTGCCCCTTTGTAGCTAGCTAGACAGAGCTAGATTGTTCTATACCCTTATATCTATACTTGTAAGTTTCTAGCCTATAGTTAATTGTTTGTAGGTAGAGGGCAAAGATTATAGATCTGCTTCTAGTTATTGCTAATATATATAGTTAAACTAGAATCTAGGATATAGCAGTCTTTTAGAGGGTAATTTAATAGCCCTATCTAAAAAGACATATTAATTATAGAGATTTACTAACCTTATAGTTACTTAAGTAACTGTTCTAGCGTATGTAACGTCTTAATTACAGGTGTCTATATTCTAGAGCGTTTGCTTACTCTTACCTATTCTTAAAAGTTAACATTATGTTTAAGCAGGACACTTACTAGTCTCTCTGTCCCTAGGTAGAGTATCTACTACTTAGGCGCCTTTTCTTTAAAGACGTAGTAATAGTTAACTAGCTTATAAGGTTGTTTACAAGCTAGGTATGTAGCACTATTAGTTTCTACTAAGCCTCCTAGGCGCTTAGATTTAGCTCTTTAGCTAGGTATTCTTAATTGCTAACCTATAGGTCTTCTCTTAGTCTTATAGACTAGGGTAGATAGCGCGCGGTTCTTACTGTACAAGGCGTCCCTCTTAGTGCCTAGGGTAGATACACTACCTACAGCAAGGGCAGAGTTAAAGTAATCTCCTACTACAAAGGCTGTGCCCTTATAGGGTTTGCTCCTTAAGTAGTCTTTACTTATATGTTCTTAGTAGCGTTTTATTATCTCCTTTTAGTTTATTCTAGTAAGGTTTAATTAGTTTTCTTTAAAATTGTCTGCCTAGTTAGACACTACCTTCCTTACTACCTTAAGAAAATCTCTTATTATAGTATTTAGATTAGTAGCCTTAGGAACTTATTCTGCTTCTATATTAGTAGCTGCGTAGTTATATTTAAGGAGCTAGGTGTCCTAGCTTCCTGCTACTCTTATTAGTTTAAGTGTGTTGTAGTATTGTTTGTAAGCTATTGCTCTCTCCTTATGTAAGCTTATGCCTATCCTCTGTTAGAGGCTAGTTACCTATTTGCAGAGAGATGTCTATAGCAAGTAACATGTCTTTTATAGATATAGTAACACTATACTCTATATAAGAGACATAATAGTGTTTAGGTTCTTCTATTCCTTTTTATAGGTTCTTTTATAGATTTTGTATTCTTCTAGCATAAGCTTAGATAGCTTAATGTCTTTATTATAAGATTGTAAGCCTAAGGCTAATAGGTCTTGTTTTTAAATAGGTAGTAATGCCTGTGTGTAGCTAGTTAATAGCGTGCCTTGCCTTGTTTGTTTAGATAAGATAGCACTAAGTGCTGGTTTGTATGCAGCAATCTGCAGAAGTCTTAGAAGTACTAGTTTCTCTACTAGTGTTGCAGTGCTGTCTAGGTTAATAATATCCTATACGTTTAGTTAGATGCATTAGGCTTTAAAGGCCTAATACTATACTTAGAAGAAGTAGTAGTCTATAAGGATTATTTCTTTCTATAGGTTGCGTAGGGTTAGGAATAATATGTTAGTAATTGTTTTTTATAGTAATAAATTAGTACTAGTAGTAAGACTCTTAATTGTTAGGTTTAATAGGTGTAACAGAGCTTGCAGGACTATACTTAAGTAATTAATTAATTTAATTAGTGTCTATTTTTCTATATAGAACGTGCTGCTTAAATATAAATAAAATGTGTAGGTTACATAATCTTGCTTAACAAGCGTTTAGCTAGTATTAGGGCCGCTTAGAACTAGCGTTGCTAGGGTAGAGCAGCTTAACTAAATTAGCACGCTCTGTTAGAAAACAAGCTGCGTATATAACTCTACGCGCTAAGTTACGTAACACACCCCCTAGTTAATCCTATATTAGGAACAACTAAACTAGGAGCGTGCCCTTAGTAATTATAGGGCTCTAATCTTAGATTTTTATATTTCCTTAGATATCTAAGATTACTACGCGTCTACAGCGTACTCTAGGTGCTCTTCCTTTTAAGAGACCTTTCTAACTTTTAGGCTGCTTTTATAAGTAGTTTGTTGCTAGTTTAGGCGCTTGTTTTTTAATAGCTGAATTTTCTAAGCCTGTAGCTAGCTATTAAGCTGCTTAGTTATAGTTAAGGTAAGCACTTCTTAGGTTAAGCATTTCTAGGTAGTAAGAGTGAGCGTAAGGACTATAATCTAGCAGCTTTACCTTTACTAACCTAGTTGCTTCCCTATATAAGCATCCTACCTGCTTAATTTCTCTATTTCTCTAGTTATATCTATTAATATGCCTATAAGTATACTAAATTATTTTCTAAGCGCCTAAGCACTCTCTAGCTAATTATTTCTAGCTTCTTAATTAGTTAAGAGCTTTATTATTAGACGTTGTCTAACTAATCTTGCTATTAACGTTTTTCTAGCTCTTTTCTAGAGGTTTTGCTAACTTAGGTTATAGAAATAGACTAAAACCTAGCGCTGCGCGCGCACTACTACTGCCTCTGCTGCCTAAGCTGCTGCCTAAGCTAGCTAGCTGCCAGCTGCCTGCTTGCCCTTGCCCAAGCCTGTAGTTGCGGCTCTGCCTACTCCTTTAGCAGTTGCTGCCACTACTACTGCTATAGCTGCTGCTACTGCTGCTGCCTACGCTGCCGCGCTGCTGCTGCTGCCTGTGCCTGCGCCTGCGCTGCCTGCCCCTGCCTTAGGCGCTCTAGTGCCTAGTGCGCGCAGGTTAATACCCTGCGCATACTGCGTGGACGCGCTGCTAGTAAGCAGCTTAGTTACACTATGCGTTAACAACGCTACCGCTAGCTGCTGCAGCAAGCGCTGCTAGCGTTGTGCCTTTAGGCACTCCTGCTGCCTACTCCCCCACCCTTAAGCTGCTTAGGCTAGAACTAGTAGAGGAGCTTGCTTCCTCTAGCAGAGTAACAACTTTAGTAAGTAACTTAGTTTTTAGATAATAACAGTAGCTAACAAGCGTTTAGTAGGCTACTAACCTACGTACTACTATCTAGGTAGTAAAGGGCCTGCTTGCAGATAGGTATAAATTTTAAGTACCTATTTGTAAGTAGGTTTATTAAGATAAAACCTATAGGGAGGGGGTTATCCTCCTACCTATAGTTAATTTGTTTTTATAAGCTCCTTAGCTGCTAGGCGTGCGCTTAAAAGAGCTGCTACTAGTAGTCTAGGGAGACTTATACCTATTTAGGGAGGGGGTTGTCCTCCCTAGCAATTTAAAGATCTTCTCTTTCTCTATTAACCTGCTCTTTTTCTGTAACTAAGTCTTTCCCTTCTTAACTAATGCTCTATAAGTTCAAATGCAACAGAAAGCGCTTATAAGCTTATCTAGGAAGCGCTTTTATTAGGCTGTTAGCTAGCATCTTACTTGTTTTAAGGTAGGTTACTTAGAGGTTTCTCTTAGCGTACTCTTGTTTTAACTACATATTTTAGATATCTACATAGCGCAGCTAGGTAGTAAGCTAATTGCTCTCTTTAACTACTAGTTAGATAGTTTGTTAGTTGTTATAGAAAATCTCCTACAGTACCCCTAAGTCTAGCTAAAGTTCTCCTAGGAATTATTTTAGAGCTACTAACTCTTTAGCCACATGCTCTAAAGCGAGTAATTTAGCCTTAGTAGTAGAAGTAGTTACTGTTAACTGCTGTGCAGCTTTCTAGATAATTAGACTACTAAAGAGCTGTATAATATACCCCTAGGAAGATTAACAGGACTCTCTATTGTTAGCAAATAAGGCGTCTCTATATATAAGCAGATAACTGCCTTTGTAAGCGCTGTACCTTATACCTAGATGCTTTATTTTATACAAATAAGCTAAAACCTAAGCAGCTGCTTTAAAGTAAGCTGCTCCTAGATTTATTAAATAATAAGATAGCTAAGAGGCAGTGTATACTATATCTAGTTAAATTATAATTACTGTATAGAGTATAGACCTAACTTGTTCTTAAAACGCTTTAACCTCTTGTTTTAAAGCTTCTCTACTATATTTAAGCAGCTCTTCTGTAGGAAATAGGATTGTAGGGAAGGTACTCTTCTCTACTATCTTAAATTTAGTAGCAAGCTTGTTAATATAGGAGTTGTACGCGAGAGTTATAGTACAAGCCTCTCTGTTTCTAATTATTTAAATACCTAGAAACTATTCAGCAGCTCTATAGTCTTTAATTTAGTATTTTTCTATTAATAAGCTTATTAGCTATTTAGTAGTAGCTTGATTGTTGCTGTAATAGGCAAGGAGAATATTGTTAACATAGAAGAGTAGCACTATTTTCTATTTAGGATTATAGAACAGGCACAGCTCTTCTTTTAATGCTAAGAGACTAAGCTTCTAGAGCGTACTAGAGAGCTCTTTATACTATAGGACTAGCAAATCGCGTAACCTGTATAGAGCTTATAGTAGTAGAATAACTTACTTAGGTTTCTTAAATCTATCTAGTAATTTACAGAGCACCTAAGGTTTATCTTAGCAGCTTGCGTTTAGAAACGCGCTAGTTACGTTATACTAATAGAGCTCTAGGTTAAACTAGGCTGCAATTGCTACTACAGTGCAAAATAAGTAAGTAGCAAGCGTTATAGCGTAGGTTAAGATAATTAAATCCTTTGCCTGTAGATCTCTACGTACGTATATCCTTGCCTTACATTTAAGGAAGTAGCTAACACACCTTACAGGCGAACAGCGCACACGACCAAACAGCGCACTTTTGCCAAGACTACACTAAATCTCCCTCTCTACACTAATGCCTTAACAACAGAGCAAAATTAACACGTTAAAAGAGTCTTAGATACAGCTTGCGCTTGCAGCTCTTTAAAACAACCCTAATCTCTTAGTATAACGCGCTGCAGCTGTCTATAGTACCTCTAAAACTACACTGCGCGCACAACGCGCTAGACAACCTTCACGCAACAATTCTATAGCTAACTTACAGAATCTAACTAATGCAGAGGAGGAGGTTATTATTATATACGTTCTTAAGCTTGTAGAGTATAGGCACCCCCTTAGCTCTTAGATGTAGCTAATATAGCTAATTGTCTGCGAGAAGAGCGTAGTTTAGGCCCTATTAGCTTAAACTAGGCTAGTATGTTTATTTTATGTACGCTAGAGCTTAAAGTAAAGTTTAATTATAAGTATAACTACAAGAGAGCCCTCTATAAGGATTCTAGAGTTATATAGGGCTAGTTTAGCCTTATAGCTAATATTAAAGCTAAGTACAGCATCCTAGACGCTAACACGTATAACTTTAACAAGACAGGCTTTACAATAGGCTAGATAAGTAGTAGAGTAGTTATTACAGCTACTAATTTACTAAGACAACTAAAGTTAATACAGCCTAGTAATAGGGAGTAGGTAATAGTTACTTAAGGCGTTAACGCAACTAGATAGGCAATTCTACCCTTTATTATCTTTAAATTGCGCTGCTACCCTTGCTCCTAGTTTAAGGAAGACGCCCTGCTCCTAGGTTAGAGCTTTTCTAACTCTAATAACAGCTAGACTAGCAACAAGCTTAGTTTTAAGTAGTTAAGGCACTTTAACAGGCATACAAAGACGCGCACTGTTAGTACCTACTATATACTTATTATTAACAGTTATAAGAGCTACAACACTGTAGTATTCTACTAATACTGCAAAGATAACAAGATTGTGCCTGTATGCATACCTCTGTACTTATCGCACCTCTTACAGCTACTTAATGTAGGTTGTTTTACCCCTTTAAAGCAGGCGTATAGGGACTAGGTTAACAAGCTAGTACGTACCTAGATAACCTACATTACAAAGCTAGAGTTCCTGCTATGCTTTATACACGCCTACAACAAAGCTATTACTCCTAGCAACATCTAAGGAGGGTTCTAAGGGGCTAGACTAGTCCCTTTTAACCTACAACAGGTTATATTAACCCTTGATATAAAGCTACAGACTCTATTACTACTACTCTCTACTAACAAAGAGCCCTAGCAGTTGCAAACCCTAAAGAACCTTATTAAATTTAGCTCTTAATTAACTCTAATTTAAGACAAGTATAAGAAGCAAATAGGTAGCTTACTAACCTCTGCTACTAGCGCGCTTAATTACCTTATAAAGGGGGCTATAGGTATAGCGCATAAGATAGCTTTGCTTAAACAAGAACGCGCTAAGCTTTAAGCAGCCCTAGAGGCTGCTACAGAGCGTAAATTACGCAAAAGGAAGCAAGTTTAGGCAGGAGGGACACTAATAGTTAAAGAGGGCTAGTGTTTAATTGCTCTATAGGAGTTTAGCGCGCATAGTAATAGTAAGAAGCTAAAGAAGAGGGTACGCGCTAAAGGGGGTAAGCTATTACAGCGACGCTGTAGAACGTGCAGAGAGAGTAGGCACAATGTACAAACGTGTAAGAATAAAGTAGAAGAGGTCTCTAAGTAATATTACAGCTTGTTACAGGCTAGAAAGGCGCAGAGTGCAGCGTTCTAGGGCATAATGTAGTATAATAGGGGAGAGTCTTGGCAAAAGTGCGCTGTTTAGTTGTGTGCGCCGTTCGCCTATAAGGTGCGTTATCCTAGTTAAATTTGTAGGTAAAGACCTATTTAAGCGGCAGGGGCCTTAATAAGGCGCTTAATTAGTTAATTTCTCTCTACGTTTCCTTCTTAATAAGCGTGTCTATCTCTTTTTAGTAGGCCTAGCAAAAAGAGCTCCTAGTAGGTAATAGAGTAGATCTTTCTATTTGTTTAGTAGTAGAGGGAGCTTATCCCTATGTAACTAGCGCTTGTTTTAAGTAACTAGTCTTTCCTTTTTTAGGGTTAAGGCAATAATTACTGCATAGGCAGTAAGCAGCTCTCTTCTATCTATGCTATATTTGTTCGCATGTTTAAACAGTAGGTAAATAAGCTAGGCGTATCTGTAATTATTTATTGCTTATTACAGAGTACTAACCTACTCTATTATTGTTAGCAGTAGGCTTGTTGCGCTTGCAGTTCTCTATCTAGTAGCTCTGTCTTGTAGGCGGGCCCTAGACTCTCTGCTAATACGCGCGTCTCCTGCCTGCCTTATCTGCTCACGTTAATCTTTAAGAAGGTATTAGAACAAGCAGCAAAGCAGGTCTTAGTAGATTATTAAGATCCTTACTATCTACTAGCTTGCTCCTTCTTCTACAGTTAAGTGCACTTCCTGTAAGCTACTAGTTAGATTATCCTCCTTATTAGGAGCTTCCCTACCTATACTAAACTGCTCTAGTTTAGGCGTTTAGTTAGGGGAAAGTAAACCTGTTTCTTAGCGTTGTTCTGCACAGATCTCTAGCAGCTTGCTAGCTAAGCTTGCCGCGCGTGCAGTATCTATCCTAGGGGCTCCCTCTCTACTAGACTAGCCTTCTAGCAATTAAGGTTCTCCCTAAGTGTTACCCCTAAGCTAGTGCTTAGTAGACAAGCTAAGTAATAGGTCTCTTTGTTTAAGGGGAGCTCTATTGCTTCTCCTACCTCTATCTTATTAGGTTTATGTAGAATATCTACAACTACTTCTACTTCTTAGACTGTAAGGGCTAACAACTTATCTAATTTGTTGTAAAAGAGCTCCTTATTAAAGGTTACGTTACGTGTTGTAATTACCTAGTTTAGTTTAGGGACCTATATCTAGTATATGTTAGAAGCTTAGTACCCTACTAAGTATCTAATATAACCCCTTAGAGTTACTTTAAAGCTTCTCTGCTTACGCCTAGCTGCTTGTTCCCTGTTTAGGGGATACGCTCTGCAGCTATAGGCGTATATCCCGCTCTAATTAGGTCTTAGATTGGCTGTTAGTGCTCTTACCTGCTTAGGTTTGTACTAGCAGAAATAGTAAGTAAACTAGCAATTAAGCTCTTTGTTTAGGCTCTAGAGCTTGTTTAAGTGAGTTAGACTTATGTTATAGAGCTATGTTGCTGCTGCTACAACCTCTAGCTAGAGCTTCTTAGGTAGGTTTGCACCGCTCCTTATTTTAATAGATTTAGTAATTATTTCCTGCCCTACTCTTTCTGCTGCCCTGTTTAGCTTGTAGGTATATAGAGGTATACGCTTAATATCTATTCCCTTATTAATCGCCTAGCGCTTATATTAGGAGCTCCCTTGCTATAGGAGAGTAGCAGTATTATTATCTTAACTTATCTTACAGATGTAGAGCTTGTACTAGGTACGTACCTAGCTTAAGAAACTTGTAAGTACCTATAGTATCTCTACTTAAGTCTTCCTAGAAGTAAGTACGTAAAGAGCTTCCTACTATAGTACTCCTTAATTAAAAGTATCTATAATTTGCTACTCCTTCCTATAGGCATATTAAACAGATCCTAGCTAATTCTCTAAAAGGGTTTAGTAGGTTTTTCCTATTTCTATTAAGATATAACTTGCTTAGTGTAGGTTGTTAAGCAGACCTTATAATCTTTTTAGAGTGTACTGTTAATGTGTACGCTGCGCACTTGTTTTACTAGTGCCTTTAGAGCTTCTAGGCCTAGATGTCCTGCTCTAGCGTGCTAGAGGTGTTTAGTAAAGCTTTATAGGTAAGACTTATACAATTATTTTATTACTACATTAAGGATTAGTAGGTAGTAGGATAGTAGCTTGTATTTAAAGAAGGTAAGGTTGTAAGCGCGCTTAAGGGTAGCACATATAACGCTCCTATTTAGATTATTAATATACCCTACTTAGAGTAAGCTATCTAGCCCTAAGTACTAAACTCCTTTCTCTTAGAGGCGTGCCTTAGAAATAATGTTAATGTAGAAACCTTCTACTACTACTATATCCTTAAGGAGCAGGTCTTCTGTATATAGGCTGCGCTTTCTGTGTAACGCGTTTTTAAACAAACAAGCTCCTTATCCTACTACTAGAAACGCTTGTGTGCCTACCTCTATAGTGTTAGTAGAGTTAGCTAGGCGAAATAACCTAGGTATAAGCTAATCTGCGCTATTAACTAAGTGTGTAGCTGCTCTATTATCTAAAATTGTACTCTCTAAGAGCAGATAAGCGTTAAAATCTATAAGGTTATAAACCCTAGGTTTCTTAGCTAGGTTGCTTAGTTACATTATTTTTAGATTAATTAGAGCAGCCTGTAACGACACAGGATGATAGAAAGCTCCAGAATGCGTGTGTATCCGCTGCGAGGTGTCTAGGAGCACTGGGATAGGTAACACAGAGACAATTCTATTCCTATAGGTCTTGTACAAAGAATACTCAAAAACTATCTATCTATAGATAATTCTCCTTGTGCCTTTATACTGCTAGAATATAGGGAAGTTTAGAATGCTATAACCAAGTTACAGGCAGGAACAGAAACGTAAAGGAGCTAAGTTAGAGGTAAATTAGGGTGTAACACTTTTTAGAGACTAGTGCTTTACACTACCCCCTCCTGTGTAGGCAGATTGTCCTAGATACGCGTAAGTAATAACAGTTGTTATTTTGTAGCGTTAGTGCGTCAATTTAGCGTCTGTTCTAGGTTTTTAGTTAACTTAGGTTGTTGTTTTAGTGTTTTGTTGTTGTTTTTATCTAAAGTAAAGACAACTTTTTTTTTTTTTTTTTTTTTTGTTTGTTAACTCTGCTGCCTAAATCTAACGTGACAACGAGCTGTATTGTAACTTAATTAGAGGGAAACAGGTTTGCTATTATTATTATATCTAATTTCTGGGACGCGTCGCGTAGGTATATAAACAATCAATCCCTACACCTTTCCTAACTCTAACAGACACTATTTCTTGCTGTAAGTATCCCTACGCTCTTTTGATTGTTCCTATGCTAATGCTCCTAGGTTTGTTAATTAGTTACTATGCTAATACCAGTCCCGCCTAGAGCTCTTGCAGTAGCCTATTAGGTTATCTGCCTTTGTTCAATTTAGGCCTTTGCGAGGGGGAGGAAGGTAGACTACGCCTTTAACAAGGCGTTGTTGTTAAAGTATGCTTATTGCACACTTTAAAATAAGAAGTGTTATCTAGTAACTAGACTTTTCTTTACTCCTGCTCTCTAACTAATACTAATAGTTATAGGTTCTAATTTACGTTAGTCCTAAGTATGCTACTTTTTTATAACAACCTTGTTATGTAGGAGGAGGAATCTAGGGGTAAGGCGGTAGGAGAGGCGGCGGAGGAGGTAACAGAGGCAGCACTAGAGGCATAGCGTAGCCTTATAGCATTAGTAATAGCTCTAGCGAGTGTGGTGCAGGTGGCGACTGCGCAGCTCAAGGGAGTTACCGCTAATAACGTGTTGCTGCATTAGTACCACGCTAGTACAGCGCAGGGCTAGGTAATAGAGGAGATAGTAGAGGGTTTGTTAGTGTTAACTAGGGAGGTCATTAAGCTGTAACAGGAAATAGCCCTTTATAGCTCTAGAGTTAGAGGTAAGTTAGTAAAGCTAGCTCTGCTTCCAGCACCTAAAAAAAAGGGTGCTCCTAGGTTGTTAGATGAAACTAACAACAGTGGCTCTAAGGAGATAAGTGACATCAAGAACCCTTAAAAAGAAAGGGTTTCTCTAGCTATATAGTAAGGAGGATTTCTTTTATTGTTATCTATTGTATAAACGCAGTTAGAGGCGTTTTAGAGTTAATAGATTTCCTTTGTCCTTTTCTGAATTATAATATCTTTATTTGCCCTATAATTCTTAACCTTCTTCCTATGCTATAATCTATTCGTTTAATACCTTTAGTAGACTAGGCTGCTCTAGGTACTTGTTGTGATACGCCTTTAGCTTATAGGGTGCTCCTGTAAAGTTTTTTGCGGGATACTAAGTTAGGTCTAGGTTATAGCTAACCTAGCTTACATGGTACTTAAGACTACAGCGGACCAACCTACTAGCTAGGATTTCTTAGACCTCCCATTCCTCTACTCCTTGAATAGGAATACCTGCGGGTTTTAGAGCTTCCTAACTAGGCAACAGGTTATCTAGATCCTTACACAGAACGTTAGGTGCAAATACGTTGTGTATTTTTAAACTAGGGGGAAGTTTCAAGCGATATAAGTAACTAACCTATTCTAGGACCTTAAAGGGACCTTCCTACTTGTTAGATAGCTTTTAGCTTAGTTGCTTACTTGTTAAGTTTTTAGTAGAAAGGTACACTTTGTTACCTACAGTCTAGTTAACTAGGTTGCGATAAGCGTTAACTGCAGAGCGCATGCAGTCTTAGGCTTTCTCTATATTCTCCTTAGCTACCTTCTAGGCGTTGTGCATACAGGTCGCTAATACTAAGGCCTCCTTATAGTTAAGTTGTTCCACAGGGGTTACTGCTGTATTAGCTCCTTTCTAACTCTAGCTCTGTTTAGGTTAGCTACTATAAATTACTTAGTAAGGTAATATTCTAATTAAGGAATGTGGCAGAGTGAGTTAGGCACGATCTATAATTAGTAGGAGTTTAGACTAGTTATCCTAATAGTACAAGACGAAGGGACAGAGCTGTTAGTCTATATACTTGTTTATAATCTCTATTTAACCGTTGGTTTCCTTGTAATAGGCAGTAGATAGCTTGACTTTCACACCTATAATTTGACAGAATTCTGTCCAGAAAGTAGAGATAAACTAGGGGCCCCTGTTGCTTACTATTGACTTAGGGGTGTGTCTGAACTAATACACCCATTGTATAAACAAGTTTGCTATCCTGCGTGCTGTAATTGTTTTATAGTATAGGATTGTAATAGCTTGTTTAGTTAGGCGATTAATAATGACCATGATCTGGTTATACCTAGCTTTGTCCTTAGGAAAATCCTTAAAATTAATGCACAAATGTTGCATTAGTTTGTTGGGTATTGGCAAGGGATGCAAGTACCTACAGAGTTAGGTCTGTCTTGGATGGCCTCGGCGACATAGGATGCAGTTTCAGACATATCTTTTACATGTAGCACTTATACCTTTCCAGTAATACTGTTGTGATAGCAGTTGGTAGGTCTTCTTGGCACTAGGGTAAGCAGTTGATAGTTGGTTATGGGCTTCCTTAATTAGGCGGTAAGGTATTAGGTGGGGTATAACCAGGATGTTGTTTTCTTTCTATGTTATACGCTGTAAGATGCTCCACCATAAGTTCAAACAAGTTATCCCACTGCCTCTTAAATCCTAGGTTAGGACTTCGGAGGGCAGGGGTAACCTTTGTCCACATGTAGTGAAACCATTCTAACTTAGGTACTTGTCCCTAGATAGCAGCACTCAGGAAGCGCGCTTTGAAAAGTAGAAACGTGTCATCTTTTCCTATTTAGAGTTAATCAAAAACAGCCTAACTTTCAGCTCTCTTATTCCTAGTAATAAAGTAGGAGCAGAAAAGCGTTATCATTTCCTCTGCGCTCTAGAACTGGTCCGTTTCACAAGACAAGTATTAGGGCTTAAGGTATTCCTTAGCGAGCCTAGAAGTATATCCCTATACCAGAGCTATACAAGCTTGTTCTGTAGGATAGTAATCTGAATTAATGTTAAGTCAGTCCTGAATCAAGGCTTGCCACTGTCTAAAAGTAGGGTCTTTTCCATCACTTAATTCGTTAATAGCTAGTGTGCGTTCACTAAGCCTAGGGTAGTAGACTAGGGTCTCAGACTAGAACCTTTTAGGAGGTTGCTAAGATTAAACAAGGGGAGACTCTGTAGTAGGCACAGGTACATTTTCATAGGGAAGGGATTAGGCCTAAAGCTGGGCTACTTCAGCCCTTAGTTAGTCAACTAACTTATAAAGATTTACCTGTTCTAAGTCTAATTTAGTATTGCTCTTGCTAAGCGTCTAGGTGTTAGTTAATCCCTTAGCGGGCGCTGTTGCCTGTCCTTAAGTAGATTGTCTAATAGGTTCCTTTAAACCAGGGTTAGTAGTGCCTAATATTAGTAGTAATCTAATTTAGGTAGGTTATTGATAATCTCTAAGTCTTTATCTTAGCGTAATCTAACGCGACTTTTCTAAAGTAATCCTAGAGCAGTAAGTCGCAGGAAGTTCTAAACCTAAAGGCTTTAGTCGTTAGGAGGTCTCTAGAATCCCAACTATTAGATAGACAATAATTAGGACCTATATAGTTTATAACTAAAAGGGGTCTAAATCTGCTTGGTACACAATAACTAAACAAACTTGCAATATTATTTAGAGGCTGTTACTAGCTAGGACAAGTTTTTAAGTATAATGTAACAACACAGGATGATAGAAAGCTCTAGAATGCGTGTGTATCCACTGCGAGGTGTCTAGGAGCACTAGGATAGGTAACACAGAGACAATTCTATTCCTATAGGTCTTGTACGAAGAATACTTAAAAACTATCTATCTACAGATAATTCTCCTCGTGCCTTTATACTGCTAGAATACAGGGAAGTTTGGAATGCTATAACTAAGTTACAGGCAGGAACAGAAACGTAAAGGAGCTAAGTTAGAGGTGAATCGGGGTGTGACACTTTTCAGAGACCGGTGCTTTACACAGCCTGTACATTGCTAGGAAACTTAACTTTAGGTAGGATACCTTTTACTAGTAGAGCTGTTATTGCTAATAGAGCTTTTAAGGTCTAATTAAGCTGCTTAATTGCCTTCCTAGTATCTGTATACTCTTAGCTCTTAAGCCTCTAGAGAGTATCCTTGCGATAGCTTTTGCTTATGTAGATAGGCAGTAAGGAGCTCCCTCTAACTGCTGTCTCTAGGCGTTAGCAGTTAGTTAGTTTCTACTTATAAGTTTCTCCTTTTTGTTTATAAGGGCAGGAGTACCTACTTAAGCTCTTAGAGTTAGTAGTAGGAGCTTAAGTAGTATCTGTTTAGCTTCTAAACGTTGCAAATACTCCTAGGTTATCTTTCCCTACTCTTATAGTGTGCTTATGCATTAAACCACTAAAGACCCTACTTACTTTGTCTAAATTAAGTGAATTAAGCCCTAGGATACTATCCTAGATAATCCTTTGGTTTATAGTACAAGCCTAATCTAGGGCGATCCTATAACTTAAGGCATCTAAGAAATCCTGCACAGCGAGCGCCCTATTAACCTCTAGAAGCTTATATAACTTAGCTCTTCTATAGAGGTATAACTACCTGTTGTACCAGTCTTGTAGAGCAGCTCTTAACTATTTAGCCGCTCTAAGATGCTGTTGGTATTCTGCCCTAACCTAGTTCTAGGTGCTAACATCTGTTAGAGCGAGCTCCTCTTTTAGTGCTTGCACGAGCAATTGCAGCGTTATAGTGTTATTAGTAACAAGCTTTACTATTACTAGTAAGAGAATTAATAGTAATACTATTATGTTAACCTAGTTCTAGATCTTCTAAAGGCGCTCTGCCTTAGCAGCCTACTTGCTTGCTCTAATCTTGTATCTAAGGAGCTCCTTGTTATAGTTCTTAACGCTTGTTTAGCCTAGAGGCTTGTTAGGTTAGGTGCTCTAGCTTTAAGTAGATTAAGCTAGTAGTTAAGTAGGGAGCGAGCCTATAATAGGTAGTTTAGGCGCTCCTTTGTGCATGCCTAGGGCTTCTTTAGCGTCTAGATCTACTATATCCTATACGTTACAAAGCTTAGCGTGCTACGTAAGTTAGATATACTAATTAGGCTAATTAGATCTTGTTTTAAGCTAATAGGGTCCTGTAGGGACACCTAAGAGAGCTTGCTTATTATAGTTAACAAGCTTGCCTATAGTAGCGTTTAGTAGGGATAGAAAGATAATTAGGTAATTAGAGTAGTTAAGCTAAGTCTAACAAGCTCGTTTACTAAGTGCGCAGGGAGATCTACTATGCTTAGGAAGCTAGGCTTATAACTGTAATAGAGCTTACAGGACTATACTTAAGTAATTAATTAATTTAATTAGTATCTATTTTTCTATATAGAACGTGCTGCTTAAATACAAATAAAATGTGTAGGTTACGTGATCTCGCTTAACGAGCGTTTAGCTAGTATTAGGGCTGCTTAGAACTAGCGTTGCTGGGGTAGAGCGGCTTAACTAAATTAGCACGCTCTGTTAGAAAACAAGCTGCGTATGTGACTCCACGCGCTTAGTTGCGCGACAATAGGTTAAGATAATAATTATATGTATTATTAATTGTCTTGTGTCTGTCTAGCTATAAGGTCTAATTTTAATAATAGCAGGGTAGTTACTGCGCTATCTCTTAGTGCGTAACTCCTTTTCTACCTTTTACCTTAGTTAGGTATTGTCTTTATATCTAACAAACCTACATATTTTATTTGTATTTAAGCAACACGTTCTATATAGAAAAATAGAGACTAATTAAATTTATTAATTACTTAAGTATAGTCCTGTAAGCTCTGTTATAGTTATAAGCCTAGCTTCCTAAGCACAGTAGATCTCCCTACGCACTTATGAAACAAGTTTGTTAGACTTAGCTTAACTGCTCTAATTACCTAATTATCTTTCTATCCCTACTATCTAAACGCTACTATAGGCGAGCTTATTAACTACAATAAGCAAGCTCTCTTAGGTGTTCCTACAGGACCCTATTAGCTTAAAACAAGATCTAATTAGCCTAATTAGTATATCTAACTTACGTAGTACGCTAAGCTTTGTAACGTATAGGGTATAGTAGATCTAGACGCTAAAGACACCTAAGTTATGTATAAAGGAGCGCCTAAACTATCTATTATAGGCTTGCTCTCTACTTAACTACTAGCTTAATCTACCTAAAGCTAGAGCACCTAACCTAATAATCCTCTTGTAGGCTAAACAACAAGCGTTAAGAACTATAACAAGGAGCTCCTTAGATACAAAATTAGAGTAAGTAAGTAGGCTACTAAGGCGGAACGCCTTTAGAAGATCTAGAACTAGGTTAACACAACAGTAGTACTATTAATTCTTGTAATAGAGCTTGCAGGACTATATTTAAGTAATTAATTAATTTAATTAGTATCTACTTTTCTATATAGAACGTGTTGCTTAAATACAAAGGAAATATATAGGTTACGTAATCTCGCTTAACAAGCGTTTGGCTAGTATTAGGGCTGCTTAGAACCAGCGTTGCTAGGGTAGAGCAGCTTAACTAAATTAGCACGCTCTGTTAGAAAATAAGCTGCGTATGTAACTCTACGCGCTTAGTTGCGCAATATACCCCTAGTTAATCCTATATTAGAAATAACTAAACTAGAAGCATACCCTTAGTAATTATAGAGCTCTAATCTTAGATTTTTATATTTCCTTAGATATCTAAGATTACTACGCGTCTGCAGCGTACTCTAGGTACTCTTCCTTTTAAGAGACCTCTCTAACTTTTTAGGCTGCTGTTGCAAGCAGTTTGTTGCTAGTTTAGGCACTTGTTTTTAATAGCTAAATTTTCTAAGCCTATAGCTAGCTATTAAGCTGCTTAGTTATAGTTAAGGTAAGCACTTCTTAGGTTAAGCATTTCTAGGTAGTAAGAGTGAGCGTAAGGACTATAATCTAGCAGCTTTACCTTTACTAACCTAGTTACTTCCCTATATAAGCGTCCTACCTACTTAATTTCTCTATTTCTCTAGTTATATCTATTAATATGCCTATAAGTATACTAAATTGTTTTTGCGCGCCTAAGCACTCTCTAGCTAATTATTTCTAGCTTCTTAATCTATTAAGAGCTTTATTATTATCTAACTAATCTTGCTATTAATGTTTTCCTAGCTCTTTTCTAGAGGTTTTACTAACTTAGGTTATAGAAATAGACTAAAACCTAGCTGCTGCGCGCACTGCTGCTGCCTCTGCTGCCTAAGCTACTACCTAAGCTAGCCAGCTGCTAGCTGCCTACTCGCCCTTGCCTGCGCCTGCCCCTATACCTGCGCCTACTCCCTTACCCTTACCCTTACCTAAGCCTGTAGTTGCAGCTCTGCCTGCTCCTTTAGCAGTTGCTGCTGCCACCACTGCTATAGCTGCTGCTACTACTACTGCCTACGCTACTGCGCTGCTGCTGCCGCCTGTGCCTACGCCTGCGCTGCCTGCCCCTGCCTCAGGCGCTCTAGTGCCTAGTGCGCGCAGGTTGATACCCTACGCGTACTGTGTAGACGCGCTGCTAGCAAGCAGCTTAGTTACGCTGTGCGTTAACAACGCTACTACTAGCTACTATAGCAAGCACTGCTAGCGTTGTGCCTTTAGGCACTCCTACTACCTACTATATATATTTTCTTTAAAAAAAGAGTAGTTAAGTAGTAGACTAATAGCTTATAGCCCCTCTACCCTTAAGCTGCTTAGGCTTAAACTAGTAGAGGAGCTTGCTTCCTCTAGCAGAGTAACAACTTTAGTAAGTAACTTAGTTTTTAGTTAATAATAGTAGCTAATAAGCGTTTAGTAGGCTACTAACCTACGCACTACTATCTAGGTAGTAAAGGGCCTGCTTATAGATAGGTATAAATTTTAAGTACCTATTTATAAGTAGGTTCTTTAAGGCCTATAGGGAGGGGGTTATCCTCTCTACCTATAGTTAATTTGTTTTTATAAGCTCCTTAGCTGTTAGGCGTGTGCTTAAAAGAGCTGCTACTAGTAGTCTAGGGAGACTTATACCTATTTAGGGAGGGGGTTGTCCTCCCTAGCAATTTAAAGATCTTCTCTTTCTCTATTAACCTGCTCTTTTTCTATAACTAAGTCTTTCCTCTCTTAACTAATGCTCTATAAGTTTAAATGTAATAGAAAGCTCTTATAAGCTTATTTAGGAAGCGCTTTTATAAGGCTGTTAGCTAGCATCTTACTTATTTTAAGGTAGGTTACTTAGAGGTTTCTCTTAGCGTACTCTTATTTTAACTACATATTTTAGATATCTACATAGCGCAGCTAGGTAGTAAGCTACTTGCTCTCTTTAACTACTAGTTAGATAGTTTATTAGTTGTTATAGAAAATCTCCTACAGCACCCCTAAGTAGTAGGTAATAGAGTAGATCTTTCTATTTGCTTAGTAGTAGAGGGAGCTTGTCCCTATGTAACTAGCGCTTGTTTTAAGCAACTAGTCTTTCCTTCTTTAGGGTTAAGGTAACAATTACTACGTAGGCAGTAAGCAGCTCCCTTCTATCTATGCTATATTTGTTTGCATGTTTAAACAGTAGGTAGATAAGCTAGGCGTATCTATAATTATTTATTAAGCTTATTACAGAGTACTAACCTGCTCTATTGTTAGCAGGCTTATCGCGCTTGCAGTTCTCTATCTAGCAGCTCTGTCTTGTAGGTAGGCCCTAGACTCTCTGCTAATATGTGCGTCTCCTGCCTGCCTTATCTACTTATATTAATCTTTAAGAAGGTATTAGAACAACTAGTAAAGTAGGTCTTAGTAGATTATTAAGATCCTTACTATCTACTAGCTTACTCCCTTCTTCTATAGTTAAGTACACTTCCTGTAAGCTACTAGTTAGATTATCCTCCTTATTAGAAGCTTCCTGCCTATACTTAACTGCTCTAGTTTAGGCGTTTAGTTAGGGGAAAGTAAACCTGTTTCTTGGCGTTATTCTGCATAGATCTCTAGTAGCTTACTAGCTAAGCTTGCCACGCGTGCAGTATCTATCCTAGGAGCTCCCTCTATACTAGACTAGCCTTCTAGCAATTAAGGTTCTCCTAAGTGTTACCTCTAAGCTAGTGCTTAGTAGACAAGCTAAGCAATAGGTCTCTTTATTTAAGGGTTAGAAGCTCTATTACTTCTCCTACCTCTATTATCTTATTAGGTTTATATAGAATTTCTATAACTACTTCTACTTCTTAGACTGTAAGGGCTAATAACTTATCTAATTTGTTGTAAAAGAGCTCCTTATTAAAGGTTACGTTGCGCATTATAATTACCTAGTTTAGTTTAGGGACCTATATCTAGTATATGTTAGAAGCTTAGTACCCTACTAAGTATCTAATATAACCCCTTAGAGTTACTTTAAAGCTTCTCTAATTACGCCTAGCTGCTTGTTCCCTGTTTAGAGGATACGCTCTACAGCTATAGGCGTATATCCTGCTCTAATTAGGTCTTAGATTAGCTGTTAGTGCTCTTACCTGCTTAGGTTTGTACTAGCAGAAATAGTAAGTAAACTAGTAATTAAGCTCTTTGTTTAGGCTCTGTAGCTTATTTAAGTAAGTTAGACTTATATTATAGAGCTATGTTACTGCTGCTACAACCTCTAGCTAGAGCTTCTTAGGTAGGTTTGCACTGCTCCTTATTTTAATAGATTTAGTAATTATTTCCTGCTCTACTCTTTCTACTGCCCTGTTTAGCTTGTAGGTATATAGAGGTATACGCTTAATATCTATTCCCTTATTAATCGCCTAGCGCTTATATTAGGAGCTCCCTTGCTATAAGAGAGTAGCAGTATTATTGTCTTAACTTATCTTGCAGATACAGAGCTTGTACTAGGTACGTACCTAGCTTAAGAAACTTATAAGTACCTGCAGTATCTCTACTTAAGTCTTCTCTAGAAGTAAGTACGTAAAGAGCTTCCTACTATAGTACTCCTTAATTAAAAGTATCTATAATTTACTACTCCTTCCTATAGGCATATTAAACAGATCCTAGCTAATTCTCTAAAAGGGTTTAGTAGGTTTTCCTATTTCTGTTAGGAGATAACTTGCTTAGCGTAGGTTGTTAAGTAGACCTTATAATCTTTTTAGAGCGTGCTGTTAATGTGTACGCTGCGCGCTTGTTGTACTAGTGCCTTTAGAGCTTCTAGGCCTAGATAACCTACTCTAGCGTGCTAGAGGTATTTAGCAGAGCTTTGTAGATAGGACTTATATAATTATTTTATTACTGCGTTAAGGATTAGAGAGTAGTAGGATAGTAGTTTGTATTTAAAGAAGGTAAGGTAGTAAGCGCGCTTAAGAGTAGCACATACAACGCTCCTATTTAGATTATTAATATACCTTACTTAGAGCAAGCTATCTAGCTCTAAGTACTAAACTCCTTTCTCTTAGAGGCGTGCCTTAGAAATAATATTAATGTAGAAACCTTCTACTACTACTACATCCTTAAGGAGCAGGTCTTCTGTATATAGGCTGCGCTTTCTATATAACACGTTTTTAAACAAATAAGCTCCTTGTCCTACTACTAGAAACGCTTGTGTGCCTGCCTCTATAGTGTTAGTAGAGTTAGCTGGGCGAAATAACCTAGGTACAAGCTAATCCACGCTGTTAACTAAGTGTGTAGCTGCTCTATTGTAACGACCTGCGATAGAATTGTTTGGTGTTGTGGTGTTCTGGAGCTATCCTTAGTTGGTATTAGTCTCACCCTTAGCAAAGCTGCGCAAAACCCGCGCTGCTCGCCATCTTCGGGGAGACAAGTATTATTCTCGTTATAGAAGATACCTATAGCCATCCCTCCACTATCTATCCCTGGTGTGAAGCAAGTACTATTGCCTATAACCAGAACCTTACATCTATTATCTAAAATTGTACTCTCTAAGAGCAGATAAGCGTTAAAATCTATAAGGTTGTAAACCCTAGGTTTCTTAGCTAGGTTGCTTATTATTTTTAGATTAATTAGAGCGGCCTGTATATTGTTAGGAAACTTAACTTTAGGTAGGATACCTTTTGCTAGTAGAGCTGTTATTGCTAATAGAGCTTTTAGGGTCTAATTAAGCTGCTTAATCGCCTTCCTAGTATCTATATACTCTTGGCTCTTAAGCCTCTAAAGAGTATCCTTGCAATAGCTTTCGCTTATATAGATAGGCAGTAAGGAGCTCCCTCTAACTACTGTCTCTAGGCGTTAGTAATTAGTTAGTTTCTACTTATAAGTCTCTCCTTTTTGTTTGCAAGGGCAGAGGTACCTACTTAAGCTCTTAGAGTTAGTAGTAGGAGCTTAAGTAGTATCTGTTTAGCTTCTAAATGTTGCAAATACTTCTAGGTTATCTTTCCCTACTCTTATAGTGTGCTTATGCATTAAACTACTAAAGACCCTACTTACTTTGTCTAAATTAAGTAAATTAAGCCCTAGAATACTATCCTAGAAAATCCTTTAGTTTATAGTATAAGCCTAATCTAGGGCAATCCTATAACTTAAGGCATCTAAGAAATCCTACACAGCAAGCGCCCTATTAACCTCTAGAAGCTTGTATAACTTAGCTCTTCTATAGAGGTATAACTACCTATTATACTAGTTATGTAGAGCAGCTCTTAACTATTTAGCCGCTCTAAGATGCTTTTAGTACTCTACTCTAACCTAGTTCTAGGTGCTAACATCTGTTAGAGCGAGCTCCTCTTTTAGGGCTTGCACTAGTAATTGTAGCGTTGTAGTGTTATTAGTAACAAGCTTTACTATTACTAGTAAGAGGATTAATAGTAATACTGTTATATTAACCTAGTTCTAGATCTTCTAAAGGCGCTCTGCCTTAGCAGCCTACTTACTTACTCTAATCTTGTATCTAAGGAGCTTCTTATTATAGTTCTTAACGCTTGTTTAGCCTGTTAGAGGCTTGTTAGGTTAGGTACTCTAGCTTTAGGTAGATTAAGCTGGTAGTTAAGTAGGGAGCGAGCCTATAATAGGTAGTTTAGGCGCTCCTTTATGTATACCTAGGGCGTCTTTAGCGTCTAGATCTACTATATCCTATACGTTACGAAGTTTAGTATGCTACGTAAGTTAGATGTACTAATTAGGCTAATTAGATCTTGTTTTAAGCTAATAGGGTCCTGTAGGGACACCTAAGAGAGCTTGCTTATTGTAGTTAATAAGCTCGCCTATAGTAGCGTTTAGTAGGGATATAAAGATAATAAAAAGATAATTAGGTAATTAAAGTAGTTAAGCTAAGTCTAATAAGCTTGTTTGCTGAGTGCGCAGGGAGATCTACTGTACTTAGGAAGCTAGGCTTATAACTGTAACAGAGCTTACAGGACTATACTTAAGTAATTAATTAATTTAATTAGTATCTACTTTTCTATGTAGAACGTGTTGCTTAAATATAAAGGAAATGTGTAGGTTATATAATCTTACTTAACAAGCGTTTGGCTAGTATTAGGGCTGCTTAGAACCAGCGTTGCTAGGGTAGAGCGGCTTAACCAAATTAGCACGCTCTATTAGAAAACAAGCTGCGTATGTAACTCCACGCGCTTAGTTACGCAATAATTCTCTTACTAGTAATAGTAAAGCTTGTTACTAATAACACTACAACGCTACAATTACTAGTGCAAGCCCTAAAAGAGGAGCTCGCTCTAACAGATGTTAGCACCTAGAACTAGGTTAGAGTAGAGTACTAAAAGCATCTTAGAGCGGCTAAACAGTTAAGAGCTGCTCTACATAACTAGTATAATAGGTAGTTATACCTCTATAGAAGAGCTAAGTTATTTAAGCTTCTAGAGGTTAATAGGGCGCTTGCTGTGTAGGATTTCTTAGATGCCTTAAGTTATAGGATTGCCCTAGATTAGGCTTATACTATAAACTAAAGGATTTTCTAGGATAGTATTCTAGGGCTTAATTTACTTAATTTAGACAAAGTAAGTAGGGTCTTTAGTAGTTTAATGCATAAGCACACTATAAGAGTAGGGAAAGATAACCTAGAAGTATTTACAACATTTAGAAGCTAAACAGATACTACTTAAGCTCCTGCTACTAACTCTAAGAGCTTAAGTAGGTACCTCTGCCCTTGCAAACAAAAAGGAGAGACTTATAAGTAGAAACTAACTAATTACTAACGCCTAGAGACAGTAGTTAGAGGGAGCTCCTTACTGCCTATCTATATAAGCGAAAGCTATTGCAAGGATACTCTTTAGAGGCTTAAGAGCCAAGAGTATATAGATACTAGGAAGGCGATTAAGCAGCTTAATTAGACCCTAAAAGCTCTATTAGCAATAACAGCTCTACTAGCAAAAGGTATCCTACCTAAAGTTAAGTTTCTTAGCAATGTACAAGCTGCTCTAATTAATCTAAAAATAATGCAACTAAGTAACCTAGCTAAGAAACCTAGGGTTTATAACCTTATAGATTTTAACGCTTATCTACTCTTAGAGAGTATAATTTTAGATAATAGAGCAGCTACACACTTGGTTAACAGCGCAGATTAGCTTGTACCTAGGTTGTTTCGCCTAGCTAACTCTACTAACACTATAGAGGCAGGCACGCAAGCGTTTCTAGTAGTAGGACAAGGAGCTTATTTGTTTAAAAACGTGTTACATAGAAAGCGCAGCCTGTATATAGAAGACCTGCTCCTTAAGGATGTAGTAGTAGTAGAAGGTTTCTATGTTAACATTATTTCTAAGGCACGCCTCTAAGAGAAAGGAGTTTAGTACTTAGGGCTAGACAGCTTGCTCTAAGTAGGGTATGTAAATAATCTAAATAGGAGTGTTGTATGTGCTACTCTTAAGCGCGCTTACTACCTTACTTTCTTTAAATATAAGCTACTATCCTACTACCCTCTAATCCTTAATATAGTAATAAAATAATTATATAAGTCTTACCTATAAAGCTCTACTAAACACCTCTAGTACACTAGAGCAGGTTATCTAGGCCTAGAAGCTCTAAAAGCACTAGTATAATAAGCGCGCAGTGTACATATTAATAGTACACTCTAAAAAGATTATAAGATCTACTTAATAACCTACGCTAAGCAAGTTATCTCCTAATAGAAACAGGAAAAACCTACTAAACCCTTTTAGAGAATTAGCTAGGATCTGTTTTATATGCCTATAGGAAGGAGTAGTAAATTATAGATACTTTTAATTAAGGAGTACTATAGTAGGAAGCTCTTTACGTACTTACTTCTAGGGAAGACTTAAGTAGAGATACTATAGGTACTTACAAGTTTCTTAAGCTAGGTACGTACCTAGTACAAGCTCTATATCTGCAAGATAAGTTAAGATAATAATACTGCTACTCTCCTATAGCAAGAGAGCTCCTAATATAAGCGCTAGGCAATTAATAAGGGAATAAATATTAAGCGTATACCTCTATATACCTACAAGCTAAACAGGGCAGCAGAAAGAGTAGGGTAGGAAATAATTACTAAATCTATTAAAATAAGAAGCAGTGCAAACCTACCTAAGAAGCTCTAGCTAGAGGTTGTAGCAGCAGTAACATAGCTCTATAACATAAGTCTAACTTACTTAAACAAGCTATAGAGTCTAAATAAAGAGCTTAATTGCTAGTTTACTTAATATTTCTACTAGTACAAACCTAAGCGGGTAAGAGCACTAACAGCTAATCTAAGACCTAATTAGAGCGGGATATACGCCTATAGCTGTAGAGCGTATCCCTAAACAGGGAACAAGCAGCTAGGCGTAATTAGAGAAGCTTTAAAGTAACTCTAAGGGGTTATATTAGATACTTAGTAGGGTACTAAGCTTCTAATATATACTGTATATAGGTCCCTAAACTAAACTAGGTAATTATAACGCGTAACGTAACCTTTAATAAGGAGCTCTTTTATAATAAATTAGATAAGTTATTAGCTCTTACAGTCTAAGAAGTAGAAGTAGTTATAGATATTCTATATAAACCTAATAAGATAATAGAGGTAGGAGAAGTAATAGAGCTCCCTCTTAAATAAAGAGACCTATTGCTTAGCTTGTCTACCAAGCACTAGCTTAGGGGTAACACTTAGGGAGAACCTTAATTGCTAGAAGGCTAGTCTAGTATAGAGGGAGCTCCTAGGATAGATACTGCACGCACAGCAAGCTTAGCCAGCAAGCTGCTAGAGATCTATGCAGAACAACGCTAAGAAACAGGTTTACTTTCCCTAACTAAATGCCTAAACTAGAGCAGTTAAGTATAGGCAGGAAGCTTCTAATAAGGAGGATAATCTAACTAGTAGCTTACAGGAAGTGCAGTTAACTATAGAAGAAGGGAGCGAGCTAGTAGATAGTACGGAGGAGCATTTTAAAAGTCTTTTCCCCCTCTAGTTAGCGCACAGGGTAGTGTTAGGGGTGAATTAGCCTAGGTTTCTTATAACGTGTTCTCTCCGCTTTCTCTCTTCTGCCTCCTCTACCTTCTCTATCTACTTTTATCTACAATTTATTATGCTAGTCTTTAATCTTGCAACTTGTGCTCTAATTATAGCCTATAAGGCTAATAGGAAGATAAATTAAGAGATAACTCTGTTAACTAGTGTTAAGAAGCGTACAATTAACTTAATCTACGCACAAGCGATTAAGAGAGGCTTTAATCCTGCTGTTAGACCTATTTAACTAGAGAATAAGCATGTTAAAGATAGAGTGCAATCTAGGAGGCCTTTAAAACAGCAAGAGGCCTTTAAGAAGGTTGTAAACCTTATAAGATAGGATTGTTATAGCAGAGAGAACACCTGTGCTGATATTGCTGGTAATCTTAGTTAAGATAGCCTAGATATCTTAGCCTCTACAGTGTAGAGAGTACTTAGAAAAGCAGGCTATAAGAAGACAAAACTAACAAGGAAACCTAGGTTAACAAAACAGATAAGGAAGGAGAGGCTAGCTTGGTGTCTTAAGCATAAAGATTAGACTATTAAGTATTAGAAGAACGTTATCTAGACTAATAAGACTGCTGTAGTACTCCTTTATTAACGTAGAGGATACAGAGTCTAGAGAAAGGTAGATAATGCTGTTGTTAAGAGCTGTATTTAGGAGAGATAGAAAGGATACTCTAAGTTTATGTTTTAGGATTGCTTTACATATAAGAAGAAAGGTCCTTGTTACTGCTAGACACCTAAGACAAAGCAAGAGAAGGAAGAGGCTATAAGGAAGATTAATAAGTTAAACTAAGAGATAGAGCCTTTAATAAAAGAGAGGTAGGAGCTTATAACAGGTATAGAGAGGCTTAGTCTACGTACAAAGCCTAGCAAGAAACCTTAATAGAGATAGAATTAAAAGAATAGCAAGCTATTATAAGGTAAAGGCTTAGGTATAGACTATTAGCGCTACTAGTTAATTATTATAAAGCTAAAGCTAATTCCTTTTGCAAAAGAGTGTATAAAAGAGAGGCCTAGTACACTAGTTTAGGAGGACAAAGCACCTGCTTATAATTACTATATACAAAGTGTAGTGTATAGCTAAGAGCATATAGCATAGCTACTTTAGTGTAGTAATTTACTAGATCTAAATGCTATTAAGCCTTGCTAGTTCTAGATAAAGAGATATACAATAAAGAAAGGAGCACTAAAGAGTAGAGCTTAGTCTATTTAGATATAGAAACAGTGTTAGGATAAGCTACCTTAAGAGAAGATTTAGAGCTAGATTAAGCGTATTCTAGTCTATATCTAGAAGATTATAAAGTTAGATAGAGGTAAAAAGTACAAGGAGGGCAGAGATGTACGTAGGACTAATGAAGTTAGATTAAATTTATTAGGCCTACTACTCCTAACACTACCCCGTGCGCTGACTAGGGGAGGGGGAAAGACTTTTAAAATGCTCCTCTGTAAGGATCTTAATAATCTACTAAGACCTGCTTTGCTAGTTGTTCTAATACCTTCTTAAAGATTAACGCAAGCAGATAAGGCAGGTAGGAGATGCGCGTATTAGCGGAGAGTCTAAGGCCTACTTACAAGACAGAGCTGCTAGATAGAGAACTGCAAGCGTAACAAGCCTGCTAATAATAGAGCAGGTTAGTACTCTATAATAAGCTTAATAAATAATTATAGATACGCCTAGCTTATGTACCTACTATTTAAACATGCAAATAAATATAGCATAGATAAAGGGAGCTAATTACTGCCTACGCAGTAATTGTTGCCTTAACTCTAAAAAAGGAAAGACTAGTTGCTTAAAATAAGCGCTAGTTACATAGGGACAAGCTCCCTCTACTGCTAAGCAAATAGAAAGATCTACTCTATTACCTACTAGGAGCTCTTTTTCGCTAGGCCTGCTAAAAAGAGATAGACACGCTTATTAAGAAGGAAATATAGAGAGAAATTAACTAATTAAGTGCCTTATTAAGGCCCCTACTGCTTAAATAGGTCTTTACCTACAAATTTAACTAGGATAGCTACTTCCTTAAATGTAAGGCAAGGATATATGTACGTAGAGATCTATAGACAAAGGATTTAATTGTCTTAACCTACGCTAAAACGCTTACTACTTGCTTGTTTTGCACTATAGTAGCAATTGCAGCCTAGTTTAACCTAGAGCTCTGTTAGTATAACGTAACTAGCGCGTTTCTTAACGTAAGCTACTAGGACAAACCTTAGGTGCTCTATAAATTACTAGATAGATTTAAGAAACCTAAGTAAGTTGTTTTACTACTATAAGCTCTATATAGGTTATATAATTTACTAGTACTATAGTATAAAGAGCTCTCTAGTACGCTCTAGAAGCTTAGTCTGTTAGCTTTAAAAGAAGAGCTATACCTGTTCTATAATCCTAAATAGAAAATAGTGCTACTCCTCTATATTAACAATATTCTCCTTGCTTATTACAACAACAATTAAGCTGCTACTAAACAGCTAATAAGCTTGTTAATAGAAAAGTATTAAATTAAAGACTTATTAAGGTTGTATATCTAGGCAAGCCTAAATAGTACTAGTTAGGTTAGTTTTTAGAGAAGAGTACAGTGTCTAGAATAGTAAGGTAAGATGCGTCTAGACGAAGTCTAATATAGCAACTAAGAAGTATTACTAGCTAGCAACAGGATTACCTAGTAGGAGTAGTAATTCTAATAACTAACTTAATTGTTAAAGTTAAACACAAACTATAAGGGTTGTATTCCTATATACTTATATACTAAAGAAATCCTATAGCTTACTTATTAAAGCGTAAGCTTGTAATACTAAGCTGTAAATCTGTTAGATTCTTGTACTCTAATCTAGAGTATAGGATCTTTAAGATCGTGGGTGGTATTAGACCGTGGTCCTAGTAGTGCCTGAAGGGCCTTCGTGACGATAGGCTGTGTATATAGCTAGTCAGCGTACTCTAAGGCAGAGTATACGCTAGGTAATAGATAGTTACAATAGGGCACTTGTACTGTAGGCAGAGTAGATGTCTTGATTCTAAGTAGCTCCTGTGTCTGAATTTAAGGTAGGAGGATTAGCCCTTGCGCTCTAGGCTGATTTGCCTCTTAGCGTTAAGCTTGCCTTAACTTAACCTTACCTTAACTAGACCTTAGGCCTTATATCTAACACACCCCCTTAGCTTTAGGCCTATCTAGCCCTAAAGCTAGATTCTTCTACTTTTAGTTTACTAATAGTCCTTCTAGCTGTTAGTTAATTGCCTCTACCTAAATCTTAGCTAGGATCCTTAGTTTAGTTAATTCTACTAGTCTAAGTTGCTTTAGGAAGGCTAACTACTTGCTTAATAGCAGTGCCTTAGTAAGTCTATCTGCAAGCATCTTAGTTAATAGCATATAGACTACTGCAATAGTGCTGTTGCTAGCTTCTTGTTAAAGCTAATAGTTGTAGATATCTATATGTTGCAGCTTAGTCTGCAGCTTTAAGACCTCCTTGTTAATTAACTAGATTATCTAAGTGTTATTACATTAGATAGTAATTGTTAACTCTAGAAGCTTAATTCCTATCTTAGTAAGTAGTTAAGAGGTGAACATCGCTTCCTTAGCTACCTAGGACAGGGCTAGGAGTTTAGCCTCTGTAGTTAAAGTAGTAACAGTGTCTTGCTTGTTAGCTTGCTATGCAATAAGTCTACTGTACAGCTTAATAGTATATCCCTAGGAGCTTTTCCTATTAAGGGTGTTGTCTGCAAATAAGGTGTTGCTAGCAACCTTAAGATTATATCTACCTCTAAGCCTAAGGGACTATTAGCAAGTACTCTAGAGATAGAGTAGGACTTAATTAGTAGCATTGTTATATTGCTGTCTAGGGTTAGTTAGGAACTGTGCTAGTTGTAACGTTGCAAAGGCAACGTCTAGTCTAGTAGTTACAGCTGCAAAGAGCAGAGATCTAATCTTTTATTAATATCTATTAATAGTAGATAGAGTAGCACTGCCTTTAAATAGCTTTAGCTTAATACTACCTATTAGCGTGTTGTAACGCAGATCTGTTCTATCTACTAATTAACTAATCTTGTTAATATAAGATGTCTAGGACAGGAAGATCCTTTTGTTGTCTTAGTCCCTAGTAACTTTAATACCTAGGAACTATTACAGGTTATATCTACTAGTAATAGTGTATTTGTCTTAAAGATGCTTAACAGCTTAGTTAGCCTCTAACTTGTTTGTCTTACTGTAGGCAATAATAATGTTATCTATATAGAAGAATATAATAATTCCTTTCTTAATTAGGCAGCATAGCTTATGTAGGACTACCTTAAAGCCTAGGTTAACTAAGGTAGTTATAAATTCCTTCTACTACAGCAATAGTGATATCTAAAGGCTATATAGAGCTTTGTTAATCTTTAGGACTATTCTAGTCTTCTAGTATCTGTTAGGCATTCTTATGTATACCTCTTAATCTAGGCCTGCGTGGACAAAGGCATTAGTAACGTTAAACTGCACTAGCTCTAGATTGTAAGTAGTAGCAATTAATATTAGTATTTAGAAAGATCTGCTAGCTAGTGTTGCTGCGTAAGTATCTTCTAAGGTAATATTTTATTGCTAATCGCCTTAGACTATAAGTTAAGCTTTGCACTTAAGTAGATAGTAACTCTTGTCTAGCTTGTATATATATACCTACATGCAGCTTAGGATCTAATGTCTAGCAGCCCTAGTCTGTTTAGCTAAGACCTTAGACTACAACTTTATCTTATAATAACTTTTAAGATACTTAAGTTCTGCAACTTTAAATAGTTAACAGAGTAGGTAATCTTTAAGTCTTAAATATGTCTCTAGCAGCAGTAGTAGCTGACTAAGATGTAGCTTCAGTCCTTGCAATAGCATCTGCTTTAGCTAAGCTTTATTAATAGTCTTGCCTTAGTAGGTGCCTATAGCTCCTCCTTACAGACCTGCTATAAATACAGCCTTCTATAGAATTAATTGTAATATTCCTTAATAGCGCGCTGTTAGTAATAATTCTAGCTAATTATTAATTGTTAGGTAGTCTAAGCGAGACCTAGTAGCTCCTAATTAGTTAGCGTAGTTGCTTTGTACTCTGTCCTAGAGTATAGTTTAGTTATCTACTGTGGCTAGAGTACGTTGAACTGGCAACAGGAGGTTTGTAAGCAGGACTACTAGTAGTAGAGTTAATAGTAGAGTTAGATATAGATATGCTGTGCTTCCTATCTTTTGCCCTTGATAGTAACCTAGTTAGTCTGCTAGTTCTAAGGTTTTAGTGTCTATTACTGTGTTGTCTTTGTAGAATAACTAGGTTTCTAGCTCTGCATGCGTTAGCTTAGGCAGCTTAACGCTTCTTGTCTATATTGCAATCTTATTAAGAGTGCTGTGCATAAGGTTGTCTATAAGGTCTTTAGTCTTGCTACTAAAGATTTTGTCCTTATTAAAGATTACGTCTTAAGTGCTGATTACCTTAGCTATAGATAGGACCTAGACTTAATAGATGTTTAACAATTAGTATCTAACTAGGTAGCCTATCTATACTCTAGGATCTAGACGTTGCAGTTGTAACTTTCCTTACAGGGTGTTACTTATAAGCGCAAAGGCTTTGCATCTATATGCTTTTAGATAGGCCTAATTTAGTCTTTGCCTTAATATAACAATGCTAGCTTGTTAGGCTACAAAGGTAAAGAACATATTGTATAGTAATCTCTATTTATTTAACAATCTTAGTGTATAGTTGTATAGGTAGACTGCTGCTTAGACAATCTCTAGCTACATCTCCTATAGTAGATTAGCGTCTAATCTTATAGTGCGTGCCTTGTCCTTAATAACACCCCCTAAGCGTTTAGCGCCTCTATTCTAAGCTTGTGTGTCTAGTGCTAAAGGCTTAAGTTAAATTAACTGCGCAGTGCACTATTAAGCTACCTCTAGTTTAGTTACTATAATCTTGCTATTACATTTAATTACCTTAACTTAAATCTAATATTAATAGTAGAGGAATTGCACTAGTGTGTCTAGGAAGTAGATAATAGATTTACCTATGCGATTATCCTTAAAGTAGAAGTCCTAGAGGAAGCCTAAGTAGTAATTAGTAGCTAAGAGTTAGCTCTTTTCCTTAGTAAAGCTTCCTTCTTTATATAAATAAAAGTTAATTGCTATTCTCTTGCTAGGTCCCTTGTTATTTTGTCTAGGCGCTTAACTAATTTGTCTCTTAGTCTTAGCTTGTCTACACGTATTATATTAGACAGTAGTAATGCCCTTAATTTGCACCTCCTTAGATTGCTAGACAAGGTGTTTAATAACAGCTAGTCCTAGGTAACCTATTTGCTTATGCTATAGCAGGGCGTTAACCTTCTAAGGTAATTGTTAATTCCTTAAACTAACTACAAATAATGCATTAGCTAGTTCTTTAAGGACCTATTAGTTATGTTATTTATTAAGCACTATAATAGTAGTGTTATCTAATTATCTAAGCTAAGTTAGTTTACTCTTTATGTCCTACTAGATTCCTTGCTATCTAAGTTGTTAAAAGGATATAAGATTGCATAGGATGTCTAGATACTATACAGTGTTCTAGAGTTTAAGCATAACTATTCCTTTTAGGCTAACTAGACAGAGTTAGATAGTTCTATATCCCTAGATCTACACCTAGGAGTTTCTAGCCTATAGGTAGTTGTTGTTGTCTAGTAGACAAAGGTTGTATATCCTGTCCTTGTTGTTAGTAATGTGTATTATAGATCCTAAGTCTAGGATAAAGCGATTTTTTAGCAGGTAGTCTAGCTGTCCTGTCTTAAACGACGCTGCGACTATAACTGCATTAATAGTTAAGATTCTCTAGCCTTAGAGTTATTCTAATAATACCTCTAGAGTATAAGACGTCTTAATAGCTAGTGTCTAAGTGCGCGATTGCTTATATACTCTTACCTGTTCTTAGAAGTTAACGTTATGTTTAAGTAATATACTTACTAGCCTCTCTGTTCCTAGTTATAGTGTCTACTACTTAGGCGCCTTTTCTTTAAAGACGTAGTAATAGTTAACTAGTTAATAAGGTTGTTTACAAGCTAGGTATTAGGCACTATTAGTTTCTACTAAGCCTCCTAGGCGCTTGGATTTTTGCTCTATAACCTTGCAGTAGACCTAGTAGCCTACTTGCTAGTTGTTTCCCTCTTATCTTAAAGACTAGGGTAGATAGCGCGCTTTGTCCTACACTGTCTAAGGCGTCCCTCTTAGTGCCTAGGGTAGATACACTACCTACAGCAAGGGCTAAGTTAAAGTTACCTGCTACAAAGGCTGTGCCCTTATAGGGTTTACTCCTTAGGTAGTCTTTACTTATATGTTCTTAGTAGCATTTTATTATCTTCTTCTAGTTTATTCTAGTAAGGTTTAATTAATTCTCTTTAAAGTTGTCTGCCTAGTTAGGCACACCCTTCCTTACAGCCTTAAGAAAGTCTCTTATAACTGCGTTAGAGTTAGTAGCCTTACAGACTCCTTCTACTTCTACATTTGTTGCAGCATAGTTATATTTAAGCAGCTAGGTGTCCTAGCTGCTTACTACTCTTATTAGTTTAAGTGTAATATAGTATCGCTCGCAAGCTATTGCTCTCTCCTTATCTAAGCTAGTCCCTATCCTTTAATTAAGGTTAGTAACCTACTTGCAGAGAGACGTCTGTAGTAAGTAGTATGTCTTTTGTAGGTGTAGTAACACTATACCCTAGATAAGGGACGTAATTATATTAAGGTTCTTCTATTCCTTTTTATAGGCCCTTTTATAGATTTTGTATTCCTCTAGCATTAGCTTGTATAGCTTAATGTTATTATTGTAGGCTTAGAGACCTACAGCTAATAGGTCTTGCTTTTAGACAGGTATTATTAACGCTGCTCTAGCAGCTAATAGCGTGCCTTGTCTTGTCTAGTCTAACAGGATAACATTAACTGCTAGCTTGTATACAGCAATCTGTAGCAGCTATAGAAGCAATAGCTTTACTACTAGCGTCTGTATTATATCTAGGTTAATAAGGTCCTATATATTTAGCAATATGCATTAAGCTTTAAATGCTTAATACTATACTAAGTAGGAGTAGTAGTCTACAAGGATTGTTCCTTTCTGTAGGTCGCGTAGGGTTAGGAGCAACATATTAGTAATTGTTACTAGTTGTAGCAATAGTAAATTAGTATTTGTAGTAATAAATTAGTATTAGTAGTAAGACTCTTAATTGTTAGATTCTTGTACTCTAATCTAGAGTATAGGATCTTTGAGATTGTAGGTGGTATTAGACTGTAGTCCTAGCAGTGCCTAAAGGGCCTTTGTGACGATAGGCTGTGTATATAGCTAGTTAGCGTACTCTGAGGCAGAGTATGCGCTGGGTAATAGATAGTTACAATAGGGCACTTGTACTGTAGGCAGAGTAGATGTCTTGATTCTAAGTAGCTCCTGTGTCCGAATTTGAGGTAGGAGGATTAGCCCTTGCGCTCTAGGCTAATTCGCCTCTTAGCGTTAAGCTTGCCTCAACTTAACCTTACCTTAACTAGACCTTAGGCCTTATATCTAACAAAATCTTACGTAGCTTTTTATAAGCTTTGTAAGCTAATTACATACGTTAATCCTTCTTACGCGCTAAGGCGTAAGCTTATAGATCTACTTGTAAGCTAGTTATATAATCTATTCTGTGTGTTATCTATTACTAGCCTGCTGTAGGCTTTGTTAGGAGATTACTAAAATAATTAGCTATAGAGATCTAGGATTGTAACACTATCCCTCTCCCTATTAGATTTGTCTTAAATTATAATTATGTCTTTATAAGCGTGCTCTACATCTTATCTTTAAGGTCTAGCCTTTGTTATATCTTCTAATTCCTAAAAGAAACAACTACGCCTTGCCTTAGAAATATAACAACACAAAACCCTTACTTATATACCCTATAACTATTATTTTACTAACAACTAAGAGTGCTTTGTTATAGCATTAAAAAGTTTGCGTTATTTAAAATGTTCTAAGTGTGTACATATTAGGCGTCTATGCGTAAACTTATCCTAGGAGTTATTAGACTATACTTACAAAGAGTATAAAGCAAAAGTAGAAGTAGATAAAAAGCTGCTTGCTAAAGTAATTGCGCAATTATTGCGTAATAAGAAGATTCTTACGCAGGCAAAGGACAGAGCGTATTATAAGGCTAAATGCCTAGCAAATAAATTAGAGGAATTAGGCAAGGATGTTTAAGCAGAGGAGTTAAACTATCTAGCTACAGACGTGTTAACAGGTTATTCTCTAGCTATATAGGCTACCCTTAATCTAATTAATACTTCTGCAAATTTTAGTACTAGTTTAGTAGTTGTTAACAATTTGTAAGGTTTATAGTTAGTTCCTAAGTGTTTTCTAAGTTAGGGTATCCTAACTACTTAACTAGATACTTAGTGCTGCGTCTTTTTCCTTAATATACTATTATTTTTTTAACATCCTACTTAACTTCTCTATTAGCTTAGTAGTAGAAGTCTTTCTAGATTAGTGTTTTAGGGTTAGCTAGTTCTAACAGCAAAATATAGAATATAGGGTGTACTCTTGCATCCTTAGGTAGCGCAAGTTAATAGGTAACTAGGCTAATTTGTTTAGAAATGAAAAATAATCTAACCTTAACCTTGTCTAGTTTTTTTGTTAGTTGCTGTGTGCGTAGATTCTTTATAAGGAGATAGACTCTATCTCCCTCCTTTAGCAGAGGCGCTGTTTTTTATTTCTTATTAACGTAAGAAATTGCTTGTAACTAAGCTTTAGTAATATTTTCTAGCAATTTTTAGTGTACTTCCTTTAGTGCTTTAACTAAGGATATTACTGCTTCTATTTAAATATTACTGTCTAATAACCTAGTAAAGAGATTTAGGTGTTGCCTATGTGTTACAAAGTACAGCGTATAGCCTGTAGCTTCTAAAGTCTTGTTATTGTACGCAATCTGTGCTATAGGTAACAGCAAAACCTAGTTGTCTTGCTGCTGGTTGCTGTAGATCCTTAAGTATGTTTCTATAGTTTAATTTGTACGTTCTGTCTGTCTGTCTATCTGTAGATAGTATGCTGTAGATAGCTTCTTCTTAGTACTAATTACCGCAAGCAACGTGGTCTAATAGTTTAATATAAAGAGCTTGTCTCTATTACTAATAATAGATTTAGGTATACTATAATGTTAGATAATGTAGTCTTTAAAAACATAGGCTAACTACTTAGTAGTATAACTATATCTAAATAGTATTATCTTAGCATACTTAGTAAATTAGTCTACTATAACAAAGATTAAGTTGTAGCTATATCCTATAATAGGATCCTTAGAGATTAGTAGCTGTGTAACAAAATCTATTATAATGTTTGTCTAGGGCGCAGTAGGCAGTTCTATTGCCTGCGCTTCTCTATATTTAGCGTGTGTGCTATGTTTGTTCTACTAACAGCTAATGTATTTCCTAATAAACTCTGTTACCTTGTCTTTTATCTTTAGAAATTTGTAATATCTCCTAATAAGCTCTATAGTTTGTGTAATACAAGAGTGTCTATAAAGCGGGTTATTATAGTAATAGCTTATAATATTGTTTATTAGCTCTTCTAGTACTTAAGCTTGTACTAGTTGTTCTTGTTTAACCTATAACATAAGGTTAAGTTATCGCAATAGTCCTAGCAATCTATTAACATTCTTTCTAAGGATAGCAAATTAATTTATAGTTTTCTTGCCTATAAGATTATAGCGTTAGCTAAGCGCGTCTGCTCTGCTATTTTCCTTTCCTAGGGTATATAGAATCTTAAACTTATGCTAACTAAGTATTTCTAACTAGCAAACTTATTATTAGTTTAGAACCTTAGTAGTAGTAAAGTGCACTAAGTTCTTGTAATCTGTGTAGATAGTAAGTTCTAAGCAGCTCTCTATGTATACTCTCTAATGTTGTAACGTGTTAATAATAGCTATAAGTTCCTTATTGTGCATATTATAGTGTTCTCCTAGTGCTGTAAACTTCCTAGAGTAGTAGGTAATTAGGTGCTATTTCCTGTCTTATTCTTATATAATGCAAGCTCCTAATGCTAAATCTAAGGCATCTATCTTAAGGCGTATTAGTTTACTACTCTTAAACGTAATTAACGTAGGTAGCTTAATACATACTTACTTAAGTAACTAAAAAGTATCTTCCTGTACTTATTCCTACTTAAATAGTGTATCCTTCTGCGTAAGTGTTATAAGCAGCAAGGCCTTTAGGGAGTAGTTCTAGGTAAAGCGTTAGTTAAAGTTAACAAACCCTAGGAATTCCTGTATTCCTTTAACTAAAGTAGGTGTTAGCTAATTCTTTATAACCTAGATTTTCTTTTTACTTATCTTTACTCTGTATTTCCCTACAACATAGCCTAAGAATTCTACTTCCTCTTAGTGCTATTTACACTTCTCTAGTTTTAGTTATAGGTCTACTTTTGCTAAGTATTCTAACACTTGTTGTACGTAGACCTTGTGTTCTTCTAGCGTTTTGCTGTACACTAGGATGTTATTAAGGTATGCTACTACAGTAATGTCTAGATACTCCTAGAGCACGTTGTTAATTAACGCCTAGCATATAGCTAGTGCGTTAGTTAGCCTAAATAGCATAACTGTGTACTTGTAATAACTATAACAGGTTCTAAACGCTATCTTCTATTCTTCTCTATTCTTTATACGTATAAGGTTATACGCTCTACGTAAATTAAGTATAGTAAAGTACTTTGCTCCTATAAGTCTATCTTGTAATTCTCTAATATTAGGTAGTAGGTATTAATTCTTAATTGTAATGTTGTTAAGCTTGCAATAGTTAACGCATAGTCTTAGTAATCTATCTTTCTTTGCAATAAACAGAATAGGAAATCTAGCTAGAGACTTAGATTTTCTAATAAAACCTTTTGCTAGGTTGTCCTTAATATACTTTCTTAGTACCTCTAGTTCCTTCTTAGATAGCTGGTATATTAGCCTAAAGGATAGTTCTTTCCCTTGCTTAAGTTTAATCTTATAATCCTAAGGTTAATACTTAGGTAGCGCTTTTTGTAGATAACTCTTCTTTAAACATCTAGGCGTACTAACAATACATATCTAGTATAGCAGGAGGTGTACTCTTAGTCTCCTTAATTAGCGCAGAGGGGCTCTTCTAGTCTACTTAATTAACTGCTCTAACTTAGCGCGTCTTATATATTAAGGAGATGTTATTAATCTCCTTCTTATCTACTAAATCTAGCGTAGGTTGCGTAGGTTAGTTTATAGTAGTGCTACAGCTACACTCTTTAAACAAAAGCTGTTGTTTTTTCTAGTTAATTTGTAGATTATACTTTTATAACTATAGCAGTCCTAATATAACATTGTAAGTAACTATTCCTAGGATATCTAGGTCTAATTTTTCTCTATAATTCTATACTTATAAGGAAGCACCTAAAACTTTAAGTATAATTCTTTCTTCCTCTAGTATTAATTCTCTATTAGTAATTTGTAAAGGGTATAGTTTGTCTTTATACTATAGATAGAGCCTAGCTCTTTCTATTACGCTGTAAGATATATAGCTCTGCTGCAACCCTAAATCTAACAATGCTGTTATTGCAACTCCTCCTAATAGTATTAGTAGTTTAATAAGTTAATTATTCCTAATTAAGTTAAGGGATTAATCCCTAGCGTTTGCAGACGCTGTCCTAAAAAGGATTTTCTTATCCTCTAAACCTATAGCTCTGCTTTACTCCTTTGTAAGTTATGTAGTTAGGGTTAAGGTAGTGCTGCTACATAGCGTTAATGCACCTGTTATTAATTACTAATTGCTAGGCACCTCGTGCTTATAGTGTATTATTGCCTAGAAAGTAGGCATTCTTACGTTTATTAATAAGATGTATTTTGCAGGTGTTGTTCTAGTAGTTTCTCTAATGCTTCTTGCATAACTTCCTCTACTTTAGGAAGAAGCTACTCCCTTGTTTGTCTAATAGGTAAGTAAGGCAGTTGTCTTTGTAGCATGCAGTGTAGGAGATTATCCTATAATGTAGATTACGCAGGTCTATTTTATATCTAGGTGCGTAAAATCTGTTTAACTAATATAGGATATTTTTGTAGAGTTAGTCTTCTTGTTATTATAATATAACCTAGTTGTTAGTGCTAGTGCAGTTTTCTTAATACTTATAATAGGCTTTGTTGCACTAGTTTTCTTCTTTGTCTATAGTGTTGTAGTTAGCAAGCTTCCTGCACGTGTGTGCGTAGATATCTTGTTCCTTAAGGTTATGTTACTAGTAACGCTTATTGCGTTCCTCCTGTCTGCGTTATCTATATTCTTGTTCCTATTTATTATTATTATTATCTGTTGCTAGGTGTTTATGTAGTATAGGTCTAAGATACTTAAATAGATCCTTAGATTCTTTATTATCCTCTTTAGACTTAATAGCGTGCAGCTGCAACTCTATGTCTATAACAAGGAGGCCTTTTCCTTCTAGTGTAAAGAATAGCTTCCCTTATTTAATAATGTTACTATAGTATACCTTGCCTACAACTAGCTTGTCTTTCTTCTATTATTATTCTACTGCGTAGTACTTTCTATCTTTGTTTATTAAGACTTCTTCTTTAAGGTAGGGCGTTAGTAATTAGTTATATAGCTTGTTCTTAATATAGTCTTAGAGATCCTAGTTAGATTCTAGGTCTACCTCTAGGCATCCTTTGTCTTTAGCAAGAATCTCTTATTCTTTGCTAGTTTTATTACTGTTAGTAGCTAGCATATTAAGCTGTTAAACTACCTTGCCTTTAGATTAGCAGTCTTAGGCAAAGTAGCCTTACTTGCTATATCTATAACAAGTTACTAAAGACTTATCTAGTGTGCTCCCTTTGTTCTTCTTGTTCTACCTATTAGGTCCCTTGTTTAGGTTTAATAGATCTATAGCTTCTAGTCTATAGTATCTACTTTAGGTATTACTATAAATCTAGCAGCCTACGTTAGGTTAGTAGCGCCTACTACAATTTCTGCTATTAGAGTAATTGTTACGCTATAGGTTGCGTAGTAGTAGTTGTTTGTTATTAACTACGCGTACTTGTAGATTGTCTTATAGCTCTTGTTACAGCTTGTAGATTTTAACATTAATGTTAATAGCAGTATTAATAAGCTAGTTAAGGGTCTTAGTACTAGCGCCTATGCGTATTAGTTCTTCCTTAACTTTTAGTTTAAGACCTTGTTTAAACATAGTTATTAACGCAGTATTATTCTAATTAGTATTAATAATAAGTTACTAGAAGTCTGCTACATAATTAGCTACTAACTTTTCTTATTAAATGCGTTAAATGTTACGTTATATAATAGTAGGTTTGTTAGAGACTCTAAAGATTAGCTTAATCTTGTCTTTAAAGTTATTAAAGTCTTTTATCTATTTATCTACTTTATTAGGGAAATCGCTAGCTTAGTACTATTGTACAAAGGGCTTAATCTACTAAAAAGCTTTTCTACGCATGTAACTAGCAATAAGAACTACTTAGTTCTTAATAGGTATCTTTCTACCTTAGAAGGTGAAGAAGAGATCCTACTAAAGTAGCTAGTTATCTAACTTGCTTCGTTCTCTATAGTAGAGATTAGGCTTGTTAACGTTTATGCTGTTAGTGTAGACTATAGGGTCTTTATCAACGTCTATATTAGAGCTATTAGGGGTAGCACGTGTTCCTAAAGTAGTACTTATCTTAAGGGTGTTTAAAGTGTTAAGGTTGTATATCTAGGCAAGCCTAAATAGTACTAGTTGTCAGGACCCGGTTCTGGCCCACCTGGCTAAGACAACCTAAAAGGTATAAATGATCACTCTAATAGTGATCACAAGGCCAGAACAGTACAATTACTTATTGTTATCCTAGGGACACACATCTAGGATCCGGTTAGAGGTAGGTCTGCCACCTACATGCCTTCTAGACTCATTAGCTACGCTGTGCCTAACACTAGTTAGGTTAGTTTTTAGAGAAGAGTACAGTGTCTAGAACAGTAAGGTAAGATGCGTCTAGACAAAGTCTAATATAGCAACTTAGAAGTATTACTAGCTAGCAATAGGATTACCTAGTAGGAGTAGTAATTCTAATAACTAACTTAATTGTTAAAGTTAAACACAAACTATAAGGGTTGTATTCCTATATACTTATATACTAAAGAAATTCTAGAGCTTACTTATTAAAGCGTAAGCTTGTAAAACCAAGCTGTAAATCTTACGTAGCTTGTTGTAAGCTTTATATGCTAATTACGTGCGTTAATCCTTCTTACGCGCTAAGGTGTAAGCTTATAGATCTACTTATAAGCTAGTTACGTAATCTGTTCCGTGTGTTATCTGTTACCAGCCTGCCGTAGGCTGTGTTAGGAGATTACTAAAATAATTAGCTGTAGAGATCTAGGATCGTAACAAGACTATAGAGCTGCTAAATAGTTTCTAGGCGTTTAAATAATTAGAAACTAAGAGGCTTATACTATAACTCTTGCGTACAACTCCTATATTAATAAGCTTGCTACTAAATTTAAGATAGTAGAGAATAGTTCCTTCCCTATAGTCCTATTTCCTATAGAAGAGCTGCTTAAATATAGTAGAGAAGCTTTAAAACAAGAGGTTAAAGCGTTTTAAGAACAAGTTAGGTTTATACTCTATATAGCAATTATAATTTAACTAGAAAATAATTTAGTATACTTATAGGCATATTAATAGATATAACTAGAGAAATAGAGAAATTAAGCAGGTAGAACGCTTATATAAGGAAGTAACTAGGTTAGTAAAGGTAAAGCTGCTAGATAATAGTTCTTACGCTTACTCTTACTACCTAGAAATACTTAACCTAGGAAGTGCTTACCTTAACTGTAACTAAGCAGCTTAGTAGCTAGCTACAGGCTTTAAAAATTTAGCTGTTAAAAACAAGCGCCTAAACTAGTAACAAACTGCTTGCAACAGCAGCCTAAAAGTTAAAGAGGTCTTATAAAAGGAAGAGCAACTAGAGTACGCTGTAGGCGCGCAGTAATCTTAGATATCTAAGGAAATATAAAAATCTAAGATTAGAGCCCTATAATTACTAAGGACACGCTCTAAGTTTAGTTGTTCCTAATACAGGATTAACTAAGAGATGTGTTGTGTAACTAAGCGCGTAGAGTTACATACGCAGCTTGTTTTCTAATAGAGCGTGCTAATTTAGTTAAGCTGCTCTACCCTAGCAACTCTAGTTCTAAGCAGCCCTAATACTAGCTAAACAATTATTAAGCAAGATTACGTAACCTACATATTTTATTTATATTTAAGCAATACGTTCTATATAGAAAAATAGGGACTAATTAAATTTATTAATTACTTAAGTATAGTCCTGCAAGCTCTATTATATTTACTAAGCTAGGAAGCTTACTATAGCTAGCTAGATAGCCTAGAAAGCCTACTACTTTATTACTAGCTCTATCTCTTATATTATAAATATTCTTTCCTAGAGTATAGGTAGATTTTAAAGCTATAGAGCTTAGGTTATCTTTTAGAAACCTTCTAGCTATAGTGTTCTAGTAAATTATGCTTAACCTGTTGATATGTAGAGGACAGAGGAGCTACATTGCTGTGTAAGAAACTATAGATACAGGTTACGCAGATAAGATATAAACTTTATTTCTTTATAGTAGTATATAATAGTCTAGGAGGCTTTGTCTAAACTTCCTGTTATCCCTTTATATACTAGCGCTACTTACTAGCCTTAGCATCCTAAGTAACTGCTAAGGTAGTTACTCTGTGCACTAGCATAAACCTCCCCTACCTTAATAGCACGGCCCTCTTATACTTATAGAAGAGAGGCTAGTAAGTAAAGTGTTATATAGGAAAATAAGCGAGAGTAGAGTGTTAAATTAAAAGAGAAAAGGAATAAATAAAAGAAATAAACAAAAGAAATACCTTCCTCTACTCCTTTATCTGTCCCTTGCCCTTGTCCTTCTTTAGTTAACTACTTAACTAGGTAGTTAACTAAACACTAACATCTTAGTAAGTAGAACAAGTGTTGTATTAGCTAACAGCAGTAGTTCCTGCTAAACTAGATAATCTAGCAATAACTGTTAACCTTATTGCCTTTAAGGTCTTTAGAGTTAGTAATAGATAGTGCTTATCTAACAATAAACTAGCGTCTACCCTAGCTATATCCTATCTAGTTAGAGAGTTAGGTTGTACATTTATCTTAGAGAACATCTTAGACAGTGCTAAATCCCTACTGTGTTCTCTATCCTACTTTTTAGCACTATCTAAGAACTTAGCTAGATGTAATAACCCTATAAAATACAATTAGTTAGGGATATCTAAGTTAGCATCCTCCTTGTATGCTCTTATCTTAGCTGTCTTAACCTACTCCTAGTGCTTCTTAACTATAGAAATGTTACTAGCACAAGTCTATTGTATATAAGTTAGTAACTGCTTTAAATCTATTTAGTTTAGTATTTTATCTATTTTGTCTAGCATACGGACTAAGTTATAGCAAGCCTAGTAGTAAATTGCTTTTAAGATCTATAATGTAAAATCTAGTAGAATATCCCTAGGAAAGGTATACAGTACTCCTCTATATTAGTTAGCGTGCCTAGAAAGAGATAACAGACCTGCTTATAGTGCCTAGTAAGATATAGCAATTTCTGTATAGCTACCTATCTCTAGAATCTCTATAGTGCTGTAGTCTTCTATTACTAGCATAAACTAAGGAAGAGCAGTGCGTTGCTATTTTGTAGCTAGTCTAGTAGACCTATAAGGAAACAACAGGTTAGAGATTTATACTTGCCCTGCCTTGTATAGATACTTCTTCTATTTACAACTAAGCTTGTCCTTAATTTCCTTTAGGTAGTCCTAGTTATCCTTCTAACCCTTAATGTATCTATTCCTCTTATCTATACCTCTCTCCTGTTGCTATTTAAGGTATTTGCCTACATAGTTATAGAACCTAGCAAGAGTAATAGTATAGTTCTCCTTATCTTTGTTATTAAAAGACACTAAGCCCTAGATTATTTATACACCCCTGCTATTTGCATAAGCATTAGCTAGGTTAAGGTCTACGTATTTAAACGCTGTTTAGTTACTAGGGCTAGTGTACTTTGTATAGTAGAGGTAAGAGATAAGGTTAGTCTAACAACAAAGCAAGACATACAGAAGCTAGTAACCTACATCCCCTTAAATAAGTTGCTAGACTACTAAGTAGTATATTGTCCTACACTATCTAAGGTTACTATGTCTATTAATAGTATAGGTGTGCTAGTTATACATGTTAAAGCAATTATTTATAATTTCCTAAAGCTCTTTATCTCTAAACCCCTCTTAGAAGCAGCTGGCTACAACAGTTCCTTCTGCCTTAAACGTGTTTACTGTTTATTATAGAAAGAGGGTAGGATGTCTGTTAATAAACGCGTCCTAGTCTACCTTAAGACTAGTACTATTTAGTTAATAGTAGTAGGATTAAAGACTGTTAAGAGTGCCTAGGCCTCTAAGGTAATTCTAGAACAGTATGCAGGTTTGTACGTTACTATGCTACATTCCCTATTTGTAAGGATATAGGTACAGCATTATAAGCATGTTAACAGTAGTATACCTTAGCATTAATTAGACTAGAAGGCCTAGTTGTCTAGCAATATATTTTAAGTAAGAGAAGTATACTCTATGTTTACTAACCTTGTAGTAAGCTATTATAGAACCCTTTATCCTTTAGCTCTTAGGTTCTAATTTAATATAACACTCTTAGACCTATGTATAGAGCAGCTTTATCTTATCTGCGTCCTTAAGAGTTTCTCTGCTATACTTTTTATACAGCATAATAAGAGCTAACTGTAAGGGCACTGTAGGCAGGCAATCAGAGATGGGACGAATAGTAGATAGATAGATAGATATAAGACAAATCCTTAGGGTGTAAGCCCTAAGGCGTTTAGGAGGTTTATATACATGTGGTCTGTAGGTCTCCTGCCTAGCCCTAAGGTTGTCCTAGGGTCTGGCTGGTAGCCCTTAGGAGGAGTACCTGTAACAGAGCCTCCCCTTTCTTGCAGCTCGTCCCAAGCTGCTAGATCCCTAGAAGAAAACAGGTTTCTATTGTACCTGCCTACAGGTATTATTAAACTCTAAAAAAACCTCTTCTTTTTAAGGAAAATTGCGTTAGGAGAAATGCTATATAAGGCTTATAATCGCCTACGTGGCTACTAGGTCCCTAGGTCTGCCTAAGCGTGCTCCTATAGGTTTCCCTGTACTAATTATAGGTTAGGTGTGACCTACTTGTTTGCTTGTAGCCTTGTAGGCGGGCTACTAACGTCTATGTAGGCGCTTAGCTAAGTAGGTGTCACTAGTTAATAGTTTGCTCATCCTGCTAGGTCCCTGTAGGGATCCTAGTAGGTCTCTAGTAAGGGTTATGCTCCTGCGTGAGACTAACTAGAGCCTAGCGTGTGTAGGGCAAACGTTTCCTCTGTAAGTATTAACATTAGTCTCTTAGACTAATATTAATAGTGCCTTTATCTTATTAGTAACTGCGTAGTGTCACCTGTTTAACATTATAATATAGCAGGGGGTAAGTAAATAATGTTGCTTTACTATTAACTAATTGTAAGTAACTATTCACTAGTACGTGTGTTTCCTTACTAGTATGTAACAGTGTGCGTGCAGGCAGGTAAGAGCGTGGTAAATAGTTAGAGCGTGGTTAGTAGCTGCCTAGGGGCTCACGTATAAGCATATAAACAGCTGTCCTAAAACACTTCTCTAGCTATTAACATTACAATTTTCTCTACTACCTTTCTACATTGAGCATTACTATAACCCTACCTCCTGCCTATATTACTAATAAGGCTCTGCCTAACTTTGTGTATTTGCTGCTAGACAACATAGCTCTGCAGCCTTTGCTTACCAGGTTCTAGTGTTATAGCTGCCTTACCTGCCTTATAACTAAGTTAGTAAAGGCGCCTATAGGAATAATTAAGTTGTTTATTACAGTCCTCTGCTGTCCTAAGGGTTACTGTACCTGCAAGAACAACTTTAGGGTGTGTAGTAGGTGTGTTAACGCGAAGGAGGGTGGTTGTGTTAAGGTACGTTGTCTCTTAACTCTACCTAGTTTGCCTGCTAACTATGCTAGATTAACGCTTATTTCCGCCAGGCTGTTAACATGCTTAACTTCCTTATTAACCGTGCCGCCTATAAGACAAACAAAGAGACTGTTAGGCTTAGTAACAGCGCTAGCGATGATAAGGTCTTAGAGAACACTTAGCAGTACTAGCAGACTGCCTTTAACTACGCCCTTAACTGCTGTACTAGGTTTGTTAAGTATAACAGTGTGGAGCGCTGCAAGATTAAGGAGTCTAGCATAAGTAAGCTTAAGTACTACAAGGCCTGCTAGACATCCTGTAAGCATAACCTTAAGCGCTTTAACGTTGCTCTTGGTACTGTTAGCATAAAGGCCCCTACCAACGCTGTTGTTAATAAGGTAGTTAAAGACTACTTTAAGAAGAATAGTGCAGCTGCAAATGCTAAGAAGCGTTGGTACTATTATAGTACTAACATCCCCTCTGCAGTAGACGCCCCTATAGCCCCCTTCTAGAGGTTGTTGTCTTCGCCTACTAAGCTGTACACCCCCTCTAGGCGTGGTAGCTCCTGTTGCCTTAGCGACGAGTATAACAAGGATAATAGGACCTTCTAAGTGGTTTTTAGGTGGCCCTGTAATCTAGCTATAAAGGTTAGTTGTAGTAGGTAGTAATTTATAGTAGTTAATAAACTCTGTTACTTTTCCTATAACTATTTCTATTGTAACTGCTGTCCTTAGACAGTGTCTAGCTTCCCTTTGGTTTAGGGTTAGAGAGGCATTAGGTCTGTTTGCAGTACACGCCTTATATTGTTATAAGCAATTCTGGCTATGCCCCTGTAGGTAGCTCCTGTAGAGTGGCCTAGGGTAGCCTACGTGTGATCCATGCCTTATATTGTTATAAGCGATTCTAGCTATGTTCCTGTAGGTAGCTTCTATAGTCTTCCTCTCTTCTGCCTTTGCAGGGGAGGTACCTAGCTCTGTAGAGTTGTAGTGCTCTGTTTAGTGCTCTTATAGTAGTCCTCTAGAATCTTGTCGCAATAATTAAGATTAGTAAGTAGTTCCTAGGTAGAGTTTGCATTTGTCTACCTAAGCTATTTTACAAGGTACTCTTGTCTGCAGGTAGATGTCTTGTAATAATTAAGGATGCCTTTAACTTTGTACTGGTCTGCAGCTAGTACTTCGCCGTTTGCTATCCCTACAGGGCCTGGTTAGAACCTAGTGCTAGTAGGTAGTGTTATCTAAGGTTTAAGTAAAGATACATTAAACACTAGGTAGATCCTGCTTATTAATAGTAGTAACTTTAATTTATACGCTAGTTTCCTATTTTCCTTGTAACTATAAACAGTCCTAGGTACCTTGCGTTAAACTTCTTTAAAAGACAATTTGTAGCTAGGTTCTTTGCCTAGAGAATTACTTTGTTGCTAACAGCGAAGTGCTTCTCTATTTGCTTAGCGTTGTACTAGCGCGTTATACCTTTCTAAGCGTACTCTAGGCTTTCCTTTGCTGCGGCCTATATCTTATGCTACTGCTCTAGGCAGCTAGCAACTTGCCAGCGTAGCTCTAGGGCTGCTGCGTCCTTTCCCTATACCTGCAGTAGTCGCCTTAGCTAGTGCTTATTAGGTACTCTGTTAAATCCCTTTAGGTTAGTCCTGTAGGCGACTTTAATAGGTAATTCCCTATGTGCAGAGTAACACTTAGAGTTGTAGGCATACTCTGCGTATAGTAACAGGTCTACCTAGTTGTCCTAATTGTAGTTTATGTATATACGCAGGTATGTTTCTAACTCCTAGTTTAGGTGTTTAGTTTAGCTGTTAGTTTAGGGATAGAATGCAGTACTTAGCTAGTAGTCTATTTTAAGGTAGTAGCATATGTTAGACTAGAATTAGCTAGTAAATACAGATCCCCTGTCTAACAGTAGGGTGTTAGGAGGACTATGTTTTAGAAAGCACTGTTTTAAGAGTAGCTTGGCTACGCGCTAGGCTATTATTGTTTTAGTAACAGGTATGTACTAGACATACTTACTAAATTAGTCTACTAACACTAGGATTAAGTTAAACTTGTTCCTGCAATTATCCCTTAACTTAGGCAAGTCTGTTACAAAGTTAAGTAAGTAGTGCCGCTAGGCTGTATTAGGTACCAGCAGTAGCATAAGTAGTCCCTATAGTTTGTGCTAACAGATCTTGTTTAACTAACACGCTAGGCACCTATAGATGTGCTTGTGTACGTCCTTAGCTAACTGTAGCTAATAGTACTTCTGTTTTAACACCTAGGCAGTTTTCTTAGTCCTATAATAGCCTCCTATAGGGTTATTATAGTTCTTTAATAGGATTGTTTAGTAGAGCGTTCTGTTATTAGGAATCTACACTTTCCTACTCCTGCGCAGGACTCTATTTAGGTTAGATTCCTAGTGTGGTTAGCCCTTAGCTGCTCTGCCCTCCTTCTAACGCGTTAGCGACTTATAAGCAGTATAGGCCTTATCACGCTCCTAAGTCTGCCTAATATGATTAATAAGGTAGTCTAGGGTTACTAGTGCGTATGCAGTCTTATCTCGCGCGGCTTTGTTTGCAAGATATGCAGGAGAGCTAATTACTCTACCTAGGCTACAAAGGAGAGCCCTTAGGACGTTTCTCTTAGTCTTCTCCTAAGCTTTAGATTGATTGGTTTAACCCTAGCTATAGCTTATAGAAGGGTAGTTAAGAGCTGTAGGGGACGTATCCCTATAACTAACATATTGGCGGAATTCTATAGGGGCAGTCTTAGAGGTTCTTATAGCGCCTGTTATTGCCTCCTTATAGTTGCCTACACTATGCACTGCCTGTTTAGTGTTATAAGCCCTAGACGCCTAGAGAGTCTAGATCTAAAGCTTCTGTTAGAGGGTAGGTAGCATTGCGTTACAGAGTGCTTAACCTTCCTAATTATAAGTCCCTGCGCGTAATCTAGACGCCTTAATAGGCTGTTAGCTACGTTCTTAGGTCCTAGCTTGTATTTAACTTTAAAGTTAAACCTTGCTAACTCTTCTGCCTAGCAAGCTTGCTTAGGTAAGAGTTCCTTTGTTGTTATAAAGTACCTTAGGTTGTTATAATTAGAGAGTACCTAGATTATTAATAGAGCGTGTTTGAGGTAGTGTTGCTACTGCCTAAATGCTTTAACAATTGCTGATAGTTCCTTGTTATAAGTGTGCTATTAGGTAGATAGACCCTGAAACTTCTAACTCTAGAACGCTACTAGTTTCTAGTAGCATTCTGTTGCTAGTTTGGTTGTCTAGGGCTGCAGCAAGATAGCAGCTATTGCGAAGTCTAAGGCGTTAGTAACTACTATAATTAGTTTAGTTAGGTTAAAGTGTTAGAGCATAGGTGCCTCTATAAACTTCTTCTAAATTGTATAGAAGGCCTAGCGTACCTCTTTAGGCTAACTCTATAGTTTATACTATTTTGTTAGTCCCTTACAGCTTTTTGCTAGTCTCTTCCCCCTTCTTTAGATTAGAACCCTTAGGGGCTAATGCTAGGTTCTAGGCAGCTGTTATGTAGTCCACCAGCGGGCGTATAATACTAGAATAGTTATAGATAAACTGCTAGTAGAAGTTTGCAAAGCCTAGGAACTGCTAGATATCCTTAAAACCCTTAGGTTTAGGCTACTCTTGTATAGTTTGTACACGCGTTAGGTCTATAACAACGCCCCTAGGGGTTACTATAAAGCCTAGAAACTTAACTAATTTAGTTAAGAATTTGCATTTGCTTGCCTTACAAAACAGACCCTATTTAATAAGGTAGTCTAAGACCTCCTTAACATAAGTATTGTGATCCTCTTTGTATTTAGAGTAGATTAGGATGTTGTCTAGGTAAACTACGCAAGTGCAGTCTAACAGGCTACTAAGGGCTCTGTAAATATAGGACTAGAACGTTGCTAGGGTATTCGCTAGTCTAAATAGCATCACTAGGTACTTAAAGTGCCTATACTAGGTTTTAAATGCAGTTTTCTACTTATTGCCTTCCTTAATCTAGAGCCTGTGGTAGGCATCGCGTAGATCTAGCTTTAAGAAGATTGCTGCATTTAAGAGTTAATCTAACATCTTGCTAACAAGTAGGACAGGATAGCAGTTCTTAACTATAACTTTATTTAGGCCCTAGTAGTCTACGCAGAGCTGCAAGGTGCTGTCTGCTTTAGGTACAAACAGGATTAGTGCCCCTGCGGGTGACTTACTAGGACAGATCTAGCCTTTCTCCTATACTGTGTTAAGGTATTCCTAAAGGATGTCTAGCTTACGTTGTAACAGGTTGTAGATTAGGAGGTTTAGTATGCGTGCCCCCTCCTTAACCTTAATTATATAGTTGTACTCCCTATATAGGTAGAGTACGCTAGTTTAATGTTTGCTAAAGGCAAGCTACTTGTAGTGTAGTTTCTTAGGAACAAATTTTAGCTCTTCTAGATCTGGCTTGTCTTTATCAGGTGGTATACATAGGGCATCCTTATCCAACTCGTAGTTAGGGAGGATACAGGCAGTACCTAGATGTAGTTTAGCCTGACTAGGGTTCCCTTCATGTATACTTGCTACTATCTGTTAACTAGCTTCCTAAGGTAGCTACGCTAGGTCTAGGTACTAAGACACACAGTGCTTAAGATGCTTAATTATGTTAATTATCTTATTCCTTAGCTAGAGGATTCTACGTTTTGCGAAATATTCTTTATTAGCAACTACATTGCTATTAGGACCTAAGAGCTAGTTGTGCCTAGCCTTGTCTAACGCAGTTCCTGTAGGAACGCGTCTTTAGTCCCCTAAGGTACTTAGTACGCTAGGTTTCTTAAGTAGAGTAAGTACGCTTGCTTACCTAGTTGCATATCTTTAAAGAGGGTTTTAGCCTTGCAGACCTGCACTTGTTCTGTATTGTTGTTAAACCAGCCGTACTTACCTGTAGAGAATTAGATGTAGAGGTCTGCTTCTGTAAGCTACAGGTAGCCTAGGACAAGGTCGTAGCTAATAAAGTTAGCAGACTAGAAGACTTTAGGTCCTACAGTTTTAACAGTGCTATTGCTGTCTAGGCAGTCTATAGTGAGATTGTAGGATCTTTAAATGTTTAGCTGGTTGTTGTCTAGGAATAACGCTATAGGCTTCTAATAGAACAGCGCCTGTTCTAAATTTAGTTAGTTAACAACTGCTTGACTTATAAGGTTGATTTTAGCCCTAGAGTTGTAGAGGCCTTAGAGCTGTACTAGGGCTTTGTTGTGTCTATGTAGGCCTACTGTAACTGCAATGCAGGTTTGTTTTCCCTAGGTTTCTAGCCCTAGCTGTAGTTAGGAAAGGTTAGCAACTAGGGCTTTGCGTTTCCCTTGTCTAGCATTAGTTTAGACTTGTTACCCCCTTAGGTACTATATAACTTATTGCCCTAGGATTTCTAATAAGCGTTCTAGTAGTCTTAGTCCTTAGGGTACTGCTAGTTGTTATAGCCCTTTAATTAGTCTTCTGCTAGGGCGCTCTTGGATTAGTCCTAGGAGTAGGGTAGATCTTTATTGCGCCTTTTTAATTTGTTACGCAGTAGCAAATAGGTAGGGCGTTTTAGCCTGTTAAGACTTTGTAGGTTTGCCTTAGTGTTGCTGGCTACTTCTGTGTTCCTAAGGGTCTGTTTAAAGTTAGGCTAGAGCTGTATGTGTTCTAGACTGCTACTACGCTAGATTTCGCGCTAGAAGGCTAGCAGAGTCTTTACCTATATAAATGCTATTTTAAACTTGTAGTCTTTGCTACTATTATTAAACTTAAAGAAGCTCTAAGGTAGGAGGGACTCCTAACAGTTAAGCTTTATTAAAAAGGTATTAACAGAGTCTCCCTCTTACTATTCTATGTTAAATAGTTTAGAGAAGTTCTTGTATTTAGTTAGGATAGGGTCCTGTACTAGTTTCTCCTCCTCTGCGCAGAGGTCAGCCTAGGTTTAGATTAACCCCTTGTTAATACAGGACTAGATAAGTTCCTAATAGATGCTATACTAGATAGTTCCTATAGCCTAGTGCGTCCTAGTAATTAAGTTGTTGAGCACCTAGGCGTACTAAAAAGCAGTGTTAATGTCCTTGGCCTACTAGTCTACCTGCTAGGGCGTTAGGGCATAGTTTTCTACACCTAGCTTAGGTTTTGGTTAGATGTTGTTTAACACCCTTATAATTTTGCTAGCTTTGTTAAAAGCTAGGTAGTGTGTTACTAACGTTGTTCTGCTGTGTGCTAGGGCTTGTACCTGTACAGCCTAATTAAATTGCTTTTGTTAGATGCTAAGCTCTACTTCTAATACCCTAGCGAGCTTGGCTGCGTTAAGGGCGAGGAGAGCTTGTTGTACCAGATTTTAGTACCTAATTGTAGGAGTTGGTTCTCCTACAGGCACCTAGTTCCCTCCTATAGCAGCTGACTAAGTCGCTGTATCCGCTAGAGTTGCATTCTGCTGCAATAGGGTAGGCGTCGCTGCAGATTCCACTAGAGTACTGCCCTATAGGCTTGGGACTTTAGCGGGAGTGTGATAGAGCTAGCCTAGTTTAATGCTAGGGCTTGGCTGACAAGAGTTTTCCTCTAGCTCTGTTGTTGTGTTGCAGAGGACGCGTTTTCCTCTAGCTATTTTAGTAGGGGTTGAAAAAAATTTAACTACTACTCTAAATCAACTGCCTGTTCTAAGAAGGAGTATAAAGGATTTGAATTGTAAGGGCACTGTAGGCAGGCGATCAGAGATAGAACAAATAGTAGATAGATAGATAGATATAAGACGAATCCTTAGGGTGTAAGCCCTAAGGCGTTTAGGAGGTTTATATACATGTGGTCTGTAGGTCTCCTGCCTAGCCCTAAGGTTGTCCTGGGGTCTAGCCGGTAGCCCTTAGGAGGAGTACCTGTAACACTAACTTAGGGTTTGCGCATAGATAGCTCTTAGAGCCTTTAACCTCCTGTATAGCCTTAGGACTAATAGACTTGTTTTCTTAAGTAGATTAAGCTTTATTATTAGTAGGGAAGATAGCTCTCTTACTACTTACATCCTTAAGAGAGTAGAATCTAGTACTACAAATAGTTAATTACTCCTAGTATTATTTGTTGCTAGGGACAGCTGTTACATTAGTAATAGAGATAGTTCCTTCTCTATAGCAAATAAGTTTGCTAGCTACTTCTTCCTACTAGCGTGTGTGTCTAACTCTAAGCTCTAAGGCTAACCTGTTAATATCTCTAGGGTTAAGGTTAGTAAGTAAGTTGTCCTCTTCCTCTTAGGCACTCTTAAGGGTCCCCTTACTAGTTATTCTAGTGTTTTAAATGTAAGTAGTAACACCTAATTACACTCTTATTAGTCTTAATAGAGTAAGAGAGGACCCCTCTAGTAGTTAGCTAGAGCTGCTAGCAGTTCGCACTGCAGATGCCCCTTCTGCTAGTATTAATGCTTGTCCTAGTCCTAGGCTTAGGCTAATTGTCCTAAGTCTAGAAGGTGTATCTCTAAAGATAGAGTTAATAGGTAGAAGTATTCTATTACTATATTTTGTAAGCCTACTAGCTATAGTCTACTCCTGTGTTATTTGTTCTATAACTAGATAGTAAGTTGTTTTTTCTTCTAAGTTAAATATTCTTGCTAGGGGCATAGTCTTCTAGTGCTAAAGAGCAGCTTGCTAGAACTTTTATTAGTTGTTACTACTATCTATAAGGTAAACTGTATATTTCTTTATATTAGTATATAGGTTAGGTAAATCTAAAATGCCTCTAAGGAGCTTAAGGAGAGAGTAGCTATTATTTTTAGAGTTACTTATAAAGGACTAAATATCTTATTTAAACAGCTATATTCCCTTATAAGCTATACACTAGTTTAAGGAGTAAATATACTTATCTTGCTTGCAATAGAGTGTGTAAAGTCTTTAGTATACAGCAGAGTTAATAAACTTAGCTAGGTATATAGTACCTAGTCTTACTATGCAGTATGTAATATTAGTTAAGCAACTATGCTCTATGCTAGAGGTAGGGCTATAAGGCGCAATAATATTACTTATAAGTATCTTTTCTCTAGGCAGCAATTTAATGCGTGTTAACGCACTACTTAACTCCTATATTCTCTTTTAGCTGTAGTTTGTAGCTGTAGCGATAGTAGGGTATTTACTCTTAAACTATACAGCCCCTCTATATTATATAATTAGGTTTAGTGTCTACTCTATAACTAATAATACAAGGTGTATTATTATAGTAGCTTTGTTAAACTCTAATATAGCTGCTGCTATTTAAGAGTCTAGTACGTTTCTTTGTTAAACTAGGTTGCCCTAGGTTAGCTATATAATAAACCTGCCTGTTAAGATATTATTAAGGTATAGCATACTAATACTATAGATAGATGTTATATTGTTAGAGGCAATAGCTTAAAGAGCAGCTGGCTATAACACATAGGCAGAGCCTAGTTACTCTTAGCTAGCTATTACTAGAGCTTAGGAGTCTGTAGCTATAGTGTAAGTGTAGTAACAGAGCTAGGTGTAAGGACTTCAGCTCGAACCTACTAAGCCACACTGCCCAAAAGGTACAGTAATCCATTAGATGGATTGACTGGGGTTCGAACAGTATATACCTGTGACAGTATACCCCTCTCCTCTAAGGCTCGACCTGAGACTCTGCTCAGGCAAGCCTATCGCCCCTAGGCGCCGCCCTTGAGGTGTAGTGCCAAAGTCTATAACGCCCCCAGGCACTCCCCTTAACGCCTCAGCGCCTCTAGGGCTCCCCCTTGACAAGCTGGCTAACCAGTCAGGGGGTACCCACTAGAGCGCGCACGCTCCTTAAGCCTCAACGTCAGCCTGGTGACAAGCCGGCCAACAGCTAAGGTCTGCCACGTGGCTACACTAGACCTCCCAGCGGCAACAGCGTGGCGGCTAAAGGGCCCCGCCTCACGCTTTAGCCAAATTAGCTGGCCTAGCTGCCTAGGAGTAGTAGCAGGTGAGGATCGAACCTGCAACCTGCTACGCTCCTAGATCTAATGGATTACTCTGTGAGGACTTTAGCTCGAACCCACTAAGCCACACTGCCTAAAAGGTACAGTAATCTATTAGATAGATTAACTGGGGTTCGAACAGTATATACCTGTGACACTAGGTTACTTAATTAAATTAAATTTTTTTAAGTTTTGTTGTGTGTAGTAGGGTAAAGGAGTAATAGAGTAGCAGAGTAAAAGTAGCAAGCTATTACTTGTAGCTATATTAAGCATCTGTTCTTCTTACTACTGTTTTGCTACTTAATTACAGTAGGATTGTAGTAGTAGGATAAAGTTTACGCTAGCGTTTTTCGCTTAATAGCTGCGCAGCTAATAGGAAGCTGTTAGGTGTAACTTGCTAGCTTCTAGTTAGTTAGATTTTTTACTAGCGCTACTGCTTGTTCTTTAATAGCTATATAGGCAAACTCTAGGGTTTTACTATTTCCCTGCCTTATTAGTTGTCTTATTAAGACATTTTTATAGTTAGAGACTAAGTCTCCTCTCCCCCTACTTTGTTAAGCTAAGTAATATAGTGCTTAGCTTATATTAGAGTCTCTGCTAGAGTTACTATTGTATTGCTTATATTGCGCCCTCTTATATGCTGTAAGTTTCCTTAGTTGTATTATAACCTCCTAGTAACTGCTAATAGTGCGGTCTAGTACAGAGATATTATCTTTCCTAATATTCCTAACTAGGTCTATGTGCAATCTGCTCTAGGCTTCCTTATCCTAGATCTTAATTAGACCTGCGTGCTCCTCTATAATATCTTTAAGTTATTATTTAATAAATCTCTTAAGTCTCTAGCCTAGAACAGTGTAAGGCATCTTAGATCTATCTAAGTCTTCTAGTAGGAAGGTGCCGCGCTCTATTACTGTTTTCTCTTCTAAGACTTTGTATAGTCTAAGCTACCTATAGGCAAGCTTTTTATCTCTTAACATATTAATCTCCCTAACTAAATCCTATAATAAGACAAGGTTACTAGTGCTAATGCTTTCTTTCCTAATTTCCTAATTATTATCTTAGTATTCTTTCTTAGATGCTTATAGTTATTTAGTAACACTAACAGCGTCCTTTAGAAACTAGTCCTAGAGATCTAATTATATAGCATAGATTATTAATAACTAAGACCTATCTAAAACCTGCTAGTACAGCAATATCTACTAGGTAGGAATTGCTAAATCTGTAGGTAGAACTAGGTTCTGTCTAGTAACTAATTAATACGTAGAGTACCTATTAGATTAAAAAGAGACCCTGTCTGCTAGTAGCACTGTTAGGAGGTTATCTACCTATAGTCTATAAAGTTTAGTAAGGGCATTAATAATTAGTTTATATCCTCTTTTAACCTTTCCTATTACCTAAGGGTTGTATACTAAGGATTATATTTGCTAAATCCTCTATGTAACTGTAAGCTTTTTTACTATATTAGCAAAGTCTAGTCCTCTATTAACTATAAGCCTCCTTATTATACTCTATTAGCAAATAATATCCTTATATAGGAATTTTGTAATAGTAGTAGATTTATTATTGTAGAGTAGCTAGGTCTCTACCTATCTACTAAGATATTCTCTAGCAATAACTATATACTAATAGCCTTAGCATAGAGGCATGTAGACAACGTTAGCTGCTACTAACTCCTAGAGTACGTAGGAGTATATTATAGTTAGCATATTATTTAATTGTTTACTAGTCCTAAACTAGCACTCTAGGCAAGAGAATAGTGTAGTTTTAACCTTAGTATGTATGTAATCCTAGTAATATCTTTAGGCAAGCATAGAGTATACTACATTAACACCTCTATATCTAATTGTTTAATGTATTTCCTAAATTGCCGCAGTCCTAATATTAGTATTATCTACTACTCTTCTAATAGTAACATTGCGTAACGTCTTATAGAATAGATATCTATCTTAAACAAAGTAGTTAAGAGCTCTCTTTTTCTATAAACGTAACTCCTTCCTAGACATTCCCTTAGGGATCTTTAGTGTCTAGAGGAATATAGTAATTTGTTTAGATAATTCTAAGTATTTGTCCCTAAGGATGCGGCTAGGGTGTCTCTATAGGAGCAGAGACAATAATTCTACTATTGCTACTAGGTTGTTAATAAAATCCTTAACGTCTAACTTAGGTTTGTCTTAGGCTGTCTATCCTTTAGGCTTAGGGTATCTAGAAAGAGCGTCTGTAACTACATTTCTCTTTCTAGGAATGTGTTAAATTTTAAAGTCCTAGAGCAGGATAGCTGCTAGCTACCTATTTATTACTAAGCCTAGGATGTCTGTTAAATAGCAATTAAGCTGTGCTATTACTGTCTAGGCATCTATTTTAATAATAAAATGTACTCTGTATAGCTATATCTAGAATTTCTTAAGAGCCTAGATAACTGCTTTACACTATAGTTTAGTTAAGTGCTAGTTAGATTTAGCTTTTAACTAGAGTGTACTTTTAAATTAACAAGGGTAACACTTACTATCTAGACCTATCTGTTCTAGATAAGCGCTAGCTCCCTTATTGCTAGCGTCTACTAACACAAAGATAGTTAATCTACTAGTGTGTAATATAGCTATTAGCGCTAGCGCGCTTATAATATAAGTCTTTAGAGAAGTTATAGCTTAGCGTTCTATATTTCCTTATTCCTATTCTATATCTTTCTTTATAAGCTTAAATAGGGGTTTAGCAAGAATAGTAAATAACAGGACCTAGATATAATAGTAAACACAAATACCTACAAACATTTAGATTTCTTTTAGGTTTTAGCACTCTAGCTAGGCAGTAATTTTTGCTACCTTGTCTTAGCTAGGGAGGTAGCTATCTGCGCTAACTTTATAGCTAACTACATTTAACCTATTATAACCCTAGTAGCATTTTATCCCTAATACTATAGCACTAGCTCTTTCTATATCAGCTAGGGCAGTATCTAGCTGCTAAATATGTTCTAGAACATAGCGTCTAACGCTAGGGAGCGACTCTTCTCTATTATAGTTAGTTTTTAGACCTCTACTAGTAACATTGTCTAGAAAGGGTAGAGTGTTCAGCTAGTAATCCTTTAGTATCTTAATTATTGTCCTTTAAAATACTACTACTAAATTAGTAGCTCCCTAGACTAAGGTATATAACTAAAGTAGACTAACTAGTATTATTACTACTGTTATATCTCTACTGTCTTTATAAAGGGTAATTTAGTTATATCCTAAGAAGAAGTCTATTAGTAATAGGATTTTGCAGCCTGTAAACTTCTCTAAGAACTTGTCTACTGTTAGTAGTGTTCTAGCATCCCTAATTAACACCTTGTTTATGTGCTGTGCGTTGTTAATAAACTAGAAAGAGCTAGCCTTCTTTACTATAAGGTGCTATAGGTTTCTATATTAACTATTGCATCTCTCTAGTATTCCTCTCTCTAAACGTTCTAGAAGCATCTTTACTAGCTCTCCTTCCTAGCACCTTGCTACTAGGAATGCTTTAACCTGCTAGGCTTTGTAAGGTATAGTCTTAATCTTATAGGGAGGTGTTACCTCCTTCTATATTTAGCCTAATTCAGAAAATATAAAGGTAATAGCTGCCTCTCTATTTATAATTATTTTAATAAATAGTTCCTTTTTGCAGGGAAGAAGCGCCTTGCTAAACTTCTAGCTCTTTAGTCTTTCTAGATTAAGTCTTATACCTCTTAAGAATGCTGTATACCTTTGTTTAAATAGGTAATTAAAGGGTCTAATATCTAGAGGTTGCAAGCTGTAGAAAAGTTATTATTATTTAATTATAAGCTGCTTCTAGTCCTCTTAGCTAAGTTCTATTAGCTCTATTACCCTTAGCTTATTAACTAGCCTAACTTTTACCTCTACTCTTTTATATAAGGTATTAACCTCTCTACTATCTTCTTTCTACTAGCTTACTAGCTAACAATCTATATGCTCTTGCTATTTGTCTAAAAGGCTTAGCTCTACTATTAACGTAGCAACGTCTTTGTTAAGATCTATCTAGCTTTTATCTCCTCCTAAAGAAATCTACCTAACTGTCTTATAATTGCTAGGGTTAAATATTCTTTAAGTAACATCTTTAATACTCTTGCTCTCTTTAGGATTGCTAGTATAGAGGTAGCTGTATCCTACCTATGCTAAGCAACATAACTAGTTGTTAGAATTAAGGTTTTCTACACTATAGGCGCCTCCTGCCTTAATTAAGAGGGCCTCCTATCTTTTCCTATAGTAGATTCTACTAAAATTAAGTAATAAGGAGCTAGATTAGACGCTATAAACGCAGTATTCCTTAAGCTATTATCTAATATAATGTAATAGGTAGAGCGTCTAAACACATTATATTAAATAGCTATATAAGATAATACACACTATAGAGTGCTAAGTATTACTAACCTTATAAGATTCTGTACTATCTAGAAGTAGGTAAGTATAACTACTTTACTAATCTTAACTAGGACGTTCTATACTGTGCTAATAAAGGAGTCTATACTCCTATTAGCTGTAACAACGCCCTACTCCTTACTAGGCACATAGCTTATTTCCTTCTAGACTAACCTAAGTGCCTGTAACGCGCTAAATTAAAGTAAGTTTATCTAGGCACCTATATTAATAAGGCAGTTAATGCTGTAATTTCTAATCTGCGCCTAGCACGTTAGAAGGTCTAGGTAGACAACCCTCTCTAACCTAAGCTCTAACATTAACTTAGTAACATTATTAGGTAGGTCCTTATTATGCTAACTATCTCTATCTCCTTCTACTATATAGCAAAGCTAGATAGCGCATTCTAATACTAGGTTGCAAAATCTGCTATTTGCTAGAGTAGATAGTAGGGCTAGCCCTGCTGCACAGTGCCTTGCGCTAGCGTAGACCCTAGAATTTTTAAACTAATTAAGAGTTAGTAGGTTTAACCTATTATCTTCTAATTAGCCCTAGCATAGGGTTTAGCTAGTAGCTATATTAACGCTTCTGCCTATATCTAGCTCTAGTTGTGTCTTTCCTATAAGGTTCTGTAGGAGAGTCCTAACTAATTCTTAGGAGACTTAATCTCCTATAGTAATTCCTCTTACTTCTTGTAGTAAGATAGCTAAAGGAATTATTAACAGCTTTAGGCGCAGAAGGCTAGCAAGTTCTTTGTTATTTAGGCTTCCCCCTAGGTTTTCTTTCCTCTAGGGACAGTTATAGGTATGTCTTCTATAACTCTTCCTTGTAGTAGTAGTCTAATAATAGGGTATAGATTATTGTAGGGTCTGCTCTAGAATAGAATAGTAAAAGGATCCTCTAGTACCTTAGTAACACTAGGCTAGAGGTCCCTTTAGACTTAATCTTCTCTTACTTAGCTATATATCTACTCTATTAATCCTTTACTTAGTAGAGGGTTAGTATTAGACAATTGCTTATGTATGTTTCTGCCTTACGTCTTATTAAGAACTTAGTTAACTAGTCTCTCTAACAGTTTTTGTAACCTAGTAGCTGCGCTAACTAAGGACTTAGTAGAATAAGCTCTAAGGATAATATCTTAGCTGTTAATGTAATCTAGGCTTAGCACCTCTACGTAGTCTAGTCCTAGGAGTTTAAAGTTTCTTAGGGAAGACATAGAGTTAGGATAATACTAGCTGTTGCTAGTTGCTGTTAGTGTGCTAATACTAGTACCTTAATATAGTTATCCTCTATTTTGTGTAGATAACGTTACCTGTTAAGAGCTGTATGCTGTCCCTCTTAGTCTAGAGTCTATTCTACTAAATCTGTTAGGTTTAACTAATAAAGCTAGCTAGTCTAGGACATCCTAGAAAACCTTAAAATACTTAAGGATTTTCTATTTTAACTAGCTTAGTTAATAAGTTAGTAGAACTAAACCTAGGATAGCGTCTAGCTGCTTATGTACTAGACTAAAGTAGTATATCCTCCTATTACTTTTATAGTTATAGTAGTAACTACACTATCCTATCCTAACTAGGGCCTAGTAGAGCTTATAGTCTTAAGATTTGTAATTTAGTTTATTACATATAGTACAGGAACTGTTATACTCCTAGCCCTAGTAGTATAAAACACCTCTGTTAGGATCTACATTTCTTTAGGAACAGGAGATAAACAACCTATTATTACATTCTAAGACTTTGCCTACCTTAGTAGCGTGTGCTATAAAGTAGGCGTAGTTAGTTAGGTTATATAGGATTTCCTTAATTCTTTTATTAGAATTTATAAGAGAGCTAACCTCTGTAAGGGATAGTTTCTAACTATCTATAGCCTTTATAAGCTTATTAACACTTTTATCTACCCCTAGAGGCAGGGAATTTCTAGACACTATATTACCCTCTGCAAGATATCTTTTAGCCTAGTCTACTATGCTATAGTAATCTACTAGGTTTCTAGTGCTATTTATTATGCGTCTTACTTCCTTAGTCTAGCTATTGTCCTTTGTTAGTAACAAATCTTAGAGACCCTATTATTATTCCTAGACTCTTTTAACAAATTAATATATTAGTTCTAACTTAAATAAAGATTAATCCTTTATTGCTAGGCTGTTTAGCATATTAAATAGGACTAGATCCTTATCTTCCTTAGGGAGGCCTAGGAAGAAGAAGTAACCCTCCTTAAGGGTTAAGATTTGTTTATTCTTCTAGCAGGTATTACTATACACTATAAAGTTAGTGTAGTAGTTAGAGAGTTCTAGAAAGGATTAAGCAGTCTCTTGCACATATGTCTCTATAAAAGCTTAGGTACCTATTTTCTAGGAGGTATCCTAGTCTCTCTAATGTTCTTGTATAGCTAGTTGTAGTTTAATCTAGTCTTTCTCTAAGAATAGCTTTAACCTCTTTATAAATCTTTAAAAGTAACTTTTATAGTAGTTAGGAAGGACCCTAACTTTTTGCTAGTCTGTAAGACCCCTATTGTTTACTGTTTAATTAAAGTTATCTAGGAATTTAGAGACCTCTTCTCTATTAAATAGGAGGTAATTAGCTCTTCCTCTTATAGGAACTAGGACCCTATCTTATAATTAACTATCCTAAGACAGGTTACTAAGGCAGGACTCCTTAGGAGTTCTGCTAATTCCTAAGAGTAAAGAGATGTATATTAACATAGTTTAGATATAGTAATAGTATTAGTTCTTAGAGTGTTTTTATTTTTCCTTAGTTCTTAGAGTTTTGTATACTCTTATAGAGCGTTAATTCCTAGGCGCATAAGCCCTAGGCTAGGACCCTATTAGCTAATAATATATTTAGCTAATAGTATACAGAAGAATTGTTTAGTATATCTATACAATCCTAAGATAGAAATAGCTATCTTGTATTGCTAGATAGCTATCTAGCACTTCTAGAGGTATAGTTTCTTTTAGGGTCAAAATAATGCCTACTATTAATACTAGCGTTCTAACTAGAGTAACCTCTAGACGGCTGCTATTTGTTACTTATGCCTAAGGCGTCTATTAGAGTGCTATAGTATAAGAGTAGCTGTATTATCTATATCTTTGTTGTTTATTACTTATACCTAAGGCGTCTATTAGAGTGCTGTAGCATAAGAGTAGCTGTATTATCTATATCTTTGTTGTTTGTTACTTATGCCTAAGGCGTCTATTAGAGTGCTGTAGCATAAGAATAGCTATATTATCTATATCTTTTAACAATTAGTTCCCCTACATACTATACTGTTGCCTCCTAGTTAGGTTACTATTTTGTTCTAGTGTTTTGTGCTTAACCTATTGGTATATAGAGGACAGAGGAGCTACATTGCTGTGCAAGAAACTACAGATATAGGTTACGCAGATAAGATATAAACTTTATTTCTTTGTAGTAGTATATAATAGTCTAGGAGGCTTTGTCTAAACTTCCTGTTATCCCTTTATATACTAGCGCTACTTACTAGCCTTAGCATCCTAAGTAACTGCCAAGGCAGTCACTCTGTGCACTGGCACATTACCAGCCTCTCCTCTATAAGCACAAGGGGGCTGTGCTATTAAGGTAGGGGAGGTTTGTGCCAGTGCACCGAGTAACTGCCTTAGCAGTTACTTAGGATGCTAAGGCTAGTAAGTAGCGCTAGTATATAAAGGGATAATAGGAAGTTTAGACAAAGCCTCCTAGACTATTATATACTACTACAAAGAAATAAAGTTTATATCTTATCTGCGTAACCTGTATTTGTAGTTTCTTGCATAGTAATATAGCTCCTCTGTCCTCTACATACCAACAGGTTAAGCACAACTTACTAGAACACTATTATAGCATACTAGAATTAATTATTAGCAATAGAGACAAGCTCTTTACGTTAAACTATTAGACTACGTTGCTAGCAGAAATTAGTACTAAGAAGAAGCTTGTAACAGCCTATTATCTGCAGACAGACAGATAAACTAAAAGAATAAATTAGATAATAGAAACTTACCTAAGAATATATAGTAACTAGTAATAAGATAACTAGGTTTTACTGTTACCTATAGCATAAATTGCATATAACGATAAGCTATTAGAAGTAATAGGCATAACACCTTACTTTGCAAACTATAGATAACATCCAAATCTATTTACTAGGAGTTGCCCTAGTATAATCTAAAAAGATTTAGTTATATCTTTAGTAGCAAAGCTAAAGGAAGTACAATAGAAATTGCTTAAAAATATTAACAAAGCTTAATAATAAGTAACTTCTTATATTAATTAGAAAAGAAAAATAGTACCTTAGCTAAAAAGGGGGATAAAGTCTATCTCCTTACAAAGAACTTACGCACACAGCAACTAATAAAGAAATAAGATTATATTAAGGTTAGTCTATTTTTTTTTAAAACAAATAAGCCTAGTAAACTATAGACTAGATCTCCTAAAAGATGTAAAGAAATATCTAGTATTCTACATATTGCTATTAGAACTAGCTAACCTAAGAACGCTAATCTAAAAAGACTTCTATTACTAAATAGATAGTAATAATAAATAGGAAGTTAAGAAAATAATAAAACATTAAAGAACAGACGTAGGAACAGAATATCTAATTAAATAGTTAGACTACTCTAATTTAGAAAATACATAGGAAGTAACAATAAACCTTATAAACTATTACTAATTATTATTAGCATACTAAGCAACTAATTAGACAAAGCTACGTTTTGTCTTTCCTAGAAATTAGAAGGAAACCCCTTAATAGCATTCTAAGTGCTAGGTAATAGGTTTAGCGTAAGACTAATAGAAGAATTAGTAAACTTAATTGTTTTACCTGCTTCCTCCTATTCTAACTCTTTAATACTGCGTTCCTCTACAGAAATTGCCTTTACTACATAACAATCTAATAAATCTATTTACTAATATAAGCGCTCTTCCTTTACGTGCGCTACATGCAACTCTTTAAATACCTTCTCTTAGACATATATTACCTTACTTTATGTTTCTTACGCCTCTTATATTTGCTTACGGAACTTCTCTTTGTCTATTACTAACTAGTAGAATTTAGACTATGTAATATATATGTTACAATGCTACCTACATCTAAGGTACTTACTACACTTCCTAGAACGTAGGTAGACCTTACATACTTGCTTATACTTTTAATAGGTAGAATATTTCTTAACTATAACTTCTCTAAAGGTGTTAATAAGTTAGTATAGATAGTGTTAACAGGCTAAACTAGACTTAGGTTAAGGTTTTAGCATTATTAGAACTTATACCTTAAGAACCTAGAAAGCCCTATATTATATAAACTAGCTTAAGGGACTAAGCTAAGATAGAAGGGGATAGTGTTATAGTTCCTAGCACGTATATAGACTGCTAGGACTCTACAACTAATGTAGTATAGTAATTATAAGTAGTATACTTAGAATATACTAATACGTATTAGAATAGTAGTATAGGAAAAACTAATTGCACTTGTAATAACGTAATGTAATTAGTACTTAGCAATAATTAGTGCTTAGCAATAATTCGTACAATTAGTAATTAGTATAATTAGTGTAATTAGTACTAATTACTTTGCAGAAATTAGAATATCTTCTTAAGTATATAGTATAGTAGGAACACAACTCTTATAGTTTATGTTTAACCTTAAGTTTTACCTAATTAATACATTTAATTATTTAGAACTCTTAACCTATACTTAGAATAGAAAATTTATTCTAAACTCTCTAGTACACCTTTAATTATTATAAGCTTTACTTAGGCAAATACCTTGTTTTACTCCTGCTACCGCACTTATCTCCTATAAACTAACCTAGAAGTATTTATAGTCTTTAACTAAAGCACGACTTTAACAGCATGCTAGGAATTGTAACAGCTACTTATAATATTATACTAGGACTCCCTTAGTTACAGGAACACAATCCTAATATAGATTAGTAAAATTAATAGATTTCCCTAAAGTAATATAGACGTAGTATAACTATATTAAAGCCTACACAGCTTACAACGCAGCTAGTAGATATTATAATCCCTAGCACGTATACAGACTGCTAGGGCTCTACAACTAATGCAGCATAGTTATTATAAGTAGTTGTTAGATATAAGGACAATACCTAGCTAAGGTAAAAGGTAGAAAAGGAGTTACGCGCCAAGAGATAGCGCAGTAACTACCCTGCTATTATTAAAATCAGACCTTGTAGCTAGACAGACACAACACAATTAATAATACACACAATTATTATCTTAACCTATTAAACCTAACAATTAAGAGTCTTACTGCTAGTACTAATTTATTACTACAAACAACAATTACTAATATGTTGCTCCTAACCCTATGCAACCTACAGAAAGGAACAATCCTTATAGACTACTACTCCTTCTTAGTATAGTATTAGGCCTTTAAAGCCTAATGCATCTTACTAAACGTATAGGATATTATTAACCTAGACAGCACTGCAACGCTAGCAGAGAAACTAGTACTTCTAAGACTCCTGCACATTGCTGTATATAAACCAGCACTTAGTGCTATCTTATCTAAACAAACAAGGTAAGGCACGCTATTAACTAACTACATATAGGCATTACTGCCTATCTAAAAACAAGACCTATTAGCCTTAGGCTTCTAATCTTACAATAAAGACATTAAGCTATACAAGCTTATGCTAGAAGAATACAAAATCTACAAAAGAACCTATAAAAGGAACAGAAGAACCTTAACACTATTACGTCTCTTATACAGAGTATAGTGTTACTATATCTACAAAAGACATATTGCTTACTACAGACATCTCTCTGCAAATAGGTAACTAGCCTCTAACAGAGGATAGGCACAAGCTTAGATAAGGAGAGAGCAATAGCTTGCAAATAATACTACAACGTACTTAAACTAATAAGAGCAGCAGGAAGCTAGGACACCTAGCTCCTTAAATATAACCACGCGGCTACTAATATAGAAGTAGAAGGAGTCCCTAAGGCTACTAATCTAAACGCTGTAATAAGAGATTTTCTTAAGGCAGTAAGGAAGGTAGTGCCTAACTAGGCAGACAATTTCAAAGAAAACTAATTAAACCTTACTAGAATAAACTAGAAGGAGATAATAAAACGCTACTAAGAACGTATAAGCAAAGACTACCTAAGGAGCAAACCCTATAAGGGCACAGCCTTTGTAGTAGGAGATTACTTTAACTCTGCCCTTGCTGTAGGTAGTGTATCTACCCTAGGCACTAAGAGGGACGCCTTGTACAGTAAGAACTACGCGCTATCTACCCTAGTCTATAAGACTAAGGGAAGACCTATAGGTTAGCAATTAAGAATAACTAGCTAAAGAGCTAAATCTAAGCGCCTAGGAGGCTTAGTAGAAACTAATAGTGCTACATGCCTAGCTTATAAATAACCTTATAAGCTAGTTAACTATTACTACGTCTTTAAAGAAAAGGCGCCTAAGTAGTAGATACTCTACCTAGGGACAGAGAGACTAGTAAGTGTCCTGCTTAAACATAATGTTAACTTTTAAGAATAGGTAAGAGTAAGCAAACGCTCTAGAACATAGACACCTGTAATTAAGACGTTACATACGCTAGAACAGTTACTTAAGTAACTATAAGGTTAGTAAATCTCTACAATTAATACGTCTTTTTAGATAGGGCTATTAAATTACCCCCTAAAAGACTACTATATCCTAGATTCTAGTTTAACTATACATATTAGCAATAACTAGAAGTAGATCTATAATCTTTGCCCTCTACCTACAAACAATTAACTATAGGCTAGAAACTTACAAGTATAGATATAAGGGTATAGAACAATCTAGCTCTGTCTAGCTAGCTACAAAGGGGCAGCAATACTAGAGCTATAGAATGTAGCCTAGTGCCTAGATATCCTTTGTAATCTTATCTTATTCTAATAGCTAAGTTAGCAAGGAATCTAGTAGGACACAAAGAGCGAACTAACCTAACTTAAATAACTAGACAATAGCATAATTATAGTATTAACAGAGCAGTTTAGTTAATAAATCCTAGAGGAAGAGCTAACTAAGGCAGCCTTTGTAGCATAAATTAATAGACAAAAGTAATCTAGCTTAAAAGCAGATGTACTATTATAGTATAAGCAAATAGGACACCTAGAGGCAGTAGCTATTAAGCACCTTATCTACTAATCTAAGGGGGTAGAGATTAAGGGTATTATAACTGTCTAGTGCAATATATATAGCTAAGCTAAGACAAAGAGGTAGATAAGCTAAAGGCTACAACAAAACAACAAGGGTCCTAGTGAGAGAATAGCTATAGACTTCTACTTATACAAAGAGGGAAGCTATACAAAGGAGAAGAGCTAACTCCTTGTTACTAATAGGTATTCTAGCTTCCTATAGGACTTCTACTTTAAGGACAATTGTCTTAGGAAGTTAATTATCTACTTCCTCTAAACACTTATCTAATTCCTCTATTATTAATACTAAATTAAAATTTAGGTAATTAAGTGTAATAGAGAAGTTACAATAACTAAGCTAGAGGTTGCACGTTAGTACGCTACCTAGTTAATCTAATTAGAGCCTTTAGCACCTAACGCACAAGCCTAGAACAGAGGTGTAGAACGCTTAGGGGTGTAATTAAGGATAAGGCACGTACTATAAGACTAGACGTAAACCTACTATAGGAAATATAGCTAGAGATTATAAGAGCAGCAGTCTACCTACACAACTAAACACTAAAATTATCTAACAACTAGAGATTACTATATAACGTATTCTTTACGTTTATAGTATAGCAGTCTAGAATTGCTACAATAAGAAGGAAGCTAAACTAGGCACACCTAAAGGCATATAGCTGTAAGGCCTTTGCTCTTACAAGTAACACCCTATAAGGAAGGCACGTCTACAACGCCTAGACCCTAGAGCATAGGTAGGATACCTAGTAGGATACTAGTCCTCTAACATCTACTAAGTATAGGTTCTATCTATAGCAAAGGTAGTTAGTATAAGAGATGTTATCTTTAATAAAGACAAAATCTTTAGTAGTAGAACAGAGAAGCTTATAGACAGCCTTATATATAGCACTCTAGATAAGATTATAGCATAGATTAAGAGCATTAAGTTACTAGAGCTAACTTACCTAGAACTAGAAACATAATCCTTCTATAAGGATAACATAGTTGTAGACTCTAAGACAACACTAGAACCTATTAACTAACAAGGGTACTACTAAGGGAGAAAGATTAGAAACAATTATCTATATCTAACTCTGCTGTTAACTTCTCTACTAGTAGTGCTGCTTACAAGCTACCTGCTATTAGATTAAACGCGTTAGAGCGCTGTCTAATTAGAAGCTACTAGGTGTTACCTAGTAAGTGCTAATTAGCTAGAATTAACACTAGCGCAAAACTAAAGAACTTTACAAATAATCCTATAGAAGGCAGCCTTTATAGCTAGCACATAAGGCAGGACTACTAGCACCTACTAGGGAAAGACATTAGACAAGGCCTAGTTAAACCAGCTACTCTTGCAGGGACTAAACCTTTACTAGAGTTAGCTCCTACTATTACTAAGCGCGCTCTAAACTAGTAGACTATCTAATATATAATTAATTTAAGGATGCTAAACAAGAGTACCTACAGAGCTACTACTAAATAAAATCCTAGTTAGAAGCTCTACTTAATAAAGTCTAGGCATTAAGACATTAGATCTTAAGCTGCATGTAGGTGTACACATATAAGCTAGATAAGAACTACTACCTACTAAAATGCAAAGTAAGACTAGTAGTCTAAGGCAATTAACAAAGGAATGTAACATTAGAGGATACTTACGCAGCAACGCTAGCTAGCAGGTCCTTCTAAATGTTAATAGCAATTGCAGCTGCCTATAACATAGAGCTAAAGCAGTATAATGTTGCAAATGCCTTTGTCTATGCTACAATAGACTAAGAAACATACATAAGGATGCCTAATAGCTATTAGAAACTAGGTACAGTCCTACAGCTAAACAAGGCACTATATAGACTTTAAATCTTACTACTTCTATAGTAGAGAGAATTTATATTAACACTTATTTAATAAGGCTTTAAAGTAGTTCTATATAAGCCCTACTATCTTACTAAGAGTAGAGTTATTATATTCTTCTATGTAGATAATATTATTATAGCCTATAGACAGGCAAATAAGCAAGAAGCTGCCTAGGCATTAAAGATCCTCTAAAATAAGTATAAAATAACTAGAGGACATAATCTCTAATAGTTCCTAGGAATTAAGGTTATAAGAAACTAATAGAATTATAAGATCCTTTTATTATAGGCATTATATGCTAATAAGATTAGCTAGCTAGTAGAGAGGACTAACCTTTGTTACAATACTCTAATATTAAACATTAAGCTAACACCCTATAATAGAATTGCAACAGTATCTAAGATTAACAAGTATTAATAAAAGATTAGATTACTGCTCTTTGTAGCAGTTACTACAAGACTAGATGTTGCGTTTGCTATATCTAGGCTTACTAGATTCCTTACTAATCCTAGACTACTATATTACAATGCTGCAGATTAAGTCCTTCTCTACCTACAGAGCACCTAATAACTATTACTATAAATTAGAGGTAGTATAGGTCTTAAGGTTGCGAGCAACGCGTTATTTGCAGACAATATAATAGACAGGAAGAGCTCCTAAGGATATGCTATAAAGCTATATAGGGGACTTATTACCTAGAGAGCTAATAAACAAGACATAGTTACAACGTTAATAACAGAAGCTAAATTGCTAGCTCTATTACAGGTTGCTAAGGAAGCTATCTTCCTCTCTTAACTGTTAACTAAGCTTAGTATACAACTTCTAGAATTAACTATTACTATCTAGTATAACAACACTTAGACTATCTAATTAATAAACAAGGAGGTATTAAAGCTCTAGACTAAACTTTAACATGTAGACATCTACAATTACTAGCTTTAACAAGAAGCAGCTAAGAAGACTATTACTGTTACTTACGTACTATTAGCGCATATGCTAGCAGATAGACTAACTAAAGTACTACTATAGAATAAGTAGAGGACCTTCCTATTACAACTTAGACTAGTAGAGCCTACAGAACAGAGGATCCTAGCTAAGATTTAGACAGACTTACTAAACTATAGGTAGGCACTAGCAGTAAACTAAAAGTAGACAAATCTAGCTTTAGGGCTGTACAGGGCTGAAGCTAAGGGGGTGTGTTAGATATAAGGATAATACCTAGCTAAGGTAAAAGGTAGAAAAGGAGTTACGCGCTAAGAGATAGCGTAGTAACTACCCTGCTATTATCAAAATTAGACCTTGTAGCTAGACAGACACAACACAATTAATAATATACATAATTATTATCTTAACCTATTAAACCTAACAGTAGTACACTTAGAATATGCTAACACGTATTAGTATAGTAGTATAGGAAGAACTAATTGCACTTGTAATTACGTAATGTAATTAGTGCTTGGCAATAATTAGTATAATTAGTAATTAGTACTAATTACTCTATAGAAACAAGGACATCTTATTAAGTATATAGTATAGTAGGAACGCAACCCTTACAGTTTGTGTTTAACCTTAAGTTTTACTTAATTAATACATTTAATTATTTAGAACTCTTAACCTGTACTTATAATAGATAGTTTATTCTATACTCTCTAGTACACCTTTAATTATTACAAGCTTTGCTTAGGTAATTACCTTGTTTTATTCCTACTACCGCACTTATCTCCTAAGAACTAACCTAGAAGTGTTTACAGTCTTTAACTAAAGCACGACTTTAATAGCATGCTAGGAATTGTAACAGCTACTTATAATATTATACTAGGACTCTCTTAGTTACAGGAACACAATCCTAATATAGATTAGTAAAATTAATAGATTTCCCTAAAGTAATATAGACGTAGTATAACTATATTAAAGCCTACACAGCTTACAACGCAGCTAGTAGATATTATAATCCCTAGCACTTATACAGACTGCTAGGGCTCTACAACTAATGCAGTATAGTTATTATAAGTAGTACACTTAGAATATGCTAACATGTATTAGTATAGTAGCATAGGAAGAACTAATTGCACTTGTAATTACGTAATGTAATTAGTGCTTGGCAATAATTAGTATAATTAGTAATTAGTACTAATTACTCTATAGAAACAAGGACATCTTATTAAGTATATAGTATAGTAGGAACGCAACCCTTACAGTTTGTGTTTAACCTTAAGTTTTACTTAATTAATACATTTAATTATTTAGAACTCTTAATGTCACAAGTGCTCTCCCCTAACAGGAGATACCTTGGCTAGGCCCTGGGCTAAGCCTAGAGACCTACTAGCTACACACGTATATAATATCCACGCGCCTTAAGACTTACCCCTTAAGGATTTGTCTTATCTTATCTCTTAAATATTATCTATTATTTGTCCTATCTTGCTCTGCTTAATTGCCTGCCTACAGTGCCCTTACAATTTAAATCCTTTATACTTCCTCTTGGAACAGGCAGCTGATTAGCAGTAGAGAAGCAGGAAAAAAACTCAGCTATTAGCAATAGCTAGAGGACAACGCAACCTCTGCTTAACTATAAGCAACGTAGAGGAGTTGCCCCCTTGCAATAACCTTAGTTATAAGCTAGACGCTCAACGCCGCAACAACGCGCCTAGGGTATCTCTACTACCTATAGAACTACTACTTAACCCTTATAGGGGCAAGTTAGCTACTACAGCGGCGGGCATTGCGACGCTAGACGTCCTAACGCCACGCATTACACAAATAGAGTTGCTATAGGCTTCTATCCTGTTATTGCTAGAAGCACTTAACAAGGCAGAATTATCTAGCGCCCCTAAACAAGAAATTAAAATCTAGCAGTAGCAATTTAACTAGGCAGTTAAGACCCTGCAGTAGACGCACGTTAGACCTGCACTAGGTAGCTACTATCCAGCGTTTAACAAGGCTAGCAAGATAATGCAAGTCCTTAACAACGTCTAACCTAAGCTAAAACTTAGGATAGATAACAAGCCTCTATTAACTTAGTAAGTAGACTAGTAGATTAAGGATATAGACATAGCGTTCTAGTACGCCTAAGTAGTTAAAGACTCTATTACCTATACCTACTAGATTATAGGCACAATCCACTATAGTATCTATTAAGAATTAATCTAACAACGCATTAATAAGGGATTAATCTAAACCTAGGCTAACCTCTGTGCAGAGGAGGAGTAGCTTGTATAAGACCTAGTCTTTACTTAGTATAAGAACTACAATAAGTACTTTAACTATAAGTAGAAGGCTAACAATTCTATTAACACCTTCCTAATAAAGTTAAATAAGCAGGAGTCTCTACTACCCTGTAACTTTGCTAAGTTTAATAATAGCACAGATAACTATAAGTTTAAGATAGCGTTTGTATAGAGCCTTACGCCCTACAAACTCTAACGTAAGATCTAGCGCAATAGCAGCCTAGAACATATTACTAAGTAGATAGAGTTTAAATAGGCCCTCTAAAACGCAGAGACTGCAATAGTCCCCTTAAACTTAAGCCTCTAGGCTAAAGGTAGCAGTTAAAACAAAAGACCTTACTCTTCTCTAAACAGGGGAGGATTAAAGAGGCACTATAGTTAGGCCTTAACCCCTCTAGGAGCAACGCTAGAAAGCAGCTAGGAGACTCCTAGCTAGTAACTAATAACGCTAATTTGTTAGGCGGCAAGGGGTCCTATAGGGGCAATTACTACTAACAATCTAATAGGGGTAGTTATTATCAACAGTCCTAAGGCTAACCCTCCTAGGGTCATTAGCAATAGGGCTATTAGAGAGGCTGCGGAAGTAGTAATTAATAATCTAGTAGTAACTAGGGAAATAGCAAACCCTAGTCGCTAACCTTTCCTACCTACAACTAGGGTTAGAAACTAAAGGGAAGTAGACCTGCATAGCAGTTACTGTCCAGCTAATTAACTCTAAGGGCAACCCTAGGACTCTCTAGGCCCTGTACAACTTAGGCTTAGAACTAAACCTTATCGCTAAGCAGGTAGCTAAAGACCTAGGGCTTAACCTAGCAGGGACTAACCAGCAACCAAACGCGGTAGTCCTAGACAATACAAAGCTATTGCTAACAGAGCAGTATTAGTTAACAATAGTCTGCCACAACAGCAAGGGAGCACTAAAAACAGTTAGGCTAACTAAATTCTAGTCTACACTATTTGTTAGATACAACCTAGTATTAGGTTATCTATAGCTAGCTAAAGCAGACCTATGTATCTACTTCTCTGCAGGAACCTACAAGTAGTTCTTAGAAGACATTAAAAGAGTCTAGCTAGTAACTACTAAACAATTGTTTAGTAATCTAGAACTAGACAAGCAGCTATACCTACTACAGTCTAGAGGCCTAAACCTAGGCAATCTAACAGACGTCTACTAGATAGACATTAGACAGACGTAGGACGCAACCTATTACGCTAAGTTCTTAAGAATTATAGCAGTAAGACAAGACAGCAACACTGTCCTAGGAGACAACGCCTTAGACATAGAAGAGCTTAAATACGTACCTAAACACCTCTATTACAAATAGTTTGCGTTTAGTAAATAATAGACAAGCGTATTAGCACTATATTAGGAGTATAACTACTCTATTAAAATCAAGGATAGAGCTAAGGTTCCTAACCTCCTAATCTACAACCTGTCCTGCAGGGAGCTAGATATCCTCTAGGAATACCTTAAGACAGCATAGGAGAAGGGCTAGATCTGTCTAAGCAAGTCGCTAGCAGGAGCCCCTATCCTGTTTGTCCCTAAGTCTAACAGTACTATAAGACTATGCATTAACTACTAAGGATTAAATAAGGTAACTATTAAGAATTAGTACCCTATCCTGCTAGTTAGCAAGATAATAGACTGCCTGTTAAAAGTAAAGGTCTTTACTAAGCTAGATCTACGCAACGCCTATTATAGGCTCTAGATTAAGGAAGGTAATAAGTAGAAGACTGCGTTTAAGACATAGTATAGTTATTTTAAATACCTAGTAATGCTATTTAGCCTAGCAAACGCGCTAGCTACGTTTTAGTCCTATATCTATTAAGCCCTAGAAGGCCTCCTAGACAAGATCTGCATAGTCTACCTTAATAACATCCTTATCTATTCCTAGGATAAGAAGGACTATAACAAGCACGTTAAAGAGGTCCTAGATTGCCTAGTTAAGTAGGGGATGTTTGCGAAGGCAAGCAAGTGCGTCTTCTCTAGCAAGTTAGTAGAATTTCTAAGATTTATTATTACACTAGACAGCGTGGTTATAGATCTAGAGAGGGTCTGTACTATTACTAAATAGCTAGAGCTATTAAGCTACAAGGACATTTAGGTGTTCTTAGGCTTTGCTAACTTCTATTAGTAATTTATCTTTAACTACTTAGGAATTATCTAACTACTTATTAACTATATAACAGCTGCCTAGAGTCTAGCAGAGGACTAGGGGGTCTCTAGTCCAGAAGAGGGGAGGGTAAGACTAAAGAAAAGTTAAAAGGGACTAACTAAATAGTACAAACTATAGCATTAGCTAGAGGAAGCCTGTATAGCATTCCTTACTATTAGGGAGAAGTTTACAAAAGCCCTAGTGCTACAACACTTTAACCTAAACAAGCCTATTATTATCCTTACAGACGCGTTAGATTTTGCTATAGTAGCTATCTTGTTACAGCTGCAGGCGTCTAACGTGGCAACAGAACAACACTAGAAGCTAGTAGCATTCTAGAGCTAGAAGTTCCAAGGTCTATCTATTAGATAGTATACCTATAATAAGGAACTCTTAGCAATTATTAAGGCCTTTAGGTAGTAGAGACACTACCTTAAACACGCCCCTATAACAATCTAGGTACTCTTAGACTATAATAACCTAAGGTACTTTATAATAACAAAGGAGCTCTCTCCTAAACAAGCCTGTTAGGCAGAGGAGCTAGCAAGGTTTAACTTTAAAGTTAAATACAAGCTAGGACTAGAAAATGTAGTAGATAGTCCTTTAAGACGTCTAGACTACGCAGAAGGTCTTAAGGTTAGAGAACAGCAAGCCCTACAGGATGCTATACTGCCTACCTTACAACAGAAGCTTTAGATCTAGGCAATTTAAAAGTCTAGGGCTTAAAAAGATGCATAGGTAATATCTAGGAGTAACGTACCTATAGAAGACCTAGTAGAGGTCTAGCAACTGCCTAAAGCTATCCCTAAGGAATTCTGCCAACAGCAAATTAGCCTTAGAGATTTGTCTCCCCTAGCTCTTAACCCTCTATCTAATAGCTATTAGCGCTAGGGTCTATCTAAAGACACTAAAGCTAGGGGACTAAACTTTAACGTTGTAGAAGCTCTCCTTTGTAGCCTAGATAATAGAGTTAGTGCCCCTACATACCTTACAAACGAAGCTGCGCAGGGAGATTCTACTTATACTCTAGAAACCCTAGGACCCCTAACAGATTTTGTTAAGCAAGTCTAGCAGTAGGATGTAATATACCCTGTAAAGTAGTTGTTAACAAACTAGACAGATAGTAGAGCAAAGAAGGGATAACACTACTAGGAGGTTAACCCTAGTAGGACCTTACGTAGGAGTAGGAAAGTTTAGATTCCTAACAATATTGCACTACGCTACATAATCCTTTTAAGGAATTATAATAACCCTATAGGAGGTTACTATAGCATAGATAAGACTGCTAAAGTACTTAAAAGAAAGTACTATTAGCTAGAACTAATAAAGGACGTATATAAGTACATCTAAAGGTGTCCTATATGCTAACTACACAAAATTAGAAGGTATAAGCTATAGGGACTACTTACACTATTACTAGTACTAGACATAGCCTAGCAGCACTTCTCCCTTAACTTTGTAACAGACCTACTAAAGTTAGTAGATGCTAAGGGGAATAAGTATAACTTAATACTAGTCCTAGTAGACTGCTTTAGTAAGTACGTCTAGTACCTACCCTACACTAAGACAATTACTGCCTAGCGCCTAGCTAAACTGCTAATAGAGCAGAGCTTTTTAAAGCAAGGACTACTAGATACGCTGTTGTTAGATTAGGGTTTAGTGTTTACTAGTTAATTCTAGTCTAATATCTGCTACTACCTTAAGATTAACTACTAATTAAGTACAGCTTTCTACCCCTAGACAGATAGGCAAACTAAACGCTAAAACTAGGAGTTAGAAACGTACCTCTGTATATATATAAACTACTAGCAAGATAACTAGGTAGACCTCCTGCTATACGCTAAGTACGCCTACAACTCTAAAGCTTACTCTAGTTACAGAGAATCTCCTATAAAGGTTGCCTTTGGTATTAACCCTAAGGGATTTAATAGGATGCCTAATAAGCATTAGCTACAGAAACCCTAAACTGTCTAGGACAAGGACAAGGCAACACTAGAACTACGCTAGCAGGTTGCTAGCTGTCTATTGCGCTAGCATAATATATAGAGGATAGCAAAGGAGGCCTTAGAGTACGTATAAAAGGGCAACGCCTAGTAGTATAACAAAAAATAGTCTAAACAGCACTTTGCTAAGGGAGACTTAGTTCTCCTTTAGGCTAAGAACCTGATTATAAGCTATCCTTCTAAGAAGTTTAATGCTTAATACCTTAGGCTGTTTGTAGTAATTAAGAAAGTAGGCAAGCTAGCGTATAAGCTAAAACTACCCCTATTAATAGACAGAGTGCACCTAGTGTTTAACGTGTTACTCCTTAAGCACTAGAGGGAACTACTTGCAAGCAGCAGGTTCTAGCTAGGTCCTATTAGTATACTAGAAGACGTCTTACCTAGCAACAGGTTTAAAGTTAAAGGTATACTATTACATAAAGACACTGCTACCTAAGGAAGGGAGTACAGAGTTAAGTAGCTAGGTTAGCTAAATAAAGAAGCTACCTAGGAACTACTTAAAAATCTAGACTACTGCAATAAGATCCTTTAGGATTATTACTAATACGCTTAGGCAGGTAACCTATTAGCAGTAAGCTAGACAACGTCTAGCGAACTAGCGCTACTAAGGCAAAAGAGGGGACGTTCTTAGAAGTCTACCTTATAAACCTTACTCTAACATAAAAAAAAAGGTAAGGATAGATTGCTCTAGCACTTGTGCAACTAGAGGCTAAAGAAGGCCTAGCGTCTATCTAATACATTACTAGCAAAGAATTGCACATTTACAGGAGGGGAGAAGTTCTATTACTATCTACTAGTTTGTTAAAAGTTATTATTAAAGTAGAGAGTCTTAATAACTACAACTACAGTCTTAAGCAGCTAATCTATAACCTGTAGTTAGGCTTAAGTTATAGGAGGGGCTGCGATAGCAACAACTACCTAGGGTAGGCTTTGTTAGAGACGCAGACATCCTCTTAAAAGGAGCTGCTAGAGCCTGCGCAGAAGAAGGCAGGTTAGTACTATAGTAGTACTACTGCTTCTTAGCATTGTTAGCACTGCTAGTCTTCTAGAAGTGCTTCTTAATTACAGTATTAATTACAACGTTGTTAGGGAGCTTCTTACTAACAGTCCTAACTACAGCCTGTAGCAAGTCAGCTCTACTAAAAAGAGGGGGAGGGAAAGAACACCTATAATGTACTGCTTAAGGTTGTGTAACTAGGAAACCTAGCAAGTATAGGCGTACTTAGTCTTACTAAGGCTAGACTTATTAATGTAGTAACAAACTACAGCATTATAGGCAATAAAGCTATTGTAGTAGGACTTAGCGTAGTTAAAAGCTATCTGCTAGTACAACTGTATATAAGCAACAACCTAAGCGTTGTCTGCCTAGTTACCCTAGGTAGTAGTCTTGTTGTTAGTCTTGCGCAGGGCACGCTTAACTAGAAAGTTAAGCATGTTAACAGCTTAGTAGAAGATAGGGTTAATCTATAGGAATTAGCATAGATAGACACTAGAGCAATATAGGAAATACCTTAACACACTTCCCTTTCTTTACCTCTACACAGCTAGGACATACACTAAAGTTATCCTTACAAAGCCTGTACCTACTAGGGCAACAGAAGACGCGCATAAATAACACAATAGTGCTATTAGGATTAACCTTAGAGGAGGTAGTTAAACGCTTAATACTGCTATAGCACTAATATTACAAAAGCAACAGCTAAGGCTGCATGTTATTAGGTAGCTAGTAGACGTGATTAGGCAGGGCCTAGTAGGAGATAAAGGACAGGGGAGGAGTTATAGCGTTAAAGGCAGGGGCTAGAAGGCAGGTGTAGATAAAGGTGTAGGGATAATAAGGCACTGTAAGCGAGTAGATACAGGCCTTATATACACTAGATCCTCTCTGCTTAGCAGCTCTCTAGTAACGTCCCAGCCCCTTACTACTCTCTTACCTGTTACAATCTGTTGCGTAGGAGGATAATTTTTGTTACAAATATCTATTAACTGTATAGAAGAGCAACTAGTAATCTTACCTAAGATTCACGTTGCAAATAAAACGCTAGGGCCTAGACTATACTGCGCAAGGGTTTAGGTAAGGTATTACGCATAATAAGGCTAACAGCTTACTATTACAACTAGCGTGTAGATAAGATCCCCTGCAAATAAGCAAATCCTAGACCTGTTTACGCAGGAATAGGGCTGTAGGAGCTGCTAGTAATCCTCTTGCAGACGTTACTAGTTAGGGACTTACTAATCTAGCCTATAAGGCAGATAACGTCTAACCACTTACACCTCTAGCAGCCTTAGCCCCTAGACTAAGGCACCTAATTACCTAGGAGATTGTAGAGAGCAAACAGCAGGCACGCCTAGAGCAACCCTTAGCCTAGTGCTAGGCGCTGCGCGTGCTATGCAGGGAGCAAATAATGCCCCTTATATATTACATACTTAGTGTACTATAGTTACGCTCCCTACAGCCTTAGCTACATAGGTTTTAGAGCTAACAACTGCTAAGGCGTTATTTACAGTAACGTGTAGCAGAAGCAACAGCTTACTATCTAGCTACTAATAAAGGCAAGAGGGAAGACTTAGCCTTAACTAGTCTCTTATAAACAAAGACTTGTCTACCTAGTAGTGTATTAACACTGCCCTAGTAGCTTACTAAGCAAACGTTGTAAGGATAGGATAGCTAGCGTCTAAACTAATTGCTTAACAGCTCCCTATCCCCTACAGACGCTAACTAATAAACCCCTACTAGCACTGCATTTCTCCTGCTAAGTTTTTCCCTCTACAAGAGGTTTTTCTAGAGCTTAATAACGTTGCTAGGAAATCTCTCTACAGTTTAGGACAAACCTTTAAAGAGGGGGCTATTATTACAAGTGCTCTCTCCCTAATAGGAGATACCTTGGCCAGGCCCTAGGCCAAGCCTAGAGACCTACTAGCTACACACGTATATAATATCCACGCGCCTTAAGACTTACCCCTTAAGGATTTGTCTTATCTCATCTCTTAAATATCATCTATTATTCGTCCCATCTTGCTCTGCTTAATTGCCTGCCTACAGTGCCCTTACACTTAACCTGTACTTATAATAGATAGTTTATTCTATACTCTCTAGTACACCTTTAATTATTACAAGCTTTGCTTAGGTAATTACCTTGTTTTATTCCTACTACCGCACTTATCTCCTAAGAACTAACCTAGAAGTATTTACAGTCTTTAACTAAAGCACAACTTTTACAGGTTTCTCCCTATAGGTATAGAGTTTTCTAGAGTCTAGCTGTCTAGCTGCCCTATTATAACCTCTACCTTATTAGTTTAGGACAAACTGCAAAGGAGGGGGAGGCTATTATTATAGGGAATTCCCTCTTGTCCTTCTAAAGACACTACCTTAGCTGCACCTTAGGTTACTCCTAGGCCAAGGCTGGGGCACGTCTAAGATAACTAAGTATATATACTATCTAAACCCCTAGAGCTTACGCCTTAAGGATTTGTCTACGTCTTGTCTATTAATATATGCCTTTTTGCCCCTAAAGGCAGCCTATCTATCCTGCGTATCTCTGCCTGCCTACAGTGACCTGACAGAAACTGCCTGCGCCTATAGAGGTAAGCTAGGTAGAGTAAAGTCTAATATAGTGTTTGCAGAAATGACTAGCTTGATGTCGCGTACCTGCTGAGAGCAGGTACTAAATAGCCTCCGACATCGACATGGTTGATACGAGCTTAGGGTAAGCGACTGGCACGTGACTGCATATCGAACGCCTATATAGCCAGATCCATCTGATCTTCTAATAGAACAGTGGTCCATCTCAAATATCACCTGAATACTGCTCTATGTGCCCCTATGTTTGCCGATTAGGTATGACAAAGTATACCAAGTAATAGAAATAGTGTAATAGTGCTCGCAAACATCCAATATATTGTTCTCTGCTAGTAGAAGAATGTACACTCTTAAAGTACAAATTTATGTATCTCTTCGCGTTGCACTAGTTCCCAGAAATTAATACTACGTTCACCTGATCGTTGTTCTGACAGGGCAACTTGTAGGGCATCTCGCGCGCGCCTGTAGTTCTCGCCACGAGCCGAGAGTGCCGTAAAACGCTCCATTATCCAAGTCCGATGAATGAGATCATCTGTCTCAAGGGCTGCAATGAATAGAGGCCAGGCTATGCGCCCCATAGCTTGGTCGCCCTCATCACGATGAGCTTGGAACGCCAAAGCCATGAGCTCCCGGATCGCATTTCGCTGGCCGCAGTCTATCGGTGTCACACCCTTCGTGAGACGATAGAACGCTAGCACTACGGCGAAGTAAAATGGCAATACGAAGCGAAGGATCATGAGGAATCTTTGCTGTGGGCCTTGCATGACACATGCATGCATGTTCGTGATTAACAGACTGCCATATCTCATCTGGATATCGCGTAGAGCATATACGAATTGTTCTTGCATCGCAGATGCTTCTGGACCACCGTTTGCTTCGTAAAGACGAGCCAGAAGGAAGCGCAGCTGACCTAGTTCAGCGTGGAGGCAGAAGGTCTGACTATTTTGCAGATCTTCAATGATTTGTCTCTGAGGATAGGCAGCCCCCAAATGTCCTGATACACTGATGTGGAGTGAGCCTGAAGAGCACTGAGTCCCCTGAGGCGACACATAGGCTTATCTTCTACTATGCCAGAGAGAGCTTCACCAAGGAGCTCGTTGAGCGTGCCACCGAGTCCGTGCAAAGCCGCGCCGCTGTCTACCATGGCCATCCAGATGATGATGCGAGCTGTAAGTGATGAGAGATGAAACTCAGTCTTGCTGCCAGAGCTGGAGGTGCTCTCGTCATTTGAAAGCTGTGGGAACTCAAACTGCTTATTTTGCAGTATGAGCCGAAAATTTTGCAGAGGGTCCTGCAAGAGCGATGCAGCACCGCGGAGATGAGCAAAGAGTCCGGTACCGCATCCATCCCCATGCTTCTGTTCGTAGACTATCATAAGCCAGAGCGTTCCCAGTATGTTCTCCAGGTCAGTTTGTGCAGGCGTGTTTTGGGTGCATGCTGCCAAAAGACTTAGGGCAGCTGCATAATGTTCGAGAGCCGTAGATGGCTGGCTTGAGGATCCCGAAGAGCCAGATGAGTCATTTAGACGGAGATTACGATCCCCTAAAGCACACACCATGTGCAAGACCATAGGGTTGCCCTGAGCCAGAGTCCATATGAGTGCTGGCCCACTAGACTCTGGGCTCTTGGTGTCGTCCAAAGCGGTCGATGCACTAGAACGAAAATGTCGTATTGCCATGTAGTCCTGAGGCGATAATATACTAGCGCATTCTGGCGGGAGTTGAATGTCAAGCTGCGTGTCCTCTATCGTGGCCAACGTGTCGGGCGCTGCCGCGGATTGAGGGCTTGCAAAACCGAACGGGAAACTGACATCCTGTTCATCGGTTTGGGGGAGGGTGCTGAAGCTGACGCATGGTCCGGTGAAGGGCTCACTGGCGAACACTGGGTAGAGCAATGCGAGACACTGTCCGCTATCTTCCGCGTGTATTTCTTGCGGGGTCGCGGAGTGTAATCGCACTCGCGGTTCAATCGAGTGCATCTGCGGCAGCTGGGTCGTTGTTCGTCACATTTGACTTTGCTCTCCCGGCAGGACTGACAGCCGGATCGAGTGCGCCGGACCTGAGTCGTGGGCACGGTGCTGCTGTGGCTGTGGGGCGAGATTGAGGGCGCTGGACCGATCAACGGGCTTTTGAGATGCGCCATCTGGCATACCGACACATGCTTGAAAAAGGCGAGACGCGTCGGGGTTTTGCTCTGCTCCTCGCACAATTCAGACTGAATCGCTCAACACCTCGGTTAATCCACAAACGCGAGTCTGGGGCCCGAAGCCTTAGTTATACCAGGTGATAAGGTGCCGACGAAAGCGGGGGCTAGAAATGCAGCAAATCAGCACTCGAGCGATATCGGGGTCTTGCATCCCCTATCGCCTGTATCCTGTTCATAACAACTTGGGCTCGCTTCTTATCTCGAAATCGGCCACTCGGCTGTGGTCGTCTGGGGAGCTTTGCTGATATGTACCCAGTTCCCACTCAACACCCCAGCCACACTATCCAATGCCTAGGTCACGTGCCTGGGCCTGATAACCGATAACCGTCCAAATGCGATGATAATTGGCGGAGCTTCGGATCTATCAGATAAGCTCGCATCCGAATTCAGTATCTCCCATATGGAGCTTTTCTCCTCGTCGCATCAGTGCGGGGCCCCAGGCGGTGCCTATGTTCACTTAGTGCCCGCATGCTTCAAGCCACCCACCGCTTTTGAGGCCAAGATAGCCATTCCGCTAATCGCTAATTACGCGATAGGCGATATTTCAATAAGCGCTCCTTTCATTGATCAATGTTAAAATCCAGAATCTGCCACCCTCAGCTCGTTTGAGTGCAACCCAGACTGCAGATCCAGTCACTTCTACTGTGCCTTTTTTTCCTTTCCACGCGATATCAACGACCGGCTACGTTTCAGAATGACGCTTGCCTCCAAGTTTCGCGAGATGGATCTCGTCAAAGAGATGACCGTCTCTACATTCATCGCTGCAATATTCGGCTCGGTATGGATCTTCTCAACTTGTCCTTGTGTTTTATAATACTTGCTTTGCAAGGAGAAGGGCAGTGTTGACTTGACTCAGTTGGGGGCATAGGATTCGGTGTCGACTACGGATTCTGGTCTGGCATGTTGGGCATGGCCCAGTTCAAGAAAGACTTTGGTGTTTACGACCCTACAACTGGTGAATACGCAATTCCTTCGACCTGGCAATCTGCTGGAAGTGGCCCTCCTACTGCTGGATTAGCTGTCGGTTGCCTCTTATCAGGCTATGTAGGTAACAGCCTAGGCAGGCTCAACACATTCCGCCTTGCGTCTGTTATCTCGATCATTGGGGTCCTCATTGAAGCCACGGCAATATCGTCATACTGGCAGATTGTGGGGGCGCATCGTTGTCGGTCTGTCCCTTGGTCTCCTCGCCAATGTAACACCCGCCTACCTGGCCGAAGTCGCTCCCCTCTCAATTCGTGGAACACTGGTCAATGGCTACCAGTTCTCTGTGGGTGCTGGTGCTGTCCTCATCAATACTGCGAGCTGGGGTATGCATAAGCGCACAGATCAGTGGGCGTATCGCCTGAGCATCATCCTGCAATTCTTGGTCCCTGCCATCACCATTCCACTGTCTTTCTTCGTTCCTGAGAGTCCGAGATGGCTTATCGGCAAAGGGCGTATCGAGGAAGCCATCGAGTCTCTTGTTTATCTCCGAACAAAGACGTCGCGTGACGTACTCGAACAGGAAACGCAACTGATGGAAGCACAAGAGAACGAGAACAAACAGGCCTTTGGTGGATCGTGGGCTGATTGCTTCAAGTAAGTCCTTCAGCACTCTTATAGTCGTTTGTTGAAACTATCACTAACATTTCATGATCACAGAGGCACGAATCGGCGGCGAACCTTGATTGTCACTGGTGTTCAGTGCCTGCAACAGGCACAAGGAAGCTCCTTCATGTCAACCTACGCTGTCTTATTCTTTCAAACGCTCGGCATCAAAGACGAATACAGAACCATTGTATTGCTTTTGTTCGTTCAGACAATGGCTAGTGCCTTTGCCTTCTACCTACCAGATCGCTTTGGTCGTCGCTGGATGCTTATATCCATGGCTGTAGTTATGGGTATTTGCATGCTCATTGTTTCCATAGTGATGGGCTTCAGCTTCGCAAACAATGCTCACGGCCTTAACGGTGCGACTGCGTGTGTTTTCATATGGCAATTCGCAACTTCAGTCGGCTGGAGTAGTTGGTCAGTTAACCATTCCTTACTGGAGCGCTCATGCTCATCACATTGTATAAAACGCTAACATCTGAAAGTGTCTGGATTGTTACTGCCGAAGTCCCTTCCCTCCAACTACGAGAAAAGACGATGACCATTGGAACTTTCTCTGGCTTTACCGTCTCTATCCTCATAACATTCATAAGTCCCTTCATTCAGGATCAAGGCTACGGTAACTTAGGCGCTCGTATTGGCTTCCTCTGGGGTGGTTTCTCCGTTATCGCCGCATTGTGGACATACTTTTACCTCCCTGAAACTGGATTTCGTAGTCTCGAGGAACTTGATGAGCTATTCTTCCAAGCTGTCTCCGTCAGGAAGTTTACGAAGTACCAAACTAGCGGATTTGGCGCCCAGTTGTCTGCTGTTGAGCACGGGTCAGATCTTAAACCTGGTCAGGCCAAAGTCATCGAGGTCAATGAAGAATTCCCGAGTAAAGGAACGGTGTGAGTATTTCGGAAAAACGACTGTATCCGCTGTTTGTAAATTAAAGTAGTGGGATGTAAGATTTTTACTGGTTCAAAACAAGTACTTAGAAGTTCAGTCATTCGTCACTCAAGTGGAATACCTGTGAACATTCTTGGACCCGGGCGGTTGGGTTGTCCATTATCAAATGACTTTAATATTCAAAGTTCTTTTCGACCGCTTTTTCCTCTCTTGATTCGCCTACTTCTGCTTTGTTTCTGGTAGTACATCAGTGACTGCAGGCTTCTAATTGGGCGCATCGCAAATCTGGGAGGGATTGTTCTCGTAAACCTTAGAGCCAAGGGGATCACAGAACTGGGATGTTACGGACTGAATAAAGATAGGTTGTCGTGATGGATCATTCACACCCCATAATCAAAAGCTGATGTTGACCATGTCTAGAAAAGCAAAACTTAACACTGACTACCCTGTTTACTCGAAGATTCAAAAAAGTTAAAGCAGAGGGAAAAACAACTAAAGTCATTAACTAGCTTGAGATCAGCGTTGGTCAACACGATATACATGTACTATTACCGCACAATAAACAAGAACATTTAATGGGACACAATATTGATGGATTCTTGCGAGATGACCAGAAGCCACCTGACTACACTAGACTTGGTTTAGAAGCCAGCCTAGGCCAGTTGCAGCGTCTTTTGCAAACGTTTTCGACCTGGAATGTTGAGGATAGTCATACCAGAAGACGTGTGGTAGACCTTGATACATCTCCACTCTCGTCTTTACCCCATGATTCTTCCTGAGCTCCCTCTCATATATAAGTATCTCGTCTCTCAGCATATCCGCGCCGCAAATCTGAAAAAATGTAGGTGGAATATTCGCATGTCCAGTTGGCCAAAGGAGGGGATTCCATAGCGGAGAAGCATGATCAGGCTCGACTGCAAGATCGAACATGTCGATCGCGTCGTCTGTGAGTGAGATTCCTTGTGAAAGTTGAGTTCGACTCTGATATAGAGCCTTGTACTTCTCAGGAACGTCTTCCGGCATTAATGCGGGTGATGCGCTGATATACATTCCGGTCAATGGTGGGGTTAACCCTTCATCTCTAGCTTTGTGTCCTAAGGGTATGGAAAGGTGGCCACCGGCGGAAGATCCTCCTAGGATAAATCCCTTGGAAAGGTCAGCTCCCAGGGATGTTGCATTTTTCGAAACCTGCGCGTTGGAAATGTCAGCCGAAGTACGTTTATAAGAGTTCAAGTAAGCGCCATCGGCGTTTCATTTGAGAACTCACCCATGTAATGGCATCCCAACAGTCATCGTAAGCTACAGGGAACTTCACTTCGGGCGAGAGCCGATATTCGAGGCTTAACGTGATACAACCATGGGTCTTGGTCGCTTCGATGCACACTTCAGCTTCCATTTCAGCAATGCCAATAACAAAACCACCACCGTGTATAATGATTGCGAGAGGTAGCCCTTCCGATGGTACGATCTTCGGCCGAAAGACCAATGCGCGGACTTTGGTGTTGTCTCGAACAGGTATAAACATCTCCTCTTGGTTTACTGCATCACCAGCCGCTCCTAGCGCTCTTCTGGCATCGTCAACCCACAATGCGTGCCATCTCTTTCGAGTTTCGGGAAGACTCGAGATCTTATGATCTTGCACGAATCTTGCCTCAGAAACGTTGTTTAACTAAATCGCAGTTGAGATAAGTTTTTGGTCAATATATGTAGGGGATTCAATGCCTTAGGGCATGCATTGAAATTTGAGGAATAAGGCCTCAAATACTGAACACACCTTTTCAAACTCTTCATCCAATTCTGCGAACAGATGCCATGTCGAGGGATCATTTATATCTGCATGTTGTGTTTTCATGGTGAGCTGCTGGTACTCGGATGACTACAGAAGAATCTCAAGGAATCTCAAAAAGCGTCCGATGATTTCGTGGGTTTGATCTACATGCCCTGTATGCAGGTAAAAAATTATTTAATAATGATTCAGATCTGTTGAAGACGATGTCGGGAGCTTACCGAGGTAGCGATCAGACTGGGCCCACCATATACAAACTCTGGCTCGTCTAGAATATGTCAATGGCCGATTGATTTAGCGAGCGCGTTTTACTACTATGGTATCAGGCATAAGTTTTGTGAGTGGGGCGCGAAGTAGCTGATGATCAAGGGTTACGTATTGAAACTTTTACAGCTCCGTACAGGAAGACTACGAGAGCAGTCAGCAGCTAAGTCTGTTCTTATTGGTCAGAATAACAGCTGGGAGTTCTTGCATCTTCGGTCTGCACCCCTACGCACCTTTACCCACTCACAAAACTTATGCCTGGTACCATAGTAGATCGCTAAGCTCGAGATGTCCGTATTTCCTCAATCAGATCGTGATTCCGTGTAGATACCACACGCTAATCTCTGTCTGGCTTCATCAACGCACCTTTAAGTCTCACTTACGTTTTAATCTCTTGCATGATGCTGTGTTTGGTACAGCTGTGGAGACAAAACAGGAGAAGGCCAACCAGAGATTGGCTCAAGATAAACTAACTTAGAAGCTTGGCGTGATAAGTTAGCCTGGGGGTATGCGATCGGAAAATCTGGTCGGAAAATGTGCTCGGAAAATTCAGTCGAGAAAAAGTGGCTTGCCACAACTTCCGATCGGAGTTTTCCATCCTTCCGCATGCGAGAGATTCCGTCACCAACCAAGTTCCTGGAGAACGCGAGCTCAATTGATACTTAAACTCATCGATACTGAAGTGACAGCAACCATCATCCATAAACCTTCCTTCACTGCCGGCTCTAATCTCTCTTCCTTAATTTTGCATTCGACAAATGGCTCCACACGCAGAAGAGCCAAGAGAGGATCACAGTGTTGATCTCATCCAAAACCGCGCCAAGTCGCATGCCGCGACTGACGACTGGCGGGAAGACCTCAACCGCGACGGCTTCGCCGTTGTAAAGAATGTTATCACTCCCGAACGCGCGGAATACTACAAGAAAAAGCAAATCGAATGGCTTCAGTCCTTTGACCTAGGCTTTGACCCGAACGACAAATCGACCTGGACTGCGGACCATCTTCCTGTCAGCTTCAAGGGTGGCATGTACTTCACATATGCCAGCACCCATGAGAAATTTGTATGGGAGGCGCGAACTGAGCCCAAAGTGCTCGAAGTTTTCGAGAGACTTTGGGGAACGAACGAGCTTCTATGCTCGTTCGATGGCATGAACATCACACTGCCAAAACAGAAAGACCTAACATGGAGACCGTGGCCACACGTTGACCAGAACCAGAACCGCAAAGGGATGCAGTGCGTGCAGGGCTTGCTCAACTACCAGCCTAATGGTCCTAAAGACGGCGGTCTTATTGTTATGAAGGGTAGCTCAAAGCTATTTGACGAGTTCTTTGCAGAAAGGAGAAAACAAGGTGATCATGACGGACAGCCACCGCCAGATGAGGAGATGATGGATATATTCATCTTCAAGGAGGAAGATGTGAAATGGTTCCAAGATCGTGGCTGCACGCTGCATAAGTTGAACCTGGACCCTGGTGATTTGGTAAGTCGCCTTGACTTTTGAACGTCAGATCTCAGTCTAACAGATTATGTAGGTTTTGTGGGACAGCAGAACAATGCACTACGCCTGTCATCCTCAGGGCGATCTCATCAGACATGTACAGTACATCTGCATGACACCAGCCAAGTTCGCAAAGAAGGAAGATCTTGAGTTAAAAGCTGAACTCTTCAAGAACTTCGATGGTACGACACATTGGCCCCACTGCAATATGGAAAAGAACGGGCCACCAATGCGCAACGGGGAGGTGTGCCCAAAGAACCGGTCTGAACCATTGGAGAAGCCTGTGGTCTCGGATCGGATCCTGCAGTTAGCTGGAGTGAAGCCGTATTGACTCCGTCAAACTTAGTATAGTAGTAGGGACTATTTATAAGCAGAAGTAAGATTAAAAGAGTTGTCTTATCACCTGGTATCTTTTCCATGGGCTGGCAGTGCGCGATGGTGTTTGAATTTGTCCTCGAAATTGCTCGTGTGCCTATTCTTACTGACTTTGAACGCCACGTGACATGGCCGAGCACGTATTTTTAGAACTCGAAGATGTGTACAATTCTTGGCTGATAGATTTGCAGATTAATGACTCTGATGCTGACGGTGTCATCGTTTGTACCCGCACAAGAGATTTTTCCGAAAACTGTAGACAATTTCGACAATGCATTTGACCGCTATACGATTGCAAGATTACCCCAGATATCAGTTGGCGAGAAGTTATACAACACTTTCCGCAGAGCAAGAGTCCCGAAAGCCGACGAGATTGGCGAGAGAACCGAGAACGATATGAGGTCAACTCAAATCTCTTCTTCAGTCAGAACAGATGGAAAGAAACCAAAAATCTTCCCAGCAAGATATTTGTAGCTGTATCAGGGTTCTTTTTGCATCTGAGAAAGGCGAACAGAGGTCTCAAGGCACTAGGATCAGGTCCTGGTATATTGTTTATGCTACTATCTCTACTTTGAATCAGCCTAACGGGGAGGCAAACATCTAATGCACTTACAAATTTGCACGATAGCAGTCTAAGAGTTATTGTGAAAGGAATGGCTCTCATCTGTGACCATCAGTCAGCTCATTTCAGCATCATCACGAACGAATCCCCTTATTTCTGGATCATACATACCGCCGATATATCAATGGGATCAGAATGTGATTTCAAACTGAATAGCTTTGCCTACCCAGACAAGGGTACTAGTCTCTTGCAAGCTTATCGCGTAGCGCATGCTTCCAGTAACTCATCGGTCATGTCGGTGAACCATACTCCCTTCTTACCTCCAAATCCTGCCTCGTAGCTCTCGGTGGGCGTCCTGCCCCCAATATCAGCTTCGAACTTCACAAGAGCCTATCTCGCGAAAACCCGCTAACCAATCCATGTCTCTCCTTGGCTCACGAAGTATACTGGGTATCTTGCGCTTTCTTGCCATCACTGCTCTTTTAGATCATCCTAAATTCTATCAAATAGTCTTGCTATCGTTTATTTAAAGCCTTTACGCCCTCATTGCATCGATAAGCCAGTCAGTCCTGCTAGAGGAATTGGATTTCTTTGTCCTACATGACATAACTAATCTCATGTAGGGCTTATCAGCAGCTGATATCAACAATATCATCGAGAATAGCGTGACGGTTTCGCATGATCTCGAGGCTGCGGTGAAGATTGCCATGTGGGACCCATTGCAGCTGCACCGCATCATCAAAACCTCAGCCTACCTATCTCTTATTCTGAACCTTCATCGTGGCATCAGCAGCATTTTTCGCTTTTTTTGTTTTAGGTTGGCGAATACTGAACGCACAAGACGTTAGCTACGCAAAACTCACCATTAAGCTTATCTCTAACCCTCCTCATGGCCTCGAATACCTTCTCAAAGACCCGGTTTAACTCCAAATTCTCCGTTGCTCATTGATGTTTGTTTATCTTATAATTCAGAAACCAGGCCTCTAGGAATCCAACGGCGACCAGCCATGGGGATGCATCAAAAGAAGCCTGGGTTCAGCACCGGCTTTGAGGAGCAGTTGGACAATAAGGAGGATCTGCTTGAGCTGGGCATAGTTGACAGAAGCATCATAGCAGATTGCATAATCCAATGAGGTACCTATACCGCAGAGGTAGCTGTCTAGTTCATTGGGGAAAATCTGTGGATAGCGCAGCGCACATAACAGCGAGGTGGATCTCTCTAGCAGATGGATACTAGATAGGTTAGGAGGAGAATTTTTGGGAACCTATAGTAGAAAATAGGGGTTTTAGTAGCAAGAGTAAGGGATGAAAAATCAAGGATTATGTGTCATGGGCTGTAGCGTCATTTTTTCAAAAGTATCTCTGCCTAGATGGTGATGAGTTGAAGCTAGGTGACTTAATTCGCCTTCGTCACACAATCAAAAACATGTTGCTGAGAAAAAAGAAATAACTATCTCGATGGTTTTCCATGGTAATATTGAGTGTTGCTTGATAGCGGCCTTTTGAGCGTGGCGCTGACAGGTATATCGTGCTCAGGCCCATACAATACCAAAGGTCGAGTGAAATTATCTAGAGACTTTGATACATCATAAACACAGCATGACAATTTTTCATAAAATACAGCTGCAATAGATTCTGATTACAAATAGTTACTAAAATAAACCTGTAAATTCAGTTGAAAAATCTCAAAGTTGTCGCCTCCGCTTCCAGTAATAACTAGGCGTGCATCGCACGATGCTGGTAGTGTACTGATTTAAGGACGTATGCTGATAATTTAAGACACAGGCTACCTAGCCGTTAAAAATAACTGATGGATTTAATTCTGTAGATTTTTTAGTTTCTGGTGAAAAAGTGACTTCCTTGATGTGCTGTCTAGAAGTGTGGAAAACTTTGTCGGAAATAGTATCATGAAAACTTATTGAGATTAATAGCGACACGCGCATCCTAGGGACATACACAACTAAATACCTAGATAGTATCTATTATCGCAATATTTTTTTAGTAAATAAATGTATAACATACAAGAACATGTCAGTCGGCTAAATCAGTAAATTAGGCACGCCTCCTACCTAAAATTATAAAAAATTCACGACAGCGTACCACCGTACAAAACAGTGATCGAAAACTAGATAGGCTCTTTCCTTTATAATCTATCGCTTTATCTTGCATACACGCGCGCGCATTATGCTCTACCTTGCTGCAGCATCTACAACGTCTTCAAGACAATTAACCTACTAAGCTGTACGTTTTCTATTCACGTCAAATCTAGCCTATGGTTATCTAAATCTTTCTGAATAGAAAGAAAGTAGCTTCCTCCTGTTATAACTTTCATTATATAATCGGGATGTTATTAACCTCTTCTATTATAGAACTCGAGAAGACAAGCTAAGTAAAGGATGTAGCAATCCATAGTACGTAAATCAAGGGAAATTTTCTGAATACAGTAGCAATTTGTGTATGCTACATCTGTAGTAAAAAAACCATTCACCTATATCCCCTCGTGCCCTTACTGCGATAGTAGATGGCAGCTTCACTAAACGATGCGGTAGAACGTGTTGGACCGGCTTGTGGGGCCGCGGAGAATGACAAGCTAGCTTCTTCCGTTGCAACTCACATGAAGGCTCCGCGGAAATGTAAGCAGTGTGAATTTGTGGCATTTTCTTCTTCTAGGGTAGAGTTCTAAGGCGGTGCGGACCGGCGTGCATCTTCCCGTTGGCCACAAAGCTTGAGCAGCAATTCAGCGCGGGGGTCATCTGGAATGAATCCTCACTCTCTATCTACAGTTGTCTTTTGCTATTGAACATTTGGATAGTCGATTAATGGGCAGAGAAAGCTTTGATTTTCTTGTTTGTCGTGATTTGGCGACCCTGGGTCTGCCCGTACGCATGCCGTCGGCTGGTCCTGATGAAGAGGAACTGACAAGGCGGCCAGCGGGCTGAAATTGCGTTACACCTCTACTACTCTTAGGTACATTTGGATTTTCCCGCTTATGAATGGCTTGTGCATATATGCATGCGGTGAGAAAACTAGATTAGTCGGCGGCGCAGTGCTGGAAGCTGACCTCGGCAGCCTCCGGATCGAACGATTCGTAGCCCTTCACGCCCATCCCATACGAACAAAGAGAAAATCGACTGATAGCACTTTAGACATCCGGATTTTTTGTTTGTCAGCAAGCACGTCAGACGGCGCACAAGGAAGGAGGTCCGCGTTGTGTGCGATGCAAGATAAGCTCGTAAACCACTAGTGAGGAACACAGGTACGCAATTCTGCTACCAATCTGTCCAGTGCTTATTACATGACCTGACCGGCAAAATTTGGACCCTTGGGACTTGCACAGTACCCTGAGGCTCCCACCATTAGCGCAACCACCTGCAAGGGCGGTGAACCGGGAGCCTAAATAGGCAAGAATTTTACAAGAACAGCACGGCACGAACCCTTCGCTCCAGCTCCTACAGCAACAGCAAGATTCATTGGGATCTATATCGCTGACCCATTGCCAAAAAGCTTGTGCTCGCATCCATTAGCTTTAGGGTCTTCGCTCGCTTCTTCGCTTCGAGCGGCCGGCACGGCTCGAATGCGAGAAAAGCGTTAGATTTATGTGCTTACACATAGGTGGCGCTCCCCACTTATCAGCAGCGTGGCCAATTGTAAGTATAAGGTTACAGTGAAGGTGGGTTCCATTAGGTTACGGCTCGTAGTTGGAACCACTGCGTCCCAAAACCATGTATACCTGTATCCATGTCCTCTTCTCTGACCTATAGATAAGGTTTTTAGCTTTTAAAGTAAGCTTCCGCTAACGACTAAACTTGGCTAACACTATCTTAAGAGTAAAAGGATTGCTATCATACAACAGTCGACTCCCTATCTACATACAGCTGCTACTACGGTTTGACATCTTCATCGCTGCCTTCGGAAACGTACTGCTGTAAGCCGTGCCAGCAGGTTTGCTAGCTACATCCAATTGGCCACGCCCTTATCTGTCCAGCAACACAGGGTATATCTGGAACCCTCGAACTACGAGATATAGCTGAACATGGCGTGCACGGAATGTAGGCGTCGGAAGCTACGATGTGACGAGCAACAACCCCAATGCAGCAATTGCGAGTCCACAGGTCTGGTGTGTGAGACCAGCATTCGCCATGCACGGGGCCTAAGAGGGGTCACATGGCGGCCTTGAGGAAGAGAATTGGTTCGTACTTCTTCAGTCCGATGCCAGTGCTTGATAAGACACATACTAACAGGCATGAACAGCTGAGCTTGAAGGCCGTTTGGCCTCACAGAAGCCTGGTGACAGGCAAGAGCACGAAGAGGCGATTGAAAACATTCTCGACTTTTCGGGCAACGAGAACATCACGGACTGGAACGACTTCGAAAATATATCATTACCTACAGGAAACAACACATCTGTTAGCGAAACAGACAATTCCTTTTCTAACATAATAGCGAGCACTGCGGGACAGTCTATGCCAATGACCATGGCTTCGCTAACGAGTACACCCGTCACGACGGCATCACTCACTGCATCAGCGTATATGCCTATTGCCCCTCTGACGCCTGCAACGACAGTCTCAATCGCGTCTCCGCAACTTCATGCACTGAGTGGCTTCGTACCAGCAGAATTGTGAGTAAACCTACTTGAAGTCTGTATCACGTGCAACATAAGTTCTGTTTCCAGTTACGCGGAGCCCATCGATCACATACTAATCGAAAGAGATAGAGATCAACTATACTTTGAGCGAATCCATTCCGCAGTGCCACTATTACACCAGCGCAACTACCTTTCTTGGTCTAGGAAAGACTCCAAGAAGAAGTCTCAATCATGTCTCCAGTACGCCATGTGGGCATTAGCCGCTCTCCAATCGGCTCAGTACCGCTATCTGCAAGAAACATTGTACCGCAGCTGTACACAGATGCTAACCTCGATCTGTCTATCCGACGCGGGTCAGGATCCATTTGACAGGGAGCAGATCCAGGCGTGGCTCCTTATCACCGTCTATGAGCTGATGCGCTCTTTTCACCGCCAAGCATGGATGAGCGTAGGACGGGCCTTTCGTCTCTTGCAATTACTCCGCTACCACGAGCTCGACAACCCCGCCCTAGGCATTCCCGCGGAAGAGGATTTTCTCGAGCGAGAGGAGCAGCGGCGCGCCTTCTGGTTCGCCTATTTCCTTGACCACTTATTCGGCGTCAGCAATAACTGGCCGATCACTTTGAACGAACTCGTGGTACGCCCCCACATCTTCCTTCAACCTACCCAGATGCCCGGCTAATATCCAATCACAGGTATGCACCCGACTGCCTGCCTTCGAAGAAGACTTTCAATTCGAGCGCCCCGTGCTCGGCAGCTTCCTCTCTGAAGCCATCACCGAGCAAACACCGCGATACCCCTCTGCGTTCAACGAAGTCATCATCTTCGCTACGCTGTGTGGCCGCCGTCTCTTCTACGGTCAGCAAGTTCATGTGCGCTCTGCGTACGGCGACATGTACTCCAACTGGACGCACTCGACGCTGATGCTCGACAACATCCTGCGGCAACGAGTGGACATTCTGTCGCAATGCTATCCACCGCTCGACGAGGCCAGCGGCCCCATGATGCATTTTGTCAGCACCATGGCGCAGTGCAGCATCATCTATTCATGCACGGGGGTAGATATGATGTTGAGAGTAGAGGAGGGGAATGCGGCGATGCAGACTGAATATGCGCTTAGGGCGACAGTGGCCGCTGAACACATTATCACGCTTGCGCAGATGCTGACAAGGTGTTTTATCTTCAAGGTACTGCTTTTCATCTCCCTCCTCTTCTCCCTAATCAAACTATTCCACATATATATGAAGTAATCACGTGCTAACTTAGCTACGATAGATCCATCCGCTTGCGTCTATCCCACTCATGCTGTGCGCAGAATTCCTCTTCAAGAACCAGAATGTGAGTGAGAAATTCGCCATGTTACTAGAGCGTCTGCTCAAAGTGTTTGAGCAAATCAGAGATGTTGAGGACCCGGCACAAAGCTATATAGACGTCATGAAACGGTGGCAGTGTAGTGCAAAAGTGGAGATAGACGGCAGCGGCAACCATCAGTGGATAGCTCTAACCTGTCTGTTTGATGAGATTCGTTATCTTTTTTAAGTGTTTTTGCTGGGTATGGAGTTATGTAGACTTCACGGAACCACTTCGGTACAAATGATTCACGACATTGACACCTGATGGTTTTGGCGAAGCGCGGAAAAGAAAAATGGTGGTGAATGTGCATGTATTGTTTGATCATGACTCCCCACTTTTTTCCGTGTTCCTGTAGCCATGCTTCATGCTAATACTAGATAGCTATCAGTGCTGTCCCGCGTCACAAGCTCAGCTTCCTCTCATTCGTGCTCTCTCCGGGCTCATGAAGGCCGCAAGACGCCAATCGAGAGACAATTCGGCCCTTGACTACGCCGTGGCTGTGGGAGCATCATCTCATTTGCCAGGACGAGTGCAGATGGCATGCATGTTTCCTTCGGTGTCGTGGAAGAACTGGAAGGGAGGCACATGTGGACCAAGGGAAACAATCTCGCTAATCTGCTTTCCACCGTTCTTGGTGACAGTCTAAGCATTGAAAGTCAGCATCGCATGATCTTGGCTTTATTATTGCCATGTGCGAATATACCTCCATGGAAGTCTTCAGGTCGTCGACGTTGATGTAGAACTTGGCTCCAGACTTGGCGACCTCGTCGACCTTGGACACGACACCCTCATCCGGAAAGATGTCGCCGGGGGCCGTGAAGGTCTGCATCTTGGATGCAGGGATGGTGCCATTGGCAGGAGCCTGGAACTTCCAGCCAAAAGTGTCAGTATAGAACTTGGCGGCTGTAGGGATTACGTGTTAGCTTTCGGTGTTGCAGGAACGCAGTCGCAAGAGGGAAGTGCTCACCACGCTCGACGTCAGTAGCGGGAATCTCAATTCCTGAGATCTGTCCGTGGAGAACCATTTTTTTGAAGTGTTGTAGTTGTGTGGAGTTGATTGTAGAGAAGATTGTTTGATAAAGAATCGGTCTGGTAGCGAAAAGTGACTTACTTATGAGCGTCGAGGTGAAGTTGAAGTGGAGGATGCTGAGCCTACCCTAAGTCCGCTAGCTCCGGCGCACGATCGCTACGCCGCAAGATATGGCGTGGTGCCACATTTGGTATCCGCGATGCTGGAAAGGAGGGGTTACCATCACGGGATTACAGAGTGTAGAGTGAGTCCGGCTCCTATTGCAAGATGAAGCCTAGAGACTTGCCCAGGGGGCTTCGCTCGCAAAGGCAGCGGTAGGGTCAGCAGCAGCAAAGTCGTTCATGCAAGGGAGCGCGCTATTCTCCTGCTAATCCTTTCGGTTGCACCTCACTAGGACGCGTCTTTTCAGTGGAGCGGAGTATCTTTTCCCGCATCTATGGTCCGGTCACGTCATGTCCGAAAAGGGAACACACTACATGCTGTCAGAGAAGAGCCACAACGGTGCTGCTGAAAGCCGGACATAGGAGATAGCATGGCTGTAAGTATTGTCGCGGACATAGGAGATAGACCTGGGCGGTAAGACCATCGGAGAGGACAGAGCTGGTCAAGTGCACAGTGGTTTGTATCTGTCTCACATGATTGCAACAGAGCTGCCCTCTTCCCCGGACCTGCCTTTTCGGATAATTGATATTCTTAGGTTCCTGAAATTATGCTGCTGCTGCTATGATGGCTATCTCCCGTTTGCCGATGCTACAGGAGCAATGCAGTCAGTTAGGCAGAGGACTTTGGCTGCTCGCCATCGGATACAAGAGATGAGCTTACGCTAATACTGACATGTTTCTTGCTCCGCTTCTTTTGGGCGCCCGGGCCATTTTAGAAGCATTTGAAAGTTGCTTTGGATGGCCGTGGGCGATGTTGTATCGATGCTGGTGTCACGTGATGTATGCATCCTTAAACCGCTCACCCAGCTTTGTATAGGCTTGTTCAGCATATTCGTGACAGCCTAAAATCATCCATAGTCCTATATTGTGGTAGCAGTACACTATACTCTACACAACGATGGACGACTTCATGAACAACTCGTTCGATTACGTTATTGTCGGTGGCGGCACGGCAGGGCTCGTCCTGGCTGCGCGTCTCTCAGAGAACAGGAGCATTACTGTTGGTGTCATTGAGGCCGGTATCTCGCGCCTGGGAGATCTCAAGGTAGACCTGCCGACTGGAGCAGCATTGATGTTGGGTAACGACGATTATGACTGGAACTTCAAAAGTGTTCCTCAGGTACGCACCAGCCTCTGTCTGGTAATGTGTCCGCTAACAACAATTTCTGCCACCAGGCAGCGAGCAAGGATAAGGTGTATCATATTCCACGTGGTAAAATGCTTGGTGGCTCCAGTGCTATCAATTTCATGGCCTATGGACGACCATGTGCAGTAGATATCGATGACTGGTCCAACAAACTTGGTTTATCTGGCTGGTCTTGGGATCACCTGCTGCTATACCTGAAGAAAAGTCAGAAGCTAGAAGCCGACCTGCCGAACATCAAGCAGCGGGATCCCAATCTTTTTCCGTTTCTCGCTGATTCCCAGGGCACGGATGGGCCTATTCACACCTCAGCCAGTCCATGGCATATCCCTTTTGAGAATGACCTTCTTCCCGTATTGGACAAGACTTCGGGTTATGCACGACCCAAGGATCCCTACAGCGGTAGCCATGTCGGATTCTATCGCTCTTTGTGGGCGATTGACAGAAGCAAGAAACCAATTCGAAGTTACGCTGCCAGCGAGTACCTAGCTCCTATCCTCAATCGTCCCAACCTAAAGATTTTCACCAACACCCTAGCCTGCAAGGTCTTGACAAGAACCAATAAAGATGCCAGCCTGGCGGCAACGGGGGTCGAAACCCAGCATAATGGAGCAACTTGTGTTCTTAATGCTCGACATGAGGTCATTCTCAGTGCCGGATCTTTCCAGTCTCCTCAGCTTCTTGAGCAATCTGGCATTGGAGACCCAGACATCCTACGCCAGCTCAACATTCCCTGTATTATTGGTAACCGGAACGTTGGAAACAATCTACAAGAGAAGTTGTTGTCGGCCGTGGTCTACGAATTAGCCCCAGGGACGATGTCCTTAGACTCGGTTCTTCGAGATCCCGAGCTTTGGAAAGAGCATCAGAAGCTCTATGCCGAGGCCCATTCTGGGGCACTATCAGGCTGCATTAATCTCACGGGATTTTTGCCGTACTCGTCTCTTGTGACGAGGAATGATTTTGATGATACCATTGATGACATACTGAGCCTAAAAATTCTCAGTGGGTCACAACAATCGCCGCCTCAAAACGGTCTCTTCCAGCGTTGCCAACGCGAAGCAATCGCTGCGCGCATGAAGAGCCAGAACTCTGCAGATATTCAGTTCGTCTGCACTCCGGCTAACTTCGATACTGCTAGCGGTTATGGGAACCTCGCCAAGTTGAGTCCTGGTTCACCAGCTGGATACAACGCCTGTTACTCTTTGGTAGTAAGCCAAATGTATCCCCTCTCCCGCGGAAGCGTGCATAGCACTTCATCGAATCCACAAGATGTGCCTACGATTGATCCAGGCTTCTTGTCACACCCGGCTGATGTGGATGTCATCGCTGCCGGCATCCAGTTTGCTGATCGCGTCCTATCATCCAATGCACTCAGAGGTAAGGTCGGGAGAAGAGTCGTTCCACCACCTAGCGTTGATCTGCAGAATAAAGATCAGGTGAGGGATTTTGTACGCGAACACGTCGTAACATATCATCACTCCCTAGGCACGTGTGCAATGGGTCAGGTGGTTGACGAGCGGCTGCGTGTGAAAGGGGTACAAGGCCTTCGAGTCGTCGACGCTAGCGTGATGCCGATGCAGGTTAGCACGGCGATCCTAGCCACGGTATATGCCGTTGCGGAGAAGGCAGCGGACATGATATTGGCTGATCATTCATGAAACGAAATGTATGTACTTCCTGCATTGCTGTGTTATATGTGCCATTGTGCTGGGATATCTATGATGTCATAATGCTCCCACACATGTAGTGTGCTTAACTGAGCGAACTGCCGCCGCGTTAAGATACGCCTGCTCCCTCAACCCACGATTATTTTGACTCAACATGGGACTCGTTTTTTCGTGTTCAGCATTATCAGATTTTATTCACATCATCCGAGCGAATCAGCTACAGACAATTATTCACCAAACCCGCAGCACGTCGATTTTATCTCGCCCTAATTCGCATCATGACTCAAAACAATATAACGATTGTGTGTTCATGTATGTAGGCATCTTTCTAGATATAACCAAGCATGATACTCAACAAACGCCAAAGTTCCTATAAAAAAACCAGATGTACCTGTCTAGCACAAACAAGTATCAAATCTGTCCCTGAGCAGAACGCCAAGTCTAAGACTATTCAGATACCGGTACACATGCCGCTCTATCTACCTAAAGCTTAGTAAATCTGAGGAAGACAACCTTCGTGGTACGACGCGACGCGACCGATCGCCAGCAATCACCGCCAAAGTCTTCGGCTGCGCGCCTCCACTTGCTAGTCTTCGCGTCAAGGCTGGGATGTTGGGCGAAGGTCCCATAGCCGAGATGATTACCGGTTTGCTCATGTCTAATTCGCAGCAGATGCCCTGGATCGTACTATCAATGTCTAGGATATTCATGGAGATGTCGGCAATAATCGACTGGAGCAACTCTCGCAATGTCGTCGCAACAAATGGCTTGCCAGTGCTGGTCGAAATAATCGACCTGTCAGGCAAGACAGGAGTCTCGAGGCCAGGAAGGCTTCCGAGAATCCAATGGACGTCCGGTCGAGGCAAATGAGATGCATGTACTGCCATTGCAGCAGTTGTGGGCACCTGGGACATCTGGCTTAGTATGGGGCACTGTCCAGTGATGTGCTGGATGACACTCGGTGGCGCAAAGACTGTATTCCACGATTGAGAAGTCACTCCAATGTAAGTTTTCTTTGCCTCTGGGAGTTCCTGGAGAATTTGTTAGCGGTGCGTGTCATGAGTTCCAAACTCGACTCTATACTGACATAGTGTAGGTTATAGTCTTCAAGCTGCATCTCGATCTCTTCCTTGGAGATGCGTATGAATGTAGTAGCCCATAGACCTGCTTTCGATTCGATGGCATTTGACCTTCTCACCAAGGCAACAACAAGTCTGAACGAGATTGCCAAGACCTCGCAGGCCAGATCGAAAACCTTGATCATGTCGTCTGCACAAGCAGCTACTGCCCCGGCTAGAAGGCCTGTACAGAATCCCAAAATGTATACCGGTCCAGTTGATTTCTTGGTGGCATCACTGCGCTCGAGGTCCCTGCTGCTTGGTTAGCGACGACTTTAGAGGCATGCTACAAGACTTACAGCACAAGTGCTCCAAAACGAGCTACTAAGGCTAAAACAGACGCGATGAGCTCGTCCGGTTCATCTGCCTGAGCGTACACTTCTGCAACTTCGAGTATATCGATACAGTAAAGGAAGAGCGATCCTTCCTGTGAAGCAAGCTTTTGAGTCTCTTCTTGGATAATCTCAATAGCTTGTTGTAAGAATGCCTTGAGCAACGGGTGTGACTCAGAAGCTTCCCACAGGGCCTTGATTACTGGAAACTTGTTCTCAATCGTCGAGTCCCCAAAAACGAGAACCCGTTGAGCATCGTTGAGCTTTTGAGACACCATTCTCACGAGCTCCGAATTGGAAGCAAAGAAAACACTGCGGGAGGTTGGCAGAGAAGACAAAGATTGTCAGCGTCTTCTGTTGCTACATAACATCAGGCTCCTAATAACGTGATTAGGCATGATCTGAACTCGGCTACCACTGATACAATGCTTGTACCAAGGTATATTGGTGCTTGTTTGACCTTACCTGGTATATGGGCATGTGGAAGCTTAGCTTATGCTGTTGAGGTAACTACCGCCGTCAGCTTATCTTCTAGATGCTTCTGGCCGAATCATGGTAGGTTATCACACAGTGGCGATAAGTCCCACGAGTTTTCGGTGTATCTTTAAGGAGGCACGATATTATCCCGAGGATAACTGCATCTGCACTAAACCACTTAGAGATGGCTCGCGCTTACCTACGAGCAGGGGTGTACTAAGCATAGCACTTATGGCATGTCAGACTCGGTATATCAATTTGGGAAGTCGGTATCACTTTCCATCTAGAGCTGTGGACGTACATTAAATCTCAACGATATGTAGAGGGACTTGAGTATCGGGGATTCCGAGGGTCTTGGGCGCGATGCTGCACGCGTGGAAACTCCACAATCACCGTACCGTTACGCAAAATAATGCGAGCGCTGACAGGCTCTGTTATGCGATTAATTTCGTAATAGACTTTTCAAGTGTGAAGGTGCATGATAGTGCCAGTCTTAAGTAGAATTGAAAGGTTCAGCACTTGGTATACGAATGCCCTCATAATTTCAAGCGATCTGCCCTGACTCTCAACAGTCACGGCTCAACGGAAAACAAAATGACATTCAACCATGATCCGAAGAAAGATGTGCAAGACGTCGCGATCGTTGGGCTTTCGTGCCGATTTTCCGGTAGCGCCACGAGTCCAGACAAATTCTGGGACATGCTATGCAATGGGAAATGTGAGTGCAATTGGATTTTCAATGAGCTAGTTTTAACCATAGTTCCCCAGCTGGCCATTCAGAGACTCCCAGGTTCAATCCAAAGGGATTCAGCGATCCAGGCTTCAGAAAGCATAACCAGAGTGCGACCGCCCACGGCCACTTCTTGCAGCAAGATGTGGGCGCTTTCGATACAGGGTTCTTCGGCATCACGCCTGAAGAGGCTTTGGCGATAGATCCTCAGCAAAGACTAATGCTGGAGGTTGCATACGAGGCATTCGAAAATGCGGGCATGACGATCCAGCAGCTTGCAGGATCCAGAACAAGCTGTTTTATTGGCTCATTCACATCCGACTATAGAGAGATGCTGTTTCGCGATGCGGATGCAGCTCCTCGCTATACCGTCACCGGCACCGGAGTTTCCATGCTAGCCAATAGAATATCCTGGTTCTTCGATCTTAGAGGGCCGAGCGTAGCACTCAACACTGCTTGCTCTTCGAGTTTAGTAGCACTTCATTTGGCCCGAAGAAGTTTACAGTCAGGAGAAGCTGATATTGCAATCGTCGGAGGAACAAATCTGATGCTCGGCTCAGAAATGTTCACGTTCTTCTCCAACCTCAATTTTCTTTCGCGAGATGGACTTTCGAGAAGCTTTGACGCTTCAGGCGAAGGCTATGGTCGTGGAGAAGGAGTTGCTGCCGTTATATTGAAGAGAGTCGACGACGCAATTCAGGACAATGACACTATCCGCGCAGTCGTAAGAGGTACAGCGACCAATCAAGATGGCAAGACCAAGGCAATTACTTTACCAAGCCTCGATGCTCAGGTCGATCTGATTCGTTCGGCATACAAGGAAGCCGGGCTCTCTTTTCACGACACAACTTACTTTGAAGCACATGTAAGTCAACTCATATGATGCAGTTTGACGTATCTTAAACAAAGTATAGGGAACTGGCACTCGTCGTGGCGACCCGGTCGAGCTTGAGGCTATCTCAAAAACCTTGTGTGTAGATCGTCCAGCAGACTCCAAAATCATTCTTGGTTCAGTCAAATCGAATGTAAGCCTTACTGCTTGGTGTGGCATGAATAATAGCTGATCTTTCAAGGTTGGTCATACGGAAGCTACAGCAGGACTTGCAGGCATCATCAAAGCCATATACATGCTGGAAAAGGGTGTTATTCCCCCAACGATAAATTACAACAAGCCTCTCCCCGAATTTGATTTCAGCAGCTCTCTCTTGACAATTCCTGTCGAGACAAAGCCATGGCCGGGTACGTCACTGCGGCGCATCAGTGTAAGTTTTGATGAATTCCATAAAAAGCATCAGCATGCTGACTGTTACAGATCAACTCGTTTGGTTTTGGGGGAGCCAATGCTCACGCTGTGCTTGACGATGCCCAATCTTATCTTGCATCAAGAAGATCTAGATACGGAAATGCAAGCTCGGTAACACGATTTCCGCAGACGAATGGCAGATCGGTCAATGGCAATGCAGCGAAGGAAGATTTACAGATACCCACTGAGGAGCTAAATTTCTTCTTCAGTGGCCAGGATCAACAGTCTTTGGAAAGAAACCTTGAGGCGATAGTTCAACACCTTCAGATCAAGAGCTTCCATGATTCTGAATCCGAATCCGAGTACCTGAAAAATTTGGCCTATACTCTTTCTGAACGACGCTCGAGATTCAGAGCAAAGGCTGAGGTTGTGGCAAGCTCTGTCGCACAGCTTGTGTCGAAGGTACAGGAGCGCGATTTTGCGCGTGGCAACAATGGTCTAACGACCATGAGAAAACTAAATCAGGACAATGAGAAGGTCAACACGGAGAAGCAACATATGTTGACCGATCTACCTGCATACTCGTGGGACCATTCGCGCACCTACTGGGCGGAAAGTCGAGCGTCAAAAGAGTTTCGACTGCGGGACCATCCCCAACGAAGCCTCATCGGAGCACCTCAACCAAGCTACGGAGAGAACGAACACATCTGGAGAGGCTTTTTGCGCTTGTCGGATGAGCCTTGGGTCAAAGATCATCAAGTCTTGGGTGCTATCGTATACCCCGCTGCTGGCTACATCACCATGGCCATCGAAGCGGCAAAAGATATCGCCGACAAAGGTCGCACGGTCAGTCGCTATAACTTCCGCGACGTGCAGTTTCATGCAGCAGCAGTCATCAAAGAGGACGTTCCGCTCGAATTGATCATTCAGATGCGACCACATCGTTCTGCTACCAGATCGACAGCCACATCTTGGCTTGAGTTCTCGGTATCTTCCTGTCACAATGAGAAAAATGTGAGGGAAAACTGCTTTGGGCTTCTTTCAATCGAGTATGAAGTTCCGCAAGATTCGCCTCTGGCACTGGAACATGAGCGCGAACAAGCTCTTGTTTTAGACAAGCACGAGCGCACAGTAGAAACTTGTCACGTCACGCAACACCCGAAAGTATTGTATGAAGACTTGGCTTCAGTCGGCTTGACATATGGCGAGAGTTTCCAGCAGATCTCCAAAATCACGAAAACAGACGGGTTGAGCTCTTGTCAGGTACAGCTCTATGTACCCGACCGCATCTCAGCACCTCATGTCATCCACCCTGCTACCCTCGATTGCATGATACAAACCATCTTCCCCGCTCTTGCTGGAAATTCCACCCGTATGAATGCTGCGATGGTACCTACGCTGTTGGAAAACATGTCTATCTCATCGCAGACACCGAATTCAACTGCGAATTCCTTCTGCGGATTTGCATCAGCAAATTACATTGGTGCAAGGGAGATGGTAGCCGACTTTTCGATGCTAGATTATGATACAAAGAAAGTAGCGGTCACGGCCACAGGTCTGCATTGCATGGCGATATCCGGGGCGGAGAAGCCTACACCTGAACAAGATGATGAGCACCGAAACATCTGCGCCCAGCTCACGTGGATCCCAGCGACGGATGTTCTCTCGGCTGAGCAATTGTTGGAATGTAGTTCAACCCCTCAAGATCAAGATATCATTGTTTTGGAGGGAGACCACGCATATGCCACAGCGTTGTCAGACGCACTTATTTCTCTCGATCCGGCACGAGGTTCTTACATACCAATACCAAACAGCTTCTTACGAGCCAGTCTACAGGATCTAGAAGGCAAGACATGCATCGCAACTCTCGAGATGGGTACTTCTTTCTTGGCGAATGCGTCGACTGGTGGATTTGACACCTTCAAAGAGATTGTTCGCCGCTGCTCAAGAATAGTTTGGGTTAGCTCTTCCAATGACCCATTTGGGAGCGTGGTTACCGGCCTAGCTCGAACAATGCGGAATGAGAATGCAGGGTTGGTTTTCCGCACGCTACAAGTTTCTTCACAGGATATGTACGATTCGGATAACCTTGCGGAGATTGTTTCTCAATTGGCTGCTTCATCGACTGCAGACAGCGAGTTCAGGCTTGACCAGGGTGTCTTGAAAGTCTCGAGGATTTTGCGAGACACCAAAACGGATGACATGGTTGTCTCAATGGTTGGTAACGGCGGCCCTGAAGTTAGGCCCTTGACATTGAACCAGGTGGGAAAAGCTCAAAAACTTGCACTTCCTCGCTTAGGGATGCTTGACGATATCCAATTTGAGGCTGATGAAGTGGCGAATGAGGTTTTAGGAGATGACGAAGTCGAGATTGAGGTCAAAGCCTCAGGAATTAAGTAAGTCATGTCTGTATGCATTCAAATAAGCTACTACTAATATATCTGAACAGCTTTCGAGATGTCCTGGTGATGATGGGCAATGTCTCTGATAACCTCGTTGGCCACGAAGCGAGTGGCATCATCTCCCGAGTTGGAAGTAAAGTCACCACGTTCCAGAAAGGTGACAGAGTCTGTGCTATTGGACATGGTTGTCACCGCTCTGTCTATCGATCGACAGCAGATCTGGTCCACAAGATATCCGATCAAATGTCTTTCGAAGAAGCGGCAACGGTACCACTGGTATACTCCACAGCATACACGGCAATAGTCAACATTGCTCGTGCGCAAAAGGGGCAAAGCATTCTCATCCATGCGGCTGCAGGAGGCGTAGGCTTGGCTGCGATACAAATTGCAACCTACCTAGGACTTGAAATCTTTGCTACCGTGAGTTCAGAGCCAAAGCGTCAGCTCATCCAGGACCACGGCGTCATGGAAGATCACATATTTAATTCGCGCGATATCAGTTTCGCGAAAGGCATCATGCGAAAGACGGCTGGCCATGGTGTAGACATCGTGCTCAATTCTCTTGCTGGGGAGCAGCTCCGACAGTCCTGGCATTGCCTTGCGCCATTCGGTACCTTTGTAGAAATTGGTATCAAGGACATTATCAGCAACAGCAGCCTGGAAATGAGCCCATTTGCCAAGGATGCCACCTTCGCTGCATTTGAGGTCATCAACATCATGCACAAAGATCCGAGACGGATGGCAATTATCCTGCACGATGTCTTTGAGCTGCTGAGAAATCATTCTATCAAGCCTGTGAAGCCTCTGCTTTGTAAAACAATCTCAGAAGTTGGAGAGGCACTTCGTCTCGTACAGGCTGGGAAGCACATGGGTAAAGTCGCTCTTACTTGGGATCGAGACCAGACGATCCCAGTGGCGATGACAGCAGTTAGACCAGTGTTGCTGGAAGCTGCTACTTACGTCTTGGTAGGAGGGTTTGGGGGACTTGGTCAAAGCATTGCGCGCATGTTTGCTGACCGCGGTGCCCGTAACCTATGCGTTCTTTCTCGCTCCGGGGCACAGTCTGACGAGGCCGTGGAGACAATCAAGAAACTCGAAGATCAAGGCGTCCAGGTCCGGTCTTTAGTTTGCGATATTTCAGACGAAGGATCATTGAGGAGGGCTCTTGAAACGTGCAAGGCTGAGATGCCGCCCATCCGAGGCGTCATACAAGGTGCTATGGTACTTCGTGATGTATCTTTCGAAAAGATGTCTCACGATCAGTGGCACGAGACTTTGAAGCCCAAGGTCGACGGCACGTGGAACCTGCACAAGCTCATGCCAAGGGACCTCGAATTCTTCATCATCCTCAGCTCCTTCATGGGCATCTTTGGAAGTCGTACCCAGGGCAACTATGCCGCTGCTGGAGCTTACCAGGATGCACTGGCACATTACCGACGAGCGCAAGGATTAAAAGCAGTATCATTAGACCTCGGTCTAATGCGAGATGTCAGTGCTTTCTCGAAGAAAGAAGCTCTATCCGGACCGTTCAAAGACTGGCAGAAGCCTTTCGGACTCCGGGAAGTAGATGTACACGGACTCCTTGACTTCATCATTGCAAGTGAGATGACTGCACCATTCACCGTGCCTACACAGATTCTCACCGGCTTCGGGACTGCGGATGAGGCGGAGAAAGCGGGCATTGAGCCCCCGTACTACTTGGACGATCCAAGGTTCTCTCTCTTAGACAACACCGTTGTAGAGACACTGCAGGGAATTGACACACAGCAGCAGCCTGTTGCAGCACCTCCAGCTTCTGTGGCTAAGGAGACTACAGGCGATCGCCTGAGACAAGCAGCATCCATTGGAGATGTGACAGACGTTGTTCTCGAAACTCTGATTGCTAAGGTCGCCAAGCATCTGGAGCAGGATGTGGAAAACATCGACCCCGAAGAGCCGCTGTACACGTATGGTGTAGATTCACTTGTTGCTATTGAGATTAGAAATTGGATCACGAAGGAGTTTGCTGCGGATGTTGCACTCCTGGATATCACTGCGGAAGAACCGATATTTGATTTGGTAGACAGGATTGTGGCGAAGAGTAAGTTGGTGTCTGTTGTTTCTTGAGTGCCAGTATGGTATCTGTATGTTCATGTAGACGTTTAGATTGATTGCAGAGCCCTCGAAGAGTGTTTTTGGTGGGACCTTAGTCACATCTGAAGATAGTGAATGAAGTCAGTTTATTGTCTGTTATGACGTCCGAACGCTGTGATGGGACCTTGACTTGAAATTATATTCAACGATCATGACTGTTATGAGTTTTTCTACAGACTGCTCAGTACTATGACATCAATTTCTCAATCCTCACAAGTACACTTGCATCGCTATCTATTTTTGTGTACCTACATGTTTGATTTCAAATGTACAAAAATATAACATGAACGCCACTATGATGGCTCAAGCGATGTTCTCTTGTCTATGATGCTTAGACTCTGTTCTCACTCTCACCTGTGATTATGTGGCCATGTCATGAGGAGCTATCTGCAGCCTCCACTGCATGTCATCAGTCTTCGGGCTCTCAAAGCATTCGTATTTACTTCGCATGTGGCATCTGACTCCAAACATAGCGAGTCTTGTCTTGCCAAAATGCTGCACTATGATTGGTTGTGTAAGCCATACTGATGTACCTATTACCTCCGTGCGTATCGGATTTACTTTGCGGCTTTATTATTTCCCCATCTGTTTGCCCGCCCGCAATGAGCTCAGCGCGAACGGCAACTAACCGCATGAAGCTAGTCTAGAAGTGCAGGAGTTAAACGGTGTTAAGGCTAGCCACATTCTGTAACTGGCAGTGAATAAACGAAAATGGCAGTGGCCTGCCGTTGTTTGCGGCTGAAACAGCGCATATCACCGTGGAAAGAACAGCAGGTCAGGCAGCCTTACGCAAGCCGCAATATTTGCCCTTAACTCATCGGCAGCTTCACCAAGCCTTTTCCTGGCGCATATCCTTTAACTTCTCCTCAACTCCAGACTCCGACACTTGGGACTCATAGCACTTTTGTACACCACTCCAACTCAGCCAGCGCCATGACCTCCAGTTTCACTGATTCAGAGGCCCAGAGGGATGTGGGCTTGACCAAGAACTCGTCGTCCGTCAACATCCCGCTCGAGAGCATCAAGACCAACAATGCATCACCTATTACGGGACCGGGGAGGGCCCCAAGATCGAAGACACACTGGTATCATGGAGCGGACCGGACGATCCTCAGAATCCCCAGAACATGCCTCAATGGAAGAAGTGGGTCATCACCTGGCTGCTCTCATTCCTGAATGTCTGGGTCACATTCTCGAGTACCATTTTCGCGTCCGCGGTGCGGACTACCTCGCTGGAATATGATGTCTCGAGGGTGGTAATGACGCTTGGTGTCAGTCTGACGGTTCTGGTACGTCTTTATTGCAGGTTGAGAAATCTCAAGATGAGCAGTACCAGCTGACAGTATCACTAGGGTTTTGCAGTCGGACCTCTAATCTGGGGCCCTATGTCGGAAGTCATTGGCAGACTCATACCCTTCTACTTCGGCTACGCGGTATTCTGCATCTTCCAGATTCCCGTGGCAGTTGGGCAGAATGTGTACACGATTCTCATCTGTCGATTTTTCATTGGCTTCTTTGGCACTTCGGCAATGGCGGTCACCCCCGGAGTCCTGGCGGATATCTTCAGTCCGAAAGATCGTGGTATAGCTGTCTCAGTGTACGCAGCCGCAGCATTCATCGGTCCCATCTTTGGTCCCATCGTTGGCGGCTTCGTTGTCGACTCAAGTCTAGGTTGGCGGTGGACCGCTTGGATTACCTTGATATTGGCCTCGGCTTTTGGATTGGCTGCCCTTGTATTCGTCCCGGAGACATACGGCCCTCTGATTCTTCAGCGTCGCGCTGCACGCCTACGACAAGAGACCCGCAACTTTGCGTATCACTCCGCACTCGATGAAAACCCTCCAACCCTGAACGACATAATCTTCAAGTACTTCCTGCGACCCTTCCAGATGCTCGTGAAAGAGCCTATTCTACTGCTTGTCACGCTCTACATCTCCCTCATCTACGGTGTCCTGTATCTGTTTTTCGTCGCATACCCAATCGAGTTCCTCGAAGTCCGGCACTGGACTCATGCAGGCGTGGCAGCTCTCCCACTTCTCGCTGTTATGCTGGGCACTTTGGCGGGATGCCTTACTATCACCTTTGTGACTGTGCATTCCTACCCGCGCAAAATGGCAAAGTTGGGCCGTGTACCGCCTGAGGAACGACTCAAGTTAATGATGGTTGGCAGTATCTCTCTCCCAGTAAGTTTTTGTCTTTGTCTCCTCGTCGCTAAGTATTGCCATCACATATTGACAAAATACGTATAGATCGGCCTCTTCTGGTTTGGCTGGACAAGCAGCCGCTCCATCCACTGGTTCGCGCAAACCGCAGCCGGTTTCCCCATCGGCGTCGGGCTTGCTCTTATCTGGGTTCAAGGACTAAGCTTCTTAATCGACGTCTATCTGATGTTTGCCAATTCCGCTCTCGCAGGTAACACGCTCATTCGAAGCGCGGCCGGTGCTGCGTTTCCACTGTTCGGAGCACCCATGTATCACAAACTGGGTGTCAACTGGGCTTCCTCCCTGCTAGGATTCTTGTGTATTGCCATGATTCCCATTCCATTTGCCTTTTACTACTATGGTCCCAAGATTCGCGCCATGAGCAAGTTTTCGCCAAAGTTGTGATTTGGATCACGCAGGTCGGGGTGCAGTAGGGTGCGTAGGTGCATGGTGCAGGAGAGCATGATGGAGATCACGGGAAGGCTTTTATGGTGTTTTGTTAGCAGTGATTGTGATACTTTACTTCTTAGCATTTTCTAGACGTATAATGATATATTTAGGGTTTTGGTATATTTGCGCTTTAATTTCCTCAACTGAACAGGTGAAATCAAAAGTTTTCACGTACACTGGAGTGTTCTATTATATATTTCAAGCTTTGGATATTTCAGACTTGGGTCATGAAATCAAGAACATACACCTCCAAAATCTGGCCTTCAAACTACATGAACTTCGCCGATCCACTTACATCAAATAAAAATCGCTAATGCCGTCACCTCAGCACAAAAGCAACTTCAAAAGAACACCTCGGTAATATCAGAGCCCAAAGATTAGATAAAAACATGAGGAAACACATATGTCACATTGCCAAATCTAGAAAAGACGGTCTAATCACAACACACCAGCCCGCCGCCACGCCTCTACATACTTGTTCACAAGCTCCCGAGTAACCATACCGCTCGCCCTCAACGTCTGCGAAAGCTCCCGGCTTCTCACCGTGTCCAGCACCAAATCCCCACATGACATGCGCAAGAAATGCTCGTCGAAGAACTCAACCACCTGTTTCGCTGGATTCTCCTTCACGGGGCCTTCAAAATCGCGCACGCGCTGCACCCAGTCGAAGAACGGTATGATGTTTGCGTGGTCGATATGCAGCAAGTCAGCGAGGACACGGATCATGTCGCTGTAGGATTGTCGGGACGGGTTTTCAATGTGGTAGATTGGGTAGGTAGGCGCTGCACCATTTGCATTGTCGAGTAGGAGTTCGCCAAGGGTCGCGGCGACAGTGTCAACAGGGCACCAGGTCAAGTGGCCCCGGAGGTCGGGGAGCGCATTGAGGGTTTGGCTGGATTTGATGAGGAAGACGAGGTGTTCGTTGCCATTCCAGTAGCCGCTGCGTGTGGAGCCTGCGATTTGGTTGATGCGCACTGCTGAGGGGTGGAAGGCTTGCGGGTGGAGATGCAGGGTTTCGTCGAGCATGCGCTCGCAGACGAGTTTTGCGTAGCCATATCCCGAAGGCACGACGGATTCCACGGGCATGCGGTGCTCCGGAACAAGAGCTTTGCCTGTTAGGAGCGGGTACATGCCAACGACGCCGATGGAAGAGATAAACTGGAAACCAAACTTGAAAGGCTCAGGCCGTTGTGCTGTCGCGTCACGCGCAAGATCGATGAGGTTCCGCATCACTCTAAATTGGCCTTCGTAGCTGCGTACGCCGCGGTTGATGCTCATAGGCCAGGCATTGTGTACGATGTCCGTGACAGAGTCAATAAGCGCTGCGTACGTTAATGGCGATAGGCCGAGCTGTTCCCTGCTCGCGTCGGTTTCGATGACTTCCAGCTTAGATTCTGTGGTCGCATCGAGCGATATGCCTTTCGAATTGAACGCCTTTGCTTGACGGGTCACCCCTTCTGTCTGACTTGTACGGTTGAAACATATTACTTTGCTGACATCTGGCCGCTCCGCACAATACGCCACTAGATGAGCGCCTAAACTCCCTGTTGCGCCGGTGATAAGCACGCATCTACCCGAAGAAAGACCAGAAGCCGATGATATTGAGTTGCGTTTAAAGTGAAAATTTGATGAGAATTGGCGAACGTAGGAATCAATTGCCGTTGCTTGATCTGCTACATCTGTCATTATGGAAGCAGTAGATAGGGGTTTTCGGTCATACGTTGGATCTGAGGCCATGGCAAAGATCAGATTCTGGATCTTAGCTTCGGGACGGGTTCCATCTGTCCAGTCGACGTGGCCATAGCCGACGGACCTCAAAATCTTCTCCCAGTGTTGGGGGCTCTGCAGAGCGTGGTCTCGGCCGTCTTCAAATAGCCACCACCCTTCCACCAAGCCGAAAATGACATCGGCCCAGAGCAGTTGCGAAGTCAACTCATGATAAATGATAAGGCCATCCGGTCGCAACATTTTATGAATGTTTGACAATGAAACAGACAAGACACGGGTCGCATGGATGACGTTCGAGCCAAGGACAATGTGTTGGGTGTTGAGCAGCTTTGGATCCGGCTCTTTCTCAATGTCGACAGTCTTAAACTTCATGAAGGGGTGCTCCTTGAATTTTGTGCGTCCAGTAGCAGTGAAGAAAGAGCTGACATCGGTCATAGTATATTCGACCGGTATGCCTAGGCGAGCCAGGACTGGGACGATCTTTGTGGTTGTACCTCCGGTACCTGCACCGACCTCTAGGATTCGCAGTGGTCCACCATCCTTCGGCCACTTACTTCCAATCTTCTCGACGAAGACCTCTAACTGTTGCAGTATTGTGCTGCTCAAGGTTGACGTGGCGTAGAGTTTCGTTAAGAGGGCGCGACCTTCAACAGAACCAAACAGCAGTGGCAACACATCTGCCTTACCAGCGAGGCACTTTCCAAAAGCAGCACCTGTAATTCGCATGAGCTGTAGTTCCGCGTCTTGTGCAGGTCTGTCGCGAAGAAGGTTGTCTAGCATTGTCTCAGTCTGGTTGCTGGGGCAAGGAACGGACGTGCGAATGATTTCCCCTCCTTTGATCTCAATCAGACCGGCGTTCTTTTCGAGAGCTTTGTAAATGTAGTCAACCACCTTCTTATGTCTCGGAAGGTGCTCAACGCGCTCGAGTCTTGTGCCAGGTGCCGCAGTTCGGATTGGACATCCTAGTTCTTCGAAAGCATTGCAGAAGATCGCGATCGACAGCTCCTCTGACCTCGGCATGAACTCAGCGCAATAGGTCTCGAAATTGTTCTTGACGATGAATTCGTCACTGGCTTCCTTGATGTATCGGAACGCATCCAAGACGAGTGTCGGGTCGAGGGATACTTCGCTCGTGGAGGACACGCTCATTCCGTTCGTAAGCTGTGTGGTACCGTTCACTATAGGCTTCTCGCTGTTCTCGTGTGTAATTCCGTTGATATGTAGTGCCTGCTGCTGTGGTTCTTCTGATTCTGATTCGCTCTCAGAGTCTTCTGCGTTCTCTTCGTCAACGACGCCTCGAACATCACGGATGTACTTGACAAGACTTGCAAAGTCGGTGAGATCCAACATTTGCTCCGCATCCAGGTTGACCTTGAATATATCGTCAACGTCTCGGATCAGCTCCATACTCAATAGCGAATCAAGACCGAGATCAATGAGGTTAGAGTCGTCGGCAATACTGCTAGCTTCAACACCGGTCAAGTTTTCGAGGATATTACGTATTTTCTCGGGCGTCTCAGAGTCACCCCCACCGGATTTCTTTTTGGTAGTTTTCTTGACTTTCTTGGCTTTCGATGTAGTCTGCGATTTCTCGACCGGCATAGTTCCATTTGGCAAGACCGGCAATGCGGTGAGCGGTTTGAAATCTACACGAGGTTGTTCCGAGAAAATATCAGCGTGTGAGGTTATCTCGGTATTTGTCGTGACAGTCTCAGATCTCTTGGTCGAAGTCTGGCCGCCTAGAATGCCACGCATCACAGGTAGAGGGACCTTGTTGTAGCTGGCTCCCAAGACCACCTCTACGAGTGAACCGTCACGCGCATCGAACGAGAAGATGTCACTGACATACTTTTTGTCTGAGATAGGATGATGCACGGCATAGACTTCCCAGTCACTAGGGAGGCTTTCGTGTGTCCGGATCTTTGGTGAGCGGAGCCAGCGATCGATTGTTTCGCACATAAAAATGCCTCGCTCAGACACATTGGCCTTGTCCGTCATCAAATTGACATACATACCTGCTGTCTGTCCCAGACAATCAAACAAGAGGTAATCGAGCCAAGTTTTTCCGTAATGTGTCTTGACCACTCTTGCTGCGGATTCATTGTTGTGTCCCACCAGCTTCTGGACATAACGATAATCATCTGTATACTCAATGACCTCGGAGAAAGCTCTGTAGATATTCGCAGTACCTTGCATGACATTCTCAACATCTCTAGCTTCGAGAAGTTCGATGCAGCGTCTTCTACTACTGAGACGTTCCAAAGTTTGGAACTCAGCCAGGCGGTGAGGATCAGTTGCAGCACCAAATGAGCAGACTCCCGAGGTGCAGAGAGTAGCTTTGGAACTAGAACCGCCTACCGAGCTGACGTTCCAATCCCAAATAAGTCCTTGGTCGTCTTGGGCCACCAAATCAAGCCAGTAGTCCTTGGAATTGTCCAACAACAGTGGTCTGTGATGTACAATGTTGCTGATCTGTGGCTGGTAGCTCAGGTCCTTGAATTCTGCCCTCAGGTTCATCAACGCATCCAGCACCATGTCGATTTGAATAGAGCTTGGCCACACAGCTGCAACGTTGGCACATATATGTCCATTGATGTGTCGCTGGAACGTCTCATGAGTCGAGTTGATCTTAAAGCGTAAAGAACTTTGATTGCCATCAATGTACCCTGCAAAGGATGTGAACCCTTTGGGAGGCTCAGCGACTTTAGTGTTCGCTTTCTCGACTGTGATAGGTTCGGGCTTTGGTGGTGGCTTCGTTTCCAACCAATGGCGCGACTTCTCGAATTGGTAAGGCGGGAGAATGATGGGCGTGTACTGATATGTCTGGGAGCGGTGATGTGCCCAGAAAGAAACATTCAGCTGCTCCTTCCAAAGCTTCAAAGTTGTATCAACGAGAAGATCAAAGGACTTTTCGGTGGTAATGTTCACCGCGTGGAATGAAGACGAAGAGGACACAGCTGAGGAGCTAAGCGCGCGGTTGGCCATGGTTGTGATTGTCGAGTTTGAGCCGGCTTCGAGCCAGATAGCGGCAGGAAAGTCTTTGGCTAGACGCTGAACAGCGTGGTCAAAATACACAGGATTCCTCATGTGATACGCAATGTAATCCGAGTTTGGTTTTCCGGACGTTGTTTCTTTCGTGGATCGCTCAAATCGGATCTTAGGCTCATTGAATGTGATGCGTTCCCCAGTCTCTGCAAGTCGTGGTGCAAGCTGTCAACGAGCACAGAATGGAAAGCATTGGTTACGTTGAGTCTCTTCCACCGCGTGCTCGAGAGAGTGGCATCCTGCTTTAAGATTGACTCTGCTTGCTCAATTGCCTTGGTTGTCCCAGCCAATGTGAAGCTTCGATGACCGTTGTAGCAGGCGATTGAGGGGTTATTGTCGGTTCCGTTGCTTTCTCTGGTCTTTGCGAGCAGTTGGTTGACACTGGCAAGTTCCCCATCGACAGCAATCATTGCTCCCGAGTCGTTGCCCCATTTCTTCTGTATCAACCCGGCTCGACCAGCAATCATTGTTATGGCATCCTGAAGTGAGATGGTACCTGAAACACACGAAGCAGTTAATTCTCCAAAACTGTGTCCCACGACGGCAGCAACTTTAACTCCACACGCTATCCACGCTTGAGCGCATGAGTATTGCATCGCAAATAGTGCGAGCTGAAGTTTGACCAAATCAGATATGGGGTCCTTCTGGAAGATGTGTGGGAAAATGCTCGAAAAGCCCAATGAAACCGATGCTTCGTCACATTGGTGCAGGAATTTTTGCAAAACTGCCATGTTCTCATATATCTCTCGGTCCAACCCGATGTAGGCTGAGATTTGGCCGCCGAAGCAAAGGATAACCGGACGTTGTGAGGTGGTCACAGACGAGACCGAGCTTAGGGTGCCCTTCTCAAAGGCTGTGAGTTTAGATTCCAGATCAGATACGGAAGCCGCCTTGAAGACGAGGCCTTGAGGAAGCGTTCGGTTTGACTGGAAGGCCAATTGAAATGACAAGTTTCGCACTGACAAGTCCTTGTTGGAGGAGGCATGACGCTGAAACCAGGCCCGTAGTCGTGTGGCATATCTTTGAATGCTCTTGTCGTCGAGGCCTGGAATCCAGAAGGGAAACGCTTTACCTTGCAAAACCTCACGACTAGTCATCTCAGAAGCTGGGGGCTCTGTTACAATCAAGGAAGAGTTGGATCCAGAAGCTCCATAGTTGTTAATAAGAGCGATCTGAGTTTCTGGTTTCCATGGAGTCAGACGTGTTGGAATCTCAATCTTGTCTTGCGCGGTCGCTTTGAGCCCCGGGTTCATGGAACTAAAGCTTGCTTGAGGAGGGATCGCGCCTTCTTGCATCATAAGTAAGACTTTCAGAAGCGAACAAACGCCAGAAGCGCCCTCCGTGTGGCCGAACAAGCCTTTGACAGACGAAAGAGACAGGGTATTGGTACGTTGAGACCCTCCAAAGATTCTACAAATAGCCTCGTACTCTGCAGGATCGCCAACAGGTGTACCAGTACCATGTGCTTCAACAACAGACACTTTCGCAGGGTCGACGCGGGCCTGTTTTGTGATATCCTCAAAAAGTGTTGCCAATGAGTCAGCATTTGGCACCGTGATAGTCGTCGATCCCACATTTTGGTAAACCTTAGAGCCTGCGATCACGCCATACACTTGATCGCCATCTGCGAGAGCGGTGGACAATTTCTTGAGGAAAACAAGTCCAATACCATCACCTCTACAATAGCCATCAGCCTTTGCGTCGAATGGCTTACACTGGCCTGTAGGGCTCAGAAATTGGGCGCCCGAAAGGTTCTCATACCACTCCACACTAGAGAGGAGGTTGCTTCCACCAGCAAGGGCAGCGCTGACTTCGCCGCTAAGGATAGATCGACAAGCAAAGTGGATCGCGACACAAGAAGATGAACATGCGGTGTCGAGAGTCAAGATAGGGCCTGTCCACCCGAAGTGATGGCTGATTTTCCCGGCACACATGCTTTTGAGGTTACCGGTGGCTGTGTAAGCATTCGGTGCATAGCAGTTGACACTGCTTGCATAATCAACATGTCCAGGGCCCAGATAGCAGGCAATATGTTTGTCATAATCAGGCTTTGAAAAGTAGCCGGACTGTTCAAGGGTCTGATACGCTGCATGCAGTAGCAGCCGATGTTGTGGCTCAGTATTCAATATCTCTCTGGGTCCTTTCTTGAAGAATTTGTGGTCAAAGATGTCATAATCTTTGATCAAGTTGCCAAACCATTTGGTCTTGGTGTATGGCTCCCTCCAAGGCGTCTCGAATTCGAATCGGCCAGTGCCACGTGGTAACTCTTCGTGTTGAGACTTTCCATCAACCAAGATCTTCCAGAATTCATCCATGTCTTCACCGCCCGGCACGTTACAGGCCATGCCAATGACGGCAATTCTATCATCATTTGGGTCAATATCGAAGGGATGTTGCCGGGCTGGGCTCTGCCCATTGATCGTAGCAGGAATTGATGCGCCATTGGTGGAGGGTACTTTGACTGATTGAAGCAGCTGTTTTGGCATATCCGAAGTGGACAGATCTACATCCAATACGTGGGTCAACTTGGAACCCAGTCTACGCACCAGTGCAGGTGGTACGCAGCGTTCTGGTCCAAAGCATATGACAGCCTTGATTCTTTCGGGAGAGTCAGAGTCGTAAGCGTTGGAGATAGTTTCAAGCCATTGAGACAAATTTACAAGGATTGCGCGCAGCGCTATCGCATGTAGACTGCCGTCGTCCTTGGTAATGTACTGACCACCAGTGATTGAGCGGCTTGGCAACACCATCTTGGACGGGTCTGGGAATTGGAATTGGACGGTCCGGTCACAGTACTGAATCAATTCCTGGAGGGTGCTTTCATGCCCACTCCAGTGGAATCGTCCTCGAATGGAGAGCTCGGCAATGTAAAGACCGGATGACCTGAGGTCTTGAATGTGACTTGATGCTTTGGACGTGGAAGTTGTTATAGTAGATCGCTTCTCGTCAACAGCAACCGAAACGTACGCCTAGTAGCCCATTTGTTAGATAGTGCTTGAGACTATTATCGAATGGGCCTTGTTCTTACCTCTGGAATTGCATTCAGTGAAATTTGGAGTAGGTCATGTAACTCGGTCGATTTCCAAAAAGCCGAGAAGGATAAAGCCCTTTCCTCAACACCACGTGATAGATCTTCTGCGTCTCCGACAGCGCCAACAAGCATCGCAAGTCTGATTGCGATCGCGCCATGCTTCTTAACCTCCGAGAATGTCGACGATGAAGAAACTGCGAAGGCGCTAAGTGTCCCTAGAGAAAGGCCCAGTGTCTCCAGGGACTCTTTCGCTGACGCAGGAAGCTCTTGATCGTCGCCTAGATCTGGAAAAGCCGAACGTAGAAACTCCAAATACGAAGTCAAATGATCAGTCACGACCAATGGAGCCAAAAGGACATTTCGAAAAGGGATGTCTCCTGGGGAACATGCCCTGTTTCCAGCCATTCGTTCAAATTTTGGAGGTAGGTTCCAGCATCGTACTGCTTCAATATCGTAACATTGTCTGAAACAGCAGGCCATTCACTAGGCAAAGCAGCAATCGCATCGATAGCCCATTGGCCGCGCCTGTTTTCCACCAATTTGGCACGCAACGTGGTGAAGGTATTCAGGTCGAAGCTCATTGCCTGGGGGCCAAATATCAGCCCCAGGCTGGCAGGGTACGGCTGCGACCGATGAGGCATTGCTGGGGTATATGGCCGATGTGGAATGAGGTAGGGAAGAAAGAGTGTTGCCAGCCACAACAGGTTGTATATATATACAGGACTGGAAACAGCTCTGGAGTTGAGCCGAGCTTTCTGCAGAGGGAATGTTGAAGTGTTGTGCTTCCTTTTGCCCCAAACTTCTGGCTTGCACGTCGTCTATAAGTATGTACCATCCAGCTGACAAGGCCACCCCGAATGGGCTGTATCGACCTCCATGCGGTCAGAACACATAGCGTCTTCTTCGCAAATGTCGGAGTACAGTTTTGCCCATGGTCAAACGTAGGTGCTATCGCACATAGACCCACGCATCTCCTCAATGGATAAGCTTCGTTCTCCTGTGCAATGCTTAGACCCAATCCTTGTTGCGGGTGCGCAGATCAGTCTTACTTGAGCACCAGGATTAATGAACGCGCTGTAGGCCGAAACAAAACCCCGAATACATGATAAGACGGTTGAGGCCGCCAAAGTGAGCTGCGTTTGCCCGCTTACGTGCAGCAGGCTTCGGCTGGCGGGATAACTATTTCCTTGGCACATCCTGAACTCGCGTCTGACACCCTGAACTGTCGTTGCTGCAAATGCTGCATAGGTACAGAATGATGAGGTGCAATTGTGGATGCCAAGCTTACAAGTCAACGTTCTGCCGGAGATTGTACGGGTAGGTGGAAGAGCAGCCGGTCGTTGTGATAAACACAGGCGCGCGACACGTGCGTAAAAAATATGGGGCTGGTTATTATCACGTGATTCAACCATAACGGAGGCATCAAGGGAATATCAACAGCGTTCAACTAAACATCATAGCACTTCTTCCTCGCAAACAATGGCTTGATGAATATTTTGCGTAGAATTTATCAAGTGTGCATCAGAAACATGAGCATTACTTCAGCAGCAGCCGGTCAAACTTGCAAGCTTTCGGATCTGACCTGCAACGCGCGAAACTTCTGTGCGCTTCAATGGCACTCGATGTATACCGTCCCATTCGATCAATATTGTGCTTTCAGGCACACAGAACTCTTCCAGCAGGGAGCGGTGCAGCCTCAAGCCTTGATCTTGTAGGCCATGTACATGAAGGGTTGGATAACGCAACTTGTGAGTATGACAATCCAATGCCCTAGGTCCAATCGCATCCTCGGACATGTCATTTAGATGTCCTTCACCTGTACTCAGATCTACTAATGGCGCGCTGCCTGCCAGAAGAACCCCAAAGCGATATCCCGAGTATGCCGCTCTCAAGCCGAGGCTCTGCCCCGATCTTTGCTGCAGATAAAGTACGCTGGCCGCTACTTTCGCGCCTTGACTAAATCCCAGAACAGCGACAACCTCGCCCGTGGCGCCGCAAGCATCATCAGCCTCTACGGCATTGGCTAGACACAGGTCAAGCTCCTTCACAGTCTCTTGGGTCGTTATTTCGGGTTGTTCTGGTGACCACCGCAGCCAGCGCTTGAACGGCCCCCATTCGCCATAAACTGCAAGTACGTCTGGACCAGCGACTGACAGCCATGGAGCTTCAGGGTAGATGAAGCGAAAGTCTGGTTTGAGTTGCGCGCTGAGTTGACGGCATTGCGCTTTGAAGATGCGGGCATTGGTGCCGCCGCCGTGAAGGCACAGGATTCGTGGTAAGTGAAGGGTTGGATCCTCGGTCAGCCCCGCAACGGGTGAGGTATCAAAAGACGGCATCGTAACGAGGAAGAATTGCAACACCTTAGATGAGCTGGTTCTTCATCTTTGCTGCAAATGCATCTGAGATTTTGCTGTCGAGTCGTACATACTTTGAGCCCACCCTGCCTATCCCGTAGGACCTACCCACACTGAATTGGCCATTGAGTCGCGCATCAGCACCACAAAAGAATCCGGGAATTAGATCCAAGAGTGGCGCATGCGACTACTAAAGATCACGTGTTGATTATTTGCGGCATATCTTCGACGCGTTTTCGGAAGAACTAATTCGGCATTCAGCTATGCCTGAAAGCGAATTAGTGCAGCACAAGCAAAGTTAGCCTAAGAATTAGACGCGTTCGTCTTAGAGACGCCTTGAGCGTAAGCGTTGAAATGTGTCCTGTCTGGAATTACCCCGAGAGACCACGACATGCAGGACGGAGGTCTCATGGTAAGCAGCTCTTGACAAAGTTAGTGGACTCACTGAAGTCAAGTCATTGGTCATCGGGACAAACCATGCGTATCATCAGATACACTGCGCGCTCTATGCCTCACGTGAATCCAACGTCTAGTACCGCTGATGAGATATTGTCATTGACTCAAACCTTCAGTGACCAGATAACATATCATACACACGCCATCAGTTCTCACAATACTGTCCATCTCCAATCTCTACTACACTTCTCCATCTCACAGATTTGATTCACCCACAATGCCTCCTGCTACATCTACGTTCTACCTCCCGGACATCAACATCGCCCCATGGCTCGAAGACCCCAACAGTCCTTCCGGCCAACATGTCGTGACTGAAGTGCGCCGAGCATGCACATCAACCGGCTTCTTCCAACTGACCGGCCACGGCCTCCCGCAAAGTCTTGTAACAGACATATTCGCCGCCTCAGCCAAGTTCTTCGCTCTCCCCAGTGACGTCAAACAGAGCCTCAACTTCACGAAAAACCCCGGTTTTCGCGGCTACGAGGTGATAGGCGCGCAGGTGTACGAGGCAGACGTGCTGCCGGATCTCAAAGAGGGGTTTCTCGTAGGTATCGACCTGGCACGGGACGACGCACGGGTGCGAGACAAGCGGTTCTTCGCGGGGCCCAACGTCTGGCCGTCTGAGGAAGTGCTTGGGCATGCCGAGTTCCGGGGGCCGGTGGAGAAGTACTACGCCAGCATGTTGCGGCTGTGCTTCACGGTGCTAGATCTACTAGCCGCCACGCTGCCGTACGGTCCGCGTGTCTTCGATGAGTGGAAGGCTAATGATCCGGCGTGTCCGCTGCGCCTCCTCCACTACCCGCCTACGCCTGCGCATGTTGCGGGCAAAAATAGGCAGTTGGGCAGCTCGGCACATACGGATTTCGGCGCCCTGACTCTACTGTTGCAGGATGAGCATGAGGGGCTGGAGGTCCTGGATCGTGAGACGGGGGAGTGGGTGCTTGTGCCGCCGAAGCCTGGCGCTTTTGTGGTTAATATTGCCGATATGATGACCATGATTACTGGGGGAGAGTATAAGAGCAGCATGCATCGAGTTATTAATAAGAATGAGACGGATAGGTATAGTGTTGTGTTTTTTATGGACGGGAATGTGGATTGTAAGTTGAGGCGGTTGGACAGGATTGGACAGCCGGTAGGCGAGGATGAGGATCTGCTGACTGTGGAAGATTATATGCTTGGCAAGAGGAACGAGACGTATGTGAAGTAGATTTAGAGTGTTTGTAGCTCGGTTTGAGTATTTTCGCAAGCTCAAATTGGATTGAGAACCTTCAATGCATTGTTTGATCTGACGATAGTTACCTTGCGATCGTTTCGTATGGGGCAAACATTGGTCTTTCATGGTTCGAAAAAGTCCAGTCAGAGAAATGTAATAAGATAACAATCTCGGTTCGACCTCAACACAAGCCCGAAGGAGAGCAAAGGCTTTTACGAACACCAGTTTATCTTATTTGAGCATTAAAATTTTGACCATTCTTTAACATCCAACTGTGATATCTCCTAGGAGCCCTCCTTATACTCTCCCGAATGATGTCCCATCTCATGCTTAAGCAACTTGCCATTAATGTGCGTCGGCGTAACATCCAAGAGCACCCACAGAGTCCGGCAAGGCGCCGTAGCAGATGGATTGCGAACCTTGTGAGAAGGACCACGCACCAGAGCAGTATCACCGGGGAGCAAGACCTTAGTCTCGCCGCCGTCCAGGCTAAGCTCGAACTCCCCCTCCACTACGATGACAAACGCAAACAGTGCTGCACGGTGCCAGTCAGAGCCTCCTTCGGGCGCAAAGTCCATCATGCGGAACGCCACGCCGTTGGGGACGTGGAGACCTGGCTATCGGGGGATCAGTCGTGGCTGTGGCGGTGATGTGGAGCGGGAGGTTGCATACCTGGTTTTCAGCAGACCATTTGATGTCGGCGCTATCGTTTATATTGAGTGGCACTTGGCCAGCCTGGAAGAGGTCGAAGCGGGCAACTCTGCCATCTCCCATGGTCGCTTCAAAGTCGCCTTGGTCGGCTTTGCTAAAGACGCCCTTCCCATTGCTGTCGACGGTTGTTGTGTATCGCGTTATGTCACGCAGGCCAAAATGTGTGATTGTCTTTTGATCAGACATGATGATTCTGGTGGAATAAGTTCCGCTAAAGTGATTGGGTTGTACAGACTTGTCACATTCAATCTTGATGTGGCAGCCAGGCTTTTATGCAATGCTTCGTGAACAGCCAAGTGCTCCGCAACTTAAATCGGAGCGAAAGTCACAATTACAACCATCGCCATGCATTATTTTCAATCTCGTATTAGCGCTGAGACGAGGTAGCTTCTCCGCCAGAATGATGAATTGGGTTCATGTTGGTGCTGACATGGAGATTGCGGACTTAGCACACAACGTCGGCATTTTTCCAATCCCATGCACCAAAACTATTCTCCGCAACCCCAGATTTGATTCCCCGACTCGAAATCTGAGTGTATGGGAACACAATATGCAACGACAAAAGGATCACATATGATCACTCAGACTTTCTGTACACACTCATCAAACTTTTTGAGGTTAAAGACCAAGAGACCGACGACCAACGACAATGGGAGCCCCAAAGCACATTATCAGCGAGTACTCCTCGGAGGACCCATCCAAAGACTTCCAGGTGCACAATCCAGCGACTGGCGCTGTAATCGCTACGGTGCGAGCCGGCGACGCGACTACGCTGGACAGAGCTGTTCATGTGGCTCACGAAGCCTTCTTGGAATGGAAAAAGTGCCACTCACACGGCGCTCGCAATTGATGTTCAAGTGTGCAGAGGAGGTTGAAAAGCACGCCGACGAGCTGGCAGAGTTGTTGACGACGGAGAATGGCAAGCTCCTCTCTGATGGACGCATGGTCGACGTCAATTTCGTCAGCCAGGTATATCGATACTTCGGCTCGCTCATCGATAAGCTGCCAGGAGAGTTCCATGACTCGGGCTCCGTGTATCGCTATGTCACCCGCGAGCCCCACGGAGTGTGCGGTGGGATTCTGCCATTCAACTGGCCCCCATTCATACAGCCGGCAAGAGTGCGCCTTGCATTGCAATGGGCAACACAATCATCATAAAGCCAGGCGAGCAGGCTCCGCTGACGTCAATGCGCATCATTGATATAATCAACACGGTGTTGCCCAGAGGAGTAGTGCAGTATGTGCCTGGCATCGGACCAGAGGTGCCCCAAGCACTGACGGCGCACCCCCTCGTGAAGATGATCTCCATCACGGGATCCACAACCGCGGGACAGGCGGTGGTGAGGACTGCCTCGGCTCTCGTGAAGCCGACCGTGCTGGAGCTTGGTGGCAAGAATGCTCTCGTTGTCTTTCCCGATGCTGATCTTCACCGCGCGGCACGAGATGCGCTTTGGGGGCCTTCTTCAACAAAGGTGAGGCATGCACTGCGACGTCACGGCTCCTCATTCACAGCGATGTATACGACGCTTTCCTAGAAAAATACGCAGCTGCGGTTCGTAAGCTGCGGGCTGGAAACGGCTTGAAGAAAGGTACGCACGTTGGGCCGTGTGCAACGCTTGCGCAAAAGGAACGCGTCTTGGAATTCATCCGGATCGGTGAGGAAGAAGGTGCTACGATTGCAGCGCAAGGAAGTCTACCAAACGACGCAGAGGAGAAGGAGGGATTCTTCGTGGCGCCGACACTCTTCACCGACGTCAAGCGGTCCATGCGCATTGCGCAGGAAGAAATATTTGGTCCGGTGGTGACGGCGTGCAAGTTTGATAGTGAAGAGGAGGCGGTGTCGATCATCAACGAAGCGCGATGGGGCTTGACATGTGCCATCTACTCGGGCAACCAGGAGCTTGCGCTGCGGATGTGTAGGCAGGTCGATGTTGGCATGACTTTCATCAACAATTACTTCCGCAATACTCTCGGGATTCCGTTTGGGGGAGTCAAGGAGACAGGGTATGGCAGAGAGCACTGCATTGATACACTGAAAGAGTGGTCGACGGCCAAGATGATTCAGATGCCGTCTGGGTTAAGTGCTGTCCCATCATGGCCCCCAGTCAATGAGCTGTTGCCGTGGCAGTAGATGAGGTGAAGGTATCGCTCTGTGTGCAGTAGAAGGCAGATTCCATGTCTAAACGATTGCCTAGTGTTGGATTGAATAAGAGATTGGCAAAACCAAACCCACTCGAGGGCGCTTACTGGACATGGTGGAAGCTAAGCCTATATGGGCACCGTACTAGCTTCCCTAGGTACCCATTGAAATCAAGCCGGGGGCAATTTGGTTGACCACTCCAATGACATAATGCTGGATGTAGGCTGTTCTGGACTGCGGCCTCGCAAGGAGGGTTGTGAGGCTTAACACAGGCACGAGACATATCCGTCACCATGACCAATAGCAGACGACGACATTGTATACCAATGACCGTTTCAAGACGCGGCGCCTAGCACAGTAGTCGCGTGGACCACTTTATAGGGCCAGTGGACAGCGTGCGGGGTCGCTTACTTTTGATTTATTGAGCCCAACAACGCCCGCAGCTGCCCGTGTGTCTTTGTTGCCCACCCTCTTGTGTCAGCAACACGATGCATCCATGGTGGAGATCGGACGACGAGGTGGGTACGACGAAAGAGCCTCTTGGTGCAAACGGGGGAACGTGGCAGGCCGTTGGAGGGCATTCTTTGGTACGGCCCGAGGATTCAGGCTTCTAGAATAAACTAGTATCCTGCTAGAGATTGGGTATGATCCTTATGTTGCAGCGGAGCCTGGAGATGCAGCTGTCCATGTGGGGTGGCCAGGGTGTTGAAAATCGGAAATTGGAGACGATGAAGAGCTAGTGGCTTTGCGGCCAGTTCCCGATGTCGGTTTGCCGACTGCTTTTGCCGATTGGCCGCCTGGTTGGACGCCCGAGTAGTCTCGTGATTGGTCTGAAGTCGGCGCCAAGGGCTGCATAGTTAGTCGAGACTCAAGACGAGCGGGTGCCAGAGGCCCAGAGGCCCAGAGTGGACGGCTCTGTTTGAGAAGAAGTTGCATCACGATCCCGTCCTTGACGTGTCCGCGTGATTAGGCAGTCTAGAACGCAGCATTGGCCGGCTGTGGTCCTTCTGCCAGGAACCAACTACCGTTTTGCTGTGTGTGTGTAGGTGGACTTAGTTGCGCAATACTGCTTGGCCAAAGCGGTGCGCGAGTAATGCCGGTCCGACATTGGCGCTATCGTAGCTTGCTGTCAATTGGCAATTGCTTGTGGAGAAGAGCTGGAGAAGCCCCGCGGGGCGCAACTGACAAGGATACTCGGAGTACACCAACAAACTCGGGCATCGTGTTGCTGCTGTCGTGCTGGTTGTGCTATTCGCGCTGTTCGTGTCATACAGACAGATGCCTTGTGCTGCCCGCATGTCCATGTCCACCAGGAAACGATTCACACATCACGCCGTTCCAGAATTCACGCCACCACCTACAACCTCGGCTCGAGGCGTTCGCGCGCGTGAAGCCCAAGTCGGAGCTGGATCGGTCATGCTCATCATGTCGCGGTCCATGTTTTGCGCTTACCAGCCTAGCGGCCATGAGGCGCCTTGGTGGCGTGAAAGCAAATCCAATCTGACCAATCGAGCCCATCAGCTAGTCGCAGAAACGGAGGCAGCTATTCCCTGAATGGCTGCAGCCGCACATCCTCCAAGCTACGCTCGCAGTCCGTGGCCATATCATCTCAAATTTCTTCGCTCCAGCGTCGTTATTAACCTGAGAGTGCCCCAGCTCAGCTTTCGATTTCTCGTCCACTCTGCGTCCCACTCACACCCACCTGCACTGCGCCTGCGTACCACGCACCGCCAATCATCACAGTGTTCACCCTCCCTCACTCACCAACATGTCCTCCAAAGAGACGCCTGAGGAGGTGTCCAGCCCCAAAGCCCTCCATGCTACCACCGATGTCAACATGACCGAGGCCCCTGTCACATGGAAGGCCTACCTGCTCTGCGCCTTTGCCTCCTTTGGAGGTATCTTCTTCGGTAACTTCACCCTCTACAGCCCACATCGTGACGCATGCTAACCATGTGAATAGGTTACGATTCTGGGTACATCAACGGCGTGCTCAACTCTCCTCTCTTCATTGAGGAGGTTGAGGGTCCCATCTGCCCGCAAGGTCTCAACACTCCCAATGGCGCTTGCGCCATCAGCAGTAGCAACACTTCCCTCATCGTTTCTATCCTGTCTGCTGGTACCTTCTTTGGCGCTCTCGCAGCTGGTGATATCGCCGACATCTACGGCCGCAAGTGGACCATTGTCATGGGCTGCTTCATCTACATCATCGGTAAATACCCCCAGCCCGCTTTCTTTTGACACGACACCAATCGCTAACCTCATCACAGGTGTCATCATGCAGATGGCTGCCAATGGCCGCGACCTCCTTGTTGCAGGTCGTGCTATCGCTGGTGTTGGTGTCGGTTTCGAGTCTGCTATTGTCATTCTCTACATGTCCGAGATCTGCCCCAAGAAGGTTCGTGGCGCGCTTGTGTCCGGCTACCAGTTCTGCATCACCATCGGTCTCCTGCTCGCCGCCTGCGTCAACTACGGCGTACAGAACCGCGGCGACACAGGCGAATACCGCATTCCCATCGGTCTCCAATTCGCCTGGGGTCTCATCTTGGGCGCTGGTGTTGCCTGTCTGCCTGATTCCCCTCGCTACTTCATCAAGCGTGGCCTCACTGAGAAGGCCAGGAAAGCTTTGATGAGGGTCCGCGGTGTTCACCCCACGAGCCCTGAAGCCGAGCCTCTCAGGGCCATGGTTGAGTTCGAGCTTGCGGAGATCATCGCCAACGAGGAGTACGAGCGCGAACAGACGCCCGCTGGCGGCTGGCTCGCCGGCTGGACAAACTGCTTCAAGGGATCCGTCTTCCAGTCCAACTCCAACCTGCGCAAGACCATCCTCGGTACCTCTCTCCAGATGATGCAACAGTGGACTGGTGTCAACTTCATCTTCTACTACTCGACACCTTTCCTGCAGTCGACCGGTGCTATCAGTAACACCTTCTTGATTTCCCTCATCTTTACCCTCGTCAACGTCTGCTCTACCCCGCTCTCGTTCTACGGCATGGAGAAGTTCGGTCGTCGCACGCTGCTCTTGTATGGCGCACTTGGCATGCTGATCTGCCAATTCTTGGTCGCCATCATCGGTGTCACTGTCGGCTTCAACAACTCCACCACCCTTGCTGACGGAACAACCCGAGCCAACAACCTTTCCGCTGTCAACGCCCAGATTGCTTTCATCGCCATCTTCATCTTCTTCTTCGCCACCACCTGGGGTCCTGGCGCCTGGGTCCTCATCGGCGAGGTCTTCCCTCTCCCCATCCGATCCCGTGGTGTTGCGCTGTCTACCGCCTCGAACTGGCTGTGGAACACAATCATTGCCGTCATTACTCCGTAAGCACTCTTATCCATTGAAGAAAACTTGTCCTTGGCTAACACAGAACAGTTACATGGTCGGTGTGAAGGAGGGCAACCTCCGCTCCTCCGTCTTCTTCATCTGGGGCGGCCTCTGCACCATCGCCTTCGTATACACGTACTTCCTCGTCCCCGAAACCAAGGGTCTTTCCCTCGAGCAAGTCGACCAGATGATGGCAGAGACATCTCCACGAACCTCAGCCCAGTGGCGTCCTACCCACACCTTCGCGGAAGCCAGCATCGAAAAGGGCGGCGCGGCGCTGATGAAGGACGGCCAGGTCTTCATAAACACAGAGAAGACCGAGCGCACCGCTTCCGTCCACTAGAGACTATCTGGCATAGCTGAGTCATGTCGCGGCGACTGGGACGAGGCTTTATCAAGTGTCGTTTTGGTTGCTACTCATGGAGCGACGGTCTTAAGCACTTGCGAAGAACGGGCTCAGGCACTTTTCTGCGTAATGTCACGGCAGCGCATTCCATAGCACAGGGTCTGTATAGTTTGTAATTAGGGAACGAGAGATGAATGGACGTGATACTACTTTGCTCTACTATCCGCTTGTTCCCACCACATCACGCAACTTTCATGCATTGCTCGCTGATAGATACACTCCTCCTTTCTGACCTTGTCCAGACTTGAATGTGCAGTGTGAATAGCCGCCCCTCTACCTAACCAGCTCCCCGAAGCAAACCACCAGTTTTCTCCTCACCATCTCCTTCCCTCTGTGTAATGATTAACAAACCAACCCTGTCAGTCTGTCAGTCAATCAATCAGTTTACCAATCAATTAGTACCCTGCCATCCCGCAGCCGAAGACGTGCAGGACTAAATAATAGCCAGGTAATACACAATTAAACACTATGCGACGTTTGCGTTGATTGAGGAATAGCGTCTGTCTATATTCGTTCCCGGTACCAGCTTCTTCCTATTCTTAGCGTGATGGGTAGTTCTGCTCCCATTTTCGGGTTCTGGTTGGAGGGTACGATAGTAGGTAAAAATATTATTCCCAAACTGTTCAGTAGTAAATGATTCCAGAAAGGAAAACAAACAAGAATCTGTTCTTAAACCTATTAGTCTCCCAAGCAAAGTTGTAGAATAATTGTGGATATTCCAAGGAGATTTAAAGTAATAGCTAGACCTGTTTTCTTTCACACAGACCAAGAGGCTTATCTAGCCCTGCCTTAAACAGCTAGCTAATGTCGAGCTTGGCATTGGACCACTCTGCTGCTGCACTCATGCCATTGTATATCCCAGTGCAACTTGCCCCTTCCTGGGACTCACTGGTCACGTCAAAGCTACCACCGCTAACACTGGAGTTTCCCCCACCGTGCTCGTTTTTTCTTGTCATGCTTCATTGGTAGTAATGGTGAAAACCTCGGAAGATCACTTGATGCTTGAGAGACACAGCTAGTACGATGTGCGTAAAAATGGTAATCTTGGAAACGAATTCCTCCGTGGTGTACGTCGCCGCTGATTTCTTTGTCACACGCCACTCACAAACCATACATATAATCGCACTCGATGGATTTAGGTACTTTATGTGTTGCAGCAGCCTTGGTTGTTTCCTGCACACTAAATGAGCTGATGTCTCGGGGGTTCGAGAACGACACAGTGAGAATAAGCTTTCTCGTAGGATTCCTTGTGTCGATCCTTAATAAAGGAACCCTCATTCGTACAGACTGCTCATGGCAAATGCAACCCACCTATAGCATGCTTTATCATAACTTACAGCCAAAAGGAAGCAAATTGCATGCCGTGCAACAGCTCTTGTAATGAGTGAGCTTGTTGCTGTCTCATGCTGCACAGAGGGCTCAGGAGATAAGCCTAGGTGGTAGCGGCTGCAGGCTATAAGCTTTGTGGACAGCATGGAGAGAGCTAGAATCAGCATGTCCTCAAATGAAGGCCTAATCAATCGAAAATGTGTTCTCGATACGCCGGAGGAAATTGTATAATTAGCATAGCAAGTAGTCAAGTCAAGCGAGCACTTAAGTCATGGCAAGCTTGGCATACGAAAGCCATCAGCATAACTTCCTATTTCGGCTAACCCGTAAATGCAGCAGCGAGGAGACGGTCAAAGAGCCCGTGCAGAAAGAATTGAATCTACACACGTCTCGGTAACTTTTTTGGTCACCCAGCAGCAAGCTATCAACAGCCTGATATGTTGAATTAAGTGCACAAGGAGTGTGCGTGAGTTGGATTGATTGGAGTATCGAACAGACCCTGAGAGGAAGGACTATATAAACCCAGTCATCCTAAGTCATATGATCAGGTTCCGACACAATAAAACACAGTTCATCGAGCCCAATCTCAATCTGAACATGCGCCCCTGCTTGCGATGGTCTCCGAACAGCACAGCGTAAAGAGAATAGTGGTGTTGTGGGCGATGCATGCCAAGTACAGGTAGTGATGCGCGATAATATCGGCAATCATAAAGTAATGCCTACGTCAGAGTGGCATTGATAGATGCTGTATGCAGTCCATCTTCTATCACAATCGTCCTCTCCCGTTACCGCGTCACGCAAGGTGGATTACTGTTCCATAAGTGCTGTGGTGCTTGAAATGGTCTACTTCCCTTCCATACTCTCAATCCGGGCCTGTTATTGATGGTAAGATATAACGCGCCATCCACCCAAGACTTGCCAGTCAGTAGCCCAAAGTCTTGTGTAAGATCCAGTAAACTCATAGATGGTGAACAAATCCATTTCCAGCACCATGGCCATTACGGATGCTGATTTGCTGCACCTGTTGAAGCTTCACATCATTTTCCCATCACCTTTGCTCTTTACGGCTTAGTATGTACCCTGTATTCCCTCTCATAGTTCCTGTTCAAGAGGACATACGTCCGCAGCGATGTTCACATTGCAAGTCAGTTAGCGCCATCATCATGCTACATGATCGTACATCAGACTCTTTTCGGATTATGTAATGGCTGCGAGTTATTGGGTTTTCCTCATCTTACACATATCTCTGGGACTCAAACGCTGCGTTAAGCGCTGTCTTGGTCTGGTTAGAAAACACTGTAAATATCAAACAGCGAATGTTTGCGGCCATCTACCCGCTACAGAAGCGAATGGTCACCATCCCCATGATGGCTAAAAGCAATCGCAGCATACCATTTGCGGAGTGTTAGCAAACGACCTCGGATGCATCCAAGATGGAACGGTTAATGCCTAACGAAATTTAATGCTGCCAGACGACATGTTGACATCACACAGGTGCAATATAGCAAAACTGTTGCCCGTGGGGGCCAGCCATGCGAAAGAGCCCGCCGGCATATTTCACTGTGCCTATTTTCGCACCAATACCAAGCCTGCGCATAAAGTGGAAGGTCTCACGCAACGACAGCTCTGAGAGAGATATGCAGCAGACGCCTTACAGTGGTAGCATGAAGGATCAGCAAACGAAGCGTCTACGGTCTGTAGTGGTAAATTATTTTGTTCTTTGGGATTGTGTCCAGCAACTAGCCATAGAGAGAGACAGGCACCGTTGGTGTTATGATTCTACCATACGACAACAGCGCCCGCAATCTATAATACGACACCGACCATGAACATACAATCAAGCGTAATAGAAACCTCCAAACCCCTAACAACACCCCTCTATCTCAACATTCCCTGTTCCGTCAACCCCCAATCCAAGCAGCCCATGTCCTCACTCCGAGCACCATAACACATAGAGCGAGACCTATCATCCCCACACACCGCACCAAAACTCATCCAGGCGTTCCCGCCACATTAACCATGTCAGAACCTAACGTATCCAACATTCCCAAGACAACCTACATTCCACGCATCATACTACTCTTCCAACTTACCCAAGCCAATGCTTTAAAGAACAGCGGTGCCAGTGGTCTGTCGATGTTAGATTAATTACCAGTTGCGTGCGAATGTATCACTTAGCAAAACCGAGATGGTGGGATACGTTGGAAGGCAGAGGTTATGCGGTCACTGCACTGTACTGCACTGTCAGAGGCCTGAGGAGTAGTGGGAAGATAGATGTTAGCGTGATGTGTAGTTCATGCCACGAAGAAATATATACGCGTTTCTCTGCATCCAAACCAAAATACCGCACGACTTTCTCCGTTGCTGAGTCGTAAATTGACCAACGTGCGTGCTGCTGATTCTTCAAGCTTGGGCAGAGTTAGGGGCTGTCCTTTCGAAGCCCGGGCGGAGAGTGGACCGCTTTTCTGTAGCATGGAGCTGTGTACTAGGAAGCGAGTGGCGGAGGCTCTGACATCTAATAGGACAATCTCACCCTCTGCATATGGTCTAGTGTACACAAATTCTGTACTTATTGGTCAAGGTGAAGAGTCGTGCTTGACTGACGAGTTATCGCTAACCGACATATTGAAAGCTGCCTTCTTTGCAGTTGACTCGAGTTGAACGCCCAACACCGCCATTTATTCCCGCCAGGCAAAGGCGTACCAAAATAAAACTCAACCCCGCTGAGTTGTCACCTCTTTGGCAGTGCGGCGAGTGCATGCGTCCATGTGTTGGCAGCTGTAACAGTTTCTCAGCTTCATGTGGGAAAAAAGTATCCTGTTGGCCAGCCTTGTGTGCTTTGCTACACCAATCTATTGATCAAGCTAAGTGTGCGCCACCTCATAACACAATTCATTGGTGCTATGTCCTAGGTTGTACCCCTGATTTGAATTTTGAATGAGACTGGCTATATCAGAAGCGACCGGTGAGTATGCCTAAATCAACTATATCGTGATGCGTGGATTGATTGCCGGCAAAATACTCATCTAGCAAACAATCATTGATACAATTTTTCCTTCGCAGCAACACTGGCGTCAACCAGCCCTATCCTTCCAACAACATTACCTGACTGCATGTCGCCCACAAGAGCCGGAATATCATTCAGCGCAAGACAATCCTCAACTTCTCGAGTGCTTGAAAACTTCTGTATCTTCAGTCTATCGCTCTCTTCCAAATTTACGCCTAACCTGAACAGCGTATGTCCGTCCAGAATCGCGCTCCAGCGTTTTCGGAAGCCGTAGCTGACGCAGAGCGTTGTGCTGATGAGCGCCCAGAGGAAGAACAGCACGACCGGAACACCAGCAGGCATAACTCCCTGCTTTATCACTGTGCCGCTGACGAAAGATGTGATATTTGGGTTGAGCGATGTGACATGGCTGCCATCTCGAGCCGTGAAGCCCTGCCCGCCATTGTATACAAGCTGTACCGCATAGGCTGCATAAGCACGCAACATGCTCTGTCGCAACTGTGAGGCCTGGAGGTAACCAAGTTGAAGCATATAGCCTGTCCCTTGGTCAATATTGTCGGGATCGTCCGAATAAGGCGCAAAGAACAGAGGCGGCGAGGCAGTGGATGTGAAGAAATTCGAAAACCACTCATCATCGGTGGAGCGACCTGGAATCATCGAGCCAAGGGTCTCCACGCCAAAACGATCTGCACATCGATCTCTGAACGTTGATCGGTGTGTCGGTGCGGACGAAGTTTGAGTATGTTGAACGAACGCCATCAATATCAGCAGTGCCCACGCTACTACTCGACTTGCACTGCACGCCAGTAGCAGTCATGGGCTGAGGTGCATAGGTATCAGAAATGTTTTTCTGGATGTTATACTGAAAATCGAGGTAGTCGTAAGCGTCGTAGAGCTCCGTGATGTTGTGGTCAATGCTAAAGTTGTACCGTGGAGGAGCTGCATCTCCGTAGGAAGTGTTAAAGACCTTCTGCCACAGAAGTACTTCAAAAATTCTCTCCTGCTCGATACCCGGGTAGGGCCCCGTTATGTTTTCGTTTTTGGTGAAGTAGCAACTAGAAGTATCCGTGAACAAAGCGTTCGGATTATCCTCATGCACGCGATCGAGGACGCTCCTACTTAGCCACATTTGCTGCGCAGTCTCCACCACCGCGTGCGCGTTGAAGGCCCAAAGGAATCGGGACGCATCAGTTTGGTTCTGAATTGTTACCATCGATGAGTTGTCTTGCAGGTAGTAGCTGATTATACCGCCAGTCGCGTTTAGAATGCTGTTGTCCGCCGCAGGCTTACGATCTTTCAAGATGCTCAGGTCTGACAATTTTTCGACAACGCTGCAGTTGTACTGCAACAGCAGACCCCATGCGTTTCCCTCAATAGGGTTTTCGGCCTGCGCAGTCAAGAACATTCGATTGATACCGTCGTCTTTTGGAAGCACAACCGGTACCTTCTCAAGATAGGTATGCTGAGATCGATCGAATCCCACAGGTGTGTACACTGTACCTTGCCCAGGTATGCGTGCATCTAAAGCATGCCTCCATGTCACGCCGGCACCGTTATAGGCGTCGTCGCGATTGCGCTCGTTGAAATTTGTGTAGGAAAATCCAGTGACTTCCACTGCTTCCCCTCGTGTGCCGTGCAGAAATCTATCTGTCGTCTCAAAACACAAGCCCGATATCGGCCAAGCGATGAATACCAGTATACTCGGGAGCGCGAGCACGATCCACAGCCTACCGGGAAGCTTCTGCTGAGCGCCGATCCTGTGTCTCTGTACGATCCACTTCAAGGTCTTCATCCAGCCACCTGGTCCTGACCATGTGCCGTCGGCATGCATCATCAAGCGCATCGCATCGCCGACACTCCATCGGGGCTCCATCAGCATGGCAGCTTCGACGCCGGCTAGCCCATAGAGACTCAGGTTGAGTCCTATTATACCGGCGATAAACCAGCTGTAGAACACCCACTTCGCACCTGGAGGACCAAACGCTACAGGGCTGTGCGTATCTATAGGCGCTAGGTAGATACGCCATATCGCTATGAAATAGCATAACACGACCACGGGTCCAAGGACGCCAACTGCAGTACGGAAATAGAAGGTACGCAGAGGATAGCCTGTCGTAGAACCATTGCCATTCTGGTCAGCTGATGTTATGTCGCTGACATCTTGTTTGGAAATGAGTTTAGCGGTAGAGGCTACTCCACCAGAATCGTATCGTCTGTACGATTTTCAGCAATTCGCTTCTGAACTATGTTATTTAGAGGGCTTACCGATAACCAGAATCATACTCTTCAAGCTGCCATGCATCTTCCTCAGCATCATCGAGGGTCCTGTAGCGCTGCATGTTAGGTACTTGTCAAATGCACTAGAGGTTGCAGGACGTTCTGCCTCGCGTATTTATCTATGCCTCTCGGATTCCGTTGGCGCCTGACTGACAAACCTCTGCTAACAGCTATATGTAGGAGTTCTGACGCTCTGTGTTGAATGCAGTTAAGTGTGGGGGCGGGAAGTCCGTGTTGTCGTAAACAATTGGCGGCCTCACGGCTCGGCATTCTAGGGTCAACAGCCACCCAAGTCCCAGGAAGCAGCCGCTAGCTATTCTGCACTTGGTACGATCATGATCGTTTCAGGTACCCTGTCACGGCGTAAGCAGATCCTCTCGTATAAAGCGTGCCATTGTTAAAGAATAGCAACGCGTTGATCGAACCGAGATTGTGTTGCTCGGCAGGTCCGAGCAGAAACATGCAAAAGAACACAAACAATGTCGCATATCCACCAGCGAGAGAATCGCCAGCGGTGCAGGCCAGCTTGGAAGACTCTCGTCGTTTTCTTTAAGTTAGGCCTGAGATATTCGTGACCATCATTCAAGTTAGAGCGGTGGTCAACTCCTGCTTGCCTGCAGCTATAGTTGGCTATTGTTTTGTAGGTAGCCATCTCTGATGTTTGCTTTGCCATAGTGACAAGCAACTCCATTGAGTGAGGTTACGCTTCGTATTTTTCCATCGAGTTGTGAACAGAACATTGAACAAGTGAGCAATCAACGCATCGAAGGCCCTACAACGTCATGATGGCAGGCTATCGCTGCCTTGAATTATCCACCTGGCCCAGCCCTGGAAGCTTTTCCGCGCAAAAAGCGTAACCTTGTAAACCTTGCAAAGAGATTGTAGCGTGAGCGTCCATCCGGTCCACACTATATGATGGACGACTTCATCAGTATGAAAGCGGACCACGAGGCAGGTTCCTCTCACCTTCACCTCACCTCGCTCACCGAAGATCACCATTCGGTATTACGAGGCCCCGCTGCACACTCAATTCGAGGTGAAGTCGTCGCTCACCTGCTTGATCATGTGGGCCAGCCCAAACCTGCAGCAAACGCAGAGTGCCCTTTCAACATTTTCGCCTCTTGTAGCCGCCCGATCTCCTTTGATACTTCACTCTAGTCACGCATACAACAGCTACACCATGTCTGACACCGAACCGAAGACACCAGGCAAAGGCGCGGCCACAGGTGCAGCGTGGACTGACACTGAGAGAGGAAGTTGCCAGATTCGTGAGACAGGGCTCTTACTGACAATTGCATAGATGGCGTACCTGATTGTCGTTGCCGAGCACGCTCTTGACGCTTCTATCGAGTCCAAGGTTTCGGTGAGTGTTATTTTTCTTGCCTCTCACCAGTATCTCATCATGTCCTGGCCATGTTAGCTGACAAGTCGGCCAGCAAGCGCCCGTCCCCGGCGGCAGGAACGTCAACGCATGCCGCAAGATCATCAAGAAGCTGAAGGAGAAGTTGAAGGACGATATCGACAACATCAAGGCCGGGCTTCCTGTAGCTGCTCCAGCGGCCGCAGCAGCTGAGGTTGGGGCTGGCACTCAGACGCCTGTCAAGGCCACGCCACGCAAGCGCAAGACCGAAGGTGGTGCGGGAGACGAGTCGCCCAAGAAGAAGGCTGCTCCTCGCAAGAAAAAGAGCGAGGTCTTTATCAAGAACGAGGAGGGGGCTGATTGCGAGGAGTAGAAGCAAGTGTGCAGGCAGGAGTCAGTCATCAGGCTTTGCATGTATTGCTGCATGGGCAACACTGGGAAGGTGCGCGTGGGTCTCTTCTCATCGACGTTGTTCAGGCTTCAGGCTCATGATGAATACAGACAAAAGGATGTTTTGATTCACTTCGGACTGGTTCTTTTGGTTGTCCCTGTGATGCAGGTGTGGAGTCGAATGTGACTGGGACACGTTCCTGTCGCAGCCAACGCTGACTGTGGCGGCCAATCAGGTGCTCAGAAATGGTGGAAAGGACTACAAGCTTGCACAGGTCAGTCTAATGGTCGAGGGAGAAGAAAGAAGGAATTTTGCATCGACTGCTCGCGTTGCCTTTGCTCTGATTGTGGACGCTGCTCAAGCAACGGCGACGGTGAGGGTGAGAGTGAGGGTGAGGGTGAGGGTGAGGGTGAGGTGAGGGTGAGGGTGACGGCGACGATGACGATGTCGGCGGAGTTGAGAATCGATCGCCGAGCGGACTGTGCATGCAGGGTGTGCTTGGCGACCATGATGCACGTTTGGCTTTGCGACAGGACAGCAGAAGACGCTTCACTAGTCTGTACAATACATTTCTGTGCGCACGGGTGTAGATTGTGCTGCATCAGAAGTAGCAGCCTTGTAATCGTCGTGGCACCTGGGCATGCTTAGCCGGTGCGCTGTCACTGCCAGCAAAAGAATCTTCTCCACGCCAACGCCGCCGCCCTTCACCGCGGCCTCTTTCTCCAGCCGAGCAAATACTCGCCTTCCTTTCAGTTGCCCGCTCCTCTGTCGCGCCTACTGCGCCACCACCGGCCTACCCACATCCCCGCCCATGGAACAAAATGGCGCGCACAGCAAGCGCAAGCAGCCGCCCACGCCGAGCAACGAGCGCCCCATGAAGCAGGTCAAGGCCGAGACAGATGTGCACAGCCGCAACGGCGTGGCTGCGTCGCCCACGCCAGAAATGGATGTCGAAGATGGGCGCAGTGACGTCAGCCTCGAGCCACTGCCCATCGTGGCCGTTGCGGGCGCCGTGCACGACACGGCCGAGTGGCAGAAGACGATTGAAGGCGTCGTGAAGAGCGTCGTCTCGATCCACTTCTGCCAGACATGCTCCTTCGACACCGACCCTGCGATTGCCTCGGAGGCGACTGGTTTCGTCGTGGATGCGGAAAAGGGCTACATCATGACGAACAGGGTAGGCAAAGCATGCAACACACTCCCACGCGTCCTTGTGCTAACCTGTCCAGCACGTCGTCGGCGCCGGCCCCTTCATTGGCTACTGCATCTTCGACAACCACGAGGAGTGTGACGTCTACCCCGTGTACCGCGATCCCGTCCACGACTTTGGCATTCTGCGCTTCGACCCCTCCAAGATCAAGTACATGCCGCTGAACGCGCTGCAACTGCACCCCGCCCTCGCCAAAGTCGGTGTCGAGATCCGCGTCGTGGGCAACGATGCCGGCGAGAAGCTCAGTATCCTGTCTGGTGTCATCAGTCGGCTTGACCGCAATGCGCCCGAGTACGGCGAGGGCTACTCCGACTTCAACACCAACTACATCCAGGCCGCCGCCGCCGCGAGTGGTGGCAGTTCGGGCAGTCCCGTCGTGAACCGCGACGGCTTTGCTGTGGCCCTGCAAGCGGGCGGGCGATCAGACGGCGCCGCCACCGACTACTTCTTGCCCCTCGACCGTCCATTGCGAGCCCTCGAGCTTGTTCGCCAAGGAAAGCCCGTCTCGCGAGGCACAATACAGACACAGTGGATGCTGAAGCCCTTTGACGAATGCAGGAGGCTGGGCCTGTCTCCACATGTCGAAGAGGCAGTCCGCACCCAATTCCCCAAGGAGACGGGCATGTTGGTGGCCGAGGTCGTTCTCCCTCAAGGCCCGGCTTCGAGCAGGATCGAAGAGGGTGACCTTTTGACGCACGTAAACGGCGAGCTTCTCACCCAGTTTGTCCGTCTCGACGCCATCTTGGACGACAATGTTGGTCAAACGATATCCATGACGATCCAACGGGCTGGCGAGAACATGAGCGTGGAGCTGGATGTCGGCGACTTGCACGCCATCACACCAGACAGGTTCGTGTCAGTGGCAGGAGCTTCGTTCCACGATCTATCTTACCAGCAGGCTCGCCTATATGCCATTTCGCTCAAGAACGCAGGTGTCTACGTGTGCGAAGCAGCGGGCTCGTTCCGCTTCGCCGACGGCTACGCGTCTGGCTGGTTGATTCAAGAAGTGGACAACCAGCCTACGCCGAACCTCGACGCCTTCATCCAAGTCATGCGCAGGATACCTGACCGCAAGCGCGTTGTCATCATGTACAAGCATCTGCGTGACCTGCATACTGTTAACACCAGCATCACAGCCATCGACAGGCATTGGCACGCAAAGATCAGGGTAGCTACGCGCAATGATGCCACAGGGCTGTGGGACTTCAAACCGCTAGCTGACCCAGTCCCTGCGATACCGCCAGTGCCCCGCCGCGCCAACTTTGTCAAGATGAACTCGCAGTATCCTGAAGCAGTCGACATTGTCCGCAGTCTTGTGCGCGTACACGTCTCCATGCCAATCAAGCTTGATGGTTTCCCCAAGATGAACAAGCAAGGCTACGGTATTGTAGTAGATGCGGAGCAAGGTCTTGTCCTTGTCTCGCGAGCAATCTTACCGTATGATCTCTGCGACATTTCCTTGGTCATTGCAGATAGTATCTTCATTGATGCCAAGGTCATCTTCATGCATCCGTTACAGAACTACGCCATCGTCAAGTATGATCCCTCGCTCGTCCAAGCCTCCGTCAAGACGCCAAAGTTCGCCACCGACTTTATCAAGAAGGGTGACGAGACCATATTCTTTGGTATGAACCAGAATTTCCGCCCCGTTGTAACAAAAACGGTGGTAACAGACATTACCACGGTTGCCATTCCTGCCAGCGCCATCACGCCTCGCTACCGCGCGACCAACTTCGATGCCATCACTGTAGACACCAACCAGGCGTCGCACAGTGGCTCAGGTGTTCTGATCGCCGAAGACGGCACAGTGCAGGCTCTTTGGCTCTCCTATCTCGGTGAGCGGACGTCCCACAGCGGCAAAGACGTTGAATACCATCTAGGTCTCGCAACACCCAACCTCCTCCCTGTCTTGAACGAGATCAGGGGCGGCAAGAAGCCAAAACTCCGCATCCTCAACGTCGAGTTCCAAACTGTGCAGATGAGCCAAGCGCGCGTCATGGGGGTGTCGGAAGAGTGGATCGAGAAGACGGAACACGCAGATCCAGAGCGCCACCAGCTCTTCATGGTCCGCAAGGTCGACTCTGGACACGGCGATGGCCTGCAGGAGGGCGATGTACTACTCACACTCAACGACAAGCTCGTCACCAGGAGCCCAGACCTCGACGTCATGTACACGAACGAGTTCCTCGACGCCGTCGTGGTGCGAAAGCGCAGCGAGCTGGCAATCAAGGTCCACACCGTGCCCACAGAGGACCTCGAGACTGACCGCCTGGTCAGCTTCTGTGGCGCAACGTTCCACCGCCCCCATCAAGCTGTGCGGCAGCAAATCAGCAAAATCCACTCAGACGTATACATTTCGTCGCGCGCCCGCGGTTCGCCAGCGTACATGTATGGTAAGTCAGACACATTTACCACCCAGCTCGATTTTCCCACCCCTAACTCGTCAACCACAGGCCTCGCACCCACCAATTTCCTAACCCACGTCAACAACAAGCCGACGCCAGACCTCGACAGGTTCCTCGAGGCCGTCAAGCAAATCAAAGACAATGAATACTTCCGCCTCAAAGTCATGACGTTTGACAACGTGCCCTGGGTGGCGACCATGAAGAAAAACGAACACTACTTTCCCACGATCGAATACATCAAGGACAAGACCGAGGACCTCGGGTGGAGGAAGATCATCCACGAGTGCGACGACGGGGGCGCGCGTGAGGAGGCCGTGGATGCGGGCGAGACGGATCTTGCAGATGGTGAGGGGAGGGGTGTGATGAGTAGAGGGTGCGGATGCGGGGGGTTCAGCTTTGTGTGTATGATAGACTGGGTTTGAGATAGAGGGGTGATTGGTGTGAAAAGCATTTGGTGTTGAGTTCATTCGTATTCCTGTCTGAAGTGATGCAGAAGATGGGCGACGTTTCATTTCCATGCCATGTCTTCGCAATGCATCGCTGGGCTGCTTCGTCGGTGTATATGTCTTGGATGGTGATGGCAGGCTTGGTCTTTTAGAACGGGTGATGATGACGCCTTCTATTTCTGAGACACAAGACTGCTGTCCATGTCATGCAGCTACTACAAACTCACTCTTGCTCGTATTGTACGAGTCCATGGAAGAACCTGAATTGGTAGAGTAGAGAAGATGGCACAGGGTTGGGTGCTGTGGAAGAGGGACGTGACAGTCGGTCAGGTCAGGGCTCAGGGGCTCAGGGTCCAGGCGCGTGGCACGAACCGGTGATGGGCGGCCCGCCCGCAGCGGGACAGCCAAGGTCAGCCTGCAATGTCCGTGGGCGGGCGCAGTTGGACAAACGGCGATACTTGCAACGCGGCCGAATTTTGCCCTTTGGCACCCCGACTTCTCCTATACAGTGCCAGCCGCTCTGCTTCCAGCGTTGTAAGACTCAGCACTGAGTACACCCCTCACCTTCACCATCACAGCTACGCACGGCGCAGCCTGGACATCATCTCCACCATGGGCGCATTGAACCTCGTTCCCCTAGCCATCCTCTTCCTGCTCGTTGGAGGCGTAGGCTGGGTTGGCTACCAGGTACGACACGGCCGTCCTCGATGCCGACCATCTCTCCACTTCCCCCAGCTCCCTCGGCGCACATGACTTACCTGAGGTGCGCAGATCTACCTGTACTCCAACGAGCTCGCCGAACGCGGGGTGCGCAAGATGGAGAAGAAGAATGTCGTCTTCACAAAGGACGGTGCCAAGGTCGGCGTCAAGGAAGTCAGCGCAGAGCAGTATGCGGATAAGACGCAGAAGGCATTTGTCAAGACGTGGAATGCGGCGCAGGACAGTCCGCAGACGGGGAGCTCGCTTAGGACAAGGAGGGCATGAGCGCGCTGGCGATGGAACCCAATCCGGCACGGCAATCCGGCATGAGCAAGCGATGCAGAATATGCGGCCGATGTGCTTTCTCTCTTCGCACTTTGGCTTTGGGTACGGCGTTTGCCTGTGTGCGCTTGGCTGTGCGGGTTGTCCTTTGGAGGATGCCGTGAGGCTTCGACAGAAGATGCCGCGAGGCTTCGACAGAAGATGCCGCGAGGCTTCGACAGAAGATGCTGCTCGTCTGGTACTGCGGCGAAAGATCAGACTCATTCGCGTAATTCACGACCTCGAGTCACATGCTCTTTGTGCTCCTGCGCTCTTCATGCACACTGACATTGTGCACGGCGTGAAGCAACGAGGTTGGTCAGATTGCGTGATGGCCATAGAATAAGCCATAGAATAAGCATGTAAGCCATGGAACAAGCATGTAAGCCATGGAACAAGCATGTAAGCCATGGATGGGACAAGCATGTGATGCACACAGCCTGGAAATAAAAGGTACTTCGAGGAGGGCGGCCATAATTTGCATCACACAGCATGGCTGACCCACATCATCAGATCATCTTCCCCAAGTCGCACGCTACCCCTCGGCCGATGTAAACACCAGCGTGGAGGGTGGATGGGTAAGCTTGCTGATGCTGATCCTACCCTGCAAGCGGTCGCCTCGACAGCACGCCGCCCCCAGATTGGACCATGGCGGCTGTGCATGACGCTGGCGGCCTGAAGTGCATAGAGCAAAGTAACATGCGTCTTACATGCTACGGTGCTCCTGCACATAAATGCACCGAGCTGCTGCTCCGGCCACTGGAACACACGATCCACAACCAAGGCTGCAGCAAACATGGCTTTGGCCGACTACCAACTATTCAGCCCCGTGGGCATCTCGTACTCTCTGGGTATATTGTTGACGTCTGTAGGTTGCCAATCCACGTGCTTAGGGACCATGTCGACCAAGACGTGTCTTTCAGACATCAAAGTGCACTGCTGTGATGGGTACGACGCTGACTCTCCAGATCACCCTGTACGCTATCGGTACCATTCTCTACCATCTGTTCTTTCATCCACTCCGCCATATTCCTGGCCCATGGCTCGCCTGCTCCACCCCCATCCCGTACGGCGTGCAGATGCGCTCTGGCAACATCGTCACTTGGATCCAGCAACTGCACGCCCAATACGGTCCTGTGGTGCGCGTAGCCCCAACCGAAGTCTCTTTCATCAGCGGCGAAACCGCATGGGCCGAAATCTATGGCTTCCGCACGGGCGAGTACAAAGACACGGGCGCCTACGTCAAAGACAAGGCATGGTTCCCAACGCCCGTCAACGGCGTGTGGTCCATCATTGCCAGCAACGAGGCAGACCACTCGCGCCTCCGGCGAAACCTCTCGCACGCCTTCAGCGACAAGGCACTGCGATCGCAGGAACCGCTGATCATGTCGTACGTCGACCTGCTCCTCTACAGGCTCGGCGAGCACGCCGAAAAGGGCGCGTCCGTAGACATTATGCGCTGGTACAACTACACGACCTTTGACATCATCGCGGACCTCTCCTTTGGCGAACCACTGTACTGTCTCCGAGACAGCGAGTACCACATGTGGGTGAACATGGTGTTCCGATCGCTCAAGGCCGCCCCACTGCTCGCCACGCGCAACAAATACATGGCCTTCCGCTGGCTCGACACACTGCGCAACCTGTTCACAGACACCCAGGCCGCCGTACGCGCACGCAAGCAGTTCTTCGACATGGCCACAGCGCGCGTGACGTCGCGACTCGAGAAGTCCAGCGAGCGCCCAGACTTCTTCAGCTTCATCCTGCAGAACCAATCAAACGAGAAGCGCGCGTTGACCCGCGGTGAAATGGACGCAAACGCCGTCATCTTCCTCATCGCCGGCTCCGAAACAACCGCAACCACGCTCTCGGGAACGACGTACCTGCTGCTGCGAAACCCGGCCGCCTACACGCGCCTGACGACCGAAATCCGCTCCGCCTTCTCCTCCCCACACGCCATCACCATCGAGACAGTGAACAACCTGCCCTACCTGCACGCCGTCCTCCAGGAAGGACTGCGCTACTACCCGCCCGTCCCCACGGGCTTCCCACGCCTCGTCCCTAGCCCGGGCCAGGAGATCAGCGGCCACTTCATCCCGGGCGGCACGTCCGTCTACATATCCCAGCACGCCGCGAACCACAGCCCGCGCAACTTCACCGACGCAGATGCATTTGCCCCCGAGCGCTGGCTAGACGAGCAGCGGCCGGAGAAGTATGAAAGCGATAAGCGGGAGGTCGTGCAGCCGTTTAGTTTCGGGCCCCGCAATTGCCTGGGCAAGAAGTACGTCCTGCCTTTTTTTTTTTTTTTTTTTTTTTTTTGTTCTTTCATCTTCCCTCCTCTCTTCCCTTGTTCTTCGCTGTGCTATTCAGGCCGCGTCCCAACTCACACAATCCAGTCTCGCACACGCTGAAATGCGCCTCATCCTCGCCAAACTCCTCTGGACCTTCGATCTCGAGCTCACGCACCCGCGCCGCGACTGGATGGAGCAGCAGCGCGTGTTTGCGCTGTGGGAGAAGCCGCCGCTGGAAGTGCGCATCACGGCCGTGCAGCGGTAGGTCGTCGTGGACAGGAGGATAGTCGGTGCCGTGGTGAGTAGCACAGTGGATGAACAACAGCTGCTAGACAACCACAGTAAACAGCTAGCTGCCCATCCCCCGCGTCGCTGCTATATCTATCTACTACCACAACAATCCTCTCTCCGTCTCTCTTACCTGATAGCAAAACACCCATCCACCTCTCCCTCGAAGCTGCATTCCCCTGTATGTACTGCGGTACCAGGCACAAGTAGTGTACATGGAGACGCTCGACAGGGGTACGCTGCTGTATTTTTCTTAGTAATTTGAATTGTATCATGACTTGGGACTCAGCATGCCCGCCGTGGACATGAATCCCAGCGTAGCAACGGTCTCGCATCCCATCCGCAAGCATCTTCGCGACATGACGCGACGCCTGGCAGGGGCAAGAAGTGCTGTTTGCGCCGTGAGATTACCCCCTGAGACCACCCCGTGAGACTACCGCCCAGGTGATTAGTTGTGGCTTTTGGATGACCTGCCTGCGCGGGCTAGAAATGGACTTGATAGCCACAGCTGGAACAGGAGAATCTAACATACATGTGCTGTGCTGTGCTGTGCATATACTCTTGTTCTGGATCGTAGGCTGCATGTAAGATTGGCTCTGCTGAGACGGCGGAGTTTATTAGTTAACTAACTAACTAACTAATAGCTGGCTGCTAAGGTCTAGATAGTCGGTATACGCTACATACGCGACATACACTACGTGTGCATGGAGCGATGCATATAGCGAAGCAAGTGTGGAGGTTAGAGTGGTCGTGGATGAATAGATGAATAGGTGTGGGCATGCGTGCTATGGTACAGGTCTAGGGAAATGGAGGGCGGCGTGGAATGGGGAATCGAAAACTCATGCTTGTTGATCACTTGCCATGTTGATGCTATCCAACTCTACACCCCAAATCCAGCCCCACATCATGGAAACATGGGTCCACAGGTAAGCACATGCCTCCTGGCAAGGACGAGCACCTGCGCGCTACTGAGGCCGAATTTGGTCCCGATGACGGAGAGCCGACCGAGCAGCCAGTCGCGCTGGCGCTGGGATACCGTGTCGGCGTTTGCGGCGACGTAGAGCGGCCATACGAGCGAGTAGCCGCCAAAGGCTTCGGCTGCTGGATGGGGTGAGCATGGGCCGGGCAAGTTCACACTTCACACGCGTGAGAGGAGGAGAGGGGCTCATACGGTGTGAGAGAAGGGGGACTCACCATACTGCTCCTGGCCTGTTTCCTTGGCGAGGGGCTGTAGTTCATAGTCCAAGTGGAAGGGTACGCAGGCGCTCAGTTCGTCGACCATTTGCTGCACGACAAAGACGCTCTGGGCGTACTGCGTCTGCGGCTGCGCGTCTGCGCGGCCGCTGAAGCGCAGCCAGTCGAGACAGGCCAGCATGACGCGCCGGCAGAAGATGCGGCACACGCGGTAGTCGTTCATGATGCTCGCGAGCGGTACGTCGTGGTAGGCGTGTTGCTCGCCGGGCCACTTCTCGGCGTTGGCGATGTCGCTCGGGATCGTGCTTTCGACGCCGATGATGCGGTGCTTCCATTCCGGTGGCAGCGTGCGGTACCATTCGGCGAGGTTCCCATCGACGAGCTGCGCAAAGTCGATGATTTGCCGTGCTTCGCTTTCTTCCGACGCGTCGTACATGGTGCTGGTGAGCTTGTTTGCGCGCGCGCGGAGGTTCGGCAGGTCGATGCAGATGAGTGTGAGCCGGTTTGCGGCGTTTTCTTCTGCAATGTCACTTTCTCCTACCCAGCCCTTCTGGCCGGGGAAGGTGTCGATGGGCTTGGAGCGCTGTACGCAGGATGTGATCATCATGGTCCGCACGGCACGGAACATGGCGTGCGACATGGGGTCGTTGAATTGGTCAGTACCGCGCAGTTTTGTCAGTGCCACGGCGCCATCGACGTGGTTGCCCCATGCTGTGATGGTGTCGTCGGTTGACATGATGGTCTGGTAGCATTAGTCACGGGATCGACACAACTGCCCATATAGCTTACTTCGTAGAGGGAGAACATCAATATGGCGAGCACTGTCTCGTTCGACCTGCTCATGGCCGGGTCCTTGAGATCGGTGTTGAGCTTCCGAATCGCTTTCCCGTACGTCTTGACAGCCTCGCCCACCAGGGCCTCCCTCCCAGGATACTGACCGCAAGCTGCCATGGCAACAGCACTGGTAGCGAGATGCAGGACGGACGACGGCAACGCTTGGTTGTACAGAGGAACAAGGAACTCAAGATAGCCTCTTGTGCTCTCTGCTTGCTGTGGAAGTGTGATGAAGTTTTTGAAGAAAAAGGTAACGGCCTCGTAGTCCGGTGCCATGACAATGGATTGCGGGATCTGGTCGAGATTCCATAGCCAGTTGTCGAATAGTCCTTGGGATGATAGCGCTTCCGGGTACTGGGGGATGAGTATGAGCTGTTGTTCTGATTCCGGTGTGGTTTGTGGTGTGGTCGAGTCCTCCCGTGATGTGCTCGCGGTATCCAATGTCTCGAAAGTAAAAAAGGCTGGCCTGTCCAGGTCAGCACATGTCCTGTAGCGTCTGACACACTAGCTTCCACTGCACAAGTCATGATGGACAGGCAGACACGCTCACTGTCTCCTCCAGACACGCCAGCTTGTTGTACAAAGCTTCGTAAAAACACGTACTGATTCGGAGAAGCTTGCGAGCTCGAGCCAGGGCTACATCTCGTCGGCGTTGGGCCCGAGGACTTCCTTGCCTTTCTCGCCATAGCCTTATTCTCGTCTCTGAAGACTAGATCGAACTCGTCCGGGTAGCCGGGACAATTGCGCCCAGACTTCTTGCAGTTCCCACATGTCGGTCGCTTTTCGTCGCACTGGGAGTGGTCAGTCTGTGCTGTGCCACATTTTGCCAGCACGGGTTGAGGATGCTTCGAAGAGCACTGCAACCTCGCATGTCAAGCCACATGCAAAAGTCATACCTTGATCCTGCGGCTCTTGCACATGCCGCATCCACGGCTTGGCTTGCCTGTGTACACCATGCTGCATGGAATGATGCAACACGACCCAAAGGCAAAGAATCCGCGCACGCTAAGAAGGTAGCCTGGTGGGGCCTGGCTTGAGGGTGATATATGCAGGGAGTAGTTTCAGTCGAGATGTGTATCAAAGGTGTTTAAACACTCGGCCTCAGGGCCTACGTCGACCATCAGGCCTGCTCAATGCACTACGTAGCCTTTCTGCTTCCTTCGCCAACGTTCGAAAGCCTTGCAAGGACACGGTAAGGATAAGCTGGATCCTTGCAGATCCGATGGTTTGGCGTAGAGTTTGGTGCTCCCACAACGACCTTTGGTTCCCAGGGCAAGATGAAGCGAGGCGGTGTCTCAATGCAGGCCGGGTGTTAGGCCGCAAGTCTATACAAGTCGTCCGAGTGTGATGGTGGAGACACAAACAGCATGTTTGTTGGATAGGACGATCATCTGCGGTCGCGCCGGGTTGCTTTGCGTGCCGAACAGCCTGCAAACACTCATCCAGGAGGTGTGGTGTCGACGAAATTCTTCGCAAGCTTCTCCTGATTGGGTTTAGCGTGGCCAGCTCGGCTGGTTCGGACCAGTGGCGCAGCACCCTTTCATCTCCTCCGACTTCAATGGACTTACAAAACGTACAAAAGCTGTTGCCTGTAGTTGGTGGGTAGTTCAGGCACTGCCGTGTGGGTGTACGAATGCAATGTGCTGCATCCAGCGGGCTGGAAAGCTGACCTCCATGCAGCGGGTGACTTCAGGCCAAGTTTTGGTTGCGTGAGGCTCTCGTCCGTGACTGCAGTACCTGGGTATACGAAGCCAACCCCACCGAAACTACCTCATCTGCTCACTCGCTGCAATGAGGAAAAGTCTGTCAACCGAGCCAAGACATGAGTTTGAAGAGCAGCATCAGGAAAGCCCCAGGCGATGACAAGACGGGTTGACACGAGCAGGGCACGTATGGTAGGCGCGTTCGATGAGGCGGTTAAGGGGAGAAGGAGGTCATAGAGGTAGACAGACGCCCATACTTGTCGAAATTCATGCGGGATTTCAAAGCATAGGTCTCCTCATTGTATTGCCTTTGCAGTTATTCACGAGGTCATTCACGAGGTCATTCACAAGGTCATCCACAAGGTCATTCCCAAGGTCATTCACAAGGTCATTCCCAAGGTCATTCACAAGGTCAGTCCATTGGTCAGTCCATCATTCAATCAATCAGTCAGAATTCCCATTGTCTACGGCCCACGGATCATCCATTCCAAGACTGACATGTCGCGCCGTGTTCGTCCATGATGGTATGTACTCTGCACGCGTGGCTGAGCAGCTTGCCTGGTGGGGAGGTCTGTCGGTAGGCAGAGAGTGAATAGAGCTGCGATGGCAGCGAGAGTAACACTGACTGTCTTGACGGGGGAAGTGCATGAGCTTGTGCTAGGTTGGCTGCCCTCTTGGTCGGTCGAATGAATATGCATCTAGAGGGCTTTAGGCCCGTTCCACGCCGGCTAAAAGTGGGTCCAGCGCCCTGACGCCGCATCACGTCGGGCGTCCCGTTTCGCAGCCCGACGACCGACGTGCCCATGCGCCGAGACGTTCCACCGGCAACATGGTGCTCTCGTTCATTCTGATCCAGAACCGACAGTGCGCTCTCCCCGTCGGAGACGTCAGCTGTTGTCGCTGACGAGGCGATTACAGGGGCAAGACGAGACTGGCGAAGTGGTATGCGCCGTATAGTGTACGTGGCCATGATGTACAGAAGGGGCTGTGCTGATTTGTGTAGGATGAAGAGAAGGTGAAGCTCAAAGGCGAGGTATGATTCTCTAGAGGCATGGACATTACCGCTTGTTGCATGGCTCCGTCCACCAGGGCCCCTCGACTACGACGACGCTCTGACACGCACAGGTGCACCGCCTCATAGCCCCGCGCGACCAGAAGCACCAATCCAACTTTGTCGAGTTCCGCAACATGTCCAAGATTGTATACCGCCGGTACGCGGGGCTGTTCTTCTGCGCCTGCGTCGACACCAATGACAACGAGCTGGCGTACCTCGAGGCGATACACTTTTTTGTCGAGGTGCTGGATGCCTTTTTCGGGAACGTGTGTGAGCTGGACTTGGTGTTCAACTTCTACAAGGTAGGTGGGCTGGGGGTTGTTGAGGAAGTGGGGGTGCTGTGTTGAAGGGATGGCGTGGCTGACTCGGTGCAGGTGTATGCTATCCTGGACGAAGTGTTTCTAGCGGGGGAGATTGAGGAGACGAATAAGCAGGTCGTGTTGACGAGATTGGCGCACTTGGATAAGCTGGAGTGAAGGATTCAGCAGGTAGCGTGGGAGGGAAGAGCAGGTAGCGTGGGAGGGAAGAGCAGTAGCGTGCTCAGGCCTGGTGGAATCAACACGTAGGGTTGGAGAAGAATGGGTTGGTGGATTGTTGCAGCCATGGCTTCAGAGAGCACACGCGACTAGAGGCAGGACCCCTGTACTTCACATGCTTGCCCCTCTTGGGTAAAGTGGACGGCAAGCAGTCAACCAATGCATACGGCCTGGACATGGAGATGAAGTTTGGGTTATTGTGAGAGACTCGCATATCACGTTCGCCATGGCGGTGCAGGATGAAGTTGGGTGTGGAATGGAGGTGGGAGGTGGCATGGGGCGCTCCTTGCATGGGTGTGGCGCACGGGCGCCGTGGTAAAGTGCAGCAGCAGCACCATGGTAATAGGGCCAGATCACCACCTTTGGCGTGAAGCCCCTACGGCGGCCAATGTATCGAGCCGTACGCGAGACGTGATATAGAGCGCCGTGCCCCTTCCTCTGCGACCGACCATTCCTTTGCAGCGAACCCTGTCGAGACGGAGCGTCTGAAGCCGGACGAGCCAGGACGCCCGCGGCGCAAGCATGAGCAACCTGTCGCCGCACCACGACGACGCTACACGATGGCGTCGGCCTGTGGCTGCGAGTCCAGTCGGCCACTACCCGGGCGGCACTGCCAGCACGCAGCAGCCAGTGCAGGGCGATAGTCCCTGTAGGCCCTATAGTCCCTATGGTCCCCATGGTCCCTATAGTCCCAACACCACACAGCCGGCGGGACAGCACCCAGCGCAGCACCCAGCGCAGCACCCAGCACAGCACCCAGCACAGCACCCAGCACAGCGCCCAGCGCAGCACCCAGCGCAGCAGCCAGCACAGCACCCAGCACAGCACCCAGCACAGCACCCAGCACAGCACCCAGCACAGCACCCAGCACAGCACCCAGCACAGCACCCAGCACAGCACCCAGCACAGCACCCAGCACAGCAGCCACTCCAGGGCGAGCCCAAGGTGGAGCGTCTGGCTACCCACCTGGGAGCCGTGGGGCTGGGCGGGGATGCGCCCCCAGACCCCAGGCGCAGGAAGAAGGACAGACACGCGTACCACAACCTCCAGGGGCCGGGAGAGAGTGGGCCAGGCACCCCGTCGCCGTACAGCGCGCAGGTCGGCGGGCCGCAGTGGCAGGAGCCCCAGATCACGCCCGCCATGAGCCAGTTCCCTGCCGCCACCCCGCTCTTCTCTCCAGCCGCCGCCGCCTCGCCCATGCAGCACGCCGCCCGGGCACACCCCCAGCCAGGCACCGCCGTCGGCTCGGCCCAGGGCAAGGTCGACCCCGAGTCCATCCCGAGCATCCCCAGGTCGCGCGACGCACCCGCCAAGTACTACCTCGAGCACGTCTACCCGACCATGGAGCACCACACGCCGCCTCCCGCCACCGTCCCCTTTGTCGCCTATGACCAGGGCAACGCCTCGCCCAAGTTTGCACGCCTGACGCTCAACAACATCCCCGTCTCCGCCGACGCCCTGGCCGCCACCGCCCTGCCGCTCGGCCTGGTCCTGCAGCCCCTTGCCCCGCTGCAGGAGGGCGAGACACGGGTACCCGTCCTGGACTTTGGCGACACGGGTCCCCGAGGTGCAGGAGATGCAGGGCCTACATCAATCCCTTCATGCAGTTCAAGGCCGGCGGCAACAAGCTCGTCTGCAACATGTGCAACTTCCCCAACGACGTCCCCCGACTACTTTGCCCCCACCGATGCTTCCGGCGTACGAGTGGACAGGCTGCAGCGACCGGAGCTGACTCTCGGCACCGTCGACTACCTCGTCCCCAAGGAGTACTGGTCCAAGGAGCCCGTCGGACTCCGCTACCTCTTCCTGATCGACGTCACTGCCGAGAGCGTCGAACGCGGCTTCCTCGACAGCTTCTGCGCAGCCATCGTGAACGCCCTGTATCGCGAACCAGGGCACGACGCCGAGGCCACCGAGACCGCTGTCAAGTTCCCACCGGGCGCAAAAGTCGCTGTCATCACGTACGACAAGGAGATGCACTTCTACCACCTCAGTCCGAAGCTCACCACGGCGCAAATGCTCGTCATGCCGGATCTGGAAGAGCCTTTCCTGCCCTTCACCGAGGGCCTGTTTGTCGACCCGCAAGAATCCAAACCCGCCATCACCTCTCTGCTCACCTCGCTTCCCAACATGTTCCGCGACTTCAGACAGCCCGAGCCAGCTCTGCTGCCTACCCTCAACTCGGCAGTCGCTGCATTGGCCGCTACCGGTGGAAAGATAGTCTGTTCCTTGGGCGCATTACCCACAACCGGCCCCGGACGGCTGTTCATGCGAGACGACGGCAGCATCCACAACACCGATGCCGAGAGGAAGCTGCTCAAGACAGACCATCCTGGCTTCATGGCAGTCGCAAAGAAGATGGTCGAAAATGGCATTGGCTGTGACTTCTTCCTAGCCGCACCCAGCGGTGGCTACCTCGACATCGCAACCATAGGTGAGTGTCCTGTCTACGCCCACTACACAACTTGCACTAACATGTCATGCGCAGGCCATGTGTCTGCAACGACCGGTGGCGAGGTCTTCTACTACCCCAACTTCCACTCGCCCCGAGATGACCTCAAATTGTCAAAGGAGATCTCACATACCGTTCGGCGGGAAACTGGCTATCAAGCGCTGATGAAGGTTCGATGCTCCAACGGTCTGCAGGTCTCCGGCTACCACGGCAACTACTTCCACCACAACTTTGGCGCAGACCTCGAGTTCGGCACCATCGACGCCGATAAAGCCATTGGCGTCCTGTTTAGCTACGACGGCAAGCTCGACCCCAAACTCGACGCCCATTTCCAGAGCGCTCTCCTCTACACAACCGCCAGCGGCGAACGGCGCGTTCGCTGCAGCAATGTCGTCGCCAGCGTCAGCCAAAGTGCGGGCGAGTGCATGAAGTTTGTTGACCAAGATGCCGTCATCAACATCATCGCCAAAGAAGCCTGCGCAGGCATGACTGAAAAGAGCCTCAAGGACATCCGAGGCGCGTTGACCGAGAAGACGGTCGACATTCTCGCTGGGTACAGGAAGAACTTCACCGGAAATAGTCCGCCCGGCCAGCTCGTCCTCCCCGAGAACCTCAAAGAGTTCAGCATGTACATGCTCGGCCTCATCAAGTCGCGTGCCTTCAAGGCCGGCAAGGAGCCCACGGACCGTCGTGTCCACGACATGCGGCTCATAAAGTCAATGGGTCCCCTCGAACTCTCCCTCTACCTCTACCCCCGCGTCATCGCAGTGCATGACCTCGACCCTGCCGACGGCTTTGCCAACGAGAACGGACACCTCCGCATGCCCGCCGGCGTGCGTGCGTCCTTCTCCAAGGTCGACGAAGGCGGCGTCTACCTTGTCGACAACGGGCAAATCTGCCTTCTCTGGATGCACCAGCACGTCTCGCCGAACCTACTGGAAGACCTCTTCGGGCCCGAGCACAACTCGCTCAAATCCCTCAACCCCTTCGCCTCGTCCCTGCCCGTGCTCGACACACACCTCAACGCCCAGGTCCGCAACATCCTGCAATACCTCGAAAGCAGCCGTGCCTCCAAGGCCCTCACCATCCAGCTCGCACGCCAGGGCCTCGACGGCGCAGAGTACGAGTTCGCCCGCCTGCTGTACGAGGACCGCAACAACGAGGCCCAGAGCTACGTTGACTGGCTGGTCCACGTCCACCGCCACATTCAGCTCGAGGTGCGTCCCGGTCTCGCTGCACGCCCATCTTTCTAACTTGGCTTTCCACTGCTGACCCAACCCGCTCTAGCTCGCCGGCCAGCGCAAGAAAAACAACGACGTTGATACCACCAATATGGGAAGCCAGTTTGTCGGCCTGCGCACCCCGTATTGGGGATGAAGAGGCTCGACATGAGAGGGACGCATGGCGCACTACGAGGTGGGGGTAGCGGAGCGGGGGTTTTGCATAGCGATTGTTAGCTCTATTGTGAATACGATACGCTACGATATAGCACGGCACTGTCGGCATTGCACAGTACAGCATTGCGAATGTACACCGTGGTATTTTTATACAGCACGTAATAGCTGTTGCCGTTCACCCTACCTACACCACTTTCATTTTCGCTTCCATAACTCTCTTTCTCTACCTCACTACGCATTTCTACACATCCTTCACACCCTTCACATACCCCCTTTTTTCGAACCTGGGAAGAGAAGAAGACTCTCTTTCTCTTCCTCTTCTTTCTCCTCTTCGGGTAGTCTGCGAGTAAAAGCTGCATACAAATCTCTAAAAGATACAGGTCACGCACGGTAGGATAGCAGCGTCCACCTCCGCCCTGGCGGCAACCAGTACTGTTCTGGCCGCGGGATGGCTGTCGGCGTCGTTCTCGATGCCGTTCGGTAGAAATAACTAACACGCGCAACGCACTCACGCCTTCTTCCTGCCTCGGCTGCTACCTTGGGACGCGGTTAGTTGAAATCACAACACAACCTCTATTAACCGCAAGCCTAACCCTATAAAAGCGCTGTCTCTAACTCATACATCTCAGACCTGAGAAATTCTATATTTCCAATCTACATTATAAACGTGTCATGGATAGCAGATACGCTCTTTCCTACCTACAGGCTGTGGCTAGAATTCTCCTTCTCTCCACCTGGTAAGGACGAGGTAGTACGCATTACGCAGCGGCGGTTAGGAGATTGGGTAAAGAGACTAGGAAACCCGGTTACAAAGCGTGTGCTGGAAAGATATGACTAGGATTGAAGTATAGGGTTAGCTTGTGGAGAATATACACCTTGGCTCTGTATTTGTAATATGCCCACCTAGCTAAAAAAATACTTCAAGGCTTAAATGGTTACTGGGATAGTACTCTGCTAGGGAATAGTACTTGTTACTATTCTAGGTCAAATAGTCACTGGGATAGTGGTTACAGGGCTAGAATGGTACTTATTGCTATCCCATCTCATGTTAGAGGTGGACGTGCAGGACTAATTATACGCAATAATCACGCTAAAAATTAGGCTGGGATGGCTGTCCATATACATTAAATGAGCTTTAAAACTAATTACAAGCCTCTGTAGTGATGTAGTGAAGTTATGCAATGCTGTTTTGTAGAGGCGTCAGGCTAAAATTAACATGTAATTTTCGCGTTAGCTGACTTGTTAGCTAGGTGGACTTTTTGGTGGCGGGGCAGGGTACAGAAAGGACGGGGGTGGTAGCACGATTGCCATGAATTCACCAGACTTCACCATCCCTAGCCAAAGAGCAGTGCAGTGTGATAATAAGTGCATTAGGCAGCGTACCCGTCAATTACATGTACAGCCAAATCTAGCGCAAGGCGAATTTTGTCCATCCCGCAGAAAAAAAAAAGACAAACGTGGTGGTATCTCTAGCAGACGAACAAATCCAAACAAAACACACAAACAGCGACACTAGGCATAGTCGCGCGACGACGAGGGCGGGGTCGTCTTCTCGCGCTCAGGGCCTAGGGCGATGGCGTGGCGGTCGCCGCCGATGCCTGTGTGTTCGGCGCCGCTGTGCTCGCTGGGCGTCTTGCCCTCGAGCATCTCGCTGTGCTGCGGGATACCGTGGCGCTCGCCCTGGGGACGCTGTGCTCGCCGTTCAGCGGCTCGCCTTTGGCGGGCGTCCAGGCGAGGTAGTCGCGGCGCACTTCGACGTAGTCGTAGGCAAACTCGCCCAGTTGGTCGTCGTCCATGCCAAGCAGCTCGGCTTCCTCGGAGGCGCGCAGGTGCAGCCCGGGGATCTTGTTGATGACGAAGGCGAGGATGGCGCTCACGACGAATGAGTATGCGGAGCAGGCGACGATGTAGGCGATCTGCTTGTAGATGGCTTCCGGTGAGCCGGTGATGGCGCCCGCGGTCAGGCCGTTGTTGACGCCGTCGAGGCCGATGATGTAGTCTGCGGCGAAGATGCCGTTGAGGAAGAGTCCCCACATTCCGGCGACGCCGTGCTCAGCGAAGACATCGAGGGAGTCGTCGATGCGGATCCAGAACTTGACTGCGAATCGTTAGTAGATGTTTCCAGGGCAGGGTTGATGAAACGTACTCTTGGTAGCAAAGTTAGCAACAATACCGGTGGTGATGCCGAGGATGACGCTGCCCCAGGGGGTCAAGAAACCAGACGCGGGAGTAGCAGCAACGAGTCCAGAGATGACACCGGAGCACCAGCCGACCATGGACCACTTGCGGGCAAGGCGCCAGTCAAGGATGACCCAAGTCATGGCGGCGAACATGGCCGTCAGGTTCGAGTTCCAGCAGGCCATGACAGCGCGGAGGTTGGCACCGAAAGCGGATCCGCCGTTGAAGCCCAGCCATCCAAACCACAGGAACACGGTACCGAGGGTGATGAGCGAGACATTGTGCGGGCGGAAGTTGAGCATCATCTTCTCCTGGCGGCGACCGAGGATCATCGAGTAGGCCAGCGCAGTGCAACCGGAGACGATCTCCACGGGACCTCCACCAGCGTAGTCGAGCCCACCCCACACAAAGAACCAGCCGTTGGAGTTCCAGGCCCAGTATGCGACGGGGCAGTATACGATGGTGGCCCAGAGCCAAATGAAGATCATCATGGGGATCAGGCGACCGCGCTCAGCAACGCAACCGACGACAATGGCAGCCGTGACAGCGCAGAATTGCATCTACCGAGGGTTAGCTAGGGCTGAGTTGGAAATGGTCATGCTGCGTACCTGGTAGAAAGAGTACAGAAGCTCTGGAATCAGGGGGCTTCCCGGGCTGGGCGCACCGAGCACACCCTTGAGACCGAACTTGTCGAGGTTGCCAATGAAGCCGTTTGTCGAGGGACCGAAGGCGAGCGAGTATCCCCAGAAGTACCACTGGAAGGTGATGACGGAGGCGGAGAACATACACGCCCAGATGAGGGAGAGGGCAGACTTTCTGCGCGCAAGACCGGAGTAGAGGAAGGCCAGACCGGGAATCATGACCATGACCATGGCGGAGGCCACGAGGATGTAGGCCTGGTCACCGGCATCGTACCATTGGTTCAAGTTCTCGGTCACTGCAGAAGGATGAGCAGGTGGTCTAGTTGTTGATGCCCAGTTCCCCCAGGATCTGAGGACTGCGCGGCACGTGCATGCGTAGTAGCAGTATCTGTGGGTACTTACAGGAGTCTCCACCTGTGATCTCGTTGGTTCCGTTGAACTCGGCCGGAGGCCCAATCCACGAGTACGACATGTTGACCGTGTCTCCAGGTGTGTGTTGTCGTGTAATCAGGAGAGGGTCGAGGTGCCTTGGGGTAAAGGGGGTTGATGTCGGGCAGGGCGTAATGGGAAAAGGGATGGATGGAACTGGAACAGTGCCAGTAATATACAAGCGTATGGGAGAAATCGGGGCCGTACTAGTAAAGCTGATCACGGCAACTCGACTGGGCCTTTATGGACTATGGGTGAAGCTACCTGTACTACTCTTATCTATCCCGGTCCACGGACCAGCGGTAGAGGCTAAGGAAACGAGGCGCATCACCCACAACCGCGACCGCCGTGGGGTTCGCGTTAGAAGGGCATCTGGAGCTTTGTTCTTTTACTGCCGGGTCCATCGCTGGTGCTGCGTCATGGTTTAGCCTGTGTTATCTCGCCGCGAGCGGAACCTTGAGATAGGCGCAAGCCTCAAGAGCAGCGGTATGCCACGTCGAACGCCGTCTGTAGGGCGCCTCGCCGAGTAACAGCCGCGCCGTCGACATTGGCTACTCAGCAGCGACGTCCTGAGTGCATTCACGGCGAGCTCAGTTTCATCGGGGGCGGAGTGCTTGGCGGGTGGGATTGTAGGTAAACATCTTTTCAATGCGCTGATAAGTCGGTTGTCGGTGATTGGCCGAGAGGCGGCTCGATCAAAGATAGGCGCACTAGGCTCTTTCTGGCAGCGACCGTGCCTGCCGCTGTGTGCCCGACATGTCTTCGTTCCCAAATTCGCCGTGTACGCCACGCCAGCCCTGGTTAATCTTTGGCATGTGCGAATGCTTTACGTTGGCCTGCGATAACGACGGCAGCAAATCAGCCCAGCTATTGGTCGGCAGATTGCCAGAAGCAGACGCACGTCTCGATCACAGCAGCTGGGCGCTCGATGGTACTCACCAAGCCGAACCGCGATTGGTGACGGTGCCGCCTCCATGACCGCAAATGTCGGCTTACCTCTGGCAGATGCGTCGTGTGAGGTTGTGCAGCTCAAGCCCTGCTCAGCACCCGTGCCACCGACTTTTGGCTGGCTCGTAGACTCAATATGACCGCGGCCGCCGTGGTACCAAGCTCACCCAGGAGCACCCACATGTCACTGCGGTCAGGCCAAGCATTGCGTAGCGTTGCGCCAGTCCCTAACATTTCATCAGGGGCTTTGGTTGTCGTCGAGAGGCTTGTTCTCTGCATCCACGCGTTGTGTACAGCAACCCTGGGCGTGGTGCAGAAGCAAACACGCGAAACCACTGTCTCCGAGGCATCAGCACTTGCGATGTAGTCTGATGTGCTTGTTCCACGTTCGTGTGACTGGCATGCAACAGGGCCACGCCTATCTGCACGCCGATTGTGCCTCACCCGCGTCCGCCCCGCGCCGCTTGGCAAAATGGCGACGCGAAAGCATGTGAGAGCACTTCTCCGATCTAGTGGGGAACCGAGTCGTCTCCGTCGCAGTGGGCTCGTGGAGGTGTCGAGTGTTGCACAGACACGAACCGCCGTGGGGACGGTCAGGGACCAGGAACCATCACCAATCAGACCACACCCACCAACTGCCCATTCTCAAATCCTTACTCTTGCCGGGTGTTTATCTGGGGAATTCAATTCTTTTACACCTCCGGCACCTGTTTGCGATACGCAGCGATACGAGCACCCGCGAGCCTATGACCGTGCCGCCGGGGTCGGAGCCATGACCACGGGCCTGAAGTCAGGATCACCGCCCTATCAATTCCACTTCGATCTGAACTCGTGGTGAGCTCTTGGAAACACGACGAGTCAGCCTAGCCATGGCATCCCTCCTTCACCTATGCTTTTCGGCGATCAGATGCTTGGGCCTGAGTATAATCCGACTTCAGTCCACCAGTCGATGCTGCCTGAGTGCGCGCGTCTTCACCGCCGAGATAGCATCAATCAGACGACTTCACCTACCAACACTCCATGCATCCCGTGGCCAACGCCCGTGCTCTATTTTGGATACTTCTTTTTACGCAGAGTATGCCGAATGAACAGCCTTGCAAATTGACCCCAATCTGGCCACAGCTGCGTCGCACAAACATCCCACAGTCAGCATCAATCTTTCTGCTTGGTTGCGTCCTCCCACTAGCTGGCCTAGCGTTGAAGCTGGAATCAGCTTACCAAGGCTGTCGCACAGCTCAACTTCAGAACTATTCTTGGTTCTTCACTATAGCGAGACGCGAAGCACGACAGCCTGGATCGACGGAATAAACTTCATGATGACTGCATTCAGCAGGAGCTGTTTAAGTTGTGACAACAGCTTCAGGCGCCCGTCATCTGGTACAAATGCGCGCTGTCTTGCTGGATGCAACAGTTTATTTTAAGTCCCTATCGTCAGAAGTACCTGCGTTGTTGGTTGAGGTAGAGTTTAGGTCCTGGCTGCTTCTCACGACACGGGCTTCAGTTACTACAACCTTTACTTCATGGGTAAACCCTGGGGATATGAGATAAGGGGAAAATGTATGTATACATCACTTTATGCTAACAAGCGCAGCATCATCAAACGGAGAAAACATGGCGAGGTACAATTTTTAGGGACTCCAATTTCCAGGCAACTCGTACAGCGCTTTCGAGAGACGAATCTACTTCCCCTTCTATTTCGTCGCGACTGAAGAAACACCTCCACCCCTCGGCGCCTTCGTGTCCACGTAGACAAACTTGCGATTGCCCATGACCTCCCACAGCTCCTTCACAACCGCCTCCTGCTCCTCGCGCTTCGCGCCGCGGACAGGGAAGTACACACGGCCCTCCAAGGTCGGATGCCAGTCTCCCGGGTTCGCAGAAGCGACGATGCCGCCCGCCTCTTCGACAATCAGCCAGCCGGCCGCCACGTCCCAGACCCAGACGCCGCCCTCCCAGAAGGCGTCGAAGTTGCCGGCCGCCACGTAGCAGAAGTCAAGCGCAGCCGAGCCGCTAGATCGGCATGAGAGAATGAATTTTCCGCCTGCTTTGTCGTTGGTTAGCAATTGGGTGTGCACGTCGGTACGGAGGTCCCAGTTGGGGCCCATGCGCTCGTTGCCCCATTCGATGGCGATGAGACGCTCTTTCAAGCTGGGCATAGGAGCCGGGATGGGAGTGAGAGGGAGCTTATATTTGGGCAGTTTCGCCATCTTCGCCTTGAAGGTTGGTTTAGCCTCCTCTCTATGTTTGACTGCGGCGGTAGGTTCATCCTGATCCTTCGACTCATCGTGAATCGTGAGTTTGCCGAAAAGGTCCTGGACAACCGGATCGCTGTTCTCGCGCTCCAGATGGTCGGTGATCTGCTTGCGAGGCACAAACAGCTCATCAACAAGGAACGCGCCGTGGGACTTGGTGGCTGTGAAGAGCTTGCCCATGTTCGGGCTGTAGACGAGGGCAACCACCGTCTTCTTTTCGAGAGAAAAAGCCAAGGAGATAGCGAAGTTGTGAAAGCCGCGTGTGAAGTTGATGGTCCCATCGACAGGATCCACGATGAAGGTAGGGCCATCATTCAGCTCCTGGCCGTGCTTGTAGGACTCCTCACCGAGGAACTCAAAGGTAGGGAACTCCTCGGCAAGTCGTTGCTTGACCTCGGTCTCGATCTTCTTGTCGTACTCAGAGACCAGGTCAGACGTGTTGTTCTTGGTGCCAGCTTTCGCAAGAACATCGTGCTCGGCGTTGACCATGATGATGCCCGCGGCTTCGGCGAGCTCGATGAAGACATCGTGGACCCTGTGCAGTGTGTCTTCTGTCAGGCTGTACTTGGCCAAGAGGTCGGCAAGCACCTCTGGTGTAGTAGCTGGGGTTGTAGCTGCTGTTGCATCTGAAGAGGCAATAGAACCCTCAAGGCTGCTACAATAGTCGACAGTCCGGTGTTGAGTAGAGCAGGTGGGTGTGATGGGAATCATTGTTTCTTTGGTTGGGAGATTGAGCGATTATGATTGCGTGCAGATGGTGGTAGTGTGATATGCTGAAAGGCGAGGGTGAAACTTGCTTAGCCTGTGTTGCGGTTCAAATGCAGATGAAGTGAAAGAAAAGATTTGCTGCTGTGCGAGTAAGTGGTGTGTACCTGAAAGTCAATAGATAGTACATTACATCCCGTGAGAAGTAGTGCGTAGTTTGCATATCTCCGAGACCGGCTGCGAGAACGTAGTGAATAGACAGCAAGCTTGCTACTTGTGATGAATCTCCAAGAGCAGACCGTCCAGAAGTTTGTCGGTGAAGCATCTGCAAGCTCACTGTGAAAGCCCTTTGTTTGGTGGCCCGCGATGACAATGTCGCACCTACAGGACGTGTTGTGAAATGGCACAGTGCTTATCTTGCTCTTTTGACTCGTTGCCGTTGAGATGCGAAATGAAGACGCCATTTCCTTGTGACAGCCGCTTTACTGCAGACTAATGCAGTACGTATTTGCTCCGGGCGTAGCCGAAGGGTATTGACCCTGGATCCTTGCGAAAGCTCCATGCATCGTGAAAGCGTTCTTGTTATGAACAACTAAACTTAAAACTAGTCAGAAGCTTTCAACGTGCCAATGGCTGTATATTTGACGCTCGAAGTTAAAAACGAGCTAGACACCGAAGACAACAGGATAGTTACGAGAACAACTTGATAAGGCCTAAGACGCTCCACATAGACCCATGTGTGTCTGCTGCACAAATTCAACCAATCTACATGCGAAGGTCTCACATGTGATTCTGTTCAGTAATTGTTTGAGGGATAATTTTGGTTGATCTTCGAGCGGCTCGATCTCTGCAGGTCCGACTTTTCCCGATTGTTTGCCGAGTAATTCAAAATCAAGCCAGCGGTGTGTATCTAGCCGGCATCTCAATAGGTATGTAGCATCTCGCGGTTTGATGAAGATCCAAACTTGAATCTGAGGATAGATGTCGTGAGAGAAGCGAAGGTGTAGGAGAATGCGGAGATAAAGCCCGTGCACCCACCGGCTGTTCCTTCCTCGAGCGACGTCAGCGCAACCTCGTTACTATCTGCACCACCATTGAACGAATACCCTGATGCATTCGTGACCAGAATGGACCCTGCAAGATGACAGCATCCAACACCGCACCAGCAGACCGACGTGAGCGTCAACGTAAAGCTCGCGCTGTTCGGCGTCGGTTAGCAGACATCACGCCGAGCAATTCCAGCCTCCAGACACAGTCTCTCTTCTTCTCTAAACTGCCAGCGGAAATCCGCTTCTTAATTTTTCAGTTTCTACTAAGTCAGACTCACGATCACGATCGCCCTATCAATATTCACTCCATATCGCCACTTTATCGCCCGGGTCATGCCTACCGCACCAAGATCAATACAGCAATACTTCTCACCTGCCGTATCGTCTACTATGAGGCGCACGCGATTCCTATAAGGAGTACCACTCACCATTTTCGACATCTGGGAAGCACGTCATGGCTCTACGAAGGCGATGTCTGGCTTCATCACACGACGAAGCAGCATGGCGCGGATGTGTACCACTTGCATGATAATCTGGTTGCTCTCACTCCTCGAAACTTTACCAAGTTCTTTTTGCCTCATTTAAGCTGGAAGAGAGTGACTTGGACTATATGCGCATACCTCTGGCCGCCGATCCTGGCTGGCTATCGTGAGATCGATCGACTAGCGGAGACACTTGCCGGTATTGAGTTGCCGGTTTCGTGTCAAGAAGTCAACCTGGAGTTCGAGATCCGGGAGGACGTACCAGAATTTTGCGAAAGCCTGCAGCAGCAGGCCGCACTTTGTCAGAAGATTGGACTGGCGACTAGCGAAGGCGCTCAAGCACATGTACACATCACTCAGCCTGCGGGTCTAAAGAGGAGTGATGGATCGGTACTGCAATTTGATGCGATAAACTCGAAACGGTATACTTGGATCGGCAGCGGTCAGGCTCGATGGGGTACGAGTGCCCTCATCCGAGAGAAAGAGACTGTCAAATACCGCACCATCAGGCTGTGTTGGCGCGCGAGGGTGCCACGAAGGGAGTATGTGAGCTACGACCACATGAACTGTTTGGACCTGGCCAACTGTGACGAGGTCGAAGGCATCCATCAAAACAGCCTCAACGACTCATCACTAGGAACTCTAGCAGAGCGAGGAATATACATTTGACATTAGTCCAAGTACAGTAGGTCCTTTGGCAGCTTCGAATTAAAACCAATTAATTTCAGCAAGACTGAAAAGAGGGAGTGCCATGTAAGCGAGCCGCTTTGGTTGTTGTGCTGTCGGGCTTTGTTCTTGCCTCTGACATGCTGCCTCCTCAGGCACTGCCCTTCCTGATCACGTCACCGCTTGCCGTCTACAGGGAGTCGTCATACGATCGTGTTCAGAAGGGAAACAACCCGTCTCACTTATGTTTTCATTGCAACACACCTTCACTAGCACTACTCGAATTTATTAATGACGACACGCACCTAGTATCTATCGTACACAGCATCAGTGCATGCCACGCATAGCCTCCTTATACCCTACGAATCAGCCTTCACCAGGTCTCGCTCATAATCGCCGAAGGATCGACCACACTTCTTACCTACATCCAGCTTCAAGCCCACACTCCAGACATACCTTGGGATTCTCTCACAGACCTCGTACGCTTGTACCCAAAAGGCACAAGGATTCCAAGCCTTCCATCTTCGGTCGTCACAGTCAGGCTTCGTATCAACCTCGGACTAGTTCTTGGAAGAGCAGATTCGGTCTATATCCCCGCTCTCGCTCGACCCAGAAACCACCTCAGCCTTTGACCCTTGAAGAGAAGCTTCGCGTCGCAGCTAACCGCATTAGGCGGTTCGAACGGCAGAGCAAACCGCAGGCTAGACCTACGAGCAGGACAGAGCCCAAGCACACGAGGAAACGAACAGACGCGGTATCGAAGACGAAGGTACCCCTGCGTAAAAGAGACCAAGTTCAATCCCGATTGAGAAGGCTCGCTTCCAGCATACATTAGCTTTCTGATAGTTAACCCCCACTGCGGCTGTCACTCGTCGGATGAGCCTGCCTCTTATTGGCATTGCGGCTCCTGCGGGGTACTCAGAAACATCGACCTACTCTTACCTTTCCAAAGAGGAACAGGCAATCGCCTCGGCACGGCAGCACGAGAGGGTCTTTGCGAGAATACGCCAGGAAGAGGAAGAGAAGAGACGGGCGAAAGCAGAGAGTAAGCGGAAAAAGAACGAAGACAGGGCCAGGGCAAAAGCAAGAGCTCAGTCGAAGGGTCACACGCTCGGACCGAAGAAGAGCAAGGCACGAAGACTGTTGAGATACGTCAAGGTCAGATTATTTTGCCGCAGATCTTGATTGCATGTCTTGTGGAGCAACAGGCGTGCCAGCTTGTTCAGGCGGCGTTGGTTCTTGCTCGACCAGAGGTACTTACTCCTCAACGATTGCCGCTCCACCTATCAATATAAACAGCAGTGGTGAACCGAGCAAGCCATTTTCCTCTGAGCAGCAGGAAGAGGCTAGGAAGAAGCGAGAAACTCAGGAAAAGGCGCACCACGAAAGGAAAGCGCACCGTAAAGAGAAGCGGGCTGAGTACAGAAAAAAAAGCGACGCATCTGATGAGCAGAGCCAAGTTCAGGATTGCTCGAAAGCTTGCCTGATGGGTAGTGTTCGCTTTGCCAACAAGGCCGCGGTCCGCAAAGACGCTGAGATTGGTCACTGGCCGGGTGTATACGTTCACAACGGGGAGTTCAAGCCTGCGGCGGCCAAGGCTCAAGGGGACACGGAGGTCTGGATTCGATACCGGAATCGGTACAGGAGGCTCCAAGCACACAATCGCTTGCCAAAATCCGAGCGAAGAAAGCGACAGCGAGAGATATTTAATGGCCGCTGCAGGTTTCGCCGCTGCTGGGCAGGACGGGAGCTACACGATTCATCAAACCATCACGTGCCACTACCACGTGTACGCTCCGACGACAGTGCATGCGAGCTCTGAAAGGCCAAGGTGTGTTAGCGAGAGCTCTTCCGAGGGGCCATCACAGAGTTCGCCGCCGACGTCGACGTCTCCTCGGTGCAAGACTGATGACGTCGAAGTAGTGTGTGAGAGTAAGACCAAATCGGAAGGCAAGATGCAAGCTATTCTGGAGTGGCTCATCGTCAAGCTGACAGAGTTGGTGGAGAGAGTGTCGCATTGACACGTAATCGCCATTTTTGTTGGCGGAAGAGCATGATGGCAGGAGTGTGAAGGGTTGTCCTGTTCGAGGGCGAGGCGATCGGCGGCGGAGGTGAGCACAGACGCCCGCAATTGTTCGTTGCAGCGCGACTGGCAGCTCCGCAAACGTCACACGATGCTTGCCAACAACACACGCAGCGCCTTTGTCGCTGTTTCGAAGCGGCCATACATATGTCGGTCATGTCTGCGCCGGGCCAGGCAGCTGCCATTGGCCTCGGGGAGCCTTCCCACACAACCATCAGCACGAAGCCTGCAGACCGCCACCCACCCACCGGCGCAAGACGACACGCCCTTTCGCAAAGCTCTCAAAGATGCTGTCAAACAACAGAAAAAGGCGTCCAGGGGTGCCAAAAAGTCGAAGCAGGTTGCAGATGCTCGACTGGAGAAATGGGAATTAACGGTCGGCATCGAGATACACGCCGAGCTGAACACTGCACGGAAGCTCTTCTCGAGCGCTGCCACGTCCGTCAGCGAGTCGCCCAACACGCACGCCTCTCTCTTCGACACGGCCTTCCCTGGCAGCCAACCCCGCTTCCAGACGGAAACCCTCCTGCCTGCTCTGCGCGCCGCCCTCGCGTTCGACTGCACCATACAACCAAAGAGCAGCTTCGACCGCAAGCACTACTTCTACCAAGACCAGCCGAATGGCTACCAAATCACCCAGTACTACGAGCCGTTTGCTACAGATGGACATATCACGCTGTATGCCCACGACTTCCCCGCCGGTTCTGTTCCAGAAGACTGCCCCATCACGATCGGCATCAAGCAGGTGCAAATGGAGCAGGACACCGCCAAGACAGTGCAGCAGCCGCCCTCGACACATCTCCTCGACTTCAACCGTGTCTCGCATCCCTGATCGAAATCATTACGCTGCCCCACATCCACGACCCTCTCATCGCCGCTGCCTGCGTTCGCAAGATCCAGACAATACTCAAGACTGTGGATGCATGCACAGCGGGTATGGAGATGGGTGGGCTGCGTGCCGACGTCAATGTTTCGATCCGTGAGCGGGGCCAACCATCCCGCGAAGGCGGCCTATCGTACTCTGGCGTTACTGGCTTGGGGCAGCGGACCGAGATCAAGAACTTGGCTAGTGTGAAAGCTGTAGAGGATGCTATCATTGCAGAGCGCGACCGCCAAATCGAGCTGGTCGAGAACGGTGGGGCTGTCGAGGGTGAGACCCGCGGCTGGACCGTGGGCAGCAAGACCACCAAACGCTTGCGTGGCAAGGAGGGCGAGATTGATTACCGGTACATGCCCGATCCGGACATCTCGCCAGTCTTCATCGCACAGGTATGTCTTCAATATAGGTGAGCCGAATACCGTGCTAACATGAGCAGGACCTGGTCGATCACCTACGAGCGAATCTGCCTGTGCTACCAGACCGGATCGTTAGTGTGCTGGTGGACAAGTACGGCCTGTCGGCCAAAGACGCCGGTACACTCCTGTCTTTTGACAACGGCGACCGTTTGGAGTACTTCTTCGAGGTCATGAACCAGCTCGCGAAGGCAAAGAACATCAGACCCAGCGACGCCGAGTTTCCGTTCCTCGGCAAGGCAGCGGGTAATTGGTATGTCGATGTCCCTCAGACATGCATATGCTGTTATTGACCGCATGTAGGGTTTTGATGGAGCTGGGCAGCCTGTACAAAGATGAAGACTGGTCAGCAACACGCGTGCCGCCAGAGGTCCTCGTTTCTATCGTCAGCCACCTACTGCAGAAGCGCATCACATCGCGGTCTGCCAAGAAACTGCTCTTGATGAAATTTGAGGGCGATAAGCGGCATGTCGAGCGACTGATCGAAGACCACAAAATGGTATTACGTCCCCTGTCGCCCCGAGAGTACTCTGACTTTGCTCAAACACTACTCGACGAGAAGCCCGACATGGTCAGGGATATTGTCGAGAAGGGGCAGGAGAAGAAGATCAAATGGTTCGTCGGGCAGATGATGGCGAGGAGTCCGGAGGGTACCGTCGAGGCCGACGTGGCTGAGCAGACGATCAAGGAGCTACTACCGGCAGCGAACGACAAGTAACCTAGATATGCATTGATTTTTCCATGTCATCATGCGGGCTCATCTTGTGCTTGACTGCTGATTAACCATTGGAATGTAACCATGGAAAGGTAGTGGAGTCGAGTAGCATTCAAGTGCACAGGACAGGGCGGCAGATGAAGGAAGGATTCAAGGAGAGTAAGAAAAGGTGGGAATCGAGGTGGGGGAAGATTGTACATTCTCCACATGACATGGCGTTCGTATGGGAGTGTGATGCGTAAGAACTGGTTCTGCAGTATTGATGCTAGCAGTCTAGAACTTTTAGATGATAATGTTTATAAAGATGTGGCTCTTGCGTAAGTTTTTTTAAGGGATTTTATTCAATGGTCGTTAAGATGCAGGGGTGTGGTTTTCGTGATTTCACTAGGGATTTGGACTGACCAGCTCGATGGTGGAATGCGTTATATAAAGTGTAGTTATATAAAGTGTGGTGGAACGTGGTTAGGCGATACGAGGTGATCTTCTTCGAATGCTTGCGCTGGGCAGAGCGGTCGACGGAGACGTTTCCTTCGGTGGGGATGGTCGCTGGGTGGTTCAGGATGGATGGTTCGATAGGGTGGTTCGATATGGTGGTGGTAGGGGATACAAAAGCACGTTGAAGGGTTTCGTTAGTACGCTTGGTTACAATCACGAAATCAGCATCACGACATCACACCGAGTTCAACGTGTCCGTTGCAACCGAACGCTGCAACCACTCGGCGAGTGCAAGCCCGAGGGCCCGGGAGGTTTGTTCAGGTAATGGATGTATTCGCTATGAATCACCATTCCTCAGCCACCACGCTGCAAGAGTCGACGCGGGCCTGTCGGCGCCACGGACCCTAGGTCCTTCCGTCATGCGTCATGAAAAAGCTTTTATCCGTATCCATCCAGACGCCGTCAAGTCATGCATGTCTGCGTGGAATGCCAACCAGTCGAGTTCCGTTGTCGGTGATTGCGCTTATGCGACGAGCTGGACAACACCACCAGCCTCCTTGATCTTCTTCTCGGCCTCGGCAGAGACGTAGCGGGCGCGGACGACAATGGGGACCTCGGGGAGGCGGCCCTTGCCGAGGACCTTGGAGTAGCCGAAGGAGAGGAGGTCGAGGACGGGAGCCTTATCCGACTTCTTGGTGAGGTATGCCTCGCGCTTCTCAGCGGGGACGAGGGACCACAGCTTGTCGATGTTGATGACGGGCTTCCAGAAGTGGTTCTGCTGCTTGTGGACTGCCGCGTGCGTTAGACGGCGGCGGCGCAGCGGGGCGGGTCATGCGCTACTTACAGTACCTCATACCAACCTTTCCGAAGTAACCGGGATGGTACTTGTCGATGTTGGTCCTGTGGTGGTGCTGACCACCGGCCATACCACGACCACCGGGACTCTTCCTGTGCTTTCCGACACGTCCGTAACCGGCGGAAACGTGACCGCGGTGCTTGCGGGTGTTGCTCAATCTGGAGGCATGTTAGAGAGAGGCGTGGTGGTTGCGCGCGGGGGCTGACCTGGTGGGCATGTTGACGGCTGTTGAGTTAGTATCGTGAATAGCGGACGCCGCAAAGCCGCAAGTTTTGCCAGGTCCAAGCGAATTTCGAAGTGCGCGCTAGGGCCGGCGTTGGGATATTCCGCTGGGCCGTGCACGGATGTGGATCCTCCACCTCACGTGCAAGTGGTCGCAGAACTTCATAGTGCTATCTCTTTCATTTTGTTATCGTCACAGGGCATCTCGTGTTGTACTTTAGGGTCCTCACACGGGTGTGTCTCTCAACCTCATCGCCCTCGCAGCTGCCGCCACAAACCACCACCATGCTGTTCAGAACAGCGCGCCTCCGAGAAGAGCTCCTCCCAGGAAGCCCGCAGCGATCGGCAGGCCAGCACCACCGCCTGGTCGTGTCAGCATTGTCTTAGCACAGTCAACCGAGGTGAAGTCACTTGCCGTATCCGTAACCGTAGGGTCTGCCATACGGCTGCGCCGGCCGCATGTAGCGCACGCCGGGGTTGGCGTAGGCGCCTCTGGCATAGGGATTGCCGTATGGGTTGTAGCCATAGGCACCCCTGGGCGCATAGCCGTTGGGTGGTGTTACGTAGACGTCTCTGCCCTGGTGGTCTTTGCACAGGAACTGAGGCTCGCCCGTCTCCAGGGCGCGGATGAGGGCTTGTCGTGCTCGCAGATGTGCCTGGTAGGCTTGGCGCTCCTGCTCAGCGCGACGGGCGCGTTGCTGTTCGCGCTCCGTGTGCGTGGAGCCGGTGACCTTGTCCTTGAGCTTGCGGGAGAACCTGTGGAAGCCGGTGAGTGCTGGCTCAGGGCTCTTGCCACCTGCCGGCCGTGGTGTGGGGCCGTCGTGGTGGTCATCGTCGTCCGAGTCCTCGGCAGCAAGGTCCTGCAGCGTCACGGTCCTCTTGATGCGGCTGTGCTTGTTGCGCTCGTCGGGGCTCAGGGTGCTGAGGAACTCGTCGTCGTCGTACGGATGCGTCCATATGGACCTTGGCGGGTCCGCCGTAGTGTCTACGAAGAACTGGTGGTGCGACTCGGGGTCGAAGGTACGCACCCAGCCGGGCGGTAGCTCGCGCAGCTCGTCTTCCATCGAACGCCGTCGCTCCATGGGAATGCCATTGCGCTCGGTGCGCGCGCCCGGTCCGTCCGTCGAGACACGAGCGAGGCCTGGCGTAGGCTCTGTCGACGACGATGCAGTCGCCGCTTCGTACGACGGTGGAGGCTCGTGTGGCTGCTGGCTGCCCGACATGGCTCGTTATGTGGGGAGACAGGATTGTGTGGAGGGGGTGTAGCTGTAGTTGTCTAGTAATTACTGGGTACACGGTGATTCCTGGGGAGACAGGAACAGGTGAAGGTGCTGCTGTAGCTGTCTTGTAGTGCTGCACCTAATTACTAGGTACACGGTGATTCCTGGGACAGGAATAGGTGAAGGTGCAGCTGTAGCTGTCTTGTAGCGCTGCACCTAATTACTAAGTACACGGTGATTCCTGGGACAGGAATAGGTAAAGGTGCAGCAGCTGTAGCCGTCTCGTAGTGCTGCATGTAATCCCCCTGAACACAGCAATTCCTCGACTGGGGCTGCATCGCTGCTGTTCGTGCATGCGCTCATCGTGCGTCACCAGGTCACGTCCGCGGAAGCTGCTAGCGGTCACAGCAGTACACAGTGCTCTTTTGAATGCGCGCTTTCTCCTCCTCAGCGTAGCTACTCATCGCCTGAAGAACAAACACGGTACCCCCCTCTCTCTCCCCTACAATACCGCCCTCTACCTCGCAACAGCGCGCCCGGCTTTTGGACGCCCACCGCCTCGTCACACGCGCCCGTTGTACTGCAGTGCCCTTCAGACCCAGAACGGCATGTCTCAGTGGTCTCGGGATCTGGGGGCGGGGACTAGCGACACTGCCGGCAGCCGAAGGTCTTGTGCACCAGCCGTGCGCTCCCTCCAACAAAGTGTCAACACAACTTCGGACATGGCAGCTGCCCATGCTGCCTCGAGAAGCCGTCGACTGCACGGCTCGACCCGCCCGCTACACTGCTTGCTGTGAACCTGTGACGTTCTGGATCATCCAAAGGACCCACTCGACGTCTTACACTCGCCCATGGACGGACACTGGGCTTTCTCCTGCAAGAACCAAAGGATTTGCCTCAACAACGCGCACCTGAGCCAGCTAACATGACTACAAAGCAGAATGCCCAATGGGCCGCCTTGGGCATGGCCGTTAGGAAGATCTGACCTAGTCCACTACAGAATCCTCACATACTGATTCGGCTTCCTACAGCGACTTGGTCCTTACGAACGAGCAAGGCCACATGAGCCGCGAGACCTACCAACGTCAGGTGGACTTGAAGCCCACGTTCTGCAGGCGAACATCCGCGGAGGCTACAACATGTCTTCCACCACAGTTCCGAGTGCGCCGGCTCAAGTCGACTTTGTGAACGCTCTTTCAGTTTGCATGTTCGTGCTAACGTCCGCTGCGGTGTGCTTGAGCAGCCAACTTGGGCCGCTCGTACCGCCCACGACGTACTGTGCCACCTCTTTAGCTGCTCCCAAAAAGCGGATTCTGGGACCACGGCAGCACTGACCTAGGTACTGGAAGCGACTTGTGCAACCTGTCGCAAAGGTACCTGCATTTCATCCATCCTTTCAGGTAACGTGGGCGCTGTTATAGACCCTCCGACCATCGCGCATGAACTCCATGTCTCAACCTTTCGAGCGGACCTGCCAAATCAGAGCGTCAACGGCGCTTCTCACATGAAGCAGCATCTTGGGCGTTGGTTAGGGAACTGATTCCTTGGGTATATAGATCGGAAGCTTAAGGCATTGCAATCTCCCCATAGCAACTCCATTCCTCGGTTCATTCCGCCATTAACGCTAATTAACAAACTGAATCCCACCCTCATTCTCTCTCGACGCTTGAGACCTTGTCTCTCGACAGCCATTCATTCATTAATTCATTCGTTTTAGAAGATGGCGAAGCTGTCTTTGCTGCTAGCAGTTAGCCAGCTTACACTCGTTTACAGCATTCCTGCAAAAGACATCAAGAGACAGCCGGAAGTACTCGACGAACGTGCTATTACAATCTCTACGAACCTCGACGCTACCACCAGTTACAGTACAGCGATTGAGTCGCTGCAGACAGCTACTTTGACTACCCGGCCATCTCTCACAGGCGTACACAGGCGTACACCCTCCACGTAGAATTCAAGTCTAACCGTTGTGTAGAGTATCATCACAGCTCTCCCTACAGGGGGAGGGATCACGAAAGATCCTGCAGATCTTCCTGGTGTCACGGCGACATTTGAACCCCTATGTCCCGAGGAGACGCCGCTTGTACCGGGCCCAACTTCCCCAGTTGGCCAGCCTTCTTCAGACATTTTCGTACCTTTGGCAATAGGAGTGCCTGCACCATCGATACCATTCCGGAACGACCATGTGGTGCAGAAGCAGAACATTGTGGATGGCAACCTACCCATCCAAACAAACAAATTCTATGCCAACTTCTTCCTGGGCAGCCAGCAAAATCCTGTATGGACACATCCGTATTCTTTGTACTGGGCGAAGGGACAAGGAGGTTCATACGGCATGGCCATCAGTCACACCGAGCGCAGTCAGTTCGCTTTTGGACCTGATACAAACAATCCGCAGTACTTTATCTCGCCGGTTGGGATACAACAAATGGCCTTGTCCGCAGCTGAGCTTCAAGCAGGAACTGTCATGACGGTGGAAAGCCTGAAGGCATTCTCTGTCTACGCCAACTTCGCCCCATCCGCCGGCAAGCGCGTCGTCATGTCTGTGCCTGTAGTTCAAGGGATGGGTTTTATCACATCCGTCTACGACAATTGTCAGCCCATGATCAGCAGTAATGTCTTCTTCCGCAACCTCAAATACGCTGGCCAGGTGAACAGCCTCACCTTCAAATACAAGACAAAGCTTGAGGATGGTTCACAGTGGCTTATCTATATCACGCCGCTGGCTGCTGATGGAATCCCCCTTTGACTTTGGTAGGAGGCGGCACCATTCGTGGTCCAGACTCTTTTACTGGCCTCATACAAGTTACCAAAAACCCCAGCGGCCAGGACGGTGAGCGCATATTTGATGGCAGCGCAGGTTCATATGCCATCAATGCTGCTATTTCCGGCGCTGTCAAGGGTCCAACAGGTAGCTACACGTTGTCATGGACTAAAGGAGGCGTACTGAGTCAGCCGCTGGTTATGTACGCTCTACCGCACCACGTCGAGTCGTTTGACCAAGAGACGCGTAGTGCGATGACCGGCATCCAGCTGATCACTACAACAAAGGGTGCGGCCACCGCAGTCCAGGCCGATAGACTTACTATGATCGAGCCAGACCTACCTACCACTATAGGGTTCGCACCATGGATCAAGGCCCCCAGTGGTGCTCGGGGCGGTACGGGGAATGTCAACTTGAGTGCATCGGCACTCCAGCTCGTCAATGCTGCAGGCACGTCCGAGCTGAGGCAGAACTTCACCGCACAAACCAGCTTGAACAGCATGTACTACTCTGGTAAGGGTCTTGCAAAGTTTGCTGGCATCGTCTATACGATGCAGGCTATGGCTGGAAACAGTAACCTGGCTGCAGCCGGTCTGGAAAAGCTCAAAGATGCTTTCAACGTATTTGTCAACAACACACAACCTGAACCGCTCGTGTACGACACTGTCTGGAAGGGTGTTGTTTCAGGTGCGACATACAGGTCGCCTACGAAGGACACTGGTCTTGACTTTGGAAACACCCTTTACAACGATCACCATTTCCACTACGGATACTTTGTCTACACTGCAGCAGTCATTGGCTACCTAGAGCCTGCGTGGCTTGATCAAGGCATCAACCGGCAGTGGGTAAACACGCTTGTTCGCGACTACGCCAACCCAGTAACGGACGGGTATTTCCCCTTCTCACGCTCCTTCGATTGGTTCCATGGACACTCCTGGGCCAAAGGTCTTTTCGAGTCCGGTGATGGTAAGGATCAAGAGTCCACATCGGAAGATACTTTCGCGACTCTCGCCTTGAAGATGTGGGGGAAGATCTCCGGGGACGCCAACATGGAGGCTCGTGGAAACCTACAACTTGCAGTACAAGCTCGCAGTGTCAACAACTACTTCTTGTTGAAATCTGACAACAAAAACCAACCCCCGTCATTTCTGCATAATAAAGTCACTGGTATCCTCTTTGAGAATAAGGTTGACCACACGACTTATTTTGGTAGTAACATTGAATACATCCAAGGTATCCACATGATTCCACTCAACCCCAGCTCCGCGTACACGCGGCCCAGGGACTTTGTCACGGAAGAATGGAACACGTTCTTTAGCAACGGCCGCGTCGATCAAATCGCTGGCGGCTGGCGAGGCATTCTCTATGCCAATCTTGCGCTCATCGACCCACAGACTAGCTACAATTACTTTGCTAATCCGAATTTCGACTACGGCTCACTGGATGGTGGTGCAAGCCGGACTTGGTACCTTGCGTACGCAGCAGCGATGCTAAATGTCGACTCTGCGGTCGCAAAACCGGACCAAACACTACAGTATCCGCAACAGTCGTATCAGTCGCACAAACCAGTCGAAAGCGAACCTCAGTCAGAGGATACTCCACGGAAAGACCCTGTTCCACCAAAGCCACAGCAGAGCCCTGGGCAACAGCCAGCAGTACCCACTAAAGGCCTCTCCGCTGCACCAGCACCAGTATACGCACCTGCACCCACACCCACACCTTTCGACGTGTCTAGCCAAGACCAATCCGCCAACTCTCCTTACTTGAACGACCCCTCCTTCAAATGGGCTGACTACACACCCACTGAAGACTCTCCCGCTCCTTCACACCAAGACCAAAGCCAGAACCGCAACCCTTACGCCAATGACCCCAGCTCTAGCTGGCGCAACTACCTCAACGAGTACCGTGACCATGCGCTGCACGACACCGATGTGCCGCCGCGGTATCCGTGGGATGTCAAGCCGCGCAACCCGTACAATCGGGTAGACAATGACGATGGCGACGAGGATGAGTGGGAGGACGTTATGGATTGCGGGGATGGTGGCCAGGGTGGGGAGCACTGAAGCAAAGGTATACGATGATTTAATGACGGCGGTAATGTGGGTTCTTATATGTATATTGTTATATGCCTGATGGTTGTGTCGTGTTGTGGTGTCGATGTGTTGAGAAGTTAGTAGGCACATACATATCTTATTCGTGTACAGAGGTATCCAACAACCAAAACCCAGCCTAGCCTTGTCGCGCTGCGATGAAGTGGTAGCATGTGCTAACATTCATTCGTTTGTTCGTTCATTCATTCACCTCTGTACGCCAAGCGCTGTCTTGCTGGTTATCACTGTCTTTCAGTGCTATGCGCGCTGCCTTGTTGTATGTACCGTCAAATTACACACATCGAGTACTTTGCCTAGATGAGAAAGCAGAAACTTGGAGATCGGGAGATTCCAGATTGTTATGGTTATGTATACACAAGAGCAGCGCTCTGTCTATCGCTAAGAAAGAGTGGCAAAGCCAACAACTAGCATTTCGTGATCAGGCCGGTCGCTATAGACTAGTCTAGTCGATGATACCTAGCAGGTCGGTCGATATTACAAGGTTGAGTCGCGGGTACCCACAAGACCCACTCGACAGCCGTTGGCTTGGTGACGGCATCCTAGACCTGTGGGCCGTGGAGATGAAGTTCAATCAAACGAGTCCAGGGGTAGATTAATGGCGATTCTTAACAGATTGAGGGGAGTTGGGTTTTTCACTGCTGCATTGGGGCGGTGTTGAAGGTGGCGTTGTGTAGAGAGGATTCAGTACAGCCATGAGACAAGAGCAGCGGTTGTGGAGAGATGAACTCTGTAGTTCGCCGGTTGTTTTGTTCACGTTGGGGGTGCGACAGTTGCTGACGCAAAGTGTCGCAGCATACCGTCGTTGCCGGCTGAGGCAGAGGTGAACGTTGTGTCTAGACGGTACAGAGAGAACTTAGTCCAGGATCACAGGACAGATGATGGCTCAACAACTGGTAGACGAAAGACTAGGGCTCCAGTCGGTAGCACAGCGCACCGTTTTGCAAACAGCATCCTGGATCTTCATCACCCATGACATGTCATCAAAGATACATGGAGCCTTGCATGCACTCCCACGTCACCGTCGATAAAGCATCGCGGAGCGCGCTGTCGAAAAAGTCTTGTTGGCAGCCAAGATCTATTTTTGCCGCGCACAGCCACAAGATGCGACCGAAGAAGCATCGACGAGCGGACATGAGGCTTGCCGAGTGCATAGTGAGCCAGGGGCGATATTGGCTCTCCTTTCACGCAGTGCGAGGGGCCTGACGAAGGGGTGGCGAACAACGGTTGCAGGCTTCGTGTTGGTGCAGGGGGAGGTGACCATGTTGGGATGCGCAAAGATGCCCTTTGACGAGACAAAGAGCTGGTGGTGGTGGGATACGAGACGCGCAACTTGGCGCATGTCTCTCGCGCGGTTGCTAACTGAGCCACGGCGGTCTCAAGCGCACGGGATGGCGCTGATAGGCTCGTCTGCGGTGTCGCATTCTTCAGCTCATGAGCATGCCGTGGTTCAGCGTGGGCGAGCACGCGAGCGTAGCACATGTCTTGTCGTTGGCCGTGTGGGCGCCATGTTGCAGCGCAGTGGGTGCAGGCAGAGACACACGCAGTATTGAATATCCGCACAAGGTTGAGTCTTCATACAAGATGGAGCCTTCGCACTCAGCTCGCATCACCAATCTCAGTGCGGTTCTCGAACTCTGCCGCCCTCGATCATCCTTCTCGCAGACCCGCCGCGACTCGCCACGCGTCCCTGCGCATTCGGGACGACCGTCCAATCGCCCCTGCCTAACTGCACAGCCAAGGTTTCAGCCCTCGCCCTAAACCTGCCATTTCTCCCCAACCCGTCTCCAGCGGTCTCCAGTTTCTCTCACACACTTGCTCGGCGCTTTCCTACCTCGCTTGTCCCTCGTTTCAATTTCGTCCTCTCCGCACCGTCCGTCCAGCATCTTCCTAGGTTTTGTAGATTCCTGATCCCTGATTCTTGATTCCTGATTCCTGTTTGCACCATCACGACCAGCGTGTTTGTGTTTGCCTCTACCACCTTCTTCAGGCACGACGAAGGTTGAACCTGCGGCCGAACCCCGTTTAATCACTTCTCGTATTTCTTTGTAACGCACATCCATCGACCATCTACTATTCCGCACCGCATACGTACCTTTCCATCGCCACTCGACTTTCGCAACCCGGGACTACTCCCTCCACGACCACCGCCTGCGGGCGTTAGCAGGCTATAATGAAGTACTACGGCTCGTGTTCGAGCATGCTCGCGCCGTTCCTACTGCTGGCCTCTGCGCCACTGGGCGTCCTCGCCGGCGATATTCTCAAGACCAACGGCTACAGCTCCTGCTTGACCGGCAACTCAGACATCAAAGTAAACAAGCTCGACATTGAATTCGACCGTTCAACAAAGAAGGTCAAGTTTGATGTGTCAGGTACCAACGCCAAGGAGCAAAAGGTCATGGCGACGCTCCAGGTGAACGCATACGGAAAGTCAGTCTACAGCAAAACATTCAACCCTTGCGACGCAGACACAAAAGTGGATCAGTTATGTCCAGGTAGGTCTCCCCAGGCCCAGTTATCGTGATGAGTGCAAGCGCTGACACCAGGTAGTGCCCTCTGGTACCTTCGGCGCAACCGGAGAGCAGAGCATACCAGATAGCTACATCTCCCAGATCCCAGCTATCGCATTCAACATCCCTGATATCGACAGCCAGGCAAAGCTGGAACTCAAGGCCATAGACTCCAACGAGGAACTCGCGTGTATCACTTCGCAAGTCAGCAACGGCAAGTCGCTCTCCACGACAGGAGTGTCCTACATTGCAGCTGGTATCGCTGGTGCCGCTTTGGCCGTTGGTGGCCTGTCCGCGCTGGCCGGTGCTGGTCAAGCTGGTGTTGCTCATTCAAGCCCCACGTTTGGCGACGTCGTCTTCTACTTCCAGGGCATGGCTATGAACGGTATGATGAGCGCCGATATCCCTGGTGTCTACCGAAGCTGGTCCAAAAACTTCGCATTCAGTACGGGTCTGGTCTACTGGGAGGGCATGCAGTCGTCCATTGACGGTTTCCGCGCGAAGACCGGAGGCAACCTTACTACCGATAGCGTCAAGTACTTGGCGAACGCCACACTTGTGCACGTGGACCAGAACATGACCGTGAGCAAGCGCAGCTTTGACGGCATCAGCGATGTTCTCCTGTGGACCCGTGACGAACTCGAGACCAACATCAACGGTACCGCCGAGGACACGAGCGACAGCAAGCTCGTCCATGCGGTCAAGGGCATCCAAGGCTACGTCGAGGAGTACAAAATCCCCAACGGCAACACTTTCATGACTGTTCTCCTCTGGTTTGCCATCGTCATCGCTGCCATCACTGTCGGTATCCTCCTCCTGAAGGTCATTCTCGAGACCTGGGCCTTGTTTGGTACCTTCCCCAAGCGTCTGACCAGCTTCCGTAAGCGTTACTGGTGGACTCTGGCCAAGACCATTACCAACTTGATCCTGCTTCTTTACGGTATCTGGACCTTGTATTGCGTTTACCAGTTCAAGAACGGAGACTCATGGGCTGCGAAGACGCTTGCCGGCGTCACACTGGCTGCTTTCACGGCGATTCTGGCCTTTTTCACATGGAAGATTTGGAGCATCGCCCGCAAGTTCAAGCAGATGGAGGGCGACAACTCGGCTCTATACGATGACAAGGAGGTATGGCGCAAGTATTCCATCTTCTACGAGAACTACAAGAGGAACTACTGGTGGATTTTCGTACCTGCGATCGTCTACGCTTTCGCTCGTGGTTGCGTCATCGCGGGTGCAGATGGTCACGGTCTCGCCCAGGCTGCTGGTCAGCTAATTGTTGAAGCCCTTCTTCTATGTGTCCTCCTATGGGCGCGCCCATACACGCTGAAGTCTGGCAATTGGATCAACTGCACCATCCACGTTGTCCGCGTGCTATCAGTCGTTTGCATTTTGGTCTTCGTAGAGGAGCTCGGCATGTCGCAGACAACAAAGACTGTCACCGGTATGGTGCTTGTCGTTGTGCAGGCTGTCCTGACTGGTGTTCTGGCTATCTTGATTGTTGTCAACGCCATCATCGTCTGCTGCAAGGAGAACCCGCACCGTAAGAAGAGAAAGGAGGCTGGTAAGTTCACGCATTGGATCTTGTATGCGCACATTCTAACTCCCACACAGAAAAGGCCCGCGATCTCGATAACCTCACTCCTCTAGATGCTCGCAACTCGCTGCTCATGGACCCCCAAGAGTACAAACGCAGCTCTCTTCCGTCGCCATTCGACCTCGCGCCGCTGGATACGACGTGGTACCGCTCGCAGAACAGAACACGGCTTACAACAACGGCCGACGATTCGAAGAAGACCGCGGCCATCTCCTCGCCGATGCCTCGACATTCGGCAGGGCACCGAGCCACAACCCAAGCCTTAGTGATGACCGCTCCGCTAGCCCGCAGCCCCGACTGCCGGACCTGGAGTTCGGCCAGCAGACGGGCTACACACAGCCGAACAACGCGCCGTGGCAACCGCAACGGGGGAACCAGGGCGGGTACGCATACTAGAGGAGGATTGATACCCAAAATGTTGTAAATCAGGGGAGGTTATGTACGTTTCCTTTGTTTTTTTGCATAGTGGAGCGACATGTCTCGACATACAGGTGGAATATCTTTTTCTTTTTTGCCATGTAGAGCGGCGAAATTCCAAGACCCATACATTGCATGGTCTTCTGTCGGCAGGGACATGTGTAGAGAGAGCGACTTTGCCAGGTGATCTGACCCTGACCCCCATGACATGAAGCTTCGGATTGATACACCACTTTTGTAATGCGATGCTTGATGCCGCCTGGGGCGCGCTGTGCAGTTTAGCGTTTTTATATTTCTTTGTGGGTTGGAGGTCGATCAGAGTAGACATTGCTATTGGTACTATTACATACCATGTCTACTATACTATATTATATTTTCACATAGTTCAACGCAACTAGCTCTCCTTACTCTTATTGCTTACTGTATATACCTATCTCTCTATCTTTCTATCTATCTATCCATCTAATTTGTAGTAGTCTGTTTAGATGGATGGATGGATGGATGGATAAATAGATAGATAGATGTCTCGATACTCTCGTGACAACAACAACAACAACAACAACAACAACAAAAGAATCGCAGGTCGCGGATCGCCTCATGATATGCTATCTTGGATGTGGAGGGTCAGTATCTCAGCGACGAACATCTCGGTCTGTAAGTCTGTGATTGATCGCTTGGACATTTCGGGCTGGCTTGTCGTTGGCTTGGATCATCACAGCACAGCACAGCACAGCACAGCACAGCACAGCACAGCACAGCACATCAGATTAGATAGGATTGGATTGGATAGGATTGTTTTGATAAGTTTGGGCGGCTTTGCTAGATTCCTGGAGGTGTGGAAATGCGAGATGTGGTTTGTTTTTAATAGTGGTTTGCGTCGTGCTTTGGCTTCTGGCGTACTTTTGTCTATCGTGGGTGCGCTTTTACTGGTCGTGGGCTATGGTATGCTAGTTCATAGAGGCGTCTGTCAGCCAGAGTACCCAGCTCAGTTCAGCTCAGTTCAGCCCAGTTCAACTGAATTTAGCTTGGTCTAGCTCGGCCCAGTTTGGTCCAGCTCAGCGTGGTCGAGCTTAGCCTATAAGAAGCTCGAGGCCAAGAGTTAACAAAGAATGAGAGAACAAAGGACGGGAGAACGGAGTGGCGTGTTGGGATGAAGTAGGTGGTCCAGCTCGTGGGTTTGTTGGATTCGGATTTAACGAGCCGGCGAGCTGGGTCGGTGGCAGGGATATCGAGGTTAGGTTGTTGGTGGTGGTGGTGGATATATGTGTGTGTGTGTGGCGCTGGGCAATACTCTGCTTATTTGTAGCTGCAGCTGCAGCTGCAGTCGGGGTGGGAGTGGGGTATTGACAACCTGCAGTAGGCGGGTAGGTAGGAACTGATAAAGAGGCAGGCAGTGCAGTGCAGTGCATGGTACTGTATTGCACTGTACAGCGATAAGATAAGATACGAAACGCAGCAGCCCTGGAGTTGGAGCGCATCCCACCTAATTCTTACCTACTTCACCACTTGGATGCTAAAGCTGCAGAACCGCGTGAGAGTGGATGGATAGGACCGGATAGTTTAGGGGTGTTTGTGGAGCGCGGGAGATCGCTAGATCGGCCGGCCTGGGTTGGCGGGTTGGCGGCACGCAGGCCTTCTGGTTCCGTTCCTGCAGAACAGTGCCTATTCTGGGCGCGCCACCTGCCTCGAGACAGCCTAAGGTGGTAGGCTTCTGCGCCTGTCATACACTATCTTTGCCGATTGTATCGATTTCTCAATCGACTCGCTACCCTTTTGGCCACGCTCCGGCTACCCTTTTGGTTTTGCTGCGCTGGGAGTAGCGCGCAATGGCGTACCTGAGAGTTGGCTGGAAGGCTTTGGCTTTGCGTCGGGCTTCATAAGGGTCTGGTTTCTTTCCCTTTTTTCATTCTCGCTTCTGCTCGTTCTTGCTCCTTAGGCTTTCTTCTGACTGACGTTTGAACGTTTGGACGTTTGCGAGCTGTATTGCTGCTTGCTGCGTCGACTGACGAGCGTTCTTTCGTTTCCTGCATCTCTTAATTCGAACTCAACTTTATCTTACAGGCTCGACTGTGTCTCGCCAATACGTTTGTTTCGTTGCAGTATAATTATCGTTCATTCATTACTTCCCAAGCTACGCCGCAACCATGCGCTCGACAACTCTCTCCGCCTTTGTAGGCTTCGCAGTCCTCGCTCCCTTCACAGCCGCCCAGTCCACCTCGCCAAAACGCGGTCTCTGCTACGTCCCGTCCCAGAAATTCCCCGGCGACGACTCCATCTGGGTCAGTGGCGGCAGCGATTTGACGTGGTACTACAACTACCAGGCCGAGCCGTCCGACGCGTACAAGAACAACAAGAACATCCAGTTTGTGCCCATGCTCTGGGGCGCCAAGGACAGCGACACTGGCACACCCTTCTACGACAGCGTCAAGAGGCAGCTCGACGGCGGCGCAAACATCAGCTACGTCCTGGGCTTTAACGAACCGGACGGTACCCACACGACCGGCGGTTCAGCACTGCCCGTCGACCTGGCCGCCGCCCGCTGGAAAGCTGAGATCGAACCACTGAAGAAGCTGGGCATCAAGCTTGGAGCTCCAGCAGTCACGGGTGCCGCGAGCGGTTGGGCATGGCTGCAGAACTTTTTCACCGCGTGCGACGGCGGCTGCACCCTGATTTCATACCCGTGCATTGGTACGGCAACTTTGAGGGCATGGCGAGCCACATCGGCAGCGTCATGGCGACGTACCCGAACATGACGGTCTGGGTTACCGAGTACGGGCTGCCGAACCAGGATCTCAAGACGACGCAGGATTTCTACAACATGAGCAAGAACGCCATGGATGGGTGGGGGTACGTTATCCATATTTCCCAAGCTGAAGCACGCCACTGACAATCGATAGAAACCTCACGCACTACTCCTACTTTGGTGCTTTTCGCAGCGATGTCTCCAACGTCGGTCCCAACGCTGCCATGCTCGACCAGAATGGAAAGCTCACGGATATTGGATCGTGGTACATGGGCGGCGTCGCCACGAACAACATCCCCAAGGGCGCTGGTGGACGCATCCAGACAATCGGGTTCCCTGTTGCTTCTGCCCTGGCTCTGTTCTGGGCCTGTATGCTCTAAAGCCTGGGATCACTTTTGCAGTATCGCCCGTCTCTGTGTCGGCGTTCAGCTCATACTGGAAGAAACAGGCAGGATTTCTCAATGCAACGAGTCGATATTATTCGGTTCACGACGACCCTATGGTCTCTGTGGCTTCCCCACGGTTTATTATACAACGCTTTGAGACATAGGCTACCAGTCTTAAGTTGTAGCATCTCTTTCTTGACATCCTCGCGTCGTGATGGACATGTGTCGGCGTCAACTCAGACAATGTTGACGTCCAAGCAGGCAGTGCGCGAGCTCGACGGTGCATAAGCAGCAAAAATCTAACAGACGGAGACTAAGGCGATCTTGTTAGACGGTGTTGAAGAAACACTTCCCATAGATAGTCGAATTTACTTGTAACTACCTTAAGACGTGTAGTCCATCCCCATCCCCATCCCCCTCGACCCCCACCTCGCACACACTCACCCAACATGCACAACCCCTCCATTCCACCGCACCACCCTCTACAGCCCTGAAACGTCACCATCCAACAACCTCTCATTGCCAACTCCCTGCTCCCCAACTATGACAGGCGGTGTATCCGGTTCCACTGTCCTGGCCCTTCGTAACCCACTCCTTTGCTATTGGTTCGACATGGGCGGGGAGGTGGGTTGGCGGCGTAGTGTGTGATTGTGAGTCGTGAGGAGTGCTTTGAGTCTGTAGAGTGATGATATTCTGGAGGTTGGAGGTAAGGGGGTGGACAAACGGGCGAGTGCATGCGTTCGCGTTTGCGCGTGCGTGTTCGTGTTCGTGTTCGTGTACGTACTCGCCACCAGGAGCGCGGGATCAATACAAGCCGTACAGTTCTCTGCTGTGGCAGAGGGGATATCAACGTCCCCCGTCGCGCTACCACATGCTAAACCACCGCTGCTGAGAGGCCATATACCGCCGCTGCTGCTCTTGCGATGCTTTGCGTGCACTTCTGACTTCCCGCCTAGTGCGCCTCCATCTACACTTCTACTTGTATTTGCACCTGTCCTAGTGCTGGTTTTTATATCCACCACTTCGTCCTCGGCTGCGAAACAGTCATCTAGCGTGGGCAGATCGGCCATCTGCGTATCTAGCGTCCAGCTTCCGCTGCTCAAGGAGGGGAACACGGTACGTGTTGGTGTTGGCGTCGGGGTGTGGATTCCTACTTTCTTGCCCCAGCGGCAGTGGGATGGGTAGTCGCAGGTTGTCCAGCAGTTTTCCTCCTTCTTGTCACTACCAATCTCACTACCACGCTCATCAACGATGTCAAGAATAGGCATCTTCCTATTCCTACCAACCACCTGTTTCAACCCCGAATGCACAGTATCCCGACGCCACTTTCCCCATGTTTTCCACCCCAGATAGTCGAATTCGCTAGCGCATGCCCGGTGTTTCTTAACTCGCTTCCTGGGGTTGTCTTTCCGCCAGTTTTTACCGCTGTGCTGCCGGCGCAGAAATGGTGGCCGTCGTTTAGACACCGCTGCGTGGCGCCGAGGGGGTAGCTGCGTGTGCAAGCATGGCATGTCCACATCCAGTGTAGTGGTGAGGTGGGAGCTGGTGCTGGGGCTGAGGCGGGTGCACTGCTGGGGCTGGTGGCTTGGTGCTGGAGTTGCAGTTTGTGGATTGGTGTGAGAGGGCTGCGAGGAGAGAAGGGCGAGGGTGGGATGGCGAGGAGTGAGGATTTGAAAGGGGTGGGGTGGATGGCGAGGTTCTTGTGGTGTGGCATCTTACTTTCTGGGTCTTGTTGATACGAGCAGTTCGAGTAGGGCTTGGGGATGTTGCGGCCGGGTTGGTTGGTATAACACGTAATGTACACTGTCGTTGGGAGCTGTGAGTGAATACTGGCGGAGTCCTGCTATACCAGTGTTCCGTGTTCCGAATAAGTTCAGGAAGTCGACTGACAAGCAATGCAACTCCAGAGCTGACCTTGATGTATAGCCACGATAGTGAGGTCGTGATCAGGTGTTCGCGGGGGCACTCTTTGTCGTGGTTCGGTGAGGCTGGGACAAAGGTCCGTGGAGGCGTCATCATTGTCCACATCCCATCAAAATAGCCTTCGCCTTGAAAGACCTACTTTGTTCGGTTCGTGTGTCGAGACTGCTTGAGTTCCATGTCAGTTACGCAAGTGTTGTCTTTCTTTGTATGGATGGCGTCGCCGCCGTCCTTGAACATGTTGGTTGCCATGTACAGTTGGATCTACTAGAGCGGCGAGCAGCTAAGTGTCGCTTTAGATAGTCTCTCATATCGAAATTCAGTGCCTCAGCTTCATGTGGATGTTGGAAGACTGCAAGAGCTTAATCTAAGTAAAATGCATTGTCAATCTAAGCTAGGGTATTCGAATGGTAACTACACTTAAATATCGTACGTACTATAATATCGTAAAAAGCGTCTGACCCCAATCTGCTCAGAAACGGCTGATATCGCGGCCAAACACCCAGTTGACAGCCCTGTTGTAGTCAGTACGTGACAAAATATCCTAGTTTATGAAAGACTTACCAGTATACTGGTACCAAAACCTTGTTCCTCCAACTGACCGTCTTGGTCAGGTAGGCACCGCGCCAGATGGCCCACGCGATGTAGCCTTGTAGTCTGCCCCACTTACCGCCTTGAAATAGTGCATCCCAGTTGCCGATGTAGGCCAACGTGCCCAGGTCTTTGAACATGAAGCCGGTTTTGTCAAGATCCTGCTTGTTAAGCCGTTTGGCCAGCCAGATACCCTTCTGCGAAGCAACCTGCGCCGTTGCAGGGTAGGTTGTCCCCTCAATGATACCGCAATCTCCAAGGACGAAGACGTCGTCGACGACTGCTGCCACGTGCTTGTCGCTTTTACCCTGTGGTACAACCTTGAGACGGAGGCGATCATCAGTGATGATAGATCCAGACCGTTCGTGCTTTTTGACTTTCCAGGCAACATCTTTGGCGAAGCTGGGGTCGCCGGCTGACTCGACGATTCGGAGGTTATCAGGGACTGCACGGACGTTGCTGAGTGCCTGGTGCACGAATGGATTCTGCATGAGTCCGGTACTCCAAACACACATCCCTACGCCAATTTCTCCCTCCTCTTTGATCTTTAATGTGAATAGGTTGTGATCCTTCTCTGATCTCAAATTGTTTCGTTCAAACGGAGAGCCCCTACTCAGTTCCTCAACGTGATGCTTGGTCTTGATGTCGATGCCTTCGCGCTTGAACTTGTCCATGGCGTAGCGTGCCAGCTTTTCGTCAAACATGGGCAAGACCTTCTCTGCTACGTCGTAGACAGTGATCTTGTGGTATTTGATCAACTCAGGGTAGATTCTGGTCATATCCTCATTGATGAGATCGTGCAATTCAGCACTGAACTCGATTCCAGTTGGCCCGCCTCCAACTACTGCAAAATTCAGTAGTTGCTTCTTCAACTCATCTGGAGTAGTCGGTAGTGCTGCTGCTTCGAAGCACGCCAGCAACCGGTTCCTGATCTTGCGCGCATCGCCAACGTCTTTCAGGAAGAAGGCATGCTCCCTTACGCCAGGCGTTCCAAAAGTCTGACTGTAGCAGCCAACCGTGACGATAAGCTTGTCGTATGTTAGATCAAAGGTCTTGCCCTTCTCAACATCTGACTGTTTCTCCAAGGCCCGCTGCTCTTCCGTCTCCCCTGCATGGCGATCTTGCGTCAATGCCAGTCCTTGCGTTGGGTCGTCTACTGCCTGCTCAACGGTGAGCGTTTTGTTCTTGAAATCCACGTCATCGCCCCATCCTTGAACAAATTCAACCTTGGTGCGTCGGCTCCTGACAGGCTCGAGCGCTGTCCGAAATTCGAGCGTCCCGACTGCTGTTGAGGCGAGTAATGGGGTGAACGCGAAGTAGGACCGTGGCGACACTACTACTGTCTGGTACTTTCTACTATCGAGCTGTCTCGCAACTGTAAACCCAGCCCAACCGCTTCCCAGAATAACTACCCTTTCTCGGTCTGTGGAAACGATGTTAGCTCAGGCTATTGATTAAAGCATGTGGGAGCACATGCTCTCTCGTCCATTGTCTAGTTGTTGGATAGTGATGCTCCGCTGCTGCTGCGAAATGTGTGCATTTGCCAAAGCACCGAGTTGAGGCCGTAACGCTGCATGTGAAAGTTGTCTCGTAATGACTGGAAATGTCGTGCATTTTGGAGTTCGAGCGACGAGCTGCCAAATGCCCGAGGGCAGTTGGTGCATACGCGATAGTTGAGCTGGAAAAGGCATTGTAATTGTCAACGCTTCGCTGAGGTGAAAGGAGATGCTATTGGTCTCGATTTGAATGAAAAGCCAAAGTCGCAGTGCTGAAGTTGCGAGATACTCAGTACTAGGGCCATTTCTTAGAGATGACATTTTTGTGACCCTGGTCGGGTGCAAGCGGAAGTAACAATGACGCATGTCGGCGTGTGCGGAAGGTCCCCGGCGAAACACGGTTCACTCCTGACACTGCGGTCGACAAAGTCAACCGGACTCTTTCACGGACGATGCAATCGAACTGCCCGGTAATTGAGGAACGCACGTTGCTTCATATTAGTCTTAAGTTTGTGAAAATTATCACCCAAACATATGGTATATCTAGAATTCAATCGCGTAGGACCCCAAACAGTCTACCATCGCAACGAGCAGCACCCCGAAATCGGCCAGCTTACAAAAGGGTATCGCCAAGGGCACACCGGATGATGGAGTTACCGGCGCGGATGGTATCGCTTGCGCCTACTTCATCAAGGCTGGGGTTGACCTCGACGAGATCGAGCGCGATCAACGAACCAGTCTCTGCGACACACTCAGCGATAAAGTCGCCCTCGCGCAGCGTCAAGCCGCCACGGACAGCTGTGCCGGTGCTGGGTGCCCACATGGGGTCCAGCGCATCGATGTCGAAGGACAGATGAATGGGTGTGTCACTGCCGATCCAGGCCAGAGCCATGTCCATGACCTTGCCAATGCCGTGCCTGTGAAACGTCAGTATTCCAGTGCAGGGTAAGGATGCCGTGCAACTTACCTGTCAACGTCGTGCATCGAGAAAGCCTTGATGCCATGCTCCCTCAAAATCTTCTTCTCGCCGCGGTCGATGTCACGGAGGCCGATGTAGACAAGCTTCTTAGTGCTGAGCATGTGGTGTGCTTTCAGCCACCCAAACACATCTTCGCGTGTCTCTGTAGCAAGACCAGTAAGGAAGGCAACAGGCATTCCGTGGATGTTGCCGCTGTCTGATGTCTCCGGGGTGTTGATGTCGGCGTGGGCGTCGACCCAGATGACTGCAATCTCTCGCCCCAGCCGCTCACGCATAGCGCGCGCTGTGCCAGATACAGTTCCCATGGCGATGGAGTGGTCGCCACCAAGTGTGAGAACGAGCTTGCCAGACTTTGCGTAGGCGTACACTTGGTTGCTGACCTCCTTGGTGACTGCACTGACAAACTTTGGTCGCTTCATGCCGCGGTAGTCTGGGTCCTCTGCTGGCAGCATCTCGGCGTAGTTGTGCACTTGTCCATCGAAAGTGACCTTGAGGTCCAGGTCTTCTTCAAGCTCTTTGATCAGACCGGCCTCAATGAGCGCCATAGGCGCAGCATCGACGCCTGGTTTTGGCTAAACCGCGTTAGACGCTGAGTTGCTGGAAGTCACCGTGGAGGCCTTACCTGGCCACCGCTGAAGCCGACTGCAACCACACCGACATCTTGCCGGGAGGGCAGGAACTTGGGCTGTATGGATGGTGCTGCGGACATGATGGGCTGTACTGCTGTTAGATACGCTGTCACGTGCTAGCGGGCCAACAAGGGATGAAAATGCTTGCAAGGGAAGACAGCGCCGTGGAGAGAGCAGAACGACGGCGTTGCCAACAGCCATCGAGCCAGTAACTTACCGGTTGGGTAGAAGAGCACTGATGTTACGACAGCGCGGACAGATGACAGCGTATGCAGACAAGCTGAATGCGGACAGATGTTGAGCTAACGTGAGAGAAAAGAGAAACGAACACAGAAAGTTAGATAGCGTGTCAGAAGAAGGCCAGCTGGCGGTATTTATCATTGTTGACTAGGCCGCGCTTCTTACGTTATTGAGTTCACCGAATTTCCCCATCTCGAGTACAACTGCTTTTAAGGGATTCTCTGCGGTTGTTTTATCACTTAGAGTCGAAGAGGGACGCGCTTTTATCTGGGAACCCCCACTAGGCATTCCAGGTCCGGCGCGAAGTCGGAAAAGGCAGCTGCTGAGAGAAAGAGCGGATGCACTGTTGAAGGCCTCGCATCAAGAGACTCAGGTTCACAAACATCAACAGAAAACTGCTGCAGCTGCTTGGAGTTGCATGTAAATGTTGTTGTTCCACCCGCAACAATAGGCTGTTCCTTCCTCTGCCCACTCGGAGCCACCTCTGCATGATTGGCTCGCCGACGGTCAACTGCGGCCAAACCTACTGTCGTGGCTCGGCCGACCCAATCGCTTTGCATCGGTCTTGCGCTGTTCAGCCGCCATTGTACCCATCGCGAAACCACGCGACCCCGTTCACCGGCTTGTGACCATCCGCGGTACTCAGCACAGGCGGATGTAAGCTTCCGGCTGCGAAGCGCACGAGACTTGTCGTCTCTATGCTAATCGGCGTCCTCAGTGAAGCAGACCTCCTGGCGCCACCAGGGCATGAAGATCATGTCCGCTGTTCGATTCGTTGCCGGCAAGCAAGCCAAAGGCCGGCTCGCAACAAGAACCATCCAACTACTCTGCCACGTCAAGCCAGGCGCCAGTGCGAACCGAGAAGGCATCACAGCTGTGACAGATGAAATCATCGACGTCTGCGTAGCCGCGCAAGCAAGAGAAGGAGAGGCAAACGCCGCAGTCAGAAGCATGATTGCGAAGACGCTGAAGGTGCCCAAATCAAATGTCGAGATTGCAAAGGGTATGAAGAGCCGTGAGAAGACTGTCGCTATCCAAATGGAACCGAATGTCACGCCCGATGAGGAAATTCAACGCATAAGAGCGCTGCTGTCGAGCAGTGTAGCTCAATGATGATTCGAGTATACGTCTAGAGTACACTAGAGTCCAGAGTCCAGCCCACCGTTGTTCCGCACCATTAATTACATTAATAATTAAAGTCTCGGTCTTTGAAAGACCTTAGCCTGGAAATGCCAGGACATTTAGTACTCCCACGCTCCGGGCTGATCGGTCGCAGCTATTCAGACATGAGCAAAAAGACATACAGATGGGCAACGGTGTGAACTTACAGGTAAGAGCGCTGAAGCCAAGGCACTCAGAGCTGGCCTCGAATCCGTCAACCTGGCCGTAGACCTGGTATCCAGTGCCGTTACCACTAACAGGGCAAGCAACGAAGCCCGTCTCGAAGTTGAGAGAGCCCAAGTTGTTGCTGCCGGGGGCTGTCTTGCTGAACTGATCGATAACAGAGCCATCGGGGATGAAGGCAGAGTGAGGAACAGTGTAGCTCAGAGCACCATCCTTTGCAACGTAGACCTGCTGGCCGCCGGGAACGACGACACCAAGGGAAAGCGTACCGTCACCACCGGCGAAGATGGTATCGTTGCCAGCAGGGCAGCCCGAGCCAATGTTCTCAGGGCAGTAGCTGGAGGGTGGGCCGGCGCCGAGGTAGAACTTCCCACCACGAGCGGTCAAAGACTGGAGGTGGACGGGCGATGCACTGCGCGAGGAGATGACAGCGAAATAGCCAGGGCTGGGCGTTGAAGTAGATGTAGGGACAGGGGCAGCAGAATATGCCGGAGAAGAAGGAGGAGGAGGAGGAGCATAGCATTCACCTCCAGCGAGAGCACCAGCCACCAGACCTGCGAAAGCGAGAGCGTACTTCATTGTGATGGAACGTAGCGACTGAAATGGAAGCAATGAAAAGGTAGATAGTTGGATGAGATGAAGACTATCCACAGCGAGGCTGCCATGCATCTTTATACACTTGCCAAAGAAGAGGGGTACTACAACGCCCGCCCTGCATCCCACCGAGCCCTATCCAGACCCCAGCATCATCAACCCGCACATCCTACGCTGTTAGCAACCACCCGCGTACGGCCGGCTACTGCAGAGCGTTGCATTGAATCGTTCCACACGCCGCTAACTCCAAACCCGGTGTGCCGATCACCTCGTGTTCGCAGCAGCCCAACAGCGCTGGATTGGTCCCACGGCGAACTCGGAAGCTTGTTCACGCTAAGCGAGGCGCATCATCAGTGCGATAGCACACGGTACGAGGATTCGATAGTCCGCTACTGCTCGACGACGCAGCGGATATTATAATCGGCTTCATCCTGCCATGCCGCTGCTGGACGGCGCCCTTGCGCCTGATGTCACGGCCTCGTATACGATATTTCATCGCCCCGGTTGCTTGGGTCTCGCTGGCACTGGAGGGGGTTTGTGCAGCTTCGAACTTCAAAGTGACGTTGGGGAATCTCGTACTCTATACATTGCAATGAGCACGCACCCCGCTTCCTGCAGCGCCGCAACCGTACACTTGACCACTCCGGGCGTAGATATAGCGAGTGTAGCAACGGCCCTTTTGTGTCTATTTCCCAGACGCATTACTACAAAGTATGTACATCGTCGTGCCAAAAATAGAAACATCCATCTCTCCGCTTTCCTCGCCGTTGGGCACCGCAACAAATTACTCACCCGTACCGAGTAGTACTGCTGGGCATCCCACAATCCATCCGCCGTCGCTCCGCGAGCCATGGTACGGTGAAAGCCCAGGACAGCAGCTACTCGACAACTGCACGGCGGCGGAGAATGCGGCTCTACCGACGTCTGTGGCGCTGTGTACCGTGACTAGGCTTTGATGGTAGTTTTGCACACAGCGCTAGGTAGGTACAAGTGTGCACGCTCAGACATCTTTGCCAAGAGTGTGCAGTTTGCAAGTGCAGTATACAACTACAGCATTTCCACGATTGTAAGCCGCGCAGCTCACAAGTACAACTCACAACTCACAAGTACAACTCACAAGTATAACTCACAAGTCCAGCGTTCCCCAAATCCCTACAGTCGTGCAAGACCACACAGTGCTACGTGGCTGATCTGCGTAGAGAAAGAGAGAGTTACGCCTTGCTAGACGACTCAGGTAGTGCTGTTTGTACAAGTGCGCTTGTGTTTGTGTCTGCGTCACAAGGCCGAGTAACTCGCTGCTGCAAGGCGGAAAACGCGGCTCTGGTCTGTGCCGTAGATGGTTGGAGCGTCGTGTTGAGGGTTTCGCTGAGCGGGCAGAAGAAGACCGTGTTTGTTCGCTCTGGAACGTGTGCTGGGAAGGGTATGGGGCTGCTTGGTTGAGTACTGCAAAGGCTGAGATATCGCTGGAGCCTTTGTCATTGTGCGTGTTCCAACTGGTGAGAAATGGGGCGAAAATAAATATCTTTTACAAGCTATCCAGCAGCGCTACTCTATCTATGGTATCCAATCCACAAACGTCCCGCACTGAGAAACGAATAAGGAACGACCATCTACATCCACAAGCACAGCTTCCCAGACGCCGTCCCCGCAGCGACCCAATCAAGCGAGGGGTGGAATTTGGCTACCGAGGGCACCGCCGTGATGCCGTCGCCGCCCAGCTGCGCCAGCTGCTGGCCTTTGCCGGTGTAGATGTCGACGAAGCGGTTCATATTGCCGATGCAGAAGCGCTGGATGCCGTCGCGGGGGAACTGCTGCCACTGGGCACGGAGACTGTACTATCGTTAGCATTGGAGATTCGCACTTCTCTGCAACAGGGAGGACTTACATGGTAACCCACCGCCCGGTCTGGTTGTTGTGCGGCACGATGATGCTGGGCTTCATTTCCGCCTCGGTCAGCGTGTGCCCTGCCTTCCAAGCTGCGCAGTTCCCGATATCATAGATCTTGACCGTGTCGTCGTACGATGTCGTTGCGACCTGCCCTGCAGAGTTCCACGCTGCGTGCGACACGGACAGCCGGCTCTCGTGCTCGCCTATCAGCACGGGGCCCCGCTCGTCGCCCTTGCCGGTGATCTTGCGCAGGTCCCAGAGCTTCAGAGTGCGGTCCAGCGACGCGGTCGCGACGAGATGCGGTTGCTGCGGGTGCAGGCTGAAGCCGCCGATTTTCTTGTCTGAGAGCTGGAAGATCTGTGCGTCCATGACTTCGGTGCGCATGTCGTATATGCCGAAGCGGCCGTCGAGGGTGGAGAAGTATAGCGTGTTTGCGTCGTCCTTTGAGATTTCGAGACCGGATAGCGGCTGGTCTTCGTTGGGGTCTTGGGGGCCGTAGACTTCGACTGCGACACCCTTGGCAAGGTCCAGTTTCCGTATGGACGAGTCGTACGAGGCAGAGTAGAGGGCGTTGGAGTCGTGCGGGCTGAACTGGAAGGTATGTATTGTCCGTGTATGCGGCTTGAGCGTGGTGATGGTCGGCCCCTCTGTGTCGGCGTCTTCGTCGTCCTCCACCTTGACTTGGGTAGCCTTTTGCGAAGCATCACATATACCGAGATTGCCCAGTTTGTCGCCGGCAAACACGAGAGGCTTCTCCTCGGTGGGATGCAGGCCCATGGCGTAGATTCGCTCAGGCGTGATCTTGATCTCGTTTGGCTCAAAGTCTTCCCACAGCTGCAGTCCGCTCATCCTCTCCCTCAGCTCCTTCACATCCTTGTCTGTAGTCTCGTTTGCGTCGTCGAAGTCGAAAGTGCGTTCGTACGGATTCGCGGGTCCGACGATGCGCAAGAAGTTCCCGCTCTGGTCCCAAGTCTTGCCGACAACAGTGATGTCGCCAAAGTTGAAAGCATCGCTGACGCGCTGTCGCTTTGCGCGGTCGGCCTCCTTGCTGGCGACGAATTCTTCCTCGGCCTTGCGCTTTGCCGTCTCGCTGTCGGCCTCGATGCCCTTGAGACGTGAGGATGTCCGGCGAGGAGCTGTGTCCTCCACCTTGACCCTCTTCGCGGCTGGCGCCTTTTTCGTCTTCGGTTTTGCCGACGTTGCGGCCTTGGACGTGGGCCCTAGACCGGCTTGCGCTGCCTCCATCTCCAGGTTTCGCAGCAGCGCCTGTGTTTTCGCTATGTTCTCCTGCCTCTTGCGTTCATAGTCGCTGACCTCTGCCTTCTTTGGACGCGCCATTGCGAAAGATCAATTATGAGCTGTTTATATATAAGATACAATAGATGGTTGTGCGGTCGCGGGGAGCGCCAATGCCGGGCAGCGCCGCAAGTTGGAGTGATATAGTAGTTAAGGAAAGTGACAGATATGCGATTGAGGCATAACAACGACCAAGACGAATTGATGGTGAATTCCCAGGCTCCAGTCAGGCAGCCGAGCGCGAAAAGAAGCGCTTTCAAAATGGAAGCCTCGGCGGAAGTGGTGGCGTCACGCGCGAAAACGCGTCAACGCGTCAGTCACGTGGGAGGGTTCTGCAGTGCAACGCAAGCACTGTGCAAACCCCTGCAATCCACTGTCTCCGACCGGGGCAGTGGCGTATCCAGCGCATCAAGGATCCTGACGTCTTTCCATTCCGAGCTTGGCACGATACTCGGAACTGAGATCACGACTCCCGCCAGCCCTTGCTCTCCCACTATCTCCCTCCACAACGACCACAATGCTCACAAAACGGCTACCCAGCACCTTCCTCAGCACCCTGCGCACCGCTGCCCCCGCCCAAACCTTGCTCTGCGACGCTGCACATACCACTCCTACGACCACGCTGAACCGCCACCCTTTGCGCCCGCGGAAACCAAAATTCTCTCCTCCGCATACGCTCACGTGCCGCAACATGGCTTCACGCTGGACGCGCTGCAACTCGGCGCCCGGGACGCCGGGTACCTGGACGCATCGACGAACCTGTTTCCGCGCGGGGCGTTCGAGCTGGTCAAGTACCACCTGGTAACGCAGCGGCTGGCACTACGGGACGCGGTGCAATTCCCGTCAGCGCAACGAGGGGAGACAGGCGGCGTGGGCGCAAAAGTGCGCTCCCTGACCCTAGCACGGCTGCGTGCGAATGAACCCGTGTTGCCGCGGTGGCAGGAGGTATGTATGCTAGGCTATGTTATGTCACACACCGCTTGACATGATTGCTAACCACCCAGGCCCTATCCCTAATGGCCCAACCCACCTACCTCCCCCTTCACTCCATGAACTCGCCCTCCTAGCTGATGAAATCTGGTTTCTTGCCGGCGACAACAGCGTCGACACCAGCTGGTACACCAAGCGCGCCACGCTATCGGCCGTATACTCCGCCACCGAGGTTTTCATGACCCAGGACACGTCTGCCGGCTTTGTCGAGACGGAACAGTTTCTCGACAGCAGGCTGCGCGAGGTGCAGATGCTGGGCGGGCTCGTGGGGAGGTTGGGGAGTGGGCCGGGTATACGGGGCATAGTACGCTCAATGTGCTGAGGAGTAAGGGCGTGAGGATATGAGGGGGTAGATAGATTGGGTAATAGGGAAGCGGGCTGGTGCTGCCGGAAATATTATGGCGTTGCGGTGTAGGCATGGATATGGGTATGGATGTGGATATGTTGATTGTAGCTGTATACTAATGTACCAGTCACGAGTTGTCGAGTCACTACTAGCAAGACTGCGACGCCAGACAGTCAGGACCATTGTGCCCATTCGGGAGTACACAATGTTTTACATTACCGTGATACATTCCAGATACTATACTGACATGGCTAACAAGGTCTGTACTCTTTTCTCCAAAACCAGAGGTGGGCGCTGCTGGAGCATTACTCTATACGATACTTCATACAGTAGGTCAGACAGTGAGACAGGTTCTTCGAAGCCCTTCTCCATCTAGCTACGTTAAAGAATCGTTGGAGCAGGCGTGATATACATACGTCCTGTCCGACGTGGTGGACGTGAATTGTGGACGCTCTTGTTGGTTACGGTACCTTCATGAGCCTTGCATCTCAGGCATCATGGACCAAGAACGAGTGCGATCTCCAAGAGAGCGGGATATTGCACAGATCGAAGCGCACTGGGCCTGGACTGCACTGTTGCAGGTGCGATTTGAGTTCCTGTCACCTGCTTGGGAGAGAGGGAACAACTTGTGAACTGTGACGGTTGCAGATCAAGGTACTGCCAGATTTTCCTACCGCCTTACATCAGAACGGATCATATCATGTAGTGCATCGAGTTTGATCGTCGCCACTCACGCGCCACACTTGGCCACATCCACTGCACTAGCCACACCCGCCGTGTACTATGCGCAAAGACAAAGGTAGGCGTTTTCAAATCTGTAGGGCCGGGGCATCAGGTGCACCCCGTACGAATGCAAGGGTGTGTGACTGCACGTTCGAGACTGCACCAAACACGGAAACGCTCTTTTGCACGAATTGCACAAAGTTTGCGGATGCCGGCCATCGGTGGACGGCATCGAAAGTCTGGCCAGGATCGCGATTGTATGCTGGGCTATGTTCACCGTGCGGTTTCAGTCGCATCAGTGCATATACAGTACTATCGACTGCGGCTGGGTCCAGCATTCAGAACGAAGGGTGTGCTTACGGTTCGTCAGCTCGTTGCGGGTGCCCACAGCCACGACAGATGACACGATGTAGACTGGCTTCTGTCTACATGTTCGAGGCCGTCAGTCGAGTGGAAGGCGCGTCTGGATGGATTTCGTGTGTGCGCTGGCTTGCAATGCAGATGCTTGAGCAGGCGTCGCTGAATCTAATGTCATGGGTGCCGAGAGGTCGTGGGGCGGAGTTGAGGGGCTGGTTCGCAGACGGGCGCGATGTGCTTGATATGGTCGATCAAGAGGGCATTGGGGCTTGTGGAGTCAGACGGCCTCATTGACGTGGGCTTTGGGTCGAGGTCCGAGGGCAGGTCAGGGAGGTTGGAAAGGGGAGCGTCAGATCGAAAGTCGGGTGTCCATCGTTGTTCTGTAGGTGGAGGGCGGCAGGAGGCAGGGTCCAGCAGCCCGTGTGCAACCTGTGCGGGGCAGTTTCGCGCTGAAGGGCGATGGCCTTGGCGGTCCACGTGTGGAAGTGGATGTATTACTGGGTATGGTATCGAGGTCGAGTGTGCGATCTCGATTGGCAGGCCTTGGTCGTCACAGGGTCAGCAGTTGGTGCCGCTGATCAAGTGCTACCATGGACACAGAGAGTATAGCACATACAGTAGGTATGTTCAGGTTCGGTTGCAGTCGAGTCCGGGCAGTGCAGAGCCGGGCGGTGACAGTGTGCTACGGTCTACCTAGCGTCTGGACAGACAGACCAGACACGGCTGGCCATGAGGGCCGGTTGCCGTTGGAAGGGCGATGCAGGGGACAGAGGGCAGCAGTGATTGCAGGGCGGCCGTGGTTGAAGCGTGTATTAGGCATAGCATTCGTGTTCCATCGAGCGGCCATGGGCCAGGGCTTGGCCAGAACAACCGCATCGGGCCATGGGCAGAGAAGAAGCATCGTCGATGCAGCCGGCACTAGTCGATGAGGGTTTGCAGGAGCGATGGAAGGGTCTGGTCTTGGCACCAGGTGCAGGGATGTGCCGATCTCATCGACAGCCTCCCTCCACCTCACGATCGAGCTGGCCATGGCGAACGGTGCGAGAGGAGGCCCCATGTGCCACCGGCGCCGTTGGAACGCAAACATTCGACGCTTCCCTCGACCACATTTCTGGACACGGCATTATCAGAACTACGAGCACTGCAAGCACCACCATCACCATCCCCAGCCTTACCATCCCATTACCAGCACCACTGCTACCAGCACCGCACAGTACATGCGTACAGAGCACCGACATAGCACACGGCACGGCACGGCAACACGCCACACCACACCACACCACACCACGGCACCACACGCCACACGACACAACAGCCCTACGCCCCGCCGTCGTCCTCAAAGCAGCACACATGGACGTTGTGCTCACGCTGCGCTCCTAGCCCACCTCTGCTCCAGCTGCTCCAGCAGCTCCAGCAGCTCTAGCAGCCCAGCAACCCAGCAATCCCAGCAGCCCAGCAACCCCAGCAGCCCCCACAGTTGCAGCCCGCAGCCCGCAGCCCACAGCCCGCATCATGAACGACCGCCCGGGCACCGTCCCCGGCCCTGCCACTGACCACCACCCACGCCGCCGGCCAGCCCACCAGTCCGTCTCGCTGCGACACAGCCCGCCCGCCAAACTCAACCACGCTGCCTCAACCGTCGCTCCCGTTCGCCACTTCACCACCCTGAGCACCTCGCCCAATGCCCCCGCCAGCGACAAGGCCAACCCGCCCTCGACCATCTCGCCGCGCTTGCACCTCAACAGCCACAGCTCCGGAGAGAGCAGCGACGCCGCAGGCTGGTTCGAGCGCACAAACAACCACGACCACGTCCCCCACAACACCTCCTTTGTCGACAACGACCCACCTTTTCTCCTCCACAACTCTTCCTCGTCTGAACACACGCCCCCTGACGCCCAGTACATGGGCATGCCTTCGATTCCATACCGCCCCGGCATGATGAGACTCGGCACCGACGCTAGCAGCACCGAAGACTTTCGCAGCGTCATCGACGACCTCACCATTGCGAACAAGAAACTGAAGCAGAGGCTGAGGAAGTACGAGAGGGTCTACGATGCCCATCTGCAGGAGGAAAAGCTGTTCGAGGTCAAGTTCCACGGCTTGCCCGACCACAAGAAGAAGGAACTCGAGGAAACCTTGCGCAAGTTTGCCGCCAGTCTCGACGACGCTGCCACAGACCTGCCCGACATCTCCTACGCCCCCACTCTGAACAAAGAGCCCACGGGCTCGTCGACATCTCGTTTCGCCGAGTCGGGCTATGTCTCCATGTCGGCCTCGGGTCAGAATTCGTCCACACCCTCCAACAACGCCTCGAACCAAACCGCCGACACCCGAAGAATGACAAAGTCGGCCTACAACCGCCAACAGCAGAGCATCCAGTCCTACCTTCACGACATCCCTCGAGGCTTGCTGCCACAGGACAACGCGCCCCTATCCGACAAGGCGAGGAAAAAGTTGGTCGTCCGAAGGCTGGAGCAGATTTTCGCTGGCAAACGCTCCGCCCCGGAAGTCATCCTCAACCCATGCAGCAAGAAGAGGTGGCTCAATCCGCCGCTACTGCCGACCGACGTGAGCGGGAAGCAACCGGCCAAGGACTCAGACCAGAGGGTCTGCGCACAGCCCTCATCACGCCAGAGCAACAGGATACCGACGAAGGACAAAGTGCATCCATCTTGCACATACCCGCACAGCAGCGTGTGAACGAGCAAGACGTTGAACCTTCTGGCTCCGGCTCTCCTGATCAGCGACCTACGCGACCTCTGGATCTGGATCCCTTCCGTGCTCAGGTACCTACCGCAAACATGGAGTACTTCCGACATCTTGGCTTCTCGCCGCCAGACATGATGACCAATACATCAACCGAAGAAGGACATGGCTGGCTGTATTTGAATCTCCTCATCAACATGGCCCAACTCCACACGCTTAACGTCACGCCCGAAAATGTCAAGGAGGCCCTTGCCGCGTACAGCACCCAGCTAGAAGTATCGAGTGATGGTCGTAAGATTCGATGGAGGGGTGGCCACAACTTCAGCAACAATAGTAGTGATGGCTCACCCGAACAATCTGGTGTCAATACGCCGTACCAAGCGTCGGCAGCGCATATGTCGCCCCGCAAAAACGCGAAGACGGGCAACAGCGGCAGCATGGAGAATGGATATGGACGTTCAGAACACCAAAGTCGCAACACCGCCGCTGCCGGACAAGAGATGGAGACGAGCAAATTCGCGTACAAGCCATTATTCTTCCGTAGAGAGAGCTCGGAAGACGACCAAGATCTATACGATCCAACCGAATCGGCGAGTTCTCTTTTCCAGCCCCAACAGGGTGGCGACTCTTCAGGATTGGGAACCGTCATGCAGAGCAACATGTCCAGCAAACGACGTGACGACGGCCCCATGATTTTTTACAACAAAGCCAAGTTTTGTACCGACCTTACAGGCGACCGAGCGGGGACTTCCTTGACTCTGCCCGAGAACTACAAGGTGATCACAAGCCATCCTCTTGGTGCTCAGTTAAACACGGAATCGGTCAATGGGTCCGAAATCTGGGAAAGCAGAGGCCCCTTGGAAGAGGCAGAGACGGATGTGGACTCTCAAAAGGCACGCAAACTCCATCTACGGGAGAGAGCATCGGCTTCTCTCCCGCAGATTTGCAGAACCACTCCGGTGCCGATAGCCCTGACGTGATTGACTTTGAAGCTTCAGGTTTGGGGGCGTACAGCCGGACGACAACTTCTCGATCCGTGTACAGCGTTCGCAATTCGCGACAGCACCCACAAAGGCCCAGCCCAATCGCCGAGCAAACCTGTATCCCTCGAAGATCCAAGCCGTTTTGGGTGAGCGTGAGACGTCGCAAGACGCAAGGTACCGTTCAACAAGCCCCAGGAACACGATCAAGGAGAAGATGATCTCGGCAGTCCGTCAGGACATGCCCAGCTCCGCCCTGCCTCCAGCATCGTTTTATCCTTTTGAGTCGGCTTCTTCTGGTGAACTTTCGGACGATGAAGATGAATCATCAAGCGGCGACTCTGACACAAACGACGGACCATCTACCGCGCTGCAGCTTCTCAATATCGCTCCTCCCATGGCTAGAGCCAGCGAACGGTCGGAAGCACCTCGGAAGCATCTGAATACTCCGAGGACGATGATGATGATGGTAGCATCGATCTCTTGGCTACGGCTCGTCAGCAAGACCCAGACACTGTCCGCGCATTTGAGCGCGAATATGATGCCGCAGTCGCAGATCGTCTGGCCGAGGAGATTGTAGCCGGCAGCTCGGCAGCTACCGCAGGCGGTGGTAGTGGGTTCAACAGTCCTGTAAGCAATGCGGGCGACTTCCCAAAGCAGGGAAATGGTCGCAAGAGCACCCAGAAGGCTCCAAGTACGAGTAGTACCGACAGTCTCTCCCCTCGAAGCAAGAATTTGAAACGTGCAAGGACGACTGAATCCATTGCCACGGCACTGAGAAACGGCTCCAAGGCACTAAAAAGCCAAAGGACTGAGTAGGCGAATGTTCATTCATATTAGGTGGTAGCCTTTCAAAGCTTTGGTAATGTCTGCACACGGAAGCGTTGTTGGATGATTTGTTTAGCATTGGACGGCGTTGTACCTGGATTCTGATACCCTCATGTTTTGCCTAGGCGGAGAACTCAATAGCTGATTGTTGTATATATACATATCACCATCTACAACTTGCTGTACACGATTCGTAACGCTGTGTTTCTCACATGTTCTCGAAAACGAGAGCCATGGCTGACATAACATTGGCACGTGACCGTCGAACGATCCAGATCCAGATCGCTAGTGCAGCGGACCGCTGGCAAGCCTACGGTGATTCCTTCTCCACCACCCGCCCTCTTACCCCGACACCACACTCACAACACACGACTTTCGCCACAACTACGAGCCACACCTCTACTGCTGCTTGTTACTCGCGACGTACAAGCGATCGACAGTCATGTCGTCGTCGGTGTTTTACAAGTTCAAAAACTCCAAAGAGCCAGAGCGCTATGCCTTCGACGGCAATGAGATCTCCGTGTTCGAGCTCAAGCGAGCCATCATCGAAGCCTCCGGCATGGCCAAGAGCACCGACCTCAACCTCCACATCTACCACGAAGACGAGCCAAGCAAAGAGTACGACGATGACACAACTACAATACCGCGCACAAGCACTGTCATCGCTGTACGACGGCCAGCAGCTCGCGGATTCAGCAAGATCGCACGCTACGTTTCCGGAAAACCTCCCGTACGTGCCATCAAGAAAGACGCGGCTCCAATCGTAGCACCGCGCCCCAGTGGCGCAACCGAAACAGACGCAGAAGCCGCCTTCCTGGCAGAGTCTGCACAGGTCTGGGATGCACAGAAGGAATCCCTATCACACGCAAAGCCCGTCTACAACAAGAAGAAGCCCGTCAATGTTCCAAACTATGATCCCCCGTCGGGCTACGTCTGTCGGCGGTGCGGCGTCAAGGGCCACTGGATCCAACAGTGTCCCGAGAACGACAACCCTGACTTCAAACCCGTACACTGCCCCAAACGCACGACTGGAATCCCCAAATCCTTCCTCAAGGTCGTCGACAAGTCGGAGGTGGACGAAGACGCCAAGGGCGTTATGTTGAACGCCGACGGAGAATATGTACAGGTCATGACAGATACAAAAACATGGGAGAAGTTCCAAGAGAAGACACAAGCTACAAAGGTGCAAGCTGCCAATGCCGATGCTGCAAGCAAGGAGGTTCGCGAGCGGGGGCTCGAGTGCCCACTCGACAACAGGATGTTTGTCCAGCCGGTGAAGACGGCTTGCTGCGAAAAGACCTACTGCAATGATTGTATTGAGTCATCACTAGCAGACAATGATCTTATTTGCCCAAATTGCGGAGAGGAGACTCTCATCGAATTTACCCCTGACAAGGAAATGGAGGCCAAGATTCGCGACTATGAGGCCGAAAAGGCAAAGGAGAAGGCCGAGGCAAAGGCTGAGAAGGAAGCAGCGGCAAAGGAGGAGATGGCGGCGGCAGAAGCAGCAGCAAAAGCAGCAACTGAAGTCGAGAATGCGAGTGCGAATGCCAATGTACCACAAAATGAAACACCTGTTGTTCCGAATGAAAAAGAGGAACCAACTTCTGATTCTGAGTCGAAAAAGCGGAAATCACCACCCACAGAGATTAAGCCGCCAACGGCGCCCAAAGCTATGCGCCAGCAACAGCAACCGCCCCAAAACACTATGGAACAGGACTTTATCGCGCAGATGGAGGCCCTGAAAAACATGCCCATGAACATGCAGCAGAACATGCCTAACATGCCCATGAACATGATGGGCATGCAAATGCCTAACGGCATGAACATGGGCATGAACATGAACATGATGCCCGGCATGCAGATGCAGATGCCCATGGGCATGAATATGAACATGCCCTTCCAACCAAACATGCCGCCTAACATGCACATGCCCATGAACATGCAGATGAACATGATGGCCAACATGAACGGCAACGCAAGCGCAGGAGGCTTCTACCCCCAGCAGAACGGCGGGGCCGCGCAGTATAACGACGCATATGATCGCCAGCCCGTCAATCCGAATCGCCAGCAGAGGAGAAAGCCCAGGGCGCCAGATTACAGATACTTGTAGATGTTCGTAAATGGGCGGCGCGCTTTTTTCTATTCTCTATTTCTTTTGCTTCGGCTTTTCTGCATGGATTTTCTGCACCTCGCATGATGCTGCTCGGTTGGTAGCTTTGGGTGGAGTTTTGATATCTTTCTATGGGTGTTGGCACGGTATAACGCCTTTTTCGTAGTGACGAAAGTGGCAACCAAATCATCAATTTCAAATTCTTTGTCTTGTGTTTGTGTCAATGTCGTGTGCCGCATCGGACGAGTGATTGCGGTGGTCACATCCTTTCGATAGAGCATATTCATGGCTCTGCTTGGAGAGTGGGATGTTTTCGTTTTTCGCTTGTCGTGATGTTCGACTCTGATACAAACATGCGTAATTCACATAATAGAGTGAGATGCATCACGTGGTTGGGGTCGCGAATTCACAAGCGAGACGTCCCTCTCCCCTGTTCCATCACACTCTCTACTTACAGCAACGAACCATTTGGTCACAATATGCACTATAAACACCTCGCTTCTACCTCACCGTAGGCTTGCTAGCTGTGGTGCTACCTTGACGAGTGCGCAAGTTGTGCAGTGTTAGAGTGTAGATGCAAACGACTCGACACGCAAAGATGCACCCCTAACCCACCACACCACCATACATCCACACTGTCTCATCACCACATTAAACTGACCGATATCACCACTAACATCATTCAGAGTAAGATGTCGGGTCTGCTGACGTCTAGCTGGCATCTGCGTTGAGGCCCTGTGGGACTAGGCTCGAAACTTTCTTCGATGGAGGCATCACACGCTGCTGTTTTGATGCGAGGCTGACGCAGACGAGGGCACTGGCTGCATAGGGCCATGAGACATGGCATGAGGCGTTGAGGGCGAGTTGATTCGTTCGGTGGCTGGGCAGCCGTTTTGGAGTCGCGTCCGGAGGATTTGCTTATGCGTGTAGTTTGTGGTGGCTTGATTTCTTTTTTCTGAGTCTGTGGCGTTTCCACAAGTGATGGCTTTGTTGTTTTGGGCATGTTGGATTGCGCGTCTTGAACCTTTTTGGTGGTGACGTCAACTCGTTCATCTAGACTTCAACCTCGCCTCGACATTCACTCCACTCATACAGCTACTTGGCAACTCTGGAGTCGCCATGGTAACACCACCTGCGCGACGCGCGTGGTTCTGAAACCTGGGGTCGTCGGCGCGGACCGAGCAGAAATGGTGTCTGCGTGCAGGCGTTGATTGGCCGCGTTTTCGAAATGACCTAAACGCCACCATCATTCATTTAACAATGGCGTTGCCGATCCCGCGGCCGTTTTACACTCCATCGCATCTGTGGCATCAGCTGCGCTCGAAGAAACTGGCTTTCACATAGTGCAAGCCTGGATGCAGGTCCGGCAGTTGGTATAAAATGTCCGCAAGGAGTCGTCATGGTTTGCTCAGTGTCCTTGATCTTGCTATTGTATCTGTGCACACTGGCTCAGCACTATTGCATAGTACATCTTTCTAGCACCATGAAGTCCATAAGGAAAGCTTTCAGCAGGCTCAGGGGAGTGTCAAGCAGGAAAACGACTACATCTGCAACAGCATCAACGACTTCTCCAGCTCCAGTTCCAGCTCCCGCAGCTGTGGAACGGAAACAGCAACAGGTTCTTGCAGCAGACACCAGCGACACATTGCAAGTCGCGCTCCAAAACAGAACCAACTCGAGCAATGTGTTCGCCTACATCACTGGACTGTCCATCAAGAACGGTTACAAGCCTATATTTATCCAGGCCGACGGCAAGACCGTCTACTTCCCTCCATCGCCCACTCAACCACTCGCCAACGTTGGAGCAGACGTAGCCATCCCCCTCGGCGCCCCAGGCAACACTTTCACAGCAACAATCCCCAAGATAGCCGGCGGCCGCATCTGGTTCGTCGTCGACGCGCGGCTAACATTCTTCGTGAACCCGGGCCCCAACATCGTGAACCCAAGTGTCACCAACCCCTCTGATCCAAACTACAACCTCAACTGGACCTTCGCAGAGTTCACATACAACGACGCCCAAATCTTCGCCAACATCTCCTACGTCGACTTCCTCAGCATCCCCGTCGCCCTCTCCCTCACCACCACCAACAGCGGCACGCTCAGCGTCCCCGGCATGGGCCCAGACGGCCTCCAGCGCGTAGCAAGCGAAATGCGCGCCCAAACCGCGCGCGACGGCAAGCCATGGGACCAGCTAATCCACACCAGCCCAACAGGCACGGTCCTGCGCGTGCTGAACCCGACGGCCCACCTCGCCATAAACGGCAGCGCGTGGAGCAACTACTGGACCGCCTACGTCGCAGCCGTGTGGGCAAAATACCGCTCCGAGGATCTGACCATCAACACGCAAGCGGGCGCAGGAAACCTCACGGGCCGCGTCGTCGGGAACGAACTACAGCTGGGTCCTGCGGGTTCGTTCGCCGCCCCGAGCTCTAGCGATATCTTCTCCTGCAGTACGGGGCCGTTCCAGACAGGCCAGGGTCTTGCTCGTGATGGGGTCATTCCGCGTCTTGCCGCCGCGTTTAATAGGAGCCAGTTGCTCAATACGCCTGGTAACCAGTTTCCGAATGGGGGAAATCCGGGCTTGTATTATAGGGATGCGACGACGAATCATTATAGTAGGGCGGTTCATGCAGTGCAGAAGGATGGTAGGGGTATGCGTTTCCGTATGATGATGTGGTGCCTGATGGGGAAAGGATGTTGCGGGGACGTTGCATGCGGGGGATCCAGTGGTGTTTAGTGTTGCGGTGGGTGGGAATTAGGGGAGATATGTCCTTTGTCTATATATTCGTCTTATCAGCATACACATCTCAGTGTGAATGTGAACATCACCCAGCAAAATGTGCTATATTATTCGATTTCATCTCACTCCACCACGTCAGTCACACATAACTGCTCACTCGACACCCCACTCCGCTTTCAGCGCATCCACAATCCACGCCGTACGCCACGCATGCATCTCCTCAAATAACCTCAGCAACCGCACCACCTCCTCACGCTCCGATGGGTCTGACATCAGCGGACCCCATATGAATATGGTGTGGCAGAGGATAATCAGCAGCTGCGCGTTGGGGATCGACGACCTGCACGCCGAGCAGATGGCGCGCGCGTGTTCGAGGATCTTGCGCTGGCGGGGGTTAGTTTCACTTGGTAGAAGGGAGGGGAATAGCAGGGGATATTCCAAGACGTACGTCTGAGAGCGAGAGCTGGGCGGGGACCCAGCGGGTCGTGAATTTCGAATCAGGTTTGTAGCGTAGCAGTAGGATGCAGGAGAAGTGGTAGAAGACATGCGAGATGACTTGGCTTGGTCAATGTCTGATCACCGTGTGGTTCGGGGCACTTACCGTGCCAGTCGGCCGTGAACCAGATGTCTGAGAACACGTGTTCTTTGCTCGTCGGACCACAACCAATGGAATCAAAGGCACTTGGTCGATTCTTCTGCCAGGACTGTACCCTTTCCCACAGCTCTTTCCATTGCTGTACCCTAGGCTTCGTCTCGCTCTGGGTGCCTGAGAAGCAGAAGTTGGCTACGCAAGCAGTGATCCATAGCATCTCGTTGGCCCAGGCTGTCTCGAACTGTAACCACGCCAACGGATGCGAGTCTCGGAAAGAGTCCGGGGCTGGGTGTATCTGGAGGAGAAGTCAATGTCGAGCGGTTCCTGGCTAATGGTGGCGTTGTAGAGACACTGCCGGACGTATACCCAAAAGGCAGCGTCGCGAAGCGTAGCCGCCGAGGGGTCAACAAAAGGACTGCTCCGAGAAGCACGTAAGATGCTTGAGGTCCCTTTTAAATGGTGCTTGTCGCGCGAACCTGAGCTGGACTCAACTAGAAAATGTTAAACGCTCAATCCAACCCGACCGGCACGCGGGGAGCTTACCATCGAGCTGGTCCGCAAAATGCAGCAACAGCACAGCTGAGAGCAGCATCTCGTCGTAACTGGCAGAGGGCCCGTTGAGGCGGTCGATGAGCAGAGTGATGCAGCGCTCATATGCTGCCTCTGCAATGACCTTGTTTCTGCGATGGCGCGCCGCAAAGCACAGGACTGCGTTGCAAAGAATTGGGCATTCCCTGGCCTTCTCCGACACGCTCAGCGTGAATAGGCGTGCGGCGTTGGTGCAGTCCAGCCAGCGACCGAGGTGCGTCGTGAAGTGGTGGAAGAGTAGCGCCTCATCATATGTGAGCGCGATAGGCATATGTGAATGGTCCTTTATACATATATTGGCCGTGGAGAGGTTTGAGCATGGACCCTGCAGCGGTGTTGCCGAATACCGGGCGCGTCTGAAGCAGAAGGAGCAACCGTGGAAGAGTGTCGAACAGTGTCGTAGTCTTACTCCAGACAGTCTTTGTGAATAACGGCGTTCCAGTCACTCCCTGATGTTGATTTAGTCTATGGTAGTGTCCATCCAACACAAGGAACCGAACTGGGGGCTCTAATGACTGACGTGTTGTCAAGGAACTGATACCATACAAGGACGATGATGACTATGTTCGTACGGTATGCCTGCCTCTAGCTTACTAACTCATCGATAACCTAGTGCAGGGGCGTGCTTTTGTAGCTGGAATGATACGTATGAGATCATAATGGACAGGTAACCCGCCTCGGGCCGAACGCGAGTGAAAATGAAGACTAGCAGCAATGGCTTGGTTGACGCTGATTAGTTCATTGTGCCGGATATTTATACCGAGACGCCAAAGCTTAGAGCGACGTATGCAGATCAGATTCGAGCAAGATTCCTTTCAAGAAGTACAAGGGGGCCTGAGCGGACGGGAACACGAGCGTGCTTGCACTAAGCATCTAGTGATCTTTACAAGGGAAAAAGCCCTGGTGTGGCAAAATCGTATTCCAGTCCGTTCGTGCACCCCCTTGTAATCAAACGAAGTTCGCGCTAGTCTTTAGTAAGTAAGACGAGGATATTCAATAACTGAGGCAAAAGATATATACAACGCGTTAGACAACTGCCTAATATCGCCCACTATCTCTGCTTTACGCGGTATGTATGCTAAAATGCTGCTATGTGTCCGTCTTCTCATAGAATGGTCTGCTTAGTGGTACATAGCTGCTATAAACACACTTACTCTTGCATAACGCAGTACTTAGCATCTGTAGCCATTTCAAAGGCACATTCTTGTAGAAGAGGAGCAGCGCCACCGTCGCTTTTGTACTAAAGACTTCTCTGTAGCAATTTTTGGCTCAAAAACCTGTCGTTAGACAACAAACCTTCCACCGCTCTCGCACCCACGCAAGTGAAGAGCAGCACGCGTCCTTGAAGCTCAAACTTGCGAGCTACATATACGTAGCGTGGTCAAGGACCGACAGGATGTCTTTGCATCAACACATACAGTAGGTGAAAAAAAAGTGTCTATTAGCGAGAGAGGAAAAGACGTGACACCTAAGAAATGCATAGACCCTCTCTTGTCCTGCGGAGAAAGCGGAGCACAAGCGCGCAATTCTCAGAATTCCAGGAGGTGGTCACGGCAGGTATAGCATGTCTAGCAAGAAGAAAAGTATCGGAAAACCTACAACATTATTCACCAACAGTGGAACAGCGACCGAGATCCGTTGAATACCTCCAAACAGCTCTAGCATCCGATTCTTGCAACATGAGAAACCCTGTCATTGAACACCTCGACAGGCACTCATCAACGAAAAGGTACAAACCCCTTAGCAAAACACCGCCCCCTCGAACACTGCACCCCCGTACACCTCCCACGGAAAGCATACCACCCATCCCCATTCACACACTCAAAGAAACTCTCCCTACAGTTGCGCAAACACTCGCAGCCTGTGTAATCGCACAGCTGGCAGCCACTGGCATGTGTGTCGCGGCAGTACTGGAGGGTGAGTTGGTAGAGGTCGTAGCCTGGTATTATATGGTTAACTCGGTGGGTTGTGGAACGAGGAGGGGAGGGAAGTACCTAGAGCAGCGATGTCGGCAAAACAGTATAGTTCGCCCTTTTTGCACTTCTCGTACTGGAATAGTTGGGTCGTTGCGTTTCCTTCGTTTGCGGAGCGCTGGGTTGGGGATAGTAGAGAGGCGGAGGTGGAAGTATCTGCCGGTGCAGCTCGACATACCGCCAGCGCCGCTGCAGCAATAACGGCCCGCTCGAACGCGGACAGGGTGTGCATGGCCACTTCTTTTTACTGATTCTTAGTCAGTCGATTGGAGATTTTCTTCCTTTCCGTCTTCGAGACTGCAGATGTTGAGTAAATCCCGAAAGAACTGAATATCCGGGTGTGTGTCTTAAGCATATATACTCTCTGGCCACGGCCTGCTGACTTGCAAATGGTTAGCAAACAAATATAGTGCGGCGTATCAAGTGTATGTGTATGTAAAATCGTCATCGGTGTAGCATGGCATGGTAGCAAACACCCCGTACCACTGCGTCTTGATAGTGACAAATTAATATGATCGAGCAGTTTGGCTGCGTGATGTGTTGTCGTGTCCTATTATGTCCCTCTAACCGACGAGGTGGCGGTATACACAGACCCATACAGACAAGACGGATACAAACCCAACCCAACCAAGGCCATGACAAGACAAATAGCACAGTGTTCAGTAGCCATGCCAGTATCAGTACCATGTAGTATTCATTGTACGACGCGATGTCATCTACCACTACCACCACTACACTGCACCACCACATGCATAAACCCATCCACAACCTTTCCCCAGTCTCTGACTCTCAATCCGACACCCGACTCTGAACACAAGGCCAGCACGCAGTGTTTGCGGACTGGTAAAAGACAACCAAACAACAAACAACAATGCACGACACAATATGACACAGCCACGACCCGACACAACTACACCCATGATCTAAAAAAATCTAAAAAATCTGCCGAGTGACCACTAAACCACCACACTACCACACGACATAATACACAGTCCAGCATCCAGCGCGTAGTGTAAAGTTCGCAACCCCAGTAACCAGAACGGTAGGGCACGCGGTAACTAAATATAAGCGAAGATACAGAAAACAGATTACAAAGAATTTTTTTCCTCATGCAAATTAGCATTTTCATAACACGACATGACGCGGCGTGCAAGACAGGATAGGGCAGGATAGGATATAGAAGGCACGAAGACGCGAACTGAAACAAGAAGAAATAAAATGTAGTAAAATGTAGTAAAATGAAATAAAATGAAATCAAATGAAATCAAATGAAATAAAACAACCACTCCAAATTAGAGAAGAGTCACGTGGGAGGACAACAACAATACTGGTTTTGCACAATAGAGTATCTATCTAGCGGTTCCAGATCCGAATCGTGAGATCAGGCAACGCTGCGACATAGGTAACGAACACATCCAACAGTCACGATACGCGCAACACGAATAACAGAAGCGGTTATAGGGGGCGATGAATAGCTTAGTAGCGAGCAAATGAATACCTGGTAGGTAGTAGTAGTAGTAGTAGTAGTAGTAATAGTAGTAGGTAGTAGGCTCTGCCTCTTTTTCTCTCCTAGGGCTATCTATGCTGATGTTATGAAGATGTCACTATCTATAATAATTTCAATTTCAAATTCAATACGGAACTTGATCTCTTTTATTCATCTGCTCTTCCACACTGCTCTATAGACGGGGATATCTCCATCTTGATCGCACCTACTACGTACCTACCTACTTACCTACCTAGCTAGCTAGCCTGAATAATGGAACAAATCTAACTCGTATCCTAATACCCCTGTACTACGCGCTACGCTTCGCACTACGCACCACGCACCACGCACTTCTACTACCTACCAGAAAAAACAAACAAACAAACAAACAAGGGGTAACATCGACATCATCATCAACGACAACAACAATAACAACAAAAGTGCTCAAAAGAACAGGGAAAAAAAAACAAGAAAAACAAAGAGCCAACAAACACCACACATGCCATGCAAATACGCGCGCGCGCTGTAAAGCCATAACCATAACGGGCCATGTCTTCATCATTTACGCGTCCGCACGACGATTTATGCCGACGATTCATGCCACGTATGGGTACTCGGTCGTACCGTCCGCTCATGTCATCGACCCGACCCAACCCATTCACGCCACCGATTCGTGCCATCCCGTGCAGGCATCCTACACGACGCACCCCGCCCCAGCAAAGAGGCAGCCTACATCTAGGCTAGGGCCAGTGTACGGACTCACACCAACACCCACTCACTCCCCCTCTTGATAAACTTATCCAGCAAGAGCGTAACATCACTAAGAACAAAGCGACAGACATAGAAGCCGAAGAACTCGGCAGCGTGGCGGGACGAAAGCTCCAGCCCGACGTGCGTGGGCGACGAGTGCTTGAGGCCCGGGTCTTCGACTTGGCGGGCGATTTGGTCTGCGGGAGCGTTAGAGGGGTGTTTGAAAGCGGGTAGTGGGATGGGAGTGGTACCGAGGATTTGAGCAGAGTCGAAGAGCCGCGCTAGACTGCTCATGTAACCCGAGTTGGGGCCCTCAAAGGTCAGGCCGGATGTGTCTCGTTTCGCGAATCGAAGGGAGGGGAGGCTGGTCATGGGTACAGATGCCATGTTGAGCGAGTCTTTGGGCACATCGCCGTTGCTGATCTTGGGCCCTGCCAGGGCGGCGAGGTTCACGCCTGAGTTCTTGCTCCGCAGCTTGCGCCATGACGAGAGATAGCTCTTGCCCTGCGCTACGGCACGGCTGGTGCTGTTGTCCTGCGAGCTGTACATGCTCCTTATGCCGTCTCCCGAGGCTGCGCCTTCGCCGACCGTGGTCGCGTCTTTGAACATGGTCGATGCGCTCTGCACGCCCACCTCATTCCCGAGCTTCTTCGCAAGCTGTGTCTGCACCTGGTCGAGCACGACCTCAAAGGCTTGCATCTCCTCGAGCACCGTATCTGCATCGAGCGTGTCCATGGACGCCATCTTTTGCAGCGCTGCGGTGAGGAGATCGCAGTTGGCAATCTTGTCTTCGACGTTTTTGATCTTTACGCCTTTTACCCGCCAGACATCACGTGGGATGAAGAGTTTCGTCGACAGGTAGCCGCCGCGAGGATGCACGATTGTCTGGTAGAAGCAGCGCATCAGCCAGAATGGCCGCAGAAGGTACGTATCCGGACATGGCTCCAGAGGTATGGGAGCGTTGGCTACAGCCGGACTGGGTGAGCCTGGCGAGAAGGGCGAATGGATGTCGCTCTCGAACAGATGCATTCCACCGCTTAGCAGTCCGTCGACGTTGAATGGGGAGACCTGGGGTGGGCAGTGGCGCAATATTGGCAACGCTCGGCTTGCGGCCGGTGAGGGAGAAGGTTGTACTCAGTGGTGTGCCTACTGAGGCATCCGAGCCATCTGGACTCGATATAGAGAGTGTTCTTTGCTTCAGGCTGAGTGACGACTTGTTCTTCCTGATGCCATGGGCAGATGGTTTGGCACCCTTGGGCGAACCCGGTACTCCAAGACCCGACTCGTTCGAGAGGCCATGGGGCAGGACGGGCGTGGCCGGCGAAATGGTTGCGGTTGTGTCCGCGGGGCTAGGGAGCGCAGGCAGCGGTGAGGGAGCCGCGAGACCCGTGTGTTGAGGCACTTGTGGCAGGGCTGGCGCTTTGGACGTTGGCTCTAAGGTGGTTTGCGTGCCGCTGAACAAAGTTGCGGCGGCAGACTTGGGCAGCAGCGGGGCATCGAGGGGTGAGTTCTTCGCAGGCACCGGAGGTTTCTCCGTATGTGGTGGTGCAGAAACCGTGGGCAGGGATGTTTCGATCTTTAACGTCTTAGCGTTCTGTCCTGACAACCTCCGGCTCCTTACAGAGGCGGTATCTTTGGTCGCGGTAGTGGGTCGTGGCGTGATGTCGGGATCAATGGATTGCGATGCTTGGAGCTCCGAGACCGAAGGTAGGGCATCTGCGGGTGTAGGGGGAAGGGCTGGCAGTGCACCAGAGGGAGCAGGCACCGGCGGAGGACAGTGTAACGGCAGTGGCTTGGAGGCTAGCGGCTGCATGCCCTCTGCAACTGTGGAGAGGGAGGTTCCCCCTGTGGTCCTGTGTGAAGAGACTGAGCTGTTATAAGCGGAAAAGCCGCTGGAATCTGATTGCCGCGGCAACGACGACTTGGTCTGCAAGTCAAAGTCGAAGCCATCAAGCATGTACTCTCTGGTCATTTCGTCCAGCAGGCGTTCCTCTTCTTCGGCCTCGTCATTGAGCGTCAGCTCAGCGCTCTCTCGCACGTGCGGTAATGTGTCGTTCTGGAGCTGGGTCTCTTTGAAGCGGTACTTTGCAGCCGCAACAGCTTCTTCGCGCTCCGCTTCTCGCACCCTCTCCTTGGCCAGCTCCACATTCCTCAGTTTGGTCGAGATGACTTGATCGGGTGCGATGCTCTCGTGATGGAACGGTTCGAAGCCATCGTCGTAGGCGGCTTCGACTGCGGCGTCGAGGGCGGCATCAAACTCGGCTTCTGTGGCTCCGCTTGCGTTCCTCATGTGTTTTCGACGAAGTCCACCAGGAGATAGCGAGCGTGTCGAAGAGGAGCACGAGGAGCCTCCAGATTCGTCGATGGTGTCGAGCCACGACGTCGACTCATTGCTATGGACGCGCTGATGCCTGGACGGTGCAGGTTGCTGTGGCTGGAGCCACTTTTGCGAATCGAACGAGTCTTTGGGTAGTGTGGCGCTGAACAAGGGCGACTTGGATCGTTTCGGTGATAGAGGGGGAGGCATGTACGAGCGGTCCATGGGTGAATCGAGTGCAACGGGCATGGTGGGGCCTGCTAACCGCCCGGGCGGCGGCTGCAGGGTGAAATGGGAAGTCTGCATGTTTCTTTGGACATCACGAATCGCTGTGCTGATGACCGACTCACGTGGACCTGTGAACTCGGGCTTGCGGAGAGGGAGTTGGTGCGCTGGGGGCGGCTCTGGGTCTTTGAGGGGCAGATGTTCAGCAGAAGGCTCATTGGGAATTCTGATGGTGGCCGCGGTGTGGATGACGGGAGGACCGTCTTGGTCGTCCCTGTCGTCGTCGTTGTCGTTGTTGTTGTTGTTGTTGTCGTTGTTGTTGTTGTTGTCGTTGTTGTTGTTGTTGTCGTTGTTGTTGTTGTTGTCGTTGTTGTTGTTGGTGTTGTTGTTGTTGTTGTTGTTGTTGTTGTTGTTGTTGTTGTTGTTGTTGTTGTCGTCGTCGTCATCACCGTCGTCGTCGTCGTCGTCGTCGTCGTCGCCTTCGAGCAACATGGAGCGCTGCTCGTCAAGCGATTCACCGCTCATGGGCCGCGCGGGAAGGGATTTCCCACTGCCGTGTGTATAGCCAGGGTCGAGGCGACGGAGCTCCTCGATGCGGTTGGTGTAGGTCACGCGCTGGCGGGGTTAGCATATGTGGGCAGGTGCAGCCAGCCGTGTGATGGAGAAAAAGAGAGGGAGGCGGGCTGCTACTCACAATGGCGTCGAGCTTGCGCCTGTCCTCGTCCTGGGAGCTGCGGATCATGACCTGCTGGAGGAGCTTGCAAGCGTCCTCATAGGCCTCCATGGCGCCCTCGAAGTTCTGTGCATTGTCGAGCAGGACGGCCGTGTTGGCCTTTTGCAGGGCGCGGGACAGCATCGTCTTCTTGTCCTTTTCGCGGCGCTCCCGCGTGCGGGGCAGCGAGTCGTGGTGGGCGTCGTCAGGCCTGGGGCGGTCCCTGGTGGGGCTTCTGTAGTGGGCCCTGCTGTCGCTGCGGCGGTGCGTGTCCCTGCTCTCGGACCGCTGGTGGTCGCGCGAGTGGGAGCGGGCGTGTCCGGCGCTGTGGGGGGCCTTTGCAGCGTGTCTCGTGTGGAGGCAGCGGGGGCGCGGGTGGCAGACGGGAGTCGTGGCGCGGCAGGGGCGGGGGCGTGGGTTGGGTGCTGGTCGGTGGGCGCGAGAATGACGGGCGAGGCCAGGGGCGAGGGGCCCAGGGGTCTGTCGAGGTTTGTGCGCGAGGGCGGGGGTGGGGGGTCAGGGGAGTGCGGGGCTTGAGATTGAAGTAGTCGGTGGGCTGGACGGAGGAGAGGATGCTGGGGGTGAAGAGGCCGGCGGTGGAGGGCGAGTTTGCGGTCGAGGCGCTCTTGGGGGAGCTGGAGCTGGGGTCGTAGACGGTGGCGGGCAGGAGCATGGGCGGCAGGGTGGGCAATTGAGGGGCGCGGTGGGCGGCACTCGAGCGGCGTCGCGAGCGCGGCGAGTCGGCAGAGGGTGGTGGTGGTTGTGGTTGTGGTTGTGGTTGTTGTGGTTGTGGGTGTGCGGGTGGTTGTGTGGGGGTCTCCGCGGTGGTGGAGGGACTCTCACTCGCAGCACTCGCAGCACTCGCAGCGCGGACATGGCCCTCGCTGACGGAGGCGGTGCGCGACTGGTGACGGAGCGACGAGTCCAGCTTCATGGTACGCTCTGCACGCTGGACTTCAGCCGGGTGGTCGAGAGCGAGTGCGGAGGCGGCTCTCCAAATGTCTCAGGCCAAGCCGTGGTTAATGCACAGCGGATGCAGGCATGGCGCCTCGGTGCAGGAACGCGCTGGGCGGCGGCGTGCGGTGCGGTGCGGTGCGGTGCTGGCGTGTCGACAACAGAACAGGGCAGCCGTCCTGGTGCGGGCGGGTTGCGATGCTCCCCTCAACGCGAGCGCTATGGTGAAGGAGACGAGGAGCCCGTGTGAATCGGTGGAGAGCGCCAAGTCGTCGCGAGACAGCGCCGGACGGGCGACGGGAGCCTCCAGGGGCCGCTAGAGTCTCTCTGCGCTGCATGCTACACGCTGCCCTGTGCCCTGTGCCTGTGCCCTGCCCTGTGCAGTGTGCACACACCACCCCGGCGATGCTCGATGCGCTCAACTCTCAAACACGATCCGAGAGCCTGACGGGGCTAGCCAGACCCACTGCCCCCATGTCGCCGCGGACCCACAGCACCTGCCTGTAGACTGCACTATCACCTATGTAGACTGTACACTGTAGACGGTAGACGGTAGACGGTAGTACGCCGAGTATCACGACATGCCCTAGCGACCCATCTCACCCACACGACGAGAGCCTCTGCCAGCTATCCTGCCAGTCCTGTCATGCACCCCAGCCGCCAGCCTCACCCCGCCAGCCTCACCCCGCCTTGCTGCATCGCTGCATCGACGCTCGCCTGCAGCTCCCTGGCCGCCGAACGCCCTTGCCCCGCTTGCACAGCTTGCCGCTCCACTGCATGTCAGGGTCCAGTCCAGCTTTCTCCTGAACACGTCCCCTCTATCCAAAAAACAAAATAAAAATAAAACACCACCACCACTTCCACCACCACCACCACTATCCAGCAACTCGATTTCCCTCTCGTCTGACACTGACTGACATGCCCATCCACGCAACCCTCTCTTCCAGCACCCTCTCTTCCAGCACCCTCCCAGCACGGCCCCGACACCGTCGCGCAGGCGCAATTGCACACACAGCACATGAGCAGCAACTGCAGCCGAAGATCGCAATTCGTGCCTGATTCATGTCTGTCTGCCGTAAAACGGCCATGAGCCACCCACCGTCTACCTACACACAGGGCCATCGCCCAAGCGTTACGACTGCCTCGGCTGCAGCCTGCGTACGGTAGGCGAACCATGCCCGCCTCCTGTTTGGCTTGTACGTTGGTCCCGTTTCATGCACGGCCCTTCTCGCCTCGTGATCCTGCCGCTGCCTCGTTGCTACGGGCAAGCGAAGACGGATCGTCCTGACTAAGCGAGCCTGCATACCTACACTTGGGAACCTGCCTGCTTTTTTTTTTTTTTTTTTTTTTTTCCAGTCTCTCCCTCCTTCCTGCTGTGGGCTCATGAAAACGGTTAGAATCCATCTATCCAGTTGCGCATCCATTCACACCATGTAGATAAGTAGGTAAGTAGGTAGATAAGTAGGTAAGTAGGTAGGCAAGTAGGTAGGTAGGTAGGTAGGTAGATAACCATGTATACAAGTATGCATGTAGGCATACATGTCACCAGCATGGTTACCGCGTGTGCGACTAGAATCACGGGGACGACTCATGCATGCATCACGCAGTGGTAGGGGAAGAACAACTACAAAACCCCCTTGAGGGAGGAGGTAGGTCGGGTATGTCTCTTATGCAATTCTGTCTGTTATCGTGCATCTGCCCGTGTCCCTGGGGGACAGCGGTAATTTTGGTCGGGTAGGGTCCTCGACGTCGTCCAATCTTGACGACACTGCCGTGGGTCTTGCGCTCCCATCTTCATCACCGACTTGCTGCCGTCTTTCGTCTCACATGTCGACCATGATGTCTTCCTCGACACCGTCGTCCCATGCCGTGTCCATGGCGTCGCCCGACGCACCTTGTCTCTTTTGCTGCCGCTTCAGGTTCTCGATAAACTCCTTGGTCAGCGTTAGCCGGTAGTCGGCGTCTCTGACCTGGTCTGCCAACGCGTTCGTTCGCAGCGTCTGCTCAAAGAGCGCCTGCTGTTGTTGCTTCTCCGACTTGGCGAGCGGCCCCTGTGTGGGGTCGAGGTAGAAACGCAGCACGATGCCCGCCTCTGCTTTGTCTGTCTGCTCCAGCCGCGCATTCAGGTACCCCTCTGATGAGCGCTTCGAGATACTGTGCTGTTTCCTCGGCGCTACCACCCACGTTTCTGGCAATGTTGGATACCGGCATCGCCGAGAACGTCCGCGCCAGTCGCAGCACGTAGGCTCTCATTTGGCTGTCTAGCACGGCTTTCACGAGCCCGGTGTTGCCGTCCTGTTGATGTTAGCGTTCGTCAGGTCTACACGCACTGCATAAACGTACCTCTGCCCATATCTGAGCGCCCGCGTTGACCTGCACCTTTAGCTTCGACATGTTGCTTAGTTGTGTGTAGGCCTCTGCCACGGCCTCATATGCCTTGGAAGCAGATCTGACTTGCTTCATGGCCGTTGCGTTGGCTGACCGCGGCATGTTCTTAGCATCCCCAGACACCAGACAGCTCAGAAGTACCCACTTCTTGTAGGCCTCCAGCATCAGCCCGTTGGCTACGTTGGCCGACGGCATGACCAGAACGTGCTCGAGCAAGTGCAGTGCTTTTGTGAAGTGTCGCAGACCAAGATACGCCATAGCCCCGAGGATGTAATACTCCTGCACGTCTGCAAAGGCGACCCTGCCCGTGTGGCCTGAGTTGCGGTGGATATATTCTCCACTGCGCGCAACGTCCGCACAGGGGACCGAGTATTCGAAGCCCTCGCGGACGACTGCGGGTATCTGCGAGGGCAGACTGTGAATGTAGTTGTCGAGGATGGGTTCGGCGGCGGCGTACGAACGGGTTTCGAGACACAGCCGGATCAAGTCGACGTGTGTGGAGGTGAAGGTGCCTGTGGTAGGATCGAGGCGGATCATGGCTGAGCGAATGGGCGCAATAGCGAGGCTGGGCTGCGACAAGCATCAGTAACACGCTCGAGTTCACGCAGTGGCGTGCATGAACATACAGATCCCGCGTTGCGTGCAAGCGGCTCGACGTAGTCGACCACCTTCTTCCACTCGTGCCCCGCATACCGCATCTGTATGGGATCGAACGTCTCCAAGAACAGCACCGTCTTGTTCCACAGTGCACCGCCCGGCTGCACTGAATCTGGCAGGGTCTTCCTATCGACGGCGGCGGCGAGGCGGTGGCGGAGGGCGAAGACGTACGCTATTGAGTTGACTGCGGGGTTGAGTATCTGCCTGAGTTAGTTTGTGCCCAGAGCGACTGGCAAGGTCAACCTACGTCAAGCACATCTTCCGGTGTGTCTGCTCCCTTCAGCCATTGTGGCGCTGCGATGCCGGTGAGCTGTATGACGAACTGCCGCGCGGCTTGATCGTACTTCTGGCGCGATTTCAGTTCCACGGCCTCGGGCTGAAACTGGAGTAGTGATGTGGTGAGATCGGCCGTCATCGTCGCGTCGGTGTGGTGGCCTGTCGTGGTGGAGGCGGCGGCGTTGTGGGGAGACGGCGATGTGGGGTGTTTGGCCGCCTGTTGTCGATGTACTGTGTACGCCCGCCTAATGGTTGGCTTGCGAGTAACCTGTCGAGCCTAATCGAGTCGCACGATCCCAAACAAGACTGAGCAGCTATTTTCGAAGAACTCGCTGCGGGACGACAATCGTCAAGTGACGTTGGTCTGAGGTGAGCACCAAGCTCCCGCAAGGCTGCCATGTTGTCGAGCATGGGCCAACAGCTATGACGGTAGCTTGTCGGTCTGCACTCCACCAAACACATCCTTTCTACATTTCACCACAACGTCAAACACCAAGTTTTACTCTTTCGCAACACGAGGGCTGTAATTCCATCGTGTCTGAAAAAAATTCTTAACATGAGCTCGTAGGTATCATTTCCCTTGCAAGCACTCCAACGCCAGAACCGTCTAGACAACCAAATCACAATCATCTCCTCTTCACAGCCTCCTCCATCTTCCGGACCAGCGCCTTCAGCCCAATCCCCTTTTCACAATTACTCTCCAGATAGGCCTCCATCTTCTCCCGGACCTCCCGCATCCCCTTCAGTACCGGCAGTCTCTTGCCCTCCTCGCCCTCCATGTGCATCAGCGGGTTCAGTAACAGATCCAAACACTCGTGCCAAATCTCTGTCTGCCAGTACCTCTTGAGACTCTCTTTGATCTTGTACGTCTTCGTCGCCCCCGCACCGAGTGTTGCCCCGCGCTCGGCCACGGTGGATATGTATTTTCCGAAGAGGAGGTTGTGCACGATGCCAGCTAGGCCGTGGTAGTCAATCTGATATGTCCAGGGGCGCAGCTCGCGCATCTCCGCACAGTCGGCTTCGGTTGTGGGCCAGTCGGCGATGAACTGCACGTCTGACTTGAATGCCTTCATGTCGATACCGCGGCCAAAGTCGATGAGAGAGATGCCCTTGGATGCCCAGCCGTCACGGCCATCGCGCTGGTACACCGAGTCCCATTCGCCTTTCTGTAGCGCATCAAAGCGGACGAGGATGTTGTCTGCTTTGAGATCGCCGTGAATGATCCCTTTGGCGTGGAGCGCTTCCACGGTGCGGAAAAGTTCAATGGTAAAGAACATGGCTAGTTGTTCGTCCATGACGCCATTCTCGGCTCGGGCGATGTTGACAAGGTCCAAGAGGGTGCCTTGATCCCGGAACTCTTCGACAAGATAACATTCGTCCCTGAAGACGTGCATTTCATAGGCGTCGACGATCGAATCAGACGCTCGCGATACACCGAGGCGGTGCTTTGCCTGCCGCATGATGTAGAACTCCCACGCTGTGGGAGGGTCCTCCATCTTCAGCGCTTCGAGAGGCTGGCGCTTGAGACTGAATTCGCCCTTGCCCATCTGCACAGGCCCATTCTCGTCCTGCTCTTCGTCGTTCAGTGTGCTTTCGATGAGGTACACGGGCGCAAACGCTCCTTTGCCAAGTTCCCGTTTGACGGTGAAGGTCCGATCTGATCCCTCAAACCTGAGCTTAGGTGGCGCAGCCAAGTTTGTTATTGTCTTGTCCTGAGCATTGTTCTTCATCTTTGATACTGTCTTGGTATACTTTCGGATCTCAAGACCCTTTCCACTGACTGCCTCTGTATCCGCAAAGTATCCATCGTAGCTATCGAGTGGTGGCTGGATCTCTTGTAAGATGGTGTTGCGAATAACCTCGTCTACCGGGTTACATTGGGTATCCTTGATAATGGGTCCTGTTGGCTTTGGATCTCTGAACACAGCAGGCTTTGCCGCCAAAGCCTTCCGCTGCGGTTCCTCGATGGGCTCACTCATGAATGGCTTCGAGTCTCGAAGGGACAGCTTCGTAATCTTGCCTGGACCATCAATAGCTTGGCTAAGGAAGTCCTGAGAGGGGCTGCTGCCAGGCTCACCATCATCTTCGTCCTCGAATATGATCAGGTCGCCCTTTGATCGTGAGGGCGTCTTGGCGTTCAGTTGTTCCTTCTGAGCGTAAGCAGTTGCAAAACCCAATGATGATTCAGTCTTCTCAACAATAGGGGTCATAAAGGGCAGGCGGTTGTTCGCGGCCTGCACTGGATCTCGGTACGGCCTCATGGGATAGCCATGGTCTTCTGGGGGATGGGGACGAAGCGAGTAGGCAGTGACGCTGGTGCATCTGGTGATGTAGGGGTGGTCACCTCAGGCTTATGCTGCTCTCCTGTGTGTACCAATGGATGCGACACTTCTTCGAAAGACTCGTCTGCCGAATGTTCAGAGCCGTCGTTAGAGTGGGCATCATCGTTGTCGTCCTCCTCGCTACTTTCTTTTGCGGCATCTTTATTCTCAGTGAGATCAGACCAGGCTGAAACACTTCCGACATCGGTGTTGTCGACCTCACTGCCATCGTCGGAATCGTTATCACCTATTACCGTCCCCAGGGTGAAGTCTCCGCCAACCGTCGTCTCGTCACCAAACTCGCTGCGGGTGGCTGTGCTCTCTGCGCCACTTGTGTAGTCACTCTCGTCATCGTCACTACTAACCTCTTCGCTTTGGGTTTCTGCAACCTCCTCCTCGGGTTTCTTCAGCGGCTGGTTAAAGATCTCGTAGATATCATCCATCGCCTCTTTTGTGTGAAGAGTCATGGTAACCTCTCGACCGCCCTTTTTCCTGCGAACTTTTGACTTCTTAGATGGAGAGTCTAGCTTGGCTTGGACTGATACACGTCAGAAAAGACTCGCCTAGTGCTCTTGCCGTACTCACTCGTTTGTGTCTCTCCACTAATCTCTTTGACGTCTAGGACCTGGATCTTTCGGGTACGATTCGCGCGCTCTTCCTTTCGTGCTTTCTTTGCCGCTCTCGCCTTCTCAACGTCGGCTTGCGAAGGAGGTCTGTTCTCATCGTCGCCAGCCAGCACGCCATCTTCGCCGCCTTTGAGAGGTACAGTCTGTGGCTTTGAAGGTTTTTGGGCGCCTTGTTTGGGCGCTAGAGGCTCTTGCTTCGGTGCCAGCGGTGCGGGCTTGGGCTTAGGCAACTGTGCAGCAGCAGCAGCCTCCTCGGCGAGCTTCCTGGCTTGCTCTTGTTCCTCGCGACGAATAGCTGCCCAGTCACGAGCAAGCCAGCCTCTGTGTCTCGCCCGTAGCTCCTCGAACGAAAACTCTACTGACATTGGATCTTCATGGTTAGGATATACTTGCTCCAAGTCAACAAATACAACCTCGACTCTGCCTGTCTTTGGGTTGACAGCCTGTAGCTGTTCACGCAGCGGGTGGGGTTTGGAGATGTCGTCATCAAAATATGATTTGGTCTGAATACATAGGGCAAACGCCAACCAATTAGTCCTGTGATCGTAAATATGTGAAGAGGGACATGCAGGCTGTGAACTCACCTCATCCTTGAAAATCATCATCTTGCCTGCGCCTTTGTTCGTCTTCCCAGCCTTCAATGTCTCACCAGCCCAAGGTCGAGCTTCCTGTGCATTCTCCTTCTTGCGATCTGCCACGGTTCCAATGCTGTCCCAGCCTTTGCCGCTCCCACTCGAGCTTGTCCTCGCTGGCTCGCCCTCGTCCGAGAAGATGGCCATCTTTGGCTTGCCGGATTTCGGCTTGGCTGCCTTGGGCTGGCTCTGCGTCTGCGGTTCAGGAGATGCAGGGGCGAACGGATCAACCTTTGCCGCCAGAGCCGGTCTAAGGGCGGGCAAGGCAGGGCTCGAAGGCTCGGGGATGCCCTGTGGCCGGCTTTCGAAGCGGTGCTGGAATTCGCCGTATTTGCGGACCAGGCGCTCAGTTGGCCGTGCCTCGCGCTCAATGCCCATGTTGTAGATCTCCTCGGCCTGCGAGAAGCGCCCGGCCCCCTCAAGCCAGGCTGCAAACTCCTCGTAGTATAGCGCCAGTCCCTCGCCGATGTTGTGTCGCGCAAGGAATCTGAAGACCTCCTGCGGTGTGTCGGAGAAGAGTCTGATGTAGTGCAGCCAAAGCTTCAGATAGCGGGGGTCGTTCTTGTAGTGTGTAGACGACTGGAAGGCTTTTGTCGCGCGCTCGAGGAGTGGACACAGCTGTGACTGCTTGTCATTCTGTGCAGAGGGGTATGCGTCCAGCGTCCACTTGACGTATCGGTCGTAGATGTCGAGCGGGTCGTCTGAGTCGTCGATGTTCATGAGTTCCTTTTCGAACTCTAGCCGCATAGCACTATGCGCATCTTGTGACTGCAGCGGCGACGGTGCGTGTCCTGGCTTGGCTCCCAGGGGCGGTGTGTAAAGCTGTGCGAGTGCTCTGGCAGAGCGGCCGCTGGGAATAGCCTGAATGTTTTCCTTTGAGTTTTCGATGACCTCGAAGTCGACAATGTCGTCGGAGCCCATGACGCCGGTGGGTATCTCAAGAAAAAAAAAGAATTCAAAAACCAATGTACAGAAAAGCCCCAGTGCCTTGGCAGGTGTCGTTGTCGTCGAGGCAGAAAGATGCGCGTGTATCGATGGTCGGGCGGGGCTCTTGTGTTGCACCGCACTCCCGCCCGCGCTTTCCCCTATTAGTAGCGTTGCTAGGGCAACAACAATTACCTTGCGCCCACCATGTGGACTCCCCCAACCGAAGCTTTTCCAGAGTACAGACAAAGCAGATTTAGCAAAGTCATGTTTGTTCATAGACCCAGTGTGGTTGTAGTCTTTGGGGGCGACATTACCTGGGCTTGGTGCAGACAGATTCTTCAAGTAGCATTCTGAATCACGAGACCGACCATGGAGATGAACAGTGAGAAGAATGACATCCCAACTGGTATTCTGGACCAATCTCAAATATGTGTAACGACCCTCAACGCCAGGCCTATCGCCACGTGTATCGCCACGCGTATTGCCACGCGTATATCTAAACCCAATCTCATCCAAAGCAACAGTCCCATGGTAATTAAGATGCGCAATTGTAACCACCAACGCCAAATACACATCCCACGACTTCCTGACACGACATACATCAGACAATACCATACACCCTCTTTGCGATCATATAACAAAGGAGACCGAAGCCAACAAGACCTCCGGTAATGCCAAAGAACCAGTTGAGATTTTCGACATCCTGGCCAGGAACGATACAGTTCATACCCCAGATACCGGTAACGACGTTCATCGGCAGCACAATGGTACCCAGAACCGTCAGCTTGCCGAGGATATCCGATGTCTGTTCCTGACGCTCGTTCATGCGGATGTTGATTTGCGCAAGGTAGTTGCTGTGCGCGCGGGACAAAAGGCTGTAGTCATGGTTAGCAAAGCTCTCGCAAATCTGAATGACAACAGCTTACTTTTCGTAATGACTCAGATTGCCCGTCATGGTGACAATGTGATCCTGGATATCACCCAAATACATGCCGATCTCGTTACGAGGTGCAATATCCCAGTGCTCGTTGCACCGCTTTGCGAAACCCTTGATGACATCGGCCTTATTACCCAGCAGGCGATACAAACTCATAACCTTCTTCCTGCACTCGCCGACACGACGAAGCATATCACGCCCGCTCTTCTCCTTGCCCTGCTTCTCGTCGTACTCGTCCGAGTCCGAGCTGTCCTCATCGTCAGCGTTGTGGAGGCGCAGGATGGCTTCGTCAATATCATCGACTTCCTCCTCGATGCTTTGGATCATAGGTGCGTATGCGTCGGTAATGTCGTCAATCATGGCATACGAGATCCAGTCGGGCGAAAGAACCAGGTAGTCAGACAACTGCCGAATGCGACGGCGTACGTTGGCGGGGTGGGGTGTCATGGAGAAGTGGAAGCTGATTACGCCTTCTCGGAAGACGACAATATACAGGTTGACAGGCTCCAGGTAATCCTCGCTGTTCTGGTCTTGCTCGAAGGTACGGTAGTTGATGAAGTAGTAATGCTTGAACAGCTCCACCTTTTCCCGCTGCTCCTGCATCAAAATGTCTTCAGAAGTCAATGGGTGAATGCCAAATGTCTTGGAGATGACCTTCATTTCAGTCTCGGTGGGCGACATGACATCAAGCCACCACGCAGGTCGTGGGCCATAACGCTTCTGTTGGTCGTCCTTGGCTTTGGGCTCTTCTACCGGTGGACGCGGGGTGCTCGTACGCGTCTGGTCGTCAGAAGAGGTCTTGTCGGTTGTGTTGTTGGGTGGGGATCTTGTTGTGGTCCTGGAGTTGCCGTTTGTGATTGTATTTGGGCGCGGCATGTCCTCGGTATCTGAATCGTCGTCACTGCTGTCTTCAAGGACGACAGGTTCTGGGATGAAAAGGTCTCTGAAGGACTGTCCAGGCTGTAGGAGCTCGCTGATTGTCTGACTGTGGATGGTGTTGTCAAACGTCTCGTTGAAATAGGTAAAGCGGAACGGAGCATCGTCAGCCTCGCGGTGCCAGTTGCGCTGGCGGGGGCGCAGTCGACCGTCGACCATGAGTGGCTCGCTGACTTTGCGGAGACGAATGCCCTCCATGGTTCGCTGCTCCTTCTCCTCGTGTGACCAGGATGCCAAGACATCAAGATCGGGCCAACGGCGGCGGCGGCGGCGGCTGGTAGGCTCTCCTGTGGGGTCGTTGAGGTAGTCCTGCTGGCCCAGCTCGGACATGGCGTCGTGCGGGAAGCAGACATCGTCGTCAGCGGCAAAGGATTGGGTCATGCGGCGGTGGAAGTCGCCCGGCTTGGGAGAAGCCGGGTCGGAAGCACCACTTGGGTCGTCGATGGCGATCAGAGCATCTCGAGACCTGCCTGGGTCAGGGGAGTGTTCCAAGTCGATGGGAAGGGCAACGTCGTCAAGGCCAGGATTGGCGTCGAATACGGGGCTTGCAGGGACAGAGGGCGGGTTATTGACGTCGTAACCATCGTTGATGTTGGACTGCGAGTGATGGCCGAACATGGGCGGGCGCTGCTGGCTGCTTCCTGTGCTTGGCCTTCTCTTCTTTGGCATCACGCCTGGGGCAGCTGTGCCGTAGTTGTTCCCCTTCCTGTTGTCTCGAGGAGAGCCCATGATCAAGGGAGTCCGATCGTCGGCGTCTTCTTCCTCGAGGTCGTGGTACTTGGCCTCGGGCGTGTGCGAGAGCCTCGACTTGGCGTACGAGGGGGCACATTGAGGCGGGCGGGAGAGCTGTTGAACTGCTGGCTTGCTCGCGGCGCGTAGATCGAGGTTGCGGGTATGCTCTGTCGGCGCGTCCTCGCGGGCTGATGGTCGCGGTGGTCCAGGAGGGCCTCGCTCTCCAGACTGGTGCTGCTGAGGTTGCGCGAGAGCCCGTAGAAGCTGGTGCTGCCGCGAGAGTTGCCATGGCCGGCAAGGTCCTCGAGCGTTGGGCGGTCGCTGCTGCCGTCGCCGTGGCCCATGTCTGCAGTCGCAGCGAACGACTGGCGACGGTTGCGCCTCTTCTTGCCCCCGCGGTGCTTCTTCTTCTTCCCGACTGCAGCCGAGGAGCCTGCTGCCTGCGGCTGCAGGCTTTGCGCACCGCGAGACACATCGATCAGCGGCGTGGGCCCAGCCGGGCGCGGTGTGTCACTCGCCATTGCGGGCGAGAGGGGACGAAACGAGGCCGAGGGGGTGTGGACGGCACGCTTCAGCTACGTCGTCGGAGCGCGTCGTCCCAGGTGCGCAATGGGCAGCGCCTGGTGGTGACGAGGAGAGGCTGCAAGTGTTGCTTGGACGGGCCTCGAGCTCTTCACGAATAAGGCGGATGACGAAATGCCCTGGGTCCCTGCACCGGAGGCGCTTGTTGGGGTTTGGCTTATCGTCCCACGCGGGAGCTGGAGCCATGGTTGTGCGCGCGGCTCGATGATGCCCGCATCCTCCATGCGTCGTCGCGCAGCACCTTGGCCGTCCTGGCCGGGGAGGCTCTCGTCCCGTCATCGTCATCGTCACCGTCATCGGGCAACGGCACCGCAGGCTGCACGTCCACTCCGCTTGCTGCTTGCCAAAAGCAAATCGCTCGGCTTGGGCGCACACGTGAGCTCCTTCCGTAGTGAGCGTGCACTAGCGCGAACGCAAGCTTTTGAAGTTTGCATTGCTGACCCACTTCGGCCTGACTTCCCTCTCATGCACCAAGGGAGAGGCCAGGTCGATAACATCTAAGCTCCTGTCTACAGTGCGTCATGTCTACAGTGCGTCATGTCTACAGTACGTGTCTGAACAGCGGCCCGTAGTTTTCCACAGCCACCTCCTCGTCCTTGCCCTCGCCTCTGGCAGCAGCCTCCTGCATGGCCAGTCTTTGCTGCCCCACGCTTCCATACTTCTGGTCGAGCTTCTTGTTCTCCCAAACGAGCAATGTCCTCAGCATAAGCGCCAGAAAGCAGCAGAACAACAGAAACGCCGCACACACCGACTGGCCCTTGACGTAGTACGGCCCTTCGTGTTTAGGATACAGGCGCGTACCAAGGAGAGGACCACACTGTCCAATGACATTCAGGAGGACAATGCCGGCTCCTCTTCGAGTGTCTGACCCCTGGTTGTTCATCACCCATGGTAGGATGTTGCCGATCGCGGGGAAGATGCCCGCCGCAGCCAGGAAGATGCCGAAATATCTAGCGCCGACCGAATGTGACGTGGCTAGGATGATGTATCCAACGCATCCCATCGCTGTCAGTGAAGCAACCATGAGCCCGCGCTGCTGCGTGCGGTCTGCTATGTATGTTGTCGCAATCACGGTGAGGAAGGAGAGGAAGAAGGGGGTGCCGTCAGCCCCTGCGCGTTGACGCTGCTGAAGCCCATCTCCTTCAAGACTGCCTCGAGTGTCAGCCTTGGTCCACACATACGCGTACAACGCTACTTACTCGTCGGGAGAAAAACGGGCAGCGACGAAAATGCGACGTTGCACGAGAAGTACATGAGCCCTAATATCCAGCCTTTGGGGTCTGTGAGTCCGGCGAAGAACTCGCGGAAGTCGATACTGCCGAGACGAGTCGCCGCACCAACCTGTCGAAGGCCTCTCAACCGGGCAACTTCCTTCTCTTCTTCATTCAAGAACCTTGCTTTCTCAGGGCTGTCTGGTAGAAAGAAGAACGCAACCACCGACATAACCACGGTCGGCAATCCCTCAACCAAGAACAGCACCCTCCACTTCGCCAGGGACGGACTTCCGCTCGTAATTGCATACGCAAGAGCACCAGCAAACGTATTCGCCAGCGGCGCAGCCGACAAAAACATTCCAGATCGTAACCCCAGCTCATTCCTCATGTAGAAGAACGACAACAGATACGGTACTCCAGGGCCATATGCAATTTCTGCAGCGCCCATGATGAACCGCAGTGCCATCATCGCACCCCACGAGTTTGCCGCTGCTTGAGTCGTCGACACCAATCCCCATGTGAAGACGCAGACCGCGGCCCAATAGTGTGGAGGCACCACCTTCCACATGATAGCTAGAAAGCCGAAGAGGATGTATGAGATGTAGAAGATGGTGAGAAGCCAGTCGTAGTCGCCCTCTTTGAAATGGAGGTCGGTTTCCATGCCGGCAATGCGCGCGTTGCCGATATTGGAGCGATCGAGAAAGGCCACTTGCATGTGTTAGTGGAAGAAGTGGTCGTGGGCTTCGTGGGCTTACGCAAGTACAGCGCTGATACCAGCGGAACGAGATTCAGGTCCAGTTTCCGGCGAAGTCGCTTCTCCGTCACTGGATCAATGCTCGGTGCCCTCGGTGTTGCTTGTGCAGTGCCATCTTCCACCTTTGAAAGCGTGACCTCTTTCTCCGTCTCTTGCTCTGATGCGCTCGCTGGCGGTATATCCGCAGTCCTGGAGAACAGCTTCATCTTATGCACTACTTACTGGACAGCGACGTGGATACCTCCCGAACCGCTGCGGGGAGTTCCAGACCTTTAAGCATCCCAAGACTCTCACAAGCCTCCCGTGCTAAGGCTTGATGTCCGGCGATTCATTTGCCGTGCGGCTTGCTGCGTCAACCTGCATGCGTTCGCTCGCGATCAGCATCGTCACTCACCCACTACCGTTAGACCCGTGAGCTTAATTACAAGCTCGTGCGGGGTGGTTGGAGAAGTAGGCCCTATTCCCTTTGGAGTTGCTTCCGATGCCAGCTCTTGGACTAATCCATCCCTTTGATGCCCAGGGAACTTTGAATGCGAGCGTACGCAAGCACTTTACCATAATCTTTGGATGAATTAAATCTGCCCTTGCCTTAGGTCACATGTACGTAGAAGTGCTATAGACCAATGGATGTAGCTAGAGGTTAGCAAACACTGTATTCGTCTAACATAGAATTAGGTGAGATTTGTAGATATCTGGTTATCCGCACAGTATTCCCTGCCTCACTGCCCCACTCATAAGCTTACCATGTAGACCAACTACAAAGATACCATAGCCCGCATAGGCACCACCACGAATACGCCGAAGCTTATCAATCCACCGTCCCGTAGTGTCCCCAGACCATTCTATTCTGTGCAGTGCTACTCAACAACTACGCAACGGGAAAGCACCATGTATTCCGGTAAGGATATCCATTCTGTACCATGGTAAGTCTTCCGCACCGTGTACATCCCACATCCGCTAAACGCCATTGATATATCCAATCCAAGCCACCTATCCTACACGTGCGCCGTCTCGATCCCATCGCTATCTCAACCTCAGAACGCTCCAATGTGTGTCATCTTCTGCCCCGGCGCAACCTGGCTGCCTAGCGTCGGCGCGGGCTGATACCTCCTCTTCACCGGCGTCTTGCTGGCCTGGCCCGGCAGCGTGTTTGTCCCAGGGTAGGGCTTGGGCTCACTTGCATTTGCATTTGCTTTTGTATTTGCTTTTGCGTTGGACGGCGGGGGCGTGAATGGCTTGCTCATGCCTGGCTTGACGGGTGCTTTCTTGGCTGCGGGATACGGGGACGAGTAGCTTGAGCCGGCCGAGGTGCTGTTGTATGGCTTGGGCTGCCCGTTCGGCACGGGGTTTTGTGCGTTGGGGCCCATGTTACCGATGGATTTTGAGGAGCCGTTTGCGATGCCACCGACGCCTTGGGTGGCGTTGTTGACGACTCCGCTGGTGGATTTGGCTGCGCTTCCTGCGAGCCCGCTGAGAGGTTTGGATGCTCTGCCTATGGCTCCGCTGGCGGACTTGGCCGCGCCTCCAGCGACGCCGTTTACGCCCTTTGATGCTCCGCTAACACCACCAACGGCTTTACTAGCTCCGCCGACTACACCACCACCAGCCTTATTCACCCCGCCCGTCACACCTCCACCACTCTTCGTTGCTCCCCCGCAACCCCTCCAACCGCCTTCTTCGCACCACCCACCGTCTTCTTCGCACCAAGCGGTACACCGCTCGTGGGCCCAGCAATCGCCCTTCCTCCCGCCACAGCACCCGACGTCTTCGTATTCGCAGGCATGGAATTACTTCGCTTCACCACCGGCTTTCGCGCCGTGGAAGGCAGCGCCTTGGACGCCGACGACGCCTGGTACGTCTGGCCCGAGAGTTTGGATCCGTAGCTTGTCGCCGACCTTTCGATGCCTGGAATCGTCAGTAACCCCCTACACTTTCCACGCACAAGCAGGTAGAGGGAAAGAGAGGCGCAGACGTACCGTTGCCCACACTCCGACCTCCGCCCTCAATCATATCGCCAGCTTTGATCAACGCATTTCCTGCGTATTCTCCGCCTGTTTTCTTCGCTGCGTCGACGAAGCCTTCGACCGAGTTCCAGATCATGTTTTGTATGAAGCCTGCCATTGCGTCTTGGTTTCGGAGCCTCGTTGAGTATCGTCCCAGCCGTAGACTATCTTCCGTTTCTTCCGTCGTCGTCGTCGTCGTCGTCGAAGAAATGCAATGCCTGCAATGCCTGCCCTGCCTTATCCAATCTTCTCTCTCTTTCTCTCTCAGACAAAAACGTGTCAAAAACACTCCAAACAATCAGTCAATAGTCGACAGTCAATAGTCGATAGATACGTCAAAGTCCAAGAACGCTCCACAAATCCAGCTTCACATTCACGTTTACATTCGCGAGAATGACCCGCCCATGACATGTCTTCGCCACACACCGCGACCCTGTTTCGAGCTGCCCGTTCCTGGCCCCGCGATGACGTAGGTGGTACCGCCTGGCAGGGGTGTGATGCAAGGGTCTAGTATTGTACTACCTGCACTACAGCACGCTGTGTAGCTGCGGTTCTGGATGCACGCTCTTGGGGGCTGGAAACTCGTCGGCTCTGTAATGGAGTGGGATGGAATAGCGAGGCACACGAGCCAATTGCACGTCCGTATCACACAGTACATTGCTTGTGCAGTTACGCTTTGTGGAAAGCGAGGTTCCAATATATACGGGAGATTGGATCCGTTGCAGCGCTGGCTATGTGCATGTGTGTGCGGGTATACAGCGCCTGAGAGCAAAGACAAAGATGCTCTGTATATTTCAACGCTAAATTTCAGAGAATTTCAAAGACGGTGTAAGCTACTTGACAGTCGTCTTCGTAGCTGCCTTCGCCGGCCCTTTCGCCTGCGACACGGACGGCTTTGCAGCTATCTTCTTCGGCCCCGGCGGAGCCAGTTTCTTCGGCGCAGTTGCCGTGCCGTGGGGTTTCAGCGGTGTCTTTGCGGGCGTTGGTGTAGATGCAGACACAGGTTTCCTGGCCGCAGACTTCCCTGCTGGACTCGCCTTCCCCGGCCCCGGCTTCTTCGCGACTTCCACTTCGCCGCTCCCTGTGATTTTGATCGGTATACCCGTTGCCGTCGTGATGGTGTTGCCATTGTTCTGCTGCGCTTTTTCCACGTCTTTTTCCCGATTTGCACTTCCACGCCGTTAGCGGTCCTGAGCGTCGTGGCGCCGGGTTTCTTCGCGCCTTCTACGGCTGTGGCGGGGACTTTGATCGATACGCCGGATGCTAGTGTGATTTCCTTCATGGGGGTGTCGGGGGTGTGGGCTTGGGTTTCGCAGCGGCTTTGGGTGCGGGTTTCGGCCTCGCGGGTCCTGCGGCTGCGGGCTTGGGTTTCGCGGTGACGTTGGCTGGCTTGCGGGCTGGTGAGGGTGTGACTACTGCGCTCTTTGCTCGGGTGGGTACTGCTGTTGGGGTTGCGAGGGTCTTTGTCGGCGCTTGGGGTAACGCTGTACTGGCTCGTCTCATTCCGCCTGGCATCACTGCGCCACTCTTGATAGCTGTTTCTTTCACCAGTTTGGCTAGATTTTCCTGCGTCAGTGCCGCTATCTGTGGGACTTGCTGGGGGTCTGCGGCTTGGGCTGCTCCCAGCTTTGCTGCCCCTTCGATCATCTTCTCCAGTTGGTCCGGACTTGGAAGTCCGCCCATTTCTCCCCCACCGCCTAGAAGTGTCTTCATGTGCTGCTCGAAGAACTCCTTCCCGCCGGGTATGATATCTGCTGGGTTAGCACCGTATGCGACTGTCAATGCCATCATGACACTGCTGATGGGCGCGAAGATCTTGACAAACTCATTCCAGTTTCCTGACTTGACTTCCGTCTCGATCTGGACTGCCGGCTTTGGAACACTGCGAATGCTCTGTGAGCCCTGGGAGCTGCGATCGCCCATATCAAGATGATCCTTCCAGAAGTTCTCAGCGGGGAAGCGACTATGCTTTTGGAAGTACTCAAGCATGTAGTCCTTCTCTCGCCATCGGTTGCGCAGCCATACTTCAAACGCCTTTGTGTTCTGGATGGGAATGTCGTCCATGTGGAATCGGCGCCAGTGCATGTTGACTGACTTTGGCGGCCGGCCTTCGAAGAAAGTGGAGCGGAGCGTGAAGATGTCCTGACCGAACTGGCCAGGCGGCACCCCTTCATATGCAATGGTGCAGTCATACAGCCACTCCGTTGTGTCCTTGAGTTCGTTCAAACAAAACCGTAGACCCGTGCTTCGCGGTAAAAGCTGGTGCTTCATGTCTTGCAGGTTGTTCTTGGCAGCCCACGCTTTGCTCTTCTCCCTAGTCGTGGCCGACAGATTCGTTCCTTCGGGGAAGATGATGAGCCACATAGGCTGGGTTGCGTTGTTGAGTCGCGAAAGCGCCTTCCTGAACCGGCGCTGGTCTTCTTCCCAGTTCCTAGCGAGGAAGATGAAGTTGTAAAACTGCGCGCTCCAGCCGATTATGGGTATGTTCCTGAGCGACTCTTTCAGGATGATGTAGATGAAGCCATGCATGTTGTTGGTGTACGCGATCCACCAGATATATAGCCAATCGGTGTATAGTTGATGGTTTGACATCAAAACCATACGGTCAGCAAAGTTGCACTGTAAGCTCCCATCTTTCTTCTGGATGAGTTGGCCGACCATACTCGAGTCTCCGCTGACGCGGACAACGGTAGGCGCCCACCATTGCGTTAGACATGTGATCAAAATAGCAAAGCATTCTTTTGTGTATGCCATGTACCCTTCATAGAACTGTGGATCGATCAATTTCAATGGCGCTCCCAGGAACTGCGATGCGCTGATACTGTGCCGTTGTCAGCTTTTTGTTGGCAACCCTCCATCATTGCGATTGCCGTACGCCAAAACTCCAGACAAGAACGTCGACGCCAGCGTAAATGCTCTCTCTGCTTGCGTCAACTCGCCATATTTCGGAGGCCCTGCAGGATGTGCTGCAATATTATCTTTGGACACGCGCAGCCCAGCGCCGAGGTCAACTTTCTTCTTCTTGATAGCCGGCGACATGTTCAAACCCAGACTTGGTTGCAGGGAGGTCAAGTCGGGAGCTCAGACGGACAACGCTCCTCACCGAACGCGACCGTCGTTTCGAGGGTCGAGGCGTCAGACGTCACGTCAGGCAACGGTCGAGATCAAGTTGGAGGTTCCACACAAATGCTGATCGCATCCCGCTGCCATCCCTGTTCGTGCATCGCAATGACGTCGCTTTTGGCGCCTCTTCCAACTTTATGGGGCTGCAAGTCAAGAAATCGAGGATCCCCGTTTCCCCGTAGCTGTTCATTCACCTTGCGATATACCCTGAACTCGATACCTGAAGAATTCGAACATATCCCCTGCATCGCAAACCTGACTTTCTGATATCCAACCGAAAGGTTAGTATTCACTCGTGCATGCGGCTGCAGTATGCTTGACCTATCTACGCGAGCAGTCATCAACATGACTTCAATATTAACAATTTCCAGATACATAACTCAGTTTCAAACATCACACGCCCAACATCAAGATGCCTGCCTCAGTTGCTTCTGCGCCGGTGAACCGCACATCTGCCAAATCCGCCGCATCGCGCCCCAGGAAGGCAGCCTCGACCGCAGGCAAGAAGACACAAAGCACTGCCAACGGTGCCGCAAACGGCGTCCAGCAACACGCATCCCCTACACCATCATGGCGTCCCGAATCGCAAACCGCGTTGCCGAGATGGCGGAGAACATGACCTTCGTCGAGCGCGAGAGGTACGTTTGCGTATTAGTCCCCTTTGTTAGGCATAGTCGCCGTTGAGATCGAACGTTGTGCTACTAACATCGGCTTCTGATGGACGTGTGCTCGGTGCATCAACTACTCTATTCCATGCACACTGTCGCGCTGCATCGAGCAAGAGTGATATACCGCTTAGCTCGAGCAACCAACCACCGCCCATCCACCAGACTAACCGATCCTTAGGACACCCTCCCACCCGGAGCCGAAACAAGTCGAAAAGTCGGCGCCGGCGACCAAGAAGCCCCCGCGCAAACTGGAAATGCGCCTGCCCAACTCGGGTGCCTCGCCCACAAACATCACCTTCAGTGCGCCGTTCCTTGACAACACGCTCTCGAAGCTGCTGACGCTGCAGAACCGCATGCTGTCTGTGTCTAATGACATTGCGGCGAGCGAAGACGTCGACGACAAGACCAAGCAGGAGCAGTTTGCGCAGAGCGCAGAGCTGAGCAGGATCATTGCACTGATTTGTGCGGAGAAGGCTAGGCAGGGCGCTTAGATGGCGTTTATTTCATATTGCGGGACAGTGGTTGGGATGGAGAATGTATGATGCTTTTGTTGCATGGCGTTGAGGTTTTTGTTTGTTGGGCTGGGATATCACCTTGGTGTACGACTATGATGAGCGACGAGTAATCAAAAAGGTTTGACGTCGCAACGATTGTTTGTGCGATGATTGGTTGGATGTGATAGCAGCAGTGTCGAAAAGCTGACGTGCTTTTATCGTTTGTTGTACCATGTCGTGTTCTTGACCCCCATGGACCTCCAATCCTGTCGTTCAAGGAGCCTCCCATCATTCACTCTTGTTCCACTGTTTACAATTGGTTAATCCTGCGCACTCACTAATCCAAGACATGGTGCTGTCAAAACAGCAACAACAAGACCCAAAGGGTTGTGACGAGGATAAAAGAAAACGCAAAGTCCATGTAACAAACTCTACCTCTTAGCCTTGGCTGCCAGCTCTTCTTGTTGCCGCATAGCAGCCCGCGCGCTCCGTGAACCACCCAGTTTCGGGCCCTTGGGCTGGTCCTTTGCGCCTGGCGGCATGGCGGGTTTGCGTTGCTGTCGCTCCTCGATAGACTCGAAATACTCGGTTCGGAAGCGCTCGACCATGTCGTCGTCGGTGCCGGCGAAGCGGGGGTTGGCGGGTGCATCGTCGAAGAAGTCGACTGTAGGGGGTGGTGAGTGTGTGGACGGGGAGGTTGGAGGGCGGACGTACGCTTTGCCTCGCGGAGGACTGCTTCGACCATCTGGTCGCGCCGTAGGTCGCCGCTGTTTCTTCGCTTGGGGCCGCGGCCTGGTTTCCCGTCTCTGCCTAGGCGAACCTTCGGGGCGGGCGTCTCGTCCTCCAGTCGCCTCCAGTGCTTGTGGGTACGGGATGCCGCATCTGCGCCTAGGTCCACCTCTTGCAGCTTGCCTTGGCCTGCAGCTACCCGACTGCTGTGTTCTGTACGGTCGTTTATCGCACTGCTGGCGGCCGTTGCCTGGACGGCGGTTGAGGTGAAGGTATCTCTGAGATCAGGTGCAATCGCGGCAACAGTCGACTGCAGATTTCTTGGAATGGGCCAGCCGTAGTGGCGATAGTTCTGTTCAGCCAAGCGGGCTTCTACATAGACCGTCCTGATAGATTAGCCTCTGTTCACCACCGTCCAGTTCTCCGAGTATGGCAACACCGAGTGTCTCGAGGGTAACATTTGGCCCACTCACATCTGCTTGTCACTACTATCCACTACCTGCCCGGTCTGCGCAATGAAGCGACTTGTGTACTGGTCGGGCCGCGGCGCTTCTGATTGCACGACCTCGGTCTGCGGCTCTTCTGTTCTGCGTGCAACGTCCCTGGGGCGGTCACGGAAGCGCTTTCGATTCCGTATGATCTCCCTCAGGTTCGGTACTGGCTCGCCCTCGTCTTGTGCAGCTTCCGGCGCAACGGGCGGTGTCGCAACATCCGGCGATTGAGTGTCGAGCGGTACCGCAACATCGTCCTCTGTACGTGCGCGTTTCGTGTGTGTGGTCTTGCGGCGCTTGAAGCGAAAGCTGGGTGCTGCGTTGTCGTTGTCTGTTGTTGCCATGGTCATGGTTGGCGCGTGGTGGGTGGTGGTGGACGAGGCGGTGATGGGTGAAGGACCGAGGTACGCGCACAGACTCGAAGACGACGTCACTCCAGCATGCCCATGTCTACCCTTAATCACCGTCATGAGGGAATCATTCACGTAGAGGCTCAGGCTCGTGCCAGAGCAAGTCAATGTATTGGTGGCGCTGGAGCAGTGGTGGAACCTCTATACAACACACAGCCTTTTGAGAGACGCGGTATGCCTGGATAGTCAACCTGTTCCTCCCACCTCACTTTGCATGGCTTGGTGGCATGTTGAGTTAAAGAAAATGGTATTGAGTAATCTACAGAGCCATTGGGCCATCAGCTACCAAATGCAACGACCTGAGATGTGGAAGGAGACAATTGTACATATTTACAAAGCTCAGTCAAGAGCACCGTCCTTTCTCAGAGTCTCATTGCCCCAGAACTCGCCCTTGAGCGCGGTCAAGCCAGCAGCCGGCTCGCAGCTCTGCCTTCCGCTCAATGGGCCGGGGGAGGGCACCTTGACATTGCCGGCGGCGTATCCTCGTCCCTGGGAGTTAAGGGCGGTCTCGCCCTTGCTGGCCTGTTCCGCACCGCTTCCGCTGGCGAGGCCGGGAGCACCGGGCTGTGCGCCGGTCGTCTCGGCAGCGTGCTTGAGAGCGTTGAGCAGCGACTGTGTGGTCTCGTAGGTCAGGTCCTCGTAGAAGTCGTCGTTGATCTGGACCATGGGGGCGTTTGCACAAGCACCAAGGCACTCGACCTCGGTCATGGTGAACAGGCCGTCCTTGGTGGTCTGGCCGTGGTGGATGCCGAGCGTGTCCTCGCAGGCCTTCATGACGGCGTCGCTGTTTCGGAGCATGCAGGGGGTCTGGAGTCGGTCAGCTGGGGCCTGGCTGAACGAGTGCCGAGTTGCTTACCGTGGTGCAGACCTGGACGTGGTACTTGCCCACGGGGGACCGGTTGTACATGGTGTAGAAGGTCGCGACCTCGTAGACACGCATGGGCGGCATCTCCAGTATCCGCGCCACCTCGTTCATGACGCTGATGCTGGTGAAGCCGTGCTGTCGCTGGCCGAGATCGAGCAGCGGCATGACGGCCGCCTTCTTGTAGTTGGAGGGGTATCGCGAGAGAATCTCCTTGATGAGCTGCTCATTCTGGGCGCTGAACTTGAAGGGAATCGACGGGTTGTTCTCCGCGCTGTCACGGTGCTGCGGGCGGCGTTAGCAGTGCCATTGGACGTCTGCAGGGCCTGGAGACGAGGTACGCACGACCAGCAGGCTGTCGCTCCGCGCCGGCTGCGAGACGCTGAATGCGCGCCATTGGGGGCGCTGCACACGCAGGGCGCGCGAGGCGCTGCGGCAGGCAAAGGGGACCAGTTTCGAAGCCATGGCGGAGTGTGGTGCGGGTGGGACGGCTCCGAACGTACATGAAGCTGTCGTTGACCGTTGACAAGCTAAAACGGTGCCCGTCCGCTGGCCAATCACAGCGCCGCACTTGTAATCCCAGACCCTTCGCCCTTGCCTTGCCCATGGCAGCACTCGCCATGCACATACTGCACATTCAGCCCTGAGCGTATCCACCAAGACGGCTGCCATGGTCGGGGACACGATGGCAGTGCGTCCAGCATCCGCGCGATACGCCCTGGACATGCTCTCTCCGACGATACGGCTCGAAGAATGCGCTTCAAGGCCACCATCCCCCAGCACTACCGTCACCACCCCGTAGACAATCTTGCCAGCTTGCCTCCCATTACTCCTTGCGTGCACCTACTGCAGGATGCCACAAGGCCTGCCTTTCCCAGAACACTCATAGCTGCAGCTCCGACGTGGCTGTGCTGCACGGCCAGAGACATGTCCTTGAACGTACCCACTATCGCCTCCACGCACAGCTAGAGCGCCGGCACCCACGTGACGCCCGTCCAGTAAAGCGGTCAAGCATGCAATTCTTGCTCTCGCGGTATCCGCAGCCTCCTGTTCTCAGCGCCCCAAGACGATTCCTGTTCCTCTTTTGGCGCTTACGCCTCACTTTTGTGGAGCAAGGCGAACAACCAACTATTCCCACGTTTGTGTCGCTGTCAACGTATGCACTAACATTGACAACATGCAAAGCACTAACGCGAATACATTCAAGCGCTCCACTTCAGCGGCCAAGTCACATGTACAACTTACTTCCATATAACCTCCAGCAGCCGTACCGAGCAGTACACACCAACTCCCCATCCAACGCTCATTGGCATAGCACCATCTCCACAACCGGGGACACCCCACAACAGCACTGGAAAATATGTGTCACTTTACATACACACATCTCGAATGCGGCCACCGGAAGCAAGATCACATCGAAACCAACTTCTGCGAATATTTTGCAAGAAATGGGATACATTGCCAGCCCGACAACCCAAAGCACAGAGAGCGAGGAACCAAAGTAATCACCCGAAAAAGAAAGGGCATATGCGACAAGTGTGTTCTCGACGGTGGACAGCAGCTGAAAGAAGACGAGAAACGTAGAGAATGGGAGGCGAAAGAGCGAGCGGCTATGCTGAAAGAGCAGCGGGAAGCTCCCATGAGAGATAGACAAGCTCGGGAGGCTGCCGAACGCCTACAGAGAGAGGAAGCAGATCGTCTGCAGAATGAGGAGGCGAGGCGTAGAGAGAACACAGAGAGGGCGGACCGCGCGGAGAAAGCACGGCTAGCTAAAGAGAAAGCACGTCTCGTGCAAGAAGAGGAAGACAGAAAAGTAGCTGAACGCCTGCAGAAGGAGGAAGATGACCGAGAGAGAAGACGGGTAGCTGATGAGCAAGCCGCAGCAGCTGAATGCCGACGTCAGGAGGAAGAGAAATGGAAAAGGCAAGAGCAGGCTGAGGAGATGCGTAATCGTGAACGCAGGCGAGAGGAGAAGGCGAGACTTCAGGAGCAGCTGGACAAAGACGCCGAGGCAGAGCGCCAACGCATCCAGCGGGAGAAGGCCGAGAAAGACGCTACACGTCGCAAGAAAGAGGAGGCCGAACACCGGGAAGAAATGAAACGGATCAAGGAGGAAGCCGAACGCAGGCGCCGTCAGCAGGCGGAAGAGGAGGAAACTGAACGCATTCAGGAGGAACAGGCAGCTGCGCGCAGGGAAAAGGCAGACCGCGAGGAGCGCGAGCGTCTGTTCCGTCAGCAAGCAGAAGATGAAGAAGTTGAACGTCAGCGAAAAGCACAACTCGAGCGCAACGAGGCACTGAAGAGACAACTACAAGCAGAGAAAGATCGTCAAAGGCAACAACAAGACGCTGAACATGCTGAAAGACTCGCATGGAAGAAGGCCGAGGACGACAGGATCAAGAGAGAGAACGAGGAACTGGAGCAGCACCTGGCACGCCAACGAGCCTCTGCTGAAAAACAACAAGCAACTCCACCATCTGTCCAACCACCATTCCCTACATCCAGATCCCCCTCGACTGCAGCAAGATAGTCGGCAAAGTCGGCTCTCCAGAACTCAGCCACTTCACCATAGGCGGCCGAAGAGCACCCCTCCACTCCTCCCACCCCAAACCCCCAACAGCCTCCCCACCACCTGCCTTCAAACCCGCACCCGCCCCCGTCGCCCGCCTGGGAGGGACCATCTACGCCAGTCCCACAGACTGGAAACCGCAACAAGCTGGCACGGCAAGCACGCCATCAACACCGGGCTGGAAACAGGCAGTCCGACCACAAGCCAGCTCGAAGAGCATTCTTGCACCCAGCGAACCTGTCATGGACCCGGTATTGCAGCGGCGACTCGACGCGCAGCGACGAAAGTGCGAGGAAGAGGATGTGGCGCAGGCGCAGGCGCAGGCGCAGGCGCAAGCGAAAACGCAAAAGTACCCATCTCCCTCTCACACAGCGAGCCAGGCCGCTCCACTCGAGACGTCGGATGGAAACCCTGCATATGTATCTATTCCTCACCCTCTTCTCACCCCCTCTGCACAGCCAACTTCAACATCTGCTCCTCCTCCTCCTCCTCCTCCTCCTCCTCCTCCAGCACACACCAGTGCCAACGCCTCGCCAACTCCAACCCCAAAACCAAAACCCCCGTAAAACCAAAACGCATCGCCAGCGCCTCGAGCCCCAAGCCCGCATCGCCCGCGCCTGAACAGCTGGTGCGCATACGCGCCGACTCGGCCGCGGCGGACGTCTCGAGGAGCAAGAGTGGTGGAGGAAGTCAGAGTCAGAGCAAGAATGGCGATGGGAGTGATAGTAGTGATGGTGAGGATGGGAGTGAGAGTGGGGGAGAGGGAGAGGAGAGTGCGTGGGATGAACCAGATAGTCGCGTCATCCGGGCACGGTTCTTGTCGCAGGATAAGTTTGGGAAGCAGAGGAGGGCGGGGTGGAGTGGGGAGTAAGTGATGTGGAAACATGTAGAATGAAGTAATATGTGGTAGATTTGCATGGCAAGAGCTTTTTCGTTGGGAGTTGGTTGCGTTTTGGGGGTGTTGTGGACATTTGTAATATCAAGGAGATATTTCTGGTCGTGTAATTCTGACATTGGTTTCGTTGCACGTATCTTACATTGTAAATATTTATCATGTAACCACTGTACCTCTCAGACCGGCCAGTACAAAGTCCGTCTTCTTGCCCTCATCGACAATGCCTGTTGCCTTGCCAGGAGAGATGTTAAAACGCTCTCGAAATTCAAGAAACGTAGTACTCCCGCTCCAGAGCCTCAGCAGCATACAGCACGTCATGGTCTGGGAACAGTCGGTGCTGTACCTCATCATCTACGTTATTCAGACACTCGTCGTAACTCTGACACTACTACGTGTTAGTGTGTCATTAGATGACTGTCTCTGAGGGGTAATATACCATGTGCTGATCATACTCGGCGTACTTGAGAAAGGCGGTGACTTTCCTCTTGAAGTCGAGACTCGTCTCGTTGAGAGTTGAATCGAATCTGCGCGCAAAGCTGCCGGCGTACCTGGAGTGGTTAGCAGTTGGTATCGTTCTCGATGCCGGATTTCTACCCTGAAGCCTCGCTTTGCTCTTCTCCCGCTTCATGACATCCACCACGAGTCTGGCAGACACGACATGATCCGCGTGATCTGACCTTGCGTCCTCATCATCCGGTAGGCCGGTCTGGTAGTCCAGCACACGAATATCGGTGGCGTTTCTCTCATGCAGAATGGCTGCGATGAGGCGCTGAAGAGACGTGAGCGTATATGTTGCGTTGCCATCTGTAGTCGTGATGGTCTCGATGTCGCCCTTGTAGAGTTTTGGGAGTGACTCTGCATCGTTCACCTCATACCCATGGCCAGTAGGCCCACCGTCCGGCAGTCTCAAATACACTATCTGCAAATTAACTGCCTCTGATAGCGTCGAAAGTCTCACGTCACTCTCGCCAACCCGGAGGGTATTCGTCTCCCAGCTCGCATCGTCCCCGCCCATCCAAGAGTAAGCGGCTTCCATGCCCTGTTCGAGGGTGCGTGAGTGGTTGCCCACGATGCCACGGTCGCCAGATGTGAAGACGACCGTGGTAACACACTTGTAGACGTAGAGTTCATGGAAGAGGTCGGGGTTCTGGTAGAGGAAGGTGTCGGCTGGGTGAGCGGTGAAGTAAAGTGAGCCACTGTATGTGTTGGTGAGCTGTCTCTGGAGTCAAACTGGCTGTCTCCTACCCAGTACAGCTGAAGGTGTGTGAGCTTGCGGGACGGGCCGTTGTCGATAAAGCTGCCGCAGCGAGCAAGATGAGGTGAGTGCAAAGTAGTCGAAGCGAGTGCATGGTGATGATGTTAGAGCAGTACAACAACGACAGTGAGTGTCAAGTCGGGTGTACAAAGGCCATGGACAAAGATCAAGGTCTGTCGTTGCAGGAAGGAGCTGCCACGAGGCAAGTTGGGGAAGGCGCACGTTCAGCAGCGGCCAAAGTTCAATGTTGAAGATAGACATGCATCTGGAGGTGTTCAAACTACCAGCATATGCAAGCTTACTTTCGATACCTCCCAACAATCTTCCTCCTCTTCTCAAACGCATCCCCCGCTGCACTCCCGCTGCCTCTCGGTCCGTCCTCAACGGGCCTCTTCCTGCTCTTCTCAAGACTCCCCTTCCCACTTCCGCCCTTCTTCTCCGTAAGCCTTTCGATTCTATCGATGCCTGCGCCCAGCCCCCTCCACTCCTCACCTCCAAACCCACCCGTTTTGCCCCTGTCCAGCTTCCGCTGCTCCTTCTTGCTCTTGGGCGCCAAGCGCGTGAAATTGCTCTCTTCGTACTCACGCCTCTCGTTCTCCTCCCTCCGCTCCTTCTCCGACTTCGTGTGTCGCCCGCCGTGCGTGATGGTGCTGCCAATTGAAGGCTCGGCGATGGGTGCAGAAGAGAGCTCAGTCGCGATGAATTCGTCGAGGGTGGCGGACTTGTTGGGGCGGCGGTCGCGACGAGCTTCACGGCTCTCAGTCGTGGGCATGGCCATGGGTGTGATCTTGGGTGGGCGGTAGATGCCGTCCTTCGCAGACTCACGGGCGCGTTCCGAGCTTTCTTCGGCCTTTGCGCGGATGACGGCTGCTTTGTTGGGCGCAAACGACATTTCGTCTTCCGAGTCGGCCGTCTGGTCTGAGGCAGCAGACTCGGCGTCGCTGGCATCAGAGCCAGAGCCTGTGTCGTTTCTTGACTTCCTCGCTTTCGGCTTTGCGGTGGCTTGCATAGTGCGACGGGCAGCATCGTCTGCGCTGCGGATAATCTTGTCGATGTTGTATTTCAGGCGGTTTTCGAGCGGTCGCACTCCCTTCTCGAGGTAGATCCGCAGCTCGACGAGCTTCTGAACAACCTCATCCTGCGGGTGCAACTGGTCGCTTTCGCCGGATGACCGTGCTCGCAACTTGAGCAGTATGAGAAAGACGAGGTTCTGAAGGTACGAGAGCAGGAGCTCGTTCTTGACGTCGAGCAGCGAAATGCCCTCTTTCGGGGGCAGTATGTCATCCCGGGGCAGGGCATCGGTGGCGGACTGTATCGAAGTTGTGAGAGTCGCAAGCAGCGACTCCAAGGAATTATCGACCGCCATTGTATTAGAGGTTTCGAAGAGTTGCTGTTGTCGCGAGTCGCATTTCAAGAAATTTCTGGAGCTTCGTTATCGATAACGAATGCGCTAACGCTAGCCATGCCGCTAGTAGCACGTGGAAACTACACTTCAACCTCGTGCAGACAGCCTCAGATGCTCAGATTGAACCCTCCACAAATTATGACTAGATACCCTCAACGACCAAGAAGCCAGCCATGTGCTGATACCATCTCAGCGCACAGAAGAACGGTGCGCAGCCGTACTACCATATTGGTATTTCATTCCATCCCACCAGCACTATAGTACATGCCCCAACCCTCTCAAGCCACAGCTCAACCCCTGTATATCCCACCTCATGTATTCTCTCCCTCTTCCAAAGTACGCACCATCATGATATATAAAGAACCAACAATACAGCATCTTGAATCAGCAACACAACGCCATGCGTTGCAGCCCAGCACCCTCAATGCCAATGATCAATGCATTCCAAACATTACATCCATAACCCTAGCGTGAGCCCGACCTAGATGCAACGCAAAAGAAACCAGTCATTTTCAAAGCAACGCGAATAAACAGAGGATATACTGCGACCTCCCTTTCTATGGTTTCATCATCCCTGATGACCGTGTGAGACCGAATAACGGGGCCAATAAATATTGCGCCTTCATCGCAAAAATGCAGTGCAGAAATGCAGCCTACGTGCTGCAGACAATCCTTTCCTAACTGGCCTTTCTGCCAATGGTACCACACACTCGTGTGTGTGTGCGCGCGCTACGTAGCCGTTTATAGAAGATACCGGCTGTTTCTGTATTCAGGATTTTCGGATTTTCATGAGTTCGGGTGGTTTTGATGGATCAGTCGGATCCACAAACTTCGTCATGACGAGAGAGAGTTCTTTGAAGGCGACTGGTTTTGTGACGTAAGAATTGAAGCCAGCCTCGACGCACTTCGCGTAGACATCGCCAAGAACGTTGGCAGAGAGGGCGATAATCGGGTGGCGGTTATAGCCATTCTTCTTCTCCCAGCGTCTGATTTCTTTGCAAGCTTGGTAGCCGTCCTTGTTTGGCATGTGGAGATCGCACTGCACGACGTATTAGTACACGACAATTACAACACCAACCCAGTAACTTACCAAGATGATAGAGTAGTACCCCGGCGGCTTTGCAAACACTGTCTCCGTGCATTGTACACCATCAAAAACTGTGTCGGTTGTCACGTCGATCTTGGCAAGGAACTTTAAGATGACCTGCAAACATGTTAGCAACCTACAAACTTCTAGACAAACAAGAAGCTTACGGTCTGATTAATCTGATTGTCCTCAACAAGCAATACTTTGTGGCCCTTACCACCGAGTCGCCTTTTGAGCTCCTCAAAAACGAGCTTCTGGCTGACAACGACTTGTTGCGCGGTGTCTTGATTGCGATCTGTACTGGACTCGCGTTGCTTTTCCGGGTCGAAGATGACGGCGAACTTGGATGGTTTCAGCGGCCGATAGATGAATTGAAGTCGCCGATCAAGGGTCAACTGCTCATAATTATAGAGCGATGTCTCCTTCATAAGCTCCTTCTTTTGCGACGGATCAGAGACGATCACCACGGATGTACTTCCGTAATGGGCGGAAGTGAATACCTGGTCCACGATAGCATGCACTTCCGCGGTGTCATGAAGGACTAATACAATGTGGGTGAAGATGACTGGATTTTCTCCACCAAGCATCCTCTGTGCATCTAACAGACTCTCTTTCCCGGTAACCTGGTGTGGGATCCCTTGTGGAAGAGTGTTCTTAATATGCCGAATGGTAGCCTCTCTACTGTGTACTAGAGGACAAACAACCAAAATGGAATACATGGGCGGTTGAGCCAACGGTGATGTGATGTAAGATGGTACTGTTGCAGGGCGAGTTGTTACATCTGACGCCAATGAATCCGATGACATTGTACCCTGACTGTCAACTCGCTTTGGAGGCAAAGAAAGGCTAATCTCCGGGTCTGGGGTTGTGATACGACTGTCCGCTAAGAAGGAAGAGGCAGACGACCTCTCAGACCGCAAGCTTGATTTGCCAGTGAGTGCTGCGCTTGTAAGTGAGTGATCTGAGCTGCCGGAGGAGAGCGAAGGCGAGTCTTGCGATCTGACTGAGGCCGTCGAACTTGCAGCTGGGGACTTGACACTCGACTCCGAAGAGATACTGGACACGCGATTGAGCTTCGTATTCTGTGCACTGCCGCTGATCTGTGGGAATGCCGGCTTCTGCAATGGCGATGGCTGTGGGACCGGCAATGGTGGAACAATACTCGTCAGTTCTGTGGCCGGCGTAAGAGGTGTTGCCACCAGTGGTTTCGGAAAGTCAGTCGGCGTAGGAAGACCAAACTTGATCGTGAAGAAGAATGTAGAGCCCTTGCCAGGTACACTGCGAGCATCCATCTTTCCTCCATGCAATTCAACAAACTGCATGGAGATGGCCAATCCAAGACCCGTACCACCGTGCTGTCTTGTACTGCTGGCGTCGATCTGGCTGAACCGTTTGAACAGATATTTTGCTTCACTCTCGGTGAATCCACGTCCTGTATCGACCACCTCGAAACGAACCATCGTTTCGTGTTCATCCAGCGGTCCGGAGCGTTCTGGAGGTTGTAGTTTACAGCGTACGAATATTTCTCCCTTTGGCGTAAACTTGATCGCATTTCCTACAACGTTAAGCAGTACCTGTCGAATGCGGAACTTGTCGCCCTTGACCATGGAGGGTACGCCCTCTTCCATCAAGTAGTTCAGCTCGAGTCCTTTCTGAATGGCCAAGCCCATGTTGAGGTCGTTCACCTCCTCCAAGAGTGATGGCAGATGCAGCCATTCCATGGAAAGCTTGATCATACCAGCCTCGACCTTCGAGAGGTCGAGAATGTCATTGATCAGATTAAGCAAGCTGGCAGTACTGGCGTTGATGATGTTGACATGTTCCAACTGCTCCGCGTTGAGCGGACTGTCCTGAAGGAAGTTGACCATGCCTGAGATACCGTTCAGCGGTGTACGAATTTCATGCGACATGTTGCTCAAAAATCTCGTCTTGGCATCCATTGTCTCTTTCAGCGTTTGCTCGAGCAATTTGTGGTCGTTGATGTCTGTAGCAGTGCCGTACCAGCTCTCCTCAGCACTGTCCTCAGCAAGCGTCTTTTCAAGCAGGATCCTGACCAAGTGCCATCTGTATTCGCCGTCCTTGTTTCGCAGTCGTACTTCCGTAGAGTAGAAGGCACGGCCATCGGCATCTTTGGCAACCTTCAGAATGCCTGTGCTCGCCAATCTGGACAACTTCGCTTGAGGCATATCCATTTTTTCAGGTGTCGAGCCAGGGCTTGTGACCGTCCTGTCGGTTTCAGAGGAATCGTCGGACGAGGACGAGTTTTGCGAGTTGTGCCGGCTGTGCTCTGGCGGCATCGAGGTTGGTACATTTGCGGATCCGTCTTCACCAATATCTGGTAGCTTGCATTTGATAACGTCATCCGAGTGTACATACTCCAAGAAGCCATTGACGAGAGCGTCCTTTTCCGCTTGTCCAGAGAACGTGGTCCATTGTGAGTTGCAGAACGTCAAGCCCCTGCGATTGGACACGACAAACACTATCTGAGGGCTTGAATTTGCAAGAGCTCTGTACTTCGCCTCAGATGCAGCAGTTTCTTGTTGTCGAGCCGAGTTCAATTCAGCGAGATGCTGCTCATGGAAGTCCATGTTGGTTCCGATCCAGTGAACTATTTGTTGACGTTTGTTCTTGAGAGGCGCCACTCGCACATAAAACCATCTGTAGCATTTGTCGAATCGCTGCAAACGGACCTTCTTCTGGAGTTGTTGACCTGTACGTAGTGACTTGTTCCACTGTTCAAGGTACGATTCACGATCATCTGGATGAATCGATTCCCATGGATCTTGCAGGACTTGGCGGGTGTTCTGGCCTCCGTAGATTAGAAACTTCGAATTCACCCAGGTGATTGCACCGGTATTTGGTGCAGCTGTGAAGATTTGGACAGGCAAAGAATCGATGATTGTGCGCAAAAGGCTTTCAGAAGGAGGTGGCATTTCGAAAGTCTCCGTAATGGAGTTCCGTCTTCCATGTCCAGGGGGCGCGGGCGTGCGACCTCCTGGGGTAGTCGCTGCTGGCAGAGATTGGAATGATGACCCAAAATCAGCGCCATACGAATGCAGCAGGGAGTGGCCCCGTTGGTGTTGCGCCTGCTTTCCGGTATTCGAAGGTTCGTCTTTCGTTCCTTTCTCATTCTTCGGCGTGGGAACATCGTCTTCGAAGTAGTCTGGAATCGAGTTCACGTTCCTTTTTTCTCAACCTTCTTGTCAGACGACTTCGGTTGGCTCATTGTCCTTCCTGTCTTCTTCTTCGCGTCGAAATAGCTTTCGACGGCTTCGCTTCCCGTAAGATGGCCTGGCGTGCTGCTTATAGAATGCTTGCTTGAGAAGCCCAAAGAGGCAGCATCCCAGCCGGGAGTGCCAGTGATGGAGCCACCAGGGCTGTGCTTGGAGCGGCCAGAATAGTCGGATGGACTAGTAACACTTCCGGCTGCAGAATTCGAGATATCTCCCAGGTCAAGATGCAGTAAATCCTCGAGGCTCTCAGGATCCAAGATATTAGTGTTGCCAGGACCATGTCCTACTGCCCGCCGCTGTCTGATCGAGTTTACCTGGACCTGCGCGTTGGTGAATTGCCAAGCATTGGAGAAAGATGTAGCAAGATGAGGTCCAAGGTGTTTGAGCGAGTTGGTCAGGTTGCGAGGGTATGGGACGACAGGTGATAGGATCGAGAGAATGGCGATGGGTGCTCTACGAACAAATTCTTCTTCTTGGGGTATCGAAGTTTGTGAAGATTGCATCGACTGTCTTCGTGACAAGCCTGGCGTTTGGGACGGTGTGCCTGTCTCAGCGGAATGCATGACTTGGGACAGAGTGGGGTGGATAAGTGGGATGTGGATGACAGTGCTAGCTCTGTCCACACCAATTGCTTCAACAACGCCATACTGTGTATAGTCCTGAGGCGACCTCGAGGGATTGAATGTTTCCTCATCGACATTGCTTGAAGCAAAGAAGGGGTTGGCGTCTGCGTCGTTCTGTATGGCAGGCGATGGGGCGGGCGATTGTGCCCACGGCGAGGTTGGGTACTGCTCGTATTCTTCGTAATGAGGTTGTAGTCCCAAGTTACTTGCTAGATTTCCGGACTTTGCGGTAAGCCCACCGTAGCTACGTGCAGCTTTCTGTGCTTCTGCTCCTGCAGCGGTAGCTAGCATGGCCGAGGGTTTGCCTCCCTCCAGCTTCTCCTTTTCGACAAGATCTTCACGAGAAGTAGACATGGACGTTGTGTAGTCTCGTGTCAGAGTTACTAGGCGTCCTCTTTCCAGGACCCTGTTCACCCCGGTATTGTCGATCAAAGCGTCCGGCTCATGATCGAGGGCACGAAGTACGCTAAAGACAGCCTTGGGGGATGTTAGTTCTCCGCCGATGCTTGAGAAATCCGGATCACTGAAGGAGGGATCACGAGTTGAGGTGGAAATGAAGCTTGGGAACGGCGAGGACGGGCCATCGAAAGAGGCTTGAGAGACTTGCCTCAAGGGATGTTCCCTTATGGGCGTCTGCGGAGCATGGCTGGAAGCCCTTAATGGTCCTCTTGGTCGACTTGGTTTCAACGGCGCAGACGATTCAGGAAAGGCTGCTTCGGTCTTCTGGCGCTCGTGGCCGGCGAACGAGTGATGCGAGAATAGTTTCGGTCTCCTCTCCGGGATTGCAGTGGATGGGGGCCTTTCTTCGGGCTGTGGAGTGGGCTGCTGCAGTCGGATTGATTGGCTTTTGGCAGATACTTCCTGATATGTTGCAATGCGTGGGCTGTGGTCTCCCAGCGTAGCAGTATAAGTCATCTTCTGTCCCCATGGCACGTTCTCGATGTCAGAGGCGTCTGCTGGTACGGCTAGGGTTGCTCTTTCTGCACCATAGTGCTCTCTCACGACTGTGGTTACTGCAGTCCACCATGCTGCCAGCCCCGGCTCAATGCCAAGCTGTAGAACCAGCTCGTACAGGTTGGGACTGGGGTAGCGAGGGTCTTCGGGTTCGAGAAGAATTGACCCCTCTCGCCCGGCGCAAAAGGTGTGCTAGAGGCGGCAGGTGTGCTGGATTCTGAGGCGATGCGGTCCTTGGGTACGGTCCATTCCCGGGAATGGATGGCAGAGACGGTGGGCGACAGGCTGGTGAAGGGCATGTGGAACGAGGCAGCCCATCGTGGCGTGCTGGGAACGGTGGGGAAGGGGTATGACGGTGTTCGTAGTGCTGCGTGGCCGGCAGGCGTGGGCGGGACACTTCCCCGAATGGTCTTGGCCGACTCGGTGGATTCGGTCGATGTCGTCGCTCCTGTTGGCAACGGGCTTGGCGTGTTCGCAAAGGCGCCCTCGAGGGTTGGCGACATGGCGGAGATGGATTCTTCTTTGATTGGGGACACTCGGCGGGGACCTGGGCTAGACGTAGGCGCAGTGGCTGAGACGTTCCTCATGCGCGCACGCTGCTGCAGCTGCAGTATCTTCAGCTGCAGACTGCGCAGGCGCTCAATCTCCATCTCGTCGGGCGAGGCCTTGCCGGGCGGCACAACGTCTGGGCGTGCTCGCACGCGGACGCCATCGTTGCCGGGTGTGTTTTCGTCCTCGCTCATGTCGGTGTCGTTCTCGGTGGCTGATGCATCCTCATCGTCATGGTCCTCGGGGCGCGGTCCAGGCGATCGCGGGTCGTGTGCAGGCGACCTCCTGAGCGAGGCGGCGCCGCGTGGCAGGCGTTGCAGCGGCGGGCGAGGCGGTGCGTTGGGCGGGGCGCGGTGCGGGTGGGCGGCCGAGCTGGTCGAAGAGGCGGTGACATCAGTCGACTGAGGCGGCGGCGGCTGGTGTTCTCTGGTCATTCTCTATGGCATCCCCCAGTCTCCCCCTCTTGATGGCGCAGGAGAGAAGAAGTCGTTTCAAGGGCCCGGCCCGGGTTGCGTTGACATTCGATGGACGATGCAGTAGCAGCGCACTCGTACTCGTGGGCGCCGTGGCAGATGACGTCGATGAAGAAAAGGCGTCTCGAGGGTGCAACCAGGCACACAGCCAAATGCGCCACTGGACTATCCGGTAACCACGCAACGCAGCGTGGCAACAGCAAACCAGAAAATGCGGGTTCTGAGGCTGTGAGAGAGCAATGCCGGCTTGCGCCCGGGGATGGACAAGCAGGGAGGGCGCTGAGTAGCAGGAATTGGCAGTTTGGGATGGTGGGCTAATCCCCTGTGGATCCCAGTACCTTCAGGGAACTGGATCAGTCAAGCGGCACGCGGCGAGTCCCAGTGCATATGCGCGCTGCAGTCCAGGATCTCAGACACTGATTTTGGTCGACGCGACACGCCCAGCACCATGCGCACGTAGAATACTGTGTATAGCAGCAGATGGCGATCCGTACAAGTGCAGTTGAACAAGTTGAACCACCGGGCGCCAGATCCTGCGCGCCTCCAGCACGGCTTCGACCGCTCTCGCTGAAAGGACGGCCCTATAAGAGACATACACCTACGTCACCGCGGGCAAGCAGAGCAGCAGAGCACTCCCAATCAGGACAGCCAGTCAGCAGACTTGGCCGCGCACATTGGGAACCAGGCAGACCGAGAGTTGCACTTTGCGGTGCACAACATGGAAACATTCATTGTGACCCTCCCCATCTCTACATGGCTGCCTCCCGTCCCACTCGACGTGCTCTCGACCGCTCGCCTGCGCGTCGGCAAGCGCCAAATCGGCGTGGCTGAACGTCAGGGACCTTAGCCTGGACTCTAAAAGCCCATGTCTCGCCAAACAGGCAAGGCTCCGCAGCCACTTGAGTCTGCCAACCAGTGCTTCGGCCAAAAGAGCCTCATTCTGCGATATGCCTTTGGCTTCACGATGCTCTCTATGAATACACTAGTACGGTTAATTTCACGTCTGTTCTGTATTCCGTATGAGCACAGGCAGGCGTCCATGTTCTGGCAGGCCCAACTGGCGCAGGCGCCACACGATGCCTGATGAACGAATAACAGCCCATTCTTGCTCACCAGCGTGGAAGTACACTGTAGAAACAACTCGGGGAAAAAAATGAAAATATGAAAAAAATCCTACACCACTCGTTTTATACTTACTCTACCAGCGGCAACAGCTCTCCCGCACCCCAAATCTAGAACCTGCCCTCCCAGCCCGCCCAATCCAGAACTCCCTTCAACCCGCGGAGCCCAACACTACCCTGCAACCCGTTTCAAGAAATGTAATCAGTCAATCAATCGCGATCCATCCATTCATTTATCTTACACTGCAAAACTAAACCCACCCGCGCAACATCTCCACCCATGCTTCCATGTAGATTGAAATTCACCGGCAGGGTAGATCCGGCCTGACGCCGCACGTGGGCTGACCCCACCAAGGTGGATCACCAAAATGGCCTGATTATGCTATGCTAAGTAGCAACAACGAGTCGCTTCGCTGCAGTGCTGTGCTGTTTTGGAGCCGGGGCGCCGAAAATCGAACGGTTTCTGCTGAACTAAGTGTACAGCGCATGGAGTAGGTGGGTGTTGAGAGCATGTCTTCTCGATCCGCCGACGGGAGCGCGTGCAAGGAATGCTCACGTGCGCAAGCGACTCGCTGCCCGGGTTCGGGTGGGAAAAGGCCGTCGCTGGTGCATGGAGCATTCTTGGTGTTGGACTTGGTTCCGGACAGGGGTGAGCCAGAACTGCACGCGAGCGTTTGCTTGTCTCTCACGGTGCATGACAGCGCTGGGGAAGGTCTAGTACTGGGTGACGCGACTGCTAATATCTACAAAGAAGACTGACACAGTGGTATAAATTTACGAAATGCAGTAAACGGGAAAATCTTCACAGTACATCCAACTCTTACACTCCCAAGTAGGTACCGCTCGTGATACGCTTGACGCTAGAGACAGCCTTCCACTGCACGGATGGAGTAGGTGGGGGCATTGTCCTCATCAGCGAAGGGGTCGGCCTCAACGTCCAGCTTGGCTTCGCCAGGAGCACTCACGCTGACCCCAAGACCGCTTCCCAGGGTGAGTGACTGCTCGCCGGTGATCTCCCATCGAGCTTCTGTGTTGCCGGGCTTTGCTTCGCCTTCTGTGACGAACCGTGCACGGATGCTCTGCGCAGGCTGGTCTCTTGAGAGTGTCACATCTCCCAACCGCCAGTAAATAAGGCCCTTGTCCCTTGAGAAGGTACCTGCAGGTTTCGACTGACACGACGTAGCCCTAGACCCGGGCTCTAGTCGAATGACAAGCACCAAGTTGCGGATCGTCACACTGGACGCACCTCTCAGGTCGAATTGCGGGTTCAGCGAGTAATTGAGGATGGCAGAGACCTGAGTTGACTCTGCTTTCCAAAGAGGTGTTAGTAGGATAGGTGCCAGCGCGGCGACACTACTGTTCTCAATATGCAGCTGGTAATGGAAAGCAACCGACGTCTTCGTGATCTTAGTCAAGTCGACCGTGTAGTTTCCGGGGTGGTCCGGGATCTGTTCGATGAAAGCAGGATTCGGCGCCACTTTTTCAAGGACAGGGAAGTTCTCCAAACGAATGTGTTCTGTGCCAAACGGCCCGGCTGAGATGTCGATGGGGTTGAATGCGAGCGCTACCTGCCCGATTACCATGGCCTTGGTAACGTTACCCTGTTCGAACCACGCACTGACCGTCTCTACGAGAGAGGCATTAAGCCCTGGCTCGTGCAGGTCTGGGTGCTTGACAGTTGTACTAGCGGAGCTGCTCAACGATCGGCCCGATCGAATCGACTGGGTGTCCGATGCAGGTGCAGCATGTTCATCAGGCAGTAGAGCTCTGTGGGGAAGCTTGGTGATTGGAGAAGACGGCTGTGGAGGAGGAACCAACGGGGAAACACCGTAGGTGTGCTAGGTGATGGCAAAGTAGCACTTGATGGAGCTGACCCGGCAGCAGGAAGTGCAGGCGTTTCTCCTATGCTCTGCAACTCCGGAACAGCCGGGTTCGGCACGAATATCGTGTTACGAACATCGCGGCGTCCTCGAAGCGTGCTGTTTCGTTTGGGTTGTGCGGCTTGCTATGTCATGTTAGGCTAAGGTCCTCCAAGAACTTTGATGTTACTTACCGCACGCAGGGTGTTCACCACACTGGCCATGGCAGCATCGTTGTCTTCCCCTTCTTCCTGAATTGGGGCATTCCTGATGTCGAGCTTGAATTGAGGTGTAGAGTTGCTCTCGCTTTGAGAACTGGGCATTTGTCAGTCGGCGCCTATGAAATTTTACGGGTAGGTTCCTTACAACCCTGCTTCACGCTCGGCTTCTGTGATTGCATCAAGGGCCGAGGGAGGGACTGAAAAGCCTTCGGAGTCTTTCTCAGGCTCTGTTTTGGGCTCAGCGACTGGTGGAGGAGCCAGGGATTCATTCAGCTCAGGTATTGAGTCTTGCACAGTTCCGTTAACTGGAGCTGCACTTGGCCCGGTTTCGCTCGAGGTCGTGGCGCCCAACCCGTTCGGCTCATCCGCATCTCTGGATGGCGGAGGGTGTACTGGCGAAGGCGCTCTCTCGGACTCGCGCCTTGACGAAAGATGTCTCAGTGGGGAGCGCGGTCGGTCTGACGAAGAAGGGGAGGCATATCGCGGTCTTTGCTCTTCGCTTTTCCAAATCCAAATGCTGAACCCAGATTCGAGGACGACTTCTGCTCAGGCGAGGATGCGCGGCCATACGGATGAGCGCTTTGTCTTCGACGGCCCAGTACAGTCCCAAATCGCTTTAGGGGTTCGAGCTGTGCTTCTCTTGGGCTGTTGCTCGTCAGTATGGGTACTATACTATCCAGGCATGTCCGTACTAGAACCGCTCTTCTGGCTTCGAGCGTCGTCTGCAGGGCCAGCTGCTGATGGCACTGGAGGCGGCGCCAGGTTTCTAGCTGGCGAGGCTGGCGGGTTGCTCATCTTGCGACTCGGCTGCGGAATGTCTCCGCTGCGCAGCCTCAGAGACCATGTCTGTATCTCATCTGCTGTCTCGATGTTCAGTAGTACGTTCAGGGTCTCCTCTGCTGTGATCCTGCTCCGCTCTACCTGGTCCACCTCGTGCGTTTGGAATTGCGTGAGGGCGTCACGTAGGTGGTTGAGTCGGCTCTCATCGACCGCCTGCAGCTTCTCAAAAACGAACGGTGCCTGCGAGTCCCATTGCAGCTCGGCGTTCTGCTCCTCTTGCGCTGCCTCGCCGACCTCGGAGGGCTTCGCTTTCGCGCCCTTGGCCTTGAGCTTCTCAGACTTTTTCGCGCAGAGTCAATGTCTTTGGCCATGGCTGCGAGGTTCCCAGAAATGTTGCCCATGGCCTGCACTTCTCGGTTGTTGGCGTAGAACTCGCGCAGCGGCCGCTCGACGTCCGACTCGATCTTCCGTGCAAGATGCTCGTGGGATCCGGCAACGGCGCCGGTTGCGCTTACGATCTTCTGCCATGGGACGGAGAAGATGCTGGTGGGCGTCAGTCAATGCGCGCAAAGGAAGCGTGGGCAGGCGCATACCCCAGCTCTGATGCATCGTCGGGCGGATGTCTGTTCGCCAGCTTGCGCAGGCCCTGCACATACTGCTCCTCGACGCGACGCCGTTCCTGCGCATTGGTGAGCACCGTGGTATGGGGCAAGTCTACCGAGGCCCACCCACCTGCAGCCAGTCTGCGATCTGCGTGTTCAGCTGGCTCACGTGCTTCATGCGGCCATTGAGGATGTCTACGGCTTGCGCGGGCGAGATGGCTTGCTACACACTGCGTGAGTCGACGTTGGTGGTGGGAGGGCTTGACGGCAGCTCACCAGCACCGCGGGGTACTCTTTGCGCTGGAGCTCCATGGCGACTGCGGGGACGGGCGCACAGTCACAGAGTTACGACGCAATGGAGACCTAGGAATACAGCGGCGTCGAGCTCGTGAGGTGTCGAAGGAGCACTCGAGCGCCTTCGCCGGTACGTAATGAGGTTGGGGCTCGAGGGTAACGCCATGCGGCTAGGCCTTCGCGGTTGTGGCCGGCATTGACGTAACCCCGGAGACAAATCATCCTACCGCCATGGTATGGCGACGTCTGGTACCCTGGCGAGGATCTAGCAACATTAAGCGGGGTCATGCCCTGCGCCTGACGGATGCCGACGTGGATAGGGCGGCCATGGAAGAAACGCAGAGGGCAGCCAGATGCGCTGGTACCTGACTACCTGACACTGTCAACCCAAGCTGGTGGGCCCTGCTGCTTGGTTTGGGCCGTTAGATGCTTCGGCAAATTCGACCTTCTTCACACGACTGACCGCTGTTTCGTGATTCTGAAAACAAAACAACAACCTGCACCTCTTCTTCTGCCCGGATGGCTTCTCAAGACTGGCGTGCGGCCTTTGGCTTTGCTGCTCGCATGTCTGCTGTTACGAAAATGCAAGTACCTCACCCGTGTACCGACCCTTGAACCCTGGCATCACACAGGGTGCACCTCGTAAGAACTACTGCTTCCATAAAAGATATCGAAATCACGGCTCAGATATCACCGGTGTTGCCCAAGAAACCGCTCTCAAACACCTCACTTCCCTGGTACCTCTCCCTGCTCGGGCCGGTATCCAGGAACGAGCGTTGTCTGCCAACGCTGGGTAATGCAGCATGAGCGAGATCTGGACCGTGCCGTGCTCACAACCTACCGTATAAACTCCTTTAGAGCTTCAGCGTGCCTTTTCTCTTATCACCTGTTTGCCATGCTGGACTGCATCAGGCTAATCCTTCGCAGAATAGACGCCTGTCATGCCTCGAATCCTTTACTATCAGCAAATGATGCGCACAGGGAAGCCATCATAGCCGAGACCAGGATATACGATAAAGCCGGCTCAATCGTACGAGAAAGATACCGTTTTTCGGCCTTTAAACAGCCTAGTAACAAGACCTTAGGACGAATATGAACGTTCGGTCGACGAGAAAGTTGCGAGCTATCCTCCGCGGTTCCTTCAGTTTCCGACTCCAGAGGTAACACTCACCCATCCCCTACCTTTCCAGCAGAATGACAGCTTACACATAGACAGGACACGAAGTACGTACCCACTCCCGGTGCAATCTCAGTGGGCATGTATCAGAATGCTCTCTACTACCGAGAAGGTCTTTTCTCTGCCATCTATAAAGCGCCTGCTTTGAACGATGATGGCTACTTTCCATCAGGCGCATCCTCTAGAGCCAAGTTCGTTGCGCTCAAGATCACCACGCCATCGATGATGGAGCCGCCGCACGACTCGAGGCGCGAGGCAGAGATTCTGAAGAAAGCAGCGTGCCCCAACGTCATCCCACTCCTGGACACTTTTCGAGAAGATGGCAGTCGGTTTGTTTTGGTTTTTCCTTTCGTACCGCTCGACCTAGGTGTAGCCCTACGAGGTGGCAAATTTGCAAACACGCAAGCCAAAGTTTGGTTGAAAGATCTGTTCTCTGCTCTCGCATTTATCCACGAGCATGGGATCATTCACCGTGACATCAAGCCCGCAAACATATTGCTCAAGTCGCTCGACGGACCTGCCTATCTCGCGGATTTTGGCATTGCCTGGGCGCCGGATCACATGGGCTCTGAGATACCCGACTCGAAGATTACAGACGTTGGCACAACCTGCTACAGGCCTCCAGAGTTACTTTTCGGCAACAAAGCATACAATTGCAGCCTCGACTTATGGGCGGCTGGTTGTACCGTTGCCGAAATACTGGACCCTGATCACGCAACACTGTTTGATTCTGGAGAGCTAGGAAGCGATTTAGCCTTGCTGCAAAGCATTTTCAAGAAGCTGGGAACGCCAACGTTGGCTCGATGGCCTGTGAGTGTTGACCCAGCTCATTGGAGTGATGAAGTAACTAACACAAACCAGGAGGCAGCAAAATTCCCTGATTGGGGCAAAGTGCAGTTCCACGAGTACCCAGAGGAGCATTGGGGTACACTGCTACCAAGAGTCTCTGAAGAAGGGCAGGACCTTATCTCAGAACTCGTGCGGTACGAGAGCGGCGCACGCTTGACAGCAACAAAGGTAAGCATGTACACACCAGCACAAAAAAACCAAGGCTTACAAGACCAGGTCCTCGAGCATGCCTACTTCCGCACTTAATTCAGCGAGATAGGAGCTCGCGTGAGATGGTAAATAACTGTAATGGGAAGGGATATGGATACGTACATAGTCATCAATACACCACTGGCGACAGATAGCAACAAACAATACAACCCCACTTCTAACCTTGTATTCTACCCAAAACCACACGAGTGCTCTGGTGCTCTGGTGCTCTAGTGCTCTGGTGCGGTGTTGTCGGTGTTGTCCCATGTGATAGCGATTGATAGCGGCGCTAGTTGACGCAGGGTTTCACCTTTCGCAGATGTTCTGCATGAGTCGGCCAATACGGCCAGACACAACAACTTCGTCATAGCCGAAGCGACAACAAACTACAGAACATCCCTGTAAACCGCCGCCACAACACCCCTTTGCGGGCATAACAAACCCGGGGCCGTCTGCATGTTTCTGCCATCCAGATAGCAGCTGTCTGGCGCACACAGCCCTCCTCTCTCGCCTCGCTCTGGAATATCACCCCTGCGTGCTGGACCGCCCCTCAACATGGCATTCTTATTCCGGAATAAGCAGAAGAGCAACGCCGAGCTCACGCGCTCGACCAAGGACCTCACCATTCGCCTTAGTCAGGAAGACAAGCCCAATCCAAAGGCATGATGCACCATGCAGCAAGAGAGCCCGGCATCGCTGACCGTCGCTAGTTGGAAGAGGAGCTTGCTCGGGACCTGCAGCAGATGAAACTGAGGCTTCAAGGCACACCTGGTACTACTCACGCTTCCCACGTCTGGAAGAATTTGCTCCCAATCAGCGAGCCTGCGCACACACACAGGAGAAATACTAACAGCTGCAAGACACAGAAGTCAACCCCGAACTCGTATTCCAGCTGCTCTCGGCCATTCTGAGCGACGATCTGCTCTACACACTAGCAATCAACATACACAAATTGCCGTTCGAATCACGCAAAGACGCACAAGTCGTCTTCTCGACCGCCTTCCGCTACAAGCCCGCCGGTCAAACGGACCCTCAAGTGTTACACCACATTGTACAGTTCCGGCCCGACATTATAATAGCGCTATGCAGAGGCTACGACAGAAGAGAGAGCGCAATGCCATGCGGAGGAGTGTTGCGTGAAGCGCTCAAGTATGACGCCATTGCTGCGCTGTTGTTATACGACGAGGGCGACGAGGAAGGCAAGCAGTTGGATCTTGCCAATGTCAACCCGGATGTACCGGCTACTGGTAATGGTATATTTTGGAGATTCTTCGATTGGATAGACAAGGGTGCATTTGAGCTCAGTGCAGATGCATTCAACACATTCAGAGTGGGTGCATACTTGTGGCAGCTGTGGTATATGACTGACAAGAGCAGGAAATCCTCACCAAGCACAAACCACTCGTGGCTACCTTTCTACAGACCAACTTTGAATTGTTTTTCTCAAAATACAACCATATGCTGATATCGTCGGAGAGCTACGTGACCAAGCGGCAGTCTATCAAATTGCTGGGCGAGATTCTGCTTGACCGAGCGAATTATAGCGTAATGACGCAGTATGTGGACTCTGGCGAGCATCTCAAGACCATCATGAAGCTGTTGCGGGACGACAGGCGGATGATCAACTACGAGGGTTTCCACGTGTTCAAGGTATGTTGTACGACGCAGACATGGAGGAACAAGACTGACGGCGCAGGTGTTTGTCGCCAATCCAAATAAGTCCATGGCAGTGCAGCGGATCTTGATCAGCAACCGCGAGAAGTTGCTGCGCTTTCTACCTAATTTCCTCGAAGACCGCACAGAGGATGAGCAGTTCATAGATGAGAAGAGCTTCTTGATACGGCAGATCGAGCAACTACCCAGCCAGCCCGTTCCACCGCCTGCAGCGGTATGAGCGTAGCTGTGACCTCTTTCTTTTGTATTGACTGGTGTGCATGGGACGGCGTTGGATTGGGGGTTGGATGCAGGACGTAAATGGCGACACACAAGTCCATTTGGCGTCGACATGACGGCGCATCTATCAATATCTAGTGCCAGGCCTGGGTCGTAGACTAGCAGACGAGCATGACTGTCGAGTATACCATTGTTTTGTCTCTTCACTGTAGCCGAGTACATGTCCAAGGCCTATGCGGTGGTTTTGTGGTACCACCGTATACAAGGCCTGTCAAGTAGTGAGTCGCAGCACGCTCCCCCGCTTACGACGGCACGCGAGCTCGTGGGCGACGATTGGTTGGTTGGCGGACTGGGCGGGTTTCCATGTCAGCGTTACATAGGTAGCCCTGGTCGAGGCCAGACATGTTACAGCATCTCTACCAGTCTCAAAGGATCTGCCGGCCGTGGCTGCACGCTCCAAGTTCTGCTACCGAAACGCCGTCGTGCCTGCAGCAGCGCACCGTCGACATCATCGCCAGCGCGTGCTGCCACCCGGCGGCCAGCCCCTTATGCTAGCCGAAGCTCCGCGGGGTCCAGCTCATCTGATCGCCAAGTGGACTAGACGAATCAGGCGCGAGGCCGGGGGTAAACATGACTTCAGACTCCGCCGTAGCACGCTGGCTCGACGACACCGCTTCGAGACAGCCGCCTGACACGTTGCTGCACCCAGGCGATGAGTTTCCGCTGCGTACATTCTCCAATCCTCCCTCGTCGAGCAGCTTGTCCAACATCAGCAGCGACGACGACGACGACGACGACGACCACCACCACCACCACGACGCACCTCACCGCGTGCCCAAGACTTCGCAGCGCCTGGCCGACGTAGCGAAGCTGATCCACCCACCCACGCCCACGGCTGCAGCATTCGGGGGCATGGAGCAGTCGACGAGACGGCGATCCTCCTCCATTACGGGCGCCGCTGCAACCACCAAAAAGAAGGGGCGGAGGCACAGGGCGCCGCGAGACGACCACATCGCCGAGGAAGGCGAGCACAGCTCGGGGAACGCATCAGACAGCGGCTCCCGCAGCGACAGCACCGACTTTGAGCTCGACAACATGAGTGCAGACGGCCTGGAAGATGACGAGGAGACAGGCCTCACCAAGAAGGTGCGCCGCAAGAATGCACGCAGGAAGCGGCGCAACACGCTGCTCGACAACCGCATCGTGCCCGATGCAGGCCTCACCTTCACCAAGGAGGAAAAGGCCCTCGCTGATCAGAGCCTGTATCGGTCGATGCTCGTCAACGCCGCCCTCATATGTCTATGGTACCATGCACCGCTCTGCCTACCAAGGGAGAGGAGAAGCTAACAGGCCACAGGTATCTCTTCTCCATATCCATCTCCGTCTACAACAAGTGGATGTTCAAAGTCGACGAGGGCGACGGCGCAACCCAAAATATCTTTCCTTTCCCGTTGTTCACAACCTGTCTGCACATGCTCGTGCAGTTCTCCCTAGCATCCCTCGTACTGTTCCTCATCCCTTCTCTTCGACCGCGACACGATTCTCTCAACCCTCACGCAACCAGCGCACGTGTCGAACCATTAGACCCCAAGAAGCCACTCATGACCAAGTGGTTCTACTTTTCGCGCATAGGACCCTGTGGTGTAGCCACAGGCATGGACATTGGCCTGGGCAACACGAGTCTGAAGTTCATTTCTTTGACTTTCTTCAGTAGGCCTCCAGCCTTTCTTCATGTGGACGAAAGCTAACAGCAACAGCAATGTGCAAGTCGTCTGCACTCGGTTTCGTCCTCATCTTCGCCTTCCTCTTCCGCCTCGAGCAGCCCTCGTGGCGCCTTGTCCTTATCATTGCAATCATGACCATCGGCGTCGTTATGATGGTGGCCGGCGAAACAGCTTTTCACGCCCTAGGCTTCATTCTCGTCATGGCCTCGGCCTGCTCTTCTGGATTCCGCTGGTCTCTCACCCAAATCCTCCTCCTCCGCAACCCTGCGACGGCGAACCCGTTCTCCTCGATATTTTTCCTAGCACCTGTCATGTTCCTCAGCATATTTGTTCTCGCCGTACCAGTAGAAGGTTTTGGCGCTCTGCAAGAAGGTCTTGCACATCTCTTCGAGCAAAAGGGCACAGCTTTCGGCATCGGCATTCTTCTATTCCCCGGTTGTCTTGCGTTCCTCATGACCTCATCTGAATTCGCTCTACTGAAGCGAACATCGGTCGTCACACTGAGTATCTGCGGCATCTTCAAGGAAGTCGTAACCATCACCACCGCAAACCTAGTCTTCAAAGACCCACTTACGCCCATCAATCTCACAGGTCTGATTGTCACCATTGGCAGCATCGCACTGTACAACTACATGAAGATCAAGAAGATGAGGGAGGAGCACCTCCTGAAAGCACATCTGGATGGGCAGGACGAGTACGCGCCCGTCAACACGGCCGACCCCGATCTCGGCGGCAGCAGACCGTCAGTGAACGTGAACAGAGGCATCAGGGCTAGCCTGCAGCTTACACCTGGTGCTAGTGGATCTGCGGGCCTTGAATCTCCAGCTAGAGCGAGCCCGGTCAAAAGGCCGGAGGACCTGGACTAGTATTACTGCATCTTTACACTGGCTTCAAAGCGTGTATCTTCTTGAGATTTGGATTGCATCTGATTGCATACATGGGCGTTTTGGTTAGGTCACAGCGAGGCTTCGCTCTGGGAGATACCCTTCCCTAGGACTGAATATATATTTTCTTGCGTCGCCAACGTGCTGTATACAACCACCCAACATGTGCAAAGGTGAAATTCACACTTTTGCAAATGTAGTATATCATTGTTCAAAAGCATATGTAGCCAAGTTCGCAAATCTGGGTCCGCGGCTTTTCGGACCCCAGTCCCTCTTTTGAGTGGCAACGATCTAATCGCGTGCATGCTTCACAAGCGCACCGCTTACTACGCATGCAACATGTCCTCTTCCCTCTACACCACCCATCGGCGTTCGCTAAGCGTTGCAGACTTTCGCATTTGATTCCCCCGTGAAAGCTGCCGTGAGAGATCTGTTCCACGTTTCACGTTGCGGCCCAGACTGTCGGAGCTTACCTAGGTAGCTCAAGCCTCACGCCGAGACTAGACGTCGTCCGACCGCGTGCAGTGCCTCTCTCCTTGTGAGACACCACGACCTCCCTTCAACCTACCCCGACACGCTTGCAAGATGCGGCTCCTCACCCTTGCGGCGGCCATCCCCGCCCTCGCCTACGCGCAGAACCTCGACATCACCGTCACCAAGCCCGTCGAGTGCACGCGCAAAACGCAAAATGGCGACAGCGTGCAGATGAAGTACAAAGGCACCCTCATAGACGGGACGGAATTCGATTCCAACTACGGCCGCAGCACACCGTTTGAGTTCAAGCTCGGCGCCGGCCAAGTCATCAAGGGGTGGGACAAGGGACTATTAGGCATGTGTATAGGAGAGGAGGAAGTTGACCATCCCTCCGGCTATGGCGTATGGGAACCAGCGTACTGGGCCGATTCCTGCAGGCAGCACACTAGGTCAGTGGTTGTGAGTGGTGAAGGGACGGGTCTGGGCTAACGTGAGGTAGTCTTTGAGACGGAGCTTATTGGTATTAAGGGGGTTGAAGCTGAAGTCAAACCAATCCATGGTGGCAACGAGCCGGTCCTGTCTGTAAAACCTACGCCGACACACTTGGACGAGGCGCCTAAGAGCAGCGATGTTGCAAAGGAGGAGAGCAAGCCTACGCCCCCGGCCGAGGAATCCAGTTCCGTGGCATTTGCAATGCCCACCGCTGAACCATCGAACATCGCAAGCGCCACTGGAAAACGCCCTCTCGACGGCGAGGGCGGAAAGGGCGAGTGCAACCTTCTCGGCGACTTCGCTCTCATCGTGCAGGGAGCTCTGGGCTTGCTTGCCGTGTCCTCGCTTGCGGTCAAGAGACTGAGAGAACACCCACGTCGTCCGATGAAGATATGGTTCTTCGACGTGTCTAAGCAGGTCTTTGGTTCAGTGCTACTGCATTTGGCAAACGTCCTCATGTCCATGCTCTCATCTGGCCAGTTCGACGTCCAGGCGCAGGCACAAGCTGCCGCGCTCACTGCTGTTACTACCGAGAAGGGGGACGAGCCAAATCCGTGCTCATTCTACCTACTCAATCTAGCCATCGATGTAAGTTTCAAATCCTTCTTGTTCGTGGATGTTAGCTAACACCCCCAGACAACCATCGGCATTCCCATCCTTGTCCTCCTCTTGAAAATACTCCACAGGGCCTTCCTGCTCACCCCCTCGCCTCACCTCCTGAATCCATCCGATCTGGAAACTACGGCCACCCGCCCCGCGCAACATGGTGGCTCAAGCAATCCATAATCTACTTCCTGGGTCTGATTGGCATGAAACTCTGCGTCTTGGCCATATTTGCGCTCCTACCCTGGATAGCGTGGGTCGGCGACTGGGCTCTGCGCTGGACAGAGGGCAACACGGCGCTGCAGATTACGTTCGTCATGTTTGTGTTCCCGCTAATCATGAACGCGCTGCAGTACTGGATTGTGGACGGTTTCATCAAGGACCCCGCGGGGCAGGAAGGCGGCTACGAAGGCGTTGGCAACGAAGACGACGACGATGAGAACGACGACGAATGGCTCGAACGCCAGCGCAGAAGACGCGAGGCTGGCATCGATGAAGATGAGAGCGATATCGAAGACATTGCATCAAAGGGCTTGAAGGAGGCCAACCCTACCGTCGTGCCTACGCGCCAGCACTACGATCCCGCGACCGACGGCGAGGGAAGCAGTATCGAAGCGACCAAGACGCGGACTGATTAGTTTTTTCTTTTCTTTTCTCTTCTTCGATTCACTAGAGGACGGATTACGCAGCATTCAGATTGTTATCCCAGCTAGCTAGCCGCTGGCTTCAATATACCCGTACACATTTCGCACACCTTCTTTCCACCTGCTACCTCTATGTATACGTACGCAATACGCATCCACCACACTGTCTACTGTAATCTTCCAAAACACAACCAACTCACAATGCAGCTCTTGCACTTTCTTCATTCCTCGATAGTGAATGTTTCTCTACCATTCCATCCTGGCAAGATCAAATCGTCTCTGGACTGACATATCAGAGTTATACACTGCACGGTTTGGTTTGGGGATTTGGGTGTATGTTGCTTTGATAATAGAGCGGGTTATTTGGGTGGGAGGTGAGATGGGAGACGGGAGGAAACCATTCAACACCACTCCTCGAATTCCATTCATGCGCTGGTTTCTTCGTACGGAGAATCGGGGTAGTGGACAGTAGAAAGTGGATATACTACCAGCGTATACCAGCAGCAAGTACGTACCGGGCGAGTGTTGTACCACAATACCGTCCAAGTGTGAGTGGACGTGCCGTGCAGAAGTATTTCGAGGGCACTGCATGCAAGTATACCTGTGCTAGTTTTTATTTAAATCATGCGAGTACAGGTCCTAGAGCATGTGTTTCGTGTAAGCTCCACTATCGCATACTACCCGCACTGCATCCCAGAAGCCCCGAAACTCACAGACCCATTCACCCCAGTAACAGGGCTTATAACACACGCTAAACAGCCTGTACAAAGCACCAGCCTGGAATCCAGCCCCTCTGCATTCCATAAACCTACTTGGTGTGAAAGAACTGCGAAATCCAAAAGTACTGACGTATAAAATACGACGCTCCGTAGGCCCTCTCATACTGATTCTAACAACGGCATGTCGACTAGTGCAGCTACCTGGCCTGGTGTGTTCGGGGTGGTGGTGGTGACGATATAGTTGGTATGTGTGTCGAGTGGAGGAATGTTGTAATTATGGCGATCTCGATGGCGGTTTGAGTATGCACTGTAGAACCTACGGCGTTGTGGGTACGGCGAAAGTGCTGGGAACCATGTGTTGATTGGTGTGTCTGTCTGCTGACTGTTACGGGCAGGAGCGTGTTGAGTGAGGCGCGGCGCTGGTGTGGTTTGTTGTCTCGTCTCATCTTATGACATGTAATGTGATGTGATGTGATGTGATGTGAGATATGGCACAACCAGACGCCGCATACTTACATGCATTTCTATCTTTATACCCTTATCTACTAGTCTAGAATAGAATGTGTACACTGGTTCCTCAGGTTGTCTAGGAATTGGGTCACCACATGAATAGGTTTTCAGGATTTGAGTGGGAGTTTGATGCCGTCGCAAGTTAATGTTAGATTTGCACAATTGGGTTTGGCTCAGTCATTTGGATCAGTCACACGAAATCTCGATGTAAAGGTTAGACTTCTTGTTCAGTGGTATATCACTCCTAGCACACTGCTCTCTCCCTTCCTGCAATTTCGGCGTCTAGCAAGTGTTCAACATGGTCGTCAACGCCGTCTTCTCCGCGCTCGTAATCGTCAGAGAGTATACACTCTTTACTCGCACCCACATCTTCGCGTATGTGCAGTGGTAGGTTGTTACTGAGGGCTTCCAGTCCTCGGGGCCTGAGTCGCCCTTGGCCTGGTTGACGGTGTCGGTCACAGCCAGGAGTTGAGGGTTGGTCAGGTCGTTGGCGAAAGATTGGCGGCGGGCTGTAGTCCAGGAGGCAGCGCCAGACTGGGAATATCTTAGTAGGGGTCTCGAAGAGATGAGAAAAGGAAGGGAAAACATACCTTCCAGGCGTTACTCAAGGGAACCAAGTGGTCGATATCAACATCGCTGGCGGCAGTCCATGTGGCGCCGTCATAAGGACTTCTCCAGGTTCCTGAGGTAGCAGCGCATGAGGAAGAGTCTTGAACGACGTTAGTGCCGTCTCGCGCAAGGACGACCTCACGGGTGTTGCAGGCGCCTGTACTTATTAGTTTTTGTTTCAAGTGTCCTCCACGAAGATTGAATACCTGATTGAGTGATCCAGTGTGGGAACAGGTCACGAGAGTAACCAGTCTGAGGACCTTGAGCAGCAACGGTGAGGCCCGCGAGCTGAGTCTTTGCGGCAGCGGTGGTAGGTACACCCGGCGGTGCGCGAGCGACAAGAGGTGCGGGTGCAGCCGAGACAAGAGCTGTCAGGGCGAAAGCGAGGATGGCACTCTTCATAATGAACCTAATGTTTGTATGAAGTGGCTGTGGGAGAAGAGGGCGCTGATAGGAGCTGAGCAAGTATGCTCGAAGTTGGGGTTTGAAGGAGGAAGTGAAGGGTGCCCTGTCTTGCTCTTCAAACGCTGTTGAAGCTCGCCACTCTTATACACCTTCCCCGGGGACGTCTGTCCGTAGCCTTCGGAGTAGAGTAGCGAAGTCGCAGACAATGACAAGTGCTCAATTACTATACCAATGATAACAACCTTTGGAGCCACGCGCCTTTAGTTTACTTGGCCCCTTCAGTGTAGTACCACGCTTGCACATGCACCAGCGCTCTCACAACCCCAGAGTGGCAGGTGAAGGCCGCGGCAAAGATACGATGCTGTGTACATCCTCTACCTCTTTGGGATAAGTTGGCGATACGTACCTGATCGCCCGCAGCCTGCTTGACACAGCAATGTTGCAACTGCCACGAAGGGACTCGGAGCCGACCTAAGCTGCATATTCTGTTTGTTGATTGGGTATTTAGAAGATTACATGAGATTTGAACAGCATGCTGATGGATGAAGGTTTGGGAAGGTTGGGTACAGGTGCTCTTATCGCCTTATCTAATTGGCCATCTGTTCTCGGGCTTTATATGCAGATCACTATTTAATTGGTGAAATAGATGAAACTGGCGGAATACGCGGCGGTTCTGCGGTTCGGGGCGAGGGTGTTCGGGCATTGCTAGTGGAACGTGAGATAGCGAATAGATAACAAGGACTGCGGAACGTGAGGATGCGGTATCTTGACGCTCAAGAGGTCCACCGAAGTAAGCGTTAGCGGAATAATCCTGCCAAACTACTGAATTCCAACGGCCAGGGCTGGGGTGGAAGATCTTACCCCGCGTTAGCATGCACATGATTAGGTGTAAAGTCATGGGTGCCAAGTATCTTCTTCGCCAGAAGTGGGATGGCTTGGCTCGAAAAGGAAGTGCCAAGCTGTAAGTATCGACTACAGTGCGCAAGCTTGTTGTGGTCCCCGTACTCGTTGTGGACGATGTCAAAAGGTATGTTTGCCTTCTCGAGTTTGACGGTGTCTTAGACATAGACGTAACAGATCGCGTGGCAAGATTGACCCGGCTCTACGGGAATAAACATTGGATGGACCAATCCAGCCGGAGCTTGCAGTGCCAACCCTTTAGTGCTGCATTCGATGGCTGTCTGACAAAAACGCCGTTTCGAGTATGTATGCCATGGCCCTCGGGCTCGGCAATATCTGAACACTGCTTGATAGGCTTGTTCGAAGGCACCGAATCAGTGTGTGCCGGATGTAGGCGTCGTATAGAGACAGCGTTGGCAGGGCAAGGACACGATATCATCTCCGAGTTCCCGTCGGTGACCGCCGTATGTTCAATTGGTCTGCTCGTACAGAAATTGTACACGTACATAGGTCTCGCAGATACAGAGTCGGTGGCGTTCTACTCTGCGGCGAAGTCGAAGCTTTTGAAGGCCTCCTTGAACTTTTCCACGTCCTTCTCTTCCTCTGGCTGTGTTTGGCCGCAATCTTTCCAATCGATCCTCTTGTCAAGTCTTAAAAGCTTCGCCAGCACTTCTCGACCAAACTGGTTGTGAAAGCGAATCTTCTCATCAAAACGCATGACCAGACTCGACTGCATTGCAGGGTCGTTCTTTGGGTCCCACACTATAACCCTGAAGAAATCGCTCATCTCTCCAAACCCATCGCCGACGTCTTCCTTGGTGAAAGCCGGCCAATGTAAATTCTCGGCTAAGGCCTTGAAGGCAGCTTCAACCAGACCTTTTCGTATGAGATCTGCTGGTACCGGAAGGTATTGCCAGTGCGTATGTGGCAGACTCGATTTGCTCACTTCCCATGCCACAGAGCCATACTCTTGGTCAGCGACCGAATTTAGCATGCTGTTCATAGCCACCCGGTATTTCTGCATCTCTGCGTAGGTGGCAAGACGTTCTTCCTCTTCCATTGCAGCGAGTGTCGGTTGATGTGAGAAAGGAATAATGAGCATATGGCATGGGAAGCCGAGCTTTGGATAGGTCTGTGATGTCGATAGGGGCCCTCTCGCTGTGGTCACGTACGAGCTGTCGCCAATAGAAGTTACCAAATGTGTTGCGATATTCTCGTTGGCGAGGCAGAAGAAGCATTCAGCCGCAGTCAGTGGCCCTCGAGGCTCACCCTTGCGCCGTTTGTGCGATCTCCTGCCTCCTCGGTTTCCATCGTCGTATACTAAGGCCTGCTCTCGTGGCTCCGGTGCGGCACGCTTCTTCTCTGACAATACAAGAGGACAGGCTGTAGAGCCGGTCGGAGGCGCGACCGGATTGCTTGCTGTTGGGTCTAAGGAGAAGGCGTATATCCACCTCTGCTTGTGGGGGTTGCCGTATGCAGCTAGGCTAATGAATCTAGTGATAGGATAGAGGTTGTCGGTGTCATTGCTCGGGGTGTGGAAGAACGGCTCGCGCTCCCAGAAGGAGCCGCCGGATGTTGAGAAATGGTACTTTGGCTTGAGGACTATGTCGAGGTCGGCAATGCACTGCTGTGTTGACGGGGAAGCCTCTGCAGCAAGCTCAACCTTGGAACGCTTCTGAATACCCTCAGGCCAGTCGCTGGTGACGAGGATGTCGGCTGTTGTTGCTCCGCGAAGGACTTTTGCATCTGTCTCGCTATAGAATGGCGGATACTTGTCTTTGGACTGGCCAGCAATGATGTTGGGGTCCATTTGGCCACCAAGTGCAACAATGCGAATCCCCTCTGAAGTCTTCATGGTCGTTCGCTTGCCTAGAAAATGCAAATTGTGGCATAGCTCGTCGTCTGAGGACTGCAATTTCTGTACAACGGCAGGTGGTAGGGCATGGCTGCCAAGGACAAAGTACGTCGGCAGCGCAATGTCAAATTTGCCATCTACAAGCGACTGCACGCTTGGCTCAGCTGCATGACTGGAGCTTTGGGTGCTGGCAAACAGATTGCCAACAATGAGGGCGAATGCGAAGCTGTTCTTGGCGTGCAGCGCGTTCACCTTCTGGAAAACGGACTGAAATTGGCCGTCAACATCGCCAATGACCACGCTGTGGCCATGTTAGCACAGGTTTCGGTGGAAGACGTGGAGCTTACATCTTGGAGGCCATAGTACTGGTGATGATGTAATGAGCTGGGGACGGCAGCTTTTGGTGTTTCGAGGCTTCGGAGGTTCTTGCCCAAAGTCCGCAGAAAGCTTGGACGTTAGGTTCAAAAAGTGCAGCCACGCTAGTGAGAAATTCTGTGGGGACATTCGCGATGGCAGCAGCAGCCACCCACCCAGACTTCGCTCTGCTGCACCTTCCTCACACAATATGCCAGCCATGTCGCGGGGTGCAACTGGCAAACCCTCGGCAAAGCCCGCGAGGCTGGGCGCGAGGTCGTCGTCCAAGGCGCGCGCACCGAAACGAACCAAAGGCGGCACGCAGTCGTCCCGCAACCACCGCTTCAAGGGCTTTTCGCAGCGCATTGCAGAGCTCAAAATCGAACCCGTGCGCCGCGGTCGCAACGCCATCATCGACGATGCCGAACTGGAATCCAGCTTTTCCTACTTCAGAGACTCGTTCCTCGAGTGGAAAGAGCTCAACCTGTCGGAAAACTTTGTGCACTTCTCCCGCAAGGTCTCACCGCTCTGCGACAGCCTGCCGCAGGTCCTCCACCACAGCGACCGCATAATCGACCTCCTCGTCGAGTTTATAGAGAAAGGCGAGAAGTACAGCGAGGAGCCTTTGCTCAGTCTGCTGGCCCACCTGGCACACGACCTAGGCGAGCAATTTGAGAAGCACTTTGAGAGGGTCGTCAAGACTGTCGCGCACCTGGCCGCTACTCACGCCGAGATTGAAGTCATAGAGTGGAGCTTCACCTGCCTGGCATGGCTCTTCAAATACCTCTCCAGACTTTTAGTACCAGATCTCCGGCCGACATTCGATCTGATATCGCCACTGCTGGGACGCGCACAACAGAAAGCTTTCGTCGCGCGTTTTGCCGCAGAGTCACTCAGCTTTCTCGTCCGCAAAGCCGGAGCTGCATACCACCGAGACAGCACACCCCTCGAGTTGATTGTTAGACGCATTTCTGATCAGTTGAAAGAGCTGCAGGACAACGAGAAGGACTACGAGTTCCAGCAGGGGATCATGTTCCTGCTCGCAGACTCGCTCAAGGGCATACAACGGGGCATTCACTCCAGCGCCACAGCCATCCTCCAGGCATTGTTAGCCGACGCGTACCACGACGACTATGTGTCTTTACAAGCACCGCCGCTCGAACCAGTTCTGGTGGGTGTTGTCACCGCAGTCATTCATCACACAGACGCAGAGAACTTCAAACCCCTTCTCGATGCCATTCTCGCTCGAATTCAGTCAGCCAATCCGCACCATGCGGCGTTGTCATCACGACTGCTGTTCATTGTCTGTGGTGTGAGGAGAGGTTCCCGTGTCGGGGACTGGAAACCTGTGCTTGCTTCTCTCGATCATGTGCTCGGCGCAGCGAAGGATCTAGCAGACCTCGAGTCTACCGAGGCCTGGGATCTTCTGTCAGCGACTGCTGTCGTGTTTCAGTATTGTGCCCTCGACGCTGCGATACCTTATGAGAAACTGCTGGAAGGCCTCACCAAAGGGTCGTGGGACAGATACTTTTTACCCTTCTGCAACATGTTCGCCAAGCTCGGCGCTGAAAGGTTCAAGACCCTCCTGCTACCATACTTCAAGCGGTAAGTTGTCCTCCCTATACAGACTCAGTTACTTTACTAATCTTAATATGCAGATTTGTTGCCCAAAAGGCACACGAACATGGACCGGAACTTTGCATCATACTTCCTCAACTCTATCAGAGCGGTACAATATCTGCGGGTGCCGTTCACACGTCAGATCGTTGGCAAGCGCTTCTCGATAGTCCATTCCATGAGCTCTCCAAGGAGCAGACAGACAAAGAAGATCTGGAAAAGTCTACGTACCATTGCAACGCCTTGCTCGATGCACTGGACATTCTCGCCGTACCCGAAGATAAGACAACAAGCATTTTGGACGACCTCAAGGAACTATTAGGAATGGCTATCCATGTGGATTCGACCGAGAAAGCTCGTAAGACTGATATTTTTGGCACTGGAAAGGGCTTCCAGTACCTGGTAGATAAGTCGGTCGATGATCAGACCTTTACGCTTGGGTTGTGGCCTTCATTGTGTCAAGCCACGCCAGTTTATGCACATTCCCTCTCGTTCTGGAAGGCGCTGTTCAGCTTGATACAAAAGAAGAAGAAGTTCATCTCGACAAGCGGCTCTCATATGGAGCCTTTAAAGCGCCAACTCTTGCGTTGCCTGGGTTCACCATCTCACGAAATGAGGCTGACAGCCATCTATATTTTGGAGATCATTGCGGGCAAAAATGAAGAGCTGCAAAACATCATATCCGTTGCGATGATGATAGAACAGACACCACTGGATCTCGAAAACCAACGGTCTATTACAATGCGCATAGGTCAGCTAGCGAAGCTTTATCCTGAGGTATGCGCAGACGAGTGGGTGGGCGAGGCGATACCTACATTTTGCTTCGGCCTGCTACATGTGAGAATGGCGTCAGCCTGGGACGACACTTGTGCAGCATTGAAAGCCATGTGCGACACAAAGGAAGGCGAAGGCTTTGTTTCGCAGATCGCCTTTGCCTGGCTTGATGAGCCGGAGAGTCTGGAAAACTCCGCGAGTGGGCTCGCTAAGAACACCGCGCAGAAGCGGTATGCAAACGAGTTCGAGTGCACCAACGTGTTCCGGTTGCAAGACCTCGTTTCCAACAACCAGGAGCTATCATACAACATCGATGACAAGCTTGAGGCGACGTTCGACAACAAACACCCACAGATATCCTTCATCAATGCTTTCAGCAGGACTCAAGCCTTACGTCTGCTGAATGCGTTGCCGCAAGTCGCTGAGAAACGCTCGCGTCTCCTTGTGCCTGTCCTTCTAGACTGGGCGCTGGACCAGCCTGTTGCGGAGATGCAGACTGAGGATGATAAGGACGATGAAAAGCCCGAGTCAACACAGCAACGATGGTCGCGAAAAGACCAGAAAGCTATGTTGTCTGTCTTCTCGAAGTTCAACAACCCAAAGGTTCTCTTCCGATCCAGCGAGGTTCGCGAGGCTCTGCTGTCCTTGCTGAGCAACGGTGATGTCGAAATTCAGAAAGCCGCTCTTCAGGCGCTCCTAACATGGAAAGACCGTGGAGTGACACCATACCAGGAAGAGTTGCTTGGCTTGCTCGACGACGCACGTTTCCGTGATGAACTGCCTGTCTTCCTTAGCGAAGGCAAGATCCAGGATAGCGATCTCGCAGAAGTTCTCCCCATCATCCTGCGATTACTGTACGGCAAGGTCATTGCTGGCAAGCGAGGACTGGAGTCGAAGAGGAAGTCTGTATTCGTTGGACTTAAGAACAGGTTCGGCGATGAAGCCATTCACCAATTCCTGAACATCGCTTTCGGCCTGCTCAGTGGTGCTTCCATCCTTCAAGATGGCGCACTTGATGAAGACCTGTTGCGTAAGGATCTGATTGACACTCGCAAGCAGGTCGGTATGTTGAACATGCTTGATGACTTGCTCAGTACGTTCAAGACGACATTCACGCCTTTCACCGTCGATGTCGTGGATCCCATCATGTACTGTCTCGTCAAAGCGTCACGAGACCTGCAGACAGCCGCATCGATAGGAGAGAAGGCAGACGTTGACGACAGCCGTAAGTTCCAGGTTTCCCTGCTCAGGACGGTCCGCCAGCGCGCTCTACAGTCTTTGGCTAGGCTTTTCGAAAGTTGTCCGGATTTCAACTGGCACCCATATACAGCGGCAATCGTTAAAGAGCTCGTCGAGCCAAGACTAGAACAATTCCCTATCGAGACTGCTCAGTCCATCTCTGGTCTTCTCCGACTGTTTGCATCGTGGTCAAAGGCCACATCAACAGCATCTTTCCTCGTCGAACACAACAAGGAAATTCTCATCAAGATCATCGACTGCTTGGACGTGCCTTCGGCTAAGGATGAAGTAAAGCAGTTTGTTCTGGACGACATCCTCCGCAGCATATTTTCACTTGTCGCTATAGAGGAACAGCCGACATCGGTGGACGCAAAACTCCTGAGGAACCGCATTCATACGGAGATCATCCAGCCATATTCAAATGCGATTCTGAGTCGTGTCGGTGGCCTACTCCGGAAAAGTCCCAGCAAAGAAGTGCTCGAATCCGGGGTTTTGGCTATCGCAGACCTCGCGCCTCACGTTGTCGGATCGACTGAATCCCGTAGCATGATCGAAATTGCAACCTTCCTCATCCGACAACCATCAAAGCGGGTCAACCCAAGGACGAAGCTCGGCTTATTGAAGATCCTGCACGAATTTATCCAGCAATGTGACGCTGAAGGCTTAGGGGAGCTTTTCGACGGTATATACGATGCCGTTTGTCCCATGTTTGCTTTCTTTCACGACCGAACTGCTCGCACTGTTCTTTGCGACGTCATTCAGGATTTATCTGGAAACAGGGAGGAACTCGCAGGCGTTGCAAAGCTCTGTCAAGAACTCAACTCGTTTGCAAAAGGACGGTTGGACGAGCCTGACTTTGAGCGCCGTTCGCAAGCCTTCAACCAGATTAACGATCAGGGCTACCACGCATTCTCCCTTATGCAGTGGAAGCCATTGATTTACAACATGCTCTACTTCATTAAAGACAACGACGAGTTGAGCATTCGTGTCAATGCATCCTCTACCCTGCGCCGATTCATCGAAGTCTCCCAGGATGATGACTTCAAAGCTTTCATCACTGCTGCCATCATACCCGGGATTCAGCACGGAATGCGTGAGCAGTCTGAACTTGTTAGGACGGAGTTTTTGGCTGTCACAGAGCAGCTGGTCAAGAGTCATCGCGAGTGGGCTCCGGTAGCTGACCTGTACGTTCTTGTCTCGGATGATGAGGAGGCATCTTTCTTCAGTAATGTGTTACACATCCAAGGCCATAGAAGGCTGAGAGCTCTTCGTCGGTTGGCTGCCAACGCTTTCCATCTGCAACCAGGAAATATTTACCATATCCTCTTGCCGTTGCTGGAGCATTTCGTGTTCAACAAAGCAGATGATGACAGCGCCGACAACCTGGCCGGAGAGACAATTCGTACTCTTGCTGCCTTGGTCGAATGGCTGGAGTGGCCTCAGTTCAGGTCCCTTTTCAAGCGCTACATCGGCTATCTGACCAGCAAAGAAGACATGCAGAAAGCCATTGTGCGATTGATCGGTGGCCTCATGGACGGTCTCAATTCAGCTGGAAGAAAGAAGGGATACATCACTGCTTCGCAGCCTGCAGTAGATGCCGATGATTCTGCAGAAGCAGAGGCAGACGCCGATGCAGATGCGATGGATATCGATACCCCTACCTCCACACTATCGAAGACGCTCCCACAACAGGATAAGCTTACCAAGGACCTTGTCAACAACTTCTTGCCAGACTTGACAGCTTTCCTCCACAAGAAAGACGAAGCAACGACTAGTCTTCGTGTACCTGTTGCGGTCGCACTGACAAAAGTTCTCCTTGTTCTTCCATCCACGGAAATCGAGGGACGCCTTCCAGGCGTTCTGCTGGACATTTGCCATATCCTGAAGAGTCGAACACAGGAGAGTCGCGATCAGTCGAGGAAGACTTTGAGTGAGATCGCAGTACTTACCGGACCGAACTACGTTGGCTTCATTCTCAAGGCTTTGCGCACCGCGCTCCAACGAGGTTACCAGTTGCACGTACTGTCTTACACCTTGCACTACATTCTCGTCAACCTAGCCAGCCAGCTGAAGCCTGGTGACCTCGACTATTGCGTTGCCGATATTGTCGACATTGTGATGGATGATACCTTCGGTGTTACTGGACAAGAAAAGGATGCAGAAGAGTACATCAGCAAGATGAAGGAGGTTAAGAGCAGCAAGAGCTTTGACACAATGGACATCATCTCGCGCTCAAGCACTCCTGCTCATCTCGTCAAGCTGATCAATCCGATCAAGTCTCTGCTTCTTGAAAGGATCAACGCGAAGATGGTGCAGAAGATCGACGAGTTATTGCGTCGTATCGGCCTGGGTATTTTGCAAAATCCAACAGTCTACAGCAGAGATATCCTTGTCTTCTGCTATGAACTGATCCAGGAAGTATACAGAGCCAGTGCAACTACCCAGAAGGGTGACAAGACGGACCCCAAGTTAAGGCGATTCCTCGTCAACAGAAGGGGCGCTGCTAAGTCTGGAGCGCGTTTGTCAACATCATCATACATCTACAAGATCACACGCTTCAGCTTGGACATCTTAAGAACTGTACTTCGTAAGCATGATGACCTCCAGACACCACAAAACCTGGCTGGTTTCCTACCCATTATCGGTGATACAATGGTACAAGGACAAGAGGAGGTGCAAGTGTCAGCTGTTCGTTTACTCACTACCATTATCAAATTACCCATGGACGAGATGGACGCCAACTGTCCTGTGTATGTTGATGAGGCTGTGCGGGCAATCAAGGGTGCGCACTCATCGAACACTGAGCTTGCCCAAGCTTCACTTAAACTGGTAGCAGCTGTGCTCCGCGAAAGACCTAATGTGGTTATCCGCGAGCGAGATATCGGTCATTTGATCAAGCGTTTGCTGCCCGACCTGGATGAGCTTGACCGCCAAGGCGTAAGCTTTGGGTTCCTGAAGGCTGTCATGAGTCGTCACATCGATATACCTGAGGTGTATGAAGCCATGGACAAGGTCGCAGAGATGATGGTCACCAATCAGACAAGATCAGCCAGAGACCTGGCTCGGAGTCACTACTTCCAGTTCCTGACATCATACACACAGAGCGAGAAGCGCTTCAAGAAGTCAATGGAGTTCTTGCTCAAGAATCTGCGCTACGAACACGTTGAAGGTCGGCAATCGGTCATGGAAGCCTTGGATCTCATCATTACCAAGGCTCTGCCCAGGTTTCCCGAGAAGGCACAGTACGACTACCATGGCATGATCTTCCTACCGCTCATCAACACACTCGCCAATGACGACTCCGCTAAATGTAGAGAGCTCGCTAGTCTGCTTGTGAAGCGACTATTCCAGCATGCAAGCGAAAAACGGTTGCAAAACTTCACAAACGATCTGAGGAGTTGGCTTGAGCAAGATGAGAACACTGGTCTGAAGCGCCTTGGCATTCAGTGTTGGGGCTTCTACTTTGAAGCGCTTGACGATGAAGATGATGAGCCGAAGGAGCTATCCTATGTACTGGATGGGCTTGATTCTACAATTGACGAGTCTCTGTCGCGGCGCGATGAGGACGACTGGGAGCTCCTGTATTACTCTCTGACTCTTATCTCAAAGATCTGCAAGAAGTATCAAGATACTATGCTCTCTGCCGATAAGGAGAGCTTGTGGACTGCAGTTCAGGCTAGTGTCTCATATCCTCACGCCTGGGTCAAGCTCAAAGCTGCTGAGCTGATGGGCACGTACTTTGCTCATCTCGCCATCGCCAACAAGGACGTTGGTCTTAGCGCACTTCCACTCAAGGGACCTGGCGGCTTACAATTAGCTGAACAAAACATGATTCAGCTCACCAATGCTTCGCTGAGGAATTTGCTCAACTCGGATGTGTCAGAACAGCTATGTACGCAGAGCGTCAAGAACATTGCCTTCCTGGCGAGATGCTTAGCTGTCAACGACGCAAAATGGCAGTGGCACAATACCGATGATGAAGATGAGGCTGAGGAAGTACCGGAAACGAATGGCGTGGATGGTGATGCGTCTTCAGAAGAGGACCTTACTACCAGCAAGAAGGCCCCACCAGCGGCCATCCACCGCCTCATGATCCGCCTTTCCGGTATTATCCGCCGCGACACGAGTTCCATGAACGCCAAAACCGCAATCATGAATCTCCTCGAAACAATGGCAGCCAAATTTCCTCTGGAGCCCCTCACCACTTCCCTTCCTCACCTCCTGGCGACACTCAATACGCTTGTTGACCCCGCTACCACCATACCACGCACCCATACCAACGCATCTTCGACATCTCTCAATGAGCCTAATGAGCTATACAAGGCTCTCATCGACAAGGCACGAGAGATCATGAACTCGCTGCAGAAGCGCATGGGTACACAGGAATATTTGAAGGTCATGAGTGACGTGCAGAAGGCAGTCAGAGAGCGCAGAGATGAGCGCAGAAGGAAGAGGAAAGTTGAGGCTGTGGCTGATCCCGAGAAATGGGGCAAGGAGAAGAAGAGGAGGAACGATGTTAAGAGGGTCAAGAGGAAGGAGAGAGGTGCTGAGCATCGAGGCCAGAGGAGGGGGTGGTAGTGGCAATACCCGGCGAAACACAATATATGTTTGGCATTTATAGGCGTTCATTGCATGTTAGGGCGTCTTAGAGGAAAAGTATGGCAGTTTTTGTCGTAGACAAATACAAAGATACCCACTGATCATCTGTCTGTTCTTTCACGATGTGATGGTCGCACTGCTAACTAGGGAAGGATCACCAAGCTCTTCGACCCAAGTCCAAAACAATCCGACGCGCACGGGTTCAGGCCTCCGCTATCGATCTCATACCACCAAGTCAAGAATCAGCACATAGACTCACCTCCGCCTTACATTCATAACTTCTAACTCACCACTAGGACGAGCCCTCCTGAGGTTGCATCAACCACAACAACATGGCAACCACAAACATTCTCGGCCTCACACTAACACTCACACCCGCTACACTGACAGCACTCCGTATCGCCCCCTGATAAGCAGCACTGCATCCCTCACACACGCATACATGGAATGGCTCGCGAAATCCTCATTCCTCAGCCCAGCACCCATCCACTCAGCGACGAGCCGATTCATCCTTGGCCAGAACGTCCCAGCCATAAAAGGACAGAAATCCAACCAAGGCTTCCATACGGACGCAGAACTCGGGCAAGCGATGCAATTCGTGGTCCCCGAGTGGTTCACCAACTGCTTCAACACTGGAGTATACTCCGTTATCGGGCTCAATAGTCTTACTCTCATCTCTATGAATTTCAATGTGCTCGTTTCTCCATCTCAGTCTGGTGGGGAACAGATGATGAGGTTCTATGGCTTTGGCCTCGTGGCGGCAGTGGCGCATTATTCGTTTGTTCCGTTGGTGGGGTGGATCGTCAAGGCGCTGATGGGGTTATGTGCTGGTCGGTTACGAGGTAGTGGGAAGGTAGGAGAGGAGAAGAAGGCGGTAGAGTGGGCGAGAGAGTGGGTTGGTTGGCATAGGATTCGCATGGCCACGGTGGATGTGGTTGCTTGGACATGTTTTGCTTGGGGGTTGCAGGGGCTCTTAGTGTGTGAGGGAGTGTATATGCTTCAGATTCAGAGGTGAAATGGTGTAGGGAAATTGTTCATGCAGTACACACCTATCAAGTCGATTTACCCACAGTGGCATGACAAGGGACACGCAAATGAACAAAGAAACTGCGGTAGGAACAAAGACGTCAAAAGCTAAAATCAGCAGTTTCGTAGAGGTAATGCTGGGATATTGGTGCATACAGTATCCCTAGCCAAATCACCATCAGCCTCGAACTCCTTATATTTAGTCAGACCCAGGCTTATTAGGTTCGGAGCGCTATTGAAATCGACCGAAGTAAGGCTACAGTTAAGTGATATGTTCTTGTTGCGGCACTCGTGCTCGACATCGAAGACGGTAAAATCTTGACCCATAGCGATGCAAGACAGGAATTCAAGATAATTAGGTAGTTCAAAATGAGATTATACAAAGGACGATATTACGGTTTCTGGATGTAGCTGAAAGGAGCTGAGCATTTCAGCCTTACTTGTTGAAGGACACACCACGAGCCTTGTGGCTTCAACCCCAAAGTTATTCGTGATATCGAACTTGGTCGAGAGAGGTGCCTTGTGTATTCTTAGGATCCAGGTTGATGCCCCCATCATCTGCAAAACTGCTTCTGTTCCTCAATTCGAACTCTTCCACACTCTGGATTTGTTTCACATCCTGGTCCTGCACATTCTTAAATGTGCGGTGGAATACATATCCCGTGATTGCTGCTGCGCTTGCCAGCCCAAAGTATAGCCACTGCAGGTACGGATCTCTTGCTAGCGGTGCGATCAGGATCCCCAAGGCACTACCTCCAGCACTTGTCAAAAGGAACAAGCTCATGATGAAGCTCTTCATGTTCTCTGGCGCTTTCGCATATGCCAGCTCCAGGCCAGTGATACTTGCCAAAATCTCGCTAAGCGCGATTAAAATGTAGGCTGGTATCTGCCATGCGACATGAATCTCGTTTGGCTTGAACTTGCCCTCACCGATCCTGCCAGCTTCACATTTGGATGGATGTGAAAAGCAGGGTGGGGCGGTGTAGATAAAGGACTGGAGTCCTCCGGCGTAGAGCATAGCGGCAGCCGCGATGAAAAAGCCGAGCGTAATACGGGTCATTGGTGAGAAGGCAAAGTGCAGCCTTGTGCGGATGAACGGATAGATCAGGCGATCCATGACAGGTACTAGTAGAATGATGGTGATTGGGTCGATATTGGGTAAGATATCATTTGGGAGGCCGTGCAATTGCATCTGACCGGCTGCAGAAGATAAGTTAGCTCTGGCTGTCAACGCAAGACCTGGTGAGACGTACCTTGCGATACGAAATTATTCATCATCTGCGAATACGCAACCCAATAGATAGGGAAGAAGAGAAAGACTTTACAGGCCAGTAAAGCAGTTTTCAGCTCGTCGATAAAGCGGTCATCCCAGGAAATAATGTGTGCTTGATTGGGCTGAGCGGAAGGCCTTGCTTTGTCGATGTCAAACCCGTTGCGCGCTGCGATCCAAAGCGCACGGAAGCAGCTACCAATAACTCCACCCTGGGGTGGTTTGATGATATACCGATCTTTGCCCCAGACTAAGACGGCATACCCGACGCAGAACATGATGAGCGGTAGCAGGTAAGCGCTCCAAAACCCAACGTGTAACTCTAGTAGGGTAGTTGCGATCGCTGAGACAGAGCCCAAATTTATGCACATATAGTAGATCATGTAGATGCGCTGGACTGTAATTTCTGGATCAACAATTACTTGTTTCCCGTCTTTTCTCGTTTCGACAAAGGCGCTCGTACTGCGCACTTGCTCTGCAATGAGCGGGCTGACATTGCTCTTGATCCCGCCTGTTCCAAGCCCAATGATCGCCATTGCAGCTAGAAGGCCCGGAAATGCTGCGCCGCGCTCAATGCTCCAGGGAAGACTCGTTATGAACAGAACTGCTATCCCCGCCATGTATACCAAGCTGAACCATTTTATTGTCAGGTACCGCCCAAGGTACTGATCAGCTACTACCGCACCGAGGATAGGTGTGACATAGCACCAGAATTGGAAGAAGTTCGACAGAGCAGTGGCTCGAGACTGGCTTAATCCAAGAGCACCTGGGAGCCCATTGGCGTCGTGATATGAGTTTGCCATATAATTCTGGAAAGGACCAGCCAGTCCATAGTAAGCAAAGCGTTCACAAAGCTCGACTATGGCAACGAGAAAAGCACCATAGGGAAGCTTATCTGCGACTCGTGGGAGGAAAAGCAAATCTTCAGGAGTCGGTTTGGATCCTATGTACAGAGCGCTTTCGAGGTCGCGATCTTGGTGTTCTTCTTGGTCCAGCTCTTTGCCGTACGCTGTCAATTCTGCGCCTGTTTCTTCAGCCTGCGCAACCGTAGTGTATGCACCTCGTTGTTCGCCATCGCGCGTGCGCCATGATGATGATGCCATCTTACTGGAAATTCAGTGCTTCGAAAAGTACAATTTTGATGAACACCTGTAGTAGCTCTACACTCTGGTCATTTGCTAGCTCTTTCACTACCGATCTAGTTTCAACAACAAGCCATCTTGACTAATGATGTAGAGCATCCAAGGACGCTGGAGAATAGAAGGTTGAATTGGTGTTGACCGTGTGAGTTGAAAGACACGGTGCAGTTTCACGGGTGGACCGGGACGTGTCGGGGCTAGTCTCGAAACAGATGACAATATTGCGCCACCGCACCAGCCACTTATGCCTGCACAATCAGATTCACTCATTTGAAAGTTCGATTGTGGATACTTAACATAGCAGACAGGTCCCGGCTCAAAGCAGCACAATGTCTTTTAACTGGGCCTGCTCTTCTAAGCACAATTATTCGTGCATCATTCCATGTATGTACATACCCAAGGTTGATCAGCCTGTTCTGTCCATTGACCTGCCTCAGAAGCAATGGCACCTCCAATCCTCTGACAATTGCTATGATATCTCCCACTTATAATGACTCCTGTAAAGGGCCTGGTGGAGTATCGAAGAAGTTATTGCTGGTGTAGAAGCACCTCAGCGCGCACGAGAGCTTGGAGCACCCTCATAGAACACGCACCATTGGCAGGGATGTATTGATAGGGAGTGCACATTTTCCAATGGGTTCTGAAATATCCACAAGGCTGATTGAAACAGAAAATATATGCGGAGCAAGCTCAGCCACATCATCGTCTATGGATATAGTTCGCGCATCTATCTCTTCACAGCGAAGAATTGATCTAGTCTCCTCTCCAACTCTTTAACGCTCTTTCCTGCGATCAGGCTCCCTCTAATCCACCTCGGTAGTTTTTTCTGGATGCGTTCACCACCGTATCTCTTGTCCAACATCATGATGGCTGCAAAGTCACCTTTGTGTCGGATTGCACGGCCAACGCATTGATTTACGGCACGCATACAAGCATTCTCGAAAAAATCTCTTGCCGCAGCTTTGCCATCTCCACCTCGCGCGCTCTCTTTCGATGAGATGTATTGCATCTTTGCTTTCCACTCGGCCGAATGTGGGTTGGGAAAGGGTAAACCCACAACAATGACACCGCGGCCTAGAGCATCACTGAAGTTGATGCCTTCGGAGAGTGTCCCACCAATAACTGCAAAGAGAAGAGCGCCTCGACCGTTCCCTGACGTGACAGCTGCACTATAGGCAGTAAGAACGGAATCAACCGCTGCCTCCTTTGATACAGAGGCTTTATTTTTTTGGTCACTGCGCTGCTCGAGAAAGATGGGCTTTGTTTGCACAAATCGGTCCCAGAAAGTGGAATTGGTGGGCTGAGCAGAGGGACGCTTCCACGCTGCAATGCAGGTATCAAGGTAGGCATAACTAGGGAAGAAGACAATCACACCATCCGGGATGTGCTGAGCCATGCTAAGGATAGCTTGCCCGAGATTTATGATCTGTGAATGGAGTCAGTACTATCTGAGAAGACATTCTGGAGGATGCTCACTGTGCTCTCCTTGTTGCGACCCTCAAATGTAAAGTCAAAGTCAGCACCGTTCGCGGCTTGTACTATTGGTACTGCCAATAGATTTGATGGTGGTATAACATGGCCGCAAGACAAAGTCTGAATTTTCGCAGGATCGAGATAAGAAAGAAGGTGTTGCTCGTAGTCGCTCATCTAAATGATGTCAGCCACAGAAATGCGCTCAGAGATGGGTACTTACTGGAGACATTGTCCCACCTGCTAATATCACAGCTCTCGCATCTTCTACAATATCTTTGAAATGATATGTGGGATCGAGAAGGATGTAACGCAATGTCAGCTCGTGACCATCTTCTTTCGAGTAAAAGAAACGGCCCTCCGCTGATGGATTCATCAATGATAGAAGGAATGATTGTACATGCATAAGCACCGGCACAGTATGCCGAGGAGCTTGACTTGCATCATCAATTCGTTTTGACCATGTTCCTTCCTTTCCTATAACGTCTGCATACGCTGTGTAGCTGTCAACTTTCCGCGCTAATTTGCTCTCTTGAAGATAGGCATTGAGCTTGAAGATGTTAATCTGATCAACACCCTTTCCAGACATAATGGAAACTATGTCGACCACGCCATCATTTGCTTTCGAATTGGTACTGATCGACTGCAGATACAAGATGATCGAATCAAGAATGCGGATGATCTGCGCCACATAAACGCGATTCTTGCCCTTGAGCCGATTTCTGAACTTCTGTAAGTAGGCCATGAGCTGACTCCGAGCCTGCTGAACTTGAGATAATGACACTTGGACAGAGTATATACCAGCTATGGCGTCCATCAGATTGTGCGCTTCGTCGATGATTACTACGTGATCCTTCAAAGAAAGACCAAGCGCCTCGCGTGCAGATCTTTGCAGAAGCAAAGGGTATGGTAAAGTGACGATCTAATCAATCAGCTACAGTTCGCATTCAGTCTTGGACAAGGGCGTCATACCTCGCAGAATTTGGTGGCTGGTCGTGAAGCATAGTACGGACAGACTCCAAGTTTCTTGCCGAGAACTCCTAGGTCCTCAATATCACGGATCCTAGCCAGTGCATGGTCACGAAAATCGTTCAACAGAGCCTCGTTGTCTTTGGTAGGCATGGCAGGGCATTTACTTTCGCTGCTCGTAGATTGCTGTAACTCGAGACACCGTTCGTTGATGGCCGTTGCATTACCTAGGCGACTGACCTTTGGATTGATGCATAAGTTCTTCCTTGAACCAAGAGTCAGATGTTTAACATCTTCCGTGAGCTCGCTAACATCAGTGCTCTCTGCTTTATCGTTCAGGAAGAGCGCAGGAGGCATTTTCACCCTGGCCAACTCGTTTGAAAACTGAGTCAGCTGCGAATGCGTCCTCGAGCAGAAGAAAATCTTTGTCTCGTCAAATACGTCTCCGTCCTCGACCTTGTTCTCACCGGCATCGAACCCGAGTTTGTTCATCAAGGCTTGAGTCTCTGCAGAAAGGCCAGAGCTACCAAATTTGTCAGCTTTTGCTTGGCTGTCGCGATCTATATCAGATTCATAGTCTTCGAGCGCGAATTGTGCCTCTGTGTCCTTATCGCTAGCGTGGTCTGCATCGACTTTTTGTCGTTTGTAGGCCGAGCCCCCGGCAGCAGAGCGCTCTTTGGCGCGTTTCTCCTGGGCTTTGATCTTTGCAAGACGTTCATTGAGTTCCCGTCTACGGCGAAAAGCGTCATCCTTCCGCTGGTTTCGGGCATGCTCGAGCATCCAAGGCGGATCCTCACTACTCGCAGTGTCGATCTCGAAACCATCTTCGAAATTGCGGCGTTTGTGGTCACGCAGCCAAGTTAGGGAGCCGCAGATTAGACTCAGCGATTTGCCGGTTCCCGTTGGCGACTCGAAAATGCCGACTTTGCTGTCCTCTAGACAGTCATAGACTGCGTTCATGAACTGTTTCTGAATTTCATACGGCTCATATGGGTGGTGAAAGTCCCGCTCTGTGATATTCTCGGTCATGTTGAGGTCCATGGTAGCTGTTACTTACCTTCGAGAAGACGCGTCGTGCGTAGAGAACTAAACACGCTAGCACGTGTCGCGCCCCACTCTTCTTCTCTATTATTGCCTTCTCTTAGCCTTCATCACCACCTTCATCATGTTCATATTATGTCGTTGAAAAGTCACTCTCTCGTCATCTCCAGTCTAAATTCAACTTCACAGGCGAGCATTCATAACATTGTTCGCATTGGTACTCGCAGAAGTGTCCCATTCGAGTATTTTCCGAAGTACTCCGCTTCAATCAATGCAATCGCTGATAGTAGATTTTGAAGGGGCAAGAATTGTCCAGGTCCTACTTTCAGTATCCGTGGTTAGCCGAGGCAATCGATTTCCTGGTGTATTTTATTGATAGTGACTGCGTCAACCGTCACGGCTATGGCGTGCTGTTGTTTAAATGTAGTGTGCGCCAATCAGCGCGTTGGTCATGGAACAGGTGTCACACTTTATCAACACCGCGACATTCACCGAGCGGATGATGTACCCCTTGCTTACAATTGCATTATTCCAAACATGCCCCTGCGACAACATGACTTCTTATACTCACAATATCCAAACACATCTGAGTGACAGTCAAAATGGCTTCACACGAAAGTCAGCCTCTGCTATCACCCTCATTCTCACAAACCGACAGCAGCAAAACCTACGTCGAAAGCGATGATGCAAGGCTATTGCAAGAGCCAACCCGCTCCATCGAAGATGATGTACTGCCCGAAACCTCGACGCTGGGGCGAACAATCTCCTGGTCCAGTGCGTACATCCTTGTCATCTCACGCGTTATTGGCAGCGGTATCTTCGCAACGCCTGGCGTCATTGTGAAGGCTGTAGGAAGCGTTGGACTCAGCCTCTCACTATGGGTACTCGGCGCAGTCATTGCAGCTTGCGGACTTGCTGTTGCTCTGGAATACGGATGTATGCTACCTCGCTCTGGTGGCGACAAGGTTTACCTGGAATTCACATATCGAAGGCCTCGTTACCTGGCCAGTACACTCATGGCTGTGCAGGCGGTGCTGCTAGGCTTTACAGCCAGCAACTGCATCGTCTTCGCCCAATATACGCTCTATGCGTTCGACATCGAGGCTACCGACTTCCTCCGCAAAAGCCTGGCCATTGGATTGCTGACTGCAGTTACCATCGTCCATGGTTGCTTCAGGAGGACAGGGATTGCGATACAAAACTTCCTTGGCTGGATCAAGGTTGGTTTGGTGGTGTTCATGATCGTCTCTGGTTTGTTCGTCGTTATCTTCAAACCCCAAGGTCTCGACGGGCGACGTAGCCATTTCCCGGCGGGAGCAGACATCTGGAAAGACACCGAGTGGAGTTGGGGTACCATCTCGACAGCGCTCTTCAAAGTGTTCTACTCATACTCTGGGCTCAACAACGTGAGCAACGTTCTCAATGAGGTCCGCAATCCGGTCCGAACGCTGAAATCGGTATCTATAACCGCGCTTGTCACAGCATGTGTCTTGTACTCTTTGGTCAACATTGCGTATTTTATTGTCATACCCCTGGACGAGATCAAGGAAAGCAAGGAGCTCATTGCGGCGTTATTCTTTGAGAAAGTCTTCGGAGCTACTATTGGTAAAGTCATATTGCCGCTTGCAGTGGCTTTGTCAGGTGTTGGCAACGTTATGGTCGTCACTTTTGCGCTAGTAAGCTACCCTAAATTCCTATCACACACTGAGCTCAAATACAATAGGCGCGGCTCAATCAGGAGATTGCACGGCAAGGTTTTTTACCTTTCCCGGACCTGCTAGCCTCTTCGAAGCCATTCAATGCTCCTCTTGGAGGTCTTATTGTCCACTATGTTCCCTCTCTGCTGGTCATTGCTCTTCCGCCTTCAGGTGAGGTGTACTCCTTCATTCTCGAGGTCGAGGGCTATCCCGGTCAGATCTTCGCGTTAGCAACATCAGTTGGTTTACTCTGGCTCCGCTACTCAAGACCCGACCTTAAGAGGCCATTCAAAGCTTGGAGCTCGGCAGTGGTTCTGCGCGTCGCTCTTTGTCTTGCCCTGCTTGCTGCGCCATTCTTTCCACCAGAGAACCAGAGAGATACAGGCATTTGGTACGCAACGTACGCCGTAGTCGGCACCAGTGTGTGAGTAGCCTTTCTTCAGCTAGTCCGCGGTCCAAACTGACTATCTCGCATAGTCTTGTATTCGGATTTATCTATTGGTATGTGTGGCTCAAGCTCCTTCCCAGATGGAGAGGCTACCGGGTGGAAGAGAAAGCCAGTGTCTTGGACGACGGTACAACTATCACTCAATTGATTCATGTAGCCGTCTGAAACGCGCTCGTGGAAAGCCGTTTCTTGATATTACACAAATACAGAGCTTTAGTTGTGCAAAAACGCTGGCCATCGCAAAATGAGACAGAGCTTCATACGTCACTTAAGGCGTACCATCGAATTTGTCAGCTGAAAACACCTGTACAACTGAGCTGGTAAACTGGTACCAAGCAATTGGAGCATCCGACCCTCGATATGGGATTTCAAATCCAATTACTTGGTCGTCTGAGCATATTGCGTGCTTGCGGGGAACTCCTAAGCTGACATATCCGTTGACACTGACATATCAGTTGACAAATGCCCTCTTGCACTGACTATAAGATGTCACTTGGTTCGGCCTTGAAAAATATCAATCCCTAGAAAAAGATTTCAACATGGCTACCGCCGCAGTTTCCTCACCCGCTCCCGTCCCAACATATACCCCCAGGTAGTCCAATCAACGCAGGAATCAAAGGCGACCGGGCCCCAAGATGTACAGACTGTCTTGAATTACCACAAACCGAACGAAGATGGCTCGCCGCCCCATCCAACCTACGTAGATCGTCCAGAGACCTATGACCGCCCGTTCGAATCTCACCCCACGACAGTTACGGACGTGCGAGGCCGCGAGAACGAGTTCTCACTCGACACTAACGGATTCCGAGTCTACAAGCACAAAAGCGTGGAGAAAGACTTTGTAGACGAGGAGCAGATCAAGGACCAATACTACAAAGAAACCGAGCAACTCCTGAAAGACGCGTGAGACCCGAATTCCCGATCAGACGTCCCACAAACAAACAACTAACACACTATAAAAGCACCGGTGCAACACGCGTCCACATCTTCGACCACACAATCCGTCGCCCATCTCCCAGCGACTCGACCACCATCCGCTCGCTGCGCAGCCCCGTGCAGCGGGTGCATATTGACCAATCCTACGAGGCGGCGCTCTCGCGTGTGCCGTTCCATTTGCCCTCCGACGCTGACGCACTGCTCCAGTCGCGTGTGCAGATTATCAACGTGTGGCGGCCGATCAAAACGGTACAGCGGGATCCGCTCGCCGTGGCGGAGGCGAACAGTGTTTCTGACGACGCGCTGGTCGTTACGGAGCTGATTTACCCGACCCGTAGAGGCGAGACGTATGCTGTCAAGTATGACGCGAAGCATCAGTTCGTATCCCTTCTTCTTCTTCTCTGGTGGTGTGAGGGAGCGTCTGTTTATGATGGCTAACGCTATGCGGTAGATGGTACTATAAATCGCATCTCAGCCCCGAGGAAGTTATTTTGATCAAGTGTTTTGACTCGAAGAAAGACGGCCGCGCAAGACGGGTGCCACATACTGCGTTCCATATCCCTGGGACGGAGGAGCGCGAGGGCCGGGAGAGTATCGAAGTGCGGGCATTGGTGTTCCATGAGCATGAGAGTTTGGAGTAAGCGTGTTGTTGCTATCTACAGTGAATTCGAGATCCTTCGAAATGGTCACAGCTGTTACTTCTTTTAGCAATACGTACGAAATTCTCCAGCGATATAAACATCTAGATTCTATTCCATTCTATCCACTCTCCTAACCCACCTGATCCCTCCTTGCATCCTATTTACACTCAACCCCCTATTGAAAGCTGCCGCCGAACTCGTAACAACACCATAGGAAAAACTATACAGAGCCATCGAATCGCCCTCTCGACTCACTCTGCCTCCTCTCCCTTACCAAATGTCCATCACAACATCCCCATATACCATTCAGCAAAATAACTGCTAGACGTAGTGCCCCACCCCTGTTGCGTCCTAGCCGAAAAAGAAAAAGAAAAAAAAAAAAAAAAAAGAGGAAAGAAAGAAAACAGTAAATACCGAAGGGAAGACCTCGGCCCAACAAACCCGTAAATACCTGTACCGTCCCCCCTATGCGCGCACTAAATACCCACAAGGGAAGCGCCGACAGCAGTCCCACCACCGGTCAAGATACAACATACATAAGTCCGATTTGACCGAGATTCCAGTGATAAAGACAGAGTAGTAGTAGGAAGAGGATGACGAGAAGGAGGGGGAGAAAAGGTGTGAGAGTGGCACTGTTCATGGTGAATGAAAGGGAGAGGAGGTAGAAGGGATGGGTGGTAGGTAGTTCGTCTTCATGGTACATTGGTTGTCAGTTCATCTGGTGGACTTAGCTGAGAAGACAACGCCCGCCGGACTAGCGACTGTCTGCGTCGGTGCTGAAAAAGGGAGACTATTAGTGGCGCGTGAGGGATTTGAGACCTCCAAAGCTGCCGCTCAGGGTAGTAATACAAACCACCCTGTGATGTGAGAAAGGGAGGAGTAAAGAAGGCGAGGGGGACAATGTATTCATGAACCGGGGACAGCGGTGTGGTTGCGGTGTCAAGTGAAGGCCCGAGGACAACGAACTCAAGATAGGGAGAGAAAGACCTGATCAACAAGAACAGCATATAGCCATAGCTTGACCTCTCTTATATCCTACAACATATATAAACCGTACGGCTATCTTACGGGTCGAGGTCGCGGTTGATGTTGTACTGCTTGTAACCGAAACCGTCCATCGTGACCCAATGGCCCAGGGCCTCCATCTCTGTCCACACGCTGGGGTATCGCTCCTTGATCCAGGCCTCGACCTTTCCTTGCTTCTCGATGTTAGTGGTTGTGTTGTACCAGTTACTGAGACTGCACACGTTGTTAGCACGAACATACAGCTACGACGGATCGGTAAATACGCACATGTAAAATCTGGCGCGTAACCAAACTCTTCCTCAACAGTCTCTACGAGCGCGAGCGCCTCGTCATGCAGAAAGTTGCGCGCGATGGCTGACAGGTAGGCGGTGAAGATCTTCTTGTCAATTTCGACGTCCTGCTCCTTCAATCGTGCCCAGATTGACTTGGCGTGCTGGTCACCCCACGGCATTCCCTCGCACGAGCGGAACGCGATGGCAATGCTGTTGTAGGAAGGGCCCTCCTTGGACTCGCAGATTGTTCTCCAGAACTCAAGGGCCTTCTTGTTGTTTCCACACGATGCATGGGCAAGCATAAGAGCATTTCGCAGCTTTGTGTTCATCTCAACCCTGAAATCAAGCTTGAGCTGGTTGTTGACAAGCTCCAACGACTCCGCATCAGCGCAGCGGGCGAAGCCAGTAAAGGCGGCGATGTAGACATCGCGATTCGCCTGATGGGATTCCGCAGTGTGGTTGCGCATGTGGAAGTACACATGGCAACTCATGTCCGAGCGGTTGCGCGCAAAGAATTCATTCATTAGCTGTATTCGATCCTCGCGAGGTGTTTCAGGGAACGTGTTCCGCAAGATCTGGTACGCATCCCAGGCGTCTGCCGTGCTCGTCTCTCCGTCCAGTATAAACGCACAAAGGCTCTTGCTGATGACTGCTCGCTGCTCTGGAGAGTACTGGTGGGCATGTACTTGCAGTAGATCCATGGCATCGTGAATCTCGACACGGCGGAGATGCAGCAGGCACAGCTTTGCAATCGTCTCTGGAGCAAAGTGGGCTTTGCGTTCGTGCAAGTCGTCCACAATTGTCATGATGTCATCGTAAAGGTGCTGTTTCGACTCGCACAAGACCTGAACGAGCTCGTTGATAGCTGCAACGCTAGCCTCTGAGCCCTTGAAGTCGCCTTGTAAGTTGTAGTATGCTGCTCTTGCTCCATCAATGTCCATGACAGACAACCGATACTGCATCTGCATGGTGTAGGTGTGCTCATTGGGGAGTATACCCCGTTTCTCTCCCAGGGCAATATAACGCTCAGCCGAGTACGGGTCTGATTTTGACATGGCGAACTCGACCAGTAGGTTGATAGTATCGATATCCGGGTAGTTAGTATGGACTCCAGAGCTGTTTGATTGTGCCTCCTCAGTGCGGCGGACCATTACGTTCATCATCCGATCCACTTCGTCCACCCCTTTACCGATGGCAGCTGACCAGAGAAAGATAGCATCCCATCCACGCTTGTCAGGCAGTTTTCCTTTAGTCAAACCAGAAACCACTTCCTGGCCGAACGACAAATCACCACCAAGCGCACAGGCTATCAGTAAAGCGGCATGGGTAGCACTTCGAACGTTGGTGGCCTTGCCGCTCTCGGCAACAATAGGGTGGGCGTACCAGAACTTGGCGAGGTCTAGCTGCTGCTTGCGCGAGAAGAAAGACACAAGCACCGACTGGGTAATGTCTGTGAGCGGCACAGAGCTATCTTTGAACAAGTCGGTGGTTTTTGCCATTTCATCCATGTTGTTCTCGCGTGCGGCGCCAGCAAGGACCTGGTTCCAGACATAACGTCTACTTTTCTTCTTGATTTCCGGTATGGTGGAGTAGTCGTTGTAGAAGTTTGCAGCAATTTCTCGCGCCTGAGACGTTGCTCCATATAAAGCCAACAAGTGAACCAACTTTGGCCTGATGAAACAGTCGTACTCGTCCTCTTTGCTGATTTTGGCAGCCTTGGACGTGGCGTCTGCTGTGCCAGACGCAACCCCCGAATCCTCCATCTTGGTGATGTGGTCGATCAAGGCCGAACCAAATTGAACGTGTGGCTTTCCTCCCGTTTCGGGCCGTCGTCTGAAGTTTATGAGTTCGTCGATAAGCGCAGACAGCTCTCGTTTTGTGAACCATTGCTCGCCGTCCTCTTTTGGGTTCTCGACGAGGTACTGGAAGGCATTGTGGGCATGCCTGATGTGGAAATCCTCAAAGGCACCCTTCTTAGAAGTAAAGAAGCTCTTCAAAGCCTGGGCAATGTCCTTGGACGCTGGCGGCCGTGCTGACGTCTGCTGGGCATGCGACAGCTCGCTCATGGTCTCGAGGCCAGCGGGCATGTCCATCTTCTTGATCTTGCGCTGAGACTTGAACAAGGCGCCGAAAAAGGTCCTCCGCTGCGAGGGTGCGAGTGCGAGTGCGCGAGCGCCATGGTGCGTCATGGCACACGGCCGCAGGGCTCGGTGGCGGCATCCTCGGTACAAAAGGGGTTCGTTGGCGATGATGCTGCGGAAGACGACGCGGGTCAAATGGGAGGGCATGGCGGCGATGGCTCGGGCGCAGCGGACGCGATGGATGCTGGTCGAGGAGGCGATTGACGCGCGGTGGAAGTAGTGAATCAAGCGCGGACGACAGCCATGAATCAAAAAACGATGAGCAAGTACTATGCACGAACAAGATCAGACGAAAGCGCAGCGGCGGCCGAGTGCGAACAAAGTGCAAAGTGTACGAGGGGAAGCTTGCCCACTGACGTGCACGTAAACTTTAGCCATCACTAGCGCGCGAGCGCCAAGCAAGCTGCATGTCCAAACTATGCACCACGAGGACGAGAGCAGCACCACAACGCGCGCCGACATGTCACTGATACGATTCGCATTCCGCGCGCCGGTAGCTGCCAGCAGGAGCAGCATGCGATGCTTCTCGTCGGGGTCGCAGAAGCAGGGTGCGCCTCCACCTCGACCTCCACCACCACCACCCCTCCACTCCTCGTCCGCGACACCCCGAGCCCCATACTGACCCCCAGCAGATAAAGGCCTCCTCGACCTCCTCGGCAAAAGCGCCGCCCACAACCCGCCCGCCAGCCAGGCGCCGCCCGGCAGCTCCTCCCTCGCAACCCGCCTCGCGCGCGACGCTGGCCTCGACCGCCCCACGCAGACGCGCGAGATGATCCAGTCGGAGCGCCGGAGCCAGTTCCAGCGCCAGATATACCGCAAGTGGCAGCCCGGCGACGTGTACTCGCCGCGCGACCTGACGGGCGCGGAGCAGAAGAAGTGGAAGTTTGGCCGCAAGAAGCCACAGAGCGATGCCTTTGACGTCCTGGGTATCAACCCCATCAACGAGTACAAGGTACGCCCCCACTGTCCTTTCCACATGTCGTGTCGGCATTCTTGTCTACACAGTGTAGCACCCACACTAACCCCGCCCACCCCAGAACTTCACAATCATGTCCGAATACATGACCGAAATGGGCCGCATCAAGCACTCCAACGACACTGGCCTGCGGCCCAAGAACCAGCGCAAGATTGCAAAAGCCATACGCCGCGCCATTGGCCTGGGTCTGATGCCCAGCGTGCACCGCCACCCGCTGGTCGTGAAGAACAGCAACCCGTCGAGGTTCTTGTAGTAGTGGCTTGTTGTGTCCTGTACTGTTGTATACATATTCTACAGAGACCGAGTCTTACCTTGTATATTTGCGTCTAAGCTAGCATAGCACGGGGCGTTGTATGATAAAACACTTTGCACCAGCAGAGAGGCATGGAGTCCTCATCTGCATCTTCCACATCTCAACAACACTGCAAACTGCAAACTGCAAACTGCAAACTGCAAGCTTCAAACTTCAAACTTCAAACTTCAAACAAGTGAATTAATTCCTCCCAATACATGCCTCTGTACTGCACCATACACCTGCAAATCACTACACAAGAACCCGCAATAAAATATACATATACATCTATAGCTGTCTTTCTATCTATTTACGTATGCTCAGCTCAGCTCAACTCGTCTTACTCCCCCGCCGCACCAACAGCGCCCGTCGCCCTCTCTCTCCACGTGCACAACAACGTCCATGTTGCGCCCCTTGAGGAACTGCTTTGTGCGCTCGCGCACGTCTTCAAGATCCGCCGCCTGTGAGGCAATGATGTGAATTACGCCAAGAATTCTTTGCTTGCCTGAGGCGTGGCTGTGGGAGTGGGAGTGGGAGTGGGAGTGGGAATGGGCGTGTGCGTGGTCGTGACCGTTTGAAAGCGAATGAGAGTGGGAATGGGAATGTGCCTGGTTGTGGTCATGGTCATGGTCATGGTCATGGTCGTGTCCAGAGTGCTCGCGCTTGTGCTCATGTCCGTGTGCGTGGCTGTGTGCATGGTCGTGCCCGCTGTCGCAATCCGCGTGCTCGTGTTCTTTCGCGTGGGCCTCTGCGTGCGCGGCACCCTCATCTTCCAGCCAGAACTTGGGCACCGTGTAACCTACCACGCCTCGCAGCGAGCTGAGCTCCTGCAGCGTGTTGCGAACGCCGTACTCTGCGTCAGTTGGGAGGGACAGCATCAGCCGCATACCGGAACTCTTGACGAGTGGGATCGCGGACAGGAAGATGAGGATGGCGATGATGCAGGATGCAATGGGATCCCACCCAGACCAGCCATAGTATTTGGTGAGTAGGGTGGAGATGATGACGGCTACAGAGCCGAGGGCATCGGCGAGGATATGCAAGAAAATGCCCTGCATGTTCTCGTTGTCGTGGGAGTGACCATGGTCGTGATCTCCATGGTCGTGAGAATGTCCATGTCCATGGTGAGCATGTCCAAAGGCCGTGAGGCCCACGATGTTGACGAGGAAGCCCAGAATGCTGACAATCAGGAGTTCGTTTAGTCGTTGCAGCTCGTGACCTTCACACAAGCGTTCGAACGCATCGAAAATAATCTCCAAACTGACAAGCCTAGGTCACGTTAGCAAGCGTTCAGTTGACGACGTTTGAACGACTCACAGAAGAAAGACACCATTGGCAAAACCAGACAACGTGTCGATCTTCCCGTACCCGTACGGAAAGCGAGCATTGGGACGCCATTTACTCATGACCGCCGCTGCCAAGCCCACTGCAAGACCAGCACAATCGAACAGCATGTGGATACTGTCAGTAAGTAGGCCCAAAGACCCGCTGGCGAAACCATAGAAGAACTGAACGACCATGAAACTCAGGTTCAGCACTCCAAAATACGCAATTCGTCGAGAGTCCCGCTCGATCATGATACTGTGGAGGATGGAACCTGGTGTCGTACGCGCGATGAGGAACGCTGAGAGTCTTGAAGGGTTCGCATGGAGGTGATGTTCACTCTTATGATCGTGCGCGTGGCCGTGGTCCGCGTGTGCATGGTCGTGAGCATGCGGGTGTGTGTGGGAAGAGCGAGTATCCCACGCAACGCCGCTAGCATAAAGCGTGTAACTGAGGGCAGTGAAGATGGTATGATGCCAGTCGTGAAGATGCTGCCATCCGGTGAGCGCGATGATAAGCAGGCCGCCGAGGTGCAGTCCCATGTACTGGTGACTTCGTAGGGCTGCAGGAAGTGCGAAGAATACAAGCGCCGTCGCTGATGCAACCGATAACGCCGTAAAGATGATGGTATGTTGCGAGAACGACGTAGTTGAAGAAGTAAATAACGACGATAGGAGGGTGATGGTCATCAAGCCAACACCAGATATGCAGGTAAGAAGTGTGTCTTGCGACGTGCTGATCAGGGGCGAGGATGGCTTGGGCAAAGAAGCTCGCGCAGATCCTTTGCTTGCGTAAGTATCCTGGGTCTGACTGCCCGTGATCAGGGACCAGCCAGCTGTGGGTAGCGGTGGAGGAGCCGCGAATATCGACGTGAACAAAGCACCATAGCCAAGTAAGGCGCATGCTGGATGGCCCCAGATTGCGATATCCACACCCACGCCCATGAGTAAGACCGCAGCCGTCGTTCTTCGAGTTCGTAGGGTTCTTTTTAGATCATCCCAACGCGTGTGCTTTCCAGGTCGCTGGTCCGTAGCGCCAAGTCCTGCAGCAACTGCAATCAAAAGGACGAGGGCTGTTTTTGCGCCACCTATCTGCATGGCAGCGTAGAAGGGTAGTAAAATACCAGAAACGTTGCTGAGACTCTGCCTGAGACCAGCAACATGACGCAACGCTGCAGCTACGCTCGTTGAGCTTTCGGGCTTCCGCCTATCAAGCGGCTGGTCTAAGCCCGACCGAAGTCTTGCTGTGAGCCCGACTACTAGCAGTGTCGCTGATGTAAGAAAGAGGGCGTGAAGGAAGCGTGGGTCGTTGGCAGCCGTCTCGGCTTTGACGGCTGGCTCGTCTTCAGCGACGGCTTGTGACAGTGTCGTAGGCAGCTTGTGTGTGGCGTTTGGGTATGCCAATGAGGCGAGGAGATATGGCAGTGGTATGAGCAGCGCAGTGAGTGCTTCGGGCAGGTCCAGCCATGAGCTGCGAGGGTATCAGTACACGGCCATCTCACGACGTTGCATGGTTCTTACGAGGACGGTGGCACCGGCATGGACTCTTGTACAGGCGAGAACAGGCCATACTTGGCAGCCGCTGCGTTCTTCCTCGGTGTCTGCGGCGAGTCTAAGCCAAGCCTGGCATTCGTCCTGCCATTTGCAAAGGAAGCCAATGTGTGTGTGGAGCCGTTGGAGTTTGTGTGGGCGTGCGAGTGGGAATGGCTGTGTCCGTGGCTGTGGCCGTGGCCGTGGCCGTGGTCGTGCGCATTGCTGTTGTACTCGGCATACGGCGAACGCACCGCGCCGTACAATTGCCCGCTCATGTCTGATCTGTGGTGTTGGTGCCCTGACGTGGGCTTCTTCCCTTCTTCTACGGGCGACAGGGCCTTGGGGCGGCCGCTTCGGTTGGGCGAGGAGCGGTGAAGTAGGGCGAGTGTGACTGCGATTGCGACTGCGACTGCGACTGCGAGCGCCCATGGCTATGGGAGTGCGAGGTAGGCGCGATAGGCAGCGTGTACGTAGACGCCATCTGCTAGCACCGCGTGCGGGAGTCCGTTCTTGCGGTCTTGACTCGGCCTCGGTGGAGCACGCAAAGGGCAAATGAGCCGTCTGGGGTCGTATCGGCCTTGCTCCAGCAGATGACGACGCAAGATGAAAGTGTGTACAGGACAAAGCAGCGGGTGGAACAGGTGGGGCCACGTCGACAACAGCAACGTAATGTGGTTTGGAGGCGCCTCTATCTGCTTCGATAGCGGCGCCGCATCCATTATTCAGGGGCCAAGTTCACAACCTTTGACGTGCATCGAACCGCCTTCCCTATTTGGTACTACCCCGGTGAGCGATCCCCGCCCTGCATGCTATCGGCATATCTGCGTACCCCGGCTCGTGGCGTTGCGAAGCGAGACTCGCCTGCCATGTCATCGTCTGCTGCTGCTGCATCACCACAGGCCAGACGTCACGACATCGCAATCGAGCATGTTCGAGTCGCTGCTCACGGAAAGCTTCAGCCATGGCTTTGACATCGTCTTGGGTGTCGCCCTGCTGCTGTCGTCTCTCTTCACCATCATTTTGGTGACCTTGCCGTCTCAGTATGACCCGTACCTAGACAAGCCGCTCACGGTGGTGGACGCAGAGGGCAATGAGGTCAAGGAGCATGGACGTGATCTGCTGGACTTCAAGCAAGGCAGAACGGCCCAGATTGTCGTCCTGGGAGACATTGGACGCTCACCCCGCATGCAGTACCACGCTCTGAGCATTGCCAAACACGGCGGCAGGGTGTTTCTAATCGGCTATCAGGGTATGCTTATTACGCTGTAGCCAGAGTATGGCGATCTAATCCTATTGCAGAGTCAGAAATACACCCGGACATCGTGTCCAGCCCGTTGATCGAAGTTGTGCCACTGGTGCCAGCACCTTCGTTTCTTCGTTCCAGCAGCAAACTTCTCTTCCCTATTCTGGCGCCTCTGAAAGTGCTATGGCAGGTAAGAAGCCTTTACCGCGCGCTCTGCTACCGCACGCAGCCTGGACGATGGATGCTCGTACAGAACCCTCCATCAATACCCACGCTCGCTGTAGCAAGCCTTGTCTGCTTCATTCGGAACACTGAACTGGTCATTGACTGGCATAACTTTGGCTACTCAATCCTGGCACTCAAGCTCGGCAACAGCCACCCACTCGTGAAAATCTCTGCTCTGTACGAGAGAGTATTCGCAAGGTTTGCCAAGCATCACTTCACAGTCACTCGCGCCATGGCCCGCGTACTAAAAGACTCGTACGGCGTATCAGCACAAGCCCTGCACGACCGTCCAGGACCAATGTTCCGCCCCATCGACTCTGAAGAGCGAAGCCATTTCCTCTCTCGTCTCCCAGAGACGGCGCAATACGCCCAGGACCTCACTGCATCTCCCCAAGCACCCTGGAAGCTGATAGTAAGCTCAACATCCTGGACCGCAGACGAGGACTTTTCCCTCCTCCTTGATGCGCTGTGCATCTACTCCGCGCAGGTAACCGCGAAACCCAGCCTGCCCAACATCCTCGCCATAATCACGGGCAAGGGACCACAGAAAGAGCACTACCTCAGCAAAATCCGGGCTCTGAACCAAGAAAAAAGCTCCTCAATGTCGTCATCCAAACTGCCTGGCTCACCTCGTCTGACTACGCAACCCTGCTCGCAGCCGCCGATCTGGGCGTCTCGCTGCACACGTCCTCGTCGGGCGTCGACCTCCCCATGAAAGTCGTCGACATGTTCGGTGCGGGCCTGCCCGTCGTAGGGTGGGGCAAATTCGAAGCCTGGCCCGAGCTCGTCAAGGAGGACGTCAACGGCAAGGGATTTCGAGCTCGCAGCAGCTGGCCGAGCAGCTGCTTGGTTTGTTTGGCGACCGCGCGGCGCTACTGCGGACGCTGAAGCAAGGCGCGAGGAAGGAGAGTGAGAATCGGTGGGATGGTGAGTGGGATCGAGTTGGGGGAGGTTGTTTAGATTGGTTGATTGATTGATTGTGCATGTATACCGTCTTGCAGAACAGTCTCAGTGATATACCTACCTACCTACCTACCTACCTCTATGCAAAATAAACCTATCCGACATCCAAATACATTACTTTTTCTTCCTCGCCGCTCGAGCTTTCCCTATATACATATACACCACCACCCTCCACCTCAACATGACAGTACTTTCTAGCAAACTCCAACCATCCATCTCCACTCACCTACACACACAACAGCATACCAACCCTCTCCAACTCTCCAACTCTCCAGCTCTCCAGCTCTCCAGCTCCCCAGCCATGCCTGCACCGGCACAAGGCACATACATGTTCTCTCCGCCGTGCCCGAAATGGCAGGAAAGCATAGATATATAGATGTGTAGAGAGGAGAGAATTCGCAAGAAGCAGGTGCAGTGATTATATTTGTCGAGAGTAAACATCTACAATATGTGCCTAATGATCAGTTTAATAAACACAAGGCAAGACAAGGAGTCACATAAACGTAATTACTTTTTTTTTTTTTCTTCAGAGAAGGCGTATTGCAGGTACCAAAGTCTAGATTCATTCATGATTCGTGCAAGAGCTTGGCTCGGGAGGTCTTGCGGGATGAAGTACGCCAATGCGCTTTTTACTCATTTCTGCAATGAAAGGAAGGATGCGCCTAATGACTGAAAGACCCAAAAAAACAAAAACAACAAAACGACTCTCAACTCCGTCCAGCGCCGTTGCTTGTGAGACATGCTCGGGTATCGATGCTTGTAGTGACAGAAACGTATACAAAGGAGGGGAAAGGGGCAGGGGGTGAGTGCGGTGGCGGCAGCGGGCAACAGGGGACGGCGGGCTGCTATTCTGGAGATGATGACAGTCCAGACTGATCGACGGCTATGCATGACCCCACAGAGGCTGTCAGGCGTCGAGTGCGCCTCTCAAGGGAGGTGAGACAGCTTCAATGCGGCTCAAGTGCCGCGTCCGAACAGGGCAGGCGTTCGTACCGCCATGGGGCTGCATCGCCGAGCTGCAACTACCTCTCCAAGGGGAAGGTGCCGGCGGGACTCACGTGCTGCGATGACTCGGGGAGTTGTTCTTGGAGGAGTCGGGGGTGAGCGTGTGCGTCTGGAAGACGATGTACAGATCATCGTAGCTGCCCATGACCATGTGTTTCCACTTGGCCACAGTAGGCAGGCCGACGTTGGCGACGGAGGACTTGGGGGAGATTTTGTCGGCGTACTGGTCTCTCTCCACAGGCAGGTAAAGATCCTCTAGGTGGATGTCCATGCGACTGGCGCCACGCGGAATGGGTTTCCTGGTAACGCGCATGAAGGGCAGTTTGGGGTCTGTTGGTATGGCATGTTAGACAAGGTCAAGCAGAGAAGCCGTGTAGGAAATGGCAACGGCAACGGCAACGGCAACGGCAACAGCAACAGTACTCACGCTTGTCGAGCTCAGCGCAGAGAGCTCCCTCGGTGGTGGATTCTAGGCCTTTGGCTCCAGAACGATACTTGTAAACCAGAATAGACTTGTTGCTATTCTCATCGAGGTCGAAGAGGCTGCTGGCCTTGCTGGAGGTGGTGCCCGATGTGGACGTTGATTTGAACGTCATGCTTGCTTGCATGAAGATCGGATGGAAGCCGAGTAGACGGGGCTGAGACGGGTGGGGAGAGAATAGGGCTGTTGGAGCTGGGCGGCGGTGGTTATCTTTGGTTCTACAAGGAGGACCGTGGGCTCGGTGGTTTGTATAGGTGTGGAGCGTGATCAGCAGATGTTGGGGCAGAAGTGAAGGTTGGTGGAGTGAGCGGTCTGGCTGGAAGGAACGGTAGCGGACTTGCGTCACAACGGACTGCGCCTCTGGAGCAATGCTGCAGATAGCCAACAAGTGGCTGCGACTGGGCCGGGTCCGTCTCTGATTGGTGAGAGACAGCGGCAGTGTCTGGTGGGGCTATGATTGGTTGTTCGTCCTGCTTGCTCTTCTTATGTGATGGCGAAGAAGAGGCGTGCGCTTGGGGTGACTGCATGTGACTGCATGTGACTGCTCGCAGCCGTTACTCAGGCACAGAAGCTGGCAGAGGTGCAGCTCTCCCATGCCGGTCGCGCACATCTTGGACGTTGTGAGACGCCACAGTGCAGCAGCGTCCTTGCCCACAAAGAAAAGGAATGGTTCAGGCAAAGTGGAACCAGGTCTCGCAGACCGGATGACTCTCGCGGGCCATGTCGGTGTGACCAGCAGGCAGTTGTGCGGACCCGGTGGGCTTGCTACTTTGCACAGGGCAAGACACTGCCCAACTCGGTCACCTGGAGGGCGTCGTGCAAGTGACGCTGGCCATGGTCCATCTTGTCTGCATCTAGGAGGCAGCGATGCAACTAGCCCACCCCCAGCCAGCGGACCACGGTCGGACCACGGTCGAGGGCAGAAGTGATGCTGTCCACCACGCTTGCACGCCTTCCTGCAGCCCCTGAAAGCGACGACGGGCACGAGAGGGACGAGCGTGACGAGGTGGATAGACGAGCGCCCAAACGCCATTTGATAGTCAACATGTGTCCCAACAGGAACCTCCAGGGCAGTGCCGTCGCACAGGCTCCCCGAGGACGAATCAGGCGCGTCCATGGCTGCACTTGACTATTGCAGCGGGAGTGGCTGATACGCTTCCGCCCACTACCACACTTTAGATCCGGCGGCGCGCAGCTGCTCATGAGGCTCCTTGTGGCCTTGCCCTTATTTACCACTGCGGATCCCTCTGCCACCGGACAGCTGCGCGCGCATCCGAACCTCATTCCCGGAACTGGCCATCCCCCACCAAGCCATCCAGCCTAGATAACGCGCACAAGCAGCCGCATCATGTCGCTGCAACTCCCCAAGAATCCCCGTCGCGGCCGCTAAGCATCCGATCTACGGGGACATCGGGCACCATGGCCGATAAGACTGGGGAAACGTGGCGAACCGCCGTCGACAAGCACAACTGCTGGGAGGACCTGATCCTGACGCTAGGTATGTATATGCACATGCACCAGGCCGTGGGCGCCTTGTCCACAGGAGAGCAAATGCATGTCGACGGGAGAGCAAATGCACGTCGACGGGAGAGCAAGTGCGTGTCGACAGGAGAGCAAATGCATGTCGACGGGAGAGCAAATGCATGTCGACGGGAGAGCAAATGCACGTCGACAGGAGAGCAAATGCGTGTCGACAGGAGAGCAAATGCATGTCGACGGGAGAGCAAATGCATGTCGACGGGAGAGCAAATGCACGTCGACAGGAGAGCAAATGCACGTCGACAGGAGAGCAAATGCACGTCGACAGGAGAGCAAATGCACGTCGACAGGAGAGCAACCCGGGCGCATTCCATACACCCAGCCATGCACCGCTAACGACTCCCACTGCAGACGGCGGAGGCATACGGGGCTACTCCAGCCTGCTCATCATGCAACGACTCATGCACGAGGTCGCCCAATGCGAACGGCGACTGCAAGCGCAAGAGGGACCTGTGCCTGGCAGCACCCGCAGCGACTTTGACGAGAACGAGCTGCTGCCATGCCACTACTTCGACTACATGTACGGCACCAGCACAGGTGGCCTCATCTCCGTCATGCTGGCTCGACTGCGCATGACCGTACCACAATGTTTGGACATCTACCGACGCGTCGGCCATGACCTCTTTGGCCGCCGACGGAACATCCTGCCCCTGGCCACCAAGTATCACCACAAGCCGCTCGAGAAGGCAGTACGAGAAATCGTGGGCCAATATTGCAAGCTGCATCCCAACTGCGACGGCAAGGACTGGCACCCGTGGGACTGGGATCCTGTCGACGAGGAGACGCCCAACCCTTCCGCTGCCTCTACCGTCAACAGCAACACCACCTTCAAGAGCTCATACACAGAGGCCCCGATTCAGCCTGTCGACAGAATATGCCAATCGTAAGTGGCTCCCTTTGTCTGCTTTGGAAACCATCCTTTCGCGACCCTGTGGCCACGGACGTGGCTTCATGTTGGCGCTTGTTGGCGCAAATTTGCTCTGAGAACTTCCAAGTGAGGCTCTCGCCACTGCTTGCCCACGCAAATCAACTCCAAACGCTTCCCGCTGCGAGTCAAACAAACCGCCTAAACTCCACAGCTGACTTGTACAGCATCTGTCTCACCGCAACACACAACGGCCAGCTCGACGAGGCCTATCTACTCCGCTCCTACAACCACCGCTACGACCAAGACATACTCCCGCCCTGGGTGCGACCGTACAACGAGGGTGCCGACAAGCTGAAAATATGGCAGGTGACCAGGGCCACATCGGCAGCACCCTTCTACTTTGACATGCTCATCGCCGACGTTGGCAAGAAGCGTGGCATCAAGGGCTTTAAAGATGGTGGAATCCGCGAGAACAACCCTTCGTACGCAGCATACAGCGAGCACGCGTCATTAAGAGGGGACCAACACGAGCCCGCTTTGCTCTTGTCTATTGGAACTGGGCGCCCCAACAACAATAACGACGGCTTTGCTGCGGTTTGGCCAGGTCCTCTTGGCAAAATCCCACTGCTGCGAAAATGGAGCGAGAAGTTTGCAGTCTTCAAGAACGTCCTGATCAAGTACACCGAAGGCGAAGCGCGACACAAAACAATGCGCTCCATTGCAAAGGGCGAGCACCGATGGTACAAGCGCCTGAACGTCGACCAAGGACTCGAGGGCCTCGCGCTCGACAACTGGGAGAAAGGGCCCTGGTTCAACATGCAGACAGGCGAGGAGAAAGTAGTCACGGGCGGCAAAACGCTCTCCCGCATGGAGAAAGCAACAGGCGACTACATGAACCGCGACCACGTCGAGACGCTCGACGGCGTCAAAGAATACCAGCCGCCCAAAATCGTGCTCCAGCAGATTGCAGAGCGCCTCGTCCGCCACCGCCGCCTGCGCGAGGAAACTAAAAACGATAACCTCAAGCGTTGGCAGACACACATGGGCCAGTGGCTGACCGGCGAGCTGAGAGACGAAGACTCTGCCATGCACCTCTCTCCCCGGGTAGCAGGAAGGGCTCGCGCTCCAAGTCGCGCCCCGCGACTCCCAGACGCGTGTGAACCGCTTTCCCAACTTTCCTTGTTCCATCATTACTTCGTTTAGCATGGCGTTCCGCGTTGCTTTCTCCAAAACATCCTTCTCATCACCCCCCTCCCATCACATACTCCTCCCATCTCTCCACCACCCTCCCTTCCGCAGCATAGCGTTGACTTTTCGCTCCCCAGCATCGTCTAAAATACCCCCTTTCCGTTTCCCGTTTCCCATTTCCCATTTCCCGTTTGCATTTACGACGTCACACGGCAAGCTTCTGGCGTTCTGCATAGCATCATAACTAGCATTGGCATTGGCATTGATTGGCACGGCATTATATTAGATACCCCCATATAACCTTTGTGCAGTATTTCAGGAGCCTGAGGGTGTAGATTGGATGGCGGGGAAGCCAAATACTGCAGGTTAGAGAATATAATGTATACACCATGTACACACACACACACACATGCATATGTACAATTTGGTGGGTTATCGTTTTGATGGATTATCGCGCTACAATACTCATTACATCCTAGTCAGAATCCTGACTGTCCTGCAAGTACGGAATGGAACCTACCCAACGACGCTATATAAAACGTACAACAAGTATGCGCACGAGAAAGAGAGTAAGAGAGCGGGAGGAAGGGAGGGAGGGAAGCTGGGTTAAGTGTCCACTTGCGCGACAGCCACTCGCTCCATTGTCGAGTTCCCAAGTGAGATCAGAGTTGGGCGCCAAACCTGCCCTTCAGATCGCCCTTCAGACCACCGTCATATCCGCCCTTGCCCAGCCTGAACCCGAAACTGATAGCCACCGCGATCAACAGGCCCAGGCAGAGCAGCGAAGGACCCCACTTGTCGTGGTACACAACTGCTCTTCTCTCCCTGATCTTCTGCACACGCCAGAGGTACAAGCCTACGGAGTAGAGCAGCGCCAGACATGCGATGATGGTAAAGGCCCAAGCGGCCGCAAAGGCTAGTCCGTCGCCAAAGTTGAGCAGAGTCGCTGCGATGGAACCGATGAGGATGCTGAATTCGAGCCACGAGAGGAATGTGCGCTCGGTAGCGAGCTGCACCTTGGGCTCCACACGGACGGGAACGTGGATGCGCTTGCCCTTGGGAGCCTTGAAGCGCTTGACTTCGCCCTGCTGTTTCCACGTCGGTACGCCAAGGGAGAAGCCGCCTTCCCCGACATCAGTGGGCCTGGGGTGGAACAACAAGCTGACACCGTTGATGAGAGCAGTGCCAATGGTTTTGGCAGTGTGCTCTGTCCACTTCTTGGCATAGCGGAGACCACCGACGCGCTTAGCTTCTTCAAGGTTGTCGTCTTCATCGTCGCTGTCCGAGTCGTAGATGAGATAGTCGTTGTCGCCGTTGCTGCGCTGAGCGGCGACACGTTCTTCAATGTCGAGTGCGTTGGGGTCGTTACCGTTGGTTATCGTGCCGTATTCCCTGGTGCGGGCAATCTCGTTTTGCTCCATGACATCGCGAGCTTCGCGCAGCCTTCTCAGCTGCTCGTCGTCATGGCCACCGTTAGCAGAGGGGAGGCCCATAACGGCATCGTCATCATCGCTGTCGTCGTCAAGGGTATTGCTAGTACTAATGTCATTGCTAGCGCCTGGTCGCTCGATGCCAAACTTGTGGCTGACGGGTTTGCGGATGTCGACATCCATCTGGGGGTACCAGTAGGGGATCAGGTGAATCCTCGACGGGTTCAGAGTCGCAGTTCCGTGGATGTACTTGGAGAACTTGGGAACGGCTTCGACCAAGTGTGATGAGGTCAAGTCGCGAATCCACTGCGGCGCTTCAGCACCAGCGGCAGTCTGCAGCTTGACTTCAAGAACGGCGTAGGGAAACAACTCTTTGTCCTCAGCGGGCAGCTGTTTGAACGGCCAGTCTACTCCAATATCTGTGCGGCGCCAGTTGTCGCCGGCACGCTTCCTGCCATCCAGGTTGTCTTCACGGGTCATGGTAAGCTCAGTGTCGAGGGAAATACGGACGCGAGCATCACCGGGAAGCTGGAAGGCGGTACGGTGGTAGAAGGAACGAGTAACGGGAACCAGGCTGCGGTCGATGACACGGTACTGGATCTCGCGCGCGAGCTGCTCGTCCGATGCAATGTCCTTCTCCGGCCTCTTCTGCTCCCTGCGCTCCTTCTCGAAGATCTTTGACGGCAGCAGTTTGCCCTTGAGGTAATCGTTGACGTTCTTCTCCTTGAGCTTGAAACGCGCCTTGACCGACTCTTCACCGGTCCAGTCTTCACGATGGGTCTTTCGCTCGACGAAGATGGTGTCGCTGTTCATGCCTCCGTACCAGCGCAGACGAATGGCCTCGGCGCCTTCAGTCTTCTTCAAACGACCCTCATACAGCTCCCACGTGTCTGTGTTGTCGAAGTAGATGGATGTGATGGATGCGTCCTCCTCGTTGAACTCCTTGTTAGGGTTGAAGACCAGCACAGGCAGATGCTTGAGGATGATGAGCTTCAGCTCAACGATGTTGTCCGGGTGAACCCAGTATTTGGTTGTCTGGCGGACAAAGTTCTGCTGCTTTCCACCAGCGGAGGAGTCGCCCTTGACAGGGTTGCCGCGGGTGCGGACGATGTCGTAGAGCCTGGAGAGCTTGACAACATAGTTATCGTAGTTGTCCTGGAAGAAGGGCTTGCGCTTGAGGCGGGCGGCGAAGACGGGCTTGAGCACCCAGCGTGTGTTTTTCTGCAGCGAGTCAGCGGTGGTTGGCAATGGACACCGAGCATCAACATACGTCATGCTTCTTGATGATCTTCTGGAAGCCCGTGTAGTTCAGCTGGGTGAACTTGGCCAGGTCGTGGACGTCGGCAATAACATCGCTGAGATCCTCCTCCAACAGGTCGAAGTCCTCCTCGAAGGGGTCCTCGTCCTGGCCGGCCTGCTGAGACTGCAGGTGTTGTTGCGAGCGGGCGACGGCCGTGTTAACTTCCTTCTCCGAGGCTGCTATGCGGCGGATAATCTCCTCGCTCTTGACGCGCACGAAGCTGTAGACCTTGTCGAGCTCCTTCTCGAGCTGCTCGACGAAGCTCTGCTCCGACTTCTCGTCCCATGTGTGGTGCACGCGCAGGGCCGTCTTCAGGTCCTCGTAGTCGATGTAGTAGAAGAGCCAGTCCTTGTTGAGCGACTGCTTCAGCTGTTGGCCGAACCTATGCGGGTGGTGTGTTAGTCCCCGTGGCTACGCGGCGATTGGAGCGCCACGAGAGCGGGTGGGTACCGGGAGGGTCAAACGAACCTCATAACGGGCGATGTGTGCGCGGCGAGACAGCTCGACGCACTTCAGACGGTGTTGTTGGACAGAATAAGAATGTGACACAACGTCCAAGGCTGCGGGAGCGCCGGCGAGAGAGGACAAAACAAAGTAGACAAGCTCTGAACAGGATGCTCCCCGCGGCTGTGAGGTAGCGCAGAAACGTGGTGGAGCTCTGGCTGTAAACCAATCGAACTCCCACGTGCCACACCGGGGTGTAAACAATCGCCAACGCAATGCCTCACAATAGTCCCATCGACTGCAACGAGCGAAACCATCAAAACTGGCTGCAATTGCTATTTCGCTTGCCTGCAGCTGCTGCAACCCCAAAACGTGAGGTTGGTGCCAAGCCAGGCACATGCAGGTCCAAGCCTGCTGGCATTGGCGAATCGGAGGCCTGCTGACGTGCATCTGACCGCAATCATCGACTGCATGCCTGCATCCAATCTCTCTACGCCAAGTGCACGAGTTGAACAGCCGCTCTACAATACTTGAGCCTCGCCATCTTATCAGCGCTGCCTCCTGTTCTACCAGCAAGCCTTGTCGGTTACTTCACTTTTGGGTAGCAAGACCGCCGGTCAATCAGCAATACATCTAGCCGCTACACGGCGCAATGAGCATAGTCAGTTTCGAGCCAGACTCGCTCCTCCCACAATAGTAAGAGATAGACAGAGGCCGAATAGCAAGACAGTACTTGAGTTCAACCCTGAAGTCCCAAGGGATCTCAAAACACGTACATAGCGATGACTGTCCCCACCCATAGGGCGAGTCGTTAGACTGAACAGGATGTCATCAAATTGCATGAGAAAGTATCGTTATGGGTGAGGTTTGCAATGCAGGGTAAGCATGTGTCCTGCGCCGAGTCTGCTGCACGGTGGCTGATATATCGCCGTGCTAAGGTTGTAGTTCGCTGGCGCATCACAAGTCTGGCTCCACTCTACCATCTACTCGGCCCCTTTGAGGTGCACAAAGTCTCGAACACACTGACCTATGTCACTATATATCTGCCAAGCACCCTACTGACGACTATAACAGTCTTTAGAGCTGCTGGATTGTCGTAGTAGATCTCAGTGAATTGAACTCGCAAAGAACCGTTCGACTTCCTCAACTGAACGGACCGATTTCGAGGCCGGTCCACATGTACGGATGCATCCACGGCTGATCAACATACCGAACGAAGCTCGCGTGGGACTTGTACATCTCGGTGCATCTTTCTCCATAGCCCGAATTTGGAAGCCGATGTTCCACCAAGAACTGCTTAGTCCGAGGTTATCCGAATCTGGGGGTTACGAGCTAAGTTCCTAGAGATCCGTCGATGTCCGACTAGCATATAACCAGGTTATCCAATGGTGCTCCAGCTATAACCATACTGATGGCGCAGGTAGTAGAGTGGTAAACCACAGGACCTGGAGTCCGTGATGTGTTGGACTTTAACTTGCCGGCTTGTACGTCAAAATGAAGCTTAGCTAAAATTTGAGACTATACGGATTGTGCCGTACCTCGCCTTTCAGACGTTGTTGTTTCCATGTGTCGCCCGGGTTAGCCGGCAATGCATTCAAGTGCTGATCTTCGATGACCAGCAGCCTCAGGGTACTTTACCGCAACACTAGCTAGACGCAAACTCCCGTTTTCTCACTGCTTCAGCATTCAGCTTGACATACCAAAAATTCGGCGTGAATGCTCGATTGACTAGCCTTAGAGATGCTAGTTGTACGGCATCGCGCGTATGAGGTAAAACTTAGTTACCATTTTCACTGAAGTCACGAGAACTGGGCTTGGATTTTTCATCCTCACCAACGACCTCAACCAGCTATTGGAATCTCTCGGTACCAGGATCCAGTCAATTGACCACCAGCACAGTGCCACTGTCAACTGCCACAGCCAGTACCTTTTACCATCAACCCAGTCCCCGTTGCCAACAAGCCCAACAGCCACGACGTCGCCTTCCCCAAGCCCTCCGACTCCACCAACTGGAAGACGTTTAAGCCAACGGCGCTAACCTCAGTAGATGGCTGGAGAAGGAGCAAACCCACAACCCCATCTGACGGTCTTCCATTAGTAGTGACAGTGCCCTGATGAGTAAGTAGACTCTATACTAGAACCTTGAAGCAAACGCAGCCCTATGCTCGAAGTGGTCTGCATCCTTGTTGACCATCACCTCCATCGAACAGAGAGGCGCGGTGCGCGTCACCACGCTCCGCCACTCACGCCGTCTGCGTCCAGGTCCCCGGTTCCGCTCTCTACCATGACAATCAGCAGCAGTACCGCAAGACCATCTCCGATCAGCCACCAATGAGTACGGTATGCACAGCCTCATGATTCTGCACTCTGTACAGCGTATCGACGATCGCGACACCAGCAAATCGAGTCGTGTGCAGACGCTGTAGAACACCAACTCGACCACGACCACGACCACAATAGCAGCCCGCACGGCGCGTTTCCGATCCGCTGTTTTTACTCGACCGCGCGCGTCCATGGCTACGGCTCCCCGTGGTGTTGGTCCTGTGGATTGAGTACGCAGTTCGGTGCGGGCTATTGTGCTCTGTATTGCTAGGCTTTGTATCACCAGAGTCGCTGATGGATGGGATTTGAGCAAGGATGTGGGTATTGAGAATTAGGATTGCCAAGTTCTCTGTTTTCGACTACATACCACTCTTCACCAAATAAGGGGTACTCTGCCTTGTCTTCTTCTTCTTCTTCTTCTTCTTCTTCTTCTTCTCCTCCTCCTCCTCCTCCTCCTCCTCGGTATATGCTTATTCGCAACTGAATGGAGCGGAGCAGATTTGTGCACGACGCTAGCCAAGGCTACGAATAAACGAAGGGTATATCTGGACAGATTTTCTCTCTCATCCCGACAATACACTATTGTTCATCACAAGAGCAGGCATGGATGAGGTGCTGGGTTTGATCATTATCATTACTAGGTCGTGTATACAAAGGACGTCATATAGCCCGTTCATTAGGTTTCATATCCACCACCAAATGCTGACATGTCGTGACATGCCTTAACTTGCTTTGCTTAGGTCGAATCGAATCAAGGAGTGAATGAGTAAATGAAATCTTAGCTGGGTATACAGTACAAAAACAGCGTCTTAGTCTCTGTTGATGACCCGCAGGCTGCGCCTCGGGTTCAGCAGGACACCTTTGGTGCCCCAGAAACTCGGTTCCTGGCCGTCTAACAAGTCCTCTGTCACGCTGCCTATGCTGCTTCTTCTTTCCCAGTTCGCTGCGCCTGCGCCGCCGTAGCTGGTGTTCTCGCCACTGCGGCGCTGGATGTCGAAACTGCCTGCTGCTGCGCCGCCGGCGGTGCTTCCAGCCATTGTGCCTGGAGCACGTTCGCTGGAGATTTTGCTGCTGGTAAAGGTGTTGTCACGCTTCTCGGCGGCTGCGCTGACCGTGGCAGCATGCTTCTTCCAGATCTGGACTTGCTTGCGGTAGATCCAGGCACAGAAAGCGAAGTAGACGGCAATCACAGCAAATACGCCTGCGATCACTCCAGCGACAATGGCGGCGATGTTAGGCCCCGAATCACCGCTCGACAAGCCACTTGAAGCGACGATTTCAGTGTATGAGGCGCCATTGGGCCCGGTGACGGTGTATGTCATCGCACTCCCGGTCGCAAGGGGTCCAGCAGTAGGTGTCTGGACGGGCGCGGTGAGGGTTGCGCCACCGGTGGCCGCGCCGCCAATGACCTTCTGGACAACTTCTGGGACACGATAGCCGTACGATCCTTCGACACCGGCGCTGGCATTGAATCCACGTTGGTTGGCTTGCTGAGCCAGAGGGTTACCAATGCTACCCTCCCCGGTGTAGTCCTGTAATGCCTTTCCTCCTGTGAGCGAAGTGAATTGGTCGCTCCACGAGAGGCTGGACATGTTGAAGACATAGATACCGGGACTGTCGCATGAGAGCTCCGTTCCCACGTAGCCGCCAATCATGATCATTTGGCCATCCCAGACGTGACAAGAATGGCCGGCACGTGCAGGCGGGATGCTTTGAGAATCCTGGTCGACCTCGATCCAAGTAAACGAGGGAATAGAGAGTATCCACATATCATCCTTCTGGGTCTGGTTACCGTATGGCTGGAGATTTTGACCACCGAACATGTACACGTTGTAAGAGGAACCACTGCAGACGTCAGTAAAAAAAAATATTGCAGCTGTGGTGTAGCTAATAACTTACTCAGCTGCGGCTCCCACTACAGCACATGGGTTCACACGGTAAGGAGGCATCGTGCCGGAGGTGCTCTGCTTGTACCACTTCGATTCGGCGATGTCGTATACGTCAATCACGTTCATTTGGGCCTAGGTCTAGTTAGTGATGAATGCCTACACCCGACAGCTAACAAACTCACGAAAGTGTCGTTGTCACCACCAGTAAAGCCAATTAGAAGACCTTCTTTGCCGAATCCAGGAACGTACGTCAGGACGCCATCAGCTCGCTCCGGGAATGAGCCAGTGTCTTGGATGCCACCGGTGGTGATGTTCCTGTACACTGGGTCATTTTCGGCCTTCTTGCCATCCTTCAGGCTCTCGACCGCGTCATTGCTGTGTCCAGGGAAGGTGATCTCCAGCAGGCTCTTCAAGTAGACTCGAGCGATCTGATTGCTCCATCCTTCGGTCGTGAAATCGTCCAGATGTCCACCAAAGTACCAGCCCCTGCCCAGTACAGTGACTCCAAATCCAGCACCTTCAGCTGCTCGTTGTATGCTCTGGCCATCACCTTCGGCGTTGGTTCCAGCCGAGCTCTTGGGGTCTTTGTGTTCAACCCATGACTTGCTGCCAATGTTGTACTCCCAAACAGAGTTCGGCCCGGGTTTCTCTGCAGGAGTGTCCGAGTACTGGCCGCCGTAGAGCCAGAGGGAGTTATGTGAAGAGTAGAGGTAGCCGAGCGAGACAGCAGGCGGGCCACTCGGTTGAGGCATGCCAGTCAGGGAGGGGTTAGAGATTTGCCAGGACTGGGTCAGGTCAAGACTCAAGAAGTCGTTCGCTATATCTGGTTAGTGAGAGGGTCCGTTTTGAGAGAAAGGAGGCTTACTCCACGTGTCGCTCTTCTGCTGTGCGTCGGTGGTGGTGCGGAAACCGTACATGTACAGGGTGCCGTTGACGATGGCACTCTGGCCACTCCACCGCTTGCACACATCTGTCTGCGAGTCTGCCCTTTCTACGAGCGTCGACCGCTCTTCTAGGGCAGTGATGCTGGCTCGTGGGATAGAGCCTCCATACACCCCAAGAGGCGCGAGTGCGATCATTTGGACGATTGGAAGCATTAGGGCAAGCATAACCGTGAAGAGTCCAGCGCGGTAGAGCCTCGAGTTGGAGAGCGTGCGCGTGATTGAACATGTCGAGGTCGGTCTTGGTCTGTCGTCATTGTCGTCGTCGTCGTCGACCTGGTCGATTCCATCGTTCTCGGCGAAGACACTGTTCCTACTGCGAAACCGGACTGTCCTCAATGGCCTGACTTGTCGTAAGGCGTGCTCGGTGACGAGGATGGGCGCTGGGCTGCGTTCTTTGCTGATTGTGTGCTCGTCGATCAGACCGACTTCTGTGAAGATCGAACGGCGACGGCCACGTGCAGCCACAGGCTGAGGGCGTACTCGGTCCATGGCGGTTTGGTGGAGGCAGGCAGGCTGCCGGGGCGGGGTGGTGGAAATGGAAGGTATGTTGCCGCTGAAATGGTCCCCGTCTCCAGTGGAAAGGGTCAGCGGGTCAGGGTCAACAGGTCGGGGTCAATGGGTCATGGAGCTGTCTTTGCGACAATAGCAGGCGTGCAGGCGTGCAGGCGTGCAGGCGTAAGGGCGTGCAGGCAAAGGGTGTGCAGGCAAAGGGCCGGTGGCGAGACGGGAGATGCTGATTTGCGCAGGTCCAGGGGACGTCAAACAAGTCTCCACAATGACACGGCAGTCCAGCACAGTTCACAAGGAAGAACCCTCAGGCAGACAGGACGAAACCAAACAAACAGGCCTGGGGAGACTAAGGCGGTAGGTACGGGGGTGGATATGGATTGGATATGGGTATGGGTATGGGTATGGGTATATGGATATGGATACGCTACCCGTAGGCCGGTTGCACTTGATGCCGTGCCACGGCTCACGACTGGCGCACGTCATGAGGCTGCTCGTAATGGCAGCGATGCGTCCACGGCGATTCGTTGGGGATGGCGCTCGCGGGCAGGCGACAGGGAATGCATTCGCTGGCCGCGCTGTGTACCCTGCCCGTTCTGGTAGCAACGCGCAGGAGGGTGGGGCCCCTCCATCAAGGAACTCAGCTGCTGCCGCTCCAAATCTCGGTCTCTGGCCTGTCTGCAATAATGGACATCTGCGCCCGCCGACGTAGCCATGATGGCATCGCGGACAACCACCTCGATTGGTTCATGGGCGTCTGCCCTCCATTCCTGCTGTGCTGACCCTCGGCTGAGCTGCTCCTCTGCGAGTCGATAGTTGCGACAATACACTCAAGCGTTGCCCATGCCCAACGCAGTACACACGCTTCGTACTCGGCACCCTAGCCCTTCACCTGACGGCGAATAGTGCGCTACACACAAGCTACCAGCGGACATTTCAATAGCGCACCTGTCTCATCCGGGACCCTTGACCCCTTTCTATTTCGGGCCCCTAGCGTTGCATTCTGCCGTTGAACGTGCAAGGGATGTGGCTGTGTTTCAGCTTTTACATCGCTTCCATGCCCAACATACTGCATCTACCAAGTAAATAAGTAGCAGTGAGCCACACGACTGCACCGCTTCGAGCCCAGGTGCAACTGTTCATCGTGGCCTCCGCGGCTACACAGCATGACCATCGCCACTCGACTGTGCAACCTCATGTTTCGAGACACGCGTTCGGGGGCGCAGAATAACCATCCTCCACTCACGCGAACACGAGGCGGTCCACCGTCGGGTGAGGGCGGAGCGGAGCGTTGATGATCAGGCACAAGCATAGGGATTGAAGTGCTCAGTGCATGGCCATGGTAGCCTTCTAGAACAGACCGAAACTTCAGGTCCGACTTCTTCACGGCCCTGCTGAGAAACAACGCCAAACAACGCCAGCCAAATCTAATCAACGCGAAGCCTGTGCCTTGCAAACTCACCTCAACCGTCCTGAACCCCTCCTGCCCTTCCACTCGTAGCTCGCAACAGATGCTTGTACCCGCCATTCTGCATCTCAGGAAACGAGTCAGGTGTCGGAGGCTTGATCTTCGCGTACGACACATCAATCTCGAGTCCAGGCGTGTCCTCTGGTGCAATCACCTGGTGGCCCGCCTAGACAACCGTCAGTCTTATCGGAAAAGCAAGCAAGAATACGGACATACCGTTGTGATCTTCCAACTCATGTTATCGTGCAGATACTGCCCTACAGTATCCTCATCTAGACTCGACAACTGTCCTGTCCGCAGTCGATCTTCCAGCGCCTTCGTCATGGCCACGACACCATTGGCATCATGTTTCAACTCTGGGTTGCCAAGGTAGCCATCGCCGTACCCATTTGTGCTCTGGAACCCTGTGAAGCCTACGAAGCTAGGGTCTCGCATCCATACCGTCGCGTCATAGGTTGACCCAGCGCTTGACACAATCGTGGGTCCCACAAATATAAACACCTTGAAGCCACCTTCTGAGCCTGACTTCTGCACGCGGATGTTGGCAAAGTACTGGTATTGGTATTTGCCCTTCTGCGGGCTGCTGACGGAGCGGCGTTCATGGTGCGGGTATCCGTTGCCCGGAGCCGGCAGAGGCAGTGGATCGCCTATCTTCCACGAGAACTGCGAGGTTGCGTTGTCACCATACAGTTGGTTGATTCTCATCACAAGAGTGACATCCTCGGAAAGACCAAGGAGCTCTGGATATGTGTAGCCGAAGACGGTATGGTCTCTAACACTGGCTGACGTCCAAAAGTCACCTGCTTGGTTGCAGTGGAAAGGATGCAGAGGAGTGTTTTCGTCTGCGTATGCTCCAGCGTCCGAGGTGAACGTTGCCGTAGGGTTCGAGTGGTTCGTGACCCAGCTGTCAGGATTCAGGGTTTGCCAGAGCACAGTCATACGGTCAATGTTCGCGTGCAACAGCCAGAAGATCGGGTCGAAGGCTGAGTAGGCGGCATTCGTCATATGGCCCGGCCCTGAGCTACCCACTGTATTGTGTATCGTATCGTGCACTGATTCGAGACTGTCAAGGACACCGCCAAGAGAAACCATGTTGCTGCTAATGTGGTGGTAGTCTTTCTGCATGGCCACCATCTGGTATGTTCGCTGCCGTAGATTTACCAAGTTCAAGTCCAGCTGCGACGCAATCTTCGAGTCCTGACTCTGCGCGGCAGCAGTTCGATCTGACGGATAACGAATGGTTGTTTGCCATTGAGTCCAAGGTAGTTTTCCCTTTGGACTTCAGTATTCACCTCCTGAGCGCCTTTCATGTGACTTACGAAGATGTCCTTTCCCGGGAGCGGATGGAAAGTGTATGAGTAAAGGGGATTAGGAATCGTTGTTATTACCGAACCACTTCCATCGGGCAATTCGACCTCGATGGTTTTTCTTTGCACACTCCCTGTTTCGTTCAGCTAGATTTCACTTAGACCCCCGCCTAAGCTGTGCACTTACAAGGATACGACCCTGTGCCAATTGGGGTACAGCAGCTGCATCCCAGTATGGCAGTCTGAGTGTTGGTAATGCAGACACCATACGAGCCTTCAGGTTTCCTTCAGGAAACTCAGCAATGACTTCACTGGCATGATGGTAGATGCGTTCCTGTCGCAATGAGCCAGGTGATAATCAGACGCTCATTTGGTCAGCTCACCTCGACCAAAGCGAGGAAAGGTCGATGCCAAGTCGGGAAGAGATTACTGCTATGATGACAATAACCCTCTTTGTAGCCTTCTGGGGCTGTGCCCGACCATGCACTCCACCCCAAGGCAAAAACGGCCGACCGTGAATACCTAGTGACAGTCAATAAACGTCAGAGCGCACTTTGCTTTCCCCTGGACATACCAGCGACTTGGAAATATGAGAACTTGTCTTCTTGGCTGGTGTTTTGCCAGCGTTGAAGACCAAGTAGGTAGACATTGAATAAGTCTGGATTACGCTGTAGCTCACGGATCTCCAATCGAGGAGATGTGGTGTTGAGACCTATTCCAGCAACACCCAGGACCGGGTAGATGTCAGTGCTTGCATTTTGGCGCCGTGACAGAGTTTGTATGTTCGTTAGAGCATGTCGTCTTCGATGCGTGACTATAGTTTTGGAGTCTGTAAACAAGCAGAGCAGGCCAACCACAATCAGCAACTGGAATGCTTGAGTTAATGTACTGGTAGCCATTCTGATCCGTCTGAAGGCTGTCAATGTCCAGCAAGTGATTTGTCCAAGGACAGTAAGTGGTAGGGATGCTCAAGAGGTTTTGTGGAGTTACCAAAGTCTGCTGCAGGGCTGTCGAAAGAAGTAAAAGGAAATCTCCGATGCAGGGTAACTCAAAAGAGATCACACAATATGCAAATGTGCCCTACGTACCACATGGGGTTCTTGAATCGTGAAGAAACACAATCTCGGGTCTTGAAAGCCATACGTTCACGTTGATATGGCACAAATTGTCTGAACCGGTGTAACCGCAGGCGTCGTAGTGATCCACAGCGCGAGGTTACCACAGGTAGTGCGTTCTCCACTCGACATTACCTGTGAACGCGACGCGCTTGCGAGGTTCTATGGTCACATCGATCGGCTCGCTATAGTCGGCTGGGATGGAATGACAGGACCCCTACGTCGATGCGAGTCCATTAAAAGGTCAGGAGACGAACTAGCTTTTAAACCGAGCATGGTCTGATTGGACACGTACGTTTCCTCTCCACACGCAGTGCACCGTGGAGGAGACGTGTTGGACGCGTGAGTTCCCAATGCAGACAACCTTACAAGCGAGCGTTACGAAATGGGAGAAGCCGCGGTCTTTCGCCTTACCGAGAGGTGTAGCTGTGCGACCATGTGTAGCCAGCGACGGCATTGGTCTTATCTGCCAGTATCGATGAGGGCGTGGCTGGCTGCATATCCCGTTGTGGTTCAGGGTTGAGGCTAGCAATGGGCAGGAACGAGGTTGCGCAATGAATGAAGCTTTAGTGCCTCAGTACCTCATTGGCTTGTATAGTTACACTAGGACGCTTGCTCGTTCAGCCTCTGTGATTGTACCACATCTATCTAAACCACGATTTGATTGCACTGCAAGACAGAGATGCATTTAAATGCCGCGTTGAGATCCAAACACCTGTTCAAGGGAAGCTCCGGCATCCAACCGAGACCATGGCTAATGAAGATTGTCGTAGACATGCTTGACAGCGCTAACACTGCGCTCATCTGAACCTTTGGAATTCTCATCTTCGTACTTGTACAAACACAAAAGGGGCTAACAGTATAACGGGACCCGTCGTACGCCTGTGATGAGATACGAAGTCTCCGTTCGCCAATTTACACAAAATCGAAGCAATTAGTCGTTGGCATCCTGTGTTGCCTTTGAAGATACCAAAGCAACTCATGCGTTATGCCCATCACCACCCATCTCCTCGTGGAAAGCGTCACCAAACGCCGAGTCATCCACAAGGTCGCCAAGACCCATGTTATCGTCCTGTCCAAAGTCCGCCAGAGCATCGCCCGCAGAATCAATGCCATCAAAGTTGGTAAAGTCAGGCACGCTGTCGAACATGCTTCCTGCATCGGCATCTACAGTAGACTGACCCAAGTTGGTCTGATTGTTTGTCCCTGTATTGACGTTCGTGGCTGTTTGAGGGTTGCTGCCGGACTGTTGTGCGCTGCCTGCTTGATCGTCCGCTACAAGCCAATCCTCGCCCGCCTTTTCATCCGAATTCGTCATGCCCGACATCTCGACATCCAGGTCCAACAGGTCATTGCCAGAGTCTGCATCGAGATTCGGTGTTTGCTGATCGAATGCAGGCTGCTGTGTAGCGTTTCCACTCAGTAGACTAGGCGTACCGACCGCTGATTGTGATTGACTGGGGGTTGGGACATGCGAGGCATTGAGATGTTCCCTGGTGTTCCTGACAAAGACCCGGTTCCGTACTGGTCAAGTAAGCTTGCTGCGGTGTTGTCGAATTCAGATGCATCGTTGTTGGTGCTATTCGATGCACCGTTGGACTGTGACTGTGTTCCGTTGCCGTTGACTTGCGCCTTCTGGGGAGGAGGCTGTTGCACTTCGATGTATCCCCCTTGTCCACACACACCACTGACTTTTTCGCATCGAACGCGACTCCCAGTGATTTCTCCAAGTCTTGAATCACGCCATCTGAAGGATCTGTGCCTTCTTCTTCGTTCGCTGCCGAGCGTGAAAGATCGCGTAGCCTCCTCTCCGCCTTGATGTACGTTCTTGTGCGCTTCAGCTGAGCCATCTTGCGCGCATGATCAGCCTTCATCTTCTCAATCTCGGCTTGCTCGTTCTTTGTGTACTGGGCCACTCGCCTCTCAAAATCTTTCAGCTGCTCAGGGTTCAATTTGTAGTAGTCCTTGATCTTGTAGTTTTCCTTGGCAGTATCTGGATTCTCGGCGCCGGCAACATCCAAAATATCGGCTGTGAGAGGAGCAAGCTCGCCCATAAGTCCCAAGCCCAGGTCGATGGGCGCGATATTGCCCACGGCGTAAGGTGACGAGAAGATCTCCTCCATCCACTCGTGATGTTGCTTGTATCTTGACAAGCTTATTTCGCGGGGCGTCAGGAAGTCGAAGGCGTCTTGGGTGGCATTCTCCTCATCCTCCAGAGAGGTATCTGGGAGCACTGCGCCAGAGATCTGCGGGCGGGGCTGCGCAGGAGTGGCACCGCGCATGCGCTTCGCTGGTGGAGGCTGCGCTACATATGGTCGGCCCGGCTGCATGGGGTTGTAGTATGGTTGCTGTTGCTGGCGCATTGCCGCTTGCTGTCCGAACTCGACCTTGGGCCAGTTAGAGGCGTCGTGCAGCATGAATTCCTTGCGAATGAGGGGGCCCTGCGGCCTGCAGCTGGGCACGCATCTGCAGCGTGGCCTGGGTTTCTCGTGGCACGGGGATCTGGCCAGCAGCAAGCCTGTTTTGCTGCTCTGCCGGCTTGTAGTGAACGAGCCACAGGTTGGGGTCGATGGCGCCTGGTCCTGCGGTGAGTCTGTATCGGAATCGAGCATGCATGGCAAAAGGCTCGTGAGGATAGTGGTAGCCCGTGTTGTGCACAAGCACTTGCAGTGTCTACAAACGGTCAGTCAAACGCCCCGTAGCCGTGAGCTGTACGGGCGCATACGTAGCCGCGGACGGGCATGTCAAAGGCGGACTCGGGGTCTGCCCACACCATGCCATCAGAGGCAAAGTGTGTTCCCATGCGTGGCGGCTGCCATGTGAGGATAACGGTGCCATCCTGCGGAGGCGTTGCGAAGTACGTCCAGGCGACGGGTGAGGTGTCGCGCACAATCTGCGGTCCTTTGATGAGGTACTCGACTGCTTGCTCCGGTCGCAGCTGGGGCAGGACGGGGAATCTATACGAGGACACCAAATGCACGTGGGCGAGCTATACCGTCAGCCATGCTTGAGCGACTTTGGCACAGCAGCCGCCGCACTCACCAGGTGGTTCGGCACCTGCGCGCTGGGGTCGCCGCCGGCAGCATTGTACGCCTGATTCATTCCATACATGTTGATCAAGGTGGCGCGACAATGGTGCTGCGCGATCTAGATATCAGAGATGAAGGGTGGGCGGACGCGAATGCTCGGAACGCTGAGGTCGAGACCTCTGGCGCGTTCGACGGGGAGCGCATCGCGACTTCCATGCCAAGAAATGCACGGACCTCCCCTCCAGGAACCACCGCAGCAAGATATCGACACTCTTCATTGGGACATCACGTTGTGCAGAGCTCAAGGCGTCTCAGTCTTGTGGGACAATGCATGCACCGAATCTCTTCTCATCATAGCCTAAGCTCATTCACGGAAAACCTCCTCTCTTGTGACTGTCTCCTTGCGCCGCAGCGCCACAAAATAAGCCTCCTTAGATGCCTGCTGGTGTTAGTAGAGGGATTACAAGAGCCCACTCGAACTTACACTGCGTGACGATTCGGGTTTTTCGCGGGACACCTTTGCAAACAATCGCTTTAGCTTGGTTTCAAAAGCCTTCTCCTCAGATCCTTGGTAGAACTTGCAGAGGAAGTGCCCTCCGGTCTTCAAGGTATCGAAGGAGAACGTCAACGCAGCCATACACAGGTCCTTGAGGAATCAGCAGAAAGCTTCGCTTTGTCATGTTCGCCGTCTTACCATGCTGCCCGCGTGATCTCTAAAAGGGTTGCCGCTGGTGTTCATCATCCTAAAGTACGGGTCACTAAGGCTCTTCTTGTAGAAGCCGGCGACTTGGTCCCAGGGTTCTGACATGTCACTAAGCACCACATCAACGACTCGTCCCTCGCGGACATCTCGCTCCTTCAAAGACATCTTTGCATCTGAGACGCTCTCTGGTCCTTCTGTTGTCTGCTTCACTCGCTCCCTCTCAAGGCCTTCCATGTGAGTCTGTCTTTCGATGTCGATGTATCCTCGCTCCATCTCGTCCACCTGCTCCTCGGTAAGGCCATCTGGCTCCTCTGACATGGTTTGCATGCGGGGTCGGCCCAGGCTGGGATCGCGGACGTACGCTCGAACTTCGTCTTGGACCGCTGAAGACAGAAAGTTGCCCTGTATCGTAGATACGCCCCGTGGAGGTTGCGCCGGGATCAGGTCGATGCCTATAACTCGCCCATCGGGCGTCGTGCGATTCACAGCGACCTGTGCATGCTTAGTGTTGATCTCGTTCGAAGAAGTGGCTGTCGCGAACCTGAGACCACGATCCTGGTGCAAAGCCCTTGGTCTAATCAGCGCGGTCTTGAGGTTTCTATAGTCGGGCATACAAGATCAACAACGGTTTGTCCAGGCCTGAACAGCTTGTGCTTCTCATTCAGCTAGGGCGCATCAGCATTGAAGCTGTTCTACGTCACAATCAGACTACCTCAAGCAGCTTGAAAGCAGCGCGGCTCTTCAGTCCTTGCACACGAGCTTCACGTGCGAAGAAGTCGTTGCCCTGACGCGTCTTCCATCTTGTGGAGGAGGAGGATGCACGGCAACCGCGTGGTGCAGTTGCTCGACCACCAGAAGAACGAGAGACGCATTCTGCAACAGGACAAAATGGCCTCTTTGGCAGCAAGCTCGATTCTAGCAGGACGCTGTCGGTAAGCTGCCAAAATATCCGTCGTGAAAGCATGGAGAAGGTGTGAAGATCAAGGCTTGCATCATAGCTCCCGAACTTTTAGACTGCCGCGGCTGCACCTGCCGTGGAAGATCATCACCCAGTCTTTCTCACGACCTGAACTTCAAACACATGCACTCATAAAAAGATACAACCCTATCGAGCGCCAACAAGCTGTCACTTCTCGCTTAGCCTTAATACCGGGAAGTATCATTCTGATAGGGTTGTTCAGTCTGCCTGCCATGTCTGACACAAGCTCTGTTCAGCTCATGCATTGTCCGGACCGAAACCAGAAATGAGAGCTGCCTGCACCCACGAGGCTGAAGAGTCCCACTAACAATTGCGCACACATCTTCGACCTGTGCAGCTGGCTGTGGAGCGTAGGTACACCGGGATCACTGTGAACTCGACTTCATCACAGGCACTTCGCAGGTAATTCTTAGCCTTCAAGATCTCCCCATGCATCAAGGACTTTCTCGACTTTAGCCCTCGCTCGGGTACACTTCGTATTTTCGCTCGACGTGGCGTCCGCCCCCAAATTCTACACCGGTGCTAGGCTCACAGCCTTGCAAGTCGCCTATGTTGGACTCTTTCGGCCAAGTAGTCATGCCACCGAAGTGTTCTTTTCCTATCAGATCACCCGCCGAGTCACTGAAAGCCTCAAACTATCCTGATGTGGACCTAAAATTCTACAAAGGGTAGGAGTGACCTGACAAGTGGACAACGAGGGCTCTTCTGTGCGTCAGCTTAGCTGTGAAGCGATTGAGTGTTGACATGGCTACGCGAATTTCACAACCGATGGATAAGGGTGTGTCCCTACATCTATAAAGCCTTGTAAATATGTTCGAGATGAGCTCGCCTTGACTTCCATTCTAACGAAGCCAATCAATCGTCCGTCATGTTTGTTGCATCCATCGTAGCCTTGCTGGGTCTCAGCCCTACCGCGTTTGGCATCGCCTTCCTGGACCGGCTCCAACCACAACAGACGATGCCTTCGAGGCCAACTTGTATGGACGCTCACCGAGGCCTACTGGAGGACCACCATCGCTACCTGAACTTTTCCGTCGCCAGCAAACGGACGACGGTGTATGCGGGTATCTGGAAGGAGACAGCGGTACGCATGCATGGAGCAGATTCTCCCATGGTATACTAATTCGTGGCATAGAGACACCAGTCTCTTGTACAGTGGGCAACTGTCTTTATGACGATAGCCTCTCCTGGTTTGGCTGCTGTACTGGTACCGTACGCTCCGACTGTCAATTGTTCACTACCTGTGTGGGGTCAGCTTCCATCAGCTCATGTCTCCAAAACTCGGCTTGCGCCAATGACGATTATGCACTGGCATGCACGGCAGCTACAGCAGGTGCATGCATGACAATGTGGGGTGATGTCGATGAAGGCACGGTTAATCACTACGTGTGCGGCTCAACAAGTACGAGGGTAGAGGTGCTCGCAACGCCCAGTGGAACCCCAGACAGCGCATCTGGTTCAGTGAGGTTGTCTAGTACTACCACTTTCAGCAGTGGCGGTGGCCTGCCTCGCCCTTCATCCACACGGGAGGCAACTAGCAGCTCAGGGGACGATGATGACTTGAGTAGCACGTCGCAATCTTCAAGAGCTGGCGAGAGTTCGGCTACCACCGACGATATTCCAAGAATCAACACGGCAGCAACAGGGACAACGAGAAATGCAGCGACTAGCATGCAGTCTACGGCTGGTGCTATGAAGACTGCGCAGGCCGTTTTCGGGGCAGCTGGAGGTCTTGCGGGTGTAATCGCTTTATTAGTTTGATGGGATTAGCACCGAAGCCAAAGTCTGTAGATATGTGAAGCAAGCCAAATGAAAGCGTGCTCTGACTACCACAAGTGCAGTTTGCTGATATCATGAGACTTCCTAACACTTTCATCACACGTCGGGTCCACTGCTACTACCCGAGCGAACGTCTCGTTCCTACTTGGGCAACACACATGGCGTCGGCTCCTCCCGCTGAGCCTGTGGATTGCCGTTGGCATGTTTCGTCCGGTGAGGACAGCTGAAACTTGTCCAATCGTACTGCTGCCGCATATTGTAAACAGCAAATGCTTGCGAAGCCTGCCGCTTCACCGGAGGAACCCTGCCTACGCGTTCGTGCTGTAGCTCGGGGACATGGACTCTTACACCCTCAACATCACAGCGTGGCTTTCTGGAAAGCGGACGTGCGACTCTTATGTACTGTACTGGCACATTGCATGTGGGCCTTTGGTACTACGGCCTGTAGTTTAGAGGAGCAGGCTACGAACATAGGAGTGGCAGCATGCTCTCCTCCCATGGCTTGCACACGTGTGGGAAGCCATGATTTAAAACTGTGTAATTGTCACAGGGCAGCAGGCAGCAAGAGGTTGTCATGTTCTTATGTCAGCCGCACGAAGGTGGCCAGCCTGCGTCTAGCGCGAGTGATGGTCTTGCTCACCTTGGGCAGGCGATGCGCGAAAAGTTACGCTTCCACTGGGGTCCGGTGAGCTCATGCTGCTGCAGTGACTGATGCATGTGATCGGTCCTAAGCGGGCAGTTCGCATGGAAGTTGCTAGGGGTCTTGCAGATGCGCGCTCGTAACGGCGGCAGCAGTGCGGTGAGGGTTCGCTACTGCTTCTCGAAGAGGTGGACGTGCGCCACATGGCAGACAATAGCTGAGCCACGGTACCAGAGAGTATAGAAGCTGGTGGTGTCTTCGCGTGTTGACGGTGGAGGGAGGTGACTACCAACAGGTTGCCAAGTTTACCTCGCTGACGTCACAAGACAACCCCATGTGTATTCCAAGTTACGCCTGATGCGCTCTTATTGCGCCGAGTCCTTCCTTTCCGCTGCCCTATTTCTCACGGCCAGCTGTCCCACCGCCATTCTGCTAGTACCGAGTAGACTGCAGCAACACACTGTGCATCCTCATCCCCGTGAGCGTGTTGATCAGCGCGCTCGCCTATCACTGCGAACTGCGATCGGCAACCACTGCGCGGTCCCGCTTGACTCCGCCCGCCGTTACGTCCGGCTGAGTGGCTAACATCATAGCGGATTCGCTACCACCGAAAGGAGCCAGAGGAGGCAACCGTACATGTAGTCACCTAGTACACAGCACACCACCCAACACACAAGACAACACAAGACAACACTCAACACAACACAAGACAACACTCAACACAACACAAGACAACACTCAACACCGTTCTCGACCCCGCGCCGCGACGCCCTACCCCACGTCCCGGCCCCACTTTGCGTCGCCCACCATGTCTGTCCTCTATAAGCGCAGCGAGCGCGAGCGTGAGCGCGAACGCGATTGGGACGCCCAGTCCCAGGGCGCCGCCCGCAGCTACACCACGGTTCGGCGCTACAAAGTGCCCGAGCACAGCCTGGAGGAGGACAGCTACGAGCAGGAGATGCGCCTTGTCCACCGGCCTCGCCAAGACTACGAAGAGCGCCGGGAAGTCAGGAACGAGTACGTAGTAGAGCGCGACCAGCCCGCCCGCAGCGAGGTCCGCGAGTACCGCTACGCCGACCGCTCGCCATCGCCGCCCCGTCGCCAAGTCCGCGAGTACCGCATCGAGCGCGAGATAGACCGCTCGCCGTCGCCTGCTCGCTCCAGCGCACGTGAGATCCGCATAGCGCGCGAATACGAACGTGATGTGCAGGACCAACGGCAAGACTACCAGCCATACGAACTGGAGAGGTATTCGCGCTCCACAGAGTTCTTCCGCCCCGAGCCACCCCCACCACAGGCGCCCCAGCCCATCATCATCCGCAACGAAGCCCCACCTGCCCAGCAGCCTATCATTATCCGGGAGGAGGTGCCACAGCCCATCATCATCCGCGAACGCATCCAGGAGCCCGCCTACGAACTCGTTGAGCGTGCAGAGGTTTACGAGGACAGGCAGGTTGCCCGGCCCCGCCTCGACGAGGACTATTACTACGAGCGCCGCGTGAAGGAGGTTGACCGAGGCGGCCGACGGGACGAGCGATACGTTGATGAACGTGAGTACGCACGAGACCGTCGTGGCGAACAGAACTACTACAGCGACGACGATGTCGTGTACGTTCACAAGGAAAAGGACACCTGGGGCCGCGATGGCAGTCCGAATGGCAAACGCAGCGCCGCAGCAGGAGCCCTAGCCGGAGTCGCTGCAGGCCAGATTCTCAGGCACCATCGCAAGAGGAAGGGAGAAGAGGCTGGAGGTAACGTGGGCAACGCCCTTGGCTATGGAGCGCTCGGAGCTGTGAGCGCTGTAGCTTTGGACCGCTACAACAACCGCGACAGGTCCCGCTCCGTCTCTTCAGATCGAGGCAGGCACAGAAGGCACAGAAGTAAGAGCCGCAACCGCAGCAAGTCCCGAGTAAGGGAAGTCGGTACACTGGCAGCGCTTGCAGGTGTTGGTCTTGCTGCTTACGCCGTAGGGAAACGCAACAAAGAGAAGAACGCCCCTGTCACCACCACCGTCGTCAAGGAACATCGGAGTAGGTCCCGAAGACGGAGGGGAAGTTCAAGGCATGGAGGAAGTAGGTCAAGATCTGTGACTGTCATTGAAGAAGACGGCCGGGGAAGGTCCCGAAGCGCGAGTAAGCATATGGACCCTGAACACCGAAGCAAACGAGCAGCATCAGTGGGCCTTGCCAGTGCTGCTGTAGCTGGGTTGGTCCAACGCAACCGGAGCCAGTCTCGAAAGCGCAAAGGAAAGCGCTCGCCCAGCCGCGTCCGTCAGGGCGTGCCCATTGCTGCCGCTGGTGTCGCCGGTGCAGCTGTCACCGGACTGTATGAGAAGCACAAGGCTAAGAAAGAAGCCAGGGCGCTCTCGCGATCCAAATCGAGGTCGCGCTCAAGATCAAGGTCGGTGCTCTCCCGCCTCACTGGGCGCAGCTCCAGTAGACCTAGAAGCACAAAGAGTGACCCTGTGCTAGTAGAGTACGGTGGTGATCCGATCTATACCGATCGTGAACGAAGTCGATCACGCGGCGCGCGCGGTAGACGGCGACGCGGATCCTCTTCCTCCTCGGACGGTCGACGCGGCAGCCGAAGTCGAAGCAAGAGTCGTGCACGATCGGTAGCGGAGACGGCGGCAGTTGCTGGTGTTGCTGGCCTGGCGGCTCACGAGGCAGCGAAGCGTCGTGATCGTAAGAAGGCAGAGAAAGAGCGGAATCGACGACGTGAGTGGTTCTTTTGTTAGGTTTTAGTTGACACGCTTACAATTCGCCAGATGAAGACGAGTCTTCCTACAGCCAAGGTAGCTACAGCCCTGGTGGCCGCTACAGCCCTGGCCAGTACAGTCCGGGACAGTCTACCGCACGCCCAAATGACTCTCGCTTCTTCCCAGAGACCAACTATTTTCCTCCTCCACCGACAGCTCCTGTGGGGCACGTGGATGTTCCTAATGCCCCCTACCCACCCTACAACCCGGCTGATTACCCGCCACACAACGACTACGGTCCACCACCACCACCTGCAGGAGGCTATGCTCATGAGGATATGAACCCCGGAAACCCTTATGCACGTCAAGATCAGAACCACTACTACCAGGCGCGTCGCGGAGACGAGAATGTGAGTGCTCCAGTCCCTAACAATTCTGGCACCGAGCACGTTACTCCTGTTTCTACGCGTGGTGGGTTTAGGCCTACCCATGCAGCCGATGACCATACTGATTGTGCATCAGGTGTAAACCAAGCTTCCGATAAGTCTCCACCGCTTGCGCCAAGCCCAGCCAGCACACGCGAGAAAGGAGTGAAGTTCGATCTCAATCCGCAGGAGCAGGAGATATCACCCAACCCCACGCCTGAGCGTTCCGACGAGAACAAAGACCGGCATCGCGAATCGGGAGACGACACTAATTCTGATGAAGAAAGACGTGGGTCTGATCGGGATAGAGATGGAGACAGAGATCAGCACAGGCGGCGCCATACCGACGAACGCTCCAACGGCTCTCAGGGCTCGGGGCGCGACCGCAAACGACATCGGCGCAATGAATCCTCTGGGTCTGACACGGACTCTACTATCGAACTTCCTCCACGGTTTGACGAGAAGGGACGCAGGCGAGTTGACGATCCAGTTGCGGATACGTTGGAAAGTGTTCTGCAGACTCTGTTCCGGTAGCGTGCTTGTGTTGACTTATTGTTCCCTGTTTGCCCTATTTTTTTCTTTTTTTTTTTTTTTTTTTTGTAATTCCTTCTTAACGACACCAGATACTAAATAAAGCCCGCGACGAGCTTACGATACCCACGAGATGCCCAGCATGAGATACGACAGATATAATACAGTATTTGGAAACATTTCTTGGTCTGTTGCTTTCGGAAAACTGTGCTCTTGCAGCTGCTTTCTCGTTAGTCACACACTAGCCCATGTCTTGCACTTCCCTGCTCGCTGTTACTAGTGTACAATCAGCACTAACACGGCTCTCGCGTGTGTATTGTCTAGATTCGCCGTTCTGATGCGTGGGAGAGGCGGGTTGAGTAATGTGCGTGTCCATTATGCATATCTTCTCACGCTAAGAATATATGCAGAAAGCCAATAATACTTCTCCTCCTGTCGCTGCATGATAGCTCATCGGGTAGTAACTCAGCTCACCTCATAATAGCTCTAGCATCCCAAATCATAACCCTCTCGTCCCAGCCCGTGCTTGCGCACCAGCCCTCAGCCCCAAACAAGCACCAGTCCACGCCGGTGACAAACTCGGTGTGGCGGCCCATCCTGCCCATCTCACGCCCGCCCCCATGCACCATGGCATCTTCCAACATGTTCTCCTGCTTCACGGTACCGGCGCCCATGGCGCTCCCGTCTGTCCAGACGCGACACGTCATGTCGTAGCTTGCGCTAAGGAGGATGTCGGATAAGTGCGGACTCCACGTTAGCCGCCTGACGGCGTACTCGTGCCCGGGCAACACGGCGATCGGCCCGGCGCCTGGCATCCGGATATCGAAGGTTCGTATCAACCGGTCTACGCCTGCTGTTGCGACGATGCTGTCTCGGTACTTGTTCCAGTCGTGGGTCAGGGCTTCGCTCGGCGCCACGCCAACGGGGGCTGCAGCGCCCATGCGCGGCTTGGGCGGTGTGTGGATCGGGATGTTAAGCGTGAGGTGGTTGCTCGCACTCGCCGGCGTCCGGAGATCAAACACCCTCAAATGACTGTCGCTGCTCACGCTGCTGACGATGCTCGGCGCGTGCGGACTGAACTGCGCACTATACGTGCAGCTATGTGTCGGCAGCGTGGTGATGCTGGCATTGTGGTTCGGGTTCCAGATCTTGATCGTACCGTCCCATGACGAGGAGAGGAACGTGTCTTTGGACACCAAGTTCCAGTGCACGCTAAAGACCTCGCGCGCGTGTTCGGTCCATGACTGTACAGGGAATTGCGCGACGTTGATGTCGAAGAGTTTAACGGAGCCGTCGCCGCCGGCGGTGAGGATTTGCGATTCGTGCGCTTCTGACCAGGCGATGTCGAAGAGTGAATCTTGTGTGTCGAACCTGGGGGTTTGATGAGTATGGCGGCTTGAGAGAGTGGTGTGTGATATGCGACGTACCACTTCTCTGCGACAATCCCGTTCGCTGTCAGGCCTAGAATGTACAGCCTGCCATTCCCTACAAGCCCAAAGTTCGCAGAGCTGGCTACGGCTATGCGCGAGTCGAAGAATGGGGAGTACTTGACGCTGTAGCCGTTGTAGCCCTGCGTGCGGAATTCCAACATCGTGTCCAACACTTATATAGTAGCGCCTTTAGGCAGAATACTTGGTGTTATCTCGCGTGAAATGAGGAACACGTGCGATGCATCATCGCTCGCAAAAAGTCGAAGCTGTTGGTGTACGGCGACATGCTGCGCATGACGAGTGAAAGGCCGAGGCTGGCAGAAATGGCGGGGCGCACTTACCGGCCATTAGGTCCATGCACGTGACAGCGCGTGTTCGACGGCGCGTCCAAGGGCTCTCGACTTGGCTACTTCTGCCTAGCCATCTCCAAAATGCGCGCTGTTGAGCTGACCACGATACAACATGGACGCATCTGTTTCGCGAAAAAGGAAGCGGGTTGAGTTCTCGCGAAGCGCTGCACCGGCACGGGCTACACCTTTTCAGCGCAATTCAACACCAGAGCAGGAAGAAGAGTCTACTGATTTCAAATTAGCTTTGCTAGCTTCTTCACATCCAGCCGTCGATGACGCGACTTTGCTTGAAGCGCTTCTCGCCTCGGATGGATCGGTTGAACAAGCTTCTGCGTCCATCACGCAGAGCACGTTTGCATCACCACGAAAACGAAGTGCAAATGCCGCTATAGGATACCAGTCTTCACTTTCACTGTATCGTCTGAAGTCTGACGGTGGTGGGTCAGCGAAAAAGTCTTTAGTAAAGAAGGGCAAGACGCTCTACCTATTCAGCCCAGAAGATATTGAGCAGCACACGCCATGCTCCATCATTCACAACTTCCTGCCTCCTCAGCAAGCAAATGCATTGTTGCAACAGTTGCTCGATGAGGCACCGACGTATCAGAGTCTTGAGTTCAAGCTTTTTGATAGGGTGGTGGTCAGCCCACACACATTTTGCTTCTATGTGAATTCTATCGCAGAAGCAGAGGAGCAGAAGACTGAGTACATCTACGATGGTCGCAAGGTTGAGGTAAATATGAAAGGTGCATACATACTTGAGTAATGCTAAAGACTGGCAGAATGTACAGCAAAGCCTCCCTGAGATGCTTCGTGCAATTCCTCAAGTCGAGGATGCCGTCAACCGCGAAATCGAACGAAGGATACAAGACTTCTACCCTGACGGCAAGAAGCTCAAACACCAATCACCCCATCTATGGAAAGCCAACACAGCGTTCGTAAACTGCTACGATGGCCCACAAGAACACGTCGGTTACCACGCCGATCAACTCACGTACCTTGGTCCGCGTGCAGTCATTGGCAGCTTGAGTCTTGGGGTAGCGCGAGAGTTCCGCGTACGCAAGATCCATGCAGAAGACGACAAGTACCGCAAGGACGATGGTTCTCTGGCCGACGCCCAAGGCCAGGTCTCGATCCATCTACCCCACAACTCGCTCCTCATTATGCACGCTGAAATGCAGGAAGAGTGGAAGCACTCCATCGCGCCAGCACAAGTCATTGATCCTCACCCTCTTGCAAAAAATAAGCGGCTCAACATCACTTATCGGTTCTACAAGGACAGTCTGCATCCTAGATACACGCCAAAATGCAAATGTGGTGTACCTACTGTCCTGAGATGTGTAACAAGGAAGAAAGAATCCAGAGGGAGGTACATGTGGATGTGCCACACCAACTACATTCCCGGTGAAGACGGATGCTCTTTCTTCCAGTGGGCCGAGTTCGACGACGACGGCGAGCCACCCTGGGCCGCAAGGGCGAGGGCTGACCAGACGTAGTCAGCCAAAGACAGACAACGACTGCCAGATTCCGAAATTACAGAGAACACAAATGAACAGCCAAATCTGAACCATGGAGCGGCCCGAATCCATCACACATGACCATGCGAGCATTCGAGGTGGACGCACCTCTCACCACGCGACTGACCACGTGCCTACATCTCATCAGCACTCGTGCACCCCAACCCCGCCATCTCTCATTCTACGTACATTCCCCACTGCGCCTCGGCGCTACGCCCGGTAGCATGTACGCGCCCTGCTCATAGTTCCACTGGGGCACTTTACATTGGGTCAGGGATCGGCTCTGCAAATCACCCTAGCATGTGGACCCGGGTAAATCAAAGTCGATAGTACAGTATGGGGTGCATGCATAACACCCCTGTACCTTGCCAGCCGCGCTCGGCGATGCAGACAAGCTTTGTTGCAATATGTAGATATTGAGTTGAACTGAATTCTGCGCTGGGGCGAATATATGGCTGTGCTAGGTGAGCAGTGGGTCGGCGCAGAAAGAAGAAGGAAGGAAGGACTACTGCATTAGGAAACAGGACACGGCGATAACTGGCATGGATTTCTTTCCTTATTTTCCTGATAGCGGATGATTCTACTATGAGGCTTGGAGTCTGGATAGACCGACTGTCTGGTACTTTCAACGTAACAATGCTACCGGCGTCCTTCAGTCGAGTTTCGTAGTAGGTACACACAGCATCCCTTACTCCCTCCACCACCACGCAGGACAGTCGAATGCTGTAATCTCAACCCCTAAGCAAGGGGCTCTGCAAAATCTTCCAGGGACAAAACGTGGTGCGATCCCTCTGATATTCCCTGTGTTGTACGACGGGGTCCCGGCCTAAGAGGCTCGGAGAATGGAACCAAGTTGTATTACCCGGTGGAGTTTCTGACCTACCAACGGCGAGACAGATATTGCCTGCCAGGTACCCAGCGAAGGAATGTTAGTTCTAGAATAGAAGGTTCTGTGCACCGTCGCTTGCAGTAATGCATATGTGCTGAGTCTGTATTGTGCATACGTAGTGCGACGTCATGGGTTCCCGACTCAGTCGTGAGCTCGTGGTACGATTCCGGTTAAGTCAGCCCACACAGCACGTAATTTCAATCCAAGGCCAATGGCAGATGGCTGGTCGTTTCATCGTTGCCGCGTGATATGCGAATGGGTATCATAGTGTCTTGATGCTAGATGCTCCTTCTTCAAACTTCGAATTTCAGCCCCGCGGTGCGAAGCCACATCTGTCGCTTGCCTTCGGCTTCGCGAATAATCTCTGCCGAAAGGCGGATACTAGGGGCGAGGTGTGCATATCGTTCCATTTCCAGAACTACGTTGTTGATGATATCGTCCATAGTCGCGGGCGGAGGGAGGAGCTGGGACAGTGACTGTGTCATAGTTGCGCCCATGATGAGAAGTGTCTGTGAGATGATACTGGATTCACTCATGTTAGTATCGTTAAAAAGAGGTCTGAAAGCCAAGACTTACGAGAGTGCGCCTTGGAAGAGATAAGGCAGATGCCCCGCATGATGTGCGGTGATGTATTCAAGCTGGCGGACACATGCTTCCAAGCACTTGTGGCAGTTGTCCTGCACGCTCGAATCCAATGCTAGGCTCTCGTCCTGGAGAACAAGCAGCACATACGGCCGGAAGATGATGGTACGGCAAGCGAAGTAGCGCAGCCTCAGTACAGTCTGTACAGGGTTCTGTAGAGGTACTCGATCGAGTGGGAACTGCATCGCTGGTGGGAGGCCCGCGTACCACTGATTCAGCTGAAAGTCCAGCTCGACGACTAGTGGATCCAGCTGTGCGATCGATGTTGCAGCGGGACCTTTCGAGTATGGCGTAGTTCGGATGTAGAGCATCGAGCTCACTCGATTGAGCAGTCTGCGAAGGGCAATCTCTGCGAGGAAATACCACAGCTCGTCTCGACCAACTGCTTCAGTCCCCATGTCTTCGAAGCCGGTTGGCAATGAGAATCCCTCTTCAAATTGTGAGATACCAGAGTGCGGTAGATCAAGTTCAGCTAGAAGATCACTTGCCATGTGTAAGTATGTATGCAGTGATGCAGGTGTGGAGCAACTTACCTTTCAATCATCACAGCGTTCCAGTACACCCTTCTCCCCAACTCCTCTTCTGCCGGCGATACTCTTCCAGGAGCGCTCAGGAGTAATTGCAGCTTCATACTAGCGCCTGACAGGACATTCCATGCTTCCACGGGTCGGACAAGATACACTAGGTAAGCAGCGGCCAGGATCTGACACTGTGCAGCAACCATGTTGTTCCTAGTCATGACGCTTGGAAGCAGATCCCATGCCGCAGCGAAATATGGCAACCCAGGAGGCTCCTTTTCAGGGTTCTGCAGCGTTATGCTTCCAGTGCTGCCAGCATGTCCAAGCGCAAGCACCAGGAGCACTATGCAACTCTCTGGTCCTCCGCGAAAACCGTGTGCTAGGGCAGTTTGGTAGTAGCTGCTCCAAGTGTACGGATTTACGCATGCGTAGAAAACATTCACTCGCTCAAAGTAAGCCTGAACATACGGGCCGGTGTTCGAGAGATCCAGTCCTCGTGTGGTTCCAATGCTGACTGGCTCCCGACTCATCTCCAACTGAAGCAATATCTTCGGATCATATGGACGAGACACGAGCTCCCGGATCATGGGCGAAGATAGCAGGTTCAAGGCCGCCGTGTTGTGCGTCTTTGGCATGGTCGAGATGTTGGAAGGATGGTTGGTCCACGTACCAATACCGTTGATTGGCTGGACCATGGCCAGATTGGGCATGTGGCCATTGCTGCGGCCAAGGAAATCCTCGCTCGTAGCGTTGCTCGTGGTCGGCGAATGTGTTGCCAATGAGAAGGTGCTGGTAAGGTTGGATTGCAGAAGGCCCTCAATGCGGTTCAGATGCTCTAAGATCAGCTTATCGCCAGCGTCCAATTTGATGCCTGGTTCCCGGTAGATGCACTCTGCATTCAGTTCCGTGCAGAGCCTGCACTTCGGCCTGTTGCCGTCGCATCGCGACTTCCTGGACCGACATATCTCGCACTACGATGGTCAGTGTTTGATAGATACAAGGACGTGTGCTGCAATACCGCGATAGTTGCTCGTCGTCTTGGATAATCAATGGTGTCTGTGCTGGGACGTTTCTTGTTTGGTGGCCGTGGTTCGCCGCTTGTGCCGTTGGAAAGAGTTCTTGTGGATGCTGCCTGGTTCGTTGCGGGCGGTGTGCTGTTTGTGGACATCTCACGATCGGTACCGGATGACTGAGACATGTTGCGGGGGCGCTTCCGGTATGAGTTGCTCAGTCCACCACCTCCAAAAAAGAGACCATTCGGGGAGTCGAGAAGATAAGGGGATCGCAACGCAGATTTGAGCATAAAGTTGCTTGCGTCCGGTAAAGTGGAGAGATTGAGGCAGAAAGAGTCTCGCGGAAAGAAGCCATTGGTGGTTGCTGCTGACACGGGACTAATGTCTGGAGAAGGCGTGAGTTCAGCCATGATTGGTGGACCCACAACACAACGGCCGGGGCAAGCTGCACTTTGGTTCTTCTGGCGTGTGCAAGCGCGCAGCCACGATATCAACGAAAGTCTCAGATCCAAAAGTCGAGAAGGCAAGAGGTATGAGTATGTTCCTTGGGTTTGGAGAGCCAACAGAGTGCAGACTGGTGCAGTAGTAAGCCGTAGTAGTAAGCGTAGACAGCCGACCCCCGTAAATATAGTGCTAACAGATTTTGCCTCCCTTAATATCAGGGCGACTGAACTGTCATGGCGAAATGAAGGTTGTTCGAATGCGGAGACGGGCTGGGGCGCGAGGTTCTCCACAACTCGGCTCAATCAAAAACGGCGCCAGATAATCGTGCAGGGGCGGCAGTGGATTCCACTTTCATGACTCCAAGAAGCCCTTGCCAAGCTGATTTCCGATGGCCTCCAATCCCTTCCCAGGCATGAAAGACAGTCAGGGTCCTTAGTGGCAGTGACAGCGAGCCATGCGCTGGTCGACGAGCCTTTGTTGCTTACCGAACACCGTGTGCAGGAAGCACAGGGCATCAAACCCTGCTTGCCCATGCGGTATGTCCAAACCAGGCAGCGAAGCGAGTATAGTCGTGCATCGAAATCTATATTGGCTGCAAGTCGCTTACACAGGCTAAAGAGCAAGGTGTCGTTACCTTAGCATAGCGAACCATGTGTATAGCATCTTAAGCCAGGTACGACCAAACTGACTTCGGCGCGATCAGCGTTGGACCTGCATCAGAGTTACCTTCTGACCACTGACGTATGCAAAAGTTCAAAGTGCTTACAGCCGCCCTATTTCACTGCGAATCAGCATCGCCGGTCGCTGGAAGACGCGTTGATCGTGCTATAGGCTAGTGTAGCTTCTATGCTGCATCCAATATCGGGCTGACGTCTAAGGGCCTGAGCAGAACCGCCTTGCCGGGTCATAGAAGCCGTGGAACGTGCAGATGATGGGAAGAAGCGTCAAGGAAGCGCCCGAAGAGCTGAATAGCGTGATAACCGTGCTAACGTGTTCTCTTGCGTGTGCTTCTGAATTTTGATTTGCTGCATATATACTTCGATTCGGGACTGGATAACCTCATCGATTACCGCTTTCGAAACGGACCCGAGTAGTGATCTTCTGGTCTGACAAGCATGCCATACTCCACGTGGTCTGTAGATATTGTGAAATATGGGGTAGTCGTACCACAAGCGAGCTTTGGGACGAGGGGTGGGGGCAGTTCATCAGAATTAGCTGCAGGCTGCTTCTAGAAGGATTAGTGTCAAGCCCGTAGATCTGCGCGACATGCGCCACAGCAGTCGATATTACTTTGCCAGGGCGATCGTCGTACCCGACGCAGTAAAGACAGCCGACCGATGGTACACGAATAAATGAGTATCTCTGCTATAGTGTAAGTTACAGGTGTTTGACGAATTGAGAGAATTGGAGGCGCAATGACGCAACTACAGTATACAGGTCTACAAGCATGCCTATTGCCCAACATCAGCCCTATTTGCCCTGCTTCTGAGTGCTCATTGACCAGTTTTGAAACTGAGTGAATAGTGACGGCTGAAGGGGTGATTTCTTATCCGCAAACCACTGCTTCTGTGTCTCGGCATACACATCAACGATACCAGCATAGTTGGCCTTGTCAAGACCCACGAGTACCTTGACGATATGCAAGCTGGCGTTGCTGCAGACGTCTGCATGGATCTTAGCGCCACCGCCGTTCTTCGCTTCCTCATGGATGCCTTTCAGAATCGCCCATGCTGTCTCAACAGCTTCTGGTTTCGGCAAGGGAGCCTTGTGTTTCGAGCGGGTGTCGAAATACGCCTTCAGCATCTTAGCGCTCTTCTCTGCTAGCTGCTTATTTGCGCTGGCACGTGTGCGGCGTAGCACTGGAAGGAGGACCTCTAGAGTGAGTGCGTTTGAGTACTGCTTGTCCAGATAGATTGCCAGGAGGTCAAGGACCCTCGACTTGAACTGGACGACGTTTTGTTTCGCGTCTTCTCGGTCCTTCTTCTTGCTTGTAACTTGGCTACGCTGCTTGAAGATTTTGCTGAGCTGGGGGTCAAGGGCCATCATTTGCTCGTCGTCCATGTCGGAGTCATCAGAGGTGTCATCTCCATCGCCGTCCATGTTGGCTTTCGATGTACCGAGTGTCATCTGGAGAAGATTGTTGAACTGTGTCAACTCTGCATCGTCTTCTTCGCCGTTCTCATCATCGTCACTTTCACTGCTGTCGTCCGAAGAGGAGTCTGACGCAGAGGCATCATCAATGTCTGAGTCTTCAGCTTCGTCGTTGACCAATTCAACGTCCGAGTCGACCATTTCGACATCTGAGTCCATCTCTGAATTGTCGTCAGAGTCATCAGACTTAGCCTCTTCGGCGTCGTCATCTCCTTGGTTGAACAGCTCTTTCTGTCCTTCAAGGTTCTCCCCTGTATCCAGGATCTCAGCAAGCGACTGCAGTCCCTCCGAGCCGATTTCAGATGCGAAGATGGAAAATGCCTCCTCTCCAATCTTACGGAACAACGTGCGTGGATTACCAAGGAAAGATAAGACAATCTCGACGAAGGCGTCGGAACCCTCGCCTGAGTCCTTGTTCTTGGTCATTGCTTCGCGAGAAGCGTCGAGATCATCGAGCATCATGATGGCATCGCCGTCGCCGTTGTAGACTTGCAGCAGGGTCAACGAGTAGAGAAGCACGAACCCCTCAGCAGCCATCTTGTTACCGGCGATCGATCCCTATTAAGTTGTGTGTTAGTTATGGCGTACCCGTGAACAGTGACTAGCTTACTTTTTTTTGATATCTTGTCCATTGTCTCAAAGGCTTTCTCTACTGTCTCCAAAACCTTTGGTTCCGCTTTGAATACTGACTCGAGAGTCTTGGTAGATGCCTTCTTGGACCTGATAATACCCATGATCATTGAAGCGAAAGAGGATCGAGAGCCAACATCAACACCAAGCAGCCTGGTGAGACAGGATGACATACGCTCCTGAAACATGGTTCTGCTTCCTTCGCTAATGGGAGGAAGAGGTACTTTGCTTGTCTTCGCATCCACAGAGGGGATGAAATATGCATATTCGACCAAGAGCTCAATGATACTTCGGAGCCAGTTGTCACTCTGGAAGACATCTTCTGAAAGCTCATCGTAGCGTCTGAACAGTTTCACCGTGCCGATCAAAAGATCGGCGATAGTCTGACGACGGCTGTCTGCAGTGCTCTGCTCCTCAGTCTCCGGTCGAAGGATCACAGACTTCAGGTGACGCACAATCTTCCTCAGCGCGTTTTTGTCTGCCGCGAGAAGTATCTGTTCGAGCGTCTTCGTCTTAGTGACCTTGTCGAACTCGACAATACCATGTTTCGTAGTAAGTGCAACAACAATTGGGAGTGCAGAGCTGCTATCCTGCTCAACCCTTGATTGCACGGATTTGAGAGCGGCAAGTGCGGCCGTATGAAGGAATCTATCATCCTTTTTGCTCTGGTTGATCACTGTCCTCATGAGATTCGGACTGAACAGTGCAGGGACAGCCCACGCAGGTACCCGTGTGATCATGCTGCTGAAGAGCTTGAAGCCCCATGATTTGCGCTCGTGAGACGAAGTCGTGGAAAACAGGTTGTCTTTTCAAGTTAGCCTCCATGTCAATGCATCGTGTATCGTGAACGTACTGTCTAAAATGTCGATCCATAACTGAGGGAACTCGGCCTTGGGTGGCTCTTTGGCGCTGCCCTTGTTCTCCTCATCTCGTCGCAGTATCTCGCTGAAGACCAAGTCCCACGCAAACGTGGGATTTGGATTGGCAGCAGCTGATTTAATAGCTTTTTCGTCTTTCGCGTTCTCAGGGTCGATATGAAAGTCTTCCTTCAGGAGCTTTGCTAACCGTGGACGCTCCTTCCTTGACAAAGGGTCTTTCTGGTGCCAGACGCCTTCTGGCAGTATTTTTTGTAGCTCGCCCGAACTGTCAGCCATACTGCCACTCCCTGTGGCGTGCTGACAAGCTTGAACGGGGTCAGGCGTTTAATTGCCTCTTCGGCACACTGCTCGAATTGTGGCTGGGCTTTCAGACTTCTCACGGCCTCTACAAGGACCATCCCACATTCTTCGCGCAACCAAGGTATGTCGCGTGCCATTCCGTAGATATGGTCCAGAAGCTTGTTCCAGCATCCCATAGAAAGTTCTGGTTCAATGACTATTGAAGATTGCATAATGGCTTTGTACCCAAATAGCTTTCCGATTAAATGGTCGCGCCGGGCCTGCGATGGTCAGCCTGGTTTCAGTTCAAGGGATGCAGTTCATACTCGTCCAGGCACATTTCCCTCAATCTCGGTCTTCTCGTCGACCATTTTGATGATGGATGCTACATCGTGATCAAATCCTTCAATCTTAACGCTACCAAATATTTGTCGCAACAATTCGGTGAGCGTGAGCGAAAACCCTACTCTGGCAGCTTTACGTTGGCTGCAAAGACCTTTGATTAAACGAGTCAATGTGGTTTCCACCTCGTTTGCAGCTGGCTCGCTCTCGGGCGAGAATTTCACAATGAGCTGTTTGGCAGCCTCAAATCGGACTTGGTCAGATTCTGCGGCCAGGTCCTCGTAGAGCTTTGAGAGCTTCAAGTGTTCTTCATTGAGTTGTCTGCGGCGTTTTGCAGGTGCTTCTTCGACATTTTCGATTTGTACAGGCTCACGCTCTCTTTTACGAATTTTGCTACCCATCTTTCGTCTTAGGCCTGGCGGATTCGATGTATTCGACTGCGATTGCAGTTGACACAAAAAAGTTCACAAGACGAAAGATTCTGCCGAAAAGCGAGCGAGCGGTGACTGTATCGAGCCTAGCTGCATCACGGCGGAATTTAGATCCGTCCTCTTGGCACCCCGCATTTGCCCTGACAACCACGTTCGCTCAAGCGTACCATGACAACGGTTCAGGTGGATGCCACCGGTCAGTTTCTCACCCACATGCATGTGATAGGAGCGGTTGTCGTGCATGCAAAGGTTCCTGAGTCCTGTCTGCCATTGCTGCCGCATATGGAACATGGCTGCAGATACGGGTTCTCGTTGCATCAGCTATCGACAGAAATTTGACAAGAAGGCATCAATTGACATGGAACGTAACTGCCAATTAAAGCTCCAAAGAAATCACTGTCTAATGCTGGGAACTTGAGAGACTTGTGGAAGATGGGCACTCCTAAGTATGAGAGAGGACGATGCCTGCCGCTGTACATTATAACTCATGCGTAATAAGAAGCAGAAAGCTTCGGGCACAACTCCCGAGCATAACTGCATACTGTGTGGATGACTCTTAGTGCTTCTACACGCCCAACACAGCGTCAAACTCAATCCAGTGAAGCCTCGCTATGTGAAGCAGCAACACCCCTCTCCACCCCACAATCGCGATGGCGCAGCCCGGCGAGTCCGCGCACTATGCCGTTCAGCTGCGCCGAAAGGCTTCATGGACCCTGAAGGTGCTCGAGATAGATTAGCTGAGCTGACAGTGGCACGTTTTAAGGCGCTGCCAAGGGGATTGCCTTCCCTGACGATAGTTGCAAGGGACAACGGTTATGTGAGCTCAGAGCACGCCGCACCCGAGATCGACTCAGGTCCGCCCTTCATTAAGTTTTCTTATCCGAAAACGCATCTATCGAGCGATCTCCAGCGGCGGACGTAACACTTGTGTGCAAATCCGTCTCTTAGGAAGCTGAAGCTTTGCCGGCGCTGCGACCGTGACGAAGCTTCCATGTACAAACCTCGGATGTGCTCGGCGTGCTGCTGATGTCTGACAAAGACTGAGCTCAACCCGTCTGTCACAGTGCAGAAAATTCAGGGTCCCGAAACGCAAAGGCCGTCCCGCAGGTCTGGGGTTGAACGAAAGCACCCATGCTTTTTGTCACGAGACTGCGCGCGCGATGCCATTTTGTGTGCCGGTTTAGGTTATTTGTGTCGATAGTTGGGCGCGTCCACCGGGAGACGACACGCGCGTGTTTGATGGCGCATTTGGCAAGCGCCGCAATTGGCCTCTCAGAGTGTCAGATCCACAGAAGAGGGGTCACCGGTTGGTGGGGTCCAGACTAGAAATGATGATGGTACCCGTTGTGAAGGTTTTTGTGCAGCGATTTACTCGGTGGATTGGGAACGCCCGTGTTCTCGAACGAACCTTCTGAAGTTCAGCTGCTATGGCGACAGCCTCCACCGGCAGCCCCGAGGCTATATCGAAAAGGCGTTTGTTTTGATCGCGGAAATCAGTGTCATTACTAGTTGTGCATTGTCGGCGTGAAAATGACCGCAAACAGGGAGCGCAAGAATTGCCAACTGGGTAATCGGATCATCGACTTCAGCCTTAGTGAATATGACGTTGAAGGGGGTTGTCGCAATCGCGATGTCTATCCGCAGCTCGATCTCGAGCATGCACTAGGAGACGGTTCTGCTACTACCGGAGCTTGGGCAACCCAGTTTTATGCATCCGTATAGGGTAAGAAAGCTTGTCATATTGACGAGTTCACGGGCCGCACAGCATCCTTCACAAGGAGAAGACAGAGGCGCCCACCCTGCACCAGCTGGGCCGGCGAAATTGAGCCGCCTGCCCTGTCATGGCCTAAAACTGCCTCAGGATTCACTGCTCTGGCCACTCACGACGTGTGCCTGGCCTGTGTCCTCGAGATTGTTTCCCTGGCAGAGCGGCGCCAAGCCAGCGTCCATGCTGTTTATGACGACAGACGCGCGAGAGCTGGCCCTGCTGACACCGGTTTTCCCATGTCAGTTGTAGCAGAGGGGCTATTACGAGGCTCCTTACTGGGCGATGTGCGGCTAGGCCTCGCGATGGTGATGGTGCGATGGGGGCTGTCGGTGCAATGTTGAGTCGACGGCCGAAGACGGTTTCCCAGGGAAACCGTCTCTACGTGACGCAGGTCGCAAGCCGACGGCTAGAGGGAACTGTGGCTACCATGGAAGCCGCACACGAAAGCGGCCTGAGCAAAGAGTGCTTGGACAGAGCCGGCACAGCAGCTAAGCGGAGAGAGAACGCATGGTTTCACGCAATTTTCAGACGATGCCAGCATGATGCTGGTCGGGGCGGGATCCGTGCCAGCGCGCTGTCAAGGTAACGAGACGAGTGAGGGATGGTGTGCAGGCCCTTTCAGTCAGCTTCGGCGTGCTGCATGGGATGTGCACTGTAGAGAGGATTGTTGCATGTTGAAGGTTTGCTATGGTCGACTCTCTCGACTGGCAGACTGCCAGCGTGCCGTGAGGTCCATGGTAAACAAGCGTTCGTCGTCAGCCCCAGACGCGAGGCGCGTTAGCTGCAGCAGTAGCACTGGTAGTCGTGCAGCGTCAGCGTGATCGTGATGGCAGCAACAGGGCAGCATCAATGAAACGCAGCGGATCAGCAGCGCTCGCAGCACGCTGCATTGCCGAAAGAGCAAACCGCCCCATGTTCGTCCCGCTGCTGCCAGGGCCGTGTGCAGACAGGCCTGTTAGTGGTGAGGGCCTCGGTGCAGCGCTGCAGCGCTTATGCCTCGCCAACGCGCGCACTGGCCCCGCTGGCCCCGGTGCTGGACCACTGGTCCACCTCCACTGCAGCTTGGTCGTTGCTGTGGAAGCAAAGGCTCGGCAACCTCAAAGCCAGCTGGGTGACCTCTGTCCTGCTTCTCTTTTCTTCACCCTTCTCGCACCCAAGAAGGCCATTCCCTCCTCCTCTCGACAGCTGGCAGGCTTTGGCAGAGAGCCTTGAACAGGACCGAGACCAAGCAGACGCCGGCCATCACCCGTGGAGCACCTCTTGTTGGGAAGCCGCTGCCAGCATCACCACCGTTCGCCGCTACCGAACCGCCTACTGCCTGCCTGCCTCCATGTCCGCCTAGCCCCATCACGCCCAGCACCAGCATCCCTCCTGCACCAGTGCACCTAGCGTCGAGCAGTAAGGCTGTTTACCGTGAGCATCTTCAGATTGGAATTCGCTTTCCCGTCTTATATGCTTAACGCCAGTCCTACCACCACCACCGCCGCCGCCACCACCACCGCCGCCGCCGTCCCTAGCCGCCAGTGAGCAGAGAGACCGCCCGCCGCACCTCCGCCGCCCGCCACCCACGCTCGTTGCAGCCGCCATTCGAGGTCCTGCCCACGCCGAACGAGCCTTGCACCACCACCACCACCACCACCACCACCACCCACCTACACATCGCCGCCATGGAGATGTCGTCGCCATTGGCCGCCATGCACCCGCCGGCCGCCATCCCCGGCCCCTGGGGCTACAGACGCGACCTGCCGCCCTCGAAGCCATTGTTCGGCGCCCACGCTCTGGGGCCAAAGAACTTCAACTTCAGGGACATGAGCATGAGGAAGGGAGGCATGGACTACTTCGCCATCCAGCCAATGAGGGGCTCGTCGCCCACGGCAAGTCTAGCCGCCGACATGTCGTCGAACCTACATGTCGACCAGAGGTACGCCCGCCCTTGCATGGGGATTTTTTCTCTCCATTGTTTGCCTGCTAATTTTCTTTGTTAGCCCTCAGCTAGCTACGCCCCGTCGGTCGCTATTTACGTCGAGTCTGTTTCAGCAGGTCGATGCCCAGGGTGAGCCAGGCTGTGCTGCGTCCGGCACTCGACTACATGCTAATCTTCAATCCAGCAGCAGAAGGCGTAACTACCCCTCCAGTCAGATGGGAAGGTGTCACCACGCCACCCATTCCAGATTCCTCGCCCAGCTTCGTACCTGACTCGATGGACATCTCGCCGCTACCACACAAGACCCCCTTTAACTACATCACACTGCCCTCGCCTTCACCCGAGGTCATGCCCAGCAACGAAGACGACATGCTCTCCCCTGCGAACTGCCCCAACTCCCTGCAAACAACCTCGATATCCCCCGACCAAGCTCTGCTGCCGAGTAATTATGTCCCCAATTGATCACATGGTTGCTCTACTGACGCATCACAGCCGCAAGAGATCCATCCTCCTCCGACCCTCTCTTTCACGCACGAAGAACTTCTCAACCAACACTGTCTCCTTCAAGCAGCAGGAACAGCAGCCGTGCCCTCCTTTCAGGTTTGGTGCTGGCTGCGACGGCTTTGGCAACATTGGCAACACGTCTTCACCCAGTCTTGATGAATGCTTCGCCCCGTCACCACCCCAGGAACGTCGCCCGTGCTCTAATGGACCCCTCTTCGCATCGTCAAAAGTCAAGCCCTTCCCCTTTGGCTCCAGTATACAGTCCCGCAACAATGGCTCACCCCTTGCTGCTATCAGGAAACCAAGTGCCGCCCACTCGCGCCCTCGACCCAGTAAGATGAGGAGATCGCTGAGCATGTTTGAGCATCCTGGCGACGTGATGAACGCTAAGCAAGACGGTGACGAGTCTCACTCACCCAGCGGCTTGTCGTCAGTGATGGATACTGAAGAGTCCACGTCGCTCAAGCTGCCCCACTTCACACCCTCAGAGCCTGAGAGCCTTCCTCGCATTGACCATGCCACACTTATCCAAGTGCTTGATGGTGCTTATGACCATTTGTACAATGAGAAGGCCATCATCGATTGCCGCTTCGAGTATGAATACAACGGTGGACACATCGAAGGTGCAGTGAACTTCTGTGACAAAGAGCAACTGGCGGAGCGTCTCTTCTCTGCCCCATCAACCACTAATACTCTCCTCATCCTCCACTGTGAATACTCTGCGCACCGCGCTCCTCTTATGTAAGCCACGCCGTCCATATACCTCTACGCAACTTTATTAACAACTCTTAGGGCAAAGTTCGTGCGTTCGCAAGATCGCAAGGAGAACGCACATCGCTACCCTGCACTGCACTACCCCGAGGTCTACATCCTCGACGGTGGCTACAGCTCTTTCTACCACTCCAACTCGACTCGATGCTTCCCGCAGAACTATCTTCGGATGGACGCCAAGGAGCACGAGCAATCCTGCGAACGCGGGTTGAACAAGCTTCGACAACGCTCAAAGCTCAACCGTGCACACACGTTCGCAATTGGCCAACACTCTTGCCACATGGAAGATAGCCCCACGGCTCTCAGCCGGTCAAAGAGTGGAGGCAGCATTTTCACGCTTGGCGACGACTCACCCAACGTTGGACGAATAGGCGCTTCTCGTCGCATGGCCTCCTACTGAGCATGCGCGTAGCCGACGATTTCTACATGATATTCCATAATTCACGGCGATCCGGACTTACGGCGTTCCCTACCTGCTGGTTTGGTATTCCACAGCATCGGCGTTTTGATCATTTACTCATTTCCATCTCAAGGCGTTCTAGCGATTTGCCATTTGGCCCTTCTCTGCATCAACTTGGACTTTTGGACGGCGGGAAACAATTTCGACTGTGAGCAGTCTGCACCTACACTTTGGGCTTGCGCCACTCCCGTTGCCTTTTGCATTCTATACCCAATGTCGCGGTGCCACCGGCCCGGACATAATGCCTCTTTACGGCAGCATTAGAACACTGCCTTGCAGTCTCATTCATTTCCTTTGTCACTACCAACCTCATACGGATCTCTCATGGCCCTGTGGAGAAGATCAAAGCATCGCTCCCACGACAACAATCTCAACAACATCACGAAATCAAATCAAATCAGGTCTACGTACCTTCGCCCACATCATCAACTCGACATACTCTCCTATCCCCAACTGATCTTCGTTCGTTATTCTCCACACTTTCTTACACCGGGTTTGCTCTACTATATCAGATTGGAAGCGCTCAGGCATCGGTTGCACGTTGGCGCAACTTAAGGATATTTTCCTCGCTCGGCCTCATTTTGGCTTTCTACCTCCATTCGACTGTGTATTCATCACATCCTTTTGTTCTTCCCATGCTGGGTTTGGCGGTGTTCAGCCTGCGTTGGAGACTTGAGGGAGTAATTGATAGGTCCTTTTGTTGTAATGTGGCAGAAAGACGATGGTGGCTAAAGAAAAAAATCTGCTGTAGAAACAAAACACTACATTGAATTCATTGTGTGCTTCGTACCAGCCTGTGATACGGACATATCTATGCCTCCGCTGTCAATACTGTTGTAAGACTTGACAGCTATAGAGAACCAAACATCAAGACTAGGAGCCAATCGGGCGCGACGCGCTCAAGGCACGCTAGTAATTAGGACGCCCCACTTGATGCTGCAGCACATGAGACAGATCATGAACTCTATTCAGCTTTACATCTGCAGCTCTCGATATCCTGTCATAACACTCTGACAGCCGTCGTAGCGTCTCACTCGCACCTCACTCCCTACACATACAGCCCTCGGATCGTCTCGCACACCCTCTGCCGAACCCGTGCCCGCCACCAGGCGCGCACAGCTTCCTTCCGTGTCGCGCGAACATGGATATTGACGACCTCCTTGCCGAAGTCGCAATTGACTCGACACCGCAGTCGACACGCGACTTGCAGGAGTTGACGCGCGCGTGGGTTGCGGAGCGCACGGCGCCGGAGATTCTGACATGGCCGGAGGAGTTGATGGATAGGGTGCTTGAGAGGATTGGGCAGCAGGTATGTTTTTAGTTTCTTTGGGGGTTTTATGGGGGAAGGGATGAGAGGGGAGGAAAAGGGTTGTATCGCGAGAGGAAATGTACTAATAGCGTAGGCAGATTGAGCTTGTGGAAGATCAGACGGGCAATATGGATCCGAAGACGAATTTCAAACTCATCATCATCCAGACGGAAGTCGAGCGGTTCAAGTTTCTGGTGCGGAGTTTCTTGCGGGCGCGACTGAAGAAGGTGTGTATATCGATGTACTCATGCTGTGTGTGGGGGTTCTGGAATGTATGGTGTTGTGCTGACTGGAGTCGCAGATCGATCAACACCCGCTACACATCCGCGCACAACATACAGCTTCGCTCGATACCCTGCAGCCTCTTCTCTCGCCCTCTGAACTGCAATACCTCACATCACATCAAGCGTTGCTCTCGCAACATTACTCTGCATCCTTTCTGTCACAGTTCCCGGCGTCATTACAACGTCTGGACGATACAACAGGTGGCATCAGCATGGTGGATAAGCCGGACGAAGACAAGGCAGTATTCGTACGAGCGTTGCGGGACATTGGGACCGTGTTCATAGAAGGCACGGACCGCCGGCTCCAAGTCAAGAGAGGCGACGTGTGGGTAGTTCGATGGAGTGCGGTGAAGAAGTGGGCTGTGGGAAGTGGGACGGGTGACGTAGAGCTCATTTGAAAGGGGGAAGCACAAGCACAGTTGCCAGTGTTGTTGTGAAAGCGACGCTTGTTGACATGCGAAAGAGCGGTCACGAAATATACGAGAAACGAGGCGCGCCCAAACAATGAGGCTGACGTGGAGGCCCGTGGGCGGCCAATCGACCATGAAATGCCGAAAACCATAATATTATGCCGAAGATCATGAGGTGGTATCATTCCACTATGAATCGAAAAGAAGAGTCCAGCCTTTCTAACGCCGTTTGCCAAACTATGGGGATCCCTGCTTGTCGTGTGCAGATCATCCAGATGCTCAGTGGCCCTGGATCCATGAAAGCATCTGACCGAAGGCTTGCGACTGCTCGTGCTTGATCTTGGGATCTTCGTAATCTCCGTAGACTGCAAATCCATGTGGTACTCCGTCGAAAATCTGGACCTCGTGTTCCACCTTGTTGTTTTCCATTGCTCTGCGGCCGGGTGTTAGGACCTCATCTTCTGGGAACAATGGGTCGTGCTTGACTGCTGCGATGTAGACTGGCGATCGTACAGCTTCAAGGTCCTCTTTCGAGACCATTGTGCCGTGCGCGACTGCTCCCGCCTTCAATACTGGTTCCTTCTTGACAGTCCCCTGTTCTTCGTCTCCTGACGCCGCTTGACCCCATCCAACCTTGTCGGGGAGTTCACCAGCCAGCATGAGTATGTACTTGGCGCCGAAGCAGTATCCCACGCCGTACACGCCACCACCATTTGCAACAGCGTCTGCAAACTCCTCCTTTGCGCCCTCGACGACCTTGTGCAGGATTGGTAAGACCTTCTCCGGTGTGTGTCTTGCAAGCCACATGTCAATGGTAAAGGCCTTGATTCCCTCAGCAGCTCTCAGCTTGATGGTATCCAACCACGATGTCTTCTCTGTGACTTCCTCCATGCTGACTGTGCTTGTGGCTGGCTCGCCGCCAAACTGATCGGGCATGACCACAAGGTATCCCTCGGAAGCATACTTGTCGGCTTGTAGCTGGTTGTTTGTAGACTTGACACCAGTGCCGCCTGTGAGGAGAAGGAGGAGCTTCGATGGAGCGTGTGGGTAATCGGAGGGTTTCGTGATGTAGCATTCGACGCCGCCAAGTGTGGTAATCTCGCCTGTGGGCACTTCTCCGGTAGGGGTTGGTCGGTCTGTGGTGCAGTGTTCCTCAAGGAAAGAGTCAGCCATTGCTACTTCTTGACCGTCATAAGCGACTTACGCCCATAGTTGGCCCTGTCTGTGCAGGTGTGTCGCCAGGGAACACGCTCTGCTCTGCGCCTTGTAGCTGCTCCGAGGTCTGCTGGGCAGGCTCAGCGGGCTTCTCGACAGGCTTTTCCTGCGCATCACTCTCAGGTGCTCGTGTTGCAATTTCGCTGTCAGCCATGGTGCTGTTATATTGAGAAGGAGACGTGAATGGGTGGTTAAGCCGGCCCATCGAAGGGTCCAACGTTACGTATGCGTTGAGTGGGCCTCAGCTGCCTGGTGCGGGGCTGCCTAGCGCGACACCACTCAACGCGCCTTGACGCGTGCCAAACTCTGAACTTGGTTGCGCCACCACCTTGACACAATATCATAGCCATCTGAATAATACAGCATCCAACATGGCAGAACAGGCCATCACACAGGGTGCTATAAAGTAGGCAGCCCATACAACGGACAGTTAAGCACATGAATGACCACAGACAGGAGCATCTTTGAGCCCAGCGGTTGCTTCGTGGAGCACCCGGTCCTGCAATGCGTGCAAATCAAGACCATGGAGCCAAAGGCCGGTGATTCCAACCCAGTGCAACGCTTCCGTGTTGTACTGAGTGATGTCCGCAACTTCATCCAGACAATGATCGCGACCAGTACGGGCAGTTTGTTCACTTCACAGGCCAAGCTAACCGCGTGCAGCTGCGAACGAGATCGTCACATCGGGCAAGCTCAAGAAGGGCTCGATAGTACGCCTGCTGAAGTACAACCCTCAGCAGGTCAAAGACAAGAAGTGCGTAGATAACCTACACACGATGCAAGACTGCTGACGTGCATACAGCATCCTGATCATCATGGAGCTCGATGTCCTCGAGCAATACGGGGAACTCGAAAAGATCGGCCAGCCCGAAGCACTCGACACAAAGCCCAAGCAACAGCCCGCTGCCATCTCCGGTAACAACTTTTACGGCAACAAGCCTGCACCTGCACCCGCACCCGCACCCCAGCAGCAGAGGTCGCTTCCTGTGCACCAGAGCAACCTGAGCACATCGACACATCCTCATCTATACCCAATCGAGGCGCTCTCGCCCTACACGAACAAGTGGACAATCCGTGCTCGATGCACACACAAAGGCGAGATGAAGGAGTGGCACAACGCCAAGGGCACCGGCAAGCTGTTCAGTGTGAACCTGCTAGACGACACCGGCGAGATCCGTGCAACAGCCTTCACTGAAGTCGCAGAGAGGCTGTACCCAATCTTCGAGGAAGGTGTAGTCTATTACATCTCCGCGCCCTGCAGAGTCACACTTGCCAAGAAGCAGTTCTCAAATCTGCCAAACGATTACGAACTGCAGTTCGAGCGCGACACTGAAGTCGAGAAGGCAGGAGATCAGGATAACAAGCCCCAGATCCGTTTCAACTTCACCAAAATTGGTGAGCTCAACTCCGTCGAGAAAGACACTACTATCGACACCATTGGTGTACTCAAGGAGGTTGGTGAGGTGGCTACGATAACATCGAAGAACACCAACAAAGACTTTTCCAAGCGAGAATTGACACTCGCCGATGACAGTCAAACATCAGTGCGACTCACCATCTGGGGCAAGACCGCAGAGAGCTTCGAAGCGCCGCTCGAGTCAATTGTTGCATTCAAGGGCGTCAAGGTCTCCGACTTTGGTGGCCGAAGCCTGAGTCTTCTGAGTTCTGGCTCCATGATGCTTGACCCTGACATCGATGAGGCACACAAGCTGCGAGGGTGGTTCAATGCCGTCGGTCAGAATGCAACCTTCTCCACCCACCAGAATATGGCACCAGCCTCTGGCGGCTCAAAGAACGACAACAAGATCATCTCTCAAATCATTGAAGAAGAAAGTTACCTCCAAGACACACCGACATACATGAGCTTACGAGCCTCAGTCGTGTACGTGAAAAACACAACTGTCGCATACCCAGCGTGCTCAACACCAAACTGCAACAAGAAGGTGATCGAGGAGAATCCCGGCTCGTGGTGGTGCGAGAAGTGTCAAACAACGTTCCCTGAACCAACATACCGCTACGTGCTTAGCGTCAACGTTGCAGATCACACCGGAACACTGTGGCTGAGCTGCTTCGACGAAGCTGGACAGGTGATTGTCGGAATGTCTGCCAACGAAGCAATGAAGATCAAGGAGGCAGACGAGGAGAACAACACCACGGGGAACTTCCTGAATATCATGCAAGAGGCTACCTGCAAGACCTTCAACTTCAGAGTTCGGGCGAAAATGGAGACATACCAGGACCAGCCCAAGTAAGTACCCGCCAAGGCACTGAAAAACAACCGCTAAGAAACTTAGACCTCGTTACCAAGTGCTGAACATTTACCCTTTGAACTACGCCCAGGAGGCCAACAAGCTCGCACAACTTATCAAGCAGTACGACATGGACGACAACAGCCTTTTCGTGAACTAGAGCATGTCGAGCAGAACTGTATCATGCGGCATTGGTGTTATAGATGTATCTACATATTTGTTGAGTCGAGATCATGGTGTCAATGTCACAATGATCAAAGAACCTCCCCTATACTTATCGCCGTTCCTATTGTCAATTCAAGCTTCGTACTCGACGATCTGCCCCACCACTCTGAAAGTGCACACGGCTGCCCCGCCCAACGTCATTACCAATCATTCCGATGACGCCGGAACAGCCTCGGAAAAGCAGCCCTACGTCAAGCTTCCAGCCTTTAATTGTGAGCTCTTTTCTTCATTCGTCGTAACTACATAGATAACTTTTTTTTTTTAGCTAGATACAGCAGCATGGGCGACACAATGAAGGCAGTAGGTTCGTAGAAAGACCGCTGGATACTTGATAAAACCTCTCCTTACACAGATTAGATGTCAAGAATGGCAAGGGCCCAATCGATGCCCTTTACATCGCCGATGTTCCCAAGCCCAAGCTTGGAAAGTCGCAAGCCCTCGTCAGGGTGAAGGCGTTCGGCCTAAACCGCATGGATCTTTTGCAGCGCGAGGGCGAATACCCCGTACCACCCGGTGCATCCAAAATTCTCGGTGTCGAGTTCTCTGGCACAATCGCCGAGCTGAGTACAGAGGGTGGCGGTAAAGAGGGCTTCAAGAAGGGAGATGAGGTGTTTGGACTCGCATATGGCGGCGCGTACGCAGAGTACATCGCTGTTTCCACCCACATGCTTGTCAGGAAGCCGAAGGAACTGACTTGGGAGCAGTGTGCTGGCATTCCTGAGGTATGTCTCTCAAGCACACAAACGGAGGCGAATACTAACGACGTTTACTAGACTTGGATAACAGCAACCCAAGCCATGTACCTAGTCGGCAAGTATGCGGCCGGCAAATCCATTCTCTGGCATGCAGCAGCGTCTTCCGTCTCGATCGCCGGTATTCAGCTCTCGCTCGCCGACCAAGCCTCCGCCGTCTACGCAACCGCCCGTCAGGACGCAAAGTGCGACTTCGTCGTCAAAGAGCTCGGTGCGACGGCTGCATTCAACACGACGACACAAGACTGGGCAGATGAGGTCCTGAAGGCAACGGATGGAAAGGGCGTAGACATCATCGTCGACTTTGTCGGCGCAAGCTACTTCCAGAGTAACCTCAAGGCCATAGCCAGGGATGGCGTCATTGTCAACCTAGGCTTCATGGGCGGCACACAGGTTCCCGAGGGAACTGACATTAGCGCTTTCATCCGGAAGAGGTGCACATTTGTCGGCAGCAGTCTGAGGAGCAGGGACGAGAATTACCAGGGTAAGCTGAGGGACCGGCTCGTAGAGCATGCACTGCCGAGGTTCAGGGACGGGTCATTCAAACTGTTTATCGAGAAGGTGCTGCCGTGGGAGCAGATCCAGGATGCGCATCAGTTGTTGGAGGAGAACAAGACGAAGGGCAAGGTCATCTGCACCATCTCGTAGGCTGATGTTAGTTATGACGAATTACATACAAGTCTGAACTCAAGCGCACAGCCATGGATGTCTTCAAACGATAATCATGCAAGCAGAAAAAGAGAGAATTTCCTGCTGGATGGATGCTATAGGAATTGGCAAAAAGAACGCGACGTTGGCAGGATTCGAACCTACGCTCCCGAAGGAACAAGATTTCTAGTCTTGCGCGATAACCACTCCGCCACAACGCCCGGGATCACTCGCTGGTCAGTGCTAGTGATTGATGAAGACCAAGGCGAGTATCTTTAAAATAATGCGAGATTTGTTTTCAAGACACATGTAACATTGGAGCGCTTCTTCTCTCATCTCCATGCCGTTGATGCCCAGACTTTACGGAGTAATGTTTGCACTTACCATGATTTGGATGACACAAAAAGATGGTATAAACTTATCAATGTTCAGACCTTCGACCTTGTCGTTGACCCTGCCGGCCCTCGAATTTACCATGCCGTTTTATACATTGGTGCCGTTCTCATTGGCAGAGCACAGCAGCCTCAGTCTCTTCCAAATTTCGTTCGGGCACTTTCCAACTGCTATCATAGCCTCTTTTAATCCTCGGTTCTCGATCAGACCGACTTAGTTTTCCCAATCTTCTGTCGTTGGTCTCGTAGGGTTGTTGCGTTTGGCGAGAGTTTGGATCTGGGCTGTCAAATCGTCGACGTAGGCTCTAGTGGGCGTCTCGTTCTTCGGTCTCTGCACCGAGTTTAGCCATAAGAACGGCATAATCATGCTGTTTTTCTGCAACATATTGCTCAAGTTTGCATTCTCTAGTATGTTGGCTGAGCTTTGAGCTGATGGAGGCAATAACAGTCTACTGCTGGCGCTGCAGGACATGCAGTTCCTCAAATATCTTCTCCGCTGCTTTCGTGGCCAGCCTCGTCTGTGCAGAAATGTGTAGCTTAAGCTCATCTCCACAGCCCCACAAAGAGTTAGTCATGCCAGACTTGAGCACATTCTCTTGCTGTACAGTTCTCAGACTGGCTTTGGTGCGGGCATACTCCAGTTTCTCGTCAGCCAGGGCATGCTTAGTTGCTCATTTAGCTTGGAGATTATGTTAAGGTCTCCGTTGGCGTAGGTTTGCTCGTCAACTCAGCGAACGACGGCATCCTGCAGGTGAGGCATGGATGTGGGAGGAAGCTTCAGATGCATGAAGTAGAAGGGGAGTGAAACTAGTGATAGCTTAAACGAAGACACACCGCCAGTTTTCACCCCGCTGCATGTGGAATGGGGGTGAAGCAAACGGAAGGCGTCTACGAGATATTTGCTATGACGTGGATGAGCGCGCGATGTTTGTAGGTGGTTGGTATTCGAATGTCGTATTCGACCCCATAAATTGGCTGGGCTGTGGTTTGGTGAATGTATAGAATACTGAAGCTGAACCTGTCAGTCCAGTGTTGTAGTCCATCGGTGAGAAGTAACTTCGAGTTGCCACACTGCTGAAGTTCATCAGTGGTGCTGGTGTGAAACGCGGACTATGCGAGGTAACAGCAGAAGTAGGACTACTAGAGCTTGAGGTATCGTCGGCTGGGGTTCCAGGAAAGGCGAGGTGGTGGCAGAGTCGCTACTGGTCGACTGCTGATACTTGAGGGATGCCTCTCACGAAGTGACGCCTGCCCAACTGTTCTCTTTTGACCAACCTGGGCTTCGACCTCTCTGTCGTGCTCTCTTATCTGATCGCCCCTGTCGAGCAGATGATGAAGGCGCAGAGCTTTTTTTTTTTCGCCGATCGGCCGTAGGTGGTTATTACAGATGAGCTCAGACCCACTCTGGTCGACAAAAGTAGATCGTTGCGCGCGTTCTGACACCAAACTGGATACGTCAGCCTTGCAGCGACGGTTGATGAGTGCCTAATAGGTCTCGAACGGCTCAGTGCATGTAAAACCACCAGCCGCGATGTTCTCTCGCTCTTCGGTATCGGCATGCCTCATCGCGTACTCGGCGACTTCCTCACTGTGTTCTTTCAGCCATCGTTTCTCATCTGGTCGCAGGTTGGTTTCATTAGTGAGTTCGCTGTAACTAGTCACTTCTGCAAGGTTCTCAACCTCTTTCCTTAGTTCCTGTGTTCGAGAGGGATCTAGACGCTTGTTGAATCGGTCTGCGACCAACGACATGCACTTCAGATTGCAGTCCCCCAGATTGGTGAATAGTGCAACTGCTCGATAATGCGACCGATCGAGAGGGGCTCTTGGGTAGATGCAGCAGTCGATAGCCTTGTGATCTTCTCAGTGTACTGCTTGGTAGCTGACGGTGTCTATATGTGGTTCACAGCCTTCGTGTCATCGCTGTTGGGCAGGGCGGCAATAGACTGAGTTGGTGTCTGAATGTTGAACTGTTTCTTCGTGTACATGGCTCGGAATTCGTCCGTACCATTTATCTTTGCGGCCGAGTAACGGAGCGGCAAACTGTGTATGGTGGTAGGTCTGGTGGGGAAAGACGACGATACGAGGCGATAGAGACGTCTCAATGGGTGGAGTGGAGGGACAGAGGTGAAGGTAAGTCTGGGCACCTGGATACTGTGGCTGCGACCAATGGTATAAGAGATGATTTTTGACATTGTGATCGGAAGGTTAGAAGGTTATTTGATTTCTGACAAGTTTTGGAGTCGGTCATAGAAATTTCGGGATTAAAGGTAGAGTAAAGAACACGAAGTATTTTACTCGTGTCAAATGGCCTTCGAAGGGGTTTCGAAGACCTGAGGCTTTGTAATTTGGATCGAAAACTAGAAATAGAAGAAATATAATCGATAGCCGCCGCTCGTGCGGACACCAGCCTATTGAGGATGCGAGAGCTGACGCGCCTATCGAATTTGATAGTCATAGTCAGAGAATGCGAAGAGTGGGCAGGCATAATCAAAGCGCTATTAATGCTTGTACTCAGACTTCCAAATGTACATGATCAACTTATGCCCTTTCTTGCACCTTGAACAACTTCATGGATGCACGAAATAAATTGTATGCCTCACCTCTACCAACAGATTGTCTATCGTTGGCCTGTTATTTCTTCACACCCTAATTAACTTCTGCAGATCCAGCCCCACATCCCAAAAATGTGAATAATAGAGCTATCTCCAGAATAGCCTAGTGAACAGAAATGCCAATATCTATGATTAGTGTAACGTGCATAGTATCTTTTCTATTTGCTAGATTTGGTATTCATCATCTAATCACAACGCGGTGCAAAAGTTACAACCCGAAAGATATTGGAGTAGCACGGTCGTTGTTACAAAAACCAGACAGCTCAGCACCTCGAGTTCGACAGTCAGACGGGTAGCAGCTCGAGCAGCTGAACGACAAGGCATTGTGGACGTCGAGAGGATATCCTAACTTTGAAAGATGCTGCAGTTATTACCGATCGAAGTGCTCTGTATGTATGAAGCGGGCTCACCTCAGCAGGGAGCGAAGCATTGAAGAGCCTTGCACCCAAACTTTATTCATTAAATGAGTGCACAGAGAAGAGCTTAGAAATCTTCAGGACAGCTTCATTGCATTTCCATCGCGAGGCTCCCAGGTTACAGAAACCGAGCATGCGCCCCTAAACTCTAGGAGGTAATCACAGCAGGTTAATATACAACTCGCATTGACTTTCAAACAATAGGTAGTGAGAAGACTACAATGCACATTAAATAGAGCTTTGTACTCTGGAAAATAAGCGATTAAGAGGCACAGCTCCGTGACACAAAGCTGTCAATTGGAGTATGGTCGCACTGTAGCGACAACGTGACTGTAGGGCGTAGGGGTGGTGTGTTGGGTAACGTGTTATATGTACGAGCTGCAGAATCTAATCACCCCATCATCACCAGTAGAATTTGGGGCATCTGAGCCTTGTGAGAGGCCCGGCTATTACTGATGAGCTCGTTGATGCTAACTGCATCGCCGGGATTGCCATTTAGGGAACGCATTTCGCCATCTCCTCCTGGTCCTGTCTAGAATAATAAGCGCTGATGCGAGCCGGTCTGGCATGTAGCGCTTCTGGATTGGATGGTGGGATTTGAGTGTTTTTACTGGGCGCCCGTCTGCGTGCCGGCCGTGGCATGCATCGCTAATGGACTGCAGGCGGCCTGTCGGCCCATCCTTCTTCGGCATAGCGCTGCTCCTTGGGCTATCCTTCCCTTGTTTACGCAAAACTGAGGCTCCTCAGCCAATAGCTGACAGGGCTATGCTGGACACCGTCACCAACCTTCGAACTGCACAACACTTTATAATCGCCATCTAGACTCTGCAGCCGCACAACACCTTCTTCATGATAGAACGAATGCAAACCTTTAGAATATCCTTCACTGTGATAGCACGCCTGCTCCTTTCAACAAGCATCCTTGAAAAGTACTTGCAGTTGTCTTCCATAAAAAAAGACAGCTCCATTTACTACTCTGGGCTATTGTGTGCTCTACCGACATCAGCGATTTGATTACTCAGTCAATCAAACATAATACCGTTATATTCAATGAGCACGTCATTCCCTCTTCATGCATTCATTTCTCTGATTGACATGCCAGACTCGGTTACTTCAATCTCAAATGCCGATACAAGCCAGGCTGTAGCCAGCGCAAGTTGGTCCAAGGAAGCACTGTTTGGCTTGTTGGGTGTACTTCTTGTCGTGTTGGTCCCCTTTGCTAGTTGGGTATTCAGATATATCATTGTGAGACGCAAGGCTACTTCGCATCCTAAGGAGTGGATCCAAGGTAAGCGTCTATACTACTCTATATGATAGTGGCTAGCTCATGGTGGCCAGATGACGATGAGTATGTCATACACCGGAACTCCAGACGGGGAAAGAGGCTTAGATTTCAGACAAGCCGAAGCAATACCGTATTTGTTATCTGTTGAGATCCCAAACCGGTGATCTGACGAAAGGTATCACTGAGTGTTCTTGAGTGAGGTAGTGCAGTCGGGTTCATGGGAAGCTGATTGACAAGCCTTTGTAGGCATCAAGAAAACGTATCAGATTTGATGAGACACCACATTTGTTACTCAAGTACTGCTCAAAATGGACCATAGGCTACTGAGTATATTAGACGACTGCATCAAATATACTGGATGTCTCCGGGCTTCCCTGTTCAGACTGCGAAGATGGATAACTGCCGGCCGTATGCGACTTCAGTGTCAGGGTAGACCCGGCGCTAGCCTTACATAGTCATTATCAGGAACAGTTTTTGTTCAAGTCGAGGTGTTACATATGGGTATAATCACAATTTCTTACTCTCCAGCCGCTTTGACTCCACTCATCCGAATGACTTGTCCTTGCGTGCTGCCTCCAGCGTCCTTCTTCCACCCTAGAACGCTGTCACTATTCTTGCTCTTGATCACACCATACGGTGCTGGGAAACCGTTCTTCACGGCACCACCGGGCCTTCTGGCACCGGAGATAGCCAGCCTTTGCGTCTGGTGGCTGATGTAACCAGCCACAAACCCCTGTGTTACCAGAGTGGCACATATGCATTCCACCTCGGCGAGATCAATCTCGTGGTTGTATGGCTCAACACCTTCAACACCAGCAAAGTCGGGGTCAACATATGACGACTTCGATACTGATGCGTGGTCCTGGAAGATATGACCAAAATTGCGGCGTCCGGCTCCACGACCTTGCTCTGAAAATTGTACGTTCTTGATCTTTGCCTGTGCCTCGAGATATGAGAAGGCGATGTGGACAGCGTTGAGGTCTAGAACAGCAGCCGAATTTGTGGTTGATCCACCTTCTTGTCCTGTCAATCGGTATATCGTCCTGAACAGTGATTGCCAGACCAAAACTTCACAGTAGTTCCCAATTTGATAGAATATCCTGAACTTCATGAGCCAGCTTGCACTGGGGTGTGAAAGGTCTGTATTTGTGATACGACGGAATTTTTCAAGGTCACCTGACTTGATAGCTTTCGCGATTGGGTCAAAGATGGCGTGTAGACCTTGGGCTTCTGGTAGTGCATAAATGTCTTGTTTGGGAGAGCGGCCAAGGATCAAGTTAGAAGCGATGAGATAGATGAGTATGAGGCGCCGTTGTTTGATGAACAGAGGGCTCTTGGAACTGAGGTCGTATGCGTGGTCTAGTACTAGCTGAGCTGCGTAGAAGTTGGTATTGGCGAAGTGGTACCGCCCGAGATAGTAGAGATATGTAACTTGCTCTGGCTTTGGATAAAGATGCAGTGGTGGTGACGAATTGGTAATGTTCTTGAAGATTGTCTCGCAGCTTTCGGGTTTGTCGGCTTGGAAAAGAATCTTTAGACAGATGTTTGCCATTTTGTAGATTCCAAGCTTCTTGTCCTGATTACCCACTCGATCGTTCAAGCATTGAGTGAATGCCACTCGAACGACGTTGGCTGCCTTCTCCGACAGAGATTCTCGAGAGCCCTCGTCGTTGGACGTAAGTAAGTGCTGAATGAGTTCCGGGTGCTTATCCAAACCCAAAGCAACACGAGAGAAGACTCTGGCATAGTTGACAATCGTTGGAAGAATCAAGACGCCCTTGATTGGATGGGTCAATGCGCTGTTGGCCTGTCTTCTTATCGTCAGTAAATAGTCTTTCCTTTGTACCAATCGCCACTCACTCCTGCAGATCTTTTAGTCCCTGGTATGTGTGCAACAAGTTGTCTAGATCCATATCTCTCAGGAAGGTCATCCACCCCACAAGGAACGTAACCATGGCGTTCCAGCCCTGTACTGGTTTTCCTTGTTCATCTTGATATTCAGCTGTCTCTGTAACAGATTTTCGCACCAGCCTATCCAGTCGGCTGTCTGAATTATTTGCATTCTGTGGATAGTTGTTCCGTAGTGATTGAATGAGCTCCTCGTAAATGGGTGGGAAGGGCGGCTCTAGAAGGACAATTGATGCGAGTTCAACCGCATTGCGAGCTCGTATCGCATCGTTGACTGCTGTGCAAAGCCGTATCTCCACACTGTTGTTGTTTTGAGAGAAGGCCATGGCTGCGCGCAGCCACTGCTGAGGTTTAGGTTAGGTCGCGGTACTTTGGGCTCGATGAAGCTTACGTTAGCGCATATCTAACGTTCTCGCTTATACCCCTGCCGGTGATCTACGAAGGTGGTTCCGATTGAGATGAAGTCCCCATCTCTCACTCATTGCATATGGATTGCTTAAGCACACATGATCGGCCTCTCCGCGTATGCGTTGGTTCTGCATAGCCTGCTTATACAAACAGGGCATGGGTGCGTCGTACGCATGTCACAGGCTCTTTTTCACATGTAAATGTCATGTACCTGAGCCCACCATGACATCACAATCTGTAATTGTTGAAACGGCGTTCTCAACGCTGCACGTTCTTTGCAAGGGACCATAACTTGATAGATCTTAAGAGTCAAATCCGCATCACCTTACACTTTCCCTCATCCTTACCACAGAATTCCAACCATGGGTCGCATAGCGAGCACAGTGCAATATGCTCTCACGCATCCAGTCCTGTTTATCTATCAGATCCTCCAATACATCCTCGACATCATTCTCTCGCCGAACCCTCCACCACCCCATACAAAGCTCTCACGTCCCAAGATTGCCATCATCGGCGCTGGCCTGACTGGTGTATCTTCCGCTTCGCATTGCGTAGGCCATGGCTTCGATTGCCGCATCTTCGAAGCAGGACCGAAGTCTAACGTTGGTGGAATCTGGAGCAAGGTCAATAACACATCTGGTCTGCAGATTCACTCGATCATGTACCGTTTCCATCCAAGTGTGCACTGGAAGAAGGGATATCCAGACCGCAAACAGATCGTCAGCCAGATCACCGAGCTGTGGAAGAAGTATGGACTAGACCAGAAGACACACTTCGATACCAGAGTAGAGAAGGTTTACAAAGACGACCAAGGATGCTGGATCATTAACGATCCATCATATGGTCGCTTCGATGGTGTAATTGCTGCGATTGGAACGTGTGGTGATCCCAAGATACCGACATTACCAGGCCAGGAGCATTTCAAAGGTGCCATTTGGCACAGCTCGCAGCTAGACGGAAAGTCTGCCAAAGGCAAGAAGGTCGTAATCATCGGCGGTGGTGCTTCAGCAGTTGAAGCTCTTGAGTTTGTTGCCGCCTCAGAAGCAAAGCACACCACGGTGCTCGCACGATCTGAAAAATGGATCATCCCCCGTAACCCCCTCGTCGACGGCCTGCTCGCTCTGAACATCTTCGGGTCTGAAACGATCCTCTCTTGGATTCCCGAGGGCATCCTGCGCCTCTTCTTCTACCGCGACCTCTACGACATCTCCCCACCCCGAAACAGCGGCAAAGGCATCTTCACCGAAACGCCAATGGTAAATAGCCAAATCCTCGACCTCATCCGCGAAGGAAAAGCCAGCTGGCTGCGCGGCGACACAAACGGCTACTCAACCTCCGGTACCAGCATATCCTTTACGCAGCGCTCACGCGGCGTTTCCAAGAACGGGCCCGGCAGCGAAAAGCTCATCGACGCAGACATTGTAATCATGGCGACGGGCTACAAACGCCCATCACTCAGCTTCCTACCAGACGAAGTCTTCAGCGAACCGTACGATCCGCCAAACTGGTACCTCCAGGTCTTCCCGCCCGAACACGCGTCCATCTGCGCTAACAACTGCACATACGTCAACGCCATCGGCACTGTTGGGAACTACCACATCGGAATTTACACGCGATTCCTGCTCATGTATCTTGTTGATCCTCTTGCGCGGCCCAGGACGTGGTGGATGAAGCGCTGGATCGACATGACGCGGTTCATCAAGAGCAAGGCGCCAGGCGGGGCGTTTGATTTCTTCACGTACAGTGAGCTGATTTACTGGTTTCTGTTCACAATTGCAATCAACCCGTTCCGCTGGAAGTGGACGGCGTTTGTGCTGTTTGGTATTGGTGCGGGGCTGCCGTTGAGTGTGGTGAAGCAGGAGGATAGGGTGCGGAATGGAACGGGGCTGTGCAACATCTGGACTGATGATGAGAATGGGAAGGATGATTAGTTTGATGCGAAAGCAACACGACAGGAATGGTTGAACGACATGGATTTATACAAGATGCATCCCGCCTGCAATGCGTGATGAGTCAACGCCGTGAGGCCACGCATGTCTACCCATACAATTTAAAATGTGGACGACGCACAAGAACGTCACTTTCAAATTGTGATTGGCTCCCATCACCACGCGTACACCCCTCCCGCTCAGCGTGCTGCTTAGTCGACCTTGATTGACCTGTAGATCCTGAGGGTGAACAGCCAGCTCGCGAAAAAGCCGATAGTGCCTACAGACAGCGTTAGTGATGATTTATGTCTGTTATTTGACTCCAACTTACCAGTCAGGACAAAGAACAACAAACTCAGCAAAGCCGAGTACCCCAAATAGACAACCCCACTCGTCCAGCTCAAGAAACTGACATCCTTGACCCAGTAAAGCAAGCAACTAGCAAAAACGTAGAACGCACTCGCGCCCGCGGTGAAGAAACTGCGCCACTGCCAGTGATAGTTCTCCGCACAGAGCAAGAAGTAGATCATCAGCACCGTGACGGCCGCAGAAGTCATGATCATGAGCCCAAAGCAGATGAACAGGAAACCGAACATATAATACACTTTACTGAACCAGATAGAGTTCATGATAAAGTACAGCTCAACAAAGATGGCACCAAAGGGGAGAACACCTGCGAGGGCCATGGAAGGAAGAGGGCGGAGATAGCCTCCAGAAGGCGGGATTTGACGGGGAATCTGGTTGGTGCGGACGGGCGGTTCGATGGCGCCTTGCTTGAAGCCAACCCAGGATCCTGCGAAGCTGAGAGGAACAGAGATGACAAACCAGATGATAACAATGACAAGCATGGTGGTGAACGGGACGGCTCCAGATGCACCACGGCCCCAGACGAAAAGATTGAGGAGGAAGAAGGTTGCGAAGACAACGACAGGAAGGGCGAATGGTGTGTAGAAAAAGCAGAGCTTCCACTTGTCGCCGTGAAAGAACTTATAGGTCCGGGAGGAGACATAGCCGCCAATGAAACCGAAGAGCGTGTAGAAGATGATGATGACAGTCCCGAGAGCGCCGCGGTTACTGGGGGATAAGAAACCAAGGAGGGCAAATGCAATCGTCAGAGCTGTCATGGCGAATAGTTGCGCTCCATTGCCGAGCAAGACTGAGAGGAAGAGAGGGCTCTTAGGCGGCCTAAAGACATCGCCATGTACCAACTTCCAGCCTGAATCCTCAGCTACGCCGTCCTCGACGTCACCGTTCTCGCCAAAGTCATCGAGCGCAAATTGGTCCAGGCGATTGTATCTTGCAATATCCTTCCTGAGCGTGCGCACCAGAATCGTACTGACCATGCCGACCAGGAAAACAACGATGACGGCTGAATTGATAAGGGAGAACCAATGGATCCTGGGATCGTACACGTGGAGGTACTTGTCCCAGCGCGTTGCGAACGGCGTGGGGCTAAGGCGCCAGTATACGCTGTATGTGAAATCCACCTTATCGCCCTTTTTTCGTTTAATATGACGGGGGTTTGCGCGCTCTCGCATTTGGATTGTTTTGGGTCCTTCATCGAGTATGGATCCACGAGTACACCAACAACCCGGTAGTTGTCTGGCCCTGCCTGGTGGTAGTCGATAACAATGTCGTAGTGATTGTTGAAGATGGGGTTCTCTCCATCGAGCAGTCCTAGTGCAAAACCAGGACTGTAGAAGGGTAGGTCTGAGTTTGGATCCTTCAATAACTGCGCCGCAGGCAGTCCATCTATCAGCCAGTTCAAGTCGTATCCTTGCTTGATCTTGTTGTTGACGAACACGGCATTTTTCGAGTCGTATTCCTGTGGCCCACAAAGTGTTTTGCACGTCTCGTTTATCCCCATCTTCAGCTCGAATGGGCTGTCCTGTATACGGTCGCCAAACAAGATGCTCCCTAGACTCTCCTTGATGTACTTGGGCCCATCTTTTGGTCGGCAGAAGTGGAAGGGTTCGTGGTAGTAGTCGAACGAGAAGACGGATCGCAGCTTGGGATCGTTTTGCGAGTCTGCAGGCGTCAAGTGGTTGACGAATAGCGGTACTGCGTCTCCAACTTTGTAAGACGTAGGCGCAGTTCCTGGAAAGTAGAATGCGGCGGCTGGTAATGGCGCAAGCGCCAACAACGATGCTAGGACAGCACCGGATACTGATATGTCGAGTCGCCGCATTTCGAGTGTGTGTTTGCTGGTCGAAGGTGGGTGCGGGTGTGCGCAGACGGTTGCTGCGATACGTTGCCCTTCAGCTCAGCCTCTAGGCGGGCCGCGGAGACGAACGGAGGTGCGTTGAATGCGGGCAGGTGATGGAAGAAAATTTGTACCATAGATGTAGGCGCTATGGAAATACAAAAGTGCAGCGCGGCATTGGAGCGTAACGTGGGTGGGGTTATGAGAATAGCAATGATATTGCTCAAGAGATACCTGTCCCAAGCTCTAGGTGACACAAGCTTGGAGGTACGCGTCAGGGCGCCAAGTCTCAGGCCTGCCATGGTATCCCTGACGTTTGGCACATCCCATGTAACCGAACGTGTACGCGCCGAATCACAGAAAGACTGAAATTGAACATTCATGTATTGCACCGCCAGATGCCCCCGACCAATGCAGCAAGTCATATCTACATCAATCGTGATGAACCATACGCCTAAGCGAGACAGACCTCCTCCTCATGCGTCATGCTAAACAGATGCATGCCAGAAACCCCACGGCGCGATGTGGTATCGAAGAAGTCAAGAACAAGAAACAACAACGACGCTACCGCCTACACCAGCCCGTCATAGAGAGACAACGCTGATACGATTGTTTCGTCGCGCTTGGAGCCTTCCTTGAACTCGGCCATGTCTAAGCTGCCGTTCTCGTCCTTGTCCATCATCCGGAAGATCTTGCGCACGCGCTTCTCTGGCGTGTCTTCGTCCTCTGGGAGCTTAACCATGGAGCCAACCTGTGGCTATTAGCAATGTATTTTCAGTGAGATGATTTTGACCTACCATCTTGTAAATGGCCTCTACGATTGCCAACATCTCTTCGTAACTGATCTTGCCGTCGCCGTCGATGTCGTAGAGTTGGAACGCCCAGTCTAGCTTGTCCTCCATCTTTCCTCGACTTGTGACGCTGAGAGCGCAGATAAACTCCTTGAAGTCGATGGTGCCGGACTTATCCGCGTCGAAGACATTAAAAACATAATCTGCGAATGATGACGGATCGCCGAACGGGAAGAATTGTTTGTAGATCTTTTGGAACTCCTCTTTGGTGAGCATGCCAGACGGACAGTCCTTCAGGAAACCTGGGTCGATTCATCAATAAGCCATCTATACTTGCACAAACCCACATACCCTTGTACCACTGCTGCAGTTCCTTCTTGTCGAAGTGGGTGGCCTTTTGGAGATCGGCCAGCTCCTGCTGTGAGAGCTTACTCTGGCTGTAATATCGCACGATCAGCTTCTCGTTCTCTAATTTCAGATATTCCACAGTGCTCCGCGAAGCCAGCTCCTTCCAGAATTCGTTGACAGCATTTGCGAGAGCAACAGTCTGCGCGGCCTTGTAGTGGGCGTATCCCGGGTCGGTGCGGAGTGGTATATCAATACAATGCAGACGTGCGAACTTGAGTGGCGGGTGTTCATGCTCAAGGAGAGGCACTTTGCATGAACCGATTGGTATGTGGTGCGGCGACATGTTGTCATGGTGGTGGGATTGGTAATTGGTGTTGCGGCGGTTGCTTTGCAACTGCACGCTCGCGTGCCGCGCAGTCTACGGCGAGGCTATGGTGTGGATGATTGTTGCTTGCGTGCAGAAGCCATGGCGCAAGTCGGGGATCGTCGCAAGTCCTGTTTGCGTGGTACTGGCCATACTGAGGTGAAGGGAAGGCGTCGCTGGGAGCGGAGAGCTGAGAGCTGAGGGGGTGGTCCGCGGTGGCTCCCGCGCGGTGGAACAAGAAGGAAGACAGTACTTACGATTTGCCCATGCTGGTGAAAGAGGGCTAGCGGAGGGTAGGGGAGGGTAGGGGAGGATAGGAAGGCGCGTTGAGGAGAGAGAATGGAGGCTCGCAGGCAGAAGTTAGGCGCCGCAGCAGAAGTGTGGGTGCGGGTCAAGCTGTCGTGGCGGGGCGTTTCTGGATCGCGGGCGCAATCGATTGTGGTTTGGCGGGGTGGGCGATGGGCGAGGCGCAGCAGCAAACGCCTAGGAACAGGTATAGCAGTAATGCGGATGGTAGGTCACAGGGGCTTGGGGATCTGAGGAGGCTACGAGGCTAGGACTCTACTATGTAAGAGGGGAACTGGATAGCGATGTACTGTATGAGACTATGACGAATGAGCAGCGCGAGATTCCAGCGCTTGGCTCTCGACAAATATAGCTCACTCGGCTTCGTCCTTCTCCCAGCTCCCGGCTTCGTCATTCTCCCAGCTCCCAGCCAGCCTCAGCACCAACACCCCACAGGATAGGACAGTAAACCATCTGTGCAACGACTTGGGTCAGCCATCCTGGAGCTGCTCGATACGCGTGGATACGCAACAGCTCACTTCTGTGCTGTTACACCCTCAAAGCACCATCGACCGTTCAGCTGCCAGCACCTGGCGCCTACTGTATTTTGCTTTTAGCCCTACGCTGCACGCGGCCTTGTCCAGGCCATCTCTAGCTAGCTGCGCGTAATCTGCTGCGCCGCAGCTGTGCATCGTACATCAATAACTTGTCACGTGCTCAGGTGGGTGAACGTGTGTTGGGCGCTGCATTGCTAGTTCTCGACCCTTGTACGAGCTTGTTCACACCAAACAACGCGCCTTGCACCCATGGACGACATTTTGCAGGCGCAGTTCGACCGAGTGGAGCAAGCACTGAGCACGTTGGTCGACTCCATTGCTTCGTATAACCCCAACCCCAGGCTGCACTTGACCTCGTCACCGCTGATGAGGAGCTCAGCCATGGTCTTGACCAACGTAGGCGTGCACACGGATGCTGCCACATTCACAGCTGATACATGACAGTCGCCAGACACCAGGCAAACCATGCGTGCATCCAAGCACTTCGCGCCGAAGCTGATGTGCTAGAAGAGCAGCTCAAGTCGTCTGTCGCAGCTTTGGCAGGCTTGCGCAAGGAATTATCTGAGACGCCAGCCACCGTCTTCCCAGAAAACTCCCGCCCAGTTCCTTTCGACGAGCTGCTTGGATATGCAAAGAACATATCCAAGTATACTGTGCCACCCACTTTCCGCGAGCGCGTCCCAGACGCAGAATCAGAAAGCAACAAAGACAAAGAAGCAACCGAAGGCTCGGCCAGCGCCCCAGCTACAAATGGCCTAAATACACCCACCACCGCAATCGCAGCCATCGAAGCTCCGAAAGGTAACACAGGGACAACTAAGGAGGCCGCAGAGACGGACGCTGTTACGCCGGAAATAACCGCCGAAGAAGAAGAATGGCTGAAGAAGCTCAAAGACAGCGGCTTTGCGTGGTTCCCTTGGCCAGACGATGCCAAAATCCGCCGAGGCAACCTGTGGAAAGTCTACCACTACCGCGAACACGGCCGTAATCTGGACGAATTTGATATTGAGGCATACGAGGAAGAGGAGAGGATGAAGTTCTCGGACGAGGTACAGCCTCAGGAGGTATCTGAGGAACCGCAGGCGGAACCACAGTTCCAGGAGCAAAGGGCTCAGCAAGTGCCACAGGCGCAGGCTGCTCCTGCGGCTCCGGCCGGGGCTGGATTCACGCTGTTTGATGATATGGAGTCGGACGAGGATTGATGATCTGAAGAGGAAGGCAACAGACAGATAAGGGTGGTATCAGGACTACATGCAGTATAATTGGGGTATATAATTGGGGTATTCGACTGAACTAATCCAAACAATGTGACGATGAAGGCCTTACGAGACAGGTAGACCAGGCACCATCAAGGTCATATCTTGCTATGCCGTCGACTCATGCACGCTGGCCTGCACCGTTGTATATAGGGTCCTGTTGGTAGTTGTACGCATCGTTTTCGTGTTCGACAGGGGCGGCGAACGCATTCGGCCTCCAGGCAGCGTTCCTGGCAATGCCGATGACAGAAATAAATGCAAGAACATGGAAGAAACTGCTGATCCAGTACATAGCCGTATAACCTGCGCGGTCGAACCGGGCTTGGGGACTGAACATGATGGAGGACTGAATCACGGAAATCAAGCTGTACACAAACAGCGAGAGATACAGGACCGAGATCCAGAGTATGAGAGACTGATGGTACGTTAGCAGCTTGTAAGGTAGTTTTGTTGCGAAAGATGGAGACTTACACCTCCGGCTACGCGCTTTGTCTTTAGAGAGCGGACAGCCAGCAGGGAGAGTGCAGCGGAAGTCAGTATACTGGCTAAGTACACGCTCCAGAAAACTATTTCAATATAGTAAACGGCCATATAGTTGAAATTCATGGGGGAGCGATATCCCATACTCCACGAATTCATATAGCAGTACAGAATGACATAGACGGCGTTCAGACCACCGAGAACAATCAGATCTGCTATAAGACTCATTTTAAGCGCCGATGGGTTGTGGCCAAGCTGCTTCCGGAGCATAGTGTTCAGAGTCCAGATGACAACGAAAAGGAGCAGGATAGTCTGGAGCCCATAGAAAATGGTGCTCGCGATGTTCCAGCTGTAGAAATCGTCCACTGAGCGAGAGATCTCGCATGCTTGGAGAGTAGAAAAGACGAAGCTGATGGCTTGTTGGCTATGGTTTGATCAGTCTCTATATGCGTTACTTGTCTCTCACGAACTTACATGAATCTGAAGAGTAGGGCGAACATGTAAGGCAAAGCAAGGAGTCGTTTTCCGGCACCAGTCTTCTTGCGAACAATACATAACGTTATCAGCGTGCCGAGATAGACTGCGAGGAAGATGACCATGCAGACATAGTCTGAAAGATCATAGCTACTGTAGGTGGAGAAACAAGTAGAGGAACGGCTGTAACCATATCTGCGTGCCATGATTCTAACTGATGAAAGGCGATGTGCGGCTGATGATGTCTATCGGTCACAAACAATATGAGTATGTGAAGGTTGATCTAAAGGAAGCTTCGCAGTGATTATATGCTCCCGCGCAGTCCTACGCTTGCACCGCCTGGTTACAGCCACAGCCTTCCCGTTCCTTTCGTCTCATACCCGAACCACAGGGGGCATAGCTGTGCTTGCGCTTTTGGAGGCTCTCAATGGTTCCACGCAGGGTTGCAGGGGTGAAGCGAAGTTAGGCATACAGCTGGAGTAGGCGCCTGATGACCGTAGTCAACTCCTTTTCATGTTATGATGTCGTGCCCTGCTTATTTACGTGCGCCAACGTGCTATACGAAGATTGGCGACGACCGGTGAGAGGATTCAAGGTGTTGTTCGACAGGTTTCTCGCTTCTAGCGAGGCTGTGCAGTGCAAAGCTAGTCACCTGGAGAGTAACAAGACATCAAAGCCGCAGCCGTTTTAGCCAAGATTGGTGTAGGTAGTTGAAGGATACAGAAATGGTTATGTCAGCTGTGCAGCTCCTGGCACTGGTGCTGGTTAGTCTCACGTGATGTCGAAAGGCGGATGCAGCCGCATTGCATTACATCATTGGTACCGAAGTTCCGCGAACAACCACTCCACGGCCCTTTTCATTTTGTCCGCGGGCTTCAGCGGATATTAAGAGTCGCGTTAGAGTTCAGAGCTGGGATGTACTTCTAGCACTTCCTTGCCGACTCCTGTACGCGTATAAGCTCGATGTTGTGGTCACACGGCGCCGCTCATAGGGCTCGCGTCAAAGCTCTACCTCAAGCTACATGAAGAGTGCCTGAAGCCTGGGAACCCACACACCTCAGCGACATTTGAAAAAGTGTTCCATGCATTCCACCATGGCTACGAACGACACCGAATGCAGACCATCGGTCATACCGCACGCGCTTGATGGGCTTTCGAACACAGAACGGCTGGTAAGGGAAGGTCCATGGACACCAGATGGCTCTTCAGATATATTCGACGTCGATAGTGCCACCCAATTACGAGCCACAGCAAGAACCGATGCCGTCGGCAGCAGGAGCGGGAACACAACTGCGATACCGTCTGACGGCAGCGAGGATGGGGCGTATGATGACAAGAAGAAGAGAGAAAGCATCCAGGTGTTGATTGGCGACTCGGACAAAAAGACCCAGCATAGACTCACAGCAGAGGAATTTCAAGAGATTGTACGTTCTGGCATGCAGAAGGAGGTAGAGAAGCTCAGCGGAAAGTCCAAGGTTAGGCTCCGAGATTTGGTCTTCACCCGTCAGTTTACGACTTTCGACCGCCAGAACCCTAGCGCATCGCAATCGCCCTTCCACGGCTTCTTCACCCTGTTCTGGATTGCCATGGCACTGCTGCTTACCCGGATCGCAGCCTGGAACTACAAGGAGCAAGGATCGGTGTTTGGAAATGCAGAAATACTACACTTGATGGTAGACCGGGACCTGTTTGTACTCCTGGCAACAGATGCAACGATGTGCGCTGCCACCAGCTTTGGTTTCTTCCTACACAAGGCCATCGCTGCCAACTACCTCTCGTGGAATGGTTCTGGTTGGAAAATACAGAGTGTGTGGCAGATGTTCTTTACCGGCTTCGTTATCTTCTGGACTTTCTGGCGGGAGTGGTCTTGGACCCATACCGTCTTCATTGTCTTGCACGTCTTTGTGTTGCTTATGAAGCAGCACGCCTATTCTTTTTATAATGGTTATCGTAAGTTTATTTTCCGCACACGCAGTTCGTCTACTTATACATACATAGTATCCCGTGTATATCGTAGGCGTAATCTACTCGAACAGAAGCTCCGTCAGCTCGACGATTTGGATGCGTACCAAGGGACCTCACCATCTAGTGCAGAGACGTTGACAGCAACTGGTATCGACCGTCCAGGCGACAACGATCTGTCACGTCGCAAAAGCCGCGGACCGAAGTATTCGACCGATTTCTCTACAGAAGAGTCGCAAATCGCATCCATTGGCCAAGCAATCGAGACCAGCGAGCCTCTCGATGCTGAACAGATCTCCCATTTCCGTCGTGTCCTCACGACTGAAGTTACCATTCTCAACGAAGAGCTTCGCGGCAAATGTACGACGACTGACAACATGTACCCCAACAACCTTACTTTGTACAATTTCATCGAATGGACATGTCTACCCACACTAGTCTACGACCTCGAGTACCCTCGTCAGGAGCGCATTAATTGGTGGTACGTGGCCGAGAAAGCAGCCGCTACACTAGGAGTCATCTGGATTATGATTGTCATCTCACAAGCCTACATCTACCCCGTCGTGGTTGAGACCACGAGACAGAAAGAGTCAGGTATGTTGCTCGACGAACGCTGGAAAGAATTCCCGTGGGTCGTAAGTGACATGCTGTTCCCCATGTTGCTGGAACAACTCCTCGCGTGGTACGTCATCTGGGAATGCCTCCTCAATGTTTTGGCCGAGATCACGCGCTTCGCCGACCGTGGCTTCTATGGCGACTGGTGGAACAGCGTGAGTTTCGACCAATACGCCCGTGACTGGAATAGGCCAGTCCATACCTTCCTGCTGCGCCATGTCTACCACTCATCGATATCCTTCTTCCATCTCTCTAAGATGCAAGCCACTTTCTTCACTTTCCTACTCAGCGCTGTCGTACACGAGGTGCTCATGTTCTGCATCTTCCACAAGGTTAGAGGATATCTGTTCATGTTCCAATTGACGCAGCTTCCGCTCGCAGCGTTCATGAAGATTCGGTGGATGAAGGGAAGGCATACTTTGGGCAACGTCATCTTCTGGTTTGGGATGTTCATCGGACCCAGTGTCATCACAAGCTTGTACTTAATTGTATGAGGGCGCTATTCTGTAATCCTGACTCGTTCTCTCGATAAACTAATGTCTCGCGGTCCGTCGAGCCAAGCACGAGCGGCGACCAGTCAACTCGCAATCACAATTTCAGATACCAATTCCTAACAGTGCTGCTTACAGGTTACTGTTTGCTCTTGCTATTGGTCACTCCTTTCACCTATTGTATTTAAACAAACGGCTGTCTACTTAATCGCGTGCTGAGACATCACAGTTGCTGCCTTCACCTCCTGTTCCTCCACTCCACGTTGACATTTCTCTATCGACCCTCACCGTTCCTCACCATACCTCATCATGCGCCCTCATGCCTCTCACTTGAGCAGTCCAGCAAGCGCCGCCTCGCTTCCTTATAAGGCACTCCGCCGCTGCCTCCGCCATCACTCCACACTCTCAAACACAGTTATCACCTATCCGCTCACAGCAGTTTACCACACCTACACACCTTTCAACGTCTACACATCAGTTCGCCACGCCTTATAAGCTTACTCTTCACACCAGCCCATCCATAGCAATCTCTAACGTTCACCATGTCTAATACCGACGATCTGACCGATATTTTCACGCGCATCACGGATAATGCCATTGAGATAACGACGCTCTTAAACAACGGCAAATAACATGAAGCCTATGAGCTCGTCGCTCTGTCCGAGCTCGGTTGGTGGCAGTGGTTACGACAAGAACTTCGTACACTTGCAGACTTGCGCCAGCAGCAAGCAACGGCCGTCGACGAGTCCCCCGAAGAACAGAGAAAAGAGTCCGTGAAGCCAGCCAAAATCACACAGCCAAACCTGACAAAGAAGGATTGGCCGGTGAACCAGCACTCGGACCCGGGGCCGATACTGACACCATATGATCTCTGGGTAGGGCAGAATATCGCTGACAACGAGTGCATTCTCTATGCCAAGCATATCGAAAGGGGCATCCCAAAGATCCGACAGTCAAGAGCGTCTCTACCACCGACACGTCACCGACAAAGCACACCGACAATTTGCAGGAAACGTCTGCTGGGACAATCCGAAGACCGCATACCAGAGCATCCGCAACAAGGACGTGAAGATGCGCTGGGACATGAACGACAATGGCCAAAAGGTATATCGGTGGGATACGCCCTCTCGCACCCGGATAATGACCCTGCTGGCCTGTCAGACGTTACCTGCAGATGTTGACTTCGATTTAACCAACCATCTGCGCTACAAGTCTGAAAACGGGGGCCAATGGTTCTGTTACTCTCGACATGGCCTACAAAAGCGCTGTCTGCAGCTCATCCCATTCAGCATCAAGTGCTGCCCGATGTGCAAGGCATCCAAATACCGAGGAAATTCGGTCTACCATGACTTCCGACTCCTGGATGACGACGGCTTCAAGATCCACACTGACCTGTGGCCAGCTCACTTTGATCAGTTCGTCATCAAAACCAGTAACTACAACGATGATGGCAGCAATGAATATTACGAGGGCAATGAAGATGAATACGAAGGCGCCGATGGAGATGACGAGATGAGACTTGCAAACGCGGCACCGGCTCACCGACGAAGGCAGCGCCCCGGAAGAAAGCGAGAAAGACGTAGGTCGGCGGCGTGGCAATCTGATTCTTGCATTTTAACATACCAGCATTGAAGAGTAGTCGATGTGAAACAACTGAACAAAGTCTCGAGGAAATTAAGTCAACTAGCCATGGGGGTCTCCTGAAGCAGACCAGATCAAAGTCCATAGCTGCCATCTCTTAGTATTTGCACCCACGCTTGGAGGCATCTAGCGACCCTACCTCATGTTTCCAACACGGGAAAATGTTATATATTCTTTTAAGCACCCATAGTCTCGTAAGACAAGCACAAATTCACCGTGTCTACCTCTCCAAGTCCCAATAATCGTGCGCTAGCGTTCAACATTTCCGATAATCTAAGAGCGATCCTGGCTTTTCGGGGACTTGTTCATCGCAAAATCATGACCCAACTTCTGATACTTATACCGACGCTTGAGGCATGCGGAAAATTCACATCGCCTCCTAGATGCAGGTAGAATATGCTGTAGTTATGTGAAAGACCTATCATCTTACAAGACAAATACGAATTCACTGTGACGGTCTCCGAGAATTCCAAAATCGCGCGCTAGTATTCTGCTTTTTTGCACACTCTGAGAGTGTTCCTGGATTTTCGGGGTTCTTCAGTGCAAAAACAGAGAAGCTAAAGCAGAAACCGTAGTGCTCCATCCTGCTGATCCTGTGGTAGCTATCTCCTTTCCACATATCAAGGTGGAAATACATGGTTCGCAGTCGATGCAAGACCCCGCCCCAATCCCCCCCCACACGCAGCCTTGCCGGAAAGAAAGTGGCGTGATACTCAGCTTACAGAAGCGTGAGCAGCGCAGATCCAGATCGGCCTTGTCTCACTATTAAATCTGCTGCTACTCCCTCTCTCTTCAGACGAGACTACTACTGCAGGTGACTTGCTGCCTTTTTACTCTGCCTCATCAGATGATGCTATATAGTAGTCATCACGGTACTCTTCTGGTGGAACGTTATAAGCACTGACGGTCAACTGTCAAACATTCCGTTGACTTTATTTTTTCAGAATTTTGTTCGTTGCTTAAAGTAGGGTGTAGGCTGGGTGAAACCCACTCGCTCATGTCTTCAGTCTTGAGCCAGCCGCAAACGCACGAACGCCGCCAAACCTGCCGGGACATAATTGAGAAGCGAAAGGCGTGATTTCAGTAGCACGCAAGGTGGGGTTTTGTACATCTATCCACTTCGCAGTCATCCCTCTTCTTATTCCGCATCCAACATCTCTCATCTCTTGGTATCAATATCAATTTCTTTCTCCATCCTCCATCCTCCATCGTTTACGCAGTAGCGGAGACAGTCTCAACCTCAACCTTGGGCAGCGGCGCCGACTTGCCGCCAAGGTCTGTTGCGCGGGCATTGGGGTTCTTTGTGTAGTAGTTGGAGATGGCGGACTTGATGGCGTCTTCTGCGAGCATGGAGCAGTGCACTAATCATAATCAGTAACCTGTTCTCGGGCTTTCAAGTAATGGGCAACTCACGCTTGACAGGCGGCAGGCACAGCTCCTTCGCGATCTCGGTGTTCTTGATCCTCGACGCATCCTCTAATGTCATACCGCGCACCAACTCGGTCAGGTAACTCGAACTCGCGATCGCGCTACCGCAGCCGAAGGTTTTGAACTTGACGTCGCTGATGGTGTTGTTGTTGGGGTCGACACGGATCTGCAGCTTCATGACGTCGCCGCATGCGGGTGCGCCGACGAGGCCGGTACCAACATCAGTGTCGGTCTTGGACATGGAGCCGACATTTCGGGGACGGCTGTAGTGGTCGAGCAGTGCTGCGAACGTTAGCTGGTCATTCGGACGAGAGATGCGAAAGTCATGTGTGAGGTATGTGTGAGGCGTTCGGCTCGGAAGCAGGTCCGACTCTTGCCACACCCCCACACTGGCATCGCGCGAAAGCAAAAGAGCGACTTATCTTTCTCGTGGTATTGCCTCCTACCGACTGCAGAAAGTGTGGGTGCTGCTGTGCGGATGGGCGAGGCGATGCTTGGTCTGGTGGCGGTTGCGAGCACTCGGCCGGCCTGGGCGGGAACGGCTGCTGCGACTCTCCTAAACATGGCGAAAAGTTGTGTTTTTGTATTGTTGTGAGTTTTTGTGCAATGCAATCGATTAATTGCAATGGATGGTGGAAGCGTGGAAGCGTGGGTGTAGGTGGTGGTGATGGTGTAATGAGGATTGAGGATATCGAAGGAAAAGATGTTGTCACTATTCGCCCCTTCGAAGCTCGGCCTTGTCATGAGCCCAAGCTTTGACCTGACCCCACATTCATTCGGAGAAGCGACCCATTCACCGAACAAGGCCGCTATCTCCGACCTGCATTTCTCTTATCAGATGAACCACATCTGTCATCATATGCGTAATCAGATTGAGTGCCAGGCTCAGTTGCCGTGTCTCTGTAATATTGTCGTCTTCAAACAACTTTGTAATCTCCAAGGCCGCACTTCATAACGTCTACCCTTAATTTGGCAGGTTCAAACGCGCCAATCATAATCAACTCCGCTTCCGCTATGCTAGCCCCATCAATGCACCTAGACCGTCCGTCTTACAAACGCCTGAAGAAATACACATACGCAAACTTCTTCATCTCGTCAATGTCCGCAGCCTTTGCTACCTTCTCGTCGTTGAAGAGTACCCATGCAGTGTCTTGCTCGTCAGGTAGTTGCTTGCGAACGAATGCAACATAGTGTCCAGCGTGGATAGAGCTACCCTTGTGGCAGACAATAGACTGTAACTGGAAGTTCGCCGGCAGCTTATCGCTCCCTGATAGTGACTTCTCTTGTGATTTGGCGGGCGCCTGCACGTGTTAGCTGGTAAAGTGGAATGTTGGAGTCAAAAACCCACCTCTGCACTCACGTCATCACCAAAATCGCCAGCAGCCTCTGGGTGACTGAACAGCCACTCAACAGCTCGCTCCATGTCTCCACCAGTTTCCTTCAGTGCCTGCCGAGCTTGCGGAGCGTTGAAACCCATGCCGCTCAACATTTCGATCTTCTCTGGGTCGATTGCACTTGACGCAGCACCTCCGGAGCCACTACCACTGCTGGCATTAAAGTCGACCGGGGCATCGATGTCGGAGTCTTCCATATGGGCAAAGAGCCAGTTCGAGGCAGCCTCTGGGTCTTCGTTGCCGGTGGCGTGCAGCGCTTTCTCGCACCTCACTCGAGGGAAGCCCATCGCTTCGAGCATGGACAGCGCGGCCTCGTTTGGCGTCCATTTTGAAGAGCTACCGGTGTCTGCGTCGTCAGGAAGAACCTCCTCGCTGTCTTGAAGCCCAGCAGACTTGTATGCGTCGAATGGGATTGCTTCATCGTTGACAATGACCGGAACGTCCTGCTTCGTGGGCACCCAGTTGACGATCTCGAAGCGGCGGGCATTGACAGCCAAAACTGAGGGGAAGGTCTTGAACATGCTCCTCTTTGTGAAGCCATCCTTGCTGCCACAAGCACCGCAGGTAAGCTCAACCATCTCTTCCGCTGTGAAGATGTCAAGGCACTCCTTCAGTGTGACAGACTCGAACTCTTCCTTCTCTTTATCTTTGCCTTCACTGTCTGTAGCGTCCATCTGTGCATCCTTCGGCACTCTTCGGATGGGTACAGGGACGGAGATGTTCTCCTGCTCATCTGTACGATAGCGGACTCGCTTGCAGCTGATGCACTGTAGACGCTGCTCCATGACGAATCTGAAGGCATCCACGGGATCCTTGAAGGGTGCGACATGCTGTGACCGTGAGATGAGCTTGAGCAAGTGGAGAAGCAACTCGAATGCATCTTGCTGTCGCATAGTAGAGAACTCTGCATGTCCTCGCCCAATCAGGTGTTTCAGCATGGCTGGTGCAAGACCGCGCTGGTGCGGAACCTCGGGTGTGTCCTCGGAGACGATGATGTCGCTGTCTGGCTTCGAGTATCGTCCAGAGATCAGACCGTCGGCAATCTTGCGAAGCTGAGTCTCTAGATCCTCGGCAGGAAGCGGTGCATCTGGTGGGCCTTGCTCGGGAAGGTAGTATCGGTCTCTGAATTCGGGTATCGCGAACAGGGCCTGGAGTGTGCTGTTAAGGTAGCAGCTGTTGCCCAGGTTCTTAAGTCCTGTGAAGTCTGGGCCAAACAGAGGCTTCAGCTCCTTCCCATCCCCCGTTGTCATGGAGAACTCCCACCTCAGATTCTGCTCGACCTGCATCTCTGTCAAGCTCTTCTCTGTCTTCACTCGGTCCTTGATGTTGATGCCCCAGTGCGCCAAGTGATTCGGTAGCTCCGGGTCCACACGTTCCTCGTCACAGGCGTAGCAGTAGATGTCAGCAGTTCCATCCGCAGTCAGAGAGCCAAGCTTGACAGCGACTGGATGACCTGTCGACCTTGTGTGCCCTACACCGTGCGAGTTGCCACCAATGCCACCAAACTGCTGTCGTCCACAACCAAGGTTGCCGCAGCTCAGACACAACCAAAGGTTCTCGTTGAGTTCACACTCAGAGCAATGTCCAAGAGCTCCAGATTCGATCTGCCTTGCTTCCTGCTGTTCTAAGCACAGCGTATGCTCACAGGCGGTCATCTCTTGTTCCCAAGCTTTAACTTCCTCCTGCTTGGCGAACGTGTTGGCCTTGAGAACCGCATCGACAAGCCCAGGCAGCTTCCCCGAGCTCTGATCTACCTCATCGACGCCACACTCGTAGCATTTCACGGTCTTTGTGGTGTCATAGCGGTCGGTTTCGGTCTCGGCAGCAATGGAGAGCTTCGTCATCTTCGCTGGAGGCTCGTCGCGCGTGACCTGCTTGCGAGTGCGTTTGATGTTAAGGACGAGAGGGTGATTTGTAGTAGACACATGGAGAATTGAGTGGCTTCGATCAGCCGTGCAACCGCCGTTGAAGCAGTACAAGCACACGTCGAGCCCTGTGGGATCATCCTGATTGCGGGTAAGCCTGAATATATTCAGGTGCGTGAAAGCCTTACGATAGAGTCAAAGCACTGTGTACAATCCTCACGATAGACGGACTGGTTGGCGCCAGGCGGTCGGAGCTCTGTGAACATGTAAATTCAAATGCGGGGCGAATAGTATGGCGGGAACTGACCTGGCGCATTCACATGTACACATGCCATGTTTGTAGTTGTTGATTTATGCTTTTGGGACCACAAGTGTTGAAGCAGGAGAAAGGAATTTGAGAATCTGGAGGCAAGAACGGACAAGCTGTGGCGCGCTGCAGTTTGCTGCTGGTCCCTGGCGATCTGCATGGCGAAGCTAGGCTGCCCACAGCTCCATCGTAGTGGGGCAACAGGCAACCCCTCGGTTGATATATCCTGTATCTACTTAGCTTCGCAAACGAGCAGCCTGGAAGACTTCAACCTGTCCAGTATCACTGCTGTAGGTCATATTCATCTTGTCTGCAAACTGAACACCGTGGAAGCATGCCATCTTGGTGCCGCCGTCTTCAGCGTGCCATATACATGCTACGCCGATCTGAGTGCATGCTTCCCTACCTACTTCAGGCATACTTGAGCAATTCCGAACATCACCCCATCAGACACGTTAGTATCATACATGTAGCCAGCTTTTGCCATCTTCTTTCACTCAGAACCGCTATTATGCTTTCTAGTCAACCATCCCGTTGTGGCATATCAAGAAGCAAGTTATTGAAGCATCAAACATTGACAATGCGAGCGTAATCACCAACCTTGTCTTGTATGTTGCATGTTATGAGCTTTAAGGTATACTATGCTTTTGTTGTCTCGACATGACTATGTTGTTACAACCTGCCCTTCCCGGTCTACCTACACTGAGGAAGAAACAGATGTCTCAATGATACCAGCTATGAACGCCGACGCCGTCGCTAGAAAAAGGGTACAGTGTTAGACCTCAAATGTTCCTTACCCCATCTCAATGCTTCTATAAGAACCCAGAGTTCCAGCTGCCCATGAGCATGTCTCTTGTCATTTCGAAACTGAGCCAGCTGCTCGCCATGCTGGGTGCAACCTTGAGCAGATTCGGTACAATGCCCTTGTACAGCCCTCTGACACCCTCTGTCTTGACGATCTGCTTTATCGCGTCGCCGATGCCTGCGTACTTGTATCCCATGCCGCTCATGGTGTTGATCTGGAATCGTCGTCGCAGGACATCGAAGGGATATGTGATGGTTTGCGCTACAGCACCAGAGACAGCGCCTGCTCCTAGCTTGCCTAGCGCGCCGGGATCTTTATCGCCCTCGTGAGTGAATTGAGTACGCGCGATCTCGTAGACCATGAAGTTTAGCCCAACGTATGGCGCAACGCCTGCCACGGTAGGGACGATACCGCGGTACAGCGCAGGGAGACCTCCTTCGGTCTTGTACATGTTGACCAGAAGCGTCCACATGCCAGGCAGCTTCTTGCCTTCTTCTTTCTGAAGACTGGAGAACGATGCGGACTGGATCGATAACCGTGTGCGGACAATGTCGAGTGGATATGTGAAGGATACTGAAGTGATACCAGCAAGACCACCGCAGAGTAGTCGTTGGTATGCGCCTAGGGGAGCGCCTGGTTCGCTTTCGAAGAACTGAAGCTGTTAGAAACGAGAATCGCGCTTGTAGCACCGCCGTCGACGTGGTGACTGTCCGCTATTTTTCCTTTGAGAACTGTGGATGAGACGACTCATCACTACTGTGCGACTGCACAACCATGACCATTTGCGTGAGATGCAGAATCTCTCAAACCCCACATTCAACGACCGAGAGTGACAAAGGCAGAGTAAAGAATCATCAAAAATAGAGCTACTCACCCTCTTGTAAACGTTGTAAGCACTAAACTGCACGGCAGAGTAGGGCACGATTCGTATGCAGTTGGTTCCATTACCGGCCATGAACCCTCTCCAGCCCTCCTCCCTCCACATCTTCGCCAGTGCCTTCGGTACTGACATTTTGTATTCCTCGCGACCGACGCTTTGGACTTGGAAGAGGATCTTGAGGCGCTCGAGGGGCGAGACAACGGTCCGGGAAACGGCGCCGGCAACACCTCCAGCCACGAAGGAAGCAAGCACGGGTTGCGCAAACACTTCCCTGACCTTCTGGAGTTTTGTGGGATCTGGTGCACCAAGGGGCTGCGGTTACGGCGTCAGTTGAGGTTTGGCAGGTAAGCGCTGTGATTGAACGTACGCTTGCGCCCGTTCCTGGCGCAACAGCCATGGTTGCGGAGGTATGCAGCTACGGCTGTGCTGGGGCTTTTGCAACGACACCTCAAAGGAAAGTGTCTGGCGCAGAGGAGAAGACCACGACTCGAGCAGCTACACGTTCACCGGAGACAAGGAGAGCAGGTGAAGACGAATGTCGAGCTCATCGGTATTCACAGCGGCACAACTGTGGACAGACTGGCGAGTTCGAAGGTGAATCGGGAGCAGTTGTTATGTGTCGAATGGATCAGCCATGTAAGGCAACCAACTGGCTGTCACTTCGAGGTTTTGTGAGCGAGATGTCGCGGCGCAATGGGCGAGTGCGGCGTCTGGTGTTGTGATCGCCGGCGTAGTGGAGTTTTGAGTGATGACCGAACCCCAGAGATTTTAGCGCGGCAGCCAACGAATGGGTGCGGATTACTGCGACTCTCTAAAGGAACCACGCCATGGTTCCCTTGATGTCGCCCGCCAGCCCGGTCTTTCGCGATGCTGCAGTAGTCCAGCATGCCCAGATAGCTATTCCCCGTGTTTGGCAGCTGCCACTTGCTGGCTGCCTCAGATGCACTGATGGGAAACATGTGGTTATGCTTCGCCTGGCTCGACATCACGTTCAGCATTTGCCTGCGCTGGCTCGAGGGCTTCATTTGCCAGCAAAGCAAGGACGCCAGGGAGCACACGGTGCCCCTTTCCACTCTCAAGTCAGCTGGTGCTGGCGTCTGCACCAGTCCCTTCGTGACTGACCGTGATCACGGGCGTCAAGTCACCGTCACCGTCTTCGCGGCGCGCTTTCAGTCCAGAATAGCAGCTTGCTCGTGCATGCGACCGTAGACCTGGTAATGGGATCGCGTGTTGCATGACAGGTCGACGTCAGCGGAAAGAGGCCGCACTTCACTGCTCATAACGGTTTGCTCCTTCCAGCTATCCACGGCGCATCACAGTAGCCCCGTGCTGTCTTGACGGCTCCACACTTTGGATGCGATATACTCCTAGACTGGTGGGGGTGCGTAAGGTCGGCCGTGGAAAAGCAACGGTACAAGACGACCGGGGCCAAGGGCGAGAAAGTTCCGGGTTCTTGCTCCGTGCATCCAGTATTAATAAACGTTTAATTCTCTACATAGGAGTATGCTATAACAAAGCAGTGGTTACTATATCACCATTTCCCCTATCACTGCCTGCTCTCATGTTGGAAAGCCATGGATGCAGCAACCACCAGCTCCGAGCCTCTGTACCAAAGCCTGGAGGCCTTTAACAGGTTTCATGCAGTCGATAAATTCATACATATAGCTCTGTAGTCTTTAGTATACTTACCAAGTGCACACAATCCAACTGAGTCCACTTGACTGGCTCCTTAAACCCATACGATTGGGTTGTTTGTAGCCCGCTTTCCTGGCGATAAGAGACATGCTCTCCAAAATGGGATGCATGCATGGGAGAAGTGCAGCTGCACCACGGTTTGAACAGCCAAACGTGGAATGTTAACGTAAAGAATTTCAAGTTATTCGTTTCTCATAGGCAATACGCTGCATGTAGCTTGGGATGACATTCATAGCCCTCCTACTCCCAAGTAACCCCAGCTGCAAGTAACTATACTCCAATCACTTCCCATTGCCCATCTCATGAACAGGCCCTGCCTGATCTGGCATATGTGGCACACTAACCGCATCAACCTCGTGCGCCTCAGTGGAAACTTTGTACTGGCTCACCACCGGCACCGACATAGATGGAGACGCAACATGCGGCTGAGTATCTACCGGCACTGGTGTAGATGGGCCTGAGATGGGCGTTATGGCGTATTCATGTACGGATGGATGCGCGTTGGGCTTCTCCTCATGCGCTCCATGTGCGAAGTAGGAGGCTGTTGCAGACACAGGGCTTTGCGGGTCGGTCGAGGGTTTGAATAGGGATGGCTGGTGCATCTGGGTCTGTATCGGAGCCTGTTGCTGCTGCTGAGTTGGAAGGTACTGGTAGTGCTGCTGAGGTAGTGGGTACTCCGGCTGAGGTCGAGTTGCGTGGACTGCAGCCATGGCCTGGTTGCTTGCGGCGATTTGACGCTGCTTTCTTCTTTTCTTGATGCAGAATACTATGCCGATGGCGATGCAGAAAAGTACGAAGAGTACGGCTACGACGATACCAACAATGAGACCAATGGCGATCTTCTTGGCTGTTTTGCGAGTTGTGCTGCCATCAGGGACATTGGTGCTGACAGCATTTGCTGTGACTGTAGGTAGATTCATACTTGTAGTAGCACCGAAAGCATCAGTAGCAGTTTCGAAGATGGTGGAGACGCTACTGTCTGAATAGGCAGCGCATCCATAATCGTAAATTCCGTTGCCAGGGTACAACCAAGTGACACAGTAAGGTGCAGTGGTTGCAGTGCATTTTCGGATGAAACTGTTAAGCAGACAACTTGTGCCGCATCCTTCAGACCTGTATAATTTGGCGTCGATGCACGAGCTTGCCCAGCCGCAATCAATGGTATTGGCTCCATCACAGCAACCCGCCATGCCAGAGGCAGCGGATGTGTATAGCATACACGTTCGTGACCCAGGGCATGTCACCCCGGATGCTGTACTAGGTTAGTCTGCTCCTGTTGGTCAATCTAGGAGTGAAAACACACAGTAGATACCATCCACCCAACCACAAGTTTCAGGGTTGAGATTCGTCTGCCGCTTCTTGAGATCACCGTTCGGAGGTGGGATAGTTGGCTGGGGTAAAGCTGGGTCTAAACCACGTTTGAGGATTGTAACCGTGGATGCTGGACCTGTAAAGACGATGCCATGTACTGCTGGTAGGGCAGCAACAAGGCTGAGAAGCGATATCGAGCACTTCATCATAAGTAATATTCAAGCTGTAAGAAGATAGTTGTGATCGCGTAGAAGTAGAAAACACAAGCCTGGCGTTCAAAGAAAAGTATCAACTAATTCACCAAGAGAGCTGAAATACAAACCCGAACCTACCACTTTTTTCGAGATAATCTGACCACATGGCGTTCTGAGCTGAGTCCGAAATACGAGTATGGTAACACAGGGCAGACTCTATGTTCGAATCCTTGCCCGTGCCATGAGCGGCAGCGTCGTGGTCGAATCGTCTAACAGGAGCATGCGCCATAGTCTGTTTGCATTCGCTCTAGATGGCCCGTTCCGGCCCAGATATTGTTGTTCGCGTGTTGAAACTGACGTGCAGGGGAGCAGCTAAAAGATGAGGCTGAAATGCGAATCTATGATAGGATATTGAGTGTGCTCCTAAAAATCAACTGCAGCCCAACATTCGGCTGCCCCTGCATCTGCTGCAGGAGCGACGGCAGGAGTCTCAAGTGCTTACTTTTCTAGGCCCGACTTGTCCTGCCCATCATCACGAGTAGGTTCAGCCACTGTCAAGCTTTGGTGTTCAGTTTTTTTCTTTTTCTTTGAAGTTTTGGCGCCAACACGTTCAGTCCTTACGATTGCAAGGCCAACACTCTTTTTCTCTCTTTGCAGAAGATGTTGATATAAATGAGCAATACGCATATTCTTTCCCGCTGAGTACATTTCATCCGGTACGCAAGAGCACGCGAATTCGTCGTAAAGAGCAGCGTAATAGCTACAGTTGATCAAGGCGGCTATACCATGGAGGTCTTTGGCTTGACCTGTCCCTTGGGAGTTGATTTCGTCCTCATTCGTATATGCGTCATATACTCGAAGATACCAAAGTATACAAAGCAGGATGAATGGGTCTTAGATGCCTTGTATAAAAGAGGGTTCCAGGCGCCAGGAGAAACATGGCAGTCTCGTGATGCTATGAAAGGGGATTCAAGGTTGCGCCGGAGAGGGTCCTTTGTGGGGAAGATGCCTCGGCCCAGAAAACTGCAAGCTGACTCGCGCCGGCTTGGAGACATTTGTCATATGTACAGGCGGCCTGCCTTCTTTTCCCAATAATTCACTCCACCTGCTCTCCACAGCTGTTCTCGTTCCTACACTCCAGTTCCTCCTTCGATCATCATCCACTCCATCCACAAATATGCCAATCAAGACATGGCTTACCGAGACGCTCGGGATCCGCGTCCCTCTCGTACAAGGAGGCATGATGTGGGTTGGAAAAGCAGAGATGATCAGCGCAGTTGCGAATGCAGGCGCACTCGGCTTCCTCACAGCGCTCACCCAGCCGACACCTGAAGCGCTCCGCCAGGAGATCCGGAAGACCAAGTCTATGTTGAAGCCGAACGCTGTCCAGTTCGGCGTAAACATCACCCTGCTCCCTTCCATGAAAACGCCAAACTACGCCGAGTACGCACGAGTAGCGGTTGAAGAAGGGATCAAGATTGTAGAGACAGCAGGCGACCCCAGACCCGTCTTGAAGTACCTCAAAGACAACGGCGTGACTGTCGTTCACAAGTGCGTCACACTGAAGCACGCGCTGAGAGCAGAAAAGTTGGGCGTGGACTGCATTTCAATCGACGGGATCGAGTGTGCTGGCCATGGTGGCGAGTACGACATCACATCGCTCATGCTCCTCTCACTCTGCAAAGAGCAGCTCAAAATCCCATACTTGGCATCGGGCGGCTTCGCAAACGGGCGACAATTGGCTGCAGCACTGGCACTCGGAGCCGTTGGAGTCAACATGGGCACACGATGGATGTGCACAGTGGAATCACCCATCCACCACAAAGTCAAAGAAGCGATCGTGAAGGCCTCAGAGAACGATACAGTCTTGGTCCTTCGCAAGTTCAAAAACACGTCCCGGTTGCACAAGAATAAGGTTTCGCTCGAGGTGCACAAGATTGAGAACAATAAAAAGGATGTCGAGTTCACGGATGTTGCGCATTTGATGAGCGGAAAGCGTGGTCAGGGCGTATACGAGACGGGTGATGTTGATGCTGGTGTGTGGAGCCTGGGGATGTGTGCAGGCCTGATCCATGACATCCCTACGTGCGAGGAGTTGGCGAAAACCATGGAGAGGGACGCGATTGAGACTCTGACGCAGTCAAATGCCTTGGTTGTCAAAAGCTCAAAGCTATAGGTAGGTGACTAGGAGCGCTGTTCGAGTTGGATAGAACACTGTATAGTTTAACGGTCAATGAACTCTTGAGCTGGCCTTCTGCCGCCCTTGCGCCAGATGTCCTCGAACTATTTCAGATCTGGATGCTGATCGTAACGATTCTCGTCCTTACAGCCCGTATGGATTGGACGAATCAGACTTTGCTTTGTTTCCACTGCTTGTAGCTCGGCTTCCAGTTATGATAACCATCAGACACTCCGCTAGGAACAACTGTAATGCCAGGCATGCGTGGGACTTCCCCATTATTGGCGAGCCGCAGTTTATAAAGAACCATCGACATACGACTTCGCCTGTCGCAGTGTCTTGATCGTCGTATTGCTTCAGGAGGGTTTCGCCTGTCGTCCATTCGAATTGCTTGTGCCTAGTCATAGTCAGAGCTTCCTAAGAAAATATGAATAGTCGTCAGTATAAAGAGGACAAACTGTTGGAATGTGGCTACCGATAACAGCTGTCAGCATATACTTTCACCCCGGCCTTACCGAGCCATGAACGTAGGTGAGTTGCGTGAACATGCGAAAAACTCATTGGCCTGAAGGCAAATTGTACCAGAGCTAAGTACGACAACGGTTTCTGGACGTCAGCAGATGCGATACAGATATTCGCATCTTCACAAGAAGAGTGTTGCAGTGTTGGAGCGAGGACACTAGTCAGTATAGACTTCACTGACGTAACTCCATCCGTGGACCCTGCATTCAGCCCCACCAAAATTTTGCTGCCCCTCAATGCGCATACACAATCTCGAAAGTTGAACAAAAGACACCCGCAAGCATGGACGATCCCGCATTCGAAATCGAGACAGACCTCTCAACCCAGAGCATCCTGCTCGCAGCAGCAAACCACGACATCCCCGCGCTCCGTAACCTCCTGCGCAACACTTCCGCAAACGTACAAGACGCTGAGACGGGCTTCACCCCACTACACGCCGCAATTGCCGCGTGCGAACCTGATGAGCGTGAGAAGTCTGTCGCCCAAGTAAATGGCGAGAGCGACGACACGAAGGAAGGAGGGAAACAGGAGGCAGAAGCTGCGACCAAGACAGTAAAGCTTCTGCTCGAGAACGGCGCGATATGGAATGACTTGGACTCGAATGGCGAGACACCTGGATGCATTGCGCAAAGACTTGGCTTGACAGAGTTGTACGAGCTTTGCGTTGATGCTGGTGTGCGCGCCGAACTTTTGTTGAGCCGTCTGGATCAGTACCAGCTGCTCGGTGGTGAAGATTCAGACGAATACGAGGATGAAGATGAGGAATACGAGGCAGAGGAGGGAGCCCAAGAGACAGCTGAGGATATGGAGATCATAGACATGGACGTCAGCCAGGAAGCAGTGCAGGGCGACGAGTCCACCGAGAACCCCAACTACCTAGCCTCGAATCTGACCTTTGACCGAGACAGGCTGACAGATGACGCGGGCAACGGTGTCATGATGGAATGGGAGACAGCGCTCATGCGACGATCTGCTGAGCTCATTGCGCCTACACCCGGCCTGCGTGTGCTGAATGTGGGGCATGGCATGGGGATCATAGACGGCATTCTGCAGGAGAAGCAACCCAAGGCACATCACATCATCGAGGCGCATCCCGATGTTCTGAAGCGCATGAAAGAACAAGGATGGGACAAGAAGCCTGGTGTTGTCATACATGAGGGCCGCTGGCAGGACATTGTGCCTGGTCTAATCGAGAAGGGCGAGCTATTCGACGGCATCTACTTCGACACATTCGCCGAAGAGTACAAGGCTCTGCGTGAGTTCTTCACTGAGTACGTGATTGGCTTGCTAGATCCTTCGGGCGGCCCAGACGGCGAAGGCGGCAAGTTCGGCTTCTTCAACGGCATGGGCGCGGATAGACAAATCGTCTACGACGTGTACGGCAAGATCGTCGAGATGGATCTCTTCGAAGCGGGCTTCGACACTGAGTGGGAGACAATACAGGTACCGGATCTTGACGAGCAGGGCGAGTGGGAAGGCGTGCGGAGAAAGTACTGGGTATTGAAGGAGTATAGACTACCTACATGCAGCTTCATTGGCTGAGTGGCAGAACGCCAGACGCCAGATGCCAGATCGTTACGCCAAAATAATGCAGGGCATTTTCAATTGCCATTGATGCCTTCGAACAGCCCGTGCATTTGCAGCAGCTTATTATATCTGCCCTGCTGCGGCTCCAAGAGTTGCCTCGCGGCCTCGGCTCCAGCTACTGGCAGTTGCTTTGTGCCTTCACTCTTGAACTTCTTGGGTACCAGCTTTGGATCCAACAGCCCTACCTGAGCCAGCACAGAAGCCTGGTCCCAGTACATGTGTTCTGATACCAGTTTTCCTCCTCTTACTGCAACAATGCTGACCATGGGGATCTCGACAAACTTTTCGGTTGGCTGAACGCCAGGTAGAATCCAGTCCACCTCGTCCGAGTGCGTAAAAGACACGACCATCTCATCCACAATGCGCTCAACCCCCATGGTCCGCGAGACTAGCCTGATTTTGAAATCCTCAACCAGACTAGGGACGAAAAACTCCCTATAAAACTCCTCGAGCTTCTTCCTCCCCACGCCGCCTTGCAAGGTAGGTAGTATTGTGACATGAGGGCTGTTCTGTGTCATGTTCTTCACAACGCTCATGCTTGCTCGCTCCGGCACGTCGTCTTCATACTTGGCTGTCCAGAAACTCCGCACAACGGGCTCGAGATCCACTTCCTTTTAAAGCCCTTCCGCACACATGCCAACGCCCTGCTCCACGCTAGATTCGCCTCCACTTCGGAGTAAGCCTTTGACGACGGGTCGGCGAAGCCAGTTGCGCAATTTTCGTAGCGATATAACTTCCATTCGCACATCTCTGGGTGCGGACTAGCCTGGCTCTTGCCAGCAACGTGGACCTGCGGGTTCGACGATTCCGGGAAACTTGCTTTGGCAGAGGGTAAGATAGGCGGGTAGAAGGCGACGATTGCGCAGCATTTATTCAGCGGTTTCATGGCTGTCTTGAGAACTACGCTGGCAGCTGCACCGTAGGCTATCAGCGCGTAATGTTCACCGAGCTCGAGATTTTCGTTGAGGGTCTTGATGGTGCGAATGTAAGCGGGCTGTGTCGACGGTTCATATTGGATGTATGTGACATCGTAGCCTTCTTCTTTCCATGATAGTAGCGCTTTCTCTGGTGGGTGTGGAGTCGAATCTGTCATAAAGATCTTTGGTGGCCCACTGTTAAACTTCAAAAACCCTCCCGTTCCAGGCGCAGATGATGCGACCGACATGTTGGCAAGATGTGGGTGCTACAATTGATGTCTGCTTTAAGAATATGGCGAGTGCAAATGTGCGAAGCGCACGCGCGATGCGCAAGGCTTTGGCGCCGTTTTATGCCAGCCACATCTCAGTCGTCCTTGTTGCGATCCTGGCTCAGATCCTCGTAGATGAGCCTTTACTGGTTGGATGCGGGCCGATGACGGCATGTTGAAGGTCGCGCGACCCTCACGTGGCATGCATGCTGCAGCAACTACAGCCGAAGCAGAAGCTATCTTCAATCTGGAGTCTGTAGTAATATCGCCTTTGGCGAACTCGTAGTTTTGTAGAATCAGTCAGGCAACGCGCTGCACCGTTTTCGGCCCGGCCATTCTTTCCCTGTGGGGATGACGCCATTGCCATCGAATCCACTTTAGTTATCTTCACTTGGGTATTTTTGAGGAGCCTTGCAACCACACGAACACTCCATTGACCCATCTCATCCCTCACAATGTCTGCTTTCTTTCCTCGTGCAGCTTCTCGAGCTCTCCGCTCCACCGCCCGCCCAGCGTTGCGTGCTCAGCACCCCGCCGCCACCTTCCGCCGTGGTATTGCAGTCCCCGCTGAGCAGCCACGCTTGAGGATTGGATCAGTCGCGCCTGACTTCGAGGCACAAACTACACACGGCAAGATCAAGTTCCACGAGTTCCTCAACAGCAAATGGACGATTCTGTTCTCTCACCCTGCCGACTTCACACCCGTCTGTACTACTGAACTAGGGGCTTTTGCGAAGCTCAAAGATGAATTCGATGCTCGCGGTGTGCAGATGCTGGGTCTTGTACGTTGATGATACCCCAGATGTTCAAGATACATCTAAACTAACATTAGACAGAGCGCCAACGACCTCAGCTCCCACGACCAATGGGTCGACGACATCAACGAGACACAAAACACCACCGTCAAGTTCCCCATCATCGCCGATGCCGACCGTAAGGTCGCTTTCCTCTACGACATGATTGCGCAGGACGACCTCGACAACATCAAGGAGAAGGGAATTGCTTTTACCATCCGCTCAGTCTTCATCATCGACCCCGCCAAGAAGATCAGGCTCAAGATGGACTACCCTGCAAGCACTGGCCGCAACACGACTGAAGTTTTGAGAGTCATTGATAGCCTGCAGACAGGTGATAAGAAGGGCATTGTCACTCCAATTAACTGGACTGTTGGTGACGATGTCATTGTGCCACCAAGCGTGAGCACCGCAGACGCCAGGAAGAAGTTTGGGGATGTCAAGGAAGTCAAGCCGTATTTGAGATATACCAACGTTGGCAAATAGAGGAAAAGCTTGGTACAATCGCGGAGAATTTACAATGCACGTAGAGGTGTGTCATATATTCATGTATAAACAGATAAGGGTATCAAATCGGCTATGCCCCTGATTCATCCATGTCATTGTGGAGCACGCTCTATACGCCTTCACCACCTAGTACCTGCCTTTCGCTATGCTGAAGATCAAACGTGTAGACTACCCGATCATCGACCAACGCCTACCTTACCAGTGCCCTTACTCTGCTTCTTGTCCGTCAACTCCTCAATCTGGCTCGCCTTGTGATAATGCGGCGCAACTTCCGTCAACCACTCGGCTTGAATCGGCGCCACCGACCTGACCCACTCCTTCGACGTACTCGTCAACTCATAGAACACAATCCAGCGATCGCGCGTCTGTTTCCTCGCCATGCAGGACGACGGATGTATAAATACAGACAGCTTCTGGCTCACCGTGGAATAGCTCTGACCATCGCGGTTCAGGCGTGCCACGTTAGTGAAGTAGCCGGATGTGAACGCCTTGAGGATCTTGACATGGTCCGAGATGCCAGAGCTAGAGTGCGGCAACTCGACTTTGTCGCATAGCCGCTGGAGTTGCTCGCGCACGTTGCGGACGCGGTTCAGAGCTCTATAGTCGAGGAAGTTTTCCTTTGCCCAGCCCTGGCTGAACTCGTTTTCGACAAACTCGTTCCAGATCTTGAGGAACGCGATCAGGTCACCGCCAGCGGATTCTTCTGAGAACCGCTGCTTTGCGAGGTCGGCGGCAACTTTCTTGTCTTTTGGCGCGAAGAAGAGTGTTCCCGCTTCGCTGACCATAGAGACGAGCGTCACCATTTCCTCAACACAGCCATATTTGTCTGCGGCGAGGAGCGCTTTGCCTAATTTGGGGTCGAGGGGAAGTTCACTGGCTCGGCGGCCGAGTTTGGTGACTTTGCCCATGGAGTCGATGTAGCCCAGGGCGTAGAGATGTTCTAACGATGCGGCTATTGCTGTTGTTGAGGGTGGGTCGATGAAGTCGAAGTTTAGGAGATCATTAATACCCATTGTCTTCAGCGTGAGCATCGGGCCGTCGAGATCGCATCGCAGGATCTCAGGCTCCGTTTCCATCTGAAGCTCGTTGTAGAAGGCGTACTTGGTGTACAATCTAAAGCACATGCCGGGACCGGTACGTCCAGCACGACCAGCGCGTTGCTCTGCACTTGCCCGCGAGCATGGCACAACTACCAATGTGTTCATAGACCGCTTGTGATCGTACACCGATTGTTTCTCAAGACCACAGTCTATGCAATACCGGATGCCGTCGATTGTCAAACTCGTTTCCGCAATGTTGGTACTGAGGACGATCTTGCGGTGGCCTGGGGGTGTTGGAGCAAAGATCTTCTGCTGGTCTTCGGCTGGCAAGGCACCGTATACAGGAGCTACAATGATAGGACCTGCCTTTGATCCAAGTTTGCGTGACGTTTCGAGGATGTATTCACCTGCACTCTCAATCTCTTCGGAACCTGTGAAGAAGACAAGTATATCTCCAGGTCCTTGCGAGAGATGTATCTGGAAGACGGTTGTGACTGCCGCATTGAGGTAGTTTGCTTCGGGTGAGCTCGAATAAAGACGCTCGATAGGATGTGTTCGTCCGGGAATGTTGAACAAGGGTGCGCCGCCAAAGTATTCGGAGAACTTGGTGGCGTTTAGCGTAGCACTGGTGACGAGCAGCCTGAATTCTGGACGGACTGCTACCAGCTCCTTCAGCAAACTCATCAACAAATCTGTCGCCAGTGAACGTTCATGTGCTTCGTCCAGAACGACCGCGGCGTACTCGGACAACAGCGGGTCTGACATGAGTTGCTTAAGCATCAGACCGTCCGTCAGGTATTCGACCTTGGTCACTTCTGGTGTGATCTTGCTGTCAAAACGCACCGAGTATCCACATTCTCGGCCAAGCCTTACGCCCATCTCCTCACTGACACGTTTGGCGACAGACATAGCGGCGACTCGACGCGGCTGGGTGCAACCAATCTTTCCATTCTTTGTAAAGCCGCTCTCGTGGAGGTACTGCGGTACTTGTGTTGTTTTGCCAGATCCAGTCTCGGCCACGATGATAAGAACAGGGTGTGATTCTGCCGCCGCTAGCAGCTCATCTCGATATGCATAGATAGGCAGGCTCTTCCGTACATCCTCCATTGTCTTCACCTTCTGCTCCGCTTCCTTGAGTTGCTTCTCGAGCAACGCTTTATCTGGGTCCGGCATGCCGTCGCTCTGGAAGTTGATGGCCATATCGTTCGAGAAGACGAACTCGTAGTCATCAGCGGACACGCGCTCAGCCTTCTTGACCTGGCTCTTAATCTTGCTAAGCTGCTCATCTTCCCACAGCTGCACCTCGCTCTTGTCGTACCCCTTTTCCCGCTCATTGTGTCTTTTCGTAAGTGCAGCGTTTCTGCTCAAGTCGGCGTCTGGTAAGAGATATCCGTCGAGGTGTTCGTCTATAGCATTCCTGGCCTCTGCCAGCCGAAGTGTTTCTCGGTTTCGCGCAAAGTCCTTCCTTTCCTCTATCGACAATTTCGACCCCAGCCTCTCCTCTTCCTCGGCTTCTTCCGCTACCTGGCGACGTAGAAGAGCAAGCTGTTGCGCCTCACGCTGGGCGAGATACGTCTGGCGCGCATTCCTTCGTAATTCGCTGATGTCTTCATCGCCTGTTCTGCGCCGTTTCGAGTCCGACATGATGGGCAACGCAGGTACGTGAGCTGGGCCTTTTCGATTTGGTCTACGCGACAAGCGCAATTATATGCGCGGCGTATAGAAAGCACGTGTGTGGAGTGTAGCCTTGGGTGGAAGCTCTGCCATGAAATGTTCGGATGAGCGTGCACAGACGCGATGACCGCAATGACGATCGTCCATCATGACTACCATGTCCGTGCGCGCAACGACCGGAGTCGCGCAACGACCGAATCATCATAACTACACCATTTTTTGACGCGTTGTATCTCAACAACTATAGCAGCTATTAACAAAGTGCTTGCAGCAATTGATGCGCTACAACCAGGCAAAAAACTTGTGTATTAGCATTTTGCTACTAGGTTTGGTGTTAATTGCATAACTCTAGCTTAGAGACATAAGCGCGCATAGGGACCCTAAGAGACTAAGGACATTAATTAACAATGTCTCAAACTATAACAGGAGATAGAGCTTATAAAGTATATAGAATTGCTTACTAGTTGTCACTTACCTCTTATATAAGAGATAATACAGAATTTCGCGTTGCTAGTAGCCTAGACGCTAGTCTCTAAGAGCTAGGTTACACGCTTTATTAACAAGTACTCTATCTATCTTATCTTGCGTTACTCTACTAGGATAGATCGCTAGCGTCACAACGCTAATTCCTATAATAAATACAAGCTCTATTTTAATCTGCTGTAGCACAAAATTGCTTAATACTTAATTAAGGCTTGTGTTATAGGTATTCCTCCTAAGGACTACCAGCTAGACCCTAGGACAACCTTAGGGCTAGGCAGGAGACCCACGGACCACATGTATATAACCCTCCTAAACGCCTTAGGGCTTACACCCTAAGGATTCGTCTTATATCTATCTATCTATCTACTATTTATCCTATCTCTAAACGCCTGCCTATAGTGCCCTTACAATTTAAATCCTTTATACTCCTTCTTAGAACAGATAGTTAATTTAGAGTAGTAGTTAAATTTTTTAACCCTACTAAAATAGCTAGAGGAAAACGCGTCCTCTGCAACATAATAACAGAGCTAGAGGAAAACTCTTGTTAGCTAAGCCCTAGTATTAAACTAGGCTAGCTCTATTACACTCCTGCTAAAGTCCTAAGCACATAGGGCAGTACTCTAGTAGATTCTGTAGTAACGCCTACCCTGTTGCAGCAGAATGCAACTCTAGTAGATATAGCAACTTAGGCAGCTGCTATAGGAGTAAACTAGGTGCCTGTAGGAGAACTAACTCCTATAATTAGGTACTAAAATCTAGTATAATAAGCTCTCCTTGCCCTTAACGTGGCTAAGCTTACTAGGGCATTAGAAGTAGAGCTTAGCATCTAATAAAAGCAATTTAATTAGGCTGTATAGGTATAAGCCCTAGCACATAGTAGAATAATGTTAGTAATATACTACCTAGCTTTTAACAAAGCTAGTAAAATTATAAGGGTATTAAATAATATCTAACTAAAACCTAAACTAGGTGTAGAAAACTGTGCCCTAACGCCCTAGTAGGTAGACTAGTAGGCTAAGGATATTAACACTGCTTTTTAGTACGCCTAGGTGCTTAACAACTTAATTACTAGGACGCACTAGGCTATAGGAACTATCTAGTATAGCATCTATTAGGAACTTATCTAGTCCTGTATTAACAAGGGGTTAATCTAAACCTAGGCTAACCTCTGCGCAGAGGAGGAGAAACTAGTACAAGACCCTATCCTAACTAAATACAAGAACTTCTCTAAACTATTTAACATAGAATAGCAAGAGAGAGACTCTATTAATGCCTTTCTAATAAAGCTTAACTGTTAGGAGTCTCTCCTACCTTAGAGCTTCTTTAAGTTTAACAATAGTAGCAAAGACTATAAGTTTAAAATTATATTTATATAGGTAAAGACTCTACTAGCCTTCTAGCGCAAAATCTAGCGTAGTAGTAGTCTAGAACATATATAGCTTTAGCCTAACTTTAAATAGACCCTCTAGAACGTAGAAGTAGCTAGTAACACTAAGGTAAACCTATAAAGTCTTAACAGGCTAAAACGCCCTACCTATTTGCTACTGCGTAATAAACTAAAAAGGCGTAATAAAGACCTAGCCTACTCTTAGGACTAATCTAAGAGCGCCCTAGCAGAAGACTAACTAAAGGGCTATAATAACTAGCAGTACCCTAAGGACTAAGACTATTAGAACGCTTATTAGAAATCCTAGGATAATAAGTTATATAGCACCTAAGGGGGTAACAAGTCTAGACTAATACTAGACAAGGGAAACGCAAAGCCCTAGTTGCTAACCTTTCCTAACTATAGCTAGGGCTAGAAACCTAGGGTAAATAAACCTACATTGCAGTTATAGTAGGCCTATATAGACACAATAATGCCCTAGTACAGCTCTAAGGCCTCTATAACTCTAGGGCTAAAATTAACCTTATAAGTTAAGTAGTAGTTAACTAACTAAAGTTAGAACATGCACTGTTCTATTAGAAGCCTATAGCGTTATTCCTAGACAATAACTAGCTAAATATTTAAAGACCCTATAATCTTACTATAGACTATATAGATAGCAACAGCACTACTAAAACTATAGGACCTAAAGTCTTCTAGTCTGCTAACTTTATTAGTTATAACCTTGTCCTAGGTTACCTGTAGCTTACAGAAGTAGACCTCTATATCTAATTCTCTATAGGTAAGTACAGCTGGTTTAATAATTGTGACGGAGCTTGCAGGACTATACTTAAGTAATTAATTAATTTAATTAGTGTCTATTTTTCTATGTAGAACGTGTTGCTTAAATACAAATAAAATGTGTAGGTCACGTGATCTCACTTAACAAGCGTTTGGCTAGTATTAGGGCCGCTTAGAACCAGCGTTGCTGGGGTAGAGTGGCTTAACTAAATTGGCACGCTCTGTTGGAAAACGAGCTGCGTATGTAACTCTACGCGCTTAGTTGCGCGACAATAATAATATAGAACAAGTGCAGGTCTGTAAGGCTAAAACCCTCTTTAAAGATATGCAACTAAGTAAGTAAGTGTACTTGCTCTACCTAGAAAACCTAGCGTACTAAGTACCCCTAGGGACTAAAGACGCGTTCCTATAGGAACTACGTTAGGATAAGGCTAGGCATAACTAGCCCTTAGGTCCTAATAGTAATGTAGTTGCTAATAAAGAATATTTCGCAAAATGTAGAATCCTCTAGCTAAGGAATAAGATAATTAATATAATTAAGTATCTTAAGCACTATGTGTCTTAGTACCTAGACCTAGCGTAGCTACCTTAGGAAGCTAGTTAATAGATAGTAGTAAGCATACATAAAGAGAACCCTAGTTAGGCTAAACTACCTCTAGGTACTGCCTATATCCTCCCTAACTATAAGTTAGACAAGGATACCCTATATATACTACCTAATAAAGACAAGCTAGATCTAGAAGAGCTAAAATTTTTCCTAAGAAACTACACTATAAGTAGCTTGCCTTTAGCAAATATTAGACTAGCGTACTCTACCTATATAGAGAGTACAACTATATAATTAAGATTAAGGAGAGGGTATGTATACTAAACCTCCTAATCTACAACCTGTTATAATATAAGCTAGACATCCTTTAGGAATACCTTAACATAGTATAGGAGAAAAGCTAGATCTATCCTAGTAAGTTACCTATAGGGGCACTAATCCTGTTTATACCTAAAGTAGACAGTACCTTGCAGCTCTACGTAGACTACTAGGGCTTAAATAAAGTTACAGTTAAGAACTACTATCCTATCCTACTTGTTAGCAAGATATTAGATTAACTCTTAAATGTAGTAATCTTCTTAAAGCTAGATCTACGCAATGCCTACTATAGGCTCTAGATTAAGGAAGGTAATAAGTAGAAAACTATATTTAAAACCTAGTACAGGCACTTTAAGTACCTAGTAATACTATTTAGACTAGCAAACGCCCTAGTAACGTTCTAGTCCTACATTTACAGAGCCCTTAGAGGCCTATTAGACTGCACTTACGTAGTCTACCTAGACAATATCCTAATCTACTCTAAACACAAGGAGGATTACAATGCTTACGTTAAGAAGGTCTTAGACTACCTTATTAAATAGGGTCTGTTTTGTAAGGCAAGCAAATATAAATTCTTAACTAAATTAGTTAAGTTTCTAGGCTTTATAGTAACCCCTAGAGGCGTTGTTATAGACCTAACGCATGTACAAACTATACAAGAGTAGCCTAAACCTAGAGGTTTTAAGGATATCTAGTAGTTCCTAAGCTTTGCAAACTTCTACTAGTAGTTTATCTATAACTATTCTAGTATTATACGCCTGCTAGTAGACTACATAACAGCTACCTAGAACCTAGTATTAGCCCCTAAGGGTTCTAATCTAAAGAAGGGGGAAGAGACTAGTAAAAAGCTATAAGGGACTAATAAAATAGTATAAACTATAGAGTTAGCCTAAAGAGGTACGCTAGGCCTTCTATACAATTTAGAAGAAGTTTATAGAGGCACCTATACTTTAACACTTTAACCTAACTAAACTAATTATAGTAGTTACTAACGCCTTAGACTTTGCTATAGCTGCTATCTTGCTACAACCTTAGATAACTAAACTAGTAATAGAATATTACTAGAAACTAGTAGCATTCTAGAGTTAAAAGTTTTAGAGTCTATCTATCTAATAGCACACTTATAATAAGGAACTATCTACAATTATTAAAGTGTTTAGGCAGTAGTAATACTACCTTAAGCACGCTCTATTAATAATCTAGGTACTCTCTAATTATAATAACCTAAGATACTTTATAATAACAAAGGAACTCTTACCTAAGCAAGCTTGCTAAGTAGAGGAATTAGCAAGGTTTAACTTTAAAGTTAAGTATAAGCTAGAACCTAATAACGCAGCTAACAGCCTATTAAGGCGTCTAGATTACGCGTAGGGACTTATAATTAGGGAAGAACAAGCACTCTGCAACGCAATGCTACCTACCCTCTAATAGAAGCTTTAGATCTAGACTCTCTAGGTGTCTAGGGCTTATAACACTAAATAGGTAGTGTATAGTGTAGGCAACTATAAGGAGGCAACAACAGACGCTATAATAACCTCTAAGACTGCCCCTATAGAATTCTACTAATACGTTAGTTATAGGGATACGTCTCCTGCAGCTCTTAACTACCCTTCTACAAGCTATAGCTAGGGTTAAACTAATTAATCTAAAGCTTAAGGGAAGACTAAGAGAAACGTCCTAAGGGCTCTCCTTTATAGCCTAGGTAGAGTAATTAGCTCTCCTGTATATCTTACAAATAAAGCTACGTAAGATAAAACTGCATACATACTAGTAACTCTAGACTACCTTATTAATTATATTAGGCAGACTTAGGAGCGTAATAAGGCCTATACTGCTTATAAGTTGCTAACGCGTTAGAAGGAGGGCAGAGTAGCTAAGGGCTAACTACACTAGAAATCTAACCTAAATAGAGTCCTACGCAGGAGTAGGAAAGTGTAGATTCCTAATAATAGAACGCTCTGCTAAACAATCCTATTAAAGAACTATAATAACCCTATAAGAGGCTATTATAGGACTAAGAAAACTACTTAGGTGTTAAAATAGAAGTACTATTAGCTATAGTTAACTAAGGACGTATATAAGTATATCTATAGGTGCCTAGCGTGTTAGTTAAACAAGATCTATTAGCATAAACTATAGGGACTACTTATGCTACTGCTAGTACCTAACACAGCCTAGTAGCACTACTTACTTAACTTTGTAACAGACTTACCTAAGTTAAGGGATAATTATAGGAATAAGTTTAACTTAATCCTAGTGTTAGTAGACTAATTTAGTAAGTATGTCTAGTACATAACTATTACTAAAATAATAATAGCCTAGTGCGTAGCTAAGCTACTCTTAAAACAGTGCTTCCTAAAACACAGTCCTCCTAACACCCTACTATTAGATAGGGGATCTGTGTTTACTAGCTAATTCTAGTCTAACATATACTACTATCTTAAAATAGACTACTAGCTAAGTACTATATTCTATCCCTAAACTAACAGCTAAACTAAACGCCTAAACTAGGAGTTAGAAATATACCTGCGTATATACATAAACTACAATTAGGATAATATTGCAGTAAAGGATGGTGGTTATGTAAGCTGATGTGAGCAATTACAGACTATACTAGATTAGATCACATTAATTAAATCTACCTAGAAGATTAATCCTATTTCTAGACTAGGGCATAGCTAGTAAGGTATATAGACCTAATCTTTTGCTTAAATAATAAGACAAGGAACTTAATTAACTCTTTTACACTCTAATTATCTTGTCTAGTTATCTCAGCTCTAACAGTTATAAGCCCGGCGTTATAAAGACTACACAGTAGATTCTCCCTGCGTACTTTGTATAGCTAAGAAGCTAGACACAATCAATTACAAATATTATCTACTTCTCTTAACACCTAAATAATAGAAAGCAACTCCTAACTCTTAACTAGTCAAATACTCCTTAAGACTAGATTAGATTAGCCCTACTAGTTTACTTAGCTTAAACTTTATGCAAGAGATAAGGCAGTATAGGATTAGATTAATCTAGAAGGCGAAACAGTTGCAGCAATTAACAAATAAGAACTAGAATATCTAACTCTTCCTCTAAAGCTAGTCCCTAGGAGCATCTTAGAGACTAGTAACTAAGATAAGCAGAGCGCTGCTACTAATAAAGAGCAGCACACCCTTAGAATGGAGGCATACAAGCTAGCGATTAAGGATCACCCTAAAGAGGTATAGAAATATAAGATTGCAACCTTAAAATAGGTAAGGATAGCCGCAAAACTTAGTAATATCTAAGACTAGATTAATAAAACTGTATTAGCTAATCTTATAGCCCTAGTATTAATTAAGATACTTAACGCCTAAGAATTAACCCTACAAGCGCTAATCTAAATTTTAAAGAACAATCTAGCACTAACTAACAGCAACACTATGCATCTAGTTAGGTAGTAATATCGTGCTTACCTTAAAAAGGGCTGATTAGGTTAGATCTTGCTAGATAAGTGGTTTAATAAGTAGCAAATACTCTATAGAAAAGCTTAGGCGTTTAGGATTACTAAGATTAAGGGTTAACTTACTCTTACTAATTTTCTTAACGCAATTACTCCTAGGATTGCTCTAGAATAGTCCCGCTTAATAAGGCAACAAATTATTATAGATACAGCCTTTAGACAACAATTAATAGATATAAGCAATCTATCTAAAGTCTTTACCCTTATGCTCTAGGAACAAGCAGCTACCTTAATTAAAGGAAAAGGAATCTCTGCCTTTGCAACCCTAGGAGGAAGGTTAGATTAAGATAAGAACAGCTTAGGATCAAACTGGAAGAATTGCCTATGCAAACTAAGAGGATTACACACCTAGGAACTAATTAACTGCTAAAGACTACAAGCTACTATTACAGAATTAACCCTATCTAGAGCACCTAAGATATCTCTGTTAAGTCTTAATAAATCAAAGATTAAGGAGAGGCTAGATACTGCAGAATAGACTAAGCTTAGAGAACAGATCAAGGATGCTAGATAGAAGACTAGATCTACTACAGACAAATCTTCCTTAGACAAATCTTCTTTAGCTAAATATCCTAGATTAATTTTAGCAGCTGTAATTAATCTATTATATTTCTAATTAGACGAGGGTAGAGTCTACTCTACTATTAACTTAAAACACCCTCTATCTTTAAGCACAATCCTAGATAGTAGAGGAGCTGTCTACTTAGTTAATAATTAATCCTTTCTAATACCTAGTTTATTTAAGCAATCCTCTCCTAATAAGACAATTAATGCAGGAACTTAATTACTCTTAGTTTTAGGAACAGGCAATCAAGTGCTGAAAAAGATCCTAAACAGGAACAATAGACTAAAGACTAAGGATCTTATGCTTAAGAACGTTAAGGTTGTTAAGGGATTCTATGTAAATATTGTATCTAAAGCTTGTCTTAAACAGGCAGGTATCTAGTACCTTAGATTAGACAACACACTTAGGCATAGAACAATTAAAGAAAACGTAATTATAGCAAAACTTTACACTGCTTATAATCTAGCCTTTATTAAATACAAGATTGCCTCTTATTCTATTCCTAATGTGTATATAACAATACGATTATTAAAACCTATAGTAAGATTAGATAGTAAGGACCTATAGCATAGAAGATCAGGATATCTTAGGCAGAGAGCACTCTAATTACTAGTATAGGCTGCTTGGAACGTTTAGATAAATAGAACAAAAAGGATAGACTGCTAAGATTGCGCAATAACCTACTTAACACAAGTTATATCTAGAAGACTAAGGGAACAATTACTAAGACCTTTCTATAGAGTATCTTAGGATCTGTTTAACATGCTAACAGGTTAGATTAACAAAGAATAGGCTTTAATTATTAAAGAAGATTACTTAGGAAAGTTCTTTAATTATAACGTGCAGTTAAAATCCTTAGACAATATTATAAGGATTATAGAACTGTTTAAAGAATAGGTTAAGAGAAAGTATTAACTAAATATTGTTAAAATCTACTAGGATAACAATACAGCTACTAAGCTATAGAGAGGTCAATCACGCTATAAGGTTTAGGCAGAAGAAAAGGGGATTAAGATTATTGCTCTACCTTCTTATACTTATAAACCAAATAGATTAGCAGAAAGAGCAGGAAAGGAGCTAATTACAAAATCAATCAAGATAAGAATAGGCGCTAACCTCCTACCTAAGCTATAGCCTAAGATTATAGATGCTACAGCACACCTACATAGGATCAGTCCTACTGTAATCTATTATTTTAGGTTACCTAACAAAGTTCTAGACAACTGGTTTAGGCAGTACTTTAGATAGTACGAGCCTGCTTAGATTAGACACTAATTAGCTAATCTACAACCAGACTAGAGTGGTATATACGCCTATAGCTGCTAAGCATACCCCCTAGAATAGGATTAAGTAGCAGGGTAAGATTAACGTAGATATAAGGTTAATCTACAAGGTTATATTAGGTACCTAGTTAGCTATATAGCCTCTAATATCTACAAGATATAGGTCCTAGCAATTAATTAAGTAATTGTTACTAGGAACGTTACGTTTAACAAATCCCTATTCTATAAAGGAAAGAAGAACAACAAAATGCCTAAAGATTAGGTAATTAAGCTTACAGATATGCTTTATAAAGGGGAACTAGATAATCTAGGTTAGGATATTAATGTCCTAGACCTTAGAGATTAAACACTATCTAACATAATTAGATTAACTACTAAGCAACAACTTAGGGGTAAAGTAACTCTATTAAACAATTTAAGAACTAGCCTAGTTTAGGATTAGGAGATAAGAGACACAGAGACTAAGCAGGGTATTTACAAGGCTAGTAATTACCTAGAAATCTGCTTAGATTAACCTAAAAATATTAGACTAGCAACCCTAGAACAAACTCCTAAACTAACTAATCTAGGGACAGGAGTTCTAGGCACACACAATTAGAACGATTATATAGGGATAGACAGTTAACAGGACGTAAACACACCTGTAAGAGCCGACCTATTACATCCTAGTAATTAGATAGGATTACAGGAGTTAAGGCAGGAGCGCCTAACTAATCCTAATACAAGATCTGCTAGCACTACTTCTGTTGCTCTAGACATAGTAAGGGATACTTTAACACAAAGAACAAGTTAAAGAATTAGAGGTACAGCGCCTAAGATAGATTAACTAACAAACATATATCTACTACTCTGTAGAAAGAAAGATTACAATAATTAACTAGGGGTAAGAGTTAAGGGAGCGTTAATATATTAATCGCAGATCTACAAAAGACTAATCTAATAGACGACTTTAAACACACATATCTCCTAGGAACAAACTAGTCCTAGGACAAGCAATCTAGCTATAAAACGCTAAACTTAGTAGTTATAGCAGCTACTCTAAAAAGCTAACCTAATTATCTACGCTTCTATTAAGATAATCTCCTACCTCTACTAGGCACATAGAAATAACTCCTAAATTATCTAATAAAGGTCTTGTTTATAGACGCCTTAAGCAAGGAGATTAATTAGATAATTAAGAAAGGCACCTAGTTAGAAATCTGTGTATCTAAGATTAAAACTAAAGATTAACTATTACTACTAAAGTAGGTATAGACCTACAAGTTTAATTAAGATAGCTACTTTATCAAGTGCAAGGCTTAGATTGTTGTTAGAGGAGATTTGTAAGAAATAAACTCTCTTTAATCTACCTATGCAGCAACGCTAGCAGTAAAGTTGTTTAGAGCTATAATAGCGATCGCAGCTTAATTTAATCTAGAAGTTATACAATATAATGTTGTAGGAGCGTTCCTTAACGCGTTGATTACAGCAGCCAATCTAGTACTATGCCAGATGCTAGAAGGATTTAGAAAGAATAGATACTGCGTTAGGCTTAACTAAGCACTATATAGATTAAGAGAGTCTCTACTTCTCTAGTATAAAGAGTTCTCTAATACTCTTTAATTAATTAGTCTACAATCAAGCAAGGAAGAGCCCTGTCTCTTCTATAATAAGAATAAAAAGATTATTATACTCTTCTATGTGGACGATATACTCCTAATCTATTCTAAGGTTAATAAACAAGAAGCAAAACGCCTCTAGAGCAGAATTATAGAGAAATACAAGATCTAGGACTAGGGACCTGTTAAATAGTTCCTAGGGATCAGAGTAATCTGTAACAGAAAGCTTAGAATAATTACACTTCTACACAATACTTATATTAACAAGATTACAAAGAAGTTTAACCTAAACACAGGATCTTATCTACTAACGCTGTTACTATTAGAGGATCTAATTAAGAATACTAGAGAGGTAGAAAAGAAAGAGATTAAAACATATTAAGAGAAAGTAGGATCAGTGCTCTATACAGCAATTATGCTCTAACTAGACATTGCGTTTGCAGTATCTAAATTATTACACTTTCTTACTAATCTAAGTAATTAGCACTAGAAAGCTGTAGATAGGGTGATTATGTACCTCTACTAAACAAGATTAGAAGGCATTAAATATAGCAACTATAACAGAGCAGAACTAATAATCTGTAGAGACGCCTCCTTTGCAGATAATCTAGAAACTTAACAATTATCTTATAGGTACCTGGTTATGCTTTTTAGAGGACTAATCCTGTAGAAAGCTACACGACAAAGCACTGTAACTACGTCTACAACTAAAGCAGAGCTTCTAGCTCTTAAACATGTTACAAAAGAGACAATTGCAATTAGACAATTCTTTAACAAGCTTAATCTTAAGATAAGTAATACGTAGAATATATAGTGTAATAACCTCTAAACAATTAGGTTAGTAGTAGGAGCAAATAAGCAGATTACTACTCGCCTCTAACATGTAGATATCTAAAACATGTAGCTTAGGCAAGAGTACACTAAGGGATTAATCTAGATTAGCTATCTAGAAACTAATAGCATGCCTGCAGATAGATTAACTAAATTACTTACTTATTAGCAGTTTAATAAGTTTAAGTAACTAATCAATCTATATAAGTTAGAGGAGGTAGAAAACATACAGGATATTATTAAGGAAGTTAGGGTTAATAGAGTGGATTAATCTAAAAACTACAGTATCCTACACACTAACCTACTAGGCAGAATCTACTTCCAGACAAGACTAATTAATCTCTATAATTAATTAAGCTAAAGGGTGTTAAGAGACAAGACAATTAGCGCATGCTTAATTAATTAAAGATCTCTAAGATTAACATCTTAATGTTTTAGAGATCGCCGCAAACAGATTAGATAGTAGAGACAATATTAGCACAGATTACAGGAACAGATTAACAAATAGGGACCTTAGGAACAGACTAATAATAAACATAACAAAGGTTATAAGGGCAAGCAGCTAGGTAGAAGGAGCGATTCTTAAGACAAGGATTACTAGGGAAGGCAGGACCCTAAGAATAACCACCCTAATCCTAGACTCCTTAATTATAAGGAGGACTACCCTAACCCTGCTCCTAACGTCCTTAAGCAATAACCTAACCCTAAGAGTATAGAGGATCCTAGACCTTAATCTAATTAAGTATCCTCCTTAGAGGCTTGCGGGCTGATCTAGGAGCTAGCAGAGCTAGAGTGGCCTAGTAGGGAGCAAGAGCAGCAGTATCAGCAATCTAATCTATAGCATAACTACTACTACTTATAGCGTATTAATTATCCTTAATATAATTAAAGTTATTAGTGTTAGAATTGCTTACTACATCCTTGTCTAAAACCTAAGTCTTAAGTTAACCCTCTATGTTAATAACAGCCTTAAACAAGGCGTTAAATAGAGGTTTAGAGATTGCCTAGAAACATTAGGCATAATTATTAGGATTAAGATTAACTACTTACTAAGGAAACTTTCTGCTAAACAGCAAAGATTGTAGCCTTAGCAGGCTTACAAAGAGTGTAGAAGCTAATTAAAACATTAGAAGATTATAATAAAATTAGGATTAGATTACTTATATAGGACTGCACTAATAAGTAGTACAATTAACATAGTAATTACTGCCTTAGCTGCAGGCGTTGGGATTGCAGATACAGTTGTAGTAGACACCTGTTCCCTTGCTATCTAAAAAGCGCTTAAGACAGCAAGAGTAAGGATACTTGCAGGGAGCACTAAACTAAGGATTATTATCCTTATCCTTATATTAATCCTTAACTGTAGGCTAATAAAGGGTCTATGTCTGCTTACAAAACTCCTTAAAGAGAGCCTGCAGATTAATTAGCTTATCCTTATTATCCTTATTATTAGAGACTACAACAGGTTAAGTATTAGAAGATTAAGTAGATTAGCGTTTAGGAACAATTAGAGGCTTAGACTTAATCTTCTTAGTAGGAGTGCCCTTAAGCACGCTTAGAGCGCTTGTGCAACGCTTAGGAGTGCTCTTAGAGCTCTTAGGAGGCATCTTGATCTTAAGGACACTAAAGGTGTAGCAATTAAGGTTCTAATATTAGAGTAAGCATTAGACTAGGAAATAAGGATTAGATTACTTACGTTAATAAGAATAGTGTTTAGTAATTAGTTAGTAGACAAGGAATAAGGTAAGAAAGATTGTAAGGGTAAGAGAGCAGTTATAGTTTGTTTTTTTGTTGTTGTTGTGAGCGCGTTTGCGTGCAGAGCAGATTAGGCAATAATTGCTAGACCCTAATTACAAAGGCGCAGCGCGCGCAGCGATTAGAAAATTTTTATAAAAAGATTACATAAGGTGCGATAACGAACCTGCTAGAGCAGGAACACTAATTAAATACTAGTGTTCCTAGGGGGTGTGTTGTAGTAAAGGATAGTAGTTATGTGAGCTGATGTGAGCAATCACAGACTATACTAGATCAGATCACATTAATTAAATCTACCTAGAAGATTAATCCTATTTCTGGACTAGGGTATAGCTAGTAAGGTATATAGACCTGATCTTTTGCTTAAATAATAAGACAAGGAACTTAATTAACTCTTTTACACTCTGATTATCTTGTCTAGTTATCTCAGCTCTAACAGATAACTAGGTAGACCTATTACTATATATAGAGTATGCCTATAACTCTAAGTGTTACTCTGTATATAGGGAATTACCTATTAAAGTTGCCTACAGGACTAACCTAAAGGGATTTAATAGAGTACCTAATAAGCACTAGCTAAGGCAACTACTGCAGGTATAGGGAAAGGACGCAGCAGCCCTAAAGCTACGCTAGCAAGTTGCTAGCTACCTAGAGCAGTAGCATAAGATATAGGCTACAGCAAAGGAAAGCCTAGAGTATACTTAGAAAGGTATAACACGCTAGTACAACGCTAAGTAAATAGAGAAGCACTTTGCTGTAGGCAACAAAGTAATTCTCTAGGTAAAGAACCTAGCTATAAATTGTCCTTTAAAGAAGTTTAACATAAGGTACCTAAGACTATTTATAGTTATAAGGAAAATAAGGAAACTAGCGTATAAATTAAAGTTACTACTATTAATAAGCAGGATCTACCTAGTGTTTAATGTATCTTTACTTAAACCTTAGATAATACTACCTAATAGTACTAGGTTCTAACTAGGCCCTGTAGGGATAGCAAACAGCAAAGTACTAGCTGTAGACTAGTATAAAGTTAAAGGTATCCTTAATTATTGCAATACATCTGCCTATAGACAAGAGTACCTTATAAAATAGCTTAGGTAGACAAATGCAAACTCTACCTAGGAACTACTTACTAATCTTAATTATTACAACAAGATTCTAGAGGACTACTATAAGAGCATTAAATAGAGCACTATAACTCTACTAAGCTAGGTACCTCCCCTACAAAGGTAGAAGAGAGGAAGACTACAGAAGCTACCTACAGGAACATAGCTAGAATTGCTTATAATAATATAAGGCATAAATTACACGTAGGCTACCCTAGGCTACTCTACAGGAGCTACCTATAGGGGCATAGCTAGAATTGCTTATAACAATATAAGGCGTGTACTGCAAACAGACCTAATACCTCTCTAACCCTAAACTAAAGGGAAGCTAGACACTGTCTAAGGATAGCAGTTACAATAGAAATAGTTATAGGAAAAGTAATAGAGTTTATTAACTACTATAAATTACTACCTACTGCAACTAACCTTTATAGCTAGATTATAGAGCTACCTAAAAACTACTTAGAAAGTCCTATTATCCTTGTTATACTTGTTGCTAAGGCAATAGGAGCTACTACACCTAGAGAGGGTGTATAGCTTAGTAGGCGAAGATAACAACCTCTAGAAGGGGGCTGCAGGGGCGTCTACTACAGAGGGGATATTAGTATTGTAATAGTACTAACGCTTCTTAGCATTTGCAGCTGCGCTATTCTTCTTAAAGTAGTCTTTAACTACCTTATTAATAACAGCGTTAGCAGAGGCCTTTATACTAATAGTACTAAGAGTAATATTAAAGCGCTTAAGGTTGTGCTTGCAGGACGTCTAGCAGGCCTTATAGTACTTAAGCTTACTTATACTAGACTCCTTAATCTTACAGCGCTCTACACTATTATACTTAACAAACCTAGTACAGCAGTTAAGGGCGTAGTTAAAGGCAGTCTGCTAGTACTACTAAGTGTTCTCTAAGAACTTATTGTTGCTAGCACTGTTACTAAGCCTAACAGTCTCTTTATTTATCTTATAGGCAGCATAGTTAATAAGGAAGTTAAGTATGTTAACAGCCTAGCAGAAATAAGCGTTAATCTAGCACAGTTAGCAGGCAAACTAGGTAGAGTTAAGAGACAACGTACCTTAACATAACTACCCTCCTTTGCGTTAATATACCTACTACACACCCTAAAGTTGTTCTTACAGGTGTAGTAACCCTTAGGATAGTAGAGGACTGCAATAAACAACTTAATTATTCCTATAGGCGCCTTTACTAACTTAGTTATAAGGTAGGTAAGGCAGCTATAACACTAGAACCTAGTAAGTAAAGGCTATAGAGCTATATTGTCTAGCAGCAAGTACACAAAGTTAGGCAAAGCCTTATTAGTAATGTAGGCAGAAGGCAGGGTTATAGTAGTACTTAATATAGAAGTGTAGTAGAGAAAATTATAATATTAATAGCTAGAAAAGTATATTAGGATAGCTGTTTATATACTTATACGTAAGCCCCTAGGCAGCTACTAACTACGCTCTAACTATTTACTACGCTCTTACCTGCCTACATGTATACTATTATATACTAGTAAGGAAACACGTGTACTAGTAAATAGTTACTTACAATTAGTTAATAGTAAAGTAATATTATTTACTTACCTCCTTACTACATTATAATATTAAATAGGTAATACTGCGCAGTTACTAATAAGACAAAGGCACTATTAATATTAGTTTAAGAGACTAATATTAATACTTACAGAGGAAACGTTTGCCCTATACATGCTAGGCTCTAGTTAGTCTTGCGCAGGAGTATAACCCTTACTAGAGACCTACTAGGATCCCTACAGGGATCTAGCAGGATAAGCAAACTGTTAACTAGTAATACCTACTTAGCTAAGCGCCTATATAGACGTTAGTAGCCTGCCTATAAGGCTATAAGCGAATAAGTAGGTTACACCTAACCTATAATTAGTATAGGGAAACCTATAGGAGCACGCTTAGGTAGACCTAGGGACCTAGTAGCTACGTAGGCAATTATAAGCCTTATATAGCATTTCTCCTAACGCAATTTTCCTTAAAAAGAAGAGGTTTTTTTAGAGTTTAATAATACCTGTAGGCAGAGATAATAGAAACCTGTTTTCTTCTAGGGATCTAGCAGCTTAGGACGAGCTGTAAGAAAGGGGAGGCTCTATTACAGGTATTCCTCCTAAGGGCTACTGGCTAGACCCTAGGACAACCTTAGGGCTAGGCAGGAGACCTACAGACTACATGTATATAACCCTCCTAAACGCCTTAGGGCTTACACCCTAAGGATTTGTCTTATATCTATCTATCTATCTACTATTCGTCCTATCTCTAAACGCCTGCCTACGGTGCCCTTACAGCTTGCTACATATATAATATAGAACATATAACAATAGCTTATAAATAACAATTGTATATACAAAGTAAGTAATTAAATTATCTAATCTTTAAATAGTTAAAACGTCTAATTGTTAAATTGTTAAATTATTAAATTGTTAGTTAAATTGTTAGCTGTCCTATTGTCTAATTATTATATTATTAAATTGTTAAATTGTTAAATTGTTAGTTAAATTGTTAGCTGTCCTATTGTTATATTATTAAATTATCTAATTATTAGCTGTCTAATTGTCTAATTGTTATATTATTAAATTGTTAAATTATTAAATTATTAAATTATTAAATTGTTAGCTGTCCTATTGTCTAATTGTTATATTGTTAAATTGTCTAATTGTTAGCTGTTAGTTGTAAGCTAACGATAAGGGTTGCAGAGGTAGTAATAGACAGCTAGAAATGCTAGTAGATTTTAGTATTCTTGCGTATAAGCCGTATAGTAGTTAGGTTGGCCTGTTTTTTACAAAAGGGTAAGCAGCTGCTAATCTTATACAAAGGGGGTAGGGCGGTTGCCTAATTAGGTACCTGAAGTTTTTCTGCAATTTAGCTTTCTCTAATATATTGCTTTACTTACTTCGCTCGCTTTGTAATAAGAAGGGCTTTATAATTAGGATTACAGGTAGAATAAAACACGTCTTTAGTAAGCATATATAGATAAAAGGTAAGATTAAAGCATTAATCTAAGATAGTAATAGAGATTAGTAGACTCTTATAGTGTATGTATACGCTAATAAATTAGTACTGCTGCTAGGCCTTATCTACAAGTCTGCTAACATAAGCATTAAATTAGACTAGGCAGCTAAAACTAATCTAGGGATACACTCTGTAATAGTTATGTTATCTAATTTAGGGTAGTTAAATAGTAATATAGGCCTTGCCTGGCTTAAACAGGTGTTTAATCGCTATACTAAGGAGAATGCTTAGAGAAAGTAGAGGTTATTAATACTATATAGCTATAGATCCTACGTAATAATAGACTTTATTAACTATTATAACTATTACAAGATACTCCTAGCTATACTTCCCCTTACTTAACCTAGACACTTTAACTACTTAATGTAGTACTATTTAAGCCTCTATTAACAGCGTACTTAAAAGTAGTTATATGTAAGGACTTCAGCTTAAACCTACTAAGCTACACTGCCTAAAAAGGTACAGTAATCCAATAGATGGATGGACTAAGGCTTAAATAGTATATACCCGTAACAGTATACTCCTCTCCCTTAAGGCTTAACCTAAGACTCTGCTTAGACAAGCTGTTGCCTCTAGGTACTGCCCTTAACAGGCCACTAATAGGTGTACACTGCCCCTAGGCCATGCCCTTAACAGGCTACCAATAGGTGTACTCTGCCCCTAGGCGCTTCCCCTTAACAAGGTAGCTAACCACTTAAGGGGGTACCTACTAGAGCGCGCACGCTCCTTAAGCCCTAAGTAGGGTAGCTAAGCCAGCAGCTAATTAGGGTACGCCACGTTACATACTAGACCTCCTAGCAGCAACAGCGTAGCGACTAAAGAGCCTGCCTCACGCTTTAGTTAAAATTAACTAGCTTAGCTGTCTAGGAGTAGGAGCAGGTAAGGATCGAACCTACAACCTGCCACGCTCCTAGATCTATTAGATTACTCTGTGAGGACTTTAGCTCGAACCTACTGAGCTACACTGCCTAAAAAGGTACAGTAATCCAATAGATAGATGGACTGAGGCTTGAATAGTATATACCCGTAACATTATAATACATATCTATAAGTCTTAAAACTACTTACCTATTACTAGAGCAGACTTCTTCTGCTTATTCTAGGGCGTGTAGATGTCTAGCTTTACTAAAACGTTAATACTTAAGTCCTTTAAGGCAATAGGTATAGCACTACTTAAACCTAACGTTATTATTAACTGCTTTGTGTAACAACACAGGATAATAGAGGCTTTAGAAGCGTGTGTATCTACTACAAGGTGTATAGGAGCACTAGGATAGGTAACACAGAAGATTCTCTATTCCTATAGGTCTTGTACAAAGGATACTTAAAAACTATCTTATTAAAGTATAGATCTAGTAGCTCTTTTATATCCCTTGTCCTAGAATCTCTTAGATAGTTAAAAGGAAGTTAGTAAGGTAGCAGCTGTGAATTAGAGGCTAGTTAGTACGTGTTCTAGTATTTAGTTTAGGTCCTAAATACCTATTAAGTCCTATATACCAAGACTAGTCCTTTACACTTTGCTAAAACACTAAAGAGCTTAGATTTAGAAAATACGTTATTGTCTGTTTATAGCAACGAAGATTAGCTTAAAATAGAGACGTTGTTGTAGAGGATTGCTGTAAGGGCACTGTAGGCAGGCGATTAGAGATAGGACGAATAGTAGATAGATAGATAGATATAAGACAAATCCTTAGGGTGTAAGCCCTAAGGCGTTTAGGAGGGTTATATATATGTAGTCTGTAGGTCTCCTGCCTAGCCCTAAGGTTGTCCCAGGGTCTAGCCAGTAGCCCTTAGGAGGAATACCTGTAATAGAGCCTCCCCTTTCTTACAGCTCGTCCTAAGCTGCTAGATCCCTAGAAGAAAACAGGTTTCTATTATCTCTGCCTACAGGTATTATTAAACTCTAAAAAAACCTCTTCTTTTTAAGGAAAATTGCGTTAGGAGAAATGCTATATAAGGCTTATAATTGCCTACGTAGCTACTAGGTCTCTAGGTCTGCCTAAGCGTGCTCCTATAGGTTTCCCTATACTAATTATAGGTTAGGTATAACCTACTTGTTTGCTTGTAGCCTTATAGGTAGGCTACTAACGTCTATATAGACGCTTAGCTAAGTAGGTGTTACTAGTTAATAGTTTGCTTGTCCTGCTAGATCCCTGTAGGGATCCTAGTAGGTCTCTAGTAAGGGTTATGCTCCTGCGCAAGACTAACTAGAGCCTAGCATGTGTAGGGTAAACGTTTCCTCTATAAGTATTAATATTAGTCTCTTAAACTAATGTTAATAGTGCCTTTGTCTTATTAGTAACTACGTAGTATTACCTGTTTAATATTATAATATAGCAGGGAGGTAAGTAAATAATATTACTTTACTATTAACTAATTGTAAGTAACTATTTACTAGTACACGTGTTTCCTTACTAGTATATAATAGTGTACGTGCAGGCAGGTAAGAGCGTAGTAAATAGTTAGAGTGTAGTTAGTAGCTGCCTAGAGGCTTACGTATAAGTATATAAATAGCTATTCTAATATACTTTTCTAGCTATTAATATTATAATTTTCTCTACTACACTTCTACATTAAGTATTACTATAACCCTACCTCCTGCCTACATTACTAATAAGGCTCTGCCTAACTTTGTGTACTTGCTGCTAGACAACATAGCCCTATAGCCTTTGCTTACTAGGTTCTAGTATTATAGCTACCTTACCTACCTTATAACTAAGTTAGTAAAGGCGCCTATAGGAATAATTAAGTTGTTTATTACAGTCCTTTGCTGTCCTAAGGGTTACTACACCTGCAAGAATAACTTTAGGGTATATAGTAGGTATATTAATATAAAGGAGGGTAGTTATGTTAAGGTACGTTGTCTCTTAACTCTACCTAGTTTACCTGCTAACTGTGCTAGATTAATGCTTATTTCTGCTAGGCTATTAACATACTTAACTTCCTTATTAACTATACTGCCTATAAGACAAACAAAGAGACTATTAGGCTTAGTAACAGCGCTAGCAACAATAAGTTCTTAGAGAATACTTAGTAGTACTAGCAGACTACCTTTAACTACGCCCTTAACTACTATACTAGGTTTGTTAAGTATAATAGTGTAGAGCGCTGCAAGATTAAGGAGTCTAGTATTATGCCAGTGCACAGAGTAACTGCCTTAGCAGTTACTTAGGATGCTAAGGCTAGTAAGTGGCGCTAGTATATAAAGGGATAACAGGAAGTTTAGACAAAGCCTCCTAGACTATTATATACTACTACAAAGAAATAAAGTTTATATCTTATCTGCGTAATCTGTATCTGTAGTTTTTGCCTAGCAATGTAGCTCCTCTGTCCTCTACATACTAACAGGTTAAGCACTTCTTACTAGAATAAAATAGTAACCTAACTAGGGGGCAACAGTATAGTATGTAGGGGAACTAATTGTTAAACAAAGATATAGATAATACAGCTACTCTTATGCTATAGCACTCTAATAGACGCCTTAGGCATAAGTAACAAATAACAAAGATGTAGATAATACAGCTATTCTTATACTACAGCACTCTAATAGACGCCTTAGGCATAAGTAACAAACAGCAGCTGTCTATAGGTTACTCTAGTTAGAATACTAGTATTAACAGTAGGCATTATTTTAACCCTAAAAGAAACTATACCTCTAGAATTGCTAGATAGCTATCTAACAATACAAGATAGCTATTTCTATCTTAGGATTGTACAGATATACTAAATAATTCTTCTGCTATACTATTAGCTAAATATATTATTAGCTAACAGGGTCCTAGCCTAGGGCTTATGCGCCTAAGAATTAACACTCTATAAGAGTATACAAAAACTCTAAGAACTAAGGAAAAAGAAGAAAGAAAAAGAAAAAGCACCCTTAGAACTAATACTATTACTATATTTAAACTATGTCTACATATATCCCTTTGCTCTTAGGAATTAATAGAACTTCTAAGGGGTCCTGCCTTAGTAACCTATCTTAGGATAGTTAATTACAAGATAGGGTCCTAGTTCCTATAAGAGGAAGAGCTAATCACCTCCTATTTAATAGAGAAGAGGTCTCTAAATTCCTAGATAACTTTAATTAAATAGCAAACAATAGGGGCCTTATAGACTAGCAAAAGGTTAGGGTCCTTCCTAACTACTATAAAAGTTACTATTAAAGATTTATAAAGAGGTTAAAGCTGTTCTTAGAGGGAGACTAGATTAAACTACAACTAGCTATAAAAGAACATTAGAGAGACTAGGACACCTCCTAGAAAATAGGTACCTAAGCTTTTATAGAGATATATGTGCAAGAGACTACTTAATCCTTTCTAGGACTCTTAGACTACTACACTAACTTTATAGTGTATAGTAATACCTACTAGAAGAATAAACAAATCTTAACCCTTAAGGAGGGTTACTTCTTCTTCCTAGGCCTCCCTAAGGAAGACAAGGATCTAGTCCTATTTAATATGCTAAACAGCCTAGCAATAAAGGATTAATCTTTATTTAAGTTAGAACTAATATATTAATTTGTTAAAAGAGTCTAGGAACAATAATAGGGTCTCTAAGATTTGTTACTAATAAAGAACAATAGCTAGACTAAGGAAGTAAGACGCATAATAAATAGCACTAGAAACCTAGTAGATTACTACAGCATAGTAGACTAGGCTAAAAGACATCTTGCAGAGGATAAGACAGTGTCTAGAAATTCCCTGCCTCTAGAGGTAGATAAAAGTGTTAATAAGCTTGTAAAGGCTATAGATAGTTAGAAACTATCCCTTACTAAGGTTAGCTCTCTTATAAATTCTAATAACAGGATTAAGGAAATCCTACGTAACCTAACTAACTATGCCTACTTTGTAGCACATACTACTAAGGCAGGCAAGGTCTTAGAACGTAATAACAGGTCGTTTGTCTCCTGTTCCTAGAGGAATATAGATCCTAGTAGAGGTGTTTTATACTACTAAGGCTAGGAGTACAACAGTTCCTATACTATGTGCAACAAACTAAATTACAAATCTTAAGACTATAAGCTCTACCAGGCCTTAGTTAGGATAGGATAGTGTAGTTACTACTACAACTATAAAAGCAATAGGAGGACGTACTACTTTAGTCTAGTATATAAGCAGCTAGACGCTATCCTAGGTTTAGTTCTGCTAACTTATTAACTAAGCTAGTTAAAATAGAAAATCCTTAAGTATTTTAAAGTTTCCTAGGACGTCCTAGACTAGCTAGCTTTATTAGTTAAACCTAACAGATTTAGCAGAGTAGACTCTAGACTAAGAGGGACAGTATACAGCTCTTAACAGGTAACGTTATCTACACAAAATAGAGAACAGCTAAATTAAGGTGCTAGTATTAGCACACTAACAGTAACTAGCAACAGCTAGTATTATCCTAACTCTATGTCTTCCCTAAGAAACTTTAAACTCCTAGGACTAGACTACATAGAGGTGCTAAGCCTAGATTACATTAACAGCTAAGATATTGTCCTTAGAGCTTATTCTACTAAGTCCTTAGTTAGCGCAGCTACTAGGTTACAAAAACTATTAGAGAGACTAGTTAACTAAGTTCTTAACAAGACGTAAGGCAGAAACGTACAAAAGCAATAGTCTAATACTAACCCTCTACTAAGTAAAGGATTAACAGAGTAGCTGTATAGCTAAGCAAGGGAAGATTAAGTCTAAAGGGACCTCTAGCCTAGTGTCACTAAGGTGCTAGAGGACCCTTTTACTATCCTGTTCTAGAGCAGACCCTATAATAATCTATACCCTGTTGTTAGACTACTACTACAAGGAAGAGTTATAGAGGATATACCTATAACTATCTCTAGAGGAAAGAAAACCTAGGGGGAAGCCTAAATAATAAAGAGCTTGCTAGCCTCCTGCGCCTAAAGCTGTTAAAGATTCCTTTAGCTATCTTACTATAAGAAGTAAGAGGAATTACTATAGGAGATTTAGTCTCCTAAGAATTAGTTAGGACTCTCCTACAGAACCTTATAGGAAAGACATAACTAGAGCTAGATATAGGCAGAAGCGTTAATATAGCTACTAGCTAAACCCTATGCTAGGGCTAATTAGAAGACAATAGGTTAAACCTACTAACTCCTAATTAGTTTAAAAATTCTAGGGTCTACGCTAGCGCAAGGCACTATGCAGCAGGGCCAGCCCTACTATCTGCCCTAGCAAACAGCAGATTTTGCAACCTAGTATTAGAATACGCTGTCTAGCTTTGTTATGTAGTAGAAGGAGATAGAGATAGTTAGCATAATAAGGACCTGCCTAATAATGTTGCTAAGTTAATGTTAGAGCTTAGGTTAGAGAGGGTTGTCTACCTAGATCTTCTAACGTGCTAGGCGCAGATTAGAAATTACAGCATTAACTGCCTTATTGTTGTTAGATAACGAGCTTAGGAATAACTAGGAGATAGATCATTAATTTATATGTAGGTGTCTACTTAGGTTACTATTTATATGCTTATTAAGCGTCCTGTGCTCCTATTAGCTAATCGCTTAGAATACCTAATATTAACAATCTACCTATTGTATACGTGGCATAAGCAAGGAGAGATTTAAATCTGTTAGTAAGTTAGCCTAACCTTAGATAGAGTAGATCTAGGTAAGCTAAGCTTCTAGTAAGTAGATCTAGCGTTTAGTGACGTTGCAACACACCCCCTAGGCGAGTTAAGCATGTAAGACTTGCCTGTTTAGGAGCTTACGCTGTTTTTGTTAAGGCGTATGTTACGTGTGCCAAGAAATTGTTAAGCAAGCTTCCTATAACACTAGTCTGTTGCTTGTCCTACCTTCTGTTTTTAGTATAACCCTAAGCTATAGTTAAGGTTAGTACTCCTACAATTAATCTACACCTACGTCTGTCGCTTAACGCTAATACCTATAGAAACGTTCTGCTGCGCAGCAGGCGCACACTGCCGCTATATCTACTGCCTGCTCTACTACCTGCTCTACTGCCTACTTGCGCTCTGCCTCGCTTACTGTCTCCTCCCCTTAAGTTCTCTAAGCTTACTGCCAGCTTCTCCCCTAGGCTTGCCACCCTGCCAGCTGTTGCTGTTGCTGCTGCTACGCTCTCCCTCTGCGTTGCTGCCCTGCTTGCCCTTGCCCTTGCCTCCGCCTCCCCGCACGCTATTGCCGCCTCCTAGCTCTAACAAGCTTATGCTGTCCTTGCCCCCTGCTCCTGCCTCTAGCGCCTGTAGCGCTATAACAACTTAGCGCAGTAAGTCCTGCCTAGGGTGCATTAACAGTGCTGTAGCTGGTTGTTTAGACAGGCAGTGCTTTAATTACTTAGGTAGTAGCTCCTGCTGCTAGCGCTGCGCCTCTAGGCACAACTGCAACACCTAGTAAGTAATCTGTTAACTCTCTTATTTGTTAATTATGTGCTGATACACATAGCCCCCCTTACCCTACCTAAAGCCTGCGAGCTTTTAGCGGCCCTACAGGCTAATTATTAGCCTACAGACTTAGCTCTTAGGAAACTAAGGGTTAAGTTTTATGCAGTGTTAGTAGTAGCTAAGGCAGCAGTCGTCGCCTATAGCCCTCCCCTACTGCCTACCTCCTCTAACTCTAACTCTAACTCTAACGAGCTGCCCCTGCCCCTACCTGTTGTTCCTGCTGCTGCTGCCTCTGCTAATAAGATCTGCGCTCTTAGTAAGCGCTTCAAGCAGACTACTAGCAGGCTTATTAACAACCTTGTTAATAAGTTTGTTAGTAATCTACTTAACTGTAGTTAGATTAGGCCTAAGGCTATAGAGCTTTGCTCCTTAATAATACCCTATTCTCCCTCTTAATCTATACCTGTACCTTGCTCTTCTGTAACTATTGTAATTACGTCCTTAAGGTTAAGCTAGGCTCTAAATCTCTTAAACTGTTGCCTTAATAGATTCTTTGTTAATCTATCTGCTAGCATGCTGTTGGTAGGGAGGTAGAGCACTTTAAACGTACCTGCGGCATGCTCCTGTTGTAACTACATATTCTGTATATCTATGTAGCGCAGCTGCGTTGTTATGCGCTTGTTCTCTCTAACTACTAGTCTAATTGTTTGCTGGTTGTTACAGAAAATTGTCTAGGCAGCTCCTAGGATTAGTATAAGTTTAGTAAATAGCTGTTTAAGCGCTACAGTCTCTTTAGCGACGTGCTTAAGTGCTAGAAGCTCTGCTTTAGTAGTAGAGGTAGTGACAGTAGCCTGTTAAGACGCTTTCTATACTATTAGCCTACTAAAGAGCATTATAAGGTATCTATAGGAAGATTATTAAGTCTTAATATTATCTGCAAACAACGCGTTACTACAAATAAGCAGCTTAGCTCTACTATGCCTGCTGTATTAGATTAACTAATACCTAGTTTAGTATAAGTAGACAATTGTCTAGTGTACTGCTTTAAAGTGCTCCTTGCTTAGATTAGTAAGGTATAGGGATAGTTTAGCTGCTGTAAACGCTATATCTAGTTGTAGCATAATTGTAGTATATAGCACTAATCTAACTCTTTCCTAATAGCTCTTGATCTCCTGTTTAGTAGCTTCTCTAGTGCTCTTTACTAGATCTACAGTAGGGAGCAGGGTATGTAGGAAGAGTCTAGTTTTATTAAGGTTAAACTTCTTAGCAATTTTGTTAATATACTTGTTATAAACAAGTGTTATTGTCCTCTATTCCTAGTTCCTAAGTACTCTAATATTAAGAAACTATTGTACTAGACCTTGCTCTTTAATTGTATAGGCTGCAGCAATTATGTTAACAATGTGTTTTACCTCTAAGATCTAGGTAGAGTAGTATATTACTAGTATATCGTCAACGTAGAAGAGCAGCAGTATCTAGCAATTACTGCTAAAGAACAAACAAGGCTCTTCTTTAGATGCTATAAGCCTAGTTGCTTTAAGAGTTTAAGAGAGCTCCTTATACTATAGGAGGGGTAAGTCTTTTAACCTGTACAGTGCTTGTTTAAGTTAAACGCATTTCCTAGGTATCTTATACCTATCTAGTAGCTTATAGGTTACTACTAGCTAGTAATCCCTATAGGCGTGTAGGAAGGCTCTAACAATATTATACTGCATAATTTCTAGGTTAAATTTAGCTGCAATTGCTATAGCAGTCCTAAAGGACCTAGCAGTAAGCGTTGCTGCGTAGGTAGACTAGATTGTGTTAATAACTTAGAGATCCCTACGTACTACTATCCTTGCCTTACACTTAAGAAAGTAGCTATCCTAATCTAGTTTGTACGTAAACACCTATTTAAGTAGCAGTAGCTTGTTATCTCTAGTAAGTAAATTAATTACTTCCTAGGTACCTGCGTCGTGCAGAGTAGTAATCTCCTTCTCTGTAGCTTGCTTAAATAGCAGTCTGTGTAGGTAAGAGAGTAGATCTCTCTATTATTGTAGTAGGTTTAGGAGTTAGTCCCTGTGTAGCTGTTAAGCTTAGTTTAGGATTAGTAGCTGCTCCTTCTTCTCTACTAATGCTCTTATTACAGCATGTACTGTTTTAAGCTTAGTGCTAGTTAATCCTAATAGGATTAACTTATCTAATAGGTAGCTTTCTCTATAATCTGTCCAGCAGTTATATAGGAGGAAGTAAGCCCCTAGTGTGTTACTTCTAGGATCCTCTAGATCTAGATAGCGTAATCTTCTGCTCCTCCTCACTAGTTGTAAGCTTAGGATTAGTGCTACCTCTAATTAATCTAAGTCTTCTATAGTAGCTACGTTGCCCTTAACACCTAGAGCTGCAGGAGCATCGCTCCTAGAGTGCGTGGGTGCGGCGTTATATCGCCTAGATCTCTCTAATCTTACTCCCCTTAGCAGGCTCGCTCCTCTAGGTAAGTACTCTTCCTAGGAGCTGCTAGGGTGTGCAACGCTAGGCTTAGGTGTAAGCTCTAGGGTTCTTAGGCCTAAATACTCTAGATTCCCTGTGTAGATTCCCTGTGACTTACTGGCCTTGTTTGTTACTTATGCAGGAGATGTTCCTTGTTTAGTATAATCTACTAGCTAGCCAGGCAGTTAATTATTATCCCTTAGATCCTTACCCCCTAGCTGCTGCTAAGAGTAACCTAGATCTTTAGTGCCTGCCTACTTATAGGCTGCTATGTAGAGCTGATTAAAAATACTTTTAAATACTTCTCCTGCATCCCTAACCTTATTTTTATGCAATAGATCTACAATTAACTTAAGCTCCTCTTGTAGATACTCTACTGCTTCCTTCTCTTTGTAGAATAAGCTCTTATTAAAAGTAACGTTGCGCGTAGTTATAACCTAATTAAGCTTTAGGATCTATATCCTATATATATTAGACGCTCTGTATCCTACTAGATATCTAATATAGCCCCTTAGGGTTACTTTAAACCCCTGTTTGTTACGCCTAGCTGCTTAATCCCTGTTTAGGGATATGCTTAGCATCTATAGGCATAAATTCTACTCTAATCTAGCTAGAGATCTGCTAAGTAGTAACAGATTTGCTCTAGTTAATAGTACTTAAAGTACTGCCTAAACCAATTATCTAATACTGTGTTAGGAGCGATTATCCTGTAGGTGTAAGATAGGCTTATGTTATATAGCTACGTAGCTGCTTCCACTACCTCTAGCTAGAGCTTCTCTAGTAGGTTAGCCCCGCTCCTTATCTTAATAGATTTAGTGATAATCTCCTGCCTAGCTCTTTCTGCACCCCTATTTAGCTTGTGTGTATACGTTAGGGTGCTCTAGATCTTAATACTGTAATCCTCTGCCTATACACTAAATCTTGATTAGCTACGCTATAGTAATGTGGCAACGTTATTGTCCTAGAGAATTATAGATATACAGAGCTTATATTATGTGCGTAGGACGCTTGTAAACTTCTTAAATACCCTTATAATCTTATCTAATAACTTAGCATAGATTAGGTAGGTATAGATCTTCCTACTATACTTATCTTTAATTAGCAACATCTATACCTCTCCTAGACAACCCTTAGGCATATCAAAGAGATCCTATGCAATCTGCTAGTATAGCTAGGGTAATTGTTCTTTTAGCCTCCTAGATATAACTTAGCTGGCATAAGTTGTAGTATAGTGTTTGCACTACTAGCGTAAGGTTCTATTAATCCTTACGTTTTAGGCGTTCTTTACAAGTGCCTAGAGCGCTATAGGTCCTAGATGCCTAGCTTAGGAGTGCTATAGATCCTTATTGTTAGATCTAGAGTAGGTAGTCTACAATCTAAGCTTCTAAGTAGATAGAGTCACGCTTATTACAACTAGATAGATTAACAATAGCTTATATTCTATAAAAGTAAGGTTATAATAGCGCGTTAGAGTAGCTAATATAACGCTCTTTTGTAGTAAGCTAATACGCAGTGTTAAATCTAATCCTAAGTACTATACACCTGCCTTCTTTAATTAAGCTTCTAACACAATATTAACGTGAAATCCCTCTACTACAGCAACGTTTTGAAGGATTAGATCCTCTGTACGTTCCCTGCTTGTTCTATTTAGCGCTTTCTTGATTACTCTAGTGCTGGTTCCTAAGATTAGGAAGGATTAGGTGCTAGCCTCTACACAAGTAAGCTTCTTAGCCTTCTAGAAAGTGGTAGGGTTAATAAGCTTAAGCTTGTTAACTAAGTAGAGTGCTGCTCTATTATTAAGGATAGTGCTGTCTAATAGGGGATAAGCGTTAAAATCTATAGTTAAGTAGATCCTATATTCTATAGATTAAGGTCCTATTAAGTTAGGGTCTATCAGTGCCGCTGCAATTAACCTAGGGTAGTTACTGCTGCTTGTCGCAGCATTACTATCCTTTATCTATCTCTTCTTAATTACCTTGCTCTTCTAGTCCTTGTACTTAGGTTCGTTAAGGCGTTTTAGGATCTCTTTCTTAACTTAATTGCTAGGGGTAAATAGTTTACCTGTAAGAGCTCCCTCTAGTAGGTTACAGTTAATTAGCTTCTAGAAGTGTAATCTTCTACATAGGCAGTTAATCTTTACTTAGTTAGGTCTGTTGCTTGATAATTGCGCCTGTGCTGGTTAACCTATAGTGGCGAACACCCTGCCTAAGCTATAGGGAGCTTAAACAGAGTGCTCCTAAAGGAGACCTAAATACACTCTTCTAACTTTATCTAGAGTAAGCGTCTTGTTACCTAGTACTAAGTTCTAGATAATGGACTGTTGCATAGCCCTAGACTAGTCTAGTGCTATCTTTGTTAGAGAGTCTAAGAAGTTGTGTACTGCAAGCTCGCCCTCTACATTAGTAATTTTAAGAGCTTTAGCCTTGCTGTACAGGAGGTTCTATTCCTAGTGCCACTTCTTAGGATTCTGCCAACCCTGCCTGGCCTTCTAGAGATGAGCTTAGTACTAGGCGCGTACTAAGTTCTTCTCACTAGCATTAGATAGAGCTAGCTCCTTCTTTAGTACCTTAATTAGGGCTTAGAGAGTTAACTTCTTCTCTTTAACAAGCGTTATTATAGCTAGAGTTAAGATTGCTAGGTCTACTGTAGTATTAACCTAAGTCTATATATTCTGCAAGCGCGTAGACTAGGCAGCCTAGTTACTTAATTTAGCTCTATACTCTGCGATCTGTATCTTGTATAGTTTAGTATTGTCTAAGGTTGTTAAGCTGGGTGGCTCTGGCCGCTTGGGCTTAGACTAGTGTATTAGTATCGCGTCCTTGGCTAATAGATTAATCTGCTCCTATATTCCCTTGCTTATTGCATAGAATTTAAGTTAGATATACTATCCTGGCTATTAGGATCAGTTAGTGAGCGTATAAGCTCCCTTTAGGATTAGGGCGTTAGTTATTGCGTAGATTAATTAGATTTGTAAAGATATAAGAGGAGTAGTTACTAAGCAGTATATCCTAGCTAAGTACGCAGGGGGAGATCGTCCTAGTCTTAAAAAGCCAGGCTTATAACTGTTGTTAGATAACAAGCTTAGGAATAACTAGGAGATAGATTATTAATTTATATGTAGGTGTCTACTTAGGTCACTATTTATATGCTTATTAAGCGTCCTGTGCTCCTATTAGCTAATTGCTTAGAATACCTAATATTAACGATCTACCTGTTGTATACGTGGCATAAGCGAGGAGAGATTTGAATCTGTCAGTAAGTCGGCCTAACCTTGGATAGAGTGGATCTAGGTGAGCCGAGCTTCTAGTAAGTAGATCTAGCGTTTAGTGACGTTGCAACACTTATTAATATAGGCGCCTAGATAAACTTACTTTAATTTAGTGTGTTATAGGCACTTAGGTTAGTCTATAAGGAAATAAGCTATGTTCCTAGCAAGGAGCAGGGTGTTGTTACAGCTAATAGGAGTATAGACTCCTTTGTTAGCACAGCATAGAACGTCCTAGTTAAGATTAGCAAAGTAGTTACACTTACCTACTTCTAGATAGTGCAGAACCTTATAAGGTTAGTAATACTTAGCACTCTGTAGTGTGCGTCTTCTTGCATAGCTATTTAATATAATATGTTTAGACGCTCTACCTATTACATTATGTTAGATAATAGCTTAAGAAATGCTGTGTTTATAGCGTCTAATCTAGCTCCTTATTACTTAACTTTAGTAGAATCTACTATAGGAAAAGATAGGAGGCCCTCTTAATTAAGGCAGGAGGCGCCTATAGTATAGAAAACCTTAATTCTAACAACTAGTTATGCTGCTTAGCATAGGTAGGATACAGCTACCTCTATGCTAGCAATCCTAAGGAGAGCAGGAGTATTAAGGATATTACTTAAAGAATATTTAACCCTAGCAATTATAAGGCAGTTAGGTAGATTTCCTTAGGAGGAGATAAAAGCTAGATAGATCTTAACAAAGACGTTGCTACGTTAATAGTAGAGCTAAGCCTTTTAGACAAATAACAAGAGCATATAGATTGTTAGCTAGTAAGCTAGTAGAAAGAAGATAGCAGAGAGGTTAATACCTTGTACAAAAGAGTAGGGGTAAAAGTTAGGCTAGTTAATAAGCTGTAACAGAGCTTGCAGGACTATACTTAAGTAATTAATTAATTTAATCAGTGTCTATTTTTCTATATAGAACGTGTTACTTAAATATAAATAAAATGTGTAGGTTACGTAATCTTGCTTAATAAGCGTTTGGCTAGTATTAGGGCTGCTTAGAACTAGCGTTACTAGAGTAGAGTAGCTTAACTAAATTAGCACGCTCTGTTAGAAAACAAGCTGCGTATATAACTCTACGCGCTTAGTTACGTAACACACCCCTAGTTAATCCTATATTAGGAACAACTAAACTAAGAGCGTGCCCTTAGTAATTGTAGGGCTCTAATCTTAGATTTTTATATTTCCCTAGATATCTAAGATTACTGCGCGCCTATAGCGTACTTAAGGTGCTCTTCCTTTTAAGAAACCTCTCTAACTTTTAGGCTACTATTATAAGCAGTTTGTTGCTAGTTTAGGCACTTATTTTTAATAGCTAAATTTTCTAAGCCTATAGCTAGCTATTAAGCTGCTTAGTTATAGTTAAGGTAAGCACTTCCTAGGTTAAGCATTTCTAGGTAGTAAGAGTAAGCGTAAGGACTATAATCTAGCAGCTTTACCTTTACTAACCTAGTTACTTCCCTATATAAGCGTCCTACCTACTTAATTTCTCTATTTCTTTAGTTATATCTATTAATATACCTATAAGTATACTAAATTGTTTTCTACGCGCCTAAGCACTCTTTAGCTAATTATTTCTAGCTTCTTAATCTGTTAAGAGCTTTATTGTTAGACGTTATCTAACTAATCTTGCTATTAACGTTTTCCTAGCTCTTTTTAGAGGTTTGCTAACTTAGGTATAGAAATAAACTAAAACCTAGCGCTGCGCGCGCACTGCTGCTGCCTCTGCTACCTAAGCTGCTGCCTAAGCTAGCTGGCTGCTAGCCGCCTGCTTGCTCTTGCCTGCGCCTGCCCCTATGCCTGCGCCTGCTCCCCTTACCTACGCCTGCTCCCTTGCCTAAGCCTGCTCCCTTGCCCTCGCCTAAGCCTATAGCTGCAGCTTTGCCTGCTCCTTTAGCAGTTGCTGCTGCTACTGCTGCTATAGCTACTACCACTGCTGCTGCCTACGCTGCTGCGCTGCTGCCGCCCCCTGTACCTACGCCTGCGCCTGCGCCCCCTGCCCCTGTCTTAGGCGCTCTAGTGCCTAGTGCGCACAGGTTAATTCCCTGCGCGTACTGTGTAGACGCGCTACTAGCAAGCAGCTTAGTTGCGCTGTGCGTTAACAACACTGCTGCTAGCTACTGCAGCAAGCGCTGCTAGCGTTGTGCCTTTAGGCACTCCTACTACCTACTATAGGTATTTTAAAAAAGAGTAGTTAAGTAGTAGACTAATAGCTTATAGCCCCCTACCCTTAAGCTACTTAGGCTTAAACTAGTAGAGGAGCTTGCTTCCTCTAGCAGAGTAACAACTTTAGTAAGTAACTTAGTTTTTAGTAGATAACAGTAGCTAATAAGTGTTTAGCAGGCTACTAACCTGCGTACTACTATCTAGGTAGTAAAGGGCCTGCTTGCAGATAGGTATAAATTTTAAGTACCTATTTATAAGTAGGTTCTTTAAGATAAAACCTATAGAGAGGGGGTTATCCTCTCTACCTATAGTTAATTTGTTTTTGTAAGCTCCTTAGCTGCTAGGCGTGCGCTTAAAAGAGCTGCTACTAGCAGTCTAGGGAGACTTATACCTATTTAGGAGGGGGTTATCCTCCCTAGCAATTTAAAGATCTTCTCTTTCTCTATTAACCTGCTCTTTTTCTATAACTAAGTCTTTCCCCTCTTAACTAATGCTCTGTAAGTTTAAATGCGACAAAAAGCGCTTGTAAGCTTGTCTAGGAAGCGCTTTTATAAGGCTATTAGCTAGCATCTTACTTATTTTAAGGTAGGTTACTTAGAGGTTTCCCTTAGCGTACTCTTATTTTAACTACATATTTTAGATATCTATATAGCGCAGCTAGGTAGTAAGCTACTTGCTCTCTTTAACTACTAGTTAGATAGTTTATTAGTTATTACAGAAAATCTCCTACAGCACCCCTAAGTCTAGCTAAAGTTCTTCTAGGAATTGTTTTAGAGCTACTAACTCTTTAGCTACATGCTCTAAAGCAAGTAATTCAGCCTTAGTAGTAGAAGTAGTTACTATTAACTGCTGTGCAGCTTTCTAGATAATTAGACTGCTAAAGAGCTATATAATATACCCCTAGGAAGATTAATAGGACTCTCTATTATTAGCAAATAAGGCGTCTCTATATATAAGCAGATAACTGCCTTTGTAAGCACTGTACCTTATACCTAGATGCTTTATTCTATATAAATAAGCTAAAACCTAAGCAGCTGCCTTAAAGTAAGTAGCTCCTAGATTTGTTAAATAATAAGATAGCTAAGAGGCAGTATATGCTACATCTAGTTAAATTATAATTGCTATATAGAGTATAGACCTAACTTATTCTTAAAACGCTTTAACCTCTTGTTTTAAAGCTTCTCTACTATATTTAAGTAGCTCCTCTATAGGAAATAGGACTATAGGGAAAGACCCCTTCTCTACTATCTTAAATTTAGTAGCAAGCTTGTTAATATAGGAGTTATGCGCAAGAGTTATAGTATAAGCCTCTTAGTTTCTAATTATTTAAATGCCTAGAAACTATTTAGCAGCTCTATAGTCTTTAATTTAATACTTTTCTATTAACAAGCTTATTAGCTGTTTAGCAGCAGCTTAATTATCGTTGTAATAGGCTAGGAGAATATTATTAACATAGAAGAGTAGCACTATTTTCTATTAAGGATTATAGAACAGGCACAGCTCTTCTTTTAATGCTAAGAGACTAAGCTTCTAGAGCGTACTAGAGAGCTCTCTATACTATAGGACTAGCAAATTACGTAACTTATATAGAGCTTATAGTAGTAGAACAACTTACTTAGGTTTCTTAAATCTATCTAGTAATTTACAGAGCACCTAAGGTTTGTCCTAGTAGCTTGCGTTTAGAAACGCGCTAGTTACGTTATACTAATAGAGCTCTAGGTTAAACTAGGCTGTAATTGCTACTATAGTGCAAAACAAGTAAGCAGCAAGCGTTGTAGCGTAGGTTAAAACAATTAAATCCTTTGCCTGTAGATCTCTACGTACGCAGATCCTTGCCTTACATTTAAAGAAGTAGCTATCCTAGTTAAATTTGTAGGTAAAGACCTATTTAAGTAGTAGGGGCCTTAATAAGGCGCTTAATTAGTTAATTTCTCTCTATATTTCCTTCTTAATAAGCGTATCTATCTCTTTTTAGCAGGCCTGGCAAAAAAAGAGCTCCTAGTAGGTAATAGAGTAGATCTTTCTATTTGCTTAGCAGTAGAGGGAGCTTATCCCTATGTAACTAGCGCTTGTTTTAAGTAACTAGTCTTTCCTTCTTTAGGGTTAAGGCAACAATCACTGCGTAGGCAGTAAGCAGCTCCCTTCTATCTATGCTATATTTGTTTGTATGTTTAAACAGTAGGTAGATAAGCTAGGCGTATCTATAATTATTTATAGAGCTTATTATAGAGTACTAACCTGCTCTATTATTATTGTTAGCAGGCTTGTTACGCTTGTTGCGCTTATAGTTCTCTATTTAGCAGCTCTATCTTATAGGCAGGCCCTAGATTCTCTACTGATACGCGTCTCCTGCCTGCCTTATCTGCTTACGTTAATCTTTAAGAAGGTATTAGAACAAGTAGCAAAGCAGGTCTTAGTAGATTATTAAGATCCTTACTATCTACTAGCTTGCTCCCTTCTTCTACAGTTAAGTGCACTTCCTGTAAGCTACTAGTCAGATTATCCTCCTTATTAGGAGCTTCCTGCCTATACTTAACTGCTCTAGTTTAGGCGTTTAGTTAGGGGAAAGTAAACCTATTTCTTAGTGTTGTTCTGCATAGATCTCTAGCAGCTTGCTGGCTAAGCTTGCCGCGCGTGCAGTATCTATCCTAGGGGCTCCCTCTCTACTAGACTAGCCTTCTAGCAATTAAGGTTCTCCCTAAGTGTTACCCCTAAGCTAGTGCTTAGTAGATAAGCTAAGTAATAGGTCTCTTTGTTTAAGGGGGAGCTCTATTGCTTCTCCTACCTCTATCTTATTAGGTTTATATAGAATATCTACAACTACTTCTGCTTCTTAGACTGTAAGGGCTAACAACTTATCTAATTTGTTATAAAAGAGCTCCTTATTAAAGGTTACGTTGCACGTTGTAATTACCTAGTTTAGTTTAGGGACCTATATACAGTATATGTTAGAAGCTTAGTACCCTACTAAGTATCTAATATAACCCCTTAGAGTTACTTTAAAGCTTCTCTAATTACGCCTAGCTGCTTGTTCCCTGTTTAGGGGATACGCTCTGCAGCTATAGGCGTATATCCTGCTCTAATTAGGTCTTAGATTAGCTGTTAGTGCTCTTACCCGCTTAGGTTTATACTAGTAGAAATATTAAGTAAACTAGCAATTAAGCTCTTTATTTAGACTCTATAGCTTGTTTAAGTAAGTTAGACTTATGTTATAGAGCTATGTTACTGCTGCTACAACCTCTAGCTAGAGCTTCTTAGGTAGGTTTGCACTGCTTCTTATTTTAATAGATTTAGTAATTATTTCCTACCCTGCTCTTTCTACTGCTCTGTTTAGCTTGTAGGTATATAGAGGTATACGCTTAATATCTATTCCCTCTTTAATCGCCCAGCGCTTATATTAGGAGCTCCCTTACTATAGGAGAGTAGTAGTATTATTGTCTTAACTTATCTTACAGATATAGAGCTTGTACTAGGTACGTACCTAGCTTAAGAAACTTGTAAGTACCTGTAGTATCTCTACTTAAGTCTTCCCTAGCAGTAAGTACGTAAAGAGCTTCCTACTATAGTACTCCTTAATTAAAAGTATCTATAATTTGCTACTCCTTCCTATAGGCATATTAAACAGATCCTAGCTAATTCTCTAAAAAGGTTTAGCAGGTTTTTCCTATTTCTGTTAAGATATAACTTGCTTAGTGTAGGTTATTAAGTAGACCTTATAATCTTTTTAGAGCGTGCTGTTAATGTGTACGCTACGCGCTTGTTGTACTAGTGCTTTTAGAGCTTCTAGGCCTAGATAACCTGCTCTAGCGTGCTAGAGGTGTTTAGCAGAGCTTTATAGGTAAGACTTATATAATTATTTTATTACTGCGTTAAGGGTTAGAGGGTAGTAGGATAGTAGCTTGTATTTAAAGAAAGTGAGGTTGTAAGCGCGCTTAAGAGTAGCATATACAACGCTCCTATTTAGATTATTAATATACCCTACTTAGAGCGAGCTGTCTAGCCCTAAGTACTAAACTCCTTTCTCTTAGAGGCGTGCCTTAGAAATAATGTTAATATAGAAACCTTCTACTACTACTATATCCTTAAGGAGCAGGTCTTCTATATATAGGCTGCGCTTTCTATGTAACACGTTTTTAAACAAACAAGCTCCTTGTCCTACTACTAGAAACGCTTATGTGCCTACCTCTACAGTGTTAGTAGAGTTAGCTAGGCAAAATAACCTAGGTACAAGCTAATCTGCGCTGTTAACTAAGTGTGTAGCTGCTCTATTATCTAAAATTGTACTCTCTAAGAGCAGATAAGCGTTAAAATCTATAAGGTTGTAAACCCTAGGTTTCTTAGCTAGGTTGCTTAGTTGCATTATTTTTAGATTAATTAGAGCAGCCTGTACATTGCTAGGAAACTTAACTTTAGGTAGGATACCTTTTGCTAGTAGAGCTGTTATTGCTAATAGAGCTTTTAGGGTCTAATTAAGCTGCTTAATCGCCTTCCTAGTATCTGTATACTCTTGGCTCTTAAGCCTCTAGAGAGTATCCTTGCAATAGCTTTTGCTTATATAGATAGGCAGTAAGGAGCTCCCTCTAACTGCTGTCTCTAGGCGTTAGCAGTTAGTTAGTTTCTACTTATAAGTCTCTCCTTTTTGTTTACAAGGGCAGGAGTACCTACTTAAGCTCTTAGAGTTAGTAGCAGGAGCTTAAGTAGTATCTATTTAGCTTCTAAACGTTGCAAATACTCCTAGGTTATCTTTTCCTGCTCTTATAGTGTGCTTATGCATTAAACTACTAAAGACCCTACTTACTTTGTCTAAATTAAGTAAATTAAGCCCTAGGATACTATCCTAGATAATCCTTTAGTTTATAGTACAAGCCTAATCTAGGGCAATCCTATAACTTAAGGCATCTAAGAAATCCTGCACAGCAAGCACCTTATTAACCTCTAGAAGCTTATATAACTTAGCTCTTCTATAGAGGTATAACTACCTATTGTACTAGTCTTATAGAGCGGCTCTTGACTGTTTAGCTGCTCTAAGATGCTGTTAGTACTCTGCCCTAACCTAGTTCTAGGTGCTAACATCTGTTAGAGCGAGCTCCTCTTTTAGTGCTTGCATAAGCGATTGCAGCGTTGTAGTATTATTAGTAACAAGCTTTACTATTACTAGTAAGAGGATTAATAGTAATACTATTGTGTTAACCTAGTTCTAGATCTTCTAAAGGCGCTCTGCCTTAGCAGCCTACTTGCTCGCTCTAATCTTGTATCTAAGGAGCTCCTTGTTATAGTTCTTAACGCTTGTTTAGCCTGTAGGAGGCTTGTTAGGTTAGGTGCTCTAGCTTTAGGTAGATTAAGCTAGTAGTTAAGTAGGGAGCGAGCCTATAATAGGTAGTTTAGGCGCTCCTTTGTGCATACCTAGGGCGTCTTTAGCGTCTAGATCTACTATATCCTATACGTTACAAAGCTTAGCGTGCTACGTAAGTTAGATGTACTAATTAGGCTAATTAGATCTTGTTTTAAGCTAATAGGGTCCTGTAGGGACACCTAAGAGAGCTTGCTTATTGTAGTTAATAAGCTTGCCTATAGTAGCGTTTAGTAGAGATAGAAAGATAATTAGGTAATTAGAGTAGTTAAGCTAAGTCTAACAAGCTTGTTTGCTAAGTGCGCAGGAAGATCTACTGTGCTTAGGAAGCTAGGCTTATAACTGTAACAGAGCTTGCAGGACTATACTTAAGTAATTAATTAATTTAATTAGTGTCTATTTTTCTATATAGAACGTGTTGCTTAAATACAAATAAAATGTGTAGGTTACGTAATCTTGCTTAACAAGCGTTTAGCTAGTATTAGGGCCGCTTAGAACCAGCGTTGCTAGGGTAGAGCAGCTTAACTAAATTAGCACGCTCTGTTAGAAAACAAGCTGCGTATGTAACTCTACGCGCTTAGTTGCGCGACATAAGCTAAGGGTAATAGAGCTAATAGAACTTAGCTAAGAAGACTAGAAGCAGCTTACAATTAAACAGTAACAACTTTTCTATAGCTTGCAACCTCTAGATATTAGACCCTTTAATTACCTATTTAAATAAAGGCATGCAGCATTCCTAAGAGGTATAAGACTTAATCTAGAAAGACTAAAGAGCTAGAAGTTTAGTAAGGCGCTTCTTCCCTGCAAAAAGGAACTGTTTATTAAAATAATTATAAATAGAGAGGCAGCTATCGCCTTTATATTTTCTAAATTAGGCTAAATATAGAAGGAGGTTACACCTCTCTACAAGATTAAGACTATACCTTACAAAGCCTAGTAGGTTAAAGCATTCCTAGTGGCAAGGAGCTAGGAAGGAGAGCTAGTAAAGATGCTTCTAGAGCGTTTAGAGAGAGGAACACTAGAGAGATGCAACAGTTAATATAGAAACCTATAGCACCTTGTAGCAAAGAAGGCTAGCTCTTTCTAGTTTATTAATAACGCACAGTATATAAACAAGGTGTTAATTAGGGATGCTAGAACACTACTAATAGTAGATAAGTTCTTAGAGAAGTTCGCAGGCTGTAAAATCCTATTACTAATAGACTTCTTCTTAGGATACAACTAAATTACCCTTTACAAAGATAGCAGAGACATAACAGCAGTAATAACACTAGTTAGTCTACTTTAGTTATATACCTTAGTCTAGGGAGCTACTAATTTAGTAGCAGTATTTTAAAGGACAATAATTAAGATACTAAAGGATTACTAGCTAAACACTCTACCCTTTCTAGACAATGTTACTAGTAGAGGTCTAAAAACTAACTATAATAGAGAAGAGTTGCTCCCTAGTGTTAGATGCTATGTTCTAGAACACATTTAGCAGCTAGATGCTGCCCTAGCTAACATAGAAAGGGCTAGTGCTACAGTGTTAGGGATAAAATGCTACTAGGGTTACAACAGGTTAACTATAGTTAGTTACAAAGTTAGCGCAGATAGCCGCTTCTCTAGCCAAGACAAGGTAGTAAAAATTACTACCTAGCTAGAGTGCTAAAACCTAAAAGAAGTCTAAATGTTTGTAGGCATTTGTGTTTACTATTATATCTAGGTCCTATTATTTACTATTCTTGCTAAACCCCTATTTAAGCTTATAAAGAAAGATATAGAATAGGAATAGGGAAACGTAGAACGCTAAGCTATAGCTGCTCTAAAGACTTATATTATAAGCGCGCTAGCGCTAATAGCTATATTATACACTAGTAGGTTAACTATCTTTATGTTAGTAGACGCTAGTAATAAGGGAGCTAGCGCTTATCTAGAACAGATAGGTCTAGATAGCAAGCGTTACCCTTGCTAATTTAAAAGTACACTCTAGTTAAAAGCTAAATCTAACTAGCACTTAACTAAACTAGAGTGTAAAGTAGTTGTCTAGGCTCTTAAGAAATTCTAGATATAGCTATATAGAGTACATTTTATTATTAAAATAGATGCCTAGACACTAATAGCACAGCTTAATCGCTCTTTAATAGACATCCTAGGCTTAGTAATAAACAGGTAGCTAGCAGCTATCCTGCTCTAGGACTTTGAAATTTAACACATTTCTAGAAAAAGAAATATAGTTGCAGACGCTCTATCTAGATACCCTAAGCCTAAAGGATAGACAGCTCTAGACAAACCTAAGTTAGACGTTAAGGATTTTATTAACAACCTAGTAGCAACAGCAGAGTTATTGTCTCTGCTCCTACAGAGACACCCTAGCCGCATCCTTAGAGACAAATACTTAGAATTATCTAAACAAATTGCTACATTCCTCTAGACACTAAAGATCCCTAAGGGAATGTCTAGGAAAGAGTTACGTTTATAGAAAAAGAGAGCTCTTAACTACTTTGTTTAAGATAGATATCTATTCTATAAGACGTTACGCAATGTTGCTGTAACAACCTGCAATAGAATTGTTTAGTGTTGTAGTGTTCTAGAGCTATCCTTAGTTGGTATTAGTCTTGCCCTTAGCAAAGCTGCGCAAAACCTGCGCTGCTCGCTATCTTTAAGAAAGACAAGTATTATTCTTGTTATTAATATACCTATAGCTATCCCTCTACTATCTATCCCTAGTGTAAAGCAAGTACTATTACCTATAACTAGAACCTTATATAATAATACTTTGTTAATCTAATAGTCTACAGATAGCTCTAACTACTTAAACAAACAGTTAGGGGGCACCTATAAGAGAGATCTAACTACCCTTATCTTAAACCTAGCAGGAGGACAACTCTAGTAGGATTTCTTTAATTAACAAAGAGATCCTAACCCCTATAATAAGCGTACCTCTAACGCTTTAAGAGCGCATTTAAGCTGCTAAACGCTAACGCAATAAGCTTTAGGCCTTGTAGCGCCTACACTTACTTAAAGCTAAGATTGCACAACTAGAGGGTATAGGGAACTACACTACCTTAAGTATAGTAGAGACTATTAAGGAGACCTTAAGGGCTAGTACGCATAAGCAGGACGCATCTATAATGCTTACACCTTAACCTATAAAGCGCGCACTTAAACCTAAAGACCTAGCTAAATATAGGGGAAAGAATCTTAAAGAACATTGCAAGTTCTTCTACTCCTGCAAGATAGCCTTCTAACTGTTACTACAAGAGTTTAGCAACCCTAAAGATAGGATACTCTAGGTAATACAGTACCTGTTAGGGGACCTAAGGGAGCTTTAGTACACGCACTTTAAGCACACGTTTAGAGTATAAGAAGAGACACCTAGCTAGGGGTACTTTAAACAGTACTTACTAGACTTACTCTCTAATCCTATAAACTGCACCTTAGAATTAGCTACAGCTTACGCTTATGCTATGCAGCAGAAGGACTAAACAGTCTATGCTTTTGCAACCTACTTAGAGGTCTTAGAGGATTAACTTACCCCCTATACTAAAGAATAGAGGGTCTAACACTTATTCTCTAAGCTTTAGCTAGAATTACAAAGGGTAATTACTAATTACTATTAGGTACTAGCTACACGCAAAGACCTAGTAGCGTTAGGCTCTACACTTAAGCGCAACCTACGCTGTTTATTACTAACTTATATACCTAGCATACGCTATAAGGGTACCTAGAGGCACAAGGGACAAAAGCAAGGAGATAATGCCTCTACTAACAAAGGCCTACATAATAAGAGTAGCGTTACCTGCTTTAAGTGCAACAAGACTAGCTACTATGCTAACAAATGTTAAAGCAGTAACTCTAACTCTAACTCTAACCCTAACTAGATCCTAGTTTAAATTAACTAGACAGGAAAAGGCTAAGCCTTACTAGCTACCTAGGGACAGTAAGGCGTATCCTAGTATATATTTTACTAGGTATAAAGCGCACGTGTAACGCATCTAGGGAGGCAACGCTAGAATAATAATTACAGGTTATTCTTAATCCTTAGGCAGATATAAGCTTAATTAGCTAAAGGATTACTATAGAAATAGACCTGCTACCTATTAAGGAGGTAGAACTCCTGCGCCTAGGATAGATTAGCACGCAGTGCTAAAGCACGTACGCTGTATATACGCTATAGATACACTTAACTAATAATATAGGCATTAAGTGTTGTGTATCTACTACTGTATATAGAGTTAATAAGGAAGGAACTCCCTTACTGCTAGGGAACCCTTTCCTCTAACAAGAATACATCTATCTAGATTGTAGATTACAATCCTAGCGTTAGAGATACACTGCAGCTAGCATCTAGCTAGTTACTTCTATAGAGTTTAAAGAAGCTAACTCTAATCCCCTCCTTTTAGGAGTATTGCAAGCTACTAGCATTAATTTAGAATGCAATGCCTATATCTACAAAGCACATATAGCGCAGGAACTTTACATCCTAGACGCTTTAGCAGATTACGTTAATATATTAAGTTAAGAAGCTACTGCTACTCTACCTAGCTTTAAATCTTTAGACTATGCAATCCTACTTATAGAAGGGAAAGAACCTCTATATAGACTGCTCTATAACCTCTCTTTACGCAAGCTAAAGCTGCTATAGGAATACTTAGAACAAGCGCTAAGTAATAAGTAGATTAGGCACAGTATAAGTCCTGTAGGAGCACCTATACTTTTTATTCCTAAGAAAGATAGGACACTCTGCCTCTGTGTAGATTATAGAGGTCTTAATACTATTACTATAAAAGATTATTGCCTACTCCTACTAATTAGAGAGATACTAGACTACCTATTAGGCGCACGTTATTACACAACCCTAGACCTTTGCAACACCTATTATTAGCTAAGGATTAAAGCAGGGGATAAGTAGAAAACTACCTTTAGAACCTAATACAGTTATTTTAAGTACCTAGTAATACTATTTAGGCTAACTAATGCTCCCGCAAGCTTCTAGGCCTATATTAATAAGGCCCTAATTAAGCACTTAGACTATATCTATGTAGTTTACCTAGATAACATCCTTATCTATACAGGGAGTAATAATATTGCGCTTTACTAGCGCGCTATACGCTTAGTACTTTAGTCCCTACGTAAGGTAGAACTATTTATTAACTTATAGAAATGTATATTTATATTAGATATAGTATACTTCCTTAGTTTTATTATTAATACGCATAGTGTATACGCTAATCTAGCTTAAGTAAGCACTATTACCTAATAGCTGCAGCCTACTAACGTTAAAGAGTTGTAATCCTTTCTAGGGTTTACTAACTTCTATTAGCGTTTTGTTAAAGGATACGCTAGAGAAACAGCTCCTCTTACAGAATTATTAAAGAAAAACTAAGACTAGTAATAGAATAAAGCTACAAACTACTTATTTAAAGAGCTAAAGACCTACTTCTTAAGCGCGCCTATCTTGCGCTATTTTAACGCAGCGCTCCCTATCTAAGTAGAGACAGATACGTCTACATTTACTATATTAGGCATACTCTCCTAACTCTTTAAAGATAAGTAGTAGCACCTAGTTACCTTTACCTCTTAAAAGCTACAAGCTACTAAGCTAAATTATAAGGTCTATAACCTAGAGCTACTTGCTATAGTATATAGCTTTAAGTAGTAGAGGTATTACTTTAAAGGCATACAGCATACTATATAGGTGCTAAGTAACTATAATAACCTATGCAGTATACACGCTGTACAAAAGCTAAACCTGCAGCAAGCTAGATAGGCTATATACCTAGGGGCTTTTAATTTTAAGGTAGAACACTGTCTAGGTAAAACAAACCCTGCAGATAGCCCCTCTAGAAGGGCAGATTACAAACAGGAGAACCTATTACTAACCTAATTGTTACCTACCTTATAGAACAAATTGTTAGTGTGACAGAGCTTGCAGGACTATACTTAAGTAATTAATTAATTTAATCAGTGTCTATTTTTCTATGTAGAACGTGCTGCTTAAATATAAATAAAATGTGTAGGTTACGTGATCTCGCTTAACAAGCGTTTGGCTAGTATTAGGGCTGCTTAGAACTAGCGTTGCTAGGGTAGAGCAGCTTAACTAAATTAGCACGCTCTGTTAGAAAACGAGCTGCGTATGTGACTCTACGCGCTTAGTTACGCAATACACCCTCTAGTTAATCCTATATCAGGAATAACTGAACTAGGAGCGTGCCCTTAGTAATTGTAGGGCTCTAATCTTAGATTTTTATATTTCCCTAGATATCTAAGATTACCACGCGTCTGCAGCGTACTCTAGGTGCTCTTCCTTTTAAGAGACCTCTCTAACTTTTAGGCTGCTGTTGCGAGCAGTTTGTTGCTAGTTTAGGCGCTTGTTTTTAACAGCTAAATTTTCTAAGCCTGTAGCTAGCTATTAAGCTGCTTAGTTATAGTTAAGGTAAGCACTTCTTAGGTTAAGTATTTCTAGGTAGTGAGAGTAAGCGTGAGGACTATAATCCAGCAGCTTTACCTTTACTAACCTAGTTACTTCCTTATATAAGCGTCCTACCTGCTTAATTTCTCTGTTTCTCTAGTTATATCTATTAATATGCCTGTAAGTATACTAAATTGTTTTCTGCGCGCCTAAGCACTCTCTAGCTAATTGTTTCTAGCTTCTTAATTAGTTAAGAGCTTTATTGTTAGACGTTGTCTAACTAATCTCGCTATTAACGTTTTTCTAGCTCTTTTCTAGAGGTTTTGCTGACTTAGGTATAGAAACAGACTAAAACCTAGCGCTGCGCGCGCACTGCTGCTGCCTCTGCTGCCTAAGCTGCTGCCTAAGCTGGCTGGCTGCCAGCTGCCTACTTGCCCTTGCCTGCGCCCGCTCCCTCGCCCTTGCCTGAGCCTGAGCCTGTGGTTGCGGCTCTGCCTGCTCCTTTGGCGGTTGCTGCCGCTACTGCTGCTATGGCTGCCGCTACTGCTGCTGCCTACGCTGCTGCGCTGCCGCCGCCGCCTGTGCCTGCGCCTGCGCCCCCTGCCCCTGTCTCAGGCGCTCTAGTGCCTGGTGCGCACAGGTTGATACCCTGCGCGTACTGCGTGGACGCGCTGCTGGCGAGCAGCTTGGTCGCGCTGTGCGTTAACAACGCTGCTGCTAGCTGCTACAGTAAGCGCTGCTAGCGTTGTGCCTTCAGGCACTCCTGCTGCCTGCTGTATGTATTTTCTTTAAAAAAGAGCAGTTAAGTAGTAGACTAACAGCTTGTAGCCCCCGCCCTTAAGCCGCTTAGGCTTAAACTAGTAGAGGAGCTTGCTTCCTCTAGTAGAGTGACAACTTTAGTAAGTAACTTAGTTTTTAGTTAATAACAGTAGCTAATAAGCGTTTAGTAGGCTACTGACCTGCGCACTACCATCTAGGTGGTGAAGGGCCTGCTTGCAGATAGGTACGAATTTTAAGTACCTATTTGTAAGTAGGTTCTTTGAGATAAAACCTATAGGGAGGGGGTTGTCCTCTCTACCTATAGTTAATTTGTTTTTGTGAGCTCCTTAGCTGCTAGGCGTGCGCTTAAAAGAGCTGCTACTAGCAGTCTAGGGAGACTTATACCTATTTAGGGAGGGGTTGTCCTCCCTAGTAATTTAAAGATCTTCTCTTTCTCTATTAACCTGCTCTTTTTCTGTAACTAAGTCTTTCCTCTCTTAACTAATGCTCTGTAAGTTTAAATGCGACAGAAAGCGCTTATAAGCTTATCTAGGAAGCGCTTTTGTAAGGCTGTTAGCTAGCATCTTACTTGTTTTAAGGTAGGTTACTTAGAGGTTTCCCTTAGCGTACTCTTGTTTTAACTATATATTTTAGATATCTACATAGCGCAGCTAGGTAGTAAGCTGCTTGCTCTCTTTGACTACTAGTTAGATAGTTTGTTAGTTGTTACAGAAAATCTCCTACGGCACCCCTAAGTCTAGCTAAAGTTCTCCTAGGAATTGTTTTAGAGCTACTAACTCTTTAGCTACATGCTCTAAAGTAAGTAATTTAGCCTTAGTAGTAGAAGTAGTTACTGTTAACTGCTGTGCAGCTTTCTAGATAATTAGACTACTAAAGAGCTGCATAATATACCCCTAGGAAGATTAACAGGACTCTCTATTGTTGGCAAATAAGGCGTCTCTACATATAAGCAGATAACTGCCTTTGTAAGCGCTGTACCTTATACCTAGATGCTTTGTTCTATATAAATAAGCTAAAACCTAAGTAGCTGCCTTAAAGTAAGCAGCTCCTGGATTTGTTAAATAATGAGATAGCTAAGAGGCAGTATATGCCACATCTAGTTGAATTATAATTGCTGTATAGAGTATAGACCTAACTTGTTCTTGAAACGCTTTGACCTCTTGTTTTAAAGCTTCTCTGCTATATTTAAGCAGCTCCTCTGTAGGAAATAGGACTGCAGGGAAGGACCCCTTCTCTACTATCTTAAATTTTGTAGCGAGCTTGTTAATATAGGAGTTGTGCGCAAGAGTTATAGTACAAGCCTCTTAGTTTCTAATTATTTAAACGCCTAGAAACTATTTAGCAGCTCTATAGTCTTTAATTTAATACTTTTCTATTAACAAGCTTATTAGCTGTTTAGCAGCAGCTTGATTGTTGTTGTAATAGGCTAGGAGAATATTGTTAACATAGAAGAGTAGCACTATTTTCTGTTTAGGATTATAGAACAGGCATGGCTCTTCTTTTAATGCTGAGAGACTAAGCTTCTAGAGCGTACTGGAGAGCTCTCTATACTACAGGACTAGCGAATTGCGTAACCTGTATAGAGCTTGTAGTAGTAGAACAACTCGCTTAGGTTTCTTAAATCTATCTGGTAATTTATAGAGCACCTAAGGTTTGTCCTGGCAGCTTGTGTTTAGAAACGCGCTAGTTACGTTATACTAACAGAGCTCTAGGTTAAACTAGGCTGCGATTGCTATTACAGTATGAAACGAGCAAGCAGCGAGCGTTATAGCGTAGGTTAAGACGATTAAATCCTTTGCCTGTAGATCTCTGCGTACACAGATCCTTGCCTTACATTTAAGGAAGTAGCTATCCTAGTTAAATTTGTAGGTAAAGACCTATTTAAGCGGCAGGGGCCTTAATAAGGCGCTTAATTAGTTAATTTCTCTCTACGTTTCCTTCTTAATAAGCGTGTCTATCTCTTTTTAGCAGGCCTGGCAAAAAGAGCTCCTAGTAGGTAATAGAGTAGATCTTTCTATTTGTTTGGCAGTAGAGGGAGCTTGTCCCTGTGTAACTAGCGCTTGTTTTAAGCAACTAGTCTTTCCTTTTTTAGGGTTGAGGCAACGATTACCGCGTAGGCAGTAAGCAGCTCTCTTCTATCTATGCTATATTTGTTTGCATGTTTAAACAGTAGGTAGATAAGCTAGGCGTATCTGTGATTATTTATCAAGCTTATTACAGAGTACTAACCTGCTCTATTATTGTTAGTGGTAGGCTTGTTGCGCTTGCGGTTCTCTATCTAGCAGCTCTGTCTTGTAGGCGGGCCCTAGACTCTCTGCTAATACGCGTATCTCCTGCCTGCCTTATCTGCTTGCGTTAATCTTTAAGAAGGTATTAGAACAAGCAGCAAAGCAGGTCTTAGTAGATTATTAAGATCCTTACTATCTACTGGCTTGCTCTCTTCTTCTACAGTTAAGTGCACTTCCTATAAGCTACTAGTTAGATTATCCTCCTTATTAGGAGCTTCCTGCCTATACTTAACTGCTCTAGTTTAGGCGTTTAGTTAGGGAAAGTAAACCTGTTTCTTGGCGTTGTTCTGCACAGATCTCTAGCAGCTTGCTGGCTAAGCTTGCCGCGCGTGCAGTATCTATCCCAGGGGCTCCCTCTCTACTAGACTAGCCTTCTAGCAATTAAGGTTCTCCCTAAGTGTCACCCCTAAGCTAGTGCTTAGTGGACAAGCTGAGCGATAGGTCTCTTTGTTTAAGAGGGAGCTCTATTGCTTCTTCTACCTCTATTATCTTATTAGGTTTATGTAGAATTTCTACAACTACTTCTGCTTCTTAGACTATAAGGGCTAACAACTTATCTAATTTGTTGTAAAAGAGCTCCTTATTAAAGGTTACGTTGCGCGTTGTAATTACCTAGTTTAGTTTAGGGACCTATATCTAGTATATGTTAGAAGCTTAGTACCCTACTAAGTATCTAATATAACCCCTTAGAGTTACTTTAAAGCTTCTCTAATTACGCCTAGCTGCTTGTTCCCTGTTTAGGGATACGCTCTGCAGCTATAGGCGTATATCCTGCTCTAATTAGGTCTTAGATTAGCTGTTAGTGCTCTCACCTGCTTAGGTTTGTACCAGCAGAAATAGTAAGTAAACTAGCAATTAAGCTCTTTGTTTAGGCTCTGCAGCTTGTTTAAGTGAGTTAGACTTATGTTATAGAGCTATGTTGCTGCTGCTACAACCTCTAGCCAGAGCTTCTTAGGTAGGTTTGCACCGCTCCTTATTTTGATAGATTTGGTGATTATTTCCTGCCCTGCTCTTTCTGCTGCCCTGTTTAGCTTATGGGTATATAGAGGTATACGCTTAATATCTATTCCCTTATTAATCGCCTAGCGCTTATATTAGGAGCTCCCTTGCTATAGGAGAGTGGCAGTATTGTTGTCTTAACTTATCTTGCAGATACAGAGCTTGTACTAGGTACGTACCTAGCTTAAGAAACTTGTAAGTACCTGTAGTATCTCTACTTAAGTCTTCCTAGAAGTAAGTACGTAAAGAGCTTCCTACTATAGTACTCCTTAATTAAAAGTATCTATAATTCGCTACTCCTTCCTATAGGCATATCAAACAGATCCTAGCCAATTCTCTAAAAGGGTTTAGCAGGTTTTTCCTGTTTCTGTTAAGATATAACTTGCTTAGCGTAGGTTATTAAGCAGACCTTATAATCTTTTTAGAGCGTGCTGTTAATGTGTACGCCGCGCGCTCGTTTTACTAGTGCCTTTAGAGCTTCTAGGCCTAGATGTCCTGCTCTAGCGTGCCAGAGGTGTTTAGCAGAGCTTTGTAGGTAAGACTTATACAATTATTTTGTTACTGCGTTAAGGATTAGTAGGTAGTAGGATAGTAGCTTATATTTAAAGAAGGTAAGGTTGTAAGCGCGCTTGAGGGTAGCACATACAACGCTCCTATTTAGATTGTTAATGTACCCTACTTAGAGCGAGCTGTCTAGCCCTAAGTACTAAACTCCTTTCTCTTAGAGGCGTGCCTTAGAAATAATGTTAACGTAAAAACCTTCTACTACTACTACATCCTTAAGGAGCAGGTCTTCTATATACAGGCTGCGCTTTCTGTGTAACGCGTTTTTAAACAAACAAGCTCCTTGTCCTACTACTAGAAACGCTTGTGTGCCTGCCTCTACAGTGTTAGTAGAGTTAGCTGGGCGAAATAACCTAGGTACGAGCTGATCTGCGCTGTTAACTAAGTGTGTAGCTGCTCTATTATCCAAAATTGTACTCTCTAAGAGCAGATAAGCGTTGAAATCTATAAGGTTGTAAACCCTAGGTTTCTTAGCTAGGTTGCTTAGTTGCATCATTTTTAGATTAATTAGAGTGGCCTGTATATTGCTAGGAAACTTAACTTTAGGTAGGATACCTTTTGCTAGTAGAGCTGTTATTGCTAATAGAGCTTTTGGGGTCTAATTAAGCTGCTTAATTGCCTTCCTAGTATCTGTATACTCTTGGCTCTTGAGCCTCTAGAGAGTATCCTTGCGATGGCTTTTGCTTATGTAGATAGGCGGTGAGGAGCTCCCTCTAACTGCTGTCTCTAGGCGTTAGTAGTTGGTTAGTTTCTACTTATAAGTTTCTCCTTTTTGTTTACAAGGGCAGGAGTACCTACTTAAGCTCTTAGAGTTAGTAGCAGGAGCTTAAGTAGTATCTGTTTGGCTTCTAAACGTTGCAAATACTCCTAGGTTATCTTTCTCTGCTCTTATAGTGTGCTTATGCATCAAACTACTAAAGACCCTACTTACTTTGTCTAAGTTGAGTGAATTAAGCCCTAGGATACTATCCTAGATGATCCTTTGGTTCATAGTACAAGCCTAATCTAGGGCAATCCTATAACTTAAGGCATCTAAGAAATCCTGCACAGCGAGCGCCCTATTAACCTCTAGAAGCTTGTATAACTTAGCTCTTCTATAGAGGTATAACCACCTGTTGTACCAGTCTTATAGAGCAGCTCTTGACTGTTTAGCTGCTCTAAGATACTGTTGGTATTCTGCCCTGACCTAGTTCTAGGTGCTAACATCTGTTAGAGCGAGCTCCTCTTTTAGTGCTTGCACGAGCGATTGCAGCGTTGTAGTGTTATTAGTAACAAGCTTTACTATTACTAGTGAGAGGATTAATAGCGATACTGTTGTGTTAACCTAGTTCTAGATCTTCTAAAGGCGCTCTGCCTTAGCAGCCTACTTGCTTACTCTAATCTTGTATCTAAGGAGCTCCTTGTTATAGTTCTTAACGCTTGTTTAGCCTAGAGGCTTGTTAGGTTAGGTGCTCTAGCTTTAAGTAGATTAAGCCAGTAGTTAAGTAGGGAGTAAGCCTATAATAGGCAGTTTAGGCGCTCCTTTGTGCATGCCTAGGGCGTCTTTAGCGTCTAGATCTACTATATCCTATACGTTACAAAGCTTAGCGTGCTACGTGAGTTAGATGTACTAATTAGGCTAATTAGATCTTGTTTTAAGCTGATAGGGTCCTGTAGGGACACCTAAGAGAGCTTGCTTATTGTAGTTAACAAGCTCGCCTATAGTAGCGTTTAGTAGGGATGGAAAGATAATTAGGTAATTGGAGCAGTTAAGCTAAGTACAACAAGCTTGTTTGCTAAGTGCGCAGGGAGATCTACTGTGCTTAGGAAGCTAGGCTTATAACTGTAACAGAGCTTGCAGGACTATACTTAAGTAATTAATTAATTTAATTAGTGTCTATTTTTCTATGTAGAACATGCTGCTTAAATACAAATAAAATGTGTAGGTTACGTGATCTCGCTTAACAAGCGTTTGGCTAGTATTAGGGCCGCTTGGAACTAGCGTTGCTGGGGTAGAGCAGCTTAACTAAATTAGCACGCTCTGTTAGAAAACGAGCTGCGTATGTGACTCTACGCGCTTAGTTGCGCGACAGTTAGCAATAGATACAGCTAGTAGAGTAAGCAGATCTATAAACAAGCTAAGCTTGTTAGGTATATGTAAGACGCACGTTGCTATAGTTTGTAGAACTAGAAAGGTCCCTACTACTAGCGCTATAGAATATATGCTATACGTGCTACGCTTACTAGCTAGGGTACTAGTTAGTAGCAAACCTACAATAGTAGAGTCTTAATTACTTGTTAAAACCTTGTAATAACTATAACAAAGGGACGCCTTTACTTAGGGTTAGATTATAAGCTTAATAAGTAAGGATAGTACTTAAAGACGTAGCAGAGCGTAGGTATAGCGCTTAGACAAAAACAAAGTCCTAAGATACAATAGCAGAATATATGTTCTAGAGGAACTAGCTATTAGGTAAGAGATTTTGTTCTAGAACTATAACACGCGTATAGTAGGCTATTTTAGCGCACGTAGGACGCTTAAGCTAATTAAGAGAGCCTACTACTAGCTAACCCTTAGCTAAGACGTCTAGGAATACATAAGAACTTATACTATCTACTAAAGGAGCAAAGCTCTAAGGCATAGCAAGTATAAGATGCTATTACTGTTGCCTACACTAAAGGAAATCTTTAAAGAAGTTACACTAGACTTTATTACTAGCTTACCTCTAGCTAAGGATTCCTTAGGTTGCGCCTTTAATGCAATCCTTATAATTATATGCTGCTTCTCTAAGATAGCACTCTATCTACCTGCGTTAAAGACATAGGATGCAAAGCAGTTTACAGAAGCCTACTTTACACATGTTATACTTAAGTATAGGATACAAAAGGGTATTGTATTAGATAGGGAAACTATCTTTACCTCTATATTTTAGATAGAAATCTGCTACTAACTATAGGTAAAGCGCAGGCTTAGCACAGCCTTCTATCTGCAAACTAATAGGCAAACTAAACGCTAGAACTAAACGCTTAAGCAGTATCTTTAGATGTTTATCTTAGAGTCCTAAGAGAACTAGGTAAAGCTACTACTAACTGCACAGTTTGCTTATAACAACTTAGTGCACAAATCTACTAAAATAACTCTCTTCTATGCTGTATATAGTAAACACCTACTACTTACTAAGCCTCCTGCAGACAGTAGGCCTAAGGGGGAGGTACTAGATGCAGTTTAAAGGGTAAAGCAACTACACAGCGCACAAGCAACGCTAGTAGAGCACCTAGAAAAAGCATAAGAGTACTAAACCTAGTACTACAACAAGAAATATAAGAACAAAGTCTTCTACCTAAGGGACCTAGTGTTACTTAGCACTAAGAACATTAACCTAGTCTACTAACTAAGCAAGAAACTCTTAAGCAAATTTATTAGCCTATTCTAAGTTTAGGAAGCAATTAGAACGCAGGCATACTGCCTACTTCTACTACCCTTATACTAGATCTATAATGTTTTCTACATATTGTTATTAGAATAATAGAATCCTAGAGCTAAAGGAGAAGACAACACCTACCTACTAGAGGTAACCCTAGAAGGTAAGGAAGTATAGGAAGTAGAAAAGATTCTAGGGAAACGAACTAGAAGAGGCTAACTACAATACCTACTCTGCTAGAAGGGCTATAATAAAACTTAGGACATATAGACCCTAGCATTAGACTTTAAAGACATAGATAAGGCAATCTAAGAATATAAATTAGGTTAGAGATCTTTATAAACAAAGAGGACGTTAAGATTATCTTAAGCGCGCTGTTATCGCACATAGGGCGCAATTTAATTTATTAGCCTTAGGCCTACTATAATATAAAAGGGGAGAAGGACTTTTTGTAACTGCGTACTGCCTGCGCCCTAACCTTACGCTATTAGCGCCTAATTGCTAAACAGTAAACTACTTAGCTATTAACTCGCTATCTCTACTATTATTACTACTACTACCAGCACTATTACTACTACTATTACCACCACTATTACTACTACTATCACTACTACTATTACTACCACTATTACTACTAGCACCACTACTACTATCTCTACTATTATCACCAGCACTACTATTACCAGCTATAGAATTATTATTAGTATTATTATTATTATTACCACTACTACCACCCTAAGAAGAGGTTAGTATGCGCCCTAGACGCGTCAAAGGAGCAAACTTACTATGCAAGACACGTGCCCTACAAGCTGCTTAAGGGCAGACGCAATGCAGCGCTGCTCTACCAAGATTAGACCTAGGAACTAGGGAGAAGTTGTTAGCACCTAGGTAGCTATACCTATAGGCGTACTAGTGTAGGCTGCAATACAGCAGCAGCTAGACAGCTCTAAGTTAAATTAGTGCTAGCAACGCGCAAGTTAAACGCCTTAGGTAATCACATTAGTATTAGTATAAGAGGTAGCAGCAGTAGTAATAGCAGCATTGTAACGCTAGCGTAAATAGATAAGGTAATTTAAGTAGCTGTTAAGCGCAGCAGGCACCTACATAGATTAGCTAAGGCGTACCTACAGTGTGCTCCTGTCCGCCTTACCTTAGTGCAGCTACCTTAATTTCCCTTTACATAATATTTACAGTAGTAGTGCTTAGGCTTGTTATAATTCTTCTTCTAGTTAGTAATGTTCTGTGCGTAGTGCAGGCAGGTATTAACTGCAGCAACTTAGTCTACACGCTTGTTATTGTTACTAAACATGTAGGGAACAGCGCCTTAAAGGTAGGACTTCTTAATAAACTTAGGGTTAGGATAGTAAACTATAGTAGGAGTAAGGAGCGTGCAAGAAATGCGCGTAAAAGTATTATTATTATAGTGCTAAGGAAGAGCAAAGGGAAGAGGTTTTACTACCTACTAGGCTGCTAAGCTAAAAATCAGGCAACAGTGCGCATAGCAATACTTTTACCTTAAATTATAATAAATATAAGGCGTATCTGCAATAATTATAACACGTAGGTACTACGCACAAAGCACGCCTATAGGAAGCTCTAACTACCTACCTATAGACACTCTTTTTCCTCCCTTTAAGGCAAGGTTTTTATTAAGGCTATATAAGGTTACTACTAGGGACAGTAGCTAGAGGGAGAGGTTCTGTAACAACCTGCAATAGAATTGTTTAGTGTTGTAGTGTTCTAGAGCTATCCTTAGTTAGTATTAGTCTCGCCCTTAGCAAAGCTGCGCAAAACCTACGCTGCTTGCTATCTTTAGGAAAGACAAGTATTATTCTTGTTATTAATATACCTATAGCTATCCCTCTACTATCTATCCCTAGTGTAAAGCAAGTACTATTGCCTATAACTAGAACCTTACAGTTGCTATTAGGAGAGTAGTAGATAATACTAACATTAGGACTACAGCAATTTAGGAAATATATTAAATAATTAGACATAGAGGTGTTAACGTAGTATACTCTATGCTTACCTAAAGATATTACTAGGATTACATGTATGCTAAGGTTAAAACTACACTATCCTCTTGCCTAAAGTGCTAGTTTAGGACTAGTAAACAATTAAAGGATATACTAACTACAACATACTCCTACGCACTCTAGGAGTTAGTAGCAGCTAACGTTGTCTACATGCCTCTATACAGAGGCTATTAGTATATAGTTATTGCTAGAGAATATCTTAGCAGATAGGTAGAGGCCTAGCCACTCTACAATAACAAATTAGCTACTGTTGTAAAATTCCTGTACAAGGATATTATTTGCTAATAGAGCATAACAAGGAGGCTTATAGTTAATAGAGGACTAGACTTTGCTAATGTAGTAAAAAAGCTTGCAGTTACATACAGGATTTAGCAAATACAATCCTTAGCACATAACCCTTAGGCAATAGGGAAGGTTTAAGGAGGATATAAACTAATTATTAATACCCTTACTAAACTTTACAGACTATAGGTAGATAACCTTCTAATAGTACTGCTAGCAGATAGGGTCTCTATTTAATCTAACAGGTACTCTGCGTATTAATTAGTTACTAGACAGAACCTAGTTCTACCTATAGATTTAGCAATTCCTACCTAGCAGACATTGCTATACTAGCAGGTTTTAGATAGGTCTTAGTTACTAGCAATCTATACTATGTAATTAGACCTCTAGGACTAGTTTCTAAAGGACGCTGTTAGTGTTACTAAACAACTACAAGCATCTAAGAAAGAATACTAGGATAATAATTAGGAAATTAGGAAAGAAAGTATTAGCACTAGCGACCTAGTCTTATTATAGGATTTAGTTAGGGAGATTAATATGTTAAGAGATAGAAAGCTTGCCTGCAGGTAGCTTAGACTATACAAAGTCTTAGAAGAGAAAACAGTAATAGAGCGCAGCACCTTCCTACTAGAAGACTTAGATAGATTAAAGATACCTTACACTATTCTAGGCTAGAGACTTAAGAGATTTATTAAACAATAACTAGAAGATATTACAGAGGAGCACGTAGGTCTAATTAAGATCTAGGATAAAGAAGCCTAGAACAGATTGTATATAGACCTAGTTAGGGATGTTAGGAAAGATAATATCTTAGTACTAGACTGCACTATTAGCAGTTACTAAGAGGTTGTAATACAACTAAGGAAACTTACAACATATAAGAAGGCGTAATATAAACAATACAACAGTAACTCTAGCAGAGACTCTAATATAAGCTAAGTACTGCATCGCTTAGCTTAACAAAGCAGGGGGAGGGGAGACTTAGTCTCTAACTATAAAAATGTCTTAATAAGACAACTAACAAGGCAGGGAAATAGTAAAACCCTAGAGTTTGCCTATATAGCTATTAAAGAACAAGCAGCAGTGCTAGTAAAAAATCTAACTAACTAGAAGCTAGCAAGTTACACCTAATAGCTTTCTATTAGCTGCGTAGCTGTTAAGCAAAAAACGCTAGCGCGAACTTTACCCTGCTGCTGCAATCCTACTGCAATTAAGTAGCAAAACAGCAGTAAGAAGAATAGATGCTTAATATAGCTACAAGTAATAGCTTGCTACTTTTACTCTGCTACTCTAACACTCCTTTACCCTACTACACACAATAAAAACTTAAAAATTTAATTTAATTAAGCAACCTAGCTCTGTTACTACACTTATACTATAGCCTTAGACTCCTAAGCCCTAGTAATAGCTAGCTAAGAGTAACTAGGCTCTGCCTATATGTTATAGCTAGCTGCTCTTTAAGCTATTGCCTCTAACAACATAACGTCTGTCTATAGTATTAGTATGCTATACCTTAACAACATCTTAATAGGCAAGTTTATTACACAGCTAACCTAGGGTAACCTAGTTTAACAAAGACACGCACTAGACTCTTAGATAGCAGCTGCTATATTAGAGTTTAACAAAGCTACTACAATAATACACCTTGTATTATTAGTTGTAGAGCAGACACTAAACCTAATTACATAATACAGAGGGGCTGCACAGTTTAAGAGTAAATACCCTGCTATTGCTACAGCTATAAATTACAACTAAAAGAGAATATAGGAGTTAAGTAGCGCGTTAACACGCATTAAATTGCTGCCTAGAGGAAAGACACTTATAAGTAACATTATTGCGCCTTATAGCCCTGCCTCTAGCATAGAGCACAGTTGCTTAACTAACATTGCATACTGCACAGCAAGACTAGGTACTATATACCTAGCTAAGTTTATTAACTCTACTATGTACTAAAGACTTTACATACCCTGTTGCAAGCAAGATAAGTACATTAACTCCTTAGACTAGGGCATAGCTTGCAAGGGAATATAGCTGTTTAAACAAGATATTTAGTCCTTTATAGGTAACTCTAAAAACAACAGCTACCCTCTCCTTAATCTCCTTAGAGGCATTTTAGATTTACCTAACCTATACACTAATACAAAGAAATACACAGTTCACCTTATAGACAGTAGTAACAGCTAACAAAAGTTCTAGCAAGCTGCTCTTTAGCACTAGAAGACTATGCCCCTAGTAAGAATATTTAACTTAGAAGGAAAACTAACTTACTATCTAGTTATAGAACAAATAACACAGGAGTAGACTACAGCTAGTAGGCTTACAAAACACAGTAACAGAATGCTTCTGCCTGTTAACTCTATCTTTAGAGATACACCTTCTAGACTTAGGACAATTAGCCTAAGCCTAGGACTAGGGCGAGTATTAATACTAGCAGAAGGGGCATCTGTAGTGCAAACTGCTAGCAGCTCTAGCTAACTACTAGAGGGGTCTTCCCTTACTCTATTAAGACTAATAAGAGTGCAATTAGGTGTTACTACTCACATTTAAAACACTAGAACAACTAGTAAAGGGACCCTTAAGAGTGCCTAAGAGGAAGAGGACAACTTACTTACTAACCTTAACCCTAGAGAGGTTAACAGGTTAGCCTTAGAGCTTAGAGTTAGACACACACGCTAGCAGGAAGAAGTAGCTAGCAAACTTGTTTGCTACAGAGAAGGAACTGTCTCTATTACTAATGTAACAGCTGTCCCTAACAACAAACAATACTAGGAGCAATTAACTATTTATAGCACTAGATTCTGCTCTCTTAAGGATGTTAGTAGTAAGAGAGCTATCTTCCCTACTAATAATAAAGCTTAATCTGCTTAAGAGGATAAGTCTATTAGTCCTAAGGCTATGCAGGAGGTTAAAGGCTCTAAGAGCTGTCTATGTGCAAACCCTAAGTTAGCTCTTGTTATACTGTGCAAAAAGCATAGTAGAGGAACTCTTAAGGACGCAGATAAGATAAAGCTGCTCTGTATATAGGTCTAAGAGTGTTGTACTAAATTAGAACCTAAGAGCTAAAGGATAAAGGGTTCTATAATAGCTTACTATAAGGTTAGTAAACATAGAGTATGCTTCTTTTACTTAAAATATATTGCTAGATAACTAGGCCTTCTAGTCTAATTAATGCTAAGGTATACTGCTGTTAACATGCTTATAATGCTATACCTATACGCTTACAAATAGGGAATGTAGCACAGCAACGTACGAACCTGCATACTGTTCTAGAATTACCTTAGAGGCCTAGGCACTCTTAACAGCCTTTAATCCTACTATTATTAACTAAACAGCACTAGTCTTAAGGTAGACTAGGACGCGTTTATTAACAGACATTCTACTCTCTTTCTATAACAAACAGTAAACACGTTTAAGGTAGAAGGAACTGTTGTAGCTAACTGCTTCTAAGAGAGGTTTAGAGATAAAGAGCTTTAGGAAATTATAAATAATTGCTTTAACATATACAACTAGCACACCTATACTATTAATAGATATAGTAACCTTAGATAGTGCAGGACAATGTACTACTTAGTAGTCTAGTAACTTATTTAAGGGGATGTAGGTTACTAGCTTCTGTATGTCTTACTTTGTCGCTAGACTAACCTTATCTCTTACCCCTACTATACAAAGTACACTAGCCCTAGTAACTAAACAGCGTTTAAACACGTAGATCTTAACCTAGCTAATGCTTACGCAAACAGTAGGGGTATATAAATAATCTAGGGCTTAGTGTCTTTTAATAACAAAGATAAGGAGAACTATACTATTGCTCTTGCTAGGTTCTATAACTATGTAGGCAAATACCTTAAATAGCGATAGAAGAGGGGTATAGATAAGAAGAATAGATACATTAAGGGTTAGAAGGATAACTAGGACTACCTAAAGGAAATTAAAGACAAGCTTAGTTGTAAATAGAAGAAGTATCTATATAAGGTAGGGCAAGTACAAATCTCTAACCTGCTGCTCCCTTATAGATCTACTAGACTAGCTACAAAATAACAACGCACTGCTCTTCCTTGGTTTGTGCTAGTAACAGAAGACTACAGCACTATAGAGGTTCTAGAGATAGGTAGCTATGCAGAAATTACTACATCTTACTAGGCACTATAAGCAGGTCTGTTATCTCCTTTAGGACACGCTAACTAATATAGAGGAGTGCTGTATGCCTTTCCTAGGGATATTCTACTAGAGTTTACGTTATAGATCTTAAAAGCAATTTACTACTAGGCTTGCTATAACTTAGTCCCTGTACTAGACAAAATAGACAAAATACTAAACTAAATAGATTTAAAGTAGTTACTAGCTTATATAAGATAGACTTGTGCTAGTAACATTTCTATAGTTAAGAAGCACTAGGAATAGGTTAAGACAGCTGAGATAAGAGCATACAAGGAGGATGTTAACTTAGATATCCCTAACTAGTTGTATTTTACAGGATTATCACATCTAGCTAAGTTCTTAGATAGTGCTAAAAAGTAGGATAGAGAACATAGCAGGGATTTAGCATTGTCTAAGATGTTCTCTAAGATAAATATGCAATCTAACTCTCTAACTAGATAGGATGTAGCTAGGGTAGACGCTAGTTTATTATTAGATAAGCACTATCTATTACTAACTCTAAAGACCTTAAAGGTAACAAGGTTAATAGTTGTTACTAGATTATCTAGTTTAGCAGGAACTGCTGCTGTTAGCTAATACAACACTTGTTCTACTTGCTAAGATGTTAGTGCTTAGTTAACTACCTAGTTAAGTAGTTAACTAAAGAAGGACAAGGGCAAGGGACAGATAAAGGAGTAGAGGAAGTTGTTTCTTTTGTTTGTTTCTTTTGTTTATTCCTTTTCTCTTTTGATTTAACACTCTACTCTTGCTTATTTTCCTATGTAACACTTTACTTACTAGCCTCTCCTCTGTAAGCATAAGGGGGCCGTGCTATTAAGGTGGGGGAGGTTTGTGCTAGTGCACAGAGTAACTGCCTTAGCAGTTACTTAGGATGCTAAGGCTAGTAAGTAGCGCTAGTATATAAAGGGATAACAGGAAGTTTAGACAAAGCCTCCTAGACTATTATATACTACTACAAAGAAATAAAGTTTATATCTTATCTGCGTAACCTGTATCTGTGGTTTTTTGCCCAGCAATGTAGCTCCTCCGTCCTCTACATACTAACGGGTTAAGCACTTCTTACTAGAATAGTATAAGTAAGCTTAAGTACGATAAGGCCTGCTAGATGTCCTATAAGCATAACCTTAAGCGCTTTAACATTGCTCTTAGTACTATTAGTATAAAGGCCTCTACTAACGCTATTATTAATAAGGTAGTTAAAGACTACTTTAATGTAAGGTTCTAGTTATAGGCAATAGTACTTGCTTTACACTAGGGATAGATAGTAGAGAGATAGCTATAGGTATATTTAATAACAAGAATAATACTTATCCCCCTAAAGATAACAAGCAGCGCAGGTTTTGTGCAGCTTTGCTAAGGACAAGACTAATACCAACTAAGGATAGCTCTAGAACGCTACAACACTAAACAGTTCTATTGCAGGTTGTTACATTTAAGAAGAATAGCGCAGCTGTAAATGCTAAGAAGCGTTAGTACTATTATAGTACTAAGATCCCCTCTACAGTAGACGCCCCTGCAGCCCCCTTCTAGAGGTTGTTATCTTTGCCTACTAAGCTATACACCCCCTCTAGGCGTAGTAGCTCCTATTGCCTTAGCAACAAGTATAATAAGGATAATAGGACCTTCTAAGTAGTTTTTAGGTAGCCCTATAATCTAGCTATAAAGGTTAGTTACAGTAGGTAGTAATTTATAGTAGTTAATAAACTCTATTACTTTTCCTATAACTATTTCTATTATAACTGCTATCCTTAGACAGTGTCTAGTTTCCCTTTAGTTCAGGGTTAGAGAGGCATTAGGTCTGTTTGCAGTACACGCCTTATATTGTTATAAGCGATTCTGGCTATACCCCTGTAGGTAGCTCCTATAGAGTAGCCTAGGGTAGCCTACGTGTAATCTATGCCTTATATTGTTATAAGCAATTCTAGCTATATTCCTATAGGTAGCTTCTGTAGTCTTCCTCTCTTCTGCCTTTATAGAGGAGGTACCTAGCTTAGTAGAGTTGTAGTGCTCTGTTTAATACTCTTATAGTAGTCCTCTAGAATCTTATTGCAATAATTAAGATTAGTAAGTAGTTCCTAGGTAGAGTTTGCATTTGTCTACCTAAGCTATTTTATAAGGTACTCTTGTCTATAGGCAGATATATTGCAATAATTAAGGATGCCTTTAACTTTGTACTAGTCTACAGCTAGTACTTTGCTGTTTGCTATCCCTATAGGGCCTAGTTAGAACCTAGTGCTAGCAGGTAGTATTATCTAAGGTTTAAGTAAAGATACATTAAACACTAGGTAGATCCTGCTTATTAATAGTAGTAACTTTAATTTATATACTAGTTTCCCTATTTTCCTTATAACTATAAATAGTCCTAGGTACCTTATATTAAACTTCTTTAAAGGATAATTTATAGCTAGATTCTTTGCTTAGAGAATTACTTTGTTGCCTATAGTAAAGTGCTTCTCTATTTGCTTAGTGTTGTACTAGCGCGTTATACCTTTCTAAGCATACTCTAGGCTTTCCTTTGCTATAGCCTATATCTTATGCTACTACTCTAGGCAGCTAGCAACTTGCTAGCATAGCTCTAGGGCTGCTGCGTCCTTTCCCTATACCTGTAGTAGTTGCCTTAGCTAGTGCTTATTAGGTACTCTGTTAAATCCCTTTAGGTTAGTCCTGTAGGCAACTTTAATAGGTAATTCCCTATATATAGAGTAATACTTAGAGTTGTAGGTATACTCTGCGTATAGTAATAGGTCTACCTAGTTATCCTAATTGTAGTTTATATATATACGTAGGTATATTTCTAACTCCTAGTTTAGGCGTTTAGTTTAGCTGTTAGTTTAGGGATAGAATATAGTACTTAGCTAGTAGTCTATTTTAAGGTAGTAGCATATATTAGACTAGAATTAGCTAGTAAATACAGATCCCCTGTCTAACAGTAGGGTGTTAGGAGGACTGTGTTTTAGGAAGTACTATTTTAAGAGTAGCTTAGCTACGCGCTAGGCTGTTATTATTTTAGTAATAGGTATGTACTAGACAAACTTACTAAATTAGTCTACTAACACTAGAATTAAGTTAAACTTATTCCTATAATTATCCCTTAACTTAGGTAAGTCTATTACAAAGTTAAGTAAGTAGTGCTACTAGGCTATATTAGGTACTAGCAGTAGCATAAGTAGTCTCTATAGTTTATACTAATAGATCTTATTTAACTAACACGCTAGGTACTTATAGATGTACTTATGTACGTCTTTAGTTAACTATAGCTAATAGTACTTTTGTTTTAACACTTAAGTAGTTTTCTTAGTTCTATAATAGCCTCCTATAGGGTTATTATAGTTCTTTAATAGGATTGTTTAGTAGAGCGTTCTGTTATTAGGAATCTACACTTTCCTACTCCTGCGTAGGACTCTATTTAGGTTAGATTCCTAGTGTAGTTAGCCCTTAGCTGCTCTACCCTCCTTCTAACGCATTAGCAACTTATAAGTAGTATAGGCCTTATTACGCTCCTAAGTCTGCCTAATATAATTAATAAGGTAGTCTAGGGTTACTAGTACATATGTAGTTTTATCTTACGCAGCTTTGTTTATAAGATATGTAGAAGAGCTAATTACTCTACCTAGGCTACAAAGGAGAGCCCTTAGGATATTTCTCTTAGTCTTCCCTAAGCTTTAGATTAATTAGTTTAACCCTAGCTATAGCTTATAGAAGGGTAGTTAAGAGCTATAGGGGACGTATCCCTATAACTAACGTATTAGCAGAATTCTATAGGGGCAGTCTTAGAGGTTCTTATAGCGCCTATTATTGCCTCCTTATAGTCGCCTACACTATACACTGCCTGTTTAGTATTGTAAGCCCTAGATGCCTAGAGAGTCTAGATCTAAAGCTTCTGTTAGAGGGTAGGTAGCATTACGTTATAGAGTGCTTAACCTTCTCTAATTATAAGTCCCTGCGCGTAATCTAGACGCCTTAATAGGCTATTAGCTACGTTCTTAGGTCCTAGCTTATATTTAACTTTAAAGTTAAACCTTGCTAACTCTTCTGCCTAGTAAGCTTACTTAGGTAAGAGTTCCTTTGTTATTATAAAGTACCTTAGGTTGTTATAATTAGAGAGTACCTAGATTATTAACAGAGTGTATTTAAGGTAGTATTACTACTGCCTAAATGCTTTAATAATTGCTAATAGTTCCTTATTATAAGTGTGCTATTAGGTAGATAGACTCTAAAACTTCTAACTCTAGAATGCTACTAGTTTCTAGTAGCATTCTGTTGCTAGTTTAGTTGTCTAGGGCTGCAGCAAGATAGCAGCTATTGCAAAGTCTAAGGCGTTAGTAACTACTATAATTAGTTTAGTTAGGTTAAAGTATTAAAGTATAGGTGCCTCTATAAACTTCTTCTAAATTGTATAGAAGGCCTAGCGTACCTCTTTAGGCTAACTCTATAGTTTGTACTATTTTATTAGTCCCTTACAGCTTTTTGCTAGTCTCTTCCCCCTTCTTTAGATTAGAACCCTAAGGGGCTAATGCTAGGTTCTAGGCAGCTATTATGTAGTCTACTAGCAGGCGTATAATACTAGAATAGTTATAGATAAACTGCTAGTAGAAGTTTGCAAAGCCTAGGAACTGCTAGATATCCTTAAAACCTCTAGGTTTAGGCTACTCTTGTATAGTTTGTATACGCGTTAGGTCTATAATAACACCCCTAGGGGTTACTATAAAGCCTAGAAACTTAACTAATTTAGTTAAGAATTTGTATTTGCTTGCCTTGCAAAATAGACCCTATTTAATAAGGTAGTCTAAGACCTCCTTAACGTAAGTATTGTAATCCTCCTTATATTTAGAGTAGATTAGGATATTGTCTAGGTAGACTACGCAAGTGTAGTCTAATAGACTACTAAGGGCTCTGTAAATATAGGACTAGAACGTTACTAGGGCGTTTACTAGTCTAAATAGCATTACTAGGTACTTAAAGTGCCTATACTAGGTTTTAAATGCAGTTTTCTACTTATTACCTTCCTTAATCTAGAGCCTGTAGTAGGCATTGCGTAGATCTAGCTTTAAGAAGATTGCTATATTTAAGAGTTAATCTAACATCTTACTAACAAGTAGGATAGGATAGTAGTTCTTAACTATAACTTTATTTAGGCCCTAGTAGTCTACGCAGAGCTGTAAGGTACTGTCTGCTTTAGGTATAAACAGGATTAGTGCCCCTATAGGTAACTTACTAGGACAGATCTAGCTTTTCTCCTATACTATGTTAAGGTATTCCTAAAGGATATCTAGCTTACGTTGTAACAGGTTGTAGATTAGGAGGTTTAGTATACGTGCTCCCTCCTTAATCTTAATTATGTAGTTATACTCCTTATATAGGCAGAGTACGCTAGTCTAATATTTGCTAAAGGTAAGCTACTTGTAGTATAGTTTCTTAGGAACAAATTTTAGCTCTTCTAGATCTAGCTTGTCTTTATTAGGTAGTATACATAGGGTATCCTTATCTAACTTATAGTTAGGGAGGATATAGGCAGTACCTAGAGGTAGTTTAGCCTAACTAGGGTTCCCTTTATGTATGCTTGCTACTATCTATTAGCTAGCTTCCTAAGGTAGCTACGCTAGGTCTAGGTACTAAGACATATAGTGCTTAAGATGCTTAATTATATTAATTATCTTATTCCTTAGCTAGAGGATTCTACGTTTTATAAAATATTCTTTATTAGCAACTATATTACTATTAGGACCTAAGGGCTAGTTGTGCCTAGCCTTATCCTAACGCAGTTCCTGTAGGAACGCGTCTTTAGTCCCCTAGGGTACTTAGTACGCTAGGTTTCCTAGGTAGAGCAAGTACGCTTGCTTACCTAGTTGCATATCTTTAAAGAGGGTTTTAGCCTTGCAGACCTACACTTGTTCTGTATTATTGTTAAACTAGCTGTACTTACCTATAGAGAATTAGATATAGAGGTCTACTTCTACAAGCTATAGGTAACCTAGGATAAGGTTATAGCTAATAAAGTTAGCAGACTAGAAGACTTTAGGTCCTATAATTTTAATAGTACTATTGCTATCTAGGTAGTCTATAGTAAGATTATAGGGTCTTTAAATATTTAGCTAGTTATTATCTAGGAATAACGCTATAGGCTTCTAATAGAATAGTGTATATTCTTAATTTAGTTAGTTAACAACTGCTTAACTTATAAGGTTAATTTTAGCCCTAGAGTTGTAGAGGCCTTAGAGCTGTACTAGGGCATTGTTATGTCTATATAGGCCTACTATAACTGCAATGTAGGTTTATTTTCCCTAGGTTTCTAGCCCTAGCTATAGTTAGGAAAGGTTAGCAACTAGGGCTTTGCGTTTCCCTTGTCTAGCATTAGTTTAGACTTATTACCCCCTTAGGTGCTATATAACTTATTACCTTAGGATTTCCTATAAGTGTTCTAGTAGTCTTAGTCCTTAGGTACTGCTAGTTATTGTAGCCCTTTAGTTAGTCTTCTACTAGAGCGCTCTTAGATTAGTCCTAGGAGTAGAGTAGATCTTTATTGCGCCTTTTTAGTTTGTTACGTAGTAGTAAATAGGCAGGGCGTTTTAGCCTATTAAGACTTTATAGGTTTGCTACTACGCTAAATTTCGCGCTAGAAGGCTAGTAGAGTCTTTACCTATATAAATGTAATTTTAAACTTATAGTCTTTACTGCTGTTGTTAAATTTAAAGAAGCTCTAAGGTAGGAAGGACTCTTAACAGTTAAGCTTTATTAGAAAGGCATTAATAGAGTCTCCCTCTTACTATTCTATGTTAAATAGTTTAGAGAAGTTCTTATATTTAGTTAGGACAGGGTCCTATACTAGTTTCTCCTCCTCTACGCAGAGGTTAGCCTAGGTTTAGATTAATCCCTTGTTAATACAGGACTAGATAAGTTCCTAATAGATGCTATACTAGATAGTTCCTATAGCCTAGTACGTCTAAGTAATTAAGTTGTTAAGCACCTAGGCATACTAAAAAGTAGTGTTAATATCCTTAGCCTACTAGTCTACCTGCTAGGGCGTTAGGGCATAGTTTTCTACACCTAGTTTAGGTTTTAGTTAGATGTTGTTTAACACTCTTATAATTTTACTAGCTTTGTTAAAAGCTAGGTAGTATATTACTAACGTTGTTCTGCTGTATACTAGGGCTTGTACCTATATAGCCTAATTAAATTGCTTTTGTTAGATGCTAAGCTCTACTTCTAATGCCCTACTAAGCTTAGCTGCGTTAAGGGCAAGGAGAGCTTGTTATACTAGATTTTAGTACCCTATTATAGGAGTTAGTTCTCCTACAGGCACCTAGTTTGCTCCTATAGTAGCTGCCTAAGTCGCTGTATCTACTAGAGTTGCATTCTGCTGCAATAGGGTAGGCGTTACTGTAGATTCTACTAGAGTACCGCCTTATAGGCTTAGGACTTTAGCAGGAGTGTAACAGAGCTAGCCTAGTTTAATACTAGGGCTTAGCTAACAAGAGTTTTCCTCTAGCTCTGTTATTATGTTACAGAGGACGCGTTTTCCTCTAGCTATTTTAGTAGGGTTAAAAAAATTTAACTACTACTCTAAATTAACTATCTGTTCTAAGAAGGAGTATAAAGGATTTAAATTGTAAGGGCACTATAGGCAGGCAATTAGAGATAGGAAAAATAGTAGATAGATAGATAGATATAAGACAAATCCTTAGGGTGTAAGCCCTAAGGCGTTTAGGAGGGTTATATACATGTAGTCTGTAGGTCTCCTGCCTAGCCCTAAGGTTGTCCTAGGGTCTAGCTAGTAGCCCTTAGGAGGAATACCTATAACAATTACTAAAGATAAGATAAGTTTTAAGGCTAAAAAGATAAGATAATTAATCTACTATATCTGTAACAACCTGCGATAGAATTGTTTAGTGTTGTAGTGTTCTAGAGCTATCCTTAGTTAGTATTAGTCTCGCCCTTAGTAAAGCTGCGTAAAACCTGCGCTGCTTGCTATCTTTAGAAGAGATAAGTATTATTCTTATTATTAAATATACCTATAGCTATCCCTCTACTATCTATCCCTAGTATAAAGCAAGTACTATTACCTATAACTAGAACCTTATATAATAATACTTTGTTAATCTAATAGTCTAGGGATAGCTCTAACTACTTAAATAAACAGTTAGAGGACACCTACAAGAGAGACTTAACTACTTTTATCTTAAACCTAGTAGAAGGATAACTCTAGTAGTGTTTCTTTAATTAATAAAGAGATTTTAACCCCTATAATAAGCGTACCTCTAACGCTTTAAGAGCGCATTTAAGCTGCTAAACGCTAACATAATAAGCTTTAGGCCTTGTAGCGCCTACACTTACTTAAAGCTAAGATTGCACAACTAGAGGGTATAGGGAACTACACTACCTTAAGTATAGTAGAGACTATTAAGGAGACCTTAAGGGCTAGTACGCATAAGCAGGACGCATCTATAATGCTTACACCTTAACCTATAAAGCGCGCACTTAAACCTAAAGACCTAGCTAAATATAGGGGAAAGAATCTTAAAGAACATTGCAAGTTCTTCTACTCCTGCAAGATAGCCTTCTAACTGTTACTACAAGAGTTTAGCAACCCTAAAGATAGGATACTCTAGGTAATACAGTACCTGTTAGGGGACCTAAGGGAGCTTTAGTACACGCACTTTAAGCACACGTTTAGAGTATAAGAAGAGACACCTAGCTAGGGGTACTTTAAATAGTACTTACTAGACTTACTCTCTAATCCTATAAACTATACCTTAGAATTAGCTATAGCTTACGCTAATACTATATAGTAGAAGGACTAAATAGTCTGTGCTTTTATAACCTACTTAGAGGTCTTAGAGGATTAACTTACCCTCTATACTAAAGAATAAAGAGTCTAACACTTATTCTCTAAGCTTTAGCTAGAATTACAAAGGGCAATTACTAATTACTATTAGGTACTAGCTACACGCAAAGACCTAGTAGCGTTAGGCTCTACACTTAAGCGCAACCTACGCTATTTATTACTAACTTACATACCTAGCACACGCTATAAGGGTACCTAGAGGTATAAGGGGCAAAAGTAAGGAGATAATACCTCTACTAATAAAGGCCTATATAACAAGAGTAACGTTACCTGCTTTAAGTGTAATAAGACTAGCTACTATGCTAATAAATGTTAAAGTAGTAACTCTAACTCTAACTCTAACTCTAACTAGATCCTAGTTTAAATTAACTAGATAGGAAAAGGCTAAGCCTTACTAGCTACCTAAGGATAGTAAGGCGCATCCTAGTATATATTTTACTAGGTATAAAGCGCATATATAACGCATCTAGAGAGGCTACACTAGAACAACAATTATAGGTTATTCTTAATCCTTAGGCAGATATAAGCTTAATTAGCTAAAGGATTACTATAGAAATAGACCTACTACCTATTAAGGAGGTAGAACTCCTACACCTAGGATAGATTAGTACATAGCAACAAAGCATATACGCTGCATATGCGCTATAGGTATACTTAACTAATAATATAGAAGTAGAGTGTTGCGTGCGCACTACTATATATAGAGTTAATAAGGAAGGGGTCCCCTACTCCTTAGAAACCCCTTCCTCTAATAAGAATATATCTATCTAGATTATAGATTACAATCCTAATGTTAGGAGTACATAGAAGCTAAAATTTAGCTTATTACTTCTACTAAACTTAATAAAGCTAACCCTAACCCTCTACTTTTAGGAGTCCTCTAAGCTACTAGTATTAATTTAGAATGTAATGCTTTTATCTATAAAGCACATATAGCGCAGAAGCTTTATATTCTAGACACTTTAGTAGATTATACTAACGTATTTAGTAAAGAAGCTGCTACTACTCTACCTAGCTTTAAATCCTTATATTACGTAATTCTACTTATAGAAGGAAAGGAACCCCCTATAGACTACTCTATAACCTTTCTGCATATAAGCTAAAGCTGCTACGTGAATACTTAGAGTAAGCGCTAAGTAATAGATAGATTTAACATAGCACTAGCCCTATAGGAGCACCTATACTATTTGTCCCTAAGAAAGATAGGATACTCTGCCTCTGTGTAGACTATTAAGGCCTAAACGCTATTACTATAAAAGATTGTTACCTACTCCTACTTATTAGGGAGATACTAGATTGCCTATTAGGCGCATGTTACTATATAACTCTAGACCTTTATAACGCCTATTATTAGCTAAGGATTAAAGTAGGAGATAAGTAGAAAACTGCCTTTAGGACCTAATATAGTTACTTTAAGTACTTAGTAATGCTATTTAGGCTAACTAATGCTCCTACAAGCTTCTAGGCCTATATTAATAAGGCCCTAATTAAACACTTAGACTATATCTATATAGTTTACCTAGATAATATCCTTATCTATATAGGGAGCAATAATATTACGCTCTACTAGCGCGCTGTACGCTTAGTACTTTAGTCCCTATATAAAGTAGAACTATATATTAACTTATAGAAATATATATTTATATTAGATATAGTATACTTCCTTAGTTTTATTATTAACACGTGTAGTGTATGCGCTAATCTAGCTTAGGTAAGCACTATTACTAAATAGCTATAGCCTACTAATATTAAGGAGCTGTAATCCTTCCTAGGCTTTATAAACTTCTATTAACGCTTTATTAAGGGATACGCTAGAGAGATAGCTCCTCTTACAGATTTATTAAAGAAGAACTAAGACTTCTAATAGAATAAAGCTATAAACTACTTATTTAAAGAGCTAAAGACCTACTTCTTAAGTGCGCCTATCCTGCGCTATTTTAATACAGCCCTCCTAATCTAAGTAGAGACAGATGCGTCTATATTTGCTATATTAGGTATACTCTCTTAACTCTTTAAAGATAAGTAGTAGCACCTAGTTACCTTTACCTCTTAAAAGCTACAAGCTACTAAGCTAAATTATAAGGTCTATAACCTAGAGCTACTTGCTATAGTATATAGCTTTAAGTAGTAGAGGTATTACCTTAAAGGTATACAGCACACTATATAGGTGCTAAGTAACTATAATAACCTATGCGGTATACACGCTGCACAAAAGCTAAACCTGCAGCAAGCTAGATAGGCTATATACCTAGGGGCTTTTGATTTTAAGGTAGAACACTATCTAGGCAAAACAAACCCTGTAGATAGCCCCTCTAGAAGGGTAGATTACAAACAGGAGAACCTGTTACTAACCTAATTATTGCCTACCTTATAGAACAAATTGTTAGTAATAGATATAGCTAGTAGAGCAAGTAGATCTATAAATAAGCTAAGCTTATTAGGCACGTGTAAGACGCACGTTGCTATAGTTTATAGAACTAGGAAGGTCCCTACTACTAGCGCTATAGAATATATGCTATACGTGCTACGCTTACTAGCTAGGGTACTAGTTAGTAGCAAACCTATAATAGTAGAGTCTTAATTACTTATTAAAACCTTGCACTAACTATAATAAAGAGACGCCTTTACTTAGAGTTAGATTATAAGTTTAATAAGTAAGGATAGTACTTAAAGACGTAGTAGAGCGTAGGTATAGCGCTTAGATAAAAATAAAGTCCTAAGATATAATAGCTAAATATATATTCTAGAGGAACTAGCTATTAGGTAAGAGATTTTGTTCTAGAACTATAATATACGTATAGCAGGCTATTTTAGCGCACGTAGGATACTTAAGCTAATTAGGAGAACCTACTACTAGCTAACCCTTAGTTAAGACGTCTAGGAATATATAAGAACTTATACTATCTACTAAAGGAGTAAAGCTCTAAGGCATAGCAAGTATAGAACGCTATTACTATTACCTATACTAAAGGAAATCTTTAAAGAAGTTATACTAGACTTTATTACTAGCTTACCCCTAGCTAAGGATTCCTTAGGTTGCGCCTTTAATATAATCCTTATAATTATATACTACTTCTCTAAGATAGCACTCTATCTACCTGCGTTAAAGACATAGGATACAAAGCAGTTTATAGAAGCCTACTTTACATATATTATACTTAAGTATAGAATATAAAAGGGTATTATATTAGATAGGAGAACTATCTTTACCTTTATATTTTAGATAGAAATCTGCTATTAACTATAGGTAAAGCGCAGGCTTAGTACAGCCTTCTATCTACAAACTAATAGGTAAACTAAACACTAGAATTAAACGCTTAAGTAGTATCTTTAGATATTTATCTTAGAGTCCTAAGAGAACTAGGTAAAGCTACTATTAACTGTATAGTTTACTTATAACAACTTAGTGTATAAATCTACTAAAATAACTCCCTTCTATGCTATATATAGTAAACACCTACTACTTACTAAGCCTCCTGCAGACAGTAGGCCTAAGAGGGAGGTACTAGATATAGTCTAAAGAGTAAAGCAACTATATAACGCACATGCAACGCTTATATAGTACTTAGAGAAAGTACATAAGTATTAAAGCTAGTATTATAATAAGAAATATAAGAATAAAGTCTTCTACCTAGGCAATCTAGTGTTACTTAGCACTAAGAATATTAACCTAGCCTACTAACTAAGCAAGAAACTTTCTAGCAAGTTTATTAGCCTATTCTAAATCTAGGACGCAATTAGAACGTAGGTATACTACCTACTTCTACTACCTTTATACTATATTTATAACATCTTCTATATATCTCTATTAGAATAATAGAAACCTAGAGCTAAAGGGGAAGACAACACCTATCTACTAGAGGTGACCCTAGAAGGTAAAGAAGTGTAGGAGGTAGAAAAGATCCTAAGGAAACAAATAAAGAGAGGCTAACTAGAGTACCTACTCTACTAGAAAGGCTATAATAAGACCTAGGACATATATGTTAGGACCTCTTTGCATAAGGGTGGCACGCTATTAAGCATTAGAAGGTAGAGGATAGTATTGCAGGTTAAGGATAGACAAATCACTGCTAAAGGAGTAGAGCAATTTACTTGTGTTATATAGTTACGCCACCCCTATTCCTTAATTAGGCTATACTGGCCTTATAGGGAACTACTAGAACTTATTAGTCCTAATAATATCCCCCTTCTAGGGTAGCTCGCCCTAAGCAACAGATATTATAGGTTTTTTAGGTAGAGTAGGTAACTATAGTCTGTTATAGACTAGACAGTAACAGAGTTATAGGAGAGTAGTGCTTTAGTAGTTAGAGGTATTCCCTTAAGCTTATGCGTAGGTTTAGGCAGCTCTACCTTTACCTTCTCTTTTACCTTTACCTTCACCTAAGAATTGCGCTGCTGCCTAGAAAATAAGTAGGGTAACGCGTTGCTAGTATAGTGCATAGATAAACCTATAACGACACAGGATAATAGAAAGCTCTAGAATACGTGTGTATCCGCTACAAGGTGTCTAGGAGCACTAGGATAGGTAACATAGAGACAATTCTATTCCTATAGGTCTTGTACAAAGAATACTTAAAAACTATCTATCTACAGATAATTCTCCTTGTGCCTTTATACTGCTAGAATACAGGGAAGTTTAGAATGCTATAACTAAGTTACAGGCAGGAACAGAAACGTAAAGGAGCTAAGTTAGAGGTAAATTAGGGTGTAACACTTTTTAGAGACTAGTGCTTTACACTACCCCCTCCTGTGTAGGCAGATTGTCCTAGATACGCGTAAGTAATAACAGTTATTGTTCTATAGCGTTAGTGCGTTAATTTAGCGTCTGTTCTAGGTTTTTAGTTAACTTAGGTTATTATTTTAGTGTTTTATTGTTGTTTTTATCTAAAGTAAAGACAACTTTTTTTTTGTTTGTTAACTCTGCTGCCTAAATCTAACGTGACAACAAGCTGTATTGTGACTTAATTAGAGGGAAACAGGTTTACTGTTATTATTATATGTGACGGAGCTTGCAGGACTATACTCAAGTGATTGATTAATTTAATCAGTGTCTATTTTTCTATGTAGAACGTGCTGCTTAAATACAAATGAAATGTGTGGGTTACGTGATCTCGCTTAACGAGCGTTTGGCCAGTATTAGGGCCGCTCGGAACTAGCGTTGCTGGGGTAGAGCGGCTCAACCAAATTGGCACGCTCTGTTAGAAAACGAGCTGCGTATGTGACTCCACGCGCTCGGTTGCGCGACATTATATCTAATTTCTAGGACGCGTCGCGTAGGTATATAAACAATTAATCCCTACACCTTTCCTAACTCTAACAGACACTATTTCTTACTGTAAGTATCCCTACGCTCTTTTAATTATTCCTATACTAATACTCCTAGGTTTGTTAATTAGTTACTATACTAATACCAGTCCCGCCTAGAGCTCTTGCAGTAGCCTATTAGGTTATCTGCCTTTGTTTAATTCAGGCCTTTGCAAGGGGAGGAAGGTAGACTACGCCTTTAATAAGGCGTTGTTGTTAAAGTGTGCTTATTACACACTTTAAAATAAGAAGTGTTATCTAGTAACTAGACTTTTTCTTTACTCCTGCTCTCTAACTAATACTAATAGTTATAGGTTCTAATTTACATTAGTCCTAAGTATGCTACTTTTTATAACAACCTTGTTATGTAGGAGGAGGAATCTAGAGGTAAGGCAGCAGGAGAGGCAGCAGAGGAGGAGGTAACAGAGGCAGCACTAGAGGCATAGCGTAGCCTTATAGCATCAGCGATAGCTCTAGCAAGTATAGTGTAGGTAGCGACTGCGCAGCTTAAGGGAGTTACCGCTAATAACGTGTTGCTGCACTAGTACTACACTAGTACAGCGCAGGGCTAGGTAATAGAGGAGATAGTAGAGAGTTTGTTAGTGTTAACTAGGGAGGTTATTAAGCTGCAACAGGAAATAGCCCCTTATAGCTCTAGAGTTAGAGGTAAGTTAGTAAAGCTAGCTCTGCTTCTAGCACCTAAAAAAGGGTACTCCTAGGTTGTTAGATAAAACTAACGCTAGTAGCTCTAAGGAGATAAGTAACATTAAGAACCCTTAAAAAAGAAAGGGTTTCTTAAGCTATATAGTAAGGAGGATTTCTTTTATTTTTCTTTTCTTGTTATCTATTGTATAAACGCAGTTAGAGGCGTTTTAGAGTTAATAGATTTCCTTTATCCTTTTCTAAATTATAATATCTTTATTTACTCTATAATTCTTAACCTTCTTCCTATGCTATAATCTATTTGTTTAATGCCTTTAGTAGACTAGGCTGCTCTAGGTACTTGTTATAATACGCCTTTAGCTTATAGGGTGCTCCTGTAAAGTTTTTTGCAGGATACTAAGTTAGGTCTAGGTTATAGCTAACCTAGCTTACACAGTACTTGAGACTACAGCAGACTAACCTACTAGCTAGGATTTCTTAGACCTCCTATTCCTCTACTCCTTAAATAGGAATACCTGCGGGTTTTAGAGCTTCCTAACTAGGTAATAGGTTATCTAGATCCTTACACAGAACGTTAGGTGCAAATACGTTGTATATTTTTAAACTAGGGGGAAGTTTTAAGTAATATAAGTAACTAACCTGTTCTAGGACCTTAAAGGGACCTTCCTACTTGTTAGATAGCTTTTAGCTTAGTTGCTTACTTATTAAGTTTTTAGTAGAAAGGTACACTTTGTTACCTACAGTCTAGTTAACTAGGTTACAATAAGCGTTAACTGCAGAGCGTATGCAGTCTTAGGCTTTCTCTATATTCTCCTTAGCTACCTTCTAGGCGTTATGTATATAGGTTGCTAATGCTAAGGCCTCCTTATAGTTAAGTTGTTCTATAGGGGTTACTGCTATATCAGCTCCTTTCTAACTCTAGCTCTGTTTAGGTTAGCTACTATAAATTACTTAGTAAGGTAATATTCTAATTAAGGAATGTAGCAGAGTAAGTTAGGCACGATCTATAATTAGTAGGAGTTTAGACTAGTTATCCTAATAGTATAAGACGAAGGGACAGAGCTGTTAGTCTATATACTTGTTTATAATCTCTGTTTAACTATTAGTTTCCTTATAATAGGCAGTAGATAGCTTGACTTTTACACCTATAATTTAACAGAATTCTGTCTAGAAAGTTAAGATAAACTAGGGGCCCCTGTTACTTACTATTAACTTAGAGGTGTGTCTAAACTAATACACCTATTGTATAAACAAGTTTGCTATCCTACGTGCTGTAATTGTTTTATAGCATAGGATTGTAATAGCTTGTTTAGTTAGGCAATTAATAATAACTATAATCTAGTTATACCTAGCTTTGTCCTTAGGAAAATCCTTAAAATTAATGCATAAATATTGCATTAGTTTGTTAGGTATTAGCAAGGGATGCAAGTACCTACAGAGTTAGGTCTGTCTTAGATAGCCTTAGCAATATAGGATGCAGTTTTAGACATATCTTTCACATGTAGCACTTATACCTTTCTAGTAATACTATTGTAATAACAGTTAGTAGGTCTTCTTAGCACTAGGGTAAGCAGTTAATAGTTGGTTATAGGCTTCCTTAATTAGGCGTGTGCATAGGGTTAAGTTAGCAGGGACATAGAGTTAATTATAGTAGAGAAGAAGTCTGTTTTAGATCTAATATAGAGATAGCAACAACAGTTGTTCTTATCTAAAAGATTTCTAGTTTTCTTGTATTAACGCCTTAATTAGTTCTAAGGAATCTAGTTTTATAATAGGCTGTACTAAGCAGATAGTAGCTACAACTAGGTTAGTCTTAGCTAGATATGTCTAAGCTAAATTAGAATTAATCTAGTTGTGTAACTGCTGTAGACCTAGTAGGACTTAGGACTAATTATCTTCTTAGGCAGACTTTAGATTTGCAAGATCCTATTCTTAGCAACTTAGGATATTAGCACGCTTATTATTCTTGCCTAGCGTGTATTTAATCTTAAAGTTAAACAGAGCTAGAGCTTCTGCCTATTATGCTTGTTAAGCATTTAAGATTTTAGTTGTTATAAAGTACTCTAGGGATTAATAATTAGAGTAGACTTAGATCTGTTTTGTAACTAAGGTAAGTTTAGCTCTCTACTTATTAAAGGCTTGTAAAATCGCAAATAACTCCTTATTATGTATTTCCTAATTAAGTTTAGCTCTAGAGAGTACTTAGCTATAGAATGCTACAAGGTACTACTTGTTGTTAGGGTGCTGCTGTAACAAAACCCTAGCAACAACTCTATTAGAGGCGTTAGTTTTAATCTTTATATTATAGTTAGGATTAAAATAGCATAGAGTTAGGATAGATAATAAGGCTTCCTTTAGGTTTTTAAAACTAGATTAGTATTAAGCAGTCTATTTAAATAGATTTGCTAGGCTTTGTAAGGCGATAAGGGGCTTAGCTACGCAAGAGAATTCAGGTATAAATTGTTAGTAAAACCTAGTAAAGCCTAGGAACGATTTTACACTAGTAACAGTAGTAGGAGGGATCTAGTTCCTAAGGGCTTGTACCTTCTTAGAGTCTACTTTAATTTCTTTGTTAGTTAGAATGTAACCTAAGTACTTAGTACAGGTAACGTAGAACTTGCTCTTCTTAATGTCTACTTATAATCTAGCAATATAGAGTTAATTAAGTACTAGCTTAACATGTTGTTTGTAGGTTACAAGGTCTTTAGAGTAGATAAGGATGTTATCTAGATATGTATTACAGAAGTTGTCTAGATATTTAATAAGAACATTATTTATATATTATTAATAAGTAGCTAGTCTATTACATAGCCTAAAGAGTAGAACCTTGCACTTGTAACTACTGTAATGTGTACAGAACGTAGTGTACTCCTTAGAGGCAGGATCTATATAAATTTAATTAAAGGCATTCTAGATATTAAATTTAGTAAATACCTTAGCCTTAGATAGTTGTGCTAACAATTTATCTATGCGCAGTATTAGATAGGAGTCCTTTCTTATAAGGGCGTTAAGTTTACAATAGTTAACACAAATACGCAAATTCCTGTTTAGTTTTTAAATATAGAGTATAGGCAACGCAAAGGGGCTCTAACTGTGTTTAATCTAGCTATACTGTAGTTAGTCTTACACAAACTTCTTAGTAGCTTTAAGTTCCTTAAGATTTTGTTTATACAAGGGCGAGTAGAAATTTAGCAATTAGCTCTCTAATATAATTTTGTAGTTATAGGGGCAGTGTTCTAGAAGGGTTTCAGCTTCTATTTTGCTAAACACATTAGCATATTAAACATATTTGTCTAGCAATTATTTGTTAAGCAGCTAAGCGTTCTTAGGGTTGTCTTAGGTACAACAGTAGTTAATAACGCAATTAATCTTGTATAGACTAGTAGTAAAAATTTGTTCTATAGTTTTTTTATAGAAAAGTAAAAAGCATTTAATAAAAGTAAGGAAATGCGCGCCTCCCTAGGAGGTAGCAAGTTAGAGGCTTTTAGGTTAGGATTGTTAGTAAGGAACAGCATTTTAGCAATTAAATAACACCTCTCATACAATATATTAAGTGATTTAGACTTTAGCAACGTTAGTACTCTACAGCTTCCTATAGGTTATCTCTTTGTTGTACGTCTTGTAGGACGTAGGCTTATAGCAAAGGTTAATATAGGGTTATTATTAATAGAGGGGCAGGGTTGTACAACCTAGGGTACCTTACTAGCTATATAAGCTAAGATTGCTCTGTATTAAGTTAGAGTTTAAAACGTTTTAACTATTTAATTCTAATAATACATTCCTAGGATCCTAGATTAATAATAACAAAGGGGCAGTTATGTATCTTACGCCTATTAATAGTTAAGTGCAACTAAATGTACTAGTTTACTAGGGTTGTAATCTAATCCTAGAATCCTTTAACTTAGACCTTAAAGGGTAACTTTTAGATAGGAGTCCTAAGTGCAGCAGACACTAAAGTAGTAATATTAGAATTTAAAAATAAAAATCCTTAGGCACTAGTGTTAACTAAGGAGTTAAGTTATACGCCTAGCCCTTAGTTTAATAGAATAGAAGAAGTAAGGAAATAGGGGCTACTAAATAAATAAGATAAAGAGAGGTTAGATAGGTTATATTAGTTTAGGCCTAGGTGAAGTTGTCCTCCTAGGTAGGGCTGTTTCCCTTAGGTATTAGTTCCTCTTTAAAATCTTCTTTAGCGTTAACATATTCCTCTATATCTACTTAGATTTCTTGTACCTAGGGACTAGGGCAATCTTTTGCAAAGTAACCTGTCTTGCTACAGTTATAGCAGTTGCCTAGGGTCAGCTCTCTTATAGGTGTGGCTTAGGACAGTGTAGTCCTAGGTGCTAGAGTAGGAGTAGATATAGGAGGTTTCCAAATGCTAGGTATAGGCTAATTTAGAGGTAGGTTGTTAGTCTAATGCTAATTATTAACAGTTTAGGGTTAGGTCTAAGGCAGTAAGGTATTAGGTAGGGTATAAACAGGATGTTGTTTTCTTTCTATGTTATACGCTGTAAGATGCTCTACTATAAGTTTAAATAAGTTATCCTACTACCTCTTAAATCCTAGGTTAGGACTTTAGAGGGCAGGGGTTACCTTTATCTACATATAGTAAAACTATTCTAACTTAGGTACTTGTCTCTAGATAGCAGCACTTAGAAAGCGCGCTTTAAAAAGTAGAAATATGTTATCTTTTCCTATTTAGAGTTAATTAAAAATAGCTTAACTTTTAGCTCTCTTATTCCCTGTAATAAAGTAGGAGTAGAGAAGCGTTATTATTTCCTCTGCGCTCTAGAACTAGTCTGTTTTGCAAGACAAGTATTAGGGCTTAAGGTATTCCTTAGCGAGCCTAGAAGTATATCCCTATACTAGAGCTATACAAGCTTGTTCTGTAGGATAGTAATCTAAATTAATGTTAAGTTAGTCCTAAATTAAGGCTTGCTACTGTCTGAAAGTAGGGTCTTTTCTATTACTTAATTTGTTAATAGCTAGTGTGCGTTTACTAAGCCTAGGGTAGTAGACTAGGGTCTTAGACTAGAACCTTTTAGGAGGTTGCTAAGATTAAATAAGGGGAGACTCTGTAGTAGGCACAGGTACATCTTTGTAGGGAAGGGATTAGGCCTAAAGCTAGGCTACTTTAGCCCTTAGTTAGTTAACTAACTTATAAAGATTTACCTATTCTAAGTCTAATTTAGTATTGCTCTTGCTAAGCGTCTAGGTGTTAGTTAATCCCTTAGCAGGCGCTGTTGCCTGTCCTTAAGTAGATTGTCTAATAGGTTCCTTTAAACTAGGGTTAGTAGTGCCTAATATTAGTAGTAATCTAATTTAGGTAGGTTATTAATAATCTCTAAGTCTTTATCTTAGCGTAATCTAACGCAACTTTTCTAAAGTAATCCTAGAGTAGTAAGTTATAGGAAGTTCTAAACCTAAAGGCTTTAGTTGTTAGGAGGTCTCTAGAATCCTAACTATTAGATAGATAATAATTAGGACCTGTATAGTTTGTAACTAAAAGGGGTCTAAATCTGCTTAGTATATAATAACTAAACAAACTTACAATATTATTTAGAGGCTGTTACTAGCTAGGATAAGTTTTTAAGTATAATGTAACAACATAGGATAATAGAAAGCTCTAGAATGCGTGTGTATCTGCTACAAGGTGTCTAGGAGCACTAGGATAGGTAACATAGAGACAATTCTATTCCTATAGGTCTTGTACAAAGAATACTTAAAAACTATCTATCTACAGATAATTCTCCTTGTGCCTTTATACTGCTAGAATACAGGGAAGTTTAGAATGCTATAACTAAGTTACAGGCAGGAACAGAAACGTAAAGGAGCTAAGTTAGAGGTAAATTAGGGTGTGACACTTTTTAGAGACTAGTGCTTTACAAAACCTAACGTTATCCCCTATTTTAGTTTATTATTCCTACACTCTACTCTAATTTTTAGTAAGTTAGTGCTTTTCTCTAGCTAGGATAGGTTTCCCTTTACTAATCTAAGATAACCCCTAATAGGTTATTATAGGTTGTTATAACTCTACAGGCAGCTAACTAGATTCTCTAGGCTCTAACAATTTTAATAACACATCCCTAGCCCTTAGGCCTGCTGCACTGCACCCTACTGCCCCCTACACGTCTAGACTACTTAAGATTATAGATCTAAACGCTGTAGGCAACAATATAGCGCATAATAGCGTGCAGTTATACTAGGTCTGTGTTTAGTGCGTCTGCAGCTTTGCTGTAGGCTAGCATAAGCACTGTAGCAGGACTAGTTGTATCTATATCTAAATTACCCCTACTAATATTAACTTGTACAAGGTATAGCTATTATAGACAGACTTAGGTAAGTTAGAGTAGGTTATGCGCTGCTTCTAGTGCTTCTCTTCTAACTAGGAGTGTATTACTGTGTGTATTCCCCTCCTTTAACCTAATTATAACCCCTTATAGGTTATAACTAACTCTAACAGCTCTATTTAAAGTATAATAGTAACTTAGCTAAGATTTGTAACATTCTCTAGGCCTTAGAGTTTAGCGTCTAGGACCTAGACTAGGATATAGTTAATAATAAACTCCTATAGCGCCCCTTAACTAAGATAGAGAAGAAAGCGTCTAAGTTTAAGCTTATGTCCCTCTGTTAGCCTATCTCCTAGGCCTATAGTTAGTAAGTTGTCCTCTTTAAGTAGTTTAGGTCTATTATAGGTTATTCTTACACCTCTAGTAGCACTTATATCCCTTACGCTGCTTACCTCTACCTACACACTAGTGCTATAGCTAATAATAAGGACCCTTACTCTAAGTTCTGCCTAGACTAGCGTTAGCGTAGCAAGAAGGCTGTGCTAGTACATGCTAAGGCTAGCAAGCGCACCCTTAAGGCTGCTATTACTAATAGGGTTGCTAAGGAGACTAATTTACTACGTAAGCAGGTATATATGCTTATCTTGTCTCTAGGTAGACTATTCTAACTTATTATAGGCTAAGGTTCGCAATTATGCTCTAAACCCTAGTTTAGAGTGCAGGAAACTAGGTAATGCTTTAGTTGCAGAGATAGCTGCGCTTATAAGAGAGAAGAGTTTTGCTACTAGCGCTAAGAAAGGCTCCTTATCTAAAAAGATTAAGATTCTGTAGAAGAAGCTAGATAAGCATAATAAGGTTTAAGAGTAGTAAAAGCGCGTTATAATAGGTCCTAATAGACTATTATAGCTAGTATAACAACATAATTATAAACAATTTCTATAGTTAGATTTCTCTAGAAATCCTAGATATACCTAAGCCTTTAGCTTAAATTTAATAGAGTACTTGCTTTAATATCCTATATTTTCTTCTTATAATATTAGAAGCTTTATGCCCTTATAGATTAAACTATTGTAATTTAGACTAGGTTCTTATAGTCTATAATAGATAATTATAGATCCTAAGAGATGCTTATAAGTTAGGCTAAGGTAATCCTAGAGTATAACGCTGTTAAACACCCTAAAAACCCTGTAGGAAAACTAGTAAAGGTACGTTGTCTCCTTAGGATCCTCTTATTACCTTTACTTATCCCCCTTCTTTTTTAGAGGTTACCCTTAACTCCTATAAGGCTTTTCTTTTACATTCCTCTTAGGCTATATACCTTTAGATTTCTAAAATTGTTAAAGGACGTTACTAGAGATATTTTAGCTAGGCTCCTAGGAGTTCTCTTTGTCTCTATAGCTAGTCTATTTAACTAGATATTCCTACTAGTTATATTCTCCTTTGCGTCTATCTAGTATAGTGTCTACTTTGTAGATATTATTACTATGTTTACGCAGTGTGTCTACAATTAGGACCTCTAGGTGTAGAATAAGACCTTTTAGATTATAAGGCTCTAGCAGTAACGCATAGAAGACTAGATGTACGCTCTATAACCCTAGAAGGTTAACTTTAAATGCTGTTAGACTATACTAGTCTACTATACAACCTAGACCTAGGTATTTCTAGTTAAGCTTCTTCTTAGGTCTTGTTAACCTAATATGCTAATTTAACACTATTACTTAATTACCTACTTTAAACGTATATACTAAGCGTTTCTTATCTGCGTATAATTTCTAGTATTTGTTTATAGTAATAATTTTCTTCTTACACTCTTGTTACAAAGCAATAACTTTGCTAGCTACTTATTCCCCTAGAGGTAGTTCTCTGTCGCTATAAGGCATACTAGGCTAGTTAGGGCTAATAGGGTCTATACTATAGTATGCTCTAAACAGAGTAGTACCTATAGTTGTATATATGCTATTGTTGTACGTAAACTCTGTAACTAATATCTATAGACTCTAATTGTCTTGTTCTAGGCAATAGTAGCACTGTAGGTACTGTTTAAGTGTCTAGTTCTGTCTTTTAGTCTGTCTATCTGTCTATAGATAATAAGCAGAAGTTAACACCCTTCTTAAGTTCAGGTAGTGTTAGAAAGTATCCTAGTGTTTAGCTGCTATAAGTAGGCCTCTATTAGAGATTATCTTCTTTAGGACACTGTGTAGGCGTATAACTTCTCTTATCTAGGATTAGGCTAGGTCTATACTGTCTTAATTAGCTCTAGCTAGGATGTAGTAAGCTATTTTAGTAAGTCTACACACTATAACTAAAATAGCGTTATATACCTAGTTGCTTAGGCAGCTTAGAGGTAATTCTGTAATAAAATCTATAGTAACTTCCTCCTAGGCTGCGTTTAGTAGAGATAAGGGTGCTAGGAGACTATATAGCTTGTAACGCGCTAGAGTTGCCTTCTTACATACTAGGCAGCTTTTACAATAGTCTTTTGCATCCTTCCTTATTCCCTTCTACTTATAGTGTTATTAAAGCTTTTCTATTATCTTCTTACCTCTAAGATGTCCTCTAAGTAGGTTATTATATGTAAGGTTCTGGTTATAGGCAATAGTACTTGCTTTACACTAGGGATAGATAGTAGAGGGATAGCTATAGGTATCTTCTATAACAAGAATAATACTTGTCTCCTCTAAAGATAATAAGCAGCGCAGGTTTTGCGCAGCTTTGCTAAGGGTAAGACTAATACCAACTAAGGATAGCTCTAGAACACTACAACACTAAACAATTCTATTGCAGGTTGTTACAGAACCTCCCCCTCTAGCTGCTATCCCTAGCAGCAACCTTATATAGCCTTAATAAAAACCTCGCCTTAAAGGGAGGAAAAAGAGTGTCTATAGGTAGGTAGTTAGGGCTTCCTGTAGGCGTGCCTTGTGCGTAGTGCCTGCGTATTGTAATTATTATAGATACGCCTTATGTTTGTTATAATTTAAGGTAAAAGCATCGCTATGCGCACTATTGCCTGATTTTTTAGCTTAGCAGCCTAGTAGGTAGTAAAACCTCTTCCCTTTGCTCTTCCTTAACACTATAATAACAATACTTTTGCACGCGTTTTTGCACGCTCCTCGCTCCTACTATAGTTTACTATCCCAACCCTAAGTACATTAAGAAGTCCTACCTTTAAGGCGCTGTTCCTTACACGTTTAGCAACAATAACAAGCGTGCAGACTAAGTTGCTACAGTTAATACCTGCCTGCGCTGCGCGCAGAACATTACTAACTAGAAGAAGAATTATAACAAGCCTAAGCACTAGCGCTGCAAGTACTGTGTAAAGGGAAATTAAGGTAACTATACTTATATAAGTTAATTAAGGCTTACTGCAGGTGCACTCTAGCTAATCTTTCTAGGTAATACCTGCACTTAATAGTTGCTTAAATTGCCTGTACATTTTGCGCTAGTGTTATAATGCTGCTATTACTGCTACTACTACCCCTTGCACTAATACTAACGTGATTACCTAAGGCGTTTAACTTGCGCGTTGCTAGCGCTAATTTAACTTAGAGCTGTCTAGCTGCTGCTGCATTGCAGCCTACACTAGTACGCCTATAGGTGTGGCTACCTAGGTGCCTACAACATCCCCCTAGTTCCTAGGTCTGATCCTAGTGGAGCAGCGCTGCATTGCCTCTGCCCTTAAGCAGCTTGTAGGGCACGCGTCTTGCATAGTAAGTTTGCTCCTTTAACGCGTCTAGGGCGCATGCTAACCTCTTCTTAGGGTAGTGGTAGTAGTAATGATGATAATGATACTGATAATAATTCTGTGGCTGGCGATAGTAGTGCTAGTAGTGATGGTAGAGATGGTGCTGGTAGTGCTAGTGGTAATAGTAGTGGTAGTGGTGGTAGTAGTGATGGTAGTAGTAATAGTAGTGGTAATAGTAGTAGTAATAGTAGAGATAGTAGTAGTAGTAACGAGTTAATAGCTAAGTAGTTTGCTGTTTAGTAATTAGGCGCTAATAGCGCAAGGTTAGGGCGTAGGCAGTGCGCAGTTATAAAAAGTCCTTTTCCCTTTTATATTATAGTAGGCCTAAGGCTAATAAATTAAATTGCGCCCTGCGTGCAATAACAGCGCGCTTAAGATAATCTTAACGTCCTCTTTGTTTGTAAAGATCTCTAACCTAATTTATATTCTTAGATTGTATTATCTATGTCTTTAAAGTCTAATGCTAGGGTCTATGTGTCCTAAGTTTTATTATAGCCCTTCTAGCAGAGTAGGTATTGTAGTTAGCCTCTTCTAGTTTGTTTCCCTAGAATCTTTTCTACTTCCTATACTTCCTTACCTTCTAGGGTTACCTCTAGTAGGTAGGTGTTGTCTTCTCCTTTAGCTCTAGGATTCTATTATTCTAATAACAATATATAGAAAACGTTATAGATCTAGTATAAGGGTAGTAGAAGTAGGCAGTATGCCTGCGTTCTAATTGCTTCCTAAACTTAGAATAGGCTAATAAATTTGCTTAAGAGTTTCTTGCTTGGTTAGTAGGCTAGGTTAATATTCTTAGTGCTAAGTAACACTAGGTCCCCTAGGTAGAAGGCTTTGTTCTTATGTTTCTTGTTGTAGTACTAGGTTTAATACTCTTGTGCTTTTTCTAGGTGCTCTACTAGCGTTGCTTGTGCGCTGTGCAGTTGCTTTACCCTTTAAACTGCATCTAGTACCTCCCCCTTAGGCCTACTGTCCGCAGGAGGCTTAGTAAGTAGTAGGTGTTTACTATATATAGTATAGAAGGGAGTTGTTTTAGTAGATTTGTGCACTAAGTTATTATAAGCAAACTATGCAGTTAATAGTAGCTTTACCTAGTTCTCTTAGGACTCTAAGATAAACATCTAAAGATACTGCTTAAGCGTTTAATTCTAGCGTTTAGTTTGCCTATTAGTTTGCAGATAGAAGGCTGTGCTAAGCCTGCGCTTTACCTATAGTTAGTAGCAGATTTCTGTCTAAAATGTAGAGGTGAAGATAGTTCCCCTATCTAATACAATACCCTTTTATATCCTATACTTAAGTATAACATGTGTAAAGTAGGCTTCTGTAAACTACTTTGCATCCTATGTCTTTAACGCAGGTAGATAGAGTGCTATCTTAGAGAAGCAGCATACAATTATAAGGATTACATTAAAGGCGTAACCTAAGGAATCCTTAGCTAGGGGTAAGCTAGTAATAAAGTCTAGTGTAACTTCTTTAAAGATTTCCTTTAGTGTAGGTAACAGTAATAGCGTCCTATACTTGCTATGCCTTAGAGCTTTACTCCTTTAGTAGATAGCATAAGTTCTTATATATTTCTAGACGTCTTAACTAAGGGTTAGCTAGTAGTAGGCTCTCCTAATTAGCTTAAGCGTCCTACGTGCGCTAAAATAGCCTGCTATACGCGTGTTATAGTTCTAGAACAAAATCTCTTGCCTAATAGCTAGTTCCTCTAGAACATATATTCTGCTATTGTATCTTAGGACTTTGTTTTTATCTAAGCGCTATACCTGCGCTCTGCTGCGTCTTTAAGTACTGTCCTTACTTATTAAGCTTACAATCTAACCCTAAGCAAAGGCGTCCCTTTGTTATAGTTAGTGCAAGGTTTTAACAAGCAATTAAGACTCTACTATTATAGGTTTGCTACTAACTAGTACCCTAGCTAGTAAGCGTGGCACGCATAGCATGCATTCTATAGCGCTAGTAGTAGGGACCTTCCTAGTTCTGCAAACTGTAGCAACGTGCGTCTTACACGTGCCTAATAAGCTTAGCTTATTTGTAGATCTGCTTGCTCTACTAGCTGTATCTATTACTAACAATTTGTTCTATAAGGTAGGCAATAATTAGGTTAGTAACAGGTTCTCCTGTTTGTAATCTGCCCTTCTAGAGGGGCTATCTGCAGGGTTTGTTTTGCCTAGACAGTGTTCTACCTTAAAATCAAAAGCCCCTAGGTACATAGCCTATCTAGCTTGCTGTAGGTTTAGCTTTTATGCAGTGCGTATACCGCGCAGGTTGTTATAGTTACTTAGCACCTATATAGTGTGCTGTGTGCCTTTAAGGTAATGCCTCTACTGCTTAAAGCTATATACTATAGCAAGTAGCTCTAGGTTATAGACCTTATAATTTAGCTTAGCAGCTTGTAGCTTTTAAGAGGTAAAGGCAACTAGGTGCTACTACTTATCTTTAAAGAGTTAGGAGAGTATACCTAATATAGCAAATATAGACGCATCTGTCTCTACTTAGATAGGGAGCGCAGCGTTAAATAGCGCAAGATAGGCGCGCTTAAGAAGTAGGTCTTTAGCCCTTTAAATAAGCAGTTTATAGCTTTATTCTATTACTAGTCTTAGTTTTTCTTTAATAATTCTATAAGAGGAGCTATTTCTCTAGCGTATCCTTTAACAAAACGCTAATAGAAGTTAGCAAACCCTAGAAAGGATTGCAACTCTTTAACGTTAGTAGGCTGCAGCTATTAGGTAATAGTGCTTACCTAAGCTAGATCAGCGCATACACTATGCGTGTTAATAATAAAACTAAGGAAGTGTACTATGTCTAATATAAATGTGCATTTCTACAAGTTAATAAATAGTTCTGCCTTATGTAGGGACTAAAGTACTAAGTATATAGCGCGCTAGTAAAGCGTAATATTGTTGCTCCCTATATAGATAAGGATATTATCTAAGTAAACTACATAGATATAGTCTAAGTGCTTAATTAGGGCCTTATTAATATAGGCCTAGAAGCTTGCAGGAGTATTAGTTAGCCTAAATAGCATTACTAGGTACTTAAAGTGACTATATTAGGTCCTAAAGGCAGTTTTCTACTTATCCCCTGCTTTAATCCTTAGCTAATAATAGGCGTTGCGAAGGTCTAGGGTTATGTAATAACGTGCGCCTAACAGGCAGTCTAGTATCTCTCTAATTAGTAGGAGTAGGTAATAATCTTTTATAGTAACAGTATTAAGACCTCTATAATCTACACAGAGGTAGAGTGTCCTATCTTTCTTAGGAACAAAAAGTATAGGTGCTCCTGTAGGACTTATGCTGTGCCTAATCTACCTATTACTTAGCGCTTGTTCTAAGTATTCCTGTAGCAGCTTTAGCTCGCGTAAAGAGAGGTTATAGAGCAGTCTATATAGGGGTTCTTTCCCTTCTATAAGTAGGATTGCATAGTCTAAAGATTTAAAGCTAGGTAGAGTAGCAGCAGCTTTCTTGCTAAATATATTAACGTAATCTGCTAAAGCGTCTAGGATGCAAAGTTCCTGCGCTATGTGTGCTTTATAGATGTAGGCATTGCATTCTAAATTAACGCTAGTAGCTTGCAATACTCCTAAAAGGAGGGGATTAGAGTTAGCTTCTTTAAACTCTATAGAGGTAACTAGCTAGATACTAGCTGTAGTGTATCCCTAACGCTAGGATTGTAATCTACAATCTAGATAGATATGTTCTTGTTAGAGGAAAGGATTCCCTAACAGTAAGGGAGTTCCTTCCTTATTAACTTTATACATAGTAGTAGACACACAACGCTTAACGCCTGTATTATTAGTTAAGCGTATCTACAGCGCATATACAGCGTACGTGCTTTAGCGCTGCGTGCTAATCTATCCTAGGCGCAGGAGTTCTGCCTCCTTAATAGGTAGCAGGTCTATTTCTATAGTAATCCTTTAGCTAATTAAGCTTACATCTGCCTAAGGGTTAAGAATAACCTGTAATTGTTGTTCTAGCGTTGCCTCCCTAGATGCGTTATACGTGCGCTTTATGCCTAGTAAAATGTGTACTAGGATGCGCCTTACTGTCCCTAGGTAGCTAGTAAGGCTTAGCCTTTTCCTGTCTAGTTAATTTAAACTAGGATCTAGTTAGGGTTAGAGTTAAAATTAGAGTTAGAGTTACTACTTTAATATTTGTTAGCATAGTAGCTAGTCTTATTGCACTTAAAGTAGGTAACGCTACTCTTGTTATGTAGGCCTTTGTTAGTAGAGGCGTTATCTCCTTGCTTTTGCCTCTTGTGCCTCTAGGTACTTTTGTAGCGTGTGCTAGGTGTGTAAGTTAGTAATAAACAGCGTAGGTTGCGCTTAAGTGTAGAGCCTAACGCTACTAGGTCTTCGCGTGTAGCTAGTACCTAATAGTAATTAGTAATTGCCCTTTGTAATTCTAGCTAAAGCTTAGAGAATAAGTGTTAGACCCTCTGTTCTTTAGTATAGGGGTAAGTTAATCCTCTAAGACCTCTAAGTAGGTTGCAAAAGCGTAGACTGTTTAGTCCTTCTGCTGCATAGCTTAAGCATAAGCTGTAGCTAATTCTAAGGTGCAGTTTATAGGATTAGAGAGTAAGTCTAGTAGATACTGTTTAAAGTACCCCTAGCTAGGTGTCTCTTCTTGTGCTCTAAACGTGCGCTTAAAGTGCGTGTACTAAAGCTCCCTTAGGTCCCCTAACAGGTACTGCATTGCCTAGAGTATCCTATCTTTAGGGTTGCTAAACTCTTGTAGTAACAGTTAGAAGGCTACCTTGCAGGAGTAGAAGAACTTGCAATGTTCTTTAAGGTTCTTTCCCCTATATTTAGCTAGGTCTTTAGGTTTAAGCGCGCTTTGCAGGTTAAGGTGCAAGCGTTGTAGATGCGTCCTGCTTATGCGTACTAGCCCTTAAGGTCTCCTTAATAGTCTCTACTGTGCTTAGGGTAGTGTAGTTCCCTATGCCCTCTAGTTATGCAATCTTAGCTTTAAGTAAGCGTAGGCGCTGCAAGGCCTAAAGCTTATTGCGTTAGCGTTTAGCGGCTTAAATACGCTCTTAAAGCGTTAGAGGTGCGCTTATTGTAGGAGTTAGGATCTCTTTATTAACTAAAGAAATCCTACTAGAGTTATCCTCCTACTAGGTTTAAGATAAGGGTAGTTAAGTCTCTCTTGTAGGTGCCCCCTAACTGTTTATTTAAGTAGTTAGAGCTATCCCTAGACTATTAGATTAACAAAGTATTATTATGTAAGGTTCTGGTTATAGGCAATAGTACTTGCTTTACACTAGGGATAGATAGTAGAGGGATAGCTATAGGTATCTTCTATAACAAGAATAATACTTGTCTCCCCTAAAGATAACGAGCAGCGCAGGTTTTGCGCAGCTTTGCTAAGGGTAAGACTAATACCAACTAAGGATAGCTCTAGAACACTACAACACTAAACAATTCTATCGCAGGTTGTTACATTATAGCATTCTTAGAGAGCCTTAGACTTCTCTTCTAGAGTAGTTAAGTGCCTTAACATCTTATTATCTATAACTAATTGTTTTAGGTTATTATAGTCTGTTTTAGTATTGTATCTATTAGAGGTTGTATCTAAGACTAGTTCTACTATAGATTCTTCCTTATAGTTAAGCAGATCCCTAGTTGTAGTACTTTCCTTTACTTAGAATTTCTAGAGGGCTTTAACAATTTCTAATTGTTTTTTAACCTTAGAGATGCCTATGTTGTAATAGCTAACACTAGGAAGTTATTCTTTCCTTTAGAGGAGAACAAGTCTTAAAGGGGTTGTATAAAAGCTTTGTTATACTTTAGTAAAAGTTTCTCTATTTCTGCCTTATAGTCTAGTCGCCTTAAGGGTCTATCTGTAGGATTAGTAGTCCCTAGTTAGTAGGTAAGGATAAAGTTAAACTAAGTTAAGGCTAGATAGGACTAAACCTAGTAATAGTTAAGAGTCTTATTTTCTATAAACTATTTTAGGTTCTTGTAATCTATAAGGATCTTAAAGTGTATACCTTTAAGGTAGTAGCGCTAGTGTTCTAGACTCTTAATAATAGCTAGCAGTTCCTTATTATAGGTATTGTAATTGTATTCTGCTTAGATTAATTTACAAGAAAAGAAACTAATTAGCCTCTATTAACCTGTTCTATCCTCTTCTAGTATATTTTAACTTAATATGCCTAAGATCGCGCCTCCTAATATGTCTACCTCTACTCTTGTTTTCTAACAAGGATTAAAGTAGGAGAGTATAGGAACTTAGGTAAAAGCGTCTTTAAGCTTCTAGAAAGCAGATCTGCCTTCTTTGCTAATGTCTATTCTCTAGCTTTCCTCTCTTCTTATTGCTAGACCCCCTCTAGCAGACCCTAGGGTCTTATAGGTTATTTTAGTTAATAGTAAGGCTAATTTAGAGAACATGTAGATAAATCTTTAATAGTAGTTTATAAAGCTAATAAATACTTAAATATTGCAGACTGTTTTTAGTTATAGCTACTCTTAGATTGTTTTTACCTGTTCTAGGTTAATACTAACCCCTTTAGGGCTAATTACGTATCTAAGATACTCTATGCGTTAAGTGTACTACTTACACTTGCTAAGTTTAATGTATAGCTTAGACTTACATAGTCTTTATAGTATATCCTTTACATGCTGTATGTAATCTTCTTTTGTGTCTAAGTAGATTAGGATATTATCTAGATAGACAATGCAATATATGTTAACTAATCCTATAAGAGCATAGTTAATATATGCTTAAAACTAGGTAGGGGCATTAGTTAGGCTAAAAGGCATAATAGTATACTTATAGTGTCTATATCTAGTACAGAAGGCAGTCTTCTACTTATCTCCCTCTGTAATACAAATCCTATAGTAGGCCTCTCTTATATTAAGCTTAGTAAAATACTTTGCCTAAAAGAGCCTCTTTAGTAACTCTATAATTAGGGGTAGTAGGTGTTAGTTCTTAACTGTAACCTTATTAAGGCCCTAATAGTTAATACAAAGTCTTAGGCTGCTATCTTTCTTCTTAATAAAGAGTATAGGTGCCCCTGCTAGAGACTTTAACTAATATATCTATCCTCTTGCTATATACTCCTAAAGATAGTTTTAAAGTATCTCTAGCTTAGTTACTAAGAGGTTGTATAATAGTTAGTAAGGTAGAACACTATTAGGTGTTAGAGTTATAGGCAGATTGTAGTAGCTATGCTCTAGAAGACTCTTAGAGTCCTCCTCTAAGCCTACATCTATAAACTTAGCATATTCTAGGGGTAAATAACCTATAGGGTTGTCTTCTAACTCCCTATAGCCTATAAAGTTAACAAGGCACGCATAGACATCTATATTAGGTTCTCTTATACTACTCTTAAACTACTTAGCGTCTTCTGTAGCTACCTTTGTAAACTAGATAACCTTGTTGTCCTTATTCCTCTAAAAGAGCATACGTCTAGTAGCGTAGCTAATCCTTAGATAAAATATATTAATCTAGGGAAGACCTAAGTACACTAAGTATCTTTAAAGGTCTGTTACTATAAATAGTACTTTATAGGTCTCTTTATAACTACGTGAATTAGTAATAGTTATATCTACTGTTGTAGTACTATATACTATTAATCTACCCCTATCTACGCCTTTAGCTAGCAGCTTAGGCAGGGGGTCTACTTAGAGATTATGTTTCTTTACTAGCGTAGCTAATATTAAGTTTAGCTAGGAACCTCTATTAATTATAGCCTCTATAGGCTTAGAGGATTAAACTATGCACTGCATAGTTAATAACTAAGAGGGATAGAGGTAAAGGGCTTCCCTTAATTTCCCTAGGTCCTGTATTTCCTAGTTTAAAGCTATATAGGCGGAAAGATATAGAATTAATCCTTCTACCCTTTCTCTTTTCCTAAACTAAGGTTTAAGCCTTCCTTTAATTCTAAAGTAGTTTCCTTCTAGTTAGCTGTAGCATCCTTGTTCTTTAGAGGGCTTTAGCACTTAGCTATAGTGTAACTACGCTTTCTACAGTTATAACAGGTTAGACCCCTGCCTTTGCCTTAGGTACCTGCAGTTTTATGTAAAGATAGTCTATTATAGTCCCTTTTAGCCTATTTACGTCTTTTTAGGGGTTTTTATATCTCCCTATCTTGTTACTCTTATTACTACCTCTTAGTAGCTACCTCTTTGCAGGAGTAACTTTTGCCTCCTTATCTAGATTCCTTCTGCAGTAGATAATGTTAGTATATTCTTCTACTATTAGCAGAGTGTTGCGCCTATTAACTAGGAGTAGGAACAGGTCTCTCTAGATGTCTTTACGCAGAGATAAAATGTACTCTATTACTTAAAGCTCTAGAGTTTAGGCTAAGCCTATTTCCTCCTATAAGGGTTGAAAGGCATCTAGCAGATCTGTAGGTAACTAATTTAGCTTTTGCTAGATTTGCTTAAGAGTCTTATAGGCTTGCTGTTTCTATTCTAATAGCGTTTCTAGAGCGTTTAACATAACAGTTTAAGTGTCTCCTAGGTTAGTTGCTAGAATAGAGAACTTGTCTATTCTATTATGCAATACAATTTCTATAGAGTCTTAAGTAGCTTAGAAAGGTATATTGCCCTAAAATCTACCTTTTAGTATTCTTTAGTAAAGTTTATAGGCAAATGTAGGAAATATAACTTGCAGTTACGTTCCTAGCAGTTATATTTAGCTCTTAACTTCTTATTGTACCTTTAAGGTAGGTCTAGCTTTAGAAGGTTAGCTAATAGGCCTAAGAATATTATTGTAAGGGTCTATAGTAGAGTTAAAGTTAGAGAGAGCACTAAGGTGTCTCCTAACTTATATTTAGCCCTTAGTTAACAGAGTTAATTAATCTTACTTTACCTCTAGGCTCTTTTTAACTAGGCGCAGAGGTCTTCTAGTTCCTAGTCTATTAGAGAACGTAGTAAAGTGTTCTAGACTATTGTAGGTGTTTGTGGCCTAGGAGGAGTTGTTAACTAGCCTCCTAGTCTCTGCTTGTTTGCTCTACCTTTAGCTAGTCTAGAGTTCTCTGCAGCGTCCCTTTCTACTAAGGAAGGTAGGCTTTAGATGCGAGCGGTAGCAGAGTCTTCCTTAACAATAAATCTAGAGCGTACTAGTATACCTAAGGGTTAACTGCTTTTAGACTAGCTTACTTATTAGCTCTATTGTCTAGTCTGCATTTTAATAACGTGTAATAGTAAGCAATTTAAATGTTAGGACCTCTTTGTATAAGGGTAGCACGCTATTAAGCATTAGAAGGTAGAGAATAGTATTGCAGGTTAAGGATAGACAAATTGCTGCTAAAGGAGTAGAGTAATTTACTTATGTTATATAGTTACGCCACCCCTGTTCCTTAATTAGGCCATGCTGGCCTCGTAGGGAACTACTGGAACTTATTAGTCCTGATAATATAGACCTTAGTATTAGACTTTAAAAACATAGATAATGCTATCTAGGAGTATAAATTAGGTTAGAGATCCTTACGCATAAAAAGAATATTAAGATTATCTTAAGCGCACTATTATTGCACGCAAGGAGTAATCTAATTTACTAGCCTTAGGCCTACTATTATATAAGAAAAAATCCTTTTAAAGCTACGCACTATACGCGCCTTAGCCCTATATTGTCTGCACTCTAACTATTAACAACAACCTAGTTGTCTTTATCCTCCTTACTACCCCTACTGCTACTACTATTATTATCTTTATCCTCCTTACTACTAGCACTACCCTTACTACCAGCACTACCCTTACTACTAGCACTACCCTTACTACTAGCACTACCCTTACTACTAGCACTACCCTTACTACTAGCACTACCCTTACTACTAGCACTACCCTTACTACTAGCACTACCCTCCTCTAACTCTAACTCTAACTCTAACTTATTACTGCTACTACTACTACTACCCTAGAAGAGGTTAGCATGTGCTCTAGACGTGCTAAAGGAGCAAACTTACTATACAGGCTACGTGCTCTACAAGCTGCTTAAGGGCAGACGTAATGCAGCGCTGCTCTACTAGAATTAGACCTAGGAACTAGGGAGAAGTTGTTAGCACCTAGGTAGCAACACCTATAGGTGTGCTAGTGTAGGCTGCAATGCAGCAGCAGCTAGATAGCTCTAAGTTAAATTAGCGCTAGTAACACGTAAGTTAAACACCTTGCGTAATTATAGTAGCATTAGTGTAAGAAGTAGTAGTAGTAGTAATAGCAGTATTATATTAGCAGCGTAAAGCATAGAGGTAATTTATATAGCTATTAAGCGCAGTAGGCACCTGTATAAATTAGCTAAAGTGTACTTATAGTATACTACTATTAAACTTACCTTAGTGTAGCTACCTTAATTTCCCTTTATATAATACTTATAGTAGTAGTGCTTAGGCTTCTTATAGTCCTTCTTCTACTTTGTAATGTTCTGTGCGCAGTATAGGCAAGTCTCTACTACAGTAACATAGTCTGCACGCTTATTAGCATTAGAGAACGTAAACAGCTATTAGTTTTAAAGGTAAGACTTCTTAATAAACTTAGGGTTAGGATAGTAAACTATAGTAGGAGTAAGGAGCGTGCAAGAAACACGCGTAAAAGTATTATTATTATAGTATTAAGGAAGAGTAAAGGGAAGAGGTTTTACTACCTACTAGGCTGCTAAGCTAAAAAATTAGGCAACAGTGTGTATAGCAATACTTTTACCTTAAATTATAACAAATATAAGGCGTATCTATAATAATTATAACACATAGGCACTACGCACAAAGCTGTTAGGACTAGACTCTGCCCACCTAGCCATAGCAGCCAAAAAGGTACGAATGATCACTCTAATGGTGATAACGTGGCCAGAACAGTACTTATTGCCAACTAGGTCAGAGGTGGTCGCTGCCACATGCCTACCTTGGCCCCAGCTTTGCCACTCGTGACAAAAGCACGCCTATAGGAAGCCCTAACTACCTACCTATAGACACTCTTTTTCCTCCCTTTAAGGTAAGGTTTTTATTAAGGTTATATAAGGTTGCTGCTAGGGATAGCAGCTAGAGGGGGAGGTTCTATTAGAACCTATAATAGAATTGTTTAGTGTTGTAGTGTTCTAGAGCTATCCTTAGTTAGTATTAGTCTTGCCCTTAGCAAAGCTGCGCAAAACCTACACTGCTTGCTATCTTTAGAAGAGACAAGTATTATTCTTGTTATTAAATATACCTATAGCTATCCCTCTACTATCTATCCCTAGTGTAAAGCAAGTACTATTGCCTATAACTAGAACCTTACAATATCTTAGTTAAAGCCTTACTACTATAACATAAGATAGATAGCCTTAAAAGTATACTTAAGAAGTAGAAGAAGTATAAAAAGAAGAACAAAGCCTTAGATTTGCAGCAACAGCAGGAGTACTATAGTAGTGCTGTTTTCTAGTTACCTAGTAAGACTAATAAAGCACGCTTCTGCGAGCAAGTTAGACAACGTAAAGAGAAGGAAGAGAGGCTTAAAAAAGCTGCTAATAAGGAGGTAGCAGCTGCTAAGTGTTAGATTCTCGTACTCTGATCTAGAGTATAGGATCTTTGAGATTGTAGGTAGTATTAGACTGTGGTCCTGGCAGTGCCTAAAGGGCCTTTGTGACAATAGGCTGTGTATATAGCTGGTTGGTGTACTCTAAGGCAGAGTATGCGCTAGGTAATAGATGGTCACAATAGGGCACTTGTACTGTAGGCAGAGTAGATGTATTGATGCTAAGTGGCTCCTGTGTCCAAATTTGAGGTGGGAGGATTGGCCCTTGCGCTCTAGGCTGATTCGCCTCTTAGCGTTAAGCTTGCCTCAACTCAACCTTACCTTGACCAGATCTTAGGCCTTATATCTGACACTAAGAAGCTGGTTAAGGAGAAGGAGAAGGAAGAGAAGCGTGTGGCAAGAGAGGTGGCTAAGGAGGTGCGTAAGAAGGAGAAGGCTAATACAGTAATTTAGAAGGCTAAAAAATAGGCTAAAAAGTAACATTAATAATAAGAGCGCAACGCTGTAAAAGCTCTACAATTATCCTAAAAGGGTAAGAGGAAAGCTTTACAAGCAACCTAGCCAAAAAAGCGTTAAAAACGTGGTCCTAGGGATGATGTTGGTGGACGTGGTCCCCTATCGCCGCCTCTAGCTGCCCCAGCCATTACCACCTGCCGCGGCCGCAACGTCTAATTACTAGCAAAATTCAAATAGTACATCTTTTTCGCAAACAATCAATTAGTACTGTACTGTAAAATCTCGTGATAATAACTGTTGTGGGTGGCTCTACAGCCTCATCTTTTTCTGAGCGTTGAGGTGGTTTTCGGTCGTTGCGCGACTCCGGTCGTTGCGCGCACGGACATGGTACGGCTAATGCACATTGACATAACACGTCACATATTCTGGATTCTCATCACGAAAACGACCATGCTAGAAGACTGCTTCTTGCTTGAATACAAGCTCAAATACCAAGTCCCGCAGAAGCTCGCATTGACCAAGCGAAACGAGCATGCATTGAAATAGATTGTTATCATTGTAGCCGTCGGAAGGGCGGGATCAATAGATTTTGCTCGCCAGCTCGTACTATACTCATTAAAAAAAAAAAAAAAAAAATACCAAATCTCCATACGCACTCCATATACAAGACAAAGTCAACATCAGCCCTGAGGGGTAGCAGGCGCCTCGGTCCTGAGAGAGATTGGCACATGATCTCCCGCAATCTTAGTGCTCGCAGCATTCCACTTGATCCTATGGGTTGTCAGGAAATAACCCATCGCTCAGGCTGGGGTGTCACTTACTGGTACAGTCCGGGTTCATTCGCTGGCATTGCGACAAAGTTCATTTCAATTGCGCCAGCTTTCTGGTTGTTGTATGCCCATCCACCAAAGAGACCGAAACCCTTGATGGTTGCGCCTTCAGGGATATCATCCTCTGGTACGAATCCAACAGTCTTCATGTCATCTGCATCAGCACCGATGTACATAGAAGGCTGCGAAGTCCACGACACACTACTCTCGGGCGACGCCACGAACCTCAGGTCCTCCGTAAGAGCAACTACTGAAGTCAGCCTTGGTGAATATACCTCCACCGGTGGACTCACAAGTGACATTCACGGCCTCAGCAGCGAAGACCGGGGCCTTATGTCCAAGATAGGCCTGACCTGACCGAAGTTAGTTTTTGTACGTTATTGATGAAAAGAATACTCACCATCAGCGTGGAACAGCTTCATGCCAGTCGGAATGTTGTCGCCATATGCATACAAGCTAAAGTTGTTCGCAGCGGAAACTACACCTTCAGCGCAAGCCAAAAGAACGACACCAAGAGAACGTGAGAGCTGCATGATAATGAGCGCGTGGAAAGAGCGTGGAAGTTCGATGAGGAGTGAGGACGTAGTTTTGCGTCTACGGTGGCATCCACGGAGTATATGGTCGACTCAAAGGTTCTGTTCACATGTACGAATCCGAAGAAGACCTGCCGGAGATTTGCGCATTCGATCGCTTGCGTCCAGGATGTAGGCTTGTAAATCTTCGATAGAGTTCCTGCCGGTGGCCAGGGTAGGTCGATAGCTTGACTCCAGCCATATCTGACACTCCCGATTGATGCATCTCCGCGCCAATTGTGGAGTGATGACCAAGGATAGATACTATTAGAAATACTTCTGGAGTGCGAGTGCGAACGCTCGTGTCAACTTCGTGCAGGGGCTTCATTCTTGCACTAGCTCGGTTGACGCTTCCACTCAATGGTGTTGATCACTTCACCGGTCAGTGCTATTTTAGCAGAGCCTTTCACTGCTCCACATGAGACCTTGATTACGACAAGACTGCATGCTTTCGTTCATTCAAGCCTCCGAGGTTGTCTGCCAAGCCTGGAAGCTGGTCTCTGATATTCCTTAGTCGACAAATCTTTTCGTTGCGTTCTCCACCGTAGGCTTACCGGCCAAACGTGGGTAGAATGACAAGCACTAGGTGGAGACGAGATGTATAGCCAAGCGTAAAATACGACGCTTGTACCGGTACCTGAATTAGACGGATCAGCCGGCATTGCGGGTTCGGCGAAATCAACCGAGTCAGGATCTCCCGGACTGCAGATTAGCGAAAGCCACCCACCAAAAACCCACAGGTCCACGATCGGAGACCTCAAATCCGATGTCGATCGTATGCTGTTCTTCTCCTTTCGGATTCATGTTCCTGGGCCTCTCAGGGTGCCAGAAACCGGTGGCTATTCTACTGGTTTGTTCCCAGCTGTATCTGCGACGTTGTGTTCTTGGCTCCTAACATCACAACAGCCATATTCCAGAACAAACCTCGTTATAGCCGATACGCGCTCATCTGACATTGTAACGACTTCATTATGATAGGCATTGATATCACCAAACAAAGAAATAAACTTCTTGAGCAACGAGAGGCTCAACTCTCATACTAGTAGAGCTCACAAATTTGAGCGTCACGTGCGAGTCTCACCAATCAGAACTGCTAAACTGAGGATACTGGCAGAGGTGGCAAAAACGTGACTCTCAGACTACCAGTGCGCTTGAGTATGGCGCGCGCCCGGCACCCCTGGTCTGTGGCATCGATGTGACGCTCGTGCTTTAAGCACCGCGTGGTCTGACCATGGAAGTGGCAGCTAGAAGCGAAAGCTATTCGACACTACTCGCATGCAGAAACATCCGTGTTCATCTTGACTCTTGTTTAGCACAGTTCCCATGCTCCGACTCGTGTCTCTCGCAATTGTGGGTCCCTTGAAGATACACTATAGTCACTAACGACCAAAAGCACGCTGGAAGCGAGTCGTGGGTAACTAATGCAACCGCTCAAGCTTACACTCAACTTGTGACTGAGCAAGCCTTGCTAAAATCACCAGGGGCACCGGTGAGAGTAGTCGTACTCGCTTCATAAGCGGCACATGTGTCCGTATTTCCTGCGTCATTTAGCTTGAAGATAAGCTTCAACTTTTCATCCGATACGGCTATATGGACACTATCAGTCTACCACTGCTGACGGTGGGATCCTAAGTTTGGTAATCGTGTACGTACAAGGCAATAAGACCGCAGTGGATGCTAGGATGGGACTACTACATCGCATGCCCACTGTTGACCATGCAAGGCTCCGATATATATGATATGGGTTGGATACCAATGCTATTCACTTGTCACAGTCGTTCTTTCTCCCTTTTTTGGACATTGAGTCCATTACTTTCTTTGGTCAAAACAAGGACTTGTACATCATGCTTTCTTTCTTTTCACTCATTTGCCTTGCGGTCGTTGCAACCGCTATACCGGCACCACAGGCAGAGGGCGCCCAGTCCAATACAACATCTACGGCTGCCGAAAACACCACAATGTCAACCCCCGTCTGTGGAGGTAACACGGCGGATGACCGTACCAAATGGTGCGATCACAGTATCGACACCGATTGGTACAATGAAGTACCCAACACCGGAGTCACTCGAGAGGTATGTGTCCGTAAGAATAAGGTATCAATTAGATACTGACCCTGATTCTTAGTACTGGCTCGATATCACCAACATGACCATCGCGCCAGATGGCTTTGAACGCGTTGCTCTTGGCGTCAACAACTCGATCCCGGGGCCTACCATCGAGGCTAACTGGGTAAGCAAGCTCAAAAGTACCGATAAATACAGATCTAACAGCCGACTAGGGTGACATCATCAAGGTGCACGTCAAAAACAGCCTTACAAATAATGGCACGACCATTCATTGGCACGGTTTTAGACAGAACTACACGGTTCAAGAGGATGGCGTACCCTCTATTATCCAATGTCCCGATGCTGTAGGTACACGCCTAGTTTACTGACGCTTGCTCACCTCACTGACTTGATCCAGCCCGGTACCACACATACATACACCCTTCATGCGACTCAGTATGGAACCAGCTGGTATCATTCTCATTACGCTCTCCAAGCTTGGGCTGGCGTATTTGGGCCGATCGTCATTCACGGTCCGGCAACAGCCAACTATGACGTTGACCTTGATCCCATCGTCATTACTGACTGGAGCCACGCAACTGTCGATGCTCTGTACGGCTACGCCCAAGAAGTTGGTCCGCCTATGATGGATACTGCTCTCATCAACGGCAAAGGCACTTATAACGGCACCGGCGGCGAGCGCTACGAAGTAACATTCGAAGCCGGCAAGAAGTACAGGATGCGCTTTGTCAACTCTGCTGTTGATTCGTACTTCAAGCTCTCCCTTGATGGTCACAAGATGACAGTCATTGCTATGGATTTCGTCCCGGTCGAACCCTTCGAGATTGACGTTCTGGACTTCACTATGGGTCAACGCTACGATGTGATAATCGAAGCCAACCAAGAAGCCTCGAACTACTGGTTCCGCGCTATTCCCCAAGCTGCATGCTCCAATAACGCCAACAGCAACGACATCCGCGGTATTGTAAGATACAAAGGCGCTTTAAGTGGCAATCCAACGACAACTGCATGGGATGCAAACTCGAAAGATGCTTGTGTCGATGTGAACTACTCCCTCCTCAAGCCACACTTCAAGCACTCTGTCGTCTCTCCTGAGCTTCAGAACCCCGAACTAGCCGTCAGCGTCGCCACAGACTCTTCGAATCTGTTCAAGTGGGACATCGGTCTAAACAGCATGCACGTAGTCTGGGACAACCCATCTCTCCTGCAAATCGCCGAGGGCAACGCGACTTGGGAGGATGCAGAAAACGTCTATCTGCTGCCTGACGCAAACAAGTGGGTGTACTGGGTTATTGACACGAAGCTGCCCGTCCCACACCCCATCCACTTGCACGGCCACGACTTCTATATTTTGGCTCAGGCAGCAAGCGCAACATTCGACTCGAGTGTGGAGCTGAACCTTGATAACCCGCCGAGACGTGATGTTGCTACCCTTCCTGCGAGTGGATATCTAGTCATTGCTTTCTACACTGATAACCCGGGTACATGGCTGGTCAGTTAATAAGTCTCCAGCACTATAGAATACAAACTAACATGGTAAACAGATGCATTGCCATATTGGCTGGCACGTGGCAGAAGGCCTGGCTTTACAGTTCGTAGAGCGCGAGAGCGAGATCGCCGCACTGGTTGACACGGCGGCGCTAGAGTCGACATGCAAGGCGTGGGAGGAGTTCAACTCGGAAAAGTTCCAAATTGAGCAGGACGACTCTGGTGTATAGAACTGTGTCGTATTGCAGTTGTACAGACGTCTGTACAACATCATGATTTGATTGTTTATGATGTAATGTAATCCAACGTAATAGAGCGCATTCCCCTACCCTTCGATATAGTAATACCTCTGAAATGTGCAGTTTTCCGCATCTGTTAATCGTTCGTACAAGTCTTATCCCTCTTGACACCAACCTTGCCGATTCCTCACAGTCCAAATGCAAACAATAGTCCCGTAGCGCAGCTCAGGGTAAACACATACCAGAATGCAGCTCGGAAGCCCTCCATGAGTGCTACTGCTACCACACCACCCAGCATGGAGCTGATCACAGTCATGCATACTACTGTTACCAGTACGATGGCAATAGTCTTCTTGTCTGGCTCCAGTAGCTCAGCAGATACAGCGTTCTTTGGCGTGTTGATGGGTTGCACATCTTCGGACAACGAGTGCACGTCATTATGCTTCTAGTGGATGTTGAATGGCTGCGTGATTGTTTGTGGGGTTTGAGGGTATCCTTGCAGCTCGGTGGATGTTGATGTCCGCGACATGGTGGATGTGGGGGTCTGGCAACGTGAACACCTTCAGCAAGGTTAATGGGGATATATGTAGTCAACTAGGTGGTCTAGATTACACGAACGCGGAATGCGCCCAAATACCAAGAGTGATCTAAGTTATTATTTTGCAATGAATCATAGGATAAATCAGTGAGCATGACATTGCTGGCGCTCGGGAGGTTACAAATGAGGCTCGAAGCTAGATAAATGCAGAGGTCTGCATCAGTACCGGCTGTGTTGTCAAGACAAGTTGAGAGTTTGTATGACTAGAGATCCAGGTAGAGCAATACAGATCTCTGCGCGAATCAGATGGTTGACCGTCCGCGACGAGCGGGAAAGTCTGCGATGGGAAGCTTGTGGAAATGTCGAGGGCTTCAATCGAGCGCGGGCGTGGCCTCCTTATCGATAGGGTTCCATGTACATGCAGGGGCCCTGCGCTAGTCCCACATTTTGAGACACCTCTCGATTGAAGCGTTCTGTAGCAACCTTGAAGGCATTCAAGAAGAGTACAGTTTGTGTTTTTCTTGTTTATTCCGAAGCTTGAGGCTCTAGTTACTGTGTCGACTCCGGCAGTCGTGGAGCTTCGAGTCTGTGCCCAGGCGCAATACACACTCGAAACGGAATGCTACACGTTGCAACTTCTTGATACTCCCGAGCTGAACCTCCAGCTTGTCCGTAGACACAACTTTCGCAACTTCGTAGGAAGCTGTGGGAAGCTTTAACGAAGGTATACAACACTTTTAGAAAGATGCGGGCTTCAACCTCTTTGCTGAGTGCGAAGACGCTCCTTGCGTGGACCGCATTCAGTCAGATTGGTGCAATTGCAGATTCAAGCATCAACGTTGCTCTTCGAGCTTCGTTCAATCCTGCGCCATATCTGGTAGAGCTTCTGTAAGCTGTCCCTTATGGTGTATCTTCATGCATCGCTAACGACGCTTAGGGAGACCGCCGCGGAAGAGAACGCAACCGCATACTTCCCCCTCCTCGACCGCATATCAGAAGGCTACCTAGACGAGCTAGATACGGAGAAGCAGTTGTATGACAAATTCATCGAAATACTAAAGAGCGATGGGCACATCACCGACCCTGAGACCCTCGCCTCGTTCAACCTCGCGCTTTCGGTACGGTCGGCGGCACCACGGATAGAAGCACACTATCAATTCTACAAGACCTCAGTCGAACCGTCTCTGGAAGCAGAACAAGGAAAGAACTGCCAGCTATGGGTCTCGCTTGGCGGTCAGCAGTACTGTACACCGCACATAGACGATGGCGAGCCAATAGGCAGCATTAAGAATGAGCGTACACACGAGCTACCATTCGACCGCATTCTCGGTAACAGCTCAGCTCTATCGACGATTGTTTACGCAGACATCACTGCCCCGCGATTTAAGAAGTTCCACAAAACTGTTAGCAGGACCGCAAAAGAGGGCAAGACGTCGTATCGTGTCAGGCATAAGCCTTCTCTGAAGGGGCCCAAGACCCCACTTGTTGTCAATGGCTACGGCGTCGAGCTGCAGTTGAAGAGGACCGATTACATTGTCATTGATGACAGGCATGCGGCACAGGGCGAGAAGCTGGCAGAACAGAAGCCACTCGGTACTGAGCTCGACGAGGAGGCCGCGGATCTGAAGCCTCTGGCTAAAGACGACGTACCTGATCTGGCTGAAAAAGCTGCCAGCTTCGTACTGCAAAGTGACCAGCCTATGGACACGCTCTTGAAACTGGTTCGCGACTTCCCAAAGTACACGTCGACCATTGCTGCTGCCAACGCAACGGCAGACTTCCTCACCGAGCACTACAATAACCGTGAGCTTCTACTGCCTACAGGCTACAATGTCATCTGGATCAATGGCGTACAGATCCCGGCGAGGGATGTAAACCCATATGCGCTCCTTGCGCATCTGCGTCGTGAGCGAAGGTTGATCAACGGCATCAGAAGCCAGGGATTGTCTGGCCCAGACACCATATCTCTTCTGTCGCACCCTGCTATTGCAAAAGGTCAGGTAGGAGATGAGCCCCAGCGGTACGATTTCAGGGACGAGGCCGAAGGAGGTAACGTCATTATTTGGGTGAATAACATAGAGAAGGACTCTAGGTACCAGAGCTGGCCCACCGAGCTCCAAGCTCTCCTGCAAAGGACGTACCCAGGCCAGTTGCCCAACGTCCGCCGTGACATCCACAACGCCATCTTGCCCATCGACTTCACCTCTCCCGACCATGTCTCTAACGTGATCGAGACGGTGATTGGTCTCGTCAGGCGCGGTATCCCATTGCGATGGGGTCTTGTACCGCAGACTTCGACACCTAGTGCTGTGGAGCAAGCAAAGGTTGTGTACTATCTGCAACACACTTATGGTCTCTCTTCGGTCACCAAATATCTGTTGACTGCGATGGAAGCAACTAAACTCGCAAGGCCAGACAAGGCGAGCTTTGAGACAGCTGTCAAGGCTGGCACACTTCGCAAGGACCGCGAAACGCTCGATTTTGAAGACATCCTGACTTCCGAAGCTCTTGGTGAACGCGTTGACCAAGCCAAACACTACCTAGAGCGCCTTGCAGCACACGGCCCGAACGCCCCAGCTATTATCAACGGTGTGCCGATCGCTCAGGGTGACAATTGGTTGTCCGAGCTCAGCCAACGGATCAGTATGGATCTTCGGCAGGTTCAGAAAGCCGTATATGAGGGCGACCTCAAGGAAGACAGCTGGGTGCCACAACAGTTCTTACTCCAGGCTGCAGCTAAGCGTAACCCGTTCATCATTCCAAAAAATGAGAAAGAGATCAAGCTCGTCAACATGGCCGAGCTTGAAGAGAAGTACGGCGAGATCTTCGCGAAGTACCCTCGTGTTGAAGCTGCATCGGCTGCAAGTAAGAGTGACTGGGCACATCTCACGGTATTCGGCGATTTTGACACCGAGTCTGGCCTAACACTACTCAAATCTGTAGCACAGTACCGCCAGGCGAATCCCAACCTTGAGATCGTCATGGTGCAAAACTCTGATACAGATAACTCCGGTGTGTCTGAAGAGCTCTTGGATACATATGTGAAGGCTGGTCGCCAGCTTGCCAGCGACCAATTGCTCACAGTTCTGGCCCAAGAGGTGGCCAAGTCGCCAACACCCGCAAGGTCCACACGTCTGCGGAAAGCTGCCGAGCCGCTGTTCGAGGAACTGGGGCTGAAGGCTGGTGAACTCGCTGTGCTCATCAATGGACGCTTTGTTGGACCGATCCCTCATGACAAGGTCTTCTCTAGCGACGACATTGAGACGCTCGTGTCTTATGAGATGAACAAGCGCATTGAGCCTTTGAGCAGAGCTCTGGAGGACTTGCAACTGACAGCCAAGATCGCCACGCCCTTTGACGCAGCCAGAATTCAGTCGCTCGTGGCTCTCTCCACTGTGTCTGATGTTCCAGAAGGCATCTTCGAGACAGTGTCAACTCTTAGGACCAGCAGTTACAAGAACTGGACCGCTGAGCATACCGCTATCATCAAAGGAAACCGTGAGACTGCCATCTTCCAGATCGTTGCCTCCATCGATCCCGCCACCGAGCAAGCTCAGAAGTGGATTCCGATCCTGAACACATTGAGCGAGATGGACGGTACCCACCTCCAGCTCTTCCTGAACCCTAAGCAGATGTTACAAGAACTTCCTGTCAAGCGTTTCTACAGATACTTGCTTGGTTCCAAGCCAAGGTTCAACGCAGATGGTTCAGTCGACAACTTCGAGGCGCACTTCACCGGTATCCCGAAGAAAGCCCTGCTGAACTTGGGTATGGATGTCCCACCATCATGGCTCGTTGCACCTGAGGAGTCAATTCACGATCTTGACAACATCAAACTGAGCACCTTACCTGCCGATGCAAACATTGACGCAGTCTATGGACTCGAAAGCATTCTCATCGAGGGCCACTCCCGCGACACGACCAATGGAGGCCAGCCACCTCGTGGTGCGGAGGTCGTCTTGTCAACTGAGAGGGACCCACATTTCGCTGATACCATCATCATGGCCAACCTGGGTTACTTTCAGTTCAAGGCGAACCCTGGCTTCTACAGCATTCAGCTGAAGAAGGGCAAATCGCAGGACATCTTCTCTCGACAGTGCCGGGGCCAAGGGTTGGGCTGCTCAGCCGAACGACGAGTCGAACGAGCTTGTACTCATGAGCTTCCAGGGCACGACACTCTTTCCTCGATTGTCTCGCAAGCCTGGACAAGAAGAGGCAGACATCCTTGGAGAGGAGGAATCATTGGCTTCTGAGCTAGCCAGCAAGGGCACCGAGAAAGTCAACAAACTCCTCGGCAAGATCGGACTCAACTTCAACAGTGAGAAGGTCTTTAAGAAGGGCGCCGAACTCCTCGCTGGTACAAAACCCGCAAAGACGCAGGCCGATATCAACATCTTCTCTGTCGCCTCCGGTCACCTCTACGAACGCATGCTGAACATCATGATGCTCTCAGTCATGAAGCACACCAACCACACGGTCAAGTTCTGGTTCATTGAGCAGTTTTTGTCGCCATCGTTCAAGTCTTTCCTCCCTGCCATGGCTGAAGAGTACGGTTTCCAGTACGAGATGGTGACATACAAATGGCCGCACTGGCTACGCCAGCAGTCTGAAAAGCAACGTGAAATCTGGGGCTACAAGATCCTCTTCCTCGATGTCCTCTTCCCGCTGGATCTCGACAAAGTCATCTTCGTCGATGCGGACCAGATTGTGCGCACCGACATGTACGAGCTGGTGACGCACGACCTAAAAGGGGCGCCATACGGCTTCACACCCATGGGCGACTCACGCACGGAGATGGAAGGCTTCCGCTTCTGGAAGACCGGCTACTGGGCCAACTTCCTGCGCGGCAAACCCTACCACATCTCGGCCCTGTACGTAGTAGACCTAACACGCTTCCGCAAGCTCGCTGCCGGCGACCGCCTGCGCCAGCAATACCACTCGCTGTCCGCCGACCCCAACAGCCTCAGCAACCTCGACCAGGACCTGCCCAACCACATGCAATTCAACCTGCCTATCCACTCGCTGCCCCAAGAATGGCTGTGGTGCGAGACATGGTGCGCCGACGCCGATCTCGCTTCCGCCAAGACTATCGATCTGTGCAATAATCCCCAGACGAAAGAACCCAAGCTGGATCGCGCACGCAGGCAGGTTCCCGAGTGGACGGTCTATGATGACGAGATTGCGGCGCTGGCGAGGCGCATCCGTGGCGAGAAGGAGCAGCAGGAGGTGGTGGATGTGCAGGCGGAAGAGCAGGTTAGGGAGAAGAGAGAGAAGGATGATGAGAGGAAGAGGGATGAGTTGTAGTTGTAGTCGTGGCAGGATGTGCATGTGCACACAGCGAGGGAGTGTGCGTGTTGGACGGGATGTACAGTAAATATGCATTTAGCAATGTCATGCATGCAGTCATCAGGGAGTGAATTATTACCTCCCCCTTCCCTCTTGCTCAATGCCCAATACCCATCCTACCACACTTCCTCCTGTGTCTAAAAGTCCGTCTTCCCACCCATCACCTTTGCCGCATTCACCGCCTTCATCTTATCCACCCAGCCCGCCGCGGGCACAATCTTGCGCACCGTGCGCACCTCATCGGACGCATAGCCAGGAATGCGGATGTTGTAGCTACGCTCGAGGACGTGCTGGATATCGCGGATATCAAGCTGTGGGCTGTCGCGCAGCTTGGAGAGTTTGCATGCGTGGCTGATTACGTTGTCGACGAAGTCGTCGGCGAGTTGCAGCACCGCCTGTGAGGTTGTTAGTATGCCGTGACCATTGTTGGGAGCTGGTGATGGATGGGGGACGTACGTCTTCTACCTCTGGCGTCAGCGCTTCCTCGCTTCCTCCTGTTACCTGGCGCACAAGCTCGTCCAGCTTCCGCTTGCTCAGCACGCGGTCGCCCTCGCCCTCGAGCTGGAACGGCGGCGGCCGGGAGATAACAGGCTGGCCCATGGGTCCTGGGGCGCCGTTTGTAGGCCCGCTCATAGTGGGACGCTGCTGCCCCATGTTAACGGGCATGGGCGATGTGACGTTCAGGTGGCGCGGGATTGGCATCTTGGGGTTGTTGAGCTGCTCGCGCTCGCGGCTACCAGGTGCGTGGAAGTTGCCGCCTGCGCCGGCTTGCATGGGCGTGTTGGTGCGCGCTGGATCTGTGTAGGAGCGGTTTGCGGCGCTGACGGCAGCTTGGTGGGAGAGGGGGACGGGTGGACCGTTGGTTGTTGCAGACTGTGGGTGCGGCGAATTGCTTTGCTGGTGTTGCTGTTGCATGTTTGCCTGGTGGGGATTGATCTGTGGCCGGGCCTGTCCCTGTTGCGGCAACTGGTGTTGTTGTTGGCCCTGCTGTGGGAACTGCTGTGGAGGCATGGTGAGGGGGTGCGGTACTGGCGGGCGCTGCATTTGCTGTTGCTGCTGTTGCTGCTGTTGCTGCTGTTGCTGCTGTTGCTGTTGCTGTTGCTGCTGATGTGGTGGTTGCTGTGGTTGTTGTTGCTGCTGCTGTGGTTGTGGATGTTGAGGTGTCTGGCCTTGGATGTTTTGTTGAGGTGGTTGCTGGTTGTTTTGTTGGCTGAACTGCGGTGGTTGTGTTTGCGTTTGCTGTGGCTGCGGCTGCCCGCCTTCGACCTTTATCTGTGGCTCCTCCTTGATCGCGGGTTGACCACTCGGCCCGGACAGGGAAGGCTGTCGTTGAGGCTGTGGTGGCTGCGGTGGGTGTTGAGGTGGTGTCTGCTGAGGCTGTGGGGCCGACTGCGCTCCTTGTCCCTGGGCCTGGCGCTCGTCTTTCCACTGCTTCTGCAGACCGCGGAACTTCTCGATCTGAGCCTTCATCCTGTAATACTCCTCTTCGACCTTGTTCTTCGCGTTTGTCAGCTCTTGTGGCACCTCTTGTCCGCTCTTGCCCCGCTCCTGTATCTGCGCCTGAATCCTCTTGATGTTTTCTGTGAGCGTCGCTTGTTTTGCGAGCATGTTGAGGTAGCCGTTCTTGTACTCCTTCAGCTTGGCTTCGGCTTCGGGCGTGCCCATGGTGTAGGTACTGGGCAGGACGAAGGGAAACTCGTGTACGTGCTTGATGATGGAGGGGTCGACGGAGGGTTCTGCGGTCGCTGTTGGCCTTGGTTCTGGGGCAGCGATGCCTGCGGCTGGTTCGTCGCGGCCTCCCCGGCGTTTCCCTGGCCTTCTTGCTTAACGGGGTTCTGCAGTGCGCCAGAACCAGACTGGCTGCTTTGCCCTGGGCCGCCCTGCTGTTGCGCGAGCGCCTGCTGCTGCTTTGCCCGATGTGCGCGCTCCCTCGCGATGAACTTTTGCGAGAACGACTGCAGTGTTGTGCGCGCCTGTGTCTGTTCGGCGCTGCCGGGCGTTGCATTGTTGAACATGTTCCATGTGTTGTGCATGAGCAGCCTGTACTTTTGCTTCTCGTCGTCGGTAAGACTTGTGAGCTTGAGGATGTCGTCGGCCTTGAGCAGCTTCTGGGCCTGTTGCTGCCCTGCACCGGCCGCCTGGGGCTGGGAGCTGCTCATCTTGACGTCGGTCGCGGTTGCGCAGTCGTGGAGGGGTAGGATTGGCAGTGTGGCTGGCAGGTATGTCGCTATGGCTTTGCGACGCGCCGTGTTCTCGGAGGTTACGAGTAGTTGCGTAGTGGGGTAGCTATGTGAAAGACGATGGATCGAGGGTTGGACGCTTGAGGGATGCATGCATGGCTTGGCGCGATTCAGTTCCTTGTCGCGAACGCACGTGCAGCTGGGTGCACCATTGCAATACGACGGCTACTTGTCTATCTTTCTCGACGCTACACTATGCAGGCGCTTCAGCATCCCGTTTCCCCTCCAATTCCAACGCCCTAGTCATCGCGTTCTTCACCTCCCACTCGAATTCTTTCAACGCCCGCATCTCGCTACCACCAAACAGCAACCCCATCAGCCCATCGATGACACCGACACTCAGGCCCATTGAGCTCAGAAACATCAATATGAAAGATACGTAGTTGTGCGGCGACCACCACACCCCTATCATACAGGCAGTCCAGATGGAGAGCTGGAAGAAGAAGTGCCCAATGCGCAGCTTGCGTTGTATCCGTTGGCGATCCATGTACTTGACGAGAGTGGCTATAATCTCCTCGTAGGCTTGGACGGGTAGGTATCGACTGACCACGTCCGAAGCATGCGCGGCGTGAGGGTTGTGTTTCCTCGTCAGTGTGCACTCGACCGAGAAGTGGTCACTGAGCGAGCAGTGCAAAGTGGGATGGCGCATGGTCATGCCGACATTCGCCTCCTTGAGCTCCCACTCAGCCGTCTCTTGGCCCGTCTTCGTGTTGTGATGCTGTGCGCTGCTGAAGAATATGTAGTCGAGTCGCTTTGCATTGGGGTCGTCGACGGTAGGATCTATCTGCACGTTCTCGCCCTTCTTCAGCCGCTTCTTGTGTGCCTCGTTCCATCTCCAAGAGTTGAATGCACTGTCGCATGTGGTTCCGTTTACTGAGACGTTGAACTCTGCGCTCGGCATGGGCATACCACGCAGCTGTTCGACCTTGTCCTTGGCCGCACCATGAGACGAGTCGGGGTGGAGAATGCGCCACACATCTCGGACGGGTGCGTGTGTCTCAATAATGCGGTGCGCCAGTGAGCGTGGTATCATATTGAAGTCTCCCATGCCAATGACCAGGTGTCCGCGCTCGGCAGCAGCACGCATGAGCTTTGCAATCTCCCATGCCTGGGCTGTTCGGTGGCAGATGTACGAATCGTGCGGCTCGGCTTCGTATGGTGCGTGGAGCTGTGAGGTCAGTGTGCACTCTTGTATCGACGCAGTGTATATTTACATGTGTGGTGAAGACCTCGGCAACGTCCTTGGGCGCCGGTCCTATGCGTATGCGCGCGCACGCAACACCCTTGCCCACGAACCAATCTCCACGGTAGAAGGCAGCAGGTCGGCCGTTCAGCGGATACCGCACCATGTTGCTTTCTTCGATGGGCCACCGTGACAGTAGGGCAAGCCCTCCACCGAAGCAGCCACTGTAGTAGAACTTGCCATAGGGCAGTATGCCTCTGGTGAGCTCGCGAATGGCGTCGTAGTCTTGCTGTGTCCAGCACTCCTGCAGACCAACAATGTCTGGTCGCGGATCGGCGGCGGCAATCTGGCGGCCAATTTCCGTCAATCGCTCATGGCGGAGTGTGGCAATGTACTTGAGGCCCCAGCAGTTGAGCGACAGCACTCTCAAGCTTGCTGGCTTTTGATCGGGCACCATGGTGGAGTATTCCAGGGGCGTGGGATTGGGGAGTTTGCTGTGAAGGGGTCGAGAGCACCGAGGCACGTCACTTGCAGGGGTTCCTTGTCCCTCCCTTGACCGCCACTCTATCTGCCGCATTGCACGCTCGATCAACACCATGGACTCTCTACCAAAACGCTCGCGGGAAGAAACCGAAGACGAGTACGACGATGCGCCCCCACGCAAACGGTCCAACTCGCGCTCCCCGCCCAATGGCTCTCCGGGGTACAGGTTAGCCGAACGACCTGCACGCCGCTACAGCGACCGCGACCGCGACCGCGACAATGACGACAGCGCCGACGAACGACAATACTACAACCGTCGCTCCCCCTCGCCATCCCGCTCGCCATCGAGCTCACGCTCCAGAAGCCCGTCCCCCACACGTCCCCCACGCAAGCCCACCTCGCTCAACTACACGCCCCACCTGATCCTGCGCGGGCACAAGCGCGCCATATCCTGCGTCAAGTTCTCGCCCAACGGGCTCTGGATCGCCTCAGCCTCGGCCGACGCGACGATCAAAATCTGGTCCTCGTCGACGGGCCAGCTCGAACACACGCTCGAAGGCCACCTGGCCGGCGTCAACACCCTGACCTGGTCGCCCGACAGCACGACCCTCGCCTCAGGCTCAGACGACAAGTCTATCCGCCTGTGGGACGTCAGCACAGGGCTCGCACACCCCACGCCGCTCATCGGTCACCACAACTATGTCTACAGCCTCGCCTTCAGCCCAAAGGGCAACATGCTGGTCTCTGGGTCCTACGACGAGGCCGTGTTCCTATGGGACGTACGAGCAGCGCGCGTCATGCGCTCCCTACCCGCGCACTCCGACCCGGTATCAGCCGTCGACTTTGTGCGAGACGGCACGCTCATCGTGTCCTGTTCACACGACGGGCTCATCCGCGTCTGGGACACGAGCACAGGACAGTGTCTACGAACGCTAGTGCACGAAGACAACGCGCCTGTAACCTCTGTGCGCTTCAGCCCAAACGGAAAATACATACTTGCCCACACCCTCGACTCCAGCCTGCGGCTGTGGGACTATGCTAACGGCAAAGGCCGTTGCGTGAAGACGTACCAAGGCCATGTCAACGCCAAATTCTCCCTCTCAGGTGCTTTTGGCACCTACACATCCCCTCCCACAAACGCCACCAGCGACACCACCACCACGCCCCAGCACTTTGCCTTTGTTGCCTCAGGCAGCGAAGATGGCACCCTAGTCCTGTGGGACGTATCATCAAAAAACATACTCCAGCGCCTGTGCGGCCACGACGACGCCGTCTTGGCCGTCGACACGCACCCGCACGCTCCGGTGATTGCGACTGCGGGCCTCGACTGCAGTGTGCGCGTGTGGCGTGCGCGGGGCGGAGGGCAGGGAGACGGTAGCGGGGGTGGTGGGGATGATGCCGGTCTGGAAGGTGGGAAGCTGGAGATGGACATGGGTGGGATGGGCACGTTGAGTCCATGAGAGGGGTTGGTGTGGACTGGAGTGTAGTGGTGTAGATGTATATAGATGGATAGATACCCCGAATTACTCACCCACGCACCCACTCACCCACTCCGTGTCTTCTCCACTCTTACTAATTTTATTTTTTTCAAATGGCTTTATCTATCCCTCCCAATTTCTTAATTTTTCAAAACTCCCACATAAACGCAGGTAGAGCACAGCTATACATATATACAGGCTGCTTTCTAGACAGAGAGGAATGGATACACCTATGACGACGACGACCATCACCACCACCACAACGACGACGACGACAACGACGACGACAACGAGGAGCAGCCAGCGTGACTCAGCGGGCCATGATTGATTCGGCGTGTCTATGCTCTTGGTGAAGAAAGAAATATAAATAAAAACACACACACAAAATATACATGTTATTCATACAATAACCGGACAAACGACCCACAACGACGTCATAACAGCCTCTATGCTCATTGTTCTTGTCCGTTGAGCTTTTTCTCCATGTCGTGTAGTGTCTGTCCATCTACTTTCTCCGCTGAAGAACCTTTGTGCACATTTCCACGAGGCCAGTCTTGGCATCGCTGGCAGGGAAGGGGTGGATGGCGGCGATGGCCTTGTCGATATAGTCGTGGGCAAGGGCGCGCGTTTGCTGGAGGCCGGTGCTGGAGAGTACGATATCGCGGGCCTGGTGAGGAAGGGTTAGCAGGGATATTTGATAAAGGTGTGTAAGATAGGGAATGAAGAATGGACGCACCCTCTGTGCATCGCCCTTGTCGCTGAATTTCCGCCCAACGAGCTTTCCCAGCGTCGGGTTGTCTTTCCATGCGAAGAGGAGGGGAGCGGTCGCCAGGCCGAGTTCGAGGTCTGCGCCGCCGGGCTTGCCGAGCTCTTCGCTGCTTATTGTGTAGTCGAGCATGTCGTCGACGAGCTGGAAGGCCATGCCGAGGTTCTTGCCGTACTGGTACGACGCCTCGACAACGTCGGGCGTGCTCCCGCCCAGGACGGCGGCGGCACGGCACGACTTGGAGATCAGCGACGCTGACTTGAGATACGTCTTCTGCAGGTAGTATGTGACCGTGTCCTCGGTCCAGGCGGGGTTCTTCTCGTCGCGCGCCGTGTTCTTGAGCTGCATGAACTCGCCCTCGACCAGGTTCGCAATGACAGTGGCGAGCAGCTCGGTGACTTCTGGATCGCGCAGGCGGGCCAGGGCGACAGAGGCGCGGCCGAGCAGGAAGTCGCCGGCCAGGACGGCCATTTTGTTGCCAAACTCGATGTTGGCAGAGGAGGCGCCGCGGCGGGCGATGGAGTGGTCGATGACATCGTCGTGGAGGAGGGAGGCGGTGTGGATGAGCTCAGTGATCTCGGCGAGGCGGCGCTGCGAGGGGAGGATGTCCGAGTCGTTGGAGGCGTAGGCGGTGTCGTGGGCAATGTTGGATATGCTGGCGTCCGGGTTGTCGTCGTTGAGTGTCGAGGGGCTGGAGATGGGGTGGTCGACGCTGCTGCTGCCGCTGCCGCCGCGTGCGACGTTGGGGGTCAATGCCGTGGCTCTGCTCATGAGCAGGACGAGCATGGGGCGGACGTATTTGCCCTCGCTCTGGGTGTAGTACTTTGCAACCGTGTCGAGGGTGGGGTGTCCGGAGCCGAGCAGCGACCGTATGTTGCCCGTCAGAAACTTCATCTCGCGTGCGACGGTCTGGAAGGGATCCATCTTGAGCGGCGCATCTGGCGGCGGCGCGGCCCTGATGTGTTGCGCGACACTGGCCGCCTGAGCAGCAGCAGCCCACGACGACTGGGTCCGCCGCCGGGCAGCGTGGTGGGACGAGACATGGGCGGGTTGGGGTTGGGCACGGGAGGCAGCGCTGTGGTACCGACATGTTGCTATCGAGGGGCGGGACCTGGGCATGGGCGTGGGCGTGGGCGTGGGCGTGGGCGTGGACGTGGACGTGGACATGGATGCTGGGGCGTGCCGTGGCCGGGCAAAGCTCGCCGCGAGCCGACTCGAGCGGCTCATGATGGATTCTTCCCGGGGCCAGGGGCGATATGAGGGGCGTCGAGGTGCAGTGGACAGGTGCCCGGGGAATGGGAGCGTGTCCGGAAGGGGTGGCCGCGCAACCGTAGCTCGATGTCGCGCTGGGCAAGTTTTCGGGGCACGTCGAAATCATCGTCATGACTTGCCGGGTCAGTGCACGCGGCGTTGCTTGTCCCCATCTGACATGTGCATCGCCGCCACATGCACTTCGACCACGGCAATCATGGTCCTCCTCGCCATGACCCCCGGCATCGTCCGCGCGCTCGCACGCGCTGCACGGAAATCCCCCGATCAATATGCGACCCTGCACACGCCCTCCGACCCCACGCTCGCCGAGCCCAGGCCGGAAACCCCATCTCGCACCGCCAGTTGATCGACCTGTCGAGGCTCTGCAAGCAATCGCCCACCCAAGCAGACCCTGGAGAGGATGCCACCAACACACCCACGACCCTCGATGCCCTCCTGCGCAACACCGCCGTCTACCTCCCTCCGCCGCCGCCCAAGAAACAGCAAACCCCCGAATACCTCGCCCTCATGGCCCGTCTGCGCGCCCAGGAGGAAGCCCGCGCCTACGACCGCATGCTTCGTCCACCGCCAACCCGCGAGACATTCAACCAGCGCTTCCCCGGCAGTCCCAGCCGCCTGCCCGATCAATTCACCATAGGCGTAGACGAGGTGGACGATGTGTCCTACGAAGAAGTGCACCGCCAAATCATCCTCATCATCAACGTCTTGATCTCCATTGTCTGCGTCGCCGTCTTCGTCTGGGTAGCTGCCCGCCACTGGTCCGTCGGGAAGCGCTTGGGACTGTCCATGCTCAGTGCGCTGGCTGTCGCTGTCGCCGAGGTCGTTGTGTACAGCGGATATGTCAGGAAGGTGCACGAGGCCAAGCTGGTCGAGAAGAAGAAGCCCGAGATCAAGGAGATGGTGGCAAGCTGGGTCCTGGACCGGACTAACAATGGCGAAAAGGCTGTCCTGTCTACATCCAAAGACAACCCCGACCATGGTGTGAGGTACAGAAAGGGCAAACATCGCTGAACAAACGAATCGTGCAAACGCCGCCCATGCCCACCGAAAAAACTCCCGCAATGCTTCTTGTATGCCCGATACGCCAAGCTTGAAAACACAACCCTACTCTATCCGCTTCCCCTACTTCTTCTTCCGTCCAGCGACCCCTCCCGCAAACCGTCCGAGATTGCTAAGACTGGACCTAGCCTTGTGACCTTGGCCCGCGTTCGCCGCTGTAGGCGTAACAGGCGGTCTCATCGCTCCCGCTGGCGAGTTGGGTCGCAAGTTTGCGTTCTTCGGTGGTACCGCTGGCGGGCCCCTGGTTTCCTTCTCCTGCACCGTCTCGAGCCCAACGGGAACATCTTCGCCCATGGTCGCGTGTTGCTGAGTGCGCCTCGCCTTCTCCTGAGTCGCCTTAAACCGGTCGAGAAGCTCGGCCCACTTGACACTGCCTTCTTCCCGTGCTTTGAGTCGGTTCGTCCGCTCGAAGCCGGATGCAGACGGCCCTTGTGGTGCGCTGGAAGTACCCACTTCTGAGCTCTTTTGCCTCAAATGATTTAGGGTATTGGATTGGGGTACATACGTCCGTGGAGCAATGTGCAGGTAGCCAATAGCAGACACGCTGTTGAGTCTGTTCTTCAGTGCCGCGAAAGCAGAAGACTGGGGAAGGAGCATAAGGAGCCCGTACAAGCACTTGTACAAGTGTGGATACTTTTCCGGCTCGAGAAGCTGGATGCGGAGGTCTGGTCCATCTATTAGCTGAAGCCTACACAGCAGTTGTATGTTGGTAGCTTACAAGTAAACACGGGCGACTCCAGCAGTTGCACGAGCTTGTCAATCTGGATGAGAGTGTTCACCGTCATCTCGAGATCGGCACTATAGCTGTCAGCTTTGTTTGTGCCCATGTGTAGACGCCGTAGACATACAATACTTGCAGCAGGTGGTATGCTTGCTCGTAGGCTTGCGCAAGGAGGCAGAGCGAGAAAGTGGCTACTGCGTTGTGGCACCAAGCTTTGAAAAGTGTAACGAAAAACGATTGTCCATCCTATCCAGGTCAGCTCTGTCCATTGCTGGTCCATGTCATGCGTACCTTGTTGTCCAAATTCCGTAATCGCCTTCTGAGATCAGCAAGCTCAGGTGCGGTGATGAGGTTGTTGTTGAGATTCTGAACCATTATGCTCGCGAACTCAACATCCTCGTCTCTGACAATACAGTCTGCCATTGTGCGGTAGATCTTCTCAGCGCTCAGCGTGAGGCACAGCTGCCTGATGATGAGATTGCCTCGAGTCTCCAGCAGTCTTCGATCGGTGCAGAACAGCTTTAGGAGGTTAACCATGAAAGATGTGAAATACGTATCGTCGCTATGCACGGAGATCTGCGACAGCAATAGCAAATCGCGTGTAACGACGGCGTCGGATGGGTCAGAGAGCGTCTTCAGCAGTGCAGGGAAAGTACCATCGTCGACTGTGAGTATCTGCATAGAGGTAAGCATATAGGAAGGAGATGTTGCGGCTACTACTGACCCTGCCAGGTGCCATTCTGTGCAGCATAATAAGCCACGCAATAGCTGCGACTCTTGTAGCTTCGTGCTCATTCAAAAACTGTAAGGTGAGCGCGCTGACAGCAGCTTGATAGTCCAGCTCGGGAACTGGCCGTGGTGATGGACCCCGGTCGTCTGCTGGTGTGGGAGACTGCGTGCCTGCCTTGCCTTCTGGCGCCTGCTCGCGGATTACTGCCTTGAGGAGCCTAGTCGAGAGGTTCGAATCTCGCCGCTGGGTGCTTGTAAGCTCTTTACCCAGTTCAGAGAGCGATGGAGGAAGCTGTATCTTGTCGCTCACATTGCTGTTCGGTTGGCGGTCTTCGGAAAGTGACATAATGTAGTCCATCAATGAAGCATTGACCTTGATAGCTGCTTGACGGACGTTGTCGGCATCGTGCGACATGCGTGGCAGCACGTGTGAGAGCAGACTTGGAACAAACGGCATAATGTCTTCAGGGCAGATCTCAAAGAAGGCGTCGATCCAACGAAGGGCTGTGAGGAGTATCTCTGTTTGCTCTTCTTCCGCGTCTACCGTGTGTTAGCTTGTGTCAAATCAAAAGAGTAGCATCTTACCAGGTGGTGTGCTTAAGAAACCCACAACGATCTCGAGGACCTTGGAGTGGTTGACATGCACATCTTGCCCTGGGATCCAGTCGCCGTCTCCGTTGACAGATTTCCTGCTGTCACCAGACAGTGAACCACTGTCTCCACTAACTTGATCGCCGTCGTCGACGGATGGCTGGTGCTCCAGGGGTGTACTTTCTGCAGCCTCACTGTCATCTCCGACATCGCTGTGAATACTTGATGATGTGGATTGTCTTCGGCCGTCCTTGCTTTGGCTCTTCTTGCTCTCTGCTATGCCTTTCTTGATTCCTGCAATCTTCCTGATTTCATTGAGGAACCTCTCGAGAGCAACCTGCGTCATGGTGTATACATCTTGGTTCGAATCGCTGAGAAATTTGAAGAGGCCACCGAGGAAGCGAGGCAGGTGAGCAATGAGTTCAAGGTCTGGTATCGAATCCAGCAACGTGACCCAGGCAACGAGAAAGGAGCGTGTGAATGGGTTAATAACGTTTATCCTCTCCTCGAGGAGGGGTAAGAAGCGTTCAAGGTTGAAGGCGGTCTCTACATCAGGCGGAGAGTGCTCTGGTGAATCATCTAGATGACCTAGTGGCTCGTTTGAATGGTGTAGGACGGATATATAGGAGGCCGCGGACTCGGACACAATGTCCTTGACTAGGCGGTCGAGTAGCTCAGCGCCATTCTTGACTGACAACTCCGAGTCGGCAGCAAGCTACATGGCATGTGTCAGCATTCCACAGTCTGAAGCTTTGTTGGAGCGCTGACCTTGCACAAAGCGTCGAAGACCTGGTTAAAGTACACAAGGATCTCGCCCTTTGCAACCTTTGCAATGTTGTACATGCTCTCACAGGCATAGTACCTAACACGGGCATCTGAGTCGGAGAAACAGGCGAGCACGGGTGGGACGATTTCTTCGAGGTAGCGGGCGACTTCCTGTGGTCGTGTGAGCTGAGCGTCATGGCGGGTGAAGGGCTGTACACACGGGTCCCAGTGCTATCGAAGCTGCGGCGAGGCCGATGAGGCCTCCATTGCGGGCGTGGGGCTGGTGAACGGCGTATGCGTAGTGGTGGCAGAGCTCGTGCACAATCTTGGCTATCCTGTCGTGGTCCTGCGCGGCGAGTGCATCGCGAATGAGGCCCTCGAGCTCGAGGGCGCCGCTTTTGCGCTTGTCGTAGAGCTTATCATTAAGCGCTTTGGTGATGTTGGGGTCCATAATTGATAGTTTGTGGCGGCTGCCTTTACATGGTGCAGCTACGGGCTCATCGTAGTCTGGGACGCGGGGAGGGCTGGCGCAGGATGAGTGCAATGGCCGTGGCAGGTGCGGTTGTTGTCGTGCATGCACATGCTTCACGTTCGACCAACAGTGCCAGTCCAGCCACGCGGGGACGTCATCGCACCGCTGGAAAACCATCCCTGCCCGCCAACGCGGGAAGCTGAAGGCCAACACGCTGCGGCACACGGACTGCCACTCACACGTTTACTTTCCAGCGCACTTTTGGCATCCTCGAGAGCGACGCCTGATCCTGCTCTGCGCCATGACGCCTAATAGCAGCCGATTCCTCACCCAGCCAAGTCTATTCTAGCTCTCCCTCGCCCTCACTCGTCGACACGGCCTAAGCGCTATACCCTACTGGGGCTCCATCATTCACCTGCACCCGTCAGGTGTCTCACTGGGTCGACATGGAGAAGTTCAAGAACAAACTCCAGCATCTTCGCAGGAAACCTTTGCCAGACCATCTCATGGAACCAAAATTGAATTTGCCCAACGGCTTTTCGCAGTGGGCTGTAGCATTGTAAGCCGTGTCCTTGTATACTTACGATTTGAATGCAACGCTGACTACCATCAACAGTATCGTCTGTAACTTCAACGTCGATGTAGGGTAGGTAAGGATAGACCAGCCCCCTTGGAGATGTAGAGCCTGACTGTCGAAGACCAGAGATCGAGATCCTATACCCACCAACAGCTGCTTTCAGCACTGCAGATCTGACTGCGATATGCTTCAACAGGTAACCTCGCCCCCGAGCGCTTTGCAGTGTGCGTAGTTAACTATTATAAAGCTTTCCAGAACAACAAAACACCGAGACAGCTGAAGATCTTGCGTTCAACTTTGCGGTCACCAACAACTCGCCAGACCTCAAGCTGAGTTCAACAAACTCTCCACATGGAAGCGCCGATATGTTCTTTGCATCATGTGTGTTTCGCCAGGAATACGATGATACCATGAAGAGGAGCTTCAACCAACGAACGCTTGTCTTGGTGTCCCATCACAACTTCACATCATTCAACAACAGAATCGTCCAAGTCATGACTGAGTCTGGAGTAATTAGTGACCCAATCACTCTGGAAGGAGCTCATGCGCAGATGAACAATTGGTCACCTCCATCTATCGGTCACCACGAGCTACCGTTCCTGGGACGCGTCTTAACGTTGGATATTGCACCGCACCCCTCCTTCCCACTACAAGGACTTCCAGGGTCGACACCCTTGATCTCAGATCCTCACCCGTCCATCTACGCCTACGAGCCGGTTGGTTCCTGGGACACGATCATGAATTTCATGCCCTGCATCACTGACCTGTACGTACTGTACGAAAAGCTCGTCCTCTGCGAGTCCGTCATTGTCGTCGCCAAATCTCCCCAACTAGCCAGCGAGTCCGTCTCCTCACTCCTCGATATCATCAAGCCCATCCCTTACGCCGGTGTCGTAAAGCCATACATGACCATGCAAGCAGACTTCTGCAGCATCGGTATCGACGGTGGAACACCACGCCCCTTCATAATCGGCATCACCAACCCCTTCCTACTGAAACGCGTCGTCGCCGCAGCAGAGAAAACCCAAGGTATGCGTCCCCATATCTTATACCTACAGAACTTTGACGGCCCCGTACCCACACGCCGCCACCACTCCCTGCACCACAAGTCCAGCCGGAACGTGCTCCTTGATCTCCCCGGCGGCGGCATAGAAGTGCACACGCCCAGCAAACGCTTCCTGAAATCTGACTCCGCCGTTATCAACCAAATCGAATCCGTCCTCAAGCTCGGCGACCAGACGTGTTCGCTCGGGCCCTTGATCCGCCGCCATTTCGCAGAACTAACCGCCCAGTTCATTGCACCCATCAACCGCTACCTTGCCACCTCCAACGTCGTGTCTCCAGGAGGACATCAGCGGTACGCGAGTTTCTCCATCCCGGACTTCCTGGCCAGCGTCTCCAAGCACGGGACAAGCGTCAAGCTGAGGGGCCAGGGCCCCATCCAGCGACACCGGAGCAGAGACGGGCTGTACGCGGCTTTTTGTGCAAGCGAGAATTTCTACAGCTGGTTGGATATGAAGATCAGTTTGGAGAACGAGGCTAGCGCGGGTTTGCTGGGGGCTGCGCCTTTGGGCGTCGCGAACAGCTGAGTTGAGCAAGTGTTAGGGTGTTAGGGTGTTGGGGTGGTGAAATGATAGAATGTTGAAAGGAGGGAACGGTGAGAACGCGCATTAAATGAGTTCTGTCGCGGGTGTCTCGTATATTGCGAGAAAGGCGGGCTACTAACATGGCAACTCTCTGAATTCTAGGAGTCAGCCAACTTAGCTTTGTTATATATTTCCTGCTTAATAGATAAATAAATGACTATAGCTCTCTTTGTTCATTTTTGATCGTTGCCCAAAACTTGGTTAGGCCCTCAGCCCAGGATTGATATCATTACCCTTTTTTTCTGCACCGTGAAATGGTGCTCGACCACATCACATGTAATAAATAAACGGGCAATTTGTTTCTGAGAAACGAACAGCGGTTATGATACTGACTTCATTTGTTCACATGATAACAGATATGCAATGTAGGGCTGAAGATGTAATTGTTCGTCATTTCAATAACTCCTGATCGTACAGCTCACATGCGAGCAGAAGGGTCCAAGCGAAAAGACATTAAGCAAAGAGGTATCCTCGGGTAATCGAATCCGTGTGCCATTCTTCCCTATCATCAAGAAAGCCCAGTTAAGAAACGCCATCCATATAAATCGTAGCTAGCATTCACTAGCTTCAGCCCAGGTATGCGCATCGAGCGTTGTTCAGTGCCTTTCAGCTGAACAACATTTATCGAACGATACCTTCCTTGCCCGGTGGTGGGCCCGGAGGCGGAGCATATTGCTGGTTGCCACCATACGTGGGCTGCGGGCTCTGAAGCTCGACACCGTTCTGCTGGCCGTAGTAGCCCTGGTTGGCGCCGCCTCCGTAGTAGCCATTGTTGTTATTGTTGGTTGCAGCAGAATAGGGGGAGCGGGTACGTGGTTTTGGTTGTTGTAGTAGGGCTGCGCGGTGTTGTTTACTGGTCGAGCGGCCCATCCAGTGCCGTAAAAGGGCGTACGGCCGGCCTTGCGCCTGCGGCGAGCGGTAATGCAGCTGTGTGGTGTAAGTGACTGTTTGTGACGATTGAAAGTCTACCCAGCATCTAGAGAGAAAGGTGGAGGAGCTTGGTGGGATTAAGCTTACCTGCACAAGAAGAAGAGCAGCAGGAAGCCGACTACGATAACTGCGAGGACGACCCATCGCACCCAAGAGTTCCATGCGGACTGGCGATAGCATCGGCGTACACCGTAGCGGTCGTAGTAGCATCTTGATTGAGCCATAGCATTAGTAATTTGTGTTGATAACGCTGCGAACAGCAATAATCTAGAGGTGGGTGGTGTTGTGGAGAACATGGTGGAAGGGTTCAGGCGGGTAGGTGAAGATGTCTTGCGTGGTGACGTCTGCAGCAGCCGTTCGCAGAAAGGTGCAGGTCCAGGTTATAAAGAAACGACAACTCAAGGCACTGCAAAGCCACAATTGGGATAACGTACTCATCATCATACCACTGCCGAGAGACTAAGGCTGGCATATTTGCGCTTACTTGTCCGTCTATCCGGTCGAAACTAGACGTGTCTTAGGGACCTGTGAGAGTGTGTTGCAAGTTGGTGGGCCGCGGGTGAAAGCTTCCAAGTGGGTATGACGAAGTCTAAATGCTTGAACAGGCCCGCCTCTCGAAGATCGGTGCGGCTGTGCACTTGGCGGGGACTGCTAGCTCGGCTCATACGGAGCATGCTGCGACTGGCAATGACGACAACACAAGCGCTATGATTCGCTGCGGAGACAGGCTCGTGTTCAACTGCTGATACTCTGCAGGGCATGCGGTGGCTTGGCCTCCAGATGTGGAGATATCAAAGCAGGTGGATTACTGTCGAAGCTTCGGTCCCAGTTCTGGAGCGTTCGTATCGTGTTCGCACGAGACGCACCGGTGAGCTAGTGACAATTACTCTTCGATTCGTAAAAACAGAGAGGCGAATGTCGTGAGTTCGACTGATTTTGGATCCGGATACCTCCGCGCTCCCTTTGCAGCACAGCTGGAGATCAAGCCAACGCTTTCGCATTGAGACATTGTCATCGCACATTCTCAAAGTCGACTGAAACTACTGCATACCAGGACTCGGACACACCGAAGACCTACACCACCAGACTTGTTTTGTGGAGTTCTCATATCTGATAACTTGCTTAGGCTTCTTCAATCCTCAATTCTTTGCCAGAGTTACAGCTGCCTCGGCTTCATCTCGACCGATTTGTTATGTTATCTCTCCGAGCCGCCGATGCTACTCAGAAGTTAGAACTAGGCTCTTCGCGCGAGCGGCTGTTGCTCAAGGCTGTGTAGGGGCTCGTGTTCGTTACTGCTAATAACAATTGCAACACTATATCGTTGTTGTTGTTGTCAGCTATGTAGTAACAAACAACCATCTGCAGCAACTTGCATGCAAGCAGCAATACTCTGCAGCAAGTTGCAACAGCTGGATCTTGAGTATCTCTATAGGGCTCTGTCTGCATTTTTGGTGTCGTCGCCAATCTCTACGTGTTGTATGCACACCCCACGTCAGATTGCTGGACACAGGACCTGTGGCACTGCAGCACCGTTACCCCACAGCACCCACAAGGCGCTGATGCACCAGCCTCAATGACTTTGCCGCACCTCTGAATCCCCACTCATTTCATCGTCACTATACCCTCATTCAGACCAGCCCCTCATATCTGACTCTCCTCGCGGTTCCCACACTCACTACTGCATCGCAGTACCATTCCGGCAGTGTACGTGAAGACAGGGATGCACGGCTGACCATGCCAGAGCAGCCAATAAGAACATTTAAGGCTTCATTTCCCTGGATACGCTAATGCAGGATGAGTTGTTCAATTGCAGATGGCATGGTTGCCCGCTGGTCCCACTGCCAGCGAAGCTGCTGAAATAATACTGTTACTGCTCGTCGCGCTCTTTCTGCTCCCTTTCTCCTCTCCAGGTGCTGCTTTGCTGTATTGTTACTGTTGTTTCTGTCATTGTCGTGTTGTCTCGTTGTCTCTTCATCTGGCAATTTTTCCGCACTTCTTCCTGCGAACACGGACACCCTGGTCAAGGGCTGACTGTGATTGCTGTGCGACCGCGACACGAGAAGAACAATTTCGTCAGCTTTCCATGAGACCGGATCTTGGTTTTGCGTGCATCACGACTGCGCGCGCGCTGCTCTGCGACGCCAACAGCATGGACGCGTTTGCAACCATACGAACGAAACTTGCCATCGAGGGCCCTAAATTCACACCAGGTCACGAGCGCGCGCAGGTCACGATTCGCAAGGGACATGCAGGTCTAGTCATGTGGAATGCAAGCCAAGTGCTGAACGCTCCATGAAAAGCAGCCTTGAAAGTTGCGACCAGCTCTGAACCGAACCATCTGTCTCTTTATCTCGCTCGCTATACTGTCGCTCGAACCGAAACAAACGAAAATGCTACATGCTGAGTCGAATACATCGGCGACCGACCGTCGTCCCAAGAGAACCAACACTCGCCGTAAGAAGGACAAGAAAAAAAAAAAGGACAACATATGCTGAAGCTTGGAAACACGATGTGGCCATTGCTGGCCTGCAGTATGATCTGCTTGTCTTGTCTTCCGTTCACGTCGTAAGAATCATTAAGCATGTCGTAAGAAGCTGACGGCCGTAAACTCGTGTGAACATAGGCGCGTCGAAGTCGTAAAGTCGAAAAGCACTGCGTCGAACCGGCTGTGCTGCCAGCACGTGGTGTGGAAGCTCTCGTCGGTCACGTTATCACCCACTGAAGACCATGCCACAATTCATTTGCTGGCTCGAGCGATCAACCACTGGAGCACAGCGTCGAGGTTCGTCTCTTCTTTGGCGCTGATTCCGTAACAACTCACCTCTCGATGCGATACTTCTTTAAGATTCAGCGCATCGATGAGTTCGTCGACCGAGAGCTTGCCAGGCAGATCAGACTTGTTGCCAAGGACGAGGAGGGGAATGCCTTCCAGGGCAGGTTTTTCTAAGAGCAGCTTCAGTTCTTCTCTTGCGACTGGCAGAGCGTCCCTGTCGGCCGAGTCGACAATGAACCTGGGCGGATCAGCGGAAGCGTGCCAACATGTGCGACTAGTTCTTACACTATGGCATTCACGCCACGGCAATACCTCTCCCACATGGAGCGAAACCTAGGTTGACCTCCGAGGTCCCAGCTGTAGTTCGTGGTCAGCAGATGGTCCCAGGACAGGGTAGTATGCCTGCATCCCGGAAGAGTGGCTCAAATCGGCTTGGTGCCACAAGAGCTGGATCTGCGTGACCAAGGCGGCACAGGAAAGCACTCACCACTTCAAGGTTACATGGCCTTTCTGAACGCGCTTCATGTTGAAGCCAACGGTAGGGATGGAGCTACGACCATTAGCGCTTGGACCAACCGTGACGATGGAGCTCATGGTTGCGCAGAGCAGCGCAGTCGGCATGTTGCTGCTGCTGCTGCTGCTGCTTGCGCAACGTGGAGGGGGTGTTGACGCACTCAACAGTGAACTCTCCTCCCTAGAAAGCATCTCGTCAGTCGGACATGTTCGCAGAGACATCGTGGGCGTAGCGCGGCCGCTTCCCGATCTGGAAGACACTCACCGCCAGAACCCTCAACAACGAAGTCTTGCCAGCGTTTTGCAGCCCGATCATGGTGATGTCCATCTCTGTCGCCCTACACAATGAAGACGGTCAGAATGCATGTCGAATCATCTTCGAACATGGCGCTGCATTTCATTTGGAGTGAGCGTGGTGGGAGTGGACAGATATCAGAGGCGCATCAGGCATCGAGGCTGGCGCATGTGCTGGTGCAAGGCAAGAAGGCAGACGCACCAGAAGAGGCGAAGGAGCCAGTCATAGATACGGCGGAAGATGCTCGCCATGGTGGGAGGACTGGTGATGGCAGTGGCCTCGGGTCGTAGTCGTCTACCCGCAAGGACTGGCGATGGACGATGGACGATGGATGCTGGTGCGAGCGTGGGAATCCTTGCTGCGGGGTCTGGTTCGGTAGTGATTGGCGATCACGCCGCTGTTGAATCGCAGCAGCAGCAGCAGCAGTAGCAGTAGCAGCAGCAGCAACAGATGATTGACAACAATGCGATGAACATGCAAATCGTGCTGGCTGCAAAGTGACGAAGTGAAGAGCGAGGACTGCGCCGTCCTAGGGGAAAGGCCGCAGTGGAGTAGTCGTTGTGCACACCTTCGCCGCAGGTGACTTCCGCTGCAGCAAGCTCGGGGCTAGCGCCTTTTCCGCGGCTGCATTTGCGCGTCCGTGCAGTCAAAAAAGTTATGCACCTCTTGGAGAAAAGCAACCTACCACAGCACCTTCACTGTGACCACCCACGCGGCCTTTCCTAGAAGAGTCGCCCGTCATGGCTCCTGCTGCCGCGAAAAAGCAGCCACAATGGTCGACTGCCTTTGACACCAAGCGCCGCCAGCACCTCTTCCGGAATCCGCCCAAGGACAAGACGGCCTATCCGACACTTGCTGCAGCTGTTGACCCCCACATCAACTCGTTCAACGCAATCTTTGCGCCCGGCGGCCAGATAGAGGAGGGCATCAAGGATATCGGCATCAAGAGTTTCACCGACGGCGACCCATATGCACAGCCTGAGGAGATTGGGCGCAGGAACAGACTTTCTGTGCGCATTCAAGATGTTTTCCTCGACAAGGCTGTCCTGCCGCCCTCGAACAAGGTCGCCCTCAAGAACCGCAACATCCTACCCGCCGAGTGTCGAGAGCGCCACGCCACGTACCGTGGCAAGCTTCGTGCTCGCCTGGAGTACAGGGTGAACAACGAGGATTGGCAAGAGGAGGTCTGCGATCTAGGCACAGTCCCCATCATGTTGAGGGTGAGACTCACCCAAGCTGCCGGATTGAGCACGCGTACAGCAGCACCAAAACTAACTTGTGACAGTCAAACCGGTGTCACCTCGAGAACAAGAGCCCTGACCAGCTCGTCAAGGCCAAGGAAGAGACCGAGGAGCTGGGAGGTTACTTCATCGTCAACGGCATTGAGAAGATCATTCGTATGCTGCAGGTCAACAGGCGCAACTACCCCATGGCCATCAAGCGTGGCGCTTTCACGAACCGTGGCCCCGGCTACACACCGTACGGTATCCAGATTCGCTCGATACGCACCGACCAATCATCGCAAACGAACGCCCTCCACTACCTGAGCGACGGAAACGTCAACTTCCGATTTTCATGGAGGAAGGCCGAATACCTGGTCCCTGTCATGATGGTCATGAAGGCGTTGGTCGAAACAAATGACCGTGACATCTTTGAGGGCATCGTGGGTGCAGCTGGCTCAAAGGGGTTGGCAGAGAAACAATTTGTCACTGATAGAGTGGAATTACTACTCCGGACGTACAAGGTCTATGGGTTACACTCACAGGCCAAGACAAGGGCCTACCTGGGGTCTAAGTTCAAAGTCGTACTGCAACTTCCAGATGACGCCAGCGATGACGAAGCAGGTGTCGAGTTCCTACGAAGGATTGTACTGCCTCACCTCGGAGCCTACAATGTCACTCAAGCGCAAAACGCCGATAAGTTTCAGATGATCCTCTTCATGATCCGAAAGCTATATTCGTTAGTCGAGGGCGAATGCGCAGTGGACAATCCTGACGCTGTCCAAAACCAGGAAATCCTGCTTGGAGGCCAGCTCTACGGAATGGTCATCAAGGAAAGATTAGACGAGTGGCTGAACTCGATTCGACCGGTCTTGCAGGACTGGGGTCGTCGGTCAGAGTGGAAATCGTTCACGTCGCCCGAATTCAAGAAGGAGTTTGTTCCAAGGGTTCTCAAGAGAACGACTATGGATGTTGGGCGCGCCATGGAATACTTCCTCTCCACTGGTAACCTAGTCAGTCCTACTGGTCTTGACCTGCAGCAAACGGCTGGGTTCGTCGTCGTGGCTGAGAAGATCAATTTCTACCGTTTCATCAGCCATTTCAGGATGGTTCACAGAGGTGCTTTCTTCGCCCAGCTCAAAACCACCACCGTGCGAAAGCTTTTACCGGAAAGCTGGGGCTTCATGTGTCCTGTCCACACGCCTGATGGTTCTCCATGTGGTTTGCTCAACCACTTTGCGCACAAGTGCAAGTTGGCTACACAGAACGTTGATGTTTCAGCCGTTCCTAAGCTTGTGGCGCAGCTAGGCGTATCAAGCAAGTCCTCTGCATCACTTGAGTCAAGTGTCGTCGTACAGCTTGACGGCCGCGTCTTGGGCTTCTGCTCACCGAAGCAGGCCAAGGTTATTGCAGACACATTGCGATACTGGAAGGTTGAAGGGACACATGACGTGCCGTTAGAGCTCGAGATTGGATACGTCCCCAACTCCAACGGCGGCCAATACCCCGGTGTTTTCATGTTCTCGCAGGTCGCACGCATGTACCGACCTGTCAAGTACCTACCTCTTGGCAAGCTGGACTATGTCGGTCCTTTCGAACAGCCGTACATGTCAATCGCATGTACCGATCCTGAGATTGTGTCTGGTGACTCCACGCACGTTGAATTCGACCCTACCAACATCTTCTCGATTATTGCCAACATGACACCGTTCTCGGATTTCAACCAGTCACCGAGGAACATGTACCAGTGTCTGTCTGCTGACCATGAGGTGCTCACCAACACTGGGTGGAAAGCTCTCCCGGCGATCCAGGCTGCAGATCAGGTAATGACAATGGATCTTCAAACAGGTATTCAGCAATGGAATACAGTTCAGGCGACGACACGTCTGGCTCATGAGGGGTCTCTCTACAGACTCAAGAGTGGCGGCATAGACGCTGTCTGTAACGAGACTCATCGCTGGTATCTTAACACGAAAGATCGACCTACTACCTATACGGCATATACCACACAGCAGATGTTGGACAACCAGTTAGTTGCGCTCAGAAATTCTTCTGGCAAGGCAACGGGCCAATGGGATCGCAAGTCCGGTACAACCACTCATATCAATCACAAAATTCCTACTGTCGGACACAACGGCAATGCCATGTACTTGTGGCCGGATTGCCCCTGGCTTCCCAGGGAGTTCGTCATTGACGAAAAGTGCAATCTGGACTGGTGTCGATTCATTGGGCTGGTGATGGGTGACGGTGGTATCAATCGCATTACCAATGCTCAGGGTCAAGAGTACTATTACATCCAGATACATCAATGTGCTGGGAAGCCCGCTGCAAAGGTATACATCGATGATCTTTTGGAGCGCCTGGCTGCGAAGCTCCCTGGCTTTGTGGTCAATTCGCCATGCGTGTCTGGCGTCAAAGAGAAGCACACCTGGACCATCAATCACCGCGATATATACCACTTCTTCTTACCTATGATACGTGGACCGCAGTCCTATGATCCTTTGGACGATGAAATGTGTCGCTCTTATCAAGCGACTCGTTATCAAGCATTGTCAGGGTCAGACAACGAGCCTGTCTTACCCGTACCTGCAGGCTGGAAGACCGGCAACTGGTGGTATCTTCGACGCTGGATATATTATCCTTGGCTATACTTACTAGCTCGGGACCAAGCTCGAGCCATGATTAAGGGTATAGCCGCTGCTGATGGCGAATGGAGCCTATTATTAAAGGCGCAATCCAACACTGGCGGAAGTGGTCGTGGTGGCAGTGGTGCAAAGAGGATCAAGCTGTCAACGGAAGGCGTCCAACCAGAGCAGCTGGGTTTCCCTCTCACCAATAGAGGAGTCGTGCGGGTGTTCAACAGCTCGATCCCGTTGATGCACGATATGTCTGTGCTGGGCCTGTTGGCTGACACGAGAGTCAATATCGGTGTCAACCACAAAAAAGGGGAATGGATACCGAGTGCTGGTAGCAACGCCAACGCTACTAGGTGGCGCATATCCTTTTCCTTCGCCGATAGCGAACTCGCTGTGGCTGCCCCCAAGCCGGAGCCCTACGACAACCCTCGCCACGATGGATTTGTTTACTGTTTGACAGTGCCCAATGGCAATTTTCTAGCTCGAAGAACCGTCGAATATAGCGGTGACAAGACTCAGGAGGTTCTTGACGCAGCACAAAAGCCTTTCTATACCGGAAACTGTCAGATGGGTAAGCAATCGATGGGAACACCCGGAACTGCCCTGCGATACCGAACGGACAACAAGACCTACCGCCTGCAAACAGGCCAGACACCAATCGTACGACCACCCCTCCACAACGAGTATGGATTCGATAACTTCCCTAACGGCACCAACGCTGTTGTGGCTGTCATTTCGTACACGGGCTACGACATGGACGATGCTATGATTCTGAACAAATCTGCACACGAGCGTGGCTTCGGTCACGGTACCATCTACAAAACGAAGATTTGTGACCTTGAGGAGGGTGGGCGCAGGAACAGGTCTGGAAAGACGGTATCGAAACTGTTCGGCTTTGCTCCCGAAGGACTCAAAAAGGCGTCCTATCTCGACACCCTAGATGATGACGGCTTCCCACGCGTTGGAACGTTACTTCGCAATGGCGATGTTATCGCAGCTTGGCACACAGTCTCGTACGACGCTGCCACCGACGACTACATCAACCGCGACGCCAACACCCAGTTCTTCAAGTACAAAGAGGACGAACTTGCTTTTGTCGAGGAAGTTCGCATCATCGGCTCAGAGGATGGCACACAACCCTGCCAGAAGATCAGCGTCAAGCTTCGCGTGCCCCGTTCGCCTATCATCGGTGACAAGTTCTCCTCCCGCCACGGACAGAAGGGTGTTTGTTCGCAGAAATGGCCCTCGATCGACATGCCTTTCTCCGAGTCTGGTATCCAGCCCGACGTCATCATTAACCCCCACGCTTTCCCTTCCCGAATGACAATCGGCATGTTCGTTGAGTCCCTGGCCGGAAAAGCCGGCGCCATGCACGGCATCGCCCAAGATTCAACACCCTTCCGCTTCGACGAGCAAAACACGGCTGTTGACTTCTTCGGCCACCAGCTCATGAAGGCGGGCTACAACTACTACGGCAACGAGCCCATGTACAGCGGTATCACGGGCCAGGAACTCGCTGCGGACATCTACATTGGCGTTGTGTACTACCAACGTCTTCGTCACATGGTCAACGATAAGTACCAGGTCCGTACCACTGGTCCGGTCAACTCGATGACCGGCCAACCGATCAAGGGAAGAAAGAAGGGTGGCGGTATCCGTGTTGGTGAAATGGAACGCGATGCGCTTATTGCCCACGGCACAGCTTTCCTGCTCCAGGATCGTCTGATGAACTGCTCCGACTACACAAAGGCAGCCATCTGCCGCGGATGTGGTAGCTTCTTATCCACCGCGCCCACAGTGAGTGAGTACTCGCGCAAGAAGGACGCCGGCGGCAAGAATATGACCATCAGGTGCAGGCGGTGCGCTACGCTGGCCGACGGGCACCAGAGCAAGAGCGACACTTGGACTGACGGGCAAGGCATGCGGTTCAGCGGCGGCGACGATATCGCCACGGTCGCCGTGCCCGGTGTATTGAAGTACCTAGACGTCGAGCTCGCGAGCATGGGCGTCAGACTCAAGTTCAACGTTGCGCCCTAGAAGCGTCTGCTTTAGGAATGCGCGTTGCATGTGTCGGGCGGGATTGTGTAGGCATTGCTTGGCGTTAGGGACTGTAAAAGTTACCAGGGCTCGTTAGCAGCATCCGCGGAGTTTGGTAGATTGATGAATCTGTATTTATCTGAACACTCGCTTCATGCACTGCTTTGATTTACCGTAGGGGGTGTTCGGTCTCACACAACTAACTTGCCTCACGCCAACTAAACCACACTGCGTTGACTCAATTGGAACATAATCTGCCGTGACTGTCGTTTATTCATACGCAACTGTGCTTTTGGGATATCTAACCACGACCCCCAGACCCTGCAAGCATGCAGAAAGACAGACATGCTACTTCTTCTCCCCGAGCGTCAGGTTCTCAATCGCCTTCTCCCCACCCTGGGCACCAACATCGACCTTCGCCTTATCAACGCCCTCGACATGCCCATCAGGCTTAGCCTCGACCTTCTTCGCCGCGCCCGGATGAAACGTGCCCTTGTTCTTGACCTTCTTCTCCTTCTTCTTCTCTGCGGGCGGCGGCGGGTACGCTTTCTGCTCAATGTCCTTCCACTCGGGGTTGTTCTGGAACTCTTGTTGCACGGGTGCCAGCAGGGCGTTGAGGGCGTCAACGACGGCGGGCTTGAGGATCTGGGGGAAAGGATGTCGGCTTTGTAGTCGGCGTGCATTTGCGCGATGGTGGTGTATTCGAGGGGCTCGGCGTCGCGGCGCTCGACGACGAATTTGGGCGTCCCGTGGCGCAGGTACGAGGCTGGTAGGAGGACGTATTCGACGAAGGAGAGTATGCCGTTTTCTTCGACGACTTTGGGTGCCGCGTGCGCTTTTTTCAATTTGCGCTTGACGACTTCTTCGCTGTCCAGGACGTCGATCTTCGAGTCTGGGTCTGAGGCGCTCATCTTGCCGCCCTGCAGACCGGGAACCATGGGGTTCATGCAGTGGGCGCGCTCCTTGTAGCCGATCTTGGGGAGGATGTCCTTTGCGAGGGCGAAGATCTTGCGCTGGTCAACACCACCGAATTGCATGTCGACGTCGAGGTACTGTTCGTCGAGGGCTTGCATGAGCGGGTACAGCAAGCCGGACAGAGGGGCGTTCTCGGTTTGCTTGACAACCTCAGCGCCGGCTTTCTTTGCGTCATGCTCCGAGGTGATGGAGGCTAGGCGCAGGACGTCCATCATGTAGTCTGGCTTGAGCTCGTAGGAGGAGCCAAGGACGAACTCGAGGCGGTCGATGGGGACGTTGACGGCCTTGAGGAGTGCGGTGATGGTGAAGCGGTAGTATTCGGCACGGAACTTGACGAGCTCAATGGGTGCTTTCAGATTGTCGAGGAAGCCGTGAATGTCGGCGAGGAGGATCTTGACGTGGCAGCCTGCTGCGAGGAACTGCGCGAGCTTGAGAATAGGTACGAACTGTGCGCCCGTCAGCTAGGATGCTACTCGACATCAAGTCACACTAGACTCACGTATCCGCAGTGTGGCCTGCCTGTTGTAGCAGTTCCCCAGTAGACCTTGAGCGGTCTGCCCTCCTTGAGCGCTGCCTCCATGATCTCTGGGTTGAGCACCTCCTTCAAGTTGACCTTGATGAGGTCCATCTTATCCTGGTCCGACATCTTTGCCGACTCGTCACTTGCCGCCGATTCATTCTGGCTCTTTTGTAATCTTGACTTTGCGTCGACCAGCTGCGCTTGAAGCTCCTCGATCTTCTTCTCAATCGTCGCGATTTCCTCCTTGACCGACATGGTGGGGTATTGGAGGGGTAACGACAGCTATGTGTCTGTAGAATTGGTAAAGCACGAAGGCCTTTGAATCTAGTATGAGTAAACGGGGGTTGAAAGAGCAAGGACGGCAGTATATGACTGCGTACGGCCAAGCTCAGCTGTAGGATTGTGGTTGTTGCGGCGAAGCTGAAATGAGTCGACACCACCGTCAGGCTAAAATTGGGCCTCCTGCGCCTCCGGTTGGCTGGCCGCGACTCCAATTCACAACCTCCACACAACCACACCAAACTTATGTTTGAGGACTTGACCCTTCCAGATGTCTTCACTAGAAGTTGAACGACTGGTTAGCCCTTCACCTTGATCAAATGGGAACGATACGTTTGTCCGTCCTTCAGGAGCCATGTTCTTTCCTGCACTGCGCCGCAGCAATGCTTGAACCGTTCACTGCTCACTGCTCACGGCCTTTCCCATACCTCCTGCATGGAAATGAGCTCAGCAGGAGTTGGCTTGTCAGATGTGGCACTGCATGTAAGCTGGGCGCCCCTCGGGCTCAGCAAAGCGGGTGCACCATGTCTTCTTCTTCAGATCTCTGCCTACATGCGAGTCAGAGGTATCACAACCTTGAGCAACTCATTTGATGAATATCGGGGGTAGAGTGGACTGAACCACGCTATATAGGCCGATTGTGTATTAAGGAGTGTCTTGAGTAACAACGGTGCCAAACAAAATATCAAAACAGGAAAACAACCCCAACGCCATCACCATGCAGAATCAGAAGAGCGTCCAAGTTCGCGCCATCCCATCTCCAATCCCCCTCATCTACCAATTACTCTTTCTTACATCTAGCCAGGCAAACATCCACATCCTGCGCCAGGTTGGCAGGGATGACCTTCCTGAACTCCTCAATGTTCTTCCCGTCAATCGTCTTGGGAAACCCAAGCGTAGCATTAACTACACCAGCATTCAGAGCGAAGAAGTTCTGCGCAACCTGACTAGTACCGGGATCCTCGCTGTTGAGGCTTGCCACAAAGGTAGCTGCATCGCAGTTGTCGTTGAACTGGAAGTGGATCGCACCCTGTGGGAAAACCGTGCCCTCAAACTTGTTCAGTGCTCCGGCGATCTCGGGATTTTGACCGGTTTTCACAAGCCCGTTCTCGAGCACATAGCCGAATTTGAGGTTCGAGCCTTCGACGAGAGTGAGGAATTCGGTCGCGCGTGGGTGCACGTGGGGTGTGTTGATGCCGCAGGGAGAGAGGAAGCCGAGCGTTGTGCTAATGCCTAGCCCAGTGAGTATGGGGAAGGTTTCAATATTGGCAGCTTTTGTCGCGCCGCCTGTTGCGTTCGGGGCGGGTGTGGCATTGTTGAAGGAGAAGACAGTAAGTTCCTTGAGGTCTTCGCCAGTGAGTAATGCTTCATCCTGGGTTAGAAGGCGCTGGAATCGTTTGATAGCGGTTGGAGCTGTGAAAAGGTCACGAAATAGGTCGACCTGATTGTCTGTGGGTGCTGGAGCAGCTGGTGCGGAGGCAGTCGAGGAAGGTGCAATGCCTTGAGGGAGCGCATGAACTGAGCGAAAGACCGCAACGGCGACCACGATGAGTTTGGTGATGTTGATCATGATTGCTGACTGGTGCTAGGAAAAAAAAACCACTGTAGGAAATAAGGAAAAGTAGAGAGATGACACTGGAGTATAGTCTCTTGGTTGTTGGTAAGAAGATGGGAGACGAGATGAAGCTTTTACATCCTATCTTTATACAAAAGCACCTCAAGCCACCAACCTACCGATATAGGTAGTGCTCAGAACGGATGTCAATGATCCGATAGATGTTGATAGCGGAGGGCTGAGTAGTACAGCAGCCTGCCGGATCGCTAAGCATGAGCTTAATTCAGTGACAGGTGAGATTTGTTTAGTCAATGCTGGCGGCAGGGCAAGCGATTGGTCATAACATCAGATTTGGGAAGATGTTTCTCTTGCTGGCCATTTGGTCGAGCGGCTGCTGACGGGCGTAGCGTGGCGCAGACTGCGGGAGATGTGCCAGCCGTAGACCTTTTTTTTCCAGCTTATTGTGGTGATGCTTGCCACATGCAGACAGATGATGAGGTGTTATGTGTATGCAAACTATGTGAGCTGCTAGCGCCCAAACTCGATGGATGTGAGGTGGTAGAGCAGCACATCGCTGACGACATCAGTGAGAGTGGACCGTGGTGACCTTGAAGACTTCTTCACAAGACATATAGGCCCACGGCTCCCCATGAATTGTTTCAATGTTTCGAAACAGCTACATGCACACGGTTGGATGTTGCGACATATTCTTGGAAGCGGTTGTAAATCTGTGGTGGTGAGTGTTGGTGTTGACGCCTGGGCCGCTCAGCCTTCATAGAGATGGCTTAGCTCGAAGGCTTGTCAGCAGACTGTGCCAGAAATAGATTGCTCAAACTTAGGCGCAAGGCACCAGCCAACATTTCATCGTTGTATTTGTGATTCGGAAAACTAAGCCTCCGCTGTTACTGCACTACTCAACACTCCTAGATGACGAAAGACCAAGTAAACCGGGACGCTACAATAGGGGGAATCGGGGCGCTAGAGAACGTGACAAACAAACAAACCCACGGTCGCGTTGTCACCGCAAGTCTGCCCGCTAATACAGGACACAAGAAGACAAAAGGCCACCCATATACGGTGCAGGAACGCGCTACTCAGATTCGTTCTCAACGTCCATGGAGTCGTACGCACCTCTCCAGAAAGGAAGCTCATCCAGCGTGAAAGCGTCATCACTAGGGATCGATGGCGGCCCTTTCGTGTGCTTCACCATGCCTTCTTCAGGCTCTTCTACCTCTTCGATATTATTGGTGTTGGGGAATCCCTTGTCTTCGAAGATGAGTGAGGCTCGCCTATTCCATGGTCCAGGCCCGCGCAGCTTGCGGCGTAGACGGCGCGCCTCGAGGTTGTTGTCGTCCTGAGGGTCATCGTCAGAGTAGCTGCTGTCGCCTTCGACGCTCTGGCTATGGGTACGCTTGAAGACTCCTGCACTCCACCTCTTCTTCTTGCGCAGGTAGATGCGCTCTTTAGCCTCCTCGTCAGTGGAGCCCTCTTCGACGTGCAGCTCTCTCAGTCGGTCCACGACCCCAGCGTCCTCCAACGCAGCGCCACTTTTATCACTCTTTGCATCTTCACAATGATCTGGCTGCACGACCTGTATGTTTTCGTCGTTGCTGTCATCGCTGTCCACCTCCTCGAGTTCAAAGTCGGCCTCCTCTACCCGTAGCACGGGTCTTTCGTCCTCTTCCGAGCTTTCTTCATATTCGGTTTCTTGGGGCGTTGTGCCGGCATACGCATGTCCGGAGATGCTAGAGGGTCGCGAAGATCGCTCAATGGACTGCGCTCGGGTAAAACGGAACTGGTTATGTCCAATGGGGGTGAACTCCAGCGGTGGGGTGTGTAGCGGCTTGGGAGCACTCATGCGCTTGTATAGTGGTGGCGTGTGGTTTGCTTGAGACAGGAAATGAGGCGGAGCATGGATGCTCGATGCAGTAGGCGGCGGAGTTGGACAGCCGTGAAGCATCTCGAAGTTTGGCGGGTGTTCATGTGTCGCCATATGGGCAGGGCGGGTGGTGTTGTTCACCGGTAATGATGGTTGCGTCCGGCTGGCGGGCCAATTGCGACAGCGTACGTATCCACGATTATCTCACTCGTACTTTGCTGATCTTATGGTATGCAAGGCCGGAGGACGTGTCTTGTTTTTGAGATTCGGAAGATGGATTGTGCGGACAGTATCATTCTGGAGGAGGTTTGGGAGAGTGTGGGTGGAGAGTTGAGCGGCGCGTGGCAGACGGACTGGTGCAAAGCTTTACAAGTCAGACCCTGCTTATCGTGCAGGAAGAGGAAGGAGGGCTACAGGCAGCAATGCAGGACGGGTAGCTCGCAGACAGTGAGAGCCACAGGGCGCAGGTCAGTAGGGGAGCAAAAGGCAGTGTATGTGCGGCGGTGATGGTCGAATGGGGCAGTGGGAAGAAAAAAGAGGACTGGAGGCGGGCCTGAGGTGGTCACAATTCCCTACCGGCTGGGATTGTGGGGGACGTCGCCAATTATCAGCGGCGTTTCAGCGAGACTCAGCTGTTCGGCCGCGGTTCTTTGCAGGCGGGTCTGCATGCAGAAGTGCCTTCTCTCCATGACTCTGCCCGGTGGCGGCGATATGTGTTCACGAGCAATTAGTTCGCATGAGGACTCGCACCAGGTTACCTTGCGTCCAGCCCAACGAGCCCAACGAATGCCGGCAGGGCTGTGTATGGCAGCACGCATGGCTGTCGGGGTGGTGCTGGCCAGCTGGCAGCGGCATGGCATTGGCGGGGCAGACATGCATAAGTGAGCGCACGCAGCGGAGCAGAAATTGCGCGGGCCTCGGGGCGATGCGGCTCTGCTGGGAGCACGACGAGCCTGGAAGTCGACTAGCCCTGAGGCGAGGGCCAGGCGGCAGCGGCAGCGGTTCGTCTCTGCGCTGGATGACGGGGCCTGGGTGACTTGGGTCTTGTGAAGGGGGTCACGGGGTAGGGGGTCACGAGGTGTGGGGTCGACCAGGCCTTGGTGGTGGTGGTGGTGTTGGTGTTGGAGGTGGCCCATGCGCGCGTTGGCTATTCGGTTGCGTGGCAGGGACAGATTGAACCTCTGGCCAGAGCAGCTTGCGGCGGAGGCAGCAGAGCATCGACGATTCGCAACACCGTCCTTCTTTTCCTTCTCTGTGCGCCCGCCCCCTCCCACCCCACCGTCTCCTGCATTGAAGTTGCTCTGCCTGCCATTGAAGCTGCGGCTTCGCCCTCCATTCCACCATGGCCTCGTCCCCGAGCATGTTGACCAAGGTATGCACGCACCCACACTGCCATGCCCGCCTGCACACACCTCTGACCATGCACAGTTCGAGTCCAAGTCGTCGAGGGCCAAGGGCATTGCCTTCCACCCCAAGAGGTACCCTGCCGCGCCCCAAATGCCCTGCTTTCCCTGCGCTGACCGCCCTTAGACCCTGGATTCTTGTCTCGCTGCACTCGTCCACCATCCAGCTATGGGACTACCGCATGGGCACCCTCATCGACCGCTTCGAAGAACACGACGGGCCCGTTCGCGGCGTCGACTTCCACAAGACCCAGCCACTGTGAGCATTGAAGCGCCCTGGTTGCGAATGCGCGCTATACTGAGACGGAGCAGATTCGTGTCGGGCGGTGACGACTACAAGATCAAGGTCTGGTCCTATCAGACTCGACGATGTCTCTTCACATTGAACGGCCACCTGGACTATGTCCGCACCGTCTTCTTCCACCACGAGCTACCGTGGATCTTGAGTAGTTCAGACGATCGTAAGCGCCTGCCGCTGCTGCGCCGAGGACCTACTGACAGCACGCAGAAACCATCCGTATCTGGAATTGGCAGAACCGTACGTGCACTCCGTCTCTCCTAGAAACCATGGCTAACAGACGCAGGCTCCCTCAGTAAGTCGACGTTGCACCACCCCGCGAGCCCACCTAACCTGTCCAAGTCTGCACCATGACTGGCCACAACCACTACACAATGTGCGCGCAGTTCCACCCGAAAGAAGACCTCATTGTCTCCGCCTCGCTCGATCAGTCCGTCCGTGTCTGGGATATCTCTGGCTTGAGGAAGAAGCACTCTGCCCCGACATCCACGTCGTTTGAAGACCAGATGGCCCGCTCCAACCAGAACCAGGCCGACATGTTTGGCAACACAGATGCCGTTGTCAAGTTTGTCCTCGAGGGCCACGACCGAGGTGTCAACTGGGTCGCCTTCCACCCTACCCTACCATTGATCATTTCCGCCGGCGACGACCGCCTCGTCAAGCTGTGGAGAATGTCCGAGACAAAGGCGTGGGAAGTCGATACATGCAGAGGGCACTTCCAGAACGCATCGGCATGTCTGTTCCACCCACACCAGGACCTCATTCTGTCAGTAGGCGAAGACAAGACCATCCGCGTATGGGATCTTAACAGGAGAACATCCGTCCAGTCTTTCAAGAGGGAAAACGACCGCTTCTGGGTCATCGCGGCACATCCGGAGATTAACTTGTTCGCTGCTGGTCACGACAACGGTGTCATGGTGTTCAAGTTGGAGAGAGAGCGTCCAGCCTCGGCGGTCTACCAGAACAACCTCTTCTACATCACCAAAGAGAAACACGTGCGATCATATGACTTCCAGAAGAACCTCGAGTCCCCGTCAATGCTCTCGTTGAAGAAACTTGGTAGCCCGTGGACACCGCCACGAACACTGTCCTACAACCCTGCTGAGCGCTCGATCCTGGTCACATCGCCTGCAGACAGTGGCACATACGAGCTGATCAGTCTCCCGCGTGATGCTTCGGGGGCAGTGGAACCCACTGACACGAAGCGCGGCTCTGGAACTTCTGCGGTTTTCGTCGCGAGGAACAGGTTCGCCGTCTTCAACCAAGCTAACCAGCAGATCGACATCAAGGACCTCTCCAACTCGACGACAAAGACTATCAAACCTCCGCACGGCACAACAGACATCTACTTTGGCGGCACTGGCAACTTGCTCCTCATCACTCCCACCACCGTTGTATTGTACGATATCCAGGCCAAGAAGAACCTTGCGGAGCTTGCGGTTGCCGGCGTCAAGTACGTCGTCTGGTCCTCAGACGGGCTGCACGTAGCTCTTCTGAGCAAGCACAACGTCACAATCGCCACCAAGAACCTCGATCAAGTCAGCACCCTTCATGAGACGATTCGCATCAAGAGCGCTACCTGGGATGACACCGGCGTACTCCTTTACTCCACCTTGAACCACATCAAGTACAGCCTGATGAACGGCGACAACGGTATTGTTCGAACTCTGGAGCACACTGTATACCTTGTAAGGGTCAAGGGCCGCAACATCTATTGTTTGGACCGAGCCGCGAAGCCAAAGATCCTCCAAATCGACCCAACAGAGTACCGGTTCAAGCTCGCCCTTGTCAAGCGAAACTACGACGAAATGCTCAACATCATCAAGACATCTAGTCTTGTTGGCCAAAGCATCATCTCATACCTGCAGAAGAAGGGGTACCCTGAGATCGCCCTGCAGTTCGTCCAGGACCCCCAAACACGCTTCGAGCTTGCCATCGAATGTGGTAACCTCGAGGTCGCGGTAGAGATGGCGAAGCAGCTCGACCGACCCAAGCTTTGGCAGCGACTTAGCACCGAGGCTCTCGCACACGGTAACCATCAGATAGTAGAGATGACATACCAGAAGCTGCGAAACTTCGACAAGCTGTCCTTCCTGTACCTTGCGACAGGTGATCAAGACAAATTGAAGCGAATGGCCAAGATTGCTGAACACCGCGGAGACATGACCGCACGCTTCCAGAACGCGCTCTACATGGGCGATGTTCAGAACAGGATAGAGATGTTCCAGGAGATCGACCTCTACCCGTTGGCTTATGCTACTGCTAAGGCTCACGGCCTCGACGAGCAAGCGCAGTCGATTCTCGAAGCAGCCGGTGTTACCGAAGACCAGATCAGTGTACCCTCCACAGGCACCCCTCTTGCGCCACCAAAGCCGATCGTCCCAACTTTCAAAGCAAACTGGCCCACACGTGCAGCATCCTCGAGCGTCTTCGAGAAGGCTCTCGCAGGCGAAATCGAGGGTGTTGGCGAGGAGGAGCCGGTGGCAAACGGGTATGGCGATGAGGACCTGCTCGGCGAACCAGAGGCTGCTGGTGCCACTGCTGAGCTCGGCGGTGATGAGGAAGATGATGTTGGCGGCTGGGACATGGGCGACGACGGCGATGTCGAGGCTGAAGACGAATTTGTTGAGGTCGAGGGCGCGGAAGCAGGCGCTGGCAGCAGTGAGGCTGATCTGTGGGCGCGCAACTCGCCGCTGGCGGCCGATCACATTGCTGCAGGATCCTTCGAAACTGCCATGCAGCTGCTGAACAGGCAAGTTGGCGCTGTCAACTTCGCTCCCCTTGAAGACCGCTTCCAGGAGATCTACCAGGCCACACGAACCTTCCTTCCCGCTACACCCAACATGCCCTCTCTTGTCAACTATGTCCGGAGAACAGTGACTGAGACAGACGCACGAAAGATACTGCCTATCATCCCGCGGGACCTCGAGTCGATTCTGTCATCTGACTTGGCAGCCGGCAAGCAGGCATTGCTCAAGAACCAGCTTCCGGAGGGTGTTGCTGCTTTCAAGAGGTTACTGCACCTTTTGATCATCAACGTCGTCGCATCGCAAGCAGAACTGACCGAGGTAAGTCACAAGCTTCATTGTTGATACCAGCACTGACATGATGTCCAGGCGAAGAAGGCAATCCACACTGCTGCTCAGTATACACTTGCCATGTCCATCGAGCTCGAGCGCCGTGCACTCACAAAAGGTGCCACCGATATCTCTGGCCTTTCCGACGACGACAAGAAGCGTGCTCTGGAACTGTCTGCCTACTTCACTGTTCCTGAGCTTGAGGGAGCTCACAGGTCCCTTCCTCTTTCCGCAGCCATGAACTTTGCCCACAAAAATAAGCAGCTCAACACCGCGCTGAACTTCGCCAACGCTCTGCTCGACAGGACTGGCAACGCAAAGATGAAGGAGTCCGCCAAGCGCGTCAAGACCGTCGCCGAGAGGAATCCTGCTGACGGTATCGAGATCGACTTTGACCAATTTGCCGACTTTGAGATCTGTGCTGCTAGCCACACACCCATTTACGGTGGCAGCCCATCGGTTGCTTGCCCCTACGATGGCTCAAAGTACCACGGCAAATACAAGGGTACCGTGTGCAAGATTTGCGAGGTCTGCCAGATCGGCGCGCCCGCGAGTGGCCTACGGCTGGTTGGTTGAACGATGATAAGCTTGGAGTCTTAGCATTGCTTAAGGTTAGAGACGAGAGTTGCGGTAGCATTATGAGGACGATAGATGTAGCAGCGCCCTTGCGATGAACCACAAAATGCGAAATGTTATAATGTCAAAGCTGTATGAGCCTGTAGTTAGGATGTGCTGGCATAACAAGATTGACCTGCAATCAGGTTTCTCAAGGGCACCCTCGGAGGGGGAGTCAGTCAGTCTGCGTTCGTCAGGGCTAGCATGTGTACATTGTTCGTTCCTAGTAAGTCCGAATGTACTACCTCTTGCCTTGATATGTCAACCAGGACAGAACGACTGTGGCCTATTTCATAGGGCAGTGCACGCGGTAGTCTACGCACTGACAGCCAACGACTCGAGGGACAGCGACCTGAGACGCTGCTTTCCCTACCTCACCAACCGTATCTTTTCTCCTGACTGCCCGGGCTTCATCCGCGGCTCCCTACCCGTACTGCGTCACCCTTTTCGAGACTCGGAGTGCTTGGAAAGAGACGGTGTTGGCTGAATGTCCAATCACTCAGAAAGAGGCAGGGTTCAAAACATAGCAAGGACTCTGCAACCGCTCGAGGAGTTGCTGTGACGAGCTCATCCCTCTTCTACGACCCCGATGCCTCCCTCCTACAGCACCACGGAGCTACACACGCTGCTCTCCGGCCCGCACGCCACTCATGCATGCTTGACGCTCTACGATGAGTGTCCACACACTCGACACTCCTCGTCCTTCTCCTCGTCCTCCTCCTCCACCGCCACCCCCTACCCCAAAGCCGCGTACCTCCACTGCAAACTCCCACCTGTCCACAGTCCACAAGCCATGCAAAACCCCGACTACGAGCTCGAAACGCACGAGACAACACGAACCAGGTTCTCGCACCGAAAAGAAAACCCCCAAGCAGGCCGTCTCGCCCGCTTGGTGCTCTCGAAACACTCGCCCGTGGTGCGCCACACGCGCAGCGCTCGGCAGCCAACGTGTTCTCCTGTCCACCCGCAGCTACCACCTCTCCTCGGCGCCCTGCCAACCATTTACGTGCTGAGCTTCTCCACGGACCGCACGCCCTCAGCCCGCAGCTTCGCACACCTGCGCACGACCCATCTACCCCCACATCTCCCGCTGCTGTGCACTATGGACGCGCGGTCCTTCCTTGTCCCGCCCGCGCAGCTGTGCGCCGTGTATTCTGGGGTTGCGCCGGCGGTGCAGGAGGCTGTGGTGCGGGATGCGCGGGCGCGGGCAGAGATAGGGAATGCAGTGAGAGAGCTTGTGGGGTTTGTGCGGGCGGGGAGGGAGGTGGGGATAGCGGTGTGTTGCACGGCGGGGACGCATCGGAGTGTTGCTATTGCAGAGCTGGTGGCGCTGGGGGTGCGGAGTGAGGTTAGGAGGAGAGGGAGTAGAGATGGAGTCAAGGTGGTGGTGAGACATGTGCATCGAGTGAGAGGGGTCGAGGATCCGTATTGATGACGAGGATAGAGTGGAGGAAAGAAGAGAGGAAAGAAGAGAGGAAAGAAGAGAGGAAAGAAGAGAGGAAAGAAGAGAGTGGAGGAAAGAAAGAAGAGCGTGGATGCAGTCATGTGGCAATCAGTTCCTCTCATTGTTCTACATGCTAACAAAAATAATCGGGATATTGGGGGTGGGTACCTGCCACCTATGCTGAAGTTGCTTTTTTCCCCTCAGCATCTACCGAGACAGTATGCTCTCCTCCTGCTTGTTCCCATTCTTCCCACGCCTCTACTGCTTTTTCTGGCTCTAGGCAGTCCGTGGTATTCCGTCTTCTAGGCCATCTTCCTCTTGCCAATCGACGTGTCAATGCTGCCAACGGCCCAGATAAAGGCAAAGACGGCAAATGCGCCGAGAGAGAGGACGACGGGCTTGCGGTAGCCGGCGGTCCAGGGGTAGTCGTAGGTGACAATGACTTGCCTGTCCCGGAAGTCGTCGATGAGGTTGATGGCGGTCAGGGTGAGGGTGGTGCGGCCGATGGTGTCCATGAAGGTCTTGTGCAGGCTGGTGGCGTTGTGGACAATGGGGACGGTGGTGTGGAAGCGTACGTTTGTGGCGCCCTCGGGCAGGATGACGCGCAGGTGGACGCGGCCGTACGAGAGGCCCTCGGAGGCGCGCGGGCCCTCGAGGAAGGGCACCTTGAGGACGTACGTGTCGGCGTGGGCCAGCTTGCGCAGGTAGGTCGACAGGTCGGCGTTCCAGCCGACACGGAAGCTGTACTTCCAGGTGCCGAAGACGGGGTAGCGGGGCTTCAGCTCCAGCAGGTTCTCCTTGGGGCCCGGGCGGAAGCGCGAGGTGGAGACGTTGCCGATGTCGTCGATGAAGTAGGGGTCGAGGGCGCCGGGGGCCAGAGGCAGGTTCAGGCCCTTGAGGGCAAAGGTGGGCGGGTTCATGTACGACTGCTTCTGCCACTCGACGCGCGAGAAGTGGTTCTTGAGCCCGGCGCCCTGGTTGACGAGCCAGTAGCGCTCCTCGGTGGCGAGGTTGCCGCCCCAGTGCGAGACCTCGATGTCGCGCTCGAGCCGGGTGGAGTGCATGACGGGCTTGGTGAACTCGTAGCGGACGCTGACGGGCAGCTGGGCGGCGGCGGGGACGTCGAGGTACAGGCCGTAGGTGAAGGTGGAGCCCTGCTTCTGGGGGCCGGGCTGTTGCTCGTCGTTGAGGTCGGCGGGCAGGGTGGTGTAGTCGGTGACGTCGGCGTTGGGCAACTTGAGCTTGGTGCGCTGCTTGTCGGTGGGGTAGGCAGAGGGGGCGTAGGCGCTGAAGGTGTACTGGAGGTACTGCTTCGCCGTCTGGGGAGCTCGGCCGGGACGGGCTTGAGCGACGCGAGCACCGAGTACGAGATGGTCAGCGTCTGCTGGGCGCCGGGGGCGAGGGGCTCGGGGAGGTGGACGAGGTAGAAGCCGGGGGTGCTGTCGTGGCCGAGGCCGACGAGGTGCACGTCAAGGTGCCTGCGGCTGCCTTGTTCTTGTCCCTGACCTCGAAGCCGCCGACGTTGGGCAGCAGGCTGGCGTCGAAGGGCACATAGTACTCGGACTGCGGCTTCGCGTCGACGTTCTCAATGAGCACGTGGACCGTCTCGCGGGCGTAGGCCTTGTCCAGATTCGTCGTCCTGACGACATGGGCGTTCTTGAAGACCTGCGGGGGCGTGAAGGTGCTGGGCAGCAGCTGGGAGCGCCGTGGTGCCGAGAGGTCCAGCTCGGCGCTGGCGAAGCTCGACAGCGCGGCCAGGGCGCTGGTGAAGAGAGAAGACGACCTCATGTTGGGTAGCAGCCAAGTTGCCCAGTCATGTGCGAGGCCGGTGTGGGAGGGAACGGGGGAGGAATTGCGTTGCTGGTGCTGGTGCTGGTGCGGGTGCTGATGCTGGTGCTGGTGCTGGTGCTGGTGCTGATGCGTCGTGTCCACTCGGTGCTTGGGGCCGTGCACGCCGACAGCTCCAGCGCCCACAGCTCCAGTCCAGCGCCGACAGCTCCAGTCCAGCGCCCACAGCTCCAGTCCAGCGCCCACAGCTCCAGCGCACCCTCCCCGCACCCTCCCCGCAACGCGCCTTCCTCCACCATGAGACTGCCTTCCAGCGCCGTACCCAGGCCCCGCCTGCCGCCGCGGAGCTCGGCGTGGCTGGGAAGGCGCCGCCTGGCCAACAATGGCTTCCTGCGCGTCTCCGACGAGGTGCGCGAGGCTCTGCACGCCAAGAAGCCCGTGGTGGCGCTGGAGACGACGATATACACGCATGGTGCGATGGGACCGGGCTAGCCGAGTGCTGTCGGACGGCTGTTGATTGTGCGCGCAGGCTTCCCCTACCCCGAGAACGTAGCGCTCGCCTCGCTGCTCGAAAGCGTGGTCCGCGCCCACGGCGGCGTGCCCGCAACCATAGGCATTCTGGACGGCGTGGCACGCGTAGGCCTGGATCCAGAAGAGCTGATCCGCCTGACCGAGTCTGCTGGCCAGCCGACCACGCTGAAGCTGTCCAGGCGCGACCTGAGCTATGTCTGCGGCCTGCGGCTGACGGGCCACCGCTTCAACGGCGGCACCACCATTGCCAGCACCATGCTGCTCGCCGAGCTGGCTGGCATCAGCCTCTTTGGCACCGGCGGCCTGGGCGGCGTCCACCGCGGCGCAGAGTCGAGCATGGACATCTCCGCCGACCTGACCGAGCTGGGCAGGACCCCCGTCACCGTCGTTGCAAGTGGCTGCAAGAGCTTCCTCGATATCCCCCGCACCCTCGAGTATCTCGAGACCCAGGGCGTTGGCGTAGCTACTTTCGCCGACGGCCGCCAAGGAAACGTCGACTTCCCGGCCTTTTGGTCCAGAGACAGTGGCGTCCAGAGTCCCATGACCCTCCAGGGGGAGGCCGAGGCTGCTGCTATCATATGTGAGTGCTCCCCTCTGCACACCCCCGCCTGCTGACACGGCCCAGACGCACAACACCAGATGCAAATCAGGTCTGGCCTGCTCTTTGCCAACCCCATCCCCCTCGAGGCTGCTATCCCAAAGGCCGACATGGATCTTGTCATTGCAGAAGCCTTGAGCCAAGCAGATGCCCAAGGTGTGTCCGGCAAGCTGAACACGCCCTTTGTGCTGGCAAAGATCAAGGAGCTCACCCGGGGAATGTCCATCCCGGCCAACAAGGCCTTGATCGAGTCCAACGTGAGGAGGTCTGCCATCATTGCCCGCGAGTTGTCCATCCTGCAGACAAAGCAAGAAGAAGCCCGAGGGTGAGCCAGACACTCTTGCTGCTCCATGGTCGAGCTGGGCGCTGATGGTCACTATGTAGACGGAGCGCTTCCTACTTGCCTCCACCACCAACCATCACCAATCCAACTTCATCATCAACACCTACCAAATCACCGCCATCTGTCTCTGGTGCTACCCCTGTCGACATAGTCGTCGCTGGTGCACTTGCCGTCGATTTCTCCTGTGACTATGCTCCCTTCGCCAACGCTTCGAGTCAGACCAACCCCCTGCCTCACACCTCCAATCCCGCAGTCATCACTCAGACCCTGGGAGGCGTAGCCCACAACATTGCCAAAGCCGCACACCTCCTTGGATCCTCTGTACGTCTCTACAGCGCCGTCGGAAACGACCTCGGCGGCCGCGCAGCCCTGAGCCAGCTGGAAGACGAAGGCATGTCCACCGAAGGCATGAAAACACTGCCCAACCCAGCACGAACAGCCCAATATGTCGCCGTCAACAACGCAGACAAAGACCTCGCACTTGCCATGGCCGACATGTCCATCCTCGAAACCATTCCTCAGCGTCTCACCTCGGATCTATCCACCCAACTCTTCGCCAACCCCACAACAAAGCCCAAGGTCTTTGTAGCCGACGCCAACTGGTCATCGCCCGCACTCCACACCTGGCTCTCAGCCGCCCATGCTGCATCCACCACGACCATCTTCGAGCCCGTCTCCACCGCAAAAGCGCTGCGCATCTTCCCTCCGCTATCATCGTCGTCCACATCCTCCACATCACCACCATCCACTTACCCAACCCCCTCGCCCACATAACAACACCCAACAACCACGAACTCACTGCTCTACACGACCACGCCCACACAACAGGCCTCTTCGAGCTGCCATCATGGTTCTCCGTCATTGACGCACTCGGCATCCCATCAACCGGGCTGCGCGTGCCCTTGGCCATGGCGACCAACAGCAAACTCGTCGACGCCGGCATCCCACAGCAAGCAATAAAACTACTTCCCTTCTTCCCCACCATCCTAACGAAACTGGGTCCGCAGGGCGTGCTCATGACGAGGCTACTACCCGCCGACGCGCCCGAACTCTATGCAGACGCCGAGCGTCCGTTCGTGCTGGCGAGGAAAAACAACGGCGATGCAGCGTCGCCCGTCGGCGGCTTGTACGTGCGTCTGTTCCCCGTCGCCAAGGTGTTGCCGCCTGAGGAAGTCGTCAGCGTCAACGGCATCGGCGACACTTTTTGCGGTGCGCTGGCTGTCGGGCTGGCCAAGGGGAGGAATGTGCAGGACGTTGTGGGCTTTGCACAGAGTGCTGCGAGTTTGAGTCTCAGGAGCACCGAGAGTGTTAGTGCTGACTTGAAGGCTTTGAGGGGGTGGTTGGGGGTTGTAGATATAGATGCGCACATGTAGCATATAAAAATTCTCTAGTCTTCCTTGATTTTTTTTTCTTTTCTTTTCAGAAGCTACCAAACCCCCAGGACTAAAGACAACATGCTTTGATCGTGAGCTCAGACGAAGACGCAGAAATACTGCACTCCCCCAGGACCAAAGACAACATGCTTTGACCGTGAGCTCAGACGAAGACACAGAAATACCACACCTAATCCACCCATGACCAACACGCTCTGAACACCTATCCTCGAATACCCTTCCTTAGCCGCTCTCCCTTTCCTCGTGAAAGACAACCTCAGGCTTTCACACCCGGAGACTCTCAGGCATCCAAACCCCAACACCATACACAAACACTAAACATTACCTCACGGGCCAAATCATCCACCACTCAATCTCCTCACAGCCCTGCTATGCCCGCACCTGGTTGTACCTTGAGGAAGTAGTCGACTCTTACTTCTCCCAACTCTCGCGCTGGTATTCTGGGTGCTGGGTTCTTAGATGGTAATGCAGTGGTAATGTAGTGGTAATGTAGTGGTAATGCAGTGGTAATGCAGTAGTAATGCAGTAGTAGGTGTGCAGAGTAGAGAAGAAAAAGAAAAAAAAATATAAAACAAACAAAGGAAGCTATAAAGGTGCTGCTATGTTAAGGTGTTTTCTGCGTCGTCCTGATACTAGCGCGTTTTCGCGCTTGCGTCCTTGGCCATCAACACACTGCCGTCCAGGCTGCTTCCCTGCCTCACTGCACTTCCCTCCTGGTTCGTCGCGTGCCTCTGGATACTGTATACATGCTATATCTAGCTGGGTGTAGTGTGTGCATGGCACCCACCCCCGCAACGCCCCACCGAGCAGCACCGGGCAGAGGCTTCCCTATCTGCGGCTTGGTGTGCCTGTGCTCGGAGCCGCGCGATGCGGTACCGCCGATGGATGGGCAGCGGATGCGTGGACCATGGTGCCGTTTGAGTTTGGGTTTGAGTTTGTACGGTATGGTTTGCTATGCTATATTCCGTGCAGCCAGGACAGGTAGGTTCGTCGAGCGATGAAGACGTTGGCGCGGAGACGCGCTGGCCTCGGCACCACATGGAGGGCGCATCTCGGTTGTACCATGTCCTGCGTAGAGAACTATACCTGTTCGTTCAGTTCCAGGACTAGCACTGGCACTAGTGAGATCTTGACATGTGTACTACATAGTATGTAGATGCAAGGGCGCAATCGACTTGTCTGTGTCGTGTTTCGCCAATGCCTCGCTTCGCTTGTGCTTGCATGTGTGTGTATGTGTACTTTAATCTCGTCTTGGACTGGGTCCCTGTTTGGTGTACCTGCATGGGAAACGCACGACCTTCACTTTCGCGAAACCTACCGCGATTCTCATCGCCATGGTAAGCTGTGATGGCCTGGGGAGCGTCGTCTGAGCCTGGCGGCGAGTTGGTAGCCTTCAGCGCAAGATGGGGAGTGCGAGTCTAGTCTCGTTCTCGCGCTCGGTGCTTCGTCACTTTCTCGTAACGCTATGCTTAACGCTATGCTCAACACACCCCTCACCGTTCAGATTACCGACATCAGACTCCCCCTGCTGCTGCACCTCGACGTGTGCGGACAACGGAGCGGGAAGGCCCACTTCCAGACGGGGTTTTTCTCGCCGGCTGATCGGTCAGGAGCACAGTGCGCTCCAACGGGATTGGAAGCGCACGCCGGGAGGATTCCCACGGGTGCATGTGGGAGACGGACGGGAGTGAGTAGAGTATAGATAGGTATTGTTGCTTTTTGTGCTGTGACGGTGTGCGGACGTCGGTGAGACGCGTTTGGTTGAGGTGAAGTTCCTCGCGCGAGTGCACACGTCTCGCCTGAGTACGTGGGCCGAGGGTCGCGAGGCAATCTGATGGCAGGCGGGTGGGAGTGAGGCGAGCTGACGCGCCCCCGCACTCGAAGCACGCTGAAACCTCGCCTGCGCCTTTCTTTCTGCTTGCGCGCCTGACGCTCTGCCTTGCCATGGCGATGATGCCGATCGCTGCGGAGCCGGAGATGCAGAAGTCGCAAACCCTGGCATGGGTTGTGTCGGCTCAAGCAGAGGGTGGCAGTGAGGCTGCGACATGGCAGGAGAGCCAAAGTGCAGCGTCTGTCAGCACAAAGTCAATTCATCCTTGGCCATGCCTGAAGCAACGTTGGTATCTTTTTTTGGTGGTCGCGAATAACAGCCCGAGTTCCACGTGGTCAGACACGTTCCAGCGAATGACGCGAGGCGCACTGCCTCAGCACCGCCGCCCGCAGGCACTTGTCACCATGGAACCCGCTTGAACCCTGCTCTAATTACCATCCAATATCATCGCTCTTGAGCACATGGTTTGTGGAAAAGAAAGGCCCGGTCAGCCGTGCAGCTGTTTCGATTTGCTGAGGTTGCAAGCCGCCTGAGGACTGCCAGGCCAAGGCCGCGGAGTCGACGCCTCAAACAGTGATTTGCTCTTGCTCAGCGACGACAGCCCGCGTTGCGCCTCTGGTACGGCTTGCGTGCCCGTGCTCCAGGATGCACGACGTTGGGCAGCAGCTCGGTACTTGCCAGTCCGACCAGAAGTCGGACCAGAATTCAGACCAGAACAGGCGAGTCTCCGGGTTTGGACAGCATGCAGTGGCTGCTCGAGCCACGCACAGGCGAGAGCATCGGATGTAGGTGCAGACACCAGCACGGTTCCCGGATGCTGCCCGCCTTCGTATCGGATGGAATCATGCTCGGACTGGTATGCAAGTGATGTACGCTGTCTCGATTCACTACAGGCTGCTCCCTGCCTTTCACGGCGAAGCTTGAATGATCGACAACGCTTCGGAAATCTGCATACAGGACTACACTGCTCTGGAGCGGCCTTCATCACGCCGTAAACTCTGCATCACGGCTAATACAACGTCACTGCATCTCGCAGCTCCAGCACCGTATCGCTGTGCCAACACTTCAAAGCACGTCCTTTACTACCGTGCTTCGCTGGGCCCACTGACAATGGCTTCGTCTCAGCCTCGCTCGTCAACTGTCTCTCTGCCTCTGGTCCACAGCGTCACGCTGCAAGACGAGACGGTGCCGGCAGACGCATACCGGCGCCGCGTGCCATAGTTCGCTCGTCCTAGTCCCGGCCAGACACGCAACGGCTTATCGCGCCAGGAACGGGTCTGTTGCGGGATGTCAACGGACGAGCTAGCATAGCCTTGAAGGAGCATGCAACATTGCGAGATTGGGCCGCGACGTTGACAATCAACAGGCGTTTGAGAAGGTGCTATGTCTACCCTTGGCAAAAAGAGTGGAGTGATCTGCAGAGTAGCTCGTGCCTTAATCAAGCCTACGCTTCAAACCCATCCATGGGAAGAGGGTGGCATTTGAGTTTGCGCTGTCTGCGGTACTTTGCACCACGGCCTAGAGATGCCCTATGGGGTAACATCCGCGACTGGAAACAGCCTGCAACGTTATCGTGCGCGTTTGCTTTGCCGACTTGGACTCGGCGCATGCCAAACGAGTTGAAGCGTTCCTATGCACTTTGCACTGCAACATGGGTGGACGCCGTATTACCGCCAATGACTGGCTCCTAAAGCAATACACATCTCTTGCAATTTCGGCTAACAGAGTTTAATACATTCGCTTCTATTAAGTAATCAGTTCGAGGTGCGTGAGCTCCCCATAGCTGAGGCGTTTGTAGCCAACCATCTACATCATCCAAGACGTATACATTCACAAGAAGTACCGAAAAACGGCCGTTAGCAGTGAGACGAAGAGCGTCTAACACCGGAATAGGGGCGCGATCCAGAGTAAAGCGACTCCGGATCCGAGGGGCCAAACGGCATTTCCCTTTCAAGACCACGTCTCTTTTTCAAAGTTTATGAACACCTCGTCCAGCCAGCGTGATATTATGCTTGCCAACTAGTCCGAGGTAAGAATGGGCCGCACAAAAACAAAGATATCCGCCCAGGGTTCGCCTCATGTCGGTGATCCAAGATATACGCAAAAGCTTCAGCGCTAGTCCGCCCAATGAGTTTGTGCTCGATGCCTGAAAAAAATAACAAATGACTGATGCTTGCGCCGAGATAAATGCAAAATGGTAAGTAAACTGTGTACAGTATATGCGCGCTACGCTGTGGCGGCTTTCGGAATTCCTCTCCGCCCAAATGGGGTATATCCAAAAATGTGGAAGCTGTGCTCGAGACACGACGTGAAAGTGGGGCCATTACGGGTAGAGGTCCAATAGCTTTCGGACGTTGCGCAGGATCTTGAGGTCCATTTCCAGAATGGGCGAGTTCGGCGCAATCTCCCCGAGAACTTTACAGGTTCGGTCCATGAGTAGAGTGAGGTTCTGCTTCGTAAGCTGGGTGTCCTTGGGTAGGTACCTGCAGAGTTGGGACTTGAAGACTGCTGAAAGGACAAGCATGTTTCCAAATTGGCTACGGTTGATTAGCACAACTCCTCGACATCATGGAGATCTTCGCACTTACGCATGCATGGTACCAAAGATGTTGGTGACTACCAGTCGGCGAGTGCGGGCGTTGGCATCAAACTTTACGTATTTGCTGCCGGGAGCGGCACCAACACGGTCGAAAGCGATCGTACTCTGAATTGCGGCGTTGATGCACTTGACGGCGACGCCGATGATGCTCCGCTGGTCCTCTGATAAATCCACGAGTAGATGTACGTTCCTATTGGATGAGGAACCAGAGGGGGCGCAGGCGAGTTGTGGTGGGAGGACCGTGCTGTGCTTGCTCCTGTGGGAGGGAAGTCGATGAAGTGATTTGCGATGCGCAAGTACGGACGTAGAATCACATAGATGGATCCGTAGTACTTGGCACGTAAACGTGCAACGTTGATATCTGTGGCGGGTGGGTCGTCGTCGTTCCAAGCCAACGCAGGAGGTAGAACGCGTCTCCAGTCTTCCAAGATTCGCACATGTGCTGTGGCACGGTGCGCTACTTCCTTGATGTTGTGAGTGTCAAAGCTGCGGCGAGCGTCTGGATCATGTCAATACCAAAACCAATGGGTGCCTTGAACCGTGTGCCACTTACTCTTGCCATATAGCATGTTATGCGCCTCGTTGAGTATGACACGGAGCCAGATTTGACTAGAGTACATAAGCATCGAACCCTCCTGAGTCTGCGGATCGGCAAACATCTTGTCCTCGACGCTAGTTCCAGATTCAATGGGCACTGACTCGTACACACCATCTGGATATGCGATTTCGCTCTGGAAGTCTGAAATTCTACTGGGAGGGAGAGTGCTCATCTCGGCCAAGATGTCTGACTCTAGTTGGAGACAGGTCCAGTAGACACACATGACCAGATTAAGTCGGTATCGTTCCTTTGGTGGCAAGGATGCTTTGTTCTCCAAGCACCAGGTTCGATCGAGTTTCTGGTAGTCTGCCTTGATGAGAACGAGGACAACGCGGCAAGCGTTGTTGATCCAGCTCCAACTCTCGAGCACTCGAGCAAACTGACTGAGGTACAGGGCGGCCAAGATCATTGCCTGCGCGTGTGCCACGGTATTACCTCCCTGTTGGTTTCCCAGGATGTCAGTCGCGTAGGCGAAGTAGCCCATACCAGGCAGGATGTCGACATTGCGTGGTCGGTTGTCGTCAGAAGTGTCGCTATTAAAGCTGCCGTTGGCGTGCACACCCCAGCCACCATTTGTGTGCGACATCTTGTCGCTCTGAGGGGAGGGTAGTGGCTCGTGATGAGCACATACTTTGCCGAGCGCTAGAACCAGAAGGACGAGAGCATTGCGCAGGAGCGTTCGATTGCGCCCTTGGCCGAGTAAGGCTCTCCATATGCACTGCCAGATCGCTTCCGTTTGAGATTCTGGCTGAGCTGGTGGTTGGCCAATGTATTGGCAGCCGGTGACCCGGTGTATTTACCGTTCATATCCGGACTGTACTGTTCACTAAACTCTTTAATCATCCTTCTCAGCTTACTAGCGTTCATAAAGGGGTGCAGTTTATGGATGTTTTCGATGTACGAGTCGTACAACTCCCATAAAACGTTAGACCGGAAGTCAGGTCTACCATCTGGTCCGAGTCCACCATGGTTCTCATGTCGGGGATGGCTGCTGGGAATTTCACCGAGCACCGTTCCCGGACTAGAGGTATCGGCAGGCGGATAGCCCCAGAGACCTTCCTGCCAGGTGCAGGAGAGTAGGCGTCTGCATCACCACCGCTGTCGGGAGTTCCCGGACCTTGAGCTCCGTCGTTGAGATCTTGACCCTCGCCAACACCCCAAATACGGAGTAGGCCACGGTCCTGCTCGAGTAGCATTGGGTACTCTGACACGTCGTGGCCACCTTCGATTAGCCTCTCAATGTAGTCGACGCTCCGGCAGAAGGGTGTCATCGAGTGCCATTCCTCGAAGAGCTTGTGTGCTGGGGTGGTGTGGTCGCTCTGTAGTCCGCTCTTCTCCTTTGGTGGCAGTCCTGTTGCTCCGCTGTGTTCGCTCCTGACGCTGTCAGCTGGAGTTGCTGGCTGCTGAGGCGGAGCAAACATGGACTCTTGCTTGACGGGAGTCATGGACTGTATCGCTACTGGAGACATCTGGGAGTGGGATACGTTTGGGGATTCCATCTTCATGCTGCTGATGCGACGCATTTGGTTCCTCCCTTGGGCCGGGGTGGGAAACCTAGAAATGTTCTGATCTCTGTTAGGCGCCGAGAAAGCGGTTTCGGGCGAAGCTACTTTGGAGATCTGCTCAGGATCACGAGCTAGAGGCAGCCTGGTCTCGACGCTCTGTCTCCACGAGGTGAACTCTCCTACGAGGTTCTTTAGTACTTCGCCGATGTCGTTTACGCTATCCTGAAGTTGCATCATGCTGCGATCTTGCCTGTAAGACGTTAGCTACTGTCGTCTGTCTGTTGGTTTGTTGGTTTGGTGCGTACTTCGGAGGTGGTACGTCCTTGTACTGGCAGTCAAAGTTGTTTTCCCTGCAGAACTGACACGGTCTTGCTTCGTCACACTTCTGCTTTCGTGTTCGGCAATGGTTACACGCTTGCGTGGCGCGTACCTGTTTGCGCCTTACTTGCTGACCAGTTGCACCTGCATACTGGCCCATGTAAGGGCTCGGCGCATACGAGGCCTGTTCATACTGCGGTGCCGGCGGAGGTGGCGGATGGAAAGGCTGTGCTCCGTTGTGATGTGTAGGGCTTATAGAGTGGCTGTAGCCATTTGACATGTGGCCGTTAGGACGATGCTCAGGATTCATGCCCCATGGACTCTGGTGGCCACCATGATCCATAGGTGGTGGTTGAGGCTTAACGTCGGTACTGATACTAGATCGGGAGCTCTGGGGTTCTGGCACAGTCGCCGACTGAGGAGTGGGGGTGCGCGGTACGTGGAGATATTATCCTGGGAGATGTTCACCGCCGGAGGAGGACCACCGAGGCCATGAGGGCGTTGACTGGGCGAGGGAATAGTGCGTGGGTCTGAATAGGCGCGTATATCAGAGCGTGGAAGGGATGGGGAGGGCTGCGGTCCTGAGTGGGGTCCTTGGGCGGGAGGGTAGGAATGGGACGGATGGGGTAGGCCGTGGGCAGGATAGTGGCGGGAGGTGGGAGAGGGAGCAGCGTGGGCCGGCGTGGGATGGGATAGCTGGCGAGTGGGTTGGGTGTGTGGCGGCAGCGGCAGCGGAGGGGGTGGGAAACCGTGGGCGTTATGATTGTACACAGGAGGATTGACAGAGTCCAAACGAGGCCTCTTCTGGGCGGGCGCGTCAGGATCAGCCATCCTTACATATGCCAGACGCGATCCGCTCAGGCCATGCAACTATGTATGACGGAGTACAACTACGGAAGCTGCCAGGACCAAACGGCAGCAGCCCAACACGGTCGGCGGGGGCAGCTGGTGGAGAGGTGGCCTCGGCAGTCGCAGGGACACGAAGAAGACCAGTTCACCCAGTCAGTGCCTTAGAAGATGACTGGCTGGAGGATGTGTGCGGTCAACAGGCCAATCCGCGTCATCGGCGAAGAGGATAAGAGAAGAGTTTAGAGAGCGTCGCAGGGCAGGTGCTCGGAGGCCAGAGAGCGATACAGGACGGGAGCTTTGGCTCAAGCCGCGCGAGGGAAAACCCAGCGTTGAGCGAGGGCTCCTTACCATGGACCCGGAGGCAGCTATCCGGAGCAGGGAAAGAGCCAGTGGTGGTGAGTCGCGGACAGTGCGTCGACGTTTGTTGCTGGTGGGCAGGAGTGGCGCTAAGAAGCTAAGACGGGCCGTGCGAACGAGGTGGCCGGGGGGAGGGGGGCAGACCGCACCGAGGCGCCAGCTAGTCGCGGGCGAAATGGAAGCAGGACAAGCTAGACAGAGCAGGGTGGTATGGCAGGCCAGAGCAGGCCAGCACAAGTGACGCGCCGACAGTAGTCTGGCGCGGCTTTGGGCGCGAGAGAGGGGGCGGAAAGGGAGGGCGGCGGTGGTGGGTGAGGATGGGCGGTGCGCGTCGTCAATCACATCCGTGGCGTTTGATACAGTACAGAGCGTCCAGCGTCCAGCGAGCGGCCAGGCCGGGCGGAGAAATCTGATCTGAGCAAGTACTGGAGCGCCAGACACGATTCAGTGGCAGCCGTACTGCGTCGTGCAGCTCGCTTGTGCGAGAGAGGCTTCCAAGGCTCCAAGCCATCCACCCAGGCCCATGGGTGAGGCATGGGTGAGGCATGGATGAGGCATGGGGTGTGCCTGTCTGCGCGCCGTGCAAGATGCCATCTTGAATCTGGACGTGACAGAGGAGAGCGTAACGTATGTGCTCGTACAGCGATTCCCTCGTCCGTTTGAATGCTTCAGAAGACCGTTGCAGACAGCAAACGTCCCTCCCGCTGCCGACACGACCCACAGCCAGTTGTGTGGCCGATTGGCATTGGGCATGCTTGCCGCTGCCGCAGTAGGGCCAGCTGAGCAACGTGACTTGCAACACCAGCCCTGGTACCGTGGCCTTGCCGTGTCTGCGGCATGCGCGCTTCTCCGCGCGCGACCTCCCTCACCCAGCGACACCAGCAGCAACAAACCGTTCACATGTTGATTGCCCGCTAATCATCTGCACGGCCGCGGCCAATTGCACAGAGATGAGAGAGAGCACATCCGAGCGCTCTCGGCGTGCCCTGGAATTTGGCTACCATCCCTAGCGCCTCCTACGCCTCCACTGAGCTGCGACATGGCGGCTTTCGAGAAGGTCTCGTGGAAGTGATGTGCTGCTGGTGGCTGGTGGCTGTTCAGAGCCTCCTCCAGCCGTCGACTCTTAGTCGCTACCCGGTCCTGCGTGTACAGGGGCGTGTCGTCCATCGTCGCGCATCATGGATACATGGCACGACACCGCCTGTTCATGGCCGCTGTGCTGGCAATGCCATGAGTCGATTCCGTAGCCGCGAATTATCAGATTGCAGATAGCTCGCATCGTTGCTTCGTACCGTATCTGCTGCCCGAGATCTGCAACATTGGGCTGCAGTGCCTGGCGGAACTTTGTCCGCCGTCTAGGTAGTTGGTCCATCCCTCTGACCGTGTGCGCATTCGGCGCCTGTCAACCTCGTCTAAGGAGCATTTGGCTTCCACGAGTCTGGAGAGGGCAAGTCCGCAAAGGCGCCGCCCACTTTGCTACTACTAGTATAGTAGTTTCAAGACCTCAATATACCCACTTCGCCATTAGCGTGCCCCATTTCGAGACCGCCAGAATGGCGTCAGGATCCAGGAACCACCGCGAATCGAGCAAGAATCGCCCTGTTCCGACAGATTCGTTGACCACGATGTGGTTTCCAACCATAGCGCACTGTCGACGCTGCGTGCTCGCCAACAATGCAAGACAAGAAGCGAGCTGGGGTACAGGACCGCGCGTAACTCCTGCGCCCGTGATCAGAGAGGTCAGCTGCCATTTCATTCACTGAAGAGGCAAGCGGCCCGAATGTTGATTCAAGCCGTCTTTTGCCGAGCATCATTTCTGACCGGAAGTATGACAAGTTGCGGTCTGCTTCGAAACGCTGCGATTCAGATCCCCTGAACAATGTTTCCGGATGACCGAGATTGCTTTCAAAGGACATCCTGACAGAGGGAGGATTCTCCTCCCTTGCTTCACGATCATGGGAGACCGTGGCGAGCCCACGTGCATCGCAACACCACGAGGCGCTGAGGCGCTTCATCGACAGTCAACATGTGTCAGGGGCCGTCAGGTTGCTGTGCTCGTCAGGCTTCTGACACTGGACAAGTCAGAATCAGCACGGCAATGGTTGCCGTCCAGTCAGTGCAAGCTTCACTCCGAGACTGAGCAATGCGTCTGCCATGCGGCGAATATCAATCGAGCCAATTCTGCTTTCCATGACAAAGGCGTCTCTGGTCGCAAGCAAGGTGGCTTGTCGAATCCTCTTGTCCGCGGCGAAGCTGAAGCAGGCGGGCCCAGTTATTACAAGAGTATTCGCCCTGTCTTCCGCAACTCACGAGATGCAGACGAGACTGCATGCGATATTGCCAGAGACTTGGCGATGCAATCATTTGCTCTCTAGGTGGGTTTTTGGAAGAATTTCGTGCATTTGCGGCGTGTTGAGCGCTCCAGCGGTGTACTGGTAGGTAAGAGCTGCCACTTCCAACATCAAGTAGGTAGCATGTGATACAGCAAGAACCGGGGACTGCAGATCTGTGTACCGGTGTAGCCATAGCTTTCGAAGTGGGTGCTCACCGTCTGTGTGATGTGAGGTTGTGGATACACCGAGGGAGATCCTAGCAAAGAAGCCGCCAAGGAAGCCAAGCCCAATTCGCTTGTGGGACCAGGGCCTACGTGGGACGAAGGATGCTGACCAGAACCTCATATCGCGATCACATAGAACCTCTGATTATAGAAATGCATACTGAAGTGTCGAGGTGAAAGCACCTCGACCAGAAATGCTTAAAGAGCACTCAAGATGCCTCTGAACAAGGTGACACACAATGAAACGCTAATGAGGCATAGTCGACCGAGGTCGGCGTAGAGACAAACGTCCGGATAGCAACCACCCGCTCCTAAGACTACATCTTCATATTCCATCTCAATGCGTCTCATGTCTCTCTGCCGTTCTGTTTAGTTTCCACCCCTCCAGTTGCTCCACAAATCAGATACGCGTCATGTTCGCCACCCTGGTCTTGACCGTCCTCGCAGCGACTGCGCTGTACAAGGGCTTCCACCTGTATCGAAACTGGCAGAGCAACATAGCCCTTGCGAAGAGCTCTGGCCTGCCAGTCGTGATAATCCCATGGAATGTGTTTAGTGTTTTCTGGCTCGCGACCTTCTACATATGGATTCCAGTCTTGAAAGTGATTTTGCCTGCTTCGTGGCGAGGCGTCTGGTTCGAGTAGGTCTTGTGTCCTGGGACTGTGCGATTGACAATTGACCTTCTGCAGTCTTCTGGATCCTGAATGGGGCTATCGAAAAGGCCATGCTCCTTTTGAGAGGGTTGGAGGAGATGTCTTCATTGTTGCTTCGGCGACACGACTGTCAGCGTTCGTTGCTGACGCGGAAGCTGTAACGCAGATCACAACTAGACGAAATGATTTCCCAAAGCCACTTGAGATGTATGGAGCTCTTGACATCTATGGTAAGAACCTCGTCTCGACTGAAGGCTCGGACTGGCGTATGCATCGAAAACTTGCCGCGCCTAGCTTCGGAGAAAAGAACAACGAGCTGGTTTTCAAAGAGTCTATCCATCACGCAAGGTCGCTACTTGGTCTTTGGACTGGACCAGATGGACGAGGAAACGAAACCGTACACGATCCGGCTACTGCCACCATGAGCTTTGCACTCTTCGTGATCAGCTCAGCAGGCTTCGATGTTCGTGTCAAGTGGCCTCATGAGGAGAAGACCCGAGCACCGTCTGACAAGAGCGACGAGTCCAAGTCGATGTTAGTTGGATCTGAGATACCAGTAGGTCATAAAATGAGTTATCGTGAAGCCATCAGCGAGCTGCTCCACAATATCATGTGGACTCAAATTATACCTCCAAAGTATCTGCCCCTCTCTCCTATCGAGGTTCATCGAAAAGTCGGCACCGCAGTCACCGAATGGGGCCAATACATGGATGAACTATACGAGATAAAGAAACAGCAAGTGGCATCTAGTGACACCAACAACGCCGGCATGGACCTGTTTGACGCTCTGATTCGAGGAAGCGGTATCATCGACGGAGAGACGAACATTCAAAAAAGCGACCTTCTGGGAAACGCATTCGTCTTGATGCTTGCTGGCCACGAGACTACTGCCAACACGCTGCACTTCTCCTTGCTTTTCTTGGCCATGCACAGGGACAGCCAGAAACGCCTGCAACAAGACATGGACAAAGTGTTCCAAGGCCAACCAATCGATCAATGGACCTACGAAGAGCACTTCCCAAAACTGTTCAACGGCATGGCCGCAGCAGTCATGAACGAAACCCTCCGCCTCCTACAACCAATCCTCAACATTCCTAAATCCACTCTCGCCGGCCGTCCACAGAACTTCACCATGGGCGAGCAAACATACACAATGCCAGGTGACACACACATCTTCCTCAACTCCGCAATTCACCGGAACCCAAAGTACTGGCCCGCACCGTCGACAGCCCCAAGCGAAGAAGGAAAGAAGGATGTCGACACATTCCGCCCGGAGCGCTGGCTCACTGCCTCGAAGCTAGAAGAAAGTTTCGTCGACATTGGCTATGACGACGAAGAACTGCGCGGCCCCTCAGGCGAAGACACATCAGCCTCACTCTTCAAGCCTGTCAAAGGCTCCTACATCCCCTTCAGCGACGGCTTCCGCTCGTGCATCGGGCGCCGCTTTGCACAGGTCGAGATCCTGGCCGTTCTCGCGGTCATTTTCTCGCAGTACACGGTTGAGCTGGCCGTTGACCAGTTCGCTACCGACGAGCAAGTCGACGCCATGGACGGCCAGGCGAGAGAGGAGATTTATGCCAAGGCTGCTGCGAGAGCAGACTACGTGCTCAGGACAAAGGTTGCTAGTATCATCACGCTGCAGTTGCGCGGCACCAGCGTTCCCATCAGATTGGTCAGGCGCGGGGGAGAGAGGTTCGGTACGGAAAACGTCTCCTTGTAATGGCATCTTCATATGTACATCATACCAGCAAATCGCACACCCATTCCGATTCCAATCCCCATCCCCATCCACCCATCCTCCTCAGGCCACTCGCATCCCTCCGCGGAGAGTGTGCCGCACACCCGTTGCCAAGCCACCCACAACCTTCTCCCGCCGCGCGCCCCTGGCACTCGCCCTTTCCTGTCCTGTCCTGCCATGTGCTGTCATGTTTTATCCTGTTCCGTCGACGATCGCGCAGTAGGCGAGTCGGGTGCTATCACGCCGCAACGTGGCTGTGGGGCTATCCTGTCCTGTCTTGGCATGTCGTCTTGTCTCGTTAAACTGTCGTCAAACTGTCGTTGAACTGCCTCGTTAAAATGTCGTTGAAATGTCGTCAAACAGCGTCGTTAAAATGTCATTCAACCTCTGTCGTTAAACTGCGCTCATTAAGCTGGCCCGTCAGACTAGCCCGTCGGACTGTGCCTCGATCGTGCATGGTTGCGCGGTGACACATAGGCGAGGTGGAGGGAGGGGGACTTGTTCCTTGAAGAATTATGTGAAATCTTTTTTTGGGCAAGGACGTGAAGTACCAGGTGAGGTGGTGGGGTGAGATGCGGTGGGGGCGGGTGAAGGAGTGTGGACGGAGTGTGGAAGGAAGGGTGTATGTTTGCGTGGAAGGTGAGGTCTCGCGTGTCGACGAAGACGAGATTGGAGATCTGCATTGTTCGGTGTTAGCTCGACGGCGTAGTATCACGGGCATCAACTGCGTATCAGCGCGGCTGTGGTGGAAAGATGAATTAATTCATTAAGGCCGTTTCCGGGATCGCTCGTCTGGTATATACAGCACCAACGCCATGCCACAGACACCATGGTCTGTGCATATTAACCTCCAACGCACATAGGAAATGGCTGCTGAGCAGTGGATTATCTTCGAGCGCGAGCCCTTAGATCTAATAGTGGATAGGGAAAGGTGGATTTGTTGACAAACGAGTATACGCAGAATATGTGCTGCTGATGCGGGTCGTAACGCGTGTCGGGCGCCAGAAGGTTCCGAGTGGGTATTGACAAGGAAAGCATGAGACTAGGAGATGTATATGTGCAATGAGTCTATTCGCACTGGCGGCTGCGCTTAGAGAGCTCGTCATCGCTCAGCGCAGCTAGCCAGAGACACTTGCTAATCAGGTCGGGGTCGACTCTGAAGTTGTATTTGGAGCTGGCCTCGAGTAGACGCAGCAGGTTCTTGACGATTGTGGCCGCTGTGTGGTGTCGTTCAAAGTTTACGAGTCGTTCGCCATCAACAGGTGGTGCGTCGATGAAGGCTGGTTTTTGCGCGTTGTAGATCAGGTCGCGCGTGTAGATGCCGATGAAGGGGATGCAGCCGTCCTCTACCGTAGCCGTCTCCATCTCAAGGCGGAGGTTGTGAAAGTTGCGAAGCGGCTGGACAAGCGCTTCGAGCTCCTTCATTGTCTGCTTCTCAGCTGCGGGTACGAGAGCCCATGTCTTATGAAGACGAGCAACGTCATTCGAGATCAGTGCAATTGCGATTTGGTACATAGTAGCGTAGTTCCTGAGCCTTCGCGCGTGCGATGCAATGTGGATGTACTTGATGATGCATCGAGCTCGCTCTTCGATGTTCTCAGTCAGGACGCACTCGGACACAGCCCACTTTACAACAAGATTGAAGCGTGCAATCACCACATCGACACCGTGTGCTTCCTGTGTACGGAGGTAGTGCACCCAGTCGCGGATTTGAGGAGACGACTGCTTCCAGCGGAGCTCAATGAGTTCTTTCCAGTCGATCTCATCGAGAGCGTCCTTTTCAACAACGGTGAACTGCTGGGCAAGCAGCTCTGCATCATATGCCAGGACGAAAGGGAAGTGAGCGGTTGAAACTGGCTGTTTAAAATGAGACTCATGCAACTTGATGTGTTGATCAGGTGTAGATTGGTTGAACTGATCCGGACGAGAAACAGTGGGTGTCAGGCCTGGCGAAGGCAGTCCTCGATCCCAGGTTGTGGAAGGTAGAGCCTCCTTCAGGCGGTCTGCCGTGGAGGGTGGTGTAGGAGGATGACGCATTGGGTGAGTCGGGAAATTGTCTGATGCACCGTCTATCACTGCTGGCTCGTCTTCGAAGAAACTTCGTACACCATGTGATGTCCCATCCGACCTGGCACCGGTTGTCGTGGAAGCTAAGTCACTCAAATCTTCGTCCTCATTGAGCGGGAGCGACTGTCGCAGAATGGAGGAAGATGGACGAGTACCGCCATTCGGAATTCTCTTCATACTGTCCGTCTCGACCACATATTCCACAGATGAGTTTGTGGATGCAGGATTTGTTGTTTGCATTGCCGTGTTGTCGGTGAGCTGCAGAGGCGAGGGTTTGGCCGATGATCTCATCGTATCGAAGGTCTGTGTACGCCCGGGAGCCAAGACATCGCTGAGACCGCGATCAAGAAGCGGTACGGAGGAGTAGGAGTCCTCCGATTCTGTGGTAGTGCTCACGACTGCAGGTACGCAGCGGTTGAAGTTTTCTCCCGACAGATGATACATGTCCTCACCTTCTGCTCCGGGAGTGGAGAGCGGCCGGTGAAGGCTATCATCGGCACCACCTTGCTCCTCTGATTGTTTTGGCTTATAGGGCGGGATGGTGAGATCTCCAGGGGCTCCGGTCGGGCAGTAAACTTCTGGCTGGGCCACAGAGGCTTGTGCGGAAGAATCTCGTGGGGTCTTCTTTTCGTATCGGCCTTCAAGCTTCATCAGCGCTGCCTCGACTCCGCCTTCGTCGTCTGTGTCGTCTGGTAGTGCTGCCAGCTTTGCGACTTCGGCTTCAAACGAGGGCCTCAGATTGGGTTGTGAGGAATGTGTGTCGACCAACGAAATAGGCTTCCTAACGACAACCGTCTCATCGACTGCTTCAGTCGATTGGCTCGCGTCGGGCCCTAGCGCAGCGTAACGATCTGATCGCAGAATGACCGAGTTTGCAATTGAGTGAGTGCGATTGGAAATTGAGCCAGTGGAGTGTGGACGTGGGGTCATCTCGAGATCCTGCATGTTGCCAGCAGCGCGCAAATCACCCCCTGGTTTTCGACGAAGCATACGGCCAGAGCCACTGGGTGCTTGAGGTGCCTGGCGCTCAAGGAAGAAAGGATCGTTATCAGACGACATGGTCATGAATGTAGCCACACTCTCGGGGCCCTGACGGCGACTCAAAATACTGTTGTATGATGCATGCCGCCGTAATGAGGATCGAGCTATGGACTTTCGCGTGGAGCCTCGACGTTGGAATGAGTACATTTGTATCCTGCTTTCTGACAGGGACCGCCTCTGTGGGGCTCGAGACTGCTGTGTTGACGACCAAGACATACGTCGCTCCTCCATGGAGACCTTGGGGGTGGCGTCCTTGTATAGGTCAGAATGGCGCATGGCAACCATATCGCCTTCGGCGAGGCGTTGAGCAATGGACGGGTTCCGTTGAAGGGGCTTCGGCGGTGTACTTGAAGTTCTCGTCTCCTCCAGCGCAGCAGGGGGCAAAGCGCCCGACATCACAGGTAATGGGGGTGGCCCAGTGTCATCTATGATCAGGATAGACTTGCTGCCAGTAGTGATATTGCTGTAGACTCGAGGGTCTAGAGTTTTGGACACTTTGTCACATTCGCCTGTTGGTGAAGCTTTCCGGTTCTCGAATTCGAACTCGAATCCGCCTAGATCTGGGGGCTCAACACTGCTCTCGCGTCGCTGGCCTTCTTCTCTCAGTTGCTGTTCCACAGCTTCCTTGAAGCTCTCACCGACCTTGGCGGCCAATACGTCTATTCGTATCTCGGGTCTGGTTCGGATTGTGCGTTGCTTGCGAACTCCGGACGTTGTAGGGAGTGTGCCTGGATTGGAGGATCGCATAGAGGGTGCCATTCGCTGGTGTACATGTGCTCCTAGCTGCGGACTGCCATGCGGCGATTGTTTGATGCTTAAAGCACGACGCATACTTCCAAATATCTTCTTCATCCCTGGGCTATTCACATGGCCTGGGCGTAGCTGCAAGTCATCACCATACATATCATCGCCGTCTGTCTCACTGCGTGAGCGCGTATGACGGAGATTTGTGCCCTTGAGTTCGATGTAAGGTGAACTTGGCTGGAATAGTCCACCACGTACAAGACTACCAGGCATGCTCGTCACCGCAGAAATAGTGACGTCTACCGAAGCATTCTTCGGAATAGACAGAGGTGCCCTGCTATCCCTCAAAGCATCAGAGAAACTGCCACTGCGTTTGTGAGTGTGCGATGGACGGGTGTTCTTGTTGGACACTGGCGGTTGCGGGCTTATCGCTAAACGGGCAGGTGCCGCGGAAGGATGAGGTACTGGGTGTGGATAGAGGGGCAGATTCATGGCTTGCTCACTCTTCATAAAGCCACGTCGTGGGAGAGAACAAGACAGGATGTGCATGCTCGCCTCGCTCGAGGGCGACAGCGGCGCCTGAACCGTCTCAGCTTCGTTCGAGGGTACGTAAGGCGAACTCATAGAATTTTGAGGTGTGTGACGAGCCCTTTGAGCCCAGTCCATGTGTCGGCTAGCAAACTGGTCGCTGGGATTTGACCCCATGGTCTCTTTCGTATCACGGTCGACCTGTCGTGGGGTGGCTGGCATTGGCGCAGGCTCCTCAGGCTCCTCAGGCTCTTCAGGCTCTTCAGGCTCTTCAGGCTCTTCATAGGTTGCTGGCAACTCGACAAGACCTCCTGGAAGAAGCTCATCGTCTGCAAAGTCTTTACCGAGACCGTCTTCAGTTTCCCAGTACAGAATACAAGTTCTCCTCCAGCACTTCTTCAGCTCACCCACAATCTTGACATCACCTGCACCTCCATCTGCGCGGGCCTTCAAATCTCGGTAGAGTTCGTTGACCAGGTTACAGAAGTACGTTCGCAAGTGATGAGACGGCACGAAGTCGTCGACAAAGTAGTTGAGGATCCAGTGACGCAAGGCTACAAAGGTACGCACTCGTACAATGCGGCCAAAGTCATCCTGCCTGTCGACCGCCCATTTTAATCGCGCGATCAGGTATGCGACCAGGTCTCTGGTGCTCAGGAAAGCACGGAAGGTGAGAAAGAAGTCGGAGAGTAGCTCGTAGTCCAGGAAGCTTGGAGAAGTGATGTGCGCAACGAGGCGTGAGGGTGTAGCTGCCAGAATCTCGCCAGAAGGGGAGAACCTGACAACAGCCCTGTCATCAGGGTTCGCAGTCAATGCGTCATACAAGCGGGGACCAATTGGGGCGTGTGAGACACGTGACGAGGACGGGGCAGAGGCTGAGAGCGGCGGACGGTCCATGGTCGCACGGTATCTGGCAGGCACAGGCGAGAAGGCGTCTGACTGTGGACGTGAGGACAGGAAGGAGTGAGAAGTCACGCGCTGTGGGGTCAAGAGAGAGTTTCTGAACTCGTCCGTGGCCGAAGTGCGGGTGTAGATTGAGCTGCGCAGGTCAATGGTGCCTTTAGTGCTGAAGCGTGGCGTTCCCAGGCGGTAGTGAGGGATGGGGACCTGTAGCAAGGGCAGTGAAGACGTGTCGGCCGTCTTGGGTCGCGCGCCGAACGGAGGTCGTTCGATGACGACCTTGAAGGTGCCGGGCTCGGTGGTGGGCGAGGCGACGGTGTGGTCGTCGAGGGTGGAGAAGGAGTGGGAGCGAGGGTGAGGGATGGATCGTGAGGCGGCTGGGTCGTCTGGATGCGCGTGCTGCCTGGCTTCATATTCCGTCAACAGGTCGAGGGGCAGCGGCGGGGTGGGTTCGGAGCGCGGTGTCCTGGAGCCGTACAAGCTCTGCTCCCATTCATTGCTTGTTGGACGCAGCTTCAAGTCGAGGGTAGCGCTGTCTGGGGGCGTCTGGGGAGGGAAGACGAACGGGTCGGGCTGGGGAGGTTGCGCTGGTTTGCAGCGCGCACCACGGGTCTGGCAGCAATGTTAGCCCCTGGATGGAGGGGGATGTGCCGGCCATGCCATGCGCCAGTGATAGTGTGTTGGGTGTTGTGGCGAGAAAGGTTCACCAGGGCGTGCCTTTCTCGAGCGTCTTGACGTGCGCCCTCGATCGAGTATCGAGACAGCAACCAACACAACCACCACCACCACCACCACCACCAACAGTAACAACAACCACTGCTTCTGCATGGACAGGAGGCGACTGCGTCTGCAGCACTTACCTGAGGTAGATTACGCCGTTATGCACGTTGGCGACGGTGTAGGAGCGCCCTGCCGAAGTCGAGTTGCTCGTCGACGTGTCGATGGTGCCGTTGCTCGTATCGCGTGCCCGGTTCCTCCTCTTCAGCTGCTCTTTCGAGTCCTTCACTCGTCGCAGGCGGCGCTGGTCGTCAGCGCGTCGAGGTGCCGTGTCTGTGGTTTGCGCGCCGGCGAGCAGGTTGCGCTGCCCGGCTCCAGCTACAGGGGAGCCTGGGTAGGCATTTGGTTGCAGTACCGCCATCCTTCCCCATGCCCTGCTTCAGCGCGCAGCAATACCGCGGCAAGATGTCCGTCAGCAGGAATCCAAACGTCGGCCGGCCATCACCAGGCGACGTGTGCACAATGCGACATGCTTAATTCTGAGTACGAGGCGACAGGAGGGGAGAGCGAGGGTTGAACTTGCGGACCTGTCACCCATCGCCCAGCGAGCGCCATCAGATGCCATTCACCAGTCAGCGCCGAGCCTGCCACACTTGGACTGGGGTCCATGCGGCGCGAACCCAGAGTACCACCGATCTTGCTTTGCTTCGGCACTCTGCGCCCGCCGTGGCTGCATGTCCCTTGAACATGTGCCCTTGTCAAGCTGTTCAACACAGCCTGCATCCAGTGCCCAGTGGCCACCATTTGCGCAAACGGGCTGCTGTCGACCTACGCTGCTCGTCGAGCGTTGGCCATCACACACCACCCGTCACGTAATCCAACCACCCACATTTCCACCCGCAATGGCTGCCCGTCTTGGCTCGAAAGGCCGAACAAAATCAAACGTTAGGTGCACCGTCAACCATGGACGTGTTGCGTTTGAGTTTGGCGCCGTCTCTGCGGAGCAAGGAAACCATTTCCGCAGACCGCCCGTTGGCCACCCCTCACACGATGAACATGGCAGTACATGCCTTCAGCCACAGAAAGCTACATGACTACATTAGCTTCAACATGGGCTGCTAACAAGCAACCGCGTCCAGATGCAACAAACATGCAGTGAAGAACAAAATAATCACGTTACATGCCTACCCTTGTGCGAGGCATATTGCCAATTTGAGCTGAAATGAGGCTCATCAGCCGCCCTCTCACAGTTCACGTCGATCAGTATCCACCAATTAGCCGCTCCATCACGGCCGCACGCGCCGCAAGAGGCCTGGTTGCACCATGGCAGCTTCCTGAAGAAGAAGAATCCAGCAAAAAGGAAAGCAAGCCGACACATTTTTTTGCAAACAAGGCATTTGTTGATTTATGACGCGGGGCGCAGCATGTGATGACACTCACCCGTTTCGGTCAGCAGCAACACCTTTTGTGTGCTGCGGGGGAGAAGAAAAAAATACTGCTACCACGATAACAAGAATACCACCCAGTGCCTCGGTTCTGTAGGCAGAGGCCAAAACAGCGACCGCGCGACTCTTGCCACCACGGCACGTCTTCAACATCCCAGAGCCGATCAGATCAGATGGCCGCGTTTGGTGTTCATCATTCCTTGCCGAGTGGTGGCAATGTGATCTAGCTTGCTCAATTGATATGTACTGGAATTTGATATGGTAACGAGGTATGCCATGTACGTAGTTGGACGTAGTACGGCCGATGGGGAGGTGGAATGTGCCGCTCGAAGAAATTTTTCAACGCGTTCTGCTTTGCGGTGTGGAGGGAGTGTAGGTGTTGATGGGTGTTGGTTGTTTGTTGTTTGTCATGGTTCAGGTGCGGGTGGGGTAGGTGGTACTTGTGGTGTTGGTTCTACCAACCGTCATGGTGAATTAGGGAAGTAGTAGCCGCGCAGAGTCTCGACACGGAGATATCTGCGCAGTGGAGGCTGTTTGTGCGTTGAATTCCATTATTCGGTTCAAAGCGAGTCAAGTCATACCGTGTAGACTGCGGCTGGAGAAAGAATTTCTTCTTCTTCTTCATCATCATCATCATCACCATTACATAAGCTTTTTGCTATGCAGTCCTTCCCTCCCCACTCATGCCTTGCAATACTATGCCTACAATGCTAGCAATACCTGCAACGCCAGCAACTATGCAACGCCGAGACTTTTGAGGTATCAAACAGAAGAAGAAAATAAAAATAAAAATCCCAAAGACATGCAGGATACCATGCCATGATGCAAACGAACAGAACTCAAGCAAGTTCCTCCGTCCTACTCCTCTTCGCGTCACCCGCCTCGTCACTCGCAACTTCCAGCGTCCTCTTGGTCTTGGTCTTGGTCTCTGCGTTCAAGCCGGGTCGAGCCTCGCCATCTCCCTCTCCAGACTTAATCGCAGAAGCAGGAGGAGCAGGCTTGGCTTTCTTCCTCACGACCCCCGTAACATCATTAGCGCCGCTCTTAGCCTCAGCAAGCTTCGCCTTCTGCGTGGCGGGATCCGCGCCCAGCAAGCTGCCAAACAGGCCCTGCACGACGGCGGGATCCAGGGCGTCGTAGTCGTGCGCGGTGGGGTCGCGTTTGAGATCCTGCAGGCGTGTAACTAGCTCGTCGAGCAGGGATTTCTTGTCGCTGATGATGGCGGCTTTTTCTTTCTTCTGCGTGGGGGTAAGGGAGGGGTTCTGCAGCGCGGCTTCTTCGAGAGAGAGACGCGCGCGGAGAGAGGCGATGGCGAGTTCCGTGTGCTGGGCTGCTTCGGTGCGGAGCGGCCAGTTGATGCTGTCTTTGTCGGAGCCGGCGGCGGGTTCTGAGTCAGAGGGGCTGTCTTGTTGGCGCTCGGCGGCGAGCTGGTCTTCGCGGATTTTGCTCACGGATGCAAATTCCAGGGCGAGCGAGAGAGAGTAGTGCGATTCCGTGACGTTCTCGTGCTCGAAGGGGTTCAGTTCTTCTTGCAGAGCGAGCGAGCAGCGCGCGTCGGCAACGGCGTCGTGGAAGCGTTCGTTTTCGAGCGAGATGTCGACGAGAAAACCGTGGCAGTCTGCGAGCTTCTCTTTGATGGCGCGAGTGGTCGGCGAGAGGGTTGCAGGACCTTTGCCCTTTTCTGCTGTAGAGCTGTCTGAGTGGGCGTCCAACTGCTTCTGGTACAGAACGCGGGCGAGTTCAAATGTCTCGTAGGCGTTGCCAAAGTCGTCTTCCTCGTCGTCTTGCTCGCCCTCGTCGTTGTCTTCATCGTCATCGTCGTCAGAGTCGTCCCAGTTCTCGTCACCAGTAAGTTGGAAGTAGGGCTTCGAGGCCGTCGTCTCCTCCTGTGGTTCTGCCTTGGCGCCATTGGCAGCTGGGCCGGACGCTTCTGGCTTGACGTCCTTGTTGGCCTTGTTCTTCCTGTTCTTCTTCTGGTCCTCCTGGGCGACCTTGTTGCCGAGCACGTCGCTCTTTGCGACGGCCACCTTGTACAGCGCGCGGCCGTAGTAGAAGAGCAACTCGGCGTTCTCGGGCGCCATCTCGCCGTTGAGCTCGGCTTGGATCTCGACGGCATCGGCATAGTGGTCGGCGGCGGCGGCGAAGTTCTTGAGCGAGTACTGCAGCGATGCGGCCTGGGTGAGCTCGTCGAGCTTCTCCTTGGTCTTGGGCAGCTCCTCGGCCTCGGCGACAGTCGCGAGCGGCTCGTTGGTGGGCTCGGCCATGTTGTGGGAGGCAGCGCTCTGGGGTGTATTTGGGAAGGGTATGCGACTGTGATGTGAAGTTGTGGAGGCAGTCGACCAGGTGACGATGGTGTTGGAGTGGTAGGTGGTGGTGTGCTGAGAGCTGCGCGGGAAAGCTCTTTGGCAGGACGCGCTAGCCAACACGCAAAGACGCGTCGCGTGGGCGCGTTGGTAAGCCTCGAACTGGACTGCACGTTGGACGGCTTCGGCGTTCACCCACAGCAAGACAGCAGGACAGCAGGGCAGCAGGACAGCAGGACAGCAGGACAGTAGGACAACCGGACAACAGGATAGCAGGACAACAGCACACCACGACAGCAGCACACCACGACAGCAGCACACCACGACAGCAGCACACCACGGCAGCAGTACACCACGACACCATGGCGACAGCAAGACGAGCAGACAAGCCGTCGGCAGTCCCCGCCAACCCGATTCCCTCGTCGTCGCCAGCATTCGGCACGCCAGTCCACCCCATCCATGCCCGCCGAACAGCGCCCCTCGGCGCTCCGCCTGCCCTTGCGCCCAAGCCCAAAGCCAGCGTGCTGCCCATCCTGCTCCCCCCGCGACACTGCGGCCCCTCGCCTTCCGCACCTTCACCAAGAAACACAACCTCACCCTCACCTCCTCGGCGCTGCAGGCACTCGCCGCCTTCATTGGGAAGCACTGCGGCTCCGGATGGCGCGAAGAGGGCCTCGCCGAGAAGGTGCTGGAGGAAGTCGCCAAGAGCTGGAAGAAATGCGGGGGCAGGTCATCGTCGAGGGCGACACGGACGTCTTCAAGGGCATCCTGCGCACCCTCGAGGGCGCCATGCACGGCGGGAGAGTGGCCCAGGGCTCGACGCTGGGCAGGCAGAGCAGCTTCTCCTTTGACCAGGGAATCCCCTCTCGGCCTGCTCTGGACCCCGCCTCGAGCTTTGGCATGTCGACTCTGGACGTCCAAGACAAGGACGACGACGACGAGGCGCTGAAGGACCCGCGAGAGTGGATCTCCGTCATGGGAGCCTTCGAGCAGCCGAAGCAGGTGTACCATGTGTCTCAGAGACATTTTGAAAAGTGAGCCGCCGTCTGGTCGCACGAGGGATCACGGCCATGCTAACCCCCTCAGGTCCGCCTCTAAACCATCGCTCTTCCCCAACCCCTCGCACAAAACGGACGTCTTCCGCCAACGCTACCACATCGTGCACCAGCGCATCCTCCGCAATGAGACTTTCCAGGCGCCCACCTTCAGCACCGCTCGATCAGCAACACTGAACCGGACCGGCTCCGTGCCTACATCACAGACAAACACCATCACACCCATCGCCAACCTCCTAGGCCGCACAGGCAGCACCCATCTGCTGCTCGGCATGCTCATCGTCTCACCCACGGGCGCCCTCTCACTCTCCGATCTCACCGGGACAATAGCGCTGGCCATGCAGCATGCACGCCCCATTCCAGAGAACGGCGCGTACTTTGCCCCCGGCATGATCGTGCTCGTCGATGGCAGCTACGAAGAAGACCACGGCGCCACATCGTCCCATCTCGGAGGAACCGGCGGCATAGGCGGTACCATCGGGGGCAAGTTCCTCGCCTTCTCTGTCGGCCATCCACCGTGCGAGCGAAGAACAGCCACCCTCGGCGGCACCGACGATCTCGACCAGAGCAGTCTGCAAGGCCCGGCATTCGGCTGGACAGACTTCCTCGGCGTCGGCTCCCAGCGAGCAACAGGATCCCGCATGAACCGCATCGCCAGCAACCTCCTCTCCCCCACGGCCCCCACAACATCATCATCGCATCAGACCTGCATCTCGACACCCCCTCCACGCTCAGCGCCCTCCGCACCCTGCTACGCACCTACTCCCCATCTCCCTCCAACCCCAACCCTACATACCCACTGGCCATCCTCCTCCTCGGCAACTTCTCCTCCAAAGCAACCCTCGCCGGCGTGCCAGGCGCAGGTAGCATAGAATACAAAGAGCACTTCGATGCGCTCGCGTCAGTACTCTCCGACTTCCAACCCCTCATCGCCCACACCACGCTCGTCTTCGTGCCAGGCGACAACGACGCCTGGCCCAGCGCATTCTCTGCCGGTGCTGCAACGCCGCTACCGCGCCAGCCCGTCCCCGCCCTCTTCACAAACCGCATCCGCCGCGCCGTCGCCGAGGCGAACCGCGAAGTGTGGGGCAGTGGTCGCGCGAGGGGGAAGGAAGGGGAGGTGCTTTGGACGTCGAATCCAACACGCTTGACCTGGTTTGGCGTGAGGGGGAAATGGCAATCCTGCGCGACGACATCGCGGACCGGCTGCATAGGACGGCTATCCGGTTCCCAAAAAGGATGACGACGACGCAGATGGAGATGGAGATACAGAAATGCCTTTTGCACCCCACCACGACCTCAACGACGCAGTGAACATGGACCTCCCCGCCCCGCAGCCACTGCAACAGCAACACCACCCCGAACCCCTCGTCGACTCAGACACGCAGACGGCTCGCGCACTCACCCGCACCATTCTCAGCCAGAGCCATCTCAGCCCGTTCCCGCTGGCCGCGCGTCCGCTGCACTGGGATTTCGCTCACGCTCTGGGCTTGTATCCGCTGCCGACTTGTCTGGTGCTCGCGGATGCTGGGGCCCCACCGTTCGTCGTTCGCTACTGTGGTTGTACGGTTATGAACCCAGGCTGCGTGGATGCGAGCCGAGGGCGTGCGGGCAGAGAGGGGAGGGCGAGGTGGGTGGAGTTTGATATTAGGAGTAGTGTGGGGATTGTGCGAGCGGAAGGGTAGGCATGTTGTAGTGTACCCAACAGCCCTCCCCAACCCATGTACACCCCAACTGCAATCCCCAGCGCACATGGAACAGTTCCAGTAGAGCGTATCAGTTCTGAGGTCCTGATGCCCAGCGCCGCCGAGACGCTAGCTCTGGGCCCAATCCGTTGCAGATGCTCCATGTCTTCGAGGCGTCCCGTTCCGAGAACAGAATGAAGTCGGTAATTCCAACGGCGTGAACTTGCAGAATCGTGAGTTTGAAAACTTTGGCGGTTGAGATGAGAAGTCTCGTCAGTCGAAGCAAGCTGGTTTCCAATGGCATGTATTACAGTACAGTACAGTACAGTACAGTACGGGCAGATAGTCGCAACTGCAGGTTTGCAAGAGAATGGCATCGTATCGCGCAGAGAGAAGATGGATGTTTGGGGTTTGTATTCGATTCAGTCAGAGGTGAGACTTTTCCAAATCTCACGTACCGTCTTGTCAACGGCCTAGCACAGCGCTTGCCAACCCCACGCGTCACCAGCTTCCAGACTTCCACTCACCTCGCGCTTTCACTGTCAGCAGTCACTCGCTACGACATAAACACATCTTCGTCGACCGGCGAAACGCGGTAGTTTAGGGACCAGGTCGTGGTCGTGCCTGGTGGGTTCTGCTGCGGCAGGGGCATGCCAAATGAGCTTGTGGTCTGAGTTGGCGCCCGGCTCGGCTTCGATGCGGCAAGTGGTGTGGGTAGTGGGTTGAATGGATTGGCGAAAGGGTTTGGAGGTTGCTGCGGTTGCTGTTGCCCAGGCTGGCCCGATGTCGAGAAACCATATTGCAGTGGTTGGCCGAATGTACTTGGCTGAGCTGTCTGCTGTGCTGGCTGGCCAAAAGCGCTCTGGTTCTGATTCAAATGGTTAGCGCCCGTGGATGGCTGTGGTAGAAAGCTGAACGTAGGCTCGTCTGACGGGGTTGTGTCCATGGGATCGGAATGTTGATATGAGGCAAAAGAAGAGGGCTGTTGTTGTGCCGGCTGGTTCTGCGAGGTTGCGTTAGGGAAAGGCATGGTGAACATCGTGGCGCCGGTCTGTTGTTTTCCGGGGTTACCGTCGATTTGAGTACCCCCGTGCTGTTGCACATTGCAGTCCGAGGAATCAGCTGGATCTTCAGAGTTCGCATTCCCCCACTGCCCTTTTCTTGTTTTTTCTCCCACTTCTCAATCTTCCTATCTGCTGATTTTGCTGCCTTTTCGTCCAGGTAGCTTCCGTTAATGTCAACAGCAAACGGGCTGTCCATGTTGTGATAGTCCCTCCGATTGCTCCAGATCTCGATAGGGAATGGTGGCGGTGGACCGCCAGATTCATCATTGGATGCTCCAAATTGACCAGTTTGGCCGCCACTGGAAGACTCGTCGGGCGTGGATGTCGGCTGTTGAGTGCCAGGTGCTGGAGCAGCAGGTATCGACCCAAGCGTGTTTTGGGGGTAAAGGAGAGCACTGGGACAGCTGGCAGGGTTGGTTGATGACCTTTGCAACGAAACCCCGTTCAAACGTCGGAGGCTGGAAGGCTGAATACATGTGCTGGCCATGGCGAACATGTTCGAACAAAAGCCCGGCACGGTGCTCATCAATATCCACTGTATGGAGTTGAAGCCCTTTGAGTTTCAAGGCCTGAGCAAAGTAGGCCGCTACGCTAAGCTCCTCGCCATCCTGTTGAGACAGAGCGTGAAGAATTTCAATGGCGTGCTCGTAAGGACCCAGCTTCGACCTATAGTAACTTACGATCTCTTCGTTCGCGTAGCGATGGTGCATGTCTTTTGCGACCAGCTCATCCCTGAGACCAAGGTTTTGTGTCTCTAGATATGCTCTCTCGTCTCGCAGGCCGCTAGTCTGCTTCTCGCCGTGACAAACCTGATTCTTAAAGTCCTTGATCGTGAGTTGACACTGGTCTATTCTGAGTTGGAGGTCTTTGTTCTCGTCTTCAAGATGATTGATTCGCTCTTGTTGGGTAAGATTTGTACTTCGCAACGTAAGTGCATCCTTCAGGTCCTCCAACGTCGCTTTGTACTCCTCAGCTTGCCGAGTTAGATGTATAACTTTGCTTTCGAAACCGAGTCGGTGCTCTTGCTCGAATTTGTACAGTGTGGTAAGCTTGCCAGTACGAGTTTCTAGCCTGTTGATGAGACTACGCTGTTGTTCGATGAGCCGATTCCGCTGTTCGATTAGCACGTCCTTTTCTCCCAAGGAAGAAAGTAGGTTCGCGATGCTGCCAGTACTACAATACCGAAGAACGTCGATTATGCTGGCAGCATAGTTGCGTGTCTCATGAGGTTCCTGCATTACCGCTAAGCCTCAGGCGAAGGGACATTCGATGGATGCTGTAACAGGTTTCTGCTGATAGACGGGGTTGTTAAAGAATGTAGAAATGGGGTGTGCCGCACTGGTTCTTTGTTTGGCTAGTAAATTGAGGTATGTGGGTGTTTGTCATTTGCAATTGAACTGGATGTTAGTGTGGTGGACGCTTCTTGATTGCCTAGAAAGAGAACAGAGGAACAATTATACACGAAAGCTACAGCATACATGATGTTAGAACAATGTGAGCTACATGATCCGATCTTCACTGTTGGGACTGAAGAGTGGAAACTTGGTGTTTTTGAACAACATTCTGAATATCCGGTATACCCAGTGAAAGCTGCAGTCATCTAGGCGCCATTGATGGGAAAGTTAAGAGAGTAAGTGATGTAAATATTTACCGGCTTGATGGCATTCTCGACAACCATGTCGCGCCGGCAGGCTGACGTAAGGGGCTGATGGATAGATGCAACAGAGCTACAAGCAAAGGCATAGTATCGAGGCCACGATAGGCTGACAACTGAGCTGATCGAAATCCTACAAATGCCAAGTTTGGTCGAAGTTGGATGGGTACTGCAGAGAGATTACGATATGTCTGGCAATGCTGCGCTTCTGGTCGTTGTCGTCCGCCGTAAGTGGGATGGAGTCACCGAACCCCGCCATGTTTTTTAATTCGTGACTCGCCCACACGACCACAGCAGCACAACGCAATCGCGGAGCCACTCAATCGCGAACAACATGGCCGACACCAATCCCCCTGCGCAGCCCGCTGCGGCTGCTGAGAGCGCAGAGAACCTCCACACCGACCCCGTGACCGGCGAGAAGATCTCCAAGAGCGAGCTCAAGCGCCGCCAGAAGCAGCGCGAGGTCGAGAAGAAGAAGGCCGAGAAGGCCGAGAAGAACGCAAACCTCCCCGAGCGCCCCAAGAAGGAGGGGAAGAAGGAGGAGGTCGAGCTGAACCCGAACCAGTACTTCGAGATTCGGAGCAATCGGTGAGAAGGCTGCTGTTTGTTGTCTCCATCATCTCTGACACGGACGACAGTATCAACGCTCTGCGAGCCTCCAAGGACCCCAACCCCTACCCCCACAAGTTCCACACCAACACCAGGATACATGACTTCGTGGAGCAGCACAAGGGCCTCACTCGTGGCGAAGAGCTGAAGGATGGGCCTGAAATCCGCATCGGCCTGCGCGTCATGGCCATTCGCTCCAGCTCCAGCTCGCTCCGCTTCTACGTTGGCAAGGCCGAGGGCGTCACAATCCAGGTCATGTGCCAATTGCAGAACGCAAAAGGCGATGTCCCTTTCGAGAAGCAGCATGAGAACATTCAACGTGGAGGTATACCATGCCCGAGCCTCCCCTCAGCCCCCAAGACTGACTCGCAAACCAGACATTATCGGCGTGGTGGGATACGCAGGACGCACGGCCCCCAAGAAGGGAGGAGACGGCGAACTCAGTGTCTTTGCTCAGGAGGTCATCTTGCTCACTCCCTGCTTGCGGATGTTGCCCACGGAGCACTTGTGGGTTTTGACCAAGACGGTGATTGAGGCACGACACTGACAAACTGCAGCGGATACAAGGACCAGGAGCAGCGCCACCGCAACCGTTTCCTCGACCTCATCATGAACGACTCGACCCGCGAAACCTTCATTACCCGCTCCAAGATCGTCAAGGCCATCCGCCAATACCTTGACGAGCGCGACTTCCTTGAAGTCCAGACGCCTATGATGAACAAGATTGCTGGTGGTGCCACCGCACGCCCATTCAAGACACATCACAACGAGTTGGACATGGAGCTCTTCCTCCGTATTGCGCCTGAGCTGTACCTGAAGGAGCTTGTCGTCGGTGGTCTTGACAGAGTCTACGAGATCGGTCGTCAGTTCCGTAACGAGGGGTCAGTGACAGTTCCAACATTACCTCTATTTTTGCTGACGTTTGAAAAGAATCGATCTTACCCATAATCCCGAATTCACCACAGTGGAGTTCTACATGGCCTACGCTGATTACGAGGACGTTCTGCAGATGACCGAGGAGCTTGTCAGTGAGTTGGTCTTCAAGGTGAAGGGTAGCTATGAAACCGTCTACCACACACAGAGCGGAGAGGAGTACAAGGTCAACTGGGCAAGGCCATGGAGGAGGGTAAACATGATTCCCGCCCTCGAGGAGGCCACTGGCGAGAAGTTCCCTCCCTCGAACGAGCTGCACACCACAGAAACCAACGAGTTTCTCAAGAAGGTGCTCCAGAAGATGAAAGTCCAGTGCTCCGAACCCCGCACCAACGCCAGGATGATCGACAAGCTTGTGGGCGAGTTCATCGAGGAGACTGCCATCAACCCCACCTTTATCGTCGGCCATCCGGAGGTACGTGAGATATCTTCACATCTACAGACACAAACTGACACTATTCTTAGGTTATGTCGCCGCTTGCCAAGTACCATCGTGACTCTCCTGGTCTCTGCGAGCGTTTCGAGGCCTTTGTCTGCAAGAAGGAGATCTGCAACGCCTATACCGAGTTGAACGACCCCTTCGACCAGCGCCTGCGATTTGAGGAGCAGGCCAACCAGAAAGATCAAGGTGACGATGAGGCACAGCTCATTGACGAGACCTTCTGCCAAGCGCTCGAATTTGGACTCCCTCCAACCGGCGGTTGGGGCCTGGGCGTCGACAGACTGGTGATGTTCTTGACTGACGTAAGTTCCTTGACTTCCTCGGTTTCTAGTCCTACGATTTCAGAATTCTTGTTTCGCTCCTCAAGTACCTCAAATACCTCTTGAGTTCTTTCTGCGCTGCTGAAAATACGTCGACTGACTCCGCTCTAGCACTACTCGATTAAGGAGGTTTTGACGTTCCCCTTCATGAAGGACGTCGAGGAGACGAAGAAGACGGCAGCCGAGGTTGTTGATATTACGCCCAAGGCTGAGGAGGGCATCTGTAAGTCTACCCACATGAAAAGAGTGATCAAAGCTAAAGTATTGTAGTCCACAAATAAGCGTATCAAAACTTTACGAGCGCGTACGGCAAGAAAGTATACCACATGAGCAACGCTTCATGAATAACGGAAAACGAATCAAGACAAGTGAAATATGAAATTCTCCATGCGCCAGTCTCAAGTGTTGTATTGAAATGGATTCCTTGCTCGTTAAAGACGTATGCAACTTGACACTAGTTTTGCGCACATTCAACATCTCAGCCAATCAAGTAGCCGTTCACAGCGATGACATCATACCTACCCTTCACTCACCAACACGTCTGAGCCGCCCCAGCTCAAGCATCCAGGTAATCCCTCAATACGTCCCAGCCGCCCCAGCTCAAGCGGCTGTAATCCCTCAACATGCCAGACCCCAAAGAGCAACCCCAACAACTCATCAACGGCACGCTCAAACCCCTATCCGGCATAGATCCAACCCCCACCATCCCCGCCATCAAGTCCAAAGCCGAGTACCTCAAAGCCGTCATGTACGAAGGCGTACGTCCCCCGTTTGCAGCGATACCAACAACACCGACACAAAAAAAGAAACTATTGATCATGAAATGCCATTCCGCAGCTAACCATATTCAAGGTGACGATCCTGGAGGGCACGGCAACATGGTGCAAGCAGTGCAAAGCGATAGCGCCCGAAGTGGCCAAGATGGCTGCCGAGTACCCAGCCGTGAAATTCTATCTATACGACGTGGAGGAATGCGAGGACGTGGCGCACGAATTAGGGGTTAGCAGTATGCCGACATTTAGCATCTTCAAGGACGGTGATATCCAGGAGGGGGTTACGGGCGCGAGGCCCAAGGAGATCAGGAAGGCTATTGAAGCGTGTTTGTAGAGGGTTTGATAGAGAAGGAGGGACTGTTAGTAATGGATTATGCATTACTGATTATGCGTTGGGAGAGAGTAAGTGGGTATGCTGGTAAAACAATTGTACGTTCAGAAGAGAAATCCACGGCTGATATCGGGCATCAACTACGCCACACCCACGCACCGAATGCTAGTAACTCGAGTAAGAGCGCTAGTACACCGACGGCCATGCCACTGCCTACTCTGTCTGCCCTCTGCTTTGTGACGTCGCTCATCCACTCTCCGTTCACGCCGAGGAAGATCCACAGTAAAGAGGCCAGCGCGCTGGTTGCCAGGACCAGCGCAAGAGCGACCAGGATGCGGAGTGTAGAGAGGGTATGCACGAACTGCACTGTGGTGATAGTGTCTGGTGGTGGCGCAATGTGGTGATGAATCACACTACTTTCTTTATCCTCATCACGCTCGCTTTCGAGAACGCTGTGCTGCGGGTGCGACGAAGTGGATGTCTGCGGTCGAGACGGGGTTGTGGTGTTGGACATGGCAACCCGTCTAGCCCAGTGCACCCAAGTGTATCTCGCCTTCCCCGTCTTCGGATGCTTGTACAGATGCATGAGCTTCTCCTCGGTGAACGGTCGTGAGTCCTCTCCAACACTAGTTCCAGCGCCCGAAGCCAGAAGCCTGTTCGTTTCACCTTCTTGGTGCGTGAACACCGAAGGGATGTCGCTCCACGCGCTGTCAAGCGAAAGACGAATGTATCGCAGCTTTCTTGCGCTGAGATACCGTTCAACCCACGAGCCAGCGAGTTCACTGTGTATGTGTCGCAAACGCTCAGCGAGATACTTGTCATCGAACTCTATGGCGTGATGGCGATCAGGAGAAGTTGTTGAGAGGTCATTTGGAATGATGATCTTGGCTCGCTGTCGGCATGCTATTTTGTGCTGTTTCTGCACGCTCAGATGTAGAACAGTCTCTGGGTGGTGCGTGTCAAAATCGCTGCTGTGCGTAGAAAAGACCCCTTGCACATCAGCATTGCGATCCATGCGGCTACGCAGATCGTACGTGCCGCTGTTGGATATCAGACCGAGGACGTGCTTTCCTTTGAAGTTGGAGTATTCGTTTGTTGAACCCTCGCCGCCGTAGCCACTGTCTCCACCATAGCCGCTATCTAGACGGCCATCGGGGTTGTGGCGTCGTGGTCTTGTTGTGGGCTTCGGGAACTCCTTCTTGGCAGTGAAGGGGTATGGGGTCTTAACGAAGTGGCTGGGCAGGTGGTCGCGATCTTTGACTGAGATGGGCGAGAGTTTAATATGACGGGCGTCGCTGAAGGATCTAGCTTTAGGGGGTTCAGTGCTGGTTATTGAGTAGAACGAATGGCCGGACACTTCGGGAGTCGAACCAGATGGAGACAGAGCTTTCAAAGCTCGCATAGTGGTGAGATGGGCATTGATGATGGAGTCGGTAACGATGCTGTCTGAAGTATTGTGGCGAAGGCAGCCTTCATTGTGCTCTTGTGGGAAGGCTGCTCCACTCCCTGCATCGATGGGATACGATTTCGTCGTTTCCAGAAACTGTGTAGCAGTATCCACAGATTCGTTGCTCATGACTGAGCCCCGTGGTGTGCTAACATTTGAGCCATGATTATGAATGACTTTCAAGTTGGCCTTCTCCATGCGAGCGAGGGAGATATGCCTTGCTTTTTTCAGCCCCTCATGGTCGTGCGCATTTCCAAAGTCATATAGAGAGCCATGTGGAGATCTCTGCCTGATCGCTGGTAGCGCTGTCAAGCCACTCCTCTCACGGCTCCTACCTCTAGACCGTCGACGCTGTCTGACTGGAGAGTGAACCAAGCTTCTCAAGCCTATTCCGACTCCCCCATCCTCTGAGAAGGTTTGTGTCCTGTCTTCGTCATCTGCATCTTCCCACTCGGATCCGGAGGACTGATCATCGAAGAAGTCTACACCTGGAGAGACACCGCGTTCCATGGAATTTCCTAGAGTAGGATGTACTGACCCCTTTCGCTCGATTGACGGCTCGACGATGTTCGGCGAAGATGCAGGGCTCGACGACAGCCTTGCAGCTGGATAGTTGACGATCAAGGTCTGCGTTGCATTTGGCGGTCCAGAGGACAAGGGTAGGAGCGGCAACACTGGATGCTGCTTGATGGGCGAACCTTTCGGTTTGGTTTCATCCATTTCCAATGCATCTGTGGGCTGCATATAATGCATCGCAGATGGGTTCATGCGGTCTCTTTTTGGGTGGGAGTGTGGCGCACAAGTCGATCTCAGGTCACGCCTCTTTTCTGTACAATTGTGGTAGCTCACATGGGTACTACGGACTTGATGAGAGTTGTCAGTGGGAGATCGACCATAACAAAGCAGGAACGTACATAAGATTGCAGATCTGTTTTCGGGGGTCTCTGGGCCCGAGATGATGGTAGACTCAGGCCGTGGTTGATGGTGTGGAATGCATCTCCGAATGTGGTAGTGGAATTACCGCATTCCGTGATCCTCCCTTGGAGTGATGGTTCGGCTGCAACGTCAGCTGACAGATCAGTGGCTGAATTGAAGAAAGTTTGAGGTTTGAAAGGTCATTTGTGGATTGAAATCGTCGGATTGTGACGAATGGTATATCCTGATCTAGAAAAGCCCTCCTCTATCCAGCGCTGGGTAACGGAAAGTCGAACGTGCCGAATAAAACACACATCTCGGATGCCAGTGACGACATCTCTTACTCGCTATCCTTGTCAAACATTTTCCTCATTGCTTTCTGTGCAAGCTCGACACCAGCGAATGTTGCGGCGTTGGCTGGGACAGCTCGGGCCATCGCAGGCCCAATACCAGGGAAGAAAGCCTTGTAGCCGCCGTTCGCGTAGATTCCTTTGATGGTACCACTGATGGTTGGTCGACCCTCGGCACTCTGCAAGCGGGACTTGATCGTGTCGATGGGGAAAACAGGAATCCACATGGCAATACCCGCAGCGCCGCCAGCAGCCATGACGGCAGGCATGCTTAATTGCCCTGGCAGGCCCGTCACAGGGTCCTTGGGAGTGAGGTTCCTCTTGACGGTTTCGTATGTTGCGAAGTAGAACGCTGAGCCTGGGCCGTCTCGTGCGAGCGTCATCGCAGAGCCACGGTATACGGAGCGAATTCCACCCTCCTTGTACAACTGCCTGACGACATCGACACCACCGTTGTACTTGTGTTTCTCGCCCGGTGCCAGGTTCTTCTGGCCTTGAATCTGCAAAAGCACCTTTACACGCTCGAAGGGTGCGGTGATGAGCGTCTGAGGAATAGCACTGAAGAAACCGGCGGCCGAGACTTGAGCAACGCTGAACTGACCGTTCTCGACTGTCGAGAAGGAAGTCACGAGTTGTTTGCCAAGGTCGTAGCCCCAGAAAGACACAGCAACTGCGCACGGTCAGCAAGTGCACATACTCTGGTGGGCCAGTTCTGTGGGGTGCTTACACATGGGGGTTACTCCCACAAGCGGCGCCGATACACCTGCGTACAATCCTCTCACCAGCCCATCTCTTGCAATGCCCTTTCGCAGAACGTCCATGGCGCCGGTGTAAACGCCCTTCTCAGCAGTCTGCATCCGCACCTTGACCAGATCGAATGGGTGTCCCACGACCACGGCGAACACACCACCTACACCACCAGCGACTAGCGCACGGAGCGACTGTACCGAAGACTTGGTGGCTTTCTTTACATCTTCTTTGAGCTCTTCCTTGGAGGGCAGCTTGTCAGCTACCTTTTCTGTGGTAGTAGACATGGTGTTGGTGTCGATGTGAGCGTGTCCGGCAAAGAGGAATTGCGCGCCAACTATGTGCGATGAAGCTCAGGGAAGCTCGAGTATGCAGATGGGCGCTGATGAGCAAATCTGCAGACACGTTGAAATAGAAAATGTTGTACAGAGTGGAAGAAAGCGACGGTTGTTTAGCATGTGAGCTCCAGGTCTCCGGAGCTTGGCCCACGTCGACGAGCCGAGCGAGGCCCGGCGTGCGTGTGCCGAGGCAAAACGCCCCTCCTCCGAAGCTGGAGACCCAATGACCTGCTCACCGGATGTGCAGAATCATCTTCCTGTAGACTGAAGTGGATTGCATACGGGGTCCGTGAGCACTGGCTAAGTAATCGTGCTGTTGTGTTGTAGAGTCCAGAAAGTTATGGATGATCGCCGTCCCTGGATCTGGTGACGCCAAGTGCGTCTTCAGTGCACCGTCGGGTCTAACGGCAGAAGACCATACAGCGGAATCCAGACAGATACATGGGAAGCCTTTAGCTGCACTCGGTCGGCGTGCGTGCTGGAGGATGGTGAGGTGGATTGGCGTTAGTCACTGTATCTTGAACTCTGAAGCTCTAGGCGCACTAGACAGGCAGCATGTGAAAATCTGGGGCTCCACACCCTAGAGATCATCCGAAACAAGTCACCTTGTTGACGACTGTTTCACAGCAAAGATCGACGGCGCTTTTGTTTGGGCGAGGAAGAGGCTCTTACAATATCAGATGTTACACTCTTGTCTCAATTTACGTCCTTGGCATGTCAAAGAGAGCAAGGACTTGCACAGCGAGAAGTTTGATCATGGGCGTGCTGATTGAAGCATGTCAACGCTGCATTGGTCAGGAGTATTGCGCTGATGATTTGGTAACGCAATTAAGGGACCACAAAGAAGTTCATAAATTGTCCCTCCTGTCAAGTGCCATACGATGGTTGTCATTAGGAAAAGCCTACATAGTAGGCTTTATTAGCTCTTTCTTGGAAAGAAATCGTTATTTCTTGCTGATATTGGCAACAACAATCTCCTCAATTTATCCAGATGCGTTGGGAACATAATTATGCCGCCAAAGTATTGGTGTGGTTTTTGTCAAGAATATATTAACAAATTTGGTCATACTTTTCCATGCAAGCCGATTTAACACAGTTGGAGCATTTGATATTTGTCAAGCCCTCTTGGCTTAGTGGTAAAGCGTATCACTAGTAATACCTCGGTATGCAATGATAAGATCGCTCGTTCGATTCGGGCAGAGGGCACTATTTTTGGTGATTTCCACGTCGCAGGTTCAAGAGTTATCTGGTTGTCCTTTTATCTCGCACATATGTTTGTGGGGAAGGGTTCGCATGGACAGACCACGTGCCCAAGTCCAACACGCGCACAAATGCAACAACTGCCCTCAGGGCGCCCTTGTTTGTTGTGTGATTGCAAGACGAGGCAAACATGTTTGTTGCGCGTCATTCGGCTTGCACGGTCCCGATCTCTTTTACCTGTTAGATGAGCGTTGGAGTGCCGAAATTGCGACTTGTTTATCTCTCAGCTCAAATGAGCACTCAGGTTGGAAGTATGCTTCCGAGGCAACGAGGCAACCACCGGCTGACGGCTGTAAGCAATTCCTGGCTCCACAGGTTGCTGATCTACGTCATCCAATCTGACCAAGGCCCGTGGCTGGTGTGATGGATCTGGAATGTGGCGATGGCTGGACATACTTACCGAGTGCTTTTGTGCGTCGTGACGGAGCTCTAGAATAATGATCTACTCTTCCGCTTTCCGAACCGTGAAAATCCTCCACGACGCCTTCGCGATCGCAAACACGCTGCGGACGTTCGCACAGGGGCTGCAGCACCGCCAGCTGCACCACTAAGAGGCTGAAAGTGAAAAATAGCTGAAGCTCATCCCCACACCCGGGAAATTGCAAACAAACAGCGAATCAAACGCAAAGGGTACCTGGTCTCAGCCGTGACTAGCTCCAATCTCGGAATGATGGACAGAAGCACGGACCTCAAGGCGGCGCGTTCTAATGGCACACGATTGTTTCGAAAGGCCCATTGGCTGCTCTGCCGTGTTTCCTTCGACCCTGGTAGCCTACGCGCCTGCCATGGCTGGCTCTCCCTCTCACCCTCCGCCGTCCTTTCATCTTCACTGATCGACCTCTTGCGGCCAGGCTGTCGTGCTTCTTCAACCGTCCAGCGCGGCTTCGGCACCACACTCTTTAACCCTTAATCGTCACTCTTTATGTCTAGTACTTAGTTCACCATCAACATTCCACCACGCCGACGCGCCGAGGCCAGAGCCAGCTATACATTCCTTCCTGCACAGCCTGACCTCCCTTGAGCCACAGCTATAGTAAATATTCGACGATCCTTTGTGTTTGTACACACAACACTACGTAATCGTACAATCAAATCGAAAAGACGAGGTGAATTGGAATCACCTACTCGACACTTAACCACACCGCAACTGTAATCGAACGCGGCCTGTAATTTTACCATCCCCACGACTTGGTCCGATAATCTGCACGCCACTGAACACAACATGACGCACCAACACGGACACGCGCACCTTGTGCGCCGTCAACGCAACCGGCAAGAGGAGGATGATGACCCAGTCGAAACAGTCGTTGAAGTAGTCACCATGCCCAACACCTACACTGGCAAGGTCATATGGGTCACCCAGCAAAACGATGCCCCAAAGACACTTGTCCCCCCGCTGTAGCCACAAGGCCCTTTTCTACCGCTTCAGATGACGATGGCGACGAGAGGATCACGTCTCACAAGCCGACAGCGACTGCCACTTCAAACAGACCCGCTTCCACGACGCACACCACCGAGTCAGAAGCAGAGAAGACTTCAGCAGTAAAATCGACAAAGGACCTGTCCACCTTGCTCGTCGCCACCAAGTCTCCAAGCGTCTCGAACTCGGCGTCCCTGGCCGGTGCCCTTGTGTCCGCTACGGCATCTGCTACTGCGTCTATCTCTGCGTCTCCCACATCCGACGCCTCAGAAAGTGGAGGTATGTCTGGTGGTGCTAAGGCTGGTCTTGCTCTCGGCATCCTGGTTGGTCTGGCTGCTCTCCTTGCTGGTATCCTGTTCTTCTACCGTCACAAGAAGAACGCAACGGCGAGAGAGAAGGACAACGAGAAGATCGGCATGCACGGTGCTCCCGCACCTCTACCACCCCAGGTCCCCACCGGTACCCCTCCCAGCATTCGTACCAATCGCACCATGTCTACTGCGCCTCGCCTGAGCCTCCGACCCGTCACCCAGTTCGACCCCACCTTCAACGAGCAGCGCAAGAGTGGAGGAAATCTGCTTACTATTGCCGCGGCTGCCGCTCCAGTTGCTGCCTCTCAAGCTCGAGCTGCATCATCTGAGGAGCGTCCCGTTAGTGCTTGGGAACGTCGTGGAGCTGCCAACGCTGATCCTGCCGCTGCTGCTGCGCCTGCAACAAACCCATTCAATGACCCTCAGACGCCAGCCAACACTCAACCACCAGCCAACCCTTTCGGTAACAGCGCCGCTCTCGACGCTGTACATGCTGCCATTCCTGACTCGCCTCCCCAAGCATCGCCCATGCACTCGGCAGCCCCAAGTACTGACCTTGATGCCCGCGTCGCTCCTGCTCCCGCTCCAGAGGTTGATGCTGTTCCTGTAGCTACTGCCATGGCCAGCGTCCCTGTGCCAGAAAATGAGTTCCCTGTGCCTCCCAGTATCAACGCCAACACCGATGGAGTACCAGCAAGCCCCGCGTGGACGGAAGATGTTCCTTCGTCACCCGCCATGGGCACACCTATGATTGTTGGTACCGCTGGTGTTGCCGGTGCCGCTGGTGCCATGGCCGCTGGCCGTCCCAACGGTGCTTCTGCCGGTCCTAACAACGTTCACCGTGTTCAACTCGACTTCAAGCCCTCCATGGGTGACGAACTCGAGCTGAAGGCTGGCTCGCTGGTCCGCATGCTTCACGAGTATGATGATGGATGGGTAAGTTTACTGGGATGCCGCCCTCTGGTGATTTCGCTGACACAATGCAGGCTCTCTGTATTAACATGGATCGCTCACATCAAGGTGTCGTGCCTCGAACCTGCCTGTCAAAGCACCCTGTCAAGCCTCGCACTGGTCCACCTCGTCAAGGCCCTCCTCCACCACACATGCGCGGACCTCCTATCCGCTCGCCCATGGGTCCTGGCGGCATTCCTCAACCTCGTCCAATGTCTCCTGCCGACGGTCGCCGTTCGCCTCACCCGCCTGCTCTGCCACCCGCTATTGGTCAGAACTCGCCCGGTCCCCGTGCTATGAGCCCCGGTCCCCATCAGATGTCTCCTCCTCACATGCAAGGCCCTCCGCGTAACCGTTCCCATAGCAATGCTCCTTACCCTAGATCACCACAAGGTCGTGGCCGTGCAAACAGCAACGCACCGTATGCGGGCCCACCTCGCTCCATGTCTCCTGGTCCTTACGGAGGCGGCCCCATGGTTCCCCCACCACAAATGAGTCGCCCCAGATCAAACTCCGCAAGCCAGGTCGGCGGTGCGCGTCGTGGACCTGCCCCGGACCCAGTCCCATGAACCCGAACATGAACCCCAACGTTGGTCCCGTACCAGCCCCCTAGCTAGTGCTATTCCCATTCGGAAACCGGTCCCTGGCATGGCATTGTAAACCTATCTAGCGATATTTCATGAGGACATGTGGAGCATTTTTGTGCTTTCCTTTCTTGGTCGAACCACTCGCTCTTTCTTCGACATCTACCTTTTTGCTTACTTTCTACTTTCTGCTGCTGCGCCTGGCAAGCTTCCGGTCACTCTTACACGTGCAAAGGCATAGCATGGACCCTTTTTACTTGCTTTCAGTGTTTATACCCAAGGCCTATGTCTGCCAACAAGTCACTTGACGGTGCGGAGGTGGACTTGGTCTTTTTTTACTAGTCGATAATGTCTTGAAGATATTGAAAGGTTTGCTGATCGTTTCCTGTCCGCTGGGACGGTCGGATGGGCTGGACATATTGTATGCCTCGTTGCTGCCCCGTTCGGTGGGCTTCTTGAGAGCTGCGCTGGACTCTTGGGGCGGCTTTGAGATGGAGTGGATAGATTGCACATGAAACTTTAGTAGAAATGTACGAGTCATTATATACTAGCATGCCAATCCTTGCCATACGTCACTTTGGATGCAAACTCAGCTACAGATACTTCTATTCTGCGCTGCTTTACACTGTTTCTATATTTCCACTGAAAGCTGAGCGGGGCCAGTGCTGTCCGTCCACAGAAACCCTTTTTGTTGATGTCTGGGGAATTAGCCTCGACTTCTCCCGCTGTGCGTAATAACCCGAGAACAGGTATGGGCCCGGACACTAACTCGTTGGATTGATGAGCCTTGTCCCCTGTCGCTCTGTTCAACTTCCCGAAATGAGGGCCAGGCCGCAAGGCCAGATTGTGAAAGCGCTGGGGCAGAGTGTTCATTTTGTTGGGACACGGTTAATGAGATCCATCCAGGCAGCGAGGCAATCGGTTATTCCGAGCCGTAGGAACTGAACAAGAAGACCGAAGGATCGTGTATCACATCGTCCACTGTTTCATTACAATCCAGCTTCAGAAGCTCGGTAGCCCATGCGTCAGAAGAAATGCCAGGTAGAGCGTAAATGAGGTCCCTAGGATCAGATGCCTCGCTGGCCCGGAATTTCGATAGCGGAGAGTAAAGATCACGATTCTCCACCCACCAAGAGTACTAACGCGAAGGCTCCGGCCTGATATTCGAGACAGCTCGACAATGGGAGTCCGGCGCGAGATACAGTCATGGTGGTATGACGGTAAAAACTTTGTTGCCGCACACCGCCTTGGCTGATCGTGCTTTGGCGACTTCTCGAAGGACATCGACCATCTTGAACCAACTAAGATTGAGACATATACTCGCCCGTGGCAGCCGTTAGCTATAATCAAAGCATTGGATTGCGTGAAGGCCATGAGAACCTGTTCCAGACTAGATTCAAGCGCAAGGGAGGGAGAGGGAGTTGCTAAAGCGCAAAACGACGACTGACCGCAGTGGTATGTGTCTCGAAGTAGTCTACATCAATTAGCTCTGCTTTTTGCATGATCTCATGCTGGCGATGCTGACTCTGTGCAAGCACTGTGTTCCTCAGTCAGCACGTGAGAACTGCCTCTACACTCAAAACCTTGCGATAGATCGCGGCAAGTCACCTAAGGAGTCACGTGGAATTGTGAGAGTTTGGCGACAGACAAAGTGGTTCGCTGGCTCTATTGAAGTTTCTTAGAAGACTGTTCCATCGCTCTGTATGATGATGGGGCTCGACTTCGTCTGTGGACGAAGCTTCGCCGCCGTTTCCCTACCAGACTTCCACGTTCCAGCCTCGAGCAACTGCGCCATACTGAGGTGTGCACCGTCCATCCGAGACAAGATCATAGGGTATAGTTTGTCAATCAACACCAAAGTCATGGCTCGCCATTCGACAATCACATCATCGCCAGCCGCAAATTGCGGCAGCGCTTCTCCAGAAGCCTTCAGGCCTCTGTCGAGTGTGGGCTTCTTGAGTGATAATGCACCCATGTCGATGAATAGACCGCCATTGCGGTACTCGGGTAGAGCGGTGAGTGACTCTGCGTTGATCCACTTAATGTTGAGGATACGTTGGAATGGGACCATCAGTGAGTAGGTGAGCCACTGTGTTAGTTTATGAAATGGTTGGATGAACTCTGGGTTGCTCTTGTCCGTGTGTGAAGAGCCGGCTTGATTTGCTAGAGCACCAAGTGGCCAGGCATCGCCGATAGGAGATCCATTGATGGTCGTGCGGTCTTGAGGCCAAATGGGAATCAGTAGTGTTTGGAGTAGGTCCCAGAAGACAAGGATATCGAGTGTTGAGGAATCACTGGCGGACTTCAATAGGTAATCTACACAAGCGGTGAGCAGGGATTGGCAATTGCGGACAGAACGACTTACCGACAGCGTTGCCCGGTCGACCGGCAGCTCCAAAGATATCTGGGTGAGCTAGCAGCGATTGACCAAGCCCTCTAAGTAGGTTTGCCCTAGACTCCACTCCTAGCATAGGGTTGCTCTCTGTGACCTGCAGCCCTTTGGCAAGGGACTCCGTCGTCAATTGTGCTAGTCCTTTTCCTAGTATGAATTTAGCGACGGACCTGGGCAGGTAAAACAATAAATACGGACCATCAACTAGTGGTGTGTCTGTCTTCTCAGCTGTATAGCCGCCTTCCAGGAACATGTAGAGACTGGCAACTGCAATACCCTCGCTGCGCTCATACGATCCTCCCGTCTTTGGCTCGATGTACTTCCAGTGATCGCCTGCGCCAGCATCGAGGAGTACTGATACGAAGAATAGATCGATAAGTCGACGTGTGAGTTCTTTGTCATCACAACTGGCTTTCTTCCATTTTTCGAGCAGGTCAGCAATCCGCGGTACATTGCCGACTTCAAAATGTTGCCAACGTCCATGTGGTGGTATGGTATCAAACTTGTCCGGGCCATAGTCACGCTAGTCGATTCAGTGAGCTTGATGCGTGGATGCACGAACTTGTGTAACGGACCTTGATGACGGAAGTCACGAAGTCTGCAACGTCATCCAGTTTGTCCTCGTGGACGTCAAAGTGATTGAGCTTTCCGTCTTTTGCAGCCTGTCCAACTATCTTGGCGCGGTCTCTTATGGCCCCGAGTGAGAGCAGGTATTTGACTGTAGGGTCCATGTTCGCTACTGGGGCAGCAGAGAGACGAAGTCTGGTCGTGGAGGGGTAGTGGCTTCAGCAGTGGGGGTGATGCACTGGAACTGAACAAACTGAGGATACTCGAGTAGAGGCAAGGTACATCAAAAAGTGAGGTTCCTCCCTGATGTCAAGAGCTCATAAAGGACTGTAGCTAGCTGCCCGCCTACTGCTATCTTGCTTACATAATGAGTGTTTAGGTGCCCGAAAGTGGAAGGCAGTGGTCAGGTGCCACGAACGGACCTCGGAGGTCGCCGGTGCATCAAACAGCTCAAACAGCTCAAATCAGAGCCATCCTCAGCGACTGGAGCATCGGAGCAGCTGCCCGAGCGCTCTGGGGCAGCTTATCAAGGCGTAGGCGAGCATATTCGCTTGACAGCCTCCATCGACACGTGATTGGTTGAGGCCGCGCAATTCCGCAGCTGCAACTCCACCACCCACAAGCTTAGATTGTGAGGCACAACGACGCATGCTGCGTTGGCCGGCTGACTAGAGGGCTGCACGTCGCTCGAAATTCTTTGCCCTGCCTCGCTGCTTGTTTCTTCTCCTTGATGCTCATTCGGTGACGTGTAAGACGAACATCACAATTGTTTTCCTTGCTTTACCTCTCAGAGCCTCTCAAATCGCACTGTTTGCTCCTGATCGCTTCCAGCATGCAAGAAATCGCATACTGCACTACCGTCCAGATTCTACCACCAGCTACGGCCGGCGCGCAAGCTCTGAGTCGTCGTCGACAGCATCAGATCCACTGAATCCAGCCTGTCATCTGCTGGCCGACAGCGCATACCGCAGGCACACACGTGGCATGGTGGGTGATGATCAACCGCTCTGTGGTTCCCTGGCCCACCGTGCCCTCCGAATACTGATTACTGTATGTTCAAATTATAGGCCGACTATCAAGCCTCATTCGAGGGTGCTGCACCCCCAACACGACGTCGACCTTCACGTGTTAAGAGCGCCGACGATGCAGCACCACCCGCACCATCCTCACCAACAGGTACAGACGATAGCGGCTCCAAAGCACCCAAGACAAGTCGGCGAACCCTGAAGAAGACGTCCAGAAGCAATACATCCGCAGCACCGGCGCCCATCTATGAAGAAGAAAACGCGCACTGGGAAGACGATAATGTAGGCCACATGCCAAATCTAGGGCAGATGCCTGAAGCGCACGAAAATGCAAGGGAAAAGCACAAAGACTCTGCGGCTACCCCGACTGTTGAGGCTTACGCTCGTCGCCGCCAACATTCTGAGGACAGCAGCTCCAGTCGGCTACGAGTCCGTCCAAAACATGGGTCTTTGCAGCGACGTGCCGGAAGCCTCGCAAAACATTCAAATCCTTCTTTAGTCTCCGTACTCTCTGGCTTGACCCAGCCTAGCACAGCAAGCGAAAGCAACACAACTATTACCGAGAAATCTCACCGTGATGAACGGCGGCGAAGGGAAAAGTCGTTGAAAGGGAGCAAAGTGCAGCGTAGGAAGCGTACTGAGGCCCCATCAGTTGCTGATACCGAAATTACGCAATCTGACGTGTTCCAATTCCTGAGTGAGGATGCGGATGAACAAGGTTCACAACTCGATGCGCAAAGCGTCCTGCAGACCTCATCTCCATCAGTCACGTCAGCAGATTCTCGTGCCGATGAGAGCAAGTCCTCCGATGCTAGCGAGGGTGCACATGACACCCCAGGACTTCGCCGACCTTAACGAGAAGGTCGTATAGCCAAGGAGCACCCTACTACGGTCACTACCAACAACCACCCGGAAAGCCGTTATATCAGAGTAGTTTTGTTCACGGCCCTGGAGATGAAGAAGCAGAAGACAGCGAAGTGTACAGCGATGAGGAGAGTGCCTATGACCCCAGCCACACACAACACCCATCTCAGTCAGCTCCACACTGGAACTATCCTCCCAACTCCCAGCCCAGCAATGCACATGCAATTCATCGTAGACAACAGCAGCCGTTTTCTGGTCACGTGCTCCAGAGCCCTCAACCGCACCACAACATTCCTTATGCTGGCGTCCTGTCCCCCAGCGTCCAACCGGCTGTACCTTTCTATGACCCACGAATGTACTCAGGCGCATCGCCAACAGACTTCAGTGCGACAGCGAGTCAAGCCTCAGCATGGCCTCCCATGGTCTCTTATCCACCACCATTGGCTATAGGCTACTCGCCAGAGTCTGTGGCTGCCTATTCACAGCACTCGCCCACAGCAACTCATCCCATGCCCATGGCCGTGCAATCTCCCGTCGTTGCACATGCAGATGTATCGCATCACTTGGCTATGATTCCTCAACATCACTCGCAACGGCAAGGAAGCGTTACCGACGATACGGTGATTGGCTACGAGCTCCTGGCTTACAAATTGAGTGAACTCCAGAAGGAGGGCCACAGTAACAAAGAAGACAATGTAGTGCCTGCGTATCGTAAGTTTGAGCAGTTGAACCATCGTGTTCTCCTGCATCTGCAGGATGAAATCAGCGAGCTAGAGGAAGAACTTCGCCATCTAGACCGTGATATTGCCCAAGCATCTCCAGGCGGTCAAACAGGACATCACCATCCTGCATCCAGACGAGGAGATGGTCTGCATGGAAATGATGTGCACCGCAGAAGGATTGATGTGCTTGGTCGAGTGTATCAAAAGCTAGAACAATACAGTAAGTGCCGAACAGCATGCTATGTCGGGCTACGTGCGGCAAGCTTTCCTTCTGAAGAAGTAGCTAACGAACTGTAGACCGGGCATTGTCTGCCTTCAGCGATGTCAAGAACCTTCCTTCTGCTCGACCTTCGGATGTTGACAAATATCGAGCGTGGATGAAGCAGCGCAATCCCATTCACGAAGCAGAAAGTCGTTTCCTTGAGCGCCAGGCCGATTTGGTCGCGTTTCCACAAAGAGGGGAGGCAAGGATTGGACATGATGGGGAGATAAACCAGCATGCCGCCATGTGGCTTCCGCTGTTGCCGTTTGTGGCATTCTCGGTTGTGCCCAGCTTACTCGGACGCATCATCGTAATCGCGATTATCAGTGCTGGGGGTTAAGGATGGTCACGTCGACGCCAGAGTTTGCGGCGATTCTGACTATTCGGGAATGGATGTATGCGACTTGGATGTGAGTACTTTTCTCTATTGGATGCCCTTGGCGCTCAGGATGCGGACCTGTCCAACGCTCGGCAGTGGCCCAGTGACTGCATTGAGGTGGTGTTGGTAGGCCGTGCTGGTTCCTGACGCGGTGCCTGAGGTTAATGACAGGGAAGCTAATGCATGCAGCTACTTTGGATTGATGTCTGTTCTCGCGTTGCTTGTGCGCTGAGCGCACAGGCACGCCGCAGCGCATTCTTGACCAGCTTGGGGAACGGGTGGAACGATCGCCACGCACAGACGATGGTCGAGGGCTGAGAATCGGAAACCAGCCATGTCCGAGTGCTATAGCGTGGTATAGTAGATGTAAGAGATGTGGAGCCCGTGTTTGTGGCTGTTCAGGGTTTAAGGGATGATGGTGTCAGTATGTCATGGCGGTGTTTCTATGATGGAACGACTAAATTTTCGGTAATTTTTAACTTTGGGTACGGCGTGCTCGGATGAAGGATCGGGCTAGGATGAATGAATCGGCTTGGCGCTCGCTTGGCCCCGTGGAGTCTTGGGAACGGATTGCGTTCAGGGCGGGAGTACGAAGAATGCATTACCGGATGTTGGCTGCATTTCGGCGGCGGCAGCAGGATGGACGAGGGGGTGGTGTGATTCCTGATGTGGACTGGTAGCAGGCATGTTTATTACAGAGCCCACATAGCTCGTACTGCCATGGAAGTAGGGCAGTTGTTAGACGAGTGGGCGGCATTGGAAGCAAATGAAGCGTTATCAGGATACATTACGATTTTCGATAGTGGTTCGCGGTGACGGTGCAATAGGACCGAGGGGCGAAGGGATGGAGGGGTGGTGCTCGAGGACCTGCATGCAATTGTTTGGACAGGGCCCACAGTCGGTTGAAGTGTTGTGGACTGTGGTAGGCGGTCCTGGGCTCAGAGGGCGGGCCGCGAGTGCATTCCATGCCAGGCCACGGTGATGGCTCACGCCTTGCGCATGCTGTGCGCAGGGACACGGAGACTGGGCCAGCAAGGCAGCGTGGAGCGAATAGAGGCAGGGTAAAGCCAATGGAGGGTAAAGCCAATGGAGGGTAAAGCCAATGGAGGGTAAAGCTAATGGAGGGTAAAGCCAATGGAAGCAGGGTATAGCCAATAGAGGCAGCATAAACCCAATAGAGGCCAATAGAGGCAGTAGAGTCGGTAGAGAGAGATTCGGCACCGTTCGCCATGTAGACGTTGGCTAGTCAGGAACCAGCGAGTGACAGTGGGCGCGGCCCACTTGTCAGGTTCCAGGGCCCCTGAAAAACAACAGCACCTGACCACAGTTTCAGAGGCGCTGCGGCCGGCGCATGCGAACCCTGCCCTGGCATCCTGGCGCTGGCATCCCGGCCCCTCTGCATCAGTGCATCAGTGCATCAGTGCATCGGTGCATCGGTGCATCAGCGCATCTCCATCTCTAGTCTCTCTACGCGCGCTGCCCTCGAGCGAACGCTGAGTTCTCGCGGAGTTCGTCTCCTCGGTGCCATTGCGACTTCCCTTCCCGCCGTCGCCTGCAGCTGCTCTCTCCACCGCGCCACTCTGCCCTGACCCACTCGCCCACTCCCACTCGCTCTCACTCGTGCTAGCCGGCCACGCGCTGAAACATACGCTGCTCCTTTCCGCCTGTCCATTGCTGGCGCCCTACACTCCGCGCTTCACGTCCTGAGGCTCTCTCCTCGTCGCCCGCTCATTAGCCCCAGAGACGCGTTGCCCTCCTGAGCCCTGGCATGTCGCACCCTCGTCGCTTTTAACCCCCGTTGATGCTCGCTGCTGTAACCCGTCCCCGCACTGCCTGCCGCGACTCCAGCGCGCCCTCTCTGCTCCATCCAGACCTGCACACTCGCGCGCACCCCCAATTGGCCTTGCATTGCTCACCACCGCCGCGTGCAATTCCTCCCCACGCCTGCTGTCGCTGACACGCTCGCACAAAGCCCTCGACCCACCCTCCCCTCACCACTGCGCCCACGACAGCCTCTCTGCACGCCCACCTCTCCCCGTTGCCGCACTCCTCTGCGCCCACCAAGACGACCACGGCATCTCCATCCTCATCCTCATCCTGTCCGCCCGTCTTTCCAACCAAAGCGCCGCGGCGCCGCGTGTCACTGCGCTCAGCACACCGTACCACACGTACCTGAGTGCTGACCTGGTTCGCTCGCCCACACCCCGCGACTCGTGCAACCACCTGCCACGTCCTGCTCTCCGCCAGCCCTGACCCCAGCCCACGGCCTCTGCAACCCCTCGACATGGCTGTCTCCATGTTGCATGCCCCTTCGCGGGCCTCGACCTCGTCCACCACGTCTTCCTTTGTGCCCGTCTCGCGCCAGAACACAATGTCGTCCCACGATGGCTCGCGCTCCGTGCGCCAGTCGAAGCGCTACTCGGTCACGGCACTGTATCTGTCCATGTCTGCCAAGGACAAGGAACTTGAGATTGAGGACGATCTTGCCAGAGGTATGACAAACCCATGCTGCTTCCACCTTCGTCTAACAACGGATAGCCCAGAAGATACTGCGGGAGCTGAAAACAAAGATCTCGTCGCAGTCCAAGAAGAACTTTGTCCTCGAGAAAGACGTCCGCTACCTCGACTCTCGAATAGCGCTCCTCATTCAGAACCGCATGGCATTGGAAGAGGTATGCACGGCTCCGTCATTGCGCAACTACTGTGGTTATTGACCGTCTTACAGCAAAACGAAGTCGCGAGCCATCTCGAGGATGGTCTCGAGCTACAAGAAGGCTCCTTCCCCAATGATGAGAAAACACAGAAATACGGCAACCTTCTGTTCCTGTTGCAGTCAGAGCCACGACACATCGCTCATCTTTGCCGACTTGTCTCAATGGCTGAAATCGATGCACTGCTCCAAACAGTCATGTTCACAATCTATGGAAACCAGTACGAGAGTCGTGAAGAACACTTGCTTCTGACCATGTTCCAGGTAGGGCATACCTTCACCCCGTCTGTTGTGATTCACTAACGTTTCAATCAGTCTGTGCTCACGTACCAATTCGACAACACACCCGACTACAGCTCGCTACTGCGCGCCAACACACCCGTGTCTCGCATGATGACCACATATACAAGAAGAGGTCCCGGTCAGAGCTATCTCAAAGTCGTGCTGCAGGACAGCATCAATTCCTTGATTGAGTTGAAAGATCTTGACCTCGAGATCAACCCACTCAAGGTGTATGAGAAGATGGTCAGCGAACTAGAAGAGCAAGGAAACTTGCCTCCACATCTTCCCAAGGGTGTCACAGCAGAGCAGGCCGCGGAGAACGAGAAGGTCCAGCAGATCATTGCCCCTCGCCTGAACATGCTCATGGAGATCGCCAACAACTTCCTCTCCACCATCATCAAGGGTCTTGAGGAGACCCCTTACGGTATTCGCTGGATTTGCAAGCAGATTCGCAGCCTGTCACGACGGAAGTACCCGGATGCGCAGGACCAGACAATCTGCACACTCATCGGCGGCTTCTTCTTCCTACGCTTTATCAACCCTGCAATCGTAACGCCAAGGTCTTACATGCTGATCGACGCAACACCAGCCGAAAATCCTAAGCGCACACTTACCTACATTGCAAAGATGCTGCAGAATCTGGCAAACAAGCCCTCGTATGCAAAGGAGCCGTACATGGCTAAGCTCCAGCCTTTCATCCACCAAAATAAGGACCGCATCAACAAGTTCCTCCTCGATCTTTGCGAAGTACAAGACTTCTACGAGACCCTGGAGATGGACAACTACGTGGCGTTGTCCAAGAGAGATCTTGAACTGTCCATCACACTCAACGAAGTCTATGCGACGCATCAACTGCTAGAGAGGCATGCGACGGAGTTGGTAAGCTCAAAGCTTGCGCGAAGGGATGACGCCAAAGATAAAGTTACTGACTTGCTTCAGGCAAGAGATGACAGTTCACATCTTGGTGTGATACTTCAGGAACTTGGGCCAGCACCGGTTCAGCTTCCACGCAAAGAGAACAGGGCGATCAATCTGCCTTTGTTCAGCAAGTGGGAGACACCGCTTGATGATCTCACTGCGGCGCTTGACATTACTCAGGAGGAGATTTTCTTCATGGAGGCGAAAGGCACATTTGTCATGATCTTGCGCTCGCTTCCTCCCCACACTTCAGTCACTCGGAGACCGTTGAGGCTCGACAGAATTGCCGAGGCGGCTGCGACAACGAAGAATGACTCGATCATGGTAAAGAAGGGCATCCGCAGCATGGAACTGCTCAGCCAGCTGCAAGATCTAGGCGTCATCGACAAAGAGGATGGCTTTTCTCTGCTTAGAGACGAAGTGGAGCAAGAATTGGTACATCTGGGATCCATGAAGGAGAAGACGATCGAAGAGACAAGAAAGCTCGAGGAGGTTTACCGGACCATACGTGACCATAACAACTACCTCGTGGGGCAGCTAGAAACATATAAATCCTACCTCCACAATGTTCGGAGTCAATCGGAAGGGAAAACGAGAAAGCAGCAAAAACACCAGGTCCTGGGTCCTTACAAGTTCACCCATCAGCAGTTGGAGAGGGAAGGCGTCATCCAGAAGAGTAACGTCCCAGAGAACAGGCGGGCGAACATCTACTTCAACTTCACGAGCCCGCTCCCAGGGACGTTTGTCATCTCGTTGCACTACAAGGGCCGCAATCGCGGCCTACTAGAACTGGACCTGAAGCTGGACGACCTCCTGGAGATGCAAAAGGACAACCAAGAGGACCTTGACCTGGAATACGTCCAGTTTAATGTTTCCAAGGTGCTTGTTCTTTTGAACAGGCGGTTCGCGCGAAAGAAGGGATGGTAGACTCGTCTCATCCCTTCTCGTGAGCTTCCACGAAGATACTATGATACCCCTGGTTTTTGCTATGTTGTCACCACCGTCTGACGCCCTCTCTGACGTACGTAATTCTTCTATCTTCACCACGACCATTCCTATTCCTACGGCGCCGCGGAGTTTTTTTTCTTTTTTTTGGGGGAGGGGGTTTGTGCTGAGACTTGTTGGGATACCCTGAGCTGATGACATAGTCAGGCATCTCTTTCAGGAGATGTGTTCGAGTCCCGGGTTGGGGCTCTCGAGCGGAAGAAGACGCGTTTCTACAGAATGGGTAGGAACCGTACTTTAAGCGTTGCTTTACTTTCATCTTTCTGTACTCTCGCTCGATACACATGTTACAATTTTTGGGAGATTGATAGCGGGTCGTTGGGAGAGGACATGATTGCCAATGCCGAACTCATACTTCGGCAGGACCGATCAGTGTGCTTCTGGGCAATGTGTACGATATGGAATGCTTCTCGGACCAGATGCTTGTACCGAGGTAATGGAAATGTTTGAACGAAGGAGTAATTACTGTGTCTCATGTCATGCTGAATGAACATGGTCTGATCGGCGTCAGTAGCCAGCAGGGTGTCAACATCAGTTCAACACGGTGGTGGGCGCAATTCATCGGGGACTTCAACCTCACGGCGGCTCTCGTCGGCTTCTGAGAGCACCTGCATAACGTCTCGCGATAAGAGATAACATCATATAGCATCATCATCCCCCTCCGTGTCACACGCACGTCCGCTAGTGCGCTGATCGCCAGGCGGAACCAGGCGTGTTGGATGCTGATTGGCCGCCTCGTGCCTGGCTCCCCTTGAGACAGCGACATGAACGTCAGGTCGGTGTGGGAGCCTGGTCTGTTCCTCTCTTCCTTCTTCTCCATGCTACTCTCGCGCTCTTTGTGAAGCGGATTCGGAGGCTGTTTTTTCCCAAGCATTTTCTTACCTCCATACATATCTAAATTGTGCAAGATGAGCAGCTCCATCGCCATCCCCAAGCGCAAGACCGAGGCCCTCGAGCGAACAACCGTGTCCCGGTCCGCGGGCAGCAGTGCCTCGAGCCCTTCCTCATATCCGCATTCATTATACGGCAGCTTCGGGACGCCCAGTCCGCGGCAGGGAAGCAAGGCGAGGCGGCCCAGTCTGATGTGTATGTTCTTGTCTTGCTCGAGTCGAGTCGGTGATGGGCTGCGTAGCTCTTATCGTCGTCGCCGTATCGATAAGGCACGATAACATGCAGGGCTAACGTGCGAGCAGCCGCCACGTTCTCGAAAGCAGAGCATACCGTTGTTAATGTTGGAGATGCTGAGTACCCGCGGTTGATTACCTGCGTCAAGGCGAGTCAGGGCTTTGATTGGAACCAGGGTGCGTCTTGATAGCTTCCCTGAATGCCTCACCCGGGTAAGACGCGCACCATAGTGCTGACGCTCGAGATAGAAATGTTCCTGCCCAGCTACGCCGACTTCCATTTCGATGACCTCGAGCGCCGACAGGATCCAGTGGAAGATATCGTTGTGACGGACGAGGAGGTGAAGAACATGTTCCCGTCGTCGTGATGGCGGATAGCTTGGCAGCCTTGGCATGTCCTTTAGGCTTGGGGTGATACACGGCGCATACAATCATTCATGGGACAAGGAGCATTTTGGGGGCTGGGACTCATGGACTGCTGGCATTTCCATGTGAAGGAATGGCAATATGGCGTTACTGTGCTTGAGAGGATTATGTACATTACAACTTGAATCATACAGCACATCAGATACACCACTAGCTATACTCAGGCTGACAGACTGTACACACAATTCTTGGGGGACTTCAATTCACCTCCTTCGAGCAGCGAGGGGCACGCGGCAGCCCCACATTGCTCCTAGCGCGACAACCGCACAAGCGCGCGTTGATCTCCCGGCGCAAACAACACCAAAACAAAGTCAAGCCAACGCAACATCACACCCATCCCACACACTCATGCTACCTGACCCCAAAGTGCCAACCTACACAATTCACTAGGCATCCTCCACAAATACCTCCAACCGCCAGATTCACATCTCCACCACCAGTGCACGCCGCGCACCGACCCCAAACCGCACGCACGCACGCACGCACGCAGGATGCAATCCACGCACCGCAAAATCGAGCTGCAAGCACCCGGCGACCTCTCGTACCTGGCGTCTCAAATCCGATCCGCGGCACGTTCGAAACTAGACCTACACCTGCCAGCGCAGCCTTCGGACGGGGACGGACACGGGGCCGATGACCTGCGGGCGCAGACGGAGGCGCTGGTTGATTTATTTGTTGGGCAGGTGCTGGGGGATTGAGGAGGAACGTGTGTATTAACGGTGTTGATGTGTTTGGCGGGGCTGATAGCCGGGGAGACGGACGGGGAGACGGGGGAGGAGGCGATGCAGCTAGATATGGATGTGGAGGGTACAGAGCCAGTACCAGGCGTACAAGAGGAAGAGTTCGAGCCCTTTGACGAGAAATTGAGAGCCAGGCTTGCGGAACAAGTGACCAAGCGCGATAGGCTCGTTTCTGTCATCTCGAAACATCGTCGTGAGACGCCCGCGGCGAGTGCGAGGCGGTTCCAAGACGCATTTGAGCACGACGCCGTGGTCTTGGAGGGGCAGAATCTCGCGGCGCTGGACAAGGCTGAAGTACTGGGCGAACCGGCTACAATGGATGTGCTGGGGATGCAGAGGCATGACGAGGTGCAGCGGAATTGGGAGAGGGCGGTTGAGGGGCTGGGCAGGTTGAACAAGGGGTTGCCGGAGACGAGGGCGCGGCTGGAGAGATGCGGGGATGTCGTTGGCTATCTGAGCGCGGAGAAGAAGTGAGCTTCACGAGAATCTTGGGATAAATGGCGTACCTGTGGTGTTTTGGTGTTAGGGTGGGGGCATTTTTGATCTGGGGCGAATACCCGAATGTTTTTGGTCTTTGCAGTGTACTTCTATCATTACGTGTGGATTGCACGCTTCACAATTCCTTGTGTGTTGGTTGTGAAAGAAATCGGGGTATCTCAACAAAACGCCTGACTCTGACTGCATCCTCCGGAGGAAGCGCTCCTCCCTCCTCACTCCTCCCTCCTCACTCCTCACTCCTCGCTCTCACTCCTGCTTCTCTCTCTCAACACAAATGCGTCTGAATCTACTGGGCTTTTGAGATTAACTTTGTGCTTCTCTACCCATGCCCTGACTTTCGCCTTGTTGATGACTGCGTCCGCGCCGCCCCTCTTCTTGTGCTCCAGCACGTCCATGGCCTGCAAGGTCGCTATGATGTCGTCCGGCACGATGAAGGTTCTCTGGCCAAGATCGTACACAGTCAGCGTCTTCTTCGAGGGACTCGATAATAGCGTGCGCGCAAGGGTTTGCGACCAGTAGTGCACGTATGCCAGGTGGCCGAGGTCGGAGAGTGCTGTGTCGTGTTAGCAGTTGCGCTATCGGGGACAGCAACCAGCTCACGCTTCTCGGGCCCACCAAGTCGCCCTTCTCTCTTGCTCATCTCATAGCTGGCGCCCATGAGTATCTGGCCCAGGCCTTGCTTCTGCCATGGCGGAAAGACCAGTATGCACGCCAGATTGTTGTTGTCCCAGCTCATCTTCTCCTTGCTGAAGAAGCCCACAACCTGGTTCTGGCCGATGGGGACGTCACCATCCAGCTGTGTATTCGATATTCTCGGCATGGGATCGTGCGCGACGAGCAGATAGTAGAGAAACGTGGTGACATCGTAGAAGACGGACTTTGTGTCGAGGAAGAGCTTGGCAAAGAGACACAGGTTTTGAGCATACAGCTTGTTCTTCTCGCCGTCAATCTCGTAGAGCGAGTATCCGTTCGATGTGTATACATGGTTGCCTGGCGGCTCTGTGCTACGTAGTGGGCACGCTCGCTGCGCTGGTGGTTAGCTTTGCGCTCGGTAGTCCGAGGCTGCGTCGCGCTCACAAGATGCTTGATGAAGCTTGTGAGCTCTTTGGCGTACTTGAAGCACCACTGGCACACGTACAGCCGCTCCACCTGGCGGCCGACGAGCTCCTCGGGGTAGAAGGACGGGTACCAGGGCTTGATCAACAGCGAGCCGAAGACGACCTCATGGACATTGGGCGTCGCTGCCGGCTTCTCTGCCGTGTGGGGCGCAGGGCTGGGAGATGTGCCATTTTCCATGGACACATCTGGGGCCATTGAAAGAGCTGGCCGGGCTTGCGGGTGGAGAGACGACGCGCTGCGGTTTGGCGACGGCATCTGACATTAGCGTCAACGCGAGCCCACGTGAGGCGCACCGGCACGACGTTCTGTTCGGTACTTGTATACAGGTCTGATTTCAACAATTGCCTCCACAGCTACACCTTCGTCTAGTTCGAACCCACTTCAGTTCTCAACTTGAGCATTTGGTCATCGTCCATGGGAAGCTAGTGCATCAGCGCGAGTACATGGTGTCAAGATTGTGCTGCCGGTGTAGAAGTGTAGATGTTGAACAGCACGTGATTTCTCTTCTAGAACCAACCCGTAACAGCTTCAAGCCTGTAATTTCAGACTCAAAACCTGAAAGTGAACCCAATTGGGCGCCTACCGAAAAGGCCCTTGTTGGCTGATCCTTCCAAACGGTGACCTCTTGCTAAGTAGCACGGTGGATTATGTCACCAAAATGCCCACATCAAGAGCAAGTGGAAGTATGGTGAAGGCAGTTCTGCTGGGTAGACTTCAAACGCAAGCCTCCCAACTTCAGTCACTGGTGTAGTTTGATCTTTGTTGTCGGTATTCATCTATTCACCTTCGTCGCCGCAAGAGACCTTTAGTCTGTACCGATGGCATTTCTCCTTCCTGGTCCTACCGCTGCAGATCCTGCGCATATATTAATGTCACGGGAGGTCGTAACCAGACGTAAGAGCCCTCCTGTATTTGTACGAAAGGAGTGTGGGTGTTCTGCCACTGAGTCCGGCCCTTGCTATGACCGTAGTTTTGTAGAAGCTTCTAACCACCCTTTCGTGGCGCAATTGGCATAGCAATTGGCGCTTTCGTTGCGCCAACTGTGGCTCTTTTCTGCTGGTAGTAACGCTCGATGATTTTCTTCACCTGTGCTGCACTCTGTTCCTTGCCGACCGGCGCCTTGATACTGTCCAATGTGTATGGAGGCGGAACGAGAACTGCGTCGTTAACGACAATCTGGTTGTCTGCCCATCGTGTTGGGAGTCTATGATCGAATAGTCAGTCAAGCCCACGAGGTCTGCAAAGGCGCGGGGACGTACGTTCTGCTGATTGTATCATATATCTCCTGCGCCTCCCTGCTGACACCCTTGCCCTTTTGCGCGTCCTTCTTCTTCATCTCACGGATTGTCTGTTCCTCCCTGGCCATCAGCGCTGCCATGTCGACCTTTGCGATGCTTGGGATCGCACCATCGAACCCTGCCTTGGCCTCTGGCGCTCGCTCGCCGAGCCCAACGATCTCGAAAGACAGAATATGTGCGAAGGGGATGATGTGGTAGTCGCCGGGCTGGGAGGAGAGCGAAGCAGAGGGGTTTGGCGGCGCAGGCGCAGTGTTGATAGCGATTGCGTTGGTGGTGTTGCAGGCTGTGAAGAGCGTGCCTTCCAAGACGTTGTTGTTGGGTGCGCATGTGATCTTAATGCTGTATGGTATTAGCTGCACTATGCTGAGCTGTATGTAGTCTTGAGACCGTCTGGATCCAAGCAAGGAGAGCGTACCGTGACCCAACGGCCTTGTATAGGTTCGAGTCCACATCACCAACATCCTTGCTGGCCCCGCTGGCCTTTAGGGTGGGAGTAGCAACCTTCCCTGCCATGCTCTGGCGCTTGTGGTCCGCCATGGTTGGTGCCAAAGTCTCGAACCGTCCTCCCTGATCTCTCGCGACTGCTGTGTGCCTAGATGTTGTCTCTGAGCCCCACCGTGTGCGCCGGGGCAACCCACCTCGGAGCGGCTTGCAAAGTGCACTGACGAGACAGGCTCCAAGCGATTGGCCAATGCGCACAAGGAAACGCAAAGGAGCGACAAGAAGAAGACGGCACGTGAGCAACACAGAGCTGGTGTGCAAGCACGGGGGCTGCAGCGCGTGCAGGTGGTTGTGTCTGGTGGATTTTGGTGGCCGTTGCTCTGCCAAGGCTGGCACATGGCGCCTGCCGCTATTGATCTGCGCTGGCCGAATGATATTAGATCTCCAACCAAAGTCCTCCTTGTCGGGCGCAGTCCATGAGGACTATCTCCATCTGCTGCAACACGTCCATCGCCAGATCAGACCGCTGTAGGTGCTACTGTCAATACCACAACAACGTCACGTAACAAAGTTACTTGTAAAAGAGATTGCTAGCAGTGCTCAGAGTACGCGAATCGATTTCATTCTGGATTCGAGCTGATTCATTTACATCGTATCCATCATTTTTCATGCCCAAAGTTCAAGCAGCGCCGTGCTTTCTTCTATCAATACTGGTATAGTCATCAAATTAAGCGTTGTAGGTGGAGGCAGAAACGTTTCCACCCCTTCCTGTCCAGTTGACGTGGATGTCCTGACCCTCCTTGTACTGCTCGTTGGCATATTCGGGCTTGATACGGAAAGTGTGAGCACCGAAGTAGTCACGCTGGGCCTGCAACAGGTTGGCGGGCAGGTCCTTCGCGCGGTAACCATCATAGAAGCTGAGGGCGGTGCTGAAAGCAGGTGTGGGGATACCCCAGAGAGCACCCTTGGAGACAACATCCCTCCAGCCAGACTGAGCCTTGTGGATGGCCTTGTTGAAGAAGTCGTCGAAGAGCAGGTTCTCGAGGTCGGGGTTGGCACGGTAGGCCTTGGTGATGTCCTTCAGGAAAACGGAGCGGATAATGCATCCACCGCGCCACATGAGGGCGATCTCGGGCTTGTTCAGCTTCCAGTTGTACTCCTTGGCGGCGTTCTGGATGAGCATGAAGCCCTGAGCGTACGAAATGATCTTGGAGGCGTAGAGAGCCTGCTCGAGGTTGTCGATGAAAGCCTGCTTGTCGCCAGTGAAGCTGGGGCTAGGTCCGTCAAGGAGTCCAGCAGCGCGGCCACGCTCAGACTTGAGCGAGGACAGGCAGCGGGCGAAGACGGCCTCTCCGATCAGAGTGACGGGCATGCCGAGGTCGAGAGCGTTGATGGCGGTCCACTTGCCGGTACCCTTCTGACCAGCAGAGTCCATGATCTTCTCGACAATGGCAACACCATCGTCATCGTTCTTGTACATGATGTCGCGGGTGATCTCGATCAGGAAAGAGTCGAGGACACCACCGTTCCACTTGGCGAAGACGTCACCAATCTCCTTGTTGCTAAGACCGAGACCGCGCTTCATGATGTCGTAGGCCTCGCAGATCAACTGCATGTCACCGTACTCGATACCGTTGTGTACCATCTTGACGTAGTGACCAGCACCCTCGTCACCGACCCACTGGCAGCAGGCCTCGCCGTCAGACTTGGCGGAGATAGACTGGAGAACGTCCTGTTATATTGTCAGATGTGCTCGAGACGGTTTTTGCGGTTGTCCCACCTTGATGTATGGCCAGGCCTCCTCATTACCACCTGGCATGATGGAGGGACCGTAGCGGGCACCCTCCTCACCACCAGAGACACCGGTACCGACGAAGCGAATACCCTTCTCTGCAAGGTACTTGGTGCGGCGGTTTGTGTCGGGGTAGTGAGAGTTACCACCGTCAATGATGATGTCACCCTCCTCGATACCTCCCTCGTTTAGGAGGAGCTCGATGAAGTCGTCAACGGGCTTTCCAGCCATGACGAGCATCATCATGCGGCGGGGCTTCTTGAGCTTGGCGCAGAACTCCTTGATGGAGTGGGCGCCGACGATGGACTTGCCCTTGGCCTCTGTTGGATGTCAATTCTGGTTTGTGTGATGCAACCAGGCGTCAGCCTTACCATCGTTCAGGAAACGGTCAACCTTGGCAACGCTGGTAGTTTGTCAGTCTGCGCCCGTTTGCAGTGCCATGGAGGGCTTCTCACGTCCTGTTGAACGCAACAACGGTGAAACCGTGGTCAGCACTGCTTCTTGTTAGCTAGGCGTGCGCATGGTTGAGCTGTGTGATGCTTACGCGTTGAGGATCAGGTTCTGACCCATGACCTGGATATTGAGTGTGAGCAGCTATTACTCCGTGTGTTGCTTGCAGCATGGGAGAGCACCTACGGCTAAACCAATCAAACCAAAGTCACCGACGGCCTCAGACATGCTGGCGATCTGGGTGTTGTAGAGTGGGATGTTGAAGTGAGGGTTGTCTGAAGACTGATAGCGGGGTAGAGCTGCAACGACCTGGCGCGCAACTATTCACAGCAATTGAAGGTTGATGGAAGACAGGTGGTGAGAAGTGGTGGGGGTTGTTTGGAATAAGTAGATTCTGCGTCTCCGAGCCGGAAGCAAGTGGGACTTGATGTGGTAGCGGCACTGGCGGCGTGGGGCAGACGTGATGTCAACTGGGCGATGTGCTGCAAGAATCTTTCTAATCTGAGCAACGGAGAATGGCTTCGGCCGCGGCCATTGCGCCGATGTTCCAGCACAAACGCTGGTACGATTTTACCGTCTACCATTTGTGTAGCTATTCCTCCGGCGCCCACCCGCGGGAAAGGCTCAAGCATACTCTGATACAGCGTGCTGGTACTGCGACAGCCCCTCCACCTCAGCCCTAACAGCCAACGGAAAGAGGGGCACCAGCGGACAGGGATTGGTGAGCAGCCGCTAAGTCCGCCGAAGGCTGGCCGTTTTGTAGAGTATGGTTGCAGCACAGATGATTCAGACGTCACGGCACTCGTGAGTAATCCGGTCAACATCGCATGCGCTGTTCGTGTTTGCTCGTGCTCGTGCTCGTGCTTGTGCTCGAGGTTAGGTAGAGCAAGCTGTGGCCGCCGGCGACAATCACGTGCGCTCTTGCCAAGCTATGCAGCAGAGGTTTGAGCGAGCAGGCTGAGCTCAACAAATCAGCCAAATCAGCCAAATCAGCCAAATCAGCGTGCTTTACCGCAGACCAGTGGTAATTACTCATTGCTGTTGCACCCGGCCTGCCATCCCACCCTACATGGCTCAAAAGCCGACCGGAACTGGGTGGGGCGTTGCACTGCGTTGACCGCGCTTGGTCATGGTCCGACGCGTTAGGAAAGACTCTTCGGCGTGCCTGTGTAGTCAGCATCTGCAACTCAGCCTCTGCGGCCTGCGGCATTAACCACCGCAACTGGATCCACAAGCAGCACATTCACCAGCTTTCACCCACCCCACGGCCCGAGCGCCTGCCTCCCCACCCGTGACCGCTGAGCCAACATCCCCAGACGCCGCCAACCTCCAAGCTTTGACCTGCGCGTGACAGTCTCACTTGAAATCCTCGCCGCATCCAGGCGACACGCCTTCCCGGCCGACAAATCGACGTGCACTTCCACTGAATCGCGCAGCCTTTTCTGTCCCATTCAGACACCGTCACCATGGCAAGCAACCCGAACCTGCAACCGCACCACTCGCTCCCAGCTCGACCGCCGCCCACGACATACTCAGCGCCGCCTTCACGACCAAGCAATGCTGGCGCAAGGCCCCAGCCAGCCTCCGCCATGTTTGCTGGCTTCACACCGCGCTCAGTGGTAGCGCACGCTCCGCCGCAGGTGTCTGCTGCACCGGCTATGTACCCGCAAGCCACTGTGAGCGCTCCCTACCAAGCTTCCGCGTACCCGACCAGCAATACTTACAACAGCTACTCATATCCAGCCTATGCTGCAGGTGCCCCAGCCGCGACATACCCGTCTGCCACTGCTCCGATGAACCGCGGCGCTGGTGGCACGTACGACCCGGAAGAAGAGGCGCGCATGGCCGAGTGGAACAGCGCGTACAACAGAGACGACACAAACGCCAAGAAGACTGGAAACGCGAACGTTGGCACCGCTCAAGCTTCAGCGTCCGAGGTCGATGCTGGGCCCACCGCAGACGGCAAGAAGAAAACGGTCATCCGAGAAGGCGGCGGCAAGCACTGGGAAGACGAGACTCTACTCGAGTGGAACCCACTGCACCCACGGCTTTTTATTGGCAACCTAGCTGGCGAGGTCACAGACGATTCGCTCCTGAAGGCGTTCTCCAAATACCCTTCATTGTCGAAAGCCCGTGTCGTACGTGACAAGCGCTCGACGAAGAGCAAAAGTTACGGCTTCGTAAGCTTCGCCGATACCGATGACTACTTCCGCGCCGCCAAAGAAATGAACGGCAAGTACATTGAAGCCATCCTGTGCTCATTAAGCGAGCAACGTCCGAAGTCAAGGCCGTCACGAAGCGCGACGATAAGCACGGCAAGCACGGGCAGAACAATAAGAACAAGAACAAGAACAACGGCGGCAACAAGCCGAACACGGTCACTGCAGCCCCTGCGATAACAGCTACACTTCCCTTCATCCCAAGAGGTGTGCAGAAGAAGGGCAAGCAAAGCGGACCGAGGGTTCTCGGGTGAGCAGTACGTGCATTCGTGGAGCAAGCCCTCCATACGCTGGCATTGAAGACTGCCATTGAAGACTGGCATTGAAGACGCGACCGACCTGCCCTCGAGCTAGGCTCGACGAGATCGACGTGGCGAGGGAAATAAGCTGAAGCCAGTAGGTTAGCGCACTCTGTGAGCGGAGATTATGTGGCAGTTAGGGATGTATCAAAAATGCATGTATTCAGGCCAGACAGTGTACAAAGAGGTAGAATAAGGTTCGAAATACTCTAATACAATTCCTATGTACAACGTACGTTTCCATCCTCTCCTCTTGTGTTCAGTCCTTGCGACTTGATGCAGAGCAGAGAGTAACCCTCTCATGTCACATGGGTTTCGTGTTGAGGTCCGCGAAAGGATGTTTAAATTTCATGCTGCAACAGCTTCTTGGTCAATAGGACAGTGCTTACTTTCAGGTCGCGATTCAGCGTCTACTCATGCACTTTGAAAGTCGGCATACAGCCAGACACATCCCATGATTTTTCCACTTATCCGGAGTACGTACACAGCCGACACATGTCGCTCAATCGCTCACTTCGCCTTCCCGCCCACCCTCTCCCTGACTCGCTCATCCTTCTCCCACCTCTCGATAAACACCCTCTCGAAGATGCCCAGCCACTCGCGTTCCCTCTCTCCTAGCAATCGTCCGGGGTTTTCCAGCTCGCGCTCAGAATCTCCTTGACCCTCCTCCTCAACACTTTCAGCGCAACAGCGGCCCTCCACTCCCTGACTGCAAACTTGACAACGTTCCCTGGGAAACTGACAACGCCTGCGTGTAGCTTGAAGTCCATGTCTGCAGCTACCATGAGTACCATGGGCAGCGGGTGCGCGATGGACGTCGAATGTGCATTGTAGAACTTATTGCTGGATTGCATGATGTGGTAATAGGACAGAAACTTGGCCGTATTTGTTCCCTTGTTGACGCTCGTGGGTGCAAGACTGACAGTCTGGTTGTTGGATATGTTGCGCCAGCCTTTACCCTCGCGGGTAAGTAGTTTAGGGTAGAATGCTGTTGCGATAACGGAATTGACGAGGAGATCATTGGAGGAGTGCGTGTTGTACTGTGGGGGCACAGAGACGAAAATGCGATGGCGCGTTGTTGAGCGGTAGCGGCTGAGTGCGCGACGTTCATCAGGCGACATCTGAATGAAACCTGCTTCGACGAGAGAAGAAAGCAGCTGTGCTTTAAGGTCCTCAATATTGCCGAGGTTTTGAGGAGAGAGAAAGTTCTTGTGACAAAACTGTGTTTCCGACCGGCCGGCAGTAGTACAGACTGTACGCCAGGCTTTGTAGGCGTTGTAAGTTGTCAGCAGATCAGAATCGCCAGTCTTGAAGGACAGGCGAGCAATGTCAGCTCGTTGCTTCGCTCCGAATGGTGTCAGGAAAGGTGACTTGGAAGAAAGGATGGCGGCGATAGTGATGGCAACGTCTACGCAGCCAAACATACTAGCAAGCAACACCAGTTTACCCAGATGCGCGTCGAGGGGTAACTTTGCAATTTGACGACCCAAAGGGGTAAGCTCTTCACCAGGAGTAAGCGCATCAACCTCAATAAGCGCATCAATCGCACGTCGTATGTTCTTGGAGGATGGCGGATCTAAAGCCTCAGATAGCGTGGACTCGATGTCGCCGAGCTTGCAGATCTTTGTCCGCATAACAAGATCCTGTAATGATAGTCGTAACATCTCAGGTGTTTGCTGATCCATCATGAGATTGTCATGGCGATACTTGGTGAACAAGTGATAGCAAAGCCCTTCCTGGACACGGCCTGCACGACCACGTCGCTGCTTTGCGTTTGCCCGCGCGATGAATGATTGCGTTAGGCGCGACAACTGCCGACGTTCATCGAAACGCATCTCCTTGTGTTTGCCAGTATCGATGACACAGGTAATATCTGGGATAGTCACACCAGTCTCCGCAATGTTGGTTGCAATCACAATCTTTCGTACGCCCGGTGGCGGCAGGAGAAAGGCGGCCTGTTGGTCTTCGCTCGAAATTGTAGAGTGAAGTGGGTATATCAGCCATTTAGAGTTGAACGATTGATGACTTGCAAGCATATCGTTAAGCTGTCGGATTTCAGCGATGCCTGGAAGGAAGACCAGTACAGCACTGCTGTATCGACTAAGTTGCGGATCGTATGCCACTGCTTCGATTAATCGAACGATCAGATCGTAGTCAATGGCGTACTCGTCGTACGTGGACAGAACATTGCGGGTCGCTGGACTATAGCCTGGGAGCTTGCTTGGAATGCCGGACTTTTCAGATATTATCTCCTCATCATCATCGCCACTGCTGTTACCGTTCTTTCGCGCATCCTCGGCAGAACCTGCATAATGCGTCAACTCGATGGCATCTTCCAGATACTGCGTCTGCACGGGAAATGTCCGTCCGGGAACGTTCAATATTGGAGCGTCGTTCAGGTATCGTGAGAAGCGAGCCGCATCTACGGTGGCACTCATGAGAATGACCTTGAGCTCAGGGCGACGGTCCATCAGGGTACGTAGTAGGATGAGTAGGAAGTCGGTATCAATGCTGGTTTCGGTCAGTCATATCCAATCTGGAGTGTAATGCCACGTACCTTCGTTCGTGAACCTCATCAATGACTAAATGTGTGACCTCTCCCAACCCCTTGGGACCCTCCAACATACGCAAAACAACTCCTACAGTAGCATAAACAAGCCTAGTCTGTACCGATGTCTTCGACTCTAGGCGAATGGCGTATCCAACAAGGGAGCGCATTGAACCGAGGTCTCTAGGGCCTTCTCCAAGCTCTTCACTGACACGTTGTGCCAGCGAGATCGCCGAGATTCGCCTGGGCTCAGTGCAATACACCTTGCAGGTCTTGCCTTGGGAAAGTTGATGTTCCAAGATGAAAGATGGTATCTGTGTGCTCTTTCCGCAACCAGTCTCACCACAGATGATCGTAACCTGGCTCTTTTCGATGGTTGATAGGATGGACTCTCTGAACCCGTATACTGGAAGGTTCATTCTTCCGATGAGCATGTGTTGATATGTTGGGGCCGCTGCCTTTTGAGCCCAAAGTTCTCGAAGACCCTGATTCTCGGGAACAGGAGTGTTGTAGCCGGAGTTGGATGGGCTGGAGCTTGTACCAGCTTGGTTGCGAGCTTTCCATCTATTTGTTAGAACGACACCATCGGACTCTTCATTGTCGATCTGGTCTTGAACAATGGACCGGTAGTACTTGACAGCTTCGCGGTCATCTGCGTCGATACGTTCCTTGCGATGTTCGAGGAATTCGCGGTAGACATCTCTCCAATTCGGAGGGAGACGCAGGTACACTTTCTCCTCTTTAGTCGAAGCAGCAGAGATAGAGAACAATGCTACTGTGGAGATGAAGCTTTCGCTCTGCTCGATACTAATGGCCGCAATAGTCGTAGCTTCGAACGCTGCCTGAATACCTTTCAAAGAGACGATCACTCCGGTTATGTCAGTGTCATACTCGATCTCAAGGTCCTTCGACCATGTGATGGTCACGGCGTGTCGGCAGCGATACGTTGTAGGGGATATCATCTTGTATGCTACTCGCGCTCCCGGATCTCTAGAACGTATTGCTTCTTCGAGGCAGCGCCGAGGGGTCAGGCCACTTTGTTTGCCAAAGTCTCGTAATGTTATGTTTCCCGATTCAGCGTTCTCATCCGGCGCCTCGCTGGCAGCTGGCTCATCAGGAATAGCGGAGAACATGTCACCCAGCATATCGGCCTCAGCCATGATGTCGTCGGCGGCACTCCCATTTGTGGTGGTCTGCAGCTCCTCCGTAGAGACAAGCACAGCTGGCGCATCAAGTTCTTGTTGTTTCCACGCGGGTTTTGCTGGTGTTGGCTCTTGCTCTCTCTTAGCCGCTTGGGTCTGTGCAATCTCGTTTCGCTTCATAGGCCATTGTGCTTCGGCTTCACGGTCGTCGAACAGGGTATCAGACTCGAGTTGCTGTAGCTGCGATAGAAGCTTGCGAACTTGTGGAGACTGTATCGTCTTCATAGGTGCTGCTCTTTTGCCTTTAGAGCCTTTCTTGCGTGGGTTGGCTTCGACAAGTTCAGGATCGATTTCGTAGAGTTTGCCCTTGATCTTCAAATATGTCGGCACAAGCTCATCTAGGTCGATATCACTGTCTATGTCGCTGACGTGAACGTCGCTGTGGTCTGAATCAGCCGGAGTCGGTGGTGCTGGTGTTGAGACTTTATTCGATGCATGGTCCGAAGTGCTGCCTGAGTTCGTCTTGACTCCTGAGGTTTCCGGTACAGGCGATGCTACTACATGTCAGTGACTAAAGAAGCCGTGAAGAATTCATGCTTCGGTAATATTGTAACCGATGATCAGACAGAGCAATGACCTATGCAAGAGAGGACACCTACCAGGGCGTGATACATCCGGAGTGAATATAGCCGATTGTTTTAGCTTTGATTCTTCGTAAGAGAATGTATGCCCTTGACACTGATCGAGTGCGAGCCATTCTAATGCTTCTTGCAGGCCCCAGACAGTAGATGTTGCGTCGATGCCGCCAGCATCTGCACATAGCCATCTTAGAACTGGCTCGATCTGCTCATGGGAGAAGCCCAGATCACGCAACGTCAAGTTCAGGGTCCAAAGTTTAGACATTGCATCCTCTTCTGACATCACCTTGAGCAAAGACTGCTGCTGCCCTTGTCTCCGATTCGAGTCGTTAGACTCAGTTTGTGCTAGAGATATGATAGTATCCAAGACGTCGCTTGGAAGCCAATCGTGGACAGTCATGGCATGGGACTGCGCACGAAGGACTCTGCGATCTGTCTCAAACTTGGTGACTTGGCGGCGAGATTCTCGTCGCACCTTGGCGGCATGCTTCTCGACAAGCAGTTGAAGCTCATCGCGCTCGAGCTGGGCTTCGAGTTCTTCTGGCGTTGGGGTGGATTCTTGCTTGACGGCTTCTTTTTCTTCTTTGGGAGCTGGAGTTGCTGTTTCAGGAACGTGTGCACTGTCTTTCAAAGGCGTAGGCGCAGGCGCGCTTTCTTTGTTGACGACGGCGTCGACGGCAGCCTTTTCCAGTTTTGGTTTGCTGGCAACCGAAGTGGTGGCAAAGCCACGTGCAGGATTGCCGGCTGGCTTCTTCTTCTTTGCCATTGTTGCGTGCGGTAGATGGGTTCAGATTTTGCTTGACAGGTGAAACTTCCAAAAAGGGTAGGGCCTCAGGCGGGCTTCCGTATAGAGTATATTGGAGCTTGATCCTTTACGAGATCAAGATTGGACAGGGCGCAGAAGCTGATGGGACGCATGTAGGGCGGCGCAGAGTGCTCCAGGGTGCGGCGAAGAGATGCAGAGGGCTGCTGTTTCATGTGGAGTACCTTAGAAGGCGCTCCACTCTCGATGTCATTGAACGAGTCGAGCCCGGGCCGCTCAATTGGCCGACGTCCATCGCAACTAACTTTTCGAAGAGCAGCAAACACCCCGCCAACCACCCCGCATTCCCCTGCTGCTGTCCCATGTGGCAGAGACGACATGGCTGTGAATGGGGAGGTTAAACCACAGGCCATCGACCGCCATGTCCTGCGGCGTGGTCTCGTGACAAGCTCTACGAAACTGAGAATTGAGAGTCTGGGGCGGCTCGAGCACCAGGTGGCAGACGAGTGTAGGTGCCCAAGTGACACTTTGATAGGATCCGCACTGATGGCGAGTGAATGTGTAGCTCTTGTTCCCGCCGATCTGCAAGCTCTTTTAGCAACGCTCTTCGAAACATACCCCTCTATGACGACCGAGAATCACGGTGCGCCGTCGAAGCAGTCCTCAAGTCGCTTATAAACGGCCCACACGGCGACCTCGTCCTGCCCGCAATCGTCAAATTTCTGAAGGAAGAATGCCAGAAGAAGGGCATTGCACACGTCAATGCATTTGTCCTGGTCAACTGGTGCTCGGCGCTGCTTGTGCAGTTTGCGAAGCAGCCAGAGCGGTGGTCCAAGTTTGGCTTGGACCTAGCCCTGGCCGATGCCCGCGTGCTCGAGACGTGTATGGCCGCCGGCAGTGATCGTCGAGCTGCTCGCATCTCGCACTCTGCTCTGGTGGTCACAAGGCGCGCTCTGCGTGCTATTTTGAGCTCCACCGACATTGGACAGGATGCACTCGACAAGCTGGTGGCAAATCTCACTGCGAAAGGCGCTGCTCCCGCGGCTACAAACTCCGTGTTTCTTGGGGTTATTGCCGGTGTCTCGTCTCGCCTATCAGACGTCAAGCCGCGATTCGAGAAACACAAGCAGGAGTACTACGCTTTCTACGTGCGCGAAATCGTGGGCTCGAGAAGTCAACTACCGAACCACCTATCGAGCGCGCTCCACAATTTCTTCGATACTTTCCCCACACTTGAGGAGCTGCGCAAGGAGGTCATACCACCTATCGAAAAGGCACTTCTGCGAGCACCAGAAGTCGTGCTGAACGACATTGTTTCGCCAATGATCTTGGCTCTTCCCGAGTCTATGGACCTTTCAGATGTGCTGATCAGCAACTTACTAAGGCCGTTGCTCTCCAATGTCAAGTCTACCAACCCTGCCATCCGCGCTGGAGCTCTCCGAGCCTTCACCGCGCTAGCTTCCAGGTCGCGAAACGAAGATGTGGTTGGGAAGGTAGCCGACGAGGTGTTGAACCCGCTGAAGCAGGGCAAAGTTTCGGGCGTCGACCAGAAAGTGTTACACGCGCAGATGCTGTCGGCTTTCAAAGAATCCTCGGCTCTGTCTCAGAAGATTCCCACTGGTATTGCACCTGTCGCGCTGAAGGAGCCCGGTGAGCCAGCTGTAGTGGCAGAAGTGTCCGCCATGACCAAGCATCTGACTTTTGGATTGGCTAATGGAGTAGCTCTTGACAAGACCATCGCAGATGCCTTCATCAAGGGCATGGCTGATAAACGCATCCCTGTCCGCCGCCTCTGGGCTATTCGCGCAATAGACATTTGGTGGAACCTTACCGAGTCACAGCATGCCCAAGCAGATATCTTGGCATTCTGCCAGAGCACACTGCCCAGGCTCGTGGAGATCTGGCAAGAGGTCAATGCAAATCCACTTCCTGCAACTCAAAGCGGCCTGGTGACTGTAGGTCACTACGTTACTGCACTTCTTCTCAAGATCCGAGACACAAAGGATGAGAAGCTTGCCGCTGTCTACAAGAAGTCTGATGTGCTCTCGCAATCGCTTGTGAGCCAGCCGAAGCCTTCGTTCCTGCTCAACGCAAAAGTGTACACCAAGCTGTCCACCGAAGACGATGTTGTAATCGCACTGCGCGCATTAAGAGCTGTTGCCCCCTTCGTCATCAAGGATTCTGCTTCTAGGGATGTCCAGGACGGCTGGGCACAATCCTTTATATATTTGATTGCTGGACAGAGTGTTTCTTCGAGAGCAAAGTCTGCTGCCAGGCTAGCTCTGACCCAAACTTACCTCGAGGTATCAACAAAGAAGATCAGTGAGATCGTCATTCAGGGCGTATGGTCATGGTACCGATCGAGCATACAAGAAGACAAGGAAAGCGCCGCGTTCGCAGCCAAGAATGGAGCCACCGAACTTGGTGCGGTCCTGGGATGCATCTGCCTACCACCTGATGTTGTGAAGAAGCTTGAGAGCAGCGTTGATCAAGACCAGCTGCGTAAGCAAGCCATCAGCCTGTTAGTACTAGCAAGGGGCGAGCTTATTCCAAGAATATCCTGGATCGACATGTGCCTTCGTATGGGCGTTGACCCCGGCCAGCTTGTACAAGAGAACCTGCAAGAATGCATGAGTTTGATCAACGCAGCTACCGAGGTGCGTTCATCGTCCATTCCGCTCAATCTATCGTCACTGAAATCTTCGCAGAACAAAGACAACGATCAACTTGCAAGTATTAGCTTGGCCGCATATAGCGCCTACACTGATTTGGCTTTCGTCGCACCTGAATCGGCTTTGCCAGTCATTGTGAAGCAGTTCAGCCAGGATCTTGATCCTAAGCAGCTCGAGTCAGTCGGGCCACAAGAAGCAGCTATCTTCAGAACACCGGAGGGGACAGCATATGTAGATGTACTGTCCAAGAAAGCGCCAGTTACCATCGACAAGAACACCAAGGACTACGATACCCTGAAATGGGAAGAAGAACTACGAGCACAACTAGCCCAAAAACTGGGCAAAGCCAAGAAGCTCACCTCCGAAGAACAAGCGAAGGTAAATGCCCAATTAGCCAAGGAGTCGGCTATTAGGAGAGAGGTGGCTTCGACAGAACGGAAAATGAGACGCGGAGTGGGCATCATTCAGAGCCTTGCCACTGGACCTCCAACGGAGGCAGAGCAGTGGATGGGACCTGCAGTCGATCTTCTCATCCACTCAATCCGTGCTGGTGCTGGTCTTCTTCTCGGAGACCTACCAGCTACAACCTTCATTGCATGCTCGCAGCGTGTCTCGAACCGCCTCGGTCCAATCAGACCGTTCGTCGGTGTCGCAACATTGCGAACGATTGGTTCAATTCAGCTCTCTGACGAGTACGAGGGAGAGCAGCTTGGTGGTGCGTTACTCACCCACTTGGCTAACTAGCTTGCTAACAAACGTAGATCTCGTCACAAGAGTTTTATACCGACTTCGCTTCCTGAGCGAGCAGCGTCCTCTTGATCCTGTATCTGTTGCATATTGTTTGCCACTTATTTTCCTCGTGCTTGAGAAGGGCGGCATTGGCAAATCGTCCCCAGAAGAGGCGGACGAACAGTTGGTTTTGGCGTTCGAGTTCCTGTCTTTCCACGCCAACTCATGTACGTCAAGCCATTTTGTTTGTGTTACCTCCGCTAACATTTTGACAGGCACAGATACCCGACTGCCACGTAAAGACATGCTTGACATTCTCATCTGGTCAATGCAAAGCTACCAGCAACACTACAAGATGATCAAAGATTGTCTGACGGACCTTGCCAGAGGCCTGGCTGTTAATATCACCAACGAGGAGCTGGGCGCATTACTTCGAGGAACCATCGTACCTGAGACAGCCGTTCGTACAGCGACACTGCAGGCCATTGATGCCGAACTTGACATGAACGACCTTAAGTTCAGCGAAGAGATCTTCATCGCATCACACGATGATGACGAGGAGAACGTCGAGCTTGCGAAAACCATCTGGGATGATAATGAGCTTCAGCTCAGTGCTGATGCTGGCGCAAAGATGCTGCCATACCTTGAGTCTCTTGACAAGCAGCTTCGTCGAGCAGCCGCTCGCTCTATTGGCGAGACTATTGCCAAATTCCCGGAAATCTTTGACGACCTCCTTCAGAGGCTGCAGGAGTCATATATCGAGAAGGCCAAGCTCCGAGTCGCAGAGCGCGATGAATACGGCATGCCACGCAAGAATGATACGCGTGATCCCTGGGAGGCCAGAGACGGTATCGCGCTTGCATACAAGGAGATGACATCCGGCTTCAAGCCAGATGGTCTGTCGGACTTCCTCACGTTCATGGTCTACAACGGCCCTCTCGGTGATCGAAGTGCTGCTGTCCGTGGACAGATGATTGAAGCCGCTACATCAATTATCACCAACAAGGCCAAGTCGAAGGTCGAACAGCTGATGGAGCTGTTCGAAAACGCGTTGGAAAGCCCTGAACGCAAGTCAGAGATGTACGACCAAGTTAACGAAGCTGTTATCATCCTTTACGGTGCTCTAGGCCGTCACTTGGAAGCAGGGGACAAGCGTGTGCCGAAGGTCGTACAACGTCTACTCGCCACCCTCAGCGTACCTTCCGAAACCGTGCAATATGCTGTTGCACAGTGCCTACCACCTCTGGTCCGCACCTCAGAGCAGGAAACTTCTACATATATCGACCAGATGATGGAGCAGCTCCTCCAGTCCAAAAAGTACCCCGCGCGTCGTGGTGCTGCCTACGGTCTCGCAGGTATCGTTCAGGGTAAAGGCCTTGGTATACTCAGAGAATACCGCATCATGTCCACACTCAATGGTGCAGTCGAGAATAAGAAAGATCCCAACGCCCGTCAGGGTGCCTTCTTAGCTTATGAGCTTATGTCGCTTATCCTTGGGCGTTTGTTTGAGCCGTACGTCATTCAGCTCGTGCCTCAGTTACTGGCTGGCTTTGGCGACACCACCGCAGACGTTCGTGACGCTTGCCTAGACGCAGCGAAGATGTGCTTCTCTACCCTCAGCTCCTACGGTGTCAAGCAGATTCTGCCCATCCTATTGGACGGTCTTGATGAGCAACAATGGCGAAGTAAGAAGGGTGCTTGCGATTCTTTGGGCGCTATGGCCTACCTTGACCCTAACCAGCTCGCTCTCAGTCTGCCAGACATAATTCCGCCTCTCACGACTGTGCTGACTGACTCCCACAAGGAAGTAAGGTCTTCAGCCAACCGCAGTTTGAAACGTTTCGGAGAGGTCATCAGTAACCCGGAGATCAAGAGTGTGGTCGACATCCTTCTGAAGGCACTCAGTGACCCGACCAAGCACACTGACGATGCTCTTGACTCACTCATTAAGATTCAGTTTGCTCATTTCCTTGATGCTCCATCGCTGGCGCTTGTCGTCCGCATTCTTGAGCGTGGTCTGGGCGATCGTTCCGCTACAAAGCGCAAATCTGCCCAGATTATCGGCAGTCTAGCGTATCTTACGGAGCGAAAGGACCTCATCGCTCATCTGCCAATCCTTGTCGCTGGTCTGCGTGTAGCAATTGTCGACCCCGTGCCCACCACCCGTGCCACAGCCTCGAAAGCCCTCGGTTCACTTATGGAGAAGCTTGGAGAGGATGCTCTGCCAGATCTCATTCCAAGTCTCATGGAAACGCTCAAGTCAGACACTGGAGCTGGCGACCGTCTTGGTTCGGCACAGGCTCTGTCCGAGGTCCTTGCCGGTCTGGGTACTGGACGTCTGGAGGAGACTTTGCCCAGTATCTTGCAGAACGTCTCGAGCAACAAGCCATCTGTACGAGAAGGCTTTATGTCGCTCTTCATCTACCTGCCAGCTTGCTTCGGAAACAGCTTTGCGAGCTACCTCAGCAAAATTATCCCTCCTATCCTTGGCGGACTGGCGGATGATGTCGAGTCTATTCGCGAGACTGCTCTGCGTGCTGGTCGACTCTTGGTCAAGAACTTCGCCACAAAGGCCATCGACCTGCTTCTGCCCGAGTTGGAGAGAGGTCTCGCAGACGACAGTCACCGTATCCGTCTCAGCTCCGTCGAGCTGGTTGGAGATCTTCTGTTCAACCTTACCGGTATCAGCGGCAAGGAGGGCGAGGATGTCGAAGAGGGTGCCAAGGAGGCTGGTCAGTCCTTGCTCGAGGTTCTTGGAGAAGAGAAGCGCAACAAAGTCCTTTCAGCACTCTACATCTGTCGCTGCGATACTTCTGGTCTTGTCCGCACCGCCTCCATCAATGTTTGGAAGGCATTGGTGGCTTCTCCGCGTACTCTTCGCGAGCTCATTCCTACACTTACTCAATTCATTATCCGCCGTTTGGCCAGTTCCAACATGGAACAGAAGGTCATCGCCGGAAATGCTTTGGGAGAGCTCATGCGCAAGTCTGGCGACGGTGTGCTGGCAACTTTACTCCCTACTCTAGAAGAGGGTCTGCACTCTACGGATACCGATGCCAAGCAAGGTATTTGTATAGCGCTTCGCGAGCTTATCACCGCAGCAGCACCAGAACAGCTGGAGGACTACGAGAAGACACTAATCCAGGTTGTAAGGACTGCACTGGTGGACTCAGACGAAGACGTACGAGACGCCGCTGCTGAAGCCTTCGATGCCTTGCAGCAGATCTTCGGCAAGAAAGCTGTCGATCAGGTTTTACCCTACCTACTCAACCTACTACGCAGCGGAGACGATGCACAGAACGCCCTGTCTGCTCTTCTCACACTCCTCACAGACCAGGCAAGGTCAAATATCATCTTGCCCAACCTTCTCCCAACGCTTCTTACCTCGCCAATTTCTGCTTTCAACGCCCGCGCCATTGCCTCGTTGGCCGAAGTTGCAAGCTCTGCTATGACCAGAAGGCTACCAAATATCCTCAATACGATCATGGACAACGTCATCACGTGCAAGGATGAAGGTCTCAGGTCAGATCTGGAATCATCGTTCGACAAGGTCCTGTTGTCGGTTGATGAATACGATGGACTCAATACCGCCATGAGCGTCATGCTGGCCCTGTCCAAGCATAGCGACGAGCGCAGACGTGCTCGCGCAGACATGCACTTGGTCAAGTTCTTCGCCGAGACCGACGTTGACTTCTCAAGATATTACCCTGATCTCATTCGGGCTCTGCTCATCTCTTTCGATGACGGTGACAAAGAAGTCGTCAAATCGGCGTGGACGGCTCTCAGCACGCTCACCTCGAAACGCCTCCGCAAGGAGGAGATGGAATCGCTGGTCGTCTCTACTCGTCAAACCCTTTCGCAGGTTGGTGTTGCGGGTGCAAACTTGCCTGGTTTCTCGCTACCAAAGGGTATCAGCGCTATCCTCCCTATCTTCCTGCAGGGTCTCATGAACGGTTCGGTCGACCAGCGAACCCAAGCTGCCCTGGCCATTTCAGACATTATCGATCGCACAGATGCTAAGGCCCTCCAGCCTTTCGTCACCCAAATCACAGGTCCTCTCATTCGTGTCGTCACAGAGCGCTCGACAGAGGTCAAGGCAGCCATCCTCCTAACACTCAACAACTTGCTTGAGAAGATTCCGACCTTTCTCAAGCCGTTCTTGCCTCAGCTGCAGCGTACATTCGCCAAGTCGCTCGCGGATACGTCTTCGGATCTTTTGCGAGCGCGTGCAGCCAAGGCACTCGGCACACTGATCAAGCTCACTCCTAGAGTCGACCCTCTCATTGCCGAGCTTGTTACTGGGTCTAAGACCAGTGATGAGGCCGTCAAGCTGGCTATGTTGAAGGCATTGTTTGAAGTGGTCAGCAAGGCTGGCAAGAACATGAGCGAGGCGAGCAGAAATGCTATTCTGGGTCTCATCGACAACGAGCTCGATGACTCGGACGGTAAGCAAGAACACGATAATCTAGAGGGACTTGAACTAATGACCTCGCAGATTCTATGGCAATCACCAATGCCCGCCTCTTGGGTGCTCTTATCAGCTGCTTGCCGGAGGAGAGTGCCTCCAGCTTGATCAAGACGCGTGTGCTTACGACCCACTTTAGCAAAGCATCCTTGCTTGCTCTGAACGCCATTTTGCTCGACGCCCCAGAAGCTCTTACGGAGAATTTCGCTGACGAAACTCTCCACGTCATCTGTCAGGGTATCACACATAGCCAACCCGTCATCTCAGACAACTCGGTTCTAGCGGCCGGCAAATACCTTCTGAGCGAGAAGACGACCAAGACCTTTGAGCACACAAAGCCCATCTTCGAGGCTCTCGCTCCTGTCGTCGAGCCCGGCCATCCTGTCGATACTAGACGTCTGGCGCTCGTCGTCCTGCGCACCGTAGCTCGCGAACACAACGAGCTCGTGCGCCCGCACATCCCGCTCCTTGTCCCCGTCGTGTTCGCATCAGTCCGCGACCCTGTCATCCCCGTCAAGCTGTCTGCCGAAGCAGCGTTCTTGACCATATTCTCTGTCGTAGAGGAGGAGAGTGCTGTGTTCGACAAGTACATGGCAGACAAGGGCAAGAGCCTACCGCCTGCTCAGCAGAGAAGTATAGGAGAATACTTCAAGAGGATTGCGATGAGGTTGGCGAATCAGGCGAGGGAGAAGAAGGAAGCCGAGGGTGGTTCGGGAGGCCTGGGGCTGAGCAGTGATGAGGTGGAGGACGAGAGAGAGATTTGGAGTGTAGGCAAGGTGGAGCTGGGCGATGTGTTTGGGGACAGCTCGTAGGTGTGGATAGACAAAGGGCCAGAAAAGCAGGATCCTGGAAGATTCACGTAGTTTGAGCATATTTGAGATGAATGCATAGCGTTGTGTCCAGCATATTTATCTGTGTACATATTGCGGTAGACTGTTCTCCCTACCGAGCACTCGACTCTATCACACATCGTGTTTGGTACCCCAGAGCTTGGCAGTGAAGTCCGCAACCTCCGTTGATGCAACCTCGCTCTACGCCCACCACGTCGTTTCCATCAGCGCACGCCCACACAACCATCGATGCGCCTTGTCGCCATCATATTGCTAGTCAGGTAGCTCTCGCGATCTGCCTGGGCCCCTCACACGCTCGTGCAGCGCCTTCAACAGCCCTCGCGCACTGTCGCGTTCTCTACCGCGGCCACCAGCTCTCCGCAATCATCACGCGCTTCGGCCCGCCAATACGGCCTCGACCACGACTACCACGGCGACACAACCAGCCATTGCGCGCACCACGAATACTCCCCGACCGCCAAAATGGCAGGCACAATCCAGCCCAACGACACAAACATGGCCAACACCGGCACCCTCCCCTTCTCCAGCATCCCCGACCTCGACCCTCCACTCACACTGAAGAAGCCCACGGCCCCCGCACACCACGCATCGACATCGAACCGCTCTACTCTGCCGTTAAAGGCGCAATCAGCGACACGGATTGGACCACATACAAGACATGCCTCACACAATTCTTCCTCGGCAACCTCAATCAGGAGGAGCTGAGCTTCAAGCTCAGCAAGATCCTCAACACTGCCGCCTTGGAACATGCGCACAACACACTTATCGCAGCAATCTATGCAAACATATGGCGCGACGCACCCGAGCCAGGCATCGCCTCCTGGGTGTCATCGACAGACAAACCTTCGAGCTCAACGGTCAAGGGGCAAGGGGACGAGAGTGAGAAGAGGCTAAAGTATGAGGTCATGCAATTGTCACGGCGGGAGAGAAAAAGGCTGAAGACCATTCCTGCAGCCGAGACAGGGGTACAGGATGGATCGGGCGGTGGGGCAGGAATGGGAGCATTGGGGCCGGCAAATGAGTTGGCAGAGATGAGGAGGGGGAAACAGCCTGAACTTGGCCCAGTGGGTCCGGCTGGGGGTATAAAACCAGTACGTCTATCCTCAGCATCCTCCTATTACATGTTTGCAGCGTGATACTGACCGCGCGAACAGACTGGGATCTGGAAATCCGCAAACGCTATACCGCACCTCTCTTCTCCGAAACCCACGAATTCCCCACCTCGCTCTCCATCTCCACCCGCCTCCTCCCTACTTGCTACGAGTTCGGCTTGCCTCAAGGCCACACACCTGAATGTCCCGACCTAATGAACCTCGCGACTGAGACATTCATCAAGGAAGCACTCGCCTCTTTCCTCGGTAAGGTTGCAGTGAATGGAGTGGGTTACGTCAGGACGGGCGCATTCAAGAAGAGGGTCGAGCGCGAGGAGAGAGCTGTCGAGAGGGGGAGGCAGTAAGGGATGCAAAGGGCGAACTGCCGGTTGAGAGCGAAGAGCGGCGGAAACGGAAACAGCTCTGCATGGAAGACCTGCGTTTGGCGTTACAACTAGGCGATGGTTATCTGGGACAAACGCCAATACTAGCCGGTAACATCACGAATTCGACGTTCTTGGACGTGCCAGGGATGGAAGAGATCTACCCCTCGCCACAGAGGAAGATCGAGAGAGCGAACGGGATTGTAAACGGGATCGGGCAAGACAAGAGCGGTTTGGCGAAGTGGCTCGGTGACGGCATCACAGTCGACTTTAAAGACAGTGCGGAAGGGGACAAGGTGCAAGTGGACGGCGAGGACGAGATGGCGACTTGGATGGGCGGGAGTGTGAGAGATGTCGGCGAGTTGGATTCAGCGCTGGATGACGTGCTGAACCTGGGCGACTTGTAAGCGCATCACACGCTGCAGGTGCGAGTGGTGCGCATTTCCTGTCTACAAGCCTGGTTGTTGGTGTTTTACCATGCATTGGCGGTGTTTATGTTGTATTGTTGCTGGCGTTTAGGTTAGCTCGGGATGATACCCTTTGGGAAAATCAAACGGCGTATTTGCTTCTGGGCTGGATATTGGCCAAGGACGACATGGATATCGATGTCACTAGATTCGTGTCAAAATAAGTATTATTATGTCGTGAGCCAAACGAGTGCAGAGTGTGCTTCATGCAGCATGATCATCCCTTGTCCAACTTCTCCTCGCGTCCACTCATACTCAATTCAAGTCCTGCTTGATCTGCACATTCCACTTTTCACTTTCACTCACCGATGAGTGCGGGGATCCAGTCTCCCCTTAACAAGTGAAGCCAACGTGTAGCTTCTCACGTTGCAGAAAAGGCAAGTACTACTAATCCTCAAGTTCACAGTCAAGCCAGGAGGTTGTCAGCAAATCTGAGGCAATTGCCTGCTCAAGACAAAGTACCTTGTAGTCCTTTTTCTACTTGTGAGCTTACAACGCCCTCGTGAATCAGACTTGACTGCCTCCGTAAACACAGGGGAGGGCAACTGGATGAGGACTTCGGGGGTGGGGCGCGCTAGATTCGAGCCTTCCAGCACGCCACACAACACATCAATTCCTCGCTCTAACAACGCGTATGCAGTGCGAGGTCTCGACGCATCCAGGCCCCAGCAATTCAGTCCGGTGCAGCGCTCAAGGCATAGTCATTGAGACCATTTACAAGTAAAGGAAAGCAAATCTGATTGATAGCAGGCTACGTATTGAGCAAAGAAGACGCCATTCAAAGGGAAAAATAAGTCGACCGTCAAACGTATGGTAATAGCTTCAGGGAATGTGAAGGAGTCAGAAACGTATTCTCAATCTGGCCATCTGCCCATATGCCGGTCCCGCTTTTCAATTCGCCGTGTCCCACCTGATGGTCTCAGAGTGGTGGTGAGCCCTGAGCGTACCAAGGTCTTGGTCAATCACAACGCCGATGTCCTTGACTTTGACGTTCCATTCGATGGAGTAGATTTTACCAAAACGGATTCGGGACTCTCTTGTCAAGTTTGTACTAGCGCTGGCAGCTTTTACCCTGATGGGTTCCTTCTTCATTCCTCTCTCACGTTCGCCTGCAAAGTAGCACGTTTCTGGGTCTACCTCATAGTTGCAGATAAGAGCATGCTCGCTGGGATCGCAACCTTTTTTTAAAGGTACCCTGGTTTCTATACGTTGAAATAGCACTAACGTTCTTAGTCTCTTATACATCAGATGGGAGTGTTGAGCGCCTACCAAGCATGCACGTAATTTCTTCGAACAGAAACTACGACGAATCGCCTGATCTGAGTGTGTGCACGCGCTCCAAAGCGCACAATAGTGAAGGCTTCGTCATCAGGTGCGATTGGAGCGTTCTGACTTGCAGCTTCGGTGTAGAGCATCGAGAACACCCTGCCGAGTATGAAAAACGCGCGGGCCTGGGCTCCAGTTCGCATATAATAGCCTTCTTGATTTAGCATCCTTCAAGGCAACTGTTCAACAGACAGGCTTACTTTGATCTAGTTTGTCATACCATCCCGACTCTGGAGTACCAGCAATGAAGTTCGGTTCTCTTCTTCGAATCTCCAAGGGGACTAGCAGCCGACAGATATCAGTGGTTAATGTTCTCAGGGGTGGCAGATCACGTACCAGCTTCAGCAGGTGAAGCTTCTGCTCCACCAGTAGTACTGGATGCAGCTAGTTGACTATATCCGCCATTGACTTGGGTGTTCTGCCCGACGACTGTCTGTTGGGAGTCGATTCGATTATGGTAGCTTGTCGTGCTTGTCACCGGGGCAGCCGCAGGTTGCTGAGTTTGTTGCTTTGCCCAAAGGTAGACGATGTTCCCTGGACCCCAATTTGTCAGCGCCCACTATACAAGGCTGAAAATTCACGCACCACTTTGGTCGTAGGTCACATAGTAGTGATCTTGGTGCGCCTCGCTAAAAATCCACCCGCCGTTCGGTTGAGAGGCCATGTTGAACGGACCGATCTGCTTGGTGGACAGCTCTACCATCGGCAGGCCTTATACACGTCGCACGGATTAACGATGCGGCTCTGCTAACCCGTGATTCATCATGAATAGTGGGGTAAACGCATCTTTGATGCACGATACATGTCGCTTCGGTAGATAGTCCACTACTCAACTTACATGTGCATCAAGTACCAATCAGAGTATGGCTGGTAGCGTCAGAAGTGGCTTGCAAGGGTTTCCTGCCGCATATGGCATATACCCTTGTTCGGAAAAGCCGACACGCCAAACCGTGTACCCGATGGCTTGACCTTGCTGTCACCCGACCCGTTGCAGGCACCGTCTGTGCGGTTCGCAAGGATTACACACATTGACAACGCGTATACGTTGCATATCTCCTTATTCGACTAACCCGAAATGTCCAACATGTTCGTGCGCCCTTGGGCTCGCTCATCACGCATATATGCATCAAGTCTCCTCTTGGATAACCCCACGTGCGCGAATATCACCTTTCGATAACATGGCGTCTACTCGATAGTTTTGTCGATGCTGCCAAGTCACTGGACGTTTGATTGTCGCTTCATGTAGCTTGACCACAAACCGACGTACGACCTCGCCCAATTCACACTGTGACAATGAGCAATCTGATTCTTTCCTCTTCTCAACTACGCGTTCAATATGGACCGTCGAGATTCGCCTATGTATACCCACGACTGGAACCAAGCTGCTTCGACTACACCGCAATACCGTTCTCCCGAGGCTGTTTCTTTAAACATACGCCAACGAATTCAAGATGCCACCGTCGAGCAATCAAGACTTGCCAGATCCAGGGAAGGTGTTCTTCTCAAGCGAGAAAACGTACAGACCCTCAACAAGAGCGTGCAAACAAAGCGCATGGAGGCGGGCGACGCAGAGGCAACATTCATGAATCACATACGAAACATCATCAATAAAGAAGAACCAGACCGTAGTGTCAGTCACTCTAGTAGTATCTCTATAGTCGAACTGTACAACCGCGTCGAGTCGACACGCAACGATCTCGGTGTCCTAGAGACTGATCTGCAGCAAGCTGAACGAGCACTTGCCGGCGCAGAGTTAAGGTTTGGAGAAGAGGAACAAGCATTCTACCAATACGACCTTATGGAACTCCTTGAGCGGGAGCTTCAATCTCTGGGTCGGATAAATTCACAAGTTGCTTCTGCTCCTAAAGGTCCGTACTCCATGCCGCCACCACCGCCACCACCACCACCACCACCATCAGTTCCATATTCAATACCTCCTGTTCACTTGGACGGCCAAGTCTACTATCTCGTGTCACCGCCTCCTCTGCCTCCTCCACCTCCGCAGTCGCAGTTTGTTCTCGGACCAAGACCTACATCGGCTACGATACATACCCCATGGCTGCCACTTTTGTCTTTGAATCAACCTGAAGGACTTCAGCAGAGTGTGAAAGACAGCCAGGCAAACAAAATCGAATTCGATGGGCTTGGAAAGCAGTTCGAAGTCGATTGCCCCACCAAAATAGGACCGGTGCTTGCAACTGAAATTGCTCGTGACCCACTAGATGGCCTTTTCACGCCTAAGCCTGGTACACCGTTGAGCTTCTCAACAAACACAGAAACATATTCTCATGTAATCAGTTCTGCTTTGAACAGTGAAGCTGAGACCGAGCAAACTCAAGCTGAAGACTTCGAATCAAAGCTGCACATATCCACGACTACTAGGAGAGACTCTGAACCTATCAAGTACAAGGACCTCCAACCCGAAAATCCGCACCTGCTAGAGAGATCCTTGAGCGAAAGTGCCATTTTCGATGCTGATCGCGAACCGACCTTAAAATACCGAGTTCGTGCTTGGCTCTTCACTCTGCTTAAGGAGAACGCCATTGAAAAGACCTTGTATCAGAACATACTGAAGGAGACACTTCAAGATCACGGATTCAATTACCCAGACGAAGAATCATGGGAGGAGCCGGCCAGGCAGTACTGGAGTAGAGACAGCAGTAGCAGTTTCGGAATCGATTCACAGACTACGAGCCGAGTTGGCCCAGACTTCAGTAATGGCGCACTCTCCGCAGTTGGGGCAGAAGCAACAACGAGTGGCTTGTTGCAGCGTCAATCCACGCGGACCAATCCTGCAACGAAGACCATTGGATCTCGAGCTCTGTATCTAGATACTAGTCGTGATATGGAAGATCAATTGGATGATCCCAGCGATTTTCCGTTGCCTCCATCGCCAATTTCATCACGCAGCAAGTCTATTTACAGTGAGGACGAAATGGATGACCCGTGTTACTTTCCATTGCCTCGGTCACCGATCTCTAAAGTCAGCGAGTTCGATAGATACAGCATGAATAGCGAAGTAAAGGACCAATTTTGTGCACCTCTACCACATACTCTATCAGCGACCGAGCCGATGTCAGTCCTTCAAAGCAACAGCAAAAGTACGAAGATGCAAACTGGAATAACACCATATAGCTTGAATATGCCGGGCATTGCGATAGCCGTACCGCAAGAAGATGAGCTCGATACCACGTACCAAGGTTTCGTGTACCTCTGAGTCGATCTCGAGGCCAGACAACGTTACATCAATACAGGATTGATGTAAGCCCTTCGCCACCACCATCGAATCCACTTTCTTGAAGAAATCTACAACGATTTCGCGAGCTTATTCTTAGGTCAAGATAGAGGCAAAGTCTGAGCGCATTCGCTGTGCTACGTCTTCGAGAAGCAACATATGGCATGAAGCGAACATTGAGTAAAGGCATAGAGGACAGTTGCTATTATTTCCTGGACTAACGCTCAGCAACATCTTGGATGACTGCTTGGTGGCTTCTTCTACAGCTTGGGGATGTTCAGGCGCTGTTCACCTCCCTCCTTCCTAAGATGCGTTCAATATCCGGGGTGAGACTATTGGAGGGCCAATCGTGTCTCGGATGGTGTTGAATGTACAATGTATTCTAGGCACTACTGCGTAGTGTAACGGCCACGGGAGGAAATAATCCAGTTGTAATTTGCGCGTCACTCGCAGGAATTTAACACGGGATGGTTATAAACCACAATCAAAGAAAAACATGGCATGATGTACACACATCGGGGGCAAGGTCCGATTGGGTACGTTTGCAAGCCTCCCTGCGCATTGACGATGAACCAACACCTCGGTTTCACAACCCAGGCCGCCACGGGCTTTGTTCTTACCGTTATCTGCAGATGTCCTCATACCAAGGCAACTCCGCAGCCCCAACGTTGGAAACACCGGTAGGCGCATCCGGCCAACCACATGTGAAGCACTGATGACATTGGCCTGCAGACAGGATACAACTGCCATGCCTACCTACCGTTTATCGCATGTTGACGCTTGTTGTCGAGTGACTACGGCGCGCAGTAAAGCAGACGAATAAGGCAAACCCACCTGTCCAGACATGCATCTATGCGATACATGTACCACGTGCCCCCATCCAGAGTCCATGGTTGGAGCAAGTATGCACACATTCTGCAAACCGGCTAGCGTTCGGGCCGGGTGAAAGGCTTACCATTATCAGGCGGTTGCCGGGAAGTAACACACGCGACTGCAGACATTTGCTTTAGCCGTGCTATGTGGCCTTCCGGCAACCAAAAGCTAGCCTTGTCAGCCGATCATGACTCACGCGCCTGCCCGATAGCAAGATCATAGGATGGGGGAGGTTGATTCGGCCTTTGGGAGGGCGGGTCAACTTCACGATGGGTGTTTAAGCAAGCGCCACCTGGCACGTTGCACCGCTGCAGCTGACCCCACCTCTCCCGTCCCACAACGGCTCGGGCCTGCGAGATCCACTTCAGTCTGGACGATGCCTGGCTTTTATGTTACGTTACTTACCGAGCTTCATCCTTGACAGAATGTTTTAGTCTCTTGCAAAGCTTATCGCCCTGGCTCTACGATCATTTTTCGTCCTTATTCCCCAGACAAGACGCTAAATAACATCTTCAATATTACTGGACGCAATTTACCAACTTCATATTAAGTAGCTTAATCCTGGGTGCCAAGTATCTGGTGCATACATTTTGCTCTTCAGTGCTTACACGGAATGGTGGAGCTCCTAAATCTTGTACGCACGGCCGCGAACACTAAAGTCGAACCAAAATCCACAACTTAGGCAAAGAGGGCATTCATTCTCCATCCTTTTGATCCTCTTGGCATTCAAGCTTGTTGACAGGGTGACGCTGATGGACCTAGAGTCTAGCGCCATCGTTCTTACCCTTTTGTATGTGGCAGCAGGTTTTGGTAGACTCTAAGTGTAGCTTATTTGCATCGAAATCGTTGGCCGTTCGCTTGGAACCATGGACGGACTCGGAAGCGAACTGTATATCGCTCGCCCATGAGTGGTTGAGACGAACCAGCTCGGTGATCTCTTCGGCATTGAGCCGAGTTCGCACACCGTTGTTTCTGGCAGCTTCGTCGGGAGCACACTTGAAGACGCCCTGCCTTTTGTATCAGCTGTGCGTGGTGTACAGTCGAGGGCAATACTACGTTCGTGTCAGCTAATACTGTTCCGATGGAGGATACTCAACCCGTTGGCATGTAGGAGGCAGAAGGAGTAGCATTGCTGTACCAAGAGCGAGGCTGTGGAAGGGAATTGGATAGAGTATGACCTTCATTCTTTTGTACTAGTATCTGATGGTCGAGGTGTCACTGTTGCCAACTCCTGTCATTCCTTCTTATACTAGCACCATTTGGCACCCTAAGCATCTTGAGTAACTGCCGAGGCAGCCATTCTGTGCACCGGCACGATACTCTCTATTTTACTCCGAGTACGTTACCTGACTGGACGGGTGTGGCTCCCTGAGGCAGCGGCAACATTCTTGAGGGCATCGAAGGTCGAAAATATACCCATCACTCTTGTCCTTGCCGCACTGCAAGCACCTAGGGTCGTTGTGATGCATACCCATTCCAGCGGTAACCAATCCATATTGATCGACGTAGTGGTAACTCGGCGGCTGGTAGTGCTCCGCAGGTTAGCAGAGGTCTTTGCTGGCATGGTTGGCACGCGTGATCGGTCCTTGGCCTCTGGGACCCGTGGAAGTGTTAGTGGCAGGGGCATTGCCATGAAACTGGACAGGGTCTGCAGGAGTGCCGAAGAAATCAGCATTGGTACCAGAACCTGGAGGATCCGGAAAGGCATTGAAGGGGACTGCGCTGCCGCCGAACCCTCCATAGTTACCATATCCTCCTCCTTCACTTGCAGGGCCTGTAGGAATGAATATTCACAGGACTGGCGCCACTACCAGGCCCGCCGTAGTTGGCATAACTGCTTTCACCGCTGCTCCCTCGCTATCTGTAGGCATTATTGAAGGCACCCTGGTCGTTGTTAGCCTTGCGGCCATGATATGACCCTAGTGGAGCTATTTTTATTGGTACAGTTTTGTGTTATTGCACGTCTTGTATGAGGTTGTGGTGGAGCAAGCTGGGTTGTAGCATGAAGGTGAAGCAGCTCGAAAGAAAAGTGTGGCAAACACGTTAACGGCGATAAGACCCGCGATGACCGCTTAAGCGCTGCCGAAGCTTCACTGTTGACACAAACCACGTCATTTGTTGCCGGTAAAGATACGGAATTGGCAAAGCGAGCTGGTGAACCCTTGTTCAAGCAGCCAGCAAAGCGAAACTTGTCGGTCAAGGATCCTTCATTGCCAACCAGTAACGCGGAAAATTGTATCTCTAGGAGATCGACTGCTTCAGAGGATGCTTTGCTGCAGATCGGTTCGGACGTGCAGGAGCGTTCACTTGAGCGAAGAGCTTCCACCCGCCGTTCCTCATCGATTCTGCCTGCGGCTACCCAGGCAACTTCAAACACGATGCGAGATGACTTAGAGGCTGCTCTGAGGTCGTCTTCTCTGCATCATGCCGTATGTGGTTCTACACTGGAGGCCCTGATGGGAAAGCTGAAGCCCCACTCTATCGATACTGGACCTGAACCGAAGATCAGGCGATTCCATATGAAGCTTTTGATACTGGATGGGGCAGAACACGAAGTGAAAGAGGGCGAAGGAATCTCAACCGACCTTGGGAATTTCGTTATGCAGGAGTTCGAGAAGTTGCTCAAGTAGACTGCGGCGAGGACAACAGCTTAGAATAAGCTGGTGCCGGACCAAAAGCTTTTTTGCTATTACGATCATTGCGAAGAAAGGTGCCTCTTCTTTCACTGAGAATTTGCGAGCATGCGACACGTGTTCGTTAAGCACTACCAGCCACAAGACGAAAGTGCGTCCTTGCGCATTGCTGCAAAATGAATTAGGACACGGAGATACCTTCTTGTTGGTCTTGCCGCTGAGGGAGAAGCTACGCCAGGGTTTGAATTGGGACCAGAGAGGATACTGGGTCCGGGATGCAGATGAATGACTTTGTCGAGGATTCTTGTCAAAGCCACCTTGTTGTTTGTAAAATGAATAGTCTTAGTGGTGAGTGAAGGCGTGCCGATATCTCATTGTTTTCACGTTCTCAATGCAAAGTGTGTGTGCTCTTCTGCTCTTACTCTCTTTTCCGTGACCATCACTTGTCCACCTACCTCTAGCCTCGACTATGTTGTGCGATGCTTGCAAATCGGGGGCCGTGAAGACCTCCAGCCTCTAGGTTTCAACTTTAATATACCTTACGCGGCCGTGGGAGTAAAACTGTAACAGATGTGCCGGGACTGGTGTTGTTGATGCAATCCTACAGTTAGGGTGTTGGTGTGGAAGCAGCCAACAGCCCCGCGATTACCATTACTTAACGCAACCTCTTTGGCGGAGGTGGCAGCGAGAAAGATACTAGGAGGGAAGGCAGACAAGGAGTGAGTCTGGAGGTAGTCAAACTTAGTTGCCTCGTCTTAGGGATACTTGCTAAAGTACGTTACTAGATCAACAATCAAGGAGCTGAGCGGTTGCGTGCTGTTTCGGAAACATGGTGATGGCAAGCACTTGATCGCTCTATAAGCATGTGAAACACGATAGAGACTGGTGCTTTGATAGGTTCAACGAGGCTCAAAGGATGGATACGTAATATAATCAGAATGCAGCAGCGTGATCGAAGTAACTGAGCGGCATCATTTGTTGGCTCTCTATTTTTACCCTTACCCCTCGCATTGAAGGTTTTCAACGGATCCACTTTACCGTTCTTGCCGCGAACGACCTTCCTCCTTCCACTGCCCTTAATGAACTTCCTGCCACCAGGTTTGGACATGTTCAACCCAACGAAGCCGACATCTTCGGGTTTCCTTCCACCCGGAAGCAAGTAGTCTGGGATATGCTTGAGATGGGGTTGTATGCGAGCGGGGTGGTTGAGGGTCTGATCGTGCCGGAGATGGGTGAGAGCTTCGGGGTTCTCTTCGAACTATGCAATTGTTAGTCATGTTCTGGGCTCTGGGCTGGTGTAACGTACGTAGCGGGAGAGCTTCTGCGACTTAGACAGCTCCATCCTGATCTCCTTGATGCGTGCCTCGCGGATAGCAATCCTTGTGACCGACCGCAGAGCATCGCCAAAACGGTACCGGAAAGGCTCGAGGCGTTTCATGTCGAAGTTGTAGTTCTCCAGCTTCTGCCCATCCTTCTGATGCTTCTCTACCTTCTCCAGAATCTCTTCGTCGTTCTCGCAGGCTGCAAACGTTGTCGGCTTGTGCTTGCGGTACTTGTCTTTGGGAATGATGAAGGAGATGGCGGTGCCAGACTTGCCGGCACGCGCGGTTCGGCCAATACGGTGAAAGTACGACTTGTAGGAGGAGGGGAAATCGAAGTTGAGGACGCAGGAAACGTTGAGAAAGTCGATACCGCGAGAAACACCAGAGTCAGTGTCGGCAGCCGTCTTCTCTGTCTTTGACTTCTTCTTTGGTCGCGAAGCACCCTCGTCCTTCCTTGACCCTAAGATCTCGGTCTCGTCTGATGCGATTAGAATGTTGTAGATGTTCTTGTTGAACTCTTCGACGATGTGCAGACGCGATGCCAGCGGGAGCTCCGAGTTTAGAACACATGATTTGATCCCGAACTGCTCGAGGAACAGCTTGACGCGGTACGATCGGTCTGTGTCGCCAACAAAGACAATGGTCTTGCCCTTAATTAGCCTGAGCTTGAACATGGCGTAGATCAACAAGAACTTCTCCTCCTCGGCGCATTTGATAACATATTGCTTCACCTTCTGCGCATCCTTGTCCAGGTCATCTAGCTTCAACACTACTGGGTCAGTGCATAGCAGGCTTCCCAGTGATTCGACCTCGGTGTTCAGCGTAGCGGACATGAGGAAGATCTGAACGCCCTTTGGAATGCTTTGTGCAATCTGGTCGAGGTCTTCCTTGAATCCATAGCCCATGACCAAGTCTCCCTCGTCGACGACCAGATGCGCGAGCTGCGCTACAGATAGTGCGCCATTGTTGATGTTCGTACTCGCTCGTGCAGGTGTCGCAATGACTATGTCTGGGTTGTCTGCCAGCTTCGCCTTCGTAACAACCTCTGATTCCTTGCCAGCGATGTTCTGTGTCCGGATGTCCTGCCCACAATGTGTGGAGAGCGCCTTGGCGACTTTGGTGATCTGCAGAGCAAGCTCTTTGGTAGGAACAAGAATCAAAGAGGTTCTGCCTTTTCGTCGCAGGGCGTTGTGAAGGACAGGGAGAAGGTACGCTGCTGTTTTGCCTGTGCCCGTGCCACTGCGCGCCAGGATGTCACGACCTTGTAAGGCAAGAGGAATGGCTTTCGATTGTACGGCAGTCGGTGAACTCCACTTCTGGTCCCTTATACCCCGCAGTAGTCGTGGCTCGAGTTCGAATTCGGCGAACGATGCAGCAGGCGCGGTTGTAGGCTTGGACGGTGTGGTGGGCAAGTCGCTTTGTGATGCGTCGCTCGCCCTGCGCTTTGAAGGTTGCGGCGATTCCTCCTCGGGTACATCATTTTCGTTGAGCTTGCGCTTGTTTGCCATTGTGAAGTGTAGGATTGTTAGAGAAGTATCTGCTCTGCGTATCGTGCAGAGTTCCGTAACTTCTCAACTTTTCGAGGCGCTAGCGCTATATTGGGAAAGATGCGCCCCGCTCATGGAAGAACGTCGGTCCGCAAAGCACCAACACCCATCCCCAGTACATGCCCCGCACAGCAAAACCACGATGCTCCACGAACAGGATCGGAATCGCTCACCAGGGTCCCTCGTGAGACTACGATACAGTTTCTGTCAGAGCTTACATCGACCACATGTTCGACAATAAGATTTGCAACTCATAATAACCCGTCAACCAGTACCTAATCCAAACAGCATCTGGATCGGTCGAGAGACTCCTTCTTGCGGAGAATCAATACATGCTTAATTGATACTGGCTCATGAGACTGAGCGTTTATACAGTGAACCTACTTGAGCGGCTTCCGAACCCATCACACCAGCACAGGGCCACAAAGGATACTGGCTCAGTATCGACATTGTGATGGTTGTTGAAATCGGTACTGATCCAACACGTAACCTACCTATATACAGCAAAGAAATTGCAATCAAACGACGCGTTGACGCCGGCTCTTCTTGGTCGCGTTGCAGCTTCACATCAGGCGCGAATCGATGCCACTATAAGCCAGTCATTGGCAGGGAACTGTGTCGCATCACACTAACAGAATTAAAGCCCAATATCTCCAGGAAGCTTCTGCGATGTAGTCTTCACAGCATGTAAGGAAGTAGCGCGCACGGCTTCATCCGTGCCCCTGTCGATCACCCCCTGGGCCTGCACTATCCCTATCTCCACCAAACCCGCTTCTCTCAACAAGCAGTGTTGTCAGTGCTCTTTTGGGAAGCGTAAAATATCCCTGCAATCAATGTACCTGGCAATGAGCTGCAATAACGACCAGAAATGGTGTGATCAACTTCAACAGAGCAGATCGTGTAAATTTATACACCAGAAGAGGTAGGCAATGGCAGATCAACTCCCAACGGGCCTTCTTCCTGGCAACCTTATATGTATTACGGCTCTTTTAGATCACACTGGAATTTGCCGTGATGTAAGTAGTAAGGTTTCTTGAGGTCGAGGAGATGAAGAGCTGCAGCCAGAGGGCTCTCCAGTATAAAAATGGCCCATCGTCAGTGGTAAGAACCCATCAGTTTCAGCGTTTCCTACCATAGTCACTCATTCAAACAACATTCTTTACTTTGAAGTAATATCTAATCTCTATTCATATATCCACAATGAGGACCACCGCCATCATCTTGAGCACTCTGCTCGCTATTGTCGTCTCTGGCGCGCCCATCGACCCTAAATTATCCACCACATTGACCGAGGCTCCCTTTCCGCCTACTAAGCCTGCAGAGAAGTTGCACGTTAGACGTGCAGATCTTCCAGCCGTCGATGGCATCGTCGAGGACATCAAGCTTCCGACTCTGCCAACTCTGCCTAAGCTTCCTACCAGCGACCTCAAGCTTCCAGTCAAGCGTGGTGATCTCCCTATTGTAGACGGTCTGTTCAAGGATGCCAAGGTCCCTGCACTTCCCAAGCTACCCAGCGACGCTGTAAAAGTGCCCGTCAAGCGCGCTGAGCTCCCAGTCGTTGGCGGTGTTGTTGAGAGCGTCAAGGTTCCCTCCCTCGGCACTCTCCCAACTCTCCCCAAACTCCCTATTGACAATGTCAATCTCCCCGTCAGGCGCGCAGATGTTCGTGTCGTTGATGGTGCCATCGACGGCGTCGACCCCAAAGTCCACCTTCCTCTTTCCATCTCCAGTGGACACACCAAGAAGGCCACAGACTACGATGTCAACGCTCCTATCAACGTTGCTGTAGACGATGCACTTGAGGTTCCCAGTGTCAATGTCCCCACTGTTGGAGTACGCCAGATCAAGCAGAGCCTCCCGGTTGTTGGTGGTGTCGATGTTCCCCTTGACGCAGGCAAGATCCAGGTTGGCACTGTCGACACGTATGCCGAGGATGTTGTCAAGGGCACCACCGGTCTTTAGATTGCGCGCTCTCAAAACTCAGTCAATGAAGTCGAGTTGTTGAATTATTCTGATAGAATCGGACGAGGGAATAACAAGCACATTCTCCCTGTAATCATTCATACTGCACCTGTGCCTTTGCTAACAATGTATCTTCGGCATACATTCTTGCACCCAGTCGTATCGCAAAGTTAACCATTGAAGATATGACCAGTGCCTCCGGGCCTCGACCTGCTAATACGAGCAGGATTGTATCATAGCGACTACGTTGTAATTTTGTATCGCTGGAACTATTGCCCAAATACTAACGGCGTTGGCTGCTCTGGACAATGAGAAGACGCGTGTCGCAAGTGTGTCATCGTGAATATACAGCCCCCAATTTGCTGCCGCACAGGAGCTTTCTTCGGTCTCAGACTCGATAGTGGCATTGGTTGTGCCTACTGCAAGGATAAATCGCGCAAGTATTTGTCGAGTTGCTACAGCAAGGCTAGTTATGAATCTGCAGCTGCAGCTTAGTGTTCCATCCGGGGCAACACGGGAGACGAGGCTTCGGGAGCGGACCGTCTAAGATGAGCGTTAACTGCTCTAGTAACAACCTTGAACCTCTTGTACATGTCGAGTGTGTTCCTCTTTTTGTGTGAGAATCTTTCGCGTATGCCGGTTTCCAACAGTTGTAATGAGAGCGTTGTACATCACCAACTTGGAGGTCCTTGAAGAGCTGCAGGTGGTGATGTCGATGCTGAGTTACATCTTGCACCATCAACCCATGTATACAACGTAAGTACTTCTCTTGCTGAATAATGGAATGTGGTCGTGATGACATCGAGCTTTGACGACTGCATCATCGACTAGCCCCACACGTACCAGTTATCTCATTTCGTTCTGATCAACGAAAGTCACTTTGAATCTATGATGCCTACAGAAATACTATGTGCACAGACGAGGCGAGGCCACCAGCATTAGACCTGCACGTACAAGAACTGAAAGGAATCGATTTTACTGCATTCACAGCATTAGCTGTCAACCTTGCATGTATCAACACCACCTTTCTAATGAAGCAGGCTCAACAGGTACCAAAACCCAACACGATCTAGCCCTAGTTTACCTTTCAAGCAGTGGTTACCAACGGTTACGCCTCTGTGACTAACTTGGATATCCAATGGTGAGCTGTTTTTGATTCGTTCTGGTCGATCCCTCTCCTTTACTAGCTGAGACTATTATGGTGCATTCTTCGTGCATCTTCAACCATACTGTCGCCATGATAGCAATCTCCTGTCCAACCCCACCCCCGGTTCCCCGCAGGCCTTCTTAATCGGCATCGCGCCCTCTGAAAATTGCTCACCTCCATCAATCCTTCAGTTGTGTTGATTCTCTTCATCATGACTAGCTGTTCGTTCGTCGCCCCTGGCCTGGTTCCGCAATACAATGGCCAGGCCCCGACGTTCAGTTATCGCCGAACAGCGCACAGCGGTGACTACTTCGGTGTCCAGATGACCTACATGAACGGAGCGTCTACTTGTTACAGCGGCAACCCCAACTTCACGCCAGTTATACAGAATACAGCTCGAGGATTCAGCGTGGATTGTACGTTCAGTATACTTGCACTGTACTCTGGAATATACTGTCCCAATGCCCCAGTCACCAACATTCCTGATGGTGTTCTTACTATTTCCTACAAGAACTGGTACAACAACCAGCCTACGCCAATTGCTTTCCAGGCAACCTTCGGCCCTTCCCCTACCCCCAGGCAGTGGTCGCAACTGCTGAAGCCGTGGCCACCTCCACCACAACTCAGACATCAATTCTTCCGCTAGGCGTCCCTTCCACTGCCACTGTGTACGCCGCTAGCACGACTCAGACGTACAGAAATACAATCATCATTACCCAGACTCAGATCACGACCAATACCAACTACGTCAGCTCTTGCACCGCGCCTCTGGTTGTTTCGATCCCCAGTAGTCCAACATTGTCCAGCTCGTTCCCAATCCCCAGTGGACTGTCTAACGGCTGCCCAGCAGACGATGGCAAGTACGTCTATACCCCAGGGGCACCTTCCAGATCACTTGTGGCTACGACCGCGTTGGCCTGACTACGCTTTCGTTTAGTCCAGATAACGGTCTTCTGGGTTGCATCAACCTATGCGGAAACACTCAAGGTTGTGTTTTCTCGACTTACTACAGCCTTGCAGACACCTGTTTCCTCAAATTTGGCATGGGCATTAACACCTATGACATCATCGCTTGGGGTGCTATTTTGATTGCTGGGCCATCATCGTCGACCAAGGTATCATCGCAAGTTGCTACCTCCTCACCAGGGGCCTCGTCCACCTCCGCTGTAGTTCCAGCGCCCTCGCTATCATCGAGTTCTGGCACCTCCTCGTTACCACCAGCTGCCTCTTCTTCTCCTTCAATCTCGGCATCTTCTGCTCTGTCGTCAAACTCTGCATCTGTACCGTCTCCGTCTGCATCTAGTCTGCAATGCCCTGGAGCTGATGGCCAGACTTACACTGTAGGCGGCAAGATCTTCCAGATTGCATGCAACTATGATCGTGGTGGTACCAGTGTGACCCTGTTACAATCTGGAAATAGTCTTACTGGATGTATTTCTCTTTGTGCCAGTACTCCAGGCTGCCTCTGGTCTACGTATTACGCTGCGCAAAACACATGCTACCTCAAGTTTGGTCAGGGTGTTCCTAACTACAACACTGCTGCATCCGGAGCCATTTGGCTGAACCCTCCGTCGTTGAGCTCGGTCGTCTCAATTCCCATCGTTTCGTCGACTCCAGTGCAAATACCATCTGCTTCTTCGAGCCCACCGCCGTCTAATTCAATTGCACCGCCAAAATCCAGCAGTTCTTTAGCATCATCAATATCGATCGCTGGTCCATCTTCTTCCAACGTTGTCGCTTCCTCGAGCACTGCCGCTTCGAACTCTGCTTCTTCAAGCTCCAGTATCAATTCTGCATCATTTCCAACTGCTACATCCACCAGAATTTCATGCCCAGATGACAACGGCATGACTATAAGAACAGCATCAGGCGCGTTTGTGGTAGAGTGCTATATCGACCGAGCAGGCAGTGACCTGAGCACGCAGTACCCTGATGGCGGCTTGAACGGATGTGTGCAGCTTTGTGCCAACACTCCTACTTGCGTTGATGTCTCATATGTCCCCAATGGACCTTGCTACATGAAGAAAGCTCTTGGTATTCCTGCCCATAACGTGGGTGTTTGGGGTGCTAGGTTAGCAGCTATTACTGTTCCGTCGAGTGCTGCCTCTTCTCCCGCAGCGACTTCGACCGGCTCTGTCAACGCCCCTACTTGCCCTGGCTCTGATGGAAGGGTTTACCATAACAACGGATATATCTTTCTCATTGAGTGCTATACCGAATACGTCGGCGGTGATCTTGCAAAGGGGTCCCCGCAATACTTTAACAGCTTCGGAGAATGCGTCAACGCATGTACAACCAACACAGCTTGCAATACAGTAGCGTTCATCAGTGGCATCTGCTACCTTAAGTCTACTGTCAATCCTGGAAGTTCCAACCAGAACGCCTGGGCTGCTATACAGATCGGAACCTACGATAGAACCACTTCACAAATTACCACTACACCGACTGCACGTCCTTCTTTGTCTGCTGCACCGCCATCATTTACGGGCGCTGCTGGAACTAATATTGCTTGCCCTGGAGACGATGGCAGGGTGTTTACGACTTCCGCAGGCTTGTTCGTCATTGAGTGCTATATTGACCGCAGCAACCACGACCTTGGCCCCGCAAGTTCCAATCCAACCAGCTATGGCAGCTGCATGAACGCTTGCGCTGCTACTGCTGGTTGCCAGGCTGTTGCTTACGTTCCGAACGGCCTTTGCTACCTGAAGAACGGTATTGGGACTGCCAATACCAACAATGGTATATGGGGAGCTCGACTTAGCAATGCAGCAAGCTCTTCTGCCACTGTTGTTGCCTCTTCTTCTTCCTCCGTCGGTATTATAGCCACAACCACTTCTACAGGTCCACTCGCAACGTCTTCTGTTGTGTGTCCCGGAAGTAACGGTCAGACGATTATAACAACTGCGGGCAGTTTCTTTGTCGAATGTGGCATCGACCGCAATGGCAACGACATGGCGAACTCGCCCGTGTACCCTGGCTCGTATGAAGCCTGTATCGCTGTTTGTGCTGGGCGTACTGGTTGCATAGGTTTTGCTTACATTCCCTATGGCCCCTGCTATCTGAAGAGCAGCGTTGGCACAGCCAACGGGAATGCTAATATCATTGGCGGAAGGCTTATCAGCAATCCCGCATCTTCGTCCGTTGTGGCTTCATTGGCTCCAGCTTCATCGTCAGTTGCCATCTCTGGGGTTAGTTCTCCAGTGCAGACCGTCACCGTTACGACTACTATTGGCGGTACAGGATATCAGTGTACTTGCACGCCAACAATGAGGCTAGGATCCGCTGCTTCAGGTGCGGTACTGGGCTGCCCATCTTCCCAAGGTTCGACATTCACCAGCAATTGCGGGGCTACGTACGCTATTGAGTGTTACTCTGACCGCTATGGCGATGACAGTATGTATCAATCTTTCATGTTCACGTTCATCTACTAACTCTTTTCCAGTCCCCGGAGGTACATCATACACCAACACTCTCAACGAGTGCATCGCAGACTGTGACAACACGAATGGCTGTGTTGATGTATCATACATCCCTGGATCCCCCGGCCCTTGCTACAAGAAAAGAAACATCGCCCAAATCCGTCAGAATGACAACATCTATGGTGCTCGCCAACTTACACAGTGCATAGAACCCACCAAGCTCAAGCTTCACCGTAAGCGCATTGTCCGCACACCAACAGAATCCAAGAAGAAGATTCAGAAGCGCGGAGTCTACGGTCCTGATTTTACTTATACTCAGGAGTCACCACAACGACCCAGACAACGACCTCCACTGCTGTTCTCACGACGACCGTGTAGGTACCCCTCATCAAACTTCAATGAGTATGTACTAATGACACGCTAGTACTCTAACTCCTGCCAACGTTGGCACCGTCACTCTGACTATATACACAATTGGTTCTACAACCGCTACCGTCACTAACGGTCTTACGGTCACGCAGACTCAGCAGACTACAGTAACCACATGTCCTGCGATTCAGAAACGTGTAGTTCTATAAGCGAAGGCGCCAACCTCGCTACGACACTAATGAATAGAAAGGTATAAAGTGCAGTACCAAGTCAATCCTTAATGTACTTAATATCTGTACACCACGATTAGCGTTACCGTGGTGTCTACCCATCAATACAATTCGCTTTATGCATCATGCCTTTAAACACTTTCTCTTTGAGAGCCACGGTCAAAAGTGCGATCACAATATTGCGGATAAGATTAATAATTCAATACAGTTAGATCGATTCTGTTAGCGCCACCCCTATCGCTCATTGGAGGCCTTGTCGCCACTCACTACTCACTGAACCCTTTACAAGAGGTCATGATGCAGCACGTTTGTGCAATACGAGAAGAGGCTAGATTCTCACTTTCATCGCTGTCTTTCTGTATCGCCTGACCCTGCGGTCCATAATGCCAGCTCTCGTCTTGCGGCCCCGAACTGAGGCAGCTAGAAAGAGGCGCACTCACGCAAAGTCGCGCAAAGGATGTGGTAATTGCAAGCTAAGACGCGTCAAAGTGAGCAAGATAACGTGGAATGTCTTCTTTCTGATAAGCTGATTAGACCAACAAGTGCGATGAAGCTCATCCTTTTTGCAGAAGCTGCAAACTCTATGGTGTGTTGTGCGACTACTCTGGTTTACAGAGCTCTTTGGACCTCGATACCCCAGGCTCTTTTCAAGTGCAATTTGCCATGAAAAGCTCTGATGTGGTGAATATCGATGATTCGAACGAGAGAAACGCTCTCAGCGTATGGATACCCCCACTCGGTTCTGTCTCTATTCACTCTAGCCTTGCTACTATTGTCGATAACTCGCTGAATTCCAACATTTGGAGTCTTGGTTGGCCGGCTAGCTCTGGACGCTTCTCCACAGACCAGCTCAAAATCGTCTCAAGGTTCAGAAACAGGACTTCAGCAACCATCGGCAACCCACAAATGGCTGCAGTATATCGGGATCTTGTCTGTCAGCTTGCATGTAAGGTAATAGCTTGATCTTACCCTCCTGATCTAGTCTTTGTAGCCTAGTCTGGCTGACCCTACATCAGTATGCATTTCTCATGCACATGCTGCTCAGTATCACTCTAATGCACGATGCCCATCTTGCTGGTCCTTCTACAACTGCCTCAGAAAGCAGCCAAGATGCTCTCAAGCACTGGAACATGGCTTCAAAGCTTTTCAACGAGATCCTTTCTCGACCGATTCTGCCTTCTCATCAAGACGCCATTTGGGCAACTGGAGTCTTCTTGGGTGCTGCATCATTCTGGTCCATCGGCTCCACTAACCCTTACGATGTATGGCCACTAAAACCGGCAGAGCCAGATGATCTATCATGGCTAAAAGTCGGTGAAGGCAAGAAGCACCTCTGGCGTCTCGCGCAACCGGAAAGACCGGACAGTATCTTCTATAATCTTGTCAAAGACCACAGCTGCCTCAGTGTACCAGAGTGGATGGCTATTGACTCTGGACTGCAGATCTCTGATCGCATCATGAAGGTTTTCGGCTTCACGGCTTCTTCTGATGAACGCAACAACGTCTACTACCGGCCAATACTTACGCTTTCAAAGTGCCCGAATATCAAGCTCACCCACCAAAATGCGCTGAAGTTTTTGTATATGATGGCGGTCATCACGCCAGACTTTCTTGCACTGCTGGAAGTAAAAGATGTGAGAGCCGTTTTTATCATGGGATGGTGGTACATCCTGCTGGCTACTGGGGACCTGTGGTGGATGAGTCGAAGAGTTAGGATCGAAGGACATGCAATTCGCATCTGGCTGAGCAGGCAGCAGGGCGGAGAAGAGCTCGTGCATCTGCTGGATGAGATTGAGAAGCATTCTGGCTTAGACGAACATCCAGCGGCATGGTTCTTTGAAGTGAACCCCCATCACGGGAGGACGACATTGCATTGACACAGAAGAGGCTTCACTGCGAATGGATCACAACTATGCAGTCTCGGCAGTTCTTGTCTTCACTTATATTAGCTTCTTATGGGAAGCTGGTAGTCCTGTCTAAGGAATAGACCTTCTCTCGTAGTACGGGCACAAACAACACGGATCTAAGGCCCTGTGGAAAAGTCAAAGTCACAGTTAGGAGACGAGCAGACTTCATTGTACTTAGTTATGCGCCGAAAGCAGCCAATGACGACGTGGGAAGCCATTTGTAGGCCTTCCCTGTCTGTTCTTAAAACTCCATCGCAAAAAGATAAGATATATCTGGTTGAGTTCAGAGCTGCACTTGCGATCAGGCATTCAATGCGATTTAAGCGGCAGAAAAGTCTGGCCTCATTCACGTGACCTGCAACTACGACTAGCGACCTCAACGTCGCAAGTCCAGCGTCCTATGCACCACACTTCAAAATCGCGCAAATTTTCTTCATGTGGTCATGATATCGTGATATTGTTTCTCAAACATTACCTTCGAGATCCATCGTACTCCACCCCGAGCCGTTCCCTACATCTCAACGCCAACCGTGTGCACAACGCAAGGCCAACACCATCACCCACCCGGTACAGAGAGAAGAAAAATCGTTGCCGTAATCGTTGCAACGTTCCAGAAAAAGAGCAAAAGTGTAACGCCAGCCCCCAGTTCGCGCATTTCCAGCTGCGAAGGTATCCTTGGGGAATGCTTTATGCAACGCAGAACTCCTGAAATCCAGGTCAGAATGGACATCTCAGTCCGAACGACATCTGGCTGTGAAACTCATAAACAGAAACAACTCTGGAAGGTAGTCGTGGAAGCAACAAGATGATGAAGTTTTTGCCCCAAGGGCCAGAAACGCGGGCAAAAGAAAAGTACAAAAGAAATACTAGCTGCATAGTGCTGGTCGAGGTGTACTATGCGGCAAGATTTCGGTGCCTTGTTGCAGATTCGTGTACCCAAGGAAGAGTGCTAGAAGGCGGAATGAGGCGAAAGATGCTCTCGATAGAAGACAAATGAAGCAGCTTAGCTCATGTCCATCATGTCAGCGTCAGCATCGTCGAGTGCGTATGTGGCCAGTACATCCTCGCCTGGCCCAAAGTTGCCCTCGTACACGGTGGCGCCTGCTCGCCTCCTGTAGTCGACCCATTGGCAACCAAAGCAATGCAGGACTTGCTCAGCTGTTGGTCGTTCCTCTGGTACAGGATGCAACATCGCCTTGACGACCTGGTCCATGGTGTTGGGATCGGTGTAGTCAATCATGAACTTTGGAGCACGGGCAAGATCCTCTTCTGGGCTCGAGGCTGCCCGTACCTGGACCGTGGACTGGGGCTCGATGTCGGTGTCCGACATGAGGAATGCGTCCAGAGGAGTGTTGTTCTCAGGAATCGGATCGCCGTTACCATCGCGGCTCAGGGTACCGCTGTCGGCACTCCAAGTCAAGCTCGGCAGTACGTGCTCAAATTCGCCTGATCTGAGCTTCGTCCAGTAGGTGCCGTTTTCGGGGATAACACAGTTGCCGGCGATCTCAGTCAGCATCATGCCGAGCGCAAAGACATCGGCAGGCTTGTCAAAGCGACCGCAAAGAGCTTCTGGTGCAAGGTAGTGCCGATCACCCTCGCCATCGATGCCTTTGGGCGCAGGCCAGGAGCTAGCCAGACCGAAATCAGCGATCTTCAGTGAACCTCCAAAATCGATGAGGATGTTGGCGGGTTTCAGGTCGAGATGGATATAACCTGAGTTATGGATAAATGTGAGTCCCTTCGAATAGTTAGCAGGGTTGGCAAGAGGCCTTGTAGTCGGCTTACCAGTGACAGTTCCAATAATATCTTCCAAATGCGGAAGTCGTCGAGACGGCTACTGTATCCAACCGTGTCAAGGAAGCGGCGCAAGTTACCACCTTCGCAGTATTCGCTTTGGATGTACAAGTGCGAATTAGCCTCCCAGTGGTCGTTGATGTTCAAAACGTGATCGTTGCCACGAAGAGCATAGAGTACATCGACCTCACGCATTTTGCGGTTGCGGTCACCCTGACCCGTATACGGCTTCTTCGACTTCTTAACGACCCATACTTGACTCCCAGCTGGAGTGTCCTGTGTTGAGCCCTGCACAGGCTGACTAACGCGGTAGACCTTGGAAAACTCGCCTTCGCCACCATCAAGCTCCTTGACCTCACGGAAGCGTGAGCTGATGGCCTCATCCACGTCATTCTTGGTCAGACCGATGGGGATAGCACCCTTATCCTCAGCGAAGAAGACAGAGTGATCACGTGGCGTAGTTGGTGTGGCGGGAGGAAAGGTGCTCACGCTGCTGTTGAAGTTCATCGAACCGCGCCTGTTACCGGCGATCGACAATCGATTTGTCTCGGTTGGCTGGAATGACGAGTCCAATGGAGAGCCCGGTGATGATGACCCGAATGATATGATGGACGCTAAGAGCTGGTTAGCATCGACCTCACAGCTGGAAAGAAGAACAATTGTACGAAGTATCTGTCGCGAAAGCGGTGATGGACGACCCAATCTTTTGGTATGCCGCAGGAACCGAGTTCGAGCAAGAGAGGCTTGTACAGGAGAAGGATCGCAATTCTCCGAGTCGAGCTGCCCACCAAGCGGTGGTGGTGAGCTGCTCTTGTCGCGTGAAGCTGCGGTGGTTGCGTGTGAACTAGACTTACAATTGAAATCGCTGACAATCTCTGGTGCCGCAAATGTATCGTTGCCAATAGTAGGGCGGGAGCGGAAGGTTTTGCGCCTCAGGCTGCTCTCCTTGGAACGGCGACTGGATGCACCGTGTCCCTTCGTAGGAGTCGGTGGCATATCGTCAATGCTCGCGTCTGTGTCAACCATGGTACGGTTTGCAGTCGGCGACTGGCTATCAGGAAGGTCGTCATCACCGTCCACGCTGTCCAGGCTCCCCCGGCGCTGAAGGGATCCGCCCATGTTGCCAAAGACGCTAGTTCCCTTACCAAAGGACCCTGTAGAGAACTTGGACACATGCGCGCTGAATGGTGTGCTTGTTGTACCAAACTGAGGTTGTGGCCTATGGAAGTCACCAAACAGACTTCCACCTCGCTTCACGAGAGGCGTGTCAATCACATCGGTCCGGTCTGCCTGAGCAGGAGGATACGACTGCCGCTTAGATGGGGTGTCAGGCATGACATATACATTGGCGGGCTCGTCTGCATTGCGATTCTTCTTGGACATGAGACCGGTGGAGAATGCAACTGGGGCCTGCTGCACCGACTTGAATGGGGTGTCAAACGAGTCATGCTCTCCTTCCGGTGCGTGTGGGCGCGGTACGCCGATTGGCAGAGAGCGTGAAAATTGATGACTCTGGTTTGGCCGACTGGGTGGAGCTGCAAAGTGGGGTGCCCGCGGCGGTGCCATGGGAGTAAACCCACCGACACTTGACGTAGTCGAAGATGGTGTGTGCGCGTGCGATAATGGGTGCGGTTGCAATGCGCCGGCAGTGCTGCGAATGAAAGGTGTAGGCAGACCCATGCGCCCAGCATCGAATGTGGATTTGCGGAAAGGCGTCTGGGTGGGCGTGGTATTTTGACCAAGAGAGCTGTCGAGTGACATGCGGTTTCTCGATTTGGATGCTGCGAGGCCAGGCATGGCAAACTCGCCGTCGAAAGCTGGCTTGGGTCGTGGTGAATTCGCGTTTCGCTGCATGACAGTTGATTTTCGGAGAGATGTCGCTCTGCGCATAGGCGATTGTGACAGGTTCACGGGCGTGGAGAAGTCGAATTCGGTTCCCGTCTCCTCGTCCTCCATAGGTGATTGCACAGCATGTATACTGTTGCGGTCAAATATACTCTCAAAATCGGTTCCCAGGTTAGAGACGCTGTGCAGGCTCCTCCGCTTTGCAACGGGACTGAAGCCAGTCGGGGTCCCGCTCGGGTTCATAACTCCATCATTGCGCTTGAGAGGACTTGATTTGACAGGTGCGCCAGGAGAGAGATCCGGACGTCGCTGGGCAAACTCAAATTTGATGGGCTTGTCGTTCAAGCCGAACTTCCTGCAGTCCGTGTCCATGCTCTCGAAGGATTCCGAGCTGGAAGGACGCGCGGGTGTATCGTTTTCCTGGCCAAAGGTTGGGCGCATGTAGAAGGGAGTGGTTGAGTTTGCGCCTGTGGGCGAGTCGCCCAGGGCGCGACGAGGGCTTTTGAGTTCTGCCGTGTGCGCGGCGAGGCCTTGAAGTTTGCGGTGGATCGTCGCAGAGTGAACTTTTTCTTGGCGGGCACGACCTGTGCCAGAGGGGAGTCAGGGAATGTCTTGATGGGACTCGTTGGCTTGTGAGCCTTGGGGCTGAAGGCGCGCGCGAGGGCTAGTGGTGAGATGGGCGAGCGTGGCGAGTCGGACTTGTGCAGCTGGAAGCGCGAGGGTTTCGAGGGCGAGCGCGAGAGAGAGCGGCGCAGCTGCTGCAGGTGAGCGAAGTGGGTGCCGTCCAGACGATAGGTAGGTGAAGGTAGGTCCAGGTGCATGGTGCCGCCTTCGCGGTGCGGCGAGTACGAGGCGAAGGCCATGGGTGGCGGCGGGGTGCAGGGGGCGATGCAAGTACGAGATGAGAGGGAGGGTGAAGGCGTGGCTGGCGGTGGGATGGGTGCGGTGGGCGAAGAGGCTGTGGTGGGCGGGCGGCGTGGGTGGTCGTCGCGTGGTGTTGACGGAGGCGCTGGAGGTAGTGTGCAGGGCGACAGGATGGACGAGGGCAGGACGCAATCGATAGCGATGGCTATGGCCAGGACGCTTGTAGTTTGGTGCACGACGAGCGCTGGAGGAAGAATGCAGTGCGAGGAATGGGCGCGACAGCAGCGCAGGCGGGGTCGCGTCTACACGTCGCAAGCAGGAGTGCGCCCTCAGCGAACAACGACTGAGTGCAGATGGCCGAACTCCATGCAAGGCCTGTTGAGACGGCGCCGAGGACGAGAGGAGCCGCGCGATGCTGGCAGAGGTGATGGCTGGCAGGCGGACGTGTCGAGGGGCGATTCGACGGGGCGGTGATTCGATGGTGACGCGGAGCCGGAATGCGCTGTTGTTTTGATGTTGCGACCGGCGGCAGGCGCGACCCAAGCGGAGGCAGGCACGACCCAAGCGGAGGCAGGCGCGAGGGGAGGGCGATGCGGCACCGCACGCAGCAATTGAACCGGAGCGTGAACAAAGGCGACGGCGATGGCGATGGCGATGGCGATGGCGATGCAGAGTGCGCTCTTGCTATTGCGATCGGAATCGACGGACGGGGATGGTATATGGGAAAAGGCGCGCACGCGTATGAGGCGGGAGCAGGCTAGAGCAGAGCAGATGGCGGTGGCAGGGGAGTGGGCCGTGCACGCTGTCTTTTCCGAGGCTTCACCCTGCAGGTGCAGCCCGCCGTTGCGACTCGCGCTTGTTTTGCAGCCCTGTGGGCCAATCGAGTGCACCAAGCCAGGCACTCGATGAAGCAGCGCGCCTGTCGAGCGGAGCGCCAGTCGATGCAGCTGTGCGAAAAAAAAACCCAAAAATCAAAAAATAAAACTAAAAACACACAAACTACCTTCTGCGGCCCCGTGCATGTGCTGCCGTTCGCTGCCTGTTCGCCGCCTGTTCGCTGCCTGTTCGCTGGACGCTGGGGTACTTGCGCCGCCCCACCCTCATTGTTTTTCTTGTTGTTGTTGTTGTTGTTGTTGTGGGCGTGGAGTAAACAAGGCACCCCACCCGCCACACCAGTTGACCATGTTTGGATCAGCCATCATCCATCACAACATGGGTCAGCCGACGCTTGCACCACGACAAGCCTGCCATGGCTGGCATGACTGTGCACGTCGTTGGCCAGTCGCAGCAGCGCCGCGATGCCCCCTTTCCCATGGCAAGCTCCGTCTGCAGCCCGCGCGAGGTCCAAATGAAGCAATCTCGTCCTCATTCATGCACACGCGAAAAGGGGCGACACGGCAGCGGCCCGCCCAAGCACAACAAACGAACGAACAGAGTGACCGACAGGCGACAGGCGAATGGCGACAGCACCACGAGTCCACGACAGCCTTAGTTCTCCACACTATGATGGACGCTGCACCACCTGTCGGGCCTTTCGGTGGCCTTTCCCATGCACCCTGTGGGTTGGCTGCCATGCTCCACGCTGCTGTTCCTGTCAGTCTTTCGTCTTGGTGCAGTAGCTACCCGCCTTCGTCGTAGATGGTCAGCTACTGCTAGACGCTGGATCCGTGTGACATGAAGACCTCCACAGCCGCCGCCATGGAATACAAAATAGCATATACTGTGTTCATGATGCTGCATCAGGGCGACTCGCCGTCCTGCAATGCTTCTCGTGCTGAGCGGTTACCCATACTGCCGCAATGCGCCATTCCGTTCAAGCAACTTGCCATGTCCGAGCTGAGCATTCCATTCTCTAAACACTATCCATCGGTACCACAAGCTGCCCCTGTCGGAACGCGAGGCCCTATCGATCATTCGTTGCTGTTTTGCTGTTGTGGTATGACGCGCTGTTTGTGTTTGCAAACACCAACAACCCTCCAACTTCACAAGACGCAGCGCATCCCTGTGTCCGTCGCCCAAACTCTATAGACGACGACATAAAGCTCACTTTAACCAGAGTCGCTCACTTGACGATCAGTTCAGTTCCTTTTAGAGTCCGGGCAAACACATGTCATGCAGCCTGCACTCTCACTCAGCCTTAACCGTTGTGTGTGCAGCTTCGGCTGGGATCGTCATGCAGCACGTTTCGATTTGGAGAACCAAGATTCAGTGCATCTAGCATCTAACACCTACCACGCGCAATGCGTTAGCTCTGGATTCAGTTCTGGTTCAGGCACAAACTGAGATCGGCACCGTGCTGCTGGCGTGGCTGCCGTGCCGGAAGCTGCGGTCCTGTTCGGCCACCGACCACCGGCATCGTGGCAGGCTCACATGTGTGTGTCGGTCAAGTCAATACTTACAAAGTACTTGCAAAACCCGGCGCCGGAGGGAAAGAACACGGAAGCGAATTGCGTGGTTTATAAGTCCCCCAGACAACAAAAGCCGTATGTGGCGGTGTATGATCTTCCCAAAGAGCGGTATCCTAGTGTCAAAGTTCGGTGGAGCCGAAAAAGTACAAGGCACCCTGTTCTGATTACCCACCATGCACGTCTGGTCGACCACTTGGCCGGGCAAGGAGTGCATGACCCTCCATACGTTCTTCAGAAGAGCTTGAATCTTCCAAAGATTGGGATGTGCAGCGGATGACGGCTGGCTCGTCATCGAGGCAGGAAAATCAGGGTCGTAGACCCTCGAAGCTGTGGCAATCCACATGTATTTGACAAGCCTATCCTGCACTTCCGAGACCTTTTCGAACCCTTGAATTGGCCAGCCCTAGCCTTCATATCATCACCAAGATAGCGAACCAAGACTACACGTAACGCGCGAAGACAGCTCTGTTGCCCAAGATTAGCTCAATGCCTCAAGGACCTCCAACATAAGTATCCACACCATCCCCATAGTGATGTATTGTACTTGATCGTCGATCCATACAGTTTCTATCCATCGTACTCACGGTACCCACGTCAAGCTACACATGGTCCAAGTGGGGTGAACAGCATGGACAGTTCCGTGACAGGTGCTCAAAAATGTCGGCGCGCGCACTTCGTGAGTCTTTCGCGTAATGAAACGTACTTGGGCCTCCTCTCACGCGCGAACAACACGCGTGGGCTTGTGAAGTGGCTGGCGACCAAATTATAGAACCGACTCGCACCGGTTGCTAAGAGGCTTCCTACATGTCTATACTGTCTAAACTTCTTCACATAATGGCTGGGATGACGTATAACGGCTATTTGTGTTCTAATGAGGCGGACAAGGTGGTACTTTTCACACATGATTCTGTGGCCAGACAATTCCATTGGTCCTGGACGCCGTATTCCCGTACATCCGAGATTTCGTGCCATGGTGTCTCTTGCTCTTGAAGTCGAAGTGCATGACTTTAATATTGGGTCTATCTACACTCGGAGCTTTGTTAGCCGTGGTACCACATCTCATCGAGGTGTATCGTTGTTAATATATTGCCTCTAGATTGCCTGCACAAGATAAAGTAGGGGCTGTCTGGCTTATGCCGTCCGAGGCTTCTTTCCGGCCATCTTCAGCATTGCATCGCGGTCCTGGATACCCGCAAGCTGGCCTTCCTTCACACGCTTGATGGTGAGCGCAGCAATCAAGGCAGCACCAACACCGGACCCGTCTTCGGCGGGTAGGATCTCGACAGGGTCGTTCTTGCCCTTGCCGTACTTGGCAGGCCAGTCAAGGATCTCTTTGAGTGCTTGCGCATTACGGATCTTGAAGTGGGGGTACTTGGTGAAGACGGATCCGTCAGCACCAACGTGAGTTTTGTCCCAATTCTTGTGCTTGCAGATGGCTGCAACACCACAGGCGGTCAGACGAGCAGCACGGGTACCAATAAGCTCAGCCAGACGACGGATGAGCTCGAGCTCGGGCTTTGTACATGTGATGCCGAGCTTGTTCTGGAAGAGGTCACCAGTTTCGAGCAAGTTTTCGAAGGGGTCTTCCTCGATGGCAGAGAGGAATCCTGCATCCAGCGAGTACGGCCTGTCCAACTTGCTGGCATCCTGACCCTCGAATATAGTGCACTCGTGGCCCTTGTGCAAGTCCACCAGGACCAGGCGGAAGATCTCACCCAGGTAGAGCCCAGCGACCATCTTCTCGAAAGACTGCTGACCAGGACGAGGCGACTCCTTATCGATGATGACGTCGTATTGTGTACGGGGTAGGACCTGGTGTTCGTTGTCGAATGCGCCCCATTCGCAGTTGATGGCCATAGGTAGCTTGGGGTCGAGGTTGAGGTCAGCAATCTTAGGGATGGCACCGCACTCCTCCATGTATGCGGCATTACAGCCAGTTCCGAAGATACACCCAATCTTGATCTGGGTGTCGGTGTATGCCGAGGCGATCATGGTGCCGGTGGTGTCATTGACCAAAGCGGCCAGCTTGATAGGCACTCCACGCTCAGCCAAGGCCTTATTGAAGGGTGGGACAACATCGTGACCCTCAACCCCATCAATGTCAAAACCCTTTGTCCACCTTTGGAGAACACCGTGGTCAATGTAATCCTGTGTCGCAGGGTAGGAGAAAGTGAAACCCAGAGGCAAGTCGTCAAGCTCCTCGTTCTCGTGATGATATTCGACGAATTGCTGCAGGCAGTCGGCGACATAGCCCCATAGTTCGTCGGCGGTTCCAGTCTTCAGCTCCTCGGGCATGCGGTACTTGGACTGAATGATCTCAAACTCGCCCTTCTCCTTAGTCAGGGTAACCTCACAGACTCGCAAGTTGGTCCCTCCCATATCGAGAGCGAGGTATCGGCCGGTCTCGTTGCCGTCGGGGAAGGCCATACACCATGTTGGGTTCATAGGCTGTGATGGTCAATGTTGCGTCACGCGAAATTTTCATGAAGACTACCTACAATCGACCCTCCTTCTTTTGTCAGTCCCTTCTCAAGCTCCTTGACGAAGTGATCCGTGATCTCTTTCAGCTTCTGAGTGGAAACAACGAATATCTCCTCGAGCTTCTCGATCTGCTCCTTCAGATCCCGGGGCATATCTGCCATAGAACCTTGTCTCCTGTTAACTCTGCGCATAATTCATTCCAGCTCGCTCGCGACTATGCGCAGGACCTGGGGGGAAATCGGTATGGTCGTACCCTTTCGGGAGGGAGCCTTCCTTGCACCTGTAACCATCGTGACGGTAGCTGTTCGTAGTGTGGGGTAGTTGCGAGGAACCTCAAAGCTATTGCAAAAGATGGATAGGAACGCTGTCTAGAGCTCCTCGGCGTAGATAAGGCGTCTTCCTAGAATATTGAACGGCAGTCAGTATGAATTTACCCGGTGTGACAAGTGTAAATGTCTGCACCGATTAGGACACGCAGGCTGCAGAAGTCATGTCGCAGCTCCCTTGTTACAGTAATTGCAGACTCGGCCACTGCCGGAGCTCGATGTTGCTTTGGACAGGAGGGGAACTTACAGATGCTGTCCAGAAAGGATCACACCAACGAAGAATGCTGGTTCGGCGGGTGGTTCGATGTGGAATAAACAAACGAAGCGAGTCCTTTCAGTCCAAAAGGTTCACAGATGGAAAAGCAATGCAACTGGAGCAATTGGTTGAGGAATCGATGTGAGGAGGGCTTGGAAGCCGCAAAACTAGTGTAGGTTGTGCCCCGCCCCGCCAATCCGCCGTCGTGACCAATGTACGTCATCCCGATAATCGCCCCCTCAGCGCGTTCGTGTTTGTTGACTTCACTTGAGATCACACTTCAACACAAACGACTGATTCAGGGCTGGCTGTGCCTGCTCGCTTCTGTTCTCAGACGTTGCCCACCCTCTCCAGGTTACTAGATATATATCTCGAACCTGCACGCCTGCTTCAAAGACAAATAACTGAGCTATCACACGGTTGTGCAGAACTGCAGGTACTATCATCTCATGCGTTCTAGGACCCCTGAATATCATACATAATGCATCAAGCTTATACCTACTGTCTGTAAGAGCTGCGATCACAATCAAGATTAAGTCCCTGTAGCAACAAAGGCCACACGAAGAGCTATGGATTAGTACAACTTTATGTCGCAACGCTGGCCCATCGAACACCCTGTTTGTTAAGAGTAAATGCTACGCTGACAAACCAATTGGCCATGCTGTCAAAATGTCTGCCAAGAGTCCACGATGGACGGTGTGGAGTCCTCTTCACTGCGTTTGTCATTGCCTAACGCCAAGCACAACATCACGCAAGCAACTCAAATTTACCTCGATATTGCTCTGCTTACACCGCCGATATCTCAATATCTCAGGATGAATAGTCAGGCGAGCTCACTTTCAGGTATTGGTAGGGCGCTACAGCAGCTCGACGATAAGCTTGAAGCCAAGTGCACCGTTGAAGCTGAACAAACGAGGCGTCTGTCACCGCGAGCTAGCCTTGACCAGCCGGTGTCCGAAGTGCACATATTTGCTCCTTTGGATCTTGGAGCTGATGACAAGTTCTTCGAGTGTAGGAATTGTGTCTTCACAAACGACTGACTTGCTCCAGGTGCAACTGAGAGTACCCCAGACACCTCCGTCAAAGGTATCAGAGTAACAAAATGCCGCAGTACCGTACCCACCTTCAACAACGACCTTCGCGACTTCTGTACAGGTCAGCCACCCAGGCGCTCATTTCTGGCCCCAGGTGGGCGGACGCCCCCTCGCTTTCGCATGTCACGACGCTCGACCCTGGCCGACAAGCCGGAGTTGGACAGCCTTCTTAAAGCTGTCATGGCCACGTACAAGGGTGAAGAGTTTCTCCCGATTGATATCAACACGTTGCACTGTCTAGCTCAGTGCTTGAACGGCTCGAAGCCTCTGGCGCACACCTGTCTCTTTACGAGACTCATGATAACTAGTGAGGCTAATAAGGTGCGTGCTGATCGCTTCGTAGCTGCCTTGGAACATATTTGTGTGTACTGCAAGCATCTGGCCATCATATCACCGCTCCATGCTATCGAGTTCGGCAATATCTTTGCCCGCGAGATCGACACCCTAGAGTTTGGCAGCGACTGGGAGAGGATCCTACAGTGCTTCCCCAACCTCGAGACTGTCATCTTCAAACACCCAAAAGACGAGCCTACGAACAACACACGAGATAAGTTCTATGCTCTGAACTATGCGCTTGCCAACAGCAGAACTCTCCAGAAGATTGAGAAGGTCCAGCTCGATGTTCCGCCTCGTGTCCTCTTCGACTATCACCACGACTATCACTACAGCCAATTTCATGACTACGGTCCCTCGTCTCACTCGTTCAGCGCTATGTCATCGCTGCTTACGGTGGTTGGCTCCGAAATGGTGTACGCAGATGGTGTTGAGGACTTTAGACAGCTGAATGATGATGCCGTCTTTGGCAATACTGACGCTGTAGATAAGGCCAGTGCATAGGCGAAACTTATTGAAATGCGAAGCAAGGTGGAGGCTTTGATTAGAGTGCATAAAGAAACCTCAAGGGTGACACTGGCGCACGCTAGAACATAGCCATTTAGGCCACATAAAGTGTTTTACACGAAAGCAGTCACGGCAGATACAGACATCCGCTAGTGCCTTTTGGGGATATCATTACGCCTTCGAGCATGTACGTCTGCCAGATATAGCATAGCATTACCCCAACGTTACTATAATTTGTTCAATCAGATACCACAACTATATGTCCGCTCAATGCTAAAATGCCACCAAACCACCCGAATATGTTCAGTACTTCGGATTAAACGGTAGCGTCTGCATCTGCTTGACGGCATCCGCCTCGATCCCGAATAGCTTATACAACCACTTGATAATGATGAAGAAGCTCATCGGCTCGCCCATGTGCTTGATTCCCGTGACGAACCTCGCCTCTTTGGGCGCACCATGTTGGAGAGCGAGATAATAGTCATCGATAGGGAAGATCTCATCCTCGGTTCCGTTGACCAGTAGCAATCTCGCGCACTCGGGCATGTCCAGCGTCCTGTCCTCCAACAGCGAGAATTTTCTCTTCGCCTCCTTCTTGAACGTTTCAACGTCATCTCCATACCCCCACTTGTACGCCAACGTGTTGGCCAGGTCAAGGGATACTCTAAGTGGTTCACATTGTCCAGCCACTCTTGATCAAACATATGATGGCACCCTCCCCCAGTGCGACCACACCAGCCAAGCGATCAGCATGCGTGTGCGCGACGCGGATGGCGTAGAATCCGCCCGTGCTGAACGCCCAGATGGCCGTCTTCTTGTTGTCGAGCAGCGGCTGCTCGTCGATCCAGTCAAATAGACTGCTGTACAGTCGGTCCGGGCTCTTTGCGTCAGACGCTGTGGCAGGACAGTCGCCAGTTCCTGGGATTTCTAATACAATTGTCGCAACACCTACCTGGCGCCAGCCTTCCATCCACACGGCGAGTTCAGTCCTGTAGCCGTCGAGTCCGGTGAAGATGATAACGGTCGGTACCGGCTTGTCTTTTGTGGCTGTGTCCGGAACCAGGTGGTAGACGGGGATGACTCCCCTTTCGTTGCCATTGCGATGTTTATGTGGAATCTCGACCTCGTGAACAGGGTGCTCGCGCATGCCCAGACCCTTGATACAGCACTCCTTCCCCAACTTCCATGCCTCCCTTTGCACATCACTCCTCGGTGCCGGAAACCTTGAAATACGGTACACGGCACTAGCTCTCAGATAGTACTCGGATGCCTTCTCTTTCTCACCAGCAGCTTCCGCCTCTTTTGCAATGCTCTTCAGGTGCTCTGCTTGGGGAAGTACACTTGGGCATACTCGTCCCAGTTGTACGGTTCTTTGAAGCTGCGCTTAATGAGTTCAGAGACGACGGGCTCAAAGTCTTTGGCTGTGCCGAACATAAAGGGGTAGACGCCCATCTCGGCGGGCTTCTTCCACTTTGTTTCCCACAGTTGCGCGTAGGATTCATGGTGTGCTGCGGGCTTCGAGAGGTTGTCTTGGATAAAGAATTTCCCACCTGGGGCCGCCATCTTAGGACGTAGTAATTTGGTGCTTTGGGTGTAGTGTATTGTGTGTGGGTGATGGAGCGTGGTGGAGAGCGAGAGAAGCCTTGGAGGAAGCTATGGAAACATTTCTTTGTTGACGTCGTCGGACCATTCTATATAACTCTCTATCCTGAATCAGTTAACACGTGGACCGGCCAATGTGCGGCGTACAGGTGCAGGCAATCCTAGGCGGGCTGTTCCGGGTGAGTCGTGGGGAGCCGAACGTCACGACTGCACGACACGACATGGATGCCAAGCGCTCGTGCCGTTTTGTTCCCGAGCGCCTAGCACTTCTACGACGCTTCAAAGCAACGAGGGTCGCATATTGGGGAAGTCGATGCCTTGTAGGGCTATGAATTATGGGTCGGTACGTTGTGCCTCGTTGAATGGTATCATGGTAGTGATCTACTGTAGCAATGATAAACTACTCCGCCTTACTAGCCGCAAGCTTCAATACGTCCTCAACACCCAGTCGCGCATTCTTTGGATCTTTGTTGATGCTTTGCCAAATCTCGCCATGCTTCGGTTCCGCCATCGCGGCCTTGCTCATCACTTCCTGCTTCTTCTCCTCCGTCCCATGCTGCTCAAGGAACTTGTAATACCAGACCCATCCGTCACCATAGTCCGGATCCAAGATCACCGCCTTTGTGAACCACGTGGCTGCTTTGTCAAGCCTCCTCTCGGACCAGAATATGCGAGCAACGACAACAAAGAGCTGTGGGTCCTTTTCGACTTTCTTGATGGCTTCGAGGGCGCGCGGTTTCCGCTGGGTTCTAGACTCGAGATGCATGATCTTCTCAGCCCAGAGAAGGCCAGAAGTAGGACATTCCTGAAGAGCGGTAGCCATGACTTTTTGGGCAGCGGGAATGTTACCCTGACGGCGTTCCAGGCGGACCGATTCGCAAAGTAGGTCAGCATTCTTGGGGTTCTGCTGACGTCCGCGGTCAAGTGTCGAACGAGCTTTGACGACAGCGCCTGTCTTCTCTTGTATTCTCGAGAGCAGGATGTAGAGTATGGGTGACTTTGGTGCAGCTCTTGTGCCAATACTGAGCACATCTTGTGCCTCCTTGAGCTTCGACAGCTGCTCATAGATCTGCCCCTTGATGGCGTGCAATTTCCAACTGCCGGGCCAATTCTGCAGACCTTGGTTGCAGATGTCGATTGCAGTTTCGTAGTCGCCGAGCTGGCGCTCAAGAACCGCAGACTTCATAAATATGCGATCAGTGGCAGCCGAATCTCGTGCAACCTTCAAGAAACTGCGTGCCTGCTCGTAGTTGCCAGCGTCCGCCTCGAAGTCGACAGCTCTTGTGTAGAGATTCTCGTTACCCGGGAGTTGCTCGAACGACCGCCCTAAAACCTGGCGAGCGCCCTCGATATCTCCGGCCTGCCACTTCTCTCGTGCATACAGCAGCCATAAGGATTCTGAGTTCGGACAGGCGTTGACGGCTCGCTCGAGGACACTGAGAAGGGAGTCGGTAGTGCCGTGATGCTTCTCAAGGTCGGCAGACGCATGCCAGACTGTAGTTGAGTATGGGAACACTGATACACAATGCCCAAGGATAGCTCGGGCCGTTTCGTAATGACCTCTGTTGGAAATGCTCTTTGCATCTTCGAGCCAGGTATCGCGTCGTTCATCGTCTTCGTCCAGACCCCAACCGATGGTTGCTTTTACGATAGAGCCTGCAGTCACTTTGTCGCCCTCTTCTTCACAAATCTCGGCCTGTGCCAGCCATTCTTCGCGCTTGATCATAGCGTTCTCCTTGATCAAAGCCTTGACCGCACGTTCCATGATCTTGTCGCAAATATCGACCTTCCCAAGCTCTTCTTGCAGTCTGCAAGCGTGTACCCAAATCGCCCAACTGGTAGGGATGGCTTTGCGAGCTTTGTTCAAGACCTGCTGAGCGGCCTCTGCATCGCTCACGCGCGCATAGGAGATCCACAGCTCTTCCGAGAGCGGGACCGTTTCCGTAGCCTTTGCAAAGAGTAGTTTTACGTTCTCGATGTCTTCTGTGTCGTTGATCAAGGTCTTCCAAAGCTCGACGGACTGAGGATTGTGATCCAGCGCCTGTCGAGCGACCTTCTTTCTAGCTGCTGGCGTTTGCTCTAAGTCGATGGCTGCCTTCCACAGCACAATGGCCTTTGGGTTGAGTTTGATGCCGTTGGCGGCGATGATCTTCGCATTGTGCACATTCTCGCGATTCAGTCGAATGGCTTCCTCCCACACAACAATCGACTTGGGGCACATCTCGCAACCTTTCTGGATGACCTTCTTCGCGGTGTGAATCTTGCCTGCGACTTCTTCGAGACGTGCCAGCGCAACGTAGCCGGGGCCATTGTTGATGTTCGTCTTGACTGCTGATTCCAACAAGACTCGTGCACGGTTGATGTCTTCCACGGGAACTTCGCCGCCTTGCATTTCCTTCTTGTCCAAGGCAGTGATGTAGCCCTTGGGGTCGACTGAAGTTGCCGTCCCCGAGGTGGTCGTCGTCTGCGTGCCCGGATTGCTTGATGCCGCCGAATCTAGTCGCACCGTCAAAGCCGACAATTGTGCGGCACCGATGGAGGCAAAGTTGGTCATGGTGCCCGAGTCGGAGTCGCCTGTGGAAATGGACGTCTCTAGCTCCCCAGATTTGGACGCGGCCGACAGAACGCTGTCAGGTACGGCATAGGAGCGTGCATTTGCCATGCGGGCCTCTCGCGCGCGCTTCGCCTTGCCCGTCATGTCTCCGACCTCGGGTAGCGCAGCCCATTCTTCTTCGGATACAGCGCCGAGCGCACGCTTCAGGTCGGCAAACTGGAGTTGGATCTTGGGGTTGTTCTTCTCGTATTCGTCTCGTTCTTGTTGCTCGCGAGCTTCCCTAGGTCGGACATCGGTATCTGTTCGTGGCAAAAAGCACGATGAATACTTGGAGCAAAAGAGTAAAGGGCAGAGGGGAAAGAAGGCAGGGGTACTAACCGTCTCGCGCGCCGCCGTTTGTCCATTTTCTCGTCTACTTCCTGGTATATGCGGTCTGCCTCATCGTCGTCCTTGTCGTAGTTCATGCCGCTCGAGAACAGGCCTACCTCATTGTCGGGGTCCTGGAATCGGTCGGCCTCGTCGTCTTCTTCTTCTTTCTTCTCCGTGACACCGTACGCAGACGGAGCCGCTTGACCCAGAGAAGCCGCGCGCTTGGCCAGCATCTCCTTCATCTGCTCCTCCGAAGGACCCTCGCGCGCCGGACCCAGATCGCTCCTGGTCGTGAACCCGGTAGCACCACGCCCGAGACCAGCTACGTAGTTCTCGGGCGCGGGCATAGACAAGAAGTCGCGCCTGCTCATCGTGGCCGTGTTGGCCGTGTTGGCCGTGTTTTTACCCGCGTCGTCGTCGTCTTCGGTCGCGTGAGCTCGGCGAGGCCCAGCCGTGGCTGTTCGGCGTCAAGGCGCCCGTTCTGCTGGAAAAGCGGAGGCGGACCAAACGTTTGGCGTTTCCAGTGTCCTGAGCCTCGGGCAGCTCTGCCGTGGGTATGGGGGAGCAATTGGATAGGGCGTGGCGTGGCGATGGAGCTGCTAGGTATAAAGTGGCCATCAGAAAGCTAGGCGGTCACAGTCACGTGTTGCTTTCAATCGCCGCTAGCCAGAAGAACGACCTGGGGGCTCAAGAATGGTTTTGGTTGATTCTACACTAAGACGGCAAACTCTACAGCCTCCAGCGCGGCATACTATCCGAGGCTATCGTCCATATCTGTACATTCGTGCGGTACCATCCGAGGCTATCGTCCATGTCGGTACATTCGTGCGGTACTATCGTCGCCCTGTGCTAATTTATTTCATGCGCCCAATACTTCATCTACCAAGGCCTTGTGCACGTATCGTACATGCACCTATTCATCCTATTCCCAGATCCCAGACTTCGCCTCTACTCAATGCGCTGAACCGAGTGACATGGGCGCTTTGTCATTCGCCGATTTGGCTAAAGACAGTGCTGCCTTGGGAGACATTGGCGGTAGTGGGGGAACAGGGGATGGCGTCTTTGTTTGTATTGCCTCGGATTTCAGGCTTTTGGAGCTGAGCGTGTCAGTACAGGAAAGTGGGCGAGGTGCGCTTGGTCGTGATACCTTCGTGTTTTGCGGAGCATTCCGCTTATCCAATTCTTCATACTTTTGCTTGTCGAGGGCCGTGCGGGTTCTTGTGCATTGCTGGCGTCGTTGCTACTGCCCGTCCACACGCTGCTCCTCGAGCTTCTTGCTGGCGGGCTCAGGGTTTTGGTTTCGGCCTCGTCCTCGTCTGCGTCGTGTTGCAGCTCGTCGTCATCATCGTCCAGAGGCGGGGCCCATCGCTCTACATCGCCGTTGACGACGACGAACCAGCCGAGTTTGGCGCCTGGTGTGACCTTGTCTCTGAGCTCTGCAATGGGTGCTCGCTGCTCGTCTGACAGGCCACGAGCTCCTCGCAGCTCATCTTCGATGTCTATGCCTAGCTTGATGTCATGGACCTGGTCGCAGACGTATGCATAGGGTTGGTCCTTGACTGTGATGTCGTCTGGGTCGTACTGCTCGATGAAGCGCAGAGCTGGTAGGCGTGCCATGATGTCGGGCCATTGCTGCTTGAAGTTGTCGGTCAGGCAGGCCTGGGTGGCCGGGGCCATGACCCACTCTGGGGCGACATCGTCGAGGTTCTGGAGGATGGTGTGGATGCGCACTTGGGCACGCGGCCAGCGAAAGCCATGAACCAGCCAGGTGGGCATGGTACAGGCTTGAGAGGGGGCTGCGGGGGTGGTCTAGGGAAATGAATTGCTTTTTGGCCAGTCTTCAGCTTCCGAGTCGCACATGGTCAAAGGCGGGGCCTGGGCCAAGCGCACGGCGGCGCGGCAGGGGAGAGGTTCCGCGAGGAAGGTGGTTGGGAGCGGTTGGATGCTAGGTAGGCTAAAGGGTAGTGTAGGGGGCAGTGTAGGGGGTACTATAGGGGGTAGTGTATAGTGTATACTATGTTCATGTATACAGAGATGGACCGTCGCCGTCAGTCAGCAGGGCAGCGCGAGCACAGGCCCGGGCCAAGGGTGCAGACTGTGCGGGGCGAACAAGCGCTGTGCAGTGTGCACCATGACGATGGCGTGTGCATGTGCATGTGCATGTGCATGTGAATGTGAGTGGATCTCCCGCCCGTTGCAGCTCCACCGCCCAGCCATCGTCCGAAGCTTGATGCTCCTGCTCTGCCCTGACGCCTTGACTGCCCTGCAACGCTCTGACTACCCTGCCCGCATCATGCCCGCCCACCATCACCGCCGCTGAAACCTGCCCACGAGGCAACGAGCCACCATGCCACTGTAAGCCGTCCCTCTCTTGCCATGCACGCTCTTGCCATGCTCTGTCTCTGCTCTCTCTATGCTCTCTCTATGCTCTCTCTATGCTCTCTCTATGCTCTCTCTATGCCCTCTCCATGCTCTCTCGATGCCCTCTCCATGCTCTCTCCACGCTCTCTCCATGCTCTCTCCACGCTCTCTCCATGCTCTCTCCATGCTCTCTCCATATCTCTCCTGCCGCACGCGCACTCACACAGCTACAGACATCTCCTCGGCAAAAAGGTACCCCCAACCATGCACCTACAACACAGGCTCGCACTGACCCGGCCCAGTCGTGGAACGTCTACAACCCCGCCAACATCGCCCGCGTCAGAGCCGACGAAGATGCCGCAGCTGCCCGCGAAGCTGCCGCCGACCAGCGCATGCAGGACATCGACGCCGACCGACGCGCTGCCATCCTCCGCGGTCAGACACCCCCACCGCTCTCCAAAGAGCCCGTCGCCGACAGCCACCCAAGCCGCTCCAGAGAAGGCCCCCGCGACAGAAAGAGGAGAAAGCTCGCCGGCGAAGATGACACCGACATGGACATCCGCTTGGCTGCCTCCGTGACGAACCCCAACCACGGCGACCAAGTTGATGCAAAGCTGCTGAAGCTGCGCAAGCCCACAAGCGATGCGCCCTTGACCGATCACGCCGGCAACATCAACCTCTTCCCCATCGATATCAAAGACGCCATCAAGCGCGAGAAGAATGCCGACGCCGAAAAGGAGAAGCGCAGGAAGGAGCAGGCCTTCGAGGACCAATATACCATGCGCTTTTCGAACGCTGGTGGCAACAATGGCTTACATCAGCCATGGTACACGACTCGACAGCAGACTACCCATGACGTGCAACACGCTACGGTGGCGCCTGCATCTTCAGGCTTCGAGACTAAGAATGTCTGGGGAAACGAAGATCCTCGGCGCAAGGAACGGGAGCAAGCACGCATCTCTTCCAACGACCCCTTCGCATCCATGCAGAAAGCCCAGGCACAGTTGAAAAGGTCAAAAGAGGACAGGAAGAAATGGGCAGACGAACGCAACCGCGAGTTGAGAGAGCTCCGAGATGCTCAGGAGAAGGAGGAGAGGAGGAGCAAGCATCGCGCGAGGAGCACCCATCGCCGCAGCCCAAGTCGTAGCCCCGACATGCACCCCAGGCCTAGACACTCGCACCGCAAAGACCGATCACGCAGCCCAAGTAGAGATCAAGATCGACATCGACATCGTAGACACGCACACGGTCACTTCTCCTCCTCGCGGCATCACAGGAGTCGGAGTCCTAACAGTCGGAAACAGCGAGACGAGCCTATTAATACATGACCAATGCGTATTTCATAAACTCTGTACCTTCAGCAGTATTGTCACAGTCGAGTCGAGCTGTACGCTCATCCTCACACGCTTGCCTAACAAAGTACAAGGTGAGTTCCAGAAAAGCAATTACTATGCTGAAATACGTCATCGATCGAGTCAAGTCTCACAGTCATGCAAGTACAAGCGACATCAGTAACAACGATACCATACCTTGCTATTCTTACAATTCTTCGCTTTCCACCTTCATACGCCATCTATCCTCTCCTCTAACGCCGCCCAAGCTGCAACGCGTTGACATGTTGAATCGTTTCTGCGAGCCATCACTGGCGCGTAACCGAGGCGATCGATTGTCTCGTCATACCTTACATGCATGCCCCGCCGTGCCGTGGGGCACACGGCTCGAGATTTGCAAGCTCTAACAAGCTCCATGGTGGACGTCAGAAGTATCTACTCGGTACACAAGTCCTTCTTCTGAGCTTCGAACAGCACTGAACACCTTGACTTTGACACCTGCAAGCAGGCGCTCCTACCCGACATGACTTCTCATCCTATGCAGTAGTGCTGCGTCATCGGCGTCAAGCACCAAGGCACTACAAAAGGAGACACTGAAAGTATTGGCGACAGTACATACCTCTCCTTTCCGACATGGAGTGACCTGCTGAGTCATTGAAGAAGTCCGCGCATACATCACCTACCCCAAAAACCGCAGCACCCAGAACGTCATCCTCATCATGACCGACGTCCTTGGCTTTGAGTTCCTAAACATGCAGCTATACTGCCACCCCTCCCCTGCCGATTCTCTCAAACATTGACTCACACAACAAAGCATCGCAGACCAGTTTGCAGCAAATGGCTACTTTACCATCATCCCTGACATCTTCAATGGGAATACAGTTCCATTTGACCCAAGTCCTGACTTTGATTTTCCCACCTGGAAAGTCACCAAGATGCCTTGCGAACATATCGTCGACCCTATCTATGCCACCTTTATCAAGTACCTGCGCGGCGAGCTTGGCGTGAAGCGCTTGGGAGGGGTAGGGTACTGTTTTGGTGGTAAGTACGTGTGCAGGTGGCTCAAAGAGGGTGGGCTTGATGCTGGCTTCACTGCGCACCCGAGTTTTGTCCAAGTAGACGAGCTCAAGGGAATCAAAGGGCCGCTGAGCATCGCCGCGGCCGAGATGGATTCCATCTTTCCTGCGGAGAAGAGGCGAGAGACAGAAGACATACTCAAAGATATGAGTGTGCCTTATCAGATGACGCTTTACTCAGAAGTAGAGCATGGCTTTGGCGTCGAGGGCGATCTTTCTCATCAGCGCGCACGGTTCGCGAAAGAGCTGGCCTTTTTGCAGGCTGTGCTCTGGTTCAACGAGTATGTCAAGAAGGAGACTCATGATATACCAGTCCTAAAACCTGACCTTTGGATGTAGGTAGATGCAATGATACACACGACGACTACTGCTCGTTTATTTCTGACGAGCTTACTTCCACCCGGCGCTCCACGTCTGCTCACCCTTCCTGAACGGGACCACCTCGACGCTCATACCATCCTTCTTCACCGCATCCACAACCTTCTCTCCGCCTCTCTTCAGCACAATCCTCTCGTTCTTCTCATCCTTGACCTGGTAGAATTCCCTTCCATATCCACCAAAGAACCCCTCCAAAACCTCCTGGTTAACCTCCTCCTCCTTGACGACACCTCTCTCAATGCCCACCTGCAGTGCATCGAGCACGTATCCCAGCGCATATGGTTGCGTAAATACGCCCGCAGCAACCTTGTCTTCACCTCTCTTCTTCGTGCTCGCGTGCGGCGCGGAATCCGTGCCTAAGAAAAAGCGACCTTGGCTGCCCACTACAGCTTTCAACAGCGCATCGCGGTCCTCGGGTGTCTTAGCTACAGGCTTGCAGAAGCAGAACGGATCACCAGCCCAGTCGTCAATAACTAGACTCAAATGATGCGCCGTGATGGTACCGCTGACGCTGGGCCCGCAAGCGCGGACGGCGTTGAGGGCGGCGGCGGTACTGCAGTGCTCAAGGATGATGCGCAGGCGGGGGAATTTAGCGTGCAGAGATCGGAAAGTGGGGAGGAACGCAGGCTCCGCGTTGAGGATGGTGATGGAGGCCGAATCCCCCGTTTGGGAGACGTGAGTGTTTCCGGGCGTTGATGGGACTTCGCCGTGCAGGTTGAGGACCATGTTTTGCTTTTCCATCTCGGCAAACACGGGATAGAAAGGTTCATAGGAAAGAACGCCAGAGGAAGAATTCTTCGCCCCATATTAGAACTCTGTCGAGAGGGAGTGACTGAGTACTTACGGTTGTGACGCCAGCTGGGTAGGACTTGACACCGGTTATGCCTGCCGTCTTTGCCTTGCGGATCACCTCGGGTGTGATGTCCTCATGCAAGTAGAGAGACATGAGGTAGTCGACATTCGGCTCGATGGCTCGCAGCCGGTCACGGTACTCGAGGGCTGCTTGGACCGATGTGACGGGCGGGACAAGGTTGGGCTGAAGAACGAATCAATTCTTGTGCGGCTGACAAAAGAGCCTTTGCGCAATGGGAGAAGAGCCAGTGTTTGCGAATACCTGCGAAACAACTGGACTGGATCAAGTGACCTGGTGACAAAGAGCTAGCTTACCATGACATATACCTGGTTTACACCTCCCTGGCGGATAGTGGGGGTTACGAGCTGTGACATTTCACCGTCACGCAAGTGCACATGGGCGTCAAATGCCGCCGGCAGCTCAATCTCAGTCAGCTGTGTGAAACCCATGTCTTACAGACCGTCTGAGTAACGAATGATTGAAGATGTTGGGGTGGTCGATCGAATTTTGAGGTTGCTGTATACGAGCGGGATCGGGAAGCAGATAATGGTGGGGCTAACCAAGCTAGGTAATCGTCCAATACAGGCACTGCATGTTTGGGTTCAACCAAGATTTTTCTCTCTTGAACCATCTCAACCATCTCAGGTTTCTAACGACAGAGCTGTTTTTTTCCTACCATTTAAGAGACCTACATCAGCTTGACCACATTGGTAAAGGTTCCGACCTTCTTGTGCCATGCCTTGAGCGTGAACCCCTCTGGTGCCGATCTTCGGTTATGTGTCGGTTTTTGAGATGATGAAAGCAAAGCCTCTCAAGCGAAAGTTTTGGTCTCACTCTCGGTTTTCACCTATGACGGGGTCATAGTCCTTCTCATCTCTTCAGATCTTTGGTGGTTTGAAAGGACCGGGAGCCTTTTAGTACACCTAAGTGTTAGAAGTATCTTGCTGTTTCTCTTCGTGGCTCTCTCTCTGGCGTTTGGTAGAAGAGGATGACTGTGTTGATGGAATGAATGTAGATAGAACTGGTAGGGAGAATCTTCCGACGTTCGTTGGTGTCATTTGCTCCTCTACTCCAATAACTTGTGACAATGAGGTCAAACGTGGACCGGCCGGCGACGACTCAATATTATTGACTCCATCAAGCAACATCGATACATCGAACCTCTGCTTTGTTTCACGTGTCTTCGATGACACCGAGAAAGCTAATCTCGCCTCTTGCAGCATGTTCATGGTTGAAGGTTGATTTGCTTTTGCCAAGTGGTGTTCCAATCCTTCTTCAACATTTCGACTTGGTCAAAGCATCTCGCAGCACAAGGCCTAGAGAGAATGATACCTTCCGGTCCACTCCGTTGCCAATAATCCTCCATTGCTCGTTGAGCGTCCCTATGATTGGCTCGTAGTCTTGATACCCTTGCGCCCGTCGAACTTCCTGAATGCTCAGTGGGCGGTGCTGATACCAATGCACCGAAGCACCGTTTCGCGCATCTTGCATGTGGAGGTCCGTCGTGATCGTCGGTATGAGCCCATTTGCTTTGATGCGTTGGTAAGATTTTTTTTTCTCTTTCTTACGAATTTGAAGAAGTCGTGGTACCAACTCCAGTTGCATTGCTTCTACATAGCCGTAGCCTGGAGGTTGTCTCGGTATGCATTCCAACAACGCCCGAACCTTGCAATTTGTCGGCCGAGAGAGACGATGATCAGGAAAGAGAACACAAGTCTGTACATTTCCATTGCCGATGTCAGGGAGGTCGGATGTGAGCTCTGCAGCCGAGACGTACGGGAAAGGCGTAGGATAGTGTTCTCGATCGCCAAAACGCTCACCGTTGGGAAGTCTGCCTAGACTACGTGCCGCTGTGTCTTCATAAGATCGGCTGTGAGTGTGCGGAGGTTGTAGTATTGGCTGAAAGCCTGGTGCTGCAATCGTCAGGATGATCCTTGACCGCTGCTGGCAGCTACCGTAGGTCCAGCTATCCATGATGAACTGATTGACCTGATAACCCATAGATACCAAACAAGCCACTAGTTGTGATAGCACATTCTGATCTTCGAATCCCGTGCGTGTAGATGCCATATTAACGACATTTTCGAGAACGCCGTAGAGCGGGCGATACACGTCTACGGCCGTGCAGAACGTGGTGACATGTGAGGCATATGTAAGCGATTGATGGCTTAACATGTTTTGTTGCATAGCAGAGAAACCTTCTTATTTAGTGATGGTTGCCAAAATGCTGATGGGAATATGAGTCAATAACATACCTGGACACGGAGAACCTGCTGCAATTACGTCTACTTCACCAACGCGAGCCACATCATCGGAATGAATACCTGACAGTAATTTATGGAGATAGTCGTCGACAGATCCACAAAATAATCGCATATTTTGTGGATCGGGACAGTTAGCTCTTTGCGTATGAATCGCCGCAGGGTCATAGTCCACTGCAGTCTGGAACTCCACTGCACCTGCTTCCTCCAGACCTCGATCGAGACCACCGCCGCCACTGAACAAGCTGAGACCTCTCAGTTTCTTGCAAGGCAATGGTGCTTCCCGAGGTTCGTGAAGACCTTCTGGTAGTGCGTCCAAAAAAGCCAAGTGCTGACCGTCGTTTTCAGAGTGCAGTTCCATGCTGATGAACCAATGATCACCAGCGCCTCGTTGGTCATAGGGTGAAGGTACGCGATAGCTGGTTACATCATCCCGCAGGAAAAATCGTATGTGACATGCCCGCTTAACGCGCGTTATAGACAGTGTCTGGAGCTTGTCTGTAAGGACAAGTTCATTAGGCGCAATGTTGGTCCGCTTGGCCTTTCGTGCCAGTTCAGAACAGTCTCGTGCAAGCCGCAAGAGTACACGGACTTTTATTTCATCTGTATCATAGTTGAACTCGTGGATGAAGACAGGTTCAAGGCGTTGTTGACCATTGGTGGACCTCGTGATGTACGCCGTGTCACCAGCACGCCAGTCTACCAACTTCACTTTTGCCTTGCGGCAAGGACAGACTGTGTGGTCGCTATGGACAGTTACGAATGCGCTTTCCTGAGTGATATATGTTTGGCGGATGATAAGATCCTTTTTGGTGTTGAGAGATTTTGGGCTCCAGTCCACACTGTGTATTCGTATGACGTCCGTCGTGAGTACTTCGCGCTCGCCGCAGTTGCAGTTATCCGATAAGAAGACCTCGTTCAAAATAGGGTAGTTGGCAAGACACATGTTTGTGTCGGCAGGGCGGTAGAGCCACAGGACTAGAAGTCGCTGCGTGCCGTTGCGAAGAGATTCGATTCCTTGGACATAAGCAAGCCACTCAGAACCCGAATTTTGCCATTTGGCTTTATCAGCCTCGTCCGGGACGATTGAAACTACATCTCCTACCCTCGCGCTGGAGGTACTCGTAATGTTGGTAGCAGTGCGCCCAGACAAGGTCAGCGTCGTGTGGTCCACTGTGAAGCCTAACACTTGTTTCCTCAGTTGCTGCATCCTATTGACCGTTTTGGAAGGAGAAGCCGACTTAAGCTTACTAGCGAAGTACATATGTTTAAAACTTTGGAAAACAGGTGGTGTGGCGAGGGCATTCGTTACCACGTTCGATTGCCGCTCAATTGCCATTGTTCTGTTGCACATGCAGTGGCCCCATACTGAGTGGCTGATCAGATGTCGTGAAGTGGGTAGGTTAACTGCCTGATTATAAAAGAAATTCACATAGGCGTTGAAAGCAACTCGAAAGTCGCTGACGTCTCCAAACGCTGCAAGCCACTCTGTGAACTTTTTGTTGGACCCGAACCGTTGTCTAAGCCAACGGTAGAAATCAGTCTTGAAGCTCTCTAATCCCACTGAGGTTTTCTGTTCATCATCCATGTAGTCGATTACATGCTTTCCCAACGTAGCAATCCACTTGAAGGGGGTGTGGAATCTTTCATAGCGAGAAGTAGGTTCTTTCAGGCGTAGCCAGATGTTGTGAGTCCCGTCTTTGCTGGCCAATCTGGTTTGAATATATGCGATGATATCGGGGTCTTTTTTGGAGCCGTAGCCCTCAATCGAAAGATCTTCGATCTGGATGCGTTCAACATAGTGCCTTACGTGGCCTAACCGAACATGACCGTCGAAGCAAAGGTTCTTGACCTTGATATCGAATAGGTGAAGACTCGTTAACTCCGAAGGCCGCATTTTTTCGTTCATTGGGCATCTATAAATCTCAAAGTCAAGTAGATCTGCAATGATAACCTCCCTGCTGAGTCTGGATGTCTGCGGAGCTGGTGTGTCCTCCGAAAGTCTTTCCCACTCGCACTACATAGAGATTAACTTGTGATTCATGAGTCCAGGGTAAGCTCACTAACCTTCAGGCTTTCCAGAACATCGTACTCGGGGGTAGGTGACCCAGGAGGGCTGTGGTTTGCTGCGTGTGATCTTGGATAATCCCACAACGAGGGCGTCACCCGGACCTTACTTCGAGATGTAGGCTCATCTCGCACATCAACTCGAGCAGAATGCGATTGAGTCGTCGCTGTCAACATAGTATCCAAAATCTAGGGCGTGACAATGATTTGATGCAGTGCCAGTCCCTCTGGTGAGAGATGATGCTTGCTGATCGAAATTCCAAGGGGCGTGATTTGCAGATTGAAGTTGGCTTAAAAGACGTTGCACTGGAGAGAATTTGGCCTGGTGTCTATCTATTGCCGAGGCGGTGCGGTGAAATGAAAGTGGAGGCGATGTAGACCGTAGTGTCGCGCCTCACTCCTGCTGTTTCTGGCACAGCGATTGTTCGCTGTAGGCGCGTTTGCTCAGTCAACGGTGATGTGTCGTGCACACAGATCGCACTTTAAGGTAAAACGAAATAATTATGAATCTGGGGAGAAGTCTAGTAGTTTTTAAGAGTGTGAGTGAGCCTAGCTGAGGCGAGGAGTTGCGAGGTACCCAGCCACCACATTTACCGGAAGACGAATTAGCGCAGCTGTGTCAGTTGAACACACATGGAAGCGGACGGTCCACAGGACTATACAAAGTGACTGGGCCCTATTGAGGAAGATGCAGTATGAAGATGAAAAAATTAAGGGAGATGGGCACCTGCATGATGTCTGAGGGTGAGAGCCGAGGCACAGGTTGAAATACAAACGGCAGTCACAACCCAACATGCGTGAGCCAACAGTCAACAACACAGAGCGGTGAAGGGGGAAGGTCATGATCGACGAATAACACAGTGTGATACACGTTGCTCGGTAGCGGTTCCAATCTATATACAACCGTCATCATCAGATCTAATGTGCTCGCCGCCCAAACGCCCACACCGCCCAAACGCCAGTCGAAGAAGTCATCATGTACATCCTGCTCAGATGTTATCGCCATGGGGCGCATAGTCCCAAATGTGAGAAGAGTCATACGTCTCCGTCTCCTCGGCTCTCAGTTTGGGGTCGTCGCCCCGCTTCCTAGCATCTTCCCTCAGCTTGTCGAGCTCGGCGTCCATGTCGCCAATTGTGCGCTTCAGCGTGTCCATGGTGACCTTTTCAGCATCTGTGAAGTCGGGTTCCTTGCCCTCCTCCTTGGCCTTGTCTGCGCGCTGGTTGAAGTCATCGAGCTGAGTCCACTTTTCGTTGCGGTCGTCCTGCTTCTTGATGTAGTCGTCGAACTTCTGGCGGCCGCCAAAGCAGATACCGTAGCCGTCGCAGTAGCACGTGTTCATGGCGGGGCAGTAGACCTCGTGGCCGGTGAAGATATAGTGCCAGATGTACTCGAAGATGCGGCCGGAGAACTGATCGTCCATGCCGGTGGTGAGCAGCCACTTGCGGTAGTGCTGAAAGCGCTCGAGGGGCACCTGGCGGATCCTGTCGCGTGAGACGGCAAACTGGGCGCAGCAGATGCCCGAGATGGAGGGCGGGATGGGGGCGCCCGGATGGATCTCCTCCCAGATGCTCTTGCGCCAGTAGATCTCCTCGGGCTTGTGGAAGAAGTCAAAGTCGCCGCCGGGACGGTCCATGTGGATCCAGTCCGGGCAGCCGGGGTCGTGGTGGCATCGCACGTTCATGTAGCCGAGGCGAGCGACGCGGTCGTGGTTCAGACGGGTGACAATCTGGGCGGCGTCAAGCCCCATGAGCTGGTTGTTGTGCCACGCATGGCGGTGGGCATGCATGAAAAGGGACGTGTCGGGGAGGTTGTCGTAGTGGTCGATGATGTAGCTGAGGTAGACCTGGGGCGCACGGTTAGCGTCGTGTTCTGCTGTTCTGCTGTTCTGCCTTGTTCCCTCTTCTGCTGTTTTGCTTTCTTCCATGCACTGCTGTTCTGGGCTATGCACGGCTGTTCTGGCTTCTGTCTGCATTCACCACCACCTACCATAGCCTCGCGGCCCTTGTTCTTGGGCACCTTGTTCTCGGCCTTGTCGTTGTCCACCTCGTAGACAACCAGCGGCGCATGCGGGATCTCCTGCTGCATCCAGTCCAGGTCCTCCTTGCTTGTCTTGGGCACCACGATCTTGAACGTGTAGTTGCTGCCTGCGGGCTTGGGCTGGCCGTCGGAGAAGCGCAGCGGAATGCTGAAGTCGAGCGGGTCCACCCCCGGCCGCAGCGATGACGGCCGCTCAGGCGAGAAGGCAGACCCGGGCTTCCATGGCGACAGCGACGCGCCGGCACCTGAGCCTGACACACCGTGATAGTACCACACCACCAGCGCCAGCACAAAGGCCACGAAGAGGAAGGGTACGAGCCGAGGCGGCCCACTGAGCATGTTGGCGGGTAGAGCGGACCGTGATTGCCGGGTGCAATGGCTCACGGCACGCAAGTTAATGTACAAGAAGGCGTGGGCGGTGCCAACATGGCTTGGACAGACAAGAAGACTGGCAGACGTAAGCCTGTCTCCGTGTTTTCGGTGGGCCTAGCGCTGATCTGCCCGTGAACGACCCCCACCGGTTTCGTCCTCTAGCCCCTGGATTGTATTCACTCACCGTCCGCCTACCGAGTAATCACTTGAGCCTCTTTCCCAGAAACCCAGTTACCAGTCAGCAAGGCCTGGATTCCTTTATGCGCATCTTGCTTCTGCTTGGTGCAACCACGCTACCTGTTCTGGTTCGCCAATTGCACATCAAGCTCCCTTACCTACTGTTCCATGCACTGCCTCAGGTCTGGCAACCTAAAACTCAACTTCAACCTTCACCACCAACTCCTTCCCTCTCTGTCACCACATGGCTCACCAGCACTTTCACTTTCACTTTCACTTTCACTTTCACTCTCGCTATCACTGCCACTGCCACTGCCACTGCCACTACCACTGTTAGTCGCACTGTCTCAACATCCAACACGTAAACACGTTTTGCCTTGCATCGGACAGGAAAGCTTGAGTGTCAGGTCTACTATAGCAGTGCAATCAAAAATAGCGCCTATGATGCCCGGAACTCCACTGCTCCCCAAGTCTAGCAACTAATGACTGATGTACTGGAACACGGCGCTGACCTCGTTACAGCCCTGCGCAGTCTCCTGCCTGAGCAGGAGATCCTGGATCTTCCCAAGCGGTCCCGATTCCCCGTCATTGACAAAGTGGTTCCATGTACTCGTATCGCCGTACAACATGGCCGGTGCTTTGAGCACCTGTCGACCGTCCTCTTTCCTACAACGCTTGCACTTGAATGTGTCGTGCGTGTCGCTTGTTGTGTTATCTCGATACATGAACAATTCGCGCAAAGAGTCGAGACTGAAATGACGCTCCACGTCCTCTGCAGAATCAACAACACAAGAGGAAAGTGACTGCTTGTGCGACTGTCGCTGGAAGATCTTCTCCTCAATCGTGCCAGTCGTCATGAATCGGTACACAAAGCAGTCCTTCTTCTGTCCGTCGCGCCAAACACGCGCGAGCGCTTGCTGGTCAGCCGCAGGGTTCCAGTCAGGGTCGAAGAGCACCAATCGGTTCGCTCCAATAAGGTTGAGACCGCAGCCACCCGCTTTGGATGACAGGAGGAAGACGAACTCGGGGCCGTCGGGATCATTGAACTTGTCGACTAGCTTCTGACGCTTACTAACATTCATTGTGCCATCAAGGCGCAGACAGCCGTAACCGCGAGATCGACAGAGAGCGCCAAAGATGTCCAATGTCTGCGTGTAGTTGGAAATGAGGACGATTTTGTCATTCGTCTCGGCGCGAATCCGCGCGAGCATGCGGTCAAGTACTAGCATCTTGCCAGAATACCAGACCTTGACATCTCGGTCTCTTCCTCGAGCTTCCTTGGGTACAAAATCCTCCGGTAATTTTTCCTCGCAACCAGGCAAATCCAGGGGCAGGTCGAGTAGGTCGGGGTGGTTGCAGAGCTTCTTTAGCATGCCGATAGCCTTGAGAGGCTGTGAGCCTTTGCCCTTGAGCAGACTCTTGATCTCTGGCGACTGGAGAAAATGGTTATAAAGATCCTTCTGAAAAGGTGCAAGGTTGCAGAAAACCACGTGTTCGTACTTGACGGGCAGGTACTTGGAAAGGATGTCGTTGGTACGTCGTATGATGAACTTGTTGACGAGTGTCAGAAGCTCTTTGAGACGCTCATCTCCCTTTTTCGGTCCTCGTCCGTTCCGTCAGCATCACGGCCTCTCAAGATGGGAATCTCGAATTGCTTGCGGAAGTCTACTCGTGTACCGAGGTAGTTGGGGTTTGCAAAGTTCAGCAAGGCGAAGTATTCCGACAGATCGTTCTGGATTGGAGTGCCGGAGAGGATGACGCGTCTTTGTACGTTCAGCCCGTTAAGCGCTGTGAAAGTCTGGCTTTCCCCGTTCTTCAGTCGGTGCCCCTCGTCGCAGAGCAGCAGGCCGATGGGAGTCTGGCCAAACTCGTCCACATATAGGCGAAGCGTTTCGTAGGAGACAATGAGAACGGGTCGGACAACGGCACGTCCGGATACAATAGACCACTGACGAATCTGTGAAACCAGCTCCTCTTTGGTTGCTTTGCCGTCTATGGCAAAAGGATGGATAGCGTCTGGACCGAGCCACTTGACCAGCTCGTTTGCCCAATTTCTGACTAGACTGGAAGGGCAAGCAATGACGCACTTCTGAATTGTCGATTTGCCAGCATCAGGAGACTGCTTGATCAATGTCCACATGAGCGCAATGCATTGCAATGTCTTACCGAGACCCATCTCGTCGGCCATGATGCATCCATTTGCCTTTGGATCGATTAAGCCCGTCGTAGCCCGGTACAGGAAGCGGACACCTTCGACTTGATGTGGGCGCAGGACTTTGGCCAGTCTTGGGTCGATGACGACTGGCACTCGCGGCCGTTCCTCGTCTACCTTTTTCTTCAACCCAAGAATCTCAGCAAGGCTCTTATGTACCACAGGAGTGTCCATTTCCTTCTTCTCGTCCTGGCTCATCTTCAGTACCACGTCCTTCTTGGGCGCGGGCTTGTCGTCGATAGTGGGATCGTATAGGACGATTGCAAACTCTCCACTTGGGTCGTGCAGCGGCCGGGCAACGAAAACGGCGCCGAGCCGCATGCCCAGAAGTGGCGCAGGCCGGTTGGCATTGTAGGATGTTATGTCTTTGTTTAGCAGAGGAACCGAAAACTTGGCCTTGAATGCCGTGTCCTTGTCCTTGGGCTTGAAGACGGGAAAGCGGTTGATGTCGCGCGTGGCGAGTGCCAAGCGGTCATCGTTGGAGTAGGGCTTATCGTCGCAGTTGTCGCCATCCGCGCCAGCGTAGTCAACCTTGCGTCGCTTCCGAGCAGGCTTCTCCGAGACGCGTGTCGAGGCTGCAGATCCGGGGCACTTGAAAGGCCTATACAAGCGTTCCGTCGACTGAGGGGTGCCGCCATACACGCGCACCACGTGCTTCGCGGGCTTCGCGGGGGTGCACTCGCCCATTGCGGTGGACTTGGGACGATGCCTGTCTGCAGTGAGTCTACATGCACGTGGCTGTGGTGGCACCTGTGGGAACATACATGGAGCTGGTGGGCAGTCATGAAAGGAAGAAGCGATGGTGCGTTGACTGGCAGACAATCTGGCGCGGCCCGGTGGCGCAGGATGCAAGCAGCAGTCGCGTCAAACACTTCTTGGCCGGCGCGGTGTCACGTGGGCAATGTTGTCGATCTGCACTTTCCCCGTGGGCCATCATGGCTACTATAGTAGAGGCTGAGCCACGCCAACGACCAGCTCAGACCCGCTTGGAACGTGTCCAGCGCGCGCTTCACGGCGACTTGAATCTCGGCCCGGGAAAACTATTCTCCTCTATTCTCCGCGCTGCGGACCTCCGAAGCTGTCCCAGGACGCTGCCGTACAACCACCAAAGACCGCACAAGATGGCACGCAAGGCGATAGCAAAAGACCAGATCGTCAAGCTGATAGTCGGCGCGGGCCAGGCGTCTCCATCGCCACCCGTCGGTCCGGCGCTGGGTAGTAAGGAGTGAAGAGCATGGATTTCTGCAAAGTAACCGTCGCCCACTCCTTCTTGCGCCTGCAAGGCTGCTCACATATACATAGGAGTTCAATGCACGCACAGCACACTACAACCCCGGCACACCGATACCTGCTCGCATCACTGTCCGACCCGATCGCTCCTTCCACTTCTCTCTACGTACGCCTCCCACAGCCACCCTCCTCCTTTCCGCTGCTGGTGTCGCGCCCACCAAAAGCAAGATTCGTGGCGCGGGCAACGTACCAGGACCAATGAACAACCACGATGGTCAGAAGGGCAAGACAAGTACAAGCAGCCCGACTGTGGGCAATGCCGTCAAGGGAACTGTGGGCACAGTCAGCCTGAAGCATGTTTACGAGATTGCCAAGATCAAGCATAGCGAGACAAGACTTTCTGGTCTGAGCCTCGAAGGAATCGCAAGGAGTGTTGTGGGGCAAGCAGGGAGTCTGGGTGTCGTTGTCGTGCCGTAGACTGGTAGATTAGCCGCCTGTCGACGCACACTCTCCACGAATGCGATTTGGCGTAAAGGCGTCTTTCGTTAAATGATACATCAGGTGCGTATACGTGTTTTGCTGTGTACGAGGTCTTGTATGACATGTGTAGATCTAAGATTGGTTGGGAAGAGAGAAAGAGAGAGAAGGGGTGGGGGGCGGGGGGGGGGTCATGCATATGCAAGTTGTGGCCGTCAAGAGTCTGTCCTCTACATGAAATTACATTCTGTGATTATCATAACGAAACGTCACCGTGGCATCATAAGTTTTTGGTGTATGTAACAATGTTGAGCTGTCCTGCTTAGTGCCATTGATCGACCTCGCGACAATGCATTCATTAGTGCCCGTCCTGAACTTTGTCTTAAGAGAAACCGTACACCCCTCCCTGCTCTTGGAATTTCAGCTGATGGTCCCGTAAATCAGCCCATAGTCTCAGCTCTGACTCTTCGTCCATATTGGCATCTGACGGGTCGCTGGCCTCGGGACTAGCCCGCTCCAATTTGCTGAGGATCTCAAGGAACTTGTACAGATAGTCCTGATGCTGCAGAGCCACACTGCCCTTTCTCTCCTTAGGCACTTCCAGTAGGGTGCTGGCAATTGAGCGAATTTTTTGCGTCTGTATCGCAACAAATCGTAAGCTGGCGATCGGGCTGAAGTTTTGTGCGCGCAGTAAGAAGTGAGTCGGACAGGACAAGTGCAGGTCATCGGCTTGATAGAGAAAATCAGAATCTCGCAAGTGAAGCGGGATACTTACGAATGAGTCGCCGTTCGGCTCCATGTTGACCATGTCGATGCTGCCGAGTACCACTAGCAAGTCCTTGACGACAAGCTCTCGTTCCTCGGACATGGATTTCTCAAGTGCCTCGACGTCTGTAGTAGAGCTGGATACTAACCTGTCCAATCCGGTCGTCAGGGTGCCAGGAGAGCTTCGAATGCTGCCGTGGGCTTTTGTTTTAGCCTTCTCTTGAAGCGTAAAGTACTTCTCGACGAGATAGGAGCGCGTAGCCAAATGGCTAGCATACAAGTTGGCCTTTTGAATTTCGTAACGACGCAGGTCTTGCGCCTCGGCAGGAGCAAAATTGTTCAGTGCAGGGTCACGCATGCCGTCGAAGTCTGGTAAAGGTGGAAAGTACGGCTGCTTGGGCTGTGCAAAATTGTCACGTGCGGCTTTGGACTGTACCTTGAGGACGTCTGGTAGACTTTCGAGGATCTGCCTACAGCGCTGCAGGCTCTGCTCAAATATGCGCTGCTGTTGATCCCAGTCGAAGACCTCATCCATGCCGAACGCCATCTCAGCAGTGGAGAGCGAAGAGTATGATAAGAAAATGCGGACATTCACGTTGAATCCTGTGATAAGAGGGACGACACCGGGCTGCTGAGCGTGTATCTCGTCTGGGAAGATGTGGACATCGTCCACTTCCACAGGCAGTGGCGGCAGGGGCTCGGTGGGTGTGGCAGGCGCTATTGTTAGCTCGCCAAACGACGCACCGAGTTGCTGTATTGTCCTGCTCCACTGTTAGCCCATGCAAATACCCTCTTGTGCGCGCAAAACTTACCGTACGCCTACGAAGACGGTCCAGAACACTCTCCGGCCAATTTGTTCGGTAATGTGATCCAGCTTGAAGTCGCGCGCGCCGTCGAAGTTTGGGCCATCTGAGCCCCACGCGCTCGGTACAGCTCCAAGATGAGTGTAGCCCTGCTCGTGTGCCTTGTGTAAACCCAAGGAGCGGATGATGGTCAGGCACTCGGCGAAGTAGAGTCGCAGTTGGCGCCATTGGAAGACATAAGCGCCCGTCAAGCCTAGAAAGTAACTCGTGCAGGCGTCGTATACGTTCAAGCTGGGGCGGTCAAGATAGCCAGGCCCTCGCGCCTGGGCGCACACTTCGCGACACTTGTCCACCAGCGAGAGGTGGGAGGGGTATTGGTGCCGAGTCTGAGTCTTCAGGTGAAGGCGTGGCTTGCGTGGGAAGGATGCTACGAGACTTGCAATCATCGAGGCCAGCAGGGCAAGGAAAGACGGGTTGGTGTAGTCTTCGCGACGCGCCCATGCCTCCCGGAACGATGGTTCGTGTGGGAAGGGACACAGTGGGTGTATGTGGGTGAAGAAGTCGTCGATCAAAGCGTTCATGGTACTGAGCGGACATATGGCGTCGGCGGACAGCTGCGTCGGGTTCGACGACTGCAGCTGGGCCAGGGCATGAGCAGCGTTGGTGGGCGACTGCGGCGACGGCTGGCCTGGGGCGACGTCTGTCTCGTCCAGACGGCGCTTCTTGATGGCTTCGGCATGGCGGTTGGGAGGCCCTCGTCTTCTGCTGGGGCGGTTGAAGGTGCACGGAATCTCCAGCGCGAGGCAGGCTCGACATGGCGGCCCAGACTCGTCGCACTTGACCTTGCGGATACTGCACGAGTCGCAGGCCTTGCGCAAGCGATTGGGCTTGTTATTGTTATTGTTGACGTTGCTATTGTTGTTGATGTTGCTGTTGCTGCTGCTTCTGTTACTGTTATTGTTACTGTTACTGTTACTGTTGCTCTGCTGCTGCTGCTGCTGCTGCTGCTGCTGTTGCTGCGCCGAGGCTATCTGGACCTGCCTGTGGACCTCCCCGTGGACCTGTCCGGGCGGCGGCGGGCGCTGGTCGGTCAGAGCATGGTTCGCGTGGAGAGCTTGCGCCTGCAGCACCTCATTGATGTTCTCGAGCTTTGGGTAGCCCGGCTCTGGCGGTGGTGGATAGGGCACCCCAAGTGCTCCAGCCACTCCAGACACTCCGCGTGGCGACTGGCCTTCGAGCTGCTGCGCGTTGGGATGCTGCGGGTAGAGCGGCGTGTAAGGATGCGGCGCGTTATCATTGGGATCGGGGTATGCGCTCATGACGAACCGATGTTTCTCCGCAACAGCGTGAGGGCACGTCAGGCGTTAGCTCTAGAGGTTCGGACGCACTCGACGTACTGACGGCATGCGCCAGGAAGGGTCTGTTCTAGGCGGTTGCTTGGCCCACTCCGCTCCGCGCGAGATTTTACCCAAGCGTGTGCGGTCGAGAGAAAGTTCCGCAGCCATCACATAACGCGCAGTTGGATGCATTCGGCAACTCCCGGCCAAACAAACGCTCTAGTCGATCCATGCAAATCCGGTAGATCCGTTCACACTCTCCAACACGACTAATACCAAGACAATTTGTAATAACGCTATCTATAGTTTTAAATATTTAGAATAAATATGAATTAACTAATATAAGTAGAACGCTTTAACCTACCTAACGGGCAAACAACTTAACAGGCAAGCAACTTACTTTTGCTAAGATTTAGCTATTTCCTTAATTACTCTCTTAGTTTAAAACCTAATTGTTGCGTACTAGTTGAGAGTAGGTACTAAGTAGCCTCTAAGATTAACATAGCTAATACAAGCTTACTCTTACGTAACAATACTATAAACATTTATATAGTTAGATATATCTAATCTCCTAATAGAACAGTAATTAATCTTAAAGATTACTTAAATATTGCTCTACCTGCTTCTATAGTAATATAAGGTTACTAGAGGCAGGCAGAGGTATACAGGACAGATAGGCTGTCTATAGGGGCAAAAGATATATATATTAATGTATAAAAGGTAGACAAATCCTTAAGGTGTAAGCTCTAGGGGTTTAGATAGTATATACACTTGTGTTTCTCTTAGACATGCCCTAGCCTTAGCCTAGGGGTATGTGAAAGTTGTGCTTTAGTTAAAGACTATAAACGCTTCTAGGTTAGTTCTTAGGAGATAAGTGTAGTAGTAGAAGTAAAATTAGGTAATTACCTAAGTAAAGCTTTTAATAATTAAAGGTGTACTAGAGAGTGTAGAATAAACTATCTATTCTAAATATAGGTTAAGAGTTCTAAATAATTAAATGTATTAATTAGGTAAAACTTAAGGTTAAACACAAACTATAAAAGTTATATTCCTACTAGACTATATACTTGTTACAATCCTAAGGAAGGACTGCAAGGCGGACCTTTATTACTAATAATATAACTAGGATTAGCGCAACGCTTAGCCTATTACGTAATGTCCTACAAGGTCTTACATATAGGTCTAAGCTAAGACTGTAAGATAGGGTTACGTAATGTCCTATAATTCCTACAGAAGTCCTACAGTTCTTATAAGGCCCCCTATAGGACTTTGTAAGAAACTATAAGACAGTATAGGACAACTTAAGTATATAGTTAGTAGGAACACAACCCTTATAGTTTGTGTTTAACCTTATTAATTAAGTTTGTCTTTAGAGTCTTAACCTAACCTTTAAGCTAGATAGTCTACTCTATACTACTTATTATTACCCTAGTTGTTGTTAGGTGTTTTACCTAGGCATCTACCCTTACTGTTCTAGAACTATTACTTATCTCTAAGAACTAATAGAATTAGTGCTTACAAGCTTTGCTTAAAGTACAACTTTAACATTTTAAACACCCCTAAGATAAGTAATACCTTAGGAACACGTGCTACCTCTAGCAACTTAAGTGTTAGAGACACAGACATAAATAACGTTAGTACTACAAGGTCTAGCGTTATAAACGTTAATAAACCTAACCTCTATTATAGAGATTGTAGTAAGTTTAATAATTAGCTTATATAATAGGACCTCTTCTTCCTCTTCTAAGGAGAGAAGGTACCTAAGAATAAGCAAGTTACTCTAGTAGCTAGCTATATGTAAGGCAACGCATTTAAGTAAATTAAGCCCTTTATCTAATAGTATAACATAGGCAACGCCCTAGATAAAGTAGACAAATAGGTTAGTAACTTTAACTAATTTAAGCTTAAGATTAAGCTAGTGTTTAGCGTATCTAATAAGCCTACTATTATATAATACAAAATCTAACGCATCTAATAAGTTAAGTTAGCTGCTAACTACGCTGCTAAATTCTAATAATTAGCTACTAACACTAACTAGGACAACACTACGTTAATAACAATGTTTAAGTAAGGTCTTAAACTAAAAATTAAGGAGGAACTTATGCGCACTAGCGCAAGCACTAACACCCTTAATAACCTTATTAATACATTAATTAAAATTAATATTAAAATCTATAAGTTATAATAGGAACTATAAGATAATCTGCAGGTATAGGTTGTAAACGTTAAACCTACTACACTATGTAACTAATAGCATAATAATCTTAACTATAGAAACTAATATTGCCCTAACTTAGGATAACGTATCTACAACAACACACGCAGTAGTTACTATAGCCCTACAGCTATAGATCTCTAACCTAAACAAAGGACTAGGAGCTCTGCTAGCTTGCTAGAACAATAAGAATAAGAGAAAGTATAACAATAGTAGTAAGTTAAAGGACTGCTACAACTGTAGTAAACTAGGCTACTTTGCGCGTAACTGTTATTAGAAGAACAAGGTCTTTAGACAGCTTAATGTGCTTACTAGCAGGCCTACTAAGGATGCTAATGCTAGTAAATAGGAAGTTATTACTAAGGATATAGAACAACTTATAGAAGACCTAGAGTCTAGTTCTAAGGATAAAGACTATATTAAGTCTTGTTATAAGCGCTAATTATACGCACCTATACTATACTAACAAACAGTAACAGATAGTAAAGTTAAGAGTTAGGAGAATAACCTTAACTAGATTGCTAAGCAACGCTAGAATAGTATTACAATAACAAACAATACTAAGATCTTTAAACAAGATGCGCCTAAGGAATAATAAGCATGCTTTAAGAAACGTAGGAACGCATAATAGGCTAGCTTTAACTGCTAGAACCTATAACCTATAATAAATAACGTATATGTATAAATGCGCTAAGATCTTGTTAGTCCTAGCACAGAAAATAATAAGGAACTAGAAAACTAGTGTAATAAGGCTTACTATAAGTATTAAGAATAATACCTTATAACACCTATTAAAGACTACTAGGAATTTCTACACTAGCATAAATAATAGTTATTTAAGGAAAACCTATACTGTATAGATAGGTTCTGCGTACTGTAGTACAACAGGGACTTAAGAAACCTACACTATAGACTACTATTATTTACTACATGTTATAACAAAGGATGCACTATCTACCTATTAGAAAAGATAGGAAGCAGATTCTTTCCTACGTAGAAGAAGCTATGCAAGAAACCCTAGACACGCTATAAGAACAACACCTGCAAGATACACCTTGTTAACAAACGCGTTAACTGCTACTTCTCTAGAAACAGCTTATTGTTAGCTAAAGGAGCCTAACAAATAACAATTAATAGGACCTGCATAAATTAAATATAGTAGCACTACCTTAACCCTAGCTACATAACTTACAAAGGAGTAAAGTAGGCTAATAGGTTTAGAGGACAGCCTAATCCTTTTTTAGGACAGCGCCTAAGAGCGCTAGGGATTAATCTATTAATTAGATTAGGACTAATTACTAACTAATTAAACTCCCTATAATAATAGGTAGAGTAAAGATGTAGGCACTCTTAGACTTAGGAGTATAGTTAAGCTACATCTCTTTGTAAGCAGTAGGACTAGCTAGACTACGTCTGCAATATAAGGATAAACCCTATCTGCTCTAAGTAGCTAATAGAGAACCTATGCTAGAGGAATTAGAGATTACACACAAAGTAACTAATGTCCTACTTAGCATCTATAGACACTATAAGGAAGTAACCTTAGACATCTTTGCAATAGCTACGCATAATATTATATTAGGGCTACCCTAGTTACAAAAGCATAACCTAGAGATTAACTAGAAGAAAGGATAGCTTTTGTTAAAGTAATGTACCTATAGTAATAAGGTATTATAGCCTACGCAGCGCACGCCGCAGCTAGTAGATAAGAAGGAGATTAATAATATTTCTTTAACTAATAAGACGTGCTAAGTTAGAGTAGTTAACTCTATAGACGCTAAATGCCCTACAGGTTACTAAGTGAGAGTTAAGGAGAAAAAGAATAGTGCACCTCCTGCTATCCTAGATATATATAGATAGTACGCTAGGATGTTTAAAGAAGAGCTTATAGTAAAAGTGTTGCTAAAGTACAAGCTCTAGGATTGCAAGATTAAGCTCTAGGAAGGAAAGGAACTGCCTTTTAGGCTAATATACAGATTATTAGAAAAGGAACTTAGAGTACTTTGTAAGTACATCTAGGAGAACCTTAAGAAAGGCTTTATAAGACCTTTAGAATCCCTAGCAGGATATCCTATTCTATTTGTGCCTAAGAAGGACAGAAAACTACGCCTATATATTAATTATTAAAAACTTAACAATATTATAGTTAAGAATTAATATCTGCTACTAAACATATCTAAGTTATAGGACTAGTTATCTAGAGCAATGTACTTTACTGCGCTTAACCTTAGAGAAGTATATAACCTAATACAGATAAAGGAAAGTAAAGAATAGAAGACAGCGTTTAGAACCTGTTATAGTTATTACAAGTATACAGTTATGCTATTTAGGCTTACTAACGCGCTAGCTACATGCTAAACCCTAATTAACAACGTGCTATAAGTGCACCTTAATAGGACAGTAGTAGCATATCTTAATAACATCCTAGTGTACTCTAAGATACTAGAAGAACATATTATCTACGTTAAGGAAGTGTTAGACTGCTTATAATAAGCAGACCTACAACTTAAGCCTAAGAAGTGTAAATAGCACTAGGAAGAAGTTAAGTTCTTAGGTTTTGTTGTAGGATAATATAGAGTTAAGATAAGTAAGACTAAGATAGAAGTTGTTAGGACCTAGCCTACGCTAACCTTAGTTAAGGGAATCTAAGAGTTCTTAGGATTTGTTAACTTTAACTGCTGCTTTATTAAAAACTACTCTATAATATCTTTACTACTTACTAAGCTTATGTAGAAAGAGACACTATTTAAGTAGGAGTAAATATAGGAAGATGCATTTTAGACACTTAAGAACGCATATATTAAGCTACCTACAATAATTATATTTAAAAGCAATAAGCCTCTATAGATTAAGACAGACGCCTTAGATCTAGCACTAGTGTAAAGCACTAGTCTCCAAAAAGTGTTACACCCCGATTCACCTCTAACTTAGCTCCTTTACGTTTCTGTTCCTGCCTGTAACTTAGTTATAGCATTCTAAACTTCCCTATATTCTAGCAGTATAAAGGCACAAGGAGAATTATCTGTAGATAGATAGTTTTTAAGTATTCTTTGTACAAGACCTATAGGAATAAAATTGTCTCTGTGTTACCTATCCTAGTGCTCCTAGACACCTTGTAGCAGATACACACGCATTCTAGAGCTTTCTATTATCCTATATTGTTACATTATACTTAAAAACTTATCCTAGCCAGTAACAGCCTCTAAATAATATCGCAAGTTTGTTTAGTTATTATATACTAAGCAGATTTAGACCCCTTTTAGTTACAAACTATATAGGTCCTAATTATTGTCTATCTAACAGTTAGGATTCTAGAGACCTCCTAATAACTAAAGCCTTTAGGTTTAGAACTTCCTGCAACTTACTACTCTAGGATTACTTTAGAAAAGTTGCGTTAGATTACGCTAAGATAAAGACTTAGAGATTATTAATAACCTACCTAAATTAGATTACTACTAATATTAGGCACTACTAACCCTAGTTTAAAGGAACCTATTAGACAATCTACTTAAGGACAGGCAACAGCGCCTGCTAAGGGATTAACTAACACCTAGACGCTTAGCAAGAGCAATACTAAATTAGACTTAGAATAGGTAAATCTTTAGGAGTTAGTTAACTAACTAAGGGCTAAAGTAGCCTAGCTTTAGGCCTAATCCCTTCCCTACAAAGATGTACCTGTGCCTACTATAGAGTCTCCCCTTATTTAATCTTAGCAACCTCCTAAAAGGTTCTAGTCTAAGACCCTAGTCTACTACCCTAGGCTTAGTAAACGCACACTAGCTATTAATAAATTAAGTAATAGAAAAGACCCTACTTTTAGACAGTAGCAAGCCTTAATTTAGGACTAACTTAACATTAATTTAGATTACTATCCTATAGAACAAGCTTGTATAGCTCTAGTATAGGGATATACTTCTAGGCTTGCTAAGGAATACCTTAAGCCCTAATACTTGTCTTACAAAACAGACTAGTTCTAGAGCATAGAGGAAATAATAATACTTCTCTACTCCTACTTTATTACAGGGAATAAGAGAGCTAAAAGTTAAGCTGTTTTTAATTAACTCTAAATAGGAAAAGATAACACGTTTCTACTTTTTAAAGCGCGCTTCCTAAGTACTACTATCTAGGGACAAGTACCTAAGTTAGAATAGTTTTACTACATGTAGATAAAGGTTACCCCTACCCTCTAAAGTCCTAACCTAGGATTTAAGAGGCAGTAGGATAACTTGTTTAAACTTATAGTAGAGCATCTTACAGCGTATAACATAGAAAGAAAACAACATCCTGTTTATGCTCTACCTAATACCTTACTACCTTAGACCTAACCCTAAACTGTTAATAATTAGTATTAGACTAACAACCTACCTCTAAATTAGCCTACACCTAGCATTTAGAAACCTCCTATATCTACTCCTACTCTAGTACCTAGGACTACACTGTCCTAAGCTACACCTGTAAGAGAGCTAACCCTAGGCAACTACTACAACTGTGGCAAGACAGGTTACTTTGCAAAAGATTGCCCTAGTCCCTAGGTACAAGAAATCTAAGTAGATATAGAGGAATATGTTAACGCTAAAGAAGATTTTAAAGAGGAACTAATACCTAAGGGAAACAGCCCTGCCTAGGAGGACAACTTCACCTAGGCCTAAACCAATATAACCTATCTAACCTCTCTTTATCTTATTTGTTTAGTAGCCCCTATTTCCTTGCTTCTTCTATTCTATTAAACTAAGGGCTAGGCGTACAACTTAACTCCTTAGTTAACACTAGTGCCTAAGGATTTTTATTTTTAAATTCTAACATTGCTACTTTAGTGTCTGCTACACTTAGGACTTCTATCTAAAAGTTGCCCTTTAAGGTCTAAGTTAAAGGATTCTAGGATTAGATTACAACCCTAGTAAACTAGTACATTTAGTTATACTTAACTATTAATAGGCGTAAGATACGCAACTGCCCCTTTATTATTATTAATCTAGGATCCTAGGAATATATTATTAGAATTAAATAGTTAAAACGTTTTAAACTCTAACTTAATATAGAGCAATCTTAGCTTATATAGCTAGTAAGGTACCCTAGGTTATACAACCCCGCCCCTCTATTAATAATAACCCTATATTAACCTTTGCTACAAGCCTACGTCCTATAAGACGTACAACAAAGGGACAACCTATAGGAAGCTGCAGAGTACTAACATTGCCAAAGTCTAAATCACTTAATATATTGTATAAGAGGTGTTATTTAATTGCTAAAATGCTGTTCCTTACTAACAATCCTAACCTAAAAGCCTCTAACTTGCTACCTCCTAGGGAGGCGCGCATTTCCTTACTTTTATTAAATGCTTTTTACTTTTCTATAAAAAAACTACAGAACAAATTTTTACTACTAGTCTATACAAGATTAATTGCGTTATTAACTACTATTGTACCTAAGACAATCCTAAGAACGCTCAGCTACTTAACAAACAATTGCTAGACAAATATATTTAATATACTAATATATTTAGTAAAACAGAAGCTAAAACCCTTCTAGAACACCGCCTCTATAACTACAAAATTATATTAGAGGGCTAATTACTAAATTCCTACTTGCCCTTATATAAACAAAATCTTAAGGAACTTAAAGCTACTAAGAAGTTTATGCAAGACTAACTATAGTATAGCTAGATTAAACATAGTTAGAGCCCCTTTGCGTTGCCTATACTCTATATTTAAAAACTAAACAGGAATTTGCGTATTTATGTTAACTATTATAAACTTAACACCCTTACAAGAAAGGACTCCTATCTAATACTACGTATAGACAAATTGTTAGCACAACTGTCTAAGGCTAAGGTATTTACTAAATTTAATATCTAGAATGCCTTTAATTAAATTTGTATAGATCCTGCCTCTAAGGAGTACACTACGTTCTGTACACATTACAGTAGTTACAAGTGCAAGGTTCTACCCTTTAGGCTATGTAATAGACCAGCTACTTATTAACAATATATAAATAATGTTCTTATTAAATATCTAGACAACTTCTGTATCGCATATCTAGATAACATCCTTATCTACTCTAAAGACCTTGTAACCTACAAACAACATGTTAAGCTAGTACTTAATTAACTCTATATTGCTAGATTACAAGTAGATATTAAGAAGAGCAAGTTCTATGTTACCTATACTAAGTACTTAGGTTATATCCTAACTAATAAAGGAATTAAAGTAGACTCTAAGAAGGTACAAGCCCTTAGGAACTAGATCCCTCCTACTACTGTTACTAGTGTAAAATCGTTCCTAGGCTTTACTAGGTTTTACTAACAATTTGTACCTAAATTCTCTTGCGTAGCTAAGCCCCTTATTGCCTTACAAAGCCTAGTAAATCTATTTAAATAGACTGCTTAATGCTAATCTAGTTTTAAAAACCTAAAGGAAGCCTTGTTATCTATCCTAACTCTATGCTATTTTAATCCTAACTACAATACAAAGATTAAAACTAACGCCTCTAATAGAGTTGTCGCTAGGGTTTTGTTACAGCAGCACCCTAACAACAAGTAGTACCCTATAGCATTCTATAGCTAAGTACTCTCTAGAGCTAAACTTAATTAGGAAATATATAATAAGGAGTTGTTTGCAATTTTACAAGCCTTTAATAAGTAGAGAGCTAAACTTACCTTAGTTATAAAACAGATCTAAGTCTACTCTAATTATTAATCCCTAGAGTACTTTATAACAACTAAAATCTTAAATGCTTAACAAGCATAATAGGCAGAAGCTCTAGCTCTGTTTAACTTTAAGATTAAATACACGCTAGGCAAGAACAACAAGCGTGCTAATATCCTAAGTTACTAAGAATAGGATCTTGCAAATCTAAAGTCTGCCTAAGAAGACAATTAGTCCTAAGTCCTACTAGGTCCACAGCAGTTACACAACTAGATTAATTCCAATTTAGCTTAGACATATCTAGCTAAGACTAACCTAGTTATAGCTACTATCTGCTTAGTACAGCCTATTATAAAACTAGATTCCTTAGAACTAATTAAGGTGTTAATACAAGAAAACTAGAAATCTTTTAGATAAGAATAACTGTTGTTGCTATCTCTATATTAGATCTAAAACAGACTCCTTCTCTACTATAATTAACTCTATATCCCTGCTAACTTAACCCTATACACACGCCTAATTAAGAAAGCCTATAACTAATTATTAACTACTTACCCTAGTGCTAAGAAGACCTACTAACTATTATTATAATAGTATTACTAGAAAGGTATAAGTGCTATATATAAAAGATATGTCTAAAACTACATCCTATGTCGCTAAGGCTATCTAAGACAGACCTAACTCTATAGGTACTTGCATCCCTTGCTAATACCTAACAAACTAATGCAATATTTATATATTAATTTTAAGGATTTTCCTAAAGACAAAGCTAGGTATAACTAGATTATAGTTATTATTAATTGCCTAACCAAACAAGCTATTACAATCCTATGCTATAAAACAATTACAGCACGTAGGATAGCAAACTTGTTTATACAATAGGTGTATTAGTTTAGACACACCCCTAAGTTAATAGTAAGCAACAGGGGCCCCTAGTTTATCTTAACTTTCTAGACAGAATTCTGTTAAATTATAGGTGTAAAAGTTAAGCTATCTACTACCTATTACAAGGAAACTAACAGTTAAACAGAGATTATAAACAAGTATATAGACTAACAGCTCCGTCCCTTTATCTCGTACTATTAGGATAACTAGTCTAAACTCCTACTAATTATAGATTGTGCCTAACTTACTCTGCTACATTCCTTAATTAGAATATTACCTTACTAAGTAATTTATAGTAGCTAACCTAAACAGAGCTAGAGTTAGAAAGGAGCTAATACAGCAGTAACCCCTATAGAACAACTTAACTATAAGGAGGCCTTAGTATTAGTAACCTATATGCATAACGCCTAGAAGGTAGCTAAGGAGAATATAGAGAAAGCCTAAGACTGCATGCGCTCTACAGTTAACGCTTATTGCAACCTAGTTAACTAGACTGTAGGTAACAAAGTGTACCTTTCTACTAAAAACTTAACAAGTAAGCAACTAAGCTAAAAGCTATCTAATAAGTAGGAAGGTCCCTTTAAGGTCCTAGAACAGGTTAGTTACTTATATTGCTTAAAACTTCCCCTAGTTTAAAAATACATAACGTATTTGCACCTAACGTTCTATATAAGGATCTAGATAACCTATTACCTAGTTAGGAAGCTCTAAAACCTGCAGGTATTCCTATTTAAGGAGTAGAGGAATAGGAGGTCTAAGAAATCCTAGCTAGTAGGTTAGTCTGCTGTAGTCTCAAGTACTGTGTAAGCTAGGTTAGCTATAACCTAGACCTAACTTAGTATCCTATAAAAAACTTTACAGGAGCACCCTATAAGCTAAAGGCGTATTACAACAAGTACCTAGAGCAGCCTAGTCTACTAAAGGTATTAAACAAATAGATTACAGTATAGGAAGAAGGTTAAGAATTATAGGGCAAATAAAGATATTATAATTTAGAAAAGGATAAAGGAAATCTATTAACTCTAAAACGCCTCTAACTGCGTTTATACAATAGATAATAAGAAAAGAAAAATAAAAGAAATCCTCCTTACTATATAGCTTAAGAAACCCTTTCTTTTTTAAGGGTTCTTAATGTTACTTATCTCCTTAGAGCCACTAGCGTTAGTTTTATCTAACAACCTAGGAGCACCCTTTTTTAGGGTGCTAGAAGCAGAGCTAGCTTTACTAACTTACCTCTAACTCTAGAGCTATAAGGGCTATTTCCTATTACAGCTTAATAACCTCCCTAGTTAACACTAACAAACTCTCTACTATCTCCTCTATTACCTGGCCCTACGCTGTACTAGCGTGGTACTAGTGCAGCAACACGTTATTAGCAGTAACTCCCTTAAGCTGCGCAGTTACTACCTGCACTACACTTGCTAGAGCTATCGCTGATGCCATAAGGCTACGCTATGCCTCTAGTGCTGCCTCTATTACCTCCTCCTCTGCTGCCTCTCCTGCTGCCTTACCTCTAGATTCCTCCTCCTACATAATAAGGTTGTTATAAAAAGTAGTATACTTAGGACTAACGTAAATCAGAACCTATAACTATTAGTATTAGTTAGAGAGCAGGAGTAAAGAAAAGTCTAGTTACTAGATAACACTTCTTATTTTAAAGTGTGTAATAAGCACACTTTAACAATAACGCCTTGTTAAAGGCGTAGTCTACCTTCCTCCCCCTTGCAAAGGCCTAAATTAAACAAAGGTAGATAACCTAATAGGCTACTACAAGAGCTCTAGGCAGGACTAGTATTAGCATAGTAACTAATTAACAAACCTAGGAGCATTAGCATAGGAATAATTAAAAGAGCGTAGGGATACTTATAGCAAGAAATAGTGTCTATTAGAGTTAGGAAAGGTGTAGGGATTAATTGTTTATATACCTACGCAACACGTCCTAGAAATTAGATATAACAACAATAGCAAACCTATTTCCCTCTAATTAAGTTATAATACAGCTTGTTATTACGTTAGATTTAGGCAGCAGAGTTAACAAAAAAAAAAAAAAAAAAAAGTTATCTTTACTTTAGATAAAAACAATAACAAAACACTAAAATAACAACCTAAGTTAACTAAAAACCTAGAACAGACGCTAAATTAACGCACTAACACTATAGAACAATAACTGTTATTACTTACGCGTATCTAGGACAATCTACCTATATAGGAGGGGGTAGTGTAAAGCACTAGTCTCTAAAAAGTGTTACACCCTAATTTACCTCTAACTTAGCTCCTTTACATTTCTGTTCCTGCCTGTAACTTAGTTATAGCATTCTAAACTTCCCTGTATTCTAGCAGTATAAAGGCATAAGGAGAATTATCTATAGATAGATAGTTTTTAAGTATTCTTTGTACAAGACCTATAGGAATAAAATTGTCTCTGTGTTACCTATCCTAGTGCTCCTAGACACCTCGTAGCGGATACACACGCATTCTAGAGCTTTCTATTATCCTGTGTTGTTACAACTAGGAGCATGCGCAACGCAAGAATAAGACAGGAAATAGCATCCTATTACCTACTACTCTAGGAAATTCACAGGACCTAAAGAACACTATAATATGCACAATAAAGAACTTATAGCAATTGTATCTGCGTTATAGCACTAGTAAATCTACGTAGAAAGCTGTTTAGACCTTACAATCTACACTAATTATAAGAACTTAGTACACTTTACTACTACTAAAACACTTAAATGCTAACAAGTACGTTAGTTAGAACTATTAGGTTAGTACAAGTTTAAGATCCTGTATATACCTAGAAAAGACAATAGTAGAGCTAATGCACTTAGCTAGAGGCATAACCTTGCTAGAGAAAAGACTATTAACAAATTTGCTATACTTAGAATTAACTAGGATAGGTTGCTAGGACTATCCTAACAGCTTAACAACATAATATAAATTTAATAGGAATAACGTATACTATTGCAAGTACTAGAGGAACTTTAAGAGGAAATTATTAGTAGGCACTATAATAATTTGCTGCACAGACACCCTAGAATTATATATACAATAGAACTTATTAAACAACACTACAAGTTTAGTAATATAAAGGATAAGGTTACTAAATACATTAAGAACTGTGTTAACTGTTAGTAAAATAAACATAGCACACACGCAAAATACAGAGAAATGCAGGTAATAGAGCTGCTAACAGCACCTTAGATAAACATTACAATAGATTTTGTCACACAGCTGCCTATCTTAAGAGACCCTATTACTAGATATAACTACAACTTAATATTTGTTATAGTTAACAGATTTACTAAGTACGCTAAAATAATACTATTTTAACATAGTTACACTGCAGAGCAGCTTGCATAAGTGTTTCTAGATTAACACATAAGGTATTACAGCATACTAGAATTAATTATCAGCAATTAAGACAAGCTCTTTATATTAAATTATTAGACCACGCTCTTAGCAGCTATTAGTACTAAGAAGAAGCTTTTAACAGCTTATTATCTGCAGATAGACAGATAGACTAAAAGAACAAATTAGACTATAGAAACCTACCTACAGATATACAGTAACTAGCAGCAAGACAACTAGGTTTTACTATTACCTATAGCACAGATTACATACAATAACAAATTATTAGAAGCAACAGGTAAATTACTATAACAGAGCTTGTAGGACTATACTTAAGTAATTAATTAATTTAATTAGTGTCTATTTTTCTATATAGAACGTGCGGCTTAAATATAAATAAAATGTGTAGGTTATATAATCTTGCTTAATAAGCGTTTGGCTAGTATTAGGGCTGCTTAGAACTAGTGTTGCTAGAGTAGAGCAGCTTAACTAAATTAGCACGCTCTGTTAGAAAACAAGCTGCGTATATAACTCTACGCGCTTAGTTGCATAATACACCCCCTAGTTAATCCTATATTAGGAATAACTAAACTAGAGTATGCCCTTAGTAATTGTAGGGCTCTAATCTTAGATTTTTATATTTCTTTAGATATCTAAGATTACTACGCGTCTACAGCGTACTCTAGGTACTCTTCCTTTTAAGAGACTTCTCTAACTTTTAGGCTGCTTTTGTAAGCAGTTTATTGCTAGTTTAGGCACTTATTTTTTAATAGCTAAATTTTCTAAGCCTATAGCTAGCTATTAAGCTACTTAGTTATAGTTAAGGTAAGCACTTCTTAGGTTAAGCATTTCTAGGTAGTAAGAGTAAGCGTAAGGACTATAATCTAGCAGCTTTACCTTTACTAACCTAGTTACTTCCCTATATAAGTGTTCTACCTACTTAGTTTCTCTATTTCTCTAGTTATATCTATTAATATGCCTATAAGTATACTAAATTATTTTCTACGCGCCTAAGCACTCTCTAGCTAATTGTTTCTAGCTTCTTAATCTGTTAAGAGCTTTATTATTAGATATTATCTAACTAATCTTGCTATTAAAGTTTTTCTAGCTCTTTTTAGAGGTTTGCTAACTTAGGTATAGAAATAAACTAAAGCCTAGCGCTGCGCGCGCACTACTGCTGCCTCTGCTGCCTAAGCTGCTGCCTAAGCTGGCTAGCTGCCAGCTGCCCGCTCGCCCTTGCCTGCGCCTGCCCCTATGCCTGCGCCTGCTCCCTTGCCTACGCCTGCTCCCTTGCCCTTGCCCTTGCCTAAGCCTATAGTTACAGCTCTGCCTGCTTCTTTAGCAGTTACTGCTGCTACTGCTGCTATAGCTGCTGCTACTGCTGCTGCCTACGCCGCTGCGCTGCTGCTGCTACCTATACCTGCGCCTACGCCTGCGCCTCCTGCCCCTATCTTAGGCGCTCTAGTGCCTAGTGCGCGTAGGTTAATACCCTGCGCGTACTGTGTAGACGCGCTACTAGCAAGCAGCTTAGTTGCGCTGTGCGTTAACAACGCTACTACTAGCTGCTGCAGCAAGCGCTGCTAGCGTTATGCCTTTAGGCACTCCTACTGCCTACTATATATATTTTCTTTAAAAAAGAGTAGTTAAGTAGTAGACTAATAGCTTGTAGCCCCCGCCCTTAAGCTGCTTAGGCTTAAACTAGTAGAGGAGCTTACTTCCTCTAGCAGAGTAACAACTTTAGTAAGTAACTTAGTTTTTAGTTAATAATAGTAGCTAATAAGCGTTTAGCAGGCTACTAACCTGCGTACTACTATCTAGGTAGTAAAGGGCCTACTTATAGATAGGTACAAATTTTAAGTACCTATTTGTAAGTAGGTTCTTTAAGATAAAACCTATAGGGAGGGGGTTATCCTCCCTACCTATAGTTAATTTGTTTTTGTAAGCTCCTTAGCTGCTAGGCGTGCGCTTAAAAGAGCTGCTACTAGCAGTCTAGGGAGACTTATACCTATTTAGGGAGGGGTTGTCCTCCTAGTAATTTAAAGATCTTCTCTTTCTCTATTAACCTGCTCTTTTTCTATAACTAAGTCTTTCCCCTCTTAGCTAATGCTCTATAAGTTTAAATGCGACAGAAAGCGCTTATAAGCTTGTCTAGGAAGTGCTTTTATAAGGCTGTTAGCTAGCATCTTACTTGTTTTAAGGTAGGTTACTTAGAGGTTTCCCTTAGCGTACTCTTGTTTTAACTACATATTTTAGATATCTATATAGCGCAGCTAGGTAGTAAGCTGCTTGCTCTCTTTAACTACTAGTTAGATAGTTTATTAGTTGTTATAGAAAATCTCTTACAGTACCCCCTAAGTCTAGCTAAAGTTCTCCTAGGAATTGTTTTAGAGCTACTAACTCTTTAGCTACATGCTCTAAAGCAAGTAATTTAGCCTTAGTAGTAGAAGTAGTTACTATTAACTGCTGTGCAGCTTTCTAGATAATTAGACTACTAAAGAGCTGCACAATATACCCCTAGGAAGATTAACAGGACTCTCTATTGTTAGCAAATAAGGCGTCTCTATATATAAGTAGATAACTACCTTTGTAAGCGCTATACCTTATACCTAGATGCTTTATTCTATATAAATAAGCTAAAACCTAAGCAGCTGCCTTAAAGTAAGTAGCTCCTAGATTTGTTAAATAATAAGATAGCTAAGAGGCAGCGTATGCTACATCTAGTTAAATTATAATTACTGTATAGAGTATAGACCTAACTTGTTCTTAAAACGCTTTAACCTCTTGTTTTAAAGCTTCTCTACTATATTTAAGCAGCTCTTCTGTAGGAAATAGGACTATAGGGAAGGAACCCTTCTCTACTATCTTAAATTTAGTAGCAAGCTTGTTAATATAGGAGTTGTGCGCAAGAGTTATAGTATAAGCCTCTTTATTTCTAATTATTTAAACACCTAGAAACTATTTAGCAGCTCTATAGTCTTTAATTTAATACTTTTCTATTAGCAAGCTTATTAGCTGTTTAGCAGCAGCTTAATTATTATTATAATAGGCAAGGAGAATATTATTAACATAAAAGAGTAGCACTATTTTCTATTTAGGATTATAGAACAGGCAAGGCTCTTCTTTTAATGCTAAGAGACTAAGCTTCTAGAGCGTACTAGAGAGCTCTTTATACTACAGGACTAGCAAATTGCGTAACCTATATAGAGCTTATAGTAGTAAAACAACTTACTTAGGTTTCTTAAATCTATCTAGTAATTTATAGAGCACCTAAGGTTTGTCCTAGCAGCTTATGTTAAGAAACGCGCTAGTTACGTTATACTGTTAGAGCTCTAGGTTAAACTAGGCTGCAATTGCTACTATAGTGCAAAACAAGCAAGCAGCAAGCGTTGTAGCGTAGGTTAAGACAATTAAATCCTTTGCCTATAGATCTCTACGTATGCATATCCTTGCCTTACATTTAAGGAAGTAGCTATCCTAGTTAAATTTGTAGGTAAAGACCTATTTAAGTAGTAGGGGCCTTAATAAGGCGCTTAATTAGTTAATTTCTCTCTACGTTTCCTTCTTAATAAGCGTGTCTATCTCTTTTTAGCAGGCCTAGCAAAAAAAGAGCTCCTAGTAGGTAATAGAGTAGATCTTTCTATTTGCTTAGCAGTAGAGGGAGCTTGTCCCTATATAACTAGCGCTTGTTTTAAGCAACTAGTCTTTCCTTTTTTAGAGTTAAGGTAACAATTACTGCGTAGGCAGTAAGCAGCTCTCTTCTATCTATACTATATTTGTTCGCATGTTTAAACAGTAGGTAGATAAGCTAGGCATATCTGTAATTATTTATTAAGCTTATTATAGAGTACTAACCTACTCTATTATTGTTGTTAGTAGGCTTATTACGCTTGTTGCGCTTATAGTTCTCTATTTAGTAGCTCTGTCTTATAGGTAGGCCCTAGATTCTCTGCTAATACGCACGTCTCCTGCCTGCCTTATCTGCTTGCGTTAATCTTTAAGAAGGTATTAGAACAACTAGCAAAGCAGGTCTTAGTAGATTATTAAGATCCTTACTATCTACTAGCTTGCTCCCTTCTTCTATAGTTAAGTGCACTTCCTGTAAGCTACTAGTTAGATTATCCTCCTTATTAGGAGCTTCCCTACCTATACTTAACTGCTCTAGTTTAGGTGTTTAGTTAGGGGAAAGTAAACCTGTTTCTTAGCGTTGTTCTGCACGGATCTCTAGCAGCTTGCTGGCTAAGCTTGCTGCGCGTGCAGTATCTATCCTAGGGGCTCCCTCTCTACTAGACTAGCCTTCTAGTAATTAAGGTTCTCCCTAAGTGTTACCCTTAAGCTAGTGCTTAGTAGACAAGCTAAGCGATAGGTCTCTTTGTTTAAGAGGGAGCTCTATTACTTCTCCTACCTCTATCTTATTAGGTTTATGTAGAATATCTATAACTACTTCTACTTCTTAGACTGTAAGGGCTAACAACTTATCTAATTTATTATAAAAGAGCTCCTTATTAAAGGTTACGTTACGCGTTGTAATTACCTAGTTTAGTTTAGGGACCTATATCTAGTATATATTAGAAGCTTAGTACCCTACTAAGTATCTAATATAACCCCTTAGAGTTACTTTAAAGCTTCTCTAATTACGCCTAGCTGCTTGTTCCCTATTTAGGGATACGCTCTGTAGCTATAGGCGTATATCCTGCTCTAATTAGGTCTTAGATTAGCTGTTAGTGCTCTCACCTGCTTAGGTTTGTACTAGCAGAAATAGTAAGTAAACTAGTAATTAAGCTCTTTGTTTAGGCTCTAGAGCTTGTTTAAGTAAGTTAGACTTATATTATAGAGCTATGTTGCTGCTGCTACAACCTCTAGCTAGAGCTTCTTAGGTAGGTTTGCACTGCTCCTTATTTTAATAGATTTAGTAATTATTTCCTGCCCTACTCTTTCTGCTGCCCTATTTAGCTTATAGGTATATAGAGGTATACGCTTGATATCTATTCCCTTATTAATTGCCCAGCGCTTATATTAGGAGCTCCCTTGCTATAGGAGAGTGGCAGTATTATTATCTTAACTTATCTTGCAGATACAGAGCTTATACTAGGTACGTACCTAGCTTAAGAAACTTATAAGTACCTACAGTATCTCTACTTAAGTCTTCCCTAGAAGTAAGTACGTAAAGAGCTTCCTACTATAGTACTCCTTAATTAAAAGTATCTATAATTTGCTACTCCTTCCTATAGGCATATTAAACAGATCCTAGCTAATTCTCTAAAAAGGTTTAGTAGGTTTTTCCTATTTCTATTAAGATATAACTTGCTTAGCGTAGGTTGTTAAGCAGACCTTATAATCTTTTTAGAGCGTGCTGTTAATGTGTACGCTGCGCGCTTGTTGTACTAGTGCTTTAGAGCTTCTAGGCCTAGATAACCTGCTCTAGCGTGCTAGAGGTGTTTAGCAGAGCTTTGTAGGTAAGACTTATACAATTATTTTATTACTGCGTTAAGGATTAGAGGGTAGTAGGATAGTAGCTTATATTTAAAGAAAGTGAGGTTGTAAGCGCGCTTAAGAGTAGCATATACAACGCTCCTATTTAGATTATTAATATACCCTACTTAGAGCGAGCTGTCTAGCCCTAAGTACTAAACTCCTTTCTCTTAGAGGCGTGCCTTAGAAATAATATTAACGTAGAAACCTTCTACTACTACTATATCCTTAAGGAGCAGGTCTTCTGTATATAGGCTGCGCTTTCTGTGTAACGCGTTTTTAAACAAACAAGCTCCTTGTCCTACTACTAGAAACGCTTATGTGCCTGCCTCTACAGTGTTAGTAGAGTTAGCTAGGCAAAATAACCTAGGTACAAGCTAATCCGCGCTGTTAACTAAGTGTGTAGCCGCTCTATTATCTAAAATAGTACTCTCTAAGAGCAGATAAGCGTTAAAATCTATAAGGTTGTAAACCCTAGGTTTCTTAGCTAGGTTGCTTATTATTTTTAGATTAATTAGAGCGGCCTGTACATTGCTAGGAAACTTAACTTTAGGTAGGATACCTTTTGCTAGTAGAGCTGTTATTGCTAATAGAGCTTTTAGGGTCTAATTAAGCTGCTTAATTGCCTTTCTAGTATCTGTATACTCTTAGCTCTTAAGCCTCTAGAGAGTATCCTTGCGATAGCTTTTGCTTATATAGATAGGCAGTAAGGAGCTCCCTCTAACTGCTATCTCTAGGCGTTAGCAGTTAGTTAGTTTCTACTTATAAGTCTCTCCTTTTTATTTACAAGGGCAGGAGTACCTACTTAAGCTCTTAGAGTTAGTAGCAGGAGCTTAAGTAGTATCTGTTTAGCTTCTAAACGTTGCAAATACTCCTAGGTTATCTTTTCCTGCTCTTATAGTGTGCTTATGCATTAAACTACTAAAGACCCTACTTACTTTATCTAAATTAAGTAAATTAAGCCCTAGGATACTATCCTAGATAATCCTTTAGTTTATAGTACAAGCCTAATCTAGGGCAATCCTATAACTTAAGGCATCTAAGAAATCCTGCACAGCAAGCGCCCTATTAACCTCTAGAAGCTTGTATAACTTAGCTCTTCTATAGAGGTATAACTACCTGTTGTACTAGTCTTATAGAGCAGCTCTTAACTGTTTAGCCGCTCTAAGATGCTGTTAGTATTCTGCCCTAACCTAGTTCTAGGTGCTAACATCTGTTAGAGCGAGCTCCTCTTTTAGTGCTTGCATAAGCGATTGCAGCGTTGTAGTGTTATTAGTAATAAGCTTTACTATTACTAGTAAGAGGATTAATAGCAATACTATTGTGTTAACCTAGTTCTAGATCTTCTAAAGGCGCTCTGCCTTAGTAGCCTACTTACTTGCTCTAATCTTGTATCTAAGGAGCTCCTTATTGTAGTTCTTAACGCTTGTTTAGCCTGTTAGAGGCTTGTTAGGTTAGGTGCTCTAGCTTTAAGTAGATTAAGCTAGTAGTTAAGTAGGGAGCAAGCCTATAATAGGTAGTTTAGGCGCTCCTTTATGCATACCTAGGGCGTCTTTAGCGTCTAGATCTACTATATCCTATACGTCACGAAGCTTAGCGTGCTACGTAAGTTAGATATACTAATTAGGCTAATTAGATCTTGTTTTAAGCTAATAGGGTCCTATAGGGACACCTAAGAGAGCTTACTTATTGTAGTTAACAAGCTTGCCTATAGTAGCGTTTAGTAGGAATAGAAAGATAATTAGGTAATTAGAGTAGTTAAGCTAAGTCTAACAAGCTTGTTTGCTAAGTGCGCAGGGAGATCTACTGTGCTTAGGAAGCTAGGCTTATAACTGTAACAGAGCTTGTAGGACTATACTTAAGTAATTAATTAATTTAATTAGTGTCTATTTTTCTATATAGAATGTGCGGCTTAAATACAAATAAAATGTGTAGGTTACGTAATCTCGCTTAACGAGCGTTTAGCCAGTATTAGGGCCGCTCAGAACTAGCGTTGCTAGGGTAGAGCAGCTTAACCAAATTGGCACGCTCTGTTAGAAAACGAGCTGCGTATGTAACTCTACGCGCTTGGTTGCGCGACAATTACTATTCTTCCTAAATTACAGGATGTACCTAAATCTCTTTACTAGGAGTCTAGATACGCTAATTTAGACTAAATTAGCAATATCCTTAGTAACAAGACTAAAGGAAGTACATAAAAAGCGCTAGAAAACATTAGTAAGGCTTAAGAATAAGTAATCTTATATATTAACTAGAAAAGAAAAACAGCACCTTAGCTAAAAGAGGGGGATAAAGTCTATCTCCTTACTAAAAACCTTTACATACAAAGACTAATAAAAAAACTAGACTACGTTAAAGTTAGACCCTTTTTTATTTCTAAGTAGATAAGCTTAGTTAACTATAGACTTAATCTGCTAAAGGATGCAAAGATCTATCTAGTATTCCACATCTTGCTATTAGAACTAGCTAACCCTAGAACGCCTATCTAGGAGAACTTCTATTATTAAGCTAACAGCAAAAATAAATAGGAAGTTAAAAAAATAGTAACATATAAGGGGAATAGCAACTAGCAAAGATACCTAGTTAAGTAGTTAGGATACCCTAACTTAGAAAACATATAGGAACTACTTACAAATCTTACGTACTACTAACAGTTACTGCGCTAGTATTAGCAGCATTAGGATCTAAGGGCAGAGGATGCGTTGCCTAGTCTAACGTAAGCAACCTAGGCATTAACCTATTCTTAAGCATAGTAATGTTATTAAGCAACCCCTCCTGTTGCTCTAAGTGCTTAATATCTGCAATAAATTAAGTACTTGCGTTAAACTATTATTATTTGCAACACTTTAGGAACTTCTTCTACTTTTGCACGCAACCTAACTTTGCGCGCGCTGCCTAAAGAGTAGCTATTACTGCCTCTTTAGCCTTAGCAGCTTTATCTTCTATTTGTTTTAGCTACAACATTTTATTGTTAATTTTAGTAAAGTCTAGAATAGGAAGATCTACTAGCTTACATTTCTTTATACTATTGTATTTGCAGTTGCTACACTTCTTATGTAGCAATAACATCTTATAAGGCACACTCTTCTTTGCGTAGTACTTGCAGGCGACTATAGCTAGATATCTAGTATTATTTATTTAGGTTCCTGTTATGTGTTAGGCTTAGGTACTTTAAGAGACTATTAGTTAATTTATAAGGACATAAATTGTAGGGAAGGAGGATAGTGTTACAATCCTAAGGAAGGACTGTAAGGCAGACCTTTATTACTAATAATATAACTAGAATTAGCGCAACACTTAGCCTATTACGTAATGTCCTATAAGGTCTTACACATAGGTCTAAGCTAAGACTATAAGACAGGGTTACGTAATGTCCTATAATTTCTATAGAAGTCCTACAGTTCTTATAAGGCCTACTATAGGACTTTATAAGAAACTATAAGACAGTATAGGATAACTTAAGTATATAGTTAGTAGGAACATAACCCTTATAGTTTGTGTTTAACCTTGTTAATTAAGTTTGTCTTTAGAATCTTAACCTAACCTTTAAGCTAGATAGTCTACTCTATACTACTTATTATTACCCTAGTTATTGTTAGGTGTTTTACCTAGGCGCCTACCCTTACTGTTCTAGAACTATTACTTATCCCTAAGAACTAATAGAATTAGTGCTTACGAGCTTTGCTTAAAGTATAACTTTAACAATACTATATAAAATCCTAGAGCTTACTTATAAAATTATAAGCTTTGCTATACTAAACTATATAAGCTAGTTACATATTATTACAGTAAATAATAATAGTTATATAAGCTAATATAGGCTAATTATAGTTTATACTAGCTTAGATTACAATAATTAGATTAGCTTATTAGACTAATCCTCTTTCTAGACTAGAGCGTAGCTAGAAAGGTATACAGACTTAATCCTTTGCTTAAACAATAAGACAAGGAACTTAATTAACTCTTTTACACTTTAATCCTCTTATCTAGTTATCTTAGCTCCTATAGTTATAAGCCTAGCGTTATAAAGACTATATAGTAGATTCTCTCTACGTACTTTGTATAGCTAAGAAGCTAGATAAGATTAATTATAAACTTTTATTAATCTACTCCTCTTAACACTTAAATAATAGAAACTAATTCCTAACTCTTAACTAGCTAAATCCTGCTTAAGACTAGATTAGATTAGCTCTACTAGTTTACTTAGCTTAAACTTTATGCAAAAGACAAGGCAGTGTAGGATTAGATTAATCTAGATAGCAAGACAGTTACAGTAATTAACAAACAAGAACTAGAGTACGTAACTCTTCCTCTAAAGCTAGTTGCTAGGAGAATCTTAGAGACTAGTAACTAAGATAAGTAGAGCGTTGCTACTAAACAAGAACAGCACACCCTTAGAACAGAGGCACCTTACACTAACACTAATATTCTAAAAATTAGGACCTTCTGGAAAAAGGCTTGATATAATTAGAATAACCTACTCTAGAATATTATACAACAAACTAGAGCTACTTTAGCCTACACTAGGCGCTCTTACGCTAGCAAGATAGCTAACATAGCCTCTAGCATGCCCCTACTAGATAGAAGGGGGCTAGCTAGAGAAAAGAGACATTAGTTACCCCTACAACAAACAACTTACTCTAATATTAGACAGCTGCATAGTGTAGCTATCCCTCTAACCTATAGTAGATTAGCTGCAACTACTACCCTCTAAGGAGCTGTTTCCTTACGCATCCTAGATATTAAAAAAGCTAGTTACTGCTGCTACTAAATCTTGAAGGTAGTAGCATCTGCCTTAGGTGCATTTATCTAACAATACAGAACGCTAGAGGAAAAGGTAATTACACTTCCTCTCTAGAAATTACTAGCAGCTGCCCTCTAGAGCGCTCTAGAGGGAAAGAGAACCTAGTGTTAAAGTTGTACTTTAAGCAAAGCTCGTAAGCACTAATTCTATTAGTTCTTAGGGATAAGCAATAGTTCTAGAACAGTAAGGGTAGACGCCTAGGTGAAACACCTAACAATAACTAGGGTAATAATAAGTAGTATAGAGTAGACTATCTAGCTTAAAGGTTAGGTTAAGATTCTAAAGATAAACTTAATTAACAAGGTTAAACACAAACTATAAGGGTTGTGTTCCTACTTGCTATATACTATAGGAAATATAAGAGCTTACTAAGCTTACTATAAGCTGCGTAAGCTAGGCTTAATATAGGCTGCGTAAGCTGTTACGTAGGATCTACCTAGCTTGCTATACTAAGGGTAAGCTCCTTACGTAACTGTAGTAATTACTATACCTTTAACTATGCTGTAGAGAAGCAGGTCTATAATTACTAGCCTAGTACGTTTGCGTATGCTAACTATCTAGACAGCAACTAGCTAGGTATAGAGTTTGTAACACTATCCCCCTCCTTCCTAGGATTTGTCCTAAATCCTGTTAGCTGTTCTTTATAAGCGTGCCCTGCTACTGCCTAGTGCCTGTAGCATTATTATGTCCTCTGTATCCTAAAAGCAACTACGTCTTAGCATTAAAATTTGTTACTATAATACTATTACTCCTATCTCTTATAATTATTACTTTGCATCTAGCTATAATTATTATATTATGCCTTCTGCAGATTCTTGTTTAAAGTGTTTAGAGTGCGTGCGCGCTAGCTATCTATACATTAACTTGTCCTAGGAGTCCTTAGATAAGATAAGGGTAGAATATAAAAAGAAGGTAGAAGAAGATAAAAAGTTGTTATTAGACGTGATTGTGCGTCTACTATAGAATAAGAAAATTCTAGCGTAAGTAAAAGATAGGGCTTTAAAGAAGGCTGCATACCTTACAAATAAGTTAGTAGAGGAGAGCAAAGACGTTTAGGCTAAGGAAATCAACTGTCCTACTGCTAACGCCTTAGTAGCTTATTCTCCTACAATATAGTCTACGCTTAACTTCTTAGATACTACTGCAAATTTTAGAACTAGTTTAGTAGTTGTTAGCAATTTGTAAGGTGCGTTACTAGTTCCTATATATTTTCTAATTCTAGGTATCCTAACTATTTAACTAGGTACTTGTTGCCTTTGCCTATATTACAGTGTTATATTATTTTCTTAACATCCTACTTGTTATTGCTATTAGCCTAATAGTAGAAGTCTTTCTAGATTAGAGTTCTAGGGTTAGCTAGTTCTAACAAGCTTATGTAGAACACTAGATAGATCTTTGCATCCTTAGGCAGGTTAAGTCTATAGTTAACTAGGCTTATCTACTCTAAAATAAAAAATAGTCTAACCTTAACTTTGTCTAATTTTTTTGTAGGTCTTTATATTTAAAGATTTTTAGTAAGGAGATAGACTTTATCCCTCTCTTTTAGCTAAGGTACTATTTTTTGTTTCTAGTTAATATATAAAATTGCTTGTAACTAAGCCTTTGTAATATTTTTAAGCAATTTCTAGTGTACTTCCTTTAGCCTTTCTACTAAGGATATTACTAATTCTGTTTAAATATTTATGTTAAATAACCTAGTAAAGAGATTTAGGTGTCTCCTGTAATTTGTAAAGAATAGCGTTACGCCTGTTACTTCTAATAACTTATTATTGTAAGCGATCTATGCTATAGGTAGCAGCGAAACCTAATTATCTTGCTGCTAGTTGCTGTATATCTGTAGGTATGTTTCTATAGTTTAATTAGTTCTTTTAGTCTATCTGTCTGTCTGCAGATAATAAGCAGTTAATAACTTCTTCTTGGTACCTATGTACGCTAACAGCGTAGTCTAATAATTTAATATAAAGAGCTTGTCTTAATTACTAATAATTAATTCTAGTATGCTATAGTGTTAGATAACCTAGTCTAGGAACACTTGTGCAAGCTGCTCTGCAGTGTAACTGTAATAAAATAGTATTATCTTAGCAGCTTTAGTAAATCTGTCTACTACAACAAAGATTAAGTTATAGGCATAGTTAGTAATAGGGTCCTTAGAGATTAGTAATTAGGTAATAAAATCTATTGTAATGTTTATCTAGGGCGCTGTAGGTAGTTCTATAGCCTGCGCCTCTCTATACTTAGCGTGTGTGCTGTGCTTGTTCTACTAGTAGTGTATATAGTTCTTAATAAACTTAGTAACCTTGTCTTTTATATTACTAAACTTATAATGTTATTTAATAAGTTCTATTGTGCGCGTTATTCTAGGGTGTCTGTATAGCAGGTTATTATAGTAACTAGCTATTATATTTTCTTAAAGCTCCTCTAGTACTTACAACAGGATATGTTATTCCTATTAAACCTACATTATATTGTTAAGTTGCTACAATAGTCCTAAGGATCTATTGTTGTTAACTCCTAACACTACAAACTAGTTTATTGTTTTTTCTCTAGCAATGTTGTGTCGTTAACTAAGTGCATTAGCTCTACTATTGTCTTTGCCTAGTGTATATATTATCTTAAATTTGTACTACCCTAGCATCTCTAACTAACGTACTTAACGTTAATTTAAGACCTTAGTAGTAGTAAAGTATACTAGGTTTTTGTAGTTAGTGTAAATAGTAAGTTCTAAGCAACTTTCTGCATATGCTCTCTAATGTTCTAGGGCTAATACAATTACTAGTAATTCTTTGTTATATATGTTGTATTATTCTTCTAGTCCTAAGAACTTGTGTAAGTAGTACGCAATAGGATACTATAGTCTATCCTTTTCTTATGTAATACATACGCCTAATGCAAGATCTAAAGCGTTAGTTTCTATACGTATTAGTTTATTACTAGTAAATATAATTAACGTAGGTAGTGTAATACAGGCTTACTTAAGTGCCTTAAACGCATTATCTTACTCTTTTCTCTACTTAAATAGTGTGTCCTTCTATATAAGCTTTGTTAGTAGAATTATAATCTTAAAGTAGTTCTTAATAAAGCGTTAGTTAAAGTTAATAAATCCTAAGAATTCCTAGATCTGTTTAACTGTTTTTAGCGTTAGCTATAATTTAACTACTTCTACCTTTATTAGACTAATCTTAACTCTATATTATCCTATAATATACCCTAAGAATTTAACTTCTTCTTAGTACTAATTACACTTTTTAGGTTTTAGTTGTAGATCTACCTTCCTTAGGCATTCTAGCACTTTAGTTACGTGTTAAATGTGCTCTTCTAGTGTTTTTAAGTACACTAGGATGTTATCTAAATATGCTACTACTGTCCTGTTAAGGTGTGCCCTAAGGATGTTGTTAACTAACTCCTAGCATGTAGCTAGTGCATTTGTTAGACTAAACAGCATAATAAGGTACTTATAGAGTCTATATCTTGTTTTAAAGGCTGTTTTCTATTCTTCTCCTTCCTTTATGTAGATAAGGTTATACACTCCTTGTAAGTCTAACGCAGTAAAGTACTAGGCTCCTGCTAGCTAGTCCTATAACTCTATAATATTTAGGAGCAGGTAGCAGTTTTTAATAGTAATATTATTAAGCTTCCTAAAGTTAATGCAAGGTTATAGCTTGCTATCCTTCTTAGGAATAAATATAATAGGGTACTCTACAGGTAATTCTAATTATCTAATAATCCCTTTTTAAGGTTCTCCTAAATATACTCGCGCAGTACTTTAAGTTCCTTCTCTAATAACTAATATAGCCTCTTAAAAGTTAGGTTCTTTCCTTCCTAGAGCTTAATCTTGTAATCCTAGGGTTTATGCTTTAGCAGGGCTTTTACTATAAGCTCTTCTTTAAACATCCTAGCGTACTATCTATACATATCTAGAATAGCAGGAGGTGCCCTGTTCTTATCCTCCTTAACTCTTACTTAGGGACCTGTAGGGCATTTAGTGTCTATAGAGTTAACTGCTCTAACTTAGCACGTCTTATTAGTTAAAGAGATATTATTAATCTTCTTCTTATCTACTAGCTGTAGCGTACGCTGCGTAGGCTACAATACCTTATTACTACAGGTATATTACTTTAACAAGAGCTGTTCCTTCTTCTAGTTAATCTCTAGGTTATGCTTTTGTAACTAGAGTAGCCCTAATATAACATTATACGTAGCTATTACAAAGACGTCTAAGGTTACTTTCTTATAGTATCTATAGATGCTAAGTAGGATATTAGTTACTTTGTGTGTAATCTCTAATTCCTCTAGCATAGGTTCTCTATTAGCTACTTAGAGTAGATAGGGTTTATCCTTGCGTTGCAGACGTAGTCTAGCTAGTACTGCTGCCTGTAAAGAGATGTAGCTTAACTATGCTCCTAAGTTTAAGAGTGCCTGTATCTTTACTCTACCTATTATTATAGAGAGTTTAATTAGTTAGTAATTAGTCCTAATCTAATTAATAGATTAATCCCTAGCGCTCTTAAGCACTATCCTAAAAAAGGATTAGGCTATCCTCTAAACCTATTAGCCTGCTTTACTCCTTTGTAAGTTATACAGCTAGGGTTAAGGTAGTGCTGCTATATCTAATTTATACAGGTCCTATTAATTATTATTTGTTAGGCTCCTTTAGCTAATAATAAGCTATTTTTAGGAAAGTAGTAGTTAACGCGTTTGTTAACAAGGTACATCTTATAGGTGTTATTCTTATAGCATGTCTAGGTTTTCTTACATAGCTTCTTCTACGTAGGAAAGAAATTGCTTCCTATTTTTTCTAATAGATAGATAGTACATCCTTTATTATAACATGTAGTAAACAATAGCACTCTATAGTATAGATTTCTTAAGTCTAAGTTATACTATAGTACGCAGAACCTATCTATACAGTATAGGTTTTCCTTAGATAACTGTTATTTGTGCTAGCGCAGAAATTCCTAATAGTCTTTAATAGGTGTTGCAAGGCATTATTCTTAATACTTGTAGTAAGCCTTGTTACACTAGTTCTCTAGTTCCTTATTATCTTCTGTTCTAGGAATAACAAGATCTTAGCGCATTTATGTATATGCGTTGTCTAGCATAGGTTATAGGTTCTAGTAGTTAAAGCTAGCCTATTATACATTCTTACATTTCTTGCAGTGTATTTGTTATTCCTTAGGTAAATCTTGTTTAAAGATCTTAGTGTTATTTGTTGTTGTAAGGCTATCCTAACGTTACTTAGTAATCTAGTTAAGGTTATTCTCCTAACTCTTAACTTTACTATCTGTTACTGTTTGTTAGTACAGCGTAGGTACGCGTAATTAGCGCTTCTTATAACAAGAATTAATATAGTCCTTATCCTTAGAACTAGACTCTAGGTCTTCTATAAGTTGTCCTATATCCTTAGTAATAATTTCCTATTTACTAGCATTAGTATCCTTAGCAGGCCTGCTAGTAAGCACGTTAAGCTGTCTAAAGACCTTGTTCTTCTAATAACAGTTATAAGCAAAGTAGCCTAGTTTACTACAGTTATAGCAGTCCTTTAACTTGCTACTATTATTATACTTTCCCTATTCTTATTGTTCTAGCAAGCTAGTAGGGCTCCTAGTCCTTTGTTTAGGTTAGAGAGATCTATAGCTGCAGGGCTATAGTAACTGCTGCGTGTGTTGTTATAGATACGTTATCCTAAGTTAGGGCAATATTAGTTTCTATAGTTAGGATTATTATGCTATTAGTTGCGTAGTATAGTAGGTTTAACGTTTATAACCTGTACCTATAGATTATCTTACAGTTCTTATTGTAACTTATAGATCTTAATATTAATTTTAATTAATGTGTTAATAAGGTTATTAAGGGTGTTAGTGCTTGCGCTAGTGTGCATAAGTTCTTCCTTAATTTTTAGTTTAAGACCTTACTTAAACATTATTATTAATATAGTATTGTCCTAGTTAGTATTAGCAGCTAATTATTAGAATTTAGCAGCGTAGTTAGTAGCTAACTTAACTTATTAGATATGTTAGATTTTATATTATATAATAGTAGGCTTATTAGATACGCTAAACACTAGCTTAATCTTAAGCTTAAATTAGTTAAAGTTACTAACCTATTTATCTACTTTATCTAGGGCGTTGCCTACGTTGTACTATTAGATAAAGGGCTTAATTTACTTAAATGCGTTGCTTTGCATGTAGCTAGCTACTAGAGTAACTTGCTTATTCTTAGGTACCTTCTCTCCTTAGAAGAGGAAGAAGAGGTCCTATTGCATAAGCTAATTATTAAGCTTACTACAATCTCTATAATAGAGGTTAGGTTTATTAACATTTATAACGCTAGACCTTGTAGTACTAACATTGTTTATGTCTATGTCTCTAACACTTAAGTTACTAGAGGTAGCATGTGTTCCTAAGGTATTACTTATCTTAGGGGTGTTTAAAATGTTAAAGTTGTACTTTAAGCAAAGCTTGTAAGCACTAATTCTATTAGTTCTTAGGGATAAGCAATAGTTCTAGAATAGTAAGGGTAGACGCCTAGGTAAAACACCTAACAACAACTAGGGTAATAATAAGTAGTATAGAGTAGACTATCTAGCTTAAAGGTTAGGTTAAGATTCTAAAGACAAACTTAATTAATAAGGTTAAACACAAACTATAAGGGTTGTGTTCCTACTTGCTATATACTATAGGAAATGTAAGAGCTTACTAAGCTTACTATAAGCTGCGTAAGCTAGGCTTAATATAGGCTGCGTAAGCTGTTACGTAGGATCTACCTAGCTTGCTATGCTAAGGGTAAGCTCCTCACGTAACTGCAGTAATTACTATGCCTTTAACTGTGCTGCAGAGAAGTAGGTCTGTAATTACTAGCCTAGTACGTTTGCGTATGCTGACTATCTAGACAGCAACTAGCTAGGCATAGGGTTTGTAACACCTAGATAGGTAGTTTAATAATACCTATATAAATACTTCTTAAGCTAACTTAGGTAGAAATTGCCTAGACCCTAAAAATCTAGAGTAGGGATATACCCCCTAATAAGACTACACATAGGCTACTACCTAACCTAAAATAGAGGGAAGAGAACAAGACACCTAGTAAAGAGGATAAGAGAATTCTCCTCTTAATACTAGGTACAGGCTAAATTTAAGAAGTATCTCCTTTTATAGTAAGAGAAGCAATCTATAAAGCTATAAATCTCCTACTTATAGCAATCCTATAGGCTACACCTACCTAGACTAGGTAGGTAATTACGCCTTTAACTAATAAAACCTAGACCTAGCTCCTTAGCTAGGAAACAAAGGAAGTAATAATCTAAGTAGTAGAAGGCATAGACGCAATTTCCCTATATATATAGATAAACTACGCACTCTAAGGAGTCCTAAGCTTAATCTGCTAACTAGATAGCATATTAAAACTAGTAACTATATAGATAGTAAGTAAGGAGTCCTTTTCTAGACTAGGGTCTAACTAACTAGCTGCTAGATCTCTAGATGTAGGCTAAACAAGTAGAGAGTAGCAACCTAGATTATATCCTTCCTAATAACAGTTAGTTATTTCTATATCTTAAGAGTAAGTAACTTCTCTAAGGAAATATAAAAGAACCTACCTATACAACTATACAACCTAGGCTGCTAGAGATACTACTAGGCGCATAAATGCTATAGAGATACTAGATACAACTACTATAGAGAGAGAGTTACTACACACTAAGAGCTAGTAGATAAGGAATACATAGTAAGTGTAAAGTGTATAAATTACTATAGGCTACACCTAGTAGGGAACAAGAGCTACCTAGTAGCACTAAGATAGGTAAATAAAAGCCTAGTAAGAATTTTAGGGGCAGAACTAAGGGCTATAAGGGCTATTACTAAGAGAGCAAGCAAGAGAACCTAAGCAGACCTAACTAAACCTAGTAGCACTATCCCTAGCGCCCCTACAAGATCCCTAACTACAACTCCTACCTTAGAAGGACTAGCCCCTATAGTAACTCCTACTAGAGACTTATAGAGACTAAGAAGGGCACTAAGGACTGCCTCTTCCTAGGCTGTAAGCTTAATAACTGCAATTAGCTAACTAGAACTAGAATCTACTCCTAAGAGGGGGATACCAGGACCTCTAATATAGAAATAGATATTATATATTAATATAACATACTACAACTATAAAGTAGGACCTTAAAGTAATATAGGTAAATATAGCTAGGGAATTACCCTACTATATTACCCTCCTATAGCTTATATTTAAAAAGTAAATAGATATAATATATGTCTAGAAACTATATATAGTAAGAAACAACTATACCTTAATACATCTAGGCTACTCTATACTTACACCTATAGAGTTGTAGAGGGCGCTAAACTTAAGCCCTATAGAACGCCTTAGGGTGCTTACCTATATACTTAAAGGCAGAGGAATACACATGCAGATCCTCTACCTACACATTAACAGACATATTCTATAGACAGAAGTTAACTATTATAGAATACTTAATGTATACTAGGAACTAGGACTTATAAACACACTAGAATATGTAATAGAAATAACCTCTAGCCCTAATACTCTAATAGGGGAGATTTTAACTATAGATATATTACCTTTAAACCTAGCACTACTCCTAGGAGTAGGAGTTAACACCTAGCCTACTAGGCAATATAAAATAATATAGACTATATTAGGGAACTAGGTATAGCAACCTATTAAGGGGGCTATATGCTTAACTTAACCTTCTCTAATATACTCTTTACACACATAAAAATAGAAGACTACCTTTACTTAGGATCTAACTACGCTACGCTACTTACTATAATGCTGTAGAAGAGTAGTAAAGTACTACTACTAAATAAATATTAGGTTCTAAGAAGCTAGCTTAGCTGCTTTGTAGAAGCAGTTAACCTAGCGCTACTAGGCCTACTAGCCCTTACAGCAACATATACTACCTAGGACCTAGAGGCCTAGATACAGGCTATAACTAAGGCTATTACTAAAGTAATAGTAGTAGTAGGCTATAAATATATAGAGGCAGGCAAGACTATACTATAGTAGACTATAGAGTGTAAGTATTAGGTTTAATAGGTTAAGATAATAATTATATGTATTATTAAGTGTGTTATGTCTATCTAGCTATAAGGTCTAATTTTAATAATAGCAGGGTAGTTACTACACTATCTCTTAGCGCGTAACTCCTTTTCTACCTTTTACCTTAGCTAGGTATTATCCTTATATCTAACACACACCCTTAGCTTTAGCCCTGTACAGCCCTAAAGCTAAATTTATCTACTTTTAGTTTACTACTAGTGCCTGCCTATAGTTTAGTAAGTCTGTCTAAATCTTAGCTAGGATCCTCTGTTCTGTAGGCTCTACTAGTCTAAGTTGTAATAGGAAGGTCCTCTACTTATTCTATAGTAGTGCTTTAGTTAGTCTATCTACTAGCATATGCGCTAATAGTACGTAAGTAACAGTAATAGTCTTCTTAGCTACTTCTTATTAAAGCTAGTAATTATAGATGTCTACATGTTTAAGTTTAGTCTAGAGCTTTAATACCTTATTGTTTATTAATTAGATAGTCTAAGTGTTGTTACACTAGATAGTAATAGTTAATTCTAGAAGTTGTATACTAAGCTTAGTTAACAGTTAAGAGAGGAAGATAGCTTCCTTAGCAACCTGTAATAGAGCTAGTGTAACAGAGCTTGCAGGACTATACTTAAGTAATTAATTAATTTAATTAGTGTCTACTTTTCTATGTAGAACGTGTTGCTTAAATACAAAGGAAATGTGTAGGTTACGTGATCTCGCTTAACAAGCGTTTGGCCAGTATTAGGGCTGCTCAGAACCAGCGTTGCTGGGGTAGAGCAGCTTAACTAAATTAGCACGCTCTATTAGAAAACAAGCTGCGTATTTAACTCTACGCGCTTAGTTGTGCAACAGCTAGTAATTTAGCTTCTGTTGTTAACGTTATAACTATGTCTTGTTTGTTAGCTCTCTAGGCAATAAGTCCCCTATATAGCTTTATAGCATATCCTTAGGAGCTCTTCCTGTCTATTATATTATCTGCAAATAACGCTTTGCTCGCAACCTTAAGACCTATACTACCTCTAATTTGTAGTAATAGTTATTAGGTGCTCTATAGGTAGAGAAGGACTTAATCTGTAGTATTATAATATAGTAGTCTAGGATTAGTAAGGAATCTAGCAAGCCTAGATGTAGTAAACGCAATATCTAGTCTTATAGTAACTACTATAAAGAGCAGTAATCTAATCTTTTATTAATACTTGTTAATCTTAGATGCTGTTATAATTCTATTATAGGGTGTTAGCTTAATGTTTAACATTAGAGTATTATAACAAAGGTTAGTCCTCTCTGCTAGCTAGCTAATCTTGTTAGCATATAATGCCTGTAATAGGAGGATCCTATAATTCTGTTAGTTTCTTATAACCTTAATTCCTAGGAACTATTAGAGATTATGTCCTCTAGTTATTTTATACTTGTTTTAGAGGATCTTTAATGCCTAGGCAGCTTCTTACTTATTTACCTCTCTATAGGCTATAATAATATTATCTATATAGAAGAATATAATAACTCTACTCTTAGTAAGATAGTAGGGCTTATATAGAACTACTTTAAAGCCTTGTTAAATAAGTGTTAATATAAATTCTCTCTGCTATAGAAGTAGTAAGATTTAAAGTCTATACAGTGCCTTATTTAGCTGTAGGACTATACCTAGTTTCTAATAGCTATTAGGCATCCTTATGTATGTTTCTTAGTCTATTACAGTATAGACAAAGGCATTTGCAACGTTATACTACTTTAGCTCTATATTGTAGGTAGCTATAATTGCTATTAACATTTAGAAGGACCTACTAGCTAGCGTTGCTGCGTAAGTGTCCTCTAATATTACATTCCTTTATTAATTACCTTAGACTACTAGTCTTAATTTATATTTTAGTAGGTAGTAGTTCTTATCTAGCTTATATGTGTACACCTACATACAGCTTAAGATCTAATGTCCTAATGCCTAGACTTTATTAAGTAGAGCTTCTAACTAGGATTTTATTTAGTAGTAGCTCTATAGGTACTCTTATTTAGTATCCTTAAATTGCTTATATATTAGATAGTCTACTAGTTTAGAGCGCGCGCTTAGTAATAGTAGGAGCTAACTCTAGTAAAGGTTTAGTCCCTGCAAGAGCAGCTGGTTTAACTAGGCCTTGTCTAATATCTTTCTCTAGTAGGTGCTAGTAGTCCTGCCTTATCTGCTAGCTATAAAGGCTACCTTCTATAGGATTATTTGTAAAGTTCTTTAGTTTTGCGCTAGTGTTAATTCTAGCTAATTAGTACTTGCTAGTTAACACCTAGCAGCTCCTAATTAGACAGCGCTCTAACGTGTTTAATCTAATAGCAGGCAGCTTATAAGCAGCACTACTAGTAGAGGGGTTAACAGTAGAGTTAGATGTAGATAATTATTTCTAATCTTTCTCTCTTAGTAGTACCCTAGTTAGTTAATAGGTTCTAGTGTTGTCTTAGAGTCTACAACTGTGTTATCCTTATAGAAGGATTATATTTCTAGTTCTAGGTAAGTTTACTCTAGTAACTTAACGCTCTTAATCTATGCTGCAATCTTATCTAGAGTGCTGTGCATAAGGCTGTCTATAAGCTCCTCTATTCTACTACTAAAGATTTTGTCTTTATTAAAGATAACATCTCTTATGCTAACTACCTTAGCTATAGATAGAACCTATACTTAGTAGATGTTAGAGGACTAGTATCCTACTAGGTATCCTACCTATGCTCTAGGGTCTAGGCGTTGTAGACGTGCCTTCTCTTATAGAGTGTTGCTTGTAAGAGCAAAGGCCTTATAGCTGTATGCCTTTAGGTGTGCCTAGTTTAGCTTCCTTCTTGTTGTAGCAATTCTAGACTACTATGCTACAAACGTAAAGAATACGTTATATAGTAATCTCTAGTTATTAGATAATTTTAGTGTTTAGTTATATAGGTAGACTGCTGCTCTTATAATCTCTAGCTATATTTCCTATAGTAAGTTTACGTCTAGTCTTATAGTACATGCCTTGTCCTTAATTACACCCCCTAAGCGTTCTGCACCTCTGTTCTAGGCTTGTGCGTTAGGTGCTAAAGGCTCTAATTAGATTAACTAGGCAGCGCACTAACATACAACCTCTAGCTTTGTTCTTATAAGTTCTCTATTACACTTAATTACCTTAATTTTAATTTAGTATTAATAATTAAAGAATTAGATAAGTGTTTAGAGGAAGTAGATAATTAACTTCCTAAGATAATTGTTCTTAAAGTAGAAGTCCTATAGGAAGCTAGAATACCTGTTAGTAACAAGAAGTTAGCTCTTCTCCTTTATATAGCTTCCCTCTTTATATAAGTAGAAGTCTATAGCTATTCTCTTACTAGGACTCTTGTTGTTTTATTGTAGCCTTTAGATTATCTACCTCTTTGTCTTAGCTTAGCTGCATGCATTGCACTAGACAGTTGTAATACCCTTAATCTTTACCCCCTTAGATTAGTAGATAAGGTGCTTAATAGCTGCTACCCCTAGGTATACTATTTGCTTATGCTATAATAGTGCATCTACTTTTAAGCTAGATTAATTTTATCTGTTAATTTGTGCTACAAAGGCTGCCTTAGTTAGCTCTTTCTCTAGGATCTATTAACTAAACTGCTCTATTAATACTATAATTGTGCTATTATCTCGTTGTTTAAGTTAGGTTAGTTTGCTCTTTATATCCTACTAGATTCCTTGCTAACATAGCTATTAGAATAAGACAAGATTACAAAGGATATCTAGGCACTAGGCTACGTTCTATAGCTCTAGTATTGCTGCCCCTTTGTAGCTAGCTAGATAGAGCTAGATTGTTCTATACCCTTATATCTATACTTATAAGTTTCTAGCCTATAGGTAATTGTTTGTAGGTAGAGAGTAAAGATTATAGATCTACTTCTAGTTATTACTAATATGTATAGTTAAACTAGAATCTAGGATATAGTAGTCTTTTAGGGGTAATTTCATAGCCCTGTCTAAAAAGATGTATTAATTATAGAGATTTACTAACCTTACAGTTACTTAAGTAACTATTCTAGTGTATATGATATCTTAATTATAGGTGTCTATATTCTAGAGCGTTTGCTTGCTCTTACCTATTCTTAAAAGTTAATATTATGTTTAAGTAGGACACTTACTAGTCTCTCTATCTCTAGGTAGGGTATCTACTACTTAGGCGCCTTTTCTTTAAAGACGTAGTAACAGTTAACTAGCTTATAAGGTTGTTTACAAGCTAGGCATATAGCATTATTAGTTTCTACTAAGCCTCCTAGGCGCTTAGATTAAGCTCTTTAGCTAGGTATTCTTAATTGCTAACCTATAGGTCTTCCCTTAGTCTTGTAGACTAGAGTAGATAGTACGCAGTTCTTACTATATAAGGCGTCCCTCTTAGTGTCTAGGGTAGCTATACTACCTACAGCAAGGGCAGAGTTAAAGTAATCTCCTACTACAAAGGCTGTGCCCTTATAGAGTTTGCTCCTTAGGTAGTCTTTGCTTATGCGTTCTTAGTAGCGTTTTATTATCTTCTTCTAGTTTATTCTAGTAAGGTTAAATTAGTTTCCTTTGAAATTGTCTGCCTAGTTAGGTACTACCTTCCTTACTGCCTTAAGAAAATCTCTTATTATAGCATTTAGATTAGTAGCCTTAGGGACTCCTTCTACTTCTATATTAGTAGCTGCGTAGTTATATTTAAGGAGCTAGGTGTCCTAGCTTCCTGCTACTCTTATTAGTTTAAGTGCGTTATAGTATTGTTTGTAAGCTATTGCTCTCTCCTTATCTAAGCTTGTGCCTGTCCTCTGTTAGAGGCTAGTTACCTATTTGTAGATAGATGTCTATAGCAAGTAACATGTCTTTTATAGATGTAGTAACACTATACTCTGTATAAGAGACGTAATAGTGTTAAGGTTCTTCTATTCCTTTTTGTAGGTTCTTTTATAGATTTTATATTCTTCTAGTATAAGCTTATATAGCTTAATGTCTTTGTTGTAAGATTATAAGCCTAAGGCTAATAGGTCTTATTTTTAGATAGGCAGTAATGCCTATGTGTAGTTAGTTAATAGCGTGCCTTGCCTTATTTGTTTAGATAAGATAGCACTTAGTGCTAGTTTGTATGCAGCAATCTGCAGGAGTCTTAGAAGTACTAGTTTCTCTGCTAGTGTTCCAGTACTGTCTAGGTTAATAATATCCTATATGTTTAGTAAGATGCATTAGGCTTTAAAGGCCTAATACTATACTAAGAAGGAGTAGTAGTCTATAAGGATTGTTCCTTTCTGTAGGTTGCGTAGGGTTAGGAGCAACATGTTAGTAATTATTATTTATAGTAATAAATTAGTACTAGCAGTAAGACTCTTAATTGTTAGGTTTAATAGGTTAAGATAATAATTATGTGTATTATTAATAGTGTTATATCTGTCTAGCTATAAGGTCTAATTTTAATAATAGCAGGGTAGTTACTGCGCTATCTCTTAGCGCGTAACTCCTTTTCTACCTTTTACCTTAGCTAGGTATTGTCCTTATATCTAATAGTAAGACTACTTATAGATTATATATAGATAGTATTTAGGGCCTATAGATAAGACTATTACTAGAAAGTAAGAACTTCTTTACTATAGTACGTAAAGCTAAGCGCACTTATTAGTAGAACAGAATAGACTAACTTAACTCTAACTAGGTACTATATAAAGTTATTAGGTAGTATAGACTTAGGCTAAACTAGCAGGACACCCTAATCTAATATATAGAGAGAGATATAACAAACCCTATAGAAAAGGTAGAGGCCTTATAAAAGGAAATACTAGACTAATTTAATAGCTCTAAAAACCTACTAGAATAGAGTCCTTGCAACTTAAATTAATAAGCTATAGCTAAGGACACCTATATACCCCTAGAGGAAATTAAGAGGAACGTAATAAGCGTATAAAGTACATCCCCTAGTATAGATAGTATTATAATACACTTGCTTAAGGCGTGCTAGCCCTCTATTACTAACTATCTACATAGAATATACACCTGCTGCCTATAATATAGTGTAATAGAGCTTGCAGGACTATACTTAAGTAATTAATTAATTTAATTAGTGTCTATTTTTCTATATAGAACATGTTGCTTAAATATAAATAAAATGTGTAGGTTATGTAATCTTGCTTAACAGGCGTTTAGCTAGTATTAGGGCTGCTTAGAACCAGCGTTGCTAAGGTAGAGCAGCTTAACTAAATTAGCACGCTCTATTAGAAAATAAGCTTTATATGTAACTCTACGCGCTTAGTTACGCAACACACCCCCTAGTTAATCCTATATTAGGAATAACTAAACTAGGAGCATAGTCTTAGTAAATATAGGGCTCTAATCTTAGATTTTTATATTTCCCTAGATATCTAAGATTACTACGCGCCTACAGCGTACTCTAGGTACTCTTCCTTTTAAGAGACCTCTCTAACTTTTAGGCTACTTTTGCAAGCAGTTTGTTACTAGTTTAGGCACTTATTTTTATAAGCTAAATTTCTAAGCCTATAGCTAGCTATTAAGCTACTTAGTTATAGTTAAGGTAAGCACTTCTTAGGTTAAGCACTTCTAGGTAGTAAGAGTAAGCGTAAGGACTATAGTCTAGCAGCTTTACCCTTACTAACCTAGTTACTTCCCTATATAAGTATCCTACCTACTTAATTTCTCTATTTCTCTAGTTATATCTATTAATATGCCTATAAGTATACTAAATTATTTTCTACGCGCCTAAGCACTCTCTAGCTAATTATTTCTAGCTTCTTAATCTGTTAAGAGCTTTATTATTAGACGTTGTCTAACTAATCTTACTATTAATATTTTCCTAGCTCTTTTCTAGAGGTTTTACTAACTTAGGTATAGAAATAGACTAAAACCTAGCGCTGCGCACGCACTGCTGCTACCTCTACTACCTAAGCTGCTGCCTAAGCTAGCTGGCTGCTAGCTACCTGCTCGCCCTTGCCTGCGCCTGCCCCTATGCCTGCGCCTGCTCCCTTGCCCTTACCCTTGCCTAAGCCTATAGTTGCAGCTTTGCCTACTCCTTTAGCAGTTGCTGCTGCCACTACTGCTATAGCTGCTACTACTACTACTGCCTACGCTGCTGCGCTGCTGCTGCCGCCTGCCCCTACGCTGCCTGCCCCTGCCTTAGGCACTCTAGTGCCTAGTGCGCGCAGGTTAATACCCTGCGCGTACTGCGTAGACGCGCTGCTAGTAAGCAGCTTAGTTACGCTGTGCGTTAACAACACTACTACTAGCTGCTGTAGTAAGCGCTGCTAGCGTTATACCTTTAGGCACTCCTACTATCTACTATATATATTTTCTTTAAAAAAGATGTTGCGGAGGAGTTTAATTAAGCCTAACCCTAGAGGTTAATATCTAATCTGAAGTGATCTAGTGGATAAGCAGTACTTAGTTGGTCCTACTGTCAGTCTAACTAGGTATATAATTAGGTATTCTAATAGGATTAAATTAACAGAGGAACTTTATTAACTTCTACTTAATTATTGTTTAATCTAATCTATATCTTTTAGCTGCAACAGTTATAAGCCTAGTCTGCAATCTACTTAATTAACTTCTATCGCGTAAATCTTACCAGCTTAAGGATAGATTAGAATCAACAACTAAAATCCCTTATCCTACCTAATATAGAATCTGATCCTACAATCTATATAAGTCTAATCCTAAATAGTAGATCTGACTAGGCAACATAGTATACTTAACTCTAGAGCATCTGCAACAGCAAAGCTATCTAGAGCATGATTAATCTAGACGCTAAGACTATAAAACTAATTAACAAACTCAAACCAGTCTTCCCTAAGGCACCTATTGCTCCTACCTACAAACTAATCCTATCTATTAGAGAAGGAGAACAGTTAGCTGAATAGATAGCTGCATACAAAGACTAGGTCGCCTTAATCAAAGAGCAGAATACTAAGAAAAAGGAGGAGTATAAGCTTCTTTGATATAATTACAGAGACTCTATTAAAAGGTTCAAATTGCAGACTAACAAATAGAGCAGGAATGCAGCTAAGTTAGCTAACGTCTACAACTAGATTACTAAATCAATCTATTTGTTACTCTTAACTAATGCATTAATAAAGATGCTTAATTAAGGAAAATCTACTCCTTAGGCCTTAGTTAGAATACTTAAGGAGGATCTTGCTCTAAACAATAGCAACTTAAAGCAGCTTGTTTAAGTTTAGTATTAATCCTATTTAGACAAGGCACGTTATAGAAGGATTGCTCTAGACAAGTAGTTTAACAAATAGTAGATTCTATATAGAAAAGCTTAGGTTAACAAAGTCCTAGAGATTAAGAGACACCTAGCTGTAATTAACTTTATTAACGCGATTAGAGCACGCTTTACCCCTAAATAGGCACAATCTATAAAGCAATATCTAATTACTAAGGAAGCCCTAGGGGAACTAGAAATAACTATAGATTAGCTGGCAAAAGTATTTACTCTAGCACTTTAGGAACAATTAATTAAAGGAAGTAAGAAAGGGGTATTAGTCTTTGTAACGTTTGCTAGATTATCTAACTTAGATTAAGGCAGAAAGAAGGCCTAATTATCCTTTCTAACCAAACAACCTTGCCCCTGTAGACTAATTTCTAACTATACCTAGGATCTAATTAATTGCAGTTAACTTATTACAGCAATTACTAGGAATACCCCTAGCAGTTTTGCTAAGATTAATCTGTCTAACTTTAACAAGACTAAGATTAAAGAATAGTATAATAGCCCTAAGTATAACAATCTTAAAAGGATAGTTAAAGAAAAGGGATAGGGATAGGGGAAGGCCTAACTATCCTCTAGATATCCTAGATTAATTGTATTAGTAGTTATTAATCTAACCTTACTTAACAATACTAATTAAGGGGTATATAGTACTACCTAGACAAACAGACATGTTCTAAGTAATAGTACTATCTTAGATAGAGGAAGTGCTGTGCATTTAGTTAATAACTGCAATCTTCTAGTCCTAAATAGTTTTAAGCTAACTAAGATTATAGAGACTATTTACGCTAGAACTTAGTTACTTCTAGTATTAGGAACAGGAGACTAACTGCTTAAGAACGTACTTAACAGAAAGAATAGTCCTTGTTCTAAAAATCTGCTTCTTAAAGATGTGAAAGTTGTTGAAGATTTCTATGTTAATATTATGTTAGAAGCAAGACTGAAGAAATCTAGGGTTTAGTACCTTAGATTAGATCACACTCTTTGATTTAGAACAATTACTAAAAACGTAGTTGTAAGCAACCTAAAGACTGCTTACAATCTAGTCTTTATTAAATATTAGAAGATTAATTCTTACCTAACAATCTAATCTGTAAACGTAGTTGTTAGCTTAAACTAAAGGCAATCTAGATTAGATACAGAAGAGCTGTGGTATTAATAATCTAGTTATCTTAGAAAGAAGGCACTGCAGTACCTTACAAGATTAGCCTAGAACGTTTAAATTAGTGGTATAACCTGTATAGAGTGCGAGCACTGCTTAGTTACATATGCCTCTTAAGTTATATCTAGAAGACTAAAGGAAAAATCTCTAAGACCTTTCTATTAGATTGCCTAGGACTTGTTTAATATGCTAACAGGGCGTCTTAGAGAATAATAGATAATAATTATTAAAGAGGATTATTTAGGAAAGCTATATTGCAACCTAATCTAGACTAAGACGTTAGACTTAATTATAGATGTTCTAGTACTATTTGTAGAATAGGTACAGAACAAATATAATCTCTACGTTGTTAAGATTAATTAAGACAATAACACAGCTATAATACTATAGAGAGGGCAATCCTAGTATTAGAACTAGGCAGAAGAGAAAGGGATTAAGATTATAACTCCTCTACTATACACGCATAAGCTGAATAGAGGAGCAGAGCAAGCTAGTTAAGAAATTATTACAAAATTAATTAAGATAAGGACTAGAGCTAGGTTGCTGATTAAACTGTGGCCTAATATTACAAAGGCTGCAGCCTATTTACACAGCATCAGCCTAGCACCTAGCTAAAACTACAGCTTACTAAACGAAGTTCTTGATTAATAGTTTACTAAATATTTCTAATTCTATAAGCCTGCGAAAATTAGGAACAAAACTGCTAACCTCTAACTAGATTAGAGCAGAATATATGTATACAGCTATAGATTATACCTGTTAGATTAGGAACGCACAGCTAGACGTAACTAAAGAGGCTTTAAAGTTAATCTATAAGGGCATATTAGATATTTAATTAGGTATTAAGCTTCTAACATCTATTTAATTTAGGTGCTAACACTTAATTAGGTTATAACTACTTAAAATGTAACCTTTGATAAGTCTAAGTACTATTAAGGTAACCTAACTAAGGAGATGCTAAAGGAGCAAGCAACCTACATTTTAGATATCTTGCACATTAGTAAATTTAATAATCCTAGAATAGATATTAATTTAATTAATCCTTACAAGTTTTTAGAACAAGACTAAAATCTATAATTAAACATTAAAGTAGATGTAGATCAGGTCTAATAGAACACTGCTAAGGCTAGCCTACCTAGCAATTAAATTAGACCTAAAGAAACTGCATAGGATAGTTACAAGGCTAGTAATTAACTAGAAGTCCTTACAGATCAATTAATAGAGACAGGTCTTGTTACCCCTAGTCTAACACCTAAGCTAGATAATAACTGTGCAAGGTAAGGAGGGGTAATTAGACAATCTAATTAATTAGGAACTAGTAATTAACAGGGGGTGCACCCTGCTGTGAGAGCTGATACACCATCTTCTATTAACTAGTTAGGGTTAACAAGGCTAAGCGCAGCCTGCTTGGTAACACCTGCCTCTTAATCCACCTAATCTGCTTCTAAGACTGTAGGCAAAGCAAGTATTAGACTACCACTTTAATTAAGTCGTAGACTAAGGGGTGCAGCCCTAGAAGTCAATAGACTAACAAGCGTATATAAGCTAATCTAGAGACAGAAAAGGCTAGACAATTAAGTAGGGGGTAGAAGTGTTAATGCATTAATTGCTAACCTCTCTAAGCAAAACAATCTTTAGTTAAACTTTAAAGAAACTTACCTTCTAGGGTTAAATAAGACCTAGAAAGACTAATCTAGTTATAAGACTATAAACTTAATAGTTATAGTAGCTACTTTTACTAATTAGGTTAGAGACTAGATTAACCTAACAAAGAAAACCTATAGAGATAACCTACCTCTACCTCTAAGCACCTAGAAGCAGGTGCTACAACACCTACTTAGAAGCCTATTTATCAAAGCAACAGAAAGAGAGATTAATGTAATAATTAAGAAAGGCACTTAGACTAAAATACAAACAGATTAAGTCTTAGATTAACTACTCCTATTAAAGTAGGTGTTTACATACAAATTTAATTAAGATAGTTACTTTTTAAAGTGCAAAGCATAGATAGTAGTAAGGGGTAATCTATAATCTACAAACTCTATTAGCACAACCTATGCTGCTATACTAGCAGCCTGGTTGTTCTAAACTGCAATAGCAATCGCAGCTAAGTTTAATCTAGAAATACTCTAGTATAATGTGGTTAGAGCGTTTCTAAATGCCTAAATTAATTAAACTAATCTAGTGATCTGCAATATGCTAGATAGATACAAGAAGACTAGATACAGTGTAAAACTAAACAGAGCACTATATAGACTGAAAGAATCACCCCTATTATAGTATAAAGAGTTCTTAAGTACTCTTAGATTAGTAGATCTTTAGGCAAGCAAAGAAGAACCTTACTTGTTCTTTAACTAAGATTAGAAGGTCTTAGTTCTATTCTATGTGGACAATATACTTCTAATGTTTAAAAAGGACTATAATAAACATGCTTAGGAAATCTAGCAAAATGTTATAAGGAAGTACAAAATCTAGGAATAGGGAGAAGTGAAATGGTTCTTGGGGGTAAGAGTAATTAGAGACTAATTAAGAAGATCTATTACTTTGATTTACGACGCTTACATTAACAAGATTACAAAGAAGTTTAATCTTAGAGATAGAACGTTCCTACCTACACCTCTCCTATTAGAAGAACTAACTAAGAACAACAGAGAAGCTACAAAGACTAAGATTAAAACATACTAAGAGAAAGTTAGATCAGCACTATATATAGTAATTATGCTTAGGCCTAACGTTGCATTTGTAGTATCTAAACTATCTCACTTCCTTACTAATCCTAGTAGAAAGCATTTTAAGGCAATTAATTAAGTAATTATGTACCTCTATTAAATAAGGATAGAAGGTATTTAATATAGAAATTACAATAGACTAGATTTAACAATCTGCGCTAACGCATTATTTATAGATAATCCTAAAACAAGACAATCCTTGCATAGATACATAGCAATCCTGTTTAGAGGACTAATCCTGTGGAAATCTGCTTAACAGTTAACAGTAACTACTTCTACTACTGAAGCAGAGCTCCTAGCATTAGAGCAGATTACAAAAGAAACAAAAGCGCTCTAACGCTTCTTTAACAAGATTACACTAGATCTTAGGGAAATCTAGAATATATAGTGTGATAATTAACAAATAATCTAACTAGTAGTAGGATCAAACGAACGAATTAACACTAGGCTCTGCTATGTAGATATTTAGAACATGTAGCTTAGGCAAGAATATAACAAAGGAACGTTAACAGTTAAGTATCTAGAAACTGCAGGAATACTAGCAGATAGATTAACTAAGCAGTTAACACATTAACAATATAATTACTTTAAGACCCTAATTAATATTTATAACGCAAGCAATTAAGTTAAAAGATAATAATCTATTTATTACTATAAAAAACCTATACAAGGTAACTAAGCATTAGTTTTATAACTTAATCTAGTTAATAGTCTCTAACTCTTAACACAGAAAGGTTAGACTAATAGGAACCTAAAGGTTCTCTAGTCTAACCTACTGTGAAGGAGGAAGATTAACTAGCAGTTAGGGGTTAGTTAGATTAGGATCTACAAAAGATCTATGTGCTTAGAACTAGGCCTCTTAGTCTCCTAACTAATTAGAATCCTAGAGATTTTACGCCTGCGGCGATCTATTAACAAGGACTTAGAGATTAAGTCCTAGTAGATAGTCTTAAGCTTAGCTGTAGTTATTATATTATAACTGCAACTAACCCTATTAAGGGCACTTAATCTAGGATAATAGAATTTTAAAGGAGACTTAAAGACTAATCTAGAACGCTAATAGAGAAGGCTTACTCTGCTGTCGCTACTAAAGTTGTAATTAGACTACTTAACAGCACAAGGAGTTCTAAACCTAAGATTAGAGATGGGGGTGCCTGACACCTTCTTGCTAGAGGTCCTGGTAGAGACTAGACCCTTGCCAATAGGCCTGGCGACACCTGCTGGACTAGACTAACCACTGACACAGGTATCCTAGAGTTTTAAGTAACTGCTAGATCTAGATTTCTTGACTAGAGTGTAGGGCTTTGTAACTGAGGTAGCAGGCCTTACTAGAGATAGAGCAAACTAAAGGCTTGATTAAGGAGACAGAGCTATTACTAACTTAGACTAAATAGGGGTCTGCTTGGATAGACTAGAAGGCTTAGCTGTCTAAGCAGCACGCTGCTTAGCCAGCTTCTTCTCCTAAGCAATCTGCTTGTTAGACTCCTATTTCTTGTAAATCTAGTAAGAAACAGAGTAAAAGGAATTGAACGCAACCTTAATCTCTTTGGCCTAAAAGAGAATACTTAATTAGTAATGCCTAGGTACAACTCTAGATTAAACTAACTTACTAAACTCTGTCTCTTAATTGTTGCAACTAGATTATTGTACGCCTTAAGGAAGTAAGGTATATTACTAAAACAAGATTAATATATAATAATTAAAAGGAGGATAGACACTTATATAAACAAGCACTAGTAATTCTTGCAACAGGTGCAGCAAGTTAATCTTAAAACAGCTGTGTTGTTTAAATAACATCTGTAGGTTATAAGATAATTAGATTGTCTACGCTAGGACTTAGCACACAAAACGCATAGGTAGTCTATTAACTTGCTAACTACGTACTCTGCCTTAACAGTAATCTTAGTAGTAGTATTATAACTATTACAAGAATTTTTAAACTGCTCTAATAGAGCTTGGCTGTCCTTAAGGGAGCTATAGGGATTAATATTAGAGATAGCCTAATTAAAGTTAGCAGCGTCTTAGTTGTTATACTAGACTAGATTAGTCTTAATTATGTCCTTAGAGTTAGGTTGTTTATAATTAATATTAGCGTTATTGTTGCTCTTAGACTTAGAGTTGCTGTTATTACTTAGAAGTGTGACTAGAGCACTAGATAAATTACTAAGCAGGCCCCTAGGAGGAGGTACACAAGTAATCTTGCCAATCTTAGCTAGATCCTTCTTAATAATACCTAATTTAAAGATTAGTTTTTCTTAGAATAGAGAGACAGGTAGATTAAGACAATTACGCAAAGATAATTGCTTCTATCCTTAACTATAGGTAGGGATCGTACCACGCGTCCTAGGACTAGACTGCCTAGTAGTCTTAGGAGTTGTCTTAGACGCATCTTTAGCACTAGCTTTCCTACCTATAATAATCTAGTCTATAGTTAGCAACGCCCTTGCTTTACAGGATTAAGCACTTACCTGTTGCAGACTAAGCAGCTGCAGTAGACCTAAAAATTTTGTTAAATATAGATTAGATAGAAGAAAGAACTAAGGGTAGTAGGGGCTGAAACTTAGCGTTGTGCGCGCTTAGATTAAAACAAACTAATTAGGCCTAGCGTGGAAAAGTTTAACAGTCTAATTACGTAATTATTGCATAAATAGATAAGTAGATTACAGCAAGGAACACTAAACCAAAACTACTGCTTATAATTAGAAGTACTTTAGAAGTACTTCTAGGGGGTGTGTTGTGGAGGAGTTTAATTAAGCCTAACCCTAGAGGTTAATATCTAATCTGAAGTGATCTAGTGGATAAGCAGTACTTAGTCGGTCCTACTGTTAGTCTAACTAGGTATATAATTAGGTATTCTAATAGGATTAAATTAACAGAGGAACTTTATTAACTTCTACTTAATTATTGTTTAATCTAATCTATATCTTTCGGCTGCAACAAAAGAGTAGTTAAGTAGTAAACTAATAGCTTATAGCCTCTCTACCCTTAAGCTGCTTAGGCTTAAACTAGTAGAGGAGCTTACTTCCTCTAGCAGAGTAACAACTTTAGTAAGTAACTTAGTTTTTAGTTAATAATAGTAGCTAATAAGTGTTTAGCAGGCTACTAACCTATGTACTGCTATCTAGGTAGTAAAGGGCCTGCTTATAGATAGGTATAAATTTTAAGTACCTATTTGTAAGTAGGCTCTTTAAGATAAAACCTATAGGGAGGAGGTTATCCTCCCTACCTATAGTTAATTTGTTTTTGTAAGCTTCTTAGCTGCTAGGCGTGCGCTTAAAAGAGCTGCTACTAGCAGTCTAGGTAGACTTATACCTATTTAGGGAGGGGTTGTCCTCCCTAGTAATTTAAAGATCTTCTCTTTCTCTATTAACCTGCTCTTTTTCTGTAACTAAGTCTTTCCTTTCTTAACTAATGCTCTATAAGTTTAAATGCAATAGAAAGCGCTTGTAAGCTTGTCTAGGAAGCACTTTTATAAGGCTATCTACTAGCATCTTACTTGTTTTAAGGTAGGTTACTTAGAGGTTTCTATTAGCGTACTCTTGTTTTAACTATATATTTTAGATATCTATATAGCGCAGCTAGGTAGTAAGCTACTTGCTCTCTTTAACTACTAGTAAGATAGTTTATTAGTTATTATAGAAAATCTCCTATAGTACCCCTAAGTCTAGCTAAAGTTCTTCTAGAAATTATCTTAGAGCTACTAACTCTTTAGCTACATGCTCTAAAGTAAGTAATTTAGCCTTAGTAGTAGAAGTAGTTACTATTAACTGCTGTGCAGCTTTCTAGATAATTAGACTACTAAAGAGCTGTATAATATACTACTAGGAAGATTAATAGGACTCTCTATTGTTAGCAAATAAGGCGTCTCTACATATAAGCAGATAACTGCCTTTGTAAGCGCTATACCTTATACCTAGATGCTTTATTCTATACAAATAAGCTAAAACCTAAGCAGCTGCCTTAAAGTAAGCAGCTCCTAGATTTGTTAAATAATAAGATAGCTAAGAGGCAGCGTATACTATATCTAGTTAAATTATAATTGCTGTATAAAGTATAGACCTAACTTGTTCTTAAAATGCTTTAACCTCTTGTTTTTAAGCTTCTCTACTATATTTTAGCAGCTCCTCTGTAGGAAATAAGACTGTAGAGAAGGAACCCTTCTCTACTATCTTAAATTTAGTAGTAAGCTTATTAATATAGGAGTTGTGCGCAAGAGTTATAGTATAAGCCTTTCTATTTCTAATTATTTAAACGCCTAGAAACTATTTAGCAGCTCTATAGTCCTTAATTTAATACTTTTCTATTAACAACCTTATTAGCTGTTTAGTAGTAGCTTAATTATTGTTGTAATAGGCAAGGAGGATATCGTTAACATAGAAGAGTAGCACTATTTTCTATTTAGGATTATAGAACAGGCACAGCTCTTCTTTTAATGCTAAGAGACTAATCTTCTAGAGCGTACTAGAGAGCTCTTTAAACTATAGTACTAGCAAATTACGTAACCTATATAGAGCTTATAGTAGTAAAACAACTTGCTTAGGTTTCTTAAATCTATCTAGTAATTTACAGATTACCTAAGGTTTATCCTAGTAGCTTGCGTTAAGAAATAAGCTAGTTACTATTAGGACTAATAATTCTAATAGTTCCCTACGAGGCCAGCATAGCGTAATTAAGGAACAGGGGTAGCGTAACTATATAATACAAGTAAATTACTCTACTCTTTTAGTAGCGATTTGTCTATCTTTAACCTGCAATACTATTCTCTACCTTCTAATACTTAATAGCGTGCCACCTCTATAAAAAGAGGTCCTAACATTTAAATTACTTACTATTACACGTTACTAAAATACAGACTAGATAATAGAGATAACAAGTAAGCTAGTCTAAAAGCAGTTAACCCTTAGGTACACTAGTACGCTCTAGATTTATTATTAAGGAAGACTCTGCTACTGCTTGCATCTAAAGCCTACCTTCCTTAGTAGAAAGGGACGGTGTAGAGAACTCTAGACTAGCTAAAGGTAGAGCAAATAAGCAGAGACTAGGAGGCTAGTTAACAACTCCTCCTAGGCCACAAACACCTATAATAGTCTAGAACACTTTACTACGTTCTCTAATAGACTAGGAACTAGAAGACTTCTGCGCCTAGTTAAAAAGAGCCTAGAGGTAAAGCAAGATTAATTAACTCTGTTAACTAAGGGCTAAATATAAGTTAGGAGACACCTTAGTACTCTCTCTAACTTTAACTCTACTAAGGACCCTCACAACAACATCCTTAGGCCTATTAGCTAACCTTCTAAAGCTAGACCTACCTTAAAGGTATAATAAGAAGTTAAGAGCTAAATATAACTACTAGGAACGTAACTGCAAGTTATATTTCCTACATTATTTGCCTATAAACTTTACTAAAGAATACTAAAAGGTAGATTTTAGGGTAATATACCTTTCTAAGCTACTTAAGACTCTATAGAAATTATGTTACATAATAGAATAGACAAGTTCTCTATCCTAGCAGCTAACCTAGGAGACACTTAAAACTATTATGTTAAACGCTCTAGGAACGCTGTTAGAACAGAAATAGTAAGCCTATAAGACTCTTAAGTAAATATAGCAAAAGCTAAATTAGTCCCCTATAGATCTGCTAGATGCCTTTTAACCCTTATAGGAGGAAATAGGCTTAGCCTAAACTCTAGAGCTTTAAGTAATAGAGTATATTTTATCTCTGCGCAAAGACATCTAGAGAGACCTATTCCTACTCCTAGTTAATAGGCGCAACACTCTGCTAATAGTAGAAGAACATGCCAACGTTATCTACTGCAGAAGGAATCTAGATAAGGAGGCAGAAGTTACTACTGCAAAGAGGTAGCTACTAAAAGGTAGTAACAAGAGTAACAAGATAGGGGATATAAAAACTCCTAAAAAGACAAAAATAGGCTAAAAGGGACTATAACAGACTATCCTTATATAAAACTGTAGGTACCTAAGGTAAAGGTAGAGGTCTAACCTGTTATAACTATAGAAAGCTTAGTTACGCTACAGCTAAGTGCTAAAGCCCTCTAAAGAATAAGGATGCTATAGCTAACTAGAAGGAAATAACTTTAGAATTAAAGGAAGGCTTAAACATTAGTTTAGGAAAAGAAAAAGAGTAGAAGGGTTAATTCTATTTCTTTCTACTTATATAGCTTTAAACTAGGAAATATAGGACCTAGGGAAATTAAGAGAAGCTCTTTACCTCTATCCCTCTTAGTTATTAACTATATAGTGCACAGTTTAATCCTCTAAGCCTATAGAGGCTATAATTAATAGAGGTTCCTAGCTAAACTTAATATTAGCTACGCTAGTAAAGGAACATAATCTCTAAGTAGACCCCCTACCTAAGCTGCTGGCTAAAGGCGTAGATAGGGGTAGATTAACAGTGTATAGTACTACAATAGTATATATAACTATTACTAATTTACGTAGTTATAAAGAGACCTATTAAGTACTATTTATAGTAACAGACCTTTAAAGATACTTAGTGTACTTAGGTCTTCCCTAGATTAATATATTTTATCTAAGGATTAGCTACGCTACTAGACGTATGCTCTTTTAGAGGAATAAGGATAATAAGGTTATCTAGTTTACAAAGGTAGCTATAGAAGACGCTAAGTAGTTTAAGAGTAGCATAAGAGAACCTAATATAGACGTCTATGCGTGCCTTGTTAACTTTGTAGGCTATAGAGGGTTAGAAGACAATCCTATAGGTTATTTACCCCTAGATTATGCAGAGTTTGCAGATATAGGCTTAGAGGAGGACTCTAAGAGTCTTCTAGAGCATAGCTACTATAATCTATCTATAACTCTAACACCTAATAGTGTTCTACCTTACTAACTATTATACAACCTCTTAGTAACTAAGCTAGAGATACTTTAAAACTATCTTTAGAAGTATATAGTAAAAGGATAGATACGTTAGTTAAAGTCTCTAGTAGGGGCACCTATACTCTTTATTAAGAAGAAAGATAGCAGCCTAAGACTTTATATTAACTATTAGGGCCTTAATAAGGTTATAGTTAAGAACTAATACCTACTACCCCTAATTATAGAGTTACTAGAGAGGCTCTCTTAGGTAAAGTATTTTACTAAGCTTAATATAAGGAAGGCCTACTATAGGATTTGTATTATAGAGGGAGATAAGTAGAAGACTACTTTCTATACTAGATACAGACACTATAAGTATACTATTATGCCTTTTAGCCTTACTAACGCCCCTGCCTAGTTTTAAGCATATGTTAACTATGCTCTTACAGGATTAGTTAATATATATTACATTGTCTATTTAGATAATATCCTAATCTACTTAAATATAAAAGAAGATTACATATAGTATATAAAGGATGTACTACAAAGACTATATAAGTCTAAGCTATATATTAAACTTAGCAAGTGTAAGTAGTACACTTAATATATAGAGTATCTTAGATACGTAATTAGCTCTAAAGGGGTTAGTATTAACCTAGAATAGGTAAAACTAATCTAAGAGTAGCTATAACTACAAACAGTCTATAATATTTAAGTGTTTATTAGCTTTATAAATTACTATTAATAATTTATCTACATATTCTATAAATTAGCCTTACTATTAACTAAAATAACCTATTAGACCCTAGGGTCTACTAGAGAGGGTCTAGTAATAAGAAGAGAGGAAAGCTAGAGAATAGACATTAGCAAAAAGGCAGATCTACTTTCTAGAAGCTTAAAGACGCTTTTACCTAAGTTCCTATACTCTCCTACTTTAATCCTTATTAGAAAATAAGAGTAGAGGTAGACGCGTTAGGAGGCGCGATCTTAGGCATATTAAGTTAAAATGTGCTAGAAGAAGACAGAACAAGTTAATAGAGGCTAATTAGTTTCTTTTCTTATAAATTAATCTAAGTAGAATACAATTATAATACCTATAATAAGGAACTGCTAGCTATTATTAAGAGTCTAGAACACTAGCGCTACTACCTTAAATGTATACACTTTAAGGTCCTTACAGACTACAAGAACCTAAAATAGTTTATAGAAAATAAGACTCTTAAATATTGCTAGGTTTAGTCCTATTTAGCCTTAACTTAGTTTAACTTTATCCTTACCTACTAACTAGAGACTACTAATCCTATAGATAGACTGTTAAGGCAACTAGACTATAAGGCAGAAATAGAGAAACCTTTACTAAAGTACAACAAAGCTTTTATACAACCTCTTTAAGATTTGTTCTCCTCTAAAGGAAAGAACAACTTCCTTATGTTAGCTGTTACAACACAGGCATCTCTAAGGTCTAAAAAACAATTAGAAATTGTTAAAGCCCTCTAGAAATTCTAAGTAAAGGAAAGTACTATAACTAGGGATCTGCTTAACTATAAGGAAGAGTCTATAGTAGAACTAGCCTTAGATACAACCTCTAATAGATATAATACTAAAACAGACTATAATAACCTAAAACAATTAGTTATAGACAACAAAGTATTAAGGCACTTAACTACTCTAGAAGAGAAGTCTAAGGCTCTCTAAGAATGCTATAATTACCTACTTAGAGAACATCTTAGAGGTAAAAAGATAATAGAAAAGCTTTAACAACACTATAAGTAGAAGGGAATAAGAAAGAATATAAGAGACTATTATAAAAGCTACCTAGTATGTAAGAAGGTAACTCTAGCGCGTTATAAGCTATATAGTCTCCTAGCACCTTTCTCTCTACTAAACGCAGCCTAAGAGGAAGTTACTATAGATTTTATTACAGAATTACCTCTAAGCTGCCTAAGCAACTAGGTATACAACGCTATCTTAGTTATAGTATATAGACTTACTAAAATAGCTTACTATATCTTAGCTAGAGCTGATTAGGACAGTATAGACCTAGCTTAATCCTAGATAAGAGAAGTTATACGCCTATATAGTGTCCTAAAGAAGATAATCTCTAATAGAGGCCTACTTATAGCAGCTAAACACTAGGATACTTTCTATTACTACCTAAACTTAAGAAGGGTGTTAACTTCTACTTATTTTCTACAGACAGATAGGCAGACTAAAAGACAGAACTAGACACTTAAACAGTACCTACAGTGCTACTATTGCCTAGAACAAGATAATTAGAGTCTATAGATATTAGTTGCAGAGTTTATGTACAACAATAGCATACATACAACTATAGGCACTACTCTATTTAGAGCATACTATAGTATAGATCCTATTAGTCCTAACTAGCCTAGTATGCCTTATAGCAACAGAGAATTACCTCTAAGGGAATAAGTAGCTAGCAAAGTTATTGCTTTGCAACAAGAGTGTAAGAAGAAAATTATTACTATAAATAAATACTAGAAATTGTATATAGATAAGAAACGCTTAGTACATATGTTTAAAGTAGGTAATTAAGTAATAGTGTTAAATTAGCACATTAGGTTAATAAGACCTAAGAAGAAGCTTAACTAGAAATACCTAGGTCTAGGTTGTATAGTAGACTAGTATAGTCTTACAGTATTTAAAGTTAACCTTCTAGGGTTATAGAGCGTACATCTAGTCTTCTATACGTTGCTGCTAGAGCCTTATAATCTAAAAGGTCTTATTCTACACCTAGAGGTCCTAATTATAGACACACTGCGTAAGTATAGTAATAATATCTATAAAGTAGATACTATACTAGATAGACGCAAAGGAGAATATAACTAGTAGGAATATCTAGTTAAATAGACTAGCTATAGAGACAAAGAGAACTCCTAAGAGCCTAGTTAAAATATCTCTAGAAATATCCTTTAATAATTTTAGAAATCTAAAGGTATATAGCCTAAGAGGAATATAAAGGAAAAGCCTTATAGGAGTTAAGGGCAACCCCTAAAAAGAAGAAGGAGGATAAGCAAAGGTAATAAGAGGATCCTAAGGAGACAACGTACCTTTACTAGTTTTCCTATAGGGTTTTTAGGGTGTTTAACAGTGTTATACTCTAGAATTACCTTAGCCTAACTTATAAGCATCTCTTAGGATCTATAATTATCTATTATAGACTATAAGAACCTAGTCTAAATTATAATAGTTTAATCTATAAGGGTATAAAGCTTCTAATATTATAAGAAGAAAACACAGGATATTAAAGTAAGTACTCTATTAAATTTAAGCTAAAGGCTTAGGCATATCTAGGATTTCTAGGGAAATCTAACTATAGAAATTGTTTATAGTTATATTATTAAACTAGCTAAAATAGTCTATTAGGACCTATTATAACGCGCTCTTACTACTCTTAAACCTTATTATACTTATCTAGCCTCTTCTATAGAGTCTTAATCTTCTTAGATAAGGAGCCCTTCTTAGCGCTAGTAGCAAAGCCTTTCTCCCTTACAAGCATAGCTATCTCTATAACTAAGGCATTACCTAGTTTTCTACACTTAAAACTAGGGTTTAGAGCATAATTGCAAACCTTAGCCTATAATAAGTTAGAATAGTCTATCTAGAAATAAGATAAGTATATATACCTACTTGCGTAGTAAATAAGTCTCCTTAGCAACCCTATTAGTAATAGAAGCCTTAAGGGTGCGCTTGCTAGCCTTAGCATGTACTAATATAGCCTTCTTACTACGCTAATACTTGTCTAGGTAGAACTTAGAGTGAGGGTCCTTATTATTAGTAATAGCACTAGTATATAGGTAGAGGTAGGCAGCGTAAGGGATGTAAGTGCTACTAGAGGTGTAAGAATAACCTATAATAGACTAAAAACTACTTAAGAGGACAACCTACTAACTATAGGCCTAGCAGATAGGCTAATAGAGGGATATAAGCTTAAACTTAGATGCTTTCTTCTCTATCTTAGTTAATAGGCGCTATAGAAGCTTATTATTAACTATATCCTAGTCTAGGTCCTAGACGCTAAACTCTAAGGCCTAGAGAATGTTGTATATCTTAGCTAAGTTACTATTATGCTTTAAATAGAGCTATTAGAGTTAGTTATAACCTATAAGGGGTTATAATTAGGCTAAAGGAGGGGAATATATATAGTAATGCACTCCTAGTTAGAAGAGAAGCACTAGAAGCAGCGTATAACCTACTCTAACTTACCTAAGTCTGTCTATAATAGCTATGCCTTGTATAAGTTAATATTAGTAGGGGTAACTTAGATATAGACATAACTAGTCCTGCTATAGTGCTTATGCTAGCCTACAGCAAAGCTACAGACGCACTAAACACAGACCTAGAATAACTACACGCTATTATGCGCTATATTGTTGCCTACAGCGTTTAGATCTATAATCTTAAGTAGTCTAGACGTGTAGGGGGCAGTAGGGTACAGTGCAGCAGGCCTAGGGGCTAGGGGATATGCTTTTAAAATTATTAGAGCCTAAAGAATCTAGTAAGCTGCCTATAGAGTTTTAACAACCTATAATAACCTATTAGGGGTTATCCTAGATTAGTAAAAGGGAACCTATCCTAGCTAGAGAAAAGCACTAACTTACTAAAAATTAGAGTAGAGTATAGGAATAATAAACTAAAATAGGGGATAATGTTAGGTTTATCTAGGCACTGTACTAGCAACGTGTTACCCTACTTATTGTTACAAACCCTATGCCTAGCTAGTTACTGTCTAGATAGTTAGTATACGCAAACATACTAGGCAAGTAATTACAGACCTACTTCTCTACAGCACAGTTAAAGGCACAGTAATTACTGTAGTTACGTAAGGAGCTTACCCTTAGCATTGCGAGCTAGGTAGATCCTATATAATAGCTTACGCAGCCTACGTTAAGCCTAGCTTACGCAGCTTATAGTAAGCTTAGTAAGCTCTTATATTTCCTATAGTATATAGTAAGTAGGAACACAACCCTTATAGTTTGTGTTTAACCTTATTAATTAAGTTTATCTTTAGAATCTTAACCTAACCTTTAAGCTAGATAGTCTACTCTATACTACTTATTATTACCCTAGTTGTTGTTAGGTGTTTCACCTAGGCATCTACCCTTACTATTCTAGAACTATTGCTTATCCCTAAGAACTAATAGAATTAGTGCTTACAAGCTTTGCTTAAAGTACTACTTTAACATTTTAAACACCCCTAAGATAAGTAATACCTTAGGAACACGTGCTACCCCTAGCAACTTAAGTGTTAGAGACATAGATATAAACAACGTTAGTACTATAGGGTCTAGCGTTATAAATATTAATAAACCTAATCTCTATTATAGAGACTGTAGCAAGCTTAACAACTAGCTTATATAATAGGACCTCTTCTTCCTCTTCTAAGAAGAGAAGGTACCTAAGAACAAGCAAGTTACTCTAGTAGCTAGCTATATGTAAGGCAACGCATTTAAGTAAATTAAGCCCTTTATCTAATAGTATAACACAGGCAACGCCCTAGATAAAGTAGACAAATAGGTTAGTAACTTTAACTAATTTAAGCTTAAGATTAAGCTAGTGTTTAGCGTATCTAATAAGCCTACTATTATATAATACAAAATCTAACGCATCTAATAAGTTAAGTTAGCTGCTAACTACGCTACTAAATTCTAATAATTAGCTACTAACACTAACTAGGACAACACTACGTTAATAACAATGTTTAAGTAAGGTCTTAAACTAAAAATTAAGGAGGAACTTATACGCACTAGCGCAAGCACTAACACCCTTAATAACCTTATTAACACGTTAATTAAAATTAATATTAAAATCTATAAGTTGCAATAGGAACTATAAGATAATCTATAGGTATAGGTTATAAATGTTAAACCTACTACACTACGCAACTAATAGTATAATAATCCTAACTATAGAAACTAATATTACCCTAACTTAGGATAATATATCTATAACAACACACGCAGTAGTTACTATAGCCCTGCAGCTATAGATCTCTAACCTAAACAAAGGACTAGGAGCCCTGCTAGTTTGCTAGAACAATAAGAATAAAGGGAAGTATAATAATAGTAGCAAGTTAAAGGACTGCTACAACTGTAGCAAACTAGGCTACTTTGCACGTAATTATTATTAGAAGAACAAGGTCTTTAGACAACTTAACGTGCTTACTAGCAGGCCTGCTAAGGATGCTAATACTAGTAAATAGGAAATTATTACTAAGGATATAGGACAACTTATAGAAGACCTAGAGTCTAGTTCTAAGGATAAGGACTATATTAAGTCTTGTTATAAGCGCTAATTACGCGCACCTATGCTGTACTAACAAACAGTAACAGACAGTAAAGTTAAGAGTTAGGAGAATAACCTTAACTAGATTACTAAGCAACGCTAGGATAGCCTTATAATAACAAATAACACTAAGATCTTTAAACAAGATTTACTAAAGGAATAACAAACACGTTGCAAGAAACGTAGAAACACAAAATAGGCTAGCTTTAACTACTAGAACCTATAACCTACGCTAGATAACATATACACACAAATACGCTAAGATCTTGTTATTCCTAGCACTAAAAATAATAAGGAACTAGAGAACTAGTGCAATAAGGCTTACTACAAGTATTAAGAACAATACCTTACAACACCTATTAAAGACTATTAGGAATTTTTACGCTAGCACAAACAATAGTTATCTAAGGAAAACCTATACTATATAGACAGGTTCTGCGTACTATAGTACAACTTAGACTTAAGAAATCTACACTATAGAGTGCTATTATTTACTACATGTTATAATAAGGGATGTATAATCTATCTGTTAGAAAAAACAGGAAGTAATTTCTTTCCTATATAGAAGAAGCTATACAAGAAAACCTAGACACGCTATAAGAACAATACCTACAAGATGCACCTTATTAACAAACACGTTAACTGCTACTTTCCTAGAAATAGCTTATTATTAGCTAAAGGAGCCTAACAAATAACAATTAATAGGACCTATATAAATTAGATATAGCAGCACTGCCTTAACCCTAGCTATATAACTTACAAAGGAGTAAAGTAGGCTAATAGGTTTAGAGGATAGCCTAATCCTTTTTTAGGACAGCGCTTAAGGGCGCTAGGGATTAATCTATTAATTAGATTAGGACTAATTACTAACTAATTAAACTCCCTATAATAATAGGTAGAGTAAAGATACAGGCACTCTTAGACTTAGGAGCATAGTTAAGCTACATCTCTTTGTAAGCAGTAGTACTAGCTAGACTACGTCTGCAACGCAAGGATAAACCCTATCTGCTCTAAGTAGCTAATAGAGAACCTATGCTAGAGGAATTAGAGATCACACACAAAGTAACTAATGTCCTACTTAGCATCTATAGACACTATAAGGAAGTAACCTTAGACGTCTTTACAATAGCTACGCATAATGTTATATTAGGGCTACCCTAGTTACAAAAGCATAACCTAGAGATTAACTAGAAGAAGGAACAGCTCTTGTTAAAGTAATGTACCTGTAGTAATAAGGTATTGCAGCCTACGCAGCGCACACTGCAGCTAGTAGATAAGAAGGAGATTAACAACATCTCTTTAACTAATAAGACACGCTAAGTTAGAGTAGTTAACTCTATAGATGCTAAATGCCCTACAGGTCCCTAAGTAAGAGTTAAGGAGAAAGAAAGTGCACCTCCTACTATCTCTAACGTTTACTAATAATACGCAGCAATGTTTAAAGAAGAGCTTACAGTAAAAGCCCTACTAAAGCATAAACCCTAGGATTACAAGATTAAGCTCTAGGAAGGAAAGAACCTAACTTTTAAGAGGCTATATTAGTTATTAGAGAAGGAACTTAAAGTACTACGCAAGTATATTTAGGAGAACCTTAAAAAGGGATTTATTAGACAATTAGAATTACCTACAGGGTACTCTATTATATTTATTCCTAAGAAGGATAGTAAGCTACAACCTTGCATTAACTTTAGGAAGCTTAATAATATTACTATTAAGAACTACTACCTGCTCCTAAACATTACAGAGTTACAGGACTAGCTAGCAGGAGCTTAGTACTTTACTGCATTAGACTTATAAGAAGCGTATAACCTTATCTATATAAAGAAAGGAGAAGAATAGAAAACAGCCTTTAGAACAAGATATAGACTCTATAAGTACCTTGTTATGCTGTTTAGTCTAACAAATGCACTAGCTACTTGCTAGGAGTTAGTTAACAACGTCCTTAGGGCACACCTAGATAGAACTGTAGTAGTATATTTAGATAACATCCTAGTGTACTTAAAGACACTAGAAGAGCACATCTAATACGTAACTAAAGTGCTAGAATGCCTAAGAAGGGTAGATCTACAACTAAAACCTAAAAAGTGCAATTAGCACTAAGAAGAAGTTAAATTCTTAGAGTATATTGTAGGATAATATAGAGTTAAGATTAGTCTAATAAAGGTAGAAGTAGTTAAATTATAGCTAACGCTAAAAATAGTTAAACAGATCTAGGAATTCTTAGGATTTATTAACTTTAACTAACGCTTTATTAAGGACTACTCTAAAATTATAATCCTGCTAATAAAGCTTATATAGAAGGACACGCTATTTAAGTAGGAAAAAGAATAAGATAATGCATTTAAGGTACTTAAGCAAGCTTGTATTACACTACCTACGTTAATTACGTTTACTAGTAGTAAACTAATGCACATAGAGACTAACGCGTTAGATCTTATATTAGGCGCATGTATTATATAAGAAAAGGATAGACTATAGCACCCTATTGCGTACTACTTATGTAAGTTCTTAGGACTAGAAGAATAATACAACATACACAACAAAGAATTACTAGCAATTGTATTAGCCCTAGAATATTAGAGAGTATATGCAGAAAGTTGCTTAGAACTTACTATCTACACTAACTACAAGAACCTAGTATACTTTACTACTACTAAGGTCCTAAATTAACAACAAGTATAATAGTTAGAAATGCTAGGACAGTACAAATTTAAGATAATGTATACACTAGGCAAAGATAACAGTAGAGCTAATGCACTTAGTTAACAACATAACCTCGCTAGAGAAAAATAATAAATTAGTTTGTAGTGTTAGGAGTTAATAATAATAGATCCTTAGGACTATTGTAGTAACTTAATAATATAATATAGGTTTAACAGAAACAACGCATCCTGTTACAAGTACTAGAGGAGCTTTAAGAAAATATAATAGCTAGTTACTATAATAACCTACTACATAGACACCCTAGAATAACGCGCATAATAGAACTTATTAAACAACACTATAAGTTTAGTAATATAAAGAACAAGGTTACTAAGTTTATAAAGAACTGTGTACAGTGCTAGCAGAATAAGTATAGCACACACGCTAAGTATAGAGAGGCGCAGGCTATAGAGCTGCCTACAGCGCCCTAGACAAACATTACAATAGATTTTGTTACCTAATTACTAATCTCTAAAGACCCTATTACTAGCTATAACTACAACTTAATCTTTGTTATAGTAGATAGATTTACAAAAGCTGCTAAGATAATACTATTTTGTTACAGTTACACTACAGAGCAGCTCGCACAAGTGTTCCTAGACTAGGTTATCTAACACTACAGCATACTAGAATTAATTATTAGCAATTAAGACAAGCTCTTTACGTTAAATTATTAGACTACACTGTTAGCATACATAGGTACTAAGAAGAAACTATTAACTGCTTATTATCTGTAGACAGATAGACAGACTAAAAGAACTAATTAAACTATAGAAACATACCTACAGATATACAGCAACTAACAGCAAGACAACTAGGTTTCGCTGCTACCTATAGCACAGATTGCTTACAATAACAAGTTATTAGAAGTAATAGGCGTAACGCTGTTCTTTGCAAATTACAGGAGACACCTAAATCTCTTTACTAAGTTACTTAACACTAATATTTAAATAGAATTAGTAATATCCTTAGTAGAAAGACTAAAGGAAGTACACTAGACATTGCTTAAAAACATTACAAAAGCTTAGTTATAAGCAATTTTATATATTAATTAGAAATAAAAAACAGTACCTTAGCTAAAAGAGGGGGATAAAGTATATCTCCTTACTAAAAATCTTTAAACGCAAAGACCTACAAAAAAACTAGACAAAGTTAAGGTTAGACTATTTTTTATTTTAGAGTAGATAAGCCTAGTTAACTATAGACTTAACCTACCTAAGGATGCAAAGATCTATCTAGTGTTCTACATAAGCTTGTTAGAACTAGCTAACCCTAGAACTCTAATCTAGAAAGACTTCTACTATTAGGCTAACAGCAATAACAAGTAGGATGTTAAGAAAATAATACAACACTACAATATAGGTAAAGGCAACAAGTACCTAGTTAAATAGTTAAGATACCTAGAATTAGAAAATATATAGGAACTAGTAACGCACCTTACAAATTACTAATAACTACTAAACTAGTTCTAAAGTTTGCAGCAGTATCTAAGAAGTTAAGCGTAGACTATATTACAGGAGAATAAGCTACTAAAGTGTTAGTAGTAGGACAGTTAATTTCCTTAGCCTAAACATCTTTGCCCTCCTCTACTAACTTATTTATAAGGCACGTAGCCTTCTTTAAAGCCCTATCTTTTACTTACGCTAGAATTTTCTTATTCTGCAGCAGATGCGCAATCACGTCTAATAGTAACTTTTTATCTTCTTCTACCTTCTTTTTATATTCTGCCCTTGTCTTATCTAAGGACTCCTAGGACAAGTTAATATATAGACAGCTAGCGCGCACGCACTCTAAACACTTTAAACAAGAGTCTATAGAAGGTATAATATAATAATTATAGCTAGATACAAAGCAATAATTATAGGAGATAGGAGCAATAGTATTATAGTAACAGATTTTAATGCTAAGACACAGTTGCTTTTAGGATGCGGAGGACATAATAATGCTACAGGCACTAGGCAGTAGCAGGGCACGCTTATAAAGAACAGCTAATAGAATTTAGGACAAATCCTAGAAAGGAGGGGGATAGTGTTACAAACCCTATGCCTAGCTAGTTGCTGTCTAGATAGTTAGTATACGCAAACGTACTAGGCAAGTAATTATAGACCTACTTCTCTACAGCATAGTTAAAGGCATAGTAATTACTGTAGTTATGTAAGGAGCTTACCCTTAGCATTGCAAGCTAGGTAGATCCTATATAATAGCTTATGCAGCCTATATTAAGCCTAGCTTACGCAGCTTATAGTAAGCTTAGTAAGCTCTTATATTTCCTATAGTATATAGCAAGTAGGAACACAACCCTTATAGTTTGTGTTTAACCTTATTAATTAAGTTTATCTTTAGAATCTTAACCTAACCTTTAAGCTAGATAGTCTACTCTATACTACTTATTATTACCCTAGTTATTGTTAGGTGTTTCACCTAGGCGTCTACCCTTACTATTCTAGAACTATTGCTTATCCCTAAGAACTAATAGAATTAGTGCTTACGAGCTTTGCTTAAAGTACTACTTTAACACTTATTTTCTAGGCAGTAGTATAACTCTTAGGTAAAGGTAAAGGTAAAAGGTGTAAGGTTCTAGTTATAGGCAATAGTACTTGCTTTACACTAGGGATAGATAGTAGAGGGATAGCTATAGGTATATTTAATAACAAGAATAATACTTGTCTCTCCTAAAGATAGTAAGCAGCGCAGGTTTTGCGCAGCTTTACTAAGGGTAAGACTAATACTAACTAAGGATAGCTCTAGAACACTACAACACTAAATAATTCTATTACAGGTTGTTACAGAACCTCCCCCTCTAGCTACTGTCCCTAGCAGCAACCTTATATAGCCTTAATAAAAACCTTGCCTTAAAGGGAGGAAAAAGAGTGTCTATAGGTAGGTAGTTAGGGCTTCCTGTAGGCGTGCTTTGTATATAGTGCCTACGTGTTATAATTATTATAGATACGCCTTATATTTGTTTTAATTTAAGGTAAAAGCATTACTATACGCACTGTTGCCTAATTTTTTAGCTTAGCAGCCTAGTAGGTAGTAAAACCTCTTCCCTTTGCTCTTTCTTAATACTATAATAATAATACTTTTGCGCGCGTTTCTTGCACGCTCCTTACTCCTACTATAGTTTACTATCCTAACCCTAAGTTTATTAAGAAGTCTTACCTTTAAAACTAATAGCTATTTACGTTCTCTAATACTAATAAGCGTGCAGACTACGTTGCTATAGTAAAGACTTGCCTACGCTGCGCGTAGAATATTGCTAAATAGAAGAAGGACTGCAAGAAGCCTAAGCACTACTACTATAAGCATTATATAAAAGGAAATTAAAGTAGCTGCACTAAGGTAAGGCAGATAGAAGCACGCTGTAGGTACACCTTAGCTAATCTATACAGGTGTCTACTACGCTTAATAGCTACTTAAATTGCCTTATCTATCTCTACTACTGCTATAATGCTGCTGTTAATACTGCTACTATCCCTTATACTAATACAGCTGTAATTAACTAAGGCACCTAGCTTGCGCGTTGCTAGTGCTAGTTTAACTTAGAGCTTGCTAGCTACTACTACACTATAGCCTACACTAGCACACCTATAGGTGTTGCTACCTAGGTGCTAACAACTTCCCCTTAATTCCTAGGTCTAGTTCTAGTAGAGCAGCGCTGCATTGCGTCTGCTATTAAGCAGCTTGTAGGGCACGTGGCCTGCATAGTACGTTTGTTCTTTTAGCGCATCTAGAGCGCATGCTAACCTCTTCTAGGGTAGTAGTAGTAGTAACAATAATATTAGTAATAAGTTAGAGCATAAGGAGGAGGAGATAGTAGTAAGGGTAGTAAAGATAGTAGTAAAGATAGTAAGGATAGTAGAGATAAGTAGGTAGTTGTTAGTAGTTTAGACGCGGCTAGCGCAGGGTTAAGGCGCGCGTAGTGCGCAGCACAAAAAAGGTTTTTCTTCTTGTATAATAGTAGGCCTAAGGCTAGTGAATTAGATTGCTCTTTGCGTGCAATAATAGCGCGCTTAAGATAATCTTAATGTTCTTTTTATACGTAAGGATCTCTAACCTAATTTATACTCCTAGATAGCATTATCTATGTTTTTAAAGTCTAATACTAGGGTCTATGTGTCCTAGGTCTTATTATAGCCTTTCTAGTAGAGTAGGTACTCTAGTTAGCCTCTCTTTGTTTGTTTCCCTAGGATCTTTTCTACCTCCTATACTTCTTTACCTTCTAGGGTCACCTCTAGTAGGTAGGTATTGTCTTCCCTTCTAGTCCTAGGTTTCTATTGTTCTAGTAGTAATACGTAGAAGACGTTATAAATACAATATAATAGTAGGAGGAATAGGCAGTATGCTAGCGTTCTAATTGTTTCCTAGATTTAGAATAGGCTAATAAACTTACTAGAGAGTTTCTTACTTAGTTAGTAGGCTAGGTTAATGTTCTTAGTACTAAGTAACACTAAATTGCCTAGGTAGAAGACTTTATTCTTATGTTTCTTATTACAGTACTAGGTTTAGTACTCTTGTGCTTTTTCTAGGTGCTCTACTAGCGTTGCTTATGCGCTGTGCAGTTGCTTTACTCTTTAAACTATATCTAGTACCTCCCCCTTAGGCCTACTGTCTACAGGAGGCTTAGTAAGTAGTAGGTGTTTACTATATACAGCATAGAAGGGAGTTATTTTAGTAGATTTGTGTACTAAGTTATTATAAGCAAACTGTGTAGTTAGTAGTAGCTTTACCTAGTTCTCTTAGAACTCTAAGATAAATATCTAAAGATACTACTTAAGTGTTTAATTCTAGTATTTAGTTTGCCTATTAGTTTGTAGATAGAAGGCTGTGCTAAGCCTGCGCTTTACCTATAGTTAGTAGCAGATTTCTATCTAAAATATAGAGGTAAAGATAGTTCCCCTATCTAATACTATACCCTTTTATATCCTATACTTAAGTATAATATGTGTAAAGTAGGCTTCTGCAAACTGCTTTATATCCTATGTCTTTAACGTAGGTAGATAGAGTAGTATCTTAGAGAAGTAGTATATAATTACAAGGATTATATTAAAGGTATAACCTAAGGAATCCTTAGCTAGGGGTAAGCTTATAATAAAGTCTAGTGTAACTTCTTTAAAGATTTCCTTTAGTATAGGTAATAGTAATAGTGTTCTATACTTGCTATACCTTAGAGCTTTGCTCCTTTAGTAGATAGCATAAGTTCTTACGTATTTCTAGACGTCTTAACTAAGGGTTAGCTAGTAGTAGGTTCTTCTAATTAGCTTAAGCGTCTTACATGTGCTAAAATAGCCTACTATACGCGTATTATAGTTCTAGAACAAAATCTCTTACCTAATAGCTAGTTCCTCTAGAACATACATTCTACTATTATATCTTAGGACTTTGTTTTTGTCTAAGCGCTATACCTGCGCTCTACTACGTCTTTAAGTGCTATCCTTACTTATTAAGCTTATAATCTAACCCTAAGTAAAGGCGTCTCTTTGTTATAGTTAGTGTAAGGTTTTAATAAGCAATTAAGACTCTACTATTGCAGGTTTGCTACTAACTAGTACCCTAGCTAGTAAGCGTAGTATACATAGCATATATTCTATAGCGCTAGTAGTAGGGACCTTCCTAGTTCTATAAACTGTAGCAACGTGCGTCTTATACATACCTAATAAGCTTAGCTTATTTATAGATCTACCTACTCTACTAGCTATATCTATTACTAATAATTTATTCTATAAGGTAGGTAATAATTAGGTTAGTAATAGGTTCTCCTATTTGTAATCTGCCCTTCTAGAGGGGCTATCTGCAGGGTTTGTTTTGCCTAGAAAGTATTCTACCTTAAAATTAAAAGCCTCTAGGTATATAGCCTATCTAGCTTGCTATAGGTTTAGCTTTTATATAACGCGTATACTATGTAGGTTGTTGTAGTTACTTAGCACCTGTATAGTGTACTATGTGCCTTTAAGGTAATACCTCTACTACTTAAAGCTATATACTATAGCAAGTAGCTCTAGGTTATAGACCTTATAATTTAGCTTAGCAGCTTGTAGCTTTTAAGAGGTAAAGGTAACTAGGTGCTACTGCTTATCTTTAAAGAGTTAGGAGAGTATGCCTAATATAGCAAATGTAGACGTATCTGTCTCTACTTAGATAGGGAGCGCTGCGTTAAAATAGCATAAGATAGGCACACTTAAGAAGTAGGTCTTTAGCCCTTTAAATAAGTAGTTTGTAGCTTTATTCTATTAGAAGTCTTAGTTCTTCTTAAACAAATCTGTAAGAGGAGCTGTCTCTCTAGCATATCCTTTAATAAAACGCTAATAGAAGTTAGTAAACCCTAGAAAGGATTGTAACTCTTTAATATTAGTAGGCTGCAGCTATTAGGTAATAGTACTTACTTAAGCTAGATTAGCGTATACACTATACGTATTAATAACAAAACTAAGGAAGTATACTATATCTAATGCAAATATACATTTCTATAAGTTAATAAATAGTTCTACCTTATATAGGGACTAAAGTACTAAGCGTATAGCGTGCTAGTAAAGCGTAATATTATTACTCCCTATGTAGATAAGGATATTATCTAGGTAAACTATATAGATATAGTCTAAGTACTTAATTAGGGCCTTATTAATATAGGCCTAGAAACTTATAGGAGTATTAGTTAGCCTAAATAGCATTACTAGGTACTTAAAGTAACTATATTAGGTCCTAAAGGCAGTTTTCTACTTATCCCCTGCTTTAATCCTTAGCTAATAATAGGCGTTGCAAAGGTCTAGGGTTGTGTAATAACGTGCGCCTAACAGGCAGTCTAGTATCTCTCTAATTAGTAGGAGTAGGTAATAATCTTTTATAGTAATAGTATTAAGACCTCTATAATCTATATAGAGGTAGAGTATCCTATCTTTCTTAGGAATAAAAAGTATAGGTGCTCCTACAGGACTTATGCTGTGCCTAATCTACCTATTACTTAGCGCTTATTCTAAGTATTCCTATAGCAGCTTTAGCTTGCGTAAAGAGAGGTTATAGAGCAGTCTATATAGGGGTTCTTTCCCTTCTATAAGTAGGATTGCATAGTCTAATAATTTAAAGCTAGGTAGAGTAGTAGCAGCTTCTTTACTAAATATATTAACGTAATCTACTAAAGCATCTAGGATATAAAGTTCCTGCGCTATATGTGCTTTGTAGATATAGGTATTATATTCTAAATTAACGCTAGTAGCTTGCAATACTCCTAGAAGGAGGGGATTAGGGTTAGCTTCTTTAAACTCTATAGAAGTAACTAGCTAGATGCTAGCTATAGTGTATCCCTAACACTAGGATTGTAATCTATAATCTAGATAGATATATTCTTATTAGAGGAAAGAATTCTCTAATAGTAAGAGAGTTCCTTCCTTATTAACTCTATACATAGTAGTAGATATATAACACTTAACGCCTATGTTGTTAGTTACGTGTATCTATAGCGTATATACAGTGTACGTGCTTTAGCGCTGTGTGCTAATCTATCCTAGGCGTAGGAGTTCTACCTCCTTAATAGGTAGCAGGTCTATTTCTATAGTAATCCTTTAGCTAATTAAGCTTACATCTACCTAAGGATTAAGAATAACCTATAATTATTATTCTAGTGTTACCTCTCTAGATGCGTTATACGTGCGCTTTATACCTAGTAAAATATATACTAGGATGCGCCTTACTATCCCTAGGTAGCTAGTAAGGCTTAGCCTTTTTGTAACAACCTGCAATAGAATTGTTTAGTGTTGTAGTGTTCTAGAGCTATCCTTAGTTAGTATTAGTCTTACTCTTAGCAAAGCTGCGCAAAACCTACGCTGCTTGCTATCTTTAGGAGAGACAAGTATTATTCTTGTTACTAAATATACATATTGCTATCTCTCTACTATCTATCCCTAGTGTAAAGCAAGTACTATTGCCTATAACTAGAACCTTACATAATAATATTTTATTAATCTAATAGTCTAGAGATAGCTCTAACTACTTAAATAAACAGTTAGGGGGCACCTACAAGAGAGATCTAACCACCCTTATCTTAAACCTAGCAGGAGGGCAACCCTAGTAGGATTTCTTTAATTAACAAAGAGATCCTAACTCCTATTATAAGCGCACATCTAACGCTTTAAGAGTGTATTTAAGCTGCTAAACACTAACGTAATAAGCTTTAGGCCTTATAGCGCCTATACTTACTTAAAGCTAAGATTATATAACTAGAGGGCATAGGGAACTACACTGCTCTAAGTATAATAGAGACTATTAAGGGGACCTTAAGGGCTAGTACGTATAAGCAGGACGTATCTATAACACTTATACCTTAACCTATAAAGCGCGCACTTAAACCTAAAGACTTAGCTAAATATAGAGGAAAGAACCTTAAAGAATATTATAAGTTCTTCTGCTCCTATAAGGTAGCCTTCTAACTGTTACTATAAGAGTTTAGTAACCCTAAAGATAGAATACTCTAGGTAATGCAGTACCTATTAGGGGACCTAAGGGAGCTTTAGTACACGCACTTTAAGCACACATTTAGAGCATAAGAAGAGACACCTAGCTAGAGGTACTTTAAACAGTACTTACTAGACTTACTCTCTAATCCTATAAACTACACCTTAGAATTAGCTATAGCTTACGCTTAAGCTATATAGCAGAAGGACTAAACAGTCTACGCTTTTGTAACCTACTTAGAGGTCTTAGAGGATTAACTTACCCCTATACTAAAGAATAGAGGGTCTAACACTTATTCTCTAAGCTTTAGCTAGAATTATAAAGGGTAATTACTAATTACTATTAGGTACTAGCTACACGCAAAGACCTAGTAGCGTTAGGCTCTACACTTAAGCGTAACCTGTGCTGTTTATTACTAACTTACATACCTAGCACACGCTATAAGAGTACCTAGAGGCATAAGATGCAAAAGCAAGGAGACAACGCCTCTACTAACAAAGGCCTACATAACAAGAGTAACATTACCTACTTTAAGTGTAATAAGACTAGCTACTATGCTAATAAATGTTAAAGCAGTAACTCTAACTCTAACTCTAACCCTAACTAGATCCTAGTTTAAATTAACTAGATAGGAAAAGGCTAAGCCTTACTAGCTACCTAGAGATAGTAAGGCGTATTCTAGTACATATTTTACTAGGTATAAAGCGCACGTGTAACGTATCTAGGGAGGTAACGCTAGAACAATAATTATAGGTTATTCTTAATCCTTAGGCAGATATAAGCTTAATTAGCTAAAGGATTACTATAGAAATAGACCTACTACCTATTAAGGAGGCAGAACTTCTGTGCCTAGGATAGATTAGCACACAGCGCTAAAGCATGTATGCTATATATACACTATAGATACGCTTAACTAATAATATAGGCGTTAAGCGTTGTATATCTACTACTATGTATAGAGTTAATAAGGAAGGAACTCCCTTACTGTTAGGGAATCCTTTCCTCTAATAAGAATATATCTATCTAGATTGTAGATTACAATCCTAGTATTAGGGATACACTATAGCTAGTATCTAGCTAGTTACTTCTATAGAGTTTAAAGAAGCTAACCCTAATCCCCTCCTTTTAGGAGTATTATAAGCTACTAGCGTTAATTTAGAATATAATACCTACATCTATAAAGCACACATAGCGCAGGAACTTTGCATCCTAGACACTTTAGTAGATTATGTTAATATATTTAGTAAAGAAGTTGCTGCTACTCTACCTAGCTTTAAATCTTTAGACTATACAATCCTACTTATAGAAGAGAAAGAACCCCTATATAGACTACTCTATAACCTCTCTTTACGCAAGCTAAAGCTATTATAGGAATACTTAGAATAAGCGCTAAGTAATAGGTAGATTAGGCACAGCATAAGTCCTGTAGGAGTACCTATACTTTTTATTCCTAAGAAAGATAGGATACTCTGCCTCTATGTAGATTATAGAGGTCTTAATACTGTTACTATAAAAGATTGTTACCTACTCCTACTAATTAGAGAGATACTAGACTGCCTATTAGGCGTACGTTATTATATAACCCTAGACCTTTGTAATACCTATTATTAGCTAAGGATTAAAGTAGGGGATAAGTAGAAAACTGCCTTTAGGACCTAATATAGTTACTTTAAGTACCTAGTAATGCTATTTAGGCTAACTAATACTCCTGCAAGCTTCTAGGCCTATATTAATAAGGCCCTAATTAAGTACTTAGACTATATCTATGTAGTTTACCTAGATAATATCCTTATCTATATAGGGAGTAATAATATTACGCTTTACTAGCACGCTATACGCTTAGTACTTTAGTCCCTATATAAGGCAGAACTATTTATTAACTTATAGAAATATATATTTGTATTAGATATAGTACACTTCCTTAGTTTTATTATTAACACGTATAGTGTATGCGCTAATCTAGCTTAAGTAAGTACTATTACCTAATAGCTGTAGCCTACTAACGTTAAAGAGTTACAATCCTTTCTAGGGTTTACTAACTTCTATTAGCGTTTTATTAAAGGATACGCTAGAGAAACAGCTTCTCTTACAGAATTATTAAAGAAAAACTAAGACTAGTAATAGAATAAAGCTGTAAACTACTTATTTAAAGGGCTAAAGACCTGCTTCTTAAGCGCGCCTATCTTATACTATTTTAACATAGCGCTCCCTATCTAAGTAGAGATAGATACGTCTACATTTGCTATATTAAGTATACTCTTCTAACTCTTTAAAGATAAGCAGTAGCACCTAGTTACCTTTACCTCTTAAAAGCTATAAGCTGCTAAGCTAAATTATAAGGTCTATAACCTAGAGCTACTTACTATAGTATATAGCTTTAAGTAGTAGAGGTATTACCTTAAAGGCACACAGCACACTATATAGGTGCTAAGTAACTATAACAACCTACGTAGTATACACGCTGTACAAAAGCTAAACCTACAGCAAGCTAGATAGGCTATATACCTAGAGGCTTTTAATTTTAAGGTAGAACACTATCTAGGTAAAACAAACCCTGTAGATAGCCCCTCTAGAAGGGCAGATTACAAACAGGAGAACCTATTACTAACCTAATTATTACCTACCTTATAGAATAAATTATTAGTAATAGATACAGCTAGTAGAGTAAGCAGATCTATAAACAAGCTAAGCTTGTTAGGTATGTATAAGACGCACGTTGCTACAGTTTATAGAACTAGGAAGGTCCCTACTACTAGCACTATAGAATATATGCTATGTATGCTACGCTTACTAGCTAGGGTACTAGTTAGTAGCAAACCTATAATAGTAGAGTCTTAATTACTTATTAAAACCTTGCACTAACTATAACAAAGGGACGCCTTTACTTAGGGTTAGATTATAAGCTTAATAAGTAAGGATAGCACTTAAAGACGTAGCAGAGCGTAGGTATAGCACTTAGACAAAAACAAAGTCCTAAGATATAATAGTAGAATGTATATTCTAGAGGAACTAGCTATTAGGTAAGAGATTTTATTCTAGAACTATAATACGCGTATAGTAGGCTATTTTAGCACATATAAGACGCTTAAGCTAATTAGAAGAACCTACTACTAGCTAACCCTTAGTTAAGACGTCTAGGAATACGTAAGAACTTATACTATCTACTAAAGGAGTAAAGCTCTAAGGCATAGCAAGTATAGAATGCTATTACTATTACCTATACTAAAGGAAATCTTTAAAGAAGTTACACTAGACTTTATTATAAGCTTACCTCTAGCTAAGGATTCCTTAGGTTATACCTTTAATATAATCCTTGTAATTATATACTGCTTCTCTAAGATACTACTCTATCTACCTACGTTAAAGACATAGGATATAAAGTAGTTTGCAGAAGCCTACTTTACACATATTATACTTAAGTATAGGATATAAAAGGGTATAGTATTAGATAGGGGAACTATCTTTACCTCTACATTTTAGATAGAAATCTGCTACTAACTATAGGTAAAGCGTAGGCTTAGCACAGCCTTCTATCTGCAAACTAATAGGCAAACTAAATACTAGAATTAAACACTTAAGTAGTATCTTTAGATATTTATCTTAGAGTCCTAAGAGAACTAGGTAAAGCTACTACTAACTGCACAGTTTGCTTATAACAACTTAGTACACAAATCTACTAAAATAACTCCCTTCTATGCTGTATATAGTAAACACCTACTACTTACTAAGCCTCCTGTAGACAGTAGGCCTAAGGGGGAGGTACTAGATACAGTTTAAAGAGTAAAGCAACTGCACAGCGCATAAGCAACGCTAGTAGAGCACCTAGAAAAAGCACAAGAGTACTAAACCTAGTACTATAATAAGAAATATAAGAATAAAGTCTTCTACCTAGGCAATTTAGTGTTACTTAGTACTAAGAACATTAACCTAGCCTACTAACTAAGCAAGAAACTCTCTAGCAAGTTTATTAGCCTATTCTAAATCTAGGAAACAATTAGAACGTAGGTATACTACCTATTCCTCCTACTATTATATTGTATTTATAACGTCTTCTACGTATTACTACTAGAATAATAGAAACCTAGGACTAGAGGGGAAGACAATACCTACCTACTAGAGGTAACTCTAGAAGGTAAAGAAGTATAGGAGGTAGAAAAGATCCTAGGGAAACGAACAAGGAGAGGCTTACTAGAGTACTTACTCTGCTAGAAAGGCTATAATAAAACCTAGGACATATAGACCCTAGCATTAGATTTTAAAAATATAGATAATGCAATCTAAGAGTTTAAATTAGACTAGAGATCTACACGCATAAAAAGAACATTAAGATTATCTTAAGCGCGCTATTATTGCACGCAAGGAGCAATCTAATTTACTAGCCTTAGGCCTACTATTATATAAGAAGAAAACCCTTTTATAGTGCTGCGCACTACGCGCGCCTTAACTCTACGCTAGCTGCGCCTAAATTGCTAACAACTGCCTACTTATCTCTACTATCCTTACTATCTTTACTACTACTATTACTACTACTATTACTACTACTATTACTACTACTATTACTACTACTATTACTACTACTATTACTACTACTATTACTACCAGCACTACTACTACTATCTCTACTATTACTACTAGCACTACTATCACTAGCTACAGAATTATTATTAGTATTATTATTATTATTACTACTACTACTACCCTAAGAAGAGGTTAGCATGCGCCCTAGACGCGTTAAAGGAGCAAACTTACTATGCAAGACACGTGCCCTACAAGCTGCTTAAGGGCAGAGGCAATGCAACGCTGCTCTACTAGGATTAGACCTAGGAACTAGGGGATGTTGTAGGCACCTAGGTGGCTACACCTATAGGCGTACTAGTATAGGCTGCAATGTAGCAGCAGCTAGACAGCTCTAAGTTAAATTAGCGCTAGCAACGCGCAAGTTAAACACCTTAGGTAATCACGTTAGCATTAGTGCAAGAGGTAGCAGTAGTAGTAACAGCAGCATTGTAGCAGCAGTAGAGATAGATAAGGCAATTTAAGCAGCTGTTAAGCGCAGTAGGTACCTATATAGATTAGCTAAGGCGTACCTACAGCGTGCTCCTATCTGCCTTACCTTAGTACAGCTACTTTAATTTCCCTTTACATAATACTTATAGTAGCAGTGCTTAGGCTTCTTACAGTCCTTCTTCTAGTTAGTAATGTTCTATACGCAGCGCAGGTAGGTATTAACTGCAGCAACTTAGTCTACACGCATATTATTGTTACTAAATGTATAGGGAACAGCGCCTTAAAGGTAGGACTTTTTAATAAACTTAGGGTTAGGATAGTAAACTATAGTAGGAGTAAGGAGCGTGTAAGAAACGCGCGTAAAAGTATTATTATTATAGTATTAAGGAAGAGTAAAGGGAAGATGTTTTACTACCTACTAGGCTACTAAGCTAAAAAATTAGGCAACAGTGCGTATAGCAATGCTTTTACCTTAAATTATAATAAATATAAGGCGTATCTGCACTAATTATAACACGCAGGCACTACGCATAAAGCACACCTATAGGAAGCCCTAACTACCTACCTATAGACACTCTTTTTCCTCCCTTTAAGGCAAGGTTTTTTATTAAGGCTATATAAGGTTGCTGCTAGGAATAGTAGCTAGAGGGGGAGGTTCTATAACAACCTGTAATAGAATTGTTTAGTGTTATAGTGTTCTAGGGCTATCTTTAGTTAGTATTAGTCTTACCCTTAGTAAAGCTGCGTAAAACCTACGCTGCTTGCTATCTTTAGGAGAGATAAGTATTATTCTTGTTACTAAATATACATATAGCTATCCCTCTACTATCTATCCCTAGTGTAAAGCAAGTACTATTGCCTATAACTAGAACCTTACACTTTTCCTATCTAGTTAATTTAAACTAGGATCTAGTTAGGGTTAGAGTTAGAGTTAGAGTTACTGCTTTAACATTTGTTAGCATAGTAGCTAGTCTTATTACACTTAAAGCAGGTAACGTTACTCTTGTTATATAGGCCTTTGTTAGTAGAGGCGTTATCTCCTTGCTTTTTCCCCTTGTGCCTCTAGGTACCCTTGTAGCGTGTGCTAGGTGTATAGGTTAGTAATAAACAGCGCAGGTTGCGCTTAAGTGTAGAGCCTAACGCTACTAGGTCTTTACGTGTAGCTAGTACCTAATAGTAATTAGTAATTACCCTTTATAATTCTAGCTAAAGCTTAGAGAATAAGTGTTAGACCCTCTATTCTTTAGTATAGGGGGTAAGTTAATCCTCTAAGACCTCTAAGTAGGTTACAAAAGTGTAGACTGTTTAGTCCTTCTGCTATATAGCTTAAGCGTAAGCTATAGCTAATTCTAAGGTATAGTTTATAGGATTAGAGAGTAAGTCTAGTAAGTACTGTTTAAAGTACCTCTAGCTAGGTGTCTCTTCTTATGCTCTAAATGTGCGCTTAAAGTGCGTGTACTAAAGCTCCCTTAGGTCCCCTAATAGGTACTGCATTGCCTAGAGTATCCTATCTTTAGGGTTGCTAAACTCTTATAGTAATAGTTAGAAGGCTACCTTGTAGGAGTAGAAGAACTTATAATATTCTTTAAGGTTCTTTCCTCTATATTTAGCTAGGTCTTTAGGTTTAAGCGCACGCTTTGTAGGTTAAGGTGTAAGCGTTATAGATGCGTCCTGCTTATGCGTACTAGCCCTTAAGGTCCCCTTAACAGTCTCTACTATGCTTAGAGTAGTGTAGTTCCCTATACCCTCTAGTTGTGCAATCTTAGCTTTAAGTAAGCGTAGGCGCTATAAGGCCTAAAGCTTATTACATTAGCGTTTAGTAGCTTAAATATACTCTTAAAGTGTTAGAGGTGCGCTTATTATAGGAGTTAGGATCTCTTTGTTAATTAAAGAAATCTTACTAGAGTTGCCCTCCTACTAGGTTTAAGATAAGGGTAGTTAGATCTCTCTTGTAGGTGCCCCTAACTGTTTATTTTAGTAGTTAGAGCTATCCCTAGACTATTAGATTAATAAAGTATTATTATATAAGGTTCTAGTTATAGGTAATAGTACTTGCTTTACACTAGGGATAGATAGTAGAGGGATAGCTATAGGTATATTTGATAACAAGAATAATACTTGTCTCTCCTAAAGATAGCGAGCAGCGCGGGTTTTGTGCAGCTTTGCTAAGGGCGAGACTAATACCAACTAAGGATAGCTCTAGAACACTACAACACTAAACAATTCTATTGCAGGTTGTTACAGTTAGTAAGTTAGATGCTAGTAGTAGTGTCTATAAGCTGTTGCAGCACCTGTAGATTAGCGTAACTAAACACCTTATAGAGATTGCTAAGAAAGACACCCTGCGTTAGTATAAGTGTGCTAGTTTTATTACTCTTAGAGTTAACTGCTATAAAGGTAAGTAAGCAAGCTGTCTAGAGCTTATTATCTGCTAGTAGTAGTGTAGGGATCTTGTTAATCTTAGGGGTAAACGCAATCTCTAGATTATTATTACTATGTTAGAGATAGAGCTTATAGTTAAAACTATAGTAGTAGACGTTCTTGCTACGTAGTGTAGAGTGTAACAAGACAGAGATAAACATCTAAGGTGCGTACAAGACGTTAGAGAAGGTTACTAGGTTAACAGTGCTGTCTAAGGTAACAACGCTAACCTAGATAGTACCTTTCTAGGTAACTATAATAGGACTAGCACCTATGTTAATAGTAGCGTGATAGCTGCTGCTGTTAAAGCTAATAAACTTGTAGTAGTTATTGCAGAGATAATCTGTAGCGCCTGTGTCTAGGATAAGTTAGTGCTTAAACTTACTCTAGCTAGTAAGGTTGCTAACCTAGTTGCTAAGGTTAATAACTAGGGTAACAGGAGAGAAGAAAGTAAGGTTAGAGTAATAAGATGTACTGTCTCTTACTGTGGCAGCGTTGCTACCTGTGTTGTTGCTAGACTTTTTAAGCTTGTCAGCGTTCTTGTAACACTACTTATCTGTAGCCTTCTCTAGGTAGGTGTACTAGCAATTGTCACCTCTACTAAAGTAGGAGAAGTTGCAGTGCTTGCAGTAGGTCCTAGTTGTTAACTAGGTCTTGCTGCTGCTTGTTGTGTTAGTCTAGGATTAGTTAGAGCTGCTGCTGTTGTTGTAGCCGCTACAACCTTAACCTTGTCCTTAACCTTAACCTTAGCTGTAGCTACCTTAACTGCCTTAGCCAGAGCTGCCGTTGTTATAGTATTAAGTCTTACCCCTAGATAACTAGGTAGAGACATTTGCTGTCTTTATAGGATTGTTGCGGCAGGCCTTATTAATAAGCTTGTTGCACATTTTGTTAATAACAGGCGTAGTGCCAGCTTGGAGATCTGCTTAGCAGAGTTGTGCGTAGTCTAGGTACGCTGTCTTAATAGCTAGTATAAACTAGTAGATCTGTTGTTTTATTATTAATTTGTAGTCCTTAATAGACTTAAGCCTTGTAAGGCTAGCCTTAAACTTGTTAATAAACGCTGCTGTAGTGTTGCAGGTATAGGCTTAGAGTTTAAAGAAATCTGCCTAGAGTAAGCACTCTTCTGTAACGCCCTGCTCTCTAAAGCAAGCAGTAACTGCTTTGAATTGTTCAGCAACGTTAGTTAGATTTATAATACTCTTATAGATGGTTTAGGGCACTGTGCCTAGGATAGTGAGCTAGAGGGAGGCAACTGAGGACTCCTATAGCTGGTAGAGTTCCCTATTAGCAGTGTACTGCAACTTAACTTCTTTGTTGTGAGCTTAAACAGTTAGTTAAGCTTTACAGAGTAACTCTCTGTTAGGGAAAGTGTTACTAATAGTAGTAGGCTCTATCTAGATGTTGCCCTTTACTACAACTAGTTCCTCCTAAGTGCTGTTAAGCAGTTTGCTAAGGCCTTAAGACTTTGCGTATAGTTTAAAGGCAGCCTCCTAATAGTAGGAGTTGCTGCTGTCCTTCTAGAGCTTTAGTACAACGTTGTTGGTAAGCGCTATGTTGTGTGACCTTGTAACAGATTTTAGATAGGTTAAGTCACCTGCAGTTACATACTCTCCACACTGGCGCGCGCTGCTGAGTACCTATGCTGTTAACAGTGTACTACTGCAAGGTCGCGTACAAAAGTATAGAAAGAGGGGCTTATAACCTAATGATATAAGTTGTGTGTACTATTCTATTGTGGTAACTGTGAAGGTCGCAACTATCTAGTATGCGTACTTAGGTGCTGCTGACTAATAAGCTGGCCAATCAGAGATCGCCAGACTTAGCAAACAACACCCTACACTACTAGACACACTAAGCGTTAGCAGCAGCCTTACAACACAGTCTTTAGAGCTCTACTTACATACTACACTACTAAGCACACTAAGCGTTAGCAGCAGCCTTGCAACACAGTCTTTAGAGCTCTACTTACATACTACACCACTAGGCACACTAAGCGTTAGCAGCAGCTTTGCAACACAGTCTTTGCAAATACACTTACACCCTACACCACTAGGCACACTAAGCATTAGCAGCAGCCTTGCAACATAGTCTTTAGAGCTCCACTTACGTCCTACACCACCAGACACACTAAGCGTTAGCTACAGCCTCGCAACACAGTCCTTATAGCTCCACTCACAGCCTACACTACCAGACACCAAGCGTTAGCTACAGCCTCGCAACATAGTCTTTACAGCTGCACTTACATCCTACACCACCAGACACACCAAGCGTTAGCAGCCAGACATTATCGTTCTCTTGTAGGGTCGTACTTCCTACAGTGCTTGATGTTAGTATCGCTGCTACTCTCCCCTGACATTCCCTTACTCTCTACTCATTCAATCAGCCAACCCAAGATAATCACAGCTTCAGTGTAAACATACCGTGAACAACTCTTCGTTCCCCATATCTTGATGCTGAAGCTACTGGTTTGACGGTAGGTCCTATAAGGGAAGACTTTGTCGCGATCAGCTGTCATAGCAAGAAGGTGTAGTTCAAGAGAAGTGGTTCAAAGAGTGCGGGGTCGTCGTTCCGCTTCCTTAGCTGCTGCCTAAATGTATCAGCCTTTCTTCCGCCAATCAGCGGCTGTCCTTGCGTGCAAATCAGGGTCAGTTACTGTACATGTAAGGCTAAGGGTCGACGTGCAAATGGTATAGGAAACATCACATAATATGTGGAGGTTACTAGGATTAAGATAATAATATCTTGTTATTTGTTCCGTATACACGATTCTAAGACTTACACCCACAACGTAGAGATCGTGTTAGTTCTTGTGCATGCACTTTAGCTAAATGTAGGTTAGTGCATCTGTGTGATAACCAAATTACTAGGTTGTGTGCACCCACTTTAGAGTCACATGCTAAAGCTGTATACCAGCTGCTTATCGCATGTGTGCTGACAGGCTGACGCTAGGCCAGATCTGTTTAGTGGAGAGCCATGATCCCTGTCTGCTGTGTGGCGCAAACTGTAGCGCAACCGCGTTCGAGGGGAAGCCGCAATCGCTAAGCACTGTAACGTTAGTAGAACAAGAAGCAACCAGATTACTCCCCTCTAAAAGCATACTGCACGAGCCTGAGTATTATCAGCGAAGGATTTCTTTTCTCGTCTAACAGTTCAAGTCGCCGTGACAAGCTCGCTACGACATGGTACAACCAGGGTTGTCAACAATCAAATGGATTCAATAATATTGTTTTGATTTTGTTTGATTACTTCAAAACAATCAAACAAATGGCTACTGCTCCCAATAATCAAACAAAATCAATACTCTAGCTTCTAATTATTGAATCTGTTTGAATTTGTTTGAAAAATTGTCACGTGTAAGGTTGTTGGGATACCTAGGATAGCAGCCAACAATCAATTTCCTAGGGTTGTTACCTCCCCCCCTCCTTTATTAACACTATAGCAATTGTATAGTTGCTAGTAGAGCAAAAAGATAGCTGTAGTTACTAGGAATTAAACCTGCAAGCTTAAAAAAGGCCCTAGATTTAGTCCTAACTAACAGACGCCTATAAGCGTGTGTAAATTTAGTTGCAGACGTCTACTAGCCTAAACTAAACCTCTTCTCTTCCTCCTCTTTTAGATAGAAGATCTACAAGACTATTAATATATATACAATATGCTAAATAGGGTAATATTATAGTGTTGTAGTGTTATAGCAGAGTAAGATTCTAGTAATAGCTTACGCCTAGCATATAAGCATAAGTATTAATTATTATATATAACTATTAAAAAATTACTAGCTACAACTACATAGTAAATTAACAAATCAAGCTTGGTAATAACTAAAGTAATGCTGCTGAATTGTTTCTACTTGTTAGATTTACTCTATCTCTGTTGTAGCAAATTGTATAGCGTTTTTGCATTAATCCTTAGCAGAGGCAGTGATGTTAACAGGCTAGCTGCGTCCTTTTGCGCGCACAACGCGTTAATAGCTACACCCCCTATCTATCTTACTACATCTACAGCTTATTTACTATCTATCATGCCTCTAAAACGTACACTTAAGTCTACTAACGCAGCTAAATTAGCTGCTAAATACCTAAAACGTACGCTAAAGCCCTTGTTAAAGAAGCGTAAAGGAGACAGCAGCTAGTCTATCTATTACACTACACTAGAGCCTCTATCTACAGAGCCCCTAAATACACCTTTAACCTAGTTAAATAAGCCTATACTTGTAGATGCCTTACCCTAACGTATATCCCTGCGCTAAGACCTACAGTTAGCTACTCTAGAGGCCTTATAAATTACTAACAATAATACCTAGGAGTTACAATTAATGCTTAATAAGCCTAAGGCAGCAATTGTACAACTGCTAGCTAGCTCTAACGCAGCAACAGAGGCTACAATTAATGATAACAATAATAGCGATAGGTAGATTAGTGACTACAACAGCGTTGACTTTAGTTAATTGCAAGGCATAGCAAAGCCGCTGGCAGGTCCAAAAGGTAACACTAGTTAGATCTATAAACACAGCTGGCGGGTGTAGAAAGAGCACTTATTTAACCTAGAGTTGCTCTATTTTGTGTGTAAATACTGCTACATACATAAGCTATCTAGAGCAGTACACTAGACTACTAGATTAACAAGCGCTGCTATACAACACCTTGCTCTTAATAAACCTAGTTATTAACTAAGCAAGACGGGTCTAATTGCTCTAAAGCCTTAATAGCAACCTAGTCAACAATCGCTACGATTTGCTAGTTAGCGCAGCCTTTAGGTCTCTACATCTGCCTACAACAAACTAGGTAACTTTAACGTACACAGATTTTAGCAGGCTGCTGTGTTATAGCTAGTTAAGAACAATTAACCTCTCTAAGAGTTTAAGACGCTAGCGTTTCGTAGCATAATACAGTTTGCTAACCTAGAGGCAGAGACAGCGTTGTAGAGATCCTACAATAGCGTCTTATAATTTGTGATGAAGCTATATAGCTATATGCAACCACAGGTTACACACGCGTTAGCAGAGGCAGAGAGTTAGATACACATAAGCTTTAATAGATGGATGTCTAAAGGCAGCAAACGTGGCTTCTTTGCTGTAGTTGCTTACTACACCAATAAGAACGCTAAGATAGTTAACCTACCTATTGCGCTACTATAGGTTGTTAGCGCCTACACTAGCGAGGCTATAGCTAACGCTATAGCAGCTATCTTACAGTACTTTAACATTAGTTGTAGCAAGCTTAGGTACTTTGTACTTAACAACGCAGCTAATAATAATACTGCTATTAACAAGCTTGCTGCAATGTACAACTTTAATAGTATAAATTGCTGTCTCTGCTGCGCCTGCTATATACTTAACCTTATTAGCTAAACAATTATATTTAGTTGCAACGCTAACGCGTACAACAACAAGCCTAAGAATATAAAGGAAGAAGAGTACTATATAAGAGAGTGGCGGAAGGATAGACTATTAGGCGTCTTTTTTAGCGTTATTAACTATATTAACACGCTAAGCTAGTACGCGTTGTTTATAAGCTGTTAACGCTAGGCTTTAAAGGAGATAGCTACTAGCTCTGCTACAACTACTATCTGCAAGCCTGTTAAGCCTGTTATTACACGCTAGAATAGCTTCTGTAGCTTACTTAAGCGTAGTGTTAAGCTTTAACAAGCTATTACGTTATACACTAATTATTACATAACAGAGACTAAAGCTGCTAACTCTACTGCGCAGACTCGCAACAACAAGCTCCTAATAGTACTATTCTAGATAAGGTTAACTAGGCTTACTGCTGCTAACTAGGCAGTAATTAACAATTACATTACTATCCTACAACCTCTTAAGTTTGCTACTAATTGTCTACAAGGTTGTAGTAAGAGTAGACGTTACAGCGCGCTATATAAGGTTATCCCTATATTAGAGTCTATAATTAATAAGTTAGATAGCTGCCTTAAGCTATACTAAAGCGTTAATTATATGCTATCTAAGGCGCCTAAAGACTACCTGCTAATTAACCTACAAGCCGCAAGGCAGAAAGCAACTTAATACTTTAACAAACTGCTAGAGTTACCTGTCTACTACACTGCTACAATACTCTATCTATGCTACAAGACCTACTACTAGTAACTCTAGCGTAGCAAACCTGACCTTCTCTACACTGCGCATACAGGCTTCCTATAGCTCTAGGCACTGTATAAGCTAACAGACGCAACTACAACCTTACTAATCTCCCTACTAAAGCACACAATAAGTAGCTTTGATGACGCGATTGATTCTATACTTAACGCTAGCAATAACAATTGCGATGTAATAGAGAAGGATGAATACAAGGAGTGGCTAGAAGAGCCTGCATAGACAGCTTAACAACACAAGGAGGGCGTAATAGCTATACAATACTAGTTATTGTTAAAAGCAAAGTACCCTAACCTTATGCGGCTTGCAATTGACGTACTTACAATCTCTGCCTCTAAGAGCAACTGTAAGAGAGTCTTTAGTGCTACTAGCAAAATCTTAGATCTACAGAGGCGAAAAATAAGCCTACAGTTACTATCTGCGCTTATTTGTACACAATAGTGGATACATGCTAGCTTTAAACCACCTAGCGCGACAGCAGCAGCAAAGTACTGTAAAGAGACGCTTGTGAAGGAGTTTAAGATCAAGGATTAGGAGGAGCAACCTTAGTAATTGCTATACTAGTCGCCTTGTAGAGCCTCACAATTCTTAATAATTAAACAATTAAACAAACAAAATGGCTCCTATAGTCTATTAAAACTAATTAAATAAAGTACAACACTAGGAAATTGTTAAACAAATCAAAACCAGGCTTTAAATATTGTTTGTTTTGTTTGTTGACAAGCCTGGGTACAACAGTCTGCTGCCGCTCTCACTCTGGGAGGCTTAGGAAAACCCTCCTATACACGAACTTGAGCCGAAGGGTGCTCTAGCCCGAGCGCTGCTTGATGGCCTGACAGCCTGCGTAGGCCATTCGTCGAGCCGCAAGGCATCTTTATGATTATGCTTTCCATTGGCAAAAATAGCCAGAACACAATATACACGTCTACCCTGGCCGCACAGCATGAAAATAGTGGTTGCTGTGAAGGTTTGGGGGAAAATTCAGGTCAAACCGTCACAGAGCAGGGATGGTTACTTGCGGGTGCTGATACCTCTGGCGGCACAGCGGATCATTGTTTCAGGGTTCCGTCATATCCGGCGGCACAGCGAATAGTTGGTGGCTGCTGTGATGGTTTGAGGAGAATTTCAGGTCAAACCATCACAGAGCAGGGGTATTTGTTGGAAAGGGCCGTCAAATCCAGCGGCACGGCAGGTATTTGATGGTTGCTGTGAAGGTTTGGGGAAAAACTTAGGTCAAACCTTCGCAGCAAGGGATGGCTACTTGGGGGTCGGCATATCCCGGCGACGCAGCAAGCATGCGTGCACCACATTTCCATATCTTCCCGTGCCCATCAAGAAGTTGTCCGGCTTGACGTCGTGATGGACGAGCGACTTGATATCGACGCACTCGAATCAAGCAATGAGCCAGTCGCCGAGGAGCATCGTCCGAGGGAAGCTTGGGTCACAGTAGACAAACCAGTCTTCAGGAAAAGGACCGAGGAGATCGAGAATAAGTACATGACAGCCGTTTCTTCCCACCTGCACCCAGACTTGTCAACAAACAAATCAAACCAAATATGAGCCTCTATATTTGCTTGTTTGGCAGTTCGATAGTGTTGTAGTTTGTTTGCTTGATTTGACAAGCTGTAATAGGGATATTTGTTTGTTTGTTTGCTTATGTTTGAGTAAATTGAGAGTGCTAGACGGCAGTTTCTATAGTGTTGTAGGCAGCGGCTCCTCCCACTTATTAATATTAAAATCCTTAATAAGCTTCTCGTCGCTATAGTCTGTTGCTGCTGTTGCTGCTGCTGAAGTAGTATAACCTGCCCTAGTCTATTGTTGTACACAAACTAGAGCAGCAAGTAGTTAACTACCTATTTTCTGCCTCTGTGGCTCTATTATATTGCTAGTACATAAAAACACCTGCTTACAGTTAGCGCTAGAGGCTAGGATAGTTAGCACGTCTAGCGCTAATTGTGAAAGATTTAGGTAGTTTAACTCTAACTGTTGCTAATACTAGACTGCTGTAGGTCCCTCCTTGTGTTATCTAGCTGTCTACATAGGCTCTTTCAACTAGTAATTATATTTATCCTCCTCCTCTACGTTGCTATTATTATTATTATTAAGTATAGAGTTAATCGCGTTGTTAAAGTTGCTTAATTTAGCCTTTAGCAAATGTGTTGTAGCAGCTGCTAAGTAGGTAGGTTTATACTTAGCCTAAAGCTAATTAAAGCGTGCCTAAAGAGGGCTTAATTAAGATAGCTTGTTGCGCTAAACTTGTCTAAAATACGTCTTGTAGCGTAGGTAGAGAGCTGTAGCAGTGTAGTAAATAGGTGTCTAGAGAAGCTTATTAAAGTAGTATACTGCTTTACACTTTGTAGAGCGTAAGTTAATAGGCAGGTAGTCCTCTAGAGCGTTAGCTAGCTTGTAGTTAATGTTAGCCTATACCTAGAGGCGTAAATCTAGCTTAGTAATTAAGTTGTTAAATACAGAAAGTACCTTATATAACGCGCTGTAAGTACTAGCTTACCTGCAACCTTGTAGGCAATTTGTAGCTTCTTTAAGCAGCTGTAGGATGTTAATATACTTAGTAATTACAGCCTAGTCTACAGCTGTAAGCCTGCCTAGTCGCATCTAACCTAGCGCATTAGGCTTCTTATTGCTATGTTGTTTAGCTTAGTTGTTAGCATCTATTATTGCCTTAACGTAGAAAGTAATATAGTTATTAATAGCCTACTAAAGCTTAACTCTATAGATAAAGCAGTTATAGAAGCTGTTCTAGTAAGTAATAACTAGCTTAAAAGGGCTCCTAAAGACAACCTTTGCCTAGAGGCAGCTTGCCTGCTGCTGTAGCCTAACAGACTGTAAAAATGCTCTATTGTTTTAGCGTGTTAATGTAGTTAATAATCTTTAAAAACACCTTAAGCAGCCTATCTTTCTGCTACATCTTTATATAGAATTCTTCCTCCTTTATATGCTTAGGAGCGTTATTATAGGCGTTAGCGTTAGTGCTAAATATAATAGTTTAACTAATAAGGTTAAGGATATAGCAAGCGTAGTAGAGGCGTTAATTGTTAGTAATAAAGCTGTACATTGTACTAAGCTTATTAATAGTAGTGTTGTTATTATACGCGTTATTAAGAATAAAGTAACCTAGTCTACTGCTATTAATGCTAAAGTATCGCAGGATTTAGGCAACATAATTAGCAATTACCTTACTAGTATGCGCGCTAACTAACTATAGTAGCGTAATAGGGAGGTTGTATATTAGGGGCTTTCTACCTTAGGCATGCTAACCCTTAGAGACACCTTAGGGCTACCCTAGTAACCTGTTAGAGCCTACACACGTATATATTCTCCTAAATCCTCAGGGGCTTAACCCCTAAGGATTCGTCTTATCTTATCTATTACTATACGTTTTGTCCTATTGTGCTAGTGCACAGAGTGACTGCCTTGGCAGTTACTTAGGATGCTAAGGCTGGTAAGTAGCGCTAGTATATAAAGGGATAACAGGAAGTTCAGACAAAGCCTCCTTAACTATTAAATACTACTACAAAGAAATAAAGTTTATATCTTATCCGCGTAACCTATATCTGTAGTTTCTTGCACAGCAATGTAGTTCCTCTGTCCTCTACATACTAACAGGTTAAGCACCTCTTACTAGAACAAAATAGTAACCTAACTAGGGGGCAATAGTATAGTATGTAGGGGAACTAATTGTTAAACAAAGATATAGATAATACAGCTACTCTTATGCTACAGCACTCTAATAGACACCTTAGGCATAAGTAACAAACAACAAAGACACAGATAATACAGCTATTCTTATGCTACAGCACTCTAATAGACGCCTTAGGCATAAGTAACAAACAACAGCTGTCTACAGTTACTCTAGTTAGAACACTAGTATTAACAGTAGGCATTATTTTAACCCTAAAAGAAACTATACCTCTAGAATTGCTAGATAGCTATCTAATAATACAAGATAGCTATTTCTATATTAGGATTGTATAGATATACTAAACAATTCTTCTGCTATACTATTAGCTAAATATATTATTAGCTAATAGGGTTCTAGCCTAGGGCTTATGCGCCTAGGAATTGACGCTCTATAAGAGCATACAAAACTCTAAGAACTAAGGAAAAAAAAAAAAAAAAAAGAAAAGAAAAAGCACCCTAAGAACTAATACTATTACTATATTTAAACTATGTCTATATATATCCCTTTGCTCCTAGGAATTAACAGAACTCTTAAGGGGTCCTGCCTTAGTAACCTGTCTTAGGATAGTTAATTACAAGATAGGGTCCTAGTTCCTATAAGAGGAAGAGCTAATCACCTCCTATTTAATAGAGAAGAAGTCTCTAAATTCCTAGATAACTTTAATTAAATAGTAAATAATAGGGGTCTTACAGACTAGTAAAAGGTTAGGGTCCTTCCTAACTACTATAAAAGTTACTATTAAAGATTTATAAAGAGGTTAAAGCTGTTCTTAGAGGGAGACTAGATTAAACTACAACTAGCTATAAAAGAACATTAGAGAGACTAGGACACCTCCTAGAAAATAGGTACCTAAGCTTTTATAGAGACATATGTGCAAGAGACTGCTTAATCCTTTCTAGGACTCTCTAACTACTACACTAACTTTGTAGTGTATAGTAATGCCTACTAGAAGAATAAACAAATCTTAACCCTTAAGGAGGATTACTTCTTCTTCCTAGGCCTCCCTAAGGAAGATAAGGATCTAGTCCTATTTAACATGCTAAACAGCCTAGTAATAAAGGATTAATCTTTATTTAAGTTAGAACTAATATATTAATTTGTTAAAAGAGTCTAGGAACAACAATAGGGTCTTTAAGATTTGTTACTAACAAAGGATAATAGCTAGACTAAGGAAGTAAGACGCATAATAAATAGCACTAGAAACCTAGTAGATTACTATAGCATAGTAGACTAGGCTAAAAGACATCTTATAGAGGGTAAGATAGTGTCTAGAAATTCCCTGCCTCTAGGGGTAGATAAAAGTGTTAACAAGCTTGTAAAGGCTATAGATAGTTAGAAACTGTCCCTTACTAAGGTTAGCTCTCTTATAAATTCTAATAATAGGATTAAGGAAATCCTACATAACCTAACTAACTATACCTACTTTATAGCACACGCTACTAGGGCAGGCAAGGTCTTAGAACGTAATAACAGGTTATTTATCTCCTATTCCTAGAGGAATGTAGATCCTAATAGAGGTGTTTTATACTACTAAGGCAGGGAGTATAACAGTTCCTGTACTATGTGCAACAAACTAAATTACAGATCTTAAGACTATAAGCTCTACTAGGCCTTAGTTAGGATAGGATAGTATAGTTACTACTACAACTATAAAAGCAACAGGAGGATGTACTACTTTAGTCTAGTACACAAGCAGCTAGACGCTATCCTAGGTTTAGTTCTACTAACTTATTAACTAGCCTAGCTAAAATAGAAAATCCTTAAGTATTTTAAGGTTTCCTAGGATGTCCTAGACTAGCTAGCTTTATTAGTTAAACCTAACAGATTTAGCAGAATAGACTCTAGACTAAGAGGGACAGCATACAGCTCTTAATAGGTAACGTTATCTACATAAAATAGAGGACAGTTAAATTAAGGTACTAGTATTAGCACACTAACAGCAACTAGCAACAGCTAGTATTATCCTAGCTCTATATCTTCCCTAAAAACTTTAAACTCCTAGGACTAGACTACATAGAGGTGCTAAGCCTAGATTACATTAACAGCTAAGATATTATCCTTAGAGCTTATTCTACTAAGTCCTTAGTTAGCGCAGCTACTAGATTACAAAAACTGTTAGAGAGACTAGTTAACTAAGTTCTTAATAAGACGTAAGGCAGAAACGTACAAAAGCAACTGTCTAATACTAACCTTCTGCTAAGTAAAGGATTAGCAGAGTAGCTGTATAGCTAAGCAAGGAAAGATTAAGTCTAAAAGGACCTCTAGCCTAGTGTTACTAAGGCGCTAGAGGACCCTTTTACTATCCTGTTCTAGAGCAGACCCTACAATAATCTATACTCTGTTGTTAGACTACTACTGCAAGGAAGAGTTATAGAGGACATACCTATAACTATCCCTAGAGGAAAGAAAACCTAGGGGGCCTAAATAATAAAGAGCTTGCTAGCCTCCTACGCCTAAAGCTATTAAAGATTCCTTTAGCTATCTTACTACAAGAAGTAAGAGGAATTACTATAGGAGATTTAGTCTCCTAAGAATTAGTTAGGACTCTCCTATAGAACCTTATAGGAAAGACATTACTAGAGCTAGACATAGGCAGAAGCGTTAATATAGCTACTAGCTAAACCCTATGCTAAGGCAAATTAGAAGACAACAGGTTAAACCTGCTAACTCCTAATTAGTTTAAAAATTCTAGGGTCTACGCTAGCGCAAGGCACTGTACAGCAGGGCTAGCCCTACTATCTACCCTAGCAAACAGCAGATTTTGCAACCTAGTATTAGAATACGCTGTCTAGCTTTGTTATGTAGTAGAAGGAGATAGAGATAGTTAGTATAATAAGGACCTACCTAACAATATTGCTAAGTTAATGTTAGAGCTTAGGTTAGAGAGGGTTGTCTACCTAGACCTTCTAACGTGCTAGGCGCAGATTAGTAATTACAGCGTTAACTGCCTTATTAATACAGGCGCCTAGATAAACTTACTTTAATTTAGTGCGTTATAGGCACTTAGGTTAGTCTATAAGGAAATAAGCTATGTTCCTAGTAAGGAGTAGGGCGTTGTTACAGCTAATAGGAGTATAGACTCCTTTATTAGCACAGCATAGAACGTCCTAGTTAAGATTAGCAAAGTAGTTATACTTACCTACTTCTAGATAGTATAGAACCTTATAAGGTTAGTAATACTTAGCACTCTATAGTGTGCGTCTTCTTGTATAGCTATTTAATACAATGTGTTTAGACGCTCTACCTATTGCATTATATTAGATAATAGCTTAAGGAATGCTGTGTTTATAGTGTCTAATCTAGCTCCTTATTACTTAACTCTAGTAGAATCTACTACAGGAAAAGATAGGAGGCCCTCTTAATTAAGGCAGGAGGCGCCTGCAGTGTAGAAAACCTTAATTCTAACAACTAGTTATGCTGTTTAGCACAGGTAGGATACAGCTACCTCTATACTAGCAATCCTAAGGAGTGCAAGAGTATTAAAGATATTACTTAAAGAATATTTAACCCTAGCAATTATAAGGTAGTTAGGTAGATTTCCTTAGGAGGAGATAAAAGCTAGACAGATCTTAATAAAGACGTTGCTACGTTAATAGTAGAGCTAAGCCTTTTAGACAAACAACAAGAGCATACAGATTGTTAGCTAGTAAGCTAGTAGAAAGAAGATAGCAGAGAGGTTAACACCTTATACAAAAGAGTAGGGGTAAAAGTTAGGCTAGTTAATAAGCTAAGGGTAACAGAGCTAATAGAACTTAGCTAAGAAGACTAGAAGCAGCTTATAATTAAATAATAATAACTTTTCTATAGCTTGCAACCTCTAGATATTAGACCCTTTAATTACCTATTTAAACAAAGGCATGCAGCATTCCTAAGAGGTATAAGACTTAATCTAGAAAGACTAAAGAGCTAGAAGTTTAGTAAGGCGCTTCTTCCCTGCAAAAAGGAACTATTTATTAAAATAATTATAAATAGAGAGGCAGCTATTACCTTTACATTTTCTAAATTAGGCTAAATATAGAAGGAGGTAACACCTCCCTACAAGATTAAGACTATACCTTACAAAGCCTAGCAGGTTAAAGCATTCCTAGTAGCAAGAAGCTAGGAAGGAGAGCTAGTAAAGATGCTTCTAGAACGTTTAGAGAGAGGAACACTAGAGAGATGCAATAGTTAATATAGAAACCTATAGCACCTTATAGCAAAGAAGGCTAGCTCTTTCTAGTTTATTAATAACGCATAGCACATAAACAAGGTGTTAATTAGGGATGCTAGAACACTACTAACAGTAGACGAGTTTTTAGAGAAGTTCGCAGGCTGCAAAATCCTGTCACTAATAGACTTCTTCTTAAGATATAACTAAATCACCCTTTACAAAGATAGTAGAGACATAACAGTAGTAATAACACTAGTTAGTCTATTTTAGTTATGTACCTTAGTCTAGAGAGCTACTAATTTAGTAGCAGTATTTTAAAGGATAATAATTAAGATACTAAAGGATTACTAGCTAAACACTCTACCCTTTCTAGACAATGTTACTAGTAGAGGTCTGAAAACCAACTATAATAGAGAAGAGTTACTCCCTAGCGTTAGACGCTATGTTCTAGAACACATTCAGCAGCTAGATGCCGCCCTAGCTAATATAGAAAGGGCTAGTGCTACAGTGTTAGGGATAAAATGCTACTAGGGTTACAACAGGTTAACTATAGTTAGTTACAAAGTTAGCGCAGATAGCTGCTTCCCTAGCTAAGACAAGGTAGCAAAAATTACTGCCTAGCTAGAGTGCTAAAACCTAAAAGAAGTCTAAATGTTTATAGGCATTTATGTTTACTATTATATCTAGGTCCTGTTATTTACTATTCTTGCTAAACCCCTATTTAAGCTTATAAAGAAAAACATAGAATAGGAATAGGGAAACGTAGAACACTAAGCTATAACTGCTCTAAAGACTTATATTATAAGCGCGCTAGCGCTAATAGCTATATTATACACTAGTAGGTTAACTATCTTTATGTTAGTAGACGCTAGCAGTAAGGGAGCTAGCGCCTATCTAGAACAGATAGGTCTAGATAGCAAGCGTTACCCTTGCTAATTTAAAAGTATACTCTAGTTAAAAGCTAAATCTAACTAGCACTTAACTAAACTAGAGTGTAAAGTAGTTGTCTAGGCTCTTAAGAAATTCTAGATATAGCTATATAGAGTACATTTTATTATTAAAACAGATGCCTAGACACTAATAGCACAGCTTAATTGCTCTTTAACAGACATCCTAGGCTTAGTAATAAATAGGTAGCTAGTAGCTATCCTGCTCTAGGACTTTAAAATTTAACATATTCCTAGAAAAAGAAATATAGTTATAGACGCTCTATCTAGATACCCTAAGCCTAAAGGGTAGATAGCTCTAGATAAACCTAAGTTAGACGTTAAGGATTTTATTAACAACCTAGTAGCAACAGCAGAATTATTGTCTCTACTCCTACAGAGACACCCTAGCCGCATCCTTAGGGACAAATACTTAGAATTATCTAAACAAATTACTACATTCCTCTAGACACTAAAGATCCCTAAAGGAATGTCTAGGAAAGAGTTACGTTTAAAGAAAAGAGAGCTCTTAACTACTTTGTTTAAGACAGATATCTATTCTATAAGATATTACGCAATGTTGCTATTAGGAGAGTAGTAGATAATACTAACATTAGGACTGCGGCAATTTAGGAAATACATTAAATAATTAGACATAGAGGTGTTAACACAGTATACTCTATGCTCGCTTAAAGATATTACTAGGATTACATGCATGCTAAGGTTAAAACTACACTATCCTCTTACCTAGAGTGCTAGTTTAGGACTAGTAAACAATTAAAGGATATGCTAACTATAATATACTCCTACGCACTCTAGGAGTTAGTAGCAGCTAACGTTGTCTATATGCCTCTATGCAGAGGCTATTAGTATATAGTTATTGCTAGAGAATATCTAAGCAGATAGGTAGAGGCCCAGCTACTCTATAATAACAAATCTACTACTGTTGCAAAATTCCTGTATAAGGATATTATTTACTAATAGAGCATAATAAGGAGGCTTATAGTTAATAAAGGACTAGACTTTGCTAATGTAGTAAAAAAGCTTGCAGTTATATACAGGATTTAGCAAATATAATCCTTAGCATATAACCCTTAGGTAATAGGGAAGGTTAAAGAAGGACATAAACTAATTATTAATGCCCTTGCTAAACTTTATAGACTATAGGTAGATAACCTTCTAATAGTGCTGCTAGTAGACAGGGTCTCTATTTAATCTAATAGGTACTCTGCGTATTAATTAGTTACTAGACAGAACCTAGTCCTACCTACAGATTTAGCAATTCCTACCTAGCAGACATTGCTGTACTAGCAGGTTTTAGATAGGTCTTAGTTACTAGTAATCTATGCTATGCAATTAGACCTCTAGGACTAGTTTCTAAAGGACGCTGTTAGTGTTACTAAACAACTACAAGCATCTAAGAAAGAATACTAAGACAACAATTAGGAAATTAGGAATAAAAGTATTAGTACTAGTAACCTTGTCTTATTATAGGATTTAGTTAAGGAGATTAATATGTTAAGAGACAGAAAGCTCGCCTGTAGGTAGCTTAGACTATACAAAGTCTTAGAAGAGAAAATAGCAATAGAGCGCAGCACCTTCCTACTAGAAGACTTAGATAGATCTAAGATACCTTACACTATTCTAGGCTAGAGACTTAAGAGATTTATTAAACAATAACTAGAAGATATTGTAGAAGAGCACGCAGGTCTAATTAAGATCTAGGATAAGGAAGCCTAGAACAGATTGTACATAGACCTAGTTAGGGATGTTAGGAAAGATAATATCTCTGTACTAGACTGCACTATTAGCAGTTACTAAGAGGTTGTAATACAACTAAGGAAACTTACAACATACAAGAAGGCGCAATATAAGTAATACAACAGCAACTCTAGCAGAGACTCTAATATAAGCTAAGCACTACATCGCTTAGCTTAACAAAGTAGGGAGGAGAGGAGACTTAGTCTCTAACTATAAAAATGTCTTAATACGACAACTAACAAGGCAGGGAAACAGCAAAACCCTAGAGTTTGCCTATATAGCTATTAAAGAATAAGCAGCAGCGCTAGTAAAAATCTAACTAACTAGAAGCTAGCAAGTTACACCTAACAGCTTCCTATTAGCTGCGCAGCTGTTAAGCAAAAAACGCTAGCGCGAACTTTACCCTACTGCTGCAATCCTACTACAATTAAGTAGCAAAATAGCAGTAAGAAGAACTGAGGCTTAATATAGCTATAAGTAATAGCTTGCTACTTTTACTCTGCTACTCTGTTACTCCTTTACCCTACTACACACAATAAAACTTAAAAATTTAATTTAATTAAGCAACCTAGCTCTGTTACTACACTTACACTATAGTCTTAGACTCCTAAGCCCTAGTAATAGCCAGCTAAGAGCAACTAGGTTCTGCCTATATGTTATAGCCAGCTGCTCTTTAAGCTATTACCTCTAACAATATAACGTCTGTCTATAGTATTAGTATACTATACCTTAATAACATCTTAACAGGCAAGTTTATTACACAGCTAACCTAGGGCAACCTAGTTTAACAAAGACACGTAACGTACCCTACGGGCAAGTTAGACAACAGGCGAGTTAGACACTTTTGCCAAGCCCCTACTAAACACCTCCTCCTACACTAATGTCTTCTTAACAACACTATTTAAACGCGTTAAAGGAAGCGCAGATATAGCTTGCGCTCTAGGCTCTTAAATAAGACGTAACTCTATCTCTGCGACGCGCTGCTGCTATCTACAAGGTCCCTTAAAGCACACTAAGCGACTAGCGCACTAGATAACCTTTACGCGCTAATTCTATAGCTAACTTACAGAAGCTGGACAATAATAAGGAGGAGGTAATTATTAAACATATTCTTAAGCTAGATACGCAAGGATTTTCCCCTTAGCTCTTAGATATAGCTACTATAGCTAATTCTTTGCGCGCTAAGCGTAATCTAGGCCCTATTAGCGTAAACTAGCCTAGTACGTTTGTTAAGCAACACCTAGAACTTAAAGTTAAGTTTAATTGCAAGTATAACTACAAGAGATCCCTCTGTAAGGATCCTAAGGTTCTATAGGGCTAGTTTAGCCTAGTAGCTAACACTAAAGCTAAGTATAGCATCTAGGATAAAGACACGTACAACTTTAACGAGACAGGCTTTATAATAGGCTAGATCTCCCTAGGAGTAGTTGTTACAGCTTTAGAACAACAAGGTTAGCTAAAAGCTATCTAGCTAGGCAACTAGGAGTAGGCTACAGCTATAGTAAGCATTAATACTAAAGGATAGGCTATTCTAGCCTTCCTTATCTTCAAGGCCTACTACTACCTCTCTGCCTAGTACAAGGAGGAAGAACTGCCTTAAGACTAGGTTATTAGAGTCTCTAATAACAGCTAGACTACCAACAAGCTTAGTATAGACTAGATAAACTACTTTAACAGGCATACAAAGGAGCGTACTATTAGTACCTACTATTTGCTTATTATTAATAGTTATAAGAGCTACAACTCTCTTAAATTCTAGTAATACTGCAAGGATAACAAGATTATTGCTCTCTGTTTGCCTCCTTACTTATTACACCTTACACAGCCCCTTAATGTAGGTTGTTTTACTACTTTAAAGAAGGCGTATAGGCGCTAAGCTAAAGTACTTATATAGAACTAGATTAACTACATTATAAAGATAGAGTTCCTGCTATGCTTTATACGCGCCTACAACGCTGCAATTACTTCTAAGAATATCTAGGGAGGGTTCTAAGGTGCTGGATTAGTCCTATTTGACCTAGACTAGGTTATAATAGCCCTTAATGTAAAGTTGCGCACTCTATCACTACTACTACCTATTAACAATAAGCTCTAGCAGTTACAAACCCTAAGCAACACCCTTAAACTTAGGTTGCAATCAACGCTTATAAAGATAAGGATTTAGAAGCATATAGATAGTTTGCCTACCTCTATAGTTAAGGCGTTTAAGAAGGTAGCAAAGGGGGCAGTAATAATTGCGTATAAGCTAGTGTTAGCGTAACAGGAGATTACTTAGCTTTAAGCTGCTAATAAGGCAGCTACACAACAAAAATTACACAAAAGAAAGCAAGTTTAGGTAGAAGGGACCCTAACAGTTAAAGAGGGCTAGTAATTAACAGCTCTTAAGGAGTTTAGGGCGCGTAGTAATAGGAAGAAGGCAAAGAAGCAGGTGCGCGCTAAAGGAGGTAAGCCCTCCTAAAGGCGCTGTAGACAGTGTAATTAGACAGGACATAACGCGCGAACGTGTAAGAAAGAGGTAGAAGTAGTTTCTAAATAGTATTATAGACTATACTGCACGTTGCAGCACTAAACTAGGTTGTTTTGGGCTATAATAGGGTGGTGTTTGGTAGGGGCTTAGCAAAAGTGTCTAACTCGCCCGTTGTCCGACTCGCCCGTAGGGTACGTTACTAGACTCTTAGATAGCAGCTGCTATATTAGAGTTTAATAAAGCTACTACAATAATACACCTTGTATTATTAGTTGTAGAGCAGACACTAAACCTAATTACATAATATAGAGGGGCTGTATAGTTTAAGAGCAAATACCCTGCTATTGCTACAGCTACAAACTATAACTAAAAGAGAATATAGGAGTTAAGCAGCGCGTTAACACGCATTAAATTGCTGCCTAGAGGAAAGACACTTATTAGTAACATTATTGCGCCTTATAGCCCTACCTCTAGTCTAGAGCACAGTTGCTTAACTAACATTGCATACTGCACAGCAAGACTAGGTACTATATACCTAGCTAAGTTTATTAACTCTGCTATGTACTAAAGACTTTACACACCCTATTGCAAGCAAGATAAGTATATTAACTCTTTAGACTAGGGCATAGCTTGCAAGGGAATATAGCTATTAAAACAAGACATTTAGTCCTTTATAGGTAACTCTAAAAACAACAGCTACCCTCTCCTTAAGCTCCTTAGAGGTATTTTAGATTTACCTAACCTATACACTAATACAAAGAAATACACAGTTTACCTTATAGACAGTAGTAACAGCTAATAAAAGTTCTAGCAAGCTGCTCTTTAGCACTAGAAGACTATACCCCTAGCAAGAATATTTAACTTAGAAGGAAAAACAACTTACTATCTAGTTATAGAATAAATAACACAGGAGTAGACTATAGCTAGTAGGCTTACAAAACACAGCAATAGAATACTTCTACCTATTAACTCTATCTTTAGAGATACACCTTCTAGACTTAGGACAATCAGCCTAAGCCTAGGACTAGGGCGAGCATTAATACTAGCAGAAGGGGCATCTGCAGTGCGAACTGCTAGCAGCTCTAGCCAACTACTAGAGGGGTCCTCCCTTACTCTATTAAGACTAATAAGAGTGTAATTAGGTGTTACTACTTACATTTAAAACACTAGAACAACTAGCAAAGAGACCCTTAAGAGTGCCTAAGAGGAAGAGAACAACTTACTTACTAACCTTAACCCTAGAGAGGTTAACAGGTTAGCCTTAGAGCTTAGAGTTAGACACACACGCTAGCAGGAAGAAGTAGCTAGCAAACTTGTTTGCTACAGAGAGGGAACTGTCTCTATTACTAATATAACAGCTGTCCCTAACAACAAATAATACTAGGAGTAATTAACTATTTATAGCACTAGATTCTGCTCTCTTAAGGATGTTAGTAGTAAGAGAGCTGTCTTCCTACTAATAATAAAGCTTAATCTGCTTAAGAGGACAAGTCTATTAGTCCTAAGGCTATACAGGAGGTTAAGGGATCTAAGAGCTGTCTATATGCAAACCCTAAGTTAGCTCTTGTTATACTGTGTAAAAAGCATAGTAGAGGAACTCTTAAGGACGCAGATAAGATAAAGCTACTCTATACATAGGTCTAAGAGTGTTGTATTAAATTAGAACCTAAGAGCTAAAGGATAAAGGGTTCTATAATAGCTTACTATAAGGTTAGTAAACATAGAGTATACTTCTCTTACTTAAAATACATTGCTAGACAACTAGGCCTTCTAGTCTAATTAATGCCAAGGTATACTACTGTTAACATGCTTATAATGCTGTACCTATACCCTTACAAATAGGGAATATAGCACAGCAACGTACAAACCCGCATACTATTCTAGAATTACCTTAGAGGCCTAGGCACTCTTAACAGTCTTTAATCCTACTACTATTAACTAAACAGTACTAGTCTTAAGGTAGACTAGGACGCGTTTATTAATAGACATCCTACTCTCTTTTTATAATAAACAGTAAACACGTTTAAGGTAGAAGGAACTGTTATAGCTAACTGCTTCTAAGAGGGGTTTAGAGATAAGGAGCTTTAGGAAATTATAAATAATTGCTTTAACATGTACAACTAGCACACCTATACTATTAATAGACACAGTAACCTTAGATAGTATAGAACAATGTACTACTTAGTAGTCTAGTAACTTATTTAAGGGGATATAGGTTACTAGCTTCTGTATGTCTTACTTTGTTGCTAGACTAACCTTATCTCTTACCCCTACTATACAAAGTACACTAGCCCTAGTAACTAAACAGCGTTTAAACACGTAGACCTTAACCTAGCTAATGCTTACGCAAATAGCAGGGGTATATAAATAATCTAGGGCTTAGTGTCTTTTAATAACAAAGATAAGGAGAACTACACTATTGCTCTTGCTAGGTTCTATAACTATATAGGCGAATACCTTAAATAGCAATAGAAGAGGGGTATAGATAAGAGGAATAGATACATTAAGGGTTAGAAGGATAACTAGGACTACCCTAAGGAAATTAAGGACAAGCTTAGTTGCAAATAGAGGAAGTATCTATATAAGGCAGAGCAAGTATAAATCTCTAACCTGTTGCTCCCTTATAGGTCTACTAGACCAGCTACAAAACAGCAACGCACTGCTCTTCCTTAGTTTATACTAGTAACAGAAAACTACAGCACTATAGAGGTTCTCAAGATAGGTAGCTATGCAGAAATTGCTGCATCTTACTAGGCACTACAAGCAGGTCTGTTATCTCCTTCTAGACACGCTAACTAATACAGAGGAGTACTATATACCTTTCCTAGGGATATTCTACTAGAGTTTACGTTATAGATCTTAAAAGCAATTTACTACCAGGCTTGCTATAACTTAGTCCCTATACTAGACAAAATAGATAAAATACTAAACTAAATAGATTTAAAGCAGTTACTAGCTTATATATAATAGACTTGTGCTAGTAACATTTCTATAGTTAAGAAGCACTAGGAATAGGTTAAGACAGCTAAGATAAGAGCATACAAGGAGGATGCTAACTTAGATGTCCCTAACTAGTTGTATTTTACAGGATTATTACATCTAGCTAAGTTCTTAGATAGTGCTAAAAAGTAGGATAGAGAACATAGTAGGGATTTAGCACTGTCTAAGATGTTCTCTAAGATAAATATGCAACCTAACTCTCTAACTAGATAGGATGTAGCTAGAGTAGACGCTAGTTTATTGTTAGATAAGCACTATCTATTACTAACTCTAAAGACTTTAAAGGCAACAAGGTTAACAGCTGTTACTAGATTATCTAGTTTAGTAGAAACTGCTGCTGTTAGCTGATACAACACTTGTTCTACTTGCTAAGATGTTAGTGTTTAGTTAACTACCTAGTTAAGTAGTTAACTAAAGAAGGACAAGGGCAAGGGACAGATAAAGGAGTAGAGGAAGTTATTTCTTTTGTTTGTTTCTTTTGTTTATTCCTTTTCTCTTTTGATTTAACACCCTACTCTTACTTATTTTCCTATGTAACACTTTACTTACTAGCCTCTCCTCTGTAAGCACAAGGGGGCTGTGCTATTAAGGTAGGGGAGGTTTGTGCTAGTGCACAGAGTAACTGCCTTAGCAGTCACTTAGGATGCTAAGGCTAGTAAGTAGCGCTAGTATATAAAGGGATAACAGGAAGTTTAGATAAAGCCTCCTTAACTATTAAATACTACTACAAAGAAATAAAGTTTATATCTTATCCGCGTAACCTATATCTGTAGTTTCTTGCACAGCAATGTAGTTCCTCTGTCCTCTACATACCAACAGGTTAAGCACCTCTTACTAGAACACTATCTCTCTTGCCTGCCTACAGTGCCCTTACAATTCAAATCCTTTATACTCCCTCTTAGAAGAGGCAGTTAAGGGAGAGATATCTGATTTTTTCTATACCTATCACAATAGTTAGAAATTAACATTGCCTACGTGTGTTAGAACCTCTTTTTATAGGGGTAGCACGCTATTAAGCATTAGAAGGTAGAGGATAGTATTGCAGGTTAAGGATAGACGAATTACTACTAAAGGAATGTAGTAATTTACTTGTGTTATATAGTTATGCTACCTCTATTCCTTAATTAGGCCATGCTGGCCTCGTAGGGAACTACTAGAACTTATTAGTCCTAATAATATCTCCCTTCTAGGGTAGCTCGCCCTAAGCAACAGATATTATAGGTTTTTAGGTAGAGTAGGTAACTATAGTCTGTTATAGACTAGATAGTAACAGAGTTACAGGAGAGTAGTACTTTAGTAGTTAGAGGTATTCCCTTAAGCTTATACGTGGGTTTAGGTAGCTCTACCTTTACCTTCTCTCTTACCTTTACCTTTACCTAAGAGTTACGCTACTGCCTAGAAAATAAGTAGAGTAACGCGTTGCTAGTACAGTGCCTAGATAAACCTAACATTATCCCCTATTTTAGTTTATTATTCCTACACTCTACTCTAATTTTTAGTAAGTTAGTGCTTTTCTCTAGCTAGGATAGGTTCCCTTTTACTAGTCTAAGATAACCTCTAATAGGTTATTATAGGTTGTTATAACTCTTTAGGCAGCTAACTAGATTCTCTAGGCTCTAACAATTTTAATAATACCTCCCCTAGCCGCTAGGCCTGCTGCACTGCACCCTACTGCCCCCTACACGTCTAAACTACTTAAGATTATAGATCTAAACGCTGTAGGCAACAATATAGCGCACAATAGCGTGTAGTTATACTAGATTTATATTTAGTGCGTCTATAGCTTTGCTATAGGCTAGCATAAGCACTGTAGAAGGACTAGTTATGTCTATATCTAAATTACCCCTACTAATATTAACTTGTACAAGGCATAGCTATTATAGATAGACTTAGGTAAGTTAGAGTAGGTTATATGCTGCTTCTAGTGCTTCTCCTCTAACTAGGAGTGTATTACTATATATATTTCTCTTCTTTAGCCTAATTATAACCCTTTATAGGTTATAACTAACTCTAATAGCTCTATTTAAAGCACAATAGCAACTTAGCTAAGATTTGTAATATTCTCTAGGCCTTAGAGTTTAGCGTCTAGGACCTAGACTAGGATATAGTTAATAATAAACTCCTATAGCGCCTATTAACTAAGATAGAGAAGAAGGCGTCTAAGTTTAAGCTTATATCCCTCTGTTAGCCTATCTCCTAGGCCTATAGTTAGTAAGTTGTCCTCTTTAAGTAGTTTTAGTCTATTATAGGTTATTCTTACACCTCTAGTAGCACTTACATCTCTTACACTACTTACCTTTACCTACACACTAGTGCTATAGCTAATAATAAGGACCCTTACTCTAAGTTCTGCCTAGACTAGCGTTAGCATAGCAAGAAGGTTGTGTTAGTGCGTGCTAAGGCTAGCAAGCGCACCCTTAAGGCTGCTGTTACTAATAAGGTTGCTAAGGAGACTAATTTACTACGCAAGCAGGTATATATACTTATCTTGTCTCTAGATAGACTATTCTAACTTATTATAGGCTAAGGTTTGTAATTATGCTCTAAACCCTAGTTTAGAGTGCAGAAAACTAGGTAATGCTTTAGTTATAGAGATAGCTACGCTTATAAGAGAGAAGAGCTTTGCTACTAGCGCTAAAAAGGCTCCTTGTCTAAAAAGATTAAGATTCTATAGAAGAAGCTAGAAAAGTATAATAAGGTTTAAGAGTAGTAAAAGCGCGTTATAATAGGTCCTAATAGACTATTATAGCTAGTGTAATAAGATAAATATAAATAATTTCTATAGTTAGATTTCGCTAGAAATCCTAGATATACCTAAGCCTTTAGCTTAAATTTAATAGAGTACTTACTTTAATATCCTGTGTTTTCTTCTTATAATTATTAGAAGCTTTATGCCCTTATAGATTAAACTGTTATAATTTAGACTAGGTTCTTATAGTCTATAATAGATAATTATAGATCCTAAGAGATGCTTATAAGTTAGGCTAAGGTAATCCTAGAGTATAACGCTATTAAACACCCTAAAAACCCTGTAGGAAAACTAGTAAAGGTATGTTGTCTCCTTAGGATCCTCTTATTGCCTTTACTTATCCCTCTTCTTCTTTAGAGGTTACCCTTAACTCCTATAAGGCTTTTCTTTTATATTCCTCTTAGGCTATATACCTTTAGATTTCTAAAATTATTAAAGGATGTTACTAGAGATATTTTAACTAGGCTTCTAGGAGTTCTCTTTGTCTCTATAGCTAGTCTGTTTAACTAGATATTCCTACTAGTTATATTCTCTCTTGTGTCTATCTAGTATAGTGTCTACTTTATAGATATTATTACTATGTTCACGTAGTATGTCTACAATTAGGACCTCTAGGTGTAGAATAAGACCTTTTAGATTATAAGGCTCTAGCAGCAACGTATAGAAGACTAGATGTACGCTCTATAACCCTAGAAGGTTAACTTTAAATGCTGTTAGACTATACTAGTCTACTATATAACCTAGACCTAGGTATTTCTAGTTAAGCTTCTTCTTAGGTCTTGTTAACCTAATGTGCTAATTTAATACTATTACTTAATTACCTACTTTAAACGTATATACTAAGTGTTTCTTGTCTATGTATAATTTCTAGTATTTATTTATAGTAATAATTTTCTTCTTACACTCTTGTTGCAAAGCAATAACTTTGCTAGCTACCTGTTTCCCTAGAGGTAATTTTCTGTTACTATAAGGCATACTAGGCTAGTTAGGACTAATAGGGTCTATACTATAGTATACTCTAAATAGAGTAGTGCCTATAGTTATATGTATGCTATTGTTGTACGCAAACTCTGCAACTAATATCTATAGACTCTAATTGTCTTGTTCTAGGCAATAGTAGCACTGTAGGTACTGTTTAAGTGTCTAGTTCTGTCTTTTAGTCTGCCTATCTATCTATAGATAATAAGTAGAAGTTAACACCCTTCTTAAGTTTAGGTAGTGTTAGAAAGTATCCTAGTGTTTAGCTACTATTAGTAGGCCTCTATTAGAGATTATCTTCTTTAGGACACTATGTAGGCGTATAACTTCTCTTATCTAGGATTAGGCTAGGTCTGTACTGTCCTAATTAGCTCTAGCTAGGATGTAGTAAGCTATTTTAGTAAGTCTATATACTATAACTAAGATAGCGTTGTATACCTAGTTACTTAGGTAGCTTAGAGATAATTCTGTAATAAAATCTATAGTAACTTCCTCCTAGGCTGCGTTTAGTAGAGGTAAGAGTGCTAAGAGACTATATAGCTTGTAACGCGCTAGAGTTGCCTTCTTATATACTAGGTAGCTTTTATAATAGTCTCTTAGATCCTTTCTTATTCTCTTCTACTTATAGTGTTGTTAAAGCTTTTCTATTGTCTTCTTACCCCTAAGATGTCCTCTAAGTAGGTTATTATAGCATTCTTAGAGAGCCTTAGACTTCTCTTCTAGAGTAGTTAAGTGCCTAAATACCTTATTAACTATAACTAATTATTTTAGGTTATTATAGTCTGTTTTAGTATTGTATCTATTAGAGGTTACATCTAAGGCTAGTTCTACTATAGACTCTTCCTTATAGTTAAGCAGATCCCTAGTTATAGTACTTTCCTTTACTTAGAATTTCTAGAGGGCTTTAACAATTTCTAATTGTTTTTTAGACCTTAGAGATGCCTGTGTTGTAACAGCTAACATAAGGAAGTTGTTCTTTCCTTTAGAGGAGAACAAATCTTAAAGAGGTTATATAAAAGCTTTGTTGTACTTTAGTAAAGGTTTCTCTATTTCTACCTTATAGTCTAGTTGCCTTAAGGGTCTATCTACAGGATTAGTAGTCCCTAGTTAGTAGGTAAGGATAAAGTTAAACTAAGTTAAGGCTAGATAGGACTAAACCTAGCAATAGTTAAGGGTCTTATTTTCTATAAACTATTTTAGGTTCTTGTAGTCTGTAAGGACCTTAAAGTGTATACCTTTAAGGTAGTAGCGCTAGTGTTCTAGACTCTTAATAATAGCTAGCAGTTTCTTGTTATAGGTATTATAATTATATTCTACTTAGATTAATTTATAAGAAAAGAAACTAATTAGCCTCTATTAACCTATTCTGTCTTCTTCTAGCACATTTTAACTTTATATGCCTAAGATCGCGCCTCCTAACGCGTCTACCTCTACTCTTATTTTCTAATAAGGATTAAAGTAGGAGAGTATAGGAACTTAGGTAAAAGTGTCTTTAAGCTTCTAGAAAGTAGATCTGCCTTCTTTGCTAATGTCTATTCTCTAGCTTTCCTCTCTTCTTATTGCTAGACCCCCTAGCAGACCCTAGGGTCTTCTAGGTTATTTTAGTTAATAGTAAGGCTAATTTAGAGAATATATAGATAAATCTTTAATAGTGATTTATAAAGCTAATAAACACTTAAATATTGTAGACTGTTTGTAGTTATAGCTACTCTTAGATTGTTTTTACCTATTCTAGGTTAATACTAACCCCTTTAGAGCTAATTACGTATCTAAGATACTCTATATATTAAGTGTGCTACTTACACTTGCTAAGTTTAATGTATAGCTTAGACTTGCGTAGTCTTTGTAGTATATCCTTTATATACTATGTGTAATCTTCTTTTATGTCTAAGTAGATTAGGATATTATCTAAATAGACAATGCAATATATGTTAACTAATCCTGTAAGAGTATAGTTAATATGTGCTTAAAATTAGGCAGGGGCATTAGTTAGGCTAAAAGGTATAACAGTATACTTATAGTGTCTATATCTAGTACAGAAGGCAGTCTTCTACTTATCTCCTTATCTCCCTCTATAATATAAATCCTATAGTAGGCCTCTCTTATATTAAGCCTAGTAAAATACTTCGCCTAAGAGAGCCTCTCTAGTAACTCTATAATTAGGGGTAGTAGGTGTTAGTTCTAAACTATAACCCTATTAAGGCCCTAATAGTTAATATAAAGTCTTAGGCTGCTATCTTTCTTTTTAACAAAGAGTATAGATGCCCCTACTAGAGACTTTAACTAACGTATCTATCCTCTTGCTATATACTCCTAAAGATATTTTTAAAGCATCTCTAGCTTAGTTACTAAGAGGTTATATAATAGTTAGTAAGGTAGAACACTATTAGGTGTTAGAGTTATAGGCAGATTATAGTAGCTATGCTCTAGAAGACTCTTAGAGTCCTCCTCTAAGCCTATATCTATAAACTCTGCATATTCTAAGGGTAAATAACTTATAGGGTTGTCTTCTAACCCTCTATAGCCTATAAAGTTAACAAGGCACGCATAGACATCTATATTAGGTTCTCTTATACTACTCTTAAACTGCTTAGCATCTTCTATAGCTACCTTTATAAACTAGACAACCTTATTATCCTTATTCCTCTAAAAGAGTATATGTCTAGTAGCGTAGCTAATCCTTAGATAAAATATATTAATCTAGAGAAGACTTAAGTACACTAAGTATCTTTAAAGGTCTGTTACTATAAATAGTACTTTATAAGTCTCTTTATAACTACGTAAATTTGTAATAGTTATATCTACTATTGTAGTACTATATACTATTAATCTACCCTTATCTACGCCTTTAGCTAGCAGCTTAGGCAGGGGGTCTACTTAGAGATTATGTTCCTTTACTAGCGTAGCTAATATTAAGTTTAGCTAGGAACCTCTATTAATTATAGCCTCTATAGGCTTAGAGGATTAAACTATGCACTGTATAGTTAATAACTAAGAGGGATAAGAGTAAAGGGCGTCCCTTAATTTCCCTAGGTCCTATATTTCCTAGTTTAAAGCTATATAGGTAGAAAGATATAGAATTAATCCTCCTACCCTTTCCTTTTTCCTAAACTAAGGTTTAAGCCTTTCTTTAATTCTAAAGTAGTTTCCTTCTAGTTAGCTGTAGCATCCTTGTTCTTTAGAGGGCTTTAGCACTTAGCTGTAGTATAACTAAGCTTTCTGCATTTATAATAGGTTAGACCCTTGCCTTTGCCTTAGGTACCTATAGTCTTATGTAAAGACAGTCTATTATAGTCCCTTTTAGGCTATTTATATCTTTTTAGAGGTTTTTATATTCCTCTGTCTTGTTACTCTTGTTACTACCTTTTAGTAGCTACCTCTTTGCAGGAGTAACTTTTGCCTCCTTATCTAGATTCCTTCTACAGTAGATAACGTTGGCATGTTCTTCTACTATTAGCAGAGTGTTGCGCCTATTAACTAGAAGTAGGAACAGGTCTCTCTAGATGTCCTCGCGCAGAGATAAAATGTACTCTATTACTTAAAGCTCTAGAGTTTAGGCTAAGCCTATTTCCTCCTACAAGGGTTAAAAGGCATCTAGTAGATCTGTAGGTAACTAATTTAGCTTTTGCTAGATTTGCTTAAGAGTCTTATAGGCTTACTGTTTCTATTCTAACAGCGTTCCTAGAGCGTTTAACATAATAGTTTTAAGTGTCTCCTAGGTTAGTTGCTAGGATAGAGAACTTATCTATTCTATTATGCAATATAATTTCTATAGAGTCTTAAGTAGCTCTAAAAGGTATATTACCCTAAAATCTACCTTTTAGTATTCTTTAGTAAAGTTTATAGGCAAATGTAGGAAAGATAACTTGTAGTTGTGTTCCTAGTAGTTATATTCTGCTCTTAACTTCTTGTTGTACCTTTAAGGTAGGTCTAGCTTTAGAAGGTTAGCTAATAGGCCTAAGGATGTTATTGTAAGGGTCCTTAGTAGAGTTAAAGTTAGAGGGAGTACTAAGGTGTCTCCTAACTTATATTTAGCCCTTAGTTAACAGAGTTAATTAATCTTGCTTTGCCTCTAGGCTCTTTTTAACTAGGCGTAGAGGTCTTCTAGTTCCTAGTCTGTTAGAGAACGTAGTAAAGCGTTCTAGACTATTGTAGGTGTTTGTAGCCTAGGAGAAGTTGTTAACTAGCCTCCTAGTCTCTGCTTGTTTGCTCTACCTTTAGCTAGTCTAGAGTTCTCTGCAGCGTCCCTTTCTACTAAGGAAGGTAGGCTTTAGATGCAAGCAGTAGCAGAGTCTTCCTTAATAATAAATCTAGAGCGTACTAGTGTACCTAAGGGTTAACTACTTTTAGACTAGCTTACTTGTTAGCTCTGTTATCTAGTCTACATTTTAATAACGTGTAAGGGTAAGCAATTTAAATATTAGAACCTCTTTTTATAGGGGTAGCATGCTATTAAGCATTAGAAGGTAGAGGATAGTATTGCAGGTTAAGGATAGACAAATTGCTACTAAAGGAGTGTAGCGATTTACTTGTGTTATATAGTTACGCCACCCCTGTTTCTTAATTGGGCCATGCTGGCCTTGTAGGGAACTACTAGAACTTATTAGTCCTGATAACGTGCTGCTAGCAACGACAACGCGCTAGGCTTGCGACAGCCTAGCCCTAGTAGCAACCTAATAGATCCCTAGAGGTATCCTATACACAATATAGTAGCGAACTTATTACTACCTAGCATACCCCTAGCTAGGAACACAACACCTAGTACATCTAATAACTAAGCGTTAGGTCCTACAGAATTAGGAGACAAACAGGCTTGCAGCTCTACTAGTACTCTAATAGATATACCCTTACATCTAAGTTAAGTTAACCTAGTAACTAGTTTAAACGCAAACCCCCTGCCTGCAGCAGAGACGCCTAGGCTAGATCCTGTAGCTATCCTAACTATAGGTTAACCCTTATTTATTAAGCAACTCCTTAAGAACCTTTTTTAGACAGAGCTTGCTAGAGCTACTAAGGCTAAACTAACTATCTAAAGGAATTAGATTAATTAAGCCTTACAGGCCCTAGGCCTAACTAAGGGCAGAAACTAGTTAGAGCCTATGCAGCTAGCGTTTAATAAGGCTAGAAAGATTATCTAGGTTTTAAACAACATTTAACCTAAACCTAAGCTAGGCACTAAGACTAGAGCTCTATCCCCCTAGTAAGTAGACTAGTAGATTAAAGACATTAAGACTGCCTTCTAATACGCTTAAGTACTAGAGGACTTTATTACAAGAACCTACTAGGCTATAGGTACTATCTAGTTTAGCATCTATTATAAACTAATCTAACAATAGATTATCTAAGGATCTATCTAATTATAGTCTAACCTTAAGGCAGAAGAGGAGCAACTAGTACAAGACCCTATCCTTACTAAGTATAAAAACTACACTAAGTTCTTTAATATTAAGTAGAGAGATAGCAATATAGTTAATACCTTCTTAATGCTGTTAAATTGCTAAGAGTTACTACTACTACATAGCTTCTTTAAGTTTAATAATAGCACTAAAGACTATAACTTTAAGATTGCCTTTGTGTAGTCTAAAACTCTACCTTATCTCTAATAGGAGATCTAGCGTAATAGTAGCCTAGATAACATCTAATAATAGCACAAGTTTAAACAAGCTCTCTGTAACGCAGAGATAGCAGCTTGCCCTGCAGCTACTTACAGTAACAACGCTAACTATAGCAAGAGGCATGCCACATCTCCTAATTAGAAGGGAAACAAGAGACATGCTAGCTGCAGAGGCACGCCTGTCTGTAGCTAAGGCGACAGCACTACAGCAGCTACCTAACTAAACAATAGCAATAATAGTTAAGGTTAGAACAAAGACTAGGGTAGCTAAAAGAGCTATTAGAAGAACTATAGCTATAACTCCTTTATAAAAGAGAGTAATAGCAGCTCCTAGTTAACAAGAGAGTTAGGAAAAGGGAAGCCCTAGTTACTAACCTATCCTAACTATAACTAGGGCCTAAGACTAAGGAAAGTAAACCTGTATTGCAGTTACTGCATCCCTTACAGGCCCTAATAGGTTCCTAACATTGCTCTAAGCCCTCTACAACTTAGGAGCAGAGCTAAACCTTATTAGCTAACACGTAGTAGACAAACTACACCTAGAACACAAACTGTTCTATTAAAGACTAGTAGCTACATTCCTTAATAGTAACTACCTAGACATTTAGCAACCCTATAATCTAACTATTAATTACCCTAATAGCAATAGTATAGTTAAATCTATAGGTCTGTAAGAGTTCTAGTTAGCTGCTTTTAAAGGGTACAACCTAGTACTAGGCTACCTATAGTTAGTATCTGCTAACCTATACATACGCTTCTCTAAAGGCACATATAAGTAGTTCCCTAAGAACGCAGAGAGAGTACATATTACTACTATATAGGACTTGTTCTACTCTATAGAACTAGAGGAGAAGTCGTACCTTATGCACCTAGGTAACTTAGTCTACTAAGTCCTAGAGGAGGCAATTAACACCCTGTTAGGAAGTAACTAGAAAGACAGTAGACTACTACCAGCCTAGGGGCTAAGTAGGGACGCTGTCCTTAATGTAGAATACTTCTATAACAAGGGACTCCTCTAGCTCTAGAATAAAATGCTTAAAGCTATAGACTACCTTTAGTATTATGTTATATAGCACCTAGACCTATTATAGCTCCCTAAAGCTATAGGGAAGCACATAGTAGCAAGCATTATTTAGGAGCCCCCTTAACAATCTAGGATGCTACCTATAGGTATAGCCTAAGTCCTCCTAGATAATAACAAAGACTACCCTTCTGTTAACCCTGCAGATAATAAACTAGACCTAGAGGAGCTTAAGCACGTCCCTCTAGAGCTGCACTACAAGTAGTTTGTATTTAGTAAGCACTAGTCTAGTGTATTAGCACTGCATTAGGATTATAATTACTCTATTAATATTAAACTAGGAAGCAAGATACTAAACATGCCTATCTATAACCTCTCTAGAAAGGAGCTAGAAATACTATAGGCCTACCTTAATATAGCATAGGAGAAAGGTTAGATACGTCTAAGTAAGTCCCCTGCTAGAGCACCTATCCTGTTTGTGCTAAAAGCTAATAGTATACTGCAACTCTGTGTAGACTTTAGGGGCCTTAACAAGGTTACTATTAAGAACTAGTATCCTATTCCCCTTGTAAATAAGATGCTAGACAGGCTGTTAAAAGCTACTATCTTCTCTAAGCTAGATCTATATAATACCTACTATAGGCTCTAGATTAAGGAAGGTAATAAGTAGAAAATAGCTTTTAAAACTAGGTATAGTTATTTTTAATACCTAGTTATGCCTTTTAGGTTAGCGAACGCTCTAGCTACGTTCTAATCCTATATCTAGAGAGCCCTAGGAGGTCTTATTAACTACACCTATGTAGTTTACCTAGACAATATCCTTATATACTTAGAGTATAAGAAGGATTATTAAGCCTACGTTAAGGAGATCCTAGATTAACTTATTAAATAGGGGTTGTTTTATAAGGTAAGTAAATAGTTATTTATAATAAAGTTAGTTAAATTCCTAGACTTTATTATTACACCTAGCAGAGTAGTTATAGACCCTATCTACATGCAAACAATCTAAGAGTAGCTAGAGCCTAAGGGATACAAGGATATCTAAGTATTCCTTAGCTTTACTAACTTCTATTAAAGGTTTATCTTTAACTACTCTAGGATTGTACGCCTGTTAGTAGACTATATAACCTCTGCCTAGAGGCTAGAGTTAGAGCTAGGAGGCTCTGCTACAACAAAGAGGGGGAAGAAAACGCTAGTAAAAACCTAAAAGGGCCTAATAAGATAGTACAAACTATAGAGTTAGCTAGAGGAAGTACGCTAGGCCTTTCTTACTATTAGGAAGAAGTTTACTAAAGCCTCTATGCTATAGCACTTTAATCCTAACAAGCTAATTATAGTCCTTACTAATATATTAGACTTTGCTATAGCTACTATATTACTGCAACTATAATTGTTAGAAGTATTAATAGAACAACACTAGAAGCTAGTAGCGTTCTAGAGCAGGAAGTTTTAAGGCCTATTAATTAGATAGCATACCTATAACAAGGAATTAGCTGCAATTATTAAGGCATTTAGGTAGTAGTAACACTACCTTAAGCACGCCCTATTAATAGTCTAAGTACTCTCTAATTATAACAACCTGTAGTACTTTATAACTATAAAGGAGCTCTCCCCTAAGCAAGCACGCTAGGCAGAAGAGTTAGCTAGGTATAACTTTAAAGTTAAATACAAGCCTAGACTAGAGAACCCTACAGACAGCCCCTTAAGGCGCCCTAATTATGTAAAGGGACTAGTTATTAGAGAGCAGCAGGCACTACGTAACGCTATACTACTAACTCTCTAGTAGAAGCTTTAAATATAGACTATCTAGAAGTCTAAGGCTTAAAATGTTAAATAGGCAACTAGGGTAATAGGCAGCCCTAGTAGAGGTCCTGTAGGATCCTAGCAACTCTCTAAAACTACCCCTAAGGAATTCTACCTATTAACAGGTACTAGAGATACGTCTCCCCTAGCTCTTAACTAGCTATCTACAGGCTATAGTAGCTAGGGTTAATCTAAATTATTTAAAGCTTAGGAACCTAGCTTTAATATTACAGAGGCTCTCCTTTATAACCTTAACAGACAAGTTAGGTTACCTACCTACTTTATAAATAATACTACGCAAGGCAAATCTACATACGCCCTAGACATACTAGAATACTTAACTAACTATATTAGACAGGTTTAGGAGCAGAACGCTACCTATAAGTTGCTAATAAGTTAGGAAGCAGGCAGAGCAGCTAAGGGTTACTACTACTAGGAGGTTAACCCTAGTAGGATCCTACGCAGGAGTAGGAAAGTGTAGATTCCCTAAGACGTAACTCTTTACTAAACTATCCTTGCAAAGAACTATAACAACCCTATAGGAGGTTACTATAGTTATAAGAAGACTGCCTAGCTATTAAAATAAAAGTACTACTAGCTAAACCTAAAGAAGGATATATATAAGTACGTTTAGCGTTATGCAGCATGCTAACTAAACAAGATCTGCAGGCATAAGCTATAGGGGTTGCTAGTCCTACTCCCTATACCTAATACACCCTAGCAGCACTACTCTCTAGACTTTATAATAGACCTACTAATATTAAAGGATAACTAAGAGAACAAGTATAACTTAATCCTAGTCCTAGTTAATAGGTTTAGTAAGTATATCTAGTACCTGCCTGTAACTAAGGCAATTACTTCCTAGAGGGTAGCTAAACTACTGCTCTAGTAATGCTTCCTTAAATATAGTCCCCTAATACCCTAATATTAGATTGTAGATTAGTGTTTACTAGTTAATTCTAGTCTAATATCTGCTACTATTTAAAGATTAACTATTGCCTTAGTACAGCCTTTTACCTATAGACTAACAGACAGACAGAGCGCTAAAACTAGGAGTTAGAAACGTACCTGCGTATCTATACAAACTACTAACAGGACAACTAGGTAGATTTATTACTATACGCAGAATACACATACAACTTAAAGGCTTACTTAGCATATAGAGAGTCCCCTATTAAGGTAGCTTATAGGATTAACCTACAAGGCTTTAATAGAGTCCCTAACAAGCATTAGTTACACTGCCCTCTAGAACCCTAGGCTAACAGTAGAAAGGCACTAGACCTCTGCTAGCAGGTAATTAGACAGCTAGAGTAGTAGTATAACCTATAGGTAGCAGCAAAGGATAGCTTAGAGTATGCCTAGAAGAGCAATTCTTGTTAGTATAACACTAAGTAGGTAGATAGACACTTTGCTAAAGGTAAGCAAGTGCTACTCTAAGCAAAGAACCTAACAACTAGTTAACTATCTAAGAAGTTTAACGCCTATTATCTAGGTCTATTTACTATTGTAAAGAAGATTAGCAAACTAGCTTATAAGCTAGACCTACTACTATTAATAGATAGAGTGCACCTAGTGTTTAATATATTGTTACTTAAACTATAGAGGGAACCCTTTATAGAGAGGAGGTTCTAGCTAGGTCTTACGCAGATCCTAGAGGATACTCTTCTAGTTAAGAGGTATAAAGTTAAAGGGATCCTGCAGTACTATAACACCTAAGCCTATAGGCAAGAGTACCTAGTAAAGTAGCTAGGTTAGCTAAATAAAGAAGCTACCTAGGAGTTACTAGAGAACCTTAACTACTATAAGGAAATCCTTAAAGAGTACCTTAAGACAGTAACTAATACGCTATAGCAATCTGCTTGTAAGCGTAAGGTTAATACTTAGTTAGGTTAAGACAATCTAAACCTACCTTAGTAGAAGATAGGTTGCCTAAAGAAATCCCTCTAGGATAGAACCCTTATATGCTACAAAACTATAGACAATATGTTAACCTAGGGTTACTGCCCTAAGGCTGTAGATTAGCCTAGCAACTATCTAAGGTAGGAGACAAGGGTCTTAAGAGTATAGGGGTAGGCATAGAGGTTTATATAGTTACTATATTTAATCTATTGCTATATATTATCTAAAAAGTAATCTAAAAGTAGAAGGCCTTACAAACCCTTAGTAGGGCTAGGCTAGAAGTTAGGGCTACTAATATAACAGCGCTCTAGAGTCCTCTAAGTGCCTAAAAACACTAATTTAGTAGGAGAGATTGTTTACTACTAGAAAGGCGCAGCTAGGGCGTTAGCAGCAGAAGGCACATTAGTGCTGTAGTAGTACTAACGCTTCTCTGCACCTCTAGCAGCACTATCCTGCTAGAATATACGCTTAACCTCTATGTTAATAACCACGTTAGACAGTTCCTTCTAGCTAACTGTACCTAAGGCAGCCTATATAGAAGTTAGCTATAGTAAGGGTAAAGAGTTAGGAGAGAACTTATATTAAAGCGCTATAGGTTATACTTATATAAAACCTAATAAGCCTTATTATAGTTAACCTAACTTAAGCCTAAGTCCTTTATATAGTAACTAATAGCAGCATTATAGGATATAAATCTAAGATAATAAGCTTTAGCGTAGTTAAAGGCAGTCTGCTAATAGTGCTAGACGTTACCTAGGATGTTATTCTTAGTTGCAGCGTTACCTTATTAGGCAGTCTCCTTATTTGTCTTGTAGATAGCACGCTTAAGAAGGAAGTTAAGCATGTTAATAGCGCAGCAGAAATAAGGCGTAATCTATATAGGTTAGTATTAGGCAGGCACTAGGCAGAGCTCTAGACTTACCTTAATACACCTACTAACGTTGCTAGATATACACCTATTATATATACTAAAGTTGTTCTTGCGCGTGTAGTACCCTATAGGGCGCCTAAAGACCTTAATAAATAACTTAATTAAGCTGTTAGGATTAGTAGAGGACTTAGTAGTAAGCTTCTTTATACACTTAGGGCACTAAAACTGCGTAAGTAAAGGCTATAGGGCTATATTATTAAGCAGCGTATAGACAAAGTCTAGTAGCTTAGAGTTGTTAATGTGCAAAGGCAGGAGAGGCATAATAATAATAAAGAAGTAGAGTAGAAAGTATGTAGAGTGTAAAGTAGAGTGTAGATAAGGAAGACAAAGTTAAGGTATCTACTTGTTATATACTGCGACTCTCTTAGCTCTGTCTGCTGCCTACTAACGTTCTACTACCTAACTGCCTACTTTCTAAATAATTAAACGCCTATACTTTATATAGTTAGCAAGGAATAATACGTGCCTAATAGGACACTTGCTATACGTCTATAAGGTATCCTAAGTCTAGAGCAAGCAATAGCTAATAATATAACAAAGGTACTAGTTAACACTACGCAATTAACAGATAAACTCCTATAATAGGAGCAATCTAAGTATAGAGTAACGCCTCTAGGCACTGTTATAGTAAACTACCTACACATAGCGTGTTGCCTTAGGCCTACTTACGTAGGAGCAGGACAACCCTTAGGCACTAACTAGATACTCTATAGGGCACCTCTTAGGTAAAGGTAATAATATGTCTAACTAAACTACTGTAGTAGTAAGGCAAACAGTCTACGCTCTTAGCAACTATAGTTGTCTAGAATAAGGGTAATAATGTCTCTATAGAGCTTATAGACAAAGGACCTTAGGTAAGAACACTTAACAACCTATAGGGGAATAAGTTGTTATACTAAATAGTCTAGGGCAGCAGATTACTGCACCTAACACTAGCTCCTAGGCGATTGCAGTCCCTAGACTCTAAGCAGCAGTACCCTGCAGGGACTATAGTAAGGCAATAGGTACCCTATAGGAAAACCTACTACAAACACTATACTCCTAGAGGTTAAGGCTACTAGACTAAGAGTACTAGATCCTTAAGGGGACTAGGGTAAGGCTGCAGACACCCTACAGGGCGATACTAGCTAGGCACTTATTTAGTAATCTACTAAACTATTACCTAACTCCCTAACAGTCCTAACTATAGGTTTTAGAGTTAAACAATCCCTATAGATCTGTAGGTAAGGTTACCTAGCAAGCAGCAAACTAGTGCTAGTTGCACCCTATAGGGAGTTGTTTGTGCTAACGTAACCTAATAGATCTAAACACCTACTAACAAGCAAGCTAGCTTTCTCCTAACTATTTTCCTCTTATGTTAGAGGTTTTTTTAGAGTTTAAATAGGCAAGTATTAGGCACATAGGGTTTAGCAGCCTAGGACAGACTGTAAGAAGGGGGCTATTATTAGGGGCTTTCTACCTTAGGCATGCTAACCCTTAGAGACACCTTAGGGCTACCCTAGTAACCTGTTAGAGCCTACACACGTATATATTCTCCTAAATCCTTAGGGGCTTAACCCCTAAGGATTTGTCTTATCTTATCTAATACTATACGTTTCGTCCTATCTCTCTTGCCTGCCTATAGTGCCCTTACATTGTAAAGCTTGCTATTGTTATTAGTAAAATATGCAACTATTGCAAAGAAGCTACACTTCCCTCCCTTTAACGTCTAGCTATTAAAGCTTACATGTACTTTACTAGACGCCTCTAATAAAGAGCGTTTTACCTAAGGCAATAGAGCTATGTATAACTTTATAACAAACACTAAGACGCTGTTATAAGACCTCTACAGCGCTGCCTCTGCCTTAGGGTTAGCAAACTAGATTATTATATAAAACGCTTTAGTTTTAAACTCCTATAGAGGCCTGTTATTATTAACTAGCTATATTACAGCAGCCTTCTAAAAGCCCTATATGTTAAAGTTGCCTAACTCCTAATAGGCAGTTTGCTTAAATTTAACTCTGTTAGTAAGCGCTTCTTGTATAGACGTTTAGCCTAACTTAAGCTGTTACAAGCAGGATATAGGCCTATCCTTAGTAAGCTAATAGCTAGCTTTGTCGCCTTTTAAATAAGTAATAGCAGAGCTAGTTGCTAATCTAACCTATAGTAAGCGACTAGGCTTCTTATAAGTGTAGCAGTACCTATAGAGGAAATAGAGCTGTTCTAGTTGTGTGTGCTTCTTCTAAATCTGCTAGCCGTGTTTATATACCTAGCTAGGCTTGCCTGTAGGTATACAAAGAGGTAGCGCAAAGCCCTTTATATAATCCTAATTAAGGCCTTTAAAGTTAGAGAAGCTAATTAACGTATCTACTTTATCTTCTACTAAAGCCTTAGTAGCACTACTACTAAACACGCGTGGTGACTTAGTAGCTATATCTAGTTTATTAGCTACTATCTACATCTCCTATGCTAGCTTGTTAGCTTACAAGGCTTATAGTATAGGCCTTAGCAATAGCCTTTAAGCGCGCTCTACTAGCTAAGTTAGTAGCTTAATTAAGCGCGTTAGCGTACTTCTAAGCATCTTAATAGACAGCTCTAGTTTAATATATACCTTAAGAGGCTAGGTTAGCAGCAGAGTAAGCTGCTGCTGGCTTTCTACTAGGCGTTAGCTAGGCTTTAGCGCACATTAGGATTGTTTAAGCATAGGTTTAGCTACCTTAGAAGGCTTGTAGCTTTGCTTTAGAGGTATAGTAAGCGTAAAAGTATAGGGGTAGATAAGTGTTAACATAGTAGAGTACGCAACATAGACGTAATTAGCTGTATAATATTATAAGTTAATGCTAAGGCCTATGTTGTAAAGCTGTACAGCCCGCAACAACATTAATAGAGAGGAGTAGGCAGCAGGAATTAATTTAGCAGCATTACTTTAGTAATCTAGCTTATAGGATATCTATAATTAAGTATAGTTGTAGCAGGAGATTTTTTAAATAATATATGTAAGATATGTAATACGTAAACATTGCCTAGGTATCTACATGCCTAAGTAATACTGCAAACGCTCTACTATAACACTATAATACTACCTAATATAGCTTACTATATATGTGTTTATAGCCTTAGTAAATTGCTACCTACAGGAGAAAGAGGAGGAAGTAGAGAAGGATAGGTGTGTACTAAAGTTATACTTTCCTATACACTATAGGAAACAGCAGAAGTACACACCTATTGTATAGGCTTTTTTTTTTTGCACCTAAGTTTAATTCACTACGTAGCTTCTTCTTTTTGCTTGTTCTACTATAGTAACGTACCTTACAGGCAAGTAACTAGCACAGGCAAGTAACAGGATTTTGCCAAGACCACACTAAACTTTATATAGAATTACAGTATATTAACAGAACCTTGCATATAGGGGTTCTAAGGATATTATCCTAGCAAGGTCTATAGTATATACGTGTTATTTACATGTGCGTAAGTTGTGCCTAGCATTACTGCACCTTCTACAGCGCTGCTAAGAGGGCTTACCTCCTTTAGCACGCACCTGCCTCTTTACCTTCTTCCTATTACTGTGCGCTTTAAACTCCTTTAGAGTAGTTAGTTACACACCCTTACTAAAGCTTAGAGTCCTATTACGCTATAATTGCTTTCTTTTGTGTAATTTACAACGCGTAGTAGCCTTATTTGCTACTTAAAGCTCTGCTACTTAGTTACGTACTAAAACTAGTAAATGCGCTATTATCTCTGCACCCTTTGTAAGCTAATTTAGAGCGTTAACTATTAAAGACAGAGAGCTGCTGCTATATTTCTAAATCCTCTCTTAAATAAGCTTTAATTAGGACCTAAATTCTAGGGTGTTGCTTAGTGTTTTTAACTCCTATATGCTTGTATCTATAGTAGGTAGTAGTAGAGTATGCAGGCGCACTTTAAGCTTTAATAGCACAGCCTCTAGGTTAAAAGAAACTAAGCCTGCACCTCTAAATTCTCCCTAGATATTACTCTTAGTAATAGAGAGGTTAAAAGCTGCTTTAAAGCATAGCAAGAACTTAAGTTTAGTAACGTAAGTAATCTTATTACATATTAGTAGCTTAGCTTAGCAGCTATAGGCCTTCTTTAATAGGCTAAAACACCTAACATTAAGTAGCTAAAGCAGATGTAACAAGTGCAGGGGTATACATAAGGTAATAATCTTATATTCCTTATAGTATTTATAAAATTTAATAGAGTTATAGCTCTTGTAGCTGTCTAGAATAAGCAGATAATAGCTGCTAATAGTGCGCTCCTTAGTGTGCTTGTTAAAGTGCTGTATCTACTTAAAACTAAGCTTGTTATTAGTCTAACTATTCTTAGAGACGCTTACAATCTAGTTATTAGGTATACTTAGCTCTTTGTACTAGGCAGACAGGTAATACTTGCTAAAGAAGATAATAAATAGTAGGATAGCCTAGCTCTTTGCGTTAACACTCTAGATAACGCTAGTCTACTTACAGTTACCCTACTATACTATCTTTAGTTGTCTGCAACGCTTAGAGCCTGTAACAACAGCTCCTATTAATATTATGCCTATTATAAAGCTAGACTTGTTAAAGTTATAGGTGTTATTGTCTAGGATACTATACTTAGCTTTAGTATTCTTAACTAGGCAGAACTAGCCCCTAATTACCTTAGGATCCTTATATTTTACTTAGCTGTAATTATACTTTTAATTAAATCTAACTTTAAGCTCTGCTTAGCGCTTAACAAACGTGCTAGCCTAGTTCTTACTAATAGGTAGTTAGTAATACTTAGTAAGTAGAGAATTAGCTATATCCTCTATATTAGTAAGCTGTAGTAGATATCCTTACTTGTCTAGCTTAAGTATATACTAGACAATTACAGTCTTCTTAATGCTTGCTATCTTTATTAAGTTAGCTAAGTAATTGCGTTATAAGCGTGTTCTAGCGCGTCTTTGTCTTAGCGTGCTTTCTGCTACCTTATAGACTGCTGCAGCGCGTAGTATAGTAAGTCCTACGTCTTGTTAAAGAGCCTAGAGAGCTAGCTAAATGTCTGACTCTTTTAAGATAGTTTTAGCTTAGTTGCGTTAAGACATTGTAGGTTGTGTGAAGTTTGGTGTGGTCTTGGCAAAATCCCGTCACTCGCCCGTGCCGGTCACTCGCCCGTGAGGTACGTTAACACTTATATATTTGCAGCGTTAGGGGGCGGTTAATATACCTGTATACAACAACTCACAACACTAAAAAAGTATTATCACATCCCGCTAAGCAAGTCAAATAAGATCAAATATTTGGCAGCTGTTCAATTACTTGTTTGTATTTGCTTGCTATTCCGCAGCAGAGAAACTTGTTTGTTTGAACTTGAGGATTCCAAACAAACACAAACAAATATTTGGCGATATTTGATTGTTGACATGCCTGCCTGCACCACGCGCGGCTCACTTGTCGCGCTTCAGCCTTTGAATGTACGATGAGTCCGCTCAGGCTTGATGGCGACTTGTTCGTTCTCCTGAATTCCAGCCCCTCGGCGGGTCAGAAGCTGTGGGTTGTAAGGAACTCCTGCTAGGAACGCACCTTCGTAGACTTGAGCAAATTCTCTTTTGTGGATCTTTCGAGTGACGCGACATCATTAGTCGATGGCAACGACAAGAGTCTGACGACAGAGCGATGAGCTTCGCATGCACTGGGGCGATGCAGCTGTGGTTGTACTGTTCTTCCGTTTCCTAGAGGTGATTTCGTAAAAGGAGGCTGCTAGATCAGTCATCACGGGTTATGGAAAGCAGTCCCGCACAAGGTTCCGAGAGCTGCATCTGCAAAGCGGCTTTTTGGCTGCCCCAGAGCGGGTCGTGCCCCTTTCGAGGTGCTTTAACCTTGAGAAGCGGAAACTGTCCCGCGAAGCACCAACAGCTTGTCGGGTGCAACATGTGCAGGCAGAGGCCCGGGCACCGGCGACAAGGCGAACGCCTCGTCTGTGTTTTACGAAGCGCGCGCTACTGCATGATCTGACTGCCTCCACATGCATTAGCGCAGAAACAAGACAGGAAACGGCCATGCAAGCAGTGCGCGCTCCAACGAATGACACTGTCGAGATCTCCGTCTCTGAACGCGTTGCAGGGCTTGACAAGCGATACAATTAACACTCTGCCATTATCATTGGCTCTTTTGTCGGTCGCATTGTGCATGCGGCGTTCGCACACGCCGAACGCTCACGCCAGAACAGCTAATTTGGAATCTTGGCAAGGGATAACGTTCGAAAGTTGCCTAGTCTAGCTCGAGGTCGAACTCTCTATGCGCAATGTGCGGCACACTCTTGTCCCTGAGCTTTGAGACGAACATGAACAGACCGACGTCATAAGCAAACAACCGCGGCTAGGTGACTTCAGGACGCAAGGTCAGGGCGTGGAAAACGACTACTCACGAAGTTGGCTGGATCCCAAATTGTACTCAGACACATCGGGTTGTCTCGCCCAGGTTCGAGGATGTCGGTGCATCTTCCAAACGACCTTCAATGCCGATCTACACCAGCGAACACGTGCTGCATGGTCACCCGAGACTGAGAGGAGAGGCAAGGCTGGTGAAGCCCGAGTCGAACGAGTGGGGACAATCAGATACCGAGCCCAGTCCGGGTTCCCGATCGCGAGTTCGGCAGGAGATGACCATGTGGATTCGGAACAAGATATGACAGAGTGGCCATTTAGCCTACGTTCCAAGAGCTTCTGCAGTAAACGCACGTGGCTGCCTGTGACCGCCCTTTCCGTCAACGATCGGAGCAGCTCGAATGAACAGTCCGTCCACAACCGTATCTGCACCAGACCGTGACACTCATCGGGTCGTAACCGTCTTGACATCTTTCACAGTGCTCATCGAGAGGCTTTCGTGGAACACACTTCGCAGGCACCGCAGAAGGAGGTAGTTTAGTGTAAACTTCCATCAGTTGGTCCCGCAAGGATCGGAAGTAAAATGCACCTACAGCGGACTGTTCCTCATCATCTGCGGGGTTGTCTCTGGAGCCTTCCCTCAATGCTTCCGGATCTCCGCAGGCTTTGAGAACATGGATCGCTCCGCTGAAGCTCAAGAGTAGGACGTGTAGAGGCGCGTCGCCCTCGCATCTCTGATATGCGATAGTCCTGATGGTTCATCTCATAGAGAAGGTATTTCAGATGCCATATGATGCTAGGTCTCCTGTCAGTAATCTATGTGAGTGCTTTGTACCCGAGCTTATTGCTGTCTCTTCTTAAAAGTGGAAAATGTTCCAAAGGCACCGTCTGGCTAATATCGGTCCTCGAAGGCTTCGTAGAACATTTCCGATGCTTCTTGCAACACGCAACGGTGAGTCCTCCATTCGTAGTCCAATCTGAGACTCAAACCTGCGCCCACGACTGTTTCCTGGCCGACCTTTTTGAGATGTGCGCAAAGTGTGTGCCAACGGGCTCGACTCAGGTTAGTGTAACGTAATTCTCTACGCAGTCGGCGCATATTGTATATTGGCCACAATTAAGACATGATAGATGCAAAGGCAACTTGCAACCTTTCAAAGGGTTTTGTGATCTGGACTTTCAACAGAGGAAGTTTCAATCAATACATAAGATCCACTGAAAGGCTCCGAGCTGTGCCGTCCGTATACCCGCACCCTCACGAGAGTCTATTCGTCTAGCTACATGAACATAGCTCTGGACGCCGCGTAAACCTGGCAGTGCGGAAGACGGAACCAGGTACTTTTGTCCGCGATACCAACGAAGAGGCGCCGCAGGTCGCCTGATCATTGCGTATGTCGTCCACCCTAGACCAAGCCCCTGCGCCTCGTTCTGTCTACACTCTAGACGCTTGATCATTGGAGGGGGCTATCATCTTGGACCAAGACAGGGCCCATTCATTCGTGTCTATGTCCGCGCCCTGGACGCTAGCCACTGCGGATACGTCAGCATCGATTGCATCGAGCGACGAAAGCAGTCCATACGGTACGTGATGCAGCACAGATAGGAAAAGAGTGGTGGTGAGTGCCAGTCTGGGTATACTGGCATTCCGGTAGACATGTCCCCTGAACTTTATCGATACACATGCACATGCAACACGCTCTGTCAGATCCCTGTTACCCACAAAAACGCGATCCGTTGATGCGGAATAGTCACTGGCTTTGACAACTGCTTGTTTGTACGCTTCAGGTGACCTGTGCATTCCACTTTGAGGACGGATCTCTCTTGACTCAGGCGCCGCTGTACTGGTGATGTACACAACTAACTATAGTTATAGGCAGTCTCACATGTGCCGAACTATGTCCAATATGTATCCCAGGGACTATCTATATGCGAAGTATCCCAATATGAGCGGAGCCTTTGTAGAATTCAACTATTCGCAAATTTGTGTACACGTTTTCGATGATCTTGTAGGTTCCAAGCGCGAGGAAACCCACGAGAGGCTCTCGGACAACTCGCAACTGGGCAGAGGTGACTCGCCGGTTTGTGCAGTTGTTTGTGACGGAGTAGCTGACAATGCCTTTTGAAACCCCGACCCTTACACCTCCTATAACTACAACGGAACGGTTTAAGGTGAGTGTCGATGTGCTGATTGTACTCGCATTTTCGTTTCATGGGTTCTTGCGCGCAGGCCGGCCAGCTGCAATGATACCTTCCACCCTTGCGCTCTGCTTTGTACAAGGCGTGGGTTCACCATTCAGCTATAGCTGGCGTCTTCGCATTGCTTGACGAATGGGAATCTTGCTCTGATAGATCAGAGCTGTCAGATTCGCCGTAACTACTGTTTGACGTGAGCTAATGTCACAACGACATCTATGTCGAAGACCTTACCCTGAACCAGGTCGATTGGTTATACTATCTGACCGCGCTTGAGATAGAGCCGGTAGATGTGTAGCAGTATAGCTGATACCGCCTGCTTCCGTTCTAGCAAAGATAGATAAATGCGTCGCACGTACAACATCTACATGGTCTATCAAGTCCATACTGTGTGCATCTCTGACAAGAGCCTTGTCTCGACACAAGCCTAACACTTCGACCTGTTTGTTCGATTGTAGTTCTACACCCCGACCGGTACGACTGAGTATCGCGAGATACCTCTTGAGGCTACAGTCTTCGAGGTTTGGGAGAATACGTTTGGCGTATGCCGCAAGTGCCATCAGAAGTGTGCGGCTGTGGTGTTGCGTACAAGGATCGACACGGTCTAGCCAGGCGAACTTGGTAAGGTCGCCAACAACGGATTGAAGCAGATCTGAAGACAGCTTCGATGCGAGATCTGATGGCGCGTTGACACGAACATCTGTCCAGGCTGATCCGTCGTCCTTTTGGATCCTGAGAATCAATTCCTTACAGACGAGCGGATTGTCGAACACGGTAAGTTTGGATTGGAGATCGAGAGGCTCTGAGGTCATCTCGTCAATCGTAGTGATGAAGGGGTTTTGATTCTGAGAGTGTCGGCGAGATCGTGCGGAGTTGATGGTGGAACGAGCGGGTAGCATATAACGCTATGTGAAAGCATGCCTGCGAAGTATTCTCCGACCTGTTAGCATAATTCGTTGTAAAGCTGTAGAATGTTTGAGCAGCCCGATCGCCAACACTCAAGTTTGAATGTTCAACGAAACTCTACCACAATTGATGGCAGCTAGATAGGAGCGTATTGTTACTTTCTAATCCAAACATATCTTGCCAGTTGACACCTGTGTTGTTCGAACCTGTCGATTTAATACCCGTCGGCAACGCCTCTGTTTCGATGTCTAGAGTTGGCTCTTGGTAGACTTCAACGGCGTGTACGGCTGGCATTTTTTGTTGAGAGTCTGACCTTGCCCCCATTGTAACACAGTCCCTGGGTACCTCGGCTATTATTGGCGGTGTTCGAAAAGACGATGTTGGGGTTTTAGGAGGACAAAGGCTCAGGTCTTGCGCAAAATAGTGCTCGTATCGCCATTGAGCATAACTACTGGCCATGATTGTGTGTCGCTCTGGCTTCCACGCTGGCACAAGAGAGGTCATGGGATTTGAGACATAAATGGTGGTCAGATGGGGAGGAACCGCTTTATCTAAGTTCTAGGCGTTAAAAGAGCATTGCATTACCCTAAGATCCGAACGTGTTAATGATGAACGACGAAGCTCCCGCGTCACGCGAAGCTCAGACAAAAGCGTCTTGTGGCCGTGCGCCTATGCTGAAAAAAGCTGTGATCGAGCGAGACATCTTGCACATCGCACAACTCGAAGCATTCCTTCTGTAGGGATTTGAGCTGGCAATCTTGAAGTAGTTACGATGGGGGATTCGAGTAAAAACATCCTCGAAACCGCGCCACTCTTCCGATGACAACTGGGTCTGGTCGTGGCAAAGCTTAGCTGTACGATGCACTTTGCAACTTCACAGTAGTCTACGAGTCTCCTTTGCCAGGAAGATGGGGGAAGCAAGGGGTGCAACGAAGGCGACGAAGAGTCAACGTAGCAGTTACCAAGAGCAGCTGATCCTGTTGGGGGCTAGTGATACTATTACAAACGGGAATCATGAAAGTTCTGCGACAGGAGGTAGAAATAGATAAGAAAGGTTTGCTTCTACTCTTCGATATGTTGAGCCAAGATCACATGCTTAGCGCCCATATCCATCTGCAAATATCCAGGAACTCGACTCCGACTGCTCAACGTCTTGTCTAGTACTGTAAAACGTTTCTACCTCAGTGGTGACAAGAATCTGATTGTCGGGGGTTCCCAGGCGCATAACTAAGCGATGTGTGTTCGAAAGCGTTGTGCACCGTACCCATTGTCTTATCTGGTCGAGACGGCAGATGAAGGGCCGGGGCCGGCGGGGGCAGCGGCGAAGACGGATCGAACGTCTCGGATGCGTGGGTATCTTTTATCGATGCGGATCTGACAGGATCCCAATCTCTTGACTGTCTTTGTCTTTCGCTGTTCAGCGAGGTCAAGGTCGAAGAGCCATCGCATGGTTGAGCACAGCCCTCACTCTGCTTCCTGTCCGCTTCCAAGGGCCACCTCTTTCTGATCAGACGCACAGATTGAGGATGCTGGCCCTTGATAACCTTGGAAGATCTGGAAAAAGGCAGACATACAAGCACAAGGCTGGTGACGCTGATAAGGATGACATTCGCCTAGCTCAGTCAGACACATATCGACGATGTGTGCAAGGCTTACCTGAAGAAAAGTGTCATCGTTTCGAAAACCAGTCAGAACTATCAGACAGATGATGCTGAAAAGACCATAGACCCAGAGAAGATGGAGTCTTGGGGATATATCGATCCCGCTGGACCTGATGCGAATAAATGCCACGAGCAGAGCGGCCGGAACAAGTAGGGCGGCACCAAACAACATGGGTTTTCCATTATCCTGACCGATGGCCAGCAATAGGAAACCCAGTATGTGGAGCACATATGTCATTGCTGCAATGCAACGGAAGATGTTGTACAGCGTGTCATCTTTGACGGCGATCTTCAGGCAAGAGCATAGCTATGGCGAGATCAGCAATCGAAATGAACAGCTGTTGCAGGACTGACCGTGATGCCTAGCCCTGCAATCCATGCGTTTTCCAACAGTAGCTGGAATGCGACGTGTCGCCATGTCAGGGAGGAGGGAATCTTCCAAATACAGAAGAAGGTAATAGCAGCGAGAAAGTGTCCAACAAAGTAGCCTGCTGTGAGGTTGAAGAGGCGTGCCCGGAGTCCTCGTTGGCTCTGGGATAGGAACGCCTGCGCAAGGCCGAGAAGAGCGGTGAACCCAGCAAAGATTGCCCCTTCGAGCCCCGAATCAAGCATCGTAAGCTGCAATTAGCTGAGGGGAGGTCAAACAGGCAAAGAGGCAAGGAATACTGCTGAAGGGCGAGGAGCGGTGAGGTGTGGAATGAAGGAATTCTCAGCCTGATGGTAGTGCGCATATAACTTACCAAACACCACTCGTCTTTTCGTCGACTGTGATGTGCTTGAGTGTGCAGAGAGCACATGAGCCCAACCTGGTGGTGCATCTTCGTTCACTCTCTACAAGCCTCATCAGCCTCAGACTTCGTGCGCTTCGATAAGGTTCGCATGACTGCTGTGCCGGGATTGAAACTTGCACTGCTCCTGCGAAGACAACGGGCGAACACGCCGGTTGATCCGTCCAAGCTTCGCGGTCAGCTATTAGTGCTTCCGAACCAATCGCAAGAAGCGTTGCGTTGACCTGTTAATGCAACAACGATGATGATTCGTCTGTGCCGCGAGTGACGCGCCGTGGCGTTCCGACCACGCGCTCCGTCGACTCGAAACGTTGATCGCTGCTGCGTGTACTATTCGCAGATACCTGCGACGGACTGCGGTGGTATACGATCTCAAGAGAACCCAAATTGCGAGTCTTCTGCTTCTCGTTTCCTTCTCCCGGCCTCTCGTTATGTTCGACCCTACAGAAGCCGTCAACGCTCTTTGTCAATTATCGCGGGATGAATTGTATGAAATTTAAGGCATCGAAAAGCTCCGTATGCTGCTCAAGAACAATGCATGCGAGAGCTCGAAATTCATTGAAACCATACTTCAACGGCTTCAAGAGCTTCAGGGCTTTTGCAAGGCCAGAGATGCTCCAGCAGTTGTCGGGGCGAAGCCAACGCTCGACTCTAGGCTTATCGACGTCAGATTTGTTGACGGTAGAAGCAGAACACAAGGTCTCCAGGCTAATATCAGGCGTGTGATGGGAGAGCGAAGTTTGGCCATCGATTACGTAGCAGCCAACCCAGAACGACTTACCAATGCCGCTCGTGATAAGGACATCCGAGGCAAGAGAAATTCAGGTACGATTCCATCGTATGTCACCCAGAGATTCCCGTCCGAGGTCCAAGACATCGCCTCAAAAGCTATTCGGAATGGTCTCAAGCTCCTCGTCCTCGAAGACGCAGGTCTGTTGCCCACAGACGAGCAACACGGCCTTATTGGCCTAGTAGCTCTCGCGCATCGCCAGTTCGAGAGACTGAAACTGCAAGAGCTTTCAGAAGAACTTCAGACTGCAGTGTTAGCTGAAGCCCTTCAGCTTGCCACCAATCTTGCACCTCTTTTCTCGAAAGCATTCGATGTCTATACCGCTCAGACCGAGGAGCCTCAGACTCTGCGAGAGCGAATACCGAGAAGTCCAGAAGATCGTAAGTTTCACAGACCTTATATCTAGAAGCACTAACATTCTATTAGCGATCTCCCTACAGTCACCGCCCGATGTGGCTTCAATCCGGACCCAGGAATGTCAGACTACCAAAAAGAGAGTACGCGATGATACGTGCTCTATCAGGCCGTCAAAAGCAAGTCGCAAGATAAAGGCAACATGTACATACTCCGAAACATCTGCAAAGACACGTACCGCGACATCGCCTGTACACTGTTCTAGGTCCCATTATCAAAAGTCTTCATATCCCGGAACCTTGTGCCAATCTTCCGTAGTCTTTAGCCACTCATTAAAGTTGTTGATAGCTTCCTTGCCATCTTCTGGGACTGCTATGGCCTCTGGCGTTGGCATGATGGGCTTGCGCGCAAGGATGGATGGGGGACAAGAACATAATCATAGGTGAAGCTGTGAAACGGTCCCGCTAGATTTCCGCACATGGCGGGGCAGCCTTAGTCTTGGCGCAACCACCAACTGCGGACACGTGCCAACTGCCACTGAACTCATCCTTTGATCAGATGACTTATGCAGAGACCAGACGACACCCAAATTCTGGAGCATGTGATCTCATTCAGTCTGCGATGACAACCAGGTGGGAGGTTCAAGGTCTTAAGGATGGATGGGGTGGGCATAAGACCCCGCTTCGTGTCTCGTGTATCTGTTGAAACTTACCCGGCAAGCTTGAGCATCGGCTACTATGCCTGCAGATGCAAGGGTCCACCACTTCGCCACATCCTTCATATCGTACAATACTCCAGCAGTGCATCCAAACGCCTACTTTTGAATAGCTGTATTACGAAGAACAGCGCAAACGCTAGGAAGCTGGGCTTGTCTATGAACGAGGGCGGCGCAGACTCGAAGAAGAGCAGCGTAGACGCAAGGACGCGTAACACGACCTTACCTGAGTTCCTGGAGGTCCAAAACCTCATCATCCAGACCGATGCGACGTTGTCAACCCAAGGCGATCCTGCACACGTAAAGAACAAACCCCGACCCGAGCGAATCCACGCCTGGACAGACTTCGCTACTAGGCAGGAGGACATATGGGACATTCTGATGAGCTCAGACTTTGGTACAAAGCAGCTCTTCGATTCGCTGCACGCCCTGAGCGTGTCTGGATGGGCTCTCCAGCAAAGAAGGTTAGGCTCCGAGCAAGATCTGCATACCGAAGCGCCTTTACAGTAACGAAGCATGCAAAAGAGCGGCATCTCTGAATTACTGCCAGATATATCGACCTTAGCGCTTGAGGAACGGGCGCGATACTTATCCTAGCTACTGAACACAAACCCCGCACCTTTTCCAGACCGGTCGTCAAGATCATCTTGTAGACTCTGCATTTCCAATGTTTTCGATAGTTCTGAGGCATTTTCTTGGGAACGCTCAAAATCAATGAGCTTGATCCCATTATGACTGACAAGGAAATTATGTCGGTTCACGTCACCGTGTAAAACACCAAGGTTGTGAAGTCTCCCCAGGGCCATCTCGCATTCGTGCAGATCAGAGATGACTGCATGCCTCCTGCCTTCCAACTTCTCAAGTAGAAAGCCTATCACTCGATCTCCCTCTCGAATGTGACCTAGGAATTGTGGCGCAAGGTCTGAATTCTTCTGCTGTAGCAGTTGGTATGCTCGAGTTTCCCGCTCGACACGAGGGATTTCCCACTCAAATCGTGCAATCTTTGCGACTATTCTGGACCGATGTGGAGGTAGGGTTGCTGCCTGCGGAGTCGAGGATATCGTTGTAGAAATCATAGCCTCAAAGGCAGTAGCTGTCAAGCGTTCCACTCTCTCTAGATCCAGAATGTCAATCTGCGTGCTGTGCCACACGTTCTGAACGCTTGCCACCTGCTGTGTCGAAAGTAAAGTTTTCAAGCCGCCGGACACAACGTCTCGAGAGATGTATGCGACAGTCCAATCGTCGCTATCCCAGAGCAGTGATGGCAGTGATGCGAGAGGAAAGGATAAGGTACTTCTGTCGAAGGTGGCTGGCGCGATCTTAAGATATTTGACTTTATTGCCGACCCGAATTCGATATTCACTTTCGTCCTCGTTGTCGTCATCGACCTCCATGGATAGTACAAAAGGAGTCATGGCAGTTTGGTCCGAATGCATCGTTTGATATTTGTCTTCGTGATACTCTGGGATTTCCGAAGATTGAGGACTGACACTGAATAGAGAAAGCTGTGCGAGCGATAAGGTACCGGACTACGTTGACAAGGTCAACGTATGAAAGGGGCCTACAGAAGAAGTACCGTGACACCTAGAGTGCTTGATATGCCCACAAAAGTGGATCTTGCTGTTGACTAACAATGCTTGGCGGACACTGTAGATGTGCCACCACACCACATATGGCTGTTTTTTGGCGAATAGGCCCGTGCCCAGTACGCGCGCGCGTAAAGTCCCCGTGCAATAACACCACATAGACCAATACATAGATTCGCAGAACGACTATCGATGCGACTTTGGCGCTGGAATTTGCAGAAGGAGAGCATCTGGTAGCTGCAGGTAATGTCAACAACTAGCAACCCCTATTTAGATCAAAGTTACGGTGGAGCCCAGCGCTTACATTGAATACTCACGTCCGATCATCTCTGCGCCTATCGTCCCGACGGGGTGTGGTATTTGATCGGCTTTCCTTTGTTAGTAACCGTTTGATCGACCTAATGACGAACCTAAATAATTGAAGCATGGAGCTATTTGGGGAAAAAGGGAAAAAGTGGGGGAATCCCATCAAAGTATATACATCGGGCATCTCCAATGTCTAGTACAAGTAGACATCATTTCTAACTACCGATAACAGTCCTGCGAGCAAAGCCATCCGAGACTTTCCGCTACTAGTGCAGTAGAACCTCAAGGACATACAAAAGAGTGAATAATCTACCCTGTAACATGCAAGAAAGACACTAAACATCAAACAGCGAATAGAGAATGTGCACGTCCTACTTTATCCAATACACATGTGGCTGCAGAAAAGAGATGGAATTCGTCCAGTGCGAGGGACGGCGGGGCACTAATGTCAAGTGCCAACCAATAGAGAAGAGGTTTGGCAAGGACTCAGCCAACTATTGTTCAAAGCACCTCGTCAAACCAGATGCGCCAGTCAAGTACTACGATCAAAATGGCGACGCAGCTTGACGCTGTTGCCGATACTTTGTATCAAAGCTACAAATGCGAGAGGTTCCTGATGCCTCGATGTCGATCACATCATGACACGTCATTTCCGGTACATCTACAGCTGAACACTTTGATAAAGGAAGAGACCATTTGTGAATTTTGACCTCCAAAGTAACACCGATATTTACTCTCTGTGCCTGAAATAGCCGCCTTTTCGACAGCTGTAGGGCAGCTTTGGGGGCTGTCGTGTTCCACCATTACTACTAGTCCACAACAGCTGGGCTTGTTCACAGTGGGTAAAGTGCTCTAGGAAACCGTCATGTGAATAAACAGCATCGCGAATCTCGCCAGCCCAAGCCCCCATGAAGGTAGTAATACCTTCCTCTACGGCAACTTGACAGCCGGCACAGGACAATCCAGTCTGAGCTTGGCCAGTTTTGGAATTGAAACTTGGTAACGCACAGCAAGCCATGAAAGCAAGACTCGGTTGCGTGTTGAGTTGCTTGACCATGGCTTCTGATGCTTCAACTCCAGCATGTTCTTCGCGATATGCTGATAAGGCAGATACTATTGAAACAATGGTCACGCGCCTCGAGTGTGGGCGCTCATCCATTGTGTATATACCCGGTATAGTCGTAAGTTTTGACAGCCTCGCAAGCGACTTTCTTGATAGCTTGAGAACCCGCTTGACGGTATTTAGGGTCGCAACGCGAATCCTGGCTGAATCCTGTCTGAGGCAACTTGAGCAACATCGAATCCAAAGGGGCAGGTGAACAAGATCACCGTATTCGCTTCTGCAGAGCGAACAGCTCTGCGTACGCAAAAGGCGATAGAAGTCCGATAACGTGACAGTAGCGGCCAATCCTGATCGCACCAGTGCACAGAAGGGACTGATCGCATGTGTCGAGACGATGCGATATTCGTGAAGGGCACCGACTATCTGTCGTGCTCGAGAATTGACCTGGCGGAAGCGGAGTAATGACGCAATGTCTAGCGCTAGACAGATTCTGTTGACAAGTTCGAGAGGCAAGACGTCGAGTTTTCCACATGCAGCAGTCGGTTTGCTGAAGATGGGCGATGTGGACGTGAGCATGCACGTGTGTGCGCGTGGCGAGAACCATATGACTGCGAGATCAAAGTCCTTACGGTGATAGGCGCTGACCCGTATAATGGTATTGGTATCTTCTGGCCGAAGCGCACAAGCTGTCTGGGCATGAAATCCTGGGATGCGCTCTCTCGACAAGTTTGTGGACGGGACGCTCATGACTTCTGATCAAAGCCAATCGAATCAGGCGCGGCAAGTCTGAACGTATTGGCAGACGGATTTGGAAATTCAATAGTTGCAGGCGCTCTTAACTAGAGATGCGACAGATCATGAAGTTTGGGACTTCAGCGAGAGCGGAGGGCTTTTGGACCTGTCGGCAATAAACTATCTCTTGTTGATTGGTTTTCGCATGCAAGACCGATATTCCGCCGGATAGCACGCCCCACCCCCTTACCTTGCTACGACGGGAGCTGCTTATCGCCACGTGATGATCGCCCATCAGCTGGCAGGAGCTTTATGTTCGGCTCAGGCCCACCCTGCCCATCACATCACAAAACTCTCTTGTGGGGATCTCGAAGCGCGAGTACACCACTTGGACGTACTTTCGCGATGGAGCGTAAAATATCTGATAGCGACGCTATATACTCATCGCGCTGCGGCGCGGTGTATCTTGAGCCGCAACAGCCTGCCATTGTTGTATCTTACCCATTATTACCTCCATCCCACGCTTCTGCAGAGCCACTCGTGTCCACTGGGGTTTCACTCTGCAGCTTGCAGCGATCTATCATCGGGAGAAGTAATCTCGGAGTCATTCTAAGCTTGAAGAGTTCCTGCGAACACTGACGGTCTGATAGAACAGCAGAGCCTCCAACGCCTTGCGGTGCGAACCCAAACGACCACCGGCGCCACTACTCGAAATCACATGTTGTAACTCAGACGTCGGATAAATAATCCTAGCAAAGACTGACACGGCAAACGTACCGTACGCGAAACACGCACCGCCCCTGTGGATTTGAGGATACCTCGGATGAGCTCCTGTGTACAACTAGTTCATTCGAGAGGTTGAGAATAACATCATGAGGGTATGCAATGCCACTTCCCAGACTTGTTGCACAGCCAGCTGTGAAGTTCTGGAGGAGTCGCGAGGAAATGTGCGCGAGTGCTCGCTCGGAGGAGTTTCTCAAGGCTATCTTGCACGGCCTTCCTAACGACATACCAACTTCTTCGTCGACAGGAGTCAGATAATGGTAGCTAGGCAGCTCGACATGCACTTTGCGCGCATACGTCAGCTTCGGTAGAAATGAGAGAACAGAAGGAAGTATCCACAAACAACTCCTCGACCAACGACACTGCCAACTCTTGGAAACAATCAATAACACACGAGGATCCAGGAACAGTCTTTTCCTCAGAAGACGGGGAGGGCGTTTCCAGAACTCTACACGAAAAGTACTATCACAACAGAAGAAGACGGATTTCCTAAGATCGTCCTGTCTAGCCAATGTGCGACACGATAACACTCACAACGTAGGCCCCAAATAACTCGCCGCCAGTCTGATATGAGTAGCCTTGCAGACTTTCTTGGGGGTGTCCCGCAAACGAGAAGCATCGTATTCACGCGCGGACCACATTACCTTATCGCGGGGCCCCTTGAATTCTACATCGACTACGCCGCAAAAAGAGCGCTAAGGCCAGATAGAAGCAAGGCCGAGCTTACCTATAGCATCGAATGGCTTTCGACCAAGAAAGCGGAGGAGCTGTTAGATCAGAAGCTGGTTAATTGTGTAGTTGCAAAAGCGCTGCAGAGTGGAGCATCGCATAACTTCAATTGCCGCAATGGTTTAATCCTCAGAGCTCGAGGAGCTTTTATCAGAGTCGCGCCACAAGAGAGAGAGAGTGAGGTAGGGGGCAAATTCTTTGAATGGTGAGAAGGGGGTATCGATGATTCGGACGAAGATCAAGCCTCATGACAGAGATCAGATTACTTGGGTGACAAATTCGTAGATAGTTGCGAAGGCTAGATAATAAAAAAGCACGATTCGTCAATCACGATCGCAGTCGCGTCTGCCTACCTAGTGCCGCGTATGCCTGCCTAAGCCGCTCTATGTCGCAGGTCGACTTAACTTTACAAGATCCAAATCGCTCTCACGCTCAGTATGTGGCAGCACCTGAGCGTCCCACCTGGGTTAATAAATCCTGACCTGCTGGACCTGATTGGGACGGGGCTAGATGATGGAGGCAGGTGCGGACTCAAGGTGGCGCAAGGGAAGCTACACAAAAGCGAGACATAAGACAAGCTGGCGTTAGGTGTCTCTTCACCTGGTTCGATACCCATATCCAGAATGCCACTCGCGACAGGATTTATGCTATCGTTTCTTTTTTTTTTGAGCAAGTTGTGATAGTGTGTTCTCACAGCGCCTGCTGATTGGCTAGGAAAACGCTCGAATACCTCGTCCCAGGTTAATCGCTCTTTTTCAATGTAAGAGAGAAGTCTATAGTCATCAGACTTTTTCCAGGGTTCGCGAGATGACAGACCACGGACGCCATCCGCATCGTGATGGCCATCTTCTACGCTGCTATCTCTGACATGGCATGGCTCAAGACCAGTGGGATCTCGCGAAGTACTGGTATGCGACCCTGACTCGGAGCCTATGGAACCCCTGTTCTGCTCAGTGCGGTCCCGAAAACCGATAAGCAACCAGGACTCTTGTGTTCGTTGAACCCCGTGAACAGTCTGAAATTGAGAACCGAAAGCTTCTAAGCCTGGGATCAAACCCGTTGTCAGAGAATGCGGTTCCAGCGCCCGCAAATGCGCCACCACTGTATCTGAGTTTTGCTTGAAATGCGAAGACAGCCCACTGATCTCGAAGAGGTCTCGAGGAGCCTTGTGATCGTCAATCGGATCACACGGCGCAACCGCCCTCGGGAGTGATGCACAGCGCTGTCGTTCCAGGTCTCTAATAGTACGTGTGCTGGCTCGCTTCGCCTTCGGCTGGACTGTGTGAGGACTAAGAGGCTTTTTCTCAGGGCAGTGCTGCTGCGCTTTTCGCGGCGAGGTGGTCGGGTTTGACTCGGTGTCTCGATAGAAGTATGATGGCAGTGCTGAGGCGCGGCTGACAGCACCTCGTTATGTCGACGGTAGAGCAGAGCCGAGTTAACTCTGCTGCCCTCGACCACCTCGGAGTCAACTCTGTCGTCTTCATTGGCACTCTCTCCTATCTCTGAAACTTCAGTCGTGCTATACTGGTCAACTCTCGGACGAGGTACAGGCACCGTGTCATGCAACAGCTGCTTCTTGATGTTGTTTCCCGGTCGACCTTCTTGGTCTGAGGATTCGCTGCGGCCCACATCGCTATCGCTGTGGCCTATCTCCTCTCTGGGGAAGACCTGAGAGTGATCATTCTCTCGGCAGGGGCTGGTGGCTTGGAAGTGGCCGTGGGCTAAGTATCTTTCCAACCACCTCTCGAAGGTTTCTTACGTTTGCCTGACCGAGCGTGGATTGAATATCGTCGAGAGCTCGAACACGGAGCCCCCAAGAGTGGTATGTCCGCGTCAGCAGGGTGCGACCGAGCCCTCTTGCATCTTTGAAGCCGATCGGCGACATCAGCAAGGCTACAGTCTACATCCGAGTCGATTTGAAGCGGACCTGGAGAGTGATCAGCTACGGCCCCTATCCAAGTCAGAGCGGGTACCTACCAGGAATGACTTCAATGGAGTCTTTCGTGATGAGCCGCGTGTCTGCTGCATCGAGTGGACCCTCTCCTTCATGATTGTCAGGTGCGGGACCAGCATCCACATTTTGGTGGCTGCCTTGAGGCACTGGCGCTGTACCGCCAAGCTTTTCTAGCACTGCAACGGAGTGCTGATACAAGTTCGACGTCGATTTTTCTTTGCTGTGTAACATGTCCACTGGAGGTTCTGGACTGCATATCTGCTGTTGCCTTGTTTCTTCAGACGGAGAACTGATTTCGTCCATGCCAGGATCTTCTGCCACGAGTGGGGCGTTTGACTTGGAAAAGTTCGCCATGGCCGTTATAGTAATTGCTCTGGCCTTGTGCTTCGCTTTAGGTGCAAGGGGATCGTAGGGTTTGAAGACCATCGACCGATGGGAATGCGAGGTCATTGTGCGTGAGGATAGGGAGTACCTTACACCTGAAGGCCGCTCCTTTATAGATCTCTCTGGGACGATCAAGGCGTGAGAGTTGGGCGCAACCTGTGCGTGACTATTGTGACAACACTAACCTCGCCGCAATCGCCCCATGGACCCGCAGCCGCTGTGATAGTATCTTGTCTCATACGACTGCAACATACCCCTACTATCAGGGTCTGACCGCTGATCACCGAGTGCTGAGTTTGATGACACGGCAGACCGGCCAATGCCTCGCCCGAATCGAGGGCAGCCAAGTCGTTGTCCAGCGTTTCCGGAGCTTTGCACGGGAATCAGGGGCGCTCCGATGTTCTCAACGCCAACCACAGCTCGACAAGTATCGCTGTCAGGCTGCCATATACGCTGATAGCTACTCCTTTCTTCTGCAGCGTGGTACTGTTCGGTCTGCCTTGCGCGTATTGCCTGACGTGGCTGTTAGCTAGTGTCAGGCGGATGACCATGCAATCAAACACAGACCCGGTCAAGCGGCGTGCGTCGTGCCATGTCTGCGTAAGCATGCTGAAATGAGACAGCAGACATCGCGGACGACGGGTGAATCGTAAGGAAGACTTTGTCCCTGAAAGGTAATGCACGCTGACATTGCCTTAAAGGGAAAGCAACGGATGTGCTAAAACAGTAAAGCAGACAGCACGGGTAGTGACTGATCAGGACTTTCTCCTCTTTGGGCAATAGAGAAGCATGCATCGGGACTAAAGCACTGCATGTGCCGGAAGTTGGGCTGACAAGCAGGCGTACTGCCGGCCTATCCATCACTGTGCTGGATATTGGCAGGTCTGAGCACTGACAAGCGCTCACTGCTGCAGTCGCTACTCCTGCTGCAAAGACTCGCCGCTTCAACCTCCCTTGCAAATGCTTGACACCTTGAGGCGAGCGAAGGGATGGAGAGGGCAAGCGTAATAGCAGTTGGATGGACAGTTCTTCGCAAGATGCTCGTGGGTTGCAGTGTCTCTCTAATTCAAAGACTATTTGAGTGGGTGTGAATATGAGCGTGGTCTGACTGAGACGCAGGGGAGGCGATTTGCAAGCCCAGTACGAGGCATAGAACGAGCGTGGGAGGTGAGGTGTTCGCCGCGAGGCAAGGATGCAGCCATCAAGTCAAATGAAGAGCGAAGTCGACCCCGTGCTTTCTGGATAGTTACCTCTTACGCACTAGCACCGATCGTCAAGCGAGAGCCCGGGTTACCCAAATTGGGACCATCAGTTTCCTAATGCAGGAATGCCGTCTGATTGTTTACTATTATAAGTAGTTTTTAAGGTTAAGCTAGTCTATATACTTTTCGGCCACATATAGTTTTTAGCCACCTAACTAAAGTAAGCCTTACTATTTAGAGTTGTGATTGTTTAACAACAACGCTTATAATTGCCACTCTATACACATAGACTGAAGCGTAAGTGCTGCTGCTGCTGCTGCTACTTTTTAAGCTTCTTGTTCAGTTAAACGTAATGCCTGCTTAGCTTGTAATACTGCTGCCTAATTAATAGCAGCCTTAATAGCTTCAACGTTACTATAGCGCTTATTTAGGTTAACTTAAACACGCTTTCTTAAGCAGGTAACCCTAGTACTATCTAGTTAATATTTAAGTTATTAATTCTCTAATTTAAACTAAGCTGCATAAGTGTTAGCGCTAGTAATAGCCTTGCCTGCCTTGCTAAGCACTATACGGGTGCTTTAAGAGAGAGATTCTAATAAAAGGAGCTGTTAATAAGCCCTGTAAAGGGCCTGTAAGCTCTAAGGCGTAGCAAATACGTTATCTATAGGTTAAGTAGATAGAGGAGGCGTAACAGGTTAGCCTAATATCTAAGATAAGAGTAGTACTAGGTCTAGGTTGTATAGGCATAAGCTAGCAGCCTTCTACCTAGCTTATATAACTCTCTTAGATAGTCCTTCTTCTCTTGCTTTGTTGTATAAGGTAACAAACCTCTCCTTCTTAATAGGTGCTGCGTTATTAAGTGCTAAGAGTGCTTAGATCTAACTACAGTAGTAGGTTTTAATAACAGAGAATAGAGCTAGATCTAGCAGCTAGAGGACGTGTAAGGCGTAAGGTAGGAGGTATAGAAGATAGATCTAATGCTGCTAGCAAGTCTATATAAAGTTAATAGGAGTGTAGGAGCTATAGCTATCTAATAGTAGTAGCTGCTACCTACCTTATAAAGGTGTAGTATTTAGTATAAATATCTGTTATAGCTACTTAGTGTTGAAGTTAAACTTTAAGCAAAGCTTGTAAGCACTAATTCTATTAGTTCTTAGGGATAAGCAATGGTTCTGGAACAGTAAAGGTAGGCGCCTAGGTGAAACACCTAACAACAACTAGGGTAATAATAAGTAGTATAGAGTAGACTATCTAGCTTAAAGGTTAGGTTAAGATTCTAAAGACAAACTTAATTAACAAGGTTAAACACAAACTATAAGGGTTGTGTTCCTTACTTGCTATATACTATAGAGAATGTACATAATTAGTAGTAATTACTAACTAATTATACTAAGCACTAATTAAACTAATTACTAATCGCACTAAGCACTAATCTAACTAATTATGCTAAGACTAATTACATTACGTGATCCTTTGCGCAATTATAAGCTAAACACTAACTTGTTGTTTTACTAACATGTTAGCTTTCCTACAGCTGTTATTCTGTAATTGCTGTGCTGCATTAGCTGTAATTTATAACAACAATAACTAGCCGTTTAGGATTATAACACTATCCCCCTTCTATCCTAGCTTGGTCCCTTAAGCTTATTTATATAACGCAGGGCCTGCACTTAATTATTAGGCATGTTCTAACAATGCTAAAACAATCACCTAAGTTAAGTACTACTTGCTGTTAACGTCTTTACAAATTTGTTAAATCTTTTAGAGAAACTATAGTTTAGAAATATTTAACTTGAAAAAGTATAACTGCGTGTAAAAGGTTTACATCTAATCTAGGAAGTGCAGCAAATGCCTAAAGCGTAGGCAGCGTTGTAATACACAGGTAACTTAGTTAGAGTTTACTTATTTAGCGTCTAAGAAAGAGAAGTTGCGTGTTTGCATAAAGGAAACAAGAGAAGCGCAAAATAAGGCGCTTAAGGCTTCTAAGAAAGTGTTAGAAGAATTGCAAGTAGCGCGCACGCAAGAAGAACAATTACGTTAATAAATAGACTTGCTAGATTGTTACGCAGAGGAGGCTATTACAGTAGAAGAAAGAAGCATTACAGAACAGGAGCTAGACAAAGGGACTATAACGTTTAGTAACTTATCTAAAGGTCTTGCCTTAAACCTATTGCCTAGCACCTAGAGTGCTATAGAGGGTTAGCTGCTTAAGGCCTAGGAAACTTTCAACATAGCGCTGGTTAATTAGCCTGCGCAAATTCCCTTAACAGCTACTAGCAGTTTATAAGGTGCACAACTAGTTCCTATGTATTTTCTAAGTCTAGGTAACCTAACTATTTAACTAGATATTTGTTGCCCTTAGTTTTGTTCTAGTGCTATATTATTTTTTTAACATCCTACTTATTATTACTATTAGCCTAGTAGTAGAAGTCTTTCTAGATTAGAGTTCTAGGGTTAGCTGGTTCTAACAGCAAGATATAGAACATAGGGTAGATCTTTGCATCCCTAGGTAGCGCAAGTTAATAGTTAACTAGGCTTATCTGCTTTAAAATAAAAAATAGTCTAACCTTAACTTTGTCTAGTTTCTTTGTAGGTCTCTATGTTTAAAGATTTTTATAAGGAGATAGACTTTATCCCCCTCTTTTAGCTAAGGTGCTATTTTTTATTTCTAGTTAATATATAAAATTGCTTGTAACTAAGCTTTTGCAATATTTTTAAGCAATGTCTAGTGTACTTCCTTTAGTCTCTCTACTAAGGATATTACTAATTCTGTTTAAATATTAGTGTTAAGTAATCTAGTAAAGAGGTTTAGGTATCTCTTGTAATTTGCGAAGAACAGCGTTACGCCTATTACTTCTAATAACTTGTTGTTGTAAGCAATCTGTGCTATAGGTAGTAGCAAAACCTAGTTATCTTGCTGCTAGTTGCTGTATATCTATAGGTATGTTTCTATAGTTTAATTAGTTCTTTTAGTCTGTCTGTCTATCTGCAGATAATAAGCAGTTAATAGTTTCTTCTTAGTACCTATATACGCTAACAGCATAGTCTAATAATTTAACGTAAAGAGCTTGTCTTAATTGCTAATAATTAATTCTAGTATGCTGTAGTGTTAGATAACCTAGTCTAGGAACACTTATACAAGCTGCTCTGCAGTATAGCTGTAACAAAATAGTATTATCTTAGCAGCTTTTATAAATCTGTCTACTATAACAAAGATTAAGTTGTAGGCGTAGCTAGTAATAGGGTCCTTAGAGATTAGTAATTAGGTAATAAAATCTATTGTAATGTTTATCTAGGGCGCTGTAGGCAGTTCTATAGCCTGCGCCTCTCTATACTTAGCATGTGTGCTGTACTTGTTCTGCTAGCACTATACACAGTTCTTAATAAACTTAGTAACCTTGTCTTTTATATTACTAAACTTATAATGTTGTTTAATAAGTTCTATTATGCGTGTGATTCTAGGGTGTCTATACAGCAAATTGTTATAATACCTGTTAATAATTTCCTCTTAAAGTTCCTCTAGTACTTATAATAGTATACGTTGTTCCTATTAAACTTGCATTATGTTATTAAGCTATTAGGATAGTCCTAGTAACCTATCCTAGTTAATTCTAAGTATAGCAAATTTGTTAATAGTCTTTTCTCTAGTAAGGTTATGCCTCTAGCTAAGTGCATTATCTCTACTATTGTCTTTTCTAGGTGTATACAGGATCTTAAACTTGTACTAACCTAACAGCTCTAACTAACATACTTATTAGTAGTTAAGTGTTTTAGTAGTAGTAAAGTGTACTAAATTCTTATAATTAGTGTAGATTATAAGGTCTAAACAGCTTTCTGCGTAGATTTACTAGTGCTGTAACGTAGATACAATTGCTAAAAATTCCTTATTATGTATATTATAGTGTTCTTTAGGTCCTATAAATTTCCTAGAGTAGTAGGTAATAGGATGCTATTTCCTATCTTGTTCTTACGTTGCGCATGCTCCTAGTGCTAGATCTAAGGCATCTGTCTTAATCTGTAGAGGCTTATTACTTTTAAATATAATTATTATAGGTAGCTTAATGCACACGTTCTTAAGCGTCTAAAATACATCTTCCTATGTTTACTCCTACTTAAATAGTGTCTCTTTCTGCGTAAGCTTAGTAAGTAGTAAAGATATTATAGAGTAGTTTTTAATAAAGCAGCAGTTAAAGTTAACAAATCCTAAGAACTCTTAGATTCCCTTAACTAAGGTTAGCGTAGGCTAGGTCCTAACAACTTCTATCTTAGTCTTACTAATCTTAACTCTATATTATCCTACAATAAAACCTAAGAACTTAACTTCTTTGTAGTACTATTTACACTTCTTAGGCTTAAGTTATAGGTCTGCTTATTATAAGCAGTCTAACACTTCCTTAACGTAGATAATGTGTTCTTCTAGTGTCTTAGAGTATACTAGGATATTATTAAGATATGCTACTACTGTCCTGTTAAGGTGTACTTGTAGCACGTTATTAATTAGAGTTTAGCATGTAGCTAGCGTGTTAGTAAGCCTAAATAGCATAACTATATACTTGTAATAACTATAATAGGTTCTAAACGCTATCTTCTATTCTTTGCCTTCCTTTATCTGTATTAGGTTGTATGCTCCTCTAAGGTTAAGCGCAGTAAAGTACATTGCTCTAGATAACTAGTCCTGTAACTTAGATATGTTTAGCAGTAGATATTAATTCTTAACTATAATATTGTTAAGTTTCTAAAAATTAATATATAGGCGTAGTTTTCTGTCCTTCTTAGGCACAAATAGAATAGGATATCCTACTAGGGATTCTGAAGGTCTTATAAAGCCTTTCTTAAGGTTCTCTTAGATGTACTTATAAAGTACTCTAAGTTCCTTTTCTAATAATCTGTATATTGGCCTAAAAGGCAGTTCCTTTCCTTCCTAGAGCTTAATCTCGCAATCCTAGGGCTTGTGCTTTAGCAACGCTTTTGCTATAAGCTCTTCTTTAAACATCCTAGCGTACTGTCTATATATATCTAGGATAGTGTTAAAGTTGTACTTTAAGCAAAGCTTGTAAGTACTAATTCTATTAGTTCTTAGGGATAAGCAATAGTTCTAGAACAGTAAGGGTAGGCGCCTAGGTAAAACACCTAACAACAACTAGGGTAATAATAAGTAGTATAGAGTAGACTATCTAGCTTAAAGGTTAGGTTAAGATTCTAAAGATAAACTTAATTAATAAGGTTAAACACAAACTATAAGGGTTGTGTTCCTACTTACTATATACTATAGGAAATGCAAGAGCTTACTAAGCTTACTGTAAGCTGCATAAGCTAGGCTTAATATAAACTGCGTAAGCTATTATATAGAATCTACCTAGCTTATAATGCTAAGGGTAAGCTCCTTACGTAACTACTATAATTACTATGCCTTTAACTATACTATAGAGGAAGCAGGTCTATAATTACTAGCCTAGTACGTTTGCGTATACTAGTTATCTAGACAGTAACTAGCTAAGCATAGGGTTTGTAACACTATCCCCCTCTTTCCTAGAATTTGTCCTAAATTCTGTTAGCTGTTCTTTATAAGCGTGCCCTGCTACTACCTAGTGCCTGTAGCATTACTATATCCTCTGTATTCTAAAAGTAACTGTGTCTTAGCATTAAAATCTGTTGCTACAACACTATTGCTCCTATCTCCTATAATTATTGCTTTGCATCTAGCTATAATTATTATATTATACCTTCTGCAAATTCTTATTTAAAGTATTTAGAGTGTGTGCGCGTTAGCTGTCTATGCGTTAACTTGTCCTAGAAGTCCTTAGATAAGACAAGGGCAGAATATAAAAAGAAGGTAGAAGAAGATAAAAAGTTATTATTAGATGTGATTGCGCGCCTACTGTAAAATAAGAAAATTCTAGCGTAAGCAAAAGATAGAGCTTTAAAGAAGGCTGCGTGCCTTACAAACAAGTTAGTAGAGGAGGGCAAAGATGTTTAGGCTGAGGAAATTAACTGCCCTGCTGCTAACGCCTTTGTAGCTTATTCTCCTGTAATGTGGTCTACGCTTAACTTCTGTTACAAACCCTATACTTAGCTAGTTGCTGTCTAGATAACTAGTATACGCAAACGTACTAGGCTAGTAATTATAGACCTACTTCCTCTATAGTATAGTTAAAGGCACAGTAATTATAGTAGTTACGTAAGGAGCTTACCTTTAGTATTGTAAGCTAGGTAGATCCTACGTAATAGCTTACACAGTTTATATTAAGCCTAGCTTACGCAGCTTATAGTAAGCTTAGTAAGCTCTTGCATTTCCTATAGTATATAGCAAGTAGGAACATAACCCTTATAGTTTGTGTTTAACCTTATTAATTAAGTTTGTCTTTAGAATCTTAACCTAACCTTTAAGCTAGATAGTCTACTCTATACTACTTATTATTACCCTAGTTGTTGTTAGGTGTTTTACCTAGGCGCCTACCCTTACTATTCTAGAACTATTACTTATCCCTAAGAACTAATAGAATTAGTGCTTACAAGCTTTGCTTAAAGTACAACTTTAACATTTTAAACACCCCTAAGATAAGTAATACCTTAGGAACACGTGCTACCCCTAGCAACTTAAGTGTTAGAGATATAGATATAAACAACGTTAGCACTATAAGGTCTAGCGTTATAAACGTTAATAAACCTAACCTCTATTATAGAGATTAAAGTAAGCTTAACAACTAGCTTATGTAATAGAACCTCTTCTTCCTCTTCTAAGGAGAGAAGGTACCTAAGAATAAGCAAGTTACTCTAGTAGCTAGCTACATGCAAGGCAACGTATTTAAGTAGATTAAGCTCTTTATCTAATAGTACAACGCAGGCAACGCCCTAGATAAAGTAGACAAATAGGTTAGCAACTTTAACTAATTTAAGCTTAAGATTAAGCTAGTGTCTAGCGTATCTAACAAGCCTACTATTACATAATGTAAAATCTAACACATCTAATAAGTTAAGTTAGCTACTAACTACGCTGCTAAATTCTAACAATTAGCTGCTAACACTTACTAGGACAACACTACGTTAATAACAATGTTTAAGCAAGGTCTTAAACTAAAATTTAAGGAGGAACTTATACAAACTAGCGCAAGCACTAACACCCTTAATAACCTTATTAACATATTAATTAAAATTAATATTAAAATCTATAAGTTGTAATAGGAACTATAAGATAATCTGTAGGTATAGGTTATAAATATTAAACCTACTACACTACGCAAACAATAGTATAATAACTGTCGCGCAACTAAGCGCGTGGAGTTACATACGCAGCTCGTTTTCTAACAGAGCGTGCCAATTTGGTTAAGCTGCTCTACCCTAGCAACGCTAGTTCCAAGCAGCCCTAATACTAGCCAAACGCTTGTTAAGCGAGATTACGTAACCTACACATTTTATTTGTATTTAAGTAGCACGTTCTACATAGAAAAATAGACACTAATTAAATTAATTAATTACTTAAGTATAGTCCTGCAAGCTCTATTACAGTTATAAGCCTAGCTTTCTAAGCACAGTAGATCTCCCTGCGCACTCAGCAAACAAGCTTATTAGACTTAGCTTAACTGCTCTAATTACCTAATTATCTTTCTATCCCTACTAAACGCTACTATAGGCGAGCTTATTAACTATAATAAGCAAGCTCTCTTAGGTGTCCCTACAGGACCCTATTAGCTTAAAACAAGATCTAATTAGCCTAATTAGTATATCTAACTTATGTAGCACGCTAAGCTTCGTAACATATAGGATATAGTAGATCTAGACGCTGAAGACGCCCTAGGCATGCACAAAGGAGCGCCTAAACTACCTATTATAGGCTCGCTCCCTACTTAACTACTAGCTTAATCTACTTAAAGCTAGAGCACCTAACCTAACAAGCCTCTAGGCTAAACAAGCGTTAAGAACTATAATAAGGAGCTCCTTAGATACAAGATTAGAGCAAGCAAGTAGGCTGCTAAGGCAGAGCGCCTTTAGAAGATCTAGAACTAGGTTAACACAACAGTATCGCTATTAATCCTCTTACTAGTAATAGTGAAGCTTGTTACTAATAACACTACAACGCTGCAATCGCTCGTATAAGCACTAAAAGAGGAGCTTACTCTAACAGATGTTAGCACCTAGAACTAGGTTAGGGCAGAATACTAATAGCATCTTAGAGCGGCTAAACAGTTAAGAGCTACTCTACAAGACTAGTACAACAGGTAGTTATACCTCTATAGAAGAGCTAAGTTATACAAGCTTCTAGAGGTTAATAGGGCGCTTGCTGTGCAGGATTTCTTAGATGCCTTAAGTTATAAGATTGCCCTAGATTAGGCTTGTACTATAAACTAAAGGATTATCTAGGATAGTATCCTAGGGCTTAATTTACTTAATTTAGATAAAGTAAGTAGGGTCTTTAGTAGTTTAATGTATAAGCACACTATAAGAGTAGGGAAAGATAACCTAGGAGTATTTATAACATTTAGAAGCTAAACAGATACTACTTAAGCTCCTGCTACTAACTCTAAGAGCTTAAGTAGGTACTCCTGCCCTTGTAAACAAAAAGGAGAAACTTATAAGTAGAAACTAACTAACTACTAACGCCTAGAGACAGCAGTTAGAGGGAGCTCCTTACTGCCTATCTACATAAGCAAAAGCTATTACAAGGATACTCTCTAGAGGCTTAAGAGCTAAGAGTATACAGATACTAGGAAGGCAATTAAGCAGCTTAATTAGACCCTAAAAGCTCTATTAGCAATAACAGCTCTACTAGCAAAAGGTATCCTACCTAAAGTTAAGTTTCCTAGTAATATACAGGCTACTCTAATTAATCTAAAAATAATGCAACTAAGCAACCTAGCTAAGAAACCTAGGGTTTACAACCTTATAGATTTCAACGCTTATCTGCTCTTAGAGAGTACAATTTTAGATAATAGAGCAGCTACACACTTAGTTAACAGCGCAGATTAGCTTATACCTAGGTTATTTCGCCTAGCTAACTCTACTAACACTGTAGAGGCAGGCACATAAGCGTTTCTAGTAGTAGGATAAGGAGCTTGTTTGTTTAAAAACGCGTTATATAGAAAGCGCAGCCTATATATAGAAGACCTGCTCCTTAAGGATATAGTAGTAGTAGAAGGTTTCTATGTTAATATTATTTCTAAGGCACGCCTCTAAGAGAAAGGAGTTTAGTACTTAGGGCTAGACAGCTCGCTCTAAGTAGGGTATATTAATAATCTAAATAGGAGCGTTGTATATGCTACCCTTAAGCGCGCTTACAACCTTACCTTCTTTAAATATAAGCTACTATCCTACTACCTACTAATCCTTAACGCAGTAATAAAACAATTGTATAAGTCTTATCTATAAAGCTCTGCTAAACACCTCTAGCACGCTAGAGTAGGATATCTAGGCCTAGAAGCTCTAAAGGCACTAGTAAAACAAGTGTGTAGCGTACACATTAACAGTATGCTCTAAAAAGATTATAAGGTCTACTTAACAACCTACGCTAAGTAAGTTATATCTTAATAAAAATAGGAAAAACCTGCTAAACCCTTTTAGAGAATTAGCTAGGATCTGTTTAATATGCCTATAGGAAGGAGTAGCAAATTATAGATACTTTTAATTAAGGAGTACTATAGTAGGAAGCTCTTTACGTACTTACTTCTAGGGAAGACTTAAGTAGAGATACTATAGGTACTTATAAGTTTCTTAAGCTAGGTACATACCTAGTACAAGCTCTATATCTGCAAGATAAGTTAAGATAATAATACTGCTACTCTCCTATAGCAAGGGAGCTCCTAATATAAGCGCTAGGCAATTAATAAGGGAATAGATATTAAGCGTATACCTCTATATACCTACAAGCTAAACAGGGCAGCAGAAAGAGCAGGGCAGGAAATAATTACTAAATCTATTAAAATAAGGAGTAGTGCAAACCTACCTAAGAAGCTCTAGCTAGAGGTTGTAGCAGCAGTAATATAGCTCTATAACATAAGTCTAACTTACTTAAACAAGCTCTAGAGCCTAAACAAAGAGCTTAATTGCTAGTTTACTTACTATTTCTGCTAGTACAAACCTAAGTAGGTAAGAGCACTAACAGCTAATCTAAGACCTAATTAGAGCGGGATATACGCCTATAGCTGTAGAGCGTATCCCCTAAATAGGGAACAAGCAGCTAGGTATAAGCAGAGAAGCTTTAAAGTAACTCTAAGGGGTTATATTAGATACTTAGTAGGGTACTAAGCTTCTAACATATACTAGATATAGGTCCCTAAACTAAACTAGGTAATTATAATACACAACGTAACCTTTAATAAGGAGCTCTTTTATAACAAATTAGATAAGTTATTAGCCTTTATAGTCTAAGAAGTAGAAGTAGTTATAGATATTCTATATAAACCTAATAAGATAGAGGTAGGAGAAGTAATAGAGCTCCCCCTTAAACAAAGAGACCTATTACTTAGCTTGTCTACTAAGCACTAGCTTAGGGGTGACACTTAAGGAGAACCTTAATTACTAGAAGGCTAGTCTAGTAGAGAGGGAGCCCCTAGGATAGATACTGCACGCGCAGCAAGCTTAGCTAGCAAGCCGCTAGAGATCTGTGCAGAACAACGCTAAGAAACAGGTTTACTTTCCCCTAACTAAACGCCTAAACTAGAGCAGTTTAGTATAGGCAGGGAAGCTCCTAATAAGGAGGATAATCTAACTAGTAGCTTACAGGAAGTGCACTTAACTATAGAAGAAGGGAGCAAGCCAGTAGATAGTAAGGATCTTAATAATCTACTAAGACCTGCTTTGCTGCTTGTTCTAATACCTTCTTAAAGATTAACGTGAGCGGATAAGGCAGGCAGGAGACACACGTATTAGTAGAGAGTCTAGGGCCTGCCTATAAGACAGAGCTGCTAGATAGAGAACTGTAAGCGCAACAAGCCTACTACTAACAATAATAGAGTAGGTTAGTACTCTGTAATAAGCTTAATAAATAATTATAGATACGCCTAGCTTATCTACCTACTATTTAAACATGCGAACAAATATAGCATAGATAGAAGAGAGCTGCTTACTGCCTACGCAGTGATTATTACCTTAACCCTAAAAAAGGAAAGACTAGTTACTTAAAACAAGCGCTAGTTACACAGGGACAAGCTCCCTCTACTACTAAATAAATAGAAAGATCTACTCTATTACCTACTAGGAGCTCTTTTTCGCTAGGCCTGCTAAAAAGAGATAGACACGCTTATTAAGAAGGAAACGTAGAGAGAAATTAACTAATTAAGCGCCTTATTAAGGCCCCTGCTACTTAAATAGGTCTTTACCTACAAATTTAACTAGGATAGCTACTTCCTTAAATGTAAGGCAAGGATATGCATACATAGAGATCTACAGGCAAAGGATTTAATTATCTTAACCTACGCTACAACGCTTGCTGCTTGCTTATTTTACACTATAGTAGTAATTGCAGCCTAGTTTAACCTAGAGCTCTGTTAGTATAACGTAACTAGCGCGTTTCTAAACGCAAGCTGCTAAGACAAACCTTAGGTGCTCTATAAATTACTAGATAGATTTAAGAAACCTAAGCAAGTTATTCTACTACTATAAGCTCTATACAGGTTACGCAATTCGCTAGTCCTATAGTATAAAGAGCTCTCTAGTACGCTCTAGAAGCTTAGTCTCTTAGTATTAAAAGAAGAGCTGTGCCTGTTCTATAATCCTAAATAGAAAATAGTGCTACTCTTCTATATTAACAATATTCTTCTTGCCTATTACAGCAATAATTAAGCTGCTGCTAAACAGCTAATAAGCTTATTAATAGAAAAATACTAAATTAAAGACTATAGAGCTGCTAAATAGTTTCTAGGCGTTTAAATAATTAGAAACAGAGAGGCTTGTACTATAACTCTTGCGCACAACTCCTATATTAACAAGCTTGCTACTAAATTTAAGATAGTAGAGAAGGGTACCTTCCCTATAATCCTATTTCCTATAGAAGAGCTGCTTAAATATAGTAGAGAAGCTTTAAAACAAGAGGTTAAAGCGTTTTAAGAATAAGTTAGGTCTATACTCTATATAGTAATTATAATTTAACTAGATGTAGCATACGCTACCTCTTAGCTATCTTATTATTTAATAAATCTAGGAGCAGCTTACTTTAAAGCAGCTGCTTAGGTTTTAGCTTATTTATATAGAATAAAGCATCTAGGTATAAGGTACAGCACTTACAAAGGCAGTTATCTGCTTATATATAGAGACGCCTTATTTGCTAATAATAGAGAGTCCTATTAATCTTCCTAGGGGTATATTATGCAGCTCTTTAGTAGTCTAATTATCTAGAAAGCTGCACAGCAGTTAACAGTAACTACTTCTACTACTAAGGCTAAATTACTTGCTTTAGAGCATGTAGCTAAAGAGTTAGTAGCTCTAAAACAATTCTTAGGAGAACTTTAGCTAGACTTAGGGGTGCTGTAGGAGATTTTCTATAATAACTAACAAACTATCTAACTAGTAGTTAAAGAGAGCAATTAGCTTACTACCTAGCTGCGCTATATAGATATCTAAAATATATAGTTAAAACAAGAGTACGCTAAGAGAAACCTCTAAGTAACCTACCTTAAAATAAGTAAGATGCTAGCTAACAGCCTTACAAAAGCGCTTCCTAGATAAGCTTACAAGCGCTTTCTATTACATTTAAACTTACAGAGTATTAGTTAAGAGAGGAAAGACTTAGTTATAGAAAAAGAGTAGGTTAATAGAGAAAGAGAAGATCTTTAAATTGCTAGGGAGGACAACTCCCTCCCTAAATAGGTATAAGTCTCCCTAGACTGCTAGTAGCAGCTCTTTTAAGCGCACGCCTAGCAGCTAAGAAGCTTATAAAAACAAATTAACTATAGGTAGGAGGATAACCCCCTCCCTATAGGTTTTATCTTAATAAACCTACTTATAAATAGGTACTTAAAATTTGTACCTATCTGCAAGTAGGCCCTTTACTACCTAGATAGCAGTACGTAGGTTAGTAGCCTGCTAAACGCTTGTTAGCTACTATTATTACCTAAAAACTAAGTTACTTACTAAAGTTGTCACTCTACTAGAGGAAGTGAGCTCCTCTACTAGTTCTAGCCTAAGCAGCTTAAGGGCAGGGGGAGTAGGCAGCAGGAGTGCCTAAAGGCACAACGCTAGCAGCGCTTGCTGTAGTAGCTAGCAGTAGCGTTGTTAACGCACAGCGCAACTAAGCTGCTTACTAGCAGCGCGTCCACGCAGTACGCGCAGGGTATTAACCTACGCGCACTAGGCACAGGAGCGCCTAAAGCAGGGGCAGGTAGCGCGGGCGCAGGCATAGGCGGTAGTAGCAGCGCAGTAGTGTAGGCAGCGGTAGTAGCAGTAGCTATAGCGGCAGTGGCGGCAGCAACTGCTGAAGGAGTAGGCAGAGCTGCAACTATGGGCTTGGGCGAGGGCGAGGGTAAGAGTAAGCAGGCGGCTGGCAGCTAGCCAGCTTAGGCAGCAGCTTAGGCAGCAGAGGCGGCAGTAGTACGCGCGCAGCGCTAGGTTTTAGTCTGTTTCTATAACCTAAGTTAGCAAAACCTCTAGAAAAAGCTAGAAAAACGTTAATAGCAAGATTAGTTAGACAACGTCTAATAATAAAGCTCTTAACTAATTAAGAAGCTAGAAATAATTAGCTAGAGAGTGCTTAGGTGCTTAGAAAACAATTTAGTATACTTACAGGCATATTAATAGATATAACTAGAGAAATAGAGAAATTAACTAGGTAAGACGCTTATATAGGGAAGTAACTAGGTTAGTAAAGGTAAAGCTGCTAGATTATAGTCCTTACGCTTACTCTTACTACCTAGAAATGCTTAACCTAAGAAGTGCTTACCTTAACTATAACTAAGCAGCTTAATAGCTAGCTATAGGCTTAGAAAATTTAGCTGTTAAAACACAAGCGCCTAAACTAGCAACAAACTGCTTGCAAAAGTAGCCTAAAAGTTAGAGAGGTCTCTTAAAAGGAAGAGCACCTAGAGTACGCTGTAGACGCGCAGTAATCTTAGATATCTAGGGAAATATAAAAATCTAAGATTAGAGCCCTATAATTACTAAGGGCACGCTCCTAGTTTAGTTGTTCCTAATATAGGATTAACTAGGGGTGTATTATGTAACTAAGCGCGTAGAGTTATATACGCAGCTTGTTTTCTAATAGAGCGTGCTAATTTAGTTAAGCTGCTCTACCCTAGCAACGCTAGTTCTAAGCGGCCCTAATACTAGCTAAACGCTTGTTAAGCAAGATTACATAACCTACACATTTTATTTGTATTTAAGCAGCACGTTCTATATAGAAAAATAGACACTAATTAAATTAATTAATTACTTAAGTATAGTCCTGCAAGCTCTGTCACAATAACCCTAACTATAGAAACTAATATTGCCCTAACTTAGGATAACACATCTATAACAATACATATAGTAGTTACTATAGCCCTGCAGCTATAGATCTCTCTAACCTAAACAAAGAACTAGGAGTCCTGCTAGCTTGCTAGAATAACAAGAATAAGAGAAAGTATAATAATAGTAGTAAGTTAAAGGACTGCTATAACTGTAGTAAACTAGGCTACTTTGCGCGCAACTATTATTAGAAGAACAAGGTCTTTAGATAGCTTAATGTGCTTACTAGTAGGCCTGCTAAGGATGCTAATGCTAGTAAATAGGAAGTTATTACTAAGGATATAGGACAACTTATAGAAGACCTAGAGTCTAGTTCTAAGGATAAAGACTATATTAAGTCTTGTTATAAGCGCTAATTACGCGCACCTATGCTATACTAACAAACAGTAATAGATAGTAAAGTTAAGAATTAGGAGAATAACCTTAACTAGATTACTAAGTAACACTAGGATAGCATTACAACAATAAACAACACTAAGATCTTTAAATAAGATTTGCCTAAGGAATAATAAGCACGCTGTAAGAAACGTAGGAACGCACAATAGGCTAGCTTTAACTACTAGAACCTATAACCTATACTAGATAATATATACCTATAAACACGCTAAGATCTTGTTATTCCTAGCATAGAAGATAAAAAGGAACTAGAAAACTAGTGTAATAAAGCTTGCTATAAGTATTAAGAATAATACCTTACAACACCTATTAAAGACTATTAGGAATTCCTATGCTAGCACAAACAATAGTTATTTAAGGAAAACCTATACTGTATAGATAGGTTCTACGCACTACAGTATAACAGGGACTTAAGAAACCTACACTATAGACTACTATTATTTACTACATGTTATAACAAAGGATGCACTATCTACCTATTAGAAAAGATAGGAAGTAAATTCTTTCCTACGTAGAAGAAGCTATGCAAGAAAACCTAGACACGCTGCAAGAACAACACCTACAAGATACACCTTATTAACAAATATATTAACTACTACTTCCCTAAAAATAGCTTGTTGTTAGCTAAAGGAGCCTAATAAATAACAATTAATAGGACCTGCATAAATTAGATATAGCAGTACTACCTTAACCCTATGTCGCGTAACTAAGCGCGTAGAGTCACATACGCAGCTCGTTTTCTAACAGAGCGTGCTAATTTAGTTAAGCCGCTCTACCCTAGCAACGCTAGTTCTAAGCAGCCCTAATACTGGCTAAACGCTCGTTAAGCGAGATTACGTAACCTACACATTTTATTTGTATTTAAGCAGCACGTTCTATATAGAAAAATAGACACTAATTAAATTAATTAATTACTTAAGTATAGTCCTGCAAGCTCTGTCACAGTTATAAGCCTAGCTTCCTAAGCACAGTAGATCTCCCTGCGCACTCAGCAAACGAGCTTATTAGACTTAGCTTAACCGCTCTAATTACCTAATTATCTTTCTATCCCTACTAAACGCTACTATAGGCAAGCTTATTAACTACAATAAGCAAGCTCTCTTAGGTGTCCCTACAGGACCCTATTAGCTTAAAATAAGATCTAATTAGCCTAATTAGTACATCTAACTTACGTGGCACGCTAAGCTTTGTAACGTATAGGATATAGTAGATCTAGACGCTAAAGACGCCTCAGGCATGCACAAAGGAGCGCCTAAACTACCTATTATAGGCTTGCTCCCTACTTAACTACCAGCTCAATCTACTTAAAGCTAGAGCACCTAACCTAACAAGCCTCTAGGCTAAACAAGCGTTAAGAACTATAACAAGGAGCTCCTTAGATACAAGATTAGAGCAAGTAAGTAGGCTGCTAAGGCAGAGCGCCTTTAGAAGATCTAGAACTAGGTTAACACAACAGTATTGCTATTAATCCTCTTACTAGTAATAGTAAAGCTTGTTACTAATAACACTACGACGCTGCAATCGCTTGTGCAAGCACTAAAAGAGGAGCTTGCTCTAACAGATGTTAGCACCTAGAACTAGGTTAGGGCAGAATACCAACAGCATCTTAGAGCAGCTAAACAGTTAAGAGCTGCTCTACAAGACTAGTACAATAGGTAGTTATACCTCTATAGAAGAGCTAAGTTATACAAGCTTCTAGAGGTTAATAGGGCGCTCGCTGTGCAGGATTTCTTAGATGCCTTAAGTTATAGGATTGCCCTAGATTAGGCTTGTACTATAAACCAAAGGATTATCTAGGATAGTATCCTAGGGCTTAATTCACTTAACTTAGACAAAGTAAGTAGGGTCTTTAGTAGTTTAATGCATAAGCACACTATAAGAGTAGGGAAAGATAACCTAGGAGTATTTGCAACATTTAGAAGCTAAACAGATACTACTTAAGCTCCTGCTACTAACTCTAAGAGCTTAAGTGGGTACTCCTGCCCTTATAAACAAAAAGGAGAAACTTATAAGTAGAAACTAACTAACTGCTAACGCCTAGAGACAGTAGTTAGAGAGAGCTCCTTACTGCCTATCTACATAAGCGAAAGCTATTGCAAGGATACTCTCTAGAGGCTTAAGAGCTAAGAGTATACAGATACTAGGAAGGCAATTAAGTAGCTTAATTAGACCCTAAAAGCTCTATTAGCGATAACAGCTCTACTAGCAAAAGGTATCCTACCTAAAGTTAAGTTTCCTAGCAATGTACAGGCTGCTCTAATTAATCTAAAAATAATGCAACTAAGTAACCTAGCTAAGAAACCTAGGGTTTACAACCTTATGGATTTTAACGCTTATCTACTCTTAGAGAGTATAATTTTAGATAATAGAGTGGCTACATACTTAGTTAACAGCGCGGATTAGCTTGTACCTAGGTTATTTTGCCCAGCTAACTCTACTAATACTGTAGAGGTAGGCATACAAGCGTTTCTAGTAGTAGGACAAGGAGCTTGTTTGTTTAAAAACGCGTTACACAGAAAGCGCAGCCTGTATACAGAAGACCTGCTTCTTAAGGATGTAGTAGTAGTAGAAGGTTTTTACGTTAATATTATTTCTAAGGCACGCCTCTAAGAGAAAGGAGTTTAGTACTTAGGGCTGGACAGCTTGCTCTAAGTAGGGTACATTAACAATCTGAATAGGAGCGTTGTATGTGCTACCCTTAAGCGCGCTTACAACCTTACCTTCTTTAAATATAAGCTACTATCCTACTACCTACTAATCCTTAATGTAGTAACAAAACAATTGTATAAGTCTTACCTACAAAGCTCTGCTAAACACCTCTAGCACGCTAGAGCAGGACATCTAGGCCTAGAAGCTCTAAAGGCACTAGTAAAACGAGCGCGCGGCGTACACATTAACAGTACGCTCTAAAAAGATTGTAAGGTCTGCTTAACAACCTACGCTAAGCAAGTTATATCTTAACAGAAACAGGAAAAACCTACTAAACCCTTTTAGAGAATTAGCTAGGATCTGTTTAATATGCCTATAGGAAGGAGTAGTGAATTATAGATACTTTTAATTAAGGAGTACTATAGTAGGAAGCTCTTTACGTACTTACTTCTAGGAAGACTTAAGTAGAGATACTACAGGTACTTACGAGTTTCTTAAGCTAGGTACGTACCTAGTACAAGCTCTGTATCTGCAAGATAAGTTAAGATAATAATACTGCTACTCTCCTATAGCAAGGGAGCTCCTAATATAAGCGCTGGGCAATTGATAAGGGAATAGATATTAAGCGTATACCTCTATATACCCACAAGCTAAATAGGGCAGCAGAAAGAGCAGGGCAGGAAATAATTACTAAATCTATCAAAATAAGGAGCGGTGCAAACCTACCTAAGAAGCTCTGGCTAGAGGTTGTAGCAGCAGTAACATAGCTCTATAACATAAGTCTAACTTACTTAAACAAGCTGCAGAGCCTAAACAAAGAGCTTAATTGCTGGTTTACTTACTATTTCTGCTGGTACAAACCTAAGCGGGTAAGAGCACTAACAGCTAATCTAAGACCTAATTAGAGCGGGATATACGCCTATAGCTGCAGAGCGTATCCTCTAAATAGGGAACAAGCAGCTAGGCGTAATTAGAGAAGCTTTAAAGTAACTCTAAGAGGTTATATTAGATACTTAGTAGGGTACTAAGCTTCTAACATATACTAGATATAGGTCCCTAAACTAAACTAGGTAATTACAACGCGCAACGTAACCTTTAATAAGGAGCTCTTTTACAATAAATTAGATAAGTTGTTAGCCCTTACAGTCTAAGAAGTAGAAGTGGTTGTAGAAATTCTACATAAACCTAATAAGATAATAGAGGTAGGAGAAGTAATAGAGCTCCCCCTTAAACAAAGAGACCTATTGCTTAGCTTGTCTACTAAGCACCAGCTTAGGGGTAACACTTAGGGAGAACCTTAATTGCTAGAAGGCTAGTCTAGTAGAGAGGGAGCCCCTAGGATAGATACTGCACGCGCGGCAAGCTTAGCTAGCAAGCTGCTAGAGATCTGTGCAGAACAACGCTAAGAAACAGGTTTACTTTCCCTAACTAAACGCCTAAACTAGAGCAGTTAAGTATAGGTAGGGAAGCTCCTAATAAGGAGGATAATCTGACTAGTAGCTTACAGGAAGTGCACTTAACTGTAGAAGAAGGGAGCAAGCTAGTAGATAGTAAGGATCTTAATAATCTACTAAGACCTGCTTTGCTGCTTGTTCTAATACCTTCTTAAAGATTAACGTAAGTAGATAAGGCAGGTAGGAGACGCGCGTATTAGCAGAGAGTCTAGGGCCTGCCTATAAGATAGAGCTGCTAGATAGAGAACTGCAAGCGCGACAAGCCTGCCGCTAATAATAATAGAGTAGGTTAGTACTCTGTAATAAGCTTAATAAATAATTACAGATACGCCTAGCTTATCTACCTACTGTTTAAACATGCGAACAAATATAGCATAGATAGAAGAGAGCTGCTTACTGCCTACGCAGTAATTGTTGCCTTAACCCTAAAAAAGGAAAGACTAGTTGCTTAAAACGAGCGCTAGTTACACAGGGACGAGCTCCCTCTACTGCTAAACAAATAGAAAGATCTACTCTATCACCTACTAGGAGCTCTTTTTCGCTAGGCCTGCTAAAAAGAGATAGACACGCTTATTAAGAAGGAAACGTAGAGAGAAATTAACTAATTAAGCGCCTTATTAAGGCCCCTGCCGCTTAAATAGGTCTTTACCTACAAATTTAACTAGGATAGCTACTTCCTTAAATGTAAGGCAAGGATATGCGTATAAGGAGATCTATAGGCAAAGGATTTAATTGTCTTAACCTACGCTACAACGCTTGCTGCTTGCTTATTTTGCACTATAGTAGCAATTGCAGCCTAGTTTAACCTAGAGCTCTGTTAGTATAACGTAACTAGCGCGTTTCTAAACGCAAGCTGCTAAGACAAACCTTAGGTGCTCTGTAAATTACTAGATAGATTTAAGAAACCTAAGTAAGTTGTTCTACTACTACAAGCTCTATACGGGTTACGTGATTCGCTAGTCCTGTAGTATAGAGAGCTCTCTAGTACGCTCTAGAAGCTTAGTCTCTTAGCATTAAAAGAAGAGCTGTGCCTGTTCTATAATCCTAAATAGAAAATAGTGCTACTCTTCTATGTTAACAATATTCTCCTAGCCTATTACAATAACAATTAAGCTGCTGCTAAACAGCTAATAAGCTTGTTAATAGAAAAGTATTAAATTAAAGACTATAGAGCTGCTAAATAGTTTCTAGGCGTTTAAATAATTAGAAACTAAGAGGCTTGTACTATAACTCTTGCGCACAACTCCTATATTAATAAGCTTGCTACAAAATTTGAGATAGTAGAGAAGGGGTCCTTCCCTGCAGTCCTATTTCCTATAGAGGAGCTGCTTAAATATAGCAGAGAAGCTTTAAAACAAGAGGTTAAAGCGTTTTAAGAACAAGTTAGGTCTATACTCTATACAGCAATTATAATTTAACTAGATATAGCATATGCTGCCTCTTAGCTATCTTATTATTTAACAAATCTAGGAGCTGCTTACTTTAAGGCAGCTGCTTAGGTTTTAGCTTATTTGTATAGAACGAAGCATCTAGGTATAAGGTACAGCGCTTACAAAGGCAGTTATCTGCTTATATGTAGAGACGCCTTATTTGCTAATAATAGAGAGTCCTGTTAATCTTCCTAGGGGTATATTATGCAGCTCTTTAGTAGTCTAATTATCTAGAAAGCTGCACAGCAGTTAATAGTAACTACTTCTACTACTAAGGCTAAATTACTTGCTTTAGAGCATGTAGCTAAAGAGTTAGTAGCTCTAAAACAATTCCTAGGAGAACTTTAGCTAGACTTAGGGGTGCTGTAGGAGATTTTCTGTAACAACTAACAAACTATCTAACTAGTAGTTAAAGAGAGCAAGTAGCTTACTACCTAGCTGCGCTATGTAGATATCTAAAATATGTAGTTGAAACAAGAGTACGCTAAGGGAAACCTCTAAGTAACCTACCTTAAAACAAGTAAGATGCTAGCTAACAGCCTTATAAAAGCGCTTCCTAGATAAGCTTACAAGCGCTTTCTGTCGCATTTAAACTTACAGAGCATTAGTTAAGAGAGGAAAGACTTAGTTACAGAAAAAGAGCAGGTTAATAGAGAAAGAGAAGATCTTTAAATTGCTAGGGAGGACAACCCTCTCCCTAAATAGGTATAAGTCTCCTTAGACTGCTAGTAGTAGCTCTTTTAAGCGCACGCCTAGCAGCTAAGGAGCTTACAAAAACAAATTAACTATAGGTAGGGAGGATAACCCCTCCCTATAGGTTTTATTCAAAGAACCTACTTACAAATAGGTACTTAAAATTCATACCTATCTGCAAGCAGGCCCTTTACTACCTAGATAGTAGTGCGCAGGTTAGTAGCCTACTAAACGCTTGTTAGCTACTATTATTAACTAAAAACTAAGTTACTTACTAAAGTTGTTACTCTACTAGAGGAAGCGAGCTCCTCTACTAGTTTAAGCCTAAGCGGCTTAAGGGTAGGGGGCTATAAGCTATTAGTCTACTACTTAACTACTCTTTTTAAAGAAAATATATACAGTAGGCAGCAGGAGTGCCTAAAGGCACAACGCTAGCAACGCTTGCTATAGCAGCTAGCAGCAGCGTTGTTAACGCACAGCGCAACTAAGCTGCTTGCTAGCAGCGCGTCTACGCAGTACGCGCAAGGTATTAACCTGCACGCACTAGGCACCAGAGCGCCTAAGACAGGAGCAGGGGGCGCAGGCGCAAGCGCAGGCATAGGCGGCAGCAGCAGCGCAGCGGCATAGGCGGCAGCAGTAGCAGCGGCTATAGCAGCAGTAGCAGCAGCAACTGCTAAAGGAGCGGGCAGAGCTGCAACCACAGGCTTAGGTGAGGGCGTAGGCGAAGGCGAGCAGGCAGCTAGCAGCCTGCTAGCTTAGGCAGCAGCTTAGGTAGTAGAGGCAGCAGCAGTGCGCGCGCAGCGCTAGGTTTTAGTTTGTTTCTATACCTAAGTTAGCAAACCTCTAAAAAGAGCTAGGAAAACGTTAATAGCAAGATTAGTTAGACAACGTCTAACAATAAAGCTATTAACAAATTAAGAAGCCTAAAATAATTAGCTAGAGAGTACTTAGGCGCGCAGAAAACAATTTAGTATACTTATAGGCATATTAATAGATATAACTAGAGAAATAGAGAAATTAAGTAGGTAGGACGCTTATATAGGGAAGCAACTAGGTTAGTAAAGGTAAAGCTGCTAGATTATAGTCCTTACGCTTACTCTTACTACCTAGAAATGCTTAACCTAAGAAGTACTTACCTTAACTATAACTAAGCGGCTTAATAGCTAGCTACAGGCTTAGAAAATTTAGCTGTTAAAAACAAGCGCCTAAACTAGCAACAAACTACTTACAACAGCAGCCTAAAAGTTAGAGAGGTCTCTTAAAAGGAAGAGTACCTAGAGTACGCTGCAGGCGCGCGGTAATCTAGGATATCTAGGGAAATACAAAAATCTAAGATTAGAGCCCTACAATTACTAAGGACACGCTCCTAGTTTAGTTGTTCCTGATACAGGATTAACTAGGGGGTGTGTTGCGCAACTAAGCGCGTAGAGTCACATACGCAGCTCGTTTTCTAATAGAGCGTGCTAATTTAGTTAAGCTGCTCTACCCTAGCAACGCTAGTTCTAAGCAGCCCTAATACTAGCTAAACGCTTGTTAAGCGAGATTACGTAACCTATATATTTTATTTGTATTTAAGCAGCACGTTCTACATAGAAAAATAGACACTAATTAAATTAATTAATTACTTAAGTATAGTCCTGCAAGCTCTGTTACACCCTAGCTATATAACTTACAAAGGAGTAAAATAGGCTAATAGGTTTAGAGAACAGCTTAATCCTTTTTAGGACAGCGCCTAAGAGCGCTAGGGATTAATCTATTAATTAGATTAGGACTAATTACTAACTAATTAAACTCCCTATAACAATAGGTAGAGTAAAGATACAGGTACTCTTAGACTTAGGAGTATAGTTAAGTTACATCTCTTTGTAAGCAGTAGGACTAGCTAGACTACATCTGCAACGTAAGGATAAACCCTATCTACTCTAAGTAGCTAACAGAGAACCTATGCTAGAGGAATTAGAGATTACACACAAAGTAACTAATGTCCTACTTAGCATCTATAGACACTATAAGGAAGTAACCTTAGACGTCTTTGCAATAGCTACGCACAATGTTATATTAGGGCTACCCTAGTTACAAAAGCATAACCTAGAGATTAACTAGAAGAAAGAATAGCTTTTGTTAAAGTAATGTACCTATAGTAATAAGGTATTACAGCCTACGCAGCGCACGCCACAGCTAGTAGATAAGAAGGAGATTAATAATATTTCTTTAACTAATAAGACGTGCTAAGTTAGAGCAGTTAACTCTATAGATGCTAAATGCCCTATAGGTTACTAAGTAAGAGTTAAGGAGAAAAAGAACAGTGTACCTTCTGCTATTCTAGATATATATAGACAGTACACTAGGATGTTTAAAGAAGAGCTTATAGCAAAAGCGTTGCTAAAGCATAAGCCCTAGGATTGCAAGATTAAGCTTTAGGAAGGAAAGGAACTACCTTTTAGGCTAATATACAGATTATTAGAAAAGGAACTTAGAGTACTTTGCAAGTACATCTAGGAGAACGTTAAAAAGGCTTTATAAGACCTTTAGAATCCCTAGCAGAATGTCCTATTCTATTTATGCCTAAGAAGGACAGAAAACTACGCCTATATATTAATTTTTAGAAACTTAATAATATTATAGTTAAGAATTAATATCTGCTGCTAAACATATCTAAGTTATAGGACTAGTTATCTACAGTAATATACTTTACTGCGCTTAATCTTAGAGGAGCATACAATCTGTAAAGTTATTAGAACTTCTCTAATAATCTTTATAAATACAATTTCCTAATTGGGCTTAGTGGCTAGGCTAATGTAATTATTATTATATAATTGTATAAGACTAGAGGATTAAGATGCTGTGCTTACTAAGCACGTATATAGTGCTGATCTAGAGATATCTAACTTTCTATTTTCTCTAAGAAAGTAAGATCTCTATAAAACTTAGATAACGTTACTCTTTTCTATAATTAGAGTAGATTACGCGTCTAGCTATGTAATCTACTGTACACGTAAGCTGTATACGTAGTCTTTACTATAAGATTACGTGTCTCTAAGAGATAGATTACTAATTAGTAATCTAAGAGATATCTAGAATGTTCTGCTTAATAATGTAAGAGAGAGAAGTAGAGTATAAGTATCTCTACTGTTCTCTCTCTAAGTTCTGTACCTAGCATTTAATATAATAACTTGTCTATATTATTATATTATCTTATCTTTACTCTATTAGGCTATACGCTTCCTTATTTAGAAATTACCTAGTCTAGTTAGTCTAGGTCTTCTAGATTAGGGAAGAAAGTAGCTTTGTCCTCCCCCTACTTTCTTTACACTAACATATTAGTAAAATAACAAGTTAGCATTTAGCTTATAATCGCGCAAAGGATCACGTAATGTAATTAGTCTTAGTATAATTAGTTAGATTAGTGCTTAGTGCTATTAGTAATTAGTTTAATTAGTGCTTAGTAGGATTAGTTAGTAATTACTACTAATTACGTATATTCTCTATAGTATATAGCAAGTAGAAACACAATCCTTATAGTTTGTGTTTAACCTTGTTAATTAAGTTTGTCTTTAGAATCTTAAACCTAACCTTTAAGCTAGATAGTTAACTCTATACTACTTATTATTACCCTAGTTATTATTAAGTGTTTTACCTAGGCGTCTACCCTTACTGTTCTAGAACTATTGCTTATCCCTAAGAACTAATAGAATTAGTGCTTACAAGCTTTGCTTAAAGTACAACTTTAACATTTTAAACACCCCTAAGATAAGTAATACCTTAGGAACACGTGCTACCCCTAGCAACTTAAGTGTTAGAGACATAGACATAAACAACGTTAGCACTATAGGGTCTAGCGTTATAAACGTTAACAAACCTAATCTCTATTATAGAGATTGTGTTAGGTTCTCTTTTAATAGGGGTAGCACGCTATTAAGCATTAGAAGGTAGAGGATAGTATTACAGGTTAAGGATAGACAAATTGCTACTAAAGGAGTAGAGCAATTTACTTGCGTTATATAGTTACGCTACCCCTATTCCTTAATTAGGCTATGCTGGCCTTGTAGGGACCTACTAGAACTTATTAGTCCTAATAATATCCCCCTTCTAAGGTAGCTCGCCCTAAGCTATAGATATTATAGGCTTTTAGGTAGAGTAGGTAATTATAGTCTGTTATAGACTAGACAGTAACAAAGTTACAGGAGAGTAGTGCTTTAGTATTTAGAGGTATTCCCTTAAGCTTATACATAGGCTTAGGCAGCTCTACCTTTACCTCCCTTTTACCTTTACCTTTACCTAGGAGTTACGCTGCTGCCTAGAAAATAAGTAGGGTAACGCGTTGCTAGTACAGTGCCTAGCTATACCTAACATTATCTCCTATATTAGTCTATTACTCCTACACTCTACTCTAATTTTTAGTAAGTTAGTGCTTTTCTCTAGCTAGGATAGGTTCTCCTTTGCTAGTCTAGGATAACCCTTAATAGGTTATTATAGGTTATTATAACTCTTTAGGCAGCTAACTAGATTCTCTAGGCTCTAACAATTTTAATAGTATATCCCCTAGCCTACTAGCCTGCTTTACTGCACCTTACTGCCCCCTACACGTCTAGACTACTTAAGATTATAGATCTAAACGCTGTAGGCAACAATATAGCGCACAATAGCGTGTAGTTATACTAGGTCTGTGTTTAATACGTCTATAGCTTTGCTATAGGCTAGTATAAGTATTATAAAAGGACTAGTTATATCTATATCTAAATTACCCCTACTAATATTAACTTGTACAAGGCATAGCTGTTACAGATAGACTTAGGTAAGTTAGAGCAGGTTATGCGCTGCTTCTAATGCTTCTCTTCTAACTAGAAGTGTATTGCTGTGTGTATTCCCCTCCTTTAGCCTAATTGTATCCCCTTATAGGTTATAACTAACTCTAACAGCTCTATTTAAAGCATAACAGCAACTTAGCTAAGATTTACAACATTCTCTAGGCCTTAGAGTTTAGCGTCTAGGACCTAGACTAGGACATAGTTAATAATAAGCTCCTGTAGCGCCTATTAACTAAGATAGAAAAGAAAGCGTCTAAGTTTAAGCTTATGTCCCTCTATTAGCCTATCTCCTAGGCCTATAGTTAGTAAGTTGTCCTCTTTAAGTAGTTTTAGTCTATTATAGGTTATTCTTACACCTCTAGTAGCACTTACATCCCTTAGGCTGCTTACCTCTGTAAAGTTATTAGAACTCCTCTAATAATCTTTATAAATGCAATTTCCTAATTAGGCTTAGTAGCTAAGCTAATGTAATTATTATTATATAATTGTATAAGACTAGAGGATTAAGATGCTGTGCTTACTAAGCACGTATCTAGTGCTAATCTAGAGATATCTAACTTTCTATTTTCTCTAAGAAAGTAAGATCTCTATAAAACTTAGATAACATTACTCTTTTCTATAATTAGAGTAGATTACGCGTCTAGCTACGTAATCTACTGTACACGTAAGCTGTATGCGTAGTCTTTACTATAAGATTACGTGTCTCTAAGAGATAGATTACTAATTAGTAATCTAAGAGATATCTAGAATGTTCTGCTTAATAATGTAAGAGAGAGAAGCAGAGTATAAGTATCTCTGCTGTCCTCTCTCTAAGTTCTGTACCTAGCATTTAATATAATAACTTGTCTATATTATATTATCTTATCTTTACTCTATTAGGCTATACGCTTCCTTATTTAGAAATTACCTAGTCTAGTTAGTCTAGGTCTTCTAGATTAGGGAAGAAAGTAGCTTTGTCCTCCCCTACTTTCTTTACAACCTCTACCTGCACACTAGTACTATAGCTAATAATAAGGACCCTTACTCTAAGTTCTGCCTAGACTAGCGTTAGCGTAGCAAGAAGGCTGTGTTAGTACGTGCTAAGGCTAGCAAGCGCACCCTTAAGGCTGCTGTTACTAATAGGGTTGCTAAGGAGACTAATTTACCACGTAAGCAGGTATATATACTTATCTTATCTCTAGATAGACTATTCTAACTTATTATAGGCTAAGGTTTGCAATTATGCTCTAAACCCTAGTTCTAAGCGTAGAAAACTAGGTAATGCTTTAGTTACAGAGATAGCTGCGCTTGTAAGGGAGAAGAGCTTTGCTACTAGCGCTAAGAAGAGCTCTTTGTCTAAGAAGATTAAGACTCTGTAGAAGAGGCTAGATAAGTATAATAAGGTTTAAGAGTAGTAAGAGCGCGTTATAATAGGTCCTAATAGACTATTATAGCTAGTATAATAATATAACTATAAATAATTTCTATAGTTAGATTTCTCTAGAATTCCTAGATATACCTAAGCCTTTAGCTTAAATTTAATAGAGTACTTACTTTAATATCCTGTGTTTTCTTCTTATAATATTAGAAGCTTTGTGCCCTTATAGATTAAACTATTATAATTTAGACTAGGTTCTTGTAGTCTATAATAGATAATTATAGATCCTAAGAGATGCTTATAAGTTAGGCTAAGGTAATTCTAGAGTATAACGCTGTTAAACACCCTAAAAACCCTGTAGGAAAACTAGTAAAGGTACGTTGTCTCCTTAGGATCCTCTTATTGCCTTTACTTATCCCCCTTCTTTTTAGGAGTTGCCCTTAACTCCTATAAGGCTTTTCCTTTGTATTCCTCTTAGGCTATATACCTTTAGATTTCTAAAATTGTTAAAGGACGTTACTAGAGATATTTTAACTAGGCTCCTAGGAGTTCTCTTTGTCTCTATAGCTAATCTATTTTACTAGATATTCCTACTAGTTATATTCTCCCTTACGTCTATCTAGTATAGTGTCTACTTTATAGACATTATTACTATACTTACGCAGTGTGTCTACAATTAGGACCTCTAGGTGTAGAATAAGACCTTTTAGATTATACAGCTCTAGCAGCAACGCATAGAAGACTAGATGTACGCTCTGTAACCCTAGAAGGTTAACTTTAAATACTATTAGACTATACTAGTCTACTATGCAACCTAGACCTAGGTATTTCTAGTTAAGCTTCTTCTTAGGTCTTGTTAACCTAATGTGCTAATTTAATACTATTACTTAATTACCTACTTTAAACGTATATGCTAAGCGTTTCTTGTCTACATATAATTTCTAGTATTTATTTATAGTAATAATTTTCTTCTTACACTCTTGTTGTAGAGCAATAACTTTGCTAGCTACTTATTCCCCTAGAGGCAATTCTCTGTCGCTATAAGCTATACTAGGCTAGTTAGGGCTAATAGGATCTATACTATAGTATACTCTAAACAGAGTAGTACCTATAGTTGCATGTATGCTATTATTGTACGCAAATTCTGTAACTAATATCTATAAACTCTAATTATCTTGTTCTAGGCAATAGTAGCACTATAGGTACTGTTTAAGTGTCTAGTTCTGTCTTTTAGTCTGCCTATCTGTCTGTAGATAATAAGTAGAAGTTAACACCCTTCTTAAGTTTAGGTAGTGTTAGAAAGTATCCTAGTGTTTAGCCGCTATAAGTAGGCCTCTATTAGAGATTATCTTCTTTAGGACACTGTGTAGGCGTATAACTTCTCTTATCTAGGATTAGGCTAGGTCTGTACTGTCCTAATTAGCTCTAGCTAGGATGTAGTAAGCTATTTTAGTAAGTCTATATACTACAACTAAGATAGCGTTATATACCTAGTTGCTTAGGTAGCTTAGAGGTAATTCTGTAATAAAATCTATAGTAACTTCCTCCTAGGCTGCGTTTAGTAGAGATAAGGGTGCTAGGAAACTATATAGCTTGTAACGCGCTAGAGTTGCCTTCTTGCATACTAGGCAGCTTTTATAATAGTCTCTTATATCCTTCCTTATTCCCTTCTACTTATAGTGTTGTTAAAGCTTTTCTATTATCTTCTTACCTCTAAGATGTCCTCTAAGTAGGTTATTATAGCATTCTTAGAGAGCCTTAGACTTCTCTTCTAGAGTAGTTAAGTGCCTTAACACCTTATAGACTATAACTAATTATTTTAGGTTATTATAGTCTGTTTTAGTATTATATCTATTAGAGGTTGTATCTAAGGCTAGTTCTACTATAGACTCTTCCTTATAGTTAAGCAGATCCCTAGTTATAGTACTTTCCTTTACTTAGAATTTCTAGAGGGCTTTAACGCTTTCTAATTGTTTTTTAGACCTTAGAGATGCCTGTGTTGTAACAGCTAACACTAGGAAGTTGTTCTTTCCTTTAGAGGAGAACAAATCTTAAAGGGGTTATATAAAAGCTTTGTTGTACTTTAGTAAAGGTTTCTCTATTTCTACCTTATAGTCTAGTTGCCTTAAGGGTCTATCTACAGGATTAGTAGTCCCTAGTTAGTAGGTAAGGATAAAGTTAAACTAAGTTAAGGCTAGATAGGACTAAACCTAGCAATAGTTAAGGGTCTTATTTTCTATAAACTATTTTAGGTTCTTATAGTCTGTAAGGATCTTAAAGTGTATGCCTTTAAGGTAGTAGCGCTAGTGTTCTAGACTCTTAATAATAGCTAGCAGTTCCTTGTTATAGGTATTGTAATTATATTCTGCTTAGATTAATTTACAAGAAAAGAAACTAATTAGCCTCTATTAACCTATTCTATCTTCTTCTAGTATATTTTAACTTAATATGCCTAAGATTACGCCTCCTAACACGTCTACCTCTACTTTTATTTTCTAACAAGGATTAAAGTAGGAGAGTATAGGAACTTAGGTAAAAGCGTCTTTAAGCTTCTAGAAAGCAGATCTGCCTTTTTTGCTAATGTCTATTTTCTAGCTTTCCTCTCTTCTTATTGCTAGACCCCTTCTAGCAGACCCTAGGGTCTTATAGGTTATTTTAGTTAATAGTAAGGCTAATTTAGAGAATATATAGATAAATTATTAATAGTAATTTATAAAGCTAATAAACACTTAAATATTATAGACTGTTTGTAGTTGTAGCTACTTTTAGATTGTTTTTACCTATTCTAGGTTAATACTAACCCCTTTAGAGCTAATTACGTATCTAAGATACTCTATACGTTAAGTGTGCTACTTACACTTACTAAGTTTAATATATAGCTTAGACTTAGGTAGTCTTTATAGTATATCCTTTACATACTGTATGTAATCTTCTTTTATATTTAAGTAGATTAGGATATTGTCTAAATAGATAATGTAATATATGTTAACTAATCCTGTAAGAGCATAGTTAACGTATGCTTAAAACTAGGCAGGGGCGTTAGTTAGGCTAAAAGGCATAACAGTATACTTATAGTGTCTATATCTAGTATAGAAAGCAGTCTTCTACTTATCTCCCTCTGCAATACAAATCCTATAGTAGGCCTCTCTTACATTAAGCTTAGTAAAATACTTTGCCTAAGAGAGCCTCTCTAGTAACTCTATAATTAGGGGTAGTAGGTGTTAGTTCTTAACTGTAACCTTATTAAGTCCCTAATAGTTAATATAAAGTCTTAGGCTACTATCTTTCTTCTTAACAAAGAGTATAGGTGCCTCTGCTAGAGACTTTAACTAACGTATCTATCCTCTTGCTATATACTCCTAAAGATAGTTTTAAAGTATCTCTAGCTTAGTTACTAAGAGGTTGTATAATAGTTAGTAAGGTAGAACACCTTTAGGTGTTAGAGTTGTAGACAGATTGTAGTAGCTATGCTCTAGAAGACTCTTAGAGTCCTCCTCTAAGCCTATATCTGCAAACTTAGCATATTCTAGGGGTAAATAACCTATAGGGTTATCTTCTAACTCCCTATAGCCTACAAAGTTAATAAGGCACGTATAGACGTCTGTATTAGGTTCTCTTATGCTGCTCTTAAACTGCTTAGCGTCTTCTGTAGCTACCTTTGTAAACTAGATAACTTTATTATCCTTATTCCTCTAAAAGAGCATACATCTAGTAGCGTAGCTAATCCTTAGATAAAATATATTAATCTAGAGAAGACCTAAGTACACTAAGTATCTTTAAAGGTCTATTACTATAAATAGTACTTAATAGGTCTCTTTATAACTACGTAAATTAGTAATAGTTATATCTACTATTGTAGTACTATATACTGTTAATCTACCCCTATCTACGCCTTTAGCCAGCAGCTTAGGTAGGGGGTCTACTTAGAGATTATGTTCCTTTGCTAGCGTAGCTAACATTAAGTTTAGCTAGGAACCTCTATTAATTATAGCCTCTATAGGCTTAGAGGATTAAACTATACACTGTATAGTTAATAACTAAGAGGGATAAGAGTAAAGGGCTTCCCTTAATTTCCCTAGGTCCTATGTTTCCTAGTTTAAAGCTATATAGGCAGAAAGATATAGAATTAATCCTCCTACCCTTTCCTTTTTCCTAAACTAAGGTTTAAGCTTTCCTTTAATTCTAAAGTAGTTTCCTTCTAGTTAGCTGTAGCATCCTTATTCTTTAGAGGGCTTTAGCACTTAGCTGCAGTATAACTAGGCTTTCTGCAGTTGTAATAGGTTAGACCCCTACCTTTACCTTAGGTACCTATAGTTTTATATAAAGATAGTCTGTTATAGTCCCTTTTAGGCTATTTATATCTTTTTAGGGGTTTTTTATATCCCTCTGTCTTATTACTCTTGTTACTACCTTTTAGTAGCTACCTCTTTGTAGGAGTAACTTTTGCCTCCTTGTCTAGATTCCTTCTGCAGTAGATAACGTTAGCATGTTCTTCTACTATTAGCAGAGTGTTGCGCCTATTAACTAGGAGTAGGAACAGGTCTCTCTAGATGTCTTCACGCAGAGATAAAATGTACTCTATTACTTAAAGCTCTAGAGTTTAGGCTAAGCCTATTTCCTCCTACAAGGGTTAAAAGGCATCTAGCAGATCTGTAGGTAACTAATTTAGCTTTTGCTAGATTTGCTTAAGAGTTTTATAGGCTTGCTGTTTCTGTTCTAACAGCGTTTCTAGAGCGTTTAATATAACAGTTTTAAGTGTCTCCTAGGTTAGCTACTAGGATAGAGAACTTGTTTGTTCTGTTGTATAATACAATTTTGTAAAGTTATTAGAACTTCTCTAATAATCTTTATAAATGTAATTTCCTAATTAGGCTTAGTGGCTAGGCTTATGTAATTATTATTATATAATTGTATAAGACTAGAGGATTAAGATGCTGTGCTTACTAAGCACGTATCTAGTGCTAATCTAGAGATATCTAACTTTCTATTTTCTCTAAGAAAGTAAGATCTCTATAAAACTTAGATAACGTTACTCTTTTCTATAATTAGAGTAGATTACGCGTCTAGCTACGTAATCTACTGTACACGTAAGCTGTATACGTAGTCTTTACTATAAGATTACGTGTCTCTAAGAGATAGATTACTAATTAGTAATCTAAGAGACATCTAGAATGTTCTGCTTAATAATGTAAGAGAGAGAAGCAGAGTATAAGTATCTCTGCTGTCCTCTCTTAAAGTTCTGTACCTAGCATTTAATATAATAACTTGTCTATATTATTATATTATCTTATCTTTACTCTATTAGGCTATACGCTTCCTTATTTAGAAATTACCTAGTCTAGTTAGTCTAGGTCTTCTAGATTAGGGAAGAAAGTAGCTTTGTCCTCCCCCTACTTTCTTTACAGGTTATAAGCCCAGCTCTTTATAGCCTATAGAGAATTTTATATACTCTATAAGACTTAGTTCTAGCTATTATTATAGCTACTGCTTATATAAGCAGATTATCTAAGCAAGAGGAAGAAGGAGAAGAAGAAAGAGAAAGCTGTTTAAGCTTATATCTTCTCCTATTTACACTCTATTAATACAGGCTCTTAAGCCTTAGTAAGAGTGTTATTTATAGTTGTTTTAGTGCTATTTTTAGCCTATACAACTTGCAGTATCCTGCTATTAGTCCCTGTTCCTTAAGCCTCTAGCAATAGAGATAACTTAAGAAACTAGAGCAATAATTCCTAACTAAGCAAACCCTTACGTAAGACTATCTTAAGTCTAGTAATTCTTGCTTATATAAGCAATTTATTAGGCCTCTAAGAAACTGCAGAGGGAGTTATAGTAGTAATACTATAGCACGGCTCTAGGTAGACTCTAGAACTAAGAACAAACTAGGCAGCGGCTATACTATAGTATAGTATAAGCTATAGGGATATTATACTATAAAAGAGATACTTTTAGGACTCTACTTATAGTATACCTTATAGTAACGCTTACTAGAAGCTTGGCAACCTTCTAGAAGTTACTATTACGTAGTATATAATTGCAAAAATATACTGCTTTATTTATAGTAGTTTATTATAACTACTTTTACTATTACTAAGCTTTATTTTTAAGCTTAAATCTTGCTAAGATTATTTTAGCTAGAGTCTCTCTTAGAACCTACGTGGTTAGTAGAGACAGTAACTAAATTAATCTTATTAAAGATTTATTAGCATTAAAAGCTAGTAATTATTAAGCTAAGAGAGCTGTTTTATAACTATAAAGTATAGTTATAAGTATTATATAAGCCTTATTCTATCTAGCACTTAGTAGAAAACTAGTACTATAGTAGAAAACTAGTACTTAGTAGAAAGCTAGATAGATATTTTGCTTTAGAGATATAAGTGTAAATCTCTAAGCGATTATATAAGCCTTATTTAGTCTAGTACTTTAGGAGAAAACTAGAATTTTACTAGAGATAAAAGTATTAATCTCTAGATTTATTATAACGTTAAGAGAAATAACGTTTTTTAGATATAAGACCTATTATAAGTATTAAATAGGCATTCTAATTGTTTATAAAAGGCTTATTACTAGTTTAAATCTCTTATTAAAAAGAGACTAGTGTTTTTATAGATATAAGACCTATTATAAGCTGTTAAATAGGCATTCTAGTATATTATAAGGCTTATTACTAGTTTAAATCTCTAAAAGAGACTAGTATATATCTGTTTTACTCTCTTAAGCTATTTATTAAAAGCTTCTAAGCCCTTGCTATCTGTGTAGAGGCATAAGCTAGATAGAGAATAAATCTTATTAACTCTACTAGCTTAAACCGCAGTAAATAAGCTCTATTTAATAACTTAGTATTTATAAGACGTTATAAAGAAAAGATTAATTAGCTTATTTACAAGATGCTAGATTCTATTAAGCTTCCTAAGCTTAAAGGGTCTATTAACTATAATCTGTAGGCTATAAGATTAGAAGCTATTATAGTAGAAAAAGGTTATTTAAGTTATATACTTAATAATCCTACTACTATTATAGATAATGTAGAGACTCTAGAAGAAAATGCCTATAAAGCTACAGCCTTAATTAAATTAGCCTTAGAGGACAGCCCTCTATTACAAACTAGATTTATTAGTAATCCCTTTATATTGTAGAATACTTTAAAAAATCTATACAAAGCTAAAGGCTTTAGTAGTGAATTCTTACTATCTAAAGAATTAATAAACACTACTCTTAATAGCTGTAAAGGCAATCTAGAAAACTATATTAACTCCTTTAAGAGAGTTATTAATAGTCTAGAATCTAGAGGAATTACTCTACCTACTAAGTTTATAGTTACGTTGTTACTAAATAATCTAAATAAAGATTACAAATATATAGTAACAGTTATAACGCAATCTATTAGAATATCTAATAGTAAAATTAATATAGAAGAGATTATTTCACAATTATTAGATGAATCTAGAAGACTTAACTCTATTAAGGGGAATAAAAACTATTCTAATAATACTAGTAACTCTAATACTAGTAAGAATAGTAATAATAATAAGTCTTCTTCTTATAGTAACGACATAGAGATGTCTTTACAAACTAAAAACAATAATAACACTAAAAGTAAGGATAATAAACCTACTATAAAGTGTAATTATTGTAATAAAAAAGGGACATAAAGAGTCTAGCTGTTTTAAGAAAAATCCTAGTCTATATAAGGATAAATCTATTAATAACAGCTCTACTAAAGAAGAAGAAGAACAAGTCCTATCTTCTTCTATTAAATCTAATAGTAATAAAACTATAGATTTTATTTTAGACTCTAGTGCTACTATACACACGTGCTATATTAAAGAGTTATTTACTAGTTTAAAACCCTGTTCTACTTCTATTAAGTGGGGAAATACTAGTACTACTCTAAAAGCACAAGGTGTAGGCGATATTAGTCTAGTATTTACTAGTACTAAGCAATTAGTTAAACTAACTAATGTGCTATTTGTCCCTAACTTAGGAGTAAACCTACTAAGTTTAAGTCTTATTACTTCTAAGAATTATAGCTTATCTTTTAATAAAGAAAGCTGTTTTATTAATACACCTAAGAATACTTTATTAGCTAAAGGAAGCTATAAAGAAGGTGTAAGTGTCTTTAGTGCTACTAGCTCTAAGCCTATAAAGTCTATTATAAATAACAAACTTTTTACTACTCTTAATACTTCTAATAATTTAGAAGAAGAAGAAGTAGAAGATAGGCTTGCTATAGAAGAGGCTATTAATCTAGAAGAAGATAGTACTTCTACTAAAGAAATAGTAGAAGAAGAAGAAATAGTATTAAATAAAAATACTATAGAGCTAGCACATAGTAGATTAGGGTATATAAACCTTAATACTATTAAGCACTTAAAGAAATCTACTTTAGGAGTAGAATATATAAATCTAGAAGATATAGGCACTGCATCTACTAGTTTAGATAATTGTACTATTTGTATACAATCTAAACTTACTAAGAATAGAAAAGTAGAAGCTAGTACTAAAGTAAATGCCTATCTAGATTTAATCTATATAGATATAGGAGGTCCTATTAGGCCTAAAGCACTTAAAGGCTTTAAGTACTATATTACTTTTAGAGATAGCTTTACTAAATACTTAGTTATTAAGCTATTAAAATCTAGAAGTAGTATTATAGATATAATTAGGACTACTATTATAGAGTTAGAATTAGAAGCTAAAGATAATAGCTCTAATAACTCTAGTACTAGTACAGAATCTAGTAAACCTTTCTTTAATAATAAGGTTAAAGCCTTACAATTAGATAATGAATTTAAATCTAGAGAACTAGATAATTATCTAAGTGAAAAAGGTATTAAAACTAGATATTCTGCTCCTTATACTCCTGAACAAAACGGTGCAGCAGAGATAATTAATAGAGTATTACTAAATAAAGTAAGAGCCTTACTTTTTACTAGTAATTTGCCTAAGTTAATTTGGGGCGAAGCTCTATTAACTGCTGTTTACCTCTATAACAGAACTCCTAATAGCTCTATAGAGTTTAAGACTCCTTATTACTATAAATATAAAGAGATGCCTAATTTAAGTAATTTAAGAGTGTTTGGTTCTCTAACCTACTATAAAGAACCTAGTTTATTTACTAAGAAACTAGATTCTAAAGCAACACCTTATTACTTAATAGGCTTTATAGGGTCTAATATTTATAAACTCTATAATCCTAGTAGTAACAAGATTATAACTGCTAGAGATTGCAAAATAATAGAAGGCTACTACTATAGGCCTAATAATAGTGCTAGTATACAACGTGTTTTTACTAGACTAGAGCCTAGTAGTACTAGTAGAATTATTAACAAAGATTCTACTACTATAAAACCTTCTAAATCTAGTGCTATTAAAGAAAAGCCTAGAGAAATAGAGCTATATAGTGATTCTAAAGATGAATTAGCTAATTATACTTCTATTATAGAAGAAGATAACGCTAATTCTATAGAAAGTATTGTTCTAAGTGCTATAGAAGAAGTAAATAATAAGCAGGATTGGAAAAGTCTCTATAACAAGGCTATTTTAGAGAATATTCTTGCTACTTCTAATAGCAATAACTTAGAAGAACCTAAGTCTTTTAAAGAAGTATTACTAAGAGAAGATAAAGATCTCTATCTAAATGCTATGCAAGTAGAGATAGAGGATTTAATTAATAGTAATACGTAGTCTCTAATAGAAAGACCTAAAAATGCCTCTATAATTAAAGGTAGATGGGTTCTTACTAAGAAATATAACTTAGACAATACTATTAAGAAATATAAGGCTAGGTGGGTTGCTAAAGGATTTCTACAAAAATATAATATTAATTATAAAGAAACCTTTGCTTCTACTAGTAAACCTAGTCTTATTAGGCTACTATTATCTATTTTTGCTTACTTAGATTGGGAAATCTATACTTAGGATATAAAACAAGCTTTTCCTAATGCAGAAATAGATATAGATAATATCTATACGCAGTTGCCTATAGGCCTAGAAGAATATATCTTAAAAAGAGCTCTAGAAGAGTCTAAAGATAAAGAACTCTCTAGTAAATTAAGTAATACTATAAAGAATAAAGATTATTCTAAGATAGTATGTAAATTAAACAAAGCTCTCTATGGCCTAAAACAAGCTAGTAGGCAGTGGCAATTATTCTTAACTAGAATTCTGGAAGAATTAGAATTTTCTAGCTTAAGAATAGATACTAGTATTTTTATACACAAGTATAAGCCTATAGTACTTGCTACACATGTAGACGATATACTAGTGTTTGCTAAAGATATTAGCCTAGTAAATAGTCTTTATAAAGACTTAATTAGTACTTCTAAATTAGAAGTAACTAACTTAGGCGAAATTAAAGAATTTCTAGGTGTAGAAATAATTAGAGATAGAGCTAAAAGATCTCTTATTATTACACAAAGAAACTTTATTGCTAAAATACTTAATAAGTATAATAAGCAAAATAATAAGCCTAAATCTATACCTTTGCCTATAGGTACAAAACTAAGTAAATACTTAGAAGAAAGCTCTATTACTAGAGAATTTCAACAGCAAATAGGTAGTCTTATCTATCTTACTATATTTACTAGGCCTGATCTAGTTTATAGTGTAAACTACCTTGCTAGATTTATGTCTAATCCTAGTCTAGAACACTTAAAGTATCTAGTGTAAAGAAAGTAGGGGGAGGACAAAGCTACTTTCTTCCCTAATCTAGAAGACCTAGACTAACTAGACTAGGTAATTTCTAAATAAGGAAGCGTATAGCCTAATAGAGTAAAGATAAGATAATATAATAATATAGACAAGTTATTATATTAAATGCTAGGTATAGAACTTTGAGAGAGGACAGCAGAGATACTTATACTCTGCTTCTCTCTCTTACATTATTAAGCAGAACATTCTAGATGTCTCTTAGATTACTAATTAGTAATCTATCTCTTAGAGACACGTAATCTTATAGTAAAGACTACGTATACAGCTTACGTGTACAGTAGATTACGTAGCTAGACGCATAATCTACTCTAATTATAGAAAAGAGTAACGTTATCTAAGTTTTATAGAGATCTTACTTTCTTAGAGAAAATAGAAAGTTAGATATCTCTGGATCGGCACTAGATACGTGCTTAGTAAGCACAGCATCTTAATCCTCTAGTCTTATACAATTATATAATAATAATTACATAAGCCTAGCTACTAAGCCTAATTAGGAAATTGCATTTATAAAGATTATTAGAGAAGTTCTAATAACTTTACAAGTTAACAGAGTTAATTAATCTTATTTTACCTCTAGGCTCTTTTTAACTAGGCGCAGAGGTCTTCTAGTTCCTAGTCTATTAGAGAACGTAGTAAAGCGTTCTAGACTATTGTAGGTGTTTGTAGTCTAGGAGGAGTTGTTAACTAGCCTCCTAGTCTCTGCTTGTTTGCTCTACCTTTAGCTAGTCTAGAGTTCTCTGCAGCGTCCCTTTCTACTAAGGAAAGTAGGCTTTAGATGCAAGTGGTAGCAGAGTCTTCCTTAATAATAAATCTAGGGCGTACTAGTGTACCTAAGGGTTAACTACTTTTAGACTAGCTTACTTGTTAGCTCTATTGTCTAGTCTGCATTTTAATAACGTGTAATAATAAGCGATTTAAATGTTAGGTTCTCTTTTAATAGGGGTAGCACGCTATTAAGTATTAGAAGGTAGAGGATAGTGTTGTAGGTTAAGGATAGATAAATTGCTACTAAAGGAGGAGAGTAATTTACTTGCGTTATATAGTTACGCCACCCCTATTCCTTAATTAGGCCATGCTGGCCTTGTAGGGAACTATTAGAACTTAATAGTCCTAACAGATTGTAGCAAGCTTAACAACTAGCTTATGCAATAGGACCTCTTCTTCCTCTTCTAAGGAGAGAAGGTACCTAAGAACAAGTAAGTTACTCTAGTAGCTAGCTACATGCGAAGCAACATATTTAAGTAGATTAAGCTCTTTATCTAATAGTACAACGTAGGTAACACCCTAGATAAAGTAGATAAATAGGTTAGCAACTTTAACTAATTTAAACTTAAGATTAAGCTAGTGTTTAGCGTATCTAACAAGCCTACTATTACATAATACAAAATCTAACGCATCTAATAAGTTAAGTTAGCTACTAACTACGCTGCTAAATTCTAACAATTAGCTGCTAACACTAACTAGGATAACACTACCTTAATAACAATGTTTAAGTAAGGTCTTAAACTAAAAATTAAGGAAGAACTTATACGCACTAGCGCAAGTACTAACACCCTTAATAACCTTATTAACACGTAAATTAAAATTAATATTAAAATCTACAAGTTGCAACAGGAACTATAAGATAATCTATAAATACAGGTTGTAAACGTTAAACCTACTACACTACGTAACTAATAGCATATTAATCTTAACTATAGAAACTAATATTGCCCTAACCTAGGACAACATATCTATAACAATATACGTAGCAGTTACTATAGCCCTACAGCTATAGATCTCTCTAACCTAAACAAAGGACTAGGAGCCCTGCTAACTTGCTAGAACAACAAGAATAAGGGAAAGTATAACAAAGGTAGCAAGTTAAAGGACTACTATAACTGTAGCAAACTAGGCTACTTTGCGCGCAACTATTATTAGAAGAATAAGGTCTTTAGACAGCTTAACGTGCTTACTAGCAGGCCTACTAGAGATACTAATGCTAGTAAATAGGAAATTATTACTAAGGATATAGGATAACTTATAAAAGACCTAGAGTCTAGTTCTAAGGATAAGGACTATATTAAGTCTTATTATAAGCGCTAATTACGCGCACCTACACTATACTAACAAATAGTAATAGATAGTAAAGTTAAGAGTTAGGAGAACAACCTTAACTAGATTACTAAGTACTGCTAGGATAGCATTATAATAACAAACAACACTAAGATGTTTAAATAAGATTTACCTAAGGAATAGTAAGCACGCTGTAAGAAACGTAGAAACGCATAAGGGGCTAGCTTTAACTACTATAACCTATAACCTATGCTAGATAACGTATACACATAAATGCGCTAAGATCTTATTATTCCTAGCATAGAAGATAACAAGGAACTAGAGAACTAGTGCAACAAGGCTTACTATAAGTATTAAAAACAATACCTTACAACACCTATTAAAGACTACTAGGAATTCCTACACTAGCACAAACAACAGTTATTTAAGGAAAACCTATACTGTATAGACAGGTTCTACGCACTACAGTACAATAGGGACTTAAGAAACCTATACTATAGAGTACTATTATTTACTACATGTTATAACAAAGGATACACTATCTACCTATTAGAAAAAATAGGAAGTGTATTCTTCCCTACGTAGAAGAAGCTATGCAAGAAAACCTAGACATACTACAAGAATAACACCTATAAGATACACCTTATTAACAAACGCGCTTTGTACTACTTCCCTAGAAATAGCTTATTATTAGCTAAAGGAGCCTAACACATAACAATTAATAGGACCTGCATAAATTAGATATAGCAGCACTACCTTAACCCTAGCTATATAACTTACAAAGGAGTAAAGTTGTAAGGTTCTAGTTATAGGCAATAGTACTTGCTTTACACTAGGGATAGATAGTAGAGGGATGGCTATAGGTATATTTAATAACAAGAATAATACTTGTCTCCCTAAAGATAGCGAGCAGTGTAGGTTTTGTGCAGCTTTACTAAGAGTAAGACTAATACTAACTAAGGATAGCTCTAGAACACTACAACACTAAACAATTCTATCACAGGTTGTTACAGAACCTCCCCCTCTAGCTGCTGTCCCTAGCAGCAACCTTATATAGCCTTAATAAAAACCTCGCCTTAAAGGGAGGAAAAAGAGTATCTATAGGTAGGTAGTTAGGGCTTCCTGTAGGCGTGCTTTGTGCGTAGTATCTACGTGTTGTAATTGTTGCAGATACGCCTTATATTTGTTATAATTTTAAGGTAAAAGCATTACTATACGCACTATTGCCTGATTTTTAGCTTAGCAGCCTAGTAGGTAGTAAAACCTCTTCCCTTCGCTCTTCCTTAACACTATAATAATAATACTTTTATGCGCGTTTTTTGCACGCTCCTCGCTCCTAGCATAGTTTACTACCCTAACCCTAAGTTTATTAAGAAGTCCTACCTTTAAAACTAATAGCTGTTTACGTTCTCTAATGCTAACAAGCGTGCAGACTACATTACTGTAGTAGAGACTTGCCTACGCTGCGCGCAGAACATTTTAAAGCAGAAGAAGGACTGTAAGAAGCCTAAGCACTGCTGCTGTAAGCATTATATAAAGGGAAATTAAGGTAGCTACACTAAGGTAAGGTAGACAGGAGCACGCTGCAGGTGCGCCTTAGCTAATCTATGCAGGTGCCTGCTGCGCTTAATAGCTACTTAAATCGCCTTATCTATTTGCGCTGCTGCTACAATGCTGCTGTTACTACTGCTGCTATCCCTTACACTAATATAGCTATAATTAACTAAGGCACCTGGCTTGCGCGTTGCTAGCGCTAGTTTAACTTAGAGCTTGCTAACTGCTGCTGTATTACAGCCTACACTAGCACACCTATAGGTGTTGCTACCTAGGTGCTAACAACTTCTCCCTAATTCCTAGGTCTAATCCTAGTAGAGTAGCGCTGTATTGCGTCTGCTCTTAAGCAGCTTGTAGGGCACGTAGCTTGCATAGTAAGTTTGCTCCTTTAACACGTCTAGGGCGTATACTAACCTCTTCTTAGGGTAGTAGTAGTAGTAATAATAATAATAATGCTAATAATAATTCTGTAGCTAGTAATAGTAGTGCTGGTAGTAATAGTAGTAGTAAGGATAGTAGAGATAGTAGTAAAGATAGTAAGGATAATAAAGATAGTAAGGATAATAAAGATAGTAGAGATAAGTAGGCAGTTGTTAGTAGTTAAGGCGCAGCTAGCGCAGGGTTAAGGCGCACGTAGTACGCAGCATTAAAAAAGGGTTTTCTTCTTGTATAATAGTAGGCCTAAGGCTAGTAAATTAGATTGCTCTTTGCGTGCGATAATAGCGCGCTTAAGATAATCTTAATGTTCTTTTTGTGCGTAAGGATCTCTAACCTAATTTATACTCCTAGATAGCATTATCTATGTTTTTAAAGTCTAATGCTAGGGTCTATGTGTCCTAGGTCTTATTATAGCCTTTCTAGCGGAGTAGGTACTCTAGTTAGCCTCTCCTTGTTTGTTTCCCTAGGATCTTTTCTACCTCCTATACTTCTTTACCTTCTAGGGTTACCTCTAGTAGGTAGGTATTGTCTTCCCCTCTAGTCCTAGGTTTCTATTGTTCTAGTAGTAATACGTGGAAGACGTTATAAATACAATATAACAGTAGGAGGAATAGGCAGTATACCTGCGTTCTAATTGCTTCCTAGATTCAGAATAGGCTAATAAACTTGCTAGAGAGTTTCTTGCTTAGTTAGTAGGCTAGGTTAATGTTCTTAGTACTAAGTAACACTAAATCGCCTAGGTAGAAGACTTTGTTCTTATGTTTCTTGTTGTAGTACTAGGTCTAGTACTCTTATGCTTTTTCTAACTGCTCTACTAGCGTTGCTTGTGCGCTGTGCAGTTGCTTTACCCTTTAAACTGCATCTAGTACCTCCCCCTTAGGCCTACTGTCCGCAGGAGGCTTAGTAAGTAGTAGGTGTTTACTATATACAGTATAGAAGGGAGTTGTTTTAGTAGATTTGTGCACTAAGTTGTTATAAGCAAACTGTGCAGTTAGCAGTAGCTTTGCCTAATTCTCTTAGGACTCTAAGATAAACATCTAAAGATACTGCTTAAGCGTTTGATTCTAGCGTTTAGTTTGCCTATTAGTTTGCAGATAGAAGGCTGTGCTAAGCCTGCGCTTTACCTGTAGTTAGTAGCAGATTTCTGTCTAAAATGTAGAGGTAAAGATAGTTCCCCTATCTAATACAATACCCTTTTATATCCTATACTTAAGTATAACATGTGTAAAGTAGGCTTCTGCAAACTACTTTGCATCCTATGTCTTTAACGCAGGTAGATAGAGTGCTATCTTAGAGAAGTAGCATACAATTATAAGGATCGCATTAAAGGCGCAACCTAAGGAATCCTTAGCTAGGGGTAAGCTAGTAATAAAGTCTAGTGTAACTTCTTTAAAGATTTCCTTTAGTATAGGCAATAGTAATAGCATCCTATACTTGCTATGCCTTAGAGCTTTGCTCCTTTAGTAGATAGCATAAGTTCTTACGTATTCCTAGACGTCTTAACTAAGGGTTAGCTAGTAGTAGGCTCTCCTAATTAGCTTAAGCGTCCTACGTGCGCTAAAATAGCCTGCTATACGCGTGTTATAGTTCTAGAACAAAATCTCTTGCCTAATAGCTAGTTCCTCTAGAACATACATTCTGCTATTATATCTTAGGACTTTGTTTTTGTCTAAGTGCTATACCTGCGCTCTACTACGTCTTTAAGTGCTGTCCTTACTTATTAAGCTTGTAATCTAACCCTAAGTAAAGGCGTCTCTTTGTTGTAGTTAGTGCAAGGTTTTAACAAGTAATTAAGACTCTACTGTTGCAGGTTTGCTACTAACTAGTACCCTAGCTAGTAAGCGTGGCACGTATAGCATACATTCTATAGCGCTAGCAGTAGGGACCTTCCTAGTTCTGTAAACTGTAGCAACGTGCGTCTCACACGTGCCTAACAAGCTTAGCTTGTTTGTAGATCTGCTTGCTCTACTAGCTATATCTATTACTAACAATTTGTTCTGCAAGATAGGTAACAATTAGGTTAGTAATAGGTTCTCCTGTTTGTAATCTGCCCTTCTAGAGGGGCTATCTGCAGGGTTTGTTTTGCCTAGACAGTGTTCCACCTTAAAATTAAAAGCCCCTAGGTACATAGCCTATCTAGCTTGCTGCAGGTTTAGCTTTTGTGCAGCGCGTATACTACGCAGGTTGTTATAGTTACTTAGTACCTATATAGTGTGCTGTGTGCCTTTAAGGTAATGCCTCTACTACTTAAAGCTATATACTATAGCAAGTAGCTCTAGGTTATAGACCTTATAATTCAGCTTAGCAGCTTATAGTTTTTAAGAGGTAAAGGCAACTAGGTGCTACTACTTATCTTTAAAGAGTTAGGAGAGTATACCTAATATAGCAAATGTAGACGCATCTATCTCTACTTAGATAGGGAGCGCAGCGTTAAAATAGCGCAAGATAGGCACGCTTAAGAAGTAGGTCTTTAGCCCTTTAAATAAGCAGTTTGCAGCTTTATTCTATTACTAGTCTTAGTTTTTCTTTAACAATTCTGTAAGAGGAGCTGTTTCTCTAGCGTATCCTACAACAAAACGCTAATAGAAGTTAGCAAACCCTAGAAAGGATTGTAACTCTTTAACGTTAGTAGGCTACAGCTATTAGGTAATAGTGCTTACCTAAGCTGGATCAGCGCATACACTACGCGTGTTAATAATAAAACTAAGGAAGTGTACTGTGTCTAATGCAAATGTGCATTTCTGCAAGTTAACAAATAGTTCTGCCTTGCGTAGGGACTAAAGTACTAAGCGTATAGCGCGCTAGTAAAGCATAATGTTGTCGCTCCCTGTGTAGATAAGGATATTATCTAGGTAAACCACACAGATATAGTCTAAGTGCTTAATTAGGGCCTTATTAATATAGGCCTAGAAACTTGCAGGAGCATTAGTTAGCCTAAATAGCATTACTAGGTACTTAAAGTGACTGTATTAGGTCCTAAAGGCAGTTTTCTACTTATCCCCTGCTTTAATCCTTAGCTAATAATAGGCGTTGCGAAGGTCTAGGGTTGTGTAATAACATGCGCCTAACAGGCAGTCTAGTGTCTCTCTAATTAGTAGGAGTAGGCAACAATCTTTTATAGTAACAGTATTAAGACCTCTATAATCTACACAGAGGCAGAGTATCCTATCTTTCTTAGGAACAAAAAGTATAGGTGCTCCTGCAGGACTTATACTGTACCTAATCTACCTATTACTTAGCGCTTGTTCTAAGTATTTACGTAGCAGCTTTAGCTTATGTAAAGAGAGGTTATAGAGCAGTCTATATAGGGGTTCTTTCTCTTCTATAAGTAGGATTGTATAGTCTAAAGATTTAAAGCTAGGTAGAGTAGCAGCAGCTTCCTTACTAAATATATTAACATAATCTACTAAAGCGTCTAGGATGTAAAGTTCCTGCGCTATGTGTGCTTTGTAGATATAGGCATTACATTCTAAATCAACGCTAGTAGCTTGCAATACTCCTAAAAGGAGGGGATTAGAGTTAGCTTCTTTAAACTCTATAGAGGTAACTAGCTAGATGCTAGCTGTAGTGTATCCCTAACGCTAGGATTGTAATCTACAATCTAGATAGATGTGTTCTTGTTAGAGGAAAGGATTCCCTAATAGTAAGGGAGTTCCTTCCTTGTTAACTCTATACATAGTAGTAGACACACAACGCTTAACGCCTGTGTTATTAGTTAATTATATCTACAGCGCACATACAGCGTACGTGCTTTAGCGCTGCGTGCTAATCTATCCTAGGCGCAGAAGTTCTGCCTCCTTAATAGGTAGCAGGTCTATTTCTATAGCAATCCTTTAGCTAATTAAGCTTACATCTGCCTAAGGGTTAAGAATAACCTATAATTGTTGTTCTAGCGTTGCCTCCTAGATGCGTTACACGTGCGCTTTATGCCTAGTAAAATATATACTAGGGTGCGCCTTACTGTCCCTAGGTAGCTAGTAAGGCTTAGCCTTTTCCTGTCTAGTTAATTTAAACTAGGATCTAGTTAGGGTTAGAGTTAGGGTTAGAGTTACTGCTTTAACATTTGTTAGCATAGTAGCTAGTCTTATTGCACTTAAAGTAGGTAACGCTACTCTTGTTATATAGGCCTTTGTTAGTAGAGGTATTATCTCCTTGCTTTTGCCTCTTGTGCCTCTAGGTACCCTTATAGCGTGTGCTAGGTGTGTAAGTTAGTAATAAACAGCGCAGGTTGCGCTTAAGTATAGAGCCTAACGCTACTAGGTCTTCGCGTGTAGCTAGTACCTAATAGTAATTAGTAATTGCCCTTTGTAATTCTGGCTAAAGCTTAGAGAATAAGTGTTACACCCTCTGTTCTTTAGTATAGGGGTAAGTTAATCCTCTAAGACCTCTAAGTAGGTTGTAAAAGCGTAGACTGTTTAGTCCTTCTGCTGCATAGCTTAAGCGTAAGCTGTAGCTAATTCTAAGGTGTAGTTTATAGGATTAGAGAGTAAGTCTAGTAAGTACTGTTTAAAGTACCTCTAGCTAGGTGTCTCTTCTTGTACTCTAAACGTGCGCTTAAAGTGCGTGTACTAAAGCTCCCTTAGGTCCCCTAACAGGTACTGCATTGCCTAGAGTATCCTATCTTTAGGGTTGCTAAACTCTTGTAGTAACAGTTAGAAGGCTATCTTGCAGGAGCAGAAGAACTTGCAATGTTCTTTAAGATTCTTTCCCCTATATTTAGCTAGGTCTTTAGGTTTAAGCGCGCGCTTTGTAGGTTAAGGTGTAAGCGTTATAGATACGTCCTGCTTATGCGTACTAGCCCTTAAGGTCCCCTTAATAGTCTCTACTGTGCTTAGAGCAGTGTAGTTCCCTATGCCCTCTAGTTGTGCAATCTTAGCTTTAAGTAAGCGTAGGCGCTGCAAGGCCTAAAGCTTATTGCGTTAGCGTTTAGCAGCTTAAATGCGCTCTTGAAGCGCTAGAGGTGCGCTTATTGTAGGAGTTAGGATCTCTTTGTTAATTAAAGAAATCCTACTAGAGTTGTCCTCCTGCTAGGTTTAAGATAAGGGTGGTTAGATCTCTCTTGTAGGTGCCCCCTAACTGTTTGTTTAAGTAGTTAGAGCTATCCCTAGACTATTAGATTAACAAAGTATTATTATGTAAGGTTCTAGTTATAGGCAATAGTACTTGCTTCACACTAGGGATAGATAGTAGAGGGATGGCTATAGGTATATTTAATGACAAGAATAATACTTGTCTCCCTAAAGATAGCGAGCAGCGCGGGTTTTGTGCAGCTTTGCTAAGGGCAAGACTAATACCAACTAAGGATAGCTCTAGAACACTACAACACTAAACAATTCTATCGCAGGTCGTTACAAAAGTAGGCTAATAGGTTTAGAGGATAGCCTAATCCTTTCTTAGGACAGCGCTTAAGAGCGCTAGGGATTAATCTATTAATTAGATTAGGACTAATTACTAACTAATTAAACTCCCTATAACAATAGGTAGAGTAAAGATATAGGCACTCTTAGACTTAGGAGCCTAGTTAAGCTACATCTCTTTATAGGCAGTAGTACTAGCTAGTCTACGTCTGCAACGCAAGGATAAACCCTATCTGCTCTAAGTAGCTAATAGAGAACCTATGCTAGAGGAATTAGAGATTACACACAAAGTAACTAATATCCTACTTAGCATCTATAGACACTATAAGGAAGTAACCTTAGATGTCTTTGTAATAGCTACACACAATGTTATATTAGGGCTACCCTAGTTACAAAAGTATAACCTAGAGATTAACTAGAAAAAGAACAGCTTTTGTTAAAGTAATGTACCTATAGTAATAAGGTATTGTAGCCTACGCAGCGCACACTGCAGCTAGTAGATAAGAAGGAGATAAATAATATCTCTTTAACTAATAAGACGCGCTAAGCAAGAGCAGTTAACTCTATAGACGCTAAATGCCCTACAGGTCCCTAAGTAAGAGTTAAGGAGAAAAAGAATAGTGTACCTCCTGCTATCCTAGATATGTATAGACAGTATGCTAGGATATTTAAAGAAGAGCTTACAGCAAAAGCCCTACTAAAGCATAAACCCTAGGATTATAAGATTAAGCTCTAGGAAGGAAAGAACCTAACTTTTAAGAGGCTATATTAGTTATTAGAGAAGGAACTTAAAGTACTGCGCAAGTACATTTAGGAGAACCTTAAAAAGAGATTTATTAGAAGATTAGAATTACCTATAGGGTACCCTATTATATTTATTCTAAAGAAGGATAGTAAGCTACAACCTTGCATTAACTTTAGGAAGCTTAATAATATTACTATTAAAAACTACTACCTGCTCCTAAACATTATAGAGTTACAGGATTAGCTAGCAGGAGCTTAATACTTTACTGCGTTAGACTTAAGAGGAGCGTACAACCTTATCTATATAAAGGAAGGAGAAGAATAGAAAATAGCCTTTAGAACAAGATATAGACTCTACAAGTACCTTATAATACTGTTTAGTCTAACAAACGCACTAGCTACGTGCTAGGAGTTAGTTAACAACGTCCTTAGGGCACACCTTAACAGGATAGTAGTAGCATATTTAGACAACATCCTAGTATACTTAAAGACACTAGAAGAGCACATTTAACACGTAACTAAAGTGCTAGAATGCCTAAAGAGAGTTAATCTACAACTAAAACCTAAAAAGTGTAACTAGCACTAAAAAGAAGTTAAATTCTTAGGGTATATTATAGGATAATATAGAGTTAAGATTAGTCTAATAAAGGTAGAAGTAGTTAAATTATAGCTAACGCTAAAGACAGTTAAACAGATCTAGGAATTCTTAGGATTTGTTAACTTTAACTAACACTTTATTAAGAACTACTCTAAGATTGCAATTCTACTAATAAGGCTTACGTAGAAGGACACGCTATTTAAGTAGGGAAAAGAATAAGACAATGCATTTAAGGCACTTAAGCAAGCTTGTATTACACTACCTACGTTAATTATGTTTACTAGTAGTAAACTAATGCGTATAGAAACTAATGCCTTAGACCTTACATTAGGCGCATGCATTATACAAGAAAAGGATAGACTATAGCACCCTATTACTTACTACTTACGCAAGTTCTTAGGACTAGAGGAACAATACAACGTACACAACAAGAAACTGCTTATAATTATATTAGCCCTAGAACATTAGAGAGCGTATGTAGAAAGTTGCTTAGAACTTACTATCTACACTAACTACAAGAACCTAGTATACTTTACTACTACTAAGGTCCTAAATTAACAATAAGTACGCTAGTTAGAAATGCTAGGACAATACAAATTTAAGATATTGTATACACTAGGCAAAGACAATAGTAGAGCTAACGCACTTAGCTGTCAACACAACCTTATTAGAGAAAAACAATAAACTAGTTTGCAGTGTTAGAAGTTAACAACAATAGATCTCTAGGACTATCCTAACAACTTAACAACATAATGTAGGTTTAATAGGAATAACGCATACTATTATAAGTACTAGAGGAACTTTAAGAAGAAATAATTAGCAGGCATTACAACAATCTGCTGTACAGACACCCTAGAATCACACACATAATAAAACTTATTAAATAACACTACAAGTTTAGTAATATAAAAGACAAGGTTACTAAGTTTATTAAGAACTATGTAAAGTGCTAGTAGAACAAGCATAGCACACACGCTAAGTATAGAGAGGCGTAGGCTATAGAACTAGTTTAGTAGTTGTTAGCAATTTATAAGGTGCGCTACTAGTTCCTATGTGTTTTCTAATTCTAGGTAACCTAACTATTTAACTAGGTACATGTTGCTATTACCTATATTACAGTGTTGTATTATTTTCTTAACATCCTACTTGTTATTACTATTAGCCTAATAGTAGAAGTCTTTCTAGATTAGAGTTCTAAGGTTAGCTAGTTCTAACAAGCTTATAAAGAACACTAGGTAGATCTTTACGTCCTTAGGCAGATTAAGTCTATAGTTAACTAGGCTTATCTACTTTAAAATAAAAAATAGTCTAACCTTAACTTTGTCTAGTTTCTTTATAGGTCTCTGTGTTTAAAGATTTTTGTAAGGAGATAGACTTTATCCCCCTCTTTTAGCTAAGGTGCTATTTTTTATTTCTAGTTAATCTATAAAATTACTTATAACTAAGCTTTTGCGATATTTTTAAGCAATGTCTAGTGTACTTCCTTTAGTCTCTCTACTAAGGATATTACTAATTCTGTTTAAATATTAGTGTTAAGTAATCTAGTAAAGAGGTTTAGGTGTCTCTTGTAATTTGCGAAGAACAGCGTTACGCCTATTACTTCTAATAACTTGTTGTTGTAAGCAATCTGTGCTATAGGTAGTAGCAAAACCTAGTTATCTTACTGCTAGTTACTGTATATCTGTAGGTATATTTCTATAGCTTAATTAGTTCTTTTAGTCTATCTATCTGTCTACAGATAATAAGCAGTTAATAGCTTCTTTTTAGTACCTATGTACGCTAATAGTGTAGTCTAATAATCTAGCGTAAAGAGCTTGTCTTAATTACTAATAATTAATTCTAGTATGCTGTAGTGTTAGATAACCTAGTCTAGGAATACTTATGCGAGCTGCTCTGTAGTGTAGCTGTAATAAAATAGTATTATCTTAGCAGCTTTTATAAATCTATCTACTACAACAAAGATTAAGTTGTAGGAGTAGCTAGTAATAGAGTTCTTAAAGATTAGTAATTAGGTAATAATATCTATTATAATGTTTATCTAGGGCGCTGTAGGCAGTTCTATAGCCTGCGCCTCTCTATACTTAGCGTGTATTGTAAAGAAAGTAAGGGGAGGACAAAGCTACTTTCTTCCCTAATCTAGAAGACCTAGACTAACTAGACTAGGTAATTTCTAAATAAGGAAGCGTATAGCCTAATAGAGTAAAGATAAGATAATATAATAATATAGACAAGTTATTATATTAAATGCTAGGTACAGAACTTAGAGAGAGGACAGCAGAGATACTTATACTCTACTTCTCTCTCTTACATTATTAAGTAGAACATTCTAGATATCTCTTAGATTACTAATTAGTAATCTATCTCTTAGAGACACGTAATCTTATAGTAAAGACTATGTATACAGCTTACGTGTATAGTAGATTACGTAGCTAGACGCGTAATCTACTCTAATTATAGAAAAGAGTAACGTTATCTAAGTTTTATAGAGATCTTACTTTCTTAGAGAAAATAGAAAGTTAGATATCTCTAGATCGGCACTAGATACGTGCTTAGTAAGCACAGCATCTTAATCCTCTAGTCTTATACAATTATATAATAATAATTACATAAGCCTAGACACTAAGCCCAATTAGGAAATTGCATTTATAAAGATTATTAGAGAAGTTCTAATAACTTTACATGTATGCTGTGCTTATTCTATTAGTACTATACACAGTTCTTAATAAACTAAGTAACCTTATCTTTTATATTACTAAACTTATAATATTATTTAATAAGTTCTATTGTGCGCGTAATTCTAGGGTGTCTGTACAGTAAATTGTTATAATGCCTGCTAATAATTTCCTCTTAAAGTTCTTCTAGTACTTGCAATATTATACATTATTCCTATTAAACTTGCATTATGTAGTTAAGCTATTAGGATAGTCCTAGTAACCTATCCTAGTTAACTCTAAGTACAGCAAATTTATTAATAGTCTTTTCTCTAGCAAGGTTATGCCTCTAGCTAAGTGCATTAGCTCTACTATTATCTTTTCTAGGTGTATACAGGATCTTAAACTTATACTAACCTAATAGCTCTAACTAACATACTTGTTAGCAGTTAAGTGTTTTAGTAGTAGTAAAGTATACTAAGTTCTTATAATTAGTGTAGATTGTAAGGTCTAAATAGCTTTCTGCGTAGATTTGCTAGTGCTGTAACATAGATACAATTGCTATAAGTTTAATATTATGCACATTATAGCGTTCTTTAGGTCCTATAAATTTCCTAGAGTAGTAGGTAATAGAATGCTATTTCCTGTCTTGTTCTTACGTTGCGTATGCTCTAGTGCTAGATCTAAGGCATCTATCTTAATCTATAGAGGCTTATTACTTTTAAATGTAATTATTATAGGTAGCTTAATGCATATGTTCTTAAGTGTCTAAAATATATCTTCCTATATTTACTCCTACTTAAATAGTATCTCTTTCTACGTAAGCTTAGTAAGCAGCAAAGATATTATAGAGTAGTTTTTAATAAAGCAACAGTTAAAGTTTATAAATCCTAACAACTCTTAGATTCCCTTAACTAAGGTTAGCGTAGGCTAGGTCCTAACAACTTCTATCTTAGTCTTACTTATCTTAACTCTATATTATCCTATAATATGTAAAGAAAGTAGGGGAGGACAAAGCTACTTTCTTCCCTAATCTAGAAGACCTAGACTAACTAGACTAGGTAATTTCTAAATAAGGAAGCGTATAGCCTAATAGAGTAAAGATAAGATAATATAATAATATAGACAAGTTATTATATTAAATGCTAGGTACAGAACTTAGAGAGAGAACAGTAGAGATAAGCTAGTCTATATACTTTTCGGCCACATATAGTTTTTAGCCACTTCCTTACTAAAATAACCCTTGCACATAGCTGTGCACCTCTAGATCTAGTAGAGTATATTATACAAAAATTTAAATACTTATATAATATATAATAGTATTAGTAAAAACAACTTAAGCCTATACTTAGATATCTTACTAAGTAAGTAATCTAGTAATTTAATTTTACTATAGTAAAATAAGTCTATAATTATATAATAAAATATAGTTTTTTTCTTAATACTTACTTTAGTATATAATAGTAAGCTTTAATATAAAGTTTACTTAATAAAAGTTTTATAATTAAATAGTTCTTACGCTTAGAAGTTTAAGTATACTATTTTTAGTATACTAAAACTTTATAAAGCTTTAACTTTCTTAATATAAAACTTTTTAAGTTTTTTACTTATAATCTCTTTTAAAACTATATATAGCATCTATTATAAAAGAAAAGTTATCTTAATTATTAAACAACTAAAAAGTTTAAAGTAGCTATTTTTGTATAGAGAAACTTTAAACTAGTATTACTCTAGCTTAGTAATACTATATCTAGGTTTTACTTTAAAACTATATTTATTCTATAGTAAAGAAGCTACTATATAAATTTTATTATATAATATCTACTATATCTAGATATGCACAGCTATGTGCAAGGGTTGTTTTAGTAAGGAAGTAGCTGAAAACTATATGTGGCCGAAAAGTATATAGACTAGCTTACTTATACTCTGCTTCTCTCTCTTACATTATTAAGCAGAACATTCTAGATATCTCTTAGATTACTAATTAGTAATCTATCTCTTAGAGACACGTAATCTTATAGTAAAGACTACGCATACAGCTTACGTGTACAGTAGATTACGTAGCTAGACGCGTAATCTACTCTAATTATAGAAAAGAGTAATGTTATCTAAGTTTTATAGAGATCTTACTTTCTTAGAGAAAATAGAAAGTTAGATATCTCTAGATTGGCACTAGATACGTGCTTAGTAAGCACAGCATCTTAATCCTCTAGTCTTATACAATTATATAATAATAATTACATTAGCTTAGCTACTAAGCCTAATTAGGAAATTGCATTTATAAAGATTATTAGAGGAGTTCTAATAACTTTACAGAGGTAAGCAGCCTAAGGGATGTAAGTGCTACTAGAGGTGTAAGAATAACCTATAATAGACTAAAACTACTTAAAGAGGACAACTTACTAACTATAGGCCTAGGAGATAGGCTAATAGAGGGACATAAGCTTAAACTTAGACACTTTCTTTTCTATCTTAGTTAATAGGCGCTACAGGAGCTTATTATTAACTATGTCCTAGTCTAGGTCCTAGACGCTAAACTCTAAGGCCTAGAGAATGTTGTAAATCTTAGCTAAGTTGCTGTTATACTTTAAATAGAGCTGTTAGAGTTAGTTATAACCTATAAGGGGATACAATTAGGCTAAAGGAGGGGAATACACACAGCAATACACTTCTAGTTAGAAGAGAAGCATTAGAAGCAGCGTATAACCTGCTCTAACTTACCTAAGTCTATCTGTAACAGCTATGCCTTGTACAAGTTAATATTAGTAGGGGTAATTTAGACATAGATATAACTAGTCCTTCTATAATACTTATACTAGCCTATAGCAAAGCTACAGACGTATTAAACACAGACCTAGTATAACTACACGCTATTGTGCGCTATATTGTTGCCTACAGCGTTTAGATCTATAATCTTAAGTAGTCTAGACGTGTAGAGGGCAGTAAGGTGCAGTAAAGCAGGCTAGTAGGCTAGGGGATATACTATTAAAATTGTTAGAGCCTAGAGAATCTAGTTAGCTGCCTAAAGAGTTATAACAACCTATAATAACCTATTAAGGGTTATCCTAGACTAGCAAAGGAGAACCTATCCTAGCTAGAGAAAAGCACTAACTTACTAAAAATTAGAGTAGAGTGTAGGAGTAATAGACTAATATAGGGGATAATGTTAGGTATAGCTAGGCACTGTACTAGCAACGCGTTACCCTACTTATTTTCTAGGCAGTAGCGTAACTCCTAGGTAAAGGTAAAGGTAAAAGGGAAGGTAAAGGTAGAGCTGCCTAAGCCTATGTATAAGCTTAAGGGAATACCTCTAAATACTAAAGCACTACTCTCCTGTAACTTTGTTACTGTCTAGTCTATAACAGACTATAGTTACCTACTCTACCTAAAAGCCTATAATATCTATAGCTTAGGGCAAGCTACCTTAGAAGGGGGATATTATTAGGACTAATAAGTTCTAGTAGGTCCCTACAAGGCTAGCATGGCCTAATTAAGGAATAGGGGTAGCGTAACTATATAACGTAAGTAAATTGCTCTACTCCTTTAGTAGCAATTTGTCTATCCTTAACCTGCAATACTATCCTCTACCTTCTAATGCTTAATAGCGTGCTACCCCTATTAAAAGAGAACCTAACACAATCTCTATAATAGAGATTAGGTTTGTTAACGTTTATAATGCTAGACCCTATAGTGCTAATATTATTTATGTCTATGTCTCTAACACTTAAGTTGCTAGGGGTAGCACGTGTTCCTAAGGTATTACTTATCTTAGGGGTGTTTAAAATGTTAAAGTTGTACTTTAAGTAAAGCTTGTAAGCACTAATTCTATTAGTTCTTAGGGATAAGCAATAGTTCTAGAATAGTAAGAGTAGGCGCCTAGGTGAAACACCTAACAACAACTAGGGTAATAATAAGTAGTATAGAGTTAACTATCTAGCTTAAAGGTTAGGTTAAGATTCTAAAGATAAACTTAATTAATAAGGTTAAATATAAACTATAAGGGTTATGTTCCTATTTACTATATACTATAGGAAATGTAAGAGCTTACTAAGCTTACTGTAAGCTACGTAAGCTAGGCTTAACATAAACTACGTAAGCTATTATGTAGAATCTACCTAGCTTATAATGCTAAGGGTAAGCTCCTTATGTAACTACTGTAATTACTATATATTACAATCCTAAGAAAGGACTGCAAGGCGGGACTTTATTACTATTAATGCAAACAGGATTAGCGCAACGCTTAGCCTAGGATTACAAGATATCCTATAAAAGTTAACATATAAGTCTAAGCTAAGACTGTAAGATAGGGTTACATAATGTCCTACAATTCCTATATATGTCCTACACTTCTTATAAGACCCCTATAGGACTTTATAAGAAACTATAAGATATTATAGGATAACTTAAGTATATAGACCTTAGGAACACAACCTATATAGTGTGTGTTTAACCTTATTAATTAAGTTTGTCTTTAGAATCTTAACCTAACCTTTAAGCTAGATAGTCTACTCTATACTACTTATTATTACCCTAGTTGTTGTTAGGTGTTTTACCTAGGCGTCTACCCTTACTGTTCTAGAACTATTACTTATCCCTAAGAACTAATAGAATTAGTGCTTACAAGCTTTGCTTAAAGTACTACTTTAACATTTTAAACACCCCTAAGATAAGTAATACCTTAGGAACATGTGCTACCCCTAGCAACTTAGGTGTTAGAGACATAGACATAAATAACGTTAGCACTATAGGGTCTAGCGTTATAAACGTTAATAAACCTAACCTCTATTATAGAGATTGTAGCAAGCTTAACAACTAGCTTATGTAATAGGACCTCTTCTTCCTTTTCTAAGGAGAGAAGGTACCTAAGAACAAGCAAGTTACTCTAGTAGCTAGCTACATGCGAAGCAACGCATTTAAGTAGATTAAGCCCTTTATCTAATAGTACAACGTAGGCAACGCCCTAGATAAAGTAGACAAATAGATTAGCAACTTTAACTAATTTAAACTTAAGATTAAGCTAGTATTTAGCGTATCTAACAAGCCTACTATTGTATAACGCAAAATCTAACGCATCTAATAAGTTAAGTTAGCTACTAACTACGCTGCTAAATTCTAACAATTAGCTGCTAACACTAACTAGGATAATACTACATTAATAATAATGTTTAAGTAAGGTCTTGAACTAAAAATTAAGGAAGAACTTATGCACACTAGCGTAAGTACTAACACCCTTAACAACCTTATTAATATATTAATTAAAATTAATATTAAAATCTATAAGTTATAGCAGGAACTATAAGATAATCTACAGGTATAGGTTATAAATGTTAAACCTACTATACTACGTAATTAGTAGTATAATAATCCTAACTGTAGAAACTAATATTGCCTTAATTTAGGACAACGTATCTATAATAACACACGCAGCAGTTACTATAGCCCTACAGCTATAGATCTCTCTAACCTAAACAAAGGACCAAGAGCCCTACTAGCTCGCTAGAACAATAAGAATAAAGAGAAGCACAATAATAGTAGTAAGTTAAAGAACTACTATAACTATAGCAAACTAGGCCACTTTGCGTAAAATTATTATTAGAAGAATAAGGTCTTTAGACAGCTTAACATGCTTACTAGCAGGCCTGCTAAGGATGCTAATACTAGTAAATAGGAAATTATTACTAAGGATATAGGACAACTTATAGAAGACCTAGAGTCTAGTTCTAAGGACAAGGACTATATTAAGTCTTGTTATAAGCGCTAATTACGCACACCTACGCTGTACTAACAAACAGTAACAGACAGTAAAGTTAAGAGTTAGGAGAACAACCTTAACTAGATTACTAAACAACGCTAGGATAGCCTTATAACAACAAATAATAATAAAATCTTTAAACAAGATTTACCTAAGGAACAACAAACACGTTGCAAGAAACGTAGGATTGCATAATAGGCTAGCTTTAACTACTAGAACCTATAACCTATACTAGATAACGCATACATACAAATATGCCAAGATCTTGTTATTCCTAGCACTAAAAATAATAAGGAACTAGAGAACTAGTGTAACAAGGCTTACTATAAGTATTAAGAACAATGCCTAGCAACACTTATTAAAGACTATTAGGAATTTCTGCGCTAGCACAAACAACAGTTATCTAAGGAAAACCTATACTGTATAGATAGGTTCTGCGTACTACAGTACAACTTAGACTTAAGAAATCTACACTATAGAGTGCTATTGTTTACTACATGTTATAACAAAGGATATACTATCTACCTATTAGAAAAAATAGGAAGTTTATTCTTTCCTATATAGAAGAAGCTATGCAAGAGAAATTAGACACGTTGCAAGAACAACACCTATAAGATACACCTTGTTAACAAATACGTTAACTGCTACTTTCCTAGAAATAGCTTATTATTAGCTAAAGGAGCCTAACAAATAATAATTAATAGGACCTGCATAAATTAGATATAGCAGCACTACCTTAACCCTAGCTATATAACTTACAAAGGAGTAAAGTAGGCTAATAGGTTTAGAGGACAGCCTAATCCTTTTTTAGGACAGCGCTTAAGAGCGCTAGGAATTAATCTATTAATTAGATTAGGACTAATTACTAACTAATTAAACTCCCTATAACAATAGGTAGAGTAAAGATGTAGGCACTCTTAGACTTAGGAGCACAGTTAAGCTACATCTCTTTGCAAGCAGTAGTACTAGCTAGACTACGTCTGCAACGCAAGGATAAACCCTATCTGCTCTAAGTAGCTAATAGAGAACCTATGCTAGAGGAATTAGAGATTACACACAAAGTAACTAATATCCTACTTAGTATCTATAGACACTACAAGGAAGTAACCTTAGACGTCTTTGTAATAGCTATGCACAATATTATATTAGGGCTACCCTAGTTATAAAAGCATAACCTAGAGATTAACTAGAAGAAGGAATAGCTTTTGTTAAAGTAATATACCTGTAGTAATAAGGTATTGCAGCCTACGCAGCGCACACTGCAGCTAGTAGATAAGAAGGAGATTAATAATATCTCTTTAATAAATAAGACGCGCTAAGTTAGAGTAGTTAACTCTACAGACGCTAAATGCCCTACAGGTCCCTAAGTAAGAGTTAAGGAGAAAGAAAGTGCACCTCCTACTATCCCTAACGTTTACTAACAATACGCAGCAATGTTTAAAGAAGAGCTTACAGCAAAAGCCCTGCTAAAGCACAAACCCTAGGATTACAAGATTAAGCTCTAGGAAGGAAAGAACCTAACTTTTAAGAGGCTATATTAGTTATTAGAGAAGGAACTTAAAGTACTGCAAGAGTACATTTAGGAGAACCTTAAAAAGGGATTTATTAGACAATTAGAATTACCTGCAGGGTACCCTATTATGTTTATTCCTAAGAAGGATAGTAAGCTACAACCTTGCATTAACTTTAGGAAGCTTAATAATATTACTATTAAGAACTACTACCTGCTCCTAAACATTACAGAGTTGCAGGACTAGCTAGCAGGAGCTTAGTACTTTACTGCGTTAGACTTACAAGAAGTATATAACCTTATCTATATAAAGAAAGGAGAAGAATAGAAAATAGCCTTTAGAACAAGATATAGACTCTATAAGTACCTTGTTATACTGTTTAGTCTAACAAATGCACTAGCTACTTGCTAGGAGTTAGTTAACAACGTCCTTAGGGCATACCTAGACAGAACAGTAGTAGCATATTTAGACAACATCCTAGTGTACTTAAAGACACTAGAAGAGCACATTTAACACGTAACTAAAGTGCTAGAATGCCTAAGGAGGGCAGATCTACAACTAAAACCTAAAAAGTGCAACTAGCACTAAGAAGAAGTTAAATTCTTAGGGTATATTATAGGATAATACAGAGTTAAGATTAGTCTAATAAAAGTAGAAGTAGTTAAATTATAGCTAACGCTAAAAATAGTTAAATAGATCTAGGAATTCTTAGGATTTGTTAACTTTAACTAACACTTTATTAAGGACTACTCTAAAATTACAATCCTGCTAATAAAGCTTACGCAGAAGGACACGCTATTTAAGTAGGAAAAAGAATAAGATAATGCATTTAAGGCACTTAAGCAAGCTTGTATTACACTACCTACGTTAATTACGTTTACTAGTAGTAAACTAATGCGTATAGAGACTAACGCTTTAGATATTATATTAGGCGCATGCATTACACAAGAAAAGGATAGACTATAGTACCCTATTGCGTACTACTTACGCAAGTTCTTAGGACTAGAGGAACGTTACAACGTGCACAACAAAGAATTACTAGCAATTGTATTAGCTCTAGAACATTAGAGAGCATATGCAGAAAGTTGCTCTAAACTTACTATCTACACTAACTACAAAAACCTAGTATACTTTACTACTACTAAGGTCTTAAATTAACGTTAAGTACGTTAGTTAGAGATGCTAAGGTAGTACAAATTTAAGATAATGTATATGCTAGGCAAAGACAATAGTAGAGCTAATGCACTTAGTTAACAACATAACCTTGCTAGAGAAAAGACAATAAACTAGTTTGCAGTGTTAGGAGTTAACAACAATAGATCCTTAGGACTATTGCAACAACTTAACAATATAATACAGGTTTAACAGGAATAACATATCCTGTTGCAAGTACTAGAGGAGCTTTAAGAAAATATAATAGCTAGTTACTATAATAACTTACTACATAGACACCCTAGAATAACGCGCATAATAGAACTTATTAAATAACACTATAAGTTTAGTAATATAAAAGACAAGGTTACTAAGTTTAGAAAGAACTGTGTATAGTGCTAGCAGAACAAGTATAACACACACGCTAAGTATAGAGAAGCGCAGGCTATAGAGCTGCCTACAGCGCCCTAGACAAACATTATAATAGATTTTATTACCTAATTACTAATCTCTAAGGACCCTATTACTAGCTACGCCTACAACTTAATCTTTGTTATAGTAGACAGATTTATAAAAGCTGCTAAGATAATACTATTTTGTTATAGTTACACTATAGAGCAGCTCGCACAAGTGTTTCTAGACTAGGTTATCTAACACTATAGCATACTAGAATTAATTATTAGTAATTAAGACAAGCTCTTTACGTTAAATTATTAGACTACACTATTAGCGTACATAGGTACTAAGAAGAAGCTGTTAACTGCTTATTATCTGCAGACAGATAGACAGACTAAAAGAACTAATTAAACTATAGAAACATACCTACAGATATACAGCAACCAGCAGCAAGATAACTAGGTTTCGCTGCTACCTATAGCACAGATTGCTTACAACAACAAGTTATTAGAAGTAATAGGCGTAACGCTGTTCTTTGCGAATTACAGAAGACACCTAAATCTCTTTACTAAGTTACTTAACACTAATATTTAAACAGAATTAGCAATATCCTTAGTAGAAAGTCTAAAGGAAGTACACTAGAAATTGCTTAAAAACATTGCAAAAGCTTAGTTATAAGCAATTTTATATGTTAATTAGAAACAAAAAACAGTACCTTAGCTAAAAAGAGGGGATAAAGTCTATCTCCTTACTAAAAATCTTTAAACGCAAAGACCTACAAAAAAACTAGACAAAGTTAAGGTTAGACTATTTTTTATTTTAGAGTAGATAAGCCTAGTTAACTATAGACTTAACCTGCCTAAGGATATAAAGATCTATCTAGTGTTCTACATAAGCTTGTTAGAACTAGCTAACCCTAGAACTCTAATCTAAGAAGACTTCTACTACTAGGCCAATAGCAATAATAAGTAGGAAGTTAAAAAAATAATAACACACTGTAGAAAGGGCACTAGAACAAAATACCTAGTTAAGTAGTTAGGATACCTAGAATTAGAAAACATATAGGAACTACTTACAAACCTTACGCATTGCTAACAACTATTGCGCTATTATTAGCAGCATTAGGGTCTAATAGTAGGGGATGCATAGCCTAGTCTAAAGATAGCAACCTAGGCATTAGCCTACTCTTAAGCATGCTGACGTTATTAAGCAACTGCTCTTGCTGCTCTAGAGGCTTAATCTCCTTAACGTATTAAGCGCTTGTGTTAAACTATTACTATTTATAACGCTTTAAGAACTTCTTCTGCTTTTACACGCAACCTAACTTTGTGCGCGCTGCCTAAAGAGTAGCTATTACTGCCTCTTCTGCCTTAGCAGCTTTATCTTCTATTTGTTCTAACTACAACATTTTATTATTAATTTTAGTAAAGTTAGGGACAGGAAGGTCTACTAGTTTATATTTCTTTATACTATTGTATTTGTAGTTACTACACTTCTTATGTAGCAACAATATCTTACAAGGCACGTTCTTCTTTACGCAGTACTTGCAGGCAACTATAGCAAGATATCTAGTATTATTTATTTAGGTTCCTGTTTTGTGTTAGGCTTAGGTACTTTAAGAGACTATTAGTTAATTTATAAGGATATAAATTGTAGAGGAAGGGGATAGTATTATAATCCTAAGAAAGGACTGTAAGGCAGGACTTTATTACTATTAATACAAACAGGATTAGCGCAATGCTTAGCCTAGGATTACAAGATGTCCTACAAAAGTTAACACATAAGTCTAAGCTAAGACTGTAAGACAGGGTTACGTAATGTCCTACAATTCCTACATATGTCCTACACTTCTTATAAGGCCCCCTATAGGACTTTATAAGAAACTATAAGACATTATAGGATAACTTAAGTATATAGACCTTAGGAACACAACCCTTATAGTATGTGTTTAACCTTATTAATTAAGTTTGTCTTTAGAATCTTAACCTAACCTTTAAGCTAGATAGTCTACTCTATACTACTTATTGTTGTAAAGTTATTAGAACTTCTCTAATAATCTTTATAAATGCAATTTCCTAATTGGGCTTAGTGGCTAGGCTTATGTAATTATTATTATATAATTGTATAAGACTAGAGGATTAAGATGCTGTGCTTACTAAGCACGTATCTAGTGCTGATCTAGAGATATCTAACTTTCTATTTTCTCTAAGAAAGTAAGATCTCTATAAAACTTAGATAACGTTACTCTTTTCTATAATTAGAGTAGATTATGCGTCTAGCTACGTAATCTACTGTACACGTAAGCTGTATACGTAGTCTTTACTATAAGATTACGTGTCTCTAAGAGATAGATTACTAATTAGTAATCTAAGAGATATCTAGAATGTTCTGCTTAATAATGTAAGAGAGAGAAGCAGAGTATAAGTATCTCTACTGTCCTCTCTTAAAGTTCTGTACCTAGCATTTAATATAATAACTTGTCTATATTATTATATTATCTTATCTTTACTCTATTAGGCTATACGCTTGCTTATTTAGAAATTACCTAGTCTAGTTAGTCTAGGTCTTCTAGATTAGGGAAGAAAGTAGCTTTGTCCTCCCCCTACTTTCTTTACAGGTTATAAGCCCGGCTCTTTATAGCCTATAGAGAATTTTATATACTCTATAAGACTTAGTTCTAGCTATTATTATAGCTACTGCTTATATAAGCAGATTATCTAAGCAAGAGGAAGAAGGAGAAGAAGAAAGAGAAAGCTGTTTAAGCTTATATCTTCTCCTATTTACACTCTATTAATACAGGCTCTTAAGCCTTAATAAGAGTGTTATTTATAGTTGTTTTAGTGCTATTTTTAGCCTATACAACTTGCAGTATCCTGCTATTAGTCCCTGTTCCTTAAGCCTCTAGCAATAGAGATAACTTAAGAAACTAGAGCAATAATTCCTAACTAAGCAAACCCCTACGTAAGACTATCTTAAGTCTAGTAATTCTTGCTTATATAAGCAATTTATTAGGCCTCTAAGAAACTGCAGAGGGGAGTTATAGTAGTAATACTATAGCACGGCTCTAGGTAGACTCTAGAACTAAGAACAAACTAGGCAGCGGCTATACTATAGTATAGTATAAGCTATAGGGATATTATACTATAAAAGAGATACTTTTAGGACTCTACTTATAGTATACCTTATAGTAACGCTTACTAGAAGCTTGGCAACCTTCTAGAAGTTACTATTATGTAGTATATAATCGCAAAAATATACTGCTTTATTTATAGTAGTTTATTATAACTACTTTTACTATTACTAAGCTTTATTTTTAAGCTTAAATCTTGCTAAGATTATTTTAGCTAGAGTCTCTCTTAGAACCTACGTAGTTAGTAGAGACAGTAACTAAATTAATCTTATTAAAGATTTATTAGCATTAAAAGCTAGTAATTATTAAGCTAAGAGAGCTGTTTTATAACTATAAAGTATAGTTATAAGTATTATATAAGCCTTATTCTATCTAGCACTTAGTAGAAAACTAGTACTATAGTAGAAAACTAGTACTTAGTAGAAAGCTAGATAGATATTTTGCTTTAGAGATATAAGTGTAAATCTCTAAGCAATTATATAAGCCTTATTTAGTCTAGTACTTTAGGAGAAAACTAGAATTTTACTAGAGATAAAAGTATTAATCTCTAGATTTATTATAACGTTAAGAGAAATAACGTTTTTTAGATATAAGACCTATTATAAGTATTAAATAGGCATTCTAATTGTTTATAAAAGGCTTATTACTAGTTTAAATCTCTTATTAAAAAAGAGACTAGTGTTTTTATAGATATAAGACCTATTATAAGCTGTTAAATAGGCATTCTAGTATATTATAAGGCTTATTACTAGTTTAAATCTCTAAAAGAGACTAGTATATATCTGTTTTACTCTCTTAAGCTATTTATTAAAAGCTTCTAAGCCCTTGCTATCTGTGTAGAGGCATAAGCTAGATAGAGAATAAATCTTATTAACTCTACTAGCTTAAACCGCAGTAAATAAGCTCTATTTAATAACTTAGTATTTATAAGACGTTATAAAGAAAAGATTAATTAGCTTATTTACAAGATGCTAGATTCTATTAAGCTTCCTAAGCTTAAAGGGTCTATTAACTATAATCTGTAGGCTATAAGATTAGAAGCTATTATAGTAGAAAAAGGTTATTTAAGTTATATACTTAATAATCCTACTACTATTATAGATAATGTAGAGACTCTAGAAGAAAATGCCTATAAAGCTACAGCCTTAATTAAATTAGCCTTAGAGGACAGCCCTCTATTACAAACTAGATTTATTAGTAATCCCTTTATATTGTAGAATACTTTAAAAATCTATACAAAGCTAAAGGCTTTAGTAGTAAATTCTTACTATCTAAAGAATTAATAAACACTACTCTTAATAGCTGTAAAGGCAATCTAGAAAACTATATTAACTCCTTTAAGAGAGTTATTAATAGTCTAGAATCTAGAGGAATTACTCTACCTACTAAGTTTATAGTTGCGTTGTTACTAAATAATCTAAATAAAGATTACAAATATATAGTAACAGTTATAACGCAATCTATTAGAACATCTAATAGTAAAATTAATATAGAAGAGATTATTTCACAATTATTAGATAAATCTAGAAGACTTAACTCTATTAAGGGGGAATAAAAACTATTCTAATAATACTAGTAACTCTAATACTAGTAAGAATAGTAATAATAATAAGTCTTCTTCTTATAGTAACGACATAGAGATGTCTTTACAAACTAAAAACAATAATAACACTAAAAGTAAGGATAATAAACCTACTATAAAGTGTAATTATTGTAATAAAAAGGGACATAAAGAGTCTAGCTGTTTTAAGAAAAATCCTAGTCTATATAAGGATAAATCTATTAATAACAGCTCTACTAAAGAAGAAGAAGAACAAGTCCTATCTTCTTCTATTAAATCTAATAGTAATAAAACTATAGATTTTATTTTAGACTCTAGTGCTACTATACACACGTGCTATATTAAAGAGTTATTTACTAGTTTAAAACCCTGTTCTACTTCTATTAAGTAGGGAAATACTAGTACTACTCTAAAAGCACAAGGTGTAGGCGATATTAGTCTAGTATTTACTAGTACTAAGCAATTAGTTAAACTAACTAATGTGCTATTTGTCCCTAACTTAGGAGTAAACCTACTAAGTTTAAGTCTTATTACTTCTAAGAATTATAGCTTATCTTTTAATAAAGAAAGCTGTTTTATTAATACACCTAAGAATACTTTATTAGCTAAAGGAAGCTATAAAGAAGGTGTAAGTGTCTTTAGTGCTACTAGCTCTAAGCCTATAAAGTCTATTATAAATAACAAACTTTTTACTACTCTTAATACTTCTAATAATTTAGAAGAAGAAGAAGTAGAAGATAGGCTTGCTATAGAAGAGGCTATTAATCTAGAAGAAGATAGTACTTCTACTAAAGAAATAGTAGAAGAAGAAGAAATAGTATTAAATAAAAATACTATAGAGCTAGCACATAGTAGATTAGGGTATATAAACCTTAATACTATTAAGCACTTAAAGAAATCTACTTTAGGAGTAGAATATATAAATCTAGAAGATATAGGCACTGCATCTACTAGTTTAGATAATTGTACTATTTGTATACAATCTAAACTTACTAAGAATAGAAAAGTAGAAGCTAGTACTAAAGTAAATGCCTATCTAGATTTAATCTATATAGATATAGGAGGTCCTATTAGGCCTAAAGCACTTAAAGGCTTTAAGTACTATATTACTTTTAGAGATAGCTTTACTAAATACTTAGTTATTAAGCTATTAAAATCTAGAAGTAGTATTATAGATATAATTAGGACTACTATTATAGAGTTAGAATTAGAAGCTAAAGATAATAGCTCTAATAACTCTAGTACTAGTACAGAATCTAGTAAACCTTTCTTTAATAATAAGGTTAAAGCCTTACAATTAGATAATGAATTTAAATCTAGAGAACTAGATAATTATCTAAGTGAAAAAGGTATTAAAACTAGATATTCTGCTCCTTATACTCCTGAACAAAACGGTGCAGCAGAGATAATTAATAGAGTATTACTAAATAAAGTAAGAGCCTTACTTTTTACTAGTAATTTGCCTAAGTTAATTTGGGGCAAAGCTCTATTAACTGCTGTTTACCTCTATAACAGAACTCCTAATAGCTCTATAGAGTTTAAGACTCCTTATTACTATAAATATAAAGAGATGCCTAATTTAAGTAATTTAAGAGTGTTTAGTTCTCTAACCTACTATAAAGAACCTAGTTTATTTACTAAGAAACTAGATTCTAAAGCAACACCTTATTACTTAATAGGCTTTATAGGGTCTAATATTTATAAACTCTATAATCCTAGTAGTAACAAGATTATAACTGCTAGAGATTGCAAAATAATAGAAGGCTACTACTATAGGCCTAATAATAGTGCTAGTATACAACGTGTTTTTACTAGACTAGAGCCTAGTAGTACTAGTAGAATTATTAACAAAGATTCTACTACTATAAAACCTTCTAAATCTAGTGCTATTAAAGAAAAGCCTAGAGAAATAGAGCTATTTAGTGATTCTGAAGATGAATTAGCTAATTATACTTCTATTATAGAAGAAGATAACGCTAATTCTATAGAAAGTATTGTTCTAAGTGCTATAGAAGAAGTAAATAATAAGCAGGATTGGAAAAGTCTCTATAACAAGGCTATTTTAGAGAATATTCTTGCTACTTCTAATAGCAATAACTTAGAAGAACCTAAGTCTTTTAAAGAAGTATTACTAAGAGAAGATAAAGATCTCTATCTAAAAGCTATGCAAGTAGAGATAGAGGATTTAATTAATAGTAATACGTAGTCTCTAATAGAAAGACCTAAAAATGCCTCTATAATTAAAGGTAGATGGGTTCTTACTAAGAAATATAACTTAGACAATACTATTAAGAAATATAAGGCTAGGTAGGTTGCTAAAGGATTTCTACAAAAATATAATATTAATTATAAAGAAACCTTTGCTTCTACTAGTAAACCTAGTCTTATTAGGCTACTATTATCTATTTTTGCTTACTTAGATTGGGAAATCTATACTTAGGATATAAAACAAGCTTTTCCTAATGCAGAAATAGATATAGATAATATCTATACGCAGTTGCCTATAGGCCTAGAAGAATATATCTTAAAAAGAGCTCTAGAAGAGTCTAAAGATAAAGAACTCTCTAGTAAATTAAGTAATACTATAAAGAATAAAGATTATTCTAAGATAGTATGTAAATTAAACAAAGCTCTCTATGGCCTAAAACAAGCTAGTAGGCAGTGGCAATTATGCTTAACTAGAATTCTGGAAGAATTAGAATTTTCTAGCTTAAGAATAGATACTAGTATTTTTATACACAAGTATAAGCCTATAGTACTTGCTACACATGTAGACGATATACTAGTGTTTGCTAAAGATATTAGCCTAGTAAATAGTCTTTATAAAGACTTAATTAGTACTTCTAAATTAGAAGTAACTAACTTAGGCGAAATTAAAGAATTTCTAGGTGTAGAAATAATTAGAGATAGAGCTAAAAGATCTCTTATTATTACACAAAGAAACTTTATTGCTAAAATATTTAATAAGTATAATAAGCAAAATAATAAGCCTAAATCTATACCTTTGCCTATAGGTACAAAACTAAGTAAATACTTAGAAGAAAGCTCTATTACTAGAGAATTTCAACAGCAAATAGGTAGTCTTATCTATCTTACTATATTTACTAGGCCTGATCTAGTTTATAGTGTAAACTACCTTGCTAGATTTATGTCTAATCCTAGTCTAGAACACTTAAAGTATCTAGTGTAAAGAAAGTAGGGGAGGACAAAGCTACTTTCTTCCCTAATCTAGAAGACCTAGACTAACTAGACTAGGTAATTTCTAAATAAGGAAGCGTATAGCCTAATAGAGTAAAGATAAGATAATATAATAATATAGACAAGTTATTATATTAAATGCTAGGTATAGAACTTTGAGAGAGGACAGCAGAGATACTTATACTCTGCTTCTCTCTCTTACATTATTAAGCAGAACATTCTAGATGTCTCTTAGATTACTAATTAGTAATCTATCTCTTAGAGACACGTAATCTTATAGTAAAGACTACGTATACAGCTTACGTGTACAGTAGATTACGTAGCTAGACGCGTAATCTACTCTAATTATAGAAAAGAGTAACGTTATCTAAGTTTTATAGAGATCTTACTTTCTTAGAGAAAATAGAAAGTTAGATATCTCTGGATCGGCACTAGATACGTGCTTAGTAAGCACAGCATCTTAATCCTCTAGTCTTATACAATTATATAATAATAATTACATAAGCCTAGCCACTAAGCCCAATTAGGAAATTGCATTTATAAAGATTATTAGAGAAGTTCTAATAACTTTACACACCCCCTTAATCTTTATAATGCTTAATTAAAGCAATCTAATTATATCTTAGAGAGTAAAACAATTTAAGCTCTCTTTTATATAGATATAAATTCTTTTTAGGCTTAGGTTATAGAGTATAACAATTTAGAAACTCTATAAAACAACCTAATTCTTTAACTAGTAGATTTTTATAATTCTACTAAGTTAATTCTACTAGTAAACTCTTTAAACTTAGTTATACTAGTAGCTTTAGTTAGATTACCTGCTAGTATAGTACTAGTATTTTCGTATACTAAGTCTATATTATTATTAAGCAGATTTTCTCTAATAAAGTAATAAGTTATATCTACATGCTTAGTTCTAGCGTGATAAATAGGGTTTTTCGCTAGTTCTATAGCACTAAGACTATCTGTTTTAATAGTATTAAGACTATTAAATATAAAGTAGTCTTTTAAAGAGTTATTAAACAGCTCTTTAATTATATTTTGTAGATATAAGCTTTCTTTAGTAGCTTCTTTTAGAGACATATATTCTGCCTCTGCAGAGCTAATTGCTACTGTTTTTTGTAGCTTAGAAATCCAGCTAATAGCTATAGATTTCTTATTAATATTCTCTAATAAGAATATATTGCCTATAGTAGATTTTCTAGAATCTAAATCGCCCCCAATCTGCATTAGATACTCCTACTAACTTAATAGATTTAGTAGTAGTATTTGTAGATTGCAAAGTAGATTCTAAAGTTAAATCTAATCCTAGTTCTTTAGTTTTAACTAAGTAACTAAAGATATAATCTAGATACTTTAAGTGTTCTAGACTAGGATTAGACATAAATCTAGCAAGGTAGTTTACACTATAAACTAGATCAGGCCTAGTGAATATAGTAAGATAAATAAGACTACCTATTTGCTGTTGAAATTCTCTAGTAATAGAGCTTTCTTCTAAGTATTTACTTAGTTTTGTACCTATAGGCAAAGGTATAGAATTAGCGTTATCTTCTTCTATAATAGAAGTATAATTAGCTAATTCATCTTCAGAATCACTAAATAGCTCTATTTCTCTAGGCTTTTCTTTAATAGCACTAGATTTAGAAGGTTTTATAGTAGTAGAATCTTTGTTAATAATTCTACTAGTACTACTAGGCTCTAGTCTAGTAAAAACACGTTGTATACTAGCACTATTATTAGGCCTATAGTAGTAGCCTTCTATTATTTTGCAATCTCTAGCAGTTATAATCTTGTTACTACTAGGATTATAGAGTTTATAAATATTAGACCCTATAAAGCCTATTAAGTAATAAGGTGTTGCTTTAGAATCTAGTTTCTTAGTAAATAAACTAGGTTCTTTATAGTAGGTTAGAGAACTAAACACTCTTAAATTACTTAAATTAGGCATCTCTTTATATTTATAATAATAAGGAGTCTTAAACTCTATAGAGCTATTAGGAGTTCTGTTATAGAGGTAAACAGCAGTTAATAGAGCTTCGCCCCAAATTAACTTAGGCAAATTACTAGTAAAAAGTAAGGCTCTTACTTTATTTAGTAATACTCTATTAATTATCTCTGCTGCACCGTTTTGTTCAGGAGTATAAGGAGCAGAATATCTAGTTTTAATACCTTTTTCACTTAGATAATTATCTAGTTCTCTAGATTTAAATTCATTATCTAATTGTAAGGCTTTAACCTTATTATTAAAGAAAGGTTTACTAGATTCTGTACTAGTACTAGAGTTATTAGAGCTATTATCTTTAGCTTCTAATTCTAACTCTGTAATAGTAGTCCTAATTATATCTATAATACTACTTCTAGATTTTAATAGCTTAACTACTAAGTATTTAGTAAAGCTGTCTCTAAAAGTAATATAGTACTTAAAGCCTTTAAGTGCTTTAGGCCTAATAGGACCTCCTATATCTATATAGATTAAATCTAGATAGGCATTTACTTTAGTACTAGCTTCTACTTTTCTATTCTTAGTAAGTTTAGATTGTATATAAATAGTACAATTATCTAAACTAGTAGATGCAGTGCCTATATCTTCTAGATTTATATATTCTACTCCTAAAGTAGATTTCTTTAAGTGCTTAATAGTATTAAGGTTTATATGCCCTAATCTACTATGTGCTAGCTCTATAGTATTTTTATTTAATACTATTTCTTCTTCTTCTACCATTTCTTTAGTAGAAGTACTATCTTCTTCTAGATTAATAGCCTCTTCTATAGCAAGCCTATCTTCTACTTCTTCTTCTTCTAAATTATTAGAAGTATTAAGAGTAGTAAAAAGTTTGTTATTTATAATAGACTTTATAGGCTTAGAGCTAGTAGCACTAAAGACACTTACACCTTCTTTATAGCTTCCTTTAGCTAATAAAGTATTCTTAGGTGTATTAATAAAACAGCTTTCTTTATTAAAAGACAAGCTATAATTCTTAGAAGTAATAAGACTTAAACTTAGTAGATTTACTCCTAAGTTAGGGACAAATAGCACATTAGTTAGTTTAACTATTTGCTTAGTACTAGTAAATACTAGACTAATATCGCCTACACCTTGTGCTTTTAGAGTAGTACTAGTATTTCCCTACTTAATAGAAGTAGAACAGGGTTTTAAACTAGTAAATAACTCTTTAATATAGCACGTGTGTATAGTAGCACCAGAGTCTAAAATAAAATCTATAGTTTTATTACTATTAGATTTAATAGAAGAAGATAGGACTTGTTCTTCTTCTTCTTTAGTAGAGCTGTTATTAATAGATTTATCCTTATATAGACTAGGATTTTTCTTAAAACAGCTAGACTCTTTATGTCCTTTTATTACAATAATTACACTTTATAGTAGGTTTATTATCCTTACTTTTAGTGTTATTATTGTTTTTAGTTTGTAAAGACATCTCTATGTCGTTACTATAAGAAGAAGACTTATTATTATTACTATTCTTACTAGTATTAGAGTTACTAGTATTATTAGAATAGTTTTTATTCCCCTTAATAGAGTTAAGTCTTCTAGATTTATCTAATAATTGTGAAATAATCTCTTCTATATTAATTTCACGATTAGATGTTCTAATAGATTGCGTTATAACTGTTACTATATATTTGTAATCTTTATTTAGATTATTTAGTAACAACGCAACTATAAACTTAGTAGGTAGAGTAATTCCTCTAGATTCTAGACTATTAATAACTCTCTTAAAGGAGTTAATATAGTTTTCTAGATTGCCTTTACAGCTATTAAGAGTAGTGTTTATTAATTCTTTAGATAGTAAGAATTCACTACTAAAGCCTTTAGCTTTGTATAGATTTTTTAAAGTATTCTACAATATAAAGGGATTACTAATAAATCTAGTTTGTAATAGAGGGCTGTCCTCTAAGGCTAATTTAATTAAGGCTGTAGCTTTATAGGCATTTTCTTCTAGAGTCTCTACATTATCTATAATAGTAGTAGGATTATTAAGTATATAACTTAAATAACCTTTTTCTACTATAATAGCTTCTAATCTTATAGCCTACAGATTATAGTTAATAGACCCTTTAAGCTTAGGAAGCTTAATAGAATCTAGCATCTTGTAAATAAGCTAATTAATCTTTTCTTTATAACGTCTTATAAATACTAAGTTATTAAATAGAGCTTATTTACTGCAGTTTAAGCTAGTAGAGTTAATAAGATTTATTCTCTATCTAGCTTATGCCTCTACACAGATAGCAAGGGCTTAGAAGCTTTTAATAAATAGCTTAAGAGAGTAAAACAGATATATACTAGTCTCTTTTAGAGATTTAAACTAGTAATAAGCCTTATAATATACTAGAATGCCTATTTAACAGCTTATAATAGGTCTTATATCTATAAAAGCACTAGTCTCTTTTTTAATAAGAGATTTAAACTAGTAATAAGCCTTTTATAAACAATTAGAATGCCTATTTAATACTTATAATAGGTCTTATATCTAAAAAACGTTATTTCTCTTAACGTTATAATAAATCTAGAGATTAATACTTTTATCTCTAGTAAAATTCTAGTTTTCTCCTAAAGTACTAGACTAAATAAGGCTTATATAATCGCTTAGAGATTTACACTTATATCTCTAAAGCAAAATATCTATCTAGCTTTCTACTAAGTACTAGTTTTCTACTATAGTACTAGTTTTCTACTAAGTGCTAGATAGAATAAGGCTTATATAATACTTATAACTATACTTTATAGTTATAAAACAGCTCTCTTAGCTTAATAATTACTAGCTTTTAATGCTAATAAATCTTTAATAAGATTAATTTAGTTACTGTCTCTACTAACCACGTAGGTTCTAAGAGAGACTCTAGCTAAAATAATCTTAGCAAGATTTAAGCTTAAAAATAAAGCTTAGTAATAGTAAAAGTAGTTATAATAAACTACTATAAATAAAGCAGTATATTTTTGCAATTATATACTATGTAATAGTAACTTCTAGAAGGTTGCCAAGCTTCTAGTAAGCGTTACTATAAGGTATACTATAAGTAGAGTCCTAAAAGTATCTCTTTTATAGTATAATATCCCTATAGCTTATACTATACTATAGTATAGCCGCTACCTAGTTTGTTCTTAGTTCTAGAGTCTACCTAGAGCCGTGCTATAGTATTACTACTATAACTCCCCTCTGCAGTTTCTTAGAGGCCTAATAAATTGCTTATATAAGCAAGAATTACTAGACTTAAGATAGTCTTACGTAGGGGTTTGCTTAGTTAGGAATTATTGCTCTAGTTTCTTAAGTTATCTCTATTGCTAGAGGCTTAAGGAACAGGGACTAATAGCAGGATACTGCAAGTTGTATAGGCTAAAAATAGCACTAAAACAACTATAAATAACACTCTTATTAAGGCTTAAGAGCCTGTATTAATAGAGTGTAAATAGGAGAAGATATAAGCTTTAATAGCTTTCTCTTTCTTCTTCTCCTTCTTCCTCTTGCTTAGATAATCTGCTTATATAAGCAGTAGCTATAATAATAGCTAGAACTAAGTCTTATAGAGTATATAAAATTCTCTATAGGCTATAAAGAGCTGGGCTTATAACCTGTAAAGAAAGTAGGGGAGGACAAAGCTACTTTCTTCCCTAATCTAGAAGACCTAGACTAACTAGACTAGGTAATTTCTAAATAAGGAAGCGTATAGCCTAATAGAGTAAAGATAAGATAATATAATAATATAGACAAGTTATTATATTAAATGCTAGGTACAGAACTTTGAGAGAGGACAGCAGAGATACTTATACTCTGCTTCTCTCTCTTACATTATTAAGCAGAACATTCTAGATATCTCTTAGATTACTAATTAGTAATCTATCTCTTAGAGACACGTAATCTTATAGTAAAGACTACGTATACAGCTTACGTGTACAGTAGATTACGTAGCTAGACGCGTAATCTACTCTAATTATAGAAAAGAGTGACGTTATCTAAGTTTTATAGAGATCTTACTTTCTTAGAGAAAATAGAAAGTTAGATATCTCTAGATTGGCACTAGATACGTGCTTAGTAAGCACAGCATCTTAATCCTCTAGTCTTATACAATTATATAATAATAATTACATAAGCCTAGCCACTAAGCCCAATTAGGAAATTGCATTTATAAAGATTATTAGAGAAGTTCTAATAACTTTACATAACTAACATACTTGTTAGTAGTTAAGTGTTTTAGTAGTAGTAAAGTGTACTAAGTTCTTATAATTAGTGTAGATTATAAGGTCTAAATAGCTTTCTGCGTAGATTTGCTAGTGCTGTAACGTAGATACAATTGCTATAAGTTCTTTATTGTGTATATTATAGTGTTCTTTAGGTCCTATAAATTTCCTAGAGTAGTAGGTAATAAGATGCTATTTCCTATCTTGTTCTTGCGTTGCGTATGCTCCTAGTGCTAGATCTAAGGTATCTGTCTTAATCTATAGAGGCTTATTACTCTTAAATATAATTATTGTAGGTAGCTTAATACACGCGTTCTTAAGCGTCTAAAATACATCTTCCTATGTTTGCTCCTACTTAAATAGTGTCTCTTTCTGCGTAAGCTTAGTAAGCAGCAAAGATATTATAGAGCAGTTTTTAATAAAGCAGTAGTTAAAGTTAATAAATCCTAAGAACTCTTAGATTCCCTTAACTAAGGTTAGCGTAGGCTAGGTCCTAATAACTTCTGTCTTAGTCTTACTTATCTTAACTCTATATTGTCCTATAATAAAACCTAAGAACTTAACTTCTTCCTAGTGCTATTTGCACTTCTTAGGCTTAAGTTGTAGGTCTGCTTATTATAAGCAGTCTAACACTTCCTTAATATAGATAATATGTTCTTCTAGTGTCTTAGAGTACACTAGGATGTTATTAAGATATGCTACTACTGTCCTGTTAAGGTGTACTTATAGCACGTTATTAATTAGAGTTTAGCATGTAGCTAGCGCGTTAGTAAGCCTAAATAGCATAACTATATACTTATAATAACTATAACAGGTTCTAAACGCTATCTTCTATTCTTTACCTTTCTTTATCTATATTAAGTTGTATACTCCTCTAAGGTTAAGCGCAGTAAAGTATATTACTCTAGATAACTAGTCCTGTAACTTAGATATGTTTAGTAGCAGATATTAATTCTTAACTATAATATTATTAAGTTTCTAAAAATTAATACATAGGCGTAGTTTTCTGTCCTTCTTAGGCATAAATAGAATAGGATATCCTACTAGGGATTCTAAAGGTCTTATAAAGCCTTTTTTAAGGTTCTCCTAGATGTACTTGCAAAGTACTCTAAGTTCCTTTTCTAATAATCTGTATATTAGCCTAAAAGGCAGTTCCTTTCCTTCCTAGAGCTTAATCTTGCAATCCTAGGGCTTATGCTTTAGCAACGCTTTTGCTATAAGCTCTTCTTTAAATATCCTAGCGTACTATCTATATATATCTAGGATAGTAGGAGGTGCACTGTTCTTTTTCTCCTTAACTCTTACTTAGTGTCCTGTAGGATATTTAGCGTCTATAGAGTTAACTACTCTAACTTAGCACGTCTTATTAGTTAAAGAAATATTATTAATCTCCTTCTTATCTACTAGCTGTGGCGTGCGCTGCGTAGGCTACAATACCTTATTACTATAGGTATATTACTTTAACAAAAGCTGTTCTTTTTTCTAGTTAATCTCTAGGTTATACTTTTGTAACTAGGGTAGCCCTAATATAACATTGTGTGTAGCTATTGCAAAGACGTCTAAGGTTACTTCCTTATAGTGTCTATAGATGCTAAGTAGGATATTAGTTACTTTATATGTAATCTCTAATTCCTCTAGCATAGGTTCTCTGTTAGCTACTTAGAGTAGATAGGGTTTATCCTTACGTTGCAGACGTAGTCTAGCTAGTCCTGCTACTTGCAAAGAGATGTAACTTAACTATACTTCTAAGTCTAAGAGTGCCTATATCTTTACTCTACCTATTGTTATAGGGAGTTTAATTAGTTAGTAATTAGTCCTAATCTAATTAATAGATTAATCCCTAGCGCTCTTAGGCGCTGTCCTAAAAAAGGATTAGGCTGTCCTCTAAACCTATTAGCCTATTTTACTCCTTTGTAAGTTATATAGCTAGAGTTAAGGTAGTGCTACTATATCTAATTTATGCAGGTCCTATTAATTATTATTTGTTAGGCTCCTTTAGCTAATAACAAGCTATTTCTAGAGAAGTAGTAGTTAACGCGTTTATTAATAAGGTGTATCTTATAGGTGTTGTTCTTGCAGCGTGTCTAGGTTTTCTTGCATAGCTTCTTCTACGTAGGAAAGAATTTGCTTCCTATCTTTTCTAATAGGTAGATAGTGCATCCTTTATTGTAATACGTAGTAAATAATAGTAGTCTATAGTGTAGGTTTCTTAAGTCCCTATTATACTATAGTGTGTAGAACCTGTCTATATAGTATAGGTTTTCCTTAAATAACTGTTATTTATACTAGCGCAGGAATTCCTAATAGTCTTTAATAGGTGTTATAAGGTATTATTCTTAATACTTATAGTAAACCTTATTACACTAGTTTTCTAGTTCCTTTTTATCTTCTATACTAGGAATAATAAGATCTTAGCGTGTTTATACGTACGTGTTGTCTAGCGTAGGTTATAGGTTCTAGTAGTTAAAGCTAGCCTATTGTACGTTCCTACGTTTCTTATAGCGTGCTTGTTGTTCCTTAGGTAAATCTTATTTAAAGATCTTAGTGTTATTTGTTATTATAATGCTATCCTAGCGTTACTTAGTAATCTAGTTAAGGTTATTCTCCTAATTCTTAACTTTACTATCTGTTACTATTTGTTAGTACAGCGTAGGTACGCGTAATTAGCGCTTATAACAAGACTTAATATAGTCTTTGTCCTTAGAACTAGACTCTAGGTCTTCTATAAGTTGTCCTATATCCTTAGTAATAACTTCCTATTTACTAGCATTAGTATCCTTAGTAGGCCTGCTAGTAAGCATATTAAGCTATCTAAAGACCTTATTCTTCTAATAACAGTTATGCGCAAAGTAGCCTAGTTTACTATAGTTATAGTAGTTCTTTAACTTACTACTATTATTATGCTTTCCTTATTCTTATTATTCTAGTAAGCTAGCAGGGCTCCTAGTCCTTTGTTTAGGTTAGAGAGATCTATAGCTGTAGGGCTATAGTAACTACTATATGTGTTATTATAGATACGTTATCCTAAGTTAGGGTAATATTAGTTTCTATAGTTAGGGTTATTGTGCTATTAGTTACGTAGTGTAGTAGGTTTAACGTTTACAACCTATACCTGCAGATTATCTTATAGTTCCTATTGCAACTTATAGATTTTAATATTAATTTTAATTAATATGTTAATAAGGTTATTAAGGGTGTTAGTGCTTGCGCTAGTGCGTATAAGTTCCTCCTTAATTTTTAGTTTAAGACCTTGCTTAAATATTGTTATTAATATAGTGTTGTCCTAGTTAGTGTTGTAACGACACAGGATAATAGAAAGCTCTAGAATGCGTGTGTATCCGCTACAAGGTGTCTAGGAGCACTAGGATAGGTAACACAGAGATAATTCTATTCCTATAGGTCTTGTACAAAGAATACTTAAAAACTATCTATCTACAGATAATTCTCCTTGTGCCTTTATACTGCTAGAATACAGGGAAGTTTAGAATGCTATAACTAAGTTACAGGCAGGAACAGAAACGTAAAGGAGCTAAGTTAGAGGTAAATTAGGGTGTAACACTTTTTAGAGACTAGTGCTTTACACTACCCCCTCCTGTATAGGCAGATTGTCCTAGATACGCGTAAGTAATAACAGTTATTGTTCTATAGCATTAGTGCGTTAATTTAGCGTCTGTTCTAGGTTTTTAGTTAACTTAGGTTGTTATTTTAGTATTTTGTTGTTATTTTCATCTAAAGTAAAGACAACTTTTTTTTTTTTTTTTTTTTTTATTAACTCTACTGCCTAAATCTAACGTAACAACAAGCTGTATTATAACTTAATTAGAGGGAAACAGGTTTACTATTATTATTATATCTAATTTCTAGGACGCGTTATGTAGGTATATAAACAATTAATCCCTACACCTTTCCTAACTCTAATAGACACTATTTCTTGCTGTAAGTATCCCTACGCTCTTTTAACTATTCCTATGCTAATACTCCTAGGTTTATTAATTAGTTACTATGCTAATACTAGTCCTGCCCAGAGCTCTTACAGTAGCCTATTAGGTTATCTACCTTTATTTAATTTAGGCCTTTGTAAGGGGGAGGAAGGTAGACTACGCCTTTAATAAGGCGTTATTGTTAAAGTGTGCTTATTGCACACTTTAAAATAAGAAGTGTTATCTAGTAACTAGACTTTTCTTTAATCCTGCTCTCTAACTAATACTAATAGTTATAGGTTCTAATTTACGTTAGTTCTAAGTATACTACTTTTTATAACAACCTTGTTATATAGGAGGAGGAATCTAGGGGTAAGGCAGCAGGAGAGGCAGCAGAGGAGGAGGTAACAGAGGCAGCACTAGAGGCATAGCGTAGCCTTATAGCATTAGTAATAGCTCTAGCAAGTGTAGTGCAGGTGGCAACTGCGCAGCTTAAGGGAGTTACCGCTAATAACGTGTTGCTGCACTAGTACTACGCTAGTACAGCGCAGGGCTAGGTAATAGAGGAGATAGTAGAGAGTTTGTTAGTGTTAACTAGGGAGGTTATTAAGCTGCAACAGGAAATAGCCCCTTATAGCTCTAGAGTTAGAGGTAAGTTAGTAAAGCCAGCTCTGCTTCTAGCACCTAAAAAAGGGTGCTCCTAGGTTGTTAGATAAAACCAACGCTAGTAGCTCTAAGGAGATAAGTAACATTAAGAACCCTTAAGAAAGAAAGGGTTTCTTAAGCTATATAGTAAGGAGGATTTCTTTTATTTTTCTTTTCTTGTTATCTATTGTATAAACGCAGTTAGAGGCGTTTTAGAGTTAATAGATTTCCTTTATCCTTTTCTAAATTATAATATCTTTATTTGCCCTACAATTCTTAACCTTCTTCCTATGCTGTAATCTATTTGTTTAATGCCTTTAGTAGACTAGGCTGCTCTAGGTACTTGTTGTAATACGCCTTTAGCTTATAGGGTGCTCCTGTAAAGTTTTTTGCAGGATACTAAGTTAGGTCTAGGTTATAGCTAACCTAGCTTACACAGTACTTAAGACTATAGCAGACTAACCTACTAGCTAGGATTTCTTAGACCTTCTATTCCTCTACTCCTTAAATAGGAATACCTGCAGGTTTTAGAGCTTCCTAACTAGGCAATAGGTTATCTAGATCCTTACACAGAACGTTAGGTGCAAATACGTTATGTATTTTTAAACTAGGGGAAGTTTTAAGTAATATAAGTAACTAACCTGTTCTAGGACCTTAAAGGGACCTTCCTACTTGTTAGATAGCTTTTAGCTTAGTTGCTTACTTGTTAAGTTTTTAGTAGAAAGGTACACTTTGTTACCTACAGTCTAGTTAACTAGGTTGCAATAAGCGTTAACTACAGAGCGCATGCAGTCTTAGGCTTTCTCTATATTCTCCTTAGCTACCTTCTAGGCGTTGTGCATACAGGTTGCTAATACTAAGGCCTCCTTATAGTTAAGTTGTTCTACAGGGGTTACTGCTATATCAGCTCCTTTCTAACTCTAGCTCTGTTTAGGTTAGCTACTATAAATTACTTAGTAAGGTAATATTCTAATTAAGGAATGTAGCAGAGTGAGTTAGGTACAATCTATAATTAGTAGGAGTTTAGACTAGTTATCCTAATAGTACAAGATAAAGGGACAGAGCTGTTAGTCTATATACTTGTTTATAATCTCTATTTAACTATTAGTTTCCTTATAATAGGTAGTAGATAGCTTAACTTTTACACCTATAATTTAACAGAATTCTGTCTAGAAAGTTAAGATAAACTAGGGGCCCCTGTTACTTACTATTAACTTAAGGGTATGTCTAAACTAATACACCTATTGTATAAACAAGTTTGCTATCCTACGTGCTGTAATTATTTTATAGCATAGGATTGTAATAGCTTGTTTAGTTAGGTAATTAATAATAACTATAATCTAGTTATACCTAGCTTTATCCTTAGGAAAATCCTTAAAATTAATGCATAAATGTTGCATTAGTTTGTTAGGTATTAGCAAGGGATGCAAGTACCTACAGAGTTAGGTCTGTCTTAGATGGCCTCAGCGACATAGGATGCAGTTTCAGACATATCTTTTACATGTAGCACTTATACCTTTCCAGTGATACTGTTATAATAATAGTTAGTAGGTCTTCTTAGCACTAGGGTAAGTAGTTAATAGTTAGTTATAGGCTTCCTTAATTAGGCGTGTGCATAGGGTTAAGTTAGTAGGGATATAGAGTTAATTATAGTAGAGAAGGAGTCTGTTTTAGATCTAATACAGAGATAGCAACAATAGTTATTCTTGTCTAAAAGATTTCTAGTTTTCTTGTATTAACGCCTTAATTAGTTCTAAGGAATCTAGTTTTATAATAGGCTATACTAAGCAGATAGTAGCTACAACTAGGTTAGTCTTAGCTAGATATATCTAAGCTAAATTAGAATTAATCTAGTTGTGTAACTGCTGTAGACCTAGTAGGACTTAGGACTAATTGTCTTCTTAGGCAGACTTTAGATTTGCAAGATCCTATTCTTAGTAACTTAGGATATTAGCACGCTTATTGTTCTTACCTAGCGTGTATTTAATCTTAAAGTTAAACAGAGCTAGAGCTTCTACCTATTATGCTTGTTAAGCATTTAAGATTTTAGTTGTTATAAAGTACTCTAGGGATTAATAATTAGAGTAGACTTAGATCTGTTTTGTAACTAAGGTAAGTTTAGCTCTCTACTTATTAAAGGCTTATAAAATCACAAACAACTCCTTATTATATATTTCCTAATTAAGTTTAGCTCTAGAGAGTACTTAGCTGTAGAATGCTATAGGGTACTACTTGTTGTTAGGGTGCTACTGTAACAAAACCCTAGCAACAACTCTATTAGAGGCATTAGTTTTAATCTTTATATTATAGTTAGGATTAAAATAGCATAGAGTTAGGATAGACAATAAGGCTTCCTTTAGGTTTTTAAAACTAGATTAGCATTAAGCAGTCTATTTAAATAGATTTACTAGGCTTTGTAAGGCAATAAGGGGCTTAGCTACGTAAGAGAATTTAGGTACAAATTGTTAGTAAAACCTAGTAAAGCCTAGGAACAATTTCACACTAGTAACAGTAGTAGGAGGGATCTAGTTCCTAAGGGCTTGTACCTTCTTAGAGTCCACTTTAATTCCTTTGTTAGTTAGGATATAACCTAAGTACTTAGTACAGGTAACGTAGAACTTGCTCTTCTTAATATCTACTTGTAATCTAGCAATACAGAGTTAATTAAGTACTAGCTTAATATGTTGTTTGTAGGTTACAAGGTCTTTAGAGTAGATAAGGATGTTATCTAGATATGTAATACAGAAGTTGTCTAGATATTTAATAAGAACATTATTTATATATTGTTAATAAGTAGCTAGTCTATTACATAGCCTAAAGGGTAGAACCTTACACTTGTAACTACTATAACGTGTATAGAACGTAGTGTACTCCTTAGAGGCAGGATCTATACAAATTTAATTAAAGGCATTCTAGATGTTAAATTTAGTAAATACCTTAGCCTTAGACAGTTGTGCTAATAATTTGTCTATGCGCAGTATTAGATAGGAGTCCTTTCTTATAAGGGCGTTAAGTTTATAATAGTTAACATAAATGCGCAAATTCCTATTTAGTTTTTAAACATAGAGTATAGGTAACGCAAAGGGGCTCTAACTGTGTTTAATCTAGCTATGCTATAGTTAGTCTTGCACAAACTTCTTAGTAGCTTTAAGTTCCTTAAGATTTTGTTTATACAAGGGCAAGTAGGAATTTAGCAATTAGCCCTCTAATATAATTTTATAGTTGTAGGGGCAGTATTCTAGAAGGGTTTTAGCTTCTGTTTTACTAAACATATTAGTATATTAAACATATTTGTCTAGCAATTGTTTGTTAAGCAGCTAAGTGTTCTTAGGGTTGTCTTAGGTACAACAGTAGTTAATAACGCAATTAATCTTGTATAGACTAGTAGTAAAAAATTTGTTCTATAGTTTTTTTGTAGAAAAGTAAAAAGTATTTAATGAAAGTAAGGAAATACGCGCCTCCCTAGGAGGTAGCAAGTTAGAGGCTTTTAGGTTAGGATTATTAGTAAGGAACAGCATTTTAGTAATTAAATAACACCTCTTATACAATATATTAAGTGATTTAGACTTTAGCGACGTTAGTACTCTACAGCTTCCTATAGGTTGTCCCTTTGTTGTACGTCTTATAGGACGTAGGCTTGTAGCAAAGGTTAATATAGGGTTATTATTAATAGAGGGGTGGGGTTGTACAACCTAGGGTACCTTACTAGCTATATAAGCTAAGATTGTTCTATATTAAGTTAGAGTTTAAAACATTTTAACTATTTAATTCTAATAATGCATTCCTAGGATCCTAGATTAATAATAACAAAGTAGTAGTTACGTATCTTACGCCTATTAATAGTTAAGTGCAACTAAATGTACTAGTTTACTAGGGTTATAATCTAATCCTAGAATCCTTTAACTTAGACCTTAAAGGGCAACTTTTAGATAGGAGTCCTAAGTGTAGCAGACACTAAAGTAGCAATGTTAGAATTTAAAAATAAAAATCCTTAGGCACTAGTGTTAACTAAGGAGTTAAGTCGTACGCCTAGCCCTTAGTTTAATAGAATAGAAGAAGTAAGGAAATAGGGGCTACTAAACAAATAAGATAAAGAGAGGTTAGTGTAAGGGCACTGTAGGCAGGCAAGAGAGATAGGACGAAACGTATAGTATTAGATAGGATAAGAGACAAATCCTTAGGGGTTAAGCCCTAAGGATTTAGGGGAATATATACGTGTGTGTAGGCTCTAAGGGGTAACTGTAGTCGCCCTAAGGTGTTCCTAAGGGTTAGTATGCCTAAGGTAGAAAGCCCCTAATAATAGCCCCCTTCTTATAGTCTGTCCCAGACTGCTAAACCCTATATACTAGTACTTACTAGTTTAAACTCTAAAAAAACCTCTAACGTAAGAGGAAAATAGTTAGGAGAAAGCTAGCTTGCTTATTAGTAGGTGTTTAGATCTATTAGGTTACGTTAGCATAAACAACTCCCTATAGGGTGCAACTAGCACTAGTTTGCTGCTTGCTAGGTAACCTTACCTACAGATCTATAGGGATTGTTTAACTCTAAAACCTATAGTTAGGACTGTTAGGGAGTTAGGTGATAGTTTAGTAGATTACTAAACAAGTGCCTAGCTAGTACCGCCCTATAGGGTGTCTGCAGCCTTACCCTAGTCCCCTTAAGGATCTAGTACTCTTAGTCTAGTAGCCTTAACCTCTAGGAGTATAGTAGAAAATACAGGACAAGCTGTATAGTGTTTGTAGCAGGTTTTCCTATAGGGTACCTATTGCCTTACTATAGTCCCTGTGAGGTACTACTACTCTAAGTCTAGAGACTGTAATTGCCTAGTAGCTAGTGTTAGGTGTAGTAATCTGCTACCCTAGACTATTTAGTATAACAACTTGTTCCCCTATAGGTTGTTAAGTGTCCTTACCTAAGGTCCTTTGTCTATAAGCTCTGCAGAGACATTATTACCCTTGTTCTAGACAACTGCAGTTGCTAGGAGCGTGGACTGTTTTCCTTACTGCTACAGCAGTTTAGTTAGACATATTATTACCTTTACCTAAGAGGTACCCTATAGGGTATCTAGTTAGTGCCTAGGGGTTGTCCTGCTCCTGCGTAAGTAGGCCTAAGGCAACACGCTATATATAGGTAGTTTACTGTAACAGTACCTAGAGGCGTTACCCTATGCTTAGATTGCTCCTGTTACAGGAGTTTATCTGTTAATTGCGTAGTATTAACTAGTACCTTTGTTATATTATTAGCTGTTGTTTGCTCTAGACTTAGGATACCTTATAGACATATAGCAAGTGTCCTATTAGGCGCGTATTATTCCTTGCTAACTATATAAAGTATAGGCGTTTAATTGTTTAGAAAGTAGGCAGTTAGGCAGCAGAACGTTAGTAGGCAGTAGACAGAGGTAAGAGAGTCGCAGTATATAACAAGTAGATACCTTAACTTTGTCTTCCTTATCTACACTCTACTTTACACTCTACATACTTTCTACTCTACTTCTTTATTATTATTATGCCTCTCCTGCCTTTGCACATTAACAACTCTAAGCTGCTAGACTTTGTCTACGCGCTGCCTAATAACATAGCCCTACAGCCTTTCCTTACGCAGTTTTAGTGCCCCTAAGTATGTAAAGAAGCTTACTACTAAGTCCTTTACTAATCCTAATAGCTTAATTAAGTTGTTTATTTAGGTCTTTAGGCGCCCTATAGGGTACTGCACGTATAAGAATAATTTTAGTGTGTGTAATAGGTGCATATCTAGCAACGTTAGTAGATGTATTAAGGTAAGTCTAGAGCTCTGCCTAGTGCCTGCCTAATACTAACCTATATAGATTGCGCCTTATTTCTACTACGCTATTAACATGCTTAACTTCCTTCTTAAGTATGCTATCTGCAAGACAAATAAAGAGACTGCCTAATAAGGTAACGCTGCAACTAAGGATAACATCCTAGGTAACGTCTAGCACTATTAGCAGACTACCTTTAACTACGCTAAAGCTTATTATCTTAGCTTTGTGTTCTATAATGCTGCTGTTAGTTACTGTGTAAAGGACTTAGGCTTAAGTTAGGTTAACTATAATAAGGCTTGTTAGGTTTTACGTAAGTATAACCTATAGCGCTTTAATATAAGTTCTTCTCTAACCCTTTACCCTTGCTGTAGCTAATTTCTATGTAGGCTGCCTTAGGTACAGTTAGCTAGAAGGAACTGTCTAACGTAGTTATTAACATAGAGGTTAAGCGTGTGTTCTAGTAGGATAGTGCTGCTAGGGGTGTAGAGAAGCGTTAGTACTACTACAGCACTAATGTGCCTTCTGCTGCTAACGCCCTAGCTGCGCCTTTCTAGCAGTTAATAATCTCTCTTACTAAATTAGCGTTTTTAGGCGCTTAGAGGACTCTAGAGCGCTGTTGTATAGGTGGCCCTAACTTCCAGCCTAGCTCTACTAGAGGTTTATAAGGCCTTCTGCTTTTAGATTGCTTTTTAGATAATGTATAGCAATAGATTAAATGTAATGCCTACATAAACCTCTGTGCCTACCCCTATGCTCTTAAGACCCTTGTCCCCTACCTTAGATAGTTGCTAGGCTAATCTACAGCCTTAGGACAGTAACCCTAGGTTAATATATTATCTACAGTTTTTTAGTATGTAAGGGTTCTATCCTAGGGGATTTCCTTAGGCAACCCCTCTTCTACTAAGGTAGGTTTAGATTGCCTTAACCTAACTAAGCATTAGCCTTGCGCTTGCGAGCAGATTGCTGTAGCGTATTAGTTGCTGTCTTAAGGTACTCTTTAAGGATTTCCTTGCAGTAGTTAAGGTTCTCTAGTAGCTCCTAGGTAGCTGCTTTATTTAGCTAACCTAGCTACTTTACTAGGTACTCTCGCCTATAGGCTTAAGTGTTATAGTGCTGCAGGATCCCTTTAACTTTATACCTCTTAACTAGGAGAGTGTCCTCTAGGATCTGCGTAGGACCTAGCTAGAACCTCCTCTCTGCGAAGGGTTCCCTCTATAGTTTAAGTAACAATACATTAAACACTAGGTGCACTCTGTTTATTAATAGTAGTAGGTCTAGCTTATAAGCTAGTTTGCTAATCTTCTTTATAATAGTAAATAGACCTAGGTAACAGGCGTTAAACTTCTTAGATAGTTAACTAGTTGTTAGGTTCTTTGCTTAGAGTAGCACTTGCTTGCCTTTAGCAAAGTGTCTGTCTACCTACTTAGTGTTATACTAACAAGAATTGCTCTTCTAGGCGTACTCTAAGCTATCCTTTACTACTACCTACAGATTATGCTACTGCTCTAGCTGTCTAATTACCTGCTAGCAGAGGTCTAGTGCCTTTCTACTATTAGCCTAGGGTTCTAGGGGGCAGTGTAACTAGTGCTTGTTAGGGACTCTATTAAAGCCTCGCAGGTTAATCCTATAAGCTACCTTAATAGGGGACTCTCTATATACTAAGTAAGCCTTTAAGTTGTATGCATATTCTGCGTATAGCAACAAATCTACCTAGTTATCCTATTAGTAGTTTATATAGATGCGCAGGTACGTTTCTAACTCCTAGTTTTAGCGCTCTGTCTGCCTGTTAGTCTATAGGTAAAAGGCTGTACTAAGGCAGTAGTTAATCTTTAAATAGTAGCAGATGTTAGACTAGAATTAACTAGTAAACACTAATCTATAGTCTAATATTAGGGTATTAGGGGACTATATTTAAGGAAGCACTGCTAGAGTAGTAGTTTAGCTACTCTCTAGGAAGTAATTGCCTTAGTTACAGGCAGGTACTAGACATACTTGCTAAACCTATTAACTAGGACTAGGATTAAGTTATACTTGTTCCCTTATGTAACAGAGCTTGCAGGACTATACTTAAGTAATTAATTAATTTAATTAGTGTCTATTTTTCTATGTAGAACGTGCTGCTTAAATACAAATAAAATGTGTAGGTTACGTAATCTCGCTTAACAAGTGTTTGGCTAGTATTAGGGCTGCTTAGAACTAGCGTTGCTAGGGTAGAGCAGCTTAACTAAATTAGCATACTCTGTTAGAAAACAAGCTGCGTATGTAACTCTATGCGCTTAGTTGCGCAACACACCCCTAGTTAATCCTATATTAGGAACAACTAAACTAGGAGCGTGCCCTTAGTAATTGTAGGGCTCTAATCTTAGATTTTTGTATTTCCCTAGATATCTAAGATTACTGCGCGTCTGCAGTGTACTCTAGGTGCTCTTCCTTCTAAGAGACCTCTCTAACTTTTTAGGCTGCTTTTGCAAGCAGTTTATTGCTAGTTTAGGCGCTTATTTTTTAACAGCTAAATTTTCTAAGCCTGTAGCTAGCTATTAAGCTGCTTAGTTATAGTTAAGGTAAGCACTTCTTAGGTTAAGCATTTCTAGGTGGTAAGAGTGAGCGTAAGGACTATAATCTAGCAGCTTCACCTTTACTAACCTAGTTGCTTCCCTATATAAGCGTCCTACCTGCTTAATTTCTCTATTTCTCTAGTTATATCTATTAATATGCCTGTAAGTATACTAAATTGTTTTCTAAGCGCCTAAGCACTCTCTAGCTAATTATTTCTAGCTTCTTGATTAGTTAAGAGCTTTATTGTTAGACGTTGTCTAACTAATCTTACTATTAACGTTTTTCTAGCTCTTTTCTAGAGGTTTTGCTAACTTAGGTTATAGAAATAGACTAAAACCTAGCGCTGCGCGCGCACTACCGCTGCCTCTGCTGCCTAAGCTGCTGCCTAAGCTAGCAGGCTGCTAGCTGCCTGCTTGCCTTCGCCTGCGCCCTTGCCTAAGCCTGTGGTTGCAGCTCTGCCTGCTCCTTTGGCGGTTGCTGCTGCTACTGCCGCTATAGCCGCTGCTACTGCTGCTGCCTATGCCGCTGCGCTGCTGCTGCTGCCTGTGCCTGCGCCTGCACCTGCGCCCCCTGCCCCTGTCTTAGGCGCTCTAGTGCCTAGTGCGCGTAGGTTGATACCCTGCGCGTACTGCGTGGACGCGCTACTGGCGAGCAGCTTAGTTGCGCTGTGCGTTAACAACGCTGCTACTAGCTGCTGCAGCAAGCGCTGCTAGCGTTGTGCCTTTAGGCACTCCTGCTGCCTACTATATGTATTTTCTTTAAAAAGAGCAGTTAAGTAGTAGACTAATAGCTTATAGCCCCCTGCCCTTAAGCTGCTTAGGCTTAAACTAGTAGAGGAGCTCGCTTCCTCTAGTAGAGTGACAACTTTAGTAAGTAACTTAGTTTTTAGTTAATAACAGTAGCTAACAAGCGTTTAGCAGGCTACTAACCTGCGTACTGCTATCTAGGTAGTAAAGGGCCTGCTTGCAGATAGGTATGAATTTTAAGTACCTATTTGTAAGTAGGTTCTTTGAGATAAAACCTATAGGGAGGGGGTTGTCTTCCCTACCTATAGTTAATTTGTTTTTTTGTAAGCTCCTTAGCTGCTGGGCGTGCGCTTAAAAGAGCTGCTACTAGCAGTCTAGGGAGACTTATACCTATTTAGGGAGGGGTTGTCCTCCCTAGTAATTTAAAGATCTTCTCTTTCTCTATTAACCTGCTCTTTTTCTGTAACTAAGTCTTTCCCCTCTTAACTAATGCTCTGTAAGTTTAAATGTAACAGAAAGCGCTTGTAAGCTTATCTAGGAAGCGCTTTTGTAAGGCTGTTAGCTAGCATCTTACTTGTTTTAAGGTAGGTTACTTAGAGGTTTCCCTTAGCGTACTCTTGTTTTAACTACATATTTTAGATATCTATATAGCGCAGCTAGGTAGTAAGCTACTTGCTCTCTTTAACTACTAGTTAGATAGTTTATTAGTTGTTATAGAAAATCTCCTATAGCACCTCTAAGTCTAGCTAAAGTTCTCCTAGGAATTGTTTTAGAGCTACTAACTCTTTAGCCACATGCTCTAAAGCGAGTAATTCAGCCTTAGTAGTAGAAGTAGTTACTGTTGACTGCCGTGCAGCTTTCTAGATAATTAGACTACTAAAGAGCTGCACAATATACCCCTAGGAAGATTAACAGGACTCTCTATTGTTAGCAAATAAGGCGTCTCTATATATAAGCAGATAACTGCCTTTGTAAGCGCTGTACCTTATACCTAGATGCTTTGTTCTATACAAATAAGCTAAAACCTAAGCAGCTGCCTTGAAGTGAGCAGCTCCTAGATTTGTTAAATAATAAGATAGCTAAGAGGCAGCATATGCCACATCTGGTTGAATTATAATTACTGTATAGAGTATAGACCTAACTTATTCTTAAAACGCTTTAACCTCTTGTTTTAAAGCTTCTCTGCTATATTTAAGCAGCTCCTCTGTAGGAAATAGGACTGCAGGGAAGGACCCCTTCTCTACTATCTTAAATTTTGTAGCAAGCTTGTTAATATAGGAGTTGTGCGCAAGAGTTATAGTACAAGCCTCTTAGTTTCTAATTATTTAAACGCCTAGAAACTATTTAGCAGCTCTATAGTCTTTAATTTAATACTTTTCTATTAACAAGCTTATTAGCTGTTTAGCAGCAGCTTGATTATTGTTGTAATAGGCTAGGAGAATATTGTTAACATAGAAGAGTAGCACTATTTTTTATTTAGGATTATAGAATAGGCACAGCTCTTCTTTTAATGCTAAGAGACTGAGCTTCTAGAGCGTACTAGAGAGCTCTCTATACTACAGGACTAGCGAATTGCGTAACCTGTATAGAGCTTGTAGTAGTAGAATAACTTGCTTAGGTTTCTTAAATCTATCTAGTAATTTATAGAGCACCTAAGGTTTGTCCTAGTAGCTTGCGTTTAGAAACGCGCTAGTTACGTTATACTAACAGAGCTCTAGGTTAAACTAGGCTGCAATTGCTATTATAGTGCAAAATGAGCAAGCAGCAAGCGTTGTGGCGTAGGTTAAGACAATTAAATCCTTTGCCTGTAGATCTCTGCGTACGCAGATCCTTGCCTTACATTTAAGGAAGTAGCTATCCTGGTTAAATTTATAGGTAAAGACCTATTTAAGTAGTAGGGGCCTTAATAAGGCGCTTAATTAGTTAATTTCTCTCTACGTTTCCTTCTTAATAAGCGTGTCTATCTCTTTTTAGCAGGCCTAGCAAAAAAAGAGCTCCTAGTAAGTAATAGAGTAGATCTTTCTATTTGTTTAGCAGTGGAGGGAGCTTGTCCCTATGTAACTAGCGCTTGTTTTAAGCAACTAGTCTTTCCTTTTTTAGAGTTAAGGTAACAATTACTGCGTGGGCAGTAAGCAGCTCTCTTCTATCTATGCTATATTTGTTTGCATGTTTAAATAGTAGGTAGATAAGCTAGGCGTATCTGTGATTATTTATTAAGCTTATTACAGAGTACTAACCTGCTCTATTATTATTAGCAGCAGGCTTGTTGCGCTTGCAGTTCTCTATCTAGTAGCTCTGTCTTATAGGCAGGCCCTAGACTCTCTGCTGATACGCGCGTCTCCTGCCTGCCTTATCCGCTTGCGTTGATCTTTAAGAAGGTATTAGAACAAGTAGCAAAGTAGGTCTTAGTAGATTATTAAGATCCTTACTATCTACTAGCTCGCTCCCTTCTTCTATAGTTGAGTGCACTTCCTGTAAGCTACTAGTTAGATTATCCTCCTTATTAGGAGCTTCCTGCCTATACTTAACTGCTCTAGTTTAGGCGTTTAGTTAGGGGAAAGTAAACCTGTTTCTTGGCGTTGTTCTGCACAGATCTCTAGCAGCTTACTGGCTAAGCTTGCCGCGCGTGCAGTATCTATCCTAGGGGCTCCCTCTCTACTAGACTAGCCTTCTAGCAATTAAGGTTCTCTCTAAGTGTTACCCCTAAGCTGGTGCTTAGTAGACGAGCTAAGCGATAGGTCTCTTTGTTTAAGGGGGAGCTCTATTGCTTCTCTTACCTCTATTATCTTATTAGGTTTATGTAGAATTTCTACAACTACTTCTACTTCTTAGACTGTAAGGGCTGACAACTTATCTAATTTGTTGTAAAAGAGCTCCTTATTAAAGGTCACGTTACGCGTTGTAATTACCTAGTTTAGTTTAGGGACCTATATCTAGTATATGTTAGAAGCTTAGTACCCTACTAAGTATCTAATATAACCCCTTAGAGTTACTTTAAAGCTTCTCTAATTACGCCTAGCTGCTTGTTCCCTGTTTAGGGATACGCTCTGCAGCTATAGGCGTATATCCTACTCTAATTAGGTCTTAGATTGGCTGTTAGTGCTCTCACCTGCTTAGGTTTGTACCAGCAGAAATAGTAAGTAAACTAGCAATTAAGCTCTTTGTTTAGGCTCTGTAGCTTGTTTAAGTAAGTTAGACTTATGTTATAGAGCTATGTTGCTGCTGCTACAACCTCTGGCTAGAGCTTCTTAGGTAGGTTTGCACCGCTCCTCATTTTGATAGATTTAGTAATTATTTCCTGCCCTGCTCTTTCTGCTGCCCTGTTTGGCTTGTGGGTATATAGAGGTATACACTTAATATCTATTCCCTTATTAATTGCCTAGCGCTTATATTAGGAGCTCCTTGCTATAGGAGAGTAGCAGTATTATTGTCTTAACTTATCTTGCAGATATAGAGCTTGTACTAGGTACGTACCTAGCTTAAGAAACTTGTAAGTACCTATAGTATCTCTACTTAAGTCTTCCCTAGAAGTAAGTATGTAAAGAGCTTCCTACTATAGTACTCCTTGATTAAAAGTATCTATAATTTGCTACTCCTTCCTATAGGCATATTAAACAGATCCTAGCTAATTCTCTAAAAGGGTTTAGCAGGTTTTTCCTGTTTCTATTAAGATATAACTTGCTTAGCGTAGGTTGTTAAGTAGACCTTACAATCTTTTTAGAGCGTGCTGTTAATGTGTACGCTGCGCGCTTGTTTTACTAGTGCCTTTAGAGCTTCTAGGCCTAGATGTCCTGCTCTAGCGTGCTAGAGGTGTTTAGCAGAGCTTTGTAGGTAAGACTTATACAATTGTTTTATTACTGCGTTAAGGATTAGTAGGTAGTAGGATAGTAGCTTATATTTAAAGAAGGTGAGGTTGTAAGCGCGCTTAAGGGTAGCACATACAACGCTCCTATTTAGATTATTAATGTACCCTACTTAGAGTGAGCTGTCTAGCCCTAAGTACTAAACTCCTTTCTCTTAGAGGCGTGCCTTAGAAATAATATTAATATAAAAACCTTCTACTACTACTACATCCTTAAGGAGCAGGTCTTCTGTATACAGGCTGCGCTTTCTGTGTAACGCGTTTTTAAACAAACAAGCTCCTTATCCTACTACTAGAAACGCTTGTGTACCTGCCTCTACAGTGTTAGTAGAGTTAGCTAGGCGAAATGACCTAGGTACAAGCTAATCCGCGCTGTTGACTAAGTGTGTAGCCACTCTATTATCTAAAATTATACTCTCTAAGAGCAGATAAGCGTTGAAATCCATAAGGTTGTAAACCCTAGGTTTCTTAGCTAGGTTGCTTGGTTGCATTATTTTTAGATTAATCAGAGCAGCCTGTACATTGCTAGGAAACTTAACTTTAGGTGGGATACCTTTTGCTAGTAGAGCTGTTATTGCTAATAGAGCTTTTAGGGTCTAATTAAGCTGCTTAATTGCCTTCCTAGTATCTGTATACTCTTAGCTCTTAAGCCTCTAGAGAGTATCCTTGCAATAGCTTTCGCTTATATAGATAGGTAGTAAGGAGCTCCCTCTAACTGCTGTCTCTAGGCGTTAGCAGTTGGTTAGTTTCTACTTATAAGTTTCTCCTTTTTGTTTACAAGGGCAGGAGTACCTACTTAAGCTCTTAGAGTTAGTAGCAGGAGCTTAAGTAGTATCTGTTTAGCTTCTAAACGTTACAAATACTCTTAGGTTATCTTTCCCTGCTCTTATAGTGTGCTTATGCATTAAACTACTAAAGACCCTACTTACTTTGTCTAAGTTAAGTAAATTAAGCCCTAGGATACTATCCTAGATAATCCTTTAGTTTATAGTACAAGCCTAATCTAGGGCAATCCTATAACTTAAGGCATCTAAGAAATCCTGCACAGCAAGCGCCCTATTAACCTCTAGAAGCTTGTATAACTTAGCTCTTCTATAGAGGTATAACCACCTGTTGTACTAGTCTTGTAGAGCGGCTCTTAACTGTTTAGCCGCTCTAAGATGCTGTTAGTATTCTGCCCTGACCTAGTTCTAGGTGCTAACATCTGTTGGAGCGAGCTCCTCTTTTAGTGCTTGCACAAGCAATTGCAGCGTTGTAGTGTTATTAGTAATAAGCTTTACTATTACTAGTAAGAGGATTAATAGCAATACTGTTATGTTGACCTAGTTCTAGATCTTCTAAAGGCGCTCTGCCTTAGCAGCCTACTTGCTCGCTCTAATCTTGTATCTAAGGAGCTCCTTGTTATAGTTCTTAACGCTTGTTTAGCCTAGAGGCTTGTTAGGTTAGGTGCTCTAGCTTTAAGTAGATTGAGCTAGTGGTTAAGTAGGGAGCAAGCCTATAATAGGCAGTTTAGGCGCTCCTTTGTGCATGCCTAGGGCGTCTTTAGCGTCTAGATCTACTATATCCTATACGTCACAAAGCTTAGCGTGCTACATAAGTTAGATGTACTAATTAGGCTAATTAGATCTTGTTTTAAGCTGATAGGGTCCTGTAGGGACACCTAAGAGAGCTTGCTTATTGTAGTTAACAAGCTTGCCTATAGTGGCGTTTAGTAGGGATAGAAAGATAATTAGGTAATTAGAGCAGTTAAGCTAAGTACAACAAGCTCGTTTGCTGAGTGCGCAGGGAGATCTACTATGCTTAGAAAGCTAGGCTTATAACTGTAACAGAGCTTGCAGGACTATACTTAAGTAATTAATTAATTTAATTAGTGTCTATTTTTCTATGTAGAACGTGCTGCTTAAATACAAATAAAATGTGTAGGTTACGTGATCTCGCTTAACGAGCGTTTAGCTAGTATTAGGGCCACTTGGAACTAGCGTTGCTGGGGTAGAGCAGCTTAACCAAATTGGCACGCTCTGTTAGAAAACAAGCTGCGTATGTGACTTCACGCGCTTAGTTGCGCGACACCTTAGTTATCCTTTAATGTTAGTAGGTCTGTTACAAAGTCTAGGGAGTAGTGCTGCTAGGGTGTATTAGGTATAGGGAGTAGGACTAGCAACCCCTATAGCTTGTGCCTGTAGATCTTGTTTAGTTAGCATGCTGTATAACGCTAAACGTACTTATGTACATCCTTCTTTAGGTTTAGCTAGTAGTACTTTTATTTTAACAGCTAGGCAGTCTTCTTATAACTATAGTAACCCTCTATAGGGTTGTTATAGTTCTTTGCAAGGATAGTTTAGCAAAGAGTTACGTCTTAGGGAATCTACACTTTCCTACTCCTACGCAGGATCCTACTAGGGTTAACCTCCTAGTAGTAGTAACCCTTAGCTGCTCTGCCTGCTTCCTAACTTGTTAGCAACTTATAGGCAGCGTCCTGCTCCTAAACCTATCTAATGTAGTTAGTTAAGCGTTCTAGTATGTCTAGGGCGTATGTAGATTTGCCTTACGCGGCATTGTTTGCAAGGTAGGTAGGTAACCTAACTTGTCTATTAAGGTTACAAAGGAGAGCCTCTGTAATATTAAAGCTAGGTTCCTAAGCTTTAAATAATTTAGATTAACCCTAGCTGCTATAGCCTGTAGATAGCTAGTTAAGAGCTAAGGGAGACGTATCTCTAGTACCTGTTAATAGGTAGAATTCCTTAGGGGCAGTTTTAGAGAGTTGCTAGGATCCTACAGGACCCCTACTAGGGCTGCCTATTACCCTAGTTGCCTATTTAACGTTTTAAGCCTTAGACTTCTAGATAGTCTATATTTAAAGCTTCTGCTAGAGAGTTAGTAGCATAGCGTTATATAGTGCCTACTGCTCTCTAATAACTAGTCCCTTTGCATAATTAGGGCGCCTTAAGGGGCTGTCTGTAGGGTTCTCTAGTCTAGGCTTATATTTAACTTTAAAGTTATACCTAGCTAACTCTTCTACCTAGCGTGCTTGCTTAGGGGAGAGCTCCTTTGTAGTTATAAAGTACTGTAGGTTATTATAATTAGAGAGTACTTAGACTGTTAACAGGGCGTGCTTAAGGTAGTGTTGCTACTACCTAAATGCCTTAACAATTGCGGCTAATTCCTTGTTATAGGTATGCTATCTAATTAATAGGCCTTAAAACTTCCTACTCTAGAATACTACTAGTTTCTAGTGTTGTTCTGTTAATACTTCTAACAATTGTAGTTGTAGCAATATAGCAGCTATAGCAAAGTCTAATATATTAGTAAGGACTATAATTAGCTTATTAGGATTAAAGTGCTATAGCACAGAGGCTTTAGTAAACTTCTTCCTAATAGTAAGGAAGGCCTAGCGTACTTCCTCTAGCTAACTCTATAGTTTATACTATCTTGTTAGGCCCTTGTAGGTTTTTACTAGCGTTTTCTTCCCCCTTTGTTGTAGCAGAGCCTCCTAGCTCTAACTCTAGCCTCTAGGCAGAAGTTATATAGTCTACTAATAGGTAGATAATCCTAGAGTAGTTAAAGATAAATCTTTAGTAAAAGTTAGCAAAGCTAAGAAACACTTAGATGTCCTTATACCCCTTAGGCTCTAGCTACTCTTAGATTGTTTGCACGCAGACAGGATCTATAACTACTCTACTAGGCGTAACAATAAAGCCTAGGAACTTAACTAACTTTGTTATAAACAAGCATTTACTTACCTTATAGAACAACCCCTATTTAACAAGTTAATCTAGGATCTCTTTAACGTAGGCTTAATAATCCTCCTTATGCTCTAAGTATATAAGGATGTTATCTAGATACACTACGCAGGTGCAGTCTATAAGGCCTCCTAGGGCTCTCTAGATGTAAGATTAGAACGTTACTAGAGCGTTCGCTAATCTAAAAGGCATAACTAGGTACTTAAAATAACTATACCTAGTCTTAAAAGCTATTTTCTACTTGTTACCTTCCTTAATCTAGAGCCTATAATAGGCATTACGTAGATCTAGCTTAGAGAAGATAGTAGCTTTTAATAGCCTGTCTAGCATCTTATTTACAAGAGGAATAGGATACTAGTTCTTAATAGTAACCTTATTAAGGCCTCTGTAATCTACACAAAGTCGCAGTGTACTATTAGCCTTTAGCACAAACAGGATAGGTGCCCTAGTAGGGGACTTGCTTAGACGTATCTAACCTTTCTCCTATGCTATATTAAGGTAGGCCTATAGTATTTCTAGCTCCTTCCTAGAGAGGTTATAGATAGGCATGTTTAGTATCTTGCTTCCTAGTTTAATGTTAATAGAGTAATTATAATCCTAATATAGTGCTAATACACTAGACTAGTGCTTGCTAAATGCAAACTACTTATAGTGCAGCTCTAGAGGGACATGCTTAAGCTCCTCTAGGTCTAGTTTATTGTCTGTAGGGTTAATAGAAGGGTAGTCTTTGTTATTGTCTAGGAGGACTTAGGCTATGCCTGTAGGTAGCATCCTAGAGCATTAAGGGGGCTCCTAAATAATACTTGCTACTATGCGCTTCCCTGTAGCTTTAGAGAGCTATAATAGGTCTAGGTGCTACGCAACGCAATACTAAAGGTAGTCTATAGCTTTAAGTATTTTGTTCTAGAGCTAGAGGAGTCCCTTGTTATAGAAGTATTCTGCGTTAAGGACAGCGTCCCTACTTAGCCCTTAGGCTAGTAGTAGTCTACTGTCTTCCTAGTTACTTCCTAATAGGGTGTTAATTGCCTCCTCTAGGACTTAGTATACTAAGTTGCCTAGGTGCATAAGGTACGCCTTTTCCCCTAGTTCTATAGAGTAGAACAAGTCCTGTATAGTAGTAATATATACTCTCTCTGTGTCCTTAGGGAACTACTTATATATACCTTTAGAGAAGCGTATGCATAGGTTAGCAGATGCTAACTATAGGTAGCCTAGTACTAGGTCGTACCCTTTAAAAGCAGCTAACTAGAACTCTTGTAGGCCTATAGATTTAACTGTACTATTACTATTAGAGCAATTAATAGTTAGATTATAGGGTTGCTAAATGTCTAGGTAGTTACTGTTAAGGAATATAGCTATTAGTCTTTAATAGAACAGTTTGTGTTCTAGGTGTAGTTTGTCTACTACGCGTTAGCTAATAAGGTTTAGCTCTGCTCCTAAGTTGTAGAGGGCTTAGAGCAATATTAGGAACCTATTAGGGCCCTAGAGGGATGCAGTAACTACAATGCAGGTTTGCTTTCCCTTAGTCTTAGGCCCTAGTTATAGTTAGGACAGGTTAGCAACTAGGGCTTCCCTTTTCCTAACTCTCCTATTAACTAGGAGTTACTATTGCTTCCTTTTTAGAAGGGGTTATAGCCCTAGTTCTTCTAATAGCTCTTTTAGCTGCCCTAGTCCTTGTTCTAACCTTAACTATTATTGCTATTGTTTAGTTAGGTAGCCGCTAGGGTGCTGTTGCCTTAGCTGCAGGCAGGCGTGCCTCTACAGCTAGCATGTCTCTTGTTTCCCTTCTAATTAGGAGATGTAGCATGCCTCTTGCTATAGTTAACGTTGTTACTCCTGTAAGTAGCTACAGGGCAAGCTGCTATCTCTGCGTTGCAGAGAGCTTGTTTAAACTTATGCTATTATTAGATGTTATCTAGGCTACTATTACGTTAGATCTCCTGTTAGAGATAAGGTAGAGTTTTAGACTACACAAAGGTAATCTTAAAGTTATAGTCTTTAGTGCTATTATTAAACTTAAAGAAGCTATGTAGTAGTAGTAACTCTTAGCAATTTAATAGTATTAAGAAGGTGTTAACTATATTACTATCTCTCTACTTAATATTAAAGAACTTAGTATAGTTCTTATACTTAGTAAGGATAGGGTCTTGCACAAGTCGCTCCTCCTCTGCCTTAAGGTTAGACTATAATTAGATAGATCCCTAGTTAATCTGTTGCTAGATTAGTTTGCAATAGATGCTAAACTAAATAGTACCTATAGCCTAGTAGGTTCTTATAATAGAGTCTTCTAGTACTTAGGCGTATTAGAAGGCTGTCTTAATGTCCTTAATCTACTAGTCTACCTACTAGAGGGATAGAGCTCTGCTCTTAGTACCTAGCTTAGGTTTAGGTTAAATGTTGTTTAACACTTAGATAATCTTTCTAGCCTTATTAAACGCTGGCTAGTTAGGTTCTAGCTAGTTCCTGCCCTTAGTTAAGCCTAGGGCTTATAAGGCTTAGTTAATCTAGTTCCTTTAGATAGCTAGTTTAGCCTTAGTAGCTCTAGCGAGTTCTGCCTTAAAAAGGTTCTTAAGGAGTTGCTTAACAAATAAAGGCTAGCCTGTAGTTAGGATAGCTATAGGTTTAACTTAGGGCGCTTTAGTAGCAGCTAGAGGGCTTGCATTTAAACTAGTCGCTAGGTTTGTCTAACCCTAATAGGATAGCATATCTGTTAAAGGGCTAGCAGGGCTGCGAGCCTGTTTGTCTCTTAATTCTGTAGGACCTAACGCTTGGTTGTTAGATGTACTAGGCGTTGTGTTAGCTATAGGTATGCCTGGTAGTAACAAGTTTGCCACTACATTGTGTATAGGATACCTCTAGGCATCTGTTAGGTCGCCACTAGGGCTGGCCTGTTACAAGCCTAGTGCGTTGTTGTTGCTGGCAGCACGTTGGCGACGTTGATTTCCAACCATTGTAATAGGTATAGAAAAAATTAGAGATCTCTTAACTGCCTCTTCCAAGAGGGAGTATAAAGGATTTAAATTGTAAGGGCACTGTAGGCAGGCAAGAGAGATAGGACAAAACGTATAGTATTAGATAGGATAAGAGACAAATCCTTAGGGGTTAAGCCCCTAAGGATTTAGGGAATATATACGTGTGTGTAGGCTCTAAGGGGTAACTGTAGTCGCCCTAAGGTGTTCCTAAGGGTTAGCATGCCCAAGGTAGAAAGCCCCTAACAGTTAGATAGGTTATATTAGTTTAGGCCTAGGTAAAGTTGTCCTCCTAGGCAGGGCTATTTCCCTTAGGTATTAGTTCCTCTTTAAAATCTTCTTTAGCGTTAATATATTCCTCTGTATCCACTTAGATTTCTTATACCTAGGGACTAGGGCAATCTTTTGCAAAGTAACCTGTCTTGCTATAGTTGTAGCAGTTGCCTAGGGTTAGCTCTCTTACAGGTGTGGCTTAGGACAGTGTAGTCCTAGGTGCTAGAGTAGGAGTAGATATAGGAGGTTTCTAAATGCTAGGTGTAGGCTAATTTAGAGGTAGGTTGTTAGTCTAATGCTAATTGTTAACAGTTTAGAGTTAGGTCTAAGGCAGTAAGGTATTAGGTAGGGTATAAACAGGATGTTGTTTTCTTTCTATATTATACGCTATAAGATACTCTACTATAAGTTTAAACAAGTTATTCTACTACCTCTTAAATCCTAGGTTAGGACTTTAGAGGGTAGGGGTAACCTTTGTCTATATGTAGTAAAACTATTCTAACTTAGGTACTTGTCCCTAGATAGTAGCACTTAGGAAGCGTGCTTTAAAAAGTAGAAACGTGTTATCTTTTCCTATTTAGAGTTAATTAAAAACAGCTTAACTTTTAGCTCTCTTATTCCCTATAATAAAGTAGGAGTAGAGAAGCGTTATTATTTCCTCTACGCTCTAGAACTAGTCTATTTTTGAGACAAGTATTAGGGCTTAAGGTATTCCTTAGCAAGCCTAGAAGTATATCCCTATACTAGAGCTATACAAGCTTATTCTATAGGATAGTAATCTAAATTAATATTAAGTTAGTCCTAAATTAAGGCTTGCTACTGTCTAAAAGTAGGGTCTTTTCTATTACTTAATTTGTTAATAGCTAGTGTACGTTTACTAAGCCTAGGGTAGTAGACTAGAGTCTTAGACTAGAACCTTTTAGGAGGTTGCTAAGGTTAAATAAGGGGAGACTCTGTAGTAGGCACAGGTACATCTTTATAGGGAAGGGATTAGGCCTAAAGCTAGGCTACTTTAGCCCTTAGTTAGTTAACTAACTTATAAAGATTTACCTATTCTAAGTCTAATTTAGTATTACTCTTGCTAAGCGTCTAGGTGTTAGTTAATCCCTTAGCAGGCGCTGTTGCCTATCCTTAAGTAGATTGTCTAATAGGTTCCTTTAAACTAGGGTTAGTAGTGCCTAATATTAGTAGTAATCTAATTTAGGTAGGTTATTAATAATCTCTAAGTCTTTATCTTAGCGCAATCTAACGCAACTTTTCTAAAGTAATCTTAGAGCAGTAAGTTGCAGGAAGTTCTAAACCTAAAGGCTTTAGTTGTTAGGAGGTCTCTAGAATCCTAACTATTAGATAGATAATAATTAGGACCTGTATAGTTTATAACTAAAAGGGGTCTAAATCTGCTTAGTACACAATAACTAAACAAACTTGCAATATTATTTAGAGGCTGTTACTAGCTAGGACAAGTTTTTAAGTATAATGTAACAACATAGGATAATAGAAAGCTTTAGAATGCGTGTGTATCTGCTACAAGGTGTCTAGGAGCACTAGGATAGGTAACACAGAGACAATTCTATTCCTATAGGTCTTATACAAAGAATACTTAAAAACTATCTATCTACAGATAATTCTCCTTGTGCCTTTATACTGCTAGAATACAGGGAAGTTCAGAATGCTATAACTAAGTTACAGGCAGGAACAGAAACGTAAAGGAGCTAAGTTAGAGGTAAATTAGGGTGTAACACTTTTTAGAGACTAGTGCTTTACAAGTGTTAGTAGCTAATTATTAGAATTTAGCAGCGTAGTTAGCAGCTAACTTAACTTATTAGATGCGTTAGATTTTACGTTATATAATAGTAGGCTTGTTAGATACACTAAATACTAGCTTAATCTTAAGCTTAAATTAGTTAAAGTTACTAACCTATTTATCTACTTTATCTAGGGCGTTGCCTATATTATACTGTTAGATAAAGGGCTTAATCTACTTAAATGCGTTACCTTGCATATAGCTAGCTACTAGAGTAACTTGCTTATTCTTAGGTACCTTCTCTCCTTAGAAGAGGAAGAAGAGGTCCTATTACATAAGCTAGTTGTTAAGCTTACTTTAATCTCTATAATAGAGGTTAGGTTTATTAACATTTATAACGCTAGACCTTGTAGTGCTAACGTTGTTTATGTCTATGTCTCTAACACTTAAGTTGCTAGGGGTAGCACGTGTTCCTAAGGTATTACTTATCTTAGAGGTGTTTAAAATATTAAAGTTGTACTTTAAGCAAAGCTTGTAAGCACTAATTCTATTAGTTCTTAGAGATAAGTAATAGTTCTAGAACAGTAAGGGTAGGCGCCTAGGTGAAACACCTAACAACAACTAGGGTAATAATAAGTAGTATAGAGTAGACTATCTAGCTTAAAGGTTAGGTTAAGATTCTAAAGATAAACTTAATTAATAAGGTTAAACATAAACTATAAGGGTTGTGTTCCTACTTGCTATATACTATAGGAAATGCAAGAGCTTACTAAGCTTACTATAAGCTGAGTAAGCTAGGCTTAACGTAAACTGCGTAAGCTATTATGTGGGATCTACCTGGCTTATAATGCCAAGGGTAAGCTCCTTACGTGACTACTGTAATTACTGTGCCTTTGACTGTGCTGTAGAGGAAGTAGGTCTGTAATTACTGGCCTAGTACGTTTGCGTATACTGGTCATCTGGACAGCAACTGGCTGAGCATAGGGTTCGTAACAGTGGCTCTGGAGGGACAACCTTAGGATCCTGTACGCGCGCGCAGCCTGTTGCTAGCTCTTAAAAACACTAGCGTTGAGATTAGCAATAGCAGATTGTATAGCAACCTCACGGGTATCTATTTTGAGTAGGTGGTGCTAGTAATAGAACGCGTCAAATGGTGGGTAACGCGTTGTGGTGGGGTGGCTGAAAACTATATGTGGCCGAAAAGTATATAGACTAGCTTAAGATTATTCTTTATAGATAAATTTAGTATAGCAACTTAAGTCCTAAGAGCATATTAGCTGTTGTGAGTTGCTTAATAGCCTCATCTTTGTAGACGTAGATGGGGACGATTCTGCGCATTTGGTTGATGTTTGCGCGCATTTGGTGTTTGCGCGCATTTGGTGCACAGACACAGTTTTTGGTGCAAGACCAAACACTAGCGCCTGCTTTGACCTAAACAGGAAACTACACTATACCGGTACCACAGTTCCAAACTATCTGATCTACTACTAGCCTATCGCACTGCTTGAGCCACAGTGTCCTTATTCACCCTCTCACCGAACTAGCATTTATGCATCTGATTCGAGTCTGTCAATGCGTAAGTGTGAGAACACATACTAACCATCAATGTCCAACGTTACCAAGTGGATTGTGGCACCTAGAGTGGCCGTACGATAAGACTAGGTAGGCACTAAAATATTGTCAGACCCAAGGCCCAGACATGTGGCATTTCCACCTTTGACCTAGGATGGGATGGCATAAGTACTGTTCTGACCGTGTGATCACTATCTGAGTGATCATTCATAGCTTCTGGTTGTCTTAGCCAGGTGGGTCAGAACCGGGTCCTGACCAATAACAATTTTCCATTCTTAGTATAGGCTAGTGCGGGAGTATACTCGCTATCAGGACTTATGCTGAGATCAGATGGCACAACCTACTAGTAGGTGCTAATCTACAGCAGATTCTATCCATCTCTGCTTTCACTTCACTTGCAGGGCACAGGCCTCCTACTATAAGTAGATAGCTGCATCCGCCCTCTCTTAGCTCTCTGTCTGTTATTTTGTGCATGTGAAGTCTGCCTCACAATACACATGTAGTATTACTAGATACTTCTATAGCTGTAATAATTTTCGAACGCTTAGTGTAGCTTCCTATGTAGCTGCGTTGTCTTTCGAGTCGACCTAAACGTTCGTTGCAGTCGAAGCTAACAAGCATGTAGGTATTTAGTAAACCAACATGGTATTATGACATGCGATTGCTGTAGGGAAAAAAATCATCGTTCATGTCCGGCAGAGCGGGTCCTTTTTGCAAGAAAACACATGCATGGCTGCCCAACGTGAACTCTTTTGATTTATGCACGGGGTCCTATTGGCGGGCAGGCGGCCGAAGACCCCAGATTCTCACAGTGCACAGCTATGCACGCCGTGCTTGGGAACCACCCGCTTTCGCACCTGCTCCCAGCACCTGCTCCCAGCAACGCGGCCGATAGAGGGTGGGATTTTTGTAAGCAGCGTACCCTGTCCATGTCCCGAGACATTTTCGTGGAGCTGAAATGATGCAGAGTCGTGGTTGGTCTGTGTCTTACGATGGTGAGGAGGCCGTCAGTCCCACTCTATCAGTCGTGATAGGTTCTCAGAGGCAGCAACAAGGACTAAAAATCAACTCGATACGACCTGCTTCATAGATTCGCTCCATGGCCAAAGAGGCGATGTACCCACTGGACCTCTGTGTCGGCATCGGAGTTATTTCTTTGTGGGGAAGGGCTTCCCTGAAAAACCGTCCGGCCGGAGTCGACCCAGGTCGGTTACCGTGTCCAAGCTCACACGTGGAACTGACAGCATTGTGACGCAGAAACGCAATAGGTGGACACGAGATGATGGGAAGCGTTGATAGTGAATTCAAAGGTATCTTGTGCCATGAAGAGCGAAACCCAACCCTATCCAACACCCAAGCTTTTTCTTTTCCATACCAAATTACGAACCATGCAACCATCACGCCCAGACTCAGCGCTGTCGCACTCTACGTGCATTCGGCGTGGGCTCTGCAGGATGGAGCCATGCGTTGGTCCACGTCCATGACAGGAATGAGTGAATCAGCCGTGCAATGTCGTACAAGATCATAGCCATGTGTGAATGCCTGTCCACGCCATGATGCGGATATTCCAAAAGGTGTCGTTGAGACTCCAAAACGCCGTGGGTCTCATGCAAATCCAAACAGTGGGAGACCAATGATGCGCGCAGTGCTAAACGCCGCTCCTATGCCGACGCCGTAAGAAGATGGCGGTCTATGAGGGTTTGTGGTGGCGGGTACGAGGGATATGTCGTGGCTCGTTAGGATGTGCTGTAATTCCAAAAGCTCAAATCTGCGGGGCTCGTCCAGCCATGGGTCACAATATGACACACTTGGGCTTGTCCTTGCGCTTCATAGGACGGCCGTTGTTGCCTCCGCGATCGCCACCACTCCCTCGGACGCGATCGTAGCCTGGCCCGCGTGGTCCACGGGTCTTTTCGCTTCTGTCCGAATGGCGGCCAGAGCCTTGGTGTCGTTGTCGACGAAGTTGTCTGACGACGTCGAAGAAGGCCTTTTCAACGTTGACGCAGTTTTTGGCCGATGCTTCAACAAAGTCGCAGCCCAGATCCTTGGCTAGGGCCTGGCCTTCCTGTGTGGAAACCTCGCGCTCGGTGACGCGATCACATTTGTTGCCCACAAGCATGACGGGGGCCTGGCCGAAGACGGGAGCAGATGCAGTGATGGGAGAGCCGGGGTAGGTGGGGGAGCCAGCCATGGCGGTCTCCTTGACGCGCTGGATTTGACTGTGGAAGCGTTGTATGCGAGCGAACGAGGATCGTGACGAGATGCTATAGACGAGGACGAAGCCCTCGCCGTCGCGTATCCATTGGTCTCGCAGTGCGATGTACTCTTCTTGACCAGCCGTGTCGAGGACTTCGAGCATGCACGACTGGCCGTCGATCTGGACCTGCTTGCGGTACGAGTCCTCAATGGTCGGGTCATATGTCTCAACGAAGTGATTGAGGCAGAGCTAGGGGCGGGTGTCAGCATGGTTGGACAGCAGGGCAGTGGCGTGGTTGGGGAGAGGAGAGGAGGGGAGGGGAGGAATCTACCTGGATGGTCAGGGCCGTCTTGCCCACGCCTCCGTCGCCCAGCACCACGAGCTTGTACAGGGTCATTTTGCCCGCCATGATGAGGGAGGCGGTCTTGGGTCGTGAGGAGGTAGGGGCAGGGGAAGGGGCAGGGGCAGAGGCGGTTGTGGTTGGTAGGGTGGATGGTGTTGCAGGGAAAGGGCGGCGATGGGGTTGGGTGGTGCAGGCTGAGGATGGGCAGGAAGGGTGCTTGTCGCAGGTGCAGGCGGGCCGTCCCAACTCGCACTCGGGCAGTGTGCTCAGAGAGGATCGGGGGCGGCGGGCGTGTCGCGGGCAGCTGCAGCTGCAGGTTGATGAGAAAGGATCGTCGACGGAGGCGGCGGCGGCGGAGCACAGGGTTGCACGGGGCTACACAACGGACGTCGCGGCGGGACGGGGAGTGGGCGTGGGCGGCGAAGGCGTGGGCGTGGGTGTGGACGTGGATGTGGACGTGGACTGTGCAGTAACGTCGGCGCAGAAAGGGCTGCAGAAGCGAGGCGAGCGGTGCAGTGCGGTGCAGTGTAAAGGGGTGCAGTGCAGTGCAGTGCAGAGTGGTGCGGTGCAGAGCGGTGCGGTGCAGAGCGGTGCGGTGCAGAGCGAAGAGCGGGCGGGCAGAGCAATGGTGCCGGGCTGGCAGTGACAGTGGCAGTGGTAGGTCGGGCAGGTAGTCGTAGGTCGAGGCAGACAGTGGCAGGCCAAAACAGGTCCAGCAGGTCCCAGCAGGTCCGAGCAGGTCAGGGTTCTCGCTGGCTCCGAGTCCCCACGTGAATGGCTAGAGGAGAGACCGAGGGTCAACTAGATACCGCCTATCTAACCGACCAGAAGACTGTCGACGGTGTACTGTCGACTGTCGATTACCAGCAGCAGCAGCAGCGACAACAACGGTGGTGGCAGGCTCTGTCTGTGCTGCGTTGCATCGACGCGGGCGGCGTGGGGGAGGCTGCGGGCACGGGATGGCGGTGGGCAGTGAGCAATGGGCAGCAGGAAAGAATGCGCACTGGCACTGGCACTGGCACTGGCACTGGCACTGGCAGCGAGCGTCGACGTCGAGGGCGAAGTCCAAGTCGAGGCCAAAGTCCAAGTCAAGGTCCAAGTCGAGGTCAAACGAAAGGCGGTGCTGGTGCTGGACATGGAATGGGCAGCCATGGGCGGCCAGGGGTTTTAGCAGCTGCCAGCGCCAGAACGGTTGGCCGTGGGCCAGCATGCCGCCAGCCAAGGCCCCGTCCTCTCCAGTCCTCTCGCACCTCGAGACCCGCAGTCGTCGCCTGTCGCCTGTCGCCAGTCTTCTCAGACCTCAGGAGCCTGCCGGCTGCTGTCCGGGCGACGCCTCGCTGATCAGAGAGGCTCGCCAGCACCGTCCCAAGACCCAACGCTGCCAGCATCCCGGGCCCACAACCCCCTGCTGTGCGGCCCTCGCCAGTGACGCCGTGCTCCACGCTCCTGGACGTGTCTCTGCTCTGTGCCTCCCCACCGAGTCCCCTTTCATCGTCGCTGTGCCACCTCCATGGCCCCTCTCTGCCACTGACTTGTCAATACCTGGCCTAGACGCAAGCGGCAGGCGTCTAGCTGCATCCACGCTGCCACATACCAACATACTCACACGTGCATGGCAGCACTGCATCCTGCGAGAGACAGGCTCACATCATGTCACCCTACCTGTGCACTGCAGGTGCCACCATCGCCCGACCCAGCCGAGCGACATCAAGAAAAGAAAAAAACGACGACCATGATCGACTCGTTGGACAGCGCAGCCCAGTACTGCTCTGCCGTCCACCGCCCGTCGTGGATGCGGCTGCCTGCAGTAGCTGTGCTCCCCTCTGACCGGATCGTCGCTGCTTTTACACGCTGCACCTCCAGTCGAATACATCCCACCACATGCTCACTGTGAGACGTCACTGCAGGTACCGAGCTGCCTCCTATATCCAGACCCAGCCCCCACTTCACTTTGTCGACAGCGCTTCTAATTACCTAGTCTACCCAGTACGTAGTAGTAGCAGGAGCAGCTGGCTGAGTACCATGTGCGCCAGAGCTTCGTGACGGCCGAACTGTCGAGCGATCGTGCTTGACGGAAGCTTTGCCATGTCCGCGACAGCGCAGTCCACGGGTGCTTGGCGACCTGGCCAACCCTGAGCTCTGGCGCTGAGCGCTGTCCCGAGCCGACGGCTCCACGCATTCACGCATCCAACCGACACAGGCTCCGGCACACGTCTGCCCATGGCACTGACTTCCCTACCCGGCCGAACCACGGCTGCCATGTAGGACCTTGTCATAGGCGAGCCCGCTTGCTGCCCATTGGTGATGACGACCCATGGGTGATGACGAAGCTCTCCGCAAACGTCGTCGTGTTGGGCCTACTGTCTAGTCACCGTGTCCAGCCAGCGTCTGCAAATGGGAACACGGCCCCTCGATTCGCCCGATTGATTGCAGCACTGGGGTACTCCTGGCCAGCATGAACCACCAGACCGGCCCAGCTCCATGGAACCCTGCCACCCCTCCCATTTCACACGTGGTGTCGAGCCCCGGGATGGCTGGGCGTGCAGAGCCCGCAGCTGCTGTCAAACACGTGAGGTCCCTAGCCCAATACACTCTCGCTGTGTCGAGAACCTCGGCTCCAGCCTGATGAGATCGCCATTCACTCTGCTCCCTCTTGACCATCGCAAGACGTTGCTGCCTCCCTGTGTGACCGACCACGGACGTAGGGGACGGGCCGTTGCGATCTGACACCGTTCAAAGCAGTCTGACGCAGCCAGTAGCCAACCAGGCAAAGGCGAGCCAGCCTCGCCAGAAACTCTCTTCCGCACCGTCAGTGTGACGTTGCACGCTGACAACAAGTCGACAAACGACTCCGCTATCAGAATTCGTGACATGGCTTATCAATCTCGCTTGAGTGGTGCAAAGGCCTGAGAGAGCTGCCGTGCTTTGCGGGTACCAGCATCCATGTCGTTGCATACCATGGTTTCGATATGACCTGTTGTGTTTACCGTCTCGTGTTGGCCATGGAGCCAGCAGACGACGTAATAGGCTGTACCGTAGAGGCAGAAGCAATACCCAATACGGCCTTTTCACATCATAGTCTTTTCACATCACAGTGCACATGTTCGCCTCTTGGGCGACAAAACTTTCTTGCAAATATAAAACCAACAAATGGTCGCTGTTGAGCATCCAGACAGGACAGACTGACATACCACACTACTACCAAATACCTCTACAGCTTCGCTCTTAATTCAGTCGCCTTGTGCAAATCCTTCCCCTTGACCTCAAAGTACTCCCTGATCCTCTCCCTCGCCACCTTCACAGCCTCGCCATCTTCGATCGTACTTGGCACATTCACCTCCTTGTCAAAGTCCCCGTGGGTCGCATTCTCCAGCAGCTCTCGCAGGACGCGCCTCAATGTCTTCCCACTCCTGGTCTTTGGGATCACGCCTTTGCTTTGAATTGCGCCGCCCAAGGAAGCGATGGGACCAATCTGTTCACGCACAAGCTTTTGTACCTCGGAGAGCAGTTTATCGTCAGGTACAGCGGGGTCTGGATGAGGATGCGTAGCAAGTGTGACGAAAGCGAACGGCAAGTGGCCTTTGAGGGCGTCAGGTATACCAACAACGGCGGCTTCGGCAATGGAAGGGTGGGTTGTGATGGCCTGCTCAATAGCGCCTGTGCTGAACCGGTGAGCTGCTACGTTGATTACGTCGTCTGCTCGGGACATGATGGAGATGTAGCCGTCTTCATCAATCATACCAGCGTCGCCTGCCACGAATCAGTCACCTCTTCAAATGCCATGAAATGCATCATTTACCAGTATCCATCCATTTTCCATCGAAGCGCTTCATGTACCCCTTGTAGAAACGTTCCTCGTCCTCCCACAACGTTGTGAAAGCAGTCGGCGCCAACGGGATCGCCATGACAATGTTACCCATCTCCCCTCTCCTCAACTCCTTGCCTGCGTCGTCAACGATGCGTACGTCGAACCCTGGCATCGCTTTTCCAGCAGCGCCCGGTTTGATTCGAAGCGGTTCCGGGCGTTCTGGCGATGAGAAGTCTAGTCCAGCAGACGCACTCAGTGCAATGCCAGAGATGGGTGACCCAGACTCGGACGACCACCAATTATCAACGACGATAGCACCAGGTGCACAATGTTTCGACAGCAGCTTTTGGTACCTATGTACAATACTCGGTTCACTTCGTTCGCCAGCCAGGAACAGAGCTCGCAGCGTTTTCAGCGCACCCTTCTCTCCATATCGCTTCTCGAAGAACGTGTTTTCTCCATCTTCTCGTCGAATGGCGCGCAGAGCAGTGGGGGCAGTGAACATGGTGGTGACCTTGTAGTCTTGGATGATGCGCCAGAACGTGCTTGCATCGGGGGTGCCGACGGGCTTGCCTTCGAAAAGCACCGTGCTAGCGCCAACGAGAAGAGGTGCATAGACAATGTACGAATGCCCTACCACCCAGCCAATGTCGGATGCCGTGAACTGAACATCCCCAGGGCCATGGACGCCGAAAAGATACTTCATGGAGAATTGGAGGCCAACTGCGTGTCCACCGGCGGAACGAACGACTCCTTTCGGTAGGCCCGTAGTCCCGCTCGTGTAGATGATGTAGAGCCCATCCCCACTTTTCACAGGCACAGCTTCAGCCTTGAGTCCTCTGTTTCTGGCGCTCTTGACAAGGCGTTGCCAGTTTCGTTGGCCATCCTCCTTGATAACTGGGTCCCACCTCAGCTGCTCTCTTTGCCACACAATCGTCTTCGATGGCTTGATTTTGCTCTTTTGAATCGCTTCCTCAATCATGCCCTTGTACCCAGTTGGCTTCTTGGATCCTTCGATACCGCACGATGCTGTCATGATAGCGACTGGTCGACTCGCTTCGATCCTCTGCGCCAGTGCCGCAGGCGAGAAGCCACCGAACACGACAGAATGAATGGCACCCAATCGAGCAGTAGCTAGCATGGCGAAGATGGCAGCAGGAACCATCGGCATATAGATGAGAACGACATCGCCCTGTTTGACTCCTTCTTCCCTTAGGACGCCTGCGAGTGTTTCTACTTCTTCGAGCAATTGGTTGTATGTATATTGCTCCTTTGTGTTCGTGACTGGACTATCCCAATAAATTGCTACATTGTTGCTGTTTCCATTCACTACGTGTCGGTCTACGCAATTGTAGGTCGTCGAGATCTCTCCATCTGGATACCAGCTCCACGAATCGTGCTCTGTGTTGCTCTTTTCAAGATACTTTTTACTTTTTTGGAACGCCTTGGTAGGTTTCTTGTGCCAGTAAAGATTCTCCCCGTGGCGGATCCAGAATCTCTCAGGGTTGTCGATGGAAGCAGCATACACTTCATCTTGGATGTGCCTTTGAGGCATGGTAAAGTGTGTTCGACAGGCTATGGGCTTCCAGTATAGATGGAGGCAGCTGTGTAGGGGTCCTGTGGCTCTGGAAATGTAGTTTCTAGCTTCTGCTGTCCTAAAAATGGGTGGGCAGTAACGAGCTTGTATTCGATGGATCCAAAAATGGGGCGCCAAGTTGGATTACACTTACCCAAGCCGGTTACCTCGGCAGGAGGCGATTGATGTAAATTCTGTTTCGGTCTGACTGGCGGGGAGCTGTGCGACTTCGGAGACTTCGTCACGGTAGCCAATTCACATTGGTTTTAAAGGCATCTCAGTTGGAGCTCGTCGAATATGTTCGGCCTAACGGGAGCTGATGACAATGCCGAGGGCGTGGTGTCTGGGGGCCGCTAGTGCAATGCGGGGGCGGGGACGCTTGCTCCATCGGCTCTGCTACGGGTGACGGTAAATTACCATCAGTCGGAAACTAGTTTACCGTCACCCGTACTCTTCGACCCGCGGAACAACTTTGGTTCCCTTTGGTGCAGTTTTTACCGAGCATTGTAGTGGAAATCTGATGCGCACATGTGGGTGTACTGGGGCGTATCGTAACCGTATACGCGGCTGCAAAAAAGCCGCACTCAAACACACAAATGCTAGAAGAACAACCAATAGGTAAGACAACAACAACAACAACAACAACAATTAAAGCATAAATTTAATTTTATAAAACTTTAGATTTAGAGACAAGACGTAACTCTAAATTTATATCTCTTAATAATTTGAATTCAAGTTGTTGCTCTTAAGTTGTAAATTTTGTTAAAAAATTTGCAACTTTTGTGAGAGCGGTTTTTTGTGCAGCCGCGTGCCGTACTCGAGTAATGTTTACACAGTTCTCACGTTGCATATCGATGCGCGCGTTCTGGAGGTCACCCGATGTCTTGTATTACAATTTAACTATCTCTATGTATCGTTGTTCTCATGCCCGGCTCCATGTGTATCAAAGTAGAGCCTCGCGAGCAATCGACATGACTGCGCATCTCGAACCGCCAATCCAGCGACATCGTCAACTTTTTTTGTCTCATATTCCTACTGCGAGTGCATTGATTTGTTTGGAGTAGACTCGCACGTTTTGGGCCAATTCTCGTGTGTTTTGGTCTCGTAAGAAATTTCTGTGCTGTTGTAATGTATGAGATAAACAGCAAGTTCTATTTAATGGAGGAGATTCGCATAGAAACAACAGGATGAACATTCAACCACCGACATTCCGCAGCCCTGTTTCATCACGAAGCGGTACAGTATTTAAGCAATATTATTCATGGACGCTACGATTATTCCAAGTGCCTCATGCCTCTATGCACGTATTATGCCCGTTCACCAACGTCGGAACGACTCACGCAGCACCCACAGGTGCCGACGTACTGAGTCTTCTCGATTGATCTGCAGCATTCAACTCGATACCGAGATTCTCCGCCACAGCAATGAATCCCTTGCTCCCGTTACCAGAACTGATCCACAGATCGACCCAGCCCTCATCTCGCGCCTTCTCAACCTGCTCCTTGTCCCAGTCCTCCTCATCCGGGCGTTCCACGTATATAACTCTCAGGCCACTGTCCTTTGCAGCCCTCAGATCATTCAGATGCGCAGCGACCATAGCACATTGCTCAGGTGGCAGCTGTAGTTTCTGGGCAGCCCCAAGGTACACATGCGGCGAAGGCTTATAGGTACCAAAGAGCTCAGCCGAAAATATGTGCGTGAAAGGAATAGCACTATGAACGCGAAGATCTGAGAGAAGGCTGACGTTGCCGTTGGACAGGGTACACGTGTCTGAGATGTTAGCCTCTGATGTAACAGTGGACGGCAGGACGTACAGAAGAGCCTGTTCAGCATGGCGACGCCCAGAGCGGAGTCCGCCCAAGGTTCCAACCGATGCCAGATTAGACTGATAGCACGTAGTTGTTCATCCTGCCACAGACCATCGATTTTCCAATCGACAACCAGCTGCTTCAAAGATTGAAGATGATGTTCATCGACCGATTTCCATGGGATGGATGGATCTTTAGCGAGACGTTGCGTGAACTTCTTGTAGCTATCCCTCCACTGCTGAGCAAAACTGGCCCAGTGTTGTTCCGTCATATCAGAGGCAGTACGCCTGACACTGGATGCCAGAGACGCAGTGGCCGAATTGAGTGCAACATGAGCTTGAGCTTCCAGCTCTTTCACAACGGTATTGCGCCAGTCGACGCAGGTACCAAAGACATCAAAGAACAGAGCACGAGGCGGTGGGGAAAGAGCCATATTGATACCGGAGATTGGACGTGCAGGTGTTCTCGGCAGTGGAGTTGGCGACGAGAGGTCATTTTGTACTGGACGATGCGGTGATGCTGCCATGGAGGGGCCTCGCGAATACGATAACGTCAGAGGGGCGAGGATTACCGGATATGCAGCGGGCGATCGGAAACACACCAGCGACAGCAAAGAAATACAACGAGGGGAGTGAGAGAAGGCAGGGTGCATGTGAAAACCTTCTGCAACTTTGGACAACCTTGGACAACACTGGCCTGCAGAGGAAGTCGTGTTTGACCACACACACACTTGCCGAATGCAGCCAGCACAACAGACAAAGAAGGCATTCTACATGTGGAGGCACGCCGCGAACCTGGAGCAACAATGTCCACGGCGTCAGACAATAGTGACTACATATGTAGGGTCGTATCAACATGCATAGAATGGCGACGATGCTTTGTAGGAGGATGGGCAAGAAAGGTGCGCTACGGACCAATCGAGTGTCAACCCCACTGGGCACGCCAAGCTGTCTCGCTATAACCACCACGTTCAATATGACAACAAGCAGGGTCCTACCATTATTTCGCTACCAAGATAAGAGTCGCAGGCAAAGACAGACATCACACACATGCGCAAAAGATATGAAGAATTATGGTATCATTCCATGTAAAAGCAATCAATCCCACTGATGTGACCGTGAACTCCGAAGCCTACTATACAAGGCATTGTGACCATCCCACCAAGCACCGAAACCGACCGTGGACCGATGAGGCCGGTAGAAGTCGTGATATGAAAACCGTGAAAGAAATGCACTTAACCGCCGAAACCATAGAGGGTGCGGCCTTGACGCTTAAGGGCGTAGACAACATCAAGCGAGGTGACGGTCTTGCGCTTGGCGTGCTCAGTGTATGTGACGGCGTCACGGATGACACCCTCAAGGAATGTCTTCAGTACACCACGGGTCTCCTCATAGATCACTGCAGGTTGTTAGCAGATGAGTTGGGTGAGACCAAGGGTTGGACATACTGGCTGAGATACGCTTGACACCACCACGGCGCGCGAGACGGCGGATAGCGGGTTTGGTGATACCCTGGATGTTGTCACGCAAGATCTTGCGGTGACGCTTGGCTCCGCCCTTGCCGAGGCCCTTGCCACCTTTGCCGCCTGAGACGTGTCAGTACATTGTTGATCTGTTGATGGTGGAGCGAGAGTGTAGGGCGAGACGCGTCCGGTACAAAGACGCGTCGAGGTGGGGTTGGGGGTTTTGGGGGAGACTCACGTCCGGTCATGTTGATGTGTGGGGAGGGGCTTGAAAGTTGGGTGAGGCAATGGGAGTGGGATGAGGATGGTGGAGAAGTAGCAGGTAGTAGTTGACTGGTGGTGGAAATAGTGCACTCGGGGATGCTGAGTGCTTAAGAGGGCACGGCGGTGGCAGCACTGCGGCCGCTGGATCACACACATGCCGGACGCCTGCCGGCCAGATCAGAGATCAGACGCGGCGGCGCACGGGCGCGCTTTCCAGATCAACGACCGTGCCACTCCCTAATCGGGCACGCACCTTAGCGAGCCAATCAGCGCGACCCTCTCTCTGTTGTGAGTTTCCAAGTTGCTGTTCCCGCTGCAAAACGGCGTTGATGTTCTTGCGCCGCTTTCCAGCGCGCGTTTAGAGTTGATTTTCCAGGCAGCCGCCCGCCCCCGTTTACTTATTAACCTCGCCCGCCCGCCTTCCTCCCTCTCTCATCCACCACACCAGCTCCACTCTCCAGCCTCAACACCCATCTTCATCACAACACACACGTCCGTCATGGCCCGCACCAAGCAGACCGCCCGTAAGTGCCTTGCATTCAATCTATCCATCCTCTGTCTCGTCTGCAAGCCGTGTGTCGCCGGTGCTGCATCTTCGTGTTGCTGTTGCAGCCTATCTGCCGTCACGTTGGCTTTGTCCTGCACATTACCTCATCACACAAGCACATCAACACATTACTAACATCGTTGCAGGTAAGTCCACTGGTGGCAAGGCCCCCGTAAGCAGCTCGCCTCCAAGGCCGCCCGAAAGTCTGCGCCATCAACCGGTGGTGTCAAGAAGCCTCACCGCTACAAGCCTGGTACCGTCGCTCTTCGTGAGATCCGTCGCTACCAGAAGTCGACCGAGCTCCTCATCCGCAAGCTGCCCTTCCAGCGTCTTGTTCGTGAAATTGCTCAGGACTTCAAGTCGGATCTCCGCTTCCAGTCCTCTGCTATTGGTGCTCTCCAGGAGTCTGTTGAGGCCTACCTCGTCTCGCTTTTCGAGGACACCAACCTCTGCGCTATCCACGCCAAGCGTGTCACCATCCGTACGTTCTGTCTCGATTTATCGTAGATACGATCATCCACTAACTGTCCGCAGAGTCCAAGGACATCCAGCTCGCTCGTCGTCTCCGTGGTGAGCGCGGTTAAGCTTGTCGCTTATTGATATCGATCTCAAGACAACCTCTTGGTCGGTGATGGATATTTGGTTACTTTCATAGGCGTTTTCACGGTATCATGGTTCACGGTCTTCAACTCGGGTTTATGGGTGCACTGGAGCGGTGCTGAGCATGTAGTATATCCAAGCTAATCAGTGGTGGCCTTCCACTGGCGATTGACGAATCGATCGGTTCAAAGTTCAAACCTTATTGCTTCTCTCTATGATGACTGTCTCTGGATCTTTGGTATTTTCCACATGATCAAGCCGCGTGATTGACTAGCTCTGCAGCGCTGACGCAACGTGTGTCGCCTGCGAGGTTGCAAGCGGCATAGGCTATGAGAAGATATGTGGGAGCCTTTGAAGGCTGGCACGCTGGATCCCATCGCCCCGCATTGATGCTCTTGTCACGACTACGACTACAAAGGAACAAGCCACGCCATGACGGCAGCGACATTCTCCAGTCTATCAGCATCATTCGAGAACACAGCTCCATATAGTCCAACATGACCTGGCAGCAAGAGCTCTGGTGATGGATGTCTCCATCTCACGTCCCCACCGCTAAGACTCCAGCCGTTGGCGAGAAGGCACCCTCAACACGCAAGCTCACAGTGCCTAAGGACGGGAAGCCTACCATGGTTGCTTTCCTGAGGCACTGCGGCTGTCCTTGTGAGCTCAACATGGCGATGCACCACACGTACCCTTGTTAATGGAATGCAGTCGCCGAAAAGACGTTTCTCAACCTGCGCGATGCAGCTGCCGCGAACCCGAACGTGCAATTCATCGCCGTCTCCCAGAGCGACCAAGGCTCGACTGACCGCTGGCTTGCCTCTCTGCCTGACACGTCCAGGAACACGCAGCGCAACCTTGAAGTCATTGTAGATGCGGAACGAGAAGCGTACGGAGCCTACGGCCTCGGGGTTTCGAGCTTCTTGCATGTCCTGTCGCCAGCTAGTCTAAGCACCTTGAACAATCTAGGCAGGGAAGAAGGCATCTGGAACAGGCCCACCGAAAGTGGAAACAGGTGGCAGACAGGGGGCAACTATGGTATCGACAGCAATGGTACAGTCCAATGGGGTGGGAAACACGCACGTGCAGACGACATGTCCGATTTCAAGGAGGAGTGGCGCTGGTCACTGCGCACTAAGAGGGGATAGGACGTGAGGCCGGGTAAATGACCATATAAGAAGGTTGTGCAATGGACTTGCAATGCATGTAATATGTGCCATTTGGGTTTGACCTGGACATGTCTGCACACTCTTGCTGATGTTCGGCGGCTAGTGGCGGTTTGTGACGCCAACACAAGCCTGGAAGCAGTACTCGAAGCGTCCGTACACGCATAGCACATGTCAGGAGGTGAGCACACAGTATAGACATGGCAGTTCAAGCGCACGGCAAACATCAAGGTGGGATGGGATGTGCAGGGCCACAATGAATCTCTGTGCTGTACTGCTCCAAGCGCAGCATCACCACGTCACGCGAAAGCGTGCCTCGGGTGGTGTCGCGTCTTGCGCTTGCCACCCGTCGCCCGTGCAGACAACCATCACTGCGCCAGCTAACCCGCCAGAAGATGGCAAAATGCACGCACCGTCTGTACCAGTGACGTATGCCTCAAGCTGCTATGGCTCTGAGGTCCATGTCGACATGCACTCTGTCGCTTCCATGAGTGACTATGGCTCAGAGTTCGACGCAACCGACCTCAACGAGGATACACTGCTGGCAGGCACGCTCGACTCGATAGCACAGAACCAGGCCAACGCCACCGACAAGGGCGCTGTGCTTCCCAGCATCGAGTTTGAACAGGGCGAAGTCGAGCACGAAGACCACCATGACCTTGTTGTCGCACACAAGTCGTCTTTGCTGCATGTGGCGAAGAGATACGGCGGCAGTGCTCGGGACACGAACACGCCCAGAGACGCCCAGAGCTCGCCCATGCGAGACACGCTGGAAGTCGAGTATGACGAACGGTCGCGCCGGGCATGGAGTGGTGCGTTCTCTGTCCCACGTCTGCAGGCTCGCCCCACTGACGACTAACAGCGCTTAGTTCCTCTGGAAGAACCGCAACCTACACCTCAGCCAAGCAGAACTAGCTTCTCGCGCACCAATTTGGTCCCTGGTGTTTCACGCACGCTCTCCGCTCCCGCCGCTGCCGAGGACGACACCCGCTCGCCCATCGAGCGCTTTCGCACCAAACCCAAGAAGCCGCTCTCTGTGACCGACCTCGTCTCGCCAGCATGGTGCGAACTACAGTACTTGTACACACTGTCCAAGTTCGGGCGCAAGCCTCGTACGCAAGCCATGCGCACCGGCTCCAGGATCCACCAGAAGCTCGAAGACGAGGTACACACGACGCTTCCAGTGCAGGTGCAGACCAAGGAAGATCGCTTCGGTCTGCGCATGTGGAACACGATATCCGGGCTGCGCTGTCTGCGCGACACCGGATTGACGAGAGAATTGAGGTCTGGGGCGTCATAGACGGACAGGTGGTGAACGGCATCATTGACGAGGTTTCGTACAAATGTCCTGACCCAGCCCTTGAAGAGCACATTGAACTCTCCAAGACGCAAAAGAGTGGCGGCACAGTCCCGTTACCAAAAGACCAGCCCAGCATTGAGCAGGCCTTTGCCAAAGCCTCTGGTATAGACAACGCTGGCGATGCATGGATAGGTGGTCCAGAACCAGACCAGCAGATCTACATCGCAGACGTGAAGACGCGTGGCGTGCGCACAAAACCAACTGGGGCTTCACTGCGACCAACATGGATGCAGCTCATGCTATACCGTAAGCTCCTTGAATCTCTCTCCCTCAACACCGTCGACGCCGAAACTATATTCGCCCGCTACGATCTCAACCCTTTGGATTCGTTCACGGAGGTTTTCCTGCGGGAGATTGGGGGTATTGGCCCCGAGGATGAGGCTGCCAACTTTCCCAACTTGCTCTCCTTGTGGTCTCTTCTCGTCACGGAGATGCAGCTGACCATCCCTCCTTTCAGTCTCTCGTTGATTCTCCGTGCTGAGTTCCGCTACTCGAAGACTGGGGATGTGATCGGCAGTGAGCTTATTGTGTATGACACGAATGTCATTGAGAAATACATCGAGGAAGAGATGGCATGGTGGAAGGGGACTAGGGAGGCCAAGGGTGTTGAGATTGAGGAGGCATTCAAGTGTAGGATATGTGATTTTGCAGAGGACTGTACGTGGCGGCAAAATAAGGTGGACGATGCGGTCGAGAAGAGCCGACTCAGACGGATAGAAAGGGAGAAGAGCGCTGTCTAGCAGCTAGCAGGGTTGGTATCTTTAGGTTTCTTCTCACTCTGCGCTGTGTTGACTCTGGTGGGCGTATATGGATATTCCGATTGTTTCCCTTTTTCTTCCGTGTTTAGAGATAGTCTGGTTACTTCGTAAATAAACGGTTGCAAGTGTACCCCTTTGATATTGGCCAAACCACGTATTTTTTTATCTATAAAATTACTATATCACATTCGCACACAAAATCTTCCCAGTTACTCGTTCATTTCAGGCTTCGGCGTTCGGCTGAGCTTTGTTTGGTTGGCTGTTGTCATGCATAGGTCACCCATCTGGAGGTAATCGATAATTTCAAGGTTTTCCACAGGTATTCCATTGTTCCTAGGGTTACTGTTTTGGTTTTCATGGTAATTGACTGAGACGTCGTGGTGTAATGTTTTTTCGAGTGTGTAGATAGAGATCAAAATTGGAGAAAAACATACGATGACGCTGCCATTAGCCCAATCAGTCAAACCACGCCGGTACAAGAATCCGTGTATCCCACAGTACTAAACAACTACACATCCATAGAAATCGTATAAATTGCCTCTGAAGAGCTACCATTATGTTGTATACGCCGTGCGCCAGCATGTTGTCGTGACAAGGGCTTGCGCGTGTTGATACCCTATGACACATGTTGCAACGAGAAACGAGCACGTTACAACATACATGGGTTAAACAAGTAAAGCTATTGTAATCTATGGTATTGAAATATAAATTTTTTATTAGACATGCGCGCTCATCGCACCTGATCAGACTCCAGTCTGTAGAAATAACCGGACACCAGCATGCAATACCCGGATGTAGAGGTCGGAGTCAGGAAACGAAGGATCGATGGCTACTTTATCCAATCTCCTACTGCCCGCTGGGAATCTGATATGGTCCATAGCCAGGGTTGGGAAATTGTGGCGTCCCGTCCTCATTCCACGTAAACTTTTGCGCACGAATCGTCCTTGCTCCCCACCCGTTGGTCGGATCCTGCATGCCATGATATACAATCCAGTCCTCAGACCCATCTGGACTGGTCGTGAAACTCGCATGTCCGACACCATACGCCTCCGCACTCGGATTTTGGTAGAAAACAGGGTATGGATGCTTACGCCAGTCGCTCGGGTTCATCGGATTGTCGCCGACAAGCTCCAGCTGCGCAAGACAATAATTGCGGTTATCCGAGCGTGCGGCGCTGAAGATGAGGAAGCTTTGCTGAGTCTCTGGATTGATGAGCTGCTGGGGACCCTCGTTAGAGGAGAGGCGGTCGTTGCTTGTGCGCCCAAACGGTGTCTTCTCCCAGGCGTACTCTGGCGTTGAGATGATCTGGCGTTCGGTAAAGGGTGAGGATACGGTCCACGGGTTTGACATCTTGGTGATGCAGAGGTTGGCCGGCCAGCCATCGTATTTTCGGTACCAACAGGAGTAGATATGGTATAGTTGGTCGTTGTGCTGGAAGTATGTACCATCGATGGAGAATTGGTCATACGTGTTGAGCTCCGCTTTGTAGGTGTAGGAGGCAGTCCATGGGTCGGCGCCAATGCCTTCGACTACATACATACGATGGTTCACAGCCGGGCAATTGTACTCACACCACATCTCTGTTTCAGGCGGCGGAGAATCATTGCGGGGATCTGCAGTGAAGATAATGTACCAGTTGCCGTTGAGATGGTGGAGCTCAGGTGCCCAGAGATCTGTCGAGTAGTTCATGCCTGGAGGCGGCTTGAAGAGCAACGTGGAATCTGCATTGTTCCAGTCCGTGAGCAGCTTGCTACGCTGAAGGGTGATGTCCTCGTTGTTTGTGTAGGTCATGTAGTAGTAGTCACCATGGCGGAAGACCCATCTGTGGCATGTCAGATGATTGACCTGCTCGAGGTTGCGACAGAGGAGCGAACGTACGGATCAGCGCCTACGGTGTTGAGGATTGGGTTCATGAAGGTAGTAGTGGTGGAGTTGGTAGCGCGTGATGTGGTGTAGCAAGCGCTCACAGCAGCAAGGGCTGCAAGGAGCAACGTCTTGAACATTGTCGAAGTGTGACAATATTATAGCAAAGTGAATGGACGGGGTAGAGAGGAGAAGAGGAGAGAAGAGAAGACGCAGGCAGACAGGGCAAGGGGGTCGGTGCTATATAGCACGAGAAGCGGGGCGAAGGAGGCGGACGAGCACGGTGAAGGAGGCAGGCGTGCCAGGGTAAAGGCACAGCACGACCGAATTGTGAGGGAATTCACGTGGGGAAGGGTGGTGTAATATCATCACTAGGACATGATCAGGACTGTGTCGATTTCTCTCTGCACGATGCTGCCACGGCCCACCAGGGCGGCGGCGTGACCGTGCTGGAGCTGAGGCTGGTGGCCGAAGACATGCAATGCAACATATATTGTATGTATTGTAGCATTGCAGGTTGTTGATCGCTCGGCATGCGTCCCCAATGCTTACCAATGTTCACTCACTCTTCACACCGAGTAAAGCGTGAAGCGTGCGTGGTGGGTGGTGGCGTGCGGGCACTGCGGGGAAGGCGCGGGGGCGCTAAGCTAGATGGACGGCTGCACTTCGGCAACGGCTGCTTTTCCGCGTCGTGCCCCATGGCGGCCATGATCGCTCGCACGCGCACGCTCACGCAACATGAACAACTCGCAGTTCCGGCGGCTGCTCCTCAGCGACCAGCCCAAGCAGCAGGATGGCAGCAGCCAGAGCGCATCGTCCGTGTCGCGCACGCCTGGCGGTGCCCTCGGCGCGCGCAAACACGCGAGCATCCCCATGACCCCGTGAGCGCGCCTCTCCGACTCGACACGGCCATGTGTACGTGCTGACCTGGGCTGCAGGCGTCAAGTGGGCAGAGGGTCGGTCCAGGCTGACTTTGCCCGCCAGCTGGCCGAGCGCAACACCAAAGCCCACCCGCAGAAGAAGACGCGCGCCTCGGCCCCCAAGGGCACAAAACTTGCCGCCGGCTACATCGACCGTACCAAGGAGCGCGTCGACGACGAGGACAGCGAGCTGGCCAAGCGCATCAAGAACCTCGAAGAGGCCATGAAGCTGGGCCAGATCGACCGCGAGACCTTCGAGAAGCTGGTGCAGGAGATTACCGGCGGAGACGTTGGCACAACCCACTTGGTCAAGGGCCTGGACCGGAAGCTGCTCGAGCGCGTGAGGCAGGGCGAAGATGTCCTGGGCGGCCACGCAGACACAGCTGCCGCGCAGGAGGAGCAGGGCGAGGTGGCCTCAGACGTCGAAGACGCCTTTGACGAGCTGGCCGAAGCAGACGTGGGCCCACTCGCCCGTGAGCAGGTGGAGAAGAAAGGCGAGAAGCTCATGGCACCACCGCCGCCCCTCGCAGGTGCAAAGAGGACCCGGGCCGACATTCTGGCAGAGCTCAAGCGCCAACGCGAGGAAGCAGCCAAGGCAGCAGAGGCAGAGCATGCGAAGAGGTTCCCGACCTTAGGCCCTGGCTTTCGAAAGGTAACTCCCCAGGGCGAGCGGTCCAGGATCGAGACCGACGACAAGGGCCGCGAGGTCCTGATCATCACAGGCCCAGACGGCAGAGAGAAGAGGAAGGTGAGGAAGCAAAGGGCCGAACCCCAGTCGGTGCCCGAGATACGGCACGACCTGGACGACGCCACGAAGCCGATCAACATGCACAATCTGCCGGAGCCGAAGCAGCAGGGTGAGGACGAGTCCGAGGATGAGGACATTTTTGCTGGTGTTGGATCCAACTACAACCCCCTTGCGAGCCTCGGCGACGAGGATGATGAAGAGTCTGATGAGGAAAAAGAAGCTGCGCCAGAACCTACCGGCAAGAAAGCATCCTCACTACCAGCGACCGCCCAGATTTCTCCAGGGGCAGAGACGGAGGAGGGTCTTGCAGCGGAAGCATTGAAACCCTCTCAGCCCACTCTACCCGCCAAACGAGATTACTTCAAATCCAAAACTACGCAGAGCAGTACGCCCGACAAGACCTCCAGTCTCTCGTCCGCCGATGCAACTGTCCGGGCTGCTCTTGCTAAAGTTCGCAATCTCGACGAGAAGTCGACTCTTTTGCAAAATCTATCCTCGGCCAACCCCAGCGATGCCGACTCCAAAGAAGCACGCCTCAAGAAACGAGCTGCGGAGCTTGCAGCCTCAGATCGCGACATGGAAGACATAGACATGGGCTTTGGCGAATCACGATTTGACGACGCCGACGAGATGGAGAGGGAAGGAGAGAAAGTCAAGTTTAGCGAGTGGAAAGGGCTGGGTACTGGTGGTGATGACGAGGATGAGGACGGAACCAAGGCTGCGAAGAAGAGGAAGCGTGGACCGAAGAAGAGGAAGGGAGACGTCAACAATGCGGATGATGTGCTTCAGGCCATGGAAAGGCAGAAGGAGAAGAAGACCAAGACACTGGGGTGAGGAGTATGATGGCGCTATATACCCTCTTGTGACAAACGCAAATGCACCCATCTACGTAAACCCGACTTGATTCGATTTCAGCCATGTTCTTTTGATTTCAACCATGTTCACTATTCTTTCTGTCGCTCTGTTGCGGTGTCCATCCAACTCGCAGAGGAAAAAGCGCTGCTCGATGGAGAGGACGAGCTCTGTCACATGCGGGCGGACGGGCTGGGCAACGCAACAAAGGCGCTAGTGCGTCATCTCGGTCATGTCGAACATGGTCCCTAGCTGCCGAGCGCAGTGGAGAGGCATGTCAGTCAAGACCACCAACATGCCCCAGCAACAGCGACAGTCTGCCCTGGGCAACGTACCCAGGGTTGTCATTCGGCCAGCATGGGACAACATGGTTGCAGTGTCGTATCTTCCCAAGGTATGCGCGCCAGCAGACGACGCGCAACCCTCCGAGGCCGTACCCGTACCCACACCCGTACTGACAGGCAGCAGGGCATCTTCTTCTTCATTAGACACCCGTACCTCTATCCGATGCTCAGGACTCGTCTCCTGCCTGCCTTCCTGCTTAGTGCCTTCGTTCTGCTGAACCTGTTCGTCTGGACCTTCCTACCGCAAGTCGCCTTCCTGTCGATATTCCACAAGGGTGGCAGCGCCTGGGTGAACGGCACATTCCTCGTCCTGGGAGAAGGTGCGGCAGCAGTCGCTCTTCTGTTCGAGGCGTTCTTGGTGGACGAGACCCAAGTGGACATCTTCGATGCTGTCATGACCCACAAGGGATACGAGGACCTCGTCCGACAGCACCGCCCCGTCTCGGAGGATAACTTGAATGACCCTGTGCGCCGGCTTGGAAGGCCTACAAAGACGTCAGTCTATGCGCCGTTTTCTTTCCGTCAGATCGCTGAATTCGTCATACTATTGCCGCTCAATTTCGTGCCCTACATAGGCGTGCCTTTGTTCCTGCTTCTCACCGGCTACCGAGCGGGGCCTTTCCAGCATTGGCGGTACTTTCAGCTTCTGGGATTTGATCGCAAGCAGAGAGACAAGTTTGTGAGCAGACAAAGGTGGCAGTACACCTGGTGAGTCTCTTACGACACAGCGCTGTGCAACCCACTGATCACCGTCTAGGTACGGCACGACTTACCTGTTCTTGCAGCTGGTGCCGCCATTTAGCATGTTTTTTCTCTTGACAGCTGCTGCCAGCTCTGCACTTTGGGCTGCTGATCTAGAGACGGCTCGACGAGAACAGGAGGAGAGGATAATTGCTCCTCAATACACCGATGAGCCAGGGGCTGTAGTGTGAACTGGGCATGTTCAGGGCCACGAGGGTTAGAGTTATATTGCTAATACAGCCGTCCTATTGAGCATGCAACTGCACGTGTGGCACCTACTGAAAACCGAGCGACTGCACCTACACAGCAGCAGTGGCGCCCTCCTAAGCAACCGAGTGCCTTGCCACAACCGAGCTTATGTGCGCCAGGGGCTGTCCGGCTAAAATGGCCTTTTGACCATGCCAATACGCCATCAATCATGACACAAACTGAGCTTCTGCACAGTACATCATCATGCGCTGCTAAGATGGTGGGTTGAGCATGTTGTCGAGTAGACGCGCTGTGCATCTTGGATCTTCTTGTACAGTCTGGGATTATCGACTCTGTAGAATGAGAAGTAGAAATGCCAGAGTCGAAGTGAACACTTGCATGACGCCTACCTATGTAGTGAGGCCAGGACCGATTGATCTTTGTTACCTTGTGTGGGGAACAGGGATCAAAGCGCCTGCCGAAAGCGTCTCAGTCTCACCTTCCATGCAGGAACTGGGGCGGACGTGGACCGAGTGGGTGCACGCGCTGACGCATGACCTCATCCGGCCGCCGAGCTCCAAGCCCCATCCCCAGCCATCTCTCCAGGCAGCTCCAGCTCCCTCCGCCACCCTCCACCCATCCCCATCATCCACATCACCTGCATTCTTCGAGTGCATTTCCCCATATCCCATACCCCAACATCGTCGACTGCTATCATGAAGACGGCCATTCTCCTCGCCGCAGGTGCGCTGGCCTCGCCCGCCGTCGCCGGCGTGCACAAGATGAAGCTCCAGAAGGTGCCTCTGTCGGAGCAGCTGGTAAGCCAACGCCATCGCCGCCTTGCCATGGCGACATAGTCTGACGTTTCGTAGAAATACGCAAATATCCAGGAGCACGCAAAGGCGCTCGGCCAGAAGTACATGGGCATCAAGCCTGAGAACCATGTCGAACAGATGTTCAAAGCGCCCTACGTCGCCGATGGCACGCACCCAGTGCCTGTCAGCAACTTCCTGAACGCCCAGTGTACGTTGCGCCCCTGTCTCATGCTCCCCTAGTACCGAACAGCAACTGACATCGTCAGACTTCTCGGAGATCTCCTCGGTACCCCTCCCCAGGACTTCAAGGTCGTTCTCGACACGGGAAGCTCCAACCTCTGGGTTCCCTCATCCGAGTGCAACTCCATCGCCTGCTACCTCCACAGCAAATACGACTCGTCTTCTTCATCAACCTACAAGAAGAACGGTACCTCGTTTGAGATCCGCTACGGATCTGGCGAACTGAGCGGCTTCGTCTCTAACGATGTCTTCCAGATCGGCGACCTTAAAGTCAAGCACCAGGACTTTGCCGAGGCCACTTCTGAGCCTGGCCTTGCATTTGCCTTCGGCCGCTTCGACGGCATCATGGGTCTCGGCTACGACACCATCTCCGTGAACAAGATTGTTCCTCCCTTCTATAACATGCTCGACCAGGGTCTGTTGGACAAGCCCGTCTTTGCCTTCTACCTCGGTGACACCAACGCGGGCCAGGAGTCTGTTGCTACCTTTGGTGGCATCGACGAAAGCCACTACACCGGCAAGCTCATCAACATTCCCCTGAGGCGCAAGGCTTACTGGGAGGTTGACCTCGATGCCATCACTTTCGGCAAGGAGACTGCTGAGATGGACAACACTGGTGTCATTCTCGACACTGGTACATCCCTCATTGCCCTTCCTTCTACCATCGCCGAGCTTCTGAATAAGGAGATTGGCGCCAAGAAGTCGTACAACGGCCAGTACACCGTTGACTGCAACAAGCGTGACAGTCTACCCGACCTCACCTTCACCCTGACTGGCCACAACTTCACCATTGGTGCGTACGACTACATCCTTGAGGTTCAGGGATCGTGTATCTCTGCTTTCTTCGGCATGGACTTCCCCGAGCCCGTAGGCCCTCTTGCCATCCTCGGAGACGCTTTCCTCAGGAGGTGGTACTCCGTCTACGATGTCGGCAATTCGGCTGTCGGACTGGCCAAGGCCAAGTAAATAGCGGTTGCCGTCGAATGGATGCATTTGGAGTTTAGAAGGAGACTTGGACTATTGACCAGCAAGCAACATTGCGTGGTCCACATTGTTTTTAGCATTAATGGGTTATGTTTTCTTTGTCGGCACAAATTGTCGAAGTCATGTATATCAGCGAATCAAGTGCATACAATGAGAGTATCTTGAGCTCAAAGTGGGTGTTGAGGTTAACTGCCTATCTAGGTACTCGCAGCGAGGTACTCAGTAGCGCATGTCCGTTATCGATATCGATGGACCGTTCGCAAGTGACGTATGCCAGGTAGTAAGCGTTCATGTCCAGCCATGCCCAGCCCTGTTCAAACAATCATGTGTAATGTGGGCGGTGTCGAGGGAACAGGCAGAGCGGGGCCCGTGGTCTTGAACGAGTATTGTTGCGTGATGCTGCCTAGTCCAGGTGCCCCGGCTTATCGTCCAGTCATCCGCGCTAAATGTCGTGCGTGCGGTCGTCACGCTGTCAGTGCATCGATGCATCGCTGCACTCGTTCAATATGTGACGATACCCTCTAGGAGCTGCCTGTAGCAGTGAGCATATTGTTTACAGCAAAATCATACCACATCAGCCATCTGCATGTCCAAGCCTCTTTGATCGGCACACCCAACGACCTCCAAACTGCTAACAGCCCGCGAAGCCACCGCAACGTAAACGGCCCACCCCACAAGATGGCGTCACAAGATAGAGGAAGGGCTAGGTCGAGCCGCAGATTGACCAAGAAGCGTAGAGAATTGGAGAGGGAGCCACGTAGGCGGTCGCTCGACATACCAGAGCGCTTCCAGGACGGGGAAGATGCCGAGGACGATGTGACGGCGCCGAAGAAGAACAACACCATGTCGATGAACCAGTCCATCTTCTCCATGATTGCCCGCGCGGGGCAGCAATCGCAGAAAGACCTGGCGACCATGCACGAGGTAGACTCGGGCGACAGCGATGAAGAAGGCAAGAGGCGCCAGTCGCACCGCAGCTTGGACGGCGCCGCACGATTAAGCCGCCTCAGCTCGGCGAACAACTTTCAACAGCCAACCGAGGAGCTGCACGAGGACAAAACGCGGCACGGCAAGCAGCACCGCAGGGTCTTTTCGGAACACAAGCTCTTGCGCTCACTGCCCAGACTCGGGAGTCGAAAGGACGATAGATCAACAAGCCATCCCATGGAACAACATATGTCATCCTCCCAGCTTCTGCCACCAAGGCCGCCCCCTGGACTCTTCTCTCCCTGTAGCCTCAAGCGAACGAGCGTCCACGACGAAGCCCAAAGCTACCGCTGGCGAGGACATCAACGTCGAGAACGCGAGGGGCTCAGGAAGGAGAAGTAGACATGGGAGCTTGGTCGGGACGGCCAATATACTGACGCCCGTCACTCTGGCTCAACGAATACAGCAGATATTCGAGTTCGAGGAGGTTGAGGAGGTCATATCAGAGTACCCTTGCTGGCTGCTCCAGAGCATCCTACTGCAGGGGTACATGTACATTACGCAGAAGCATATCTGCTTTTACGCATACCTACCCAAAAACATGTAAGTAGTCGAGTGAAGAGCCCTGCGTAGCTTGTGTTGACATGTTGCAGCACGATGTCAGTAAGACTGGCTACTTGTTCAAGCGCGGCCGGTCCAAGTACAACAGATACTGGTTCATTCTACGAGGCGATGTTTTGTCCTACTACACGAACCCAGCAGAGTTGTACTTCCCACGCAACCGCGTCAACCTGCAGTACGCCATCTCTGCCGAAATACTCGAAGCTAAAAAGAATAGCGAGGAAGAGACCACGTTTACCGTGACTACAGATGAGAGAACGTTTCAGTTCAAGGCAGACAGCGCCGCGAGTGCGAAAGAGTGGGTGAAATCTATTCAGAAAGTCATTTTCCGGACACACAACGAAGGGAACAGCGTCAAGATTTCCTTGCCCATCCAGAATGTACTGGAGATTGAGGAAAGCGCTATACTTGACTTTGCGAACACTGTCAAGGTCAGAGTGATCGATAACGACGAGACATTTGCCATCGATGAGGTGCACATCAATGATTCCACATAGGACAGAGGCCTCACTGACATTGCGTAGTACTTCTTCTCATTTTTCAACAACGGCCAAGATGCGCTTAATGTTCTGCGGATCATGATCAACGACAACGAGCACCACCAAACGACTGAATCTTACAACAATCCTGATGCTACCACGCCAACCGCTTCACCAAACGCCGGTGCAAAGTCACCGTTGAGCTCACCCGTCCTGGAGAATGTTCGCGCAACTCTCTCACCACTATCAGCCCCACAAGTAGGAAGATCAAGCATTGGCGATACTTCTGCTCGATCCAGCGTGGATGCGCGCCGAAAGAGCTGGGATGCGCGCCGCAGCGTGGATGTTGGTCGCACGTTCCGTCGCCCGAGTCATGAGGTGCGACGTAGCTTTAGTAGAGGCCGCCACGACCTACAAACGAGGAGCCCCCGGGGTATGGATCACCCTCGTCACCCAGAGCAACGGATACGGAATCAGTCACTACTTCACTCGAGCGCGACACAGAGTCTTCCGCTGCGATACAGTCTATGGACGAGAGCGGCGCATCTGCGTCCCAGATCTTGAACCGGTCCGATGTGTTCCGAGCGCCAGCGAACCATTCACATGTTGCTGCCTCTGACCTATCAGGACCACTAGCGCGATACTCGCAGGACACAACGCGCTCCTCCGGGCGGGGGAGACAACCAACGAAACCAACGCAACATTTGAAAAGTGATGACAACGCGAAAGCGCCGGCTGCCGCTCCCGAAACAACGGAGGACGATGTGGAAGCGGGCCTAGCTCAACCACGGTTGTCAGGCTCATCGTCAGCGCTCCAAGACATCGCGTCCTACCCTCTGAATAAAGCTACGGGCCTTGCAGGTTTCCTTCGCAATCGATCGAAAAAGATGGGCAACTTACTCGCAACGGAATCAATGGGATACTACGAAAAAGTCTCTGGAATGTTGGCCGGTGGACGCAGGCATTACAACACTGCAGAAGGGCTCGAAACTGGTGACCAAGTGCACGGTTACGAAGATGACGAGGACACAGCTAAAGCGGCTGAGAATTTCAGAGAACATTTTGCCTTTCCTGAGACGGAGATACTCCAGTCATCCTTCTTTGCATCACTACAGCGAGTGTTGCCCAACTATGGCAAAATCTACATCAGCGGCAAATTCTTTTGCTTCCGTAGCCTGATGCCTACATCGAAAACGAAGATCATCCTGCCCATGAAGGACATCGAGAACGTCAACAAAGAGAAAGGGTTTCGGATCGGCTATCACGGCCTGGCTGTTGTCATCAGAGGGCACGAAGAGCTCTTCTTCGAATTTTCGAAAGCAGAGTACCGCGACGAATGCGCTATCACTATGCTCCGCATCCTGGAAAACGCAAAGTACTTAGAAGACAGAGACACGTCTTCTTCAGGAGTTGACAGTGATGATGAGGCGGCTAAAGCTGAGCATGACCTTCTCCAACAAGCGCGAAAAGATACTGCAGACGACCCACGGATCGATGAATCTAATCTAGTCCACGCTGCCGAGCACGACCGTATCCCCTTGATTTTCGACGATCCACTTGCCTCCTTTGTCGACTTCAAGCCAGCAGAATCGCTGACAGTCGTCTGCCTTACGATCGGATCTCGTGGTGATGTGCAGCCGTACATCGCACTGTGTAAGGAGCTCCTGAAAGAGGGCCACAAGCCGAGGATAGCGACCCACGCAGAGTTTGAGCCGTGGGTTCGAAAGCATGGTATCGACTTCGCGCCCGTTGACGGTAACCCAGCAGAGCTCATGCAGATTTGCGTTGAACATGGCATGTTCACATACAACTTCATGAAGGAAGCAAATTCCAAATTCCGAGGCTGGCTGGACGATGTCTGTAGCTCTGCGTGGCGAGCTTGCCAGGGCGCTGATGTTTTGATTGAGAGTCCCAGCGCGATGGCCGGCATCCACATTGCGGAAGCTCTCGAAATTCCTTACTTCCGTGCCTTCACGATGCCTTGGACGCGTACCCGAGCCTACCCACACGCTTTCTCGGTTCTGGAGAAGAAGATGGGAGGAGGCTACAATAGCATCACATACATCACATTTGACGCCATTTTCTGGACAGCCATTTCTGGGCAGATGAACAAGTGGCGTCGTCGGGAACTTGGGCTGCAAAACACTTCCCAAGCCAAGATGCAGGCCAACTCTCGACCATTCCTGTACAATTTCAGTCCTCATGTGGTACCTCCGCCACTTGACTGGCCTGACTGGATCCGTGTGACGGGTTACTGGTTCCTAGATGAGGCCGACATGTACGAGCCGCCCGCTGACCTAAAAGCTTTCATTGAGAAAGCACGAAGAGATGACAAAAAGCTCGTCTACATCGGCTTTGGTTCAATTGTCATCGACGATCCGGCTGCTTTGACCAAGACTGTAGTCGACTCTGTCCTCAAGGCAGACGTGCGCTGTGTCCTGTCAAAGGGCTGGTCAGACCGTCTGGAAACGAAAGACGCATCGAAGCCTGAGATTCCTCTACCACAGGAGGTGTTCCAGATTCAGGCTGCTCCGCACGATTGGCTGTTCAAGCAGATGGATGCCGCAGTGCATCACGGTGGATCTGGCACAACGGGAGCAAGTTTGCGAGCTGGCATTCCGACTATCATCAAGCCTTTCTTTGGTGATCAGTACTTCTTCGCTCAGCGTGTAGAGGATCTCGGCGTGGGTGTATGGCTGAAGAAGGTCAACACCAGTGTCTTTAGTCGAGCTCTGTGGGAAGTGACTAATAGTCAGCGGATGATCGTCAAGGCGAAGGTACTCGGGCAAAGGATCCGTAAGGTGTGTACTGGACTTGTCCGTATCCGAACTCTTCCATTAACTTAAGGCAGGACAACGGCGTGCAAGTTGCGATCCAAACGATCTACCGTGAGCTAGACCGCGCTCGTACGCTCATCAATAAACATGCTAGACAGGGCGACGAGCACACAGATGAATTTGAGGATGACTGGACAATGATTGACGATGGGGACAAGGTCGATGTTGCCCCGTTCGAGGCGCAGCAGGCCGTCACAGGGATGACTCAAGACGCATCACGGACAAGTGGCGGTCTGTTGGCTGTGGGAAGCATAGCAATGAGAGGGGCGCAGAAGCGTAGTTCAGAGTCTGCAGATAGAGGCTGAGCTTTCAGGGTTTCTTTTGATTCACAAGCAGGGCGTTTTAGGAGCTGGGAAGATTGATAGACACGACCGCTCACGATACTGTGGCCTAGGCGTCAACTTGGAAGACTGTAATGCCTGATAGCTGCCTTGTGGCGGTGCACTGCTCTTGAGTATACATAGTTCCGTGGTTCTACCCTAGGAGCCTGTGTAGTCTGTGCGTGTGGCCGTACAGGACAGACGGTGAGGTATGAGCACGTGTCTGTCCATGGACGGAAGGCGTTGTTGCCCGGACTGACCCAGTGTAGGGAGAAGACGCGCTTTGCAATGACGGCGGCGTGTGGGTCAACACACGGTACTTAAGCGCTCATGGGCGCCTCTTCGTCTTTGAGGGTCTGCATTTGACGAACACGGCCTCTTCGTCGAGTGTGCGTGGTGCAGTCGCCAAGGCTCTAGGACCCCTGTCTCGGTAGCTCTCGATGCATTTAAGCTCCAAGCCCCTCCTCCTTTGGAGCTCCAGCAGCTTTTGTGCTTTTACGGCGGTTTACATCCCTGTCAGTGTCCGCACGCGATTTCTCCGCAACAGTCAGTCGTACCACGGCATTGCTGCGCGCCTGCACCTGCACCCCGCGAACATCCCCCGCAACCATATCCTGTCACGGCCACGGTAGCTGTTGTTGTTACTGCAATTGCTTCGCGCATCGCGTCATAGCTCCCTCGGCTCTAGTGACACGCGCCTAAGCTCCCCCAACTCCTGCAGAACCGTCCCGAATGCGCCGACTTGCGCAACGCGACTGCCCCAAGCACCACGCCTACGCCCACGCTCACGTTCACAATCGCATGCGCAGCCTCGTCACGTGATGAAGATCTCATCGCCCCCGGGTCTGCACTATCCCATCACCGTGCTCGAGCTGCTCAAGAAGCCCGACGATGATGTGAAGCGCTCGGAGCGCCTGTTCACGTACACGTATGAGAGCACGGTGACGGAGACGGACAAGTGGGGAGAGGACAAGACGCTGAAGAAGAAGTTTACTGCGCACTTTGATGCGAGCACCGAGGGCAAGATATCGCGCTGGTACATCAAGGCCGGCACCATCGTCGCGCGCTCCGGGTAAGCTGCCCACGCTGCCCACGCTGCTCACATTAACCTTGAGGTTGCACTCACGCTGACGTCATGTGTCCAGAACCGATATCATCGAGATTGAGGAGCCATGCACGCATGAGATCCAGTTTGGCGGGCTCTGCGCAGAGTGCGGCCAGGACATGACCAAGGTGGACCACCTCACGCAATCTCGCAACACCGACCGCGCCACGGTCAACATGACCCACGACAACGTTGCCCTGCTCGTCAGCCACAAGGAAGCCGTGCGCGGCGAGGAAGACCAAGAAGCGGCTGTTGGGCGCGAAGAAGCTGACGCTGATTGTCGACCTGGACCAGACCGTCATCCACACCACCTGCGAGCGCACCATCGCTGAGTGGAAGGCGGATCCCGAAAACCCCAACCACGACGCGGTCAAGGACGTCGAGGGCTTCCAGCTCGCCGACGACAATGTTTCGAACGTGGCAGCGAATTGGTATTACGTCAAGATGCGCCCAGGGCTCAAGGACTTTTTCGACAGGATATCGATCAAGTACGAGATGCATGTCTACACAATGGCTACCCGCGCATATGCACAAGCCGTGTGCAAGATCATCGACCCCGAGCGCAAGTACTTTGGTGACCGCATCCTCAGCCGCGACGAGAATTACACAGATAAATTAAAGAGCCTGCAGCGACTGTTCTATCAGAACACAGCCATGGTGGTCATCATCGACGACAGGGCAGACGTCTGGCAGTACAGTCCCCACCTCGTCCGTGTGCCTGTCTTCAACTTCTTCCCTGGCGCCGGTGACATCAACGCAAGCTTCTTACCTAAGCAACAAGAGCTTGTAACACAGTCGAAACCCGCCCAAACTCCCATTCAGAAGACTGAAGATACCCCGGTAGCTACGCCCGATGCTGGCAAATCTGCCGAGACCACACCTACAGAGGGTAGCAACGGTGTCCCGGATGCGCTCGAGCAGCAGTTGCTCTCTATGGCGTCTCCCGAGACCCTAGACGAGCAGACCAAGGAGCAAGAGAAAGTTATCATCGCACAGCAAACTGAACGACCTTTGCTGCAGCAACAGCTCATGCAGGACAAGGCGGATGAAGAGGCAGAGTCCAGCGAAGAATCCGTTGCGGTAGCGAATGGTGACTTGCAGCACTCGGAGCCTCCAAAACACCGACACAGCATCCTGCATGACGATGATCGAGGCCTGGATGTCATTGAAAATAATTTGAACCGTGTACATGCTGCGTTTTACGACGAGTACAGAAGGTCAAAGGCGGTAGGACCGGCAGGACGCGTCGCTGCGCTCAAGGGCGAGAGAAGCCCCAAGAAGCGCATGAGTGACTCTATTCCTGACATTGCTGAGTTGATGCCGGAGATCAAAGAGCAAGTACTTGGTGACACAGTGGTGGTATTCTCGGGCATAATTCCGCTTGGCGTTGACGTTCAGACGTAAGGCCCATGGTGATGCTTGCCGAAGGCTGCTAACGTTGATCAGATCCGATTTTGCGCTCTGGATCAAGAGCTTCGGCGCTGAAGTAAGTACCAGTGTAAACCGACGGACGACGCACGTCATTGCCAACCCGGACCGCAAAACGACCAAGGTCAAGAAAGCCGCGCGATATGAGCATATCAAGATAGTGAACCCTGAGTGGATGTTCCAGTGTTGCTCGAGGTGGGAGCATGTTGACGAAACTCGTTACCTTATCGAAGTCGACGCAGCTGAGCGCGGCGGCTCGCCGTTCGAGGACGACAGCATCAATGCTTCAGGTGACGAGGAGGCAGAAGATGTTGCTGATTCGCCCGTGACGCTCAACCTGACGGCGGACAACTGGGACTCTGTGGACGACGAGCTAGCTGACTTTCTGGATGGTGACGACACGGACGGCGAGCACGCCTCAGAATCTGATGGCGAACGTTCGGACGACAGCACATCATCCACATGGAGCAAGAATCAGAAGAAGCGAAAGCGTACCAATGGCAATACTACCGATGGCAGCGAGGCGGAGGAGAGTGACAGCAGTGTGACAAGCACATCCCGGCTGCAAAGGCGGAAGAAGCGCACAATGGAACGTGTGACGTCGCTGGCCAACGTTGTCACTGCAGAGAAGTCTTCAGGTCTACCGACACCAGAAGCCACCGGGATTGAAGCAGTGGCGACCGGGGATGACAAGGAAGGGCCGGAAGACAACGGCGTTGCATCAGACTTGCAAGACGACTATGACGACGGGCTGGAAGCAGAGCTGCTAGCAGGGTTTGACAGCGACGATGGCGAGGCATGAGTGTGAGTATGATCTGATTCGCCTGCATAGCGTGGCGTTTTGCATTCGGCGTTCTTTGTTGGGTGCGTGTATGGATATAGGGGTATTTGGTGTTCATCTGGATATCTTGAGAGCGCTTTTTGCATGTACGTTCCTAAATATATATGTAGTCCAACGGCGCTATGAGAGTCTGCGCGGCTATGCACGCAACTGTGCATACACGGTACCTACGGATGGTGCAAGGTGGTGTTGTTATATCCTCTGCTGTGTGGTATGAAGTGAGGGGACGACTTGATGGTGATGAATATGGAGTGTGGCTGAACGCTAGGCCATTGGTGACAGACCCCTGCAGATGAGTCGAACCAATAGGAGCTACAGCAAATGGACAAGCGCGCTTACCCCAGCTTCAGAGTGGGGCAGTTGGTTTTGAAGGTGAGGCTGAAGGTACCCTGTGCTGCATGCTGTGTTGCGGTTCCGTGCAGAGTGGACAGTGGACAGTGGACAGTGCACACCGCACTCCATAGCGCTTCTTTCACTCTGACTGAAGCTGCACCCTGACTGTGCCGGTCAGTCAGGTCTTCTCTCACTTGACCTAGTAATCAGGCAGCAAACCTACAGCTATACACGCCGTAACACACCTTACACACCATACACACCGTACACACCATACACACCACACTCACCACACTCACCACACTCACCACACTCACCACACACGTACACACCATACACACCCGCGCCCAAGCACAGTCAATAGAACAACCACCGTGCAGTTGCTTTAGAGCCGCCGCCGCCGCCGCCGCCGCCGCCGCAGCAGCAGCACATACAGCGGCAGAGCCACCGAACCACCCTCGCCTCTGAGCGACCATGTCTCCGCAGATACCGAATCCGGACTTTGCCAAATTGCCGACAGACCTGAAGACGCTGGTCGTCGACCATGTAAGTCTGCAGCGCCGCATTGCCTGTACCACCCTGGCGCACAGCTAAGCACCTCACAGATCAACCGTCCCACCGACCTCAAGAACTTGTGCCTCACCTCCAAGCAGCTCCGCGAAATCACTGTCCGCCGCCTTTACCGCCAAGTTACCATCGATGTTGGCTCCAGCAAGGACACGCGCCTCGGCGCCTTCCTCCACCCCAAGAACATCGGCCTACCACATATCCGCAAACTCGATCTTTACCTGACAGATGTGCTCGACAAATGCAACCAGATACAACAAGCCAACTTTGCTGTCCGCATGATCCTCGAACTGCTGCCCGAGAACATACTCGACAAGTTCTCGTGGCATCCGTGGTCGCCCTTCTCCGCAGACAACCTCGTGCTGCTGTACAAAAAGCAGAGGCGTTTGAAGTGGGCAGAAAGCATCGCCCTGGACAGAAACGTGCTCGATGAGCTGCAGAAGATTCCAAACTTCAAGGAACAGTTCGCCCACGTTCGCAAGATCGGCCTATACCCTGATTCGAGAGAGGTTCTCGACTACTGCCACTTCATCCTGAAGCACACGTCCAACCTGGACAAGATCACGCTCCATGCGAGTTTCGAAGAAAGTGACGTGCCAATACCAGACAGAGAACTCAACGACTCCTCCACCGGCCCTGGTCTCATCACATCCACCATGTTCAGCCACATGCAGCCGTTCGCAAAGTGTACGCCTCTTGCGCTCAAGGAGATCACCCTGCAGAAGCTTGGCCTGCGATACGCAGCAGACACATACTGCAAAATCATCGACTTCCGCACCGTCAAGAGCATTCGCATCTTCAGTTGTACCGGCACCGATGCCCTGTTCGCCGAGTTGAGCAAGAGCACCAAACTGCCGCAGAAGCTAGAGACCTTGGAAGTCAAACTCGCAGACAATCCCGAGAACGATGGTCTGGGCGCCTTGGATGGCTTCCTGTGCCTGGTGTCCGGCCTAAAGGTTCTCACGCTGGATTACTCGAGCGTGAACACCCTACCTGCTTCGACCGGCGTTGTAAGACACGGCAAGACGCTCAACCAATTGAGTATTCACGCTTCGAGGGCGCCTGAGGAGTGCGACGATGAGCTGGTATACGAAAGTGCCTCATTTTTGCAGATTTGCAAAGACTGCTCGTTACTTGAACAGCTCTCTGTAGCGTTTCCAAATGTAAGCGTCGTTCGGCCGAAGAGCGAAGGCTTTATCAATTTCGAGGCAAGTCACTCCAACATCAATCCATTGGACTGTGTACTGATTCGCTACAGAACTGCCTCGGCGACCTCCCCAACCTCATAACTCTCAACGTTACCACCTGGCCTACAACACGCCCATCGTCCAGCAAACTCCCTCGCAAGATTTACGAACACCTTCTCGCCGGCCTCGCACAACAAGGCTTCGAGACAAGCACCAAGCATGCCAAAGCTCAGGGCCGCAACTCCAAGCTTGCCATTGTTGCCTTCGGTGCCTCAGATCGCGTATACGACCGCGAAGACAGCGAGAACCAGATCATCTTCGTCAAGGGGCGGCAAACAGATCCATTGGGTAATGAAAAGAGCACAGCAGTACAGATTGGATGGTGTCTGAGGAAGTTTGTGGATGCAGGCGCGAAGAGCGATGTTCTCGATTTCTCGTTGAGCCATACGAGCAGGCCACCGACAGAAGATCCACCAAGTAGCGAAGATTCTGATTAGAAATGGAAAATACCGCGCGCGGGCGCTTGGTGGGCGTGACGAGGGGGTTACTGAGGTGGGTCCCCTGGCGGAAGCCGAGAGGCGGTGCTTGACTTTAGCGATGCAGCATTATATCCCAAATCCGTAAACGGACTGAAAGTTATTCCATGCGATACAGTGTTTACTTGCGCCTATTGAACTGTCCAATCTCTCTGCTCTCCTTGTTCTCAGGTACGGTCATCGCAAGTCCGAGCGTATTGAGAAGAGAAGAAGGTATACCCATGCATTCCATGTTTTGATCTCTATTAGAAACAGAGTCATGACCAGTGCTTGCTTACATATAATTTCAAGGTATATCAGAAGGTCTCAAAGGGCGCAATCTATGCCCGCACCGTCTGAACTGGAGGCGCGCCCTTGTTCTTCTTACTAACCCCCACCTTTCTCCACAGCCTCCCCATCCACCTCTCCTTGACCATCTTCAGCACCACGTACGCCAAGAATCGGTACACCACTGCGCAGATGCCCAATGCCATGATGCACATGTCCGGGTCCTTGTCAAGCTTGTACAGGTTCAGGACCTGTTGCCCAGTCGTGATGGGGCACTGCCCGTTGATCTTCTGCCAGTCCTCGCACGTGAAATTTTCGTGGCGAAGCGTGTACGGCGCCATATTACCAACTGCCCACTTCACAGGCGACAAGTGGTTGAATGCTTGCAGGAACGACGGGATGCTAAGGGACAATACGCCACCTTGGGTCTTCGTCAGTAACTTTCTCTAATATGTGTGTGCAGCAGAGAGGAAAGCCTACCCATGACCTGTGCAACACTCAAAAACACACTCATGATATTCACACTGAACCCAGTGTGCGTGAATAACGTATTGAACGCGATACCTATACTCTCACCACAGCTCGTTATGCAGAATGCATTGAACGTTATGATGAAGAAGATGCTTGCGTTGCGCTCTAGTCCGCATGCGAGCACAGCGAGAATCGCAAAAACGATGCAAGAGATGATCTCGAAAGGCGTGGTGATAGATATGTAGGTTAGGAGGAAGGCTTCGACTCCATAGATGCCGTCTGCGTAGTCTCGGTAGAACACGTCACGCTCGGTCGGGTATGTGGCGATGTTGTTCAGCACTGGGTAAATCGTCAGTATGTAATGACCTTCCAAGCAGACTAAGGATGGGACAACTCACTACCGACAAAGTATAGCGGCGCAATTTCCACCAAGAAACCCATACGATTTTGAATAGCGAAGTAGTCATTCTTCAACGGTGCGAAGAAGAGTGCCAATACAATACCCAAGCCCACGACTTGCATGATTCTTGCGATGATGAGATCGGGCATACGAAATAAGTTCTTTGTTGCGCGGCGGATGAGGATTGAGTATGCTGCCGCAAAGCTTGTAGGCTCGCGCGCAAGGCTACCAAGTTCGGCAGGTGTGGCTATTGAGCCGGTTCTCGTGACCGTGAATAAGCCAGGGTGCCATGCTTCAATCAGCCTGCGAACCTTTTCTCTGCTGGCTTCTTCGCGTGCTTCGTGTTGTAGATCGACAGTGATGAGGTCGAGTGCAAAATCTGCCGGGTTTACGTGCTGAGGGCAGACGTAGCCTTGTGAAGCGAAATGCGGGAGCAACTGGATGGCTGGTCCTGCAAAAACGGGATGGCCGCCACGAGCGAGGAGCATGATGTTTCCAAAGTGAGCGAACAAATCTGAGCGTGGTTGATGGATAGTGACGATGAGTGTGCGGCCTTCGTGTGCAAGACCAAGAAGAACGTCCATGATTGAGAGTGCAGTAAAGGCATCGAGACCTGAGAGTGGCTCATCAAGAAGCAGGACACGCGGTTCAGTCAAAATCTGTACTGCAATGGTGACTCTACGTTTCTCGCCGCCGCTGATACCTTTGATAATGTCGTTACCGATGAGATTGTTTGCGCAATCTTTGAGGCCCATCTTCAATAGGATCTCCTCGGCCTTTTGCGCCTTCTGTTGCCTACTCATCCACTTCGGCAGACGTAGGCCAGCAGCGTAGTGGAGTGTTTCACGAACAGTAAGAGAAGCCAAGAGGGCATCGTCGTCCTGGGTGACGAAAGAGCAGATGGAGTGAACAACGTCTTCCGAAGGAGTTAAGCCATTGAAGGTCATGGTGCCGAACGTTTTGTATCGCGTCGACAGATCGTCCTTCAACCTACCAGCCATGCTGTTGAGGAGTGATGTCTTTCCAGAACCGGATGGTCCCATAATCACATTCAGTGAACCTGGCTGAAACTCTGCTGTAAGCGGATTGAGGATCGACTTAGTCGTCTGCTTACGCAAAGTGCGTTTCTCAATGTCCAGACCGAAACCTTGAAGGCAGATATTGATGGTCCTTACTTCGTTGGGCCTTTGCTCGCTCATCATCTCTTTGCCTGCAGATCCGTCCATGTTGGATGGTCGAGCGCGAGCCATGGCAATTTCAGTCTTCCAGTACTTCAGAAGGACGGCTGCTCCAGCGTAGAAGGCAAACACATAACCAATCAAAGCGAGAATAGGCCGCCATACCCACTTGTTCGGAAAACCAAGAGAGTTCATGATGAACTCGCCGGTATACTCTTTGCATGCTTCGTCGGCAGGGCCACCGACAGGACAGTCATAGAAGCTACCCGTGAACTCGTTGGCACATAGAGCTCCAAAAGCGTAGAACTGCGGAAGATTTTAGCGTTCAAGAGCATCTATCAAATCAAACCCATTGCGGAAAAATGGAATAAATGTATTGAAAACATGAACTTACCACGTAAGCGGTCCACTTTGTCCATCGTACATATATAGGAATGGTATTCGACTGTATGAAATAGCCACAGGCCATGGATTGCAGAGTGTAAGCAAGATTCGCGACGAGACTGGCTCCCGCAAAATTTCTGGAGATGGCTACGCAGACCATGGCAAAACACACTGCAATGTAGTGTTCTAGTAAGATAACGCTGAAAAATACAAGAAACTCGCCGCCATCAGCACGAAATCCCACCATAAAGTAGTAGATGAGGGAGAAGATAAGCGGCACGGGTAGATCCTCGATGAAAAATCGTGCCAAACGTCTCGAGATGAGAAACGCCGGTATGCTGACAATACCTTGTCGAGCTTCTTCATCAGAAAGCTGAATGTCATCGGTAAGTCGGTAAGTCTCGAAGAGCAATATTAGATAGCCTTGAAGCGCGGCTGCGTTATACAGTGCGCCTTGCCGAGAGCGGATACCAGATAGAGAGCCGTCAACCTGCAAAAATATCCAACCGGTGATGATTGCCATACTAATGGCCTCCAAAAGACTACCAAACATGCCCATCGGATCTCGAATCGTCACAATCAAGGTTCGCGCAGTCAACACTCTGATCTGTTGGAAGATAGACGAATGCTTTGATGTTAATGCCCTTATCGACGGAGAACCAGCAGGCGCGGTAGCGAGGCTCTGGTGACCCTTCTCGCTGAATATCTTGTCGCACTGTTGTCTCCATGCCCCTTTGATGTTTCGAACTCTTTCTTCAGCAACAGCTTCTGCTTCTTCATTTCGATTATCGACGCTGACTACGTCGATGAGATGTTCGGCTGGATTCGTGAAAGGTGGCATCGCATGACCAAGCTCTGCAAAGTAATCGAGACATTCTTGTGCGTTGCCTGCATACGCCGGACTACCTCTTGTGAGTAGTATCACGTTATCGAACAAGTTCCAGATCTCGGACCGAGGCTGGTGGATTGTGACGATGATCGTTCTACCCTTTCGAGCGAGGTTCTGCAAAGCCTTGACGACCTGATAGGCGCTTGTTGAATCGAGACCAGTGGTGGGCTCATCCAGCCATAGTAGGCTTGGATTGGAAAGAAGCTGAACGCCAAGACTCGTCCGCCTCTTCTCACCACCACTACAGCCTTTGTGCGCATTGTTTCCTATCCGTGTTTCTGCCGCCTCCTTCAGGCTCAACTCTGCAATGACTTCTTCAACTAGTTGCCTCCTTTCAGCCGGAGTCACCGAGGATGGTAGACGTAGTTGCGCAGCATATGACAAAGTCTCTCGAACGGTCAAAGTTGGGAGTAAAATGTCTTGCTGTATCACATATGCACTTTTGATGCTTGAGGTGTCTTCGCTACCATTGAACAGGGTCCGGCCAGAGGTTGCGATTCGGTTTCCTCGCATGCGTCCGCTCATCTGATTGAGCAGAGATGTTTTACCGCTACCACTGCCGCCAATGATGGCGGTAAGTGTTCCGCTTTGGATGTCGGCTGAGATATCATCGAGGATGAGTTTCACGTGACTTTGGCTTGTTGCTGCCTTCTTCTTTGAGAAAGCTTTGGCGAACGGACTGGGCGACTCGTCAACGGATACAGAAAGATGCTCGAGTCGTACAGACACGGGGTCGACCTCGCGCAGGGAGATGTCATTGTCTGCGTGCGATGCGTGAGAACGAATTGGGCGAATCGGTTCGGGAAGTGGCTGCTTGTGTTCGTCAATCTCCTGCTCTTTTGCGGGTACTCCAGCCTCAGCGCCTCGTTTGTGGCTCATGCTCTTGTCCGTTGACTCCATGGCGTCCGAGATCAGGGTGGCGTGCTCATGATGAGTGTGAAAACAAAGGAGGAACAAAGGCAGGCCACACATAAGCCACCGCGCATTTCACGGCACGGGGCAACTCAGTCAATCTCACTTGAATGCACGGCGACAGTGTCTTGTCTTGGATGTCGCTTGCCAACCGAAGTTGACCACCCCCGCTGCGCTACACCGTATCTAGCCAGCGAATTGTCTGCTTTACGAGGAGAGCCCTCGAGCCACACACATCAGGAAATCCAAATTGCTTCTTCAATTCGATACTGAAGGGAGCACAGCGACCAGGCACTTGAGATACAAAGTCAGCACTTATCAGCCCTGAGCTGCTTTACCGGGCGCGGCCAGCCGGGTATGTTCAAGCCCCAACTCCGGGCCGCCGTTGCGCTTGCAACGGCTCGTTTATGAAACAAAGGACTGTGTTGCTGGTGGAACGTCGAAGTGTTTCTGGGCGCGAGATCTGTGGGCGCTGTTGGCTCCGCTCTGCGCAGTGCGCATTGGAGAACCTAGGGACGGTCGCACAGCAGGCCAGACTGGACCAATCTTCGACAACAAGGGGCACAGACCCGTGAAGTTGTGCTACCTCGGCACGATTGGCGACATCTCTTCGACGCTTGCTTCCCTTCTCTTCACCGGTTCCTTTCTTTATAGCCGTGTGTATTTGCGGAGGTAAGGTGCGGTATACCGATGTTACAACCAAAGCCAGGTGCTAGTTCGGTGCTTGGCATGTTTTCATCCAGTCCATTCTTTCAAGGCCTTGCAACAGCCATACCAACCACGAGCTCATGTCCGCGTCGACGGCTGTTGTGGTCCATCGTCTTGAAGCGGCACTTTTTCCTGAACTCCTCATGAGCATCTCCCAAACATCAGTCAAGCCCAACCTTTGAGTTATTTCAGTTGCTCCCGTCTCTGTTGCTACCGGCCCAACCACCCAAAAGAAAAGATGGTGACGACATGAATGGACACCGACTCAGACATCCATCAGGCAGCATGGAAGTCGACAATTCACACATCATTTGTATATTTTCTAGACAGTATGAAGCCGGGAAACCGTGCATCCCTTTCTCAATCGATCTTGCAGCTACCATCGTTGGTGCCGGGCGGATAGATCCTGCATGTCGCTCAGACCCCTGGAAGTTTGATCCTACTGGCACTTACTATACGTCAACATCTTGAACTCATGGAAATTTGCACAAACAGACGACACGAAGACTCTTGAGTTGGAAACCTAACGGGTACCTTGGCATATGGCTTGCGGCTCTCATAACCAGCATGTCAGTGCTATGCATCACCCTCCTAGCAAAGTCAAGCTCTGATATCTCAACACCGTTCAGCCCATGTTCCACGTTACACAGCTTTTGGCCCGACGTCTGAAAAGAATTCGAAAACTTGACCCACACCGACACGTCGGGGACGAACAGCCTCAACCCAACGCTTACGACCAAACTCGTATCTACGACCGATGACCTGTCAAGCCATGATCGCTTACGCAGCTGTCAGCTGCAGGTCCAAGTTGAGACCCCTACACATTTTTATGGCGATCAGAAAACCGTTCGCATTAACAATCATCAACCATAGCACCAGTGTGTCCTCGTGGGCAGTGCATTAGCCGCGCTGACATCGGTGAGTGCGAGGCAAGCGGCGAGTACTACGTTATCACCCTACTCTGGATCTCGCGTTGTGACGTGCATCATCGACTTCTATCGCGAGTCCATGCAGGCACCGTCGAATTGGAGGCGCCATAAGCCTCGGTAGTTGGGACTGTGACTCCTTCAGGAGCTCAGCTTACGCGCAACGCGCAGCTTCGGGAAGTAGTGGATAGACTACTTGAGGCGTAATTGATAGTATATCACGAGGTATATGTGGCTGTAGGGCGGGCATGATCGAGACCTCGTCCACAAACGGTGTGATCCGACGAGGCTGACTGCTGCTGCCTTGGAATTCTGCTCGATGGAATCGTCCGGAACATAGGAGGAGCACAAAAAGAAGACCATCTGGATCCAAGAGTGAGCATGTCAGATAGGGGATCAGGTGAATTATGGGGAGGGCGGATGGAGGGTTGCAACGGCCCATTGTTGTGCCTACGGCTGGAAATGTGGACATGGTGGCTCGAGAACATGCACAGGCCCCATCAGCAGCATACGAGACGCTCCTCATGTGGGAAACCTCAGCCGGTAGAAGTGCATCAAACCGGAATAAAAGAAGACGGATGCCGCCTTGATCATTTGCCCCATTTGTGGGACACATCGCGCAAACTCCCGAGCCGCGTGGGGGCAAGGCAGTGACGCTGGCGCGAAAGGAAGGGCCGACATGAAGTACACTACTTCCAACATGTCCCACAGTATTTACGCACTGCCGAACCTATCGTATAGAAGCCAGGTTCTTAGGAAGGTATACCGAAGCGTGTCATTTCGCTGTGCTGTGCGCACCTTTAGCCGCAAGCCCTTCGGCTTGTGCAAGCTGGAGGCCCCCACGCAGAGCACGCAAGCCAGACTGCGAAGCTGAACCTAGCGGCGATCTGCCAACGGCTGCAATGCGTTCGGAAACTGCGACTCTTCATCACCATGTTGCAGACATTGCGTGCAAACCGGAAACCTCAACCCTTCCAGCATCGCACAACCCATGTTAGCCAAATGTACCGTTGCTTCCAAGGCCTCGGATTGGAGGAGAAACCGTGCCGCATCCGCAGCGCGGAATTTCGAGACGAGGCTCTAGGCACAACGCCATGCAGCATGCCAACTCCTCACCCCAACACCTCGGTCGATCGTCATCGATCCACAAACAAAGCGCGGGAGAGTTGGCATTTGAGGACTGTAGCCGCATTGGCAGCTGCGCAGCTACGTGTCGGGTAACTCGATTACACCAACCACCATGCATGGTATCTCCAGCTACTGCTAATGCTTGCAACGAGTATCGCCGTGCCATGTGTATGAATGCGCCCAGCCAAATGCAGTGTTTGCGCAAATCAAAAATGTAAACCGAACCCACCAAATGTCGAAATGCTACGGATGTGCAAAAGAAACCCACTACAGACCCATACCAGGGGAATACCGTAAACAAATGGAACCCCGTCCGGAATCATACACTATGCATCGCCCACGTCATGGGTGACCTTATGCCGGCTCAATGCAAACCGCGCCGCAATCATGCCTAGAAGGATGCGAGCCGTCATCCCAGACAAGTAATCTCGGACCCAAAAGAACAATCTCTGTGTTCGATACTCCTTTTTTGCTCCGTAGGTGTAGCCGTGATAATGCAACAACAAGAAAATAAGTAGAATGCCAAACGAGGCGCGTATGCCCGTCTTATGTAGCAAGGAAGTCCCAGCCCTTTTGGTTGATGATTTTTTCCCAATCCCATGACTCTTGGTCTCCAGCGTCCATGAGCTTCCAGACATCATCGACGACTTCCTTTGCGAAACCAATGTTTCCAAGCCCTGTGCAGGCGATAAGGCCGGCGAACGCTCGGTTGATCTCGATGCGCTGGTGCTGTTCGAATGCAGCGCAACCAATGAGAAAGAGCGGGAGGAGAACGTTGCTTTGAATCCACCCTTCAGCAGGTAGCTCATTGATGTACCGTATGCCAGCGTCTACAGCACTCACAATATATGGATGCGGGTCGGAGCTCTTTGTTGTGCGATAGAGATAAACCCATGTAGCCTGGCGATAAAGCATGGAAATGGTGTAGCGAGGCGTACCCGGCGTCTGCGGACAGACCCAACTGCGCAATCCCGAATCGATAGCGTGGGCAGCAAGTAATGCGTCGTAGTCCATGGTCGGTTCGAGTTTGCTGTCGATGCGAGATCGCAGTCGTCTTCTCAGATTACTGATTTTAGAGATGAAGCCAAACAAGCCGTCGGATACACCAATAAGACCGGCAGTCTCAGGGTTGATCTTGAAAGGTAGACTGAAGTCATCCATCATGGGTACATCGGTACCGTCCATGGAGGTAATCTGACTTGCAATCCAGTGGTAATAGAAGAATTCGTCGAAGAGTGACTGGAACTCTGGGTTGGCAGACTTCTGGCTCATTGCAATTTGTTTTGCAGCAACCATGTGCATCCGGTATTCACCTGATGTATTCCCGTCGCAAATCGAGTGAAGGAGATGGAGCAGGATCTGAGCTACATTGGAGTCTTCGTAGACCATGACCCCACCCTCTCCAGCTTTTTGGCGCTCGAGATCATGTTTTAAGAGTTGCAATGCTTTGCCGCGGTGGAATGCTTGTCGGTCTTCGTACTCTTGAGAAGGGTTTATGGAGTACATGTGTGAAGCAGATAAACACAGCACTGAGTGCATCAAGCCTTCGTGCTGCAGTGCCATCGGCAACAGAATCTTGGTAAAAGGATTCGTTGCTTTGTCGCCGTGTAGGGTGAGGACGGCACTAGCTCGGTTGGCGAAATGTTGCAGGAGCGAACGGTCGAGGTCACTCTCGACGCCCTCCATCAGGGGAGGAAGGTCGAACTGGATGTCCTCGCTTCGTTTCCGTGCTGCGCAATAGTCAATTAGCTTGTGTTGTCAACATTACACACCCAACTACAAACCTTCTGCTGCCCTTTCCTTGCCACTCTTCCAAATCTCTAAAGGTTTGTAACCTTCGCAGTGGATGTTGTTCTTCTGACACGATAGGCCTATGCTTGGTTAGTATGGTTTGTGTATGGACGAGTGGCGAAATTTACAAAAAGGCTTAGTCTCATCACACTTCTTCTTTCGTTTTCGACATGTTGTGCAACCAGTTTTCGACCGTGCTTTTGCTTGTTTGGAAAGCGTCGTCGGGGAGCGGGGCGGGTGAATCCGGGGTCGGCCACGAGCTCGTCGTATCCGAACGGGTTCGGTTGGAGATATAGGCGTGTCGTCCGTCTCTTCTTTGACATCTGCTAAGTCGAGCTCCGCTTCTTCGACTTTTGGTATGACATCATCGGGGCTTGTGCGTGAATCGCGTCGGCCGTCTGATTGTGAATCGGAAGTGGAGAAGATATTTGAATCGAAATTGGGCGTTGTTAACGGAGAGTCGCTGGCGGAAGACATGGAGGGTGGTGGGGACGAGCTGGTGCTCAAACGAATGGGTACGCCTGGCGGCGAAGGGCCGATGGAGATAGTTGAGTTCATTCGGTCTGATGGTGAAGCAACTTCGAAGACTATTGCTGGCGGTTAGGCAACATCGGACGCACAAATAATTTGTTTGCGTTGTGTATGCTTGAAGCTGAGAGCAAGTCCAACAGCACCCAGGCTGAACGCTGTGCAGCGGAGGAGTGTGCGACTTTGCAGGGCCCAAAAGCTTTGCACTGCTATTGCTAGACGCAGTTTGATGCTAGGCTAGTGGTGAAAGAAAATGACCAGTCTCTTGTCGGTATTTCACAGGTGTTGTTGTGGGAAACCTCACACGGTTTAGTGGTGAAGCCCCGAGTGATGGAGCGGCAGAGCGGGGGGATGCGTCTAGCGAGTCGCGGGCGCGCAGGCGCGGGCCAATAAACAATGGGACGTGGTGCAACAAAGTGCGAAACTGCGTCTCTCGGATGAAAACAGAATCCAACAGCGGCGTTGAAGTAGTCAACCGTGTGTGAGGGGAAGACTTTGTTGGTTGTGTGGCGATTCCCCAGTGCTCGTGATAGTAGCAGATGGTAGATGGCAGATGGCAGATGGCAGATGCAAGGAGGGACCGAGCTGGGCAATGGTGGGAGGTCCGAGGAGCAAGAGATGTTTCGACGGTAATGGCGTGGGTGGGGAGGTAGGTAATACGACTCTATCGACTGGGATCCAGGTAATGGAATGCTAGGCGCAGGGTTGAAGTTGGCGAGAAACGCAGGCCGGCATACATCGAGGCCAGGTTGCACACACGGGAAGGACGAGAGGTTATAGTAGGTGAGTAGGCCAAAATAGCGTCGCTGCAACGACGACGAATTCGCCTCTAACACACAATGGAGGATGACCCTGGAAGTAATGGTTCCACTCTACCCAGCGCACCGGGCCGCCATGTACTTAAAGCAGGGAGCAGGCCGAAGCTTGCGAGAGGAGCAAGCGCACTGGGCACGCAAGGAACTGTGTTGACGTTTGCTCAGAGGCATCAGAAGCTGCATGTGGCTTCGAAAAGAGTAGCTGGCGTGAGCGCTAGCTGAGTGATACAGACATGTCAACCCTCGTGGAAATGTAACGTGCTGGCTAAGGCTAAGCCGCGCGGTCCTCTTTGACAGATACGCATCGCTTTTCATCGGCGACACCTTGTCCTCCCGCGCCAACTCCGACATGCTGTTGGTCAGACACATCCCAGCGTAAAGGCCGTGATCTAAGCTGGAAAGCGGCGGAATATGCAAACGATACGCCGCCGCCAAAACTGTCTGCCGGCCCATCACATTATCAGATTAGCCTGCGAACAGCTGCCAAGCTTCATCCATCTCGAGGAATTTCCTGGTTGTGACAATTTATGTTTGCAGCCTAACGCCATGGCTTGTACGGCCGTGCATACTTACAGAGGCTTAGTGCCACACGATCTTCCTGTCGACATTTGAGGCGTCCCTAGCTGACAATCAGCCCCACAAACAAAGGCGCCTGGAGCACCTAGTGTTACTCCTGTTGTCGCTACAACGTGTGACTTGACGACATGATTCCTGCACTCGAGATCCGGCCAAATGAGAGCAACTCCTGACGTCTCCTGGTCTTGACAGGAGACGGCAGGCATGAAGCTGGACGCCTTGGACGTGGATGTGAACAGACACGCAAAGACTGGTTGGTCGGCTGTCTTGAACGTTTGGAGTTTCTCAGCCAGGTTACAAGGATGGCAAGGGCATGCAGATCTCGTCACAATTGGAAACTGGTCCTGTAGGTAGGTAGGTTCAGCGAGCCAACGGTCAGCACAAGACCTGATGGAAATGTCCTCTCCCCGCATCGTACAGTTGCTCGCTTGCGCCCGTCAGCAAAAGCAATAAAGGCTATCCGCAATGACCTTTTATTGGCCCAGGCGAAAATGACCGAACTGCGAATCGACAATGCAGACTTGTCTCATATGAGCCCCAACTTCGTCTCTCCTCGTTTATCGCCTTCAAAGCAACATAATTGGAGCCGCATCGGATTCGGCTTCTCAAGATTGGTAGCGGGCGGAGCGGAAACGGGGACGGACTGACAAACTCAAAACGAGCACGCCCCCGAGGTTTCCCAAAGGGTTCCCGCACTGATCTCGGTCGGCTGTTACCGAGTAACTCTGAGGATGATACAGCGTAGCGCTTCAGGCTGGATTTTTGTGGTTGACTATTGACGCCAGAGTTTACAAACCCGGCTCATACTTGCTGTGTACTAGGACTGCCCCGAGATTCGTCTGTGTGGTTTTGTTGGCTCCTTGCGCAAAGATGGACAGGCATATCACCACAGAGAGAGATGAATCAGCCCAAAATTATTAGCGTCCTAGCATGAATCGAAGGCAATCTTGTCCATGGGTAATGTCTCATCACAATGTGGAGCAGGACACCCTGCGCTATTGCGATCATGCCGTTTTGAGCGGATTGCGATAATTTCCAGGATGAGTGCCTGCCAGCTGACGACTCTCATGACGCATGAGTGATGGAGAGATGTGTGCACAACATCTCTATCTTTTTGAGGGTGTACGACAAAATCTATCATGTATGGGACCCTCGAAATATCCGACCCTGCAGCGCAGTGACAGCGGGGACCGAAAAAGGATTTACTTTATTAGCCAGTTTATGAACCTTTCTGTACGATACAGAGCGGGATCAGGCATCCGAGAGAGGGCCGAAGGTGGAGAAAAAGACGAAGCGGGTGTGACTTGCATATGTTAGCGGCATGCACTGGCGCGGGGTTTGCTTAGTGCATCTGTGCCGTCTCATTCGCCAGGCGAACTCGACAAAATGACAAAGCTGCATGAACAGCCAGTATTGAGCCAGTTCAGTTTTGCCGCTTCACAGCAGCATGAGTGTGAAGCTTCCAGAGCCTCCGGATCCTCGGCTCGCGGACCTGTATGTAGCTGATAGCATCAAACAAAGATTTGGCAAGGTGGTGGCATTGACAATCTCGAGCACTGCATGGGGCAGGAGTATTAGACCCGGACATGCTGTACAAAGAATGCTTGTCTGCAGGATGATGTGCAACTCGTTCCGTTGTCCTGCTTTGAAAGAATGGTAGCGGGTTTGTCACGTGCTTCTGTTCCACTGTTCCACAGGACGTCCTACTCAATGTACGGCAAGACGTATGTATGCATACACGGACCGACTAGTTGCATAAAGGGGCCAAATCTGTCATGGGGGAAAGTAGGGAGAACGGTCATGGTGGTACAAGTGTTGTCCTAGATGTGTGCTAGCAGTATCTGCGTAGTTTGCGTTGTTTGCAGTGTTTGCAGTGTTTGCAGTGTTTGCATTGGGTGTCTCCGTCTTGGCACGCGCTAACGGACGGCGCGCGTCTCCAATCCGTCACCCATCAAAGCGACAATCAACGCGTTTCTCCAGCTTCGTCACGGCAAGCCGCTATGTTTGCCGGATAACCCTGTCGCATGCATCAGTATAGCTGACGGCCATTGCCATGTTCAACTTCACACCCTTGCTCGGTGCGCAATCTGCGTCCCCAGCATCTCAGTCACTGCTCGAATTCGATGGCGGCGTGAAGGTGCTCATTGACGTTGGCTGGGACGAAGGCTTCGATGTCGAGAAGCTTAAAGAGATTGAGAGGTAGGTGCTGCTCTGTGTGCAGGCTTCCATGTACATCTGTATATAGACCAACAATGCAAAGAATAACGCTGATTGTGATGACTGCAGACATGTCCCTACGCTCTCCTTCATACTACTCACTCATGCAACCACCGCACATCTCGGCGCATACGTACACTGCTGCAAAAATATCCCGGTCTTTACACGCATACCCGTCTACGCAACGATACCTGTCATATCACTTGGGCGAACACTTCTCCAGGATCTGTATGCTTCTACACCACTAGCAGCGTCCATCATCTCGCTCGAATCCCTCGGGGAGTCGGCATATGCATATCCATCTGCATTTCCAGGCGGAAGCAACCCGAATATACTGCTTCAAGCGCCCACGCATGATGAGATCGCGAACTATTTTGGCCTTGTGAATCCCCTCAAATACTCGCAACCACGCCAGCCACTTGCATCGCCGAATTCGCCCCCTCTTAACGGCCTTACCATCACTGCATACAGTGCAGGTCATACACTGGGAGGCACAATATGGCATATACAACACGGCATGGAATCTGTCGTCTACGCGGTAGATTGGAACCAGGCAAGGGAACACGTGCTTTCTGGAGCTGCTTGGTTAGGTGGACCTGGTACGGGTGGGTCTGAAGTCTTGGAGCAGTTGCGCCGTCCCACTGCTCTGATTTGCAGTAGTAAGGGGTCAGGCAAGCATACAAATATTAAGGGTAATCAACGAGATGAGACTCTCTTGTCCATGATTCGAGACACCGTGGCAAAGGGGGTCAGTCCTGATCCCTTCTGACTCTAGTGCTCGCATTCTCGAGCTGTCATACCTCCTCGAAGAAACATGGCAGAACGAAGCTAGTAGAGCGGACAGTACCAGCCCATTAAAGAACGCAAAACTATATCTGGCGAGCAGAACGGGTGGTGCGACGATGCGTTATGTACGAAGCATGGTCGAATGGATGGACGAAGGTATTGTAAAAGAATTTGGGGCCGGTGGTGCTGCAGATGGACAGGAACAAAGCAAGGGTCGCACTGGTGGCGGCAAGGACGACAGAGGCGCAAGGCCGCCCTTTGACTTCAGGCACATTACGTTGCTAGAGCGTAAAACACGTGTGGCACGCATGCTTAGTGAAGCTGAACCACGCGTAATACTGGCGAGCGACAGCTCCCTAGAATGGGGCTTCTCGAAAGATTCGATCAAGAGCCTAGCATCAGATGAAAAGAACCTGATAGTCCTGACAGAACGTGTCGGAGAGCTCAATGGGAAAGAGAAGGGCCTGGGAAGATATCTATGGGAGACCTGGAATGAGCAAAATGCATCCGCCGAGCCGAGCTCATCAACGACGATCGTAGAGTCCCCAGGCCAGACATCCATACGGGCACCTCGAACAGTAGTGCTTGAGGGTGATGAAGTACCTCTTTATCAGCAACACTTAGCAAGACAGCGGCAACTGCACAATACCATGGGTGGGGATGCTACTACCAACATGGAAACCGCCGATGTGGTAGATGACCGCTCATCAACAACATCAGAAAGCTCAGAAGACTCGGATGATATGGTACATCCACATCAAGGAAAGGCTCTCAACACAACAGCCACCCTTCGCCATGCTCGCAATAAGATTGATCAGACTGATGCTGAGATGGGCGTCAACATCCTCACTAGGCGTAAGAACGTATATGACTTTGAGGTCCAAGGAAAGAAAGGTGCAGACAAGATGTTCCCTGTTATTACCAAGCGAAGGCGCGCGGATGACTTCGGGGACCTTATTCGACCGGAAGACTTTGCCCGTGCAGAAGAAGAGGATAATGTCGCTGGTGAGCCTTCACGTGGTGACGCAGCAAAGAAAGAGAACGCAGTCGGACAAAAGAGAAAGTGGGACGGTGTAGCAGACGCGCCTGCCGAGCCAGACAGCGAGCCAGAAGATGACCCAGACAAGATCGAGGGGCCGGCAAAGGTCGTTGTTGACTCAGAAACGCTGGACATTAGGTGTCGTATCTCTTACATCGACTTCTCCGGTCTGCATGACCGGCGCACGATTCAAACTCTCATACCTCTCATCAAGCCCCGTAACCTCATCTTTGTCGCGGGTGAGGAATCAGAAACAAAGGACCTTGCCGAAGAGCTTCGGAAAACACTGTCTTCCATCGAAGCAGGTAGCAACATTGACGTGTTTACACCTGCAGTCGGCGTCATGGTCGATGCCAGCGTCGACACAAATGCTTGGTCCGTAAAGCTCTCGCGCAACATGATACAAAATCTGCGATGGCAAAAGGTCCATGGGTTGGGTGTTGTTGCCATCACTGGGCGACTGCAAGCTGCAAGTCTCGAGCCAGCGCCCAAGGAAGAAGAGGACGAAGCCCCTGCAAAGAAGAGGGCGAGACTCGAGGCTACGCCGGCTATTCCTGTAAGTCAGGAGTCATCGGACGATACGCCTGTTCTAGATGTCATGCCGATGAACATGGCAGCTGCCGTACGTTCTGTGGCGCAGCCTTTCCACGTCGGTGACCTTAGGCTTGCTGATCTAAGAAAGCTGATGAAGGCTTCTGGCATGGAAGCCGAATTTAGAGGAGAAGGTGTACTGGTTATCAATGGTACAGTTGCTGTAAGGAAGACGGCTGCAGGAACCATTGAGGTTGATGGTGGAGCCTACAGTTTCACAGACCCCAGGAGCAGCGATGCAGCTACATTCTTCAAGGTCAAGAGGAAGATCTACGAGGGCTTGGCTGTCGTTGCTGGTAGCTAGAGCTCGTACTCCTGGAATCGGGTATGGATAATAGACATGTTCAAGCTTGTTATGCATCGAGTGAGAGTGTTTTTGAGCATGCAATAGAATGTGAACGACCATTGATATCGCAACCAGCAACCTCACAGTATCACACAGACATTCTGGGATTTCGCTTTACGCAAATGCGTTTATGAGCAGACCTCAAAAGTGCGAATTGAAGTCCATGAGAAATGAGTCATGAGAGTCGCGATGCCACAGGTCCTCTGTCCGCGGACCTGTTCGAAATCAACGAGACCGTCATAGAGCAAGCTGTGCCTGGCGAAGATATCTTCAATGGCGAGCAAGTGTAAAGTGTAGCTCAGTTGCTTTAGTAGCAGCGAGAGAAGAGTGAGAAAGTGCAGTTGTTGTGTATCATGACACTAGCCCCGGGGTCCATAAGAGCGGGTTCGAGTTGAGTAAGTAATGAGGCCAGGTAGGTTGGGTGGATGCTGGGGTCAGTGGCAGGTTCAGGATACGTGTTAATGTTGGTTTGATTGCTATACACTATTCGAGCGAATATACTTACAATATACTGCTAAAGTACCTATCTGACTGTGTTGCAACCTGGGTTGGCTGCTCTTCATCTTCTGTGTTTGGACGTGCACTGAAAAAAAAAAAAGTTGTTCGAAAGCCAGAAACCCACCAACATACAGGAAAGCAGCGATCTCTTGCAGACTGCCACACCGAACGACTGGGACCGATACACCGAGACGCCTTAAATGTTGCAACGCGAACGTATGGCCCCAGAGTGATGCATTATAGGAGCCAGGGGGCCGTACCTCTTAGGTCAGAGTCATGGCAATATTTTGCTTTCCGGTTTGCTATCTCCATTATGTTCATCTTGGTCGTCTGCTTCGGTCTCGGGCGATCGATTCCTCTTCTTGCTCTCTTTGAAGTGCACAGTCTGCGCATGTTCCTTCATTTTGTCTTTGCGCAAGCCAAAGCTGCGGCCTTTGCTCTTCTTCAATGGTCTTCTCGAGCGATCGCAGCCTTCTACAGTGCAGAAATACTCTTTCTTCTTTAATGCGTGGACATTGATATGGTGGCGTCTGAAGTCAGCCTGCCTGCCGAAACGTAAGTCTTCACACTTGGGTTCCGAGCATTTGAACCTTCCAGATGCGAGCACGTGGCCGGTTATTACGTCAGACTCTGAGTCTGATAGTGGAATGCAGGCGCGGCGACGTCGTTTCGGTTGTTTTAAAGGCGGAGACGACTGTGATGTTGCCGAACCGGAAGACACAGTGTGGTCAGCAGTCGTCTACACATCCAGAACTGACAGTAAAGTACTAGATGATTTGTGAGCCCTAATGGAAAGATTAAGCTGCATGATATGGACTCACCAGGGGAGGGGCGCTGCGCAGGGTGGCCATCGGACTTTGCACGTGGACGAAACTGAGGCATTGGATTCAGGTAGCTTGGTTGTCTATATATTTTATTGTTAGAAGGTGATCCTGTACCGAAGTGTGTGTAAACGTTTTTATTTTACTCCAGTGTGCGCAGAAGTCACCGACAAGAGGGTACCTCGTCAAACCTAACGTGAGCGCAGTTCGTCAAGGAGTTCGACGTGACTTTCCTTGAAATTCCAATCAGATGGGCAATTTTTGTCTGGCTCTGAGGAAGTGTGCATCTTGGGGAACTTGACTTATGCCGGAGCCAGACTTGCCTCATTAGGCACCGCATACCGGAAAGCACTGAGGTAGGGAGCCTCCAGATGGCGTGGATATATCGGCTGATATGGACAGGAGAGTTCGAAGGGTGAGATGATGTATTGCATGATATCGAAATACACAAGGCAGAATACAAGGTGCAGTGACCAGAGTCGGATATGTCCATGTGGTTTGATAAAACCACGGATGTGGGTTAATTGGATGTGTTGCCCGAATACTGGTGTTGTGTACAGGACTGCTTCAAAAGGACTTAAACGACTCGTAAAAATTCTCCCACCTTGGAGATAACCAGGAAACAGCTTACTAGCTCCGCAGTGGTGTCATATCCAGGATGTGGCAGATCTGTTATGTTACTCTATGTTCCTTGGATTCCTGGCCGAAGTGGGTTACACCTCGTGGCCAGAGCTCAATGTCCCCCTCTTTCGCACAGGTTTCATTTTCCATGTTTGTGTACCAGATGGCATGGATAGGGTCAGCTCGGTGGAGTCCAGAGTGATCAAAACATCTGTAACTGTGTCACATGGCATCTGATAAATGCGATATGGTTTATTTGAGCAGATGTCCCGTTCAAAACTTGTGTCCTTGGGCTAGATTTTTTGAAATTCGTAGTGATAACCCACGGAGGTGGTGGAGCGCTTCGTCCAGTCCACAAGTAGAGACGGGCCAAGATGATTGATCTGTACATATTATAATGGACCATCCAGTCATCCAGGTTGCACTCATCCAAGTAAGGATAGCTGACGAAAGAAACTCGGCCGGGCATACACATGTGCGGAAGCTTGACCTGGATGATAGTCCACCATCCTGGGCTCGCGGTTGTTCCAAGGACAAAATGGTGCTGCACAAGTGATGTAACGTTGTTTTGAATTACAAGGATTGAACTTACCCGGCGTTGTGTCCAATATCTCTAATTCCAAAATCCAACAGGTTCACATCCATAGGGTTGGTAGAGGAACAATCGAAGGCCGTCTCATTCACATATGCAATTGGTGAGTGGTGCTGTTTCGTGATCGGAAAAGTCGTCGCGAGTACGTCCAATGGCTCTGGATGAAATGAGTCGGGGTATAGCTGATACGCTTGGGATGTACCAGGCTGAGGACCGACTTGCTGACTGTTCAACGTTGAGATACTGGAGTACATAGATCTTGAGCGTTGCATGTCGAGTCCATTCGAGGACCAGACGCTTGGGAAAGAGTTGTACTGTACAAAGTGCGGACTAGCACTATACAGCTGACCAGAAGACGTCGAGGAATGATAAGAAGCATGCGATTCTCCACGAGATATCTCTTCTGACTGGTAGGAGTAGGTGCTGCCGTTGTGTGGGGTCAACTGTGCGGCGCGAGGCTGAGCCTCAGCCTGATGCTGCCTAGCTGAATATTGTGGGACTTGAGGAGACAATTGAGAGTTAAGCGAGCCATGGCGAGAACGTGTTGCCGACGAATGAGTGTTTTGATCGATGAATGCTTGTTGTGGAAATGCGTTGTAGCACTTGGAGCCAAACATGTTGCTAAGGCTTCCGTCACCGGTTGCTTGGCCGTGACCGGAGTTGTACGGGTTGCCCATTGCTGTGGCAAAACAGACGTAAGATAGAAGTGACGCAAATATAGAACGCGAACCTGAAATTAGGGTTGAATAGTATAGTAGGGTAGTGCGCGGTAGTCGCGTAAGAAGAGCAAAAAGAACCGGGGAAGAGAAATCCAACAGGGAGACAGGGCAGCCATATAAATGCGAGCTTCGCATTAAAGGTACTCGCCCCAGTCTCCGAGGACTCCTGCATGGCTACAGATTCAGCCTCATGCATTGTTAATCGCGCAGTGTCAAGGTAGGTAGGCGGACTTGTAAGTAGCTAGGCAAAGCAGGCAACGGGTGACGCAAGCCACAGAACGCGGATGACAGCGCTGCAGGCCTGCATGCTACACGGAACATACCGTTGCAGCTTCAAGATCCGGAACATATCTATAGAAGGACAATCACATGCGGTGCTGTTGCCGCATAAGAGGACTTTGGAGGGTTATGGAGCTGCTGGTGGTTGAAGGTGGGAGGCGTGAAAGGTCTTGCGGCTGTGAACACGGCGAGTGCGTGCGAGGGGCCGATAGTTTCGCCTCACGTTTACGTTTCTTTAAAGCCGGCGGTCTGGCGCACGACTGACGTTCCGTGGCGATCTCTTTGTATCCCATGGTAATGTCCATGACAGGCTTAGATGCGTAGTGAACGCATCAGGCGTCTTTGGTGAACGATTCCTTGTCAGGATGCTAGGTATGCTATGGCGAGCACGCTCAATCCTTCCCATGTCCAAATTACGCCTTCACGGTCCATACCTTGATACTAGCATCACCTCCCGCACTTAAGACCTTCGATGTCTTCTCCCAAGCCACACCGGTGACACCATCCTTGTGGGCGTTCAGCGCCTTGATTCGCTTGCCCGGATCCTCGACACTCCAGACCATGATATTAGTATCCAGGCTTCCACTCGCGGCATACTGTTCGATATCGTCCCAAGCTAGGCATGTGATACGTGCTGTATGCGCACTCCATCGATCGGTAATAATCTTCCAGTCACCGCCAGCCTCGTATGCGTAGATCTTGCCGTTACTGGCACCGAACGCAAGCTTGGAGCCAGACGCAGAAAAGGCAACCGCGGATATTGCGGCTGTAGCACGGCGGAGTTCCGTGCCGGTCTCTTTGAGTTCGGTACCAGACAGCGTATAGATGTGCACAAGCTTGTCGTCTCCACCAACTGCAATGGTAGACCCGTGCGCGGCGATGCAAGTGGGAGCGTACTTGACTGACAGCGAGCTAGCCTTGGAGCCCTTCGAGTATACAGCTATCGATTCAGCGGAGGGAACCAGTACAACGTCTCCCGTGGCAGCGATACCCTTGGGCTGGAAACCAAGCTCACTTGCCTCACCGGTGAAGATCTTGTCTGGAACGGAGATGGATCTCAGGGTGTCATCCCAACCTACAGTGTGGAGCTCAGCCCGACTGCTGGAATTGGCAGCGGTAATTCCTGCAACATAGTTGGAATGTGAGGCGCCCTCGATCTTATCAGCAAGGCCTGTGGATACGTCCCAAGCGAGGACGCGGCCGTCATAGCTGCCAGTGGCAAATGTTGAGCCTAAGATACCAGCTGATGTGATATTCTTCTGGTGACCACGGACCACTTTGGTAGGCTTGGGGTTTCCGTCAACGAGATAGTTGAGATTTCCTTCCAGATCCACGCTGACAATCAGTCCGTCGCTGCGACCGGTGGGCCAGACCACACCCACTTGCTGGTCAGGAATGCTGACAACGCCTTCTTCGCCCATCCGCCAGGTCTGGATAGCTTTGCCTGCTTCGGGGTCCCAGATTCGTACAGTCTGGTCTGCACTGGCCGTGACGAACTTGTTCGAGTCCTTCGCCCAGGAGATGCCGAAAATGCTACCGGTATGCACGCCCTCCCCAATCTGGCCCTTGGCCTCACCGGTCTTTCCATCGTACAGCCAGATTCGCTTGTCAGCGCCCACACTGGCGAAGACTGAGCCGTCAGGCGAGAAGGCGGTGCCGAATACGAAGCGGTTGTGTTGCTCTCTCAGACTGGTGTTGAATTTGAAGGGTGCACCGTGGTAAAAGACAAGGCTGCTGTCGTCTGACGCAGTGACAGCTCGCAGCGGGCGTTGCTGACGAACCGAGACGCTGTTGATCTGCTGCGAATGTCCTGAGATCTCTCCTACGCTGTTGCCGCTGTCTGCTGTGATGCAGTGGCCGTACCGCTCCTTGCCGTCACCGACAGCAATGATACGCTGCGAGTCGCCATCCCATGCAATGTCGTTGATGCGGCCGGCAATGATGTGGTAGTCGCCTGCACACGGTCAGCTTCACTTTGGCGGCCCATGCACACCTCCAGCATGGAACCAACGCACCTTTGGTAGCGCCCTCGCCTGCACAGTCCCAGACCTTGACAGCTCCAGACACATCTCCACTTGCTACGTAGAATCCAGAGGGCGAGAAGCGGGCGACGGTGGTCTGGGCGGTGTGTTGGGTGTATTGTTTACTGACCGAGGGTCGTCGATGGAGCGCAGAAAGACGGACTTGCCCGACTGTAGCACTCGGATCAGTCCGTCTGGTCTGCAACCGGTGCTACTGGCCACTTACTGCATAGGCTATCCGCTCTCCCTTGGGGTCCGAGGAAAGAGGCGTGGGCTGGCCTCGCGTGGTTGTAGGCGAAGCAGCCCAGATGGCATCTGTCTCGGTTATTTGAGGTCACAGAATGAGGGCACGGCGCTCTTACCAGACACGAGGGACATTTTATGCAGAAAAAGAAGGCGCAAAGCAGGTTAGCGAAGAATTGAAAGTGGACGAGATATAAGAGTTGTTTGTGTCTGTATCTGAGGCTGTGTATGTGTCTGTGTATGTGTTTGTTTCTGTTTCTGTGTCTGTCTGCGTCTGCCTGAGCTGTTGCTTGGGTGTGGGGCACTTCGTCACCGCTGCTCGCAAGGGTTGACAGCTCTAGGTAGGTAGGTGCGGGGCATCGCCCCTCAGCTAGCACATACAACACAGCCACCAAGGTTCCATGAATAGAGCTCCATTCAATAAAAATCCACAGAATCAAAAGTCCATCCAAATGTGGAGTACATCTTTGGCACAACGATCCAACAGGTTCTCTCCAACGACAACACGAGCGTGAAAGTCGAGCTCAGCAACGGCTCCTCGCAAGAGTTTGGTCTCCTAGTCGCGGCAGACGGCCAGTGGTCGAAGGTGCGGAAGCACTGCTTCTCACCAGACTCTGTGATGGTGAGAGACTACTCGATGCGATGAGCAAGGCGCCGGATTTCTATTTCCAGGCCGTTCAGCAGATCAAGATGGACAGGTGGAGCAACAACCGCATCGTCTGTCTTGGAGATGCTGCGTATGCGCCCACTCTGCTGACAGGCATGGGCACAAGTCTGGCACTAATTGGAGGATACATGCTTGCCGGCGAGCTGGCAAAGCTTGAGCATGCTGAGCATCCAGGCAAGGTGCTGGAAGCGTTCGAGAAATCATTCCGCCCGTTTGTTGAGCAAACCCAACAGATTCAGGCATTGTGCCGGGTGTAGCTCATCCGGATACCGTGCGGAAGAGATGGTTGCTTCAGACGGCGATCTCGACGATGGCTAGAGCAGCGAATTCGCCGTTGTTCATCAGGTTGATCGGTGGGGCCAATACCGCCGAAGAGAACGATGGTGGGTTTCAGTTACCGCAGTACGAGAGTCTTGATCGAGTGCTTTGAGTTGTGCAATGATGGATGTCATCTCTGTTATAAAATAGACTAATCAACCGGTTACTGAGGGTCAGCACCCTACCGAGGGGAATCCACACCAAAAGCTTACAAAAGCTCACAGATCTATCCTCTAGAATAGCTAAAGGCTTAGGAAAGACCATTACAAGATATTTGCAATTTTTGCAATTTTTTATTAGTTGTTGCGTAGGGAGCTGCAGCTTGTCAGAGTAGCGAAAACCAGGCAGGTTTTGGTGAGTCTTCGCGGGGTGATCAAGCTCGCTTTCCGATCGCATAGTCTAGTACATCCCTCCAATTTTGCAAAGAAATTCCATCGAGTCGTAAACCTTGCACCTGAAAGACTGTCACACCATCACAGCGTCCTTCCAAGCATTGTGACTCCTTGGCAAAGGTTAACACGCATGAAAGATCTTACTGTGGAGGAAGGTGGTAACAGCCAAGCTCCATGATACAGCTTGTTGGCACATCTTTCTTCTCTTGTCGCCAACGAAAAGTCTACTCTGAGTACCAATACACGCGTGTAACCGCACCTGTGAAATCTCTGCGCCACTGCTGTTGCTTGTTGTTGGTATCACCTGCCAAATTAGGCAACCTGGCCAGTACTGATGCCACTACAGTGCCGCCACTAGCAGACTGTGATCTCCGAGTAGGATCTTGGTAGAGGCAAAATTCTGACAACTCCTGCGCCAAGTACAGATTCGTGCGCTTTATTACTTGAGCGTGTACCTGATGCACGTGGACTAAGCCAAGATGGAGGATTCAGCCATAAATCCTGCAGATATTGTCGGGATTCGGCGCGAGAGATGTGGTTCGTGGACAATTGCAGGAGCGGAAAGCAGATGCAGGACCGGACCAGAACCGAATCTTGGGGTGCCTATGCAAGGATTGTTCGGCAAGCCGAAGGAGACGGATCTCTCGTTCAAGTTGCTATTTGGAAAGGAGCAAGAGGGAGGAAGGTGGGTCTTTGTCCTGCAAAAGGAGGTGAGATATACCCATACGAAACTATCAGTCATCTTGGAGATTTTCAGTGAAGAAGTGGCCGTCACGTGCGAACACGAAGCCAAGAAACCGAAGAAATTCGATCCAACGATGGAATCATGACTCGCCTCGGTGTACATCTGCACCTTCGGTACCTTCGGTGTCCACAGACATGCTGCTTCTGTCTATACCTGCCGAAATGCCGCTGTTCCGGAGCTGTTTCAATGATGGTGACCGTGCGTCTACGGTGGGCGCACTGCTGCGAGCAGAACAATGAGCCGTTTCAAGGGTTGAACGCAATAACACCTACAGAACTATTTGTTATACTATAGTAGTCGCTCGTTGGCCGTCAACACTGGACGCAATTGGAGACTGCGTAGGTGGCTTAAAGTTTGACCGTTCTAGCTGCTTTGATTTGCTTCGCAGAAGCGGAAACATGCACCACGACCCGTGTCCAGTTGTTTCGCAGGACATCGTGGGTACATAGCGATGAACTTCCCGTATGTCCCGCGAATGGTGCAGTGCAGGTCGTTGTTGGAACGTTAGGATGAACACGGCGCTATCGAGCAAGCACGATTGCTTGGCCTACCTTAATTATATCCTTTGACTCCGTCCGCTCAACACTGATTGGTTTAAGGCTATCAAACACGATTGAACCGCGGTACGACATCCCGTCAGCGCAGCTCTAGACCTGTCTCGACACTTGTTCTCCCGGTCGTGTGCACTGCGCCTCTAACCTGCCTCATTCATTCGCTTTGGGAGCACGTAGAGGCACAGCGAGTGCGGAACAAGCGCGACAGCGATAAGGCGGCAGTCCACAGTTCGGCTACAAGGTCAGTCTGAGGATGGCGCCTTCTTTTGAGCTGATGAGACAATTTAGTGGCGGACTTACGCTCACTTTAAGGTATCGATCGGGCTGCCGGCCAATCCGGGGTTTTTAAGCTTAAAACCATGTCCTGCTCAACCTTATCTGCCCTGCCCTTGCAAGCAGAAACGACATGGGGAGAAAACTGCCGGTAGTCCTGCGTCCTGGTTCATGTTTTTCGTATTGCTGGAGGATATACAGACCTACGGTGTTACAATCCGGCACACACAGCCTGACGGGACACATCATCAGAACCCCAAGGCACCTGCAATGCCAATGATGCCACGGTTGTTTGCGGAGTTTTTACAGTCACAAATCAGGGCGCCGGACAATCCCAATTGTGCTGACGCGGCCTAATGACACAGATGGGGCCGTTGTTTAACGTGGGAGCGCGAAGCTTGGCCAGTCATAGAAACAGAAAAGGGTCCGAGGCTTGGCAGGCTGAAATGTGACCTGCGCCAATGAAGCGGAACTCGGGCCTTTGTCTCGCTCCGGCAAGCTGACAAGCACGTCTTGCAGAGCGAGTTTGGTAATGGCTCTCAGCCATACTGGTACTGGCAAAATGTAAGGAGTAACAGTGCTCCAGAATGACGACTGGCGGTACGCTCTCGAGATATCTCGTACACTCGCCGTCTGCTGTTGACACGCCCACTTTAAGCGAAGACGCTTGAAAACCAGGCAATATTGGACTCTTATTGCCGAGGGTCTCAACGTAATCACCGCCGGACCGTCCTGGCTATTGAAAAAGGAATTACGGGAAAGAATAGAGGGAGGGATTTGCGACGGATAAGAAAGCGGGAATACCATCGGATCTGGAGCCTGTCACAACGTCAGCATGGTTAAACCGGAACCTCGTGGCACATAGTAGACTTAAAGTACAGGCACCAAGCTTAATCCACCGTGTATGTATCCACTTCTGGCCGAGCGCTTAGCGAATTGCTAAGAAACGACATGTGGTCCATTACGTTACAGTGGAGCTGTCCAAGGAGCGGAGGCGCGATGGGCTTGGTTGGTGGGACAGATAGGCACGGTATCTTCCACGAAGATAGCAGTCCTACTATGGTAGGTTCTATGTTTGCTGCCCATCCACCCAGACTGTACGGAGAGTATTCAGACAGACGGCGCAACAGGCATCATGCATTCGGCAGCTTTGTGAGCTAGGTGTGACTGCCTTTGGTTCTGCTCCAGACTGCCCCCTGCAGCCGAGCAGTCAGCTCAGCGGAGACGGCTGCCCAGAAGTTTCTATTCTCCCAAGGCGCCGAGAGGCAGAGCACGGAGTGGGGAAGAGCGCTGGGGTGGTGCCCCGAGGCGCCTTGGGCCAAGTGCTGGGCAAATTGTCTCAAGCAGCCTACCCACACGCGAGAGGCAGCCAAGGATCACAAGACGGAGTGACGGACTCGCGCAAAGGCTTGGGAGGTGTCAGAACTGGGGTCGAAGTGGGCCGGCCAAGCCACAAAAGGCTTGTCGGTGTTAAAGACTAGAGATTGGGTTTAGGTTGAGGAGCGGTATTTAGAGTTATGGGGGCTACACAAAGCTTGGCAGCCAGTCTGGGCGCCAGCGATCCAAGCCTTAAGCGGTGCATGTGAACAGATCGCTGTTGCCTGCTCGTTCCGAGTGTCGGTGGTCAGGAAGACGCCAAACACACGGCAAAACGCTCCGTGAACATGGCAGTGCACACGGCGACGTTGCGGCGTACGTACGCGCGCTCATGGGTCGCACCACTGGCACGAGTGGCCCCAAGTCAGCAGTCCACCGCCGTCCAAATAAAGCTTGTCCCGGCAGCTTGAGGGGCCTTATTTCGCTTTCTAGCGCCACTGCAAGCCTGGGCGTCGATCAAGAACAAGACCCCAGCGCCGAGAAAGGCCTGAAGGCATTCCAGGGTGCCAGGTTCCGCTCTGCGCTGCGAACCCCCTCCCCCAAAGTACATGAAGACTGCACGCCGCGCCCGCTGACGCCGTTTGGCTTTTTTCCCCTTTGCTCCCTATCCTCGCCTGCCCACCCGCCCCGGAGCAGACCAGCTCCCCCTGCACCCATCGTGCGTCCACAGCCACACACATCTGTCTCGTCAATACATGGTTGCATCCGCGGCTCCGTTCCACGCAACGCCGGCTAGCCCTGCTGTTCCTACACAGCCGTCACTGCTGCTCAAAGAGCACAAAGAACACGAAGAGTTTCTCACTTCCCGGCCTGTCAACGTTACAAGTGAAGTGCCACAGTAAGTGCCCCTATTCCCAGTTCATGTTCGTTTAGTCGCATCTGTGCGAGGTCCCAGTCGTACAACCTTGCGTTTGCGCTGCAAGAGCCTCATGTGCACTCCAGTGCCTGTCCTAGTACCTGCCATGGTTACCATGTCTGGACGCCTCCAACACCCACACTAGCCGTTCTCTTCTTCGACACTACATCCCCTCCAAACTACAACCAAGGCATGGATAGCTCCGAATCCAACGTGAACTAACCCAAGCCCTAGCCGTCCAATGCAAGTATAGCTCTTGCACGATAACCCAGACGCTACTCCTTACTACAACCACCCCACCACAATACCCCTACAATGGAGACATACCATGGCCACGTTCGTACACCGAACGATGCGATTATCCTCTTCGAAGCCTGCCGTATTGGCATATTACCACGCGTCCAGCGTCGCCTGTCGGAGAAGGAGCGCCAGCAGATCAAGTCAGGCTCAGTATTCGTCTGGGATGAGCGCGAAGCAGGCATGAGGAGGTGGACAGACGGCAAGTCCTGGAGTGCGAGCCGAGTGTCTGGTAGCTTCTTGACATACCGCGAAATGGAAGGCAAACGAGGAGGCGCAGCGCCAACTCCTCCACTGGTCAAGAGGGCGAGCGGCAAGTCCCCTGATGGCTCTGCCACTGGCGACTCAGACGGCGAGGGCCCAGATGGCTATCGCTACAAGCCGGACGGTCTCATGAAGCAATCATTCAGCATCACAACCTCCAGTGGCCAGCACCTCCACCTTATCAGCTACTACTCCCGCTCCAACTCAAACAACCTCCCACAACCAACCAACGATGCCCAACTGCGACACATTAGACCTCCGAAGAACATGTACCCAGAGTCGACTGTAAACGAAACACAGGCTGCGCCGGCTGTCACTCGTGGGCCCATGCCTGGCTCTCCTCACGCCGCAGCTGCCTATAGCATGGGGCCAGCCTCACCATACCCGCGTCCAGGACCCGTGGCGCCCATGTACGCAATCCCAATGTATCCCCCACGCCCCCAAACGGCACCCCCAACATCCACCCGTACCATTACGCGCAGCACCCAGGCTTCTTCTACCCCCTGGCGTCATCTACACACAGCCTGGATACCACATGCCACCCCACCCACAAGGCCACGTTCTCGATCGCCCTCCACAGGCTATTGGCCACCCTCACGCGCCGCCAGGCCACCCTATGTATGCTCACCACCCCGTTTATGCTGCGCACGCAGCTCAAGCGGGTCAGTATATGGCCACTCCTCCAGCGCGCGCGCCCTCTTCTGCTGAGTTGGCGCAACATCAGCCTCCTCCCACTCCTACATCCTCTATCCCTGAACAAGGCCCGCAACTGCCTGCCATCAACGGTGCGGCTGCATCCGTAGGCACCACTAAGCCACCAACACCTGATGGCGACAGGTCACCTCCTCAGAGCAGTGCAGAGCCTACCACCGCAGCCGCATCTCGCCCCCTTCCAACGCTTACTTCGCTTCTGAATACCAGCGGCACCGACAAGGACAATCAGACCTCTTCTCGATCCGGTAGCCGCAGCCCAAACACTGCGGCACGATTTCCCCGAGACCTTGCTCCGGAACGTTTAGCTAAGAACAGCACCGCTGCGGATAGCAGTGCGCTAAATAAGCTCAACAGTGTCTTCGTCAGGTCGTAGGTTTCTCTTCGCGAATCTCTTTCTTTGCGTGTGGGTTGTACTTCCAGTATATTCGGCGTCTATGTTAGCATTTACGAACTGCATATGGGTGGCGTTTAACTACTATGACCATGGAAAACGGTCACTACAGGGGCCATGAAGGCCTGGCGTTTTGGGAGTACACAGCGATCCACAGTTCATCGTTTATGGGAGCATTATATAGATGCAAGTTTGCATTACTCTCGTAGTTATAGGAAGCGATCCCCACTGTACTTCATCCTCAAATCCTCCTGGATTTTGCTGTCGCATTGCACTCTCTCATATCCTACTGGCAATTTTGTAAAGAAGCGCCACCTGCTGCAACCTGCTTTCCTCCTGCCCTCGCAAGTAAAATGTACTGTATTACTGTTCTCCACTTGTCATTTGTTCTGTGCTTCTACCACAATAACAATGCCGTAAGTTTTGCATTGCTACTTTCCACACCCAATTTTATTTGCTGCCTGCAAGACTTCTGCGCACGGTTTCAGGCATCTGAGGAGGGTCGGCGATGCGACCGCGAAGATGGGACTACCGCAGACACCATCACCGTCTTAAACAACGATGAACTGGAGCCCATCCGAGGCAAAGTGAGACAACAGCATTCAGATTGACGACGAGGATGAACAGGTGGTACAGGTGGTGGAAGAGCGCATAGCAGGCAACGCCATTGTTCTTGAATATGACGACGACGAGGATGAACAGGCGGTACAGGTGGCAGAAGAGCGCACAGCAGGCAACGCCATCGTTCTTGAAGATGACGACGATGTAACACTTCATCACAGCTTCCTGATCTGGTAATCGACCTGCATATCAATGTGCACATGACGTGTCGCCAATGCAACGGCAAACACAGGTAGCCACGCGACTATGGAAAAAAGCTGCACTCACGAACACCTGACTTTAAATCACTTAATATAACCTCCTATTAAATAATGAATTGCAATAAAAATGATACAGTATTTAGTCGTTTTATTCTCTATATCTGTAGAGAAGAAGAAGCTCTACACCTCTATACTTTTAAAGTTTTGATTGCTATCAGGACCTGACTCTGCTCACCATAGCCAACAACCAAAAGGTATCAATAATCACTTAAATGAGTGATTAATGGCCAAAATAGTACTTATTGCCATTTTTTTATCTCAGATATCCCAGACTCAGCTGTCTATAGACTTTACAAGTAAGATATATATTTTGCAAGGACTACTTTTATAAGTACGGCCATTTTTCCGCAGCCGCATAGTAGCATCAAGAGCTACCAGGATACCTTATTATTGAATAGCAATAGTAGTGTATAAGTGGCAGTACTATTTTATATATAAAGGGAAGAGTGTAAAGCACTAGTCTCTGAAAAGTGTCACACCCCAATTCACCTCTGACTTGGCTCCTTTACGTTTCTGTTCCTGCCTGTAACTTAGTTATAGCATTCTGAACTTCCCTGTATTCTAGCAGTATAAAGGCACAAGGAGAATCATCTGTAGATAGATAGTTTTTAAGTATTCTTTGTATAAGACCTATAGGAATAGAATTATCTCTGTGTTACCTATCCTAGTGCTCCTATACACCTTATAGCAGATACACACGCATTCTAGAGCTTTCTATTATCCTGTGTTGTTACATTATACTTAAAAACTCGTCCTAGCTAGTAACAGCCTCTAAATAATATCGCAAGTTTGTTTAGTTATTGTGTACTAAGCAGATTTAGACCCCTTTTAGTTACAAACTATACAGGTCCTAATTATTATCTATCTAACAGTTAGGATTCTAGAGACCTCCTAACAACTAAAGCCTTTAGGTTTAGAACTTCCTGCAACTTACTGTTCTAGGATTACTTTAGAAAAGTTGCGTTAGATTACGCTAAGATAAAGACTTAGAGATTATTAATAACCTACCTAAATTAGATTACTACTAATATTAGGCACTACTAACCCTAGTTTAAAGGAACCTATTAGACAATCTACTTAAGGACAGGCAACAGCGCCTGCTAAGGGATTAACTAACACCTAGACGCTTAGCAAGAGCGATACTAAATTAGACTTAGAATAGGTAAATCTTTATAAGTTAGTTAACTAACTAAGGGCTGAAGTAGCCTAGCTTTAGGCCTGATCCCTTCCCTACAAAGATGTACCTGTGCCTACTACAGAGTCTCCCCTTGTTTAATCTTAGCAACCTCCTAAAAGGTTCTAGTCTAAGACCCTAGTCTACTACCCTAGGCTTAGTGAACGCACACCAGCTATCAACAAATTAAGTAATAGAAAAGACCCTACTTTTAGACAGTAGCAAGCCTTGATTTAGGACTAACTTAACATTAATTTAGATTACTATCCTATAGAACAAGCTTGTATAGCTCTGGTATAGGGATATACTTCTAGGCTCGCTAAGGAATACCTAGAGCCCTAATACTTGTCTTATAAAACAGACTAGTTCTAGAGCACAGAGGAAATAATAACGCTTCTCTGCTCCTACTTTATTACAGGGAATAAGAGAGCTAAAAGTTAGGCTGTTTTTAATTAACTCTAAATAGGAAAAGATAACACGTTTCTACTTTTTAAAGCGCGCTTCCTAAGTGCTGCTATCTAGGGACAAGTACCTAAGTTAGAATAGTTTCACTACATATAGACAAAGGTTACCCCTACCCTCTAAAGTCCTAACCTAGGATTTAAGAGGCAGTAGGATAACTTGTTTAAACTTATAGTAGAGCATCTTACAGCGTATAACATAGAAAGAAAACAACATCCTGGTTATACCCCACCTAATACCTTACTACCTTAGACCTAACCCTAAACTGTTAACAATTAGCATTAGACTAACAACCTACCTCTAAATTAGCCTACACCTAGCATTTAGAAACCTCCTATATCTACTCCTACTCTAGCACCTAGGACCACACTATCCTAAGCCACACCTGTAAGAGAGCTAACCCTAGGCAACTGCTATAACTGTGGCAAGACAGGTTACTTTGCAAAAGATTGCCCTAGTCCCTAGGTACAAGAAATCTAAGTAGATACAGAGGAATATGTTAACGCTAAAGAAGATTTTAAAGAGGAACTAATACCTAAGGGAAACAGCCCTGCCTAGGAGGACAACTTTACCTAGGCCTAAACTAATATAACCTATCTAACCTCTCTTTATCTTATTTGTTTAGTAGCCCCTATTTCCTTACTTCTTCTATTCTATTAAACTAAGGGCTAGGCGTACAACTTAACTCCTTAGTTAATACTAGTGCCTAAGGATTTTTATTTTTAAATTCTAACATTGCTACTTTAGTGTCTGCTACACTTAGGACTCCTATCTAAAGGTTGCCCTTCAAGGTCTAAGTTAAAGGATTCTAGGATTAGATTACAACCCTAGTAAACTAGTACATTTAGTTATACTTAACTATTAATAGGCGTAAGATACGCAACTACCCCTTTGTTATTGTTAATCTAGGATCCTAGGAATGCATTATTAGAATTAAATAGTTAAAACGTTTTAAACTCTAACTTAATACAGAGCAATCTTAGCTTATATAGCTAGCGAGGTACCCTAGGTTGTACAACCCTGCCCCTCTATTAATAATAACCCTACATTAACCTTTGCTATAAGCCTACGTCCTACAAGACGTACAACAAAGGGACAACCTATAGGAAGCTGCAGAGTACTAACATCGCCAAAGTCTAAATCACTTAATATATTGTATAAGAGGTGTTATTTAATTGCTAAAATGCTGTTCCTTACTAACAATCCTGACCCAAAAAGCCTCTAACTTGCTACCTCCTAGAGAGGCGCGCATTTCCTTACTTTTATTAAATACTTTTTACTTTTCTATAAAAAAACTACAGAACAAATTTTTACTACTAGTCTATACGAGATTAATTGCGTTATTAACTACTGTTGTACCTAAGACAACCCTAAGAACGCTTAGCTGCTTAACAAACAATTGCTAGACAAATATGTTTAATATACTAATGTGTTTAGCAAAACAGAAGCTAAAACCCTTCTAGAACACTGCCCCTACAACCACAAAATTATATTAGAGGGCTAATTGCTAAATTCCTACTCGCCCTTATATAAACAAAATCTTAAGGAACTTAAAGCTACTAAAAAGTTTATGTAAGACTAACTACAGCACAGCTAGATTAAACACAGTTAGAGCCCCTTTGCGTTGCCTATACTCTATGTTTAAAAACCAAACAGGAATTTGCGCATTTGTGTTAACTATTGTAAACTTAACACCCTTACAAGAAAGGACTCCTATCTAATACTGCGCATAGACAAATTGTTAGCACAACTGTCTAAGGCTAAGGTATTTACTAAATTTAACATCTAGAATGCCTTTAATTAAATTTGTATAGATCCTGCCTCTAAGGAGTACACTACGTTCTATACACGTTACAGTAGTTACAAGTGCAAGGTTCTACCCTTTAGGCTATGTAATAGACTAGCCACTTATTAACAATATATAAATAATGTTCTTATTGAATATCTAGACAACTTCTGTATCGCATATCTAGATAATATCCTTATCTACTCTAAAGACCTTGTAACCTACAAACAACATGTTAAGCTAGTACTTAATTAACTCTATATTACTAGATTATAAGTAGATATTAAGAAGAGCAAGTTCTACGTTACCTGTACTAAGTACTTAGGTTACATCCTAACTAACAAAGGAATTGAAGTAGACTCTAAGAAGGTACAAGCCCTTAGGAACTAGATCCCTCCTACTACTGTTACTAGTGTGAAATTGTTCCTAGGCTTTACTAGGTTTTACTAACAATTCATACCTAAATTCTCTTGCGTAGCTAAGCCCCTTATTGCCTTATAAAGCCTAGCAAATCTATTTAAATAGACTGCTTAATGCTAATCTAGTTTTAAAAACCTAAAGGAAGCCTTGTTGTCTATCCTAACTCTATACTATTTTGATTCTAACTATGATATAAAGATTAAAACTAACGCCTCTAATAGAGTTGTCGCTAGGGTTTTGTCACAGCAGCACCCTAACAACAAGTAGTACCCTGTAGCATTCTACAGCCAAGTACTCTCTAGAGCTAAACTTAATTAGGAAATACATAATAAGGAGTTATTTGCGATTTTACAAGCCTTTAATAAGTAGAGAGCTAAACTTACCTTAGTTACAAAATAGATCTAAGTCTACTCTAATTATTAATCCCTAGAGTACTTTATAACAACTAAAATCTTAAATGCTTAACAAGTACAATAGGCAGAAGCTCTAGCTCTGTTTAACTTTAAGATTAAATACACGCTAGGTAAGAATAATAAGCGTGCTAATATCCTAAGTTGCTAAGAACAGGATCTTACAAATCTAAAGTCTGCTTAAGAAGACAATTAGTCCTAAGTCCTACTAGGTCTACAGCGGTTACATAACTAGATTAATTCTAATTTAGCTTAGACATATCTAGCTAAGACTAACCTAGTTGTAGCTACTATCTGCTTAGTACAGCCTATTATAAAACTAGATTCCTTAGAACTAATTAAGGCGTTAATACAAGAAAACTAGAAATCTTTTAAACAAGAATAACTGTTGTTGCTATCTCCGTATTAGATCTAAAATAGACTCCTTCTCTACTATAATTAACTCTATATCTCTGCTAACTTAACCCTATGCACACGCCTAATTAAGGAAGCCTATAACCAACCATTAACTGCTCACCCTAGTGCCAAGAAGACCTACTAACTGCTATTACAACAGTATTACTGGAAAGGTATAAGTGCTACATGTGAAAGATATGTCTGAAACTGCATCCTATGTTGCTAAGGCTATCTGAGACAGACCTAACTCTGTAGGTACTTGCATCCCTTGCTAATACCTAACAAACTAATGCAACATTTGTGTATTAATTTTAAGGATTTTCCTAAGGACAAAGCCAGGTATAACTAGATTATAGTTATTATTAATTGCCTAACTAAACAAGCTATTACAATCCTATGCTATAAAACAATTACAGCACGCAGGATAGCAAACTTGTTTATACAATAGGTGTATTAGTTTAGACACACCCCTAAGTTAATAGTAAGTGACAGGGGCCCCTAGTTTATCTCTACTTTCTGGACAGAATTCTGTTAAATTATAGGTGTGAAAGTCAAGCTATCTACTGCCTATTACAAGGAAACTAACAGTTAAACAGAGATTATAAACAAGTATATAGACTAACAGCTCTGTCCCTTTGTCTCGTACTATTAGGATAACTAGTCTAAACTCCTACTAATTATAGATTGTGCCTAACTCACTCTGCTACATTCCTTAATTAGAATATTACCTTACTAAGTAATTTATAGTAGCTAACCTAAACAGAGCTGGAGTTAGAAAGGAGCTGATATAGCAGTGACCCCTGTGGAACAACTTAACTACAAGGAGGCCTTAGCATTAGCAACCTGTATGCATAACGCCTAGAAGGTAGCTAAGGAGAATATAGAGAAAGCCTAAGACTGCATGCGCTCTGCAGTTAACGCTTATTGCAACCTAGTTAACTAGACTGTAGGTAACAAAGTGTACCTTTCTACTAAAAACTTAACAAGTAAGTAACTAAGCTAAAAGCTATCTAACAAGTAGGAAGGTCCCTTTAAGGTCCTAGAACAGGTTAGTTACTTATATTGCTTAAAACTTCCCCTAGTTTAAAAATACACAACGTATTTGCACCTAACGTTCTGTATAAGGATCTAGATAACCTGTTGCCTAGTTAGGAAGCTCTAAAACCTGCAGGTATTCCTATTTAAGGAGTAGAGGAATAGGAGGTCTAAGAAATCCTAGCTAGTAGGTTAGTCTGCTGTAGTCTCAAGTACTGTATAAGCTAGGTTGGCTATAACCTAGACCTAACTTAGTATCCTGCAAAAAACTTTACAGGAGCACCCTATAAGCTAAAGGCGTATTATAATAAGTACCTAGAGCAGCCTAGTCTACTAAAGGCATTAAACAAATAGATTACAGTATAGGAAGAAGGTTAAGAATTATAGGGCAAATAAAGACATTATGATTTAGAAAAGGATAAAGGAAATCTATTAACTCTAAAACGCCTCTGACTGCGTTTATACAATAGATAATAATAAAAGAAATCCTCCTTACTGTATAGCTAGAGAAACCCTTTCTTTTTAAGGGTTCTTAATGTCACTTATCTCCTTAGAGCCACTGTTGTTAGTTTTGTCTAACAACCCAGGAGCACCCTTTTTTTTAGGTGCTAGAAGCAGAGCTAGCTTTACTAACTTACCTCTAACTCTAGAGCTACAAAGGGCCATTTCCTGTTGCAGCTTAATGACCTCCCTAGTTAACACTAACAAACCCTCTACTATCTCCTCTATTACCTAGCCCTGCGCTGTACTGGCGTAGTACTAATGCAGCAACACGTTATTAGCGGTGACTCCCTTAAGCTGCGCAGTCGCTACCTGCACCACACTTACTAGAGCCATCGCTAATGCCATAAGGCTACGCTATGCCTCTAGTGCTGCCTCTATCACCTCCTCCGCCGCCTCTCCTGCCGCCTCACCCCTAGATTCCTCCTCCTACATAACAAGGTTGTTATAAAAAGTAGCATACTTAGGACTAACGTAAATTAGAACCTATAACTATTAGTATTAGTTAGAGAGCAGGAGTAAAGAAAAGTCTAGTTACTAGATAACACTTCTTATTTTAAAGTGTGCAATAAGCATACTTTAACAACGACGCCTTGTCAAAGGCGTAGTCTACCTTCCTCCCCCTTGCAAAGGCCTAAATTAAACAAAGGCAAATAACCTAATAGGCTACCGCAAGAGCTCTAGGCAGGACTAGTATTAGCATAGTAACTAATTAACAAGCCTGGGAGCATTAGCATAGGAACAATTAAAAGAGCGTAGGGATACTTACAGTAAGAAATAGTGTCTGTTAGAGTTAGGAAAGGTATAAGGATTGATTGTTTATATACCTACGCAACGCGTCCTAGAAATTAGATATAACAATAACAGCAAACCTGTTTCCCTCTAATTAAGTCACGATACAGCTTGTTGTTACGTTAGATTTAGGCAGCAGAGTTAACAAACAAAAAAAAGTTGTCTTTACTTTAGATAAAAACAACAACAAAACACTAAAATAATAACCTAAGTTAACTAAAAACCTAGAATAGACGCTAAATTAACGCACTAACGCTATAGGACAACAACTATTATTACTTACGCGTATCTAGGACAATCCGCCTACACAGGAGGGGGTAGTGTAAAGCACTAGTCTCTAAAAAGTGTTATACCCTAATTTACCTCTAACTTAGCTCCTTTACGTTTCTGTTCCTGCCTGTAACTTAGTTATAGCATTCTAAACTTCCCTGTATTCTAGCAGTATAAAGGCACAAGGAGAATTATCTGTAGATAGATAGTTTTTGAGTATTCTTTGTACAAGACCTATAGGAATAGAATTGTCTCTGTGTTACCTATCCTAGTGCTCCTATACACCTCGTAGCAGATACACACGCATTCCGGAGCTTTCTATCATCCTGTGTCGTTACAAAGAGCCTAAACGGACAAGAATACAAGCTGCCCTACAGAAGCAAATCATATTATTAAATCTTCTACAAGCCTACTTAACTTGTAACTAAATATTTGCTTTTTGAGAACAGAATAATAACTAAATATAATATTCAAACTACTATAGCTCCTAGGATACTAGACTACTGTCTTATACATACTAAGCGTATCTATAAGGATTTGGCTTGAACCTACCTAAGCTATACTAACCAAAAAGATACAGAAATCCAACAGATAGATAAACTGGAATTTAAACAATATATATCCGTAACAGTATCTACATACATACCCTTTGCTGTAATAGAGAATAGAGCTTAAAATATATATCCAAGAGTCTATTTAGGTAATACTTTAAGTAAAGTTTATTTGTCACGTCTATGTGGCAGCAAGGCATGTGCTAGTAACTACCTCTAACCTAGTATGGCAACAAGTACTGTTCTGGCCACGTAATGAATATCTAAGTGATTATTCGTACCTTTTTAGCTGTTATGGCTAGGTGGGCAGAGTCTAGTCCTAACATTATTAGTACTTTTAGATAAGGTCTTAGGAATAAATATAGTATTAGAGAACTAGATAGTATTTATTAAGTTAAATACTATAGCAATTACAGTTATTATTACAGACTACATTCTGCCTATCTAGCTACAACAACAAAAATATACAAATAATCACTCTAATAGTAGTTATGTTGGCCAGAACAGTACTTCTTACTGTACTAGACTAGAGGTAGTTGCTGCTATATACCCAGCTGTTACTTAGACCTAATAGTTATAATTAAGAATATAGAGTAGACTACCTACTTTAAAGATAGTGTTTAGATTATTATAATTAAGTTAGTTAATAAAGTTTAATACTAATTACAGTATTAATATTTTAATATACTATATACTGTAATAAATACAGTAGTAAGATGTACTACTTTATTCTTTAGATTCTACTAATAATACTTATTATACTAGAACTAAATGTATTATATAATTATTGTGTAGTTACTTGCTAAACAATTACTAATAATTTAGAACTTAATAACTAGAGTTGCTATATTATACTACAGTTATTATAATTAGCTTGTATCCTTCTCGTGCTCTAGGTATTGTAACACTGGCACTTAACTAGATAAAGTACAACGTTACGTATGCTTTAACAGCGTTAACTCGTTATTGTACTAGCGCTGCCTTATACAATATCCTCAGTATAGACGGAGGGAACGATATGATTTAATCTTAGAACTATTAATTCCATACTTTATTATTAATATAATTGTTATTATACTATTTAATTACGAGGAATATAACCCTTATGCTTCTTATTGATTCATGTTAAAACTGTAACTTTGGAACTGAACTCCACTTCGAATACAGAAGAATATTAATAGTTACTATTCATTATAACTATCTAGTTGCTATAGTCTTTAACTAGACAACTACTCCTAATCTCCTATACTACCGTTTTTCCCTAAGACCTAATATGAAAGTACTTACGAGCTTTGCTCAAGGTACGACCTCAACAGTAGATCACTGAGTAATTAAGGTAGTTTGATGATCTTCTGTGGGGCGGCTCGTATTCTCGCCCGTACAGGCTCTCCCCTGTAATGGTGTTATCTTCGGGTTAACGCATCCAACCTTGATGCCTTTAAGCGCTATATAAGCCATTGGCTGCTGGCCAGTATCCTTGACGTTGCTTGTACTACGTCAGCTTCAACCTTCGCCTCACTTCCGGCTATATCAAATTGCTGGGCCGTAATCAGGTGTGGACAACATGGCGACCGTAACAGAACCATCAAGTCAGCGGATAGACGTCGAGAAGGAGGTTGTAGGTACCAACAATGATTCAGTCTTGCCGGGTATAGTAAACAAGCTGGATGAGAAGATCCTGAAACATTCGCACGATGCGGACGCCGCAATGAAGGCCTTCGAAGGCATAGATGGTCAGGTGTACGAGTTGACACCAGAGAAAAACAAGGCGCTGCTGAGCAAGATAGACTGGCACCTCATGCCTGTCAGTATTAGCTGTACCCAACCGTCCATTGCCTCGATGCTAACGAATGCAGATCATGTGCTTATCTTACGGTCTCAATTACCTCGATAAGACGTCTTTGAGTTACGCGAGTGTCATGGGTCTTCGACTGCCTCCATCAGATAACAAGCTTGCGTCTGGTATCAATCTTAAGAGCGACCAGTACCAGTGGCTGGGTTCACTATTCTACTTTGGTTATATTGCGTGGGAGTACCCCACAACTCGATTGCTACAGCGACTACCGCTTGGGAAATACTCCGCTTTCAACATCATTATGTGGGTGCGTACTTAATGCCTTCAACATAGCATCGGAACATGTACCGAATTGACGCCAAACAGGGCCTCGTACTATCTTGCTTTGCAGCCGTAGAGAACTACGCCGGTGCAATTGCCATCCGCTTCTTCCTCGGCGTCTTCGAGTCTGCAGTAACGCCGGGCTTCGCCCTTTTCACATCGCAATGGTACACCAAGAAAGAGCAGGGCTCACGCACGGCCATCTGGTTCAGCTTCAACGGCTGGGCGCAGATCTTTGGTGGTTGCCTTGCATATGGTATTGCAGTCGGTTGCCGCAAGACCGGTACCATCGTCGAACCCTGGAAGATTATTTTTCTTGCCACTGGACTCTTGACCACTTGCACTGGCATACTTGCCCTCTGGATTATGCCGGACAACCAGCTCAACTGCCGCTGGTTAAGTAAAGAGGATCAGATCCTTGCTATCGAGCGTGTGAGGGTGAACCAACAGGGGATCGGAAACAAACATTTCAAGTTCTATCAACTGAAGGAAGCGTTACTCGATCCTTTGAGCTGGGCCTTCTTCTTCTATGCGCTGATCGCTGATATACCGAACGGTATGCCTCCTACTCTCTACGTTCTCCCATCTCTAGCAACTAACGCATCCTCGTAGGCGGTCTATCGAACTTCTTCTCCCAGCTGATTGTGGGCTTCGGCTATACCCCCGAGGAATCCCTCCTATACGGTACACCCGGCGGCGTAGTAGAAATCGTCTTCCTGATGGCATGCGGCTGGGCCGGCGATCGCTACGGCTACCGCATCCTCATCTCGATGATCGGGCTGTGCACGGCCATGGTCGGTATGATTCTGATTGTTGCTCTGCCGCTTAGCAACAACTATGGTCGTCTCGCTGGCTACTACTTGACGCAGGCCAGTGTAACGCCTTTTGTCGCGCTGCTGAGTCTTATCTCGAGTAACGTCGCGGGATATACAAAGAAGACGACGGTTGCAGCAATGTATTTGATCGGATATTGTGTTGGTAACATCATTGGTATGTTGATATTATGTCCTTCTTCTTCAAGTAATTCTAATTTATGTACCAAAAGGCCCTCAAACCTTCCGCCCCGAAGATGCTCCACGCTACGTACCCGCCGAAATAACAATCATTGTCTGCTGGGGCATTTGTCTTGGATTCCTCGCCTTTATACACTTCTACTGCGTCTGGCAGAATAAGAAGAAAGCACAGTTTCGCTCAGCACCGGGCTATGTGCGATTGGAGAACCAGGAGTGGCTCGACTTGACCGACAAGGAGAATCCCGAGTTTGTGTACACCTTGTAATCGGGTGTTGTGCTTCCTATCCAATCCTTGCGCCAGGTCGAATGGCGCGCTGATGCCATATCCCAATATCTTCCTCTTAAACCTGCTCCATCTGCGGCACCTTTTTGCTTGCCCTCCACTTTGGCCAATTGATGCCAATCGCCGTGACAAAATACATGGCACTATCCTCTCATCAGCACGTCATCACTCAAGCCACCCTGACTTCAATCTGACTTACCATGACAGCAATGCAATCGCAGCCGCAACCCCAATCAGCGCACAACTACTCCCTGCACAACGTCCACCGCCCATACACGGGATAATGAAAGCGGTAAACCAGAGAAAGCAATCCAGCGTATCGAGGAGGAAATTCGTCTTGAGGCTCACAGGCCGCCTACACCTGTCCACGTGCGTGCTAAGGTACTGGTAGAGAAGAAACAGGCCCGATTTGGTCGAGTAGACCAGCACCAGCGTCGTGGGACGCGAGCGCGGCATCGATGAATCCGCCATGAGCGTGCATCCTGCGATGAATGCGCAGAGAACGAGGGTGGCTTGCGCGATGTGGATGGGTCGGTTGAAGCGGTCGGCGAAGGCATAGAAGGAGCTGAAGATCTTCATGGTGGGCGTGGAGATGGTCGTGTCGATGTTGGATTGAGCACGGATTTGTCTTGAGGAGCACAAGACTCGAACGAAAAAATCTATTGTTCACAATGTCCAACAACTTAGATATCCCTCTGCACTCATATAGCCTATCAAGCAGCCTCCATCCATCCATCCATCCATCCATCTATCCATCCATCCATCATCCCACACAGCCTTCGAAGGCGCACATGTACAACCTCAAACTACACACTATACGAGAGCATATGTACATACGCGAGCGAATCAACCTCCACCGTCCCATACTAAGCCCTCGTAATTCTGAAGATCGGTGTTGTAGCTGTCTCGAATATGTGTACACTTCCCCGTTTCGAGACTAGTCTTTCATCGCCGTACTCGGGTATCTACCTGTACGAAGATACGGGAGATGCCAAAGCTGTCCACGAGCGTACCCGTATAGGCTGTCGACATAGTCGCCAAATTCCTGGGTTGTTCTATGGGAGTGTTGGGTGTGGGTACGCAGACGTTGATTGTGGTGTAGTGCGCTCTCTAGGTAAGCTAGCAGGCATCAGGACTGAGGAGCTTTGCAGCAGTTCCGTTCCACAAGCTTTCAGGGTTTCAGAAGTATACAGGCCTTCGCACATGTTACGAGGCTGCTGTTAAGACACCATGAAAGACTATGTAGACGTTGTTGTTAATGTACAAAATCGAGCTACCCTTATACCACTCGACCTCTCAACCCAACCCCGGAACCCCGTTCGGAAACCACCAAATTTTCCGAACTCGTGCGACCGAGCGACCATGAAAATCGAAAAGTCGACAAATCAACAATCAATGAGCCCCGAGCCACGCGAAATGCGGTCACGGAATGATGCCGCGCTTTCCGATCCGATAGCGGAAACGGCTGGCTAGGTGCCCCGCGTCATGCCGGCTGCATGTAGTAAAGTAGCTATAGGTAGTCTCGTAGCAGCAGGAACATCGTCTATCTTCCTTGAACTCTGTGTTTCTGGACTCGAGTCTGACTTGTTTGGATTGACACTTGAAGATACACGATTGAAGGAAACAGAACAAAAAACATGGCAGCCACAAAGGTAGCGCTCATCACGGCCAGCTCAGCGGGTCTAGGTGCTCAGATTGCGCGTGCACTTGCGCCAGACTTTCGAGTGGTAAGCGATTCTTGTCAGCATAGCTTTAACAGGCTTGCAAGCGTGTAGTCACGCAATTGGAGAACCCGTTACTGATGAATCCAGGTAATCAACTACTCGTCCAACTCGGAGCGCGCCCAATCCCTCATCAAAGAGCTCAATGCCATCCCTAGCACAACCTCATCGAGCGAACCACGCTTTCACGTCGTCCAGGCCGACATGTCCTCGAAGCCCTCTGTGGAGAATCTTGTCAAGGAGGCTCTGGACAAGTTTGGACGCCTCGACGTCGTGGTGTCGAACGCGGGCTGGACACGCATGACCACCTTTACCGACATTGAGCAGCAAGTCAACGACGAAGACTGGGACAGGTGCTTCGTGATGAATGTAAAGACGCACCTCTGGCTCGCCTATGCAGCCAAGAACGCTCTGGCCGAGACAGAGGGGACCTTCATCTCCACCGCGTCTGTTGCAGGTGTAAAGCCGAGTGGGTCGAGTGTGCCGTACGCGGTGACCAAGGCGGCGCAGATCCACCTGATGAAGAGCTTGGCCGTCATTCTAGCGCCGAAAATCAGGTGCAATTCGATATCGCCGGGTATGTTGCTCACTGAGTGGGGGCTGAAGTTCCCCGAGACAAAGAGGAACGCGGCCATCAACAACACCAAGTTGAAGAGGTTGGCAACGGTCGAGGACTGCGCAGATCAGGTGCGGGTGTTGGCGCTGAGCAGGAGTATTACTGGGCAGAACATCAGCATCGATGGCGGGTCGTCCCTGTAGATAGTCGTCGAATGTCATGGAGTCAAGGCTAGATTGATGTGCTGACGTGCGTCTGGACGCAGGGGGATCTTGTTGTGAAGGCTATCTTCGGGGGTGATTGCCACTCGCCGCTCGCTGCTCACCGCAGGCCTGAGATGTCCCTGCCCATAGAGTGTACCCTGTCTTCAAGCGCCCGCTTCTTGGACTCGAGTTGTCTCACTTCCTCTTCTTCCCGGCGCAGGTCGTCAGCTGTCAGGGCCAGGTCTTCTTGTGGCTCGTCCTCGAGCTCGGCGTCTTCATCGACGTATTCTCCGCGTGATCTGTTCAGCCTGCCGAGGTGTGCAGTCTGTTCAGCCAGGCGGCCTTGGTAGTACTCCAGCGACGACTCGAGTCTGGCATGTCGTTGGCGCATGGCGGCCATCTTCTCGTGTGCGCCTGGGACCTGACTGTAGCGTGGTCAGGGCCGTGTCACAGTGGCCGTGTGCTAGACGACTTACTATACGCCCAGAAGCTTCTCAGCCCCCTCCAGCAGCGACTCGACGTCGACGTCGTTCGTGTTGGTCGCATCGTACTTGCGGTAGCCCAGGCCGGAGCCGGCACCACCGCCGCCGCCTCGTCTAATCCTCTCTACCAGCTCGTTGCCAAGGACTGCGGCGACAGCGGTGTTGCGTCTGGGGGCGCGAACCGCATTGGCGCCGCCGCCTGACGTGGCTGCGCCCGGACCGCCGTTGGGGTTGAAGACGGTGTTGCGTCTGTTGGCCGAGGTGGGGGGCTCGGCGTGTGTGGGGGCGGCGGGCGGCGGAGGCACGGAGAAGAGGGCGCGCTCGTGGGCCTCGGTGTCGCGAATCAGGGTGGTGATGTCGTGGTTCTGCAGCAGTGCATTGGTGAAGATCTTGGGCGGGGCAAAGCTAGAGGCAGTTCAGAGGGCGTGTGGGGGAGGGCAGAGTGGGAGTGCCTACTGCAGCTCGGCGATGGAGGCGGAGCAGAGCGAGATTTGCTCGAGGTGGTTGTCGAGGAGGGCCATGACGGACATTTGCGTACCCGGTGTACCCGGTGAAGGTGATGTGGCACAGGTCCGTACGGTCGTCCTGTCGTGCTGTGGGGGCGCATCACCCATGGCCCCCGTCGAAAGCTTAGTCATCCAATGCGCCGACGTCAAGCACTCTCCAGCACCACGTCCGCCCATCGCTCATCGCTCATCGCCCACCGCCCACCGCCCACCGCCCACCACCCCCTCGCACCTGCCGCCGCCACTGCCCCTCCCCCTCCCCCTCTCTGCACCCCATCTCCCTCACACACGACAGCACGGCCACTCGGCAACCATGGCGGACAGCATGGAAGGCGTCGTCACCGCGGCGGAGAAGCCCACGGCCGAGCAGACGGAGCAGCAGACGATTGCCGGTAAGCAAGCACCGCTCCATACAGACATGGCTGGATGTCACCATGTCGCCCTTGCCCTCGCGCTGTCCTTGCATCTACTGCACCGCGCACTGGCCGGCCCGCAATATGTGCCCCAACCACATGCTCGCCACCCACGGTGCTTCGTGCAAGGGCCTCCTGCAGCCTGCTGACCCCACCACCCTAGACATCCGCAGCAACTTCGCCCTGCTCGAGCGTGCCGTCGCCCAGTTCGACTCGCGCTTCGCCCTGCGCGCTCTGCGCTCCATATCCTCGCTCCGCAAGCGCCTGACGGACCGCGTCCTGTGCTCCGTCATCATCCTGACCTACTCGCCCAACAATGCCACGGCCCGCACCTTCATCGAGTACATTGGCATGGACGGCGAGGCCATACAGAGCGTCGTCTCACAGTACAAGGACGAGGTCCAGGCCAACAAGACCAACGCCAAGGAGCCCCTGCCCGAGATCGATGTCTACATTGCCATCCTGATACAGGTGTGTTTGCCTGGCGCACTAGGATGAGGCAGCCACACTGACTAGCACAGGTGTACTTGTACGACCAGAAGGAGCACGACGAGGGCGCAGAGTTCTCGGAGAAGCTGGTGGACAAGATCCGCGACATGAACAGGCGGACGCTCGACTCGCTGGGCGCAAAGGCCTACTTTTACTTCTCCCTCTTCCACGAGGAGCTCGACCCCAAGCCGCCCTCCAAGCAGTCGCCCGTCATCAACATCCGCGGCAAGCTGCTGGCAGCCATGCGCAGCGCAGTCCTTCGAAAGGACCCAGACACACAGGCATCCGTCACCACCCTGCTCCTCCGCAACTACATCTCCACCGCCGACATCACACAAGCCGATCTCCTCGTCGCCCAGACACAGTTCCCGCCCAACGCCCCCAACAACCAGGTTGCCCGGTATCTGTACTACCTCGGTCGCATACGCGCCATCCAGCTGTCCTACACCGACGCACACGAGCACCTTACCAGCGCCACCCGCAAGTCGCCCTCGGGCAACGTCGCCACTGGCTTCTACCAGGCCTCGATGAAGCTGCTGATTGTCGTCGAGCTGCTCATGGGTGACATCCCCGACCGCGAAGTCTTCAGCCAGCCCCGCATGGAGCGTGCGCTGCAGCCCTACTTCCGTCTGGTCCAGGCCGTCCGTGTGGGTGATCTGCAGGGCTTCCTCAAGGTTGTGCAGACACATTCTGCCACGTTCCACAAGGACCAGACGTACACATTGATTCTACGTTTGCGACAGAACGTCATCAAGACGGGTATCCGCATGCTGTCGCTGTCGTACTCGCGCATCTCCCTCCGTGACATTTGCATCCGCCTGGGCCTCGAGAGCGAGGAGTCGGCCGAGTACATTGTCGCAAAGGCCATCCGCGACGGAGTGATTGAGGCATCCATCGACCACGAGAAAGGCTTCATGCAGACAAAGCAGGCAGGAGACATCTACGCAACCCGCGAGCCTGGCGAGGCTTTCCACGACCGCATCCGGGCTTGCCTGACGCTGCACGACGAGTGCGTCAAGGCGATGCGCTACCCGATGAACCAGCACAGGCTGGAGCTGAAGAACGCTCAGGAGGCCAGGGAGCGCGAACGCGAACTAGCGTCGGAGATCCAGGAGGGAGACATTGACGATGATGATGCGGCCGGAGACTTTGACGGGTTGTAGAGGCTGCGTAGACTGACTCACCTTGCATCTGGCAAGCACAGTGCATGTGCTAAATAGTGGCTTTGCAAGGATCACCTTAATGATGCACGAATAGAAGAGCATGGACGGCCATGGCCATCAAGTCCATCCAAGCGACCCACGTGAATTGAATGCACCATGCATGCGGCTGGCTCCAACCTGCCGAACCAGGAACCCATGCGAACACGCCCCACTCCATGCACGGCTAACTTGTTCGGTGAATAGCGGCGGAGGTCCGCAGCTCCCCCATCAGCTCGCGTCTCCCCGCAATCACCGCACCGGCGCACCCACACGCACTTGGCAACGGCTCGCACGCCACCTCCGGGTGTTCCATGATGCTTAGCTGTCATCGACATGTACGGCCGGCTTGCGTAGACATGCATCTGCTCCGTCCGTTGCTAACCACCCCAGGATTGATGTACCGCGGCGCCTGCGTCGTGCCATCCTGCTCAACGACCTGCCTCTCGTGCAGCGCATCATTCGCAATAACCCCGACTACCTGCGCAACCCAGACTACGAGGAGAAGAGCAACACCAACCTGCATCTAGCTGCGAAACATGGCTACACGCAGATTGCCGTATGTGAACCCCTCACCCCGCCCTGCGCCTACGTCATCTCGAATCCATCCATGGATGCCGCGTCTTGTATACAGCACTTGGATCGATCAAGGCTGACAGTCCATCATCAGGAGTTCCTCATCGACGCTGGTCACGAACACGATTCAGTCAGCCGGAACAACGACTTTGAAACGCCTCTGATGTTCGCCGCCATGGCTGGCAAAGAAGAAACCGGCGTCATGCTCGCAAAGCGCTTCCCAGAATGCATACCGTGGGACAACAAAGCCGGTCTAGACGCTGTAACCTATGCCTCCTCCCTCTCTACCAAACTTCCACTAACGCTCCATAGCTCATGCTCTCCAGCAAATCCGGCAGCGGCACCTCCACCTGATCCCAACCCTCATCGTCCAAGACCCATCCGTCCTCACCGCACGCGATAATTCTGGCAATACAGCCCTACACCATGCTTCTGCGGCTGGCGAGCTGAAGACTCTGCGTCTACTCCTCCAATACGGCGCAAATCCCTTCGTTTTGAACTCGTACAACTGGACACCCGTGCACTACTCTGCCACGCCTGCCGCCGAAGCCTACTTCAAGACGCTGATTATTGATTTCGAAAAGAAGAAGGCAGAAAGTAAGCGCGAGCTGCAGGAGCGTCAGCGGCAGAGGACTGCTGGTGTGCGCTTGGTCACGGAAGGGGACGGTTTCGTGGGGCGGGGGAGTAGTGAGAGTGAGCGGATAAGGGTGAGGGCGAGAGATGATGCAGGGTTGCAGGGGCTGCCGGCGCCGGGCATAGACTGGAGTCCTGTCGAGAAGAGGAGAGCGATGACGCCGACGGAGGGGAGAGGCTGGACGTTTACGCCTGATGGGATGAGACCAAGAGCCGAGACGGGAGAGAGCAGCGGGACTGTGTAGGACTAGGTGGGACTTCTGGCGTTTTGGACCAAGAGGCGTTGGGCGTTGTCGGTGTTTGATCGCACAAGTCTTCATCCATCTTGAAGCAATGCCACCATCCTCTTTACCTCCCCCTCGTCCACCTCCTCGCCTAAACCAGTAATGGCAGCAGAGTGCACCCACTCCACCCCCGTCTCCTTCTTCAGGCCAACCACATTCGAGCTTCTGATCCCACCGCCCAGGACCAGACTGACACGCTCACCATACTTCCCCTGCAGCTGCGCAACCCTCTCCACACCCTCCTTCGCACTCCTCGCACCGCCACTGGTCAAAACACTCGTAAACCCACATGCAACAATCGCCTCCACCGCACCCTCCAGATCCGCCACGTCATCAACGGCACGGTGAAAAGTGCACGGCAACGGCGCCGCAAGCCGGACCAACTCAGCATTGCGGCGCTCGTCGACACAGGCATCCTCTGTCAGAATACCGAAAACAAACCCCTGCACCGCGTTGCTAGCCTTGAACATGTCGATGCTGGCTTTCATATTCCCAAACTCGGGGGCCGAGTAGATAAATCCCCCCGCGCGGGCGGATCATGACATACACGGGGACAGCGACGTGCGCGCGGATGCTGTGCAGGGTTGCTAGTGCAGGTGTTACGCCGCCTAAGGCGTAGGCAGCGCATAGCTCGATTCGTGAGACGCCTGCATGTGCGGCGCTTATGGCCGAAGAGGACGTGAAGCAGGCGAGTTCGAGCATTTTGCGGTGTTGGGGCTGGGGTTGGGCTGGGTTGGGTTGGGTTGGGCCAGTGTAGGCTAGTGAGTGCTAGGACGAATGCGGTCTAGTGGACTCATGGGAGTGTAATACCCATCACATTTGATAGATAGGTACGGGGCAGGGTGGTCGTGGCTTCAACGGTAGTGCTGTCGTGACATCTTTAGTGAAGATGATACATGTCACAATACGCGAGTCGTCTTCGACAGGTGCTATCGACTCACGTGAAAGAGAGATACTGCCTGTGCGTGTCGACGTGTTTTGATGCATATATACTGGGTATTGTATGAATCGACCTCGGTGTCGTCGAATAGGCTGTAACTTTTAGGACATGATTGGGAGCTGCTGCATCGCCCCGAACCTCTTTTGCGGGGGATCTGGTGGTCTAAGGGCTTCCTAAAAGGGCGAGGCAAGCGCTAATACGCACGCCTTGGTCGGAGTGGGTTCTGCATCAGCTGTGTTATCGGTGCTGATCACATGGAATTTTACATAATACTGGATATCTTTTAGCAGGTTATGCATTCTACAACATAGGAAGTGCATGCGTCTCTAACTATAAAGACCTGTACATGTACCCCGACCACTGCACACTGCTTCAGTCGGCGTGGGGGCCTCGTTTTGCAGCCCTCGCGTTCTTGTGTTGGTGTTGCGCTCTTTGCTTAGATACTGCAGTGAGTATGGACGGCTGCCAGATATTCCTCTACATGCCATGGTTATTTGTGGCTCCTAGCTCAATAATTGGAATGCTGATGTCGTTTCTCCCATGCAATGGCTTAGGTACCACTGCAAACACTGAGGCTCCCTTGTTCGAGCCCGTGATGGCTTTACTGCTATGCAAGCTAAAATTTATTAATTGATCTGCAACTTATGTTTCGGTAAGCATCTTGTATATCGGCTACCCCATGATGGGCGTTAAGTTCACTGCTGCGCGTGGTTAGATGATTGCGTTCTGTCAATGCTATTAAAATACACTGGCGAAATTCAAATCTGCCTCTGAAATAGTCTGGTAAACTAAATTCGCTGTTATTTGTATTGTATCCGTGACTTCCCATACATTTCTATGTCGAAGGTAGGTGGAGCTTGGCTTGATCTTCTAGTTTTTGGTGTGTTGAGCGAACATCAAGGGCCATGTAGAGGTATTAAAATCTATTCTTACTATTTTCAAGGTTGTGTGAAGGCTTTTTCAACCATATCCCAATCCGTCCAATCAATTCCTTCAGTTCCTTCAATATTCCAATGATTTCTCTCCTCTTTCTTTTGCTCATTTTACTTTTCTTCTCTTAATTCTTTAGCGAGTTTTTCACAATCATGTAGGACAAGGTTCATTACGTGGTCTAGCCTCTGGAGGATGACCACACTGCCCTCTTTACGTGGCCGTTTGATCCAGGCCTGGCCGATTAGTCAGAGCCTGAGAAGAACGCATGAGGTATAATAGACAGGTTAAGCCCTTTTCACAATCTCCATGGTTGCTCATAAACCCTCCAATGCATTCAAGATGTTTGAGAACCCGTCACCTGTTGCACAAGCACACTTTCGCGTCGCGCGCCCCACTCGCTCCATCTCAGCACTTCTCCCCTTCTACACTACAGGCCTTGGTTTTCAAATCATCGGCTCGTTCAAAGAACATGCTGGCTTCAATGGTGTGATGCTTGGTCACCCTGCCCTAGCCTATCACCTCGAATTCACCGAACAGGAGGGTCATGACCCAGGCCGAGCACCGACGGAAGAAAATCTATTGGTCTTCTATCTACCCGAGCACGAAGACTGGACAACTGCGATTCGAAGAATGGAAATCTCGGGATATGAACCAGTCAAGAGCTACAATCCCTACTGGGATGCTGAGGAACAAGGCAGGACGTTTGAGGACGCTGATGGGTATCGTGTAGTATTGTGGCATGGGAATTGGAGTCCATTTTGAAAATGAATCACAGTGTCATAGAAGTTGCAGTTACAATGAAAGCACCGTAGAGACATTAGTGATTAGTCTATGTATAAGTCGTTGCTCATCTCCTCATCACAAATCGTCTACTTCTCGGGCCAGAACTCGGACAGCCACTCGTACGGCTCCTCAGGCTCATAAGCATTCGTGACAGTTCCGTTGAAGCCCGTGATGTGGTCGCGGGTCAGGTTGTACAGAGCGTACTTCTCATCCGGTCCGGTGCCAACAGTGTAAGGCACCGTCTGGACGTTGTTGCCAATCTCCTTGTCGACCATGAATTTGACGTCCTGGACTTGCGAGTTCTTGATGCGGTACTCGTCGCCAAAGTTGGGGTTGATTATGCCCATGCGTGTCCCATTAACGGCAATGATGTTCTGGATGGTGACGTTGCGCTTAGCTTGGTTGAGGCAGTTTCCGCAGGACTGGTAGAAGGTACCAAAGGTTTCGGCGTAGAAACCGGTGATGTTAAACTTGCCGCCGAGCGAGTTATCCTGGAAAATCTTGTCCTGAGCGTTGCGGGCTCCGCCGCCGATGACTCGCAGTTGGGTGTTAAGACCCTTGGAGGTCAGGGCATCTTCGCAGACGTCTTCCCACCAGACTGAAGCAGGTGTTATCGTCCAAACTTCAGGTATGGTTGTATATTAAACTTACCGTTTTCAACCCACGCATCACCCAGCGCATGAATGCCCTCAGATTGGTGCTGGCCAATGATGACGTTCTTGATAGTGGCTCCACTCATGAGATTGAAGACAGCATCGGCGTCAGTTCCTTCAGCCTGCTCGTTGCAGCTGCCCTCCACACGCTCATAACGCCTCATCTGTCCATCGAAAACCTGGCCAGGTAAGATGTACATGGTCTCGTTGAGCACAACAGTCTCCTTGGGAACCGGGAATTCGACCCGAGGGAAAGGGAAGCGTGGTAGTGGTCGCCCACCAAGGTCGCCCTGTGTGGCATCTGCACCGCCCTGGGGTCCGTCACCTTGCTGGTTCTGGCGGCGACCAAGTGCAGCTGCCGAAGACAGTGCGGGGATGAGAGGAACGACAAGGGCAGAAGTGAACTTCATTGTGATAATTGAACTTTGATCACGTGGATGTTGAGCAGTGAATATCTTCCAAGTCAACCGAAGATCTGCAGCTGGTGACGAAACATTACTGCAGCCTCCCCAGACCTTAAGTACTCGTCCATGACCACTGCTCGCCTAGTTTGGTCAAAGCAAAATCCTCTCATAACGGTTAAGATCCGATTCTGCTGTGTCCAAGATGCTGTTGACTGCGGTTGTCAAGTTCCTGTGATGCTCTCAGCCACGAGGAAGCGGAAGAATTGATGTTCTGATGAATTCCGTCAATCGCATCACCTGCTGTCGTCTTGGTACTGCAAGCGATCTGGGCATTTCTGGGCATTGCAGCCAAGAAGACGCCTGAACAACATTGAGATGTTTCTCCACGAATTGTCCCCAGATTGTAGCCCGTGTGCTGGGTCGATTCTGTCTCCCCGCGTGTCATTCCCCGCGGGGTCGCAAGGATTCAATATCTATTTCCCCGTCTTCGCTGAAGTCGAGTTGTCGTGGTCATAGCGCGAGAGGTTTCTTGAACCCGCGCGCACCATGAGACCCTCGCAACCGGATGGAATACCTGCCCAACCACGTACAGGTCGAGGAAAGTCTTCAAATCCTACTCTTTCGACTTGTTGAATATTTCTAAATCGTTCCCAACACCTAGCAGTTGCCCAGAGTCGATCCGAGGCTGCGGATACCAGGCGCAGCAGGCGTCATTATGGATCACAGACGTTCTAGAAACTCGACTGCCTGTGTGAAAATGTTTGATCCTAGGTGAGCATGGCCGGCCCGCTCAAAGCGAGGATGGCTCGTCATGAGCGTCTATTAAAGTCGATACCGGTAATTGCAAAGTGTCGAGCGCAAAGATTCTACTCAACGCTAGGAAGCAGCCCCACGCGCCGGCGCCGATTTAGGGCTCGGGTTCGCTCTTCCGAGGCGCACAATGACCAAAAGCCTAAGAGGCCGAAGGTCGGCTATATACTTTCGCCATCGGTATTAAAGATAATCAAATCGCCTTCGCTGAGTACAGTTCGAAGCTTCAGACTTATTTATCATTCTCTGCGATGTTCCAACTGCAAAAAAGGGCTTTACAAAACTGTAGCCAGGCATGGCTGTCCGCACGGAGAAGGGCGTTCTCGACCACTAACCCACGGCGGATCATGGAAACAACCGGTTTTACCGAGAACCAACTGATGGTTCGAGAAGCAATCAGTCAGGTCTGCGCAAAGTTCCCAAACACATATTGGCAAGAACACGATCAAGATGGAACTGACCCTAAAGACTTCCACGCCGCTCTTGCAGCTGATGGTTGGCTTGGAGTCGCGCTACCGGAGGCTTACGGGGGTGCTGGCCTGGGAATCTCGGAAGCGACCATCATGATGCAGACAATTGCCGAATCTGGAGCAGGTATGGCTGGCGCTCAGGCAATACATGCGAACGTATATGCAACACAGCCATTAGCCAAGTTCGGAACAAAGAAACAACTGGAGGAGACAATACCAAAGATCATCTCTGGAGAATGGCGAACGTGTTTCGGCGTCACAGAACCCAACGCTGGTCTCAATACCCTCGCACTCGCGACTACAGCAAAGAAACAAGATGAAGATACGTACTCGATCACCGGCCAAAAGATTTGGATCACCTGCGCTCAAGTCGCATCAAAAATGATTCTTCTCGCTCGGACAAAGGCTACCGAGGAGGTTTCCAAGCCTAGTCAGGCGCTCTCCTTATTTTGCATTGACGTTGATAAGAGCAACCCTGGGCTTGATATCAAGAAAATCAAGAAGATGGGCGGCCGAGCGGTCGATGCAAATGAGGTATTCTTTGACAACTACCGCATCCCTGCCAGCACCCTGATTGGAAAGGAAGGACAAGGATTTAAGATCATTCTGGATGGAATGAACGCTGAAAGGTGCTTACTTGCCGGTGAAGCATTAGGGTTAGGGTACGCCGCCCTGGCAAAGGCTGCAGGCTATGCTCGCGACCGCAAAGTCTTCAACAGACCCATTGGCATGAACCAGGGCGTTGCCCATCCGTTAGCTGATGCATACATGAACCTCGAGGCAGCGAAGTTAGCGACGTACCATGCTGCTCGTCTGTACGATGCGAGTACAACCGACCCTTCTATTCGACAAGATGCTGTAGGCATTGCAGCAAACAGTGCGAAGTACTTGGCAGCAGAAGCGGCCTTCAAAGCATGCGAGAGGGCGATCTTGGCTCATGGTGGCATGGGATATGCAGCTGAGTATGATGTTGAGCGCTGGTTCAGAGAGTGCATGGTGCCTCGTATTGCTCCTGTTAGTAGAGAGATGATTTTGAATTATGTCAGCGAGAAGGTACTAGAGCTGCCGCGAAGCTATTGAAATAGCTGAGCGTTAAGTACTCGATTGTATGACAAACATGTGTATTAGAATCCCCGAAATGTTATTAAATATTGCAAGTCATGCAACTGCCAGTTTGAAGAACGCGTGAAAGTAGTTTGGCATAATTTGGTGCTTGCGAAGTGGAAGCTTGGAGGAAGACTTGGCACGTCGACGCGTTTGGGAAGCAGCCCAGGAACGGTACCTATGAGACGACATTAATCCTTGACGGATAAAGGAAGCTCGAGCTTCAGCAACCCGAAATTTGTATCACCAAGGTAGTGTTTCAAAAGCTGACAAACACCGACTTACAAGACGAAACCTGATATGTTTTATGGCAGTACGGAGATTACAAAAGAATAGCAGTTGAACAGTTCTTGTACAATGATCACCTCAGTCCAGCGTTTCAATATACGTATAACAAAATATTCCTCACCTATTAGCATCCCAAACCCTCTCTCCCTCAAAGTACGTCCCCAATACCTTCGCACCATCGAATCCGCCCTTGCTGAGACCTTGGTTCACAATGATAAAGCTCGTTTCCTTTCCCAACTTCTATGTAGGACCATTGAGCGTCATCATGCGGCACAAAACCCCTACCTGTTATCTTGTCATAGCGTCCTATGGTGAGATGAGCACTGGTTTCTATCATCGTAACGAATTTCCAACTAATCAAGCCTTCGCTCAAAAACAGTGAGGTCTGCTGCTAGCAAAAGTACTTTGACCGGTAATGTCCAGTGTAACCAGTTGGGTTGGTAACAAGTGGCAGATAGGTGTCAGAGAAGTGACATATTTACCGGGTTTGGTTGAGACCGTTGAGCCGAGCTCGGTTCTTACTCCATATCTGCAATGTCCATTCAGTATTCGGATGCTTCTGGACTCTCAGAGTAAGACACTGTGAAGAGATTTGATGGCATAAAGCCTGGAAGTTAGACAAGGATTCCCGGCTCGATACGTTCTCTTCTGGTACTCTCCTGTGGTGCAGTACATAAAAAATAGTGGATCGGCCCGCTTGAGAAATTCGGCATCCCGTTCCAGCCTCTTATCGTGATGCTCAAGACACCTTCACCCTTAACTTCATATTGGTCGGGTTTGGCAATTGACAACTCAAGTCACTTGCCTGTGACTTCAAAATGTTGGAGGCTTGACACTTGTGCAGCTTGACCACCCTTTTCTCAAGCCCTTCTGATGTTGCTGGCCATAATGTGGTGCCGAATGAAAGAGATAACAGAGACTTATGGTGATGAGCTTACCGGCCCAACTGCGGGGCGAATACACTCTGAAGGGTCAACGCACTCCGCATTCCATACCGAAGCGAGATGTGTCCGGACGGCCGGGCGACAAGGACGTTTAGGGTATTACTTGGGATGATCCATTCATGGGAAGTCAGAAGTGACAATTAATTAAGAGCATCAATAGTGCTGCAGCCTTGACCATTGTCGGTATCAGCTGTTCTCAGCCGGAGCAGAGCTTCTGGAGCAGAAAGGAAACTTCTGACACATTCTCCGATATGTATGCATCATCTCGTCTCTCGTAAGGTCACCCGACCCTCAGGAGAGAAGCCAGTCGAACCCACGAGAGGAATCCTGCAGGCTTTCAGCATGGCTTGTTCCGTGCGAACGGTTTCCAAGCTACGAGGATACGATACAAGGCAAGGCTCACCCAAATGAATGAGGGGTTGCGCCGATCTCCCCGCATTAGGCCTACCGATTAGCAACAACAACCTCATTCGACAGCGATCATAAGTTTTGTCTCCCACATTCGGGCTTGCGTGATTGTACTTCATAAGCTTAGGCGTGATGAGCGTGCTGTGCCGGAGTATATTCTTGGGATGCTTTGTGGTGGTTGCTGAAAGACGTTCGGCATGATGTCACACCGATAAGCAAGCGAGAAACCCCGGGCGAAATCGACGATGCTGTGCTATGCCCAGTTATGCACGGCGAGCCAGTAAAGCCTCTCAGAATTGTACGCTGAATGGAATTGGACAGAACATGACATGATCTTGCAGTGACCTCATGGCGGCATAGAATTTTCAATTTAGGTCCATCGGGCATGGCGTGCGAATGCAATATGTGGAGTAAAAGAAGGCGACTGTAGCAGCCATGGATAACTCGGAACTCGCCGAACCGATACGCGAGTCTAGAACATTCCCGTGTAGCTTGCTTTGTTCCTAAGATCAAGAGGTGGGCACCAAAGGAAGGTCTTCAAGGTAGAAACCAATTACGAAATCATCGGCCCTTTTGAATAGCGTGTAACCATACTCGGGACAGTGTTACATAGATTTTGAAAGTAGTAGTTTACATTGAGTTTCAGATATAGTACATCGAGAGGCCGCGGAGTTGCTATTCTATGAACGCCGTATTCTAGGTAATGCATGCATATGCATTGGGTATCATTTTCTGCTTCAATCGTCTCTGATTTGAGCACTTCATCTCAGAAAAACTGTTGCGCCGTAGCCAATACCAAATGGAAACGGAAGGCTGCATGAGTCTTTACAAGTCCAGAAAGGTACAAATAAGTTAGGCCCATGTCTTGGAGGTGTTGAGACCAAGCTCCAAATGATGAGCAATGGAGGACGCATGGTCTCGCTCAACATTTGAAGATTGTCGACGCCTTTGTCGGCGGATCTGATGTTCAGAATCCATAAGCTTTTCCTGGATGAAGGCACGGTATTGTGGGTCGGTCTTGACGGCGTCGGTGTTGAGCAGCTCCATGAGTGTTGCTACGATTTGCTGGTTAATCTCATAGAGCTTGTGAGATTCATCTGTGTGTAGGTCATCGACGCTCATCTGGGCTGCTGCGCCTTGTCTCGCGGGAACCGGCTCAGTGGCAGTTGGATATGTCGAAGTAGGCGATACAGGCGATGATGATAGTGACTGAAACTCAGGCGAAGATGTCGACATCGGTAGACCAAATGGAATAGACATTGACATTCGGCGTTGGACAGCTTCTTTTTGAGCTGCGAGCAGAATGTACTTCTGCATCGACTCATTCTACAAAGCAAGTTAGTGATCGTCGTGTCGGGCAAGTTGTAAAGCTTACTCTGCTCAGCGTAGGTCTAGTGGATGGAGCCATTATGCTTGCGATGTTGTTCTGTTGCTTCTTGAGTGCTTGCAGTTGCTTCCGACAGTTGAACTATATAGTCCGGCTGGAGCGGGGATGGTTCTAAGTTGAACTCAGTGCAGGCCCGAACGCGTTAGCGTCCCAAGAAGTTTGGTACGGTTTGAGATGCGTAACGCAACGCTTGCGGAATCGGCTGAGCGTGTTTGCTATATGTTTGATTGGTGATGTGATGGCGATAGGGTGAGCTAAGGCTGCAAGAACGCGCAAGCGTCAATGGATAATGCTAAGCCACGGTAATAGTTGCCCGTGTTTTTGAACGAGGCATGGGATGCAAGAGCCTTTTTGAATGTTAGCAATGAGATGCACATTCTTCCAGATCGCAAATGCCATGACGTGGAATCATTGTGATGGGACTAAATTGAAACCAAGCCGCGTACCCGCCTTGGTGCATGGACATATTTTTGAACGTTGAGCTTGGTCAGGAGCTGGGATGAAATACAACTCAAGCGCTGATTGGGGATGGAAAGCTCCCTTTGTCGATCCATGTCTGTGCAGGAGTGGGGCGTGCTCATGGGGCACAACGTCACCGCGAAAACGGATGGGATCAGGTATCGGGACAGGCTCGCGATCGGCAGCTTTTTGCTAAAACTAAGTCCCTGAAAATCGTTTGCTGGCGTGATTGGGAGTCTGTACCTGCAGGCCTGCGACACCGCGGAGCTCGAGGGAGTTCATTATCGCATACAAGATTTTCACTATGCCATCAGAAAAGGTCAGCAATCTCATTTCCGGGTAAGAATCCCATTTGTACCCCAGACATGACGTCGCATTAACATATGTATGTTGCTTCTTTTACAAGAGCCTTTTACGCCGCTGAGCGGAGGACCTGATCTCCGACGTTACACCTGGCCAACTTTCCATGACCTTTGTGACGCTTCTGCAGAACGCCTCACACAGATTATTCGGTTAGGTAAGGCTGTGTGTGGCGTTGGACCACCGGATTGCAAAAAGAAAACTCTGGCCTGTGATTGATGGAATGGGTACATCATTGCCTCGACGCCACAGCTGGAAGCGCCAAAACCAACGCAGCCTGTTTCTTGAGTCCTGTTACATGGCTGGATGCCACGTGGGGTCGGTATCTTGAGCCGTGACGTTCTGTGTCAGACGCAGAAAAGTTTAGTGAAATGGATGACTACCATAGGGCGGTGTGCTATACGGTGTTCTAGAACGACAACGAACCCATCATTTGTGAGACGTCAGCCATGGTCATGAGGATCGTGTCACGAAAACAGTATGAGATTTGGCGCAAGAGCGGAATGCTGCTTGCAGAGAAAATGCATCTTCAACTCTGCCTATTGGTGAGCTTAGCCTCAAGAACCCTATCTCAGCTCTTCTGTGGATCTTCGACATCGATTGAAAGCTGGGGCGCTGTGAGAGAAACTGAGCTGCAACACAACTATGCTTTTTTATGCTAGCCAACATGTGCCGCCTCGAACCTTTCGAAATTGTAAGGCATTCGATCGAGTATTGTTTGTGGAAGGTCAGAATAGAAAGAAGCAACATCGCGCTCAGCCTGAACGCGTGGTGATGCGGCAGGCGTGCACGAGCATGGAGTGGGACGTGCTGTCCAGACAGTGCGATCATGTTCGACGAGAACTCGCAAACCCGTCAACCTGCAGCCGAATGGCGTTCAGCCCAAAAGCCTTTCCCATAGTTTATAAGAATCTCTTCACCACATCGAATACCTTTTGCTCTCTTCCCGCTTTTGCCGGCGCTGAGCACAAACACTCCCATTCTTCTCTCCACTATACCAAATCCAACATCCACCAAGACGTCGCGAAACTCTGCGTTTGGCCCTGTGGAGATACCTCGATAGTCATTCACAAATCTTGCCTCGTTGCCCATCTTCGAAGCGTCGACGCCGATTCCTGTTTCACGGTCCAGCGAAAGGTCATAGTCAGACGTTCCATCTGTTTCAGTCTGGTCGTGTACAAACCCCAGATAAGGTAGTATGAAGCTGTTTGGTGGTAGATGTTGCGCAGCGTAGAGCCCATGCTGACCATGCGCCGGGTGTGAAACATTTGATATCAGCTTGATCTTTACGTTTGGATAGGGACCTCTTGTTGTCAAAACCCGCTCCGTAGATGATAAGTCTGCCTTCGAGAGGAGGAGCAGATTCAACGTGTCTTGAGTAAGCTTCCTTGAGTAAGATGGTGCCTGCAGATACGTCGTGCCTTCAGGCCATGCTTGTGGAGTTCTAGTTTGCATGTTGACGTGCCCCGCGCCCGGCTCCCCGCTGCGTAAAGTGATGAGCGAATTTGCTGGCCGTGATCGAGGCCTTTTCAATCTTTGTACTGGAGTGCCGTTGAGATCAGCAGCACATATGCCCCGTCATGAGCGCACTGCAATAGTGATTGGCGTGTGTCTTGTAGGTAACAGTAAATCGAAGGTGTGGAGCAGCTGCAAAGTGCAAAGTTTGAAGCCTTGGCGTCACTCCGAGCTACACGCGTGTCACAGCAGCAGCTCAGCTCAGGAATTGCATTCATGCGATCATTCAAAGCATCGGGATACCACAGAGACTCGAGTGTGCACAGAGACACGGGAAGTGTTGCCATTTCAGGAGAATGCTAGGCATGGGCTGTTCGTATTGTTGACCGACTCATTTCACAAAAAAGTTGATGCAACACACGCGATAACAGCGTGGCGCTCGATTTCACCTTCCTATACGCGCGGAGGATGCCAAAGCGAAATTGCACAAAGAACTACATCCAGAAACGGTCGTATGTGGCGGCAGCACTCGATATGGGTCAATTGCGCTGGAGGCCTTACGGCCAATCAACGAGCAAAGTCATACCCTTCACTGAGATGGTACGTCAGCCCCAAGCTGAGCGTCCAACACAGCTTCACCTGGCGATTTCTTCCTGCTTTAAATGCTGACTGTTTAATTACCTGTTGTGAGGAATATGTGAGCAGCACAGGTGGAAAGCTGTGCACGCTTCGGCACTCGGCCCCCATCAGATCTTAGTCTGGAGTCCAGACACAACAATGCAGGAACCCGCTTGTATCCACCTCAGCGTTGACCAACACTTCAATTTCGAGAAAGGGGGTCTCCCGACGCACTGATGTCCGGCTATTTTTCGCGCAAGGGTTTTGCCAATCGTGTTTGATAGCGAGTAACTGTCTACACTGATTTCCGCTTCAATGCATATGTTCTTGCCCCATCCGTGTATGAATCACATTCATCGGTGCAAGAGCATAGACGGCTCCAGATTCATAAGTGTCGATGCTCGTTGATATCTAGGCCTGACGGAGTACCACTGGTGTTCGTGCGACTCTCTTTGAAATGGCCTTCAACAATAACTTCAAATCCCATCCACGTATTGCGTTATGCAGGGCTAGCGGGCGGCTATGCACGTTGTGAGCGTGAAATACTATTTGCACTAACCTACTTTAAGACAAAAACAGTTAGACAGGTAAGCGAGATGTTGACTGCATGATACCTTGGCAGGGGAGATTGGTTTTTCATCTCGTTTCTTTGCACTTTGCCGTATTATGATAGGCTAATTCAGCTTCCATCAATAAACACGCTCAGACGACCAACCTTATCGAAGCTCCCCGGCAACGATTCCCCCTTTGCCTTGTCCAACAGGACGCCACCACGGGCCAACTTCTCCAGATGCTCGCTGGTGGATACTACCATCGTTGTAGAACCCCTGTCCGTCGATGTTGGCTCTTTGGTAAGCTCGTATGCCGTCGAGTCCCTATAAAGTAGCTTTCCCAGTACCTCATCGTGAACTTTCTTCCTCACCCACACTCACTACACTAATACACCGGATATTTCCGATTTCACTCGTTTTTTACGACCTCCCACGCCAGTACTTAATACCAACGTACCTAATACCAACCGTACAATCAAAATGCGTTCCTTCGCTGTCCTCGCCATGGCCGCCAGTGCCTCAGCTTACGCTTACAACCCCACCTACAACGTCAGCTCCTCCGCTATTGAGGGATACGCTGTATCCACCCCAGCTTACGCTGCATCGACACCCGCCTACGCTGCCTCCACCCCCGGCTACGCTGCCTCTTCCGCCCCGGCTTACCCTGTCGCTTCCTCCAGCGCCAAGTACGAGGAGTACCCTGTCACCTCCACCAAGGTTGTCCAGGAGACCACATTTGTCGTAAGTTCACGTAGTTCTATCAATCAGTCACGCAGGCTAACACGCTCTTCTAGTGCCCTGAGCCCACTGTTGTGACGTATGAGGAGAAGACTTACTCTGTGACCAAGGCCACCACTCTCACAGTCTCTTCTTACACAACCACCGTCATCAAGACCACCCACACCCCTGAGGCCGAGAAGCCCTCCAGCAAGGTTGAGACCCCTGTCTACAGCGCATCTGTCCCCCGGTTGCTCATACGCCCGCCCCTTACCCCAGCACAAACGCCACTGTTCCCACTGTTCCCCACGGAACTGCCACCGGCTACCCCACCGGCACCAAGCCCTCCACTGTAAGTTCATTCCAATCTCGTTATTCTGGACTATCAAGCTAATTCTACCACAGCCTGAGTTCACCGGCGCTGCTGCCCAGGCTGGTGTCGGCCTTCTCGCCGTCGTCGGTGCCCTCGCTGCTTTCTTGTAAGCGGTGCACAACCCTTGAACGATGCGCTGAGGTGAGCGTGCTCGTCTCTGCAATCTTTCAAGTCGTGGTAAAGGGGAAGGAAACGCCATCTCACGGGTAATGACTTCGGCTCTGCATCATGATACCCTCCTGCATTGCTTTGGTGCATTGCGATGGGAGTTCGAGGTCATCCACGATTCCTTGCGCACATGCCGGCCGTAGCAGCATTTCGATTGTACACTTTGACTTTTATAATACGCTTTGGTCTAAAGGCTACTTGATGGAGGATCTAGTGTGTGGGACGATGGAACTTGTGTTCTTAGAACTCTGGCTAGAAGCACTCGACGTGCTGGGAAAGAGTTGACAAGCTAATTGACGTGGTTTCATCTTTACATATTGGGTGTTCCTTTGGCGTGGCTTTTTGTGATAGGCGGCGCATGATACCATTTCAAGAACTGGAGTTTAATAGGCTGGTTGGGATGATACCACTGGCGGCTTGGATAGACTATGTTATCAGATATTTTTGCACCATCAGCAAGAGACCACCATCTCAAATGTGGAGTGGACTTTAGTGGTGTTGATCCAGTTACCAAGGACAAGACCCCAGGCACAAGCGCCAGGTACACTTTCCGGGGCATGCTCTGAACCCTGAAAATCACGTAGGTATCTGCAAGCTCGCTATCGATACTGGCGGCAATCGCCTAGCACCCCCAGATTTAGCCGCTGCGTCATTTCCGACCTCACCAACACGAGTCACAAACTGGGCGCTTGGAATCTCATAATTTGACGTTAGATAAGCCATTGACCCAACCAGAATTCTTGAATTGGTTCTGGCACAGGTCGATATCGTCATTCATTCATTTAACTATGTCGGTCTCCAAGGATTAATTGTTCCGTGATGGCCGCCACAGGCATGATCTAGGTAGCAGCTCAACTGTGCTCTGTATCGGCCTGACGAGCCGCTCAGTGTTATTGAACCTCGGAGATTGGCCGAGTTTTTTTGGCCGCGATTGAGGTAACCGTAAAGTGAGAGACCCGACTGAGGTTGAAATTGGGGAGTTGAATTCCTTCCACGCGCACAGGGTGCTAGAGAGACCATGTACTGGGGAGACTGCAAACTGAGAAGAGCCGCTGTTTTTAACCCTGAAAACGATTCTTCATGGGTACCGAAGTACAGTTGTGAAGAGGGAAGCGGCTAAACATAGTGTTTAGAGAGAGGGCAGTTACAGATGAGGTCACTAAGAGACGCTGTTTGTGATCAATAGGCATATAAGACGGTGATGTTGCTTAGCTTACTGATCGTATGTTAGAGTAGGTCTGCACAGATTGTACTTTGACAGCCCCAGATAGCTACGTATTGATACGTTCACTCCTGTCAATTCCACAGTCCGGTTCCAAACAGAACCTGCCAACTCAGCCACCAAGTCATGTTCGAATGCCTGCCACTATCACATGGCAACACCCAGGGACGTATATATTTCCCTCTAATCAAAAGGCATCGCAGTATGCTATTCCGTACGTGTCGTAACGTCTACTGAGTGTGCTTCCTCTTTCTTCCTGCCGGTGTCGAGGGCAAGCTCAGCATCGCAGGGGCATTTTTTGGCAAGGCGGGCGCATCTAGGTGAGCCAAGTGGACATGAAAAGCCTTCAAGAGTGCTTTTTTGTTCGAATACTCTTACCAAGCAGCCTTATCGTTGATGATCGCAGGTAACTTGTACTAGATCTGTACAACATCGGCCTTGCGAAGACTGCAGTCAACCCGTGGACACTGTCCGTCGAAGATGCAGTTGGCAGAATCGACAATGGTCAAGCTGTCTTGGACGAAGGTCATACGGTCGATGACGGCTCTGGCAACTTTCCTCTTGATCTTCTCGAGGTTGTACTGTAGCTCCTGTCAGTGTTGCCTCCAACGACTACAAGCCGAGGAGTGTACCTTGTCGGACGCAATGAACAAGTCGAGCAAGTCATTGAGCACATGCTCTTTCTCCATTTCTGATTGCAGCGCAAATCCAGTGAAGAGGGACCCAGTCGTTGAATTGTAGGTGTCATACATCTCGTCGCGTAGGGTATCGATAGTTCGCTCAGATTCGGGGAGCTGGATCCAGCGGTCATTGCTCTCCTTGAGGCGTCAATCATTTGACATTGATCAATAGGAAAGGTGAACATACTTCAAAACTGCCGTTGCAAACCGCCTTGAAATAGCATGAATCCTTGTACAATCTGGAAACTGTTGTAAGGTATGCCTATCTTTGCGTAATGATCGACTTACCTGACGCGATGAACTGGGAAGGACTGGCCTGCCACGATAGTAAAATCAGACCACTCACCACTCTTATGAAGACCGTGCTTATTAACACCATGCTTTTTTTGTCGCGAGGTGAGCGTACCTTGGCCATTCCAACAAGGGCGAAGGAACATCCATCTGAGGCTGAGCGATGCGGCTGACGTGATCATCCGTCACCACATCAAAGCCTGCGTTTCTGAAGGTCTTGGTGTTATTGTGCTCGTAAGTATAGAAGATGGTGTTCTGGGTGATTGTCGCAGCATCCTTGAACGCATCCAGGAACTCGCGGGCCTGTTGTGTCGAGCAAAATTTGAGGTCAAACCGAAGATGCTAGAATAAGATGGAAACTTTCTTACATCTGCTGTGCCAGCATGCCGCGAGGGCAGTGTTTGCTCGAATAGGTCGGTTCGTCGGTAGCTGAAAACTGCTCGACCGCAGCGAGTGAGTTGGAGTCGTAGTAGATGATGCCAAATTCGTGTGCAGAGTGATCGACAAACATTCTCGTAAGATTTGCGGAGTTGAAGTCTTTGCCCACTGTGAATGACTCTAATAGCCAGGACACTCACTGTCTCATAGTATTCTGTGGTTACAACAGGCATCGTTGCTGTAAAGGAAAAATTCATCGAATTTGTCTCCATCGAGTGGGAAGGCTTGAGAGCGGAAAGGGCAAGGAAGGGTAAGGAAAGACGAGTGCTGTAGATATCCCATGTGTGGGCTCTCTAGCCCCGGGGGTTGAGTGCTGTTCACTCTCATTGTCTGCATTCTTGTCGTCTGAAAGCACTCGCCCATGATGATGTCGAAGATGAAGGTGAAAGTTGACTGATGATGATATGGATCGACGTACTAGCGGTAACGCATGAGCACACCAGCCTACACAGCCTTGAGTCGAATATAAATGACGATTGTGTCGCTTGGGTGAGAGCAGTGGCAATGAAAGCTGCCAAAATGGCGATACAGGCGTATTTCGAGCAGTGACGCAAAAAATCAACAAGTACACAGCAGACCAATACTACCTTGCCAGCATGTAGGCCATGCAGGTAAACATGCTAACACGATTGGTGCTCAAAGTCTTCCACATTGCATTACGTCTGGCGAGAGCTGTTGAGTGACATGCGGTTGCTGGAATCCTGTCCACAGATAATCTGTTGTTGCTGTGGCCTTCTGCGCTCCAGACTCTCTCAAGAACGCAAGGGGCTTTGCTCAGTCGGTGGCCGAGGCATACGTAGCGATGTCTTTGGGCATCGTTAAGTGTGTCCGCGGGATTGGGTCTCCATGCCGAAACACACTTCCAGAAGGCTTGCAGTCGTTCCATGCCGTTAGTTTGCCCACTATGAAGGATCAAACCTCCGGCTACTCCACTGTCGCGCTGTCAAGACCTCAGACAGCGGAGAGTTGGCAGGCGTCCGAAATGACCACATGCAGCTCACGCAACCAATTGCTAGCCCTCGTAGCGGCCCTAGGTTTGGACGTAACACCCTTCTCCCCAATCGATCCCGTCGCTACCCCTTGGAAGTGGACCCCTGCAAGCTACGAGGTTTCAGATGCTGGCCTCGAAAGAATTGGAATGGACAAATTGACGAGAAGCACATAGGCAGGCGTGCAGTCGATGTTGTCCGCTACGGGCGCAGTAGCTGTGCAGTCTCTGGGAGGCGACATATGAGTGAGGGTGGTGGGGCGTCTGCAGAGACGAGACACAAGACATGGTCGCCCGTGCCGCAGACAGATGCAAAACAGCTCTGCAAAGTTTGTGATGACTCTCGCGCAGGCCTCAACAGAGCGGGCTGCTTGTGCCTCGTGCGGGAGTCAGCGACATGGGCTCGGTTCTCTTGCTGCCTTCTCCGTACTATTGGTTCGTCCTACTGATGCGGCGGCTAGCACTAGTAGCGGAAGGAAGCTCGCGCGGCGGTAGCAGCCTTCAGACAGAGGCGCTGCTCCCTTTGCAATTTGTACGGTCGCGGGCTGCTATAACTGCATGCTGTGTGCTGCCTGCTGCAGGTTGTCTCCCCTCTGCTCTCGCTCTCATCCCTGCTTGTGGTGTTGTACTCGTCGAGTGAGGACCGTTCCTGCGTGTGCTTGCCCGCCTTAAGCTGCAGATACCCCACATCACCAGCCAGCAACAAACACCGTCTTTGCACCTCCCCCATTACACGACAGAACAGCTCGAACAAGGAGCGATCTCTGAGTGCTGCCAGGTTGCTGTACATTGCAGTGCGTTGCCACGTTTATCGCCACCTGTTTCGCTGCCTGTCTCCCACGACTGAGGCTGACCTGGCGATCAACTACCCGCAGGCCCTTGGTAGTAGACCCTGCCCCTCCGTGAGCACCCTCCTCACCTCACATCGCTGCTGCGCTCTGTTGTTGTTGTCGTCGTCGTCGCCTCGTCCGTTCTCCCCGTTCTCCCCGTTCCTCCCGTCCTCCCCGTCCTCCCTGCCCTCCCTGCCCTCCCTCTCTTCCTTATTCGCGCAACGGACACGCCGTCGAGGTCGATAGCCGCCAGACAAAGGCTAAACGATCCGCCTACAGCATTCGGTGTCAATTAGCGCACCCCTCAGTCAGTCGTCGCGCCACTTTACGAGCACGCACGACACAGCAGCATACTGCAGATTGCCTAGAAGAGCACCGCCTCCGCGCCCCATCTCGCTGCCTTCTCCCGAGTGCAACACAGCAAGTCTGACTTTGAGGTATGTGCATGTCCCTCTTCCAGCCCAAATGGTGGCTGTGCAGCGACTCGTCGGCGTTCCTTGTCCCCGGCAAGCCTTCATTGTCAACGCGGGAGTCTCGTCTGCTCCCGTGTCTCAAAGGAGCACGTGGGGCTGAGCTCACCGTCATGACACTGCACCGTTTCACCATGACCTGCCCCGGGCCGGGTGCACACGAACCAAGACACAGCCTGTGTCCCGCGAACAGTGCCCACAGCTCTACCTCCCCTGCTCCAGACTGACAATCAATGCTCGCAGACTGTGCTCGACCTATTTGCTGTCAAACCTGCCTTCCACCACCCATTGATGAACCTTGCCTGCTCTCGCTGCACGCAGATCTTGAGTAACAGCTCCCCTCGACCGACCGAGAGACTCGAATAGCCGAGTCTATCACCCACAACAGCCGCCAACATGCCTCCAGCAGGGAGCGGTAGCTCCAGGAAGATCTCCTTCAACGTGTCGGAGCAGTATGACATCCAGGATGTCGTAGGAGAAGGCGCATACGGTGTTGTCTGGTAGGTGGAACCGCGATGGGTCCAAGCTGCGCAGTTACTAACTGTCTGACAGCTCCGCGCTGCATAAGCCTTCTGGCCAGAAAGTCGCGATCAAGAAGATCACACCGTTCGACCACTCCATGTTCTGTCTGAGGACGCTGCGAGAGATGAAGTTGCTGCGATACTTCAACCACGAGAACATCATCTCCATTCTTGACATCCAGAAGCCTCGCAACTACGAGACATTCACTGAGGTTTACCTTATCCAGGTACGCAACGTTGCGGCACTCAATGCCAGTCTGAACGAGACTAACACAGCCGCCAGGAACTCATGGAGACTGACATGCACCGCGTCATCCGCACACAAGAACTGTCAGACGACCACTGCCAGTACTTCATCTACCAGACGCTGCGCGCTCTAAAGGCCATGCACTCGGCAAACGTTCTCCACCGCGACCTCAAGCCCTCCAACTTGCTCCTCAACGCAAACTGCGATCTCAAGGTCTGCGACTTCGGTCTCGCGCGATCCGCTGCTTCCACCGAAGACAACTCCGGCTTCATGACGGAATACGTTGCTACACGCTGGTACCGTGCGCCCGAAATCATGCTTACCTTCAAAGAGTACACAAAGGCTATTGATGTGTGGAGTGTCGGCTGTATCTTGGCTGAGATGCTCAGCGGCAAGCCATTGTTCCCTGGAAAGGATTGTGAGTCTCGACAAGTTCATGCCCTGGCGCTGTTGCTAACACAGTACAGACCACCACCAGCTCACGCTGATTCTCGATGTCCTCGGTACGCCCACTATGGAAGACTACTACGGTATCAAGTCCCGTCGTGCTCGTGAATATATTCGCTCGCTTCCCTTCAAGAAGAAGATCCCATGGAAGGCCATGTTCCCTAAGACAAACGACCTTGCGCTCGACCTGCTAGAGCGATTGCTTGCATTCAATCCGGTCAAGCGTATCACAGTTGAGGAGGCGCTGAAGCACCCATACCTGGAGCCGTACCACGACCCTGATGACGAGCCCACCGCCGACCCCATTCCCGAGGAATTCTTCGATTTTGATAAGAATAAGGACAACCTGACCAAGGAGCAGTTGAAGCGTAAGTAGTCTGCAAACGCTCTTCCTATCGCTGCTGACAGAATACAGTTCTTATCTACCAGGAGATCATGCGATAAGCGTATCTCAGTAATTTACATGTGCGGCATTTACAATGAGATCAGGATACCTGCACGGTATCTGGAAGCATCTCCCCTCGTACCGGTGCGATTGACTGAGCGACTAGCTGGTCTGAGCTCATCTTAGATACATCTTTCTGGACCGAATTTCTTGCGAAGAGACGACATATTGCATTGACGAAACGGTTTGTTTGACGGTAGTAGGAACGGATAAGACCACGAAGCCGCATGTTCCGCGGCTGAAATTTTATAAGCAGTCGAAGTACGCGCGATCATCGAATGCACTTTGACTCGTTTGTTCAAACGTTTACATTATGTTCTCCCAACAGCATGCGGACTCTCTCATCCTTGAATATACGTGAATAATATTGGAATTGTCATCAGTCTCAGGACGACGGACTGGCGGCAGGTACATATGCGCTACAGTATCTACCGCATTCACAAACGTGTACGTCATTCAGGTACCCGGCCTGAAGAGCAGTCTCAGGTTCAAGGATGGATTCGAGCATCGAGAGACGACGGTTAGCACGCGCTGTGCAACCACCATGAGAAGCTATCTCGTTCCACCACCGCTTGTCGTATTGAGTTCTAGACAAAGAACCTTGGCGGGCCGGCGAGTACGTCTCAATGGGCATACTACTGTGGCGTCTGTGATGCGATGCACTCCGCAGTATTGCAGGACTGTGGATCTGAGTACAAGGTGAGTGTGACCTTGCACGGCTGATTGACTTTTGATGGCCCCCGGTGCCTGAAGCGCGCCCACGGCAAAACATGGAGGCTGAGTTGGGCTTCGAGAAAATGATAAGCGATCTCCTTTTTCTTCGTCTTTACTCCTGGCCGCCCATCTACTGGCTGAACCCTCTTCAAATAGGGTACTCCTACCAGAGTATGCCCGCGGTCTTGGAGGTGGTCTCGCGAAGAACAAGGAGTTGCCTTCATCAACACTTCTGTCGCGCTGGATCAAATCGCTTGCTTGTCTTGCTAATCTCTGTTCGACATCTCTTTCTTTCTTGCGCCTGATATGCACACTACAGTACCATCCGAGGGCAGAGAATGTCAGTACAAGAATGATGCCCAGCGCAATAGCCGAGCCTCGATCGAAACGGTTTAGTGGTTGCGAGAAGTCGGACGGCTTGGCTGGCGAAGCTACACCGGTAGGGTCAGCGATAACAGATACTGTGTGATGACCATGCTTGAGGGATAGATCATCAATGGAATACAGATGCATAACGGCTGTTGTAGGATTGGGTAAATAAATGGACGAACTATTGATCTCTTCGTTCATGGGGTGCGATATCTATGAACATACGCTGTACAGCCTGGCCAGGTATCTGGAGGGACCTTGATCTCATGTTGCAGATGCGAGACATGGTAGTCAAGCGTGACTAACACCTAGCAGCATTTTCAGGTCCCAGAGTTGGGAGGAGGGGTTGGGGCGCATGTTGATGTGTCATGTCTAGAAGCGCTAATTATGGGGTTGACACTGAAAGCAGAATTGAGATGATGGTTCTCTACGCTGCCCAATGGCCATGTCTAAGCTCTTGAGTCGTATGGTTTTGGTACAGAGATGGTCTCTACGCAGCCGCTGTGCGTGCAGTACAACCTGAGGCCCTCTTCATATACACATAATAGTCGTACACGCGTTGTACACGTCCCTGCGCTCTCGTATGCCTCTTAGTATCGCCATGCTCAAGGATCACACCTCCCGTCCTTCCACCCAGTCCTCCACCTCTCCTCCCACTTGTTGCAATCGAACTCCTTCTTCCCCAGCTTGACATTCACCGCGTTATGCGCCTCGCACATCCACTGCCCAAACTCGCTTCTACTCGACACTCTCGGCGTGTTGATTTTCATCCAGGCCTGAAAATCTTCCGCGCACACCCAGCACGGATACAGCTTGCCGAATGTTTGGAGGAAGGTAGAGGTCTCGGATTGCAGCGTAGGAGGTGGGGTTTCGGGGTAGGTCGCGGTTATGGAGTGTAGGAGTGTCCAGGAAGAGCGACCGAGTTGCGCGACGTCTGGGGGCAATTGGAAGGGAGAGCGGGCGGAGCGGCGAGTTTCTTGCTTTTCTTGCCCATGGCGAAGAGAGCAGACATATCGTTACAGGTGCGGCATCTGTAGACGGTACATCAGTTCCTTGCTCACTTGTCTGGCGGGTAGGAATGCGCTGAAGATGCTGCATCTTGTCCGGCGCATTGCGTTGCAGGTAGAATACTCACGGCTTGCCGTCTGCGTCGTAGACAATGCCGTTTACTATCTTCTTGGGCCCAGGCAGCAGCTTCTCAGCCTCATGCTTCTCTGCAGCTTCTACCGGTCTCGACGCCATCCCGAGGTACTGCAAGGCGAGTGTATTGCAGAAGTCGTGGATTTCAAAGCATCGCGACAGCCCTGCAGCCTTGCCTCGGAGCTGGCGCATGCAGGGGTCCCTGGTTCGGTGATGCGCAGCAGAAGCGAGTTCGGTGAACTTCAGTGCTCTGGAACTGGGCTTGGCTACGATAAGACGCGCCCTCGTGCTTTTGAACCGTTCTCGGTATTATTGATATGGAGCGCAAGTTGTGGTAATGATTTTCGACGCATGTCACTCGTCTTGATTCATCACCAGACTTTCACCACCCCTCTTGAAAGCTTGGATACCTCTGGATTGTAGCTAAAGGCTATGGATGTTCCTGCAGCCGCGAATGTGCTGGGGACTTTGGGTGCGGTATGGACATATAGCCTCCAATACACCGTTTATGCTGATAGATGAAAGGTCTGCTGGTCCATCCAACTGATACCCCAGATCATCATCAACTACCGCCGGCACAATGCTATTGGTCTTCAACCTACGATGATGATGCTTTGGGCATGGGCAGGTGTGCCCCTAGGTGTGTATAACATTGTGGAAGAGTTCAACATTGCTCTGCGCATTCAGCCGCAGATTTTAACCTTCTTGAGCCTCTTGACGTGGATTCAGTGTTATTACTACGAGAAGGTAACAACTCCACCTATATCTTGAAGAACATCAGGAGCTAATACCTGCACCAGAGCTGGTCAGTTCTTCGCTCTCTTTCCCTTGTTGTTCCTGTTGCCTGTCTCATGGGCGGCGTTCAGGCTGCCCTCATTGTAGGTCTTCGCCACGCAAAGGATAGAGATCTGGAATGGCCGCTGATCTTGATGGCCGTCCTTGCTGCCGCCTTGCTCGCAGCAGGTGTAGGAAGACATTACGTGGATATTTATCTCCATAGTACAGTGAGAGGCATTTCGTTCATCTTCGTGGGGCTTGACGCTCTTGGAGATGTATTCTCACTACTGTCTGTCATCTTCCACTCCAAGCTAGACATCCTGGGCATGGTCATTTACGCTACTGAACTGGTGCTATGGATTGGTATCTTCGCATGTGGAGCATACTACAATCTTGTGCCATGGATGAAAGAGAAGCGCAACAAAGGCAGCGAGTCTGCGGCAAACAGTGGATCACAAACTGGTGAAAGAGCTGCCGGGACTGCAAATACCACAAGCATTGCGCTGCACGACCTGCCATCCAGTACGTCGGTGTTCAGAACAACTTCTTCAGAGATCGAAATGCACCGACAACGCAGTGTGAGCTCGTGAATAAGCGGTGAGGCTCACCTGCCTTGGAGACTTGCGTAGGTGAAAGAGAACCAGCCGCACGTGTTGTGGTTACATTCGACTTCGTCGGATTGGCCCAAGATTTCTATCGTAGCTGTTTGTTCACTCCCAGATCTAGTAAATCCAGAACCCGTTGTTGCTGCCATCGTCGTCACCAGGCAGGCGCACCGACCCACCCCAATTCACGCTCACCTCGACACCCTGCAAGAGCTTCCCCACGACAACACAAAACCCCACAAGTCTCATCCTCCCGTCACCCTCAACTTCGATCTTCTGTGAGTCTTGCTCTCCTAGATCATCACCAGCAAGGACAGCCTCTACTTCAATATACGCCTTCGACGAGAAGGTAAGTAACTGAGCTGTCTGCCAAACGAACGTCTACCTCCTCCTGCGTCAACATTCTACTTCTACTGCATGTTTTTCAAGATCTGACCAGCAGCTACTAAGATGGTAATCAACCCCGCGACGCCTACGAAGGTCACTTCCTCAGGCTCCCAGTACTCGGTCTCTGCCTCAGACGATGTGACTGTCCCAAACCCTACACCTCTCACAGAGGCGCTCGACAACGAGGTAGTTGATCCGCCACCCGAGATTGACTTTGTTGCTATGACCAAGTCGCTGGCTACTATTGCAGAGACTCTGAACGAGTCGGCTGATGAGGCCATGTACCCTACTCCGCCCATCAACACCCCAGAGATCACTTCGCCGGCAACCTCTGTTATCTACCGACACCCCTACAATCGCACCCGTGGAATGAGCACCATTGGCGATAGGCTCGCCCGGGTCGTGGCTGAGGATCGTAGACTTGCTCACCGCGACTCAGATGCCATGTCTGCCAGCGGCCGCTCGCTTCGCTCCTCTATTCTTGTGTCCAACGAGACTGATGGCGGCTTCAGCGCTCTGCTCGGCGATGGAGGAAAGGAAAAACACGACAGTAAGTGTTCGTTTCTCAAATCTCATGCCCTGTTCCTAAAGCTATGCTCAGTTCCCATTGCCCTAGGCTCTCCTCGTATCAGCCCCATGGGACTCATCTCCTTCACGTCCAACGATCTTTCTGATAGGGCTCCCGTACCTTTCAACAGCACTGAACCCATCGAGGACGCTAGCGCTACAGGTATTGGCTCAGGAAGCCACCACCCCAACAGTCTGATCAGCTTGGTATCCGCCGGCACTGGCGTCACTGAGATGAGCAACTGGAAGGAAGAGGTGGAGAGCTGCTTCGAGCGGGCTGTGCAGCAACTAGAGAATTTGGCGCACGACGAGCATCAGCAGGACCCCAGCAGGCCTATGGAGTACTACTACGAGGTGTATCTGAAGCGATTGTTAGGTGTTGGCAATCGAAAGATCCCGGTCTCCGTCAACCTGGTGCACGACGCTCAGCAGCAGTAGTTACGGACATCAGAGCCTAAAAGCATACGAATAGGATCAGTGCACAGAGTGACACGGAATTCGTGTCCTCAAAAAATGGTAAGAGGCTGGCGTTGACGGTGAATGTTTTCACGGTATGGAGAGTGTTCAAGAAGCACAATAGGATGCTCATCGACAACACGATTTTGGCACGTAGCCAACATGAGAATTTAGGACCTTTGGATCTAAACGTGAAACATGTGTTCTCGAGCTCATCACTGACATGTTCACATTGCTGACAGAAAGGAAGCAGAAAAGAATGTCACCACGCAGCTACCTTCTCACAACATGTACCGCCACCACGTAAACGAATGTGGCAATCTGAATGAGGACCAAGATTATTCATTAAACGTATCGCATGAATGCTTGATGCACGTAGCCACCCCGGGGTATCATTCCTCTATTTATCCAATCCACCTGTACAAAATACGTCTACCCCTACCCAGAACTGAAGACATAGCAAAAGCCAACCAACTATCTTCTTACATCAAGAGGTACATCAGCGCACCCAGAAACGACACGCCGAGCGACTTCGACGAATCAACACCTACAACACCCGCGGCACCCTTGCTCGATGCCGCTGCAGTCGCATCCAGAGCCTGCGTGGTGACGACCGTGGTCTGGGGCGTAACAATGGTAGTCTGTGTGATAGTCTGGGGCGCAATGCTAGTGCTGATCTCAACGCCGTTGACAGTCGCTGCGCGAATAGTACCAGGCACAGTTGTGGGTGCAGTGAATGTTGTGCCGGGAATCGTGGTTGTGTAGATGACAATAGAGCCGAGCTCGGAAGCGGGGATTGCGGAACCGACACCGGTCCCTGTGTACTGTGCGGGGATCGAGAGAGTAGATGTGTTTGGTCTGTCCTGGGGAGCGGCTGAGTAGATGTTTCCACCTGAGTAGTTGCCGCTCAATAGGTTGATATCCTGGCCGTTGGAGTTGTAGTCACCGGTGGTTAGGGAACCGAAAGAGCCGTCGGGGAATTTGAAGTTTGTGGTGAACTTATCGTAGCACATAGGGATGTTGAGAGACTGGACGTTGACGCAGTCGAGTGAGGCGGCGCAGCAGAATCCAGAGGTTGCTGTGCGGGCCGTCAGACCACGTCTGGAGAAGGAGATACCGTGGACTGAGTTGAGGACGTTGACGTAGAGTGAGGAGAGGTCAGAGCCGACTGCAGGCGGGTCGGTGCCAGTGGCGCCGGAGGGCTGGCAGGGCTCGCATTGGTTGTCGCTGGAGGCTTGGGCCTCGAGAGCTTGAAAAGGGGATCCGGGCGCGGCGTATGCGGTTGCGGAAAGCGCCAAGGTGAAGTACTTGAGCGACATGTGGAGGATTTGTGGGGTTTGTTCTTGCTGTGCAACGAAGGAGTGGTGTACTAAATACGGTAGAACGTATATTCCAGCGATCGACGGCTGTAATTATTGGTACCAGAAACGAGTGGCAGGTGTAACCAAATGTGCAGGCAAAACCGAAGAGCGAGAGACTGAATGAAGGCGACGATGAAGGTGACTGGGTCGATGAGAGGCTATATACTACCAGGCCTTGTTCAAGGCCTCCAAATTTATACCGGCGTACTGGGGCTAAGAGGCAAAGCTTGTCTTTTAGACCCCATTCAACATTGACCTAGGATGAGCCGAGCCTCTTCGCGCATGCTCCATCGCATGTTGGCCAAATGACGGTAGTCAGGGCTCGATCACCCCTGGGTCGATCAGGCGTTGTTCGGGCATCTGGAAAAGTCTTCTCTACTCTAGTTCTTACATTTTTTATATATAAAAGGAAGGTGTGCCGTGCCTGAGTATTGCTGCTGTTTCATTGGTGAAGAGCTGTGCCTTGTCTTGGAAATTCTTTTTGGCGGCGTGTCGAGAATCGCGATGGTTGAGTTTGCTTGTTCAAGCGGGCTCAATACGAGAACGCTTAGTAGCAAGCAGTATGATTCGCTGAATGCCAAATGATCGGATGCCGTAGGCTGAAGCGGTAGGCCAAAGCACAGCGCGATTTCTTGCATGGGATTCATGCCACAGACCATACAAGTCCTGAGTCCGGTAACGGAAAAATCCTCGCGAGGCAGCTTGCTCGCTGTCCTGTCTAGCAAATGTCAACAATTGTGGTTTCGATGAGTTGGACGTCATAACGGATGTCCCATGTCCACTAGAAACGAGCCAGCTCAGTCGCTAACACGTACGACACCGTCCGTTTTGCGCTGGCTACCTGCACAAATTGCAATGCCTGGCTGCACTGCCAGGGGAACCTCATGTACGGCAACGTGCCCTCGGCACGCGACAGATGGCCGATCTTTGCTCTTTCAGAAGTACTCACAAGAGCATAGTCGCCTCGGCATTGGCTCGAGCCTTACCTTATCTCAGCTCCCATCCATCCAAACAAAGCTTGAGCCTTGCGCGCGGCTTGGGCATTGTCACCTTTGTCTTGGATTTGACGCAAGGATGGTGAGCTCGACTGTCTGGACACCTCGAGTCGACTTCTGTCTGCTTCTACACCCCACAACTAGGCGTCATCGTTCGTCAGATTGATTTTCAGGTACCTCGCATGTGTTGCCTGTGCCGGTTCCAAGGCGAGCACTGAGTTTAATGGTACGGGAAACCGGTAGGGTTATAGTCACCCGAAGTCACTCACTCGATGCCTTCTTTGAGTGAAGAGGATTAACCTTAGCTAGGCCAGGCATATCGAAGTGGTTTGGTGCTGATCGAACATCCTGCTATCGGTGAGGAGCTGTAGGCTAATTTTAGAGTTTGCAGCCTGAAAATCCAGAGTTCGAAGGATGTGATCTCGTGAGTGAGTACTGCATGCAGGTGCAACGTTGGGATGTGCTGTTCGCCACGTCTTGAACAAGGCTAGAGGCCTTCAATAGGTCCATTGAAACTAATGCATGTCGTCACATGCATTATCAACGGCTTTGCATGAACACCCCTGCGACACTTCTGGTGTGTGTGCAACACTCGCTTGGGGCGCAACAATTGCCACTGCAGTTCCTGTGACATTCAGCAAAAGCTTTGCTAATACTCGATAGTAGAGAGGTGCTGGCATTGAATATTGGCAGTCGGTGTTGTATTATCGCCACCTCAAGGACTTATTTCTCTAGGCGCTGATCGAACTTTACTGGAGCCGCTGCAGGAACACATGCAGTCCTAGTGTTGAGCGTGACAGTGTTGGGTCCATCAACCAATGATCTTCCCCTTAAGCTCAGTCCTCTGCAGCAGCTCTTCTGCTCTCATACCATCCAGCGGTCCAGATTGCTTCTTTTTCCTATGCCAATCGACCTCGCCTCCGTCTGTTCTGAAACGCTCCTCCAAGAGAGTGATCGGATACAGTACAATAGCACCGATGACACAGAAGAACGATGCCCAGAACTGCCACAAGCGCACAAGTATCCAGCCTCCTGGTACAATGAAACGTATCCACTGGTCTACCGCGTAGAGATCGTCCTGTGATTTGATGTAGTATTTCTCGTTATTGTTGTTGTACTCGAGTTTGAGGACAGAGGTCAGGAAGACTGGGGCGTAGTAGAATGGTATGAGCCAAATGCGGAAGATCTGGAAGATGGACACGTATAGGATGGAGTTCGATTTGTCGAATGCTGGACAAGTTAGCTTGGCTTTGGAGGCCCGGTAGGGAGCTACACGCACCAACACTTTGCACTGTGATGTCTATACTTGGGCTCATGATCTTATACCACCGGTAGATGACAGCGACTAGCCATCTCGAGTTCGGCCATTTCCCAGTGCGGCAGAACGGATGTGTGAAAGAGGCATCGGGTGTGAAGTATGTTTCAATGGTTTGTCGCTGTGTTGAAGGAGACGATTGTGTGAGCAAGTGAATTACACCCGCGATCTCCTTGACTGGGTTCTCCATCCCGCCAGACGTTTGAGATCACCAGAGAAATGGTGCTTGTATCGTATAGCTGAGTCGGAGGAAAGAATATTGTCAACAACTATTGACGTTTCACACGTCAGGTCACGACTTCTGCGCTTAGGCACTGACGTCATAACTGCTCTTCTTGACATAATGATGAGCTGTCTGCTTCCATTACAACTACCGGTCACAATGCATGGCACACCATTGCAGACAAAGCGTGGGATGTTGGTTTGTTTCAATTGTTTAATTCATTGTTTGATTGATTATATATTAGAGCAAGACAGCTCATCCGAAGCAACAGTTTGCAAAGGAAAGCTCGACTCGCCCGTAGAAGATTCATTCCTGTCATCGTGAGCTCTGGCATCAAGCAGATTCCATCTACTGGGACTGCCACTGCGAGATCTCAGCCTCGTCAATGTGCCTCAGCTTGTTGATGCTGGGTGCCTCGCCGGTCGCGACGCCCTTAGCCAGCTCAACGAGGCCACCAATAGAGGTTCTCCTCGAGACAGCGTACTGTGCAGTCTTGGCCTTGACCCTGATCACACCAATGCGGGGGTCTTCTGGGCCACCGTCGTGCTTGCCGTCGCCAAGGTCACCAATCCAGGCCTTCAGGGCTGGTGAGTAGTGCTTCCTGACGACGTCGCGGTTGGTCTCGATTGAGGCGTGGCCAGAGATGGAAGCCCACTCGCCGGAGGGGTTGATAAAGCCAATGTTGACTGACGAGTCCTCCTTGAGGTCATCGGTCTTGCCAGACTCGGTGTTGGTGTGGAAGAGAAGATCGAAGCCGTTGCCCTCCTGTGAACATATTAGAAGAGACTCTTCAGTTAAAGTTTCCGGGTGACATACCTTGGCGGCGAGGGCCATAGCACGGCTGGCGAGCAGATCGCTGTCGCCAGCGTGTGTGGTGAACAAGCAGAACTTAGTCTTGTCAATGAAGGTGAAGAGGTCCTCGACCTTGTCCTTCAGGGAAACCTCATCCTTGTTCTTCTGGGTGTATGGGTCGGCAGTCTTAGAGCCGGTGTCGGTGTTGCTGAAGGAAGACATGGTGGAAGCTTGTGGTAGGCGTTTGAATTTAGTTTGGAATGAAGACTGTGAAACAGCTGTCAGTCCACGCTTTGTGAGAGTAATGGAACGGAACATTGAAGTCATCGTACCTTTGAGGAGTGTGTTGAAGAGTGAGTTGAGTTGCGTAATGAGCGAGTTTTGTGTACGATTGACGCGACCTGGTGACGTCACTCCGCTTTCACCCCCACACAATCCCTTCTTTTATGATCGCCCAGCTAATGAAATCGTTTGCGTGATCTAGACCCGCAAGAACTGTTGCTGCAAGCCATAATGCAATTTCCACCCTGGCTGCGGTGCAAAAGATCTGTTGTTGCCCCCTTCAGAGGCAGTGTACAAGCCCTGCTGAACATTTCGTAACCCATTACAAAGTATCTTCTCTTAGACATATTCCAAAACGCCACACGAGTTTCAGGGACTAGTATGTTGTTGCTGACTTACTGAAGCTCCGAACCCGTAAAGATGGATGCATTGTAGATGTTTCGTGCACTCACAGGGTACAAATTTCGTTCAGCATATAGAGTCGAGGAAGAAAACCAAGGGAATATATTAAGATCTAAATGCCCAGTGTTTCTACGCAGTGGAAAACGTATACAACACCACGCGGAACCTAGACCTCATGCCATGCCGCTGTGTTCCATAAATCATGCCGGAGGGAATCATTGAAGCTAAAAAGGATAAGATGCTGAACCAATGGCCGTAATAGATCTCAAACAGATCGCCAGATTTTTCAGTGACACACAAGATGAACAGGTTGTGGAACACGGGCTGACTACGCCTTAGTAGCCTCCTTATCCTCGATGGAGGCCTGCTTCAAGTCCTCGATAACGTCGACAGCAGCGTCCTTCTCCTGGGCGAGTTCGGTGGACGGGGAAGCAGAGCCGTTGACGGCCTGGTTCTTCTGTGCGGGCTTGTGGGCGGCGTCTGTAGTGCCATTGGCAGCATCTTCCTCAGCCTCGAGGCGTGCGATCTCCTTCTTAGCCTTCTCGATGTTCTGCAGATGTGTTAGTTGATGCTTCCAAGCGCGCAACCTTTTAGTCAACATACCTCCTGGGTCTTGCGGACCTGGTCCTGTTTCCAGTGTGCAAGCTTCTCATTAAGCTTCTCAACGGTGGCGGGGACATCAGCCTGACTTGAGGGTGCATCAACACCAACTTTTGCGAGCTCCTCAATGATCCCAATGTTCAGGTTGAACTTGGAAGCGGTCGGAGCAGCACTTCCCTTCTTGCCCTTCTTGCCTTTCTTACCACCGGTACCCGTGAAGTAGCTCTCCTCCTCAGTGTCCTTCTTCGAGATACGTGTGCCCTTGATAGCCGAGTCGTCAACAGTGCGTTGAGCTGAGGCAGCGAACTTGCTGGTAGACGCAGTCTCCTTAGCGGGAAGGGCAGAAGGATCGAAGTGGCGGATGAGACCCTCGGTAGCGTAGATCTCGTCTTGGTATGCAGGTGCGCTGGCCTCCTCGAGACGCTGTTCGGCAGCCTGCTTACGCTTGCCAGCCAGGTACTGGACCTGTTCCTGCTTCCTGCGCTCGTTACGGGCCTTGCGGGCCTGGAAGTCGTACTCCTGGAATGCGCGCTTCTGCTGGTAGAACTTGTCCTTGAGCTCCTTCCTGGCAAGGTACTTTTCCTGCTGCTCAGCACGAGCCTTGTCAGCCTGCTCACGGAGAGCCTTGAGGCTCTTGAAAGCTTCGTCCTGCTCAGCCTTCAGAGCGTCCAGCTCAGTCTGGAGCTTGGTGTACTTCTCGCTCAGTGCCTTCTGCTCAGGATCGTCAAGGAGCTTCTTCTGCTCGGCGATCTGGGCCTTGATCTCGTCGATGCCCTTCTGCTGCGACTCGAAGCCGGAGAAGTTCTTGCGCGCCTTGTGAAGCGACGAGATCTCAGACAGAGCCTTCTTCTCGTCGACCAGCTTCATCATGCCAGAGTCGACCTGCTTCTGAAGGCGGGCGATCTCCTGGTCGACGTCCTCGACGGACCGGAAGTTGACGCGGCTCTTGTTGGTCTTGAGCTCGTTCTGGCGGGACTTGAGCTGTTCGTCGAGCTTCTTCATCTTCTCGAAGATGGCATTGCGGCCGGTCTTGTTGCCCTGCTGGGCCTGGCGGATGGCGTTCAATTCTGTCTTGAGCTCCTGCTGGCGCTTGGCGTTGGGAGAGTCCTTGTTGTTTGGGCGGGCGGTGTCGAGCTTAGCCTTGGCGGCGTTCTGGCACGTTGTTAGTATCTATGTTGGAGAGGGCAAGGTTGCAGCTGCTGCAGCTACCCGGGCGGTATACTGCGCACACCAGCGACCAGCATGTGCGAACGACTAAGCGAAATGTCGAAAATGTCAAGACGTACCAACTTGTCCTGCGCGGCCTGGTGCTCCTTCTCTGCCTTGGCCAGGTCCTCCTTAAACTGGTCCTCATCAGGCTTCTCGGGGCGGACGGTCTGCTGCTTCTCTTGGGGAGCAGTCGCATCGGCGGTAGCCACCTGGGCGGCAGAGGGAGTCGCAAGTTCAGCCATTTTGACGATCAATTGGATTCGAGAGTCCAATCGGTGGAATGCAACGGTCGAGCAGGAGTGGAGAAGGGAGGACCGGGCGAGGGGGATGAGGGTGATCAAGTCCTGAGGACAAATAATTGATTCGATAAATTGGCGGGTCGCTCCCTGGAGTGCACGGGTGAGATCCGACCGCGGCAACCACTCGCCTCGTTAGCGCACCACCAACCAGTAAGAGCCGCCCTGGCCGGGAACATGCCCTCTTTCACTCGACAATCACAATGATGGTGGAGCACTCACGAGGGAAAACTCCCATCTTACTGCTCAAGACAAAGTCAGCGCCGACCGACACGTATGAGGAGCTCTTCTCTACTTTCGACAACAATCGGTATGCACCCGTCTTCGTTCCTGTACTCGAGCACAGGTTCAAACAGAATGCCCTGGACACGGTGCGCCAGCATATAATCAACCGAGGATTCGTGCCGACATCACATAAGGGCCTTGCCACTTACGGCGCTCTGATCTTCACCTCCCAGCGGGCTGTAGAAGCGTTCAATAAAGTAGTAGAAGATATTCGAAAAGAAGGGTCCTATGTAGTTGACGAGCTGCTGCCTGAGAGTCTACCTCTCTATGTCGTTGGACCGGCCACCGCACGTGGATTGCGGGCGTTGAACCTGCGCTGTCCTATCCTAGGCGAGGACACAGGTAATGGAGAAGCTCTTGCAAGCTTTATATTGGACCATTACAACGCCATGTACCCGGGCGTCTTGAACCCGCCAATCCTGTTTATGGTTGGCGAAAAGAGAAGGGACATCATACCAAAGACTTTGCAGTCTGAAGCGCTTGCTGTCGACAGAAGAGCGAAAATAGATGAGTTGGTTATATACGAGACCGGCGAGATGCAATCGTTCAAGTCCGACTTTACCACGATCTGGCGAGGGAACGCAGACAACGGATCGAAGCGCCAATGGATCGTGGTCTTTTCTCCGACGGGCTGCCAGGCCATGCTCGAGAGCCTGGGTATTCTGGATATTGAGACTGGGAAAGCTAAGAAGGTCAACGGCTTCAGAGATACTCTGATAGTGACCATCGGCCCTACGACTCGCGACTACTTGATCAACGAGTTCGCTTTCACCCCTGACGTCGTTGCAGAAAAGCCAAGTCCCGAGGGTATTGCTGAGGGTATACAAGCTTTCAATCAGTTACAGTCGTAGGAATCTACATGTGTCAACGCAGGCGTCTCGCAGTCTGGCCTTTTCGTCGCCGTTGTGCTTCTTGAAGCTGGTGTGGATGTGATCAGAGTAAGTGCTTTTATCTGTGCGACAGATAAACCTGCAGACACAAACACAAACGCAAACGCAAGGCACGTGCCCTGACGATCGCGTTGCTCTCCAGAACCGTGACATCATTGACGCGTCGCACGCGGCGCGCTAGAGAAGCAGCTCAAAGTCAAGTCGCGCCCCAGGAAACGTCATACCTCACAACACACTCTACTTACACAGAATCTCATCAGTAACTTCAGATCGCTTCTCGTTCCCCTCTCATTACACCGAAGTGTTTACACCAAAGTGTTCCAGCATGGTAGGAACACGCTCTTCGACACGCCACGGCAGCAACAAATCGAGCCCAGCCAAGAAAAACGATACTGTAGCGGGAAGCAAGCGAAAGCCCGAGGCAGACGCTGATGTCGAGACCTCGCCCAAGCGCGGACGTAAAGTGCCGAAGAACCAGCCAACCGTCGACAGCATGCTTGACATCCAGCCTGAAGACCGGAATACCGAACATGATACTGAGATGCAAGAAGCCGCACCGGATGTAGTGAAGGATGCAGAGAACGATACGACCGAGGAACAGTCGACCGAGCAGACGGCTAAGGGCGAGGGCAAGGACGCCACAAAGGAGGAGAGCACAGACACGGTCAACGACACAGAGGCAAAGAACATGGATGGTCAAGATGCTGGCAGCAAGACAGATGAATCAGCGAGCAGCAAATCTGGGGATGCCACTAAGGCCGAGACAAATGGTGACGGTGCAATTGAAGAGTCATCCCAACGCGAGAAGAAGATGCCATCGAACATTCTGGAGAAGGGTGTCATCTACTTTTTCACACGCAACCGTGTTAGCGTCGATGAAGCCGAGAGCATTGGCGACCTGCAGCGCACATTCTTCGTTCTTCGTCCTTTACCCACAGGCGCTAAGCTGGGAGATGGTGCCGTTCAAGATCTCAAGAACAATCGTCTGTTCGCTCTACCTAAGAAGGTGTTCCCCAAGTCCCATAGCGACCGTTTCATGGCTTTTGTCGAGAAGGCGAACACGAGCATCCAAGATCTGAAGGAGGACTTCTTCAAAGGCGCGGAGTACAACACCCAGACGCAAGGTACTCGTCACACTGACCCTGTTACCCCTGTTGCAGAGGGGGTCTACCTGATTACTCGCACTGAGGATGCCACTACCCATCTTGTGTACTCGACTACGATCCCATCTGAGATTGGTGAAGTCCAGGAGGATCTCGGCATCAAGGACCAAGGTAGTTTCATCATCAGCGTAAAGAATCCTGAGCGCAGTGGTCCAGCAAGCGTATCTCTTCCCCAGAAGCCTAATTTCTCCAAGGAAATCCTTGAAGAGTTCCGCGGCCTCGCTTGGACTGCAGTCAAGCCCAAGTACCTTGACCACGATTATTGCCAGATCCTGCTCGTCGGTGAGAACACAGACAAGGCTGTCGAGCCGACGAAGAAAAATGAGAAGCATGACAAAGAGACACCGAAGGAAGAGATCGAGCAGCTTGAGCATGAGGACGAGCTTCGTGTCGAGCATCTGAAGGGTGAGTGACACTCTTTGATAAAGGCTTGCATGTGCTAATATGTGGCTCAGGTGACGACTCGATTTTTGAAGACTTGAAGATCAGCAAGAACGAGTACCCTAAGCTACCTACCACTTGGTAGAGCATTCCAGGCGACTGTCTTGCCACTAATCATGTATAAATAATTTTCCACATGTCATGTATAATATATGGCGAATGGCGGACGACAAAATGTGCAGGAATTGCGCGATGGGTGGGAGAACGGGCACACGACCTGCGAAACGCGTTTGCTTATGCTATAGCATAAACAATAATTTTATCGTACTTGAAGTATTTTTTCTGCACTTTCGACATTCTGAAATCGTACTGCATATTGTTTTGTTGTTTGTAACATGTGTCACCCACCCTCGCACATTCCCTTCTTCTTCATTCAGACAAAAGTACATAAAGCGCACGACGGTGCCGATGATGATACGGAGGCAAAGGCTGTGAGTAGCGCCTACAGCACAGCTCACTGTGCTGTCCTGCCACCAGTGAGCTCTGCATCGAAGTGCGAGGCAGGGATATTGCTCGTCCATACGATCACGACAATAATTGGTACTACAGAGGATCTTCTGTCCACATCACCTCTGCCTTTGTAGTAGGTACCGCAACTAGTTGCTGCCCTCGATAGCAAGGACACACGCATTCGCAATCTCGAACGAGAGCGAGAGCGAGAGCAGTATCGACAGCGCGAAGAAACTCAGCTGCACATCTTCACCCAGAACATCAAGGCTGCAAATAAGTTCGAGCAGCAACGAAGTCTTCTGCAAAAAGGAAAGTGAAAATACGCTGTCGAGGCCCAGCTTCTGTCCAAGGAGAGGAAGGAACTCGACATAGGTGACGACAAACTCAATGCTAAGGTTGCTGCTTTTACGAAGACATAAGCCGGCATAAAATTCGAAGACAAGGATGTCGAAGTTGCGACCGAAAGCATTCTAAAAAAATAACGGCTTCTTAAAGGGAGCCAGCCTCAACTACTGGGCCTTCCGAACTCACAAGCGGCAGTTTAGAGCAAACCCTGCACAATTGGGCTTTTCAAATGTGTCGATACCTTGGACCTCAGCGTTGATATCGGCGACAAGCGGATTATTCAGCTACGGCTTGACGATTACTACAAGGGCTGGCTAGACTGCAAGAGCGCACAAGACGAACTTCAAGCATGGAGCGAAGGCAAAGCCACCCGGGACGCCATTCAGTATTTCTTCGACAAAGCTGAGACTCGAAGCCCTATGAACGCTGGACGCAACGTTGGAATGCTCTTCGGTTGGTCAGCGATATGCACCAACAATGACACGGCCGAACATGACGGTCGTTTGGACGACAAAGTATGGGGTCTGCATAACATTAGCCCAAGATCCGAGCATGTCTCAGGTAGTGGGCAAGACTTTGACAGGGAGCGAAGTGGGATAAAGAGATAGTCAACTGCCTGTTTGACTTGAAAGTCAAGAGTAAAAATTGAAACATGTTCAAAGAGCCAAAGCAGGAGGAGAATTTTAAGGGAGCTTGTTGTCAGGGCAGGGGAATGTAGAGCATGTGAGCATTCATCCATCGTCAAGGGTATAAAGGAAGAATTGTCGTCAACAGGAACACGTAGTTTGACTGACTGGCTCCGATTCTTCTGTAAGGTTTACGCAGATATCACCATATATTGTAAGATTGAGACAAACACACCATGCTGGGTATGCTTAGACTCAGGTCAAAGTTTTCAAGTAGTGAAGTGGGTAGCGTATCTACCTGGCTTAGCAGGACCGGTACGAACCATACATCCTACTCAGTCCTTCTTCAACCCAACCTTCCCAGCATTCCTCAAACCTACGACCGCAATGCCTGTACAGCACAACATGTACCCAAACATTGTCCAAAAACTTGCACGATACCCCTTCAGTAGCTGCATTGGATCCTCTGTGGATGAACCACCGTGCCCACTTCCAGCCTCGTTGCTGTTATTGTCACTTCCAGTGACTCCCAACGCAACGACCTGACAACTCCCCATGCCCAAACTCATCCCGAACTGCGCAACCGTGTTGAAGACAGCACCGGCCAGTGCCTGGTCTCTTTCGGGGAAACTGTCACTCACAATGATCAAACCCACAGTGAACAGTACCTCGTTACTGATAGGGGCGAAGACTTGAGCCCAAAATGTGAGGTAGAAGTAGTTCCAGTTTGGATTGAGGAACGCCATAAAGAGAGGCGAGATGGAGCATATGAGGGCAGATCCGGAAACGAGGTAGATTGCGGGGATCTTATGGACGTACGTGCCGGCTAAGATGTTTACCACTACAGCGGTGGCGAGGTTGGGGATGAGGTAGAGGGATGCTGTCAGTGGGGTGGCTTGTTGGATCTCTTGGAAGTAGAGCGACGAGAAGAGTTCGAAGCTGTTGCTCTCGCCGTACGAGAGAGCTACCATGATGCAGGTTGATGCGAAGGGGATGTTTCTCCAGAGTTTATTGGGCACAAGAGCGGGTTTGTTGGCACGTTCGCGGTAGCGCATCCACGCCGGAAAGGCGAGAAGAAGGACGATGCTGAGGGCAAGCAAAGTCGCAGTTTCTGCTGATCGGATGATGGTGATGTCTGCGCTGAGAATACTGTCATTGGTCAGTACATAGGCTCCAAAATCGATTCAGGATACGCACGCAAGGACATAGGCCAGCATAGCCAACCCACCACTCGAAATCATGCCTCCAACCCAGTCGACCTCTTTGCCAACCCTCTTCACGAGTGAAACTACTCCGTCATGTGCACTTGTCTTCAACTTTGGCAAAATCCAAACAGCTGCGATAGCCGTGATCAGCAAAGTGCCCCCGGACAAATAGAAACCCGATCGCCAGCCAGATTTCTCAATCAATATTCCACTGATGACCAAGCCTACAGCGAAGCCGAGTGGTTGGCTGAAGCCCAGGCATGCAAAGCCAAGGTTTCTTGCTCGTCCAGACGGCACAGCTCCTGAGATCAATGCTACTGAGGCTGGGAGGTGCATGGCCAGCGCGACTCCTTGGAGAGCACGGAAGACGACAAGCTGCTCGCCAGTGGTCGAAAAGCCACATGCTAGACTAAAGGCCCCAATCAACGTGATACCGACAAGCTCGAAAGATCGCGCACCGACGATGTCGGCGATGGATCCAGCGATTAAGAGGCAGGCCCCAGACGTCAGACCGTAGACCGAAGATGGCCAAAGGTACAGGGAGCGATCAAGGGACAGAGAGCGTGCGATGTCCGGCAGACCGATTGTGATGATTCCATTCGTGAAGCTGGCGAGAAAGCCGACAAATGAAGGTATGAAGATTGTGAGAAAGATCTGTAGTTTTGACGTCTTGAGCCTAGAGGGGCTCGAGGGCTCTGATTCAGAGACGCCATTATTCTGACTCGCACTGGGTGTTCGAAACGAATCTGGAGATAGCCTTGGGTTGCGAACAGAAGGTTCCTGGAGGTTGGGTTTGGAGACGGGCTGCAGCCTGATGGCTTCTGTGGTGGCCGCCATGGTGGTGCTCATCGTGCGTACGGAGAAAGCGTCATAACAATGCGATCGTGGAATGGCTGCAAGCAGCGCAGTCTTCTTATACCACCCTGATGAGCCATGTTCAGATACGGCTTAAGATTCGGTCGAATCGGGTACCTATCTTCCTTTGTCGAGTTGGCTGGTTTGCGCCCTACATGTACAGTGTGGATCCAGAACAAGGCGGACGCCAGTGCAAATCTAGACCGGCCAATTCCAGGGCTAGAAGGATTCTCGCCAGCACTGCCTGTCAACGTCGAGCCGGAGTGTTAAGGTATCGCACTTTGCAATCGTTGGGATGCAAGCAACTGTCAGATGAGGGTGAAGTAAAGAGTTAATTGCTGCGACGTCTCTCATCATCGAGCCAGCTTGCAGGTAGGTAGGCCATGGGCTGGAGCCAATCATGCCTTGTGTGCCTGTGGTAGAGCGAGACGCCGCTGTCTGGATTTCTGGAAATCCAATACCGGCTGTGACGAGCATGTTGTGAACCCATCTGAAATCAAACCTGCATGTTGGCGCGTGTGATGGCGTTGGTGTTCAGGATTGGTTGGGCGTTGCTGCAGCAGCGCCATGTTTACAATGACGCTCGCGGCTTCCCCAGCCTCCCCAGCCTCCTCCACTTCAGGCATTTGCCAGCCACCAGCAAGCAGAGCAAAAGTATCGAGAAGCCCGCTCTTCTCTTCCCCACACATTCCAAAGTCACCATTTCTATCTTGAATTGCTCTCACAAAACCGACTAGCTGCATTCGTTGTTCGACATATTCACCACCTGCGTCTGCTGGGCCCGCATTCCATAGAGCCCGCCCAACATGGCGCCCCACCCCGAACTCGACACCAGCCTGCAGGCACAGGCACGTTCGCCTTTGGCTGTCCGCGCCCTGCACCTGGCCAAGTCATTCACCAAGCGCGATGACTACAAGGTCGTTGCAGCAGCGGGCTCGCGACCAGCACAGGATCTGTCCGGCCCAGGGTTCCAGGTGCTGTTCGCCCTCATCGCCGTGGGCATGACCCTCACAGCCATTTGGTTCTTCTTCTGGGCCAAGAACGGCGGCTTCAAGTGGAGGAAGGACGACTGGGAGGACTACAAATCCACTGTTCTCCGCCGCAAAGGACCCGACGGCAAGACCTTGTCCAATGCTACCAAGAGCACCAGGCTGGGCGGAGGTAGTGTTGTGCACGGTGGCAGCTATGGCGCCGAGAGCAGCGTTGGCTACACCGACGAGACCGGCACCAGCGCAGACATGAGCGAAATCCGTGATGCTGAAGAAGGCAAGTCACACCATGGTCTGCGTGGTGGTGATGGCAGACGCCACAAGAAGCACCGCCGCGACCACACCAACGACTACAATGATCCTGATCTTGATGGCTACCGCCACGAGAAGGCTGCCCGTGTTGGAGGCCTCAACCGTCAAGCTGACGGCATGTACACCGACTACTCGCCCACTGAACCCTCCGATCTTGGCTCTAACGTCTCTGGCAAACCGCTCGTCAAGAAAGATAAGAGGGATCCCAAGAAGGAAGCCAAAGAGAAGGAGCGTCGTGCCCGCGAGCGCATGAAGAACGCCAGAGCCGCCGAGAAGGAAGCCCTCAAGACCGCCGCCGCCGAAGCCAAAGCCCGCAAGGAAAACGAAAAAGCAGAGGCTAAGCGCGAAAAGGCCAACCAGAAGAAAGCAAAGAAAACTCGCTCTGAGGTTGGCACTGAGATGCCAGAAATGGCCGAAGCCCGGACTGAATACACGCGCGCCTTCACCGAGTATACTGCACCCTCTGAATACGACCACCCGAAGCCCGGGACTTTGCACCAGCACCGCCCAAGTCTCCTGTCAAAACCTCCTCCCCTGTCAAGTCTTCCCCACCTGCTAAGGCTTCTGTACCTGCCAAAGCTCAGTCTAACGCTCGCCGCGCACCCCCTTCAGCAGCCTACTCCTTTACGACCGGTGACGACGACGCAACCACCGTCTACACCGGCGTCAACACCGAGGACAGCCGCACAAACGCCCGCCCTGCTCCTTCTGAAGCTGCCGAGTCTTCGTACTACTCTGACTACCGCCCCAAGGCTGAGCGCTCGCAGGCACGCCAACAGAGCCGCGACCGTACTTCACAATCTCGCTCTCGCCCTGCAGGATCTCGTTCCCGCCCTACGTCTCAGACACCACAGAAGAAGCACCGCAGCTCCAGGCCTGCAAACTCGTATGCACCGTCTGACATTTTCACAACTACAAACGGAAACACACAAGGCCACATGTCTTACCCGTGCCACATTCCCGGACTGAGCCAGGCAGGCACTGTCGTCCCGGGTGAGAGCGTAAGCCAAATCGGCGCACCCAGCCACCGCCGCGAGCGTGAACGCGGTGGCCGCGACGTCATGGCGGGTTATAGGCGGGGAGGAGAGCGTGGGCGTCGCGACTCGTTGAGCGACAGCGATTCGTAAACATGTCCGTCTAATTGGAAGACGGGTTCGAATGAGAAAGTATGACTGGCGTTTTTGGGGTTTGGACATGGGCAAGCGATATACAATCATTGGAACGATGCTATACATACAGTGTACAAGGGACGAGCAAATGGATACCAGGAACAAGTGGATAATGACATGACGGAGCATATGTAGACCTCAAAGGAACAATATCACGAATCTATTTCTCCAGTGTACACTTGTATTCATAATAACTCGTACATGCTGACACTAAACAACGCCTCGAGGCCACACATCAAGCGTAATCACCTGAACAAGTACGAAGCAGAAAGGGTATATTCATTTCCAGATCGCCCAGTAGCGCTAATGAAGAATCGCGCGAAAATAGCAAGAGCAAACAAAAGCTTAACATGTCGTGACTGCGTTCATAGGATAGGTATTACCTAGTTCCGTCCATCCTTCCTTCCATCCTTCATGTCGTTTCGATTCGATCCGATGCAAAAAAAAACCCGGCTCAGCAGAAGCTAGCGAGTAGGGAACAGAGCCACGTGTGAGAAACTGAGGAAAACAAAGTACTCGTACAGTAGTATAAGGAGTGTGAAGTCGTGATTGGTGGGTGGTGGTTCCTCATGCGGGAGCGCAATTTAGAGGGTTATAGAAGGGGTAGGTGGTGAGTGATCAGATGCCTGGAGACCAGAGGTGGTACGTCCGTCTTGTCTTTGTCGTGTGAATTATAGTACGTTGCAGTGGTTTATAACTCATCCTTGACTCTTTGTGTTGCTTCAGCAGCAACGCTTGACGCGGTGCTGGCTGCCTTACCAGCGTTGACGGATGCACTAGCATACATCTCATTGATCCGCGAGTTGGCTGCCTCGACGGCAAGAGAAATCCTGCTGTTGGCGCTTTCCATAGCACCCTGCTCGGGACCATAGACGGCGGAGCTGAGCTTGGAGTAGGCGTAGTCGGCATTCTCACTGGCGACAGAGGCGACAGAAGTGTAGGCCTCACCTGCGCCACTCACAACGGAATCATAGACGTCTCCGGCGTTGCTAGCAACCGAGCTATACGCATCGCCGGCACCGCTAGCTACAGAACCGTATGTGTCTGAGGCGCCACTTGTGATCGATGCAGCATAGCCAGTAGCCGTGGGGGTGCCAAAAATGGCTGCGCTGATGGCAGCTTGAGCACTAACCGCAGCGGCAGTAAAGCTGTTCTGAGCTTGTTCAGTGCCGTAGATGGCCTCGCTAACCTGAGACTGGATGGAAGAATACGCGCTGGCAACAGACTCGCTAGCCTGCTCAGCTGCACCCTTGGGAGTTCCGTAAACAGCGACAGAGGCACTCTCCAGAGCTGAGTCGATCTGCGCGCTAGCCTGGCTGAGGATAGTCTCAACGGCGGCTGGTGGTGTGAAGATGGAGCTGACGACAGATGAAGCAGAGGCGTAGGCGTCGGCAGCGTAATCAGTTGCAGCCTCGAAGCTCTCGCCAGCATAAGAGCTGGCAAAGCCGTACTGCTCGTTGACGTACGATTCAGCAGATGCAACAACAGCGGGAAGGCCTGTAGAGTAAGCTGATGCAAATCGGTTCATGACGCTCTCGGTGAAATCCGGCTCTTTGCCAATAACCAGTTCAGAGATGAGAGCCTGAATACCAGCATACTGCTCAGCGGCCCTAGCTGTCGCTTGTGCGCCGTATGCACCAACCTGAGAGTAGGCTGACTCTGCCCAGGGAGTTGGCTGACCGTAGACCTGGCTGCTGGCCTTAGCGATCAGTGCCTCCCAGTTCTCGCTAGCCTGAGAAGCCACTGACTCAGTCCAGGGCGTCTCGGAGCCGATGACACCTGAACTGACTTGAGAAGCTACAGACTCGGCTGCTGCCTGAGCGTTTAATGCTGCGGACTGGGCATTCGCAGCAGCGGAGTTGGCGGTGTCAGAAACACCAGATGCGGCGGAAGCTGCAGATATAGACGCGGCCGAGGCAATGGAGTTTGCTGATGCATAGGCGACCGACACGAGAGACTCTACTGTACCCTGCTGAGGACCGTAGACGGCGCTGGAAGCAGCATCGAGGAATTCAGAGTAGCGACCATGGGCGAGACCGATAGCCTCATAGTATTGGCGACGCGCACTGTCAACGCCGGAAGTGGGCTGAGTGGAGAACTGAGCGGAAGCCTGGCTGAGGCCTTCAGACAACCTTGACGAGGCAATCGAGGAGACAGACTCGAAGTAACCTTGAGTCGGGCCTGCTACGTAGCTCTTCGCCGACTCAGTGTACTGGAGAGCGGCATGCAACTGACTGCTGGCAGCGGCGACAGAGTCAGAGTACGCTCTCTCGAAACCAGATAACAAAGTCTGGTAGGCGGGCTCTTGAGTCCCAGAAGCCAGAATCGAGAGCTGAGACTTTGCATTCTCAAGTTGTTCGCTGGCGAAGCTGACGGCGTGACTGTAGCGTGAGCTCACTTCAACCTGTACGGTCTTGATCACCGCGGTAGGCGTAGGAGTACCGTAGATGGCGTAAGAAGCACTGCCGAAGGTTAGGTTCAAAGGAGGGCTGGTGATGAGAAGACACTTACGCGGTAACTGCATCAGCGAACTTCACGGAAGCTACGCTTGTAGCACTCTCAAGAGACTGCTGTTGAGTTCCATACAACGCACTCGAGGCGGCTGCAATGGCTTTGGCGTATTGTTCGCTTGCAAGAGAGGTAGCAGATTCGACATTTCCTTGTGTCTTGGTGGCACCCAAAAGGGCTTCGCTGACAGCCCTGCTCAGTTCCGACGCACGGTCGCCGGCGTCAGCAACCAAACTCTGAAGTTTGACAGAATAATTCTCATCCTCGTCATCATCAATGACATCGTCAAATACAGGCTCTCTGGCCTCAACAAGAACTTGGGCAGCAACGCCGCCCCAAACCTTCTTGGGAGACTCGGTGGCGGTAGAGGCCTTCTCTACAACGGCATCCTTTGCCTCGGATGCAACACTAGACGCACTACTGACAGCTTCACTGGCGCCACTGCTGACGCTGGATGCACCATCAACGAAGACTTCGGAAGCCTTCGATGATGCCTGTAAGAGTACACTTTGCGCCGATGGAGTCTCTGAGCCTACTACAGACTCGTAGACTCTGGAGGAAGCTTGAGACATTTTCGAGGACACATCAGAGGCTGCACTCTTGATTGAAGAAGCAACGCTTTCACTGACTGGAGTTTCTGAGCCGACGATTGCCTCAGAGACTTTGGACGAGGCATCTCCGACATTGTCCAGAATTTGCTGGGCTGCCTTACGTGCGCGAGGGGTACGGCGTTGTTTGTGAAATCATCGGTAGCGTCGCCGGCCCAGAGCTTCCACTTGGCAACGTCCTTGAGACGAACTAGCTCGTTGACGTTCTTCGAAGCGATAGACATGGCCTCATCCTCAAGATGCTTGGCCTCTTCGTGAGCAACGCGAAGACCCTCGTGTCTCGAGCCAACAGACTCAACTTCGGCTTGCCATTCTGTGAGGGTGGACTTTAGCTTGTGGTACTTCTGCCAGTCTTTGTAGGTCACACCGTCAGTCCATGCCCAACGCATTCCGACTTCCTGGAGTCCCAGACCATGGATCTTCTCCAGGACCTCGACCGTGCTCTTGACGGCAGCTTGGACAAGGGTATCGGTCTCTGTGTCGTAGGAAACCTTCCATTCGCGGACATCTTGAGCCTTTTGCTTGACAGTCTGTCCGAGCTCGCGCGCTTTGGTGCTGCACTGCTCATGTGCAGCTTCTAGGTCCTTCTCGGTGGCATCTTCTGGGAGAGATTTGACAGTCTTCTTGATGAAGCCCTTCAGGCTGGCTATAGTTGAGTCTGCACTCTCCTCTAGCTTAACGATCAGGGCTCTGCCGTGTCCGTTGACGCCCTTGTCGACCTGGCGAGAGGTGATCTCGGTAACACGCTGCTCAAGATCTTCAGCACCCTTGTCAGCTGCCACAGCGAATTTGGTCTGCCACTTTCGGAGATCTTCGTTGAGCTTCTCCTTCAGTTCTTCGGGAGAGAGACCAGAATCTTTGGGATCGATTGAAGCCTCGGGCTGAGCTTCGCCGGAGGTAGCGCTGGACGAATCACCACTCAGAATGCTGTTCGCAATGGTCGAAGCTGCTTCGGTGGCTGAGCTGATGGACGCAGAGGCAACCGAAACAATAGAGCTGGAGCTCGACGCAGCGATAGTCGGGACGATTTTGGTAGCATCAGTTGCGGCAGCAGGTCTGATAGCAATTAGCAAACAGTCGAGTGTGCCCCATTCAGTGGCTTACGTTTCAGACTTGATAGCATCGACAACGGACTCGAGCTTTTGTTGGTCGCGGTAGCGGCCCAAGCGTTCAGAAATACGGACCAGCTGTGGCTCAACGTTATCGCCGTAGAGGACACGCAGTTGAGGCCAGACATTGCGGAGGAGGAAAGCCCAGGTGACGTCCTTGGCAGAGCGAACGTGGGGGAAGACGACATCGACAATGATGTGACGACCTTGCACGCGGGCTTTGTGGAGGTAGGGCCGGGAGGCCTCGTACGCAGGAAGAATTGACTTGTGGTAAGCGCTGCTTGAACCAGTCTTGATTTGCTCGTAGTAAGGGCCAGCGGCATCTGCAGCTCTCTTGACGTGGTGTCCTAGGTAGGCATCGTACTGAGCTTGTGCGGCGTCCTGGGCAGTCTGCAAGTGGGGCCGAACCGTCTTGTCCCAGCTTGCTTCAGCCTGCTTCCTGGCCTGCTCGACCCTGTGCGCACCGTATGTAGTGTACTGCTTCTTGGTGAAGCTAGCGGCGGGTGTGTAGACGTGGCGTTCGAAGCGGTCGACGTAGGGCTTGGCCTTCTCCACGTGGGGAGCAAGGTAGGTCTGGTAGTAAGGGTCTAGGTGAGGTGTTACGTAGGAATGAGCGTGCAGGTATGGGGTGCAGACGCGAGGAGAAGAGTCGTTTAGTTGTGTTAGGGAGGACGGGCACCTGAAGGCTGCGGTGTAGATGAAGTACCATACCGACAGTCTGGCCATGGTCAGCACGTGTGCAGGATTGGGAAAGGAGCATAAAAGACAGGATAGCCTACCTCAGCAAGATGCTCGTGACAGCTCCTGCAAGTGTTCTTCTTTCTTTTCTCGGGCGCACGGCGACGGTGGAGGACTTGGGCTTGGACTTGTCTGCGTGGCCGTTGAGATGGTTATTGATTGAGCTGGTGGTCTTGGGCTTGGACGTCTTCTTTGCGCGGCCATTGCTCTGTGGGGCGGCCATGGTCGCGGTGGTGCGACGGCTGCTTGCGTCTGTGGGGGCCCGAGTTTGCTGGCGGTGAGGGTGAGGTGAGGTGAGGGTAAGGTGAGGGTGAGGGTGAGGGCGTGGGCGTGGTGCTGTAATAGGGCACCTGGCAAGGGCTGTCAGCACAGGTGGGTGGAGGTGAAGGTGGAGGTGGAGGGCAGAAAGCAGAAACACGCACAATGTGTGAATTCAGGCCTCGGGGAGCTAGCTGGAAATCACAGCGCTCCAGGCTTGTGCTCGATGATGGGGGTGACGGGTGCTAGTCTGGATCCACAGCTGAGCTCTGCAAGCAATTCTTGGAAGTGATGTAATTGCACGTGCGGACGCGGGAGCACAATCAAGGATAGCAGGGCAGGCGCCGTGGACGAGAGAGACACACGGCAGAGCAGAGGCTGGCGTGGAGTGACACGCAGGGGACAAGGCACACGAACACAATAGACATGTGTGCGCTCTGCCTCGCCCTGCCTCGCTCTGCCTCGCTCTGCCTCGCTCTGCCTCGCTCTGCGGTGCCCAAGAGAGCGGCGCAAAGTGCTTCAGGATGCTGGTCGACGTGCGACCTCACTGGCTCCAGTCCTCCAGTCGCCCTCCCGCCCTGGCATCGCGTGCTTAGCTCCGCTGCAGGTTGCACCGAACCCTGACCACCCGGACTGCCGATGCATGGCTGCTGAACAAGCACGGCTGCTGAACGAGTACGGCTGTGCCAGTGAAGCAAAACGGCTCCCGACACTGCGTGACATGTTTCTAGCCTTGTCGTCGTCGTGCATGTGGAAACCCCGCACGGTCTCTTGCCACCTTGCCCTTTCTAGACAGCGCGCCACTACGTTCGGCGGGTGCCAAGACTGCGGCCATCGCGACTTCCGCATACGCCCTACCACGGTCTGCCCATCACTGCGCATTGTGCCTCTGCCACCTCTCCTAGCCCCCTCCCCCCACCCTCACCACGCCCGAGCCCGGAGTCTGCCAGCGAAGCAATCAGCTGCCAGGCGCAAACACCCAGAGCATCTCCTACTCGTCAGCTCCGCTGCCATCCGTTTCCAATGACTTCTTGAGCCACTTCACTGCGGCTCTCTGCCTGAACACGACCGATCCCATTTCTCTTTCGACTCCTAGACGGCCGTGCCCCTGCACGCAGCCGCCCACCGCCCCAGATCCATGGCGACTGCCGCCGGGCCCTCGAGGCAGGGCCCCTTGCCCAGTCACACGACACACGGCACGAAGCAGACAACGAAGCCTTCCACGACACACACTCGACCACTTCGAACATGGCCGACAAAGACGAAGCAGACACGTGCCGCATCTGTCGCGGCGAGGGCACGGCCGACGAGCCGCTCTTCTACCCTTGCAAGTGCAGTGGCAGCATCAAATACGTCCACCAGGAATGTCTGATGGAGTGGCTGTCCCATACCCAGAAGAAGCACTGCGAGCTGTGCAAGACGTCCTTCCGCTTCACCAAGCTTTACCACCCCGGCATGCCGTCCCGCATACCTACCACCGTCTTCCTGCGCCGCGCCGCTCTCCATGTCTTGAACATGTTCTTGACATGGTGCAGGGGGTCTTGGTGGCGTCTGTATGGCTGGTCTTACTGCCTTGGTGCATGCGCGTCGTCTGGCGCAGCCTATTTTGGGTCGGCGATGGCGGTTGGGCCGGAGACATGTATGCCGAACTGCCCGATGCAGCAAACCGTCTCAAGCCTGTCATGTCTGACCCGGCTGGCTTGGAAGCCATTCGCTCGTCGCTCGAGGCTGCGAGGCCATCCGATACTGCCCAGAACCTGACGCTGTCCAAGCTTCTCATGTCTGTATCTACGACCGCCCAACAGCAGAATGCAACCGCAAACGAGCCCATCTTGTGGACTTTTATAAAGCGCTTACTCCTCGGTTGGCCGCACTCCATCAACACCTTTGCACCCACATTATCAAACAGCACCGAGCTCAACTCGACATCTGACTCTCTGGGCTTCCGCAACCCTTCCCTCCTATCCGACATTTCTTGGCTTTATTGGTTCGACTCGCGGACCGCAAACCGATTCCTCATCGATGTCTTCGAGGGCCAGATCATTACCATGCTCGTCGTCGTTGCCTTCATTCTGATATTTCTGATCAGAGAGTGGGTTGTTCAACAACAGCCGGTTATCAACATGGTAGCGATTGGGGGGATGGTGCTCCGCGCGTGGACAGAGCTGCAGTTCAAGTGCAGGAGGAACAGGCTGAGAATGTACGCGAGCAGGCGGACAACGCCGTCCAGCGCGGGGAAGATACTGATCATGACGAGCCGACCATCGCGGAGAATGTGCCCGAGTTGGACGCAAATACAGTTGCCGGAGCGGTCGAGCTTGGGGCCCGTCGTCCCAATGATTTCCTCCGTAGGCAAAGAGAGCGGGCTGGCGAACTGGTGTTACAAAACACCGACCTGCCACAGCGGCTAAGAGATGCTCTCCACTCCGAAACAACGCAAGAGGGCAAAGAATCTGTGATAGAAAGCCTGTCGGAGGAGCAAGTGAACATGATAGGTATGATCTACGACCAGGCTTTGATCGATGCATACGCGAGCTTGGTTGCAGATGAAGAAAGTTCAAGCTCCAGCACCACTGCGTTTCCAACGCACTCTAGTAGCCTGCCCGAACAACAGGCAGACACATCTGAAACCATCGAGGCGGACGCTTCTGCTTCTTTACAGCGACCTGAAATGCCCATAAGGGATCGATCGTTCATTGCAACAGAGATCCGGCGCGGTCTGGAAGAGGGCAATTCATGGTCATTCGATAATGTACCAACGGCCTTGGAAAACGCCCCCGGTGACGCTGTTCCCGACAACTGGAACGATGAATCAGCGAGAGAAGAGCCAGGCCACCAGCTGCATGTATCTCATTCTGACGACCCTGGCAGCCAAAGGAGCAGTGGAAGTTGGCAGCAACTCTCTGATGTCAATGTGGAAAATGGTTCCGACCAAGCGCTGGAAGGACGAGGTCCACAAGATAAGGGGAAAGGTAGGGTTGTCAACGACACTTCCCAGAACGATGAAGACGAAAGCGTGGCCCAGGCACCTGCAGATTCTTCACCAAATACTGAAGAAGGCATTGGAGTGGACACTGCCATGGATGTCGAGATTGCAGCGGAACCCTCTGCTGAACAGCCGGAGGCAGAGGAGCAAGATGCTTCACTACCGGAGGAGACCGCTGCGGCCGTGGGAAGTCCACGTGGTGCACCAGCAGAGGCCCCCAAGTATCAGTCATAGACCAAATTATGGACTGGATCTACGGTCCTGCAGATCCTGCAACACGGCCCGTTGACGAAACTGCGAACCATGAACATGTCGTGCGCAATCTTGACGAGGAGGCTCCTTTCGTCCCTTTTGCCGGCAACGAGCCCTCGAACCCGCCGACGCAGCGATTCAAGACCCTGAAGTCGCTGCCGCTGCTGCTCAGGCTGGGATCGATGTCAACGATCAGGAAGCGATCGAAGATGCGGAAGACCTAGAGGGCATTCTTGAACTCATTGGTATGCAAGGACCGCTTGTGGGACTCTTCCAGAATGCTTTGTTCAGTGCGGTACTGATCTCCGCAACCTTGGCCTGTGCAGTCTGGCTGCCATATCTATGGGGCAAAGTCGTCATCTTGTTCATGGGAAGCCCCATATCGCTCTTCATCAAGCTTCCTCTACAAATCATCGCAACGGTGACAGACTTGGCAGTGGATTTTATACTTGTTGTCGCCGCAGGCTTCACGTATTGGGTCTCTCGATTCATCTCTACAATCATCAAGTTATCGACCCAGGGCGAAGGGTCTGAGTATGTTGAGAGTGTAATCCGCAGCCTTTCTGTGCCCGCTCAATCGGTTGCAAAGAATGCTGCGCTCCGTATCACCAAGGTGGTCGTTGACTCATCACTCTCACCTCACCCTGGCTACTTCAAGCTATCCATCAACTCGCACGCCGCACTACGGAGCCTTCAGAATTCGACTTCATCCGTTTTGAACCAGACAAGTCATGCTTTCGACTCTGTGCTGGAAGAGGCGCAGGCTGAATCATCCTTTGGTCTCCTTTGGAAGGGCCTTGGTTGTGCAGGCAACGGCATAGGAGGTCTCATTCAGAAGAGCAGCGAACTGCTCGCATGGATATGGACGTCCAAGTCTTACAAGATCACTCTCGACATGGACCTTGGTGCCACTGAAGAGGTTGCATCTGTGTTGGAGCATTGGACGGCAAACGACCGTCTAATTGCTGTTGTCGCGGGCTATGCTTTCTTCGCCCTGGCAGGAGCTGTTTATCTTAGACGTGGAACGCCGCTCAGCTCTTCACCGCAAGGTCAGAAGGTCGAGCGTATCATCTCCGACATCCTGCAACAAGCCGGTGGCGTTCTGAAAGTCATCCTCATCATCAGCATCGAGATGTTGGCATTCCCACTGTACTGTGGCCTGTTGCTTGACCTCGCTATGTTGCCCTTGTTCAAGGACGCCACACTCTACTCTCGATGGCAATTCGCTTGTGGGAATCCATGGACAGCTGGCTTTGTACATTGGTTCATCGGTACCTGTTATATGTTCCACTTTGCGCTCTTCGTCTCCATGTGTCGCAAGATCATGAGGAAAGGGGTGCTATACTTCATTCGCGATCCGGACGATCCAACCTTTCATCCGGTCCGAGACGTTCTCGAGCGCAGCGTCACCACTCAGCTCCGTAAGATTGCGTTCAGTGCACTGGTGTACGGAGCTCTGGTCATTGTCTGCCTTGGAGGGGTCGTGTGGATACTCAGTCGCGCCACGTATGGTGTACTGCCGATTCATTGGACTACTGAGGCGCCGTCATTGGAGTTCCCGCTCGACCTTCTCTTCTATAATTTCCTGACACCCGTCATCATCAAGGCATACAGGCCAGGAGAGGGGTTGCACACGGTCTGCACATGGTGGTTCAAGAAGTGTGCCACTGCCCTTCGACTATCACATTTCCTCTTTAACGAAAGAAACGAAGAAGAGGAAGGTCACCACATCAGGTCCACTTGGTTTGGCTGGCTCATTGGCCGCAAAGGCGATATCAATGCACCGAAGAGCGGAGACGATGACGACAAGACACACGAAGATGGTGTCGTCGGCGCTTACTTTGTTCCTGACGGCCGATACGTCCGGGCGCCTGCTTCAGATCAGTGTCGCGTGCCTAAGGGGCAAGCCGTCTTCGTGGAGGTGGACAAAGACAATGTGCGCAAGGACGGCAACACTGATGGAGGCGTGCACAACTCGGACTTGGTGCAGATGGTTTACATTCCGCCTTGGTTCCGCCTGCGCATTGCGTCCTTCGTGGTTACTATTTGGATCTTTATGGGCGTGAGCGGTATCAGCGTCACTATTATCCCGCTCATATTCGGTCGCTACCTCTTCTCGCTTTTCTTACCTTCAACAGTCGAGATGAACGACATCCACGCTTTTTCACTTGGTGTCTATACCCTGGGAAGCGTCGCATATAGCGGCTACCAACTCTACAAGATCGCCTCTTCGCTCAACCGACCAAACGTTTCGCCCTTGACTGCACTGCGCACTGTCGCAGCAACAACTAGCCGAGTCGGGCTGACAGTCCTCCGTTTTACCTATGTATGGGCATCGCTCATCTTCGCCGTTCCCTTCCTCTGCGCTGTACTCATCGAGCTTTATTTCCTGATGCCTCTACACGCCTGGATGGGTCCCAGCGAGCCACACGTTGTCCACCTGATTCAGGACTGGACGCTTGGTTTCCTTTACTCTCGCCTCGCCGCACGCTTGATCTTTGCAAACCGCAGTTCTCGACCCGCACAAGCATTCACCCAGGTAGTTCAGAGGGGGTACCTCTACCCCAACGCCAAGCTCGCAACACGCTGCTTCGTTCTCCCTGTGCTCGCGCTCTTCACTGTGGCTGTGGCGGCCCCTGCTATTCTCGCGCTAGGAGCGAATTACACAATCTATCGCGGCGCGAGCGAAGCTACTAGAAACCTGGTCTGGCGTCACAGCTTCCCAGCTGTTGGGCTCAGCATTGGCATAGCTCTGGTGGGCAGAGTGCTTGCGAGGATCGTTACGAGGTGGAGGCTGGTGGTCAGGGACGAGGTTTATCTAATTGGCGAGAGGCTGCACAACTTCGGAGAGAAGAAGGCACCACACACAAGGCAAGATGTGAGCACGCAGTCTAGTCCTGCTCAGAACGGTACAGTACAGGCAGCGTAGACGGTTGGAAGGGGGTCATTTCTTGCATTGTGGCGTTATGGGAGGATACCCGGATAGCTGACTTGACATTCTTTTATATGCTTTGATACTCCGTACCATATTCGTTGATAGATTGGAGAACATACTCGGTTTGTGCATGTGCATAGCCCTGTATCGGAATGCGATAATGACTGTAGAATGTTGCAGACAAGAGACACCGATCACCAGTGAACACATGTGACACGAAACTAGGAAACTCGTGGAGACCAACGTAATGCAACAAGGCACAATGTCAGCTTACATGGTGCATCAGCTTACGTCTAAGAAATGTACGTCAACATGATCAGGCAGCCACCTGTGCAAGCTCCTGCTGTAGTCTCGGAGTAATTAATATCGACTCGATTCGCAGTGCGCTTATACACATATATATATAAGCGCTGTACACACGCTGACGGCCGCGACACCAGACGGCACGCCAAGCAATTAACAAGGAATAAAGCCACACCATCAAATCTCTCGAAATGAGGGGGAAAGAGGGACTGGATATCTAATACGCCCAACGCCATGCCAAACAAGAAAAGGGGCCGAAAATGGACACTGCAGCCTGAAAACGTGCTCGTGATCATGTCCACGTAATGTACGATGCCGCAGCCAGCATCAGCGGCACTGCAATGGATGCATAGCCATTGACGACCATGGTGTGTGGTGCGGGTGAGCTCGTGGTTGTGTAGACGACCTGGAAGCCAATTTGCTGGCCCGGTTGCGTGCTGTTGAAGCAGTTGGATGCGTTGACTTCAGGGACGTCTTCAGGTTCAGCAAATGTTATGTCTGCGCACTGTGCTAGAGTCAGTCTTGATGTCGAGCGCAAGTCTAGGTAGTTGCAGAACGTACGTTGTACAAGGCTGCGCCGTGCTGCGCCGTCTCAATGACCTGGATCGTCGCATTGTCTCCAACTTGAGGCGTGTAGTTGGCTGGCAGCGGAACCTGCGGGAGACAAAAAGTTCCGTCATATTGTTGATTTGAGGGGCCTGTAATCTGGAAGACAGGCAGCATAGTGTGCGAGTAGTTGAGCGGTTCGTTGCCGTAGCCCATGTTGATATAAATCTGTGCGTTTGAGTGGCCTGGAAACCATCCTGGTTGGATCGATACAGCGCCGCCCTTCAGGGGCCATTTGGTGCGGTTTTGCGACATCGGCATGCCGCCGCCTGGAAGATGTTAGTTTGATGCTCGTGATGTGTGATCTGCAGACGGATAACGCACATGGGTACATCCACTGCATTCCATATGGAAACCCATAGGAGCCATTATCGTAGTTGATTCCCAGTGACCCCGGAATAATGCTTGGGTCTGTTGGCGACGTGGTTCCGTTTGTGTGGATGTTGTTTCCTCTCCAGCCGGGGTACACGATAACCGTATGCGCAGCAGCAAGGGACGACCAACTGGCGACGAGATAGACAAGCTCGGTAAAGCGAAACATGTTTGAAATCCCAGAATATGGGTTATCGGATTGGCGCAGGTTCCCTTCTCTTTTGTAAATGGCGCACGGTTCAGATATCGAAAGTCCACAAAGCAAGCCAGCAGCGTGCGGTGGCGGGGGCCAGCACTTATGGGACCTCACGGCCACGCCTCGTGCGACCACTCCCGATTCGAGGATGCGAACGCCTCAAGCGAATGGAGCTTTGCAAAGGGTCCGCCGCTTCTGCCTTCGCTGGCTGGCCAGGCACTGCATATCATCCGCTGTGTCGGCCATCGTGAGCAGACTCGCGCGAATAGGCTTTTAGGTAGCATATTGGCTGGACAGGGGGACTTGACCAACGAGCTGCGGGATGCACCTCGCGCTCCCGCCCCCAAGACGGCCGAGCCAGATAGCGCACGCTGAGAGCCATGAGGGCGTGCCGTCTGATTCGCCGAGTCTGTGTGATGGGCTTGTGGGCTCTGCAGGTCTGTGCTAAGCGCCCGACTCCACCTTCTAGCTTTTAAGTCAGGTCAAAAACGTGCATCATCCTGTACAGTTAAAGATGAGCACTCTCATCGCGCGCGACTCGGAACGTGATAGTGTGATGGAAGCATGACTCTAAAAAGCTCATGCTTTGATGGTGAAGTCGCCGTGAAAGATGAAGCTCATACAAGGGCCCAGGATAGCCTTGCCTCGACGATCATCCTGGTTGCGCGTTGATGTCCACGGCAGTACAAGTTCTCAGTCAGCACGTCGCTTACACTGTTCAGATTAGCTGCTGAGCCCATACAGCATCAGCATCGTCAGCGTGGCGAGTGGTAGCATGCAACTGCAAGGAGGAAGAGGTTGGCACGTTGGATGCACGGTTGTGGAAAGGCTGCGTAGGCACTCGCCTGATTGGGAAGACTGCTCGACGCCAGCGCACGCGAGGCCCGTTGGGGCAGACCGTTCCTCTACCCTTGGCAGTACTTGCCATGTTGGTAGAAGGAACAGATGTGACCAGGCAAGGCATTTACTTGATCATACATGCTATTTGCAAACTTGGCATGTTCTACGTTTGTTCTTCGCCACGTACGAGCCAAATATGCACTCCAATTGTTCTTCTCCGTCACCTACTATGACCTCCTCCACTTCTCTGATCAACGTAGGAACTGCCCGCATCTAGTTCGTGAACTGTAGAGGTGCCCTGTGAAATGCAACGATTGATATTCAACCCCCGCACATTGTGGACGTGGTCGGGATGAATGCGATATAGTGGGAGCTTTAGACCCTTCAGTCGTCTGGACAAAGCGCCAGTGGCCAGGTTTATCTTTCACATACACCTTTTCGCAGCTATGCCATGGGAAAATTTTCAATCGAGAAATGGCTTGGCGACGGACCTCCTTCCAACACCGCGTGTGACCGGCGGTATGTTTTGACTAATCCTTCCAAGAGTGTGCGCATCTCAGTGCCCGGTCTCTGTAGGTACGGAAATACCAAGACTTCTCAAGCGCGTCGTTGCCGCCTCGACAAGCGCAGTATTGCGCTGAAGCAACTCTTGGATATACTCGTTCTCCCGCCTGCGAGAATATGATGGCACCTTGACACTAGCCGCACGCGCTTGCTCTGCCTGAGCCTCCTGTGATGTCTCCTCCACCTGTTTCGCAAGTGTCTTGTGGAGCTCCTTGAGTTTGTTCAAGCGCTGCCATGCTGGGACTTCGCTCCCGTCGACATCGTCGGTAAGTGTTCTATTCGACTTGTCGACAGCACTGTCCATCGTCTGCAACTCCTCAACATAGCCAGTCTCCTTCTCGCTAAGCTCAGTCGAGCCAATGCTATTCATCTTCCGGCGAAGACCTTCGTATCGTGCGTTGATCGCATCCTGTCTCTTCCTGACCTGCACCAAGCGGTCATCAATTTGCGCGGTGCCATACAGTGATCCGTCCTCCGATGGCTCTTCATCATTGCCAATGACGGCGTCGATTTTCGGTATAACCTCAGCCGTCCTAAAGACTTGGTCCCTGCATTCGTCTTGGAGTCGTGTAGCGCGGTTGAATAGATCGGCGACGGCTTTTTGAAGCTTCTCGGTCTGCGTGGACAACACTCGATGTACGTCCATCAGTAGTTCAAGATTGGCGGGCGATAGCCTTACCTCGTCTCTGAGCGAAGCTTTGTGTCTTGCAGGAATTTTGATCGAGCTGAGCAGATCAAACGGCTCATAGAGTTCTTTGGGAGGTTGCCACGCCTCACGTACTTCCTTACGAGGTACATTTGCCTCCATATATTCAGCGAGCTCTTCCTCTGTAGGCGTACCATCTTCAGGAGCGTCGAGCAGTGCAGCCTGGGGCTCATCATTGACCGTAGTTAGAAGCATGTAGCCAACATTTCCATCCTCGACAATGACAGCGGAAGTGACGTCTTGTTCAGCACTGTTGCCTGATAGTTGACGCTCCAAATACTGCACAACTTGACTGCTCGCTGACCCAAGCAGACGTCGTAAACGGAATTCTGCTCCTTCTGCGTGTGGCTCTGAGAGCTCGTTCTCTAGCTTCCGTATCCACGGCTCCATGGAAATGTATGTAACTCCACTGGCGGTCGAAACAAAAAAGGAGAAGTCGGTGTGCACGTCTGGTGTAATAGTTTGGTTGAAGGTGGAGGCACCATTTCCCTTGAGAGTGATGGTTTCCGCAATGATTAGTTCATGCTCGATCTGTGTCATTTCGAAATCGTCCTGGAAAGAATTAGTCCAGAAGATCATGGCTATGACGTTGATAGCGTACCTCGGCAGATGGAAGCCATCGCCCAACAATTCCATTCAGGTCGATACAAACATGTACTTTGCAGGTATCAGTTAGCAAGCAAACGACGGCTGCTGGCAGGCCCTCGGCGGCTTCCTCTTCTGAACCATCTGAGAAAGTTTTCAGGGAATACACAATCATGTCGCTCAGCTCAAAATCTTCGACCTGGGGTGTGACTGTGAACGGACCCTGCAGAAGCGGAACTGCCGGTGTGCTTGATGGGCGGTTAAAGACCTTGACCGAATCGCCATTGGGCAGAGCTTCGGTGAACGGTTCCTCGTACAGAATATCAGAGAGCCATGAAACCTGCTTCTCCGATGTCTTGAGGTCCTCCTTAGGCGCATCGTCATCCTCTGACAGCTCGGTGTAGCTGATGTTGATCGAAGAGGCCAATGTCTGGAGGAAGGTGAATGCGCCAGGTGTCTCAACTAACTGCCATCGGCTTGGAAGTACAGGACACAGCGCGTAGACATCTCCAAAGGCAGTAGCAATCCACAGCGTTAATGGTGCCCAGCCATGCACACCCTCCTGCTCAGGGAAGTCTCCAAAGCAAGCAGACGCCACCTCCAGCTCGACTGAATCTGGGGAGAAACCCTTAGAAGCTCCGTATTTCGAGGCGCCGAGGTCATCCTGGTCCCTTTGCGCATTTGCCAATTTGACCAGGTCGATCGAGAGAGTGGGTTCGCTGAATGTCGACCTGTCTGCACGGTTGACTTCCCACAGTCGCACCACTCCTGCCTTTGTAATGGTGACCAGACACCGCCCATGGTAGCCTAGAGGATGCCAGAGTGTCGTCGCAATTGGTGACTCTTCCAGAACGTGCGCAGTGGGACCGACTTGGAATGTTTTCGGTTTGATGGGGCTGTCGTCGTTGCCAGATTCCAGGAGCGAGGGGTCGGGGAGGCTCACGACATGGACAGTGTGGGATGTGGACACAGCCAGGTAGTCGCCGGCGGGGGAGATGGTGAGTCGCGTGATGGGGAGAGGTATCGACACTCTGAGGGTGCGGTATGCGGGCGAGGCGCCTTCTTTCAGGTTGACCAGATCTGCCCATCTGATCTCATGTCCAACGGCCACGAATACCTCGGAGCCCCGTGTCGCAATTGTCTTACGCGGACCGAAATCCTTGCTCTTTGCTGCGATAGCATTTCCGTTGCTCTGCTTGGGTGCAAACAGATGGTAGCCGGGGCTGGGACGCGCGAGCCATTCTGGCGTGTAACTGAGGACTTTCGGCATGTCGGCCAGCTTCCGTGCACCGCGTGTTTGTGAGTGTAGCGGTGGGCCTGGTAGGTGTTGAAGGGGAGAGAGCGAGCTGCGGCGCGCAAACAAAAGTGAGAGCTACTATGAAAGAAGCTCGACGCGTGCAGGGCTTGGCGCCATGCGGCTACATGGAAGCTCTCCACGACCTCCACCACCACACCTTCACCACTCCTGGCCTTCGTGCAGCCGTCTCAACAACCTGCCCAATCGAGTCGCGTATATCATCTTCACAGATTCTGCAAGGCTTTGATCGCCATGCCGGCACTCAGAAGCACAATTGACCGCCTGGACAAGCCAAGTTCATATGCCACAGCAAAGGTGCGCCTACGTGAGCTCTGCAGCTTGCAAACACGTACTGACACATCTGAACAGAAGCGCAGAAGAAACCGCGACGACGACGAGAGGGGCCCCACTCCTGAGCCCGAGGACAAGCTGAAAGACGCGACAACGCTCTACGTGGGTAACCTATCCTTCTACACAACAGAAGAGCAGATCCACGAGCTCTTCTCCAAGTACGTCAAGCTCTTCCTCACTATAACTTGCACTGCATCACTTCCTGCAAAGATGACACACTATTCGTTAATCCCAGCTCACTCCGATGCACAATGTTGCACTTGAGGTGAAAGCGATTCTACTTCTGAGCCCCTCACTACATCTACACCCTCCTGCGAGCAATGTCCAGGATAATTACTGACCAACGTCCAGGTGTGGCGAGATCAAGCGCCTTGTCATGGGCCTCGATCGCTTCCAAAAGACGCCTTGTGGCTTCTGCTTTGTCGAATACTACACACACCAGGATGCGCTGGATTGCATGAAGTACATCGGAGGCACAAAACTCGACGAGCGCGTTATCCGCACCGATCTGGACGAGGGATTCGCCGAGGGCAGGCAGTACGGGCGAGGAAAGTCTGGCGGCCAGGTGCGCGACGAATACCGCAACGAGTACGACCCTGGACGAGGTGGCTACGGCAGGGTGTACGCAGACGAGTACGATGAGCGATAAGAACAGGAAGGGGACAAAAGGAATACCACTGCATGGAAGGAGTCTGGCGTCTGTTCAACGAAAAGATTTAAGGGCTTGTGCTCCTGCACAGGACATGCCCGGTCTAGGTACATTACATCTAACAAATCAGTGTATTAACGCCTTTGCACATGCTATGCGCTGCCTGTATGCATACAACCTCTACTTCGTACGGTCTGCAAGCTCGAAAGTTTGCCGCTGCTTAGCCGCCTTCAAGACCTCCTCCAACCACCACACGTGTATTCGCGGGTCTTCTGTCAGCTCCGGGTGGAAACTGCAGCCAAATACATTACCCTGTCGTACGGCAATGATGTCTTCCTTCCCGGCATGTTGATGCTCCGGGTTTTGCTGCAATGCCGGCGCCTTTATCGACAGCGTCGCCATGACCTCTACTTCCTTGCTCAACTGCTCTTTCGCCAGCTCGTCGACCGGCGTCTTGCTAGGCGCAACGACCGTCTCGTCTCTCTCCTCTGCCGTCTGTACACCCTTTGCGTGCGGCAGTATCTTCTCGACGACAGGCGCGCGAATGAAGACGCATCGGTACGGCTGGTCAGCACTCTTGTCCGCGGTATCGCCAAGGAAAGGGAGGTTCAGGTTGGCCTGGAAGCTTTCTTGCTGGCGTCCGAAGTGGTTTCTGTTCACCCGCACGTCTAAGCCTCCAATGAGTTCTTGTCCGCCTTTCTTTGTTCGGTTCGCGCTTTCTGCGAGTAGGATCAGGCCGGCGCATGTGCCCCAGGTTGGTCTTCTCTGCACTCTGTTCTTCAGTCAGCTTTGTCCAGAGACTGCCACTGCCAGTGGAGAACTCACTTTACAAACTCCCTCAACGGCTCCAGTATCCCACTCCTCGCAGCCACCAGGCTCATAGTCGTGCTCTCGCCTCCAGGTATGATCAGGCCTTCGCATCGTGCCAGTTCTTGCCGTGTCCGCACTTCAATGAATTCCCACCTGGTACTTGTGCCTTTCCTCTGCTTCAATTCCTTTGCGGCTTGGCGCAAAAGCTGCACGTGTTCGCTGAAGGCGCCTTGCAGGGCGAGGACGCCGACTGTGAAGTCTGGGATCGTGACTGTCATGTTTGCTGAATTGCAGGTTCGTGAGGCAAAGTCGGACAGTACGGCGAGGCCTGCACAGTCATAGTCAACGCAGCGAGAGTGTGGAGAGCATCCTGCTTATCGATAGAGGAAGTCTGGGGCCCATCTGCAAATCGGGGCGCCCCTCCGAGGTTCGCAAGGGTCTAGCAGGGGTATCGCGTCAGAAACCGGCCCCTCCATTGCCGCAAATAGCCTTATAGCCGCAACGCGGCAACGTTGTCGTGGAAAGGGCACAGGACATGGTTCCACGCTACTACACAACATGACGGATGCAGTCCCAGATACGGGGAAGAGGCGCGGTCTCACGTGCTGGCTGCTGGACACGAGGACGCTATGGCCGGGGAACAGCATTGCGGAGTCGGTATGCACAAGTCTCTCCTACCACATACGTGCTGGGGTCAGGAAGAGCCACGCTTGAGGGGTCACAAACTTGATTCAGACTAAACATGGCCGTAGGCAAAAGAGGCCTTGCTCTTGGTCAGCCCTGAAGAGAGAGAGCTCATTCTACGGAAGTACCATGTCGCCGACGCAAAGATGAGCCTCGCCTCTGCCCTGCTCAAACGCCTCTTCGTCCATAAAACCCTCGGCATGCCATGGAAGTCCATAAGCTTCGGCCGCAAACGCGACCCAAAGCACGGCAAACCCTGTGCCTTGCTCCCTCCACCGCTCCACGGCCCGGCTCCCGTTGAATTCAACATCTCCCATCAAGCCGGGCTGGTCGCTCTTGTGGGATGCAAAACGGACGAACTTGATGCCGAGCTGGGCGTCGACATAGTCTGCGTCAACGAGCGCAACGTAAGCACCATGATCGATTCGGAAGGCTTCGAAGCATGGGTGGACATATACGCCGAGATCTTCAGCCATGAAGAGACATTCGACATGAAATACAACGCCCCGTCGTTTCAGCTGCTCGACGGTACCACCGTCACGCCTGAGATGCTGGGCAGGTATGATCGGTGCTGTTCAAGGGGAAGAAACTTTCCCTCACGCTACCAGATGGCTCAAGCCGCACGTTCTCGAGCAACTTATTGATCGATGCTAAACTACGCCGTTTCTATACTTTCTGGTGCTTCAAAGAAGCCTACATCAAGCTCGACGGGGAAGCGCTGCTGGCTACCTGGATCCCCCAGTTGGAGTTCAAGCACGTCCGCGCGCCTAAGCCCAGTACGCCAGCGCAGTACAGTACGCATGGGGTCTGGGGCGAAAGGGTCAGCGATGCGGAGGTGTGGTTCGAGAAAAGCAGGATGGATAAGTGCCGAGTCGAGATCCAGGCTTTTGAAGAGAACTTCATGATTGGTGTTGCGGCGAAGGAGAGGCGGTGGGGCAGTGAGGAGGCAGCGTTGCCGGAGGTACTGACTGAATTCCAAGGTCTACGTTTGGAGGAGGACGTTATGGCGGTTGCGAGGAAGGCTTAGGGGCTGCATAGAGGCGCAAGGGTGGGGGCTGCAATTGCACATTACAATACTGGCTGAACGCTATCCAAATAATGTCATGGCATGCTGTTGCGATTCAACATCAAAAACTACAATTAGCTTGCCTATATCAGACCATTGCCTGAATTCTGAAGAGAAACTAGAGCCACCCCAGTGCAAGCGTGAAAGCTGCTGCGTCCCAAGCGCTCTTTTACATGAGTGTATTTACGACCTCGTAACAGGAGGCGTCGAAGCAGTTGGCAGCTCATTTGGTCCTCGGCCAACACCCATTTCTACTGGCACTTGATTCGCCGGTGCTTCTGCCGCATATGAGTACTGGTATTTGCTCGCTGCCGTTGCTGCATCATTGTAATGGCAGTCTGGCAGTAATGCCGTCGGTGCTGCAGTCTCCTCGCCCTTGGACACATTAGCAACCTTGCCCCTGTTCTTCTTCTTCCGCCGCAAGAACAACAGGATGCCTCCCAGGATAAGTATGATGGCCACAAGCGCACCTAAGACGATACCGGCGATTACACCTTTTGAGAGACTGGAGTCCGACTCAGACGACGGTGACGAGATGGAGGACGATGTTGGCGACGTCGATGCCGATGTAGCAGAGAGCTGAATGCGCTCTGCAGAATACACCGACATGTCCGCTGGAACTGTGTAGTTCTTGCCCGGTTTCTTCTTGCACATATCCTGCACTGTCGTGAGGACGTTTCCCAATATTGTCAAGTCGTCGTTCGCATACAAGCACGTCACGCACGACTCTACGTCAGAGGTGAAGTTTGCGCTGGTGTTGTGCTCGCAGAAGTCGAAGCCTCCTGGGTCGCTTTTGATGTTATAGTCAATGGACGAGCGGATCTTACTGCAGCTGTCGCTGCAGCGTTGGTAGATGGAGGAGGAGGAGATGTTCTTGTTCACTTCTTCGGCGAAGCGGCCAAAGAGACACCAATCTACTACACCTTTGTTATTGACTGTGATGGACGTTAGCAACTAGAACATTCTATCGCACTTGACAAACGTTATGCAACATCCAGGAGGTATTCGATCGAAATAACTGAGACTCACACAGAAACCATGTAGAATCCTTCTCGTTGTAGTTGACATCGCCCTCTTTACCTGTCTTCTGCCAACCGCTCTTCATCTGGCAATCCTGGCAACTCGCGAACTTAATGGCGGCTGCAGTTGAGTTGTCCCCTGCGTATTCCCAATTATAGCAAGGGAACATATCGTTGAATGTGAGCGACTGGTTCCTCCAGCTTGGGTTGCCTGTATTGCGATCGAGACATTTCGATGCACATGGTGAATCCGGACTGACTTCGAGCGCGGAACTAAAAACGGATAGCAAGGTCAGAAAGGTGATTGTTGACAGTCGTACCCGTAAGCGCGACATCGAGTTGGGTATCTGTAGTTCAGAGTTTTGGACTTGGAAGGAGAGAAGGGCGGACAACTCATGATCAAGGTCACACCATGTTCCACCAAACTTTAGGCGTCCGACCCTGTTCCAATTCAACTGCAATCCTGTCCGCGAGCTGTGTCATCAAGGCTGGGGCCAACTTTACACGGTTGATCCTGGAGCTAGTCCTATAAGAGTTAGTTTTTGGCATCTGAGCCAATAGGAAAACGAGGACCGAGGCGCAATGATCTATTCTGGGCCAACTGCGGATGAGCTGCAGGCACCGGGCGTAAAGAAGTGGTGCTGTGCTGACATGACGCAGATTGATGATCTTCAATAATTGAAATGCAGCTGAGTGCTTTCTATGCAGACTCATACACTCCTTGTGAGTGTCCGACGGCTGACGGCAGAAAATCATCGTTCGCAACTTGATAGTCTGCAAATTACTGATCTGCAGCCAATACAGCAGAACTAGTCGCTTACCTCTACAGATAGATCGAGGCCTCTGGTAGGCTTTACGTACTGTGCTGCAGGGGTAGCTTGCTGAAAGGACCACTGAGGAGCCTCGAGAGGAACCATGTCTCTCGTGTGGCAGAAGACTTCAAACGCAACAGCCGCTGATTTTCAATCTTTACACAGACGTCTGGAGGTATGCAACATATGTAGGTCACTGATTTAATATAGACTAAGTATCTCTTAGTCTTTATACTACCTGTAGCCTCGCATGGCATAGGAAGATCTGCTCCGACTACCTCCCAAAATCCCGAGGATTGCCTGCATCGCTATTTCGCCACAGGAGTGACATCCTATATGGGGAAAAATTATATACCAGAGGTCAAGGAAGTCAACTATGAGCTGGCTTTGCATTGCCTTGTTGCTCTGGGCGTCATCAATAAGCGAGCGGAGCTCATAGACTCGTTCCACAGCATCGCCGAGACCATGAGCACGATGCTACCCAACCTCAATCTCACTGAGAAAGCCATCCTTACCAACTTTCTGGCGGAGCTTGTAGCAGAGAACACCCAGCAACAGCACCGCCGGACAGAGCATTACTGTCAAGGCTCTGCACAGCCGGGTGAAGGAGATGCATGCCGACATCCTCGAGCTCGAGCGGGAGGCCAATACTGCAAACTATAGGACCGAGGACCTGGAGACGCAGATGGCCGAACTCAAAGCCATGAACTAACAAGAGTCCACTGACGTCGAGACGCGCATCAATTGCCTGGTGTCAGAGAAAGCGCAGCTCTAGGGACAATTGAATGGTCTCCAAACGTCGTTCGAATCTCTTGCAGTCTTTGCCAGCTGAGATGAGCTAAATGCAGCCCAAGCCAAGTAGCTGGTCCCATGATCCAGTGTATCAACTATGAGGCAAGAATAAGGGGTGAAAAATGAAAAGAGCTGGCTGCTACAGAAAGAGGTGTCCGCCCTGAACGCTACACTGACGACGATTACCCAAGAGTTGAATGGATACAAAGATAAATGCGCCACAGGGACCAAAGAAATCGAGAGGCTGGAGACTATGTAAATGAAGCTTCGCACCAAGAAGAACGAACAGCAAGAGAGTCTCACGGCTGCAGAAGACATGCAGAACCAGACAAAGACAGAACTAGGCGCCACAACTGATACACTGGCGTCCAAAAAGTACTACCTAGATGAGATGACCGAGGAGTAGGTCAGTGCCGCTGGGAAGAAGCTCAGTCTTGAACAGGTCGAGGTCGATGAACTGGAGCAGTTTCTCAAGCAGGAGGACGTTGCGATGGAAAATTTGGAGCCAGAGCGCATCATAGAGGCCATTGGCCTGATCCAGCAGATAGAGGTGGTCAAGCTGGAAGCTGAGGCTTTGAATTGCATGCTGAACAAATAGACCAGCGCTGCTACTCATCTCCAGACCTAATTGCAACACAAGAGCAAGCACTTGATCAACATTCGATGGCGAGCAGCTCTAACCTCCATCCATTTGGGCGTGGAGGTGGCACACATGGAAATCGTTATGAATTAGCTGGGGTTGTACTAGAGGGAACGGATTCGCAATACCAGACTCGTGGAGGTGTTGGTGCAAGGCGATGGGGGTGACGCCTAAGCAGGAGCAGAAATTCTGGAAGAGGACTGCTGGCTACTTTAATTCTTTGAGGAATGAGTACAGGTGGTTACAGATCAAACATTCGCGAACAATGCGCAAGGGTATCTTCAGAGGCAATAGCAGCTTTTCCCCGGTTTTTGCATCAACATCTATAGACACTCAGTAGTTTCAAGATACCTAACTAGTATGCATAAGACAATTTGTGGTGTTTTTACTACTTTTGGTCTGGCAAGCTACAGGTAGATCTGCTGTAACTACCACCGGTTCCGCAACATAGAGGGCGGGTATAGACGAGATATTTAGACAAAAAAACAGCTGATATAGTGCAGAGTTTCGCGCAAGCGGCTATAGAGGCCTGCATGATGTTTTATCAATATAACTAACAGCAGTCTTTGCTTTTCATTTAAGTAGATAGTGTAGCGAGCTTAGAAAGTAGTAGGCATTGCGTAGTGTGCCAATTTCCTTTACATACAGAGACAGCTTGTTAGAAGGAGCACTAGATAGTTATAATGTTTGCGGGCTAGTCTACATCTTTAATATACAGTACCTTCCTTTAAAATTATCCATGCACCTATAGCTAGAGGGTGCTTTATAGAACGATGCTAAGTTAGTCTAGTATAGTAGGCTTAACGTACCATCCTATTCCTCCTCCTCCTCCTCCTCCTTAAACTCATACTCATCCTCATCCTCTGTATACTGAAAGTCTTGGCATTTCTTGGCCATCGGTTGGTATGGTAATTCAATCCAGTGTTCCCTTTCGGAACCGTGTATCTGAAGTAGTGGGGGAAGGAGTGGCCCTTGTAACGACCTTCCTTGCATAGCGAGAAGCTCTTTCGGTAGAAAGGTATGATGGTAATGACCCTATTCTGACTTACCGACTTGCTACAGCAGGACCACATGGATCCGTCTGCGATGACACCAGCCTTTTCGAATCAGACATCTGCCGGCAACTTCTGGTAGCACCTGACTGTTCTAGATCGTATGCGAGATTCCGTACCCATCGCCACAACTTCACGCCATCCTTCCAGATGTACCACCTCTTTTCTAGGGGCTCAGAGTTGATGTGTTTGGTGGCTGTCCTTCGTTGTTCCAGGAGACATTACCGCTGCAATCACTATATGTCGCTTCCGACTTCAGATTCTTAGTAAATAATTTTTTTCTCTCGTAGGATATTTATTATGTCATCAGGCTCTTAGATGTCTCATGGCTCAAATTCATCATCTAGACCAATTGGCCATGATACAGGTCGTAAGGCGTTGGCTCTGGGCCTGGATCAGGGCTCTCATTCCATAGCCAAATTTTTGAATTCTTCTTAGGTGCTTGATGTATTGCTGTATTTGGGACATTGGCGAGTGCAAGTGCAGCAACATCTACAGGGACATCAACGAGGATAGTGTTCTCGCGCGTATCATCGTTATAACGCTCTAAGCTCAAATCGGGGGCATTGGTAGCAGCAGTGGCAGGAGCAGTAGCAGGGGCAATAACGGGAAAATCGGTTGGATCATCAACTAGGATCAGCCCCATCTCCTCAGGAGATACTGCCGTATCACCGCATTGCTCTTGTGCCTGCCCGATGTCCTGGCCATCTCCAGTCTCTTGTTGTGTGCCTCCACTTGCCCGCATTCTGCCCGCGTACGTCAACTCCAAGTCTATCCAGATGAACCAGGGTCCAGTGCAGAGCCAGTCCTGGTCTACCCACTGCGCAACTCCAGAGGTGCCAGATTTGTCGGGCGTGCCATCGTTGTAGCGCTCTGCTAAGTTGATCAAGTTCTTAACAACCTTTCGATATGCGGCAGCCTCGGTTTTGCTCTTATCGAGCTCGGTCTGGGTGAATGCAAGGCGATCTTAAGTGTCAGTGAGAATGACCTTGGTGGCCATGAGGCGATGCTCGACATCGGTGAGCTTGGCAAGGTTAGATGCGACGGTCCGACGAGTGTTCCTTAATTCTTCTCGCTGCTTTTCCAGCTCTTGAGTATGTTTCTTGCATAACCGGACCAGATCTTTGTGCTTGAAATGCTCGAACATTGCCATGTTGGTCTTTCGGTGAGCTGCATATGATATTGATTGTTGAGCTGTTGTTATTGTAGGGAACGCTAGGCAAATAGGCTCCTAATGCAGAGACATGTACCTAAAAACCGATGTCGTGCGCTACATGGGCAGGCAGATGATGTGCACTGAGCTGGGCACTTCGCTGCGCGCCTCCACGCTTGATGTAATACGGCATTTCCTGCATCGTGATACAGATTTGTGGAACGCACCGTAGTTGGTGTATCTCGTGAGAGCTCGTCTGTTGCGTTCAGCTGGACTGTCACGAGAACCTTGGCAGAACTCGGCAAATACCAAGCGCCGTTCGTCCAGGTCGTATGCTTCATCTCCACCAGCACGTGGAACACGTACCAAACCAACGCTATGGCTCATGTATGGAGGTAGAGTGCACTGGGTTACCCTCCAGAGCCTTCTTAAATCCTGTCTTGTCGTCACTGCAAAGCCCTAAACACTGCAACTTCTGCCGTTGCAGATTCATCTTCTCGTGCTTTACACTGTCCTGCACATGCACCAATCAGTCACAATGATGTAAGGCCGTGCGATAGCTTCTACAGCGCTGATAAATCATAATGGTTCGAGTATAAATACTTCCTCGCCCCTCGAGCCATACTGACTGGGCAAAGACTGGCAATTTGTTTCCTGCCCGTCTGCGGACGACGCATATAGAGAAGCATCAGAACATGACATACCGCCGCAATGGCAAACTACAAGCTTGTGAGCCTTGTCGAAAGGGAAAACTACGATGCGACCATATGATGCCTAATTGCGCAAGATGCGTGAAGAGAGGCAGGACTGATAAATGTGTTTACCACCCTGCTCCTTTGACAAAGTCGGGCACAAAGCGGCGCGTACAATCAGACCAGAGTTCTTCCAGTATGGAGGGTGACAACGCTCCATACCAAACCCTCTCCAAAACAGGGCCTACACATGCATCAGCAGCATACCTAACCCATCTTGAAGGCATAGGCCGTCCAACAAGCTTCACGGCAGTCCCCAGTTCAGCAAAATATGACGAAAATTTCACAGCATCTGCCTCTATACATACCGAGTTTCGCAGCCCGGACAGCACTCTCTCGCAACAGATGTCAGAGGGGCTTCCTAAGCCACTAGTAGCTCATGTTCTTCGCACAGATGCACAGGATTTTGACAACGGAGCGGCCTTTATCAATCATTCTGCAGTCCTGGCGGAGAACGAGCCGAGCATTGGCCTGTCACCACCGGAGTTGGCAGGCGGATCCAAGATCTCCAAGTCGCACGTCGATAAAGGTGTGGCAGTTCTTGCGTTGTTGAAAGATTTATCGTCTATACAGAAGTATATTGATAAATGGTTTTCGTTTGCTGGAGGCGTTGTGGTTATCGAGCCCATGGTGAAAATATATCTCGATGGCTTGTGGTCGACGTGGCACAAGATCCTCACATCGTCGAAAGCTGCTAATCTGCAGGCAATGTCTGCACAGATATGGGAGAATACATCAAAGCCGGTGTCGAGGTTACTGAAGCGGGACACGACCCCTCATGCGTTCTGCACGAAAGTCACCGGTCCAGACCTGAGGTGGGAAGTGATCGGTATTTTGGTTTCTTTGGTGTCGCTTGTCGCACAGTCTCTCAAAGGTGTGTCGCCGCTTTGGCATCAAATCAAGCGAGGCCACTAACAGAGCAATGCAGATGGCGATCCCGTATTCTGCTCACACGATGCAGCCCCCATTGACCGAGTTGCTTTAGCTGCGAGCATGTACAACGGCTCGGAGATGTGCGTCGAATTCTGCGACAATCTCAGTGTGCTCAACGATTTGTATCTGTGGCTACTGTACGAAAACTCCATCGCATATTGCTCGCTACGTACACGAGGGAGTGAGTCTCCCAAGTAGCATTCCTTGGTCACCTACAATGCTAGTACTTGAGTGCTGACCTCTCCCACAGGTTACGATAATTGGAAGAAGACATCAGCACTGACTGCGGCATTACAATGTGCAAACCTACATCAAGAGATCATTGTCGATGAACGCACCCCTTTCTTCATCGCTGAGCTACGCAAGCGGCTGTTCATCTGCGCGTACAAAAACGACAAGACTTCTGCCGCTTTCGCTGGGCGACCACCGAAGCTTACCAGGCTTTACTGCCTTCTGCAGATACCACTCGATCTGACAGATGCTCAGACGATGTCAGATGGAGCAGAACTGCAGGCCGCCATTGCAGAGCTAGACGAGGAAGGTTGGAACCAAGAAGGTGCTGTGCAACGCAGTACATTTGCGCGGATTTCAGCAACAAACGCTCTAATTACTGAGGAGATACTAGAAATATCCCTGGGCCACCTGTCTGACGAAGAGATCGCCCGCCGTGCCGCAGATATCGAGGCTCGGGCGCTGAAGTCTTGGGACGACCTACCAGAGTTTCTTCGCATCGACATCAGTGATCCCTGGAAATTTTCACACTCGCCACTCGAGCTTCTGTTTCTCGTTTTCATTCAGCTCACGAGTTTGGATCACCACTTTCTACTTCAACGCACATTGAACAAGAAGGTGCACTTTGATTCAACGAACTCAAATGTGAAATTGCTGTCCATTTGTGGCGATATATTCAAGACTGTCATCATGATGGTGGACAACAGAGACTACTTTCGGGACTTCCAAGTTGACTTTGTTCAGATTCTGGTTACGCATGGTATTCCTACGGCTGCGGTTCTGGCGATGGAGCTACTGCGTCAAGAACGAAACTCCCCGTCGGCTTCGGCGCAGGTATTCCCATTGCATCGCTCAGATACGATACAAAGCCTGTCAGTGTTTGTGGCATGCTTAGGGACCATCAGGCGGGATGTCAACGGTCACCAGAGCTGCGATCGCGGGAAGAAATTTTTAAAGAAGATACTGGATCTCATCCTGGGTTCAGGTACATTTGTACCCAGAAGCGATGCAATGGATATTGAGGGGTCCGCAGATCCCATACTTGGAGCACCTCTGTTCGAACCTGGGGATGATGGTGACTTCATGGGTTGGCTCGACAGCGTGAACTGGGACCAAGAAACATGGATCAATGCCACCTAAGAGAATGAATCGAAGCCTCTTTCAATCAGCACATGCGCCAAGACTTTGCGTTTGCTCTCACTTAATACACGCCTTCCATCCCCCACCTCCACCTTCTAACGCCTAACCTTCTCACCACGCCTTTCTTCGGTCACATCCTACGCTACAAATTAATCCCGCGTCTGCCCGAAAAGATGTATGATGCGCTGACCAAGAATATCCCAACTCGTTGCACGAGGCAGACAAGGAGATCGAGTTGCTCAAGAAGAGACTTCGTATTTCCGAGGATTCCAACGCAGCAAAGGAGAAATAAATTGAGCGGCTTTGGGCTGCCATGCAAGATAGATCATTCTGCCCGTATAAGCGCGAGCTGGCGAACCTGCAGAGCATGGTGGACGTACTGAAGGAACAGCTTTCCGAGAAAGATAAGAAGACCGAGAGTTGCAAGGTCAACTTAGAAAATGTACTCATCGACGCAAGATATATGCTGATGAGAGTTCTTTTATAGCAAGCCAGCTTGAATAAATTGCAAACCATCGTATCCCTCATGACCAATGGGGACAGCGCCTTCAACCTTAGGACTTTTGTCCAAGAGCTTTAACAGGTCAAGATCTTCTCACAGCTGTCAGCCATCTCAGTCATCTGAACAATATTTTCCAGGAGCTTTCTGACATCGAGCTCAGCAAGCAGGCCCGATTCAAGGATGTCAAGGCTGCAGTGTACCACATGGTCCACGAAGCATCACCCCGGAAGACAGAGTTCGACGAGCTGATCGCAGATATCCAGAAACACTTAGTCTCAGGCGTACCAGAAACACCATCTGTAGACGGCTACGACCGGGTTTTACACATCAGCTACGATATGTGTCGGCAGCTCACAGATGCCAACACGTTTGATGCCACAGAAAGGTAACTAGTTTCGAGTGATGGATCTACACGCCTCTGCATACACCGAGCGCATCCTGACTCTGGATACAAGACTGGTAACAAGAATCAAAACTTGAGAACACCCGCTCTCCCCTCAGGGTCGATGCAGAGCACTCCTTCTGTGCCTGATGCACCGACAGCACCCACACAGGTCGTCCCGGTGAAGCGGGTTCTAAGCACGTCTTTGAGAGCCCCGCCGCATAAGAAGACTATTACGTAGCAACTGAAAGCACAACAAGCTGTCCCACCAGTCACTGCCACCCGGGCTCTCAGCACCAGCAAGACATCCTCGGGAATATGGCTAGTGGCCCCTCTAAGCGTTTCCACAATAAGGCTTCTATCGGTCAGCCACAGACCCTGAATATATTCACGAATCCCGGCCCTGCCTTCAAAGTCAGCGAAAATCCAGACCCTATACCCAATACAGAAGTGGATAGGGCTCCTGAGGGCGTTTCCGGCCTACCGCCTACGCCGAGGGAGAATGAGGCAACTGAACAGATGCCTCTGGCGTTCAATTTTGACCCAGCGCGCATGTCGAGATCTGCCTATGGCACATGTTTTTATCCTCTAGAGATACACTGGACTTCGTTGGCATATCCGAAAAATACAAGTCTCCAGCTGCCAACCCTGAAGACAAGCAGAAGAGTGACGCGGGAAACAATTAGGCGCCCCAAAGCAAGAGAGAACTAACGAAGAGAGTGTTTCACCATTATGAATGATACACTCTTATTCAAGAATATATATACATCATTGGAATTAAGCAGCAGCAGGTATTCGAACAACATACACTGGAGCTAGCTGCTATTAAAAAAGTTTTTACTTCTTCTCACTCAATTCGAAACTTAAAAGCCTGTATCCCAAACTTTCCTCATACTAGTCATATGTGCCATCAATTTGCAGATTCAAACAAGGCTTTGCCTAGCCCTCAACTGCGCCATGCTGATCATGCTAGACACACGGCTCTAGCGATGGACGATCTCCTATCTGATCGAGCACCCTATGATCTCCATACTTGCAACGGGAAAGCACAAGTCGGAAGCTCGTTTCTTGCAGCTTCTTGTTGGCGTGTCCTGGGATTTTTCGCATTCCATATCCGTTTTGATTGGCACCACCTGGGCAGGTGTGGAGAGCGGGATCCAGAATCTCGCTTTCGTGTTCTGGGATCGTAAGCTGAGACAATTCAAGGCCACCAAGGGACGTCAGCGAGCTGGGAGGTGGGTTCGGAGGGCAAAAACCATAGCGTAGTGAGCTGCAGTTGTCGTAGTCATCGTCTATCTCGACGATCAACGACGAACTGTCCGATTCATCATCACTCGCAGCCTCCTGTAGCGCATCATACTGGACTGGTCTAAAAGTCGGTGCTGTCCCGCAAGTAATCTGCGCATGAAAACGGCCCTTGAGCCGGAGGTATTGCAGAGCTTTTGGGGGATGTTTGGTACCAGCGATGCAAGACCGGCAGCAATCGTCGTAGTGAACTTCAGGTAGGTCTTCCAGCGGACAGTTGTTCCGCTCCAAGCATACAGACAGCCTGCGGAACGAGTGGTCGCATTGCGTGTAGTGGTATTGTTGCTTGTAGCACATGTTGAGTCGGCTTTTTGGAGATGTGCTGAGACAGCAATGGTGCTCGATCCCTGCGCGGCGGAGTCACTCTTTATTTTGGTACACGTTTGTGCAGAATATACATTTAGCGTTCATGAGAATCATCTAGAAGCTACTGTTGAATGTTGTCTTTTGTCTACACAATCATTTGTGCCTACACACAAGACATCCTTCTTTCGCTGCTGTTTGTCAGCCTGACACTGTCGTATCAATGAGTCGTGTCTCAGACAGATCGAGCTTGGTAGCAACACTGATCATTATGCTATGATGAGGAAGACGCAAGGTAAGAAGAATACCGCTAAAACCCATACAACCCAAGCTTTGCTCATATCTAATCCAAACACTGAATCATGTATGATCGTTTACGCCATGAAAGAAAATGCTAGTATTACAACGTCAGGAACATAGCGGCGACCAGCGCTACTACGAAGCTGACGGTAGCACTGCCAGCGAGCTTGCTTCCAGCGCCGCCGTGAATGCCAAGAATTTCAGCCTGCCTCGAGAATGTGACATTCTGCTGGATCGACTCGTTCAAACACTGACCGTTGGCGATGTCCAGTCCTGTCAGGTCGTCAGGTACGTGGAAGAACATGTAGCTGCGGTTGTTCAGGCCCTTGAAGCCTTCCGTGTTGTATGGGAACCAGTCGCTACTGTCAGTGGAGGATGTGTTGCGCAGAAAGATACACTGAACCTGGTTGGGGTAGTCGTGAGCGAGCTGAGGGTAGTCGCTCATAACATCAGAATTGGAAGTGTCGGCGATAAGTACAAATTTTCTCTGCGGGAAAGTCTGGAAGACCTTCTGTAGGAGGTACATGCGGATGGACAGAGTGGCCTTGACATCAGAGAAGTTGAGAGGTCGAGTGTCGAAGGAACCGCCCGGATAGGTCTTGTAGATGAAATCCATGTAGTTGCGAGTCGCTTGCTCGGGGGTGGTGGTCAGGTAGTGGAAGTGCGTATTGTTGGGTAGAGTCTGCGACCAGTTGCGGTAGATGTCGGGCATGTTCATCCACTGGGTGAAGTTGCGAGCGAACGAGTTCAGCAGACCCTCCTTTGGATCGTAGATCTTAGTCACTCTCAGGATATCGTCAATATCAGAGACGAAAGTGATACCTGTGGGTGGGACGAGGAAAGCAGTGGCGTTTCCAGAGTTGGTGCCGTTTGTATGAACGTTGAGGCGCTGTACGTTCTCAGTCTCATTGCCATTCAGGAGGCCATTGCTCTTGATCGGTACGAAGACGTCGAAGTCGCCTTCGACGGTGGTCTCGTACGGCAAAGTTATGGTCTGATTGCCTCCAGGCGCTGTGATAGCATTGCCGCCTCCAGTTTCACCATCGCCACCCTGCATCGGCGCAGGCTCGAGTGTCATGGTGACATTCTCGTTGCCTTGCTGGACAATAAAGATCGACCGTGTAAGGTTACGAGCGTTGGCCTTCTGGTCATCAGGCAGTTTGTCCACACTCGTGTCGATCAGGAAGATGTTGGCAAGATCGTCAATCTTGGACTGCGAGATGTTGGGAATCTTGTACACATTGCCGTGGAAGCGGACATTCCAGCCCTGGTCTGTCCAGTTCGCGTACGGTGGGACGTTGAGAACTTGAGTGGGTATCGCAGCAAGGTCGTCGTCGCCAATGCCCAAGCTGGACATGACATCAGTACCGGTGGGGAGGTTCTCAAACCAGCCAGGGATGCCTACTTTCATCAACACAAGCTTTACTGACGTACTAGTACACTCGAAGCTTACCTTCAGTGAAGAAGCTGGGCAGATCCGTGCCAAGAACGCTTCCCCAGGACTTGGCTACACCGTCAACACCGCTCTTGATGTCATCCAGGATGCCTCGCTTCTGCACATAGCTGTGTTTGCCGTCGAACCGGACCGCCGCAGGAGTCACGATAGGGGCTCGGACTTCAACTTTTGCAGGTGCTGCTGTTGGTTCTGGCAGAGAGACGGCGTGTGCGAGGCACAGCGTCGCGCTCAGTAGCAGAGCGCGCTGAGAGCTCCTGGTAAGGACCATGTTAATGCTCTGTGATTAACAGGGGCAACGTGGAGTGTCGCGTGCTGGTCTCGTAGGCTGCCGAATTACTGTACTACTTCAAGCGAAAGACTGAAGGGAAACAGAAGACAACAATCAAGCGACCGACGACACAAACTAGAAAGTAAAAGGTGAGCGGCGCATACTTGTTTCGCCAACAGGTCGTCCCTAGCAAGTTTCACATAGCGGCTCGTGTTGTGGCTGCGTACATTATGATGTCACCCCTGCTGCGTAGCGCTGGCGAGGCTTGTTCACCCTGCCTAAAGGGGTTAAAACGCCCACATTTCGAGGCACACATCAAGCCCGCTCGCATTGTGCATTTCAGATGTCGGAACTTGCCCGAGGGCTCCATAACAAACCTTTGCGAGAGACGTTTGGAAAGTCTCATTCACGCAAGTCCGACCAATCTTGGTGGCATGAGGCGGCAGGGCAAATCATGTGCACGTGCCATCTCATCTCATTTCTTCCTCTCACCTGCTGAGTGGATCACATCTGACCTCCCGTGGCTCTACGTCGGCCGCATCGGTCATTCTACGCCTTTGGAGACATTCTCTTCCGGATGGGGATCAGCTTGGCAAAGCTCAAAAGCGGTTTCCGTTCCGGAACAAAAGAGGCCAATCCTTCGCAGTTAGGGCTGCTGTAGTCCAAGCTATCTAGCCGAAGCTATCTAGCCCCTACCGGATACAGCGGCGATATCTTCTTAATCAAAACATTACTCAGAGGGCCTCCAGGACTTCACAGAATAGACTGAAAGAGCTGCTAGCTTGCTTATCATGGTAGAAAAAGTTGCTCTGCTACGTGATCTACAAGCCGGCAGGCGAGCTACAGAGCACTCTGCCATAGATCGAAAGTCCACTACATGTCGCTGCAGTTTCAACGCTCAACTTTTCCAAATGCTAAATCCGTTTAGGCACGATTGGGCTGCATTTTTAACTCATCAATCTCTTGGTCGACATATCTATTTGGAATTTCTAGTGCCTAGGCGAAACTCTGATGACCACCGCTGATTCTTCGACAACAATTCTCAATTGCGTAAATATCAGCAAAGTCACGGAGAACTGCACTTTCCTCGAAGACCCCACCAAATTATGACAGCGCCTACACAAATTGTTGCGGTTGCCAGGTTCCACAGAGCCGTCGTGTTGGGAAAAGAGAGCAAATAGGCGTAGGCGGATCGAGCAGCTTGCATAACACGCCCGCGATTCGTTCTCCCCGCACGCATTCTACCCGCACGCATTCTACTTTATAACTCCTGGAAAGCCGAATGTACTGTGTTATTCCTCCTCCCCATTCACCCATCCATATCGATTTGACCTATTCATAAATCTAACCATGGCCACCATTGCTGTTCGAGCCACTCATTCAAGCTGTTTAGACGATGAGATCGTAGCTCTGACCTTGCAGATGGAAGAGATCAGTTCCCGCGAAGAGACCAAAAAAGCGAAATACTCACTTGACAACATCCCGGATCTGGAGCTTGCCTACTCCAGTTACTTAAACGAGATTGAGGCCCATTTGGCTTTCCTGCAAGACGTCAAGCTTGCTCATAGTATTGCCAACGCTGTCGACACAGACGCAGAGATCATCGCCGAAATCACGCACGGAGATCAGCAAGCCCAGAATGATCACTGTATGGCTGTGCAAATGAGCACTAACGATCCTGATTTGGAAAAGCCTCCCCCATACACACAAGAAGTCCGCAACGATTATATCGAAGATGAAATCATACGTCGTCTAGCAACCATGCTGACTACTGAGGATGATATTGACGAAGGTCCTCAAGTTGAAGCCGGCCCCTCGGTTCCGTATGCTCGGCGTCAGGCCGTTGCCCTTGAAAAACTGGCCCTTGAGCTCTTTGAGTGTACAGGATGTGCCTCTGAATTTCGCTGGACCAGTACCACCCAATTAAAATGTGGACATGGATACTGCGAGCCTTGCCTGAGGAAATTCATCATGGCTGGCGTTGTCGATCGCGAGTTGATGCTGGTGCCGCCTCGGTGCTGTGGCATTGCAGTACCTTTTGGAGTCATTGCTTGTGCTTTGACTGAGGCTGAAATGGACGACTTTCAGCATGCTGAAATCGAAAAGGCCACCAAGGACAAGACTTACTGTAGCAACGCGGACTGTGGTAGATTCATTGCTCCGAACAATATCATAGCGGGTGAAGCTACTTGTTCCCGCTGCGAGTTTAAGACATGTGCAGTGTGTAAAGCTATCGGTCACACAGGCGACTGCCCAGAGGATACCGATATTCAAGCTACGTTGCAGCTCGGAGCCGAGAAAAAATGGCAACGATGCTTCTCCTGCCGGTCTCTTGTCGAGATCGAATGGGGTTGCAACCACATGACGTAAGCTTCCTAACAATCCCCATCAACTAAACTGACGCCGCATAGCTGCAAATGTGGCGCTCAATTCTGTTATATTTGTGGGAAAGAGTGGGCCACTCCGCGTCAATGCAATTGCTCGTTCTGGATTGAAGAAAATTTGATCAGACGTGCCACGCAGGTCGTGGATAGAGCTGCTCCGGCCAACATTCTTCCTGCGGAGCGAACACGCCGTATTTTTCAAGTGCAAGAGCAGCTTCGCGATACAGATGAGTGTGAGCATCAGGGTCGCAAGAAGTTCACTAAGATCGAACACGGCCGCTTTCAGTGTGAGATGTGCAACACGAGGCACAAAAGGTTCATCATGAGATGCCGCCGCTGCCAGCTGGAAGTGTGCATGGATTGTCGCTTGCACAGAGTCTGATGACTTCTGCTCTTTGGATTATCGCCAACTGTCTACACTCCTTTATTTGGTTGTCTCTGTTAAATCGTTTCGCTCTTTAGTAACGCCCTTTCGTTGACAAGAACCAATAAAACATCCTTTCAATGCCAACTCATACCTTTTTGACAAAGCCTGAATACACCCAGCAGATATCAGACAGTTTTATGATATGAGTGATATACTTTGTAATCTTTTGTGTACTTTCATGCTCACCAGAGTTGCACAAATCCACCCCCGACTACCTCCCAACTTTTGAAAAACTTGATATTCGATTTTTTCTTCTTAAAACCCACAACCTACAGCTGAATACAACCAAGCACGAGGTCACAAGTTACTTTCATCCCAGGGTATTCATACCAGTGAACCAGCCACAATGAACCAAACAATCACCATGTTACAGAACGCTATAACGCTTAATCAAAACATCTTCGCAATTCCGTCCCCCATTTCCCCGTATAGTGCATAGGACCTGGACGCTATTTGGAATCGCTCTACCAGACCTGTCTTGGAGTTGAACAATCTTCCGCTGTCTGCGCATATCAGACTTTCTCGCCTGGCCTGGCAGACTGGGCCACATTCGGCTTGAACTAAACCAACCGTCGTCAGGTTCCATTCCAGGGTCCCTACGGCTTATCATCAGCATTCACAAATGCGCTTGTGCCCTTGATTGGCTTACTCCTAATCTATGCCAAAGTTATCTGCCTGCGTCAGTGAAATAAAGCGTAAGCCGTACTGCACAAAAGTATGCCCGGTGGTACAGCCGAGTTTTAAAGCTAAGCCCTACAGCCGCCGGGACACACAGCAACAGTTCAACGCTGCCTTGTTGATGCTAGAATTAATGGGGGCATCCTAATCTCCTCTTTGATTGCAGATATATTAGTCTTTTACAATATTTTTTAGCAAGGGGTATAGGTAGAAGTATAAGTGTTCAAACTCCGGGTGTATCGTCGGGCATACTAATGTGCAGTAGCCGGCTTCTATCCCGTCCCAGCCGTCCCAGCCCGACAGATTGGAACTGTGGACATTTTCCTTCAGTGCCGAATAATCTCCATCTGTCACCATGTCTATGCCATTTGTGCGACACTACGACCCAGCTCGGGATTTTGAAAATGGTTTGCATGTCGTAAGTTAAGGTGACAGATTGATGAACAGCGATATATACTTATAGTCTCTGAGTTCTTCACCACAATCGATCCCAAGTTGGATTGGGAACCCACGCGTACAATCGGCTCATATCTGTGGTACAGAGTCTACGTGAGCCTTACACCTAGCACCTGTTTCGTTCTCGATGATGGGAACAGACGCGCAGTAGGCTACTGCATTGGCACGGCAGACACGGCAAGCTTTGCTCAGAGATGGCGGGAGGAGTTCGCTCCCAGTGTGGACCCGAAAAAGGTCCCAAAGCCTGACATACAAACGGCTGACCCATTGATGGAAAAGGAGGAAACCAAGGGCTTCAGGCACGCACTCCACCATGCCGAATGCAGCGCCTTGCAAGCATGGCCAACAGAGCTAGAGAAATATCCTGCGCACTTGCATATCAACATCCTTCCAGAGTTCCAGAGGAAAGGCTGGGGGTCGGTATTGCTCAACACGCTGTTCGAAGCATTGAAGCACGAGGGTGCGCCTGGAATCCACTTGGGCATGGTGCAATCGAACAAGACTGCCAGGAGCTTTTATGAGAAGATTGGGTTTAAAGCATGTTCCCTGGTGCTTGATAATGGAGAGAGTGGAGAAAGTGGCGTGGATGGTGAAGTCGTGACAATGGTCAAGAGTTTGTAAGTCGCTGCTGGAGATTCTATCTATCCTTTCAAGCTATTGTGGGGAGGGAGTGTTACTGTATTCCTGAAATAAAACGACATCTTCAGCGCCGATAAGTCTCCATGGGCGCCTTCGATCACTATCTCCTCCGTTTTTGGCTCCAATCACCCTGCACCCTCTCCAATCTCTCAGTGGGCCATTGTCTTCGCATCTTCCAACATTGTAGATACGTTCGCCACATGCGCATTCTGTTCTACATTCTTCTCTCATTAGCACTAGACTAACCCGATCTCTGCTTTTGCGTGCTTAATACAAGCATTTGTAGCAGGGATTGTTAGACGCGACTCTTATTTAAATGTCGGATTAATAACATCTATACATTCCGGTTTATGTCAACAAATCATCCCTTTATCACACTTCTTAGTCTCAATAACCTCCTCCTCCTCCCCAAAGCTGTCAACCAACATATTCACGTCACATAGACAAATTAACTTCTGTTGCAGAAAATTCTCAGGGCAGCTGCATAATAGCCAAAGCCACTTGTTGCGAGTGAAGCTCTCTATAAGTAGACAAACACTGCAGACTCAGCTCCCACGAAGCAGAGAAACCCGGATACAACACTACAGTAAGAGCCCTCTGAACGGCACTGCTAGAGCCCTTTAGTGAAAATAACAGCAGCCTATAATTATTGCAAAAACCTTTGTAGACTTGTACTACTTTGTTAGGTTACATGTTGTGGGCAGATTAGCATTGAGTACCTTCTATTTTTCACAGGATTGTTGACTGCATTCGATTTCTCCATTACCTAAAAGCTTGGCTACACAGCTGGCATCTGTTGTAGCATAGCTTGAATACAGGATGCAAGATGGGTAGTGGTGGAGGAGGGAGAATTGGCCTTCACAACGTTCACGACGGGTGGAGGCTTCGACATGCGAGAAGAGCTTCATTTCAGCTGGTTTACTGTACTACCAACATGCGATCCAAAGTAGGGTATCATTTCCCCAAAACGCCCCCGAAACATAATGTGAATATCGGTCAAGGCATGATAGCCATCTGCACCATTGTTTCCCTGCCCTCCTTTACCCTCATCGCCTTGCCCTTCAGGACATGCAGATTCTCTTTATCACTCTCGCCATTGGTGCTCAGCGGGCTCAGATCAAGCCTGCTTCGTTTAGTTGAAGCCCTAGAGCCAAATGCCGACCGCATATCAACCGCAGAGTCATGGCTGTCCACAATGCCCAGGCCCTGGACAGCAGACTCAAGTTCCCCAATGGCTGACTCCCTACCGGCCGTCTTCTGTCCTTGCTGTTTAGTAGCGAAGAGCATTTGCTCGGCTGAGCCGGGCAAGTATATGCGCTTGGCGCCCAACGTGCGCTTGATGTCTTCGAGCAAAACCTCCATTGGGCAGATGTATGCAATGTGGTTGCGCTGACACCAAGCTAGCACGTGTCCGACAACGCGGTGGGAGTTGTTCTGAACGACCCAAGCGCCGGAGTCCCCGCCAACACCAAAACCACCAGCGACATGCCAGCTACGAGAAAACGATTTACGGCGGTAGATACGTACAGAGCTCATCGCCTGACCCACCATGCCTCCTTGCAGGCCTGTCGTGCGGCCGAAGCAGTGCACGTTCAGACCGCCCAGAGAGTCGGCGCTGGCGACGCCGTTGGGATACTCGTCTTCACCGGGTTGGTAATGGCGGCGATTGACAGGCTCTTCAAGCCTCGATGATATCACTCTCTGGTCTGGTTTCATCGAGCCAAAAGCGAAGCGGCGGCCTCCCTGGCAGACATTGTAGGGCTGCATGCGGTCATCGTTGAGCTTCAGCAGAGCCCAATCGATCTCGTGGAGGATGCCATCACGCTTCCAACGGCGGATACCAGAAGAGGCATGCACGTGTCCAAGCTCGTGGGAGTCGAGGTGGTCTTCGTCTTTGTCTTCTTCGTTTGGAAAGAAGTCTTCATCGACATCGTCGATAGCGGGCTGAGTGACCTTGATCTCTTCGCCCTCGCCAAGCTCAATGCCGTCGATGTCGCCGATGGTGGCTCGTGACATCGTTGAGTCGGTCATGGCTTCTTGGTCGGAATCGTCTTCAGAGTCAAACTCGGAATCGGAGAAGTCAAAAGACTCAGCCTCATCTCCTTCACTCCCTGCGTCCTCATCGTCGGATAATTCGAGATCCCACATGGGCACTGGTGCGTCGTTGGCGAGTTCGACACCAGGTTGAGCACCCATGCCCATTAGCCATGGGTTGTTGTTGCTAGCCGCACTGGAAAGGACTGCGTCGTATGGGTAAGGACTAGCGACTTCATCATCTGTGTCGCTCTCCTCATCTGATGGTGCATCAAGTAAGTGGTGGACACTCATCCCAAGCGGCTCATCATCGACCAAGACGACCCCACCATATGAGACCGGAGGAAGATGCTGCTTGCCGTTGAAGGCACCAATAGATGCTCCACAGAGTGGTCGCTGTTGATGGAAAGGATTCATGACAGCCATATCAGCATTGTAGTTTTCAGTGTTCATCATGGACCGGTGAGGCGGCCGTACGCGGCCAGGTGAGCGGCTCATCTTAGACCGTCGTACTTTCCCGCGACGGACTTTCAGATCATATACGTGATCATCGTAGCAGAATCGGCGGGACAGCATTGTCTTGATTTTGGCAATGCTGCTGCACGTGATGAAGATGGTGGGTCGAGCTTTCTCCTGAGTCTCACCAACTGCGACAAGGTCAATGCTGATGGTCTCGTCCGAGTCCCTGAGAGCGCGCTCGATGAGGCGTTCGAGTCTGGGCAACATTGTAACATGCCACTCGTCGACGATCGCAGGTGTGAACTTTATGGGGTGTAATCGCAGTTTCGAGCGAGGAGGCGGCTCCATATCCGTCTGAATTTGGATGGAAGATGTGATACACTTGTCGCTGCGCTCAATGACGCCAGCATCCTGCACTTCAGGCTCAGGTGTTGGGTAGCCAAGGGTGGCTTGGGGCCAGTGACGAATGCCGTCGGTGAATAGAGCTTCTACCGAGTGGTTCCTCTTTTGCTTCCTCTCTCTCCAGGCTGTCTGGATGATGGTGATCTTTTCTCTGTAGTCGTTGAGCGTCATGTTGGCATTCGATGGCTGCGTACGGGATGCCCGCCACGCGCGCTGAATGATCGATGCAGCAGTAGTAATCTGCTCCTGTACAGTGATGACACATCGCTTCGATCCTGTGAGTTCTGAGGAGTAGGTACCAGGGTACCGGAGGTTTCAAGCGATCCTTCATCGTGCTGTTCCCAGTTCATCGACGCCATCGATTCTTCCCTCGCGCTAGTAAGACCGATAGTTTCTGAGATTGATTTACGGATCGAATGCTGCGAGCGTTGCGATGGATTACGCGACAAGGCGTTCGGGTCTGGTGACTTCTTCGTATTTGATTTGGTCAACGATTTTGTCCGCTCAAGTGCTTGAGAACCCTTTTCAAGAGCCCAGCGCTTTGCACTCCTGTATGATGGGCTATTCGGCGTCTCCAGTATTTGAGGTTGACTGACGCTCTTGCGCTTGAGATGTGTTGAGCCTGTCAGTGGCATGGGCCCTGGTCGTGCATCGTGCAGATCGAAACCGGGCTCAGACTCGTCGAGCATGCAGCAACGTTGCAGTCTAGTGAGGATGCGGTTGTAGAGCTGCGTAAATTCGTGCAGACTTTCGGCTCCGTTCTCGATACGGTCAACAGCCCAGAAACAATCGCGCACAACTTGCATGTATGCAGTGCCACACTTCGATGCCAGGCGACGAATATAAACATCTTCGACTCGCTGTTTGAAGTCGGCGAGGGTGTACTTCGGCTTCCAAAGATCAGCCAGAGGCTGCCACAGGCCAATCTCTAAGAGTATCAATCCAAGACTGTACAGGTCGAATTGAGGGCCGTGATGTCTGTTCCGCAGCCCAGTGAATTTTGGGTCATCCGGATGCCGGTAAATATTGAGGGTCGGCATCGTGTGGGTGGGCTCGATATCGTACTCCGAAAAGAGGTCGAAAGAGCAGACAACGGGAGATCGAAGAGCATACTGCAGCGCCCTGGTATTGGCCGATTGTCGTCTGTTCTTCCGGAAAACCAGAATACTACTGCTGTTGATATTTTTATGAACAAAGTTGTTGCCATGAATCTTGCTAAAGGTTGTGGCAAGCGAATATGCCAGACGAAAGCGATCCTCAAGCGGGGAGTTGCACTGTTTGAGTTGTTGAGTGATTTAGATCCTGTCTGCAAGACACTGAGAAGAGTGACAGGCCGCAGCTCATCTACTGTCTTGTGGGCATCAGATGCACCAGAGTAGGTGGATGACGGGAGTTCGAAGACGAGACCAAAACGAGGTTGTTTCGAGTCTTCGAAATAACCTAAGCATCTGAGAGTTGCCAGATGTGGCTGGTCGTTCGATAACTTAGACAGGATAGACAAAAGAGTATCCAGACGATCCGTAGGTGGAGAGACTTCGGTAAAGCGATATGTAGGGTCGTACGTCGCATACTCGATCAGAACAGGCTGCTCAATGATGCGTGATCCGTCGGTTTTCCAAGGATTTGTCGAACTGTTTCGCGAGCGCAGACGACCTATGACACGAATAGATGATGCACCAACGCTTTCGTATGGCGGTGGCTCCTCTTCTGGCAGGACCAGATCTGAGGTGCTTAGCTTCGGTGGTAGATGGAAACGGGGGCTGCATTCAGTGCGTGTGTGTTTAGGGGGAATGTGGCAGGGTTGACAAGTGTGAGATCTGACGCGCTGTACTCTGGCTTTGAGAAAATAGTAGCTGCGGTGGAGGGTCGTGGAGGCTCAGGAACGATCTTAGCATCCGGGCCAGGACCACGCTGTGCACGGCGGCTTCGGGAAAGGTCGTAGAGTATATCGATGGAGGTGGTCAGGTCTGAGATGAGGTCCTCGTAACGTGACCTGTCGGCGGCCGCCCACGCGGACGTATCAGATGCTGGCAGTCTGCCCTTTTCCTCTGTCAATGTCTTGCCTGCTGTGGGTGCAGCGCCCGGGTGCATATGCTCAGCCTCGTCCAGGATGTTTTTGATGGTCCCAAGCACACTGGTCACCGTCTCTGTGAGGCCCGCCTGCTCCACGCTCTCGTCGATGTCGCCATTCTTGCCCTTTGCATTGTCGCTCCAGTCGACACCCCACGTTATCAACCTGTCCTTCTGTATCCGGAGTTTGCGGTGAAGGACGTGGGACTGCGTGTCCTGGACGTCTTGCTCGACGACGGCGTCGCAGTGTATCTTGGTGTCGGAGTACAGTTGCGTTAGGCGCCGTGGGAGCCTGCTGATAGTCTCCATGTTGGGAACCATGAACTTCGGCGTTGCTGCAGCGAGCTTTGGCAGCACAACTGCGTTATGCTGTAGGCATATATGCAGGCATAGAATAGAGTGACAGAGCGACTGCTTGGGGGTCGTCGTCATGGCTGGCGTTGTCGATATACGCTGGGGTGCAGATTGTGGTTGCCTGTTCCCCATCGCACTTGCGGGCACCGCCACCGAGCAAGCGCGATTGATTGGCTGCGCGGGGTCTCCGCGCGCGACTGCGGCCTGAGGAATGGGGGCTGAGAGGGTGCGCTTGTAGTCAACTCTAGTCTGCCACACCCGGCAGAGGCTGCTGCTGCTTTGTGCATGTGCCATCTGGGACTGGCTCACATGGTCGACAAATGTCTTGTTTGATCAGCGATCGCAGGGCTGCTTGGAAGTGTCCACTCATGCCACTCGAAGACGCCATCATCAGAAGCAGAAGACATGAATACCAATAAATCAGATGCTTTTCCAATCCATGGTCCATACACAGCCTATCCTACAAATCCTTGCACGTTGTTCTGGGCGACACGTCTAGTCATCCTCCGTCAGATCACCGTACTCCCACTGGCCTCTCCTCTCCGCCTTGGCAACATCCTGCTTCTGCTTCAAGGCACCGAGAATGTCCGATGCGCTCCTTTCCCAGGCCTTCAGTTTCTTAGGAACCATAGCAAGACCCTCCTCGATGACGTCAGCGTTGACGCTCTCGTCACCAGACTTGCTCTGCTTGGGATCGAACAACGTGACCCACAAGAGGCCATCCTTGTCGACCTGATCAACGTTGGCTACGAGCGAGCGACCAGCAGTCTCTTGCGAGATGAACTCGACAGCGTCGCTGAGATATTCGGGATTACCAGGGAGCTGGATGAAAGCCAACTGTGCGTCAACAGCCTGCGGCTTAAGCTTAGTGTTGGAAAACTCAGCACCGAGTGGGCGCAGGCGAGTCCAGGGAATAACCTCAGAGTTCCCGTAGTCAACGTAGACGACCTCAGCCTTCTTGGCATCGCGGTCGTTGCGGCGCACGCGGGCACGGTACCATGTGTCGTCCTCGGTGAACTTGGCTGACACAAATTCGCCGGTCTTGGGAGGGCCATCGAGACCCTTGTTGTTTGCAGGGTTGAGATGGAACTTGCTGAATGCGCTCATCAACGACGTGAGTGCTGAGGTTCCGGAACCAACCTGCTGCAGCTTGAGCCTGCCATCGTCTGCGACGTGAGTGACAATCACATCACGGTAGTCCTTCTGTCTTGAGGCTCCTGGTGCATCACCGTTCGATGTCTGGGTCGCGGCTGCGGTTGTGTCCTCGTACTCATCTTCCTGCGATGGGTCGTAGTTCTCCCACAGGTTCCTACGTGCGTCCTTGGCCTTCTGCTCGGCGGCAAACAGCTCGTTTGCGTTGCCTGACTTCTCGGCCGAGTATGCGTGTACAGATGCGAGACCTTCCTCGACAAGCGTCTTGGCAAAGTTCTCGCGGTTGATGTAGAGAGTGCCGATGAAGCCACCGACCTTATCGCAGTCCTCGACGTCAATCTCAACATCTCGCTGCTGGCAACGCCTGCTGGCAAATTCGTGTGCCTCCTTACCAAAGGGCTCACCCTTATCTTGATCGTTCCTTGCTGATCGAGGTGCGCGGATGCCGGACAGGACAAGAGTAATCTTGGCGTTCTCACGGGGAATCAACACTGTGAAGCGCGAAGCCGACTTGACAAAGTCGACAACCGCGGGGACTCTGCGCTGCCTCGAGAGGAGAGTGAGCTGGCGCTTGGCCTTCTCGAGTGACTCGGAGTAGTCTACGTATTGCTTAGTGGAGGGTGCCTTAGGTGACCACAGACCCTTCTGCTCCTCTTGTGCGGTAGCCTCAGCAAGCAAGAGATCGTCGTAGATGGGGCTCCTATCTGTGTCGTCCTGGCGGTGGCGGATCACCGTGGCCATACCGCTCTCAACGAGAAGCAGGCCGATATTCTTGCCCTGCAGACTGACTGTTGCCATCTCGCGCTCGTCGTAGCCCTCGGTTCCTGGGCGCTTTCCATCAATGTGGAACTTGACGTGCTTGCCAATCAGCTTCTTGCGCAAGAACTCCTTGGCTTCGGCTACCCAAGGTGACTGCTTAGGGTCCGTAGGCTTAGGCTGACGAACACTGCTGAGGTTGATGCGCTTTTCAGCACCGGCCTTGTTCCGCAGAAAAAGGGTATCTGCGCTTTGTACTCTGCTCACGACCGCCTCCAGCTCGCCGGGAGCATTAGCCTTGGGCACAACGTGTCCCTGGTAAACGCCCTGCCTCCTGTCTCGGGCAAACTTCTCGGCCTGCCTCAGCGAAGCCATTTGTGCTCCGAGTAGTGTGGTGTGGTGGTCGGTGCACCTGGCCAGTCCGGCCTTGAGAAGGTGGGGCGTGATGCTGCCCTGTGTAGGGTGCTTGACGTCTGCCACGATCTGTCCGTTTGGTGTCAGGCCAAGAACGTTGACTGCGGTGTTGCGCTGCAGCAGCCTGGTCTCGACGAAGAGCTGCGCATCGTCACCGAAAGGCTCGGCAGATTGTACTTCGCCAGTCGAGGGATTCGTGCGCTGTGTCGATGGTGCTCGGATACCGGCAAGGAGGATCATAGTCTGGATGTGCTCGGTGGGCGAGAGGACGAATCGAACGATAAGGCGGTCGCCAGAGAGGACCTTTTCAACAATAGCTACGTCGGTTAGCTCGAAATTCTATATCCGTTTCTGGCTGTCTCTTTACCATCGAGCTCCTTGCCCTTGTTCTCGTCAACAAACTGCTGGGGGTTGCTCAACTCATTCGACGAGTTGATTCTACCACCCGTCTCAGCCCAGAGACCCTTCGAGTCCGCCCTAGCCCGAGCCTCGAGGACCTGAAGCTTCTCTAGTAGCTGTGCATCCTCATCTGAATCACCCTTGCGGCCAGCGTCGTCGCGGAGCTTCAACCAGCCCTCGGCGACAGCTTGTTCAGGGAGCACTGTGCGGTCCGGCAGGGCAACGATACCGTACTCGCGGTTGGCGCCAGTGGGGATCTTGTAGAGGACCTGGAAGCGTACGACCTTGCCAACGAGGAGGCGGCGGAGGTAGTCGCGTGACTCGAAGGCAAACTGCTCGTCACCCTCGCGCTTCAGTCTTGGTGCGGCGACAAAGGCTAAGCTGAGGATGCGCTCTTGTCTCGGGTTGCTGACGGTGTGCAGGATAACAGTGTCGCCAGAGAGTACGCTCTTGACCTTTGCTTCGAAGTGGGAGGCAGCCATGATGGGGGATAGAGCTTGACACTATCGATGCGGCAGTTAGCTACCGTGGTCACAAGAGCTCGAGACTTGGTTGGGAGCATGCGTTATTGCACGGCTGCACTTACCTCGTCAAACTAAATAGAGAACCTAGAGGGAAATGGAAAGAGAGGCTGCAATTGAACCAAAATCTCAATTGCAGAAGGGGAAGATGTGATGGGCCGAAGTGACAACGTGGTGCTTAGCGGTGTGGTGTACCCGAAATCTCGCCATCCTAGCTCCAGGGACACGATTGTGGGGTCGTCCAGTCTAGGCGAAGCTCCAACGTCACCTGCAGATCTCATGCATGCCTCGTACCCTTTTGAGACCGTCCAGGACAGCCCCATCTTGATGTTCAGGTGTTCATGAAAATAGCTGGATATTGATCAAGGCAAAATTTGAGTTGGTGTATTACTAGCAGCCAGTACTGCATTCAATGCTTCAGCCACCAAGGAATGGCTCGGGTATTTGCCAACGGCCTGCTTCTTAGTCGTGAGACTATCCGCCGGCCGTTCCCTTCTTGAATATATACAACACAATGGCGAGTTGCCGACCAGTCCTTCAAAAGACAACACTGTCTCCTCTTCCAATACTCTTACAGGCTTGCTCTATAATACACGGATCCGCACTTTTGTTCCACCCCAAACTAAAACTAAACAGGAAAAAATGAGCGCTTGTGAACAAAGTAAATCTATAAGCGATAGACAAGTGAGCAAAGTCAAACCCTAGAACGCCATCATAATGCATCATGTCATTAGGTGTTACTGGACCTCATGTCCTAAGCAACGTAAGCAGGGGGCGCCTCTAGCTCGTCTTCTGAAGCCCAGATGCCTCCCGTGGGGGTTTTGAGCTCCGAGCTAGAGGGGACCTGTCCCGAGAAGAGCTCTCGCGGTCCTTCTCTTGTTGCACCTTTCTCGCGATCTCTTGTGCCATCTTCATCATCCATGCCTGCTCCAGTATACCGCCCGAGCTCTCAGCCTCGTTCGGTGGTGATGTGAAGGCGAGCTTGTCGAACGACAGGGAGCGGAGGAGCGGAGATGTAGACTTCTGGGCCTGACGGATCTGGTTGTGTGAGAGCGGCGGTCGCTTCGAAGAGGTGCGAGGCTTGATAGTCTCATCGTTGTAGGCTTCGCACTGCTTCGAAGCTGATCTCGACGCCCTCGGCGGTTCGGAGAGAAGGGGTGCGGCGGGCAGTAGTGTTTCGGTGGATGCTGTGTTATCTGCAAGTCTGCTTGGTTCACCGTAGTCTAGAATACCGTGCGGACCATCCTGTCGTAAGCCTGGGTGGGCTGGGCTTCGGGGTGGAGTGGCAACTTCTCCAGTTTCCCTCTCCTCATGCATGAGGCTCGATGTCTCCGAAGCGTAGCTACTCGCCATCTCGCTGTGTGTTTCGGCTGATGCTATCTCACCACTGGCACCGTCTGTCTTTTTGCGAAGATCCACGACACGCTTCTTGCGCTTTCGCATGCCGCCGGCTCGTGATCGTCCGGCACCTAGTGTTAGACCTGACATAGAATAAGTAGAGGAGACAGTCGGGCGTGAGTCGTGCGTGTCGTGGGTATCGTGCGTGCCTTGGCTTCCGGATGCGACAGATGATGCGCCTGATTTCATGCTTCCGAAAGTGGATTGTATCCTCGATAAGCTTCCTCGCGTGAGCGCTGGCGTGGCGGTGCCTGAGGCGTCTCGATCAGGTCCAGCCCAAGCACGGAAGACAGCGTCTCGGATCCCAGGTGTGAAGAGCGATAGAGTACGTTGCGATTCTGAGAGTGCAGCCAGGCGAAGGATGTTCTTCTGCGAAAATGAGGCATGGATCTCGCTTACGGGGTCGAGCGCTATTTCCGAAATCTGGGACTCGTCGAGAGGGTTGCCGAAAGCATCGACAGCATCTTGCGGAGGTGTCGCGAGAGGGTCTATGGTAGTGGTGCCATCCTTTGTGCCGTCCAGCCTTTCCTCAGTCTCGATTTCTTGGAACTCTGGCGAGCACAGACGTAGGGATAATCGATGGATGATGGCAGGTAGATCCTCCATGAATAGGACCCGCAGTTGCCCCTCGATTTCCTTCTGTAGATAGTCGCGGACGAACGGTATCGAGTCAAATGTTGAAGATACCTTGAGCGATTCCAGGGGATCGTTCCTGAACACCAGCGTCAAGCCCTTCTGCTTGGAGAAAACCAAAATGACGAAACCTGATAATCGGAAGTTGGATAATGTGATGGATAGCGGTATTGTCAGGCCAGATGCTGCCGCTAACGGTTGTGGTGATGCGAAGTCTGGTCTCGTCGATAGGTGCGTCTTCAGTGGATTGACCTGAACCTTTGTTTTCAGCGTCAAAAAGGCATCGCCGGTATAGGACATTTTGAAGATGCCCCTAAACCGATCTTCTGCGAGGTCGCCAATCTCTAAGATCTCTAATTCTGGTGGTGTCGACCCAAGATTGAGTTCGGTGACGATGATGTCGTCAACGATGATGGGCGGCTTCGGCGACTTGTTGAGCGCCGTTGTGAGCATGTCTCGTGCGCGCGAGGTGTCGGCCAGGAGTGGCGACCAGTTAAAGTTGAACGCCATGGCTGGTTGATGTGCTCAAGTATAGACGAAGCGTTGAGGCTCCTAGCGACAGGAGGTGCCGGTGCGTGGGTTGATGGGCGGCAGCTGGGGTGTCGCGTGCATCCCTTTGATCTTGGTCGCCGCGTGAACGGGTTCTGGGCGCACGGTAGGTCTGGGGCTGTGTATGGGTGGATAAATGCGTCACCCGGAAGAAGGATGGTAAGCAATGTGCTGCGGTAATGCTCGTCGGCCGTGCAGGTGATAGTGGAGTGAGCTGCGAGCGTACAACAGGAATTTCTCGGGTATGGGGAAGGTTCGGGAGCCTTAGGGAAACTATGAGCTCAGCGCGCAGGAGCCAACTTTCGCGCGTTAACCGTGCACCACTCGCTAAATACAGGGCTGAACACCGGACGAACCGCGGCAGGCTTGTGAAACACAACAGAAGGTTGCCAATAAACAGAGTTGATAGTTAGCAAAAGACCTAAGCAAGCAGAGGCGGCGTTTCGTTGTTTATCACAAGTTTGAGGAGGCAAGCACGACCCGTCAAGCCTGTCTCGCACCTGCCTACTGGACAAGCATCCTTAATTTCATATGACGCGCATCCATGTCAAGCCTCATACCTCAGCCACAGAACCCTTCCAGGAGACGGCCAGCTCAACCAGCGACCCCAGCATATCAGGCACTTCAGGTCCAAATTAGCCAATGGAGGAAAAGGGGTCGCCAATCTATCGATAATGAGTCACTTGGGCCAACAGATTGCCTGTTCTTAAGGCGGGGGAGTATTATAGCGTGTTGTTTGTGGTTGTGCTCTGACTTGATGTCTTGTTGTGATAGTGGAAGCACATATAGCCTTGCCTTTGGCATTCAACAGCAAATCTAATGCCAGCGGATGTGCAAACGCTCAATTGTCGTCCTCCAACAGCTTCTCCACAGCAGCGACCTTGTCCTTGAAGCCTTGCTTCTTGTCTGTTCTCGTGCCAATCCTGATATCACTCTGGATCCTCACAACGCCGTTCTGATGGAGCAGAGCATGGCACTGTCCAATAACTCGCATGCAGTCATCCCACGATCCCTCTACATATAGTCAGCACCGCAAACAATTTTGTTCTCGTTTCACACGGTATACCAAGAGTTGTCCCTGCCGAATGCATCGAGTAGTTCAGTCCACTCCGCTTCAAGATCCTCTGCACCTCCGCGACCTCCTTGGACACACTCGCCGTCGGTGTGCCTAGCGGGACGAGGCAGAAATCTGCTGTGCAAGATGGGGGTGTCTTGATGTCTGACATGTCGTTGCTCGCCATTGTTTGGTTGGATGGGGTTGTTCAGAGCTTGAGCTTTGAGGTTGGTGGGGTAGAACAAACCAAGGGTCCTTAAGGCGGTCAAGACATGACATTGCAGCAATATAAGGTGTTCAGTCCGGAATTTATGAACTACACAGTACTAACTGGTCAGAAAATAAGACATTTATTATTTAACTTTGAATGGTTTCTTCCTCGCCACGAGTTATATGAAGCTAGTAGTAACACGTTCGGTCAGTGCTCGGAGTAAGAAATTGTTTCACCAAAGATCATCAACCCCTCTCTCGAGACTTTGAAGGATGTTCAAATTAAACAGAGCGTTTGGAAAGGGCAAGGATGGACCTGAACGATCTTTAAGACGTCTCAAACCTTTAAAAACTAATCATGAATTAAATAATTATTTCTCACCTATAAATAAATACGATTGGTTCGATGGTGTAGTTGGTTATCACGTCAGTCTAACAATGTTGGCTCACTGAAGGTCTCCAGTTCAAGTCTGGGTCGAATCATTTTTTGCGTCTGAGAAATCTATGATGGTGCTCCTCACGCAATCTTTTTGCTATTTTATTTGACCAACATGGGAACTGAGACCACTACAGTATAGTCCTATGATGTTGCACCTATCGATGAAGTGATCATAGTGGCACGGCAGTTCACAACATCAGCATCCCCTTTATGTTTGCAAACCACACTGATATTATACTTTTGCATTCTTGCTGAGGCAGACTGAGCTTCGTATATTCACAGCGGCTGAACCTCATGCCAGAGGCGGGATCAGGAGAGAATTATCTAGTGACACAGGTGCAGCCCATGCATTTCTCTACCAACATAAAGGAATAGATTTAATGGCATGTCGCCTATGGGTATCTTCTTCTACTTCTAATCCACCCCGTAACCTCAGTGCCACACAGGCTACAAGGAATGCCTGAATGCAAGCCATTGAACACTAGAGGGTTGGCAGTCTGATTCGAGCACTAAATCTCCATGATATATAGGCGGATCGTCCTTACCATCCAATACCTCAGGGGTATTCCGTGTCAGAACATGTTGCTGGCTAACATGTCCCAATGCTCTCCACTCGATATGGCTCCTCAGTCCTGCCAACTCCCGTCCTTCTCAAAGGTCACCTCTTGCCGTGTAGAGCTTGTCCTTCCGCAAGTTCGAACAGATCTCAAGCCATCATACTGATCTCTCAGGCTTCTCAACTGCTTCACAAATACTTCTTCGCTGCAGCAGCAACCCTCTGTCTGAACACCGGACTCTTCACCACGTCTCCGTTCCCGACTTGGAAGAACGGATTCATTATAGTCTTCATCCACGCCTCGTACACATCCACAAAGAAGTTCTTCACGGCCTCCTCTGTTGCTGGACTCGTGGGGTTGTACAGTCCCTGCCCACCACCCAACGCCGCTCTCCCGCCCGCCAAGCTTCCTCTCGCACCCCCGCCACTCCCTGTCAGCCCCAAACTTTCATCACGAGGCCGTGTGAGCAGCAGAAACCGAGTATTTGCGCCAGTGATCCAGCACGAAATGTAGCAGTTCTGGTACTTGTCGATGTGCTTGAGGTACATGGGCGCGCTACCGGAGGACGTCGAGGGTCCCCATTGTACTTCTTCAACGATATCGAGTGCAGAGTGTAGTATGAAAGGAACCAAGGCGCGTTCTGAAGGAGTGAAGCGTGCCACGCCGTCGCCGCCTGAGCGGGAGGTGCCGAAGTCGTGGGTGAAGAGGGGGACGTCGAGGGGAGAGAGGATCGAGAAGGTGTAGGACATTGCGGATGACGTTCAAGTGCAGTGAGAGATTGGAAGTACGGGACGTGTCCCTGGAGTACGGTCCGTGTGAAGTTGCGTGATACTTGGTTCGAACCACTTGCTCATGATAGTCGCGATGCTTCATGACGAGCTGCCGCGCTAGACAAGGATACTCGCCAAGCAAGTCCGCGGGAGTCTTTCGCAACTTCCATTGCACATTGCTCCGCATCACGAAGACGCGCATCCACAATGTTCGGCCCCTTCCGTCTCACAAACCCGCTATCCGGTGGCCTGCTCTGGTGCGCTCCCTCCTGTCCCTCCGAATTGAGCCCTGTTCATCTCTAAGGCGCTGGCGGCGAGCATACAGAAACTAACTGTACTAAAGGAAAATCCCCTGGCGCCTGTCCCGCCACCAGAAGTACCGACAGCGCGAGCGCCTACGAAACGTCGATGGCATTGTTGCGACACTCGACAATGCGCTGGCAAGGACGGGACTGAGCATGAAGAAAGTTGACAAGTGGAAGATGGAGATGCCGACTGAGCAGGAAATGCTGCCAAAGGACAAATACACTGTGTTTGACAGGAAAGTGAAGAGATACAGGAAGGGAATTCATAGTAAGTCACCTTTTATGCATGCAGCATGAAGACGGGGTGGGACGTGCCATGGGAAAGCAGTTCACTGCAGTGGAGCCAGCTTGACGGACAAACGCTGACAAACTGCAGAGGTACCAAAGTGGACAAGAGTCAGCCAAAGACTGAACCCTCCTGGTTTCTGAGCAGGGAACAATGGCTTTGTGTATATTACATGTTTCTCTACGGTCTGCATCGGCTATGGCGCTTTTCTGGAATCAAAGACATACCAGTTCGACATTCGCCTGCCTTGGCTACGACATCATGCTGTTTTCCGTCGGTGTGAGCTCTAACTGTGCATTTCCATGCTGGAGTTGCGGTCTGCATCAATTTTTGTTTGTTTGACAACCGTAGGGGGTTGCATCCTCACCATTTGCTCAAACTGTCTTTCACCGCCACTTTATGTCTTAGTACTATAAATCACTCTCTCACCTACACATAGGAACAGCGAAGCTCGTTGTATTTATACCTTTACCTGCCCTCATCCCAGCCTTGTTCTCACCTTCACTCTCACTCATCAACTTCTATTACCTAGCTGCCCATTCCGCTGACCTTCTCAATTGCAGACATAACACTCTCACTCTCACTTCTGCCCAACTTTCCACTACAGAAACTACAGGATGTCGCAGCCGCCGCCGGTCGACCCGCGGTGGGTCGCAATGCGCGCAAGGCATCAGGAGGAGGTTGGCGACTTCGCACGCGAGGTTGCAGCAGCCCAAAGAGAATTCAACAACCACGTCGGAGCAGCAAAGGAAACCTTACTTGCAAGGCACTCCCAGCAAGAGAAGGATTTCTATGGACTTACACCAAATACCCCGGTCGCACTCGATCAGCGCGTCAATTGGTCGCACCGAATATGCAACCGACTGCCCCCAATCTGAGCGCTACTCCAGTTTATGCAAACCAGAAGCTGCTACCGGCGCCGTATCCTCTGAGGAAGTGGCAACCGGGTGCTCCTTCAGCAGCGTTGTCCGCGGCCTACGGTGGTCAGTGTCAAAAGGATCCAGTAACGCCGTCTGCCTCAGCGGCCCAAGGACAAGCAGAACAGCAGCTGAAGTTTTCATCCAAACTCATCTTGGCTCAATCACAGAAAAGCGAACAAGCACCGAGTATATCGATCAGAGGACAGATCTTCAAGCCAGGGCAGCACAAGCTCAGCGTTACCGGCCCACATCGCCAGCCAACTCTAAAAATGGGGTACGAGGTAATCGATCTATGCTCTGATGATGGTGGTGGTGACGACGATGATGTGTTGATTGAAGTGACGAAAGGCGCATATCAGAAGAGCACTGCAGTGTCTACGCCTATTCTACATAGCATCCAGACTGCCACTTTCCAACTCTTTGGCGAGCACTCAAAGAAGCGGTTTGTAAGTCCAGTCTTTCACTCCGAGCACACCTCGACTCTGACTCCGTAAGCCAACACCAGAGCCACTACTCTTCGAGCGGGAAAATGGTGAAGCTGGGCGATCAACATACGGTCAGTCGCGTCTTCCTCAACTTGCCCAGAACAGAGACTCAAGCAACGTCACAGTGAGCCATGCCACACTTCCGGCCAACAAAGACCTACCTGCTCTGCAGCAGTGCAAGCAGAGTGATGGCATTGTCAACTACATCTTGGGAAATGAGCAAATAAAATTTATGAAACCAAGCTTGGGTGGTGTTTCTACCGCGAAGGATAGTGACGATGATGTGGACATGGAAGATGTTCCGTTGGGTAAGTGCAGACAAGGAGTGCTCCACTGTTTTGGTACACAAACTGACACAACAACAGCTCTTTTGAACGTCAAAGCAGCATTAAAGCAACTTGGTGTGACTGTCTCCAACAATAACAATATGGATGTGGACTCGTCAGCGCCTGTAATTGAGAGTTCTCTAAAGTTACTGAACGACACACAAAAGACGCATCTACCGACGCCACCTCCATCAGTCGCTTCTGCATCAGCTACACGCCAGGTCTCCAGAGCTGCAGCTCTCATGAATGAATTGAAGAAGCCGGTCACTACTGGTGTTAATGAGAGTACGCAGGTCCACACTTGGACCACGCGCTCCTCCAGTTGCGCACTGGCAGCAAACATGTCACCGGGCAAACCTTTTTCGAAGTCAACTAGGGATATCTGCGGCATCGCGCATTTCCAACACATCGACCTCAAGCAGAAAGAGGAGGAAGGTCGACTTGGACGACAAGCAATCCACGTACAGTTTCTCCGAATATTCTCCTTTCACCGAACGTAAGAAGTCCAAGATCAATACTCCAGCAGTACTGAAAGTTCAGGCACCACCGCCACCATCTACGTCACCCGTCGCGCCCATGGGAAAGAAGAAGAATGGGGTTGGTTTCAGGACGGTAACTTCAAGCACACCAGCGACGCCGTCCCGAACGCCCTCAGCTAACTCGAACCCATTGACATCTCGGACGCCCACTCAAGCGTCTCCTTACCATGAGCCTCAGACCTCCACAGTCTCTCTAGGGAAACGTAATGCTGCGGTGAGAGCGCAAGAGATAATCCAGAAAATTAATGAAGCAGATGAAGAGTTCCATACCAACGATCAGATCTTCAAAGCGACAGCTAGAGAAGCGCGAAAGAGTGGTGCAGTTACTTCACATCTGGGGCAGCGCCTGCGAAGCATGAGTATCACACCTGTGCCCATGGATGTCCATTCTGGTACTTCAAAGCCTTCCAGAATGCCCGTTGCACCAATGACACCTGTCAATGCTGCTACTGGAGCCAGGAAGAATGGCCGTATCTACGCCAAAAAGGGTTCGTGAGCAACGGAGCCACCAAAGCCCGACTTGCAGCGCGTAGTCACAACATCAACCAAATCATTAGAGACAACTCTGACGAAGACTTCGAAGACGACTTAGATATCAGTGAGTTTGCCTACTTAAACGGCATCATCGTACAGGCTGGCCAGGAGGGAAGACTGACAGAAGTCCAGGCTAAGGCCACGAGCGTTAAGAACGGAAAGCGATGAGCATGTGTATCTTGACACAGTGACGGCTGGTATTGAGCATCTTAGAGTGTTGAGGCGTACAGAGGCATGCATTGTAAATAATCACTGAACATCTCTATACAATTCCCTAACTTCTTTACCACTCTCTGATCTCACCTCCAGGTCCAATGAACCCCGGAGTGGTCCAAGCCACCGCATCCTTACTCAGTCTTCTTACCTGCTCCTCATCAACCTCAATGCCCAATCCAGGGCCTTTCATGAGTTCGATATACCCCTCCTTCACATCCCACACTTCTGGGTTCGTAGTGTAGCTAGTAAGATCCTGAGAACCCGCATTATAGTGGATTCCTAGACTCATCTCTTGAATCACAAAATTCGCCACCGTGGCATTGACCTGCACACACGCGGCCAGCGCAATGGGTCCTAGTGGACAGTGGGGCGCCAGCGCGACGTCGTAGGTTTCCGCCATAGAGGCTATGCGCTTCATCTCGCTGATGCCGCCGACGTGACTGATATCTGGCTGAAGGATGTCGACGCAATTTTGCTCGAGGAAAGGACGCACGTCCCAGCGGCTATGCAGACGCTCGCCGAGCGCGATGGGGCAGGTTGTAGTCTGGGAGATTTGCTTGATGCCGCCGATATGTTCGGAGAGAAGAGGCTCCTCGATGAACAAAGGGTGATGCGGTTCCAGGGCTTTGGCTAGCTGTTTGGCCATGGGTTTGTGGACGCGGCCGTGGAAGTCCATGCCAGCATCCATGCCTAACTCTTTCACTGTCTTCAGACGTGTGACGGCTGACTCTAAAGCGCTTGGCGAGTCCAGCCAGTGCAGGTCCTCTGTGGCATTCATCTTGACGGCTGTGAAGCCCTGATCTTTGCGCGCTTGTCTGTATAAAGTGAGTGGATGGTTTCTTCCAGACAAAGACTATGTTCAACTCACGCTTGGGCCTTCACGTCATCCGGTCGGTCGCCTCCAATCCAGGCGTACACTTTTAGTTTGTCTCGGACTTTACCACCGAGTAATTGGTAGATTGGCACGTTTAGTTTTCGTGCTTTGAGGTCCCAGAGCGCGATATCGATTCCCGCGAGCGCACTCATGAAGACGGGGCCGCCGCGGTAGAACGAAGTGCGCCATGACATTTGCCATATGTGCTCGATCTCACTATGAAGGTATCAGAAATAAAATGTTGTTTGGTTTCAAGAAGTATGCTCAAGTCGCACTCCTTGGTGAAGAACCTACTCTGCCTCAAAGCCGGTGTATCGTTGGCCCCATGCATCGAGACATCCCTCCACCGCTTGCGTGTGGCCTTCGAGGAAGCTTCGCCCCAGCCAAAATTGCCGTCTTCGTCGGTGATCTTGACAAACAGCCAGCGTGGGGGCACACGAAAGTATTCGATCTTGGCTATCTTTCCCATGGTGTGTTTCTTGAACAGTGTTTCTTGAACAGGCTTGGGTTGTTTAGGTTTCTTCTCAATGGCTTCCAGGTGAGATGATGAACTAGGTTTGTCTACAGAACAGTCACTCTCCGCAAGTCGTGATCAACTGCTGCAGCGAGTCACTAGCGCACAGCCATGAGCCTGAGATAGCCATGCGCCCATTGCCGTTCAGCTCACGGCGCGGGGTCGTCGCCGGTCCACTGTTGGCCTCTAGCTTCGGAAAATGGAGCAATTGGTACCGAATAGTCGACCAGCGCCAGATGCAATAAAGTCGCCATGTGCCCAGCGTCCCTCCTAAACAAATACCGCAAGTCTTGTATTTTGTGAGCAGTTGAGTTGAGTTAAAGACTGAGTTCGGAAGTCTACAACACCACGCACGAGCCACACGATGACTTCAGCCTCCACTTCCCCGCCAAACGGCGTCTTCGTGCCCGTCCCAACCTTCTTCAAGCCCGCGGCCGATTCCAAAACACTCCAGGCTACTGTCGATGTCCAGACACAAGCTGATCACAGCGTGTTTCTTGCCAAGAATGGCGTCCGCGGTCTTGTTCTGCTCGGCTCTACTGGCGAGGCCATTCACATGAACCGTCAGGAACGCATTGACCTGATATCTGGCGTGCGCAAAGGACTGAACGATGCGGGATTTCCCGACTATCCCATTATGGCGGGAACGCTGATTAACAGTGTCGACGAGACGCTGGAACAGCTCGAGGACTACAAGAAGGCAGGTGCGCAGTGGGGACTTGTTCTTGCGCCTGGATATTTTGGCGCTGCGGCCAGTCAGGAGGGCATCAGGGAGTGGTACACGGTTGTTGCGGATGCATCCCCTCTTCCGATTCTCATGTAGGTGATGGTATTCGTGTAGGACATGCCATCGACTGACCGGCCATAGCTACAACTACCCCGGCGTGACCAATGGCGTTATGGTCACTCCAGAGACGTACCGCATCCTCGCCCAGCACCCCAACATCGTCGGCTGCAAGATGTCGCACGCCGTCGTATCATGGCACAACCAGGTCTCGCTCGACCCTAAGATCGACCACAGCAAGTTCAAGGTGTATAGCGGGCTGGGGCAGCAACTCGGCCCCATTGTCTTCTTCGATGCGGCTGGTGTCATTGACGGTCTCGCGGCCATATATCCCAAGACCGTCTGCTCTCTATACAAGCTGGCTGAAGCACGCCCGATTAGCAATGAGAATTTGGAGAAGATCAAGAAGCTGCAGTACATTGTCAGCACAACCGAGGAATACATTGGCAAGTACGGCATTGTGGGTATCAAGGAGGCCGTGAAGCGTGTCACTGGATACGGTACATTGGAGGGGGAAGGCTGCCTATCAAGGGTAAGTTGCCCGAGGGTGAGTGGGAGAAGTGGATTGAGACCTGGGAGAGGATACAGCAGGCAGAGAACTCGCTGTCTGATAAGGATTTCAAGTAATCTCTAAAATCAAAAAAGTAAGATCAATCGAGCTGAGCAAGTACGACGCGTGAACTATCACAGGGATCAATTTCTGCCTCATCCAGGCTTATATGTGGTGCTGTACATTCCCTGCTGGTTTGAAGACAGAAAGAACAGCTACCTACCAATGAATCAAGTTTGCTTACAAACACCATCCCCTCGCTTCTGAAGCTTCCCGACACCTTTACCCCGCGTCTCTATCACTAGCTTCGACATTTGCGAACAGGCCGTGACGTGTCACCTTCCTGGAGCTACTCGGAGGAAGGCGCCTTACTGTGCGACGATTTGCAAAACCACTCACTGCTGTGACATCGAGCTCTGTATGTTCCATAAAATACAAGCTGCTCCGAAACATCACCGCGCCCCCACACCTCACCATGGCACCATTTGATAGTACCACGTCAGAAACGCGCTTTGACAGCTTTGACATCTACCGTACCTCCTACAAGAAAGTCAATGACCAGAACATTGAAGTCGGCATCCTAGTTCCGAAAAATCTCAACCCAGAAACACACCCCATACTCGTTAAGTTCCATGGCGGAGGCCTGATAAGATAAGTCTCTTTTCCCGGTTCAGAGTGTCTCGTCTCCATACCAACGCAAACAGGTTACAGGTGACTGTATCTATGCACCCTGGTTCGCCGCCTACTTCGTCCCGTTGATACACCGTACCAATGCTATTGTCGTCTCGCCCAATTACCGCCTCGTTCCCGAACACAGCGGTGCCGACATACTCGAGGACCTCGCAGATTTCTGGACATGGTTCCGATCCGGAGATCTCACGTCCTACCTCGCCAGTCAAGGAGTGGCTGCAGGACTGGACTTTGATCGCGTCCTAGCATCAGGTGACTCCGCGGGCGGCTACATGGCACTCATGTCTGGTCTCTTGCAGCCGAAAGGCATTATCAAAGCAATCTTGGCGCAGTACCCTATGACAGATAGCCTGAGGCGCGAACCGAGTGAGCTGTTTATTAACTTGCCGTCTCCGCCAGCGAGTTTCTTAGATCAGCACCTGGCAGCCGTCAAGCCCGGTGTCGTCATCTCATCCTGCGCCCCACCTGCGCGTATGGATTTGTCTTATGTGCTCTCGGCGTATGGAAGGTATCTAGAGTTCTTCGGGGATGACAAGAAGATGTGGCCGTTGTATCTTGTGGACGAGAAGGAATGGTTGCCGCCTACATGGATTAACCATGGAGATACGGATACGGCGGTTAACATTGAAGATACGAAGGCGTTTGTGGAGAAGTGTGAGAAGAAGGAGGGTATGGAGATCAGGCTGGAGATCCGAGAAGGGAAAGATCATGGGTTTGATACGCAGGCTAAGGAGGACGAGGAGCCTTGGCTGAAAGCGGGCTTGGAGTGGGTTGAGGAGAAGTGGCTACAGTAAGACTGGCTTTAACAAAACGTGGGATTGAGGATACACCTATTTGTTTCCTACCAGTACAGCCATGCTACCAATGCAGCCAGCATCATCGTCCACACCACTTCAACTCTCTCTGCAGAGCCTGCACCCAGCACACCGCTCTGATCATTATTTGACCCACTACTCGATCCACCAATCTGGCCATCTCCATTTCCCGTGTCTCCGACATCCAGCTTTCCAGATTCCCCAAAGGGCTGACTCTCCGGATTCCTCACACTTCCGCTCAACTCATCCTCTACCAAGACCTTGTTCTCAAGCGCCCCACATTCCATCCTCCCACCATTTGTGCTTAGCGGGCCTGGCCTGGGATCAGTCAGCAACTGCTGTGCCCCAGGAAACTCCTCAATACGATTCGTAACCTCAAGGGGCAGGTTGAAAATGGTGTAGAAATCGCTTCCGTTCAGACGGAACGACTGGTGGATAGAGATGTTGTAAGCTCCGCGGGCCGTGCTTTTTGCATCTTGACCGTCGCCGATGAGACACCGAGGCCACTCGAAATTGACATGCTTGACTGTGGAACCTGTTTCCTGCTCGAGGATGTTGGAGAGCGGTGGCGTGCGTGTTGTGCCGTTGGAGATGGTGAAGTTCTTGCCGAGGGTGGTGCTGGTAAGAAATAGGATGATATTGTGGAAGCGGGTGGAAGCAGATGGGTTGGAACTTGGTGGGAAGGGCAGCGCACCGTCGCCGGATATGTCGACGGCGATGTGGAGGAAGTCGCCACCCATTGGCGTGTTGGGCTGAGGCGAGGCGATGATTGCGAGCCCAGGCGTGAAGATACGACCGTTGACTATGGAGATGACGCTGGAGTTTTGCTCATGGCTCCCGCTATATCTCCCGATCATCTGCGCAGCGATTAGGCTGGGGAGTAGATACAACAGAGTGCGTAAAATCATGGCACAGGGATCAAATGCTTAGCAAGCTCTCACTCCTGGTGAAGCTGAACTGGAAGTCGGAAATAATGAAGGGGATCAAGGCGTTACAAACCCGGGGGTGAGTGCGTATTTGAGAGCGAAGGGGCCATTGCAGCATCAAATCACACTATGCCATTTACCCGTCGTGAGATTTTTACTTGTTGGACTTGCGCATGAAGCAGGCAGGTACACGAGCGGCATGAGCATACGGAATGCCTTGTTCGGCTGTCAACTGTATGCCTTGCCGATTGATCATTTTGATCTTGAGACGTGCGTTGTCTGAGGCATTACGACAGTTGATAGTGGGTTTCCCCACACCGTGCACGGTCTCGTAATGCTCACCCCACCAAAAATCAACCTATTTTTCAACCCTTATATAACTTTACACAACAATACCTATTAAAGAAGCCCTTTTAGAGATAAGAAATTTAAAACCTAGAGAATTGTTTTTATACTAACGTACCCCACGGGCGAGTTAGCCAACGGGCAAGTCGGCTACTTTTGCCAAGACCCTACCACTCTACCCTTCCTACAACAATGCCTACTTAACAACACTAGTTAGACGCGCTATAGGAGGCTTAAATACAGCTTACGCTATAGGCTCTTAAATAAGACGTAAACCTCTCCTAGTAACGCGCTGCAGCTATCTATAGGGTTCCTGTAACGAGCTGTGTGTTGAAGTTGTACTTTAAGCAAAGCTCGTAAGCACTAATTCTATTGGTTCTTAGGGATGAGTAATGGTTCTGGAACAGTAAGGGTAGACGCCTGGGTGAAACACCTAACAACAGCTAGGGTAATAATAAGTAGTATAGAGGGGACTATCTAGCTTAAAGGTTAGGTTAAGATTCTAAAGACAAACTTAATTAATAAGGTTAAACATAAACTATAAGAGTTGTGTTCCTATTAACTATATACTTAAGTTATTCTATACTATCTTATAGTTTCTTACAAAGTCCTATAGGGGGCCTTATAAGAACTGTAGGACTTCTGTAGGAATTATAGGACATCTTGTAACTCTGTCTTACAGTCTTAGCTTAGACCTATATATAAGACATTGTAGGACATCACGTAACAGCTAAGCGTTGCGCTAATCCTAGTTATGTTATTGTAATAAAGGTCTGTCTTACAGTCCTCTTCTTAGGATTATAACACTATCCTCCTTCCCTACAATTTATGTCCTTATAAATTAACTAATAGTCTCTTAAAGTACCTAAGCCTAACACACAATAGGAACCTAAATAAACAATACTAGATATCTAGCTATAGTCGCCTGCAAGTACTGCGTAAAGAAGAGTGTGCCTTATAAGATGTTGTTGTTACACAGAAAGTGTAGTAACTACAAATACAATAGTATAAAGAAATATAAGCTAGTAGATCTTCCTGTTCTAGACTTTACTAAAATTAATAATAAAATGTTACAGCTAGAATAAATAGAAGATAAAGCTGCTAAAGCAGAGGAAGTAGTAATAGCTACTCTTTAGGCAGCGCGCGCGAAGTTAGGTTGCGTATAAAAGTAGAAGAAGTTCCTAAAGTGTTGTAAATAGCAATAGTTTAACGCAAGTTCTTAATTTGTTAAAGATATTAAGCACTTAGAGCAACAGGAGGGGTTGCTTAATAACATTACTATGCTTAAGAACAGGTTAATGCCTAGGTCTCTTGCATTAGACTAGGCGACGCATCCTCTACCCTTAGATCCTAATACTGCTAATACTAGCGCAATAACTGTTAGCAGTGCGTAAGATTTGTAAGTAGTTCCTATGTATTTTCTAAGTTAGGGTATCCTAACTACTTAACTAGGTATTTTTGCTAATTGCTGTTTCCCTTATATGTTACTATTTTTTTAACTTCCTACTTATCTTTGCTATTAGCTTAATAATAGAAGTGCTTTTGCACAGGCGTTCTAGAGTTAGCTAGTTCCAATAGCAATATGTAGAACACTAGGTAGATCTTTACATCTTTTAGTAGATTAAGTCTATAATTAACTAAGCTTATCTGCTTAGAAATAAAAAAGGGTCTAACTTTAACATAGTCTAGTTTTTTTATTAGTCTTTGTGTTTAAAGATTTTTAGTAAGGAGATAGACTTTATCCCCCTCTTTTAGCTAAGGTGCTATTTTTCTTTTCTAGTTAACATAAGAAATTACTTGTTCTTAAGCTTAGCTAATGTTTTCTAGCAATTTCTAATGTACTTCCTTTAGTTTTGCTACTAAGGCAATTGCTAATTTAGTCTAAATAGTTATATCTAAACTTCTAGTAAAGAGATTTAGGTGTCTCCTGTGATTTGCAAAGAATAGTGTTATACCTATTACTTCTAATAATTTGTTGTTGTACGCGATCTAAGCTATAGGTAATAGCAAAACCTAGTTATTTTGTTGCTGGTTGCTGTAAATCTGTAGGTATGTTTCTATAGTCTAATTTGTTCTTTTAGTCTGTCTGTCTGTCTGCAGATAATAGGCTGTTAAAAGCTTCTTCTTAGTACTAATAGCTACTAAGAGCGTAGTCTAATAATTAGACGTAAAGAGCTTGTCTTAATTGCTAATAATTGATTCTAGTATGCTGTAGTGTTAGATAACCTAGTCTAGGAACACTTGTGCGAGCTGCTCTGCAGTGTAGCTGTAACAAAATAGTATTATCTTAGCAGCTTTTATAAATTAGTCTACTACAACAAAGATTAAGTTATAGGCGTAGTTAGTAATAGGGTCCTTAGAGATTAGTAATTAGGTAATAAAATCTATTATAATGTTTGTCTAGGGCGCTGTAGGCAGTTCTATAGCCTGCGCTTCTCTATACTTAGCGTGTGTGCTATGCTTGTTCTGTTAGCACTATACACAGTTCTTAATAAACTTAGTAACCTTATCTTTTATATTGCTAAACTTATAATATTATTTAATAAGTTCTATTATACGCGTTATTCTAGGGTGTCTGTGTAGCAGGTTATTATAGTAACTAGCTATTATTTCTTCTTAAAGTTCCTCTAGTACTTGCGACAGGATATGTTATTCCTACTAAACTTATATTATATTGTTAAGCTGCTGCAATAGTCCTAGAGATCTATTATTATTAACTCCTAACACTACAAACTAGTTTATTGTTTTTCTCTAATAAGGTTATGTTGTTAGCTAAGTGCGTTAGCTCTACTATTGTCTTTGCCTAGTGTATACAATATCTTAAATTTGTATTGTCCTAGTATTTCTAACTAGCGTACTTGTTGTTAATTTAGAACCTTAGTAGTAGTAAAGTATACTAGGTTCTTGTAGTTAGTGTAGATAGTAAGTTCTAAGCAACTTTCTGTATATACTCTCTAATATTCTAGGGCTAATACAATTGCAAGCAGTTCCTTGTTGTGTATATTGTATTATTCCTCTAGTCCTAAGAACTTGCGTAAGTAGTACGTAATAGGGTGCTATAGTCTATCCTTTTCTTATATAATACATGCGCCTAATGCAAGATCTAAGGCATTAGTCTCTATGCGTATTAGTTTACTACTAGTAAACGTAATTAACGTAGGTAGTGCAATATAGACTTACTTAAGTGCCTTAAATACATTATCTTGTTCCTTTCCCTACTTAAATAGCGTGTCCTTTTACGTAAGCTTTGTTAGTAGAATTACAATCTTAGAGTAGTCCTTAATAAAGTGTTAGTTAAAGTTAATAAATCCTAAGAATTCCTAGATCTGTTTAACTGTCTTTAGCGTTAGCTATAATTTAACTACTTCTACCTTTATTAAACTAATCTTAACTCTATATTATCCTATAATATACCCTAAGAATTTAACTTCTTTTTAGTACTAGTTACACTTTTTAGGTTTTAGTTGTAGATCTACCCTTCTTAGGCATTCTAGCACTTTAGTTACGTGTTAAACATACCCTTCTAGTGTCTTTAAGTACACTAGGATGTTGTCTAAATATACTACTACTGTCCTATTAAGGTGTGCTCTAAGGACGTTATTAACTAACTCCTAGCACGTAGCTAGTGCGTTTATTAGACTAAACAGCATTACAAGGTACTTATATAGTCTATATCTTATTCTAAAGGCTGTTTTCTATTCTTCTCCTTCCTTTATGTAGATAAGGTTGTACGCTCCTCTTAAGTCTAATATAGTAAAGTACTAAGCTCCTACTAGCTAATCCTGCAACTCTATAATGTTTAGGAGCAGGTAGTAGTTTTTAATAGTAATATTATTAAGCTTCCTAAAGTTAATGCAAGGTTGTAGCTTGCTATCCTTCTTTAGAACAAACATAATAGGGTACCCTATAGGTAATTCTAATTGTCTAATAAATCTCTTCCTAAGGTTCTCCTAAATGTACTTGCGTAGTACTTTAAGTTCCTTCTCTAATAACTAATATAGCCTCTTAAAAGTTAGGTTCTTTCCTTCCTAGAGCTTAATCTTGTAATCCTAGGGCTTGTGCTTTAGCAGGGCTTTTGCTGTAAGCTCTTCTTTAAACATCCTAGCGTACTGTCTATATATATCTAGGATAGCAGGAGGTGCACTATTCTTATCCTCCTTAACTCTTACTTAGGGACCTGTAGGGCATTTAGCATCTATAGAGTTAACTACTCTAACTTAGCGCGTCTTATTTATTAAAGAGATATTATTAATCTCCTTCTTATCTACTAGCTGCAGCGTGCGCTGCGTAGGCTGCAATACCTTATTACTATAGGTATATTACTTTAACAAAAGCTGTTCCTTCTTCTAGTTAATCTCTAGGTTATGCTTTTGTAACTAGGGTAGCCCTAATATAACATTGTGCGTGGCTATTGCAAAGACGTCTAAGGTTACTTCCTTGTAGTGTCTATAGATGCTAAGTAGGACATTAGTTACTTCATGTGTAATTTCTAATTCCTCTAGCATAGGTTCTCTATTAGCTACTTAGAGTAGATAGGGTTTATCCTTACGTTGCATACATAGTCTAGCTAGTACTGCTGCCTGCAAAGAGATGTAACTTAACTATGCTCCTAAGTCTAAGAGTGCCTATATCTTTACTCTACCTATTATTATAGGGAGTTTAATTAGTTAGTAATTAGTCCTAATCTAATTAATAGATTAATCCCTAGCGCTCTTAAGCGCTGTCCTAAAAAAGGATTAGTCTATCCTCTAAACCTATTAGCCTGCTTTACTCCTTTGTAAGTTATACAGCTAGGGTTAAGGTAGTGTTGCTATATCTAATTTATGCAGGTCCTATTAATTATTATTTGTTAGGCTCCTTTAGCTAACAACAAGCTATTTCTAAGAAAATAGTAGTTAACGTGTTTGTTAATAAGGTGTATCTTATAGGTGTTGTTTTTATAACATGTCTAGGTTTTCTTGCATAGCTTCTTCTACTTAGGAAAGAATGCACTTCCTATTTTTTCTAATAGATAGATAGTACATCTATTGTTGTAACACGTAGTAAACAATAGTACTCTATAGTGTAGATTTCTTAGGTCTATGTTGTACTGTAGTGTGCAAAACCTATCTATACAGTGTAGGTTTTCCTTAAATAACTGTTATTTGTGCTAGCGTAGGAATCCCTAGTAGTCTTTAATAGGTGTTGCAAAGCATTGTTCTTAATACTTATAGTAAGCCTTATTACACTAGTTCTCTAGTTCCTTGTTATCTTCTATGCTAGGAATAATAAGATCTTAGTATATTTATACGTATACGTTATCTAGCGTAGGTTATAGGTTCTAGTAGTTAAAGCTAGCCTATTATACGTTCCTACGTTTCTTACAGCATATTTGTTGTTCCTTAGGTAAGTCTTATTTAAAGATCTTAGTGTTACTTGTTATTATAAAGCTATCCTAACATTGTTTAGCAATCTAGTTAAGGTTATTCTTCTAACTCCTAACTTTACTATCTGTTACTGTTTGTTAGTACAGCGTAGGTGCGTGTAATTAGCGCTTGTAACAAGACTTAATATAGTCCTTATCCTTAGAACTAGACTCTAGGTCTTCTATAAGTTGTCCTATATCCTTAGTAATAACTTCCTATTTACTAGTATTAGCATCCTTAGTAGGCCTGCTAGTAAGCACGTTAAGCTGTCTAAAGACCTTGTTCTTCTAATAATAGTTACGCGTAAAATAGCCTAATTTGCTACAGTTATAGTAGTCTTTTAACTTACTACTATTGTTATGCTTTCCCTTGTTCTTATTATTCTAGCGAGCTAGCAGGGCTCCTAGTCCTTTATTTAGGTTAGAGAGATCTATAGCTACAGGGCTATAGTAACTACTGCGTGTGTTATTATAGATGCGTTGTCCTAAGTTAGGGTAATATTAGTTTCTATAGTTAATATTATTGTGCTATTAGTTGCGTAGTGCAGTAGGTTTAACATTTACTACCTATACCTACAGATTATCTTACAGTTCCTGTTGCAACTTATAGAGTTTAACATTAATTTTAATTAACGTGTTAATAAGGTTATTAAGGGTATTAGTGCTTACGCCTATACGCATAAGTTCTTCCTTAATTTTTAGTTTAAGACCTTGCTTAAACATTATTATTAACGTAGTGTTATCTAGTTAGTGTTAGCAGCTAATTATTAGAATTTAGCTGCGTAGTTAGTAGCTAACTTAACTTATTAGATGTGTTAGATTTTATGTTATGCAATAGTAGGCTTGTTAGATATACTAAACACTAGCTTAATCTTAAGTTTAAATTAGTTAAAGTTGCTAATCTAATTGTCTACTTTATCTAGGGCGTTGCCTGTGTTATACTGTTAGATAAAGGGCTTAATCTACTTAAATGCGTTGCTTTGTATATAGCTAGCTACTAGAGTAACTTGCTTGTTCTTAGGTACCTTCTCTCCTTAGAAGAGGAAGAAGAGGTCCTATTACATAAGCTAGTTGTTAAGCTTACTACAATCTCTATAATAGATGTTAGGTTTGTTAACATTTATAACGCTAGACTCTGTAGTGCTAATATTGTTTATGTCTGTATCTCTAACACCTAAGTTGCTAGGGGTAGCACGTGTTCCTAAGGTATTACTTATCTTAGGGGTGTTTAAAATGTTAAAGTTGTACTTTAAGCAAAGCTTGTAAGCACTAATTCTATTAGTTCTTAGGGATAAGTAATAGTTCTAGAATAGTAAGGGTAGACGCCTAGGTAAAACACCTAACAACAGCTAGAGTAATAATAAGTAGTATAGAGGGGACTATCTAGCTTAAAGGTTAAGTTAAGATTCTAAAGATAAACTTAATTAACAAGGTTAAACACAAACTATAAGAGTTATGTTCCTATTAACTATATACTTAAGTTATCCTATACTATCTTATAGTTTCTTACAAAGTCCTATAGGGGCCTTATAAGAACTGTAGGACTTCTGTAGGAATTGTAGGACATCTTATAACTCTGTCTTACAGTCTTAGCTTAGACCTATGTGTAAGACATTGTAGGACATTACATAACAGCTAAGTATTGCGCTAATCCTAGTTACGTTATTATAATAAAGGTCTGTCTTGCGGTCCTCTTCTTAGGATTGTAACACTGTGATAGAATTGTTTAGTGTTGTAGTGTTCTAGAACTATCCTAAGTTCCTGCTAGTCTCGCCCTTAGCAAGGCTGCGCAAAACCAGCACTGCTTACTATCCTTAGGGAGGCAAGTATTATTCTCCCCTTATAAAATATATCTACTGCTATCCCTCTACTATCTATCCCTAGTGTAAAGTAAGTACTATTGCCTATAACTAGAACCTTATATAATAATACTTTATTAATCTAATAGTCTAGGGATAGCTTCTAGAACCTAAATAAACAGTTAGGGGCACCTATAGGGAGGCTTAATAATCTTTATCCTACACCTAGTAGGAGAGTAACTCTAGCAGCATCTCTTTAGTTAATAAGGAGATTCTAACTCCTATAATAGGCGCACCTCTAACTCTTAAAGAACGTATCTAAGCTACTAAACGCTAATGCAATAAGCTTTAGGCCTTACAGCGCTTATACTTACTTAAGGCTAAGATTATATAGCTAGAGAATGTAGAAAACAATATTACCTATAGTATAGTAGAGACTGCTAAGGTAACCTAGAATACTAGTACGTATAAGTAGGGTATATCTACAGCGCTAGCACTATATATAACAAAGCGCACAATTAAACCTAACGACCTAGTAGAATATAAGGGGAAGAACCTTAAGGAATACTCTAAATTTATTTATTTCTATAAGATAGCCTTTTAATTACTACTATAGGAGTTTAGCAACCCTAAAGATAAGATACTCTAGGCTATATAGTACTTATTAGGAGACCTAAGGGAGCTATAGTACACACACTATAAACACATGTTTAGAGTATAAGGAGAGTGTTAAAGTTGTACTTTAAGCAAAGCTTGTAAGCACTAATTCTATTAGTTCTTAGGGATAAGCAATAGTTCTAGAACAGTAAGGGTAGACGCCTAGGTAAAACACCTAACAACAACTAGGGTAATAATAAGTAGTATAGAGGGGACTATCTAGCTTAAAGGTTAAGTTAAGATTCTAAAGACAAACTTAATTAACAAGGTTAAACACAAACTATAAGGGTTGTGTTCCTACTTACTATATACTATAGGAAATGCAAGAGCTTACTAAGCTTACTGTAAGCTGCGTAAGCTAGGCTTAACGTAGGCTGCGTAAGCTATTACGTAGGATCTACCTAGCTTACTATGCTAAGGGTAAGCTCCTTACGTAACTGCAGTAATTGCTATGCCTTTAACTATGCTACAGAGAAGTAGGTCTATAATTACTAGCCTAGTACGTTTGCGTACGCTAACTATCTAGACAGCAACTAGCTAGCATAGGGTTTGTAACACTATCCCCCTCCTTCCTAGGATTTGTCCTAAATTCTATTAGCTGTTCTTTATAAGCGTGCCCTGCTACTGCCTAGTGCCTGTAGCATCACTATGTCCTCTGCATCCTAAAAGCAACTGCGTCTTAGCATTAAAATTTGTTACTATAATACTATTGCTCCTATCTCCTATAATTATTACTTTGTATCTAGCTATAATTGTTACGTTATGCCTTCTGCAAATTCTTATTTAAAGTGTTTAGAGTGCGTGCGCGCTAGCTGTCTATGCGTTAACTTGTCCTAAGAATCCTTAGATAAGACAAGGGCAGAATATAAAAAGAAGGTAGAAGAAGATAAAAAGTTACTATTAGACGTGATTGCGTGTCTACTATAAAATAAGAAAATTCTAGCGTAAGTAAAAGATAGGGCTTTAAAGAAGGCTGTATGCCTTACAAATAAGTTAGTAGAGGAGGGCAAAGACGTTTAGGCTAAGGAAATTAACTGTCCTGCTGCTAACGCTTTAGTAGCTTATTCTCCTGTAATATAGTCTACGCTTAACTTCTTAGATACTGCTGCAAACTTTAGAACTAGTTTAGTAGTTGTTAGCAGTTTATAAGGTACGTTGCTAGTTCCTATATGTTTTCTAATTCTAGGTATCCTAACTATTTAACTAGGTACTTATTGCCTTTGCCTATGTTGCAGCGTTATATTATTTTCTTAATGTCCTACTTGTTGTTGCTGTTAGCCTAATAGTAGAAGTCTTTCTAGATTAGAGTTCTAGGGTTAGCTGGTTCTAACAAGCTTATATAGAACACTAGATAGATCTTTACATCCTTAGGCAGCGCAAGTTAATAGTTAACTAGGCTAATCTGCTTAGAAATAAAAAATAGTCTAACCTTAACTTTATCTAGTTTTTTTATAGGTCTTTGCATTTAAAGATTTTTAGTAAGAAGATAGACTTTATCCTCCTCTTTTAGCTAAGGTGCTGTTTTTTATTTCTAGTTAACATATAAGATTGCTTGTAACTAAGCTTTTGTAATGTTTTTAAGCAATTTCTAGTGTACTTCCTTTAGCCTTTCTACTAAGGATATTGCTAATTCTGTTTAAATATTAGTGTTAAATAACCTAGTAAATAGATTTAGGTGTCTTCTATAATTTGCAAAGAACGGCGTTACGCCTGTTGCTTCTAATAATTTGTTGTTGTAGGCTATTTATGCTATAGGTAGCAGCAAAACCTAGTTATCTTGTTGCTGGTTGCTGTACATCTATAGGTATATTTCTATAGTTTAGTTAGTTCTTTTAGTCTGTCTATCTGTCTGCAGATAATAAGCAGTTAACAGCTTCTTCTTAGTACCTATATACGCTAACAGTGTAGTCTAGTAATTTAACGTGAAGAGCTTGTCTTAATTGCTTATAATTAATTCTAGTATGCTGTAGTATTAGATAACCTAGTCTAGAAACACTTATGCAAGCTGCTCTGCAGTATAGCTGTAATAAAATAGTATTATCTTAGCAGCTTTTGTAAATCTATCTACTATAATAAAGATTAAGTTATAGGCGTAGTTAGTAACAGGGTCCTTAGAGATTAGTAATTAGGTAACAAAATCTATTATAATGTTTGTCTAGGGCGCCGTAGGCAGTTCTATAGCCTACGCTTCTCTATACTTAGCGTGTGTGCTGTGCTTATTCTATTAGCACTATACACAGTTCTTAATAAACTTAGTAACCTTATCTTTTATATTACTAAACTTATAATATTGTTTAATAAGTTCTATTGTACGCGTTATTCTAGGGTATCTATGTAGCAGGTTGTTGTAGTAACTAGCTATTATTTCTTCTTAAAGTTCCTCTAGTACTTGCAACAGGATATGTTATTCCTACTAAACTTGTATTATATTGTTAAGTTGTTGCAATAGTCCTAGAGATCTATTATTGTTAACTCCTAACACTACAAACTAGTTTATTGTTTTTTCTCTAATAAGGTTGTGTTGTTAGCTAAGTGCGTTAGCTCTACTATTGTCTTTGCCTAGTGTATACAATATCTTAAATTTGTATTGTCCTAGTATTTCTAACTAGCGTACTTGTTGTTAATTTAGAACCTTAGTAGTAGTAAAGTATACTAGGTTCTTGTAGTTAGTGTAGATAGTAAGTTCTAAGCAACTTTCTGCATATACTCTCTAATATTCTAGGGCTAATATAATTGCAAGCAGTTCCTTGTTATGTATATTGTATTATTCCTCTAGTCCTAAGAACTTGCGTAAGTAGTAAGTAATAGGGTGCTATAGTCTATCCTTTTCTTATGTAATACATACGCCTAATACAAGATCTAAGGCATTAGTTTCTATGCGCATTAGTTTACTACTAGTAAACGTAATTAACATAGGTAGTGCAATACAGGCTTGCTTAAGTGCCTTAAATGCATTGTCTTATTCCTTTCTCTACTTAAATAGCGTGTCCTTCTACGTAAGCTTTATTAGTAGAATTATAATCTTAGAGTAGTCCTTAATAAAGTGTTAGTTAAAGTTAATAAATCCTAAGAATTCCTAGATCTATTTAACTATCTTTAGCGTTAGCTATAATTTAACTACTTCTACCTTTATTAGACTAATCTTAACTCTATATTATCCTATAATATACTCTAAGAATTTAACTTCTTTCTAGTACTAGTTACACTTTTTAGGTTTTAGTTATAGATCTACCCTTCTTAGGCATTCTAGCACTTTAGTTACGTGTTAAATGTGCTCTTCTAGTGTCTTTAAGTACACTAGGATGTTGTCTAAATATGCTACTACTATCCTGTTAAGGTGTGCCCTAAGGACGTTGTTAACTAACTCCTAGCACGTAGCTAGTGCGTTTATTAGACTAAACAGCATTATAAGGTACTTGTAGAGTCTATATCTTATTCTAAAGGCTATTTTCTATTCTTCTCCTTTCTTTATGTAGATAAGGTTGTACGCTCCTCTTAAGTCTAACATAGTAAAGTATTAAGCTCCTGCTAGCTAATCCTATAACTCTATAATATTTAGGAGCAGGTAGTAGTTTTTAATAGTAATATTATTAAGCTTCCTAAAGTTAATGCAAGGTTATAGCTTACTATCCTTCTTTAGAATAAACATAATAGGGTACCCTATAGGTAATTCTAATTGTCTAATAAATCCCTTTTTAAGGTTCTCCTAAATGTACTTGCGTAGTACTTTAAGTTCCTTCTCTAATAACTAATATAGCCTCTTAAAAGTTAGGTTCTTTCCTTCCTAGAGCTTAATCTTATAATCCTAGGGTTTATGCTTTAGCAGGGCTTTTGCTGTAAGCTCTTCTTTAAATATCCTAGCATACTGTCTATACACATCTAGGATAGCAGGAGGTGCACTATTCTTATTCTCCTTAACTCTCACTTAGGGACCTATAGGGCATTTAGCGTCTGTAGAGTTAACTACTCTAACTTAGCGCGTCTTATTTGTTAAAGAGATATTATTAATCTCCTTCTTATCTACTAGCTGCGGCGTGCGCTGCGTAGGATGCAATACCTTATTACTACAGGTACATTACTTTAATAAAAGCTGTTCCTTCTTCTAGTTAATCTCTAGGTTATGCTTTTGTAACTAGGGTAGCCCTAATATAACATTGTGCGTAGCTATTGCAAAGACGTCTAAGGTTACTTCCTTATAGTGTCTATAGATACTAAGTAGGATATTAGTTACTTTATGTGTAATCTCTAATTCCTCTAGCATAGGTTCTCTATTAGCTACTTAGAGCAGATAAGGTTTATCCTTACATTGCAGACGTAGTCTAGCTAGTACTACTACCTGCAAAGAGATGTAGCTTAACTGTGCTCCTAAGTCTAAGAGTGCCTACATCTTTACTCTACCTATTGTTATAGGGAGTTTAATTAGTTAGTAATTAGTCCTAATCTAATTAATAGATTAATCCCTAGCGCTCTTAAGCGCTATCCTAAAAAGGATTAGTCTATCCTCTAAACCTATTAGCCTACTTTACTCCTTTGTAAGTTATGTAGCTAGAGTTAAGGCAGTGCTACTATAGCTGGTTTATGCAGGTCCTATTAATTATTATTTATTAGGCTCCTTTAGCTAATAATAAGCTATTTCTAGGAAAGTTATAGTTAACGCGTTTATTAATAAGGTGCATCTTATAGGTATTGTTTTTGCAACATATCTAGTTTTTCTTACACAGCTTTTTACACGTAGGAAAGAATGCGCTTCCTATTTTTTCTAATAGATAAATTATGCATCCTTTGTTATAACACGCAGTAAACAATAGTACTCTATAGTGTAGATTTCTTAAGTCTAGGTTGTACTGTAGTGTATAGAACCTATCTATACAGTATAGGTTTTCCTCTAGTAACTATTGTTTGTGCTAACGTAGGAATTCCTAGTAGTCTTTAATAGGTGTTGTAAGGCATTGTTCTTAATACTTATAGTAAGCCTTATTGCACTAGTTTTCTAGTTCCTTGCTATCTTCTGTGCTAGGAATAACAAGATCTTAACAAATTTGTATATATACGTTATCTAGCGTAGGTTGTAGGTTCTAGTAGTTAAAGCTAGCCTATTGTGCGTTCCTACGTTTCTTGCAGCGTGTTTGTTGTTCCTTAGGTAAATCTTATTTAAAGATCTTAGTGTTATTTGTTGTTATAAGGCTATCTTAACGTTGCTTAGTAATCTAGTTAAAGTTATTCTCCTAACTCTTAACTTTACTGTCTATTACTATTTGTTAGTACAGCGTAGGTGCGCGTAATTAGCGCTTATAACAAGACTTAATATAGTCCTTATCCTTAGAACTAGACTCTAGGTCTTCTATAAGTTGTCCTATATCTTTAGTAATAATTTCCTATTTACTAGCATTAGTATCCTTAGCAGGCCTGCTAGTAAGCACATTAAGCTGTCTAAAGACCTTATTCTTCTAATAACAGTTACGCGCAAAGTAGCCTAGTTTACTATAGTTATAGCAGTCCTTTAACTTACTACTATTGTTATGCTTTCCCTTGTTCTTATTGTTCTAGCAAGCTAGTAGGGCTCCTAGTCCTTTGTTTAGGTTAGAGAGATCTATAGCTGTAGAGCTATAGTAACTACTGCGTGTGTTGTTATAGATGCGTTGTCCTAAGTTAGGGTAATATTAGTTTCTATAGTTAAGATTGTTGTGCTATTAGTTGCGTGGTGTAGTAGGTTTAACGTTTACAACCTGTACCTATAGATTATCTTACAGTTCCTGTTGCAACTTATAGAGTTTAATATTAATTTTAATTAACGTGTTAATAAGGTTATTAAGGGTGTTAGTGCTTGCGCCTGTGCGTATAAGTTCTTCCTTAATTTTTAGTTTAAGACCTTGCTTAAACATTATTATTAACGTAGTATTGTCCTAGTTAGTGTTAGCAGCTAATTGTTAGAATTTAGCAGCGTAGTTAGCAGCTAACTTAACTTATTAGATGTGTTAGATTTTGTGTTATGTAATAGTAGGCTTATTAGATACGCTAAACACTAGCTTAATCTTAAGTTTAAATTAGTTAAAGTTGCTAACCTATTTGTCTACTTTATCTAGGGCGTTGCCTACGTTGTACTATTAGATAAAGGGCTTAATCTACTTAAATGTGTTGCTTCGCATGTAGCTAGCTACTAGAGTAACTTGCTTGTTCTTAGGTACCTTCTCTCCTTAGAAGAGGAAGAAGAGGTCCTACTATATAAGCTAGTTATTGCTTACTATAATCTCTATAATAGATGTTAGGTTTGTTAACGTTTATAACGCTAGACCCTATAGTGCTAACGTTGTTTATGTCTATGTCTCTAACACCTAAGTTGCTAGGGGTAGCACGTATTCCTAAGGTATTACTTATCTTAGGGGTGTTTAAAATGTTAAAGTTGTACTTTAAGCAAAGCTTGTAAGCACTAATTCTATTAGTTCTTAGGGATAAGCAATAGTTCTAGAACAGTAAGGGTAGACGCCTAGGTAAAACACCTAACAACAACTAGGGTAATAATAAGTAGTATAGAGGGGACTATCTAGCTCAAAGGTTAGGTTAAGATTCTAAAGACAAACTTAATTAACAAGGTTAAACACAAACTATAAGGGTTGTGTTCCTACTTGCTATATACTATAGGAAATGCAAGAGCTTACTAAGCTTACTGTGAGCTGCGTGAGCTGGGCTTAACGTAGGCTGCGTAAGCCATCACGTAGAATCTACCTAGCTTGCTATGCCAAGGGTAAGCTCCTTACGTAACTGCAGTAATTGCTGTGCCTTTAACTGTGCCGTAGAGAAGCAGGTCTGTAATTACTAGCCTAGTACGTTTGCGTACGCTGACTATCTAGACAGCAACTGGCTAGCATAGGGTTCGTAACAGAGAGACACTAAACTAGGAGTACTTTAAGGATTATTTGCTAGACCTACTCTCTAATCCTATAAACTACACCTTAGAATTAGCTATAGTGTATACTTATGCTATACAGCGTAAGGATTAAACAGTTTATACCTTTGTAATATACCTAGATATCCTAGAGGATTAACTTACTCCCTATACTAAGGAATAAAGAGTTTAACATCTATTCTCTAAGCTTAGGCTAGAATTATAACAAGTAATTACTAATTACTATTAGGTACTAGCTATATAAGAAGATCTAGTAGCGTTAGGCTCTACACTTAAGCGTAACCTACGCTACTTCTTACCTACTTACATACCTAATATATGCTATAAGTTAACTTAGAAATATAAAGACTAGAAGTAAGGAGATAATACCCCTACTAATAAGGCCCTATAAAATAAGAATAGTATTACTTACTTTAAGTATAATAAGACTAGCTACTATACTAATAAGTGTTAAAGTAGTAACTCTAATCCTAACTAGATCCTAGTTTAAGTTAACTAAATAGGAAAAGGCTAAGCCTTACTAGCTACCTAGGGATAGTAAGGCGTATCCTAGTGTATATCTTACTAGGTATAAAGCGTACATATAGCGTATCTAGGGAGGCAACACTAGAACAGTAACTATAACTTATTCTTAATCCTTAGGTAGATATAAGCTTAATTAGCTAAAGGATAGCTATAGAAATAGACCTACTACTAATTAAGGAGGTAGAACTCCTACGCCTAGGATAGATTAGTATATAATAATAAAGCATATACACTACATATACGCTCTAGGTATGCTTAACTAATAATATAGGCATTAAATAGTATGTTTCTATAACTATGTATAGAGTTAATAAGGAGGGAACCCTCTTACTACTAGGGAACCCTTTTCTCTAATAGGAACATATCTATCTAGATTGTAGCTTATAATCCTAGCGCTAGAGATACACTATAGCTAATATCTAGCTTATTACCTCTACTAAGTTAGAATAATCTTACTCTACTCTACTCTTTTTAGATGTTCTATAATCTATAGGTATTAACTTAGAATGCAATACCTATATCTATAAAGCGTGTGTAGTGTAGGAACCTTACGTTCCTAACGCTTTAGTAGAATATACTAATATCTTTAGTAAGGAAGCTGCTACTACTCTACCTAACTTTAAGTTATTAGACTATATAATCCTACGTATAGAAGGGAAGGAACCTCTATATAGACTACTCTATAACCTCTCTTTACGTAAGCTAAAGCTGCTACGCAAATACTTAGAATAAGTACTAAGTAATAGTTAGATTAGATATAGTATAAGTCCTATAGGAGCACCTATACTATTTATTCCTAAGAAAGATAGAACGCTCTGCCTCTATATAGATTATTAAGGCTTAAACGCTATTACTATAAAAGATTATTACCTACTCCTACTTATTAGAGAGATACTAGATTGCCTATTAGGCGCACGCTACTATATGTAAAGAAAGTAGGGGAGGACAAAGCTACTTTCTTCCCTAATCTAGAAGACCTAGACTAACTAGACTAGGTAATTTCTAAATAAGGAAGCGTATAGCCTAATAGAGTAAAGATAAGATAATATAATAATATAGACAAGTTATTATATTAAATGCTAGGTACAGAACTTTGAGAGAGGACAGCAGAGATACTTATACTCTGCTTCTCTCTCTTACATTATTAAGCAGAACATTCTAGATATCTCTTAGATTACTAATTAGTAATCTATCTCTTAGAGACACGTAATCTTATAGTAAAGACTACGTATACAGCTTACGTGTACAGTAGATTACGTAGCTAGACGCGTAATCTACTCTAATTATAGAAAAGAGTGACGTTATCTAAGTTTTATAGAGATCTTACTTTCTTAGAGAAAATAGAAAGTTAGATATCTCTAGATCGGCACTAGATACGTGCTTAGTAAGCACAGCATCTTAATCCTCTAGTCTTATACAATTATATAATAATAATTACATAAGCCTAGCCACTAAGCCTAATTAGGAAATTGCATTTATAAAGATTATTAGAGAAGTTCTAATAACTTTACAATTCTAAATAAACGCTAGTAGCTTATAATACTCCTAAAAGGAGGGGATTAGAGTTAGCTTCTTTAAACTCTATAGAGGTAACTAGCTAGATGCTAGCTGTAGTGTATCCCTAATGCTAGGATTGTAATCTATAATCTAGATAGATGTATTCTTATTAGAGGAAAGGGTTCCCTAATAGTAAGGGAGTTCCTTCCTTATTATCTCTATATATTGTAGTAGACACATAACGCTTAACGCCTATATTATTAGTTAAGCGTATCTATAGCGCATATATAGCGTACGTGCTTTAGCACTACATGCTAATCTATCCTAGGCGTAGGAGTTCTGCCTCCTTAATAGGTAGCAGGTCTATTTCTATAGTAATCCTTTAGCTAATTAAGCTTATATCTGCCTAAGGATTAAGAATAACCTATAATTGTTGTTTTAGCGTTGCCTTCCTAGATACGTTACACGTGCGCTTTATGCCTAGTAAAATATATACTAGGATACGCCTTACTATCCCTAGGTAGCTAGTAAGGCTTAGCCTTTTCCTGTTTAGTTAATTTAAACTAGGATCTAGTTAGGGTTAGAGTTAGAGTTAGAGTTACTGCTTTAATATTTATTAGTATAGTAGCTAGTCTTATTATACTTAAAGCAGGTAATACTACTCTTATTATGTAGGCCTTTGTTAGTAGAGGTATTATCTCCTTACTTTTGCCTCTTGTGCCTCTAGGTACCCTTATAGCGTATACTAGGTGTGTAAGTTAGTAATAAATAGCGCAGGTTGCGCTTAAGTGTAGAGCCTAACGCTACTAGGTCTTTGCGTGTAGCTAGTACCTAATAGTAATTAGTAATTACCCTTTGTAATTCTAGCTAAAGCTTAGAGAATAAGTGTTAGACCCTCTATTCTTTAGTATAGGGGGTAAGTTAATCCTCTAAGACCTCTAAGTAGGTTGCAAAAGTATAGACTATTTAGTCCTTCTACTGCATAGCATAAGCGTAAGCTGTAGCTAATTCTAAGGTGTAGTTTATAGGATTAGAGAGTAAGTCTAGTAAGTACTATTTAAAGTACCCCTAGCTAGGTGTCTCTTCTTATGCTCTAAACATGCGCTTAAAGTGCGTGTACTAAAGCTCCCTTAGGTCCCCTAACAGGTACTACATTGCCTAGAGTATCCTATCTTTAGGGTTGCTAAACTCTTATAGTAATAGTTAGAAGGCTATCTTATAGGAGTAGAAGAACTTATAATATTCTTTAAGATTCTTTCCTCTATATTTAGCTAGGTCTTTAGGTTTAAGCGCGCTTTATAGGTTAAGGTGTAAGCGTTATAGATGCGTTCTACTTATACGTACTAGCCCTTAAGGTCTCCTTAACAGTCTCTACTATACTTAAGGTAGTGTAGTTCCCTATACCCTCTAGTTGTGCAATCTTAGCTTTAAGTAAGCGTAGGTGCTATAATGCCTAAAGCTTATTATGTTAGCGTTTAGTAGCTTAAATGCGCTCTTAAAGCGTTAGAGGTGCGCTTATTATAGGGGTTAGGATCTCTTTGTTAATTAAAGAAATCCTACTAGAGTTGTCCTCCTAATAGGTTTAAGATAAGGGTAGTTAGATCTCTCTTGTAGGTGCCCCTAACTGTTTATTTAAGTAGTTAGAGCTATCCCTAGACTATTAGATTAACAAAGTATTATTATATAAGGTTCTAGTTATAGGCAATAGTACTTGCTTTACACTAGGGATAGATAGTAGAGGGATAGCTATAGGTATATTTAATAACAAGAATAATACTTATCTCTCCTAAAGATAGCAAGCAGCGCAGGTTTTATGCAGCTTTGCTAAGGATAAGACTAATACTAACTAAGGATAGCTCTAGAACACTACAACACTAAACAATTCTATTGCAGGTTGTTACATTAAGATTATAGATCTAAACGCTGTAGGCAATAATATAGCACACAATAGCGTGTAGTTATTCTAGGTCTGTGTTTAGTGTATCTGTAGCTTTGCTGTAGGCTAGCATAAGCATTATAGTAGGACTAGTTGTGTCTATGTCTAAATCACCCCTACTAATGTTAACTTGTATAAGGCATAGCTGTTGCAGACAGACTTAGGTAAGTTAGAGCAGGTTATACGCTGCTTCTAGTGCTTCTCTTCTAACTAGGAGTGTATTACTGTGTGTATTCCTCTCCTTTAGCCTAATTATAACCCCTTATAGGTTATAACTAACTCTAACAGCTCTATTTAAAGCATAATAGCAAATTAGCTAAGATTTACAACATTCTCTAGGCCTTAGAGTTTAGTATCTAGGACCTAGACTAGGACATAGTTAATAATAAGCTCCTGTAGCGCCTATTAACTAAGATAGAGAAGAAAGCGTCTAAGTTTAAGCTTATATCCCTCTATTAGCCTATCTCCTAGGCCTATAGTTAGTAAGTTATCCTCTTTAAGTAGTTTTAGTCTATTATAGGTTATTCTTACACCTCTAGTAGCACTTATATCCCTTACGCTGCCTACCTCTATCTGTATACTAGTGCTATTACTAATAATAAGGACCCTCGCTCTAAGTTCTGCCTAGACTAGCGTGTTAAAGTTGTACTTTAGTTAAAGACTATAAGCACTAATTCTATTAGTTCTTAGAGATAAGTACAGTTACTAGATTAGTAAGGGTTATTAACTAAGCAAAGCTTGTAAAGATAGGGTGCAATAAACAGTACAGAGTAGACTGTCTAGTTTAAGAGCAGGTTAAGATTCTAAAGATAAACTTAATTAACAAGGTTAAACACAAACTATAAGGGTTGTGTTCCTACTTGCTATATACTTGTAATAAATGCAGTATGCTTAGTTGTAATTAGTTGCTTAGTACTGCTAAGTGTAACAACACAGGATAATAGAAAGCTCTAGAATGCGTGTGTATCCGCTACAAGGTGTCTAGGAGCACTAGGATAGGTAACATAGAGACAATTCTATTCCTATAGGTCTTGTACAAAGAATACTTAAAAACTATCTATCTATAGATAATTCTCCTTGTGCCTTTATACTGCTAGAATATAGGAAGTTTAGAATGCTATAACTAAGTTATAGGCAGGAACAGAAACGTAAAGGAGCTAAGTTAGAGGTAAATTAGGGTGTAACACCTTTTAGAGACTAGTGCTTTACACTACCCCCTCCTATGTAGGCAGATTGTCCTAGATACGCATAAGTAATAACAGTTGTTGTTCTATAGCGTTAGTGTGTTAATTTAGCATCTATTCTAGGTTTTTAGTTAACTTAGGTTATTATTTTAGTGTTTTATTGTTGTTTCTATCTAAAGTAAAGACAACTTTTTTTTTTTTTTTTTTTTGTTAACTCTGCTGCCTAAATCTAACGTGACAATAAGCTATGTTGTAACTTAATTAGAGGGAAACAGGTTTACTATTGTTGTTATATCTAATTTCTAGGACGCGTTGCGTAGGTATATAAACAATTAATCTCTACACCTTTCCTAACTCTAATAGACACTATTTCTTGCTGTAAGTATCCCTACGCTCTTTTAATTGTTCCTATACTAATGCTCCTAGGTTTGTTAATTAGTTACTATACTAATACTAGTCCTGCCTAGAGCTCTTGTAGTAGCCTATTAGGTTATCTACCTTTGTTTAATTTAGGCCTTTGTAAGGGGAGGAAGGTAGACTACGCCTTTAATAAGGCGTTGTTGTTAAAGTATACTTATTACACACTTTAAAATAAGAAGTGTTATCTAGTAACTAGACTTTTCTTTACTCCTGCTCTCTAACTAATACTAATAGTTATAGGTTCTAATTTACGTTAGTCCTAAGTATGCTACTTTTTATAACAACCTTATTATGTAGGAGGAGGAATCTAGGGGTAAGGCAGCAGGAGAGGCAGCAGAAGAGGAGGTAATAGAGGCAGCACTAGAGGTATAGCGTAGCCTTATAGCATTAGCGATAGCTGTAGCAAGTGTAGTGCAGGTAGCAACTGCGCAGCTTAAGGGAGTTACTGCTAATAACGTGTTGCTGCACTAGTACTACACTAGTACAGCGCAGGGCTAGGTAATAGAGGAGATAGTAGAGAGTTTGTTAGTGTTAACTAGGGAGGTTATTAAGCTGCAATAGGAAATAGCCCCTTATAGCTCTAGAGTTAGAGGTAAGTTAGTAAAGCTGGCTCTGCTTCTAGCACCTAAAAAAGGGTGCTCCTAGGTTGTTAGATAAAACTAACGCTAGTAGCTCTAAGGAGATAAGTAATATTAAGAACCCTTAAAAAAGAAAGGGTTTCTTAAGCTGTACAGTAAGGAGGATTTCTTTTATTTTTCTTTTCTTGTTATCTATTGTATAAACGCAGTTAGAGGCGTTTTAGAGTTAATAGATTTCCTTTGTCCTTTTCTAAATTATAATATCTTTATTTGCCCTACAATTCTTAACCTTCTTCCTATACTGTAATCTATTTATTTAATGCCTTTAGTAGACTAGGCTGCTCTAGGTACTTATTATAATACGCCTTTAGCTTATAGGGTGCTCCTGTAAAGTTTTTTGCAGGATACTAAGTTAGGTCTAGGTTATAGCTAACCTAGCTTATATAGTACTTGAGACTACAGCAGACTAACCTACTAGCTAGGATTTCTTAGACCTCCTATTCCTCTACTCCTTAAATAGGAATACCTGCAGGTTTTAGAGCTTCCTAACTAGGCAATAGGTTATCTAGATCCTTACATAGAACGTTAGGTATAAATACATTATTTATTTTTAAACTAAGGGGAAGTTTTAAGTAATATAAGTAACTAACCTGTTCTAGGACCTTAAAGAGACCTTCCTACTTGTTAGATAGCTTTTAGCTTAGTTGCTTACTTGTTAAGTTTTTAGTAGAAAGGTACACTTTGTTACCTATAGTCTAGTTAACTAGGTTGTAATAAGCGTTAACTGCAGAGCGCATGCAGTCTTAGGCTTTCTCTATATTCTCCTTAGCTACCTTCTAGGCGTTGTGCATACAGGTTACTAATGCTAAGGCCTCCTTGTAGTTAAGTTGTTCTATAGGGGTTACTACTGTATCAGCTCCTTTCTAACTCTAGCTCTGTTTAGGTTAGCTACTATAAATTACTTAGTAAGGTAATATTCTAATTAAGGAATGTAGCAGAGTAAGTTAGGCACAATCTATAATTAGTAGGAGTTTAGACTAGTTATCCTAATAGTATAAGACGAAGGGACAGAGCTGTTAGTCTATATACTTGTTTATAATCTCTGTTTAACTGTTAGTTTCCTTATAATAGGCAGTAGATAGCTTGATTTTCACACCTATAATTTAACAGAATTCTGTCTAGAAAGTTAAGATAAACTAGGGGCCCCTGTTACTTACTATTAACTTAGGGGTATGTCTAAACTAATACACCTATTATATAAACAAGTTTGCTATCCTGCGTGCTGTAATTGTTTTATAGTATAGGATTGTAATAGCTTGTTTAGTTAGGCAATTAATAATAACTATAATCTAGTTATACCTAGCTTTATCCTTAGGAAAATCCTTAAAATTAATATATAAATATTGCATTAGTTTGTTAGGTATTAGTAAGGGATGCAAGTACCTACAGAGTTAGGTCTGTCTTAGATAGCCTTAGCAACATAGGATGCAGTTTTGGACATATCTTTTACATGTAGCACTTATACCTTTCCAGTAATACTGTTGTAATAGCAGTTAGTAGGTCTTCTTAGCACTAGGGTAAGCAGTTAATAGTTAGTTATAGGCTTCCTTAATTAGGCGTGTGCATAGGGTTAAGTTAGCAGGGAAATAGAGTTAATTATAGTAGAGAAGGAGTCTGTTTTAGATCTAATACAGAGATAGCAACAACAGTTATTCTTGTCTAAAAGATTTCTAGTTTTCTTGTATTAACGCCTTAATTAGTTCTAAGGAATCTAGTTTTATAATAGGCTGTACTAAGCGGATAGTAGCTACAACTAGGTTAGTCTTAGCTAGATATGTCTAAGCTAAATTAGAATTAATCTAGTTGTGTAACTACTGTAGACCTAGTAGGACTTAGGACTAATTGTCTTCTTAGGCAGACTTTAGATTTATAAGATCCTGTTCTTAGTAACTTAGGATATTAGCACGCTTGTTATTCTTGCCTAGCGTGTATTTAATCTTAAAGTTAAACAGAGCTAGAGCTTCTGCCTATTATGCTTATTAAGTATTTAAGATTTTAGTTGTTATAAAGTACTCTAGAGATTAATAATTAGAGTAGACTTAGATCTATTTTATAACTAAGGTAAGTTTAGCTCTCTACTTATTAAAGGCTTGTAAAATTGCAAACAACTCCTTATTATATATTTCCTAATTAAGTTTGGCTCTAGAGAGTACTTAGCTATAGAATGCTATAGGGTACTACTTGTTGTTAGGGTGCTGCTATAACAAAACCCTAGCAACAACTCTATTAGAGGCGTTAGTTTTAATCTTTGTATTGTAGTTAGGATTAAAATAGCATAGAGTTAGGATAGATAATAAGGCTTCCTTAAGGTTTTTAAAACTAGATTAGCATTAAGTAGTCTATTTAAATAGGTTTGCTAGGCTTTGTAAGGCAATAAGGGGCTTAGCTACGCAAGAGAATTTAGGTACAAATTGTTAGTAAAACCTAGTGAAGCCTAGGAACAATTTCACACTAGTAACAGTAGTAGGAGGGATCTAGTTCCTAAGGGCTTGTACCTTCTTAGAGTCTACTTTAATTCCTTTGTTAGTTAGGATGTAACCTAAGTACTTAGTACAGGTAACGTAGAACTTGCTCTTCTTAATGTCTACTTATAATCTAGCAATACAGAGTTAATTAAGTACTAGCTTAACATGTTGTTTGTAGGTTACAAGGTCTTTAGAGTAGATAAGGATGTTATCTAGATATGCAATATAGAAGTCGTCTAGATATTTAATAAGAATATTATTTATATATTATTAATAAGTAGCTAGTCTATTACATAGCCTAAAGGGTAGAACCTTGCACTTATAACTACTATAACGTGTACAGAACGTAGTGTACTCCTTAGAGGCAGGATCTATATAAATTTAATTAAAGGCATTGTAGATATTAAATTTAGTAAATACCTTAGCCTTAGATAGTTGTGCTAACAATTTGTCTATGCGCAGTATTAGATAGGAGTCCTTTCTTATAAGGGTGTTAAGTTTACAATAGTTAACATAAATACGCAAATTCCTGTTTAGTTTTTAAATATAGAGTATAGGCAACGCAAAGGGGCTCTAACTATGTTTAATCTAGCTATGCTGTAGTTAGTCTTGCACAAACTTCTTAGTAGCTTTAAGTTTCTTAAGATTTTGTTTATATAAGGGCAAGTAGGAATTTAGCAATTAGCCCTCTAATATAATTTTGTAGTTGTAGGGGCAGTGTTCTAGAAGGGTTTTAGCTTCTATTTTGCTAAACATATTAGCATATTAAACATATTTATCTAGTAATTGTTTGTTAAGTAGCTAAGCGTTCTTAGGGTTATCTTAGGTATAATAGTAGTTAATAACGCGATTAATCTTGTATAGACTAGTAGTAAAAAATTTGTTCTATAGTTTTTTTATAGAAAAGTAAAAAGTATTTAATAAAAGTAAGGAAATGCGCGCCTCCCTAGGAGGTAGCAAGTTAGAGGCTTTTAGGTTAGGATTGTTAGTAAGGAACAGCATTTTAGTAATTAAATAATACCTCTTATATAATATATTAAGTGATTTAGACTTTAGCAACGTTAGTACTCTATAGCTTCCTATAGGTTGTCCCTTTGTTGTACGTCTTGTAGGACGTAGGCTTATAGCAAAGGTTAATGTAGGGTTATTATTAATAGAGGGGCAGGGTTGTATAACCTAGGGTACCTTACTAGCTATATAAGCTAAGATTGCTCTATATTAAGTTAGAGTTTAAAACGTTTTAACTATTTAATTCTAATAATATATTCCTAGGATCCTAGATTAATAATAACAAAGAGGTAGTTGCGTATCTTACGCCTATTAATAGTTAAGTGTAACTAAATGTACTAGTTTACTAGGGTTGTAATCTAATCCTAGAATCCTTTAACTTAGACCTTAAAGGGTAACTTTTAGATAGGAGTCCTAAGTATAGTAGACACTAAAGTAGTAATGTTAGAATTTAAAAATAAAAATCCTTAGGCACTAGTGTTAACTAAGGAGTTAAGTTGTACGCCTAGCTCTTAGTTTAATAGAATAGAAGAAGCAAGGAAATAGGGGCTACTAAATAAATAAGATAAAGAGAGGTTAGATAGGTTATATTAGTTTAGGCCTAGGTAAAGTTGTCCTCCTAGGCAGGGCTGTTTCCCTTAGGTATTAGTTCCTCTTTAAAATCTTCTTTAGCGTTAACATATTCCTCTGTATCTACTTAGATTTCTTATACCTAGAGACTAGGGCAATCTTTTGCAAAGTAACCTGTCTTGCTACAGTTGTAGCAGTTGCCTAGGGTTAGCTCTCTTACAGGTGTGGCTTAGGACAGTGTAGTCCTAGGTGCTAGAGTAGGAGTAGATATAGGAGGTTTCTAAATGCTAGGTGTAGGCTGATTTAGAGGTAGGTTGTTAGTCTAATGCTAATTGTTAATAGTTTAGGGTTAGGTCTAAGTTAGTAAGGTATTAGGTAGGGTATAAACAGGATGTTGTTTTCTTTCTATGTTATACGCTGTAAGATACTCTACTATAAGTTTAAATAAGTTATCCTACTGCCTCTTAAATCCTAGGTTAGGACTTTAGAGGGTAGGGGTAACCTTTGTCTATATGTAGTAAAACTATTCTAACTTAGGTACTTGTCTCTAGATAGCAGCACTTAGGAAGCGCGCTTTAAAAAGTAGAAACGTGTTATCTTTTCCTATTTAGAGTTAATTAAAAACAGCTTAACTTTTAGCTCTCTTATTCCCTGTAATAAAGTAGAAGTAGAGAAGCGTTATTATTTCCTCTGCGCTCTAGAACTGGTCTGTTTCGCAAGACAAGTATTAGGGCTCTAGGTATTCCTTAGCAAGCCTAGAAGTATATCCCTATACTAGAGCTATACAAGCTTGTTCTATAGGATAGTAATCTAAATTAATGTTAAGTTAGTCCTAAATTAAGGCTTGCTACTGTCTAAAAGTAGGGTCTTTTCTATTACTTAATTTGTTAATAGCTAGTGTGCGTTTACTAAGCCTAGGGTAGTAGACTAGGGTCTTAGACTAGAACCTTTTAGGAGGTTGCTAAGATTAAATAAGGGGAGACTCTGTAGTAGGTACAGGTACATCTTTATAGGGAAGGGATTAGGCCTAAAGCTAGGCTACTTTAGCCCTTAGTTAGTTAACTAACTTATAAAGATTTACCTATTCTAAGTCTAATTTAGTATTACTCTTACTAAGCGTCTAGGTGTTAGTTAATCCCTTAGCAGGCGCTGTTGCCTGTCCTTAAGTAGATTGTCTAATAGGTTCCTTTAAACCAGGGTTAGTAGTGCCTAATATTAGTAGTAATCTAATTTAGGTAGGTTATTAATAATCTCTAAGTCTTTATCTTAGCGTAATCTAACGCAACTTTTCTAAAGTAATCCTAGAGCAGTAAGTTGCAGGAAGTTCTAAACCTAAAGGCTTTAGTTATTAGGAGGTCTCTAGAATCCTAACTGTTAGATAGATAATAATTAGGACCTATATAGTTTGTAACTAAAAGGGGTCTAAATCTGCTAGGTACATAATAACTAAACAAACTTGCAATATTATTTAGAGGCTATTACTAGCTAGGACGAGTTTTTAAGTATAATGTAACAATATAGGATAATAGAAAGCTCTAGAATGCGTGTGTATCTGCTATAAGGTGTCTAGGAGCACTAGGATAGGTAACACAGAGACAATTCTATTCCTATAGGTCTTATACAAAGAATACTTAAAAACTATCTATCTATAGATAATTCTCCTCGTGCCTTTATACTGCTAGAATACAGGGAAGTTTAGAATGCTATAACTAAGTTACAGGCAGGAACAGAAACGTAAAGGAGCTAAGTTAGAGGTGAATTAGGGTGTAACACCTTTTAGAGACTGGTGCTTTACACTAAGCAGCACTAATTACTAAGCACTAAGCACGTTACGTGTAGTAATCTTGCTTAGTTGTTACGTAACCTTGGTTGTAGTGTTAGAGTCTTTGTCTAATCCTCTAATCTACTTTCCTTAATCCTTCTGTGCTAGCCTCCTGCCTGTTGCTATTGCTACTAGAGATCCTTTGGTTATCCTGTGTTCTAGATCAGGTTCGTAACACTATCCCCCTTCCATCTTAGCTTAGTCCCTTAAGCTTATTATATAACGTAGATGTCCCCCTTGTTTCTTACAGTGTATGTTCTAACAATGCCTAAACAACTGTAGCTGTCTAGCACTGTTTATTGCTACTATCTCTGCAAGTTTATTAAGGTTTTTAGGGACACTATAGTCTAGAAATGTTTAACTTGTGTAAAGTATAACTAGGTGTGCAAGGTTTACGTTTAGTCTAGGAAGTGTAGCAAATGTTTATGTTGTAGCTAACATTGTAACGTAAGGGTAACAGAGTCTAAATTTTGTTGCCTAGCAACTAAGAAAGAGAAGTTACGTGCGCGTATATAAGAGACCTAAGAGGTGCAGTCTAAGGCGCTTAAGGCTTCTAAAAAAGCGTTAGAAGATTTATAGGTTGCACAAGCGCGTAAGGAAAGGTTGCGTTAGCAGATAGATTTGCTAGATTGTTGTGCAGATAAGGCAATTGCTGTTAAGGAGCGCAGTATTGCAGAGCAGGAGTTGGCTAAAGGGACTATAACGTTTAATAGTCCTTCTAAAGGTCTTGCTCTAAACCTGTTGCCTAGTACCTAGGGTGCGTTTGACAGCTTGCCTCTAGATTATTAGGATAATAACGTGGCGCTGTCTAACTGGCCTGTTTATATTCCTTCAACATCTGCTGGCAGTTCTTAAGGTTTGTTTGTGGTTCCTATGTGTTTTTAGAGTCTAGGTATCCTAACTACTTAACTAGGTACTTCTAATTAATGCCTTTCCCTTAATGTGTTATTATTTTTTTAACTTCCTATTTGTCTTTACTATTAGCTTAATAATAGAAGTTCTTCTAGATAGGCGTTCTAGGGTCAGCTGGTTCTAACAGGGAGATGTAGAACACTAGATAGATTTTTGCATCCTGTAGCAGATTAAGTCTATAATTAACTAGGCTTATCTGCTTAGAAATAAAAAAGGGTCTAACTTTAACGTAGTCTAGTTTTTTTATTAGTCTTTGTATTTAAAGGTTTTTGTAAGGAGATAGACTTTATCCCCCTCTTTTAGCTAAGGTGCTATTTTTCTTTTCTAGTTAACATATAAGATTGCTTGTCCTTAAGCCTTGCTAATGTTTTTAAGTAATATTTTGTGTACTTCCTTTAGTTTAGCTACTAAAGAGATAGCTGATTCTGTCTAGATAGTTGTGTTAAGACTTCTAGTAAAGAGATTTAGATGTCTTCTATAATTTGCAAAGAACAGCGTTATGCCTGTTACTTCTAATAGTTTATTGTTGTACGCAATTTGTGCTATAGGTAACAGTAAAACCTAATTATCTTGCTATTAGTTACTGTATATCTAAAGGTATATTTCTATAGTTTAATTTGTTCTTTCTGTCTGTCTATCTGTCTGCAGGTAATAGGCAGTTAAAAGCTTCTTTTTAGTACTAATAGCTGCTAGTAGCGTGGTCTAATAGTTAGATGTAAAGAGCTTGTCTTAATCGCTAATAATTAATTCTAGAATACTGTAGTGTTAGATAATCTAGTCTAGGAATACCTATGCAAGCTGCTCTGCGGTATAACTATAACAAAATAGTATTATCTTAGTAGCTTTTGTAAATCTGTCTACTACAACAAGTATTAAGTTGTAGGTGTATCCTGTAACTAGGTCCTTAGAGACAGGTAGTTGTGTAACAAAATCTATTATAATGTTTGTCTATAGTGCTGTAGGCAGTTCTATAGCCTGCATTTCTCTGTATTTTGCATGTGTACTGTGTTTGTTCTGTTAGCAGTTAACATAGTTTTTAATAAACTTAGTAACCTTGTCCTTTATTTTCAGGAACTTATAATATTGTTTAATTAGTTCTATTGTCCTTGTGATACTAGGGTGTCTATACAGCGGGTTATTGTAATATCTGCTAATAATTTCCTGTTCTAATTCCTCTAGTACCTTAGATAGTATGCGCTGTTTACTTTTAATTTGCATTATGTTGTTAAGTTGTTGCAATAGTCCTAGGGATCTATTATTGTTAACTCCTAACACTGCAAACTAGTTAATTGTCTTTTCTCTAGTAAGGTTGTGTTATTAGCTTAGTGCGTTAGCTCTGCTATTATCCTTTCCTAGCGTATACAATATCCTAAACTTGTATTGCCTAAGCATCTTAGACTAACGTACTTGTTGTTAATTTAAGACCTTAGTAGTAGTAAAGTATACTAGGTTTTTGTAGTTAGTGTAGATAGTAAGTTCTAAGCAGCTTTCTGCGTAGGGTTGCTAATGTTCTAGAGCTAATACAATTATAAGTAGTTCTTTGTTGTGTATATTATAGCATTCTTCTAGTCCTAAGAACTTGCGTAAATAGTATGCAATAGGGTGCTATTGCCTATCCTTCTCTTATGTAATACATGCGCCTAATGCAAGGTCTAAGGCGTTAGTCTCTAAGCGCATTAGTTTGCTGCTACAAAATGTAATTAGTGTAGGAGGTGTAATACAGGCTTGCTTAAGTGCCTTAAACGTGTTATCTTATTCTTATCTTTACTTAAATAGTGTATCCTTCTGCGTAAGCTTTGTTAGTAGGATTACAATCTTAGAGTAGTCCTTAATAAAGCGTTAGTTAAAGTTAACAAATTCTAAGAATTCCTAGATCTGTTTAACTGTTTTTAGCGTCTGCTAAGTCTTAACTACTTCTACCTTTGTTAGACTAATCTTAACTCTATGTCTTCCTACAATATACCCTAGGAATTTAACTTCCTCCTTGTGCTATTTGCACTTTTTAGGTTTAAGCTGTAGGTCTGCCTGCTTTAGGCATTCTAGTACCTCTGTAACGTGTTGTACGTGCTCTTCTAGTGTCCTTAAATACACTAGGATATTGTCTAGGTATACTACTACAGTCCTGTTAAGGTATGTTCTAAGGACGTTGTTAATTAACTTCTAACAAGTAGCTAGTGTGTTTGTTAGACTAAATAGTATAATAAGGTACTTGTAGAGTCTATATTGCGTCCTAAATACTATTTTCTATTCTTCTCCTTCCTTTATGCGTATAAGGTTGTACGCGCCTCTTAAATCTAACGCTGTAAAGTACTAAGCTCCTGCTAGCTAGTCCTGTAACTCTGTAATATTTAGAAGTAGGTAGTAGTTCTTAATAGTAATCTTATTAAGCTTCCTAAAGTTAATGCAAGGTTGTAACTTGCTATCCTTCTTAGGAACAAACATAATTAGGTACCCTATAGGTAATTCTAATCTTCTAATAAATCCCTTCTTAAGGTTCTCCTTAATGTACTTGCAAAGTACTTTAAGTTCCTTTTCTAATAACTAATATATTAGCCTAAAAGTCAGTGTCTTTCCTTCCTAGAGCTTAATCTTGTAATCCTAGGGTTTATGCTTTAGTAGGGCTTTTGCTGTAAGCTCTTCTCTAAACATCTCTGCGTACTGTTAGTAAACGTTAGGGATAGCAGAAGGTGCACTCCTTTCCTCCTTAACTCTTACTTTGTAATCTATAGGGCGTTTAGCATCTATAGAGTTAACTGCTCTATCTTGGCGCGTCTTATGTGTTAAAGAGATATTATTAATCTCCTTCTTATCTACTAGCTGCTGCGTGCGCTGCGTAGGCATAGATGCATTAGTACTATATTTACATCCTTTTAACAAAAGTCTTTCTTATGCCTAATCTATCTATAGGTTATGCTTTTGTAACTAGGGAAGTCCTAATATAACATTATGCGTAGCCTTTGTAAAGACGTCTAGGGTTATTTCCTTATAGTGCCCCTATATCTGTAGGGGGCTGCTATTACTTTATACATAATAAACAGCTCTTCTAGCATTAATTCTCTATTAGCTACTTAGAGCGAATACGCGTGTTCCTTTGTATGTGGGCTAAGGCCTGCTTGGTATATTGCTGTCTAGGAGATGTAGTTTGCTTGTGCTCCTAAGTCTAAGAGTGCTAATAACGTTACTCTATTTAGTTTAATAGGTAGTTTAATAAGGCAATAGGTCCTAATAGAGTTAATAAAGAGACTCTAGGCGCCTTCCTCCTTTGCTGCTCTAAAAAGAGTCTTCTTCCTTAAATCCTTTGTGTTGTTTTACAGCGCAGTGTTAATTACAGTCTAGGTTAAGGCAGGTTTGCTAGTGCGAGTTAAAGCACTTTCTATTAATTACTAATTACATCTGCGTGATGTTGCAGGAATTGTTATTTTCTCCTAGGAAGCGTGCGTAATTGCGCTTGTTTATAAGGTAGATGTTACAGAAGTTGTTAATACAGTTAGTCTATTGTTTTTAGCAGGATCTGTAGGCCTAGGGGAAATACCCTGTTCCTATTTTCTCTGCGTGATGTATTGTGCATCTATTATCTGCGCATGCTGTCTAGGTAATTGTTCTGTGTTTTAGATTTTAAGGGTCTAGGTTATACTATAGTTAGGGATTAAAAGGAGCTAGCTTTTGCTCTACTTTCTGTCTTTGTAGGTGTTCTACGCTTTGTTGCATTTCTTGTCTGCACTAGTTCCCCTGTATCTTGTTGTTAACAAGGCGTTAGCATTTGTAAATATCTTCCTCTAGGCCCCTAACGCTGCCGTTAAGGTCTTGCCTAACCTCTACTAGTTTAGCAGGCAGTATAGGGTGCCTAATAAGGGCTTAACACATGTTTTAGTAGGTAGTGTTATTATATTCTCGCTTGGCGTGCTGTCTTAACTGTGTAAGTGTGCGCTCTGTTATATCTAGAAGGTTGTCTATCTTATTCTAATATTCTTGTAATTCTTTATATAGTGTTGCTACGCGCTTTAGAGGTACAATGTATTTAGTGTTGTCCTTAGGACTAGACTCTAGGTCTTCTATAAGCTGTCTAATGTCCTTAGTAAGAATTTCCTATTTACTAGCATCTGTGTTATCTTAATTATAGGATAGTACATTTAACTGCTAGTGAACCTTGTTTATTTTACAGTCCCTGGCAAAGTAGCCTAGTTTGCTACAGTTGTAGCAGTCCTTACTGCTTCCTGCGTGCTAGCCCTGTTTTAGCTTTTTATTCTATTGCTTTAGTAGTCCTTTGTTAAGGTTTAAGAGGTCTATTACTTCTAGTCTATAGTATCTGCTTTGTGTGTTGTTGTGAATACGTCTACTACTGTTAGCCTAGTATTAGTTGCGTCCTCCTTAGTTCCCTTAGTGCACGTTGTTATTACGCTACTAATTGCGTAGGTAGTTATTAACCTTAGTTATAACGCAAGCCCTAGGGTTGTCCCTTAGTTCTATCTGTAGCTTGTATAGCTTAACGTTAATACTAATAGCCTTATTAATAAGTTTATCTAAGGTGTTAGTACTAGCGCTAGTGCACATTAGTTCTTCCTTAACCTTAGGCTTAAGTCCTTGCTTAAACATAGTTATTAATACTGTGTTATCCTACTCTGTATTAGCGGCAAGTTGCTAAAACTCTGCAGCGTAGTTAGCTGCAGACTAGACTTGCTTAATACGTTAGATATTGCAACGTGCAATAGCTAGTTTGTTTAAGACTCTAAAAATAGGTTTAATTATGCGTTTAAAGTTGTTAAAGTCTTTAAACTATTCTATAATTTTATTAGAATAGTTATCTAACATAGCTTTCTAAAGGAAAGGCTTAATCTATTTGAAGGCGTTGCTACGTATGTAGCTTGCAGCTAACATAACGCGTTTAGCCTTAGGGATCTTGCCTCCTTAGAACTTAAAGAACAAGTTAAACTAGAGAAGCTAGTTGTTAAGCTTGTTATATTTGCTATTGTAAGTGTTAGGTTTCGCGACATTTATAGTGCTGTTATTTGTAACAGGCGCGTCTATGTTAATATTAGTTAAGCAGGAGCTGCTAGGGGTAGCATAGGATCCTGTAGTAGTACTTATCTTAGGGGTGTTTAAAATGTTAAAGTTGTACTTTAGTTAAAGACTGTAAGCACTAATTCTATTAGTTCTTAGGGATAAGTACAGTTACTAGATTAGTAAGGGTTATTAACTAAGCAAAGCTTGTGAAGATAGGGTGCAATAAACAGTACAGAGTAGACTGTCTAGTTTAAGAGCAGGTTAAGATTCTAAAGACAAACTTAATTAACAAGGTTAAACACAAACTATAAGGGTTATGTTCCTACTTGCTATATACTTGTAATAAATGTAGTGTGCTTAGTTGTAATTAGTTGCTTAGTACTGCTAAGCAGCACTAATTACTAAGCACTAAGCACGTTACGTGTAGTAATCTTGCTTAGTTGTTACGTAACCTTAGTTGTAGTATTAGAGTCTTTGTCTAATCCTCTGATCTACTTTCCTTAATCCTTCTGTGCCAGCCTCCTGCCTGTTGCCATTGCTACTAGAGATCCTTTAGTTATCCTGTGTTCTAGATTAGGTTCGTAACATAGCGTTAGCGCAGCAAGAAGGCTGTGTTAGTGCGTACTAAGGCTAGCAAGCGCACCCTTAAGGCTACTATTACTAATAGAGTTACTAAGGAGACTAATTTACTACGCAAGCAGGTATATATACTTATCTTATTTCTAGATAGACTATTCTAACTTATTATAGGCTAAGGTTTACAATTATGCTCTAAACCCTAGTTCTAAGCACAGGAAACTAGGTAATGCCTTAGTTGTAGAGATAGCTATGCTTATAAGAGAGAAAGGCTTTGCTACTAGCGCTAAGAAGGGCTCCTTGTCTAAGAAGATTAAGACTCTATAGAAGAGACTAGATAAGTATAATAAGGTTTAAGAGTAGTAAGAGCGTGTTATAATAGGTCCTAATAGACTATTATAGCTAGTATAATAACATAACTATAAATAATTTCTATAGTTAGATTTCTCTAGAAATCCTAGATATATCTAAGCCTTTAGCTTAAATTTAATAGAGTACTTACTTTAATATCCTATGTTTTCTTCTTATAATATTAGAAGCTTTATACCCTTATAGATTAAACTATTATAGTTTAGACTAGGTTCTTATAGTCTATAATAGATAATTATAGATCCTAAGAGATACTTATAAGTTAGGCTAAGGTAATCCTAGAGTATAACGCTGTTAAACACCCTAAAAACCCTATAGGAAAACTAGTAAAGGTACGTTATCTCCTTAGGATCCTCTTATTACCTTTACTTATCCCCCTTCTTCTTTAGGGGTTACCCTTAACTCCTATAAGGCTTTTCCTTTATATTTCTCTTAGACTATATACCTTTAGATTTCTAAAATTATTAAAGGATATTACTAGAGATATTTTAACTAGGCTCCTAGGAGTTCTCTTTGTCTCTATAGCTAGTCTATTTAACTAGATATTCCTACTAGTTATATTCTTCTTTACGTCTATCTAGTATAGTGTCTACTTTATAGATATTATTACTATACTTACGCAGTATGTCTATAATTAGGACCTCTAGGTGTAGAATAAGACCTTTTAGATTATAAGGCTCTAGCAGCAACGTATAGAAGACTAGATGTACACTCTGTAACCCTAGAAGGTTAACTTTAAATACTACTAGACTATACTAGTCTACTATATAACCTAGACCTAGGTATTTCTAGTTAAGCTTCTTCTTAGGTCTTATTAACCTAATATGCTAATTTAATACTATTACTTAATTACCTACTTTAAACGTATATGCTAAGCGTTTCTTGTCTACGTATAATTTCTAGTATTTATTTATAGTAATAATTTTCTTCTTACACTCTTGTTGCAAAGTAATAACTTTGCTAGCTACTTATTTCTCTAGAGGTAATTCTCTGTCGCTATAAGGCATACTAGGCTAGTTAGGACTAATAGGATCTATACTATAGTATACTCTAAATAGAGTAGTGCCTATAGTTACATGTATACTATTATTGTACGCAAACTCTGTAACTAATATCTATAGACTCTAATTGTCTTGTTCTAGGCAATAGTAGCACTATAGGTACTGTTTAAGTGTCTAGTTCTATCTTTTAGTCTGCCTATCTGTCTGTAGATAATAAGTAGAAGTTAACACCCTTCTTAAGTTTAGGTAGTGTTAGAAAGTATCCTAGTGTTTAGCTACTATAAGTAGGCCTCTATTAGAGATTATTTTCTTTAGGACACTGTGTAGGCGTATAACTTCTCTTATCTAGGATTAGGCTAGGTCTATACTATTCTAATTAGCTCTAGCTGCAATATAGTAAGCTATTTTAGTAAGTCTATATACTATAACTAAGATAGCGTTATATACCTAGTTGCTTAGGCAGCTTAGAGGTAGTTCTATAATAAAATCTATAGTAACTTCCTCTTAGGCTGCGTTTAGTAGAGATAAGGGTGCTAGGAAACTATATAGCTTGTAACGCGCTAGAGTTGCCTTCTTGCATACTAGGCAGCTTTTATAATAGTCTCTTGCATCCTTCCTTATTCTCTTCTACTTATAGTATTATTAAAGCTTTTCTATTATCTTCTTACCCCTAAGATGTCCTCTAAGTAGGTTATTATAGCATTCTTAGAGAGCCTTAGACTTCTCTTCTAGAGTAGTTAAGTGTAACGACACAGGATGATAGAAAGCTCCGGAATGCGTGTGTATCTGCTGCGAGGTGTCTGGGAGCACTAGGATAGGTAACACAGAGACAATTCTATTCCTATAGGTCTTGTACGAAAAATACTCAAAAACTATCTATCTACAGATAATTCTCCTCGTGCCTTTATACTGCTAGAATACAGGGAAGTTCAGAATGCTATAACTAAGTTACAGGCAGGAACAGAAACGTAAAGGAGCTGAGTCAGAGGTGAATCGGGGTGTGACACTTTTTGGAGACCGGTGCTTTACATTAAGTGCCTTAACACCTTATTATCTATAACTAATTGTTTTAGGTTATTATAGTCTGTTTTAGTATTATATCTATTAGAGGTTGTATCTAAGGCTAGTTCTACTATAGACTCTTCCTTATAGTTATACAGATCCCTAGTTGCAGTACTTTCCTTTACTTAGAATTTCTAGAGGGCTTTAACAATTTCTAATTGTTTTTTAGACCTTAGAGATGCCTATGTTATAACAGCTAATACTAGGAAGTTATTCTTTCCTTTAGAGGAGAACAAATCTTAAAGGGGTTATATAAAAGCTTTGTTATACTTTAGTAAAGGTTTCTCTATTTCTGCCTTATAGTCTAGTTGCCTTAAGGGTCTATCTGCAGGATTAGTAGTCCCTAGTTAGTAGGTAAGGATAAAGTTAAACTAAGTTAAAGCTAGATAGGACTAAACCTAGCAATAGTTAAGAGTCTTATTTTCTATAAACTATTTTAGGTTCTTATAGTCTATAAGGACCTTAAAGTGTATACCTTTAAGGTAGTAGCGCTAGTGTTCTAGACTCTTAATAATAGCTAGTAGTTCCTTATTATAGGTATTATAATTGTATTCTACTTAGATTAATTTATAAGAAAAGAAACTAATTAGCCTCTATTAACCTGTTCTATCTTCTTCTAGCACATTTTAACTTAATATACCTAAGATTGCGCCTCCTAACGCGTCTACCTCTACTCTTGTTTTCTAATAAGGATTAAAGTAGGAGAGTATAGGAACTTAGGTAAAAGCGTCTTTAAGCTTCTAGAAAGTAGATCTACCTTTTTTTACTAATGTCTATTTTCTAGCTTTCCTCTCTTCTTATTACTAGACCCCCTCTAGTAGACCTTAGGGTCTTATAGGTTATTTTAGTTAATAGTAAGGCTAATTTAGAGAACATGTAGATAAATTATTAATAGTAGTTTATAAAGCTAATAAATACTTAAATATTGTAGACTGTTTATAGTTATAGCTACTCTTAGATTGTTTTTACCTATTCTAGGTTAATACTAACCCCTTTAGAGCTAATTACGTATCTAAGATACTTTATACGTTAAGTATGCTACTTACACTTACTAAGTTTAATATATAGCTTAGACTTATATAGTCTTTATAGTACATCCTTTACATACTATATATAATCTTCTTTTATACTAGAGTAGATTAGGATATTGTCTAAATAGACAATGTAATATATATTAACTAATCCTATAAGAGTATAGTTAATATATACTTAAAACTAGGTAGGGGCGTTAGTTAGGCTAAAAGGCATAACAGTATACTTATAGTGTCTATATCTAGTACAGAAAGTAGTCTTCTACTTATCTCCCTCTGTAATATAAATCCTACAGTAGGCCTCTCTTATATTAAGCTTAGTAAAATACTTCGCCTAAGAGAGCCTCTCTAGTAACTCTATAATTAGGGGTAGTAGGTGTTAGTTCTTAACTATAACCTTATTAAGGCCCTAATAGTTAATATAAAGTCTTAGGCTACTATCTTTCTTCTTAACAAAGAGTATAAGTGCCCCTGCTAGAGACTTTAACTAACGTATCTATCCTCTTACTATATACTCTTAAAGATAGTTTTAAAGTATCTATAGCTTAGTTACTAAGAGGTTATATAATAGTTAGTAAGGTAGAATACTATTAGGTGTTAGAGTTATAGATAGATTATAGTAGCTATGCTCTAGAAGACTCTTAGAGTTCTCCTTTAAGCCTATATCTGCAAACTCTACATATTCTAGGGGTAAATAACCTATAGGGTTATCTTCTAACCCTCTATAGCCTATAAAGTTAATAAGGCACACATAGATGTCTATATTAGGTTCTCTTATACTGCTCTTAAACTGCTTAGCGTCTTCTATAGCTACCTTTGTAAACTAGATAACCTTATTATCCTTATTCCTCTAAAAGAGTATACGTCTAGTAGCGTAGCTAATCCTTAGATAAAATATATTAATCTAGGGAAGACTTAAGTACACTAAGTATCTTTAAAGGTCTATTACTATAAATAGTACTTAATAGGTCTCTTTATAACTACGTAAATTAGTAATAGTTATATCTACTATTATAGTACTATACACTATTAATCTACCCCTATCTACGCCTTTAGCTAGCAGCTTAGGTAGGGGGTCTACTTAGAGATTATGTTCCTTTACTAGCATAGCTAATATTAAGTTTAGCTAGAAACCTCTATTAATTATAGCCTCTATAGGCTTAGAGGATTAAACTATGCACTATATAGTTAATAACTAAGAGAGATAAGGATAAAGGGCTTCTCTTAATTTCCCTAGGTTCTATATTTCTTAGTTTAAAGCTATATAGGCAGAAAGATATAGAATTAATCCTCCTACTCTTTCCCTTTTCCTAAACTAATATTTAAGCCTTTCTTTAATTCTAAAGTAGTTTCCTTCTAGTTAGCTGTAGCATCCTTATTCTTTAGAGGGCTTTAGCACTTAGCTATAGTATAACTAAACTTTCTATAGTTATAACAGGTTAGACCTCTACCTTTACCTTAGGTACCTGTAGTTTTATGTAAGGATAGTCTGTTATAGTCCCTTTTAGCCTATTTTTGTCTTTTTAGGGGTTTTTTATATCTCCCTATCTTATTACTCTTATTACTACCTTTTAGTAGCTACCTCTTTACAGGAGTAGCTTTTGCCTCCTTATCTAGATTCCTTCTACAGTAGATAACGTTAGCATGTTCTTCTACTATTAGCAGAGTGTTATGCCTATTAACTAGGAGTAGGAACAGGTCTCTCTAGATATCTTCGCGCAGAGATAAAATGTACTCTATTACTTAAAGCTCTAGAGTTTAGGCTAAGCCTATTTCCTCCTATAAGAGTTAAAAGGCATCTAGCAGATCTGTAGGTAACTAATTTAGCTTTTACTAGATTTGCTTAAGAGTCTTATAGGCTTACTATTTCTATTCTAACAGCGTTCCTAGAGCGTTTAATATAACAGTTTTAAGTGTCTCCTAGGTTAGTTGCTAGGATAAAGAACTTATCTGTTCTATTATGTAATATAATTTCTATAGAGTCTTAAGTAGCTTAGAAAGGTACATTACCCTAAAATCTACCTTTTAGTATTCTTTAGTAAAGTTTATAGGTAAACGTAGGAAATATAACTTATAGTTACGTTCCTAGTAGTTATATTTAGCTCTTAACTTCTTATTGTACCTTTAAGGTAGGTCTAGCTTTAGAAGGTTAGCTAATAGGCCTAAGAATATTATTGTAAGGGTCCTTAGTAGAGTTAAAGTTAGAGAGAGTACTAAGGTGTCTCCTAACTTATATTTAGCCCTTAGTTAACAGAGTTAATTAATCTTACTTTACCTCTAGGCTCTTTTTAACTAAGCGTAGAGGTCTGCTAGTTCCTAGTCTATTAGAGAACGTAGTAAAGTGTTCTAGACTATTATAGGTGTTTATAGCCTAGGAGGAGTTATTAACTAGCCTCCTAGTCTCTACTTGTTTGCTCTACCTTTAGCTAGTCTAGAGTTCTCTGCAGCGTCCCTTTCTACTAAGGAAGGTAGGCTTTAGATGCGAGCAGTAGCAGAGTCTTCCTTAATAATAAATCTAGAGCGTACCAGTGTACCTAAGGGTTAACTACTTTTAGACTAGCTTACTTGTTAGCTCTGTTGTCTAGTCTATATTTTAATAACGTGTAATAGTAAGTAATTTAAATGTTAGGACCTCTTTTTATAGGGGTGGCACGCTATTAAGCATTAGAAGGTAGAGGATAGTATTGCAGGTTAAGGATAGACAAATTGCTACTAAAGGAGTAGAGTAATTTACTTGTGTTATATAGTTACGCTACCCCTGTTCCTTAATTAGGCTATACTAGCCTCGTAGGGAAACATTAGAGTTAGCAGTCCTAACAGTAGGTTATAATTTGCTAGTAGGTTACGTTTTGCTAGTAGGTTGTAACTTGCTAGTAGGTTGCAATTTGCTAGTAGGTTTGCAACTTGCTAGTAGGTTACAATTTGCTAGTAGGTTGCGTTTTGCTAGTAGGATATAACTTGCTAGTAGGTTATAATTTGCTAGTAGGTTACAATTTGCTAGTAGGTTTTATTTTACTAAGAGGATTTTAAGTTACTAGTAGGTTATAATTCGCTAGTAGGTTTTAACTTGCTAGTAGGTTATAACTTACTAGTAGGTTCTTGAAATATTTTAGTAGTAGGCTTCTAATAGACAGGAAACCTCTATATCTACAAGTAGTTTACACTACTACGCACTTAAGCATCTTAGCTGTTTTTGCCTCTAGAGGTACTAAACACGTCTATAATACCCTAAGGGAGGTTTCTAGTATATAGCTAGTCTAGACGTTAATTACAACAAATAAACAAATAAATACCTATATCTAAGGCACTTACTACACTTCCTAGAACGCAGATAGACTTTACATACTTATTTATACTTTTTATAAGTTAAATATTTCTTAACTATAACTTCTCTAAAAGTGTTAATAGTCTAAACTAGACTTAGGTTAAGGTTTTAATATTGTTAGAACTTATACCTTAAGAACCTAGGTAACCTTATATTATATAAACTAGCTTAAGGGACTAAGCTAAGATAGTAGGAGGATAGTGTTATAATCTCTAACATGTGCATAAGCTGCTAGGACTCTACAACTAATACAGCATAGTTATTACAAGTAGTATACTTAGAATATAGTAACACGTATTAGTATAGTAGTATAGGAAGAACTAATTATACTTATAATTACGTAATGCAATTAGTGCTTAGCAATAATTAGTATAATTAGTGTAATTATTACTAATTACTTTCTAGGAATTAGGATATCTTATTAAGTATATAGTATAGTAGGAATATAACTCTTATAGTTTGTGTTTAACCTTAAGTTTTACCTAATTAATACATTTAATTATTTAAAACTCTTAACCTGTACTTAGAATAGATAGTCTATTCTATACTCTCTAGTACACCTCTAATCATTACAAGCTTTGCTTAGGTAATTACCTTATTTTATTCCTGCTACCGCACTTATCTCCTAAGAACTAACCTAGAAGTGTTTACGGTCTTTAACTAAATTATAACTTTAACACTTACTAGCGTAGGACCGTCTAGAATAGGCTAAAGTAGCCCCTAATTATTATAGGATATTTTAGAGTAGGTTATTCTGTTTTAAATAGGCCTTTAAGGGAGGTCCTAATTTTTTAAAATGTTAGTATAGGTGTAAAGCAGGTATAATACTACTTATTTAGTTTTCCTTACCTACTACGGCACTCTAGAGGGCTATAGCTAATATTTCCTAGAGAGGTAGAGTAATTGCCTTCTCCTCTAGAAAGACAGTTTAATTTGCAACAAAATGCTAGAATAAAGTCATGTAAGCCTTACTCACACCATTATAGCGTCTACACAAGTTCGTCTTCATGATCATGAATGGGCTATGTATCAGATCACCAGCTCCGGTCATACACACACCTGTTACCAGTCCCAGGATTTCTACTTGGTAGCTACTGTACCATAATGGGTTATGAATTACAATGTACATCACTCTGCCACTATGCATCCCCTCCCATACATTGCATAGAAAGGCACTGAGAGTTAGAGCAGATGACCGATGCAGAAACTGTGTATATTTCGACACCAAGCAGGCGGCTTCACGAAGGGCCACCATCTCAAGAAGAAACGTGGCGGAGATATTGTCAAATAGTCAGTCCGCAACCTGCAAAGAATTGAAGTTTCTCACGGAGAATGTCATGGGTTGCGCATGTCACAGGTAAACGTGCTAGCTTTTCAAACGCATCAAAAACTCTGCGAGCATGTCGTGGTGCTGGATGCGAAATGCACTGTAGTGGTCTACCCTGGAGAAAAGAATCAAGGCATAGGCAAACTTATGCGTACTATCTACCTCCCAAAACCAAGATATTGCGTGCTCATCGGCTTTCTCGGCAATGGGATCGACTAACGACATGTGCTAACCTGAGAGAAAAGTATCAGGCTGGAATGCAAGGCCAAGAGAATGACTCTAGGTCAACATTGTGAGACCTAAGGCAGCAACCTTATATAGAGATATATGTACAGGAAAGCCATGCGGCCTTGTACAGAAGCTGGATTTTCAACTGGTCAGTCGGACAATTGGGCGGCAGTGGCAAACAAGAGACCATCTCTATGCCATCAGCCATCGTGCACGGCCTCGGTGAAATTTGGAGCCCCGCAGCAGAGCCTCAATGTTCCCCACAGCCAGAGTGGACCACGTCCAGACAAACGGGAGCTGGAGGCATCGTGCAGTAGGCTCTAGTGAATGTATCGGAACGGACAAAGGCTAGTGTGACCATAATTGACCCTGAGGGGCTGGGAATGACGTTAGCAGGAGTATATGCTAGATACCCAAGTGCCTAACGACGCAGGAATGCGATCGTTAGGCGTAACGTGAGCAAACTTGCTCATAAGCTCCTGTTTAGTGGAGGGGATGTCAAATTAGAGAACAAAGATATGTTCCTAACATCCCACCAGAAGATTCTATCTCTTGGAAGTTGCAGATGGCGGAGTGGATGTCGGGCCTCAATCTGGTCGGTGAACCAGGGTGTTTGTTGAGCCCCGTGACCTGCTCACTGAGTTCAGACAAGCAGACGAAGAGGCTGAACGCCGAGACATCTCCATATTTGTAAGGATGCCTTGCCACAAGTTCGCTAACAAGCTTTAACGTCGTGCTGAGTGTGATACGTGCAATTGGGAGGCAGGTGTGGGACTCCGTGTGGACGCCATGCTGCGAGCCATGGTAGTTTGGTCTTGGCCGCGAAGGCTACCTATAGCCTCAGAGCCCAATTGGCGGCCGGCTGATGTTGACACTGGGAAGATGCTGGGAAACAACGTCATTCTCGAGCGCTGGTCACGGGCCATGCACGGATACTCGGCACTGGATCTGGTGCTTCGCGAGAAGCCAAGACAATGGAGGAATTAGCGCGTGTTGGCAGGTGTTAGAGCGGAAATCTTGGCCACCCAGGCCTCACCTTCATGGCCAATTCAACATACAGTGGGAACCCCGCACATGTCATTTCCAACATGAGGAGGTTGCAAATGGTCTGAAATCATGCCATGAACGTGTCTGATGCCTGGAGTTATGGCTCAAGTGTGGGAGCATAGTTCCAATGGTTCCGCCGCACCCAAGCGCAACAGTCCGCTGCATGCATCAGACGCTAACCACACTGCAACTGCTAACGACCCGATGACGTCTTGGTTCAGTTCCCACCCGCCAAGGACTTGATATCTGGAGGGGCTTGGCTGTCGCCATGGTCGCCATACCATGTCCCGCCTGTGTCTCCAGGCTGAGGGTTTAAAGGGCTTCGATTCCCCAGATCTAGATTGCTTGTCAACTCCAATCTTCTTCTTAGCATTCGAATGAACTAACATCATTCGCCATGGGAGGAAGCAACCATCACTTGAAGGCCACAAGTCTGGCCAGTCCAACGAGCCTTTATCGGCGCCCGCTCACGCACTCTCCTTCCAACAGGTGATTGAGGAAACGAAATGCAACCCTGACGACGGTCTCAGCACATCGGAAGCAAAGTCTCGCCTTGAGAAGTTCGGTAGCAACGATCTTGGTGACGATGGCGGAGTCCAACCCGCAAAGATCTTGCTCCGACAGGTCGCCAACTCTATGACCCTGGTAAGTACCAACAGTCAAGTTGGTGCATTTTCAAACCTAACTATCTTCTAGGTGCTTATTGCAGCCATGGCCGTCAGTTTCGCTATTGAGTCGTGGATTGAAGGTGGTGTAGTAACTGCCATTATTCTACTCAACGTCATCATCGGGTTCATTCAAGAGTTCAACGCTGAAAAGACCATGGACTCATTGCGGTCTCTCAGTTCTCCGACTGCCACCGCTATCAGAGACGGAAAGACCGTCACTGTCCCTACCATCGAGGTTGTTGTCGGTGACTTAGTCGAACTCAAGACCGGTGACACCATTCCTGCTGACATTCGGTGAGTTTTCTGAGGACCCTTGTAGGAATTCACACTAACACTTCGATAGTATCATTGAAGCTGTCAACTTCGAAACCGACGAGGCTCTCTTGACTGGTGAATCGCTCCCCGTGAACAAAGATGCCGAAGAAATTTTCGCCGAAGAGACTGGCCCTGGCGATCGCCTGAACGTTGCCTTCAGTTCTGCCACCGTTACCAAAGGCCGCGCTCGTGGTGTAGTCTTTGCAACTGGAATGTATACTGAAATTGGATCTATCGCCATGTCTCTTCGCCAGAAGGGTTCCCGCGTGCGCCCAGTCAAGCGCAAGGAAGACGGCAGCCGACCCAAGCCTCACCGATATGCTCTGGCCTGGGGCTTGACTGTTGGCGATGTCGTGGGAGCTTTCCTCGGTGTCAATGTCGGTACTCCGCTCCAGAAGAAGCTTGCACGTCTTGCTATTCTCCTCTTCGGTACTGCCGTCGTCTGTGCCATTATCGTTCTTGGTGCCAACTCGTTCTCCAACAACCGCGAAGTCATCATCTACGCTGTTGCAACTGGTCTCTCTATGATTCCTGCATCGCTTACCGTCGTTTTGACCATCACTATGGCTGCTGGCACGAAGCGTATGGTGCAGCGTCACGTCATTGTCCGCAACCTCAAGTCTCTCGAGGCTCTTGGCGGTGTCACCGATATTTGCTCTGACAAGACTGGTACCCTTACTCAAGGAAAGATGGTTGCAAAGAGGGCTTGGATTCCTGCCAAGGGTACCTACTCCGTTGGTGTCACTGACGAGCCGCATAACCCTACTGTCGGCTCATTGAGCTTTACCCCCAAGGAGCCTCGCCACATTGACTCTGACCAGGACGAGAAGACACATACCTACGAGGAACTCATCGAGAACAACCCTCACCTGATTGAATACCTCAAAATTGCTTCTCTCGCTAACTTGGCCAATGTCCATCAGACTGATGGCCAGTGGAATGCACGCGGTGACCCGACTGAGATTGCCATTCAGGTATTCGCATCCCGCTTCAACTGGAACCGTCTGCAGTTCACTCAGGGCGACTCTCCCAAGTGGAGACAACTCGCTGAATTCCCATTTGACTCTGATGTCAAGAAGATGTCCGTCATTTTCGAAGAAGTTTCCAGCTCAAAGAAGATGGTTTTCACCAAGGGTGCCGTCGAGCGTGTCATCTACTCTTGCGATACTTTCTTCAACGCCGAGAGCGAAGATGTTGTGACTCTAGACGATGACTACCGTGAGGAAATTCTTGCCAACATGGAGGCACTTGCTTCCTACGGTCTCCGTGTTTTGGCTCTTGCTAGCAAGGACTACGACGGCCCACTTCCTACTAAGGGTGAAGATATCGACAGGAAGACTATTGAGGAGAAGCTCGTCTTCCGCGGACTTGTTGGTCTCTACGATCCTCCCCGCCCCGAGACCGCCGGATCTGTTCGTCAGTGCCAGAAGGCTGGTATCGAAGTCCACATGCTTACTGGTGACCACCCTGGAACCGCCCGCGCTATTGCCGCCGAAGTTGGAATCTTGCCCTCGAACATGTCCACTCTTGCCAAGGATGTTACCGACGCAATGGTCATGACTGCTACCCAGTTCGACAAGCTTTCTGATGATGAAGTCGACGCTCTTCCGCTGCTCCCTCTTGTCATTGCTCGCTGCGCTCCCAACACCAAGGTCCGCATGATCGAAGCTTTGCATCGAAGGAAGGCCTTCGCCGCCATGACTGGTGACGGTGTCAATGACTCTCCCTCTCTCAAGCGTTCTGATGTTGGTATCGGTATGGGTACCGGATCTGATGTTGCCAAGGACGCCTCCGATATTGTTCTGACCGACGACAACTTCGCCTCCATCCTCAACGCTATCGAGGAGGGCCGTCGCATGTTCGACAACATTCAAAAGTTCATTCTGCATTTGCTCTCCCAGAATATTGCTCAGGCCTGTGTTCTGCTCATTGGTCTTGCGTTCAAGGATGAGAGTGGTCTTTCCGTGTTCCCTGTCTCTCCCGTCGAAGTCATGTGGATCATCATGGTTACCTCTTCGCTTCCTGATATGGGTCTAGGTTTCGAGGTCGCTGCTCCCGATATCTTGGACCGTCCTCCTCAAAGTGTAAGTACCATCCCCCTATGTTATTAGGGTCAGGTCGCTAACAAACCATAGCTTAAGCGGGGCGTCTTCACCATCGAAGTCATGGTCGATATGTTTTTCTACGGTCTCTGGATTGCTGCACTCTGTCTTGCCTCATTCTCAATCGTCATGTTCGGTTTTGGTGATGGCAACCTCGGAACTGGCTGTAACGAGGGTTACAACGACACTTGCGACACTGTCTTCCGAGCTCGTGCTACTACATTCGCCTGCCTTACCTGGTTCTCGCTCTTCCTCGCGTGGCAGATGATTGACATGCGCCGTTCGTTCTTCATGATGCAGCCCGGCTCAAAGAAGTACTTCACCCAGTGGTTCTACGACGTTTGGCGTAACAAATTCCTATTCTTCTCCATCATGGGCGGTTTCATCACCATCTTCCCAGTCCTTTACATTCCCGTCATCAACACAGTAGTGTTCAGGCACACTGGAATCAGCTGGGAATGGGGTGTGGTTTTCATTGCTACTTTCCTCTTCTTCCTCGGTATCGAGGCATGGAAGTTTGCCAAGCGACTCTACTTCAAGAAGCAGGACCCTAACAACGGCAGGAGGGGCTCGGTCGATCTTGAGGCACGTGTCTTTGAGCGATACCTCAGTACCGCTATCAGCACAGACGAGGACAACGAGAAGAAATAGATTGGGGCGATGTATTCAGTATGTGTATGAGCTTAAGCCACGAATGGCTTTTTTTTTTTGTTTAACGTTCCCAGTTGGGAGCGTGCTCTACCGATGATGAGTCATTTTGGGAAAATGGCGTTTCTGTTATGCATAGCTTGCGATACCTTACGCCTGTTACGGCTACCTCCTCGTGAAGGAGTTGAATGTTCTTCTTTAGCTGTTAGATATCACTTCGCAATAATACCATGAAGACGAATACACAAAAGTGTTCCATTTGTGTCATTGACCGTTTCCAAAACTGGTCGTTGAGCATATCAACGCAGGCATTTGCAAACACCGACGTTTACTTCAAGTAAACTTCCGACTGATTTCAAGGTTGCAATATGATCTTCTCAGGATTGTTGTCCTGCGGAGACCCTGCTCTACTTTGTTAAAACCAAAAATCTCGACAACAGAACAACCTTGGTAATTTCTGCCAGAACAACACGGCTTACACACAACTACCCCGCTGGAGAAACTTTGTCACCTGCCTTATCAGGTCGCCAGGCATTTTGTAGTTTTTTTCACCAAATGCTAAAGGCCACACAAGCTTGCATGGACGCTAACCTCATACTCACCACACAGCCCCGCTCCTCTCCGCTCCTCTGCTGCCGAGGCCGGGTATACCAAGCCCGTGAGAGCCGAGAGTCTCGGCGCCAACCCCCGTTACTGCGCTAAGCGGCTCTATTGCCCCAACTCTTTGTCGGCCAACACGTCAGCCGAGACAGCTCGGTGCTTTTAGATGCACATTTGGAGTGTTAGGTGCAGTCTCGTGCAGCTCTGGCATGTGCTTGGAATGACGTGATAGCGACCAATGTCTGCTTGCGCTTGGTGTCTTAGTGAATAAGCGCATCCGGAGGGGAGCGGGTACCGGGGCCAAGGGACTGGCGACGTGGTGGAAATGCGTGGCTGTGGAGGCTGAGCGCTTGGGATGTTATCGAGGGACTGAAGTGCGGGGAGAAGCGTGTCGGATAAGAGGATCCGTCGTCCTCCTCATCATAGTTTTGTGCACGGCTGCAGAATTTCCCCTTTTGTCGACTTCAAGAGTCGAGATTCATCTTCGACGTGGCGTGAGACTGTCTACTGATTCCAGGTCTTCACTTGGGAGATTAATCACCACTCGGCTATACGTGTACTTATTGTGCCGAGTTTCCCGGATTACACCTTCGAACATACCACGCCCGAGTTCGCTCCTCGGAGTTGTAAGGCACATAGAAGGAGCACGGTTGTGAAAGCAAGGATGCCTGCAGTTGTCAGAGAAGCAGGTTTGGGAAGCTTTGTGACGCTGGAAGCGCGACAATGGGATCAGCGTGAGAACAGATCAATCATATCGCCCACAACATTGGCCTTCTTGATTCCACTGCTGGTTGTGTTTTTCGCCGCGCCCTTGTGAGTCGATGCTTGCTTTCTGCATGTTGCGTGAGATACTAATATTGTACCTAGTATCTGTGTATTCTGCATTCGTAGACGACAAGCAGATCGACCGGTTAGGCGGCATGGCGCAGTGAAATTGCCAGCCTTACAACGCTCGGAGGCAAGAGAGAGGCTAGAGCTGGTCACAGAAGTTGTGAATGTGACTCGGAGCAACGAAAAGGCGACATGCGTATACCGACTTGAGGAAAAGTCCTGCTCGGATAGCTTGTCTACCCTTGAGAAAGAGTGGTAAGCGCCGCATCTCCAGATGGCAGATCAAGGTTGACCAGCAGTAGCGCAATTTGTCTTTCGACCCTACACGCACCATCACCACCCGAGCCTGCGAAGCTTAGCAACGACGACGAGGTCATCGACGAAGCCACAATAACCACCCCAAGATTGGTGGCTGAAGAAGACGAAGAGATATTGAGGTTGAAAGACTGCGGCCACGAGTTCCATGCCGAGTGTCTCGTATCATGGGTTGTACTTCACAAGAAAAGCTGTCCAATCTGTCGAACAGTATACCACCATGAGGGGCCGGAAAAAAAAGAAGATATCGAGGCACAGATACCAGCAGGTGCCGGTCAAGAGCCCGTGATAGCGGAGCCAACTTCCAGCGCCCAGACACCCGTGTCGAACTGGCACTACTTTTGGACCGGACGTAACGAAAGGCGAGAACACACACAACCTGGTGTCCGGTCAAGCTGGCAGCAATTTCGCAGATTTAGATCCTGAATGACTTCATGTTTGGATGCTGAAATTGATCAATATATGGACTGAAATTAGCCCAACACTAATACTCCCTCCTTCGTGAAGCCAATCTTGAGTTCGTCTTTGCTGAAAGATCACTCTTAGTTAATGATTTCATCGAAGACACTCGCACGATTAATCTGAGCTCCCTGATGCGATATAGCGGGTACAACGTTGAAAGTACTGGCACGTCATTTATCCGAAAACCCAAGAAGAAAGAGCAGCCATTTCTCAAAGGCAGACTAGGACGGGCTGCCGCACCAAGTCCTGAAGACAAGGCAACATTGGATAAATGATCCCCATCACAAATACTATTCATGGGTTGGTTTGGTTCCGCAGCTCCAATCTGGTAGACTCAGAACCTCAATCTTATTATGTTTGCATAATCGATGGCTGTGCTAGAAAGTAATCGATAGCTCACCATAGTGCCATGAGAGGTGAGATGTCTATGCTAGTGCATATCGTTAAAAAGAAAGTGGTAATGTCTTTAGCACATTAGCACACGTTCTGATTAAAACTCTGCTTTATAAACCCCCTAGAGTTTCATATGTCATTGACATTCTAGATGCTTTATTGCCCAGCACTTAGTGAATGTTCATACCAAAGCTCGCAATGATCAGGATCTCGCACCAATGCCTAACCTCTGGGCTGCCAGATATGGTTGTAGGCTACGGCTGGTGGTAGATGAAGCTCGGTGCAAACGCAAGCTAGTGCTGTGGTTCAAACTTCATGGACAGAAGAAGCCGCGCTTATCCGGGGGCGAGAACATGGTCCATGCGTAGCACGGCTTTTCCGGCTTTCCCTAGCTGACTCCGCATGTCCACCCCCAGACATCGCTTGCAGATCGGTCGCCTTCTGCAATGGATGGAATGAGTCCGCCACAGGCTCCCTCTGATGCTGGAGTGAGCCCTCATCATGGGTGACTGCCAACCGCAACAATGATCGCGCCGAAGGCGCGGCAACGACGCCCTCAGTTGCTGGGTCAAGTGACCAGCGATCACCGCCGGCCAAACGGCGTAGAGAAGAACGCGAAAGGTCTAGGGTTAGCAGAGCGTGCGATAGATGCAAGAAGTGAGTTAGGTAGCTGAGCAGCACTCACATTTCTAAACCCATTTTCTCCAGTAGCAGATTCAGCCTCGTGATCTACACCAGATTGCTGACACGTCCGTCAGAAAGAAGACGCGATGCACGGGTAGATGCCCATGTACTCTATGCTTGCGGGCTGGGCTATCTTGTGAATATACCGCACAGTATACTCGCGGGAGACTGCCATCCGTCATGGTGGACGAGGCTGCTATGACGGCAGCTTCCAAAGCAGGCAACACGATGCCAAACACGGCGCCCGTTGAGGACAATCCGCTTCAAGACTTATCTTCCTTTCAGTACGGGGTAAATGACCTCAACACTCCCTCTGCGCATGGTCGCCCAATACTGGAGAGAGTGAATCGAGGTAATAGCAACAACGACGACCCCAACCGTAACCCTCCATCGAGGACTTCTCCCGAGCCAGCACAGGCGCAAACAGATTCGCAAGGACACTACGTTGGTTCTTCGTCTGGCGTATCGTTTCTGATTCGCATACAGAAACGCCTGCACCAAAACACGCCCATGCCGCAGGACTCGTCCATCTTTGCATGGGGAGATTCGCCACTGCCAGATTTCGATCCTACTTTCTTCGTGCTACCGCCGAAACCTGACGCACAGCGACTGGTGGAAAGATACTTTGATTACGCAGCCCCGACACACCGCTTCATACATCGACCTACCATTGAGAAGTGGGTCCATGAATTTTACGAGACACAGGGGATATGCATGCAAAGGAAGACGCAGCCGCGAAGACGGCATTGCTTCTCATAGTGTTTGCTCAAGCGCAAGCGTATATGCCACCTGGTAGCACGACAAGAGAGAACAGTGCACGCTACTTCTTTGCAGCGGAGCATCAGCTCTCTAAAGAACGTGGTGCCGTACGTTTAGCCAGTGTCCAGGCAAGACTTTTGCAATGCTTTTACCTCCTTACACAGTCACGCATCAACCATTGCTGGTCTCTTTTCGGGACAACTGCGCATCTGGCGCTTGCCATTGGACTGAACCGTGGGAGAAGATATGATCCATCGGCTACAGTTGATTACGTGGAACTGGAAAGCCGGAGACGGACGTTCTGGGTTGCGTACTCGCTTGACAAGTACCTGTCAGCGGCTTTAGGACGACCACGAACGTACAAGGATGAAGACATCGACCAGGAGCTACCCACTGTCGTCAATGACTCGGACCTGCACCCGCAATACATATCGCCATCCACCTCAAAGTCGCCGTCGCACATGATGGCACCCGTAGAGCACATCAAGTACGTCCTGTTGCCTGCTCGTATCATGGCGTACTAACTGACTATCAGACTCACACGTATAGTCTCACTCGTTTTGCGGGACCTCTATCCCATCCGCCCCCTCTCTCGCCCTCCGAATCGAATTGTCCGCAAAGTACACAAGAGAACTTGACATCTGGCGGGCCGCTCTGGGCCCCTTCCTCGACGCCGCCGGCATTGAATCATCGCTACTGATCCCAATCTACCAACGTCAACGCGGAGTGCTGAACCTGGCTTACTACCACGCCATGCTACTGATCCACCGGCCATTCCTGCTGTCCAACTTTGCGAATCTGACGGGGATAAGGAGCCACCCGAGCTACCAGGCGCCGGCGGATACGAGTGCGAATATAGCGTCGTGCTTAGATGCGGCGATGAACATTGTGCGTGTTGTGGATGATGTCTTCACCAGCTCAAATCTGTTCCGCGCGTTCTGGTTCACTCAATACTACGCCTTCTGTGCCGTAGTCGTGCTGTACATATACCGGATCCGGCAACATCTTCTGACCCCAGGACAATGCGAGGGGTACTTTAGCGCAGGACAGAAGTGTCAGAGACAGTTGGAGAGCATCAGCGAGACGGACTGTCTGGCAAGGCGTTACTGTGTGGTGCTCGAGGAGTTGAGGTTAGAAGCGGTGAGGCAAACCAATCAGCAAAATCGTTCGGGCGAAATCCCAAAAGCAGCACCGTTACCTGTACCTGGCACTAGCATTACGGAGCAGAATCAGACCAACTCGACAGTGCTATCGCTACCGGAGACGACGATGCAGAACGGTACGAGTCCGGGCATGACGGCATCATTCTACAACAACAACAACAACAACAACAACAACAACAACAACAATGTGCCGCAGACGCCGGATAGTGCTATTTTTAATTCGAACTACCTGCCATCGAACAGTGCCATGGCGGACCTGACAAGTTGGGGTCAATTCGACAGCCTGGTTACAGCAGGGATAGGTATTTTCGATGGTGGCTTTCAAGATGACAATTTTGGGTTCGGGTTCAATCTTTAAGATGCGTTAGGTTCGGACGTGTTACCAGCGCCAAGAGCTGCTGGGTGTCTGCTTTGGACTGCTTTGCGTCATTAGAGGTTGTGCTAGACTTATAGTTAGTGTGCAGCTGCCGTTTGTTGCATATTGAATTCGACACGAGACCCATGATACAAAAGCAAAATTGGATCCTGCCAATCACATTCGGTTCACTAGTGTTCGTAGGTTGGGTGATGCGGCGCACTTGTCATAACCGCTTCTTCCGCGTCCGTATTCGTAATCGAGCTCCAGGTTGCTGTAGAAGTGCCTCGGATCGTCCGCAGCCAACCTGACCCACTTTGCCTACTCCACAAGAGGCCTGGGTATGGGCGCTCCGCGAAAAGTCCGACACTCGAGCAGCTTAAGGCACATCAGCACTAGGCCATCGAACGATGTGTGGGAGGACGAGAAGGGATTTAGCAGCCGCCACGAAGGGCAAGGACCAAGTGAAGCGTTGCACCTCCCTCAAGCTGGTAGTCTGCTGCAGTCTTGTCGTCGGCCCTGACGTATATGTCAGCATGGTGCTCGTGTGTGCGCATCGTGTAGATTTACATCTGCTTGCCACCGTAGATCAGGCGCTGCTGTGCCGGCGGGATACCCTCCTTCTCTTCAACACGCTCCTTTATCCTCGAGACCTGCTGGCTGTCAGCAAGTGTAAGCTTTCTCCGTCTGGCCTGGGCTCATGTGTTCGATGTGTTCGCGAATCGGTGGGGGTGTGGAGCTTGTGCAGGGTGGTAGTCCATAGGAGGCGGCGGAAGGCGGCGTACCTTGTAGTCAGGTTCAATGTCAAGCTCAATCTCCTTGCCGGTAAGAGTTCGCACTCTGCACTTATATCAGCATCCGCCTTGGGCACTTCGGAGCGGTTGCAAGCCGTCTGGGAGAAGCGCCTACTTGATCTGCATACTGGCTACGGCTCGTCTGTCTCAGGGTATCTATCGTGTGTGGCGTCAAGCGGGGGTGGATGTTATCGTGGCGCAAAGAGCTCTCTTCAAAAGTAGAGCTGCAGTAGAGGGAGTGGGCGGATGCGGAGTGATTTGACTGGGTGAGTGAGAGAAGTTCGGTCAGGTAGCGACCATGGTCGGACTTGCCGATCGGTCACTGCGGGGCAGCCACCAGCCACATCAGCCCCGCCTCGTGGCGCAGGCACACGCAGCAGCGATGCCTATGTGAAGACTAGACGTCTGTCCGTACACGGCAGGAAGAGAGGGAGACAGTCTCTGCCCTCTCCATGCGCTTGAGCCTCGGTGGCGACCCTGGGCTGCCGAGTGACTCGGTGCTAATTGCTTTTTCCCGCTACGCTGTCCTTGCACTACCACCTCGACCGCAACACCGTCTGCTGGGTCCGTCTCACCTCATGCACACATCACACCGTCTGAGCAGCCTCACTCGTACAAGAACCCTTCCCGCGGCACGGTAAGAGAGATCAGTCGTACCACGGCGTTGCAGGAAGCGCCACATCTTGCGCCAACCCAATCACTTTCTGCTGCAGGCTCCTCTACCCGCCAGGACCCGGAATGCCGGGACGTACATGGAAAAGGAGCATGGCACGACGTTAAGGGCTTGATGGACATGTCGGACCCCCAAGGATGAAAATGTGTACGTCCAAGGCAAGACAGGATGCGCTGGCAGGCTGGTGGATATGCCGCTCTAACAAGCGGTATCCTACCAAGCCAAACGCCATCTGCTTGCTCTGCGTATTGAAATCTGCTTTGGTTCCGAAAACCGTGATATACACAAGTAGTGGGGCTACGGCGGCCCCCACTGCAAGCCTGACTCCATCCGTCGGTCCCATAAACCATGTGACCGCCCAAAAAGTATCCCTAGATATGTACAGAACAGCGGGTGGGAGAAAATATGTACCAACAGAAGGACAGACCCGAAACAGTGTAGCCCATCTATCAAGAATCAAACCAATCAACTATGGGAACCGGGGTATACGGTGAGCATTTTGCAGCCAACAGAGCCCATAAGGAAGATGAAACGAAGAAGAATCGGCATGATGAGTGGATGCACCGCCAATGAAGAGTGATGCGAAAGCGCCGAAGACCTGCACTCTGGTCTTGATACAGTGAAAAATATGCAGTAGTGCTGGTATGCCAGATACCATTGCAGACACGAACACTCAATCGCCTGAAACAGTTCGGCGACATGAAGGAACGAAGAAAGCTAAATGCGGCGCGTAACCATGGCCCAAGAGAAGAATAATACCACGAACCCAGTCGAAATTCTAATACCGTCATTCAAGGAGACTAGATGCCAGAGTGGGTGCGAAAGCGAGAGCCGTGGGAACAGCCAGACATATGTTGTAACCGCTTACATGGTGATATAACGATTATAACCCCAAGGTAGGGACAGCAGCAAAAGGGCCGAATGGTATGCAGAAACCAGGACAAAATGCAGAAAGAGATTGCCATGCAGGTGCGTTGGAGACATGCAACTGCATGCTAACCGAGAGCGTCATCGCTGGAAACAACGTGTTCTTAGGATCCAAAGGATTGAGTAGTGGCTGAAGTAGGAACTCTTCATGCATGCAGTGACTGAGCCAGCCGGACAGGGGGGACGCGAAGAGTGCCAGACCCATGCGTGCCAACCACTATGCCTTTCACGAACATGTCTTGTCGAAATCACATGATGCTGCCGTAGACCAAGGCCGAAGAGTAGATGGATAGTCCGAATGCAAGGACGCTGAAGAGATGCAGATGCAGTCTTCAGATCGCAACCTCTGCTAGAATCGGGTAGAGCCCGCGAGTAAGGGCAGGAAGGCGATTAGACTGGTAAGTCGTATGCTCGGTTTCCTCTATTGGCAGGGGTGCACATTTCCGTAAACGACATTGCGCTGCAATCTCAAGAGATGAGAGGTTGGGTGCGGGTCGTGCGTTCGAGTTCAAGATGAGGGGAGTTTAGGTGTTTGTGGAGCTCATTTCGCTTGTAATGCTTGCAAGTTCGAGACTGCAAACATGAGATTGAATGTGGCGTCTCTCCTTCCAGATGACGTGTGAGAAATGCCGGTCCTACCGCAACTCGCGTGATGTTGATTTCCTCGATACTCGAAAAAGCGGGTTTACGAATGCGACGCTGAAATCTAATCTTCAGTCTAATGATCAGCTTCCCGTTTAGGCGATGTGTGATATCCACGGCTCCATTGCTGCTGATGCGACCCATACTTGGGTGTTTCAGGTTGGCCTGATCCGGCATGTGGTACTGGTGGTTGCTGAACGTAGCCTCGTGATTCACTCCGCTGTGGAGTTCCATATGCCGCATCTGGATTGTACGGATGCCTGCCTTCTGACGTTCTTGAAGTATCTTGCATGTCGCCTTGCCGTGTCTCCTGCGCCAAACCGGACACCGTACTACGACGACTCATAGAAGTCTCTGCACCTCGTGCAGATGCATCGGAACAGGCTCGTGCGTGTCCTCGTCGTCCGGGTGTTGATGTCGATGACGTCGATACATGCGAGAAGGACGGCGATGTATAGGATTGGGGTGCCGATGTTGGGAGCGGTGGCGCTGCGTGAGGGCCTTGGGCCTTCCGTTTTTTGTTTGGGGAGCTGAGGCACTCACGGTCAGACGCATGAGACGTCGCACGTTGACGGGATTGGTATGATGTAGAGGGCGAAGATTTGTATTTACCTGAGGGCGTCGCCGGCGGATGTCCGCTTGTACTCTTATCCTGTTGCGATGTTGGAGGTACCCAGTGATGGAAATAGATCGATGGCGAGGATTGTTCTTGCCCGCTCTGGTTTTGCAAATGCTGCATGCCGGATTGTGCTGATGGGGGTTGCTGAATATGCATCTCGTTTGTAGTGAGCTTCGGTAGTTGTGACTGGTGAAGAGGACGACCAGACGTAGGAGGACCGGAGTGACCGGAAGCTTGTGCTACTCTTTCGCTAGCATACGCTGTTGAAACATGCTGTGGCTGTGTTGAAAGAGGCTGACCTGGCAGCACTGCAGTTGGCGGAAGGATCGTTTGTGACACTGGAGGTTGACCCGTGTATATCGTTTGTGGTTGTTGACCTAGTAATCGTGTCTCTCGTCGATTTTCAGGAGAGAGCTGTGCTTGCGATTGAGCTTGTGCTTGAGCCTGAGCCTGCTGGTGTGCAACTTGCACCTGCGCTGTGTATTGCTGGATCCACTCGGCGCTGATATTGGCAAGGTTGCCTCCTCCAATGCCAGCGAAAATTATTGGGACAAGATGCGGGGGATACCGCCCTGCATGGACTCTCGAAGCATTGAATGTTCAATCTTTCGCTGTTCCAACTTTAAATTCTCTTGACGAGTCTTCTCCTCCTCCTGCTTTCTCTTCTCCTCCTCAGCCTTTGCCGCCAACCAGTTCTTCATACCATCTTCAGAACCTTGCCATTGAGTGGGCGCCGGAGGTAATGCCCCTAAAGAAGACGCTCCCATGGAGGACTGTATTGCAGGACCACGTCCTGGATCCGGCAAGGTCATTGCCGATGGCGGAGGCAATCCGCGATGAGATGTGCTCATGGCGTAATTGGGTCCTGCCGGATGGGCAGTCGATGGCCCGCCGTTGAGCTTTGGTGAGTGTCGAGTAGTGGTGGATGAGAAGGGTGGGGGAAAGGCATGGGTTTTGACGTCGAAATCCCACTTTGCTGGCTTAGAGAGTGTGAGCATCATGAAGAGTGGAGCCTGGACGGAAAAGGCGCTGGAAAACACTCGACATCGAAATGAGCGGTTGGGAGGCGTCAAATTTCGAAGTTCCCGAAAGAGATGGAACAACGTACATACTTATTCAAGAAGCGTGTTCACGGGAGCAACGTCCACTTATGGCCCACAGCTCAGCGGCCGTTGCCCTAAGGCCTAGGCTTAAAAAGTCGATTATGATTCGTGCCTAAAGTAGGGCGACGAAGAGCAATGGAGGGTGACAGGGAGGGTTGCTGCAACGACGATCGCGGCCAAGTAGAGCTCGCGTGGGCTGGCGTGGCGATCAGGTCCAGGTCGGTAAGGTTGATGAAAAGGCAAAATCGAGTGGGCAGCGGTGGGGAAGCGTAGGAATGGATTTACAAGAAGGGAAGAAGGCCGGCCAGAGTTGGACCAACCAGCGAGGATAACGGCCACAATGCTTGACAGCAGCAAGACGAAACGGCACGCCGCAGGTCAAAGACAGCTGATGTGTGGCGTTAAGCGGGCGGTAGTGGAAGAATGTTTGCAAGGATATGCTTGAGCAACGAAGCTGCTGACAGCAAGTCGGAGTCGAGCAACGTTCATGGTCTGTGTACTTGTATTCCCGCCATCTGACGTGGAGATGGCTTCCGGCTCCTGCAGACTTTGGTTGTGGTTCCCATTGTGTGGCGCTAAGATTCGCGGCAAGCTCCTCCACCGCCTTAGGAGCCAAGCAAAGACAGCTTGCAACAGCTACAGGCGTAGTTTAATGATACCTGGGGCCTGAACCTGGGCGGACGCGTCCGCATCAATCAGATTGTGCACATGATGTAGACAGGAGCATCACGAGTCTCAGGACGCAAAAGTCTGGAAGATGATCAAGCTTCTCAAGTGTCAAATCGATAAGAGCACGGGTGCACCTCAGACACGAGGCATGACATCGAATGCACATATTCAAATTCACGCAACAACAAGTTCTTTGATTGGGATTCGACCTGTCATAGTCGCTCAAAGTCCTTCAGATGCCACCGCTCACGAGCATACTTCCCTTGGTTAGAGTTCCCATCTTGTCCACTTTGCGATCCGGAATGCTGATGCCGGAAGTCCAGTCGGACACTGTGGAGACAAGGCTCATGAGAGATTGAGGAGCGGGACTGATCGGCTATGGTCTGGAAGTCTTGACCGTGCGCATGCGCCTAGCAGGGCCAAACGTCCGGGAGGAAGCGAGCGCGACTCTTTTGGTGAGATTGTCGCTCTGTGGCACGGGCGCTGTTGAATGTTGACATGGCATGAGGCTGGCCAAAGGGAAATGAAGGGGCATGGCCATGGACGGGACTCAGCCGTGTGAGGGCCGAATGCGGTCGGACGAAATGAAGTTTGCGCGTTGTGTGTATCAACACGAAACCATGGAATTGGTGGAAAATGTAGCTACCATAGCGTTGTGGCTCGCGCGCATTTGCAAGACCTGGTCTGCCTTCTAGTGTAGTGCCCGATCCGGCAATCCACCTGCTGTCATAGGCCAACGGCTGGACGTGGAACGAAGCAAGAAACGGTGCTGAAAACCTGTCATGGACCGCTTGGGAAGAACTGTCTCCGGAACGACGTAGCGTGGCAGGCAGCGGGTAGGTGGCATGGCCAATCGATAAGAGTACCACCGCCGATCGACGAACCGAGTCCATGGCCAGCGACGTGTTACATCGGCCCAGCTATCTCGCAGAAGACGAACAACAGCCTTGTCGATCATGACCCTGCGCACTCCCCTCCTCATGGTGGTCGTTGCGCAGAAGGCGTATGCCAGGGCTGATAGTTTGTCGTGTCCGTTACCGGCCTGCAGACCTTGGTTAGGCCCGTCCAGCGAGAACGCGTTGCGCAATCACCGAGTGCCTGGCATGATGCATCAGAGATTGACTAAGCGGTAAATTTCCGTCGGCGCTTGAGCCTTGCCCGATCTGATGCTGCAGCGGTCCAATCTGAATCTGAAACCCTCAGGCGCCTAGAAGAAGACGAAGGATCTTGCAAAAGAGATTTCGGTCGTCGTACCGAAGACACCGACCAATCAGCAGATACGTGCAATAACGACGACCATGTTTGGTCTGGAAGACCCTTGATCCGCTGAGCGCAAAAGAGAGGTGATTCCTCAAAGGGCAGTGTTGTCCTTCCCATCTGCGATGTACTCAGACAAACATTCATGATTGGAGGGAAACGCATCCAGGGCATCCAGGGCATCTAGGGCATCTAGGGCATCTAGGGCAACCAGGACATCAAGGGTATATGGTTGTTGCAGCCACGATACAGCTCAACCTCAAGCAAACACAGACGAGGCTTTTGAGCAGACTGTGGCTGAGAGGCGTCCCGCTCGGATACAGTGTGCCTCACTACTGCTTGGTTAGCAATATGTCCATAGCATAGAATTGACGCGGCTTGCAGTAGCCATGTACGAAGCGGAAGCAGCCACGCATGTTGGATCTGCCGTGCCTTAGTGTTGTGGAGGACGGCGCAAGATCGGGGAGTCGGAGTGAAGCAATGCGCAAAGTTGAGCGTGGTCTGTTCATGCTGACGATGGAAAAGAGGAGCCGATATCCATGTACATCAATAACGGTAAAAGCTACGCGCACAGAGTACGCAAGCTCGAGTACAGCCGGCGATCTGGCGTCTTCCATCGTGGACGTCTACTAGCATCGCTTAGCGCACCGATGCAGGGCAAACAAGGCATGTGCCGAACTAGTCCCATACTGTGAGTGAGCCTTCGGCTCCGCCTTCATCTTGCAATACGTCTAATCTTTCCACTCCACATTGTTGCGTAGCACCTCGCGAACTCTTTACAAACCTCATCCCTCCCATCTCTTCATTGAGGCATCGCATTGTTGATCGCTCGCTTAACCCTGAAAAGTCAGACCATAGATCAGCGTCGAACTGCTCTGGTCGGTTGTTTGACCCACGTCAACACCACCTTTCGCCTATGTTGCCGTCGGAGCAGCCGAGTGTTACACAATCAACCGCAAAAAGCGTCTGGATTATTTGGACCCGTAACGAACGATGCTGATGCGGCTGCTGATGCTGACGAGGTGCCATGTGCTGAGAGAGGCAAATGCTGGTAAGGCATAAAGAAGCGGGTTCGCCACCTCCAGCGTCATCCGAATCTGGGATTACCCGATTTGGCACCAATGCTCCTTCAACACCGGCTCAGCCCAGTTCAGGTAATCAGCCGACTGAAGTCCCTGCAGCCCAATCGCATCAGCTCAATTTGTCTTCATCACCGAAGATGCCGAAAATGATCTTACTGCGTTCCAAGTCTCCAAGTGCCATGCCTCATCGCCCAAGGCTCCTTCAACCTCTACTGGACGGGGATTGAGCTCAGGTGAGTGATTGGTCAATGCTAGCACCTTCGTGACTTTGATCGTCAAAGTCACGAAGGTGCTGGCATTGGTCAGGTGACTTGGTCAGGTCAAACTTTGACCTGACCAAGTCACCTGACCATCCCTTGCACGTGCTATCTACCTTCACTGATAGTATTCTGATACGACGCAGACGGTACACTAGCTTTTACACGCCGCAAAACCTTATCCTCAACTTGCCACGCAGCAAAAAGCCATCACACCTATGCTCCACCACTGTCTATCCTGCGAGCCAAGTGCCACTCTAAGTCCGCAAGTCCTCCAATCTGCGCCGTCAAACCAAATCTAGTGGTAGCGTCCACATGAGGGTATTGCAATCTACGACAAGGTCCCAACCAAGGCAAACAGAACCAACTTAACTTTCGATATACAGCCTGGATTGCGCTGCTCAGGTCCAGACTCCATCTCGGAAACGCCTCCTCATTCTGCATTCGCGAAGCTAACACGGCAACACACAAACACACCAGGTAGCAAGCAGGCAGAAATCTCAGCTATGCACCGACCACGCAAAGCCATCGATAATCACTGCCATCTCAAGCCCATCTTGATCCCTGCATACCACGTACCAGAAAAGCTTTTATGCTTCTAAGCGACTGCAACGTGGGCGCCCGTCTTGCATCTCCCTTCCTTCCTTCCTTCCTTCCTTCCTTCCTTCCTTCCTACTTTCCTTTCTTCTTCTTCTTCTTCTTCTTCTTCTCCTCCTTCTCCTTCTCCTGCGATGCGGCCGCCGATCCCTCTGCCGATCAAATCGTAGTTTCAGTCAGCCTATACAAAAACGTCGACCCCGACGGAGCAAGGACCCCAAATCGATGGAGCACCCGCCTACGCCCCGGCGGGCGTTTAACCGCAAGTGCATCAGGCTTGTCGATCATTATGGCGCCCCAAACCCAAAGCCAAAAAGCGCCGCCAGTCAGTTGCCAGTCCCGTCCGTTTTCACGAGTTAGTGGTCTGGCGTGCCATTCCGAGGCATTGCTTTTGATTGTAGCGTTTGCCGTTCGCAATTTCCGCTAAGCTGAGCTAGCGTCGCCTGCCTTATGCCTTTGATGCGCTTCCAGTTGAATCTAGAATTCATCATTTGATTATGATTATCGATTATGACTACAGTTCTGACTATATGTGCCGGGTTCATTAACCATGACTGTACTGTAAGTGTATAGAATGCGTTGGAAAAAGCAAAGGTATCTTGTGAAGCTGCTGTGAGACCTGATCCATCCAGTGTGCGCCTGAGAATAAGAGATGCCGTGCACAAGCAGCCGGAGGACTGCAACCCGAGATGCATCCCGGCGCAAGTGTAAGAAAAGTTTAGCAGTCACAAACATAATGTTGCGCTGCTAACGCAAGAAAAGACATGGTGGTGTCGTAGGGGTTGAACCAGAGTCCCAAAAGTAACGTTGGGCGGATCGCACAGTCCGAAAACGTGACGGCCACGTTGGTTGCACGCGACGCCATCAAGCCACTGATCTCACACGATCGACGTTCGCCCGTTAACTGTTGCTGGAAGAAGTAATGATGCGCGGGGTGGTGGACTGAGACCCGACTAAACTTCCCGATCCCGCTTCCCATCGATTTGGTCTACTCCAGAGGTTCGGAGCGCCATCCTTTTTCAAGCACTCGCTCGCTTCTTTCGCAGCTTGTACTCAGTCCTTGCCACGCGCATGAGAAGGTCCTCGTCTTTGATCGGTATCCAGGAAGTCAGCACCTTCATGGCATTCTCAAAGTCCGAATCCAGCAGGATTTCCCTTGTTGCATTGATCAGCGCTGCAGACGTAGCATGTAGTACATCCAGATCACCGCTGAACTTGGATGTCGACGAGTTGGAATAAGAAGCATCGCCTAGGAGCATGAAGACGTCCCAGACACGCAGCTGGGCCTGGAACGGCAGAGAATAGTTGAACAAGGTCAGGTACCATCGAGTACCCCAGGCGGTCGAGGTGATGCCCATTTCATCCTGTAGAGACTAATCAGCTAGCGTTCAATTAGAGTACGGGCGAGACTACTCACCAACTTTTTGGCTACATCTCCGCCACGTAGCCAATTCTTTTCAAAGTCGTCCAGGGCATCCATCAAGCCAGAGAAGCCGGACTCATAGAGTCTTTCGAGGCCTCGAAACATCCATAGACGAACTAACATCACAAACGCTCTGTCTTCTTCGTAGTAACATAGCAACGTCGCAGCAAGAGGCGCCATGCCCTGCACGTAGCCTGTTTCTGGAAGATATAGAGACATGGCATGGAGTACACGGAACAGTAACCGTTGACTGCTGCATGTTAGCTCCACTCATACTCGCTTCATGGGCGGTCACTTACCCTCCACGGTACCGCCTTCTAAACATGATGTGTCTGTTGATGGTTCGAGGCACATCCACATCGATCTGCACGTCCTCTGCTGAGCTTTCTGTCTGAAGCTCGTAGAACGACTCGATCAGGTCCTCCTCTGACGGGCTGTCCGGGTTCTTCTTAGCACTTTCAGCGAGAAAAGAGTACCAGGCAGTTGCTCTCCAACGGTCTGGAATGCCTTTCCAGGTGCGAGTGACAAGCTTTGGGTCTTTTGTATCAAATTCAAAGAGCATACCACCACCTTTTTCTGCGCCAGTCTTAACCACCTTGGCCATTTTCCGCCACTTCTCATCTCTCTGTATCTCCTTCGCCTTCATCGATCGGGCCATTCTACCGCCTTCTCGCTGCTCGGCAACCTGTGCAAGCCCTGGCGGCAACTTGAGCATGTCACTGGCCTCGTCTAGCATTCGGCGTTCTCTATTATGAGGTAGTCTGTTGGTTGCATGGCGTAGTGGGTGATGTGACGTTCGTGTGCCTGAGGTCTGGTTGGAGAAGATGGATATGGCCTGCTTCGTTGACTTTTGCGAGACACGCCGCTTAGGTGGAGAGCCTCGTGGATCAGCCGACCTCGATGATCGAGCTCGAGATGTGCTGCGTCCGATGCCCCTTCGCCGTGGCTCCTCTGATATTAATTGAAGGGCTGTCGAGACGCGGTGGATTTTCGGCTCGTCAGGTCCATCCAGTCCCTCCCCGTTGGCGCCTTCACGAGAGTCGGGCTTCTTCACAACGATGAAACCATATCTGTCAACTTCAGCGCCCTCCAGATCAGCCCAGTCTTCAAGCCCACCAGCTCTCTCTGTCGGCTCTTTAGGGATGTTGTCGTCTCTGGCTGCACTCATGAAGGAGCTGGAGTCGTCTCGTTTGCGGTTCACGGTCAAGGTCGAATCGTTAGCAGGGGTTCGGGCAATAATGCTGTTGTCGACTGAAGTGTCTGGTAAGCTGCTTGTATCGGTGTCCCAGTTGACATCGCTCTCGTTGCCGTGTTTGTACATGGAGCGCACTTTGCGCGACAACATCATCTCGTCTGCAGACAGCACTCGGTGACCAGCTCTCCCACGCGCAGAGAAACGTGACGTTGGGCGGGGGTTGGCGACAAGTGGGTCGCATTTGGTATCGCAGCAGGTGGCGAGAGTGCTTGTTGTTCCTTTGGCGGCTCTTGCCTCTCTGTTCGAGGCGGTGTGCTAGGCGTAGGCGTAGGCGTGAGCGTAGGCGTGGGCGTAGGTGTGGACATAGGCGTGGACATAGGCATGGACATAGGCGTAGGCACACGTACACCTTCCAGGACGGGATTGATTTGTCTACTCCGCCTGTTCACCTTCTTACCACCCAACATCATGCTGCCCCGCTTCGAGAAGGAGACGTGGGTGGGCGAGGTGAAGTCGTCGAAGCTGCCGTTGGGTATAACTAGATCAATACCCTGGAAGGGCGATTCGTCTGAACCGGTAGAGCCTAGTGAATAGCGCGGCGACTGGCTGCGCGACCCCACTACATGCTCGTCCTGGACAACAATTGCAGGCAGACTGGGGGTCCTGCACAGGCTGACAGGCGAAGAGGGTTCGTTGCTTCCCGCTGTGCAGTTGCAGGGTGCCAAGGCCGAGTCTCTGCGGTCATCGTCGTCACCGAGCAGCGTCTGTTTCAGGGCTGATGCTCTGGGACCTGGCGAAGTTCGCGGGCGGCGCACGTTGCTGAGCCATGCGCGCGTGGCGGGACCCTTCAATGCGGGTTTTGTTACAGTCGAAGTCGAGGGCAGACATGTCGAAGTCGAGGGCAGACATGTCGAAGTCGAGGGTGTGTCATGTGCGCTGGGGGCCGACGTTGGCGCAACCAAGGCGCTGCCAGAGAGCTCTGCTGCATCATCCCTCATAACGACAAGACACTCAGCTAGCTCTCATCAGGTGACCAGGTGGTTCCCGGAGATGATGGCGGCCCGGGCGAAATGAAGGGGCGCGACGAGGCGGCTATCTGAGACTGCGGCGCGCAATCAACGGGCGGACAGGCTGATGTCGTGCGTGTGGGCAGTGCGGCAACTCCAGGTGCTGGAAGCACGGGAAACAGAGCGACTGGAGAAAGGAAGAGCATGGAGACCGTAATGAGTGTCTGATAAGCTGCACTGGGGAATAAAGGGGACGCGCTGCAGGCTTCCCCAGCGCGACTGCGGTTAATCTCCGCGTGCAGTAGCCTCGCGTGCAACCACCTGCTCACTTAACCAGACTGCGACTGCCCACTCACTTCATCACACCAACACTGCCGTCGCGGTCTTACCTCTTGCCACACTCCACCCTTCAGCTCAGGCAATCTGCATGCTTAGATGAGTTGAGCACCCAATTGCCACCTTCGGCGAAACACCAATCGTGGACAGTGGTTCCACCTTTCGTTGCTATTAGTGACCCCGCCAGCGACCACCCAACGAAACAGTCTCTAATGTTGAACGTCATGTCACTGATCATATTGCCTGTAGCGTCAAGCTGTCGTATAATGTGTCTGTTTTCGAAGGCAAGAGCAGTGTGCGAGTGAGAAAGAGCAGGATGCATTTGAGACACCCCCACCCATGACTGATGACTGACCATGGCAACACCAATACATGTGGTTGCCACGCCCATGACCACGCCGATACCCCTTCTTCTCTGAGCCACTGGACACAATCGAGCATGGTCCTTCAGCTGTGCATCCCCTTGCAGCTTGTGCAACTGTTGCCTCAACAACAGCTGAAAGGGAGCTTTGCTACCATATCACCAGGACATCTTACATTCACGCTTGCATGACCAATCACATGGCAGCTCCTCTGTTCAGTCGTGGAGCGAGGATGGTTGCACTTGTTCGGTCCAGGTCTCAACGTGCATATCCAACGCCATGAATGGATATTGATAGCTTTCATTCAAACAACTAAGCCTTATACAACTCGCCAAAGAAGTCCGCGCGTGTCCGTCACCATCTCATCATGCATCTCCACACATGCAAAGTGTACACCATGCCTTTCGGTCACAGTACTGGAAGACCTGTTCTACAACACTCACTTCTGACGAACTTTAGATTTAACACTGTCGTCTCAGCGCCAGCCTTCGGCACCGGGAACGCATCATACAGAAATGTGATCACACCCAACGACACACTAATCAGATTCTCTTCCTTCACATTGAACTCGGTACACATCTTTGTGGCGCACGTTGTTGTAATAGCACAACATGCTCGTCGCGATACTCAGCGTCGTAAAGAAATACAACAATAGCGTCGTACACACATCCCTGACATACTACATGTCCAGCGTTGCAGTCCCAATCGTCGGATCAGCCAACTCGTTGTACTTTTCGCCCATGAACATCGTGATGTCCATAGGGTTGTCGTTGAACGCTACACCTATAATCTGCGGCCGCGTGCATATCTCGATCGCGTAGCCCATGTGCCCCTCGTACATATGCTCGCCCATTCACCACTTCGTGCGATCCATGGCGGCTTGCTCTTTCTCGTTCATCTTGTACCCCTTTGGTGATACGCCGTGCTTTGCACGCATTGTAGCGCCTGGATCAAAGCTCGCGGACAACTCAATGGCCCCAGTTACCGGCTTGTGAGGCGTAGAAGTCGTACCCAAGGCGCATCACCAGGACGTCGAAGACAGGTGCTGCATCGTCTTTTGGGTCCAAAAGTGGGTGCATGACATTCTGGAGCCTGAACCTGTCATTTCTGCTTTTATTTACCGTGACCGCTATTCTCATACTAGAAGAACCTTCCTTGTCCACCCAAAGGCAGCGTTCAGTCTACGTCCGTAGTGCCTCGCTACCACGAACGGGAGTTTACCAAGATGCGGCTCGTGGAGCTGAATGGAGCCCCCAGTCACCGCGGCTGGAGGTGTAAAGAGCCATGCAGACGACCGCTTCTTCTCGGCACCCAAGCCGATGGAGACCATAGCGTGCAGGATGTCGGGCCATGCTACCTCTCCGGGCTGATTGGGAGAGCTCGGGGTGTGCAAGAGAGCCTGGAATACCTTGAGTGAGAGCGTATTGACCTTGAAGATGGCTCGAGTGGGTGTTTGGAGGTCCAGTACGGGGCCAGGGGCCGGTTCTGCGCCATCTGGGACTTCCGCTACGCCTTTGGTCTTGTTCTTAAACTTCGCAGACAAGCTAGTCTTAGCGAAAGTTACCTTAATCTGCTTTGTAATATTGTGAGAATTTTCTGAGAACGCACCAGGTGCCGTGCTTGCTACCTCCAAGCTTCTCAGGATCTTAGACCCTTTGGGTGGTGGTGCCCAGGGCTGCGTCCTCGCGGTGGTGCTGGCAAAGTAACCCGGGTCTATACGGAGCGCCCATGCATGATCGATGGCCTGAGGCCTCTGAGCATTGGCAAATTCCCGCAAGCGTGAAAGATCCAGCTGGCACGGTAGTCGATACGGGGCTTCCATAGCGATGATTTCCATCGTGCCGAATGCTTCGTTTTGTGCCGACAGCCTTGGAGGCTCAGGCAGAATCTGGAATACGCATGATAGTATAAATCTCATAATCCCGGACTGTATTATGAGGATGTTTGAACCGTGTTCATAATGCACTGTTCGGCCAGACTAGATCGACTCGGAGGCGCTCATCTCATCTCCCCATTCAATCCATTCACTGTAACTCAAGGAGGAGTCTAAACCGCTAAGGAAGTTTACCGTGAACCTAAATTTCATGATTGCAATGAATTCTTTCCTTATTCTGGATGTAGGTGCAAGTTCAAGATCCAAGTATGCGAAACTACTAGGGTGGTTGCGACCACACGAATTGAGGAAAATGAGCAGACTTTTGGGTCTCAGAAGATCCTCAAGGTTGATATATGGCCATATATGGGAACAAATGTCATGTGTTCCGGTTTGGTGGGCCAGTTGAAAGAAGCACGCCATGTCTGGTCGATGTTTCTCAGGCATCTTCGGCCAAGTTTTGAGTAGAATCTTCTTCCTCTGGGATCGTGTCTCTTTTAGCCAGCGTTTATGAATAAGACTTTCGTACGACTGCAGAGCTGTGCGCAAGGTGTCCCAACAACTAAGAAGCTCGGTGACCATGGACTGAAATTCATCGCGGCGCTGCTCAATTTCGTCTTCGTTCAGATCTAATGGGCCCATAGCCTCAGCTACCTCCTGGAGAATGCGCTCGTACGACGTTTCCTTGGGAGAGAGACGGTCGAGTTGTTCCCGCAGTGCCATCGATCTGGCTTCAGTAACGTGGTCGCCCAAAGAGATAGCAATTTCTCATGCATTCGACATTTCGGAGAGGATAGTGTTTTGGTCTTCTTTCGGTACCATTGCGATAGCAGGCATTATGCGATCGTAGGGTAGCGAGGCAAGTGCGGCCATCTGTTTCGAAAGAGGGTCTAAATTCTCGTTCTGTGCATCGTGTAAAGCTAGTGCACGACATTCCTTCTCCGTCAAAGATTGAAGGAAACCAGAAAGCTCATGCTTTGGCATGGACCTGAGCTGTGCGAGCAAGTTCCGAGTAGAGCGATGACGAGGTGCCATGTTGGCTCTGATGACAGTGTCAGTAATGGTAGAGGTCAACAATAACCAGACATACGGCCCTCTGAGTGCGAGTGTGCAAGTGTGCGAGTGTGTTGATGGAGGGTGGGAGAGACACTGGTCGCAGAAGCTGTACCAAAGTAGGGCGCACGGTCGCCCAGGTGAAGGTGGGTGACAAGGAGTCACAGTGAAGCCAGGTAAACCGTTTTGTCTTGGAAGCTCCTAGGAAAACAGGCGCGGCATCCGAATGAGCGAGCGTATTGATCGTGTTTTGCTAGCCTGAGAGCCTCGCGGATTTGCATAACAATCATGTGTCTGAGTGAATGATGAAGAGCAACACACGAACAGGTTGTGTGTACTAAGTAAAATGAGACGTTCTAGTTGACATCAATACCACCCACCGTGCATAGTGCAAGAACAAGGCGATTTTCTTATTTTCAGTTTCTACTGTAAAGACAGAGCACTTTCATACTGGTCCATAAAAGATGGGAAGTCGCTGTGCCATGAGCTGAAGTCGAGGTAGTAGCAGCATAGAATAGAGCAAAGACATCTGTCTCCGCTTACCTTCAGCAATCCCTCAAAACCAGCGCCTATTTGCTGCAGGACACTGGTAGAGTGAAGCTGCCGAGCCACCACATCAAGCAAAGAAGCACACGTATGTTCGACAAGGTAAGGTGAAGGGAAGCAAGAAAATCCAACGTAAATTCTGCCGTGGTGAAATTTGCACCATAGTGATGACGAAAAACTGACAGAGAGGAAATGAGGCTAGACCGGATTGTAACCGAGCTTGTGGAAGCAAATGGGGGTGTTGAGATCATGTAGTGTCTGCTACCGTTTTTGCACCAAGTTGCTGCGTACTACTTGGAAGTGCCGGCTCTTCCTTCAAACTCCTGAATCTGCAGTTTCAGTACCCATGCTCTTGCTTATTGCTGTCTGCCGGAAACCGTGCCAATCCACGATCGATGTTAGGCGGTGAGATAATCTCGAAACGGCGACGGGTAGATACATGGCTGGGTAGCAACGACGAATACCAAGCTGCAGAAGGAGCAGATAAGTTGGACCCGCTTCTGCCAAAATTCACCGCATGCTCAATGAGAGCCGGAACGAAGTACAGCATATCTTTGTACCGCACCAACTCACAACAGCAATCTCCGCATTTTGTTGGCTAGGGCAGCCCTACAACAAGGGGAGGAACTGATTCCCCAGACGAGACCATGGGGTTATCTATCTGGGGAATGCGGAGAGAAAGAGCCTTGGACGAGAGCACGGAAGCGACTAGGTTGCCGCGAACGCACAAGAGGCTTTGTATGATTGCGGACTCTGTAACAGGGGCTGGATGTTGTCAGTTTGTGACAAACAACAGCCACCGCATCCGATTCGACATGGCGATGGAATGAAACAAGAAGACAGTTTTCCTTGGCTCAGCATCGTACAACAGAAGCGGCCGAGACGGTGTCCGGAAAGAGTATCCCACGGGATCCTCATGCGCACAAGCGATTAGCGATGCTTCGCAGAGGCAGGGTGAGGGTCAGACGATTGGCGCAAAGAACGCGAGGCTGCAGACGACGCGCAGCGCAGTCTCCCGTCTCGATTCTCGATCAGCATTACGACGTGCGGTGAGGCGTAATGGCGCCGAGCTGTGACCATACTCCGTCCTTTGGGCGAGCACGACAGACGCAAGCGCTCCAGCAACGGAGGGCTGTGACGAGTCACTTCTTCGTCCGGACAATGGCCGGTTTGCGTCAAGTCTGTGTTAGCAGAGGCGGACCGTTACGGAGCGGAGCGACTGGGTTGTTTTTTTCCGGAGACGGGTTGAAGAAAGCCACGGGCACGAGCATCCTTCCAGTGCCCTTCTCGAAACCTTGCCGCAGGAACAACTCGGCTGCATGGCGCAATGACGCTCGCAAAAACAAACCGTGCACGAGATGTCGCGATTTCCCCTTGGTGAAGGTTACGGGGGATGGGCCAGATGTTCGTTCATCTTTGTCTGGGTGTGTTTTTGATCAGGGCGGAAGAGGTCCGTCTGATGTTGGCAGGTTGGCAGGTTAAGTTGGCAGCCTGGTTCTGGACGCCTCATTTGTGAAGTTAATAGTACATACCGGTAATAGAAGACTGGAGGTTAGCTCCAGCCCGCCGGGTCCGGGGAATGCATTCCGTGGCCCACATTTCCCCATGTCAGTGCCGCAAGCCTCGCGTGGGATAGTGAGAAGACGGGATGAAGACGATCGAGGAGCGGTCAGAGAATGACCAGTCTTTTCCTCCGGCACATCACGGCTCGATAGTATCGACGGCCTTGCACGTCGGACAAGACCGTGTCCCACGTCCGCCGGATGCAGCTGCTGATGCTCAACCTGCTCCTCCCGTCTGTGATAGGCAACATGCTCACAGCAGTGTCTCGATGGAGACAGGCGTGGGAGAGCACTGCATACAACACCGCGCCATGCTTTGCCCGTTTTGTTGCATGCACACTCGTGTCTGTACAGCTCAGACAGTCGACGATGACAGGCGCAACCCCAGACGCCGTGGAGTTTACTCCCTCCAAGGTTTGGGCCTGGGGTGGGACCTGCTCCCATGTGCAACAACGGATCAAAGCAAGGAGCACAACCGTCCGCTTCCCCGTTCGCCCTGGCGCATTGGATAGCAGTTATGCTTTTCTTTTTGTTCAAAGCGTCTTTCCCTCCTTAGCCCATTCGTGCGAGTCAGGATCCGGCGGTGAATAGCACTTACTATAAGAGAAGACCTTCTGTCCTTGCCGCGCCCTTATCTTCATACCACAAGGCCCCTCTGCATCGTCTCACCCCTTGCACACTGCTCAGTCTATCAGCCCCCGCGCTACACATAAGTCGTGTTCATCAGCCGTTTCTTGTTGACACAATCTACCCAAACACTTTCCCGTCTGGCCTATTACCTTGTAACCCTCACTCCCGCTTCGAACCATCATTCGCAGCACCACCTATCGCCGTGCCCAACCAACACACGTCTCTGCACTTGGTCACTTTTTGGAGCAGTCTAGAAAACAAGGTAAGCCTCACCTGCAGCCCTCCCTAAACCTGTCGCCAATCCGGGAGCTCCGCCCCTCGCCTGGCACCATGCCTGGCATCTGGTTCGCAGTGCCAACACACGCATGCACTCATCACCAGCCCTGTCGCCATCCCGCGCATTCAATATTAAATCTGACTCAACCCTCGCAGCTAACCCATCTGGCTCGCAGCACCAACACACATCAGCCTCGGAACATAAACAGCTCGGTCCGCCAATACTGCCAGCGAAGACACTTGATCCCCGATCCCGAGACAGCTCACAACACCGTTGCGCCTTCCGCCGAGGATACGACTCTTGAGACTTGACATCTCATCCTGCATTGTATTATTGTGACAGTTGGACGCCCGTGAAGCTTTACTCCGGTCTATTAAGTCGCATTGCCCAACCGAAACCACCTTGCTCGACACACGTCTCCACCGGGAGTTTCAGCACCAAAGTCCCGATTTAGGTTTTCTGTCTCACTTTTCAGACCACCTACCAAGACCTCATATATCAACGCCACATACAACTATTGCTGCAGCCTTACCAACACCCAGCAACTCATCTTACCAACTCATCCTACCAATTCATCCTACCAACTCATCCTACCAACTCAATCTCCTCAACTTCCCTCAAACCGACAATTGTCACCGGATTAATTACTCCAACACCACCACCAAAATGCCCTCTGCAACCTTCAACCCGCGTCAACGCCTCTCCATCCTGACAAACTCCACACTTGGCCACGACGTCAGCGCGGCTTTCAAAGCCTCCTCTGCAGCCCTGGCCCACGACCGCTCAAACCAGTACGGCGAGACGGCTGCGCCGCCACCGAGTCCTATTGACTTCTCATTCCCTAGCACACCCAAGGAGGATAGGCGGGGCAGCGAGAGTAACTGAGTCTTGCCACTGAGTCGTCTTGCAACCACGACGATATGCATTGCAGAATGATGGCGGGTTTTTGGTGTTGTGTGATGTGATTCTTCCCTTACTTCTTTTTTTCTTTCTCTTTTATTGCGCTCTTTGCGCTTTGAACTTTCATGGCGGTTTTGGCATTTAGCGAGCGAGCGTTGGGTGCCTGCGTTCAGCACCACACGAAACAACGTGGTGTTGGGGTTGTATTGTACGTTTGTATTGCTTCTTCTCCTTCCTTTTTCTTGGTTGGAACGCGCGTTGATCGCTGCTGGCTATGATCACGCCTTTGGTCTTTTCTTTTTCTTGAATTTCCCTGCCTTTCCCTACCTTACTCTATCTTGGCTTACTCTTCTCCTGATGCGGGTGGAGTCGAGTAGAGTAGAGTGGAGTCAACCTAAGTTGACCACACCACACTGCACGTCTTCGATATCACGACCGCGGCTATTTTACTTTATTTTCTTTCAAGCGTCGTGGGATTGGGATTTGGATACCGAATAGAAAGGAAGCTCCCACGAGTAATATACATACATGGATTATACTATGCACTTGTTGTTCCTTTCCCTGGCTCACCCACTCGCTGATAACCCCCACTCTATTCCATCTCCATTCCCAACACCACCCACGCCAACCCGCCCCACTCCACCTTCCCCTTCCTCTCACAACACCTTTCCCCCACCCTCCTGCGACACACACCGCACGCCCAGCGCCCAGCGGCGCGGCGCACGGTCCGCACCGCCCGCCCCGGCACCGCGCTTGTCAGATAATGTGGCGCCAACTTGAAACGGGTGGTGCAACCTAGGGTGTGTGTGTGTGGTCGCGGTGGCTATTTTTGGGGTTGGGAGTGTGGAATGTGTTGGTGGGCTGCTAGTAATGGTGTTGGCGAAGAAGGGGAAGGGTAGAAACAAGGGGGAGTGGTTGTAATTGTTATTTTTTTCCCCTTATTTTAGTCGAGTAAATAAATCCATGTGATGGTGGTGCGAGGTGTCAGCCAGGTGGTTATGAGTTCCTAGTGCGTAGTTGAGATTGCGTTGTTGCTGTTGTATTCTTACAGACGGGTGTTGAATTACGAGAGCAGTCAAAAGGATGTATTTGAGCGTACACAAATGGATTTCCTCAGACCCTCAATCCTGTATGACCTATTTACTCTTCTTACTCCCCCTGCCACCCCTCGCACTCTTCTTCCCCTTCGCAGCCGCTGCGCCCCTCCTGCCTCCCGAAATCATGACCCGGACCTTCGCTACCGGCAGCACGCTGACTACTTCAGGCTCCTTCCATCCCCTGATCAACTCGATCTCGCGTGGCCAGATACGCTCTACATCCTGGCTGTGCTTATCCATCACCTTAGGGTCCTTGCCCGCATTGTCCCAAATTGAGAGTACTTCTTTGACAGCTTTACCACGCTTGGTTGACCCGGGCTGGATCTTGGCCTTGTACTTGTAATTGGCGAGCGCAGCCCAGGGTGCTGCGACGGGGATTGCGCTCAAGATTGTGTCGCCTGGTAAGGGACGACCTGTAAACGCGTCGAGGTTGAGGAGGCTACTCTTCAGGCTCTCGTCGTCTTCGCCGTCATCGTCGTTCTCGAGTGCGGCGCGGCGCGCTTCCTCAGCGGCTTTGCCTTTGTCTTGGGCACGCTGGTGCTGTTCTCGGCGACGTTGCTTGTTGGCGAGCGCTTCCTCTTCCTTCTTGCGGGCGTCATTTGCGGCGGTTTCAGCGGCCACTTGACCAGATTTGGAGCCGAGAAGGCGCATGGCGAGGGCGCGGTCTTCTTCATCTTGGGCTGCGTATTTAGTGGCGAGCTTCTTGGCCTTTCCTCGTTTGCCGCGGGGCAGTGGTGCTGAGCTGTTCTTTGTGGCTTGCGACGTTACGGTCCCAGGAGCGCGTGTGGCAGGCTTCGACTCGTCGCCAGCTGCGTGGCCTTCATCGTCATGCTCTTCAGCAGCAGCTGAGCCTGGCGTTGCATCTGGTAATTGGCCTTTTCTCATAAGACGCCGCTCTCGTGCTGATAGGTGACGGATGCCAGACTTCTCTCCGGCCTTGTCCCTCTCTTGCGTCTGTGCGCTCTCATTCCCGGAAGTAGCAGCGACAGGCCCACTCTGTGGTGAGGGAACGTCGTCCTCTTCGTCTTCCGAGTCAGCTTTCTGGTCTGCAGCCTTCGATTGAAGTGGGTTAGAAGGCGCGTCTGCTTCAGAATCGGCGTCGCTCTCATCCGAACCGTCCATCTTCGCATCTGGGAAGTCTTCCTCAGAGTCAGATGCCATCTTCGCATCCGGGAATGCGTCATCTTCATCGCTGTCCGCATCTTCACCGGCTTGAGCTGTCTTCTTTTCCTGTGCCAATTCCGCCTCTGCCTCTGCTGTCGTAGGGACCAGACCGCCTTGCACTCGATGCTTGTGATGGCGAGTCTTGCTATCCTCGCTAATTTCGAACATGACACCAAGGCCAACAATGAGCTGCGCAGGTGGCAGGAACTCTTTCTTGCCTTTGATGTTGAAGATACCGGGAGGTAAAAACTCTCCAGTCTGGCCAGTCTTGGTGACACCATCGGCGAGCACCCACCATGCCGACATGACGGCCTTCGAGTCCCATGCCTCTGACGTGCAGACCGACAGGTTACCTGCTTGTGAAAGCGTCGATGGAGGGATGGGCGCATCCGGAGTGTTTGGATTGTTCTTGATGATCATAGGTATGGATCCCTTCAAGTCGGAGTGAACATAGACGTCGCCCTTTCGTAGGTATCTGCGGTAGATGATCTCATTCTGTTGGGCGTCTTTCCCGCCAAGCACCATGTAGCCGTCTGAGGAGATGAAGTATATGTACTTCTCGAACCACTGCTGCTTGCGCACAGGTCGCAACACTTCCTTCTCTTGCTTCAAGCCTTTCTTGAGATCCTCGGCAACCTTCTTCTCATGACTCTTGAGTGCTCGCTCAGATGCTTGTAATGTACGCTCCTCCTTGCTGGCGGCATTCTTCTTCGAATCGAAGTATTCTGTGGAGTTTGCCCATGCGGATAGACCGAGGTCGATGTCTATGGAGAGCTTTGGTTGCGCGGCTACTTTTACGGGCGCGGCCTTCTTCTTGTTACCGTCGCCCTCATCATCGGTATCTTCGCTCACTGAGCTAGTATCATTGCCCTCGTCTTCCTCATCTTGACCCTCTGTCCATGTGTTCTCGTCGAGGAGCAGCGTGATGGTGTTTTCTTGCAACTTCAGCGGCAGCTTGATGAGCTGCGCGACGGCATTGCCCGAACTTTGTTCTCGCTCGATCAAACGCCCAATGTCTACCCAGTCCATGCCCTGTGTGATGAGACCGTTGATGGCATCTGTTGCTTCCGTGACGCGGTGAACGTTTGCGAGGATAGCTTCTGCTTTTCGGAAATCCAGCTCTTGCGCCTTCTGTAGCCCACCAATGCGCTCCTCGTGCTCTTTACGCGCCTTCTCCAACTTCTTCTTCGCATGTTGCTCGCGCTCCTGTAGTTTGGATTCGAGCTTCTGGCCCTCGATGGACGAGAAAAACTCGTCCACAGCCTTGCCGAAAGCATCAAATTCGAGGAAGGTGAGGTCTGTGTTCTCGAACTGGGCGGGCCGGAACGGATGGAAATCGTCGTACAGAAGCCTACCCTTTGCAGAGCCCTCTTCTTCCGTGCTCGGTGCCGTAGGGTTGGGCTTGGCCAGAATGTATCCCTTGACCTGATCTGGTTCTGTGATCTCCTTCGTTATCCTCAGTGCATCTTGCAGGACCTTCAGAAGTCGGTCCAGTAGGCCTTCATCTGCAAGCACTTGCTCTGGCTTCAGGGTCGAGTCGTAGCTGGCAACGTGCAGGGCGTGGTCGACAAGCAGCGGAGGTAATTCGGTGATGGAGGTGGCTAGCGCTTTTCTCAATGCGTCTTTCCCTGCCTTCTTGGCCTTCTTCGCGTTTGCTGCAGGCTGCTCTTGTTGGCGGTCGACGGCCTTTTGGAGACCTCGGCGAATGCGTTCCTTTGTGAGCTCTGGCACGCCACTGTAATTCTGTCGCAAGGACAGATTGTACTGCAGACCCACTCTGAGCTTCTCGTGTTCCTCGCCTTCCTCTACATTGCGCAGCAGGGCCAGTATGTTCAAATCGCCATCGGTCAGGACAATGTTTCCACCAGCATAGAATTCCAAGTAGAGTCGGTACAGGCCATCGGAGAACTGGAACTCGAGGATGCGGTCGGTCCCAACTTGCGAGACGGAGGTGACTCTTCTGGTCTTGAGGTATTTGCGCAGCTTGGCAACAAAGCCGGAGGGTGCTGCGGCAGTGGTGCGCGCATATTCGGTAAGATGGCAGCGGAAGCCAGAGTCGATCAGCAGCTGTTCACGGTGGTCGGGCTTGTGGAACTTGATCAAGAAGATGCGCTGTTTGGTTGTCAGATGTGGAGATGGTTGTGGCTGCACAAAGCTTGTTGCTTACTGATGAGAGATCGTAGACGTTTGTGACTCGCAGCGAAGTCAGCGTCTTTGAAAGTTCGTGCGCAATGACCTGAGCAAATTAGCATGGAAACGGCCTGTCAAAAGTGTGCAGCGTACCTTGACGTCTAAGCTGGAGAATCGTTGCTTCATGGTTGTGTCGTGTGCAAAGTTTGGCGGGGTGGTGGGATGGCGATGATGCAACGCGCGCTAGGGACATGGTCCATTGTACCTGGGAATCTTCCCGGCTCGTACATCACAAACAGGCAATGGGATTATTTCCCTCGCTCTGTGCAGTCTTTCACTATACGACGAGAAGTCAGTGAGGAGAGTGGCGGTTCGCATTTTCGAGTGAGATGCACCGCCCTACCGGTCTCTCGTGCTTCAGCGATTGAGTATGCCAACTGCTATGCTCATTTTGCCATTGAGAACGCCTGCAACGCCATGCCCTTTCCAGAATTCCAATCATAGCCCCTGTCGTATCCTCTCGGCCAGCTGCCTCTTTCCAAAGTCCCACATGTTCATCAGTCCCTGTTCGGAGAGGTCGATGTTCTTCATCGACGTCATGTCCTGCGCGGGCGGTTTGCTGACACGCGAGGCCACGATGACGGGGTCGGTCTCGAGAATGATGCCGTCGTCGACGAGCTCATCGACGGCGAGCGACTGGATGGGTCAGCAGTGTGCAAGCAAGCACGGCAGGCGGTGGAGGCATACCACCAGGTCGTAGTTCTCAATGACGGTGCGCTTGTCGACCGAGTTCCTGTGCTAGGTTAGATGCGAGCTGGGCGCTGTCCGCAGGGCAACACATACTTTAGCAGGATGTTGAGCGAGTCTCGCAGCGCAAGGACGACGCTGTGTCGAGGTCAGCCTCTCCCTCTGCATATGGCACGTGCCATGCCCTACCTGTACAGCAGAATCTCATTCTCTTCGGCGCTCCCAACGGCGTAGAGCATGACGTCCGACTCCATCTTGAAGACGACGACCTTTTGGTCGTACAGGATAATGTCGGTGGTCTGCTTCGCTGTCTTCTCTGTGCCGTGTCAGACCCAGTCATGCTGCTCTTGGGCGTGCAGCCATACCCAGCAGGCCCTTTTCAAACGCCTTCTGGTCCTTCACCGTCTTGTATGCAATCTGGCCGGGGTAGTCGGCCTGGTTGCCCTGGGGCGGATGGGGATTCGAGTAGTACTTTGTGAGGATGCGCGAGCCATCGTCGATGGAGAGGATCAGGATGGCCTGGATGCTGAAGAGCGAGAGCGGGCGCGACATGGCAGCGGCAGTGTGTGTCTGGGGGAGAAAGGGCAGCGGGTGGGCGAGCTTCAATGGTACTGAGTATGGGCGGAGGGGTGTTGCAAGCTGTCTCCTTGCGCCAGCAGCAGCAGCAGCAGCGGAGAAGCCGGCCAATCACGGGAGTCGTCCAGCTCTGCCTCCAAAAAGTCGGCCGCGCTGTGCAGCGCCATGTCTGACCACGCCAACCCGCAGCGATGCCAACATGGACGCGCATTCCCCTCGCCGCCGTGGTCTGCCCCTCAGCACCCTTCCTTGCCCCTCGACTGCTGCGCGCCACTATCGCCATCCCCTCGCCGCCCTCCAGTCCCAGCAGAGAAGCCTCGCGAGCACTCCACGATGCTACGCCAACGCCGCAAAGGGAAGAAGAGCGGGCGGAGCTACTTCCTGGAAATGCGCAAGCGTGAGCAGCAGCAGGCCAGGCGCAGAGAGCGGGGCGAGAAGGACCCCGCCGAGGTGTCGCCCGAGGTCATCCAGCTGGCACTGCAGCTGCAGCAGGCGTGTGAGGGACGACATGTGCACCAACTCATGGATCTATACCCAGCCGCCCTCGATGCGGGCATCATCGACCGTCGATACACACACGTCATCTGTCAGGCTCTCCACGCAACCGTCCGCCGCTCGGCAGCCAGGAAAGACAACGCGCAGCTGTCCGACCTTTTCCCCTTCGTTGCGCAGCTCATCTCCGACCTTGGACGAGGCGCGCTGCCGCCCCACCCATACGCCTACGTCCATCTGCTGGGCATCTTCAAGGACGCCAAGCGCTTCAACGAGGGCCGCGCGCTGTGGCTGTGGCTGGCCGAGCAAGACGACGCCCACGTCTCACAGGCTGCATATGGAGCTGCCATAGAGCTGATGGCCTATGGTGGCTTGATGCCTCTGCCCGAGCTGGAACAGCTGTACCAAGAGGGCCTGAAGCGCTTCCCTGGCACCTACGCCGAGTACCATCTCTCTCCTGATGCCATCATCCCAGATCGCACCCAGCCTGTCCACATCCTGGGCCTGCCTACCACACTGTTACAGGGCATCATCACAGCGCGTCTCATGTCACGAGACTGGAAAAAGGCCTATCTGGGCCTGGATACCATCCTCCGCCTCTACCCTGCTCAAACGCCACATCGCATCTTCGAGCTCTTCATCACAGAGAGGCCTATCTCGGAAGCCTACACGGCCTACCTCCTTGCCTGCCGTTCTGGAGTACAGATCAGCGGCGGCCAAGTCACCAACTTGCTGAACAGACTGAGAGTGTCCATGACACAGGCTCGTTCTCTGGCCGATCGTTTTACGATTCTACGTGCTATCGCCAACGCTCTCTACGCCTACCAGGAATGTGGTGGCGGCCTTTCTAGCGTCCACGTGGGGCAGTTTATCAAAGCCTTTGAGTTTATCTTACCGGAGAAGGCTCCAGGACAGGAGTATACCGACGAAGAAGTTGAACTGCGAAACGCTATAGCCGTCGCTGCCCACGAATCCTTGGCTGGTCTGATCCAGTCAGGCTTGTCGCCCGACGTCCACCCCTTCGTGTCTCTAGTATCTTTGGCTGGCAAGCTACGAGCTCCTGACCTGCTCAAGTTGACACTTGAGGATGCGAAAACAGCGGACATAACTTTTGGGCCTATCGAGCGTAGAACTCTGCTTACAGCCGCTGGTCTGATCAAAGACCGCAATCTGGTCCAGGCTTTGTGGTCACTCGTAGTCACCAACGCCGAGAAAGAAGGCGTTCAGATAAGCTACAACGACTGGGTTACTTTTGCAAAAGCTTGCAGGCGCGCCGAGTTGACGCAACACTTCGAGCAGCAATTGCAGGATCAGGCGCATGCCGTGACGGCATCCATCGAAGAACGTGTCCGCCTTGCAGTGACCAACCCGGAACCGGAAGAGTCCAAATCATCCATCGAGCTTATGACTCTCGAACAGCTCGATTCGGAGATCAAAGCTCTCCAGGCGCAAATGGAGAACATACGAGTTGTTCTCATGTCTGGACAGCCTCGCAACCTGCAAAACTCCCCTTCTATATGCACATCGACCCCAATCAGTCATCGTTGGGCACAGAAGAGGCTCTCCGCGCCGTATACGACGAGTTCACAACCGATCCTCACCAGCCGCCGGCTCCGGCTCCAGCCGACGATTCGCTAGCCAAGTCCACCACGGCAGCTCTCAGCAAGACCGGCATTCCACTTGACCAACTCCGCTTCCGTAACTGGGTCAACGTCCACGAGATGATGAGTGCCGCCAGCGCTTACGAAGCGTCCCGACAGTCCATGGTCGACAAAGCCATCGCCCAACGCAAGTCCACCAAAGATGTCCCAGAGACGTTGCTCCTACGTACCGACTCCAAACCAGCGCAGAACCAGGTCGATGTCCGAAATCGCATCAAAGAGCTCCGGACCCCAGACCAAATGTTCCGCAAAATCGGCAGCCAAGTCACGGACGACAAATTCAAACCCATGGTGCACGACGCCGAAGCCGACGCCTGGCGAGGCCTGAAGCTGCACAAGCACATCGCCAAGAGCTTCCGCAAAGACGAAACGACAACGCCCGACGCACTCTTCGAGCCCAAGACGCTCGACCCGCAGACGAGCAGATGGCACACGCGCAAGCTGACAAAGACGTACAGCGACGCGCCCTACAGCGCGGCAGCCATCAAGGCCCGATTCGAAGCCCATGGCGGCACCGATGCTGTTGAACCGTCGCTGCGCGCGTCTGAGGCGCCTGCCGCTAAGCCATCCGCTGGCGAAACGTCGTAGAGCGCATGTTTGTGCACTCGTTTTGGGTGCAAGTTTTCCAAGACTGTATAAACGCCGTAGATACCCTATTTAGCACCTCCTGTACAATACCACCCCATGCAACACTACACTACACTACACTACACTACACTACACAATAAGTAACCCTCATACATTACATGTCGTACAGCATGCGCATCCCATCCATATAGCGAGCACTCCAAACAACCACGCACCTCCCTAGCACCTTCCTATCTGGTTTGATACCGTCGGACCTAGTCTGATCTAGTCTGATACAACACACGTAAGCACAGAGTGAACAGCGGTGTTTTTGAGTATCAGCTGCTTGAAGCACGTCCATTGTTTGCGCAGTAATAAACCCGTGCTCTGCATCGCGACTTGGTTGCATTCCGCTTATGCATGACCACGCCAACCATCTGACGGCAGTTGAGCCCAATGCAATCACAGCGCAGCGCAAAGTCCCTTGCTACAGAACCTACTTCTTTGTCTGCAGGCCAAAAGGGAGACAGGTTCGTCAGGTTCGTGTCATAATAGTAACACACTGTAGTATTTGAAATCATAAAGTGACCGTGATTGAAAGGGCATCGTTTATTGGTGTTGTCTACTGCGACTGTACCTGAAATTTTTGGACGCACGAGGTCATGTACCCTTCCCATGTCCCTCGCGCCTAACCACCACCACTACCACCACATGCTATGTCGTAACAATCGTAAGAAAAAGGAAGGGATATCAGTCTATGCTAACGGAGAAAACAATCGGCTCGGCAAATGACGATCACGACTCAGACTCCTTGGTGCGGATAGGCAGATCCTGCTTGGCCTCCTGGAATGTCTCGATAGCCGTATCGGGATCAGACTCCTTGTCCTTGGCAGGGACAGAATCCTGCTTGACGGCAGATGCAGCAGTGGCGCTGTCATCTTGTACGGCGGGTGCATCCTCGGTCTTGGGTGTATTGAAGCGCACCTTGCGGTCGGCGGTCTGTGAGATCCTCCTAAGCTCGTTCACAAACGACTCGCCCCACCAGGCACTGGTGTACTTCCTGACATACTTTGACAGCTTCTGGTAGTTCAGGTTGCGCTGTTCATCGCCCATGGTGACAGCGTCGTGGATAGAGTCGGCCAGCTCCTCTGTGTTCCAAGGGTTGACGATCAAGCTGCCGTTCAAACTCTGGGCGGCACCGGTAAACTCAGAAAGGATCATGACACCATGGCGCTTCTCCTGAGTAGCGATGTACTCGTACGAGACCAGGTTCATGCCATCTCTTGTCGAGGAGACGAGGCAGACATCGGAGACGGAGTAGAGGGCGATCAGCTCGTCGAAGGAAACCGACTTGTGCATGAAGTGGATGGGCATGAATTCGATGGTGCCGAACTTGCCGTTGATGCGTCCGACCAGCTCGTTGACGACGGCGCGGAGGTTCTGGTACTCCTCGACATCTTGTCGGGAGGGAACGGCGACTTGCACGAGAACGACCTTGCCGATCCACTCAGGGTGCTCGGTCAGGAAGACCTCGAGAGCGTGCAGCTTCTGCGGCACACCCTTGATGTAATCCAGGCGGTCGACACCAACAATGAGCTTTACGCCCTGGAACTTCTTCTCGAGCGCTGCGATGCGCTCCTGGACCTTTGGCTTTTGCAGGCCCTCGTCGAACTTCTCGGGGTCAATACCAATGGGGAAAGCGCCGACGGTAACGACCTTGCCCTGGAACTCGACACCGTTCGGCGTTGTTGCTAGGCCCCTGCTTGGGTCAGTATCTAGGTCGTGTTTGTCGTGACAATGCACTTACAAGATGCGCGAGCAACTGCTGAGGAAATGGCGGGCGTAGTCGTATGTGTGGAAACCGATCAAGTCGCAGTGGAGTACACCCAGCAGGATCTCGTTGCGGACAGGAAGGATACGGTAGATCTCCGAAGAGGGGAAGGGAGTGTGGAGGAAGAAGCCAATCTTGACGTTCTTCTTGGTGTTGCCAATCTCTTCACGCAGCATGGCAGGCATGAGCATGAGGTGGTAGTCGTGGACCCAGACCATGTCGTTGTCTCGGACGTCTTTTGCGACGGCCTTTGCGAACAGGCGGTTGGCCTCGGTGTAGCCCTCCCAGGCCGACTCGTCGAAGGTGATCTCACCTGGGTGGTAGTGGAAAAGCGGCCACATGATGGCGTCTGCGGGCGGTTGTCAGTCTTGCTGTGCGGTGGAGGCGCTTGGTTCACGGTGGACTCACTTGAGAAGCCGTTGTAGTGGCGGTCTGCCAGCTCATCGTCGAGCATGATGGGCACGGCGTTGTACTCGCTCTTCAGCTGGTCCTTGAGGCCTTTGACCTCATCTTCGGGCACCTCGAGGCCGGGCCAGCCGTACCACTGGAACGTGGTGGTTTTGGACAGACCACTGAGACCGCTGACCAGGCCTCCCGAGGACATGGACATTTCGTACTTGGCGTCGTCTGCGCGCTTGATGGTGATGGGCAGACGGTTGGAGACAAGGAGCAGGCGGCCCTCGTTCTGCTTCTCCCTCACCAGCTTTGTGGGCGTGTCCGACGACATGTTGGCAGTTGCTGTGTCGGTCGCGCTCGGGTTAGGGTTGGGTATATAGGATATAGGTGTAGGTATGGGTAGGTGGTCGCGGGGGGGGGACAGTATGTGCACACGGGGAGGGGGTGTGGGACGAGGGCAGGCAGTCGATGGCTACAGAGCGCAGACAGGCAGACGTCTTAGGTGGTAGAGGCCACACGGACGAGCGGGTTTTGCAGGCAGGGCGTGGGTGACGAAAGAATGATTTTGGTTGTCAATGGGACCCGCTCGCGACAGCAAGTGGGTTCTGGCAGAATCGACGATTCGGCAGGCGTCTCGACGAGAGCACGCAGGCAGGACACAGGACCAGCAGGGCAGAGGACCGAGCAAGCTGCAGACCGAGGAGGAATGCGGTTAGGGCAGTCTACTATTGTACTATTGGACGAGGTCAAGCCAGGTGGCACGCAGCGAGTCCCAACGAAGATTTTGCGGCGTGTCGAGGAAGAGGCAGAGGCAGAGGTGAGGCGCAAACTCGCAAATCGCTGTGACGTCGCTCGAGCTCCCCGCGGTGGGCTCGATGCTCAGACCAACAGACTGCATGTGGGCGGTGAGCTGGGATGGTGAGCTGGGACGGTGTGAGCCCGTCCGCTCTTTTCATTTGCCCATGGCAAAGCCAACTTTGGGCATCGAAGGCGAATGCGCATTTCTCTCGGCCCTGCTTGAGCTGGTAGACCGCATCGCCGCCTGGATGCGCGCAATTGGGCGCATGGGCAAACTCCCGTGGCGCTAGCGTGCAGCTGATGGGCGTTCCTGCCCTACGCCGAGACAGGCTAGCCTGGCAAGCTGTCATGGCTGCGCGTTGGCCTCTGTCGGTACGTCGCGTACCTCGCGTACATTGCGCACACCGCGTACACTGTAGCGGGCAAACAACGCTCGATTGCTCCGTGCAGGCCAAACAGCGCTCGATTGCTCCGTGCAGGCCAAACAGCGCCCGATTGCTACCTCCAACCCAAGCCGCGCCCGATTGCTACCTCCTACCCAAACAACGCCCGATTGCCACGCCCCAGGTCAAACATGTCGGATCCAGCGCAGCCCTCAGAAGCTGCCGTCGCCAAGAAGCTCCAGCATGTCGTCATGTCCCTCCACAAGGCTGGCAACACGGAGGACCTGACCGTCAAGCGCGTGCGCGCGCGTGCAGAGGAGCTGCTCGGCCTGCCCCCGGCTTCCTCAGACGCCCCGACTGGAAGCAAAAGAGCCAAGAGGCCATCATGGACGCAGTCGTGAGTCCATGTCCTGGTTCTGACGGTGACGAGGCCTGACAGCCATGCAGGACAAGTACTGCGGCGACGAACCTGAGCCAGAGCCAGTAAAAGCAGAGGCTGCACCAAAAGCCTCGAAACCCAAAGCCCCCGCCAAGAAAGCTGCCCCTGCAGGCGAGAGCAAACAAGGCGCCAAAAGAAAAAAGCTGCACCCAAAAAGCTGCCCCAGAAGCGGAGGAAGACGGCGTCTTCTGAGCACGAGCTGTCCGACGAGCTGTCCGACGAGCTCTCCGACGCAGACAGCGAACCTGCGAAGATGCCAGCTCCAAGAGTACAGAAGCCCGTAGCCGAGGATTCCGACGACGACGACGTAGCGCCAAAGAGGCCCACCAACAAGAAAAAACCCGTCATAGAAGACGAAGACGACAGTGACGCCCAACATGCGACAACCCCACCACCCGCAAAGAAGGACCCTGTCTCAGAGAGCGAGCTATCGAGCCTGCTTGACGAATCACCAGCAGCGAACAAGCGGCAGAAGAAGGCCCCTGCTGCAAAGAAGAAGAAGAAGAAAGAGCCCGCAAAGCCAAAAGCAAAGGCTGCAAGCAAAGCCGCCGACGACCCAGACCAGGCCGAGATCAAGCGGTTGCAAAGCTGGCTCGTGAAATGCGGCATCCGCAAGGTCTGGTCTAAGGAGCTGGCCAAGTTCGACACATCCAAGGAGAAGATGAGACACCTTAAGGAAATGCTGTCCGATGCCGGCATGGACGGCAGGTTCTCCGACGAAAAGGCCGTCAAAATCAAAGAGAAGCGCGAATTCGCCAAAGACCTCGAAGCCATCCAAGAAGGCGAAGCCTCATGGGGCAACACCGAGGACACCGGCGGCCGTCCGCGCCGCAGAGCCGCAGCAGCTCGCCCTGCGCCCGTCCAGAAAATCGAATTCAGCGACGACTCGGAAGGAAGCGGAGAAAACAACGACGACGACGGAAACGACTCCAGCGAAGACGATCTGGATGATGATGATGATGATGACAACGCCGACGACGACAAAAGCGCGTCCGAAGACGATGCCGCCGACAACAGCGCCGCAGACGATTCCGAGTAGAAGCATCCGCCTCAGTCATCTCGCAGCCGCACTTGCCCTGTTCTATTCTATTCTATTCTATTCTATTCTATCCTATCCAATTCAATACCCCAGTGAATATGCCTCGATGAAATCTAGCCAATGCATGCTGAGCGTCCGCCATGTCACTGCTGTGTCTTGCTCTTGCTCCCACACAACTGGACGGCGGGAGATGAGAGACTGCACTACGGCCTCCTTTCCGCAGACGCCACATCAATCGAGGACAGCATGTCAGTTTGAGTTTCTTCGCTCCACGCGCCTGCCTATCTATGAAACGAGGATATCACACAGAGGGAGGGGGCAGGCTTAGCTGGAGGAGCGGAGAGGGAGGCAGATTTCAAATAGGGAAATGGGTAAGCTGATGTCCTCTTGACTCTCGACATGTTACTTTGCGAGATAAAACCCCACAAAAGAATTCACACAAAGACAGAAGCATGATAATGACTACATCAAAGCGTGAATCATATATTCCCCAACCCCATCTCTCGATACATACATACATAACACACACAAACGCAAGGCTAGAACGTCCCAACTATCTTCTTGACCGATCTCCTCGGCCCCTCGCCACTGAGCTGCATAGTGCCCTCAGCCTCGGCAGCTCTCAGGGCGTCCAAAAACTCCTGGTTCTCGACCTGCTCGCTCGCGCCCTCGCGAATGTGCTTGACCAACTCGCTCATGCGGACGCTCTGGCCCGCGCCAGCCAGCTCGTCCAAGCCTGCGAGCACGGCGCGCTTGAGGTCCTCTTTGCGCCTGCGGTCGCTGGTCGATGTGCCTTCGGTGAGGAGCGACATGTCGATGAGGCCGGTTCGCGCGTCCGTGGCGGCTTGCTTGAGTGCAGATTTGATCAGGCGGACTGCTTCGTTGACGTCGTCGGCTGTTACCTCTTCGGACAAGCGCATCTTGGCGTGGGCTTCGGCCAGGCGGATCATGGATTCCAACTGTCTTGTCGTCGCAGTGATGCGGCGCTCCTGGCTGCGCATGTCAGCGCCGAGCGCACGCATGGCCACGTATGCGTCTACGAGCGCTTTCTGCGCGGGCTCGGTGATCTTGGGATGGATGTTGGAGCGTGCGTAGGATATGTACCCTGTGAGGAATTCGACGGGGAGGACCTCGGTCCTGGACGCATTCTCGGGTTCGTCTTCAAGGTACATGCCGACCAAATGACGGGCGAGACGGCGATCGGCTTGTTCGTCGATGCGGTCGAGCACGAGGTAGACGAGATCGAAACGGGAGAGGAGAGTAGGCGGGAGATCAATGTTCTGTGGAACGGGAAGGTTGACGTTGTATTTCGAGCCAATGGGATTGGCGGATGCAAGGATGGAGCTGCGGGCGTTGAGAGTGGTGATGATGCCTGCTTTGGCGATGGAAACGGTCTGTTGTTCCATTACTTCGTGAAGCACCGATCGCGTGGATTCGGACATCTTATCAAACTCGTCGATGCAGCACACACCTCCATCGGATAGGACCAGAGCACCGGACTCGAGGACTAGTTGACGTGTCTCAGGATCGCGAGTAACGTATGCAGTCAGACCGACGGCCGAGGAACCCTTTCCAGAGGTGTACACACCGCGTGGTGCGATTCTGTGCACGTACTGCAGGATCTGAGACTTTGAAGTTGATGGATCACCGCAGAGCAGGATGTTGATGTCTCCTCGATATCTCGGGCTGCCACCCTTCTCAAACTGTTTGTTGGTACCGCCGAAGAGTTGGAGCAAAATGCCCTTCTTGACGTCGTCCATCTCGTAGATACTGGGAGCCAGCGAGCGAGACAAGAGTTCATAGACGTCTGGACGCGCAGCAGTTGCCTTGATCCGCGCCTCTTCTTCCTCAGACACCTTGCGAGTCTCCTCGATGTCACCAGCGGCATGTTCAGCAAGCTCTTCCTCAATGGTCGACGCATCAATACCCATTCTTTTCTTGTCGACCTTCTGGATATGCAGCGCATCGACATACGTCTTGAAGATGTTCTTGACTGACCGTTGACGAGGGTTTATGCGCACCTGGTTGCACTTGAAGATACCTGTAATCTCAACTCGGTCACCGGCTTTGCACACATCGACCAGCTCGTCGTATGCACAGAGCGAAACTGAGTGAGGTGTCTGACCATCTGGGACGTTGTCAGGTGTTTCTTGCAGTTTGATGACCTGCTTGTTGGCGAATCCAGATCGGTTGTGGATGATTTGCATAGAGTTGGGCGACTCGCAAACGGCCCGCGGGCACTTGGTGGGCTCGGTGATCTTGCCACGGTCAATGTCAACTCTGACGGTATGGTTACAAACAGCACATCGAAAGAAAGCTGTACGTGTAAGCATGCTGCATATCTTTTGTGAGATTCGACTTACCATCTTTCATATCAGGAATGATAGGAGTGGTCCTGATGACCAGTCCCTTCACGCTGACTAGCTTATCCATATCACCAGGGTTCAGTTCACGCAAGTTGATCGTTTTGTCCAGACCAAAGGGCCTGACATTGTACGTCTTCTGGTCCACCTCGCTGACCAGATTGGGGATGTCTGCGAACGCTGCAGGCGAGGGAGCGCCAGGTGTGGGCGCATCCGAGCTCAGCATGGGCGGCAAAGAGCTGGAGTCGCGAGCCCTGGGCTGTACACCACGCTGTTGCTGTGAAAGCTGAACCCTCATCTCGGCCATGCGCTTCTCTGCGAGCTCCAGCATGACGTCCTTGATTGCCACATCCATGATGGGAATGATCTCGTTGGGGTATGCTTGCAGCTGGTGCCAAAGCTTCCTTGTCGGTGGGTATGATTTGAGATTGCGGGCATCCAGATTCAGAGGTGTGATACCGAGCTCAAGCATCATCTTCATCATATCGACGTACTCGCGGGCCATGGCTGGGTGCTCAGCGGGCAAACTCATGCCCTCTTCGAGTTCGCCTTCCTGAATCAAACGGTACTTTCGTTGGAAGTTCATCAGGAAGTCCTTCATGGCGTGTCTGGCGTCTACAAGAGATACATTGGTTCCCCAAATGATGCGCGAAGTGTTGCCACCCAGAGCATCTGCGTCTGAAGTATCTGGATTCATGTTGGAGAATGTGGCTGCGTCCGAAGCATCGCCAACAGGCATGCCGTGCTCGTCAACAAACATTCTGCGGCGCGGGCCGCCGGCTGAGCTGGCACCAAAGGCATCGGAGTGGATGTCGTTCCTTTGGTGGCGAGCTGCTGATTCGGAACCTCGGACAAAGAGGGCACTGCTGCTGCTTCGCGGGTCGGTGTTTTGTGCGTTACGAGCACGGCCAGGGCTGGAGCTGGAGGCGTAGTGGATGGGCGACGAGTCTTGGGGCTGTCAGCAAGATGTGCAACTACATGCAGAGAGCTGATGTACCTCCAACGTTCATGGCGCTGGCTTTTGGCGTAGCACCGCCATCGCTCTCAGCTGCGCCGTTTGCATCCTCTGCTGCAGAACCGTTGACGGGCGACGAGCGGAAGAACAAAGGGGACTGCGATTGCGTCGAGCCAGCCTGGAGCCTGGAGCCACTCGGAGTAGCTAGCAGTCCGCGCGACGAAGCCTGCGAAGCCTCGGACTGGAGCTGGTCCTCCGCGCCCAAGGGTGCAGGGCTGGAGGGAATCTGAGAATTCCGGGCTGTTCGCCTGGGGGTAGCAGAGGCGGAAGAGCGCTGCGTGCGCCTCTTCGTAGGAGAAGACATGTCTAGGTTGCTGTGCCCAGAGGAGGGCAATTGCGATGTTTGCACAGCGAGAAGAGGAGGGACGAGGGGTGGTCTCACCTGACGCGTTGTTCACGCGAAGGGGGACGTGGAGCGCGTAAAGTGGTCATGTCTAGCTTGATGGGGGTAGTGCCTGCCTTTATCGATAGCCCCGCGATGAATTTCGTCGGCCAGGGCAACAAGCATACGGCGTCAAGGCAGCAACGGGGTTATATGGAAACTTGTCTAGACATTCTCACACGCGACAAAGCCAGACACTGCAACAACTACCAATCAATATGGCACCCCCTCAAAGCTCGCCGTTGCCATCGGCTCCGTCACGCGATTGGTCAAAGAGGAAGCTAGCTACCATAAGGAGCTCGTGCAGCAAGAAGAGCGCATCAAGAAGCTTGAGGCCAGCGAAGGCGACGAAAACAAAGAGTACACGCTGAGGCAGGAGGTGGGGGCCTTTAGCTTGATGCTAGCTCGAACTTTGATTGACACCACGACAGAAGCAAGCACTTCAGGAAACCCAGAATGTCCTGCCTGCCATTCGCACGAGGATCGAGCAGGCAGTCGAGAAGCTCGAAGAGCAGCTCGTAAGTACTTTGCCACAAACATCTGAGTCGTCTGCTAACTCGAGGCAGGAGAGCAGAAGGGAGGCCGGTGGTGATGCATTGTCAGAGGAGATCAACAAGGCAGAAGACGCTATTGCAGCAGGCAAGAAGGTCGTCGCCGAGGGATCGTGAGGGATATTGCAGAGCCTTCGAAGCATGATTGAATGAGAAATTACCTGAACGGCTTTCCCAACCTGAACACCGCGCTATGCAAATGGATATAGTAGTGAAGTGACCGCGCAATCTTGGATCATGACTCGTCCATTTTGTCGGGCGAAGCTTCACCTTCATCTTCCCCCTCTTCCAAGTCTTCTCCTTCATCGATGCCGTCCGAGTCTTCAGCTTGCGCGTCCCCTGACGGTGCACCAGAGTCTGCCATGGGTGTGTCCTCGTGCCCAGGCGACCTCGCTGACGAGGGTGCACCACTGGCATCTGTGGAGAGAGCCTTGAGCCTATCCTGAGGTGGCAGCTTGAGCGATTGCGAGCCCTCTCCACTCTGGCCAACATGGATCGGCGTCATTCCGCCATCCGGCCTTGGAGTACCAACATGACTAGCCTCTCCCCTGGAGGTGCTGCCCTCGCCCTCCCCGTCCTCATCTCCGTCCTTCATCATGCCCTCCTTGCGCTCAGCCTCCTCTTTCTCGTCTTTGATGATACGCAGCATTTCCCTCGCCTCCTCCTCGATGCGACCGAACTGTATGCGCCTTTCCTCCCAAGTGTTCTTTGCCGACTGCACCTCATGCTCGAGCTCTGCAATCTCTTCGTCCAGCTTTGCGTGCGCCAGTGCTTGCTCGTCCCGCGGCTTCAGCATCTTGCTGCTGGTGATCTTCTCCGTCAGCTCATCGTACGTCTTACGAACAGCTAGTGTCTGCTTTGCATCGACCAGGTTGATGCGCAGTTCTTCGATGGTGTCTCTGACGTGCTGCTGTTTCGCTGTGATGTCATCCTTCTCTACCGCATATCGTTCGCGCTCGGTGCGGTTGCTGTTGGTGGTGAACTCGAATCGCAAGATGGCGTAGTCCAGCATGGACAGCTCGTTCATGATGTTCTCGCGCCAGATTTGGACCTTGTGTGCTTGTTGTTCGCGCTCGACTACTCTGGCCGCAGCCTTTTCGGCCGCCGAGGCATCTGGAGGTGGTGAGGGTAGCTGCTTTGGTCGCGCATAGTCGAAAAAGCTCTCCTTGAGTAGGCGACCGGCAACCTGCTGATAGGGTCGAGCCTCGACGGCGAGGAGCCGAGATACATTGTGTAGCGCATCTGCTGGAATTAGAAGAGAGCCTGGAGGCGGGCACGATGAGCGCACCTTCCTCTGCTTGCGGCAGTAGAGACCAATCTGTGACTGCCATGTCTGTTTACTGGGCTGGTGTAGAGTGCTTCGTGTCTTGGGGCTTGGGCTTGGGGCGTGGGGCTGGTGGTTTGGCTCGCTCGGCACGTCAACAAACCTCGAATGTCGGCGCTAGACAAGGGTTCCCGCTACTCACCCGCGCATCCAACGTCACCCTGACCGTCCACTCTTTGACACATGTTTGCGCCGTGTCTTTGATTCACTACCCACGCACTTTGTCACGCGAGGCGAGTGTTTATCGACCAGAGTTTTCGCCATGTCTAGCCACCGTTGAACATCCTTGGCTTCTCCTGCCCTTTGCCGGCACAGCTACGTATCGCCGCTCGCTGATTCGACGCCCTCCAAGGTCGCCCATAAATCGACCCTTGGTGCATCGCAAACGGTCTTGCCAAAAACACTGCTTGCCTTTTTGACCTTCTATAAAGCTCTTTCTGCGACCTTGTTCTCAATTGCCCGGCTGCAAAACATACCTTCGCCAACCTCTCCCTTGTCACAATATCCCACATCCACCTCGGAACGCCGATTACATTTCCACGATGCCAGTTCCAAGTCTCTACGAGCTTGCAAGGCAGCGCCTTATCAAGAACATTGATATGCTCACCGACGTCGGAGACATACCTTTCTCCTTCCTCGAACCTGTCCTTCGTCATATTCAAAACCCAACACAGTTGCAGGAGCTTGAGGAAGCCTGCCCGCAGATACAGGGGGAAACAAAGGACATCTGGAAGAGATACATCAGGAGAGACGTCCCTGATTGGGACAAGAAGCCACACACACCCCGTGACGACAAAAACTGGAGTAGGGTGTATAGGAAGCTCATGAGAGATGCAGAGAAGGAGAAACTCGACCAGGAGAACCAGTTGAAGGAACAAATGAAAGCTCTCCAGGCCGGCAGAGATGTTAACAAGACTGTCATCATGAACACCAACAAAGCGTACGGGGCTCGCAGCAGCAACTTTTGGGCCAGCGCTGGTGGTAGTCGAGGCTTTGGGCAGCCCGCTCCACCGACAAAGACTGGAAAGGTTGCCATGGACAAGCTTAAAAGAGGCATGTTCGACCGCAATCAAGCACGGACCAAGGCGACGCAAACACCGCAGCACCAGCTTGCTATGAGAAGGAACATGGTAGCGCAAATACCAGAGCGACTAGTCAGGATGGCACAGCTCGAGGCGCCAAAAACCATGGTCTTATCAAAGCAAGCCTCTGCATCCGCTGCTGAGCGACGAGTCCCAAAGCCTACCTCAAGTCAGCAGCATATCAAACAACGGCCAGCACAAGCACCACAACAGAGCGTGGCGCCACCTCGAACCTCACTGCCAACTGGCCAGCATTTCAACGCTCCTAAGCTGAAGCCTACTGCTAATGGTGTTGGGGCTACTGCGGCGTCGAAGAGGAAGCGAGAAGGGTCGAGCATGTTCCAGCCGACCAAGCGACGGATGTAGGGGCTTAAATACACCTCTTATCAAAATCCTTGCAAAGCTATTGGAACACGGTACGGATCTCGATGATGCACTCATGTAGCGATTTTTGTTTTGTTTTCGCACAACGGCGTTCACAGATATCATAGACTGGAATTAGGCCACTGGCAGGGGCTTTCAACAGCTTGCATTAGACGGCGTTAAGTAGCTGTCAGCCGAAGAGCATAGCGGTCTTTTTGCGTCGCCTCGTCACGTAATATATAGCATTTCAAATTGTATAAGATTACGTTATAGAGTGCTTTTTCTCATATCCAGGATTCTCTCGCCTATATTTACAAATCGCTCGAATAATGCTTCCTCGATATGTATATCTCGTCGTGGAAAAGTGGGTTTCGCACGCCTGAGAACCACGTGGGAAGGTGCGACTTCGAATCATGTTATCGGTACTGGCATACTTCGGTCACCTATCTTATTCCGGTTTTTGTTGTCTTGAAGATGGTAGCTGACGCACGATTAGAAGTTCTGGTCTTCGGTGCTGTGGTGACGGGACGGTCTACCCCTGGCTCCTGTCTGAATCATCGACTATCACCAAGGAAAAATTCGAGATCGAATTCAACAGAGCGAAGGTACGAGTACTGATCCACATCGGTATCGTGCTGAGCATGCAGAAAGACGCGCTAACTGGCCAGCGGCTATAAGTCGAAGCTATCCTCAGAAATCCAGTCATAGTGGATAAGGCCAACGATATCACATGTGCCAGGCCAGAGTTGCTGTACGTTCTAGCGAAAGGTCAGATTCTGGAAATCAAAATAGAGGCTGTTCTTGTATCTAATGTTGGACCATTCTCACCTCATCCGTTCTGCTTTCAACTACGCATCTGTCTTCTCACTCTGTTATCTACCGCCGCACTGTTCGAGTATTTGAAGTTTCTTCCTCAAAGTCACCTCCATTTCAGCTCCACCTTGCTGCCATCTACGTCTCGCTCGAACTCTCCCTTCACTTCACCAACATTTTGGTCTCTTCACCTTTGCAATCATATTTTCGTCGTGTCATCGGTACTGGTAAACTGGACAACTTTCTGCTCGAGCGCCTCGCACACATACTTACTTCTATTAGCTGTACAGTTAGTTGTCTAGACCATCAGCATAACGCTCATAACGCAATCATACAAACACACACACACACACACACACACACACACACACACACACACACACACACACACACACACACACACACACACTCACTCACACGCACACACACGCACACACACACTTGCCCACCATTTCACCGCAAGCTTGCCGCTCTGCTCCTCACTACGACGCCAAAGTCACCTAACGGCGTACCCACATAGACAATTCTTTGAAACAACCGTATCCACCAGCTAAGATGGCAACCAACGGCTTCGTGTATCTTCTCCTGAGCATAGTCTCCCCAAAAAGTGCTTAAGCCAGCAAACAGCATTGTACACCCTTCGTATTTAACGATGGACCTATCGACCAAGCTCCTGACGCCTACGGAAGCTATTAAGGTATGGCTGGGAAGGGCTGAGGAGAAGCTTATAGCATTCACTCCACTCAATGTACGCACTCAAAACGTGTATCAGTGGATCTGGGTACAGATGTTGAGCTCCTTCTAAAAAGAACTCCAGCCAGAGTTGTCAACAAACAAAATTGATCGCCTGTTTGATACCATTTTGGGTGTGCACGTTGCACATTGTTAGCCGTGAGGCAGTGCAAGTCCCAACTCTTGGTCTGTTCACGAATCAAAATGTCGATCAATTTTGTTTGTTGACAACTCTGACTCCAGCCTTATGGCTACCTGTTCGAGGACCATGGCGAAGAAGCCCTGACATCTCTTGTGAGTAACATCTACTACTTGGTTAGTCATCTGGGCCTACAACTTCAAGATCCCAACTTCACGCGACCTGGGTCCCCTCCAGCCGTGTCTCAACAACCTCCAACAGCCTTTGCAAACACCACTGGGGGTACCAGGGTACTACATCAGCAGCACCTTATCCACCTGGAAAGGCAAAAACCTTCCAGTGGTGTCACAAAAGCACCCGTCAGGGTTCTAGAACGCGGCTGGAAACCTTCAGGTTAGTACTTCCGCAGCGACTCAGCCGATCAGGTTTGGTTTTGGCGCCTCCACGCTCAACTTCGGGGTCACGAAAGAGGAGTTCACTCCTGCACATCGGAGGGAGACTGCTGCGAGGCGGCCTCACGCGTCGTGTTCTAGAGCAACGAGGACCTCTCCCTTGGGGGCGGTGTCGAGGCCGTCCCCGAGTGGAAGTCCACCAAGACGGCTGTTCCAGGGAGCTAACCAACAGCCGAATTTCGAGGAGATTCTGGAGGGTATGTAATGATAACCTGATATTGAGATTCCTGCTGACAGAACGATCAGATCAGATGATTGCCGAGCTCAGCGTGCAATGAGCACCGTCTCGAACTGAGAAGCGAGCTACAGAAGAGGCAATTGTCTGTGAAAAGGGAAAAAAAAAGACACACACACACACACACACACACACACACACACACACACAAAAAAACACAACCTACTCTACATCGGTTCCCGACGTTGCTATACTATTTCAACAATGGGGCGGTACCCCAGGCTGAGCATGCACTGTCAGTCCCCGAATCCCGACGCGAAGCCGAATCAGGACATGCGCGCAACAGCAGCACAGGAATACCTCAACTTTGGCTACAATCTAGGCCTTGTGTAGCATTAAGTACCTTGCAGTGCCTGGTCGTTTGTCTTACAGCATTATGGTCTCCTTAACAATGGTTTCGACATATTCACTCGCGCTGCAACTACTCATCACGTTCCGAACCATCTCCGCCAGCCCTCTCCCTCACCACCACCGACATGCAAAGCGCGCCACGAGAAGCCAGAATATAGCTAGTGGTTTCGCGATAGCGATATGCATTGTCGTCCTTGCTGGCGTTTTTTACTACCTCGGGATGCGCCACGAGCGGACAAGACTATGGTTCCGACAGGGCGATCCCCCAGTGCACCTACGCCCATGCAGCAGGATGCCACGACGATGCCGGAGGGACGCAGCCTCAAAACCCGAATCAGCTGTCCACTTGCAGTGTCCTCCTCAGCGCCTATCAAGCCCTACGACAGCCCCGTCGAAGCCCCAACCCAGAGCCTGAGATACTTCGAGCTGCCCATCAAAGAAGTCCACGAGATGGGATTGCCGAGCCCGAAGAAACCTCCGCCGCGAGCTAGCTGGCTGTCGCTCGATCGCAAGCCGTGGTGGGTGAAGTATCCCGACGGCGAGGAACGGGGACGGAGTGCGAGGACGAGCAGGAGCAAGAGTATGCGCGGTTGTTTTAAGAGCGATAGGAGCATGGACAGCACGCAGGAGGAGGTGCCGAGCCTGTCGCCTGTTCAGGTCGAGGTGATTCGTTTGGGTGCTGGTAGTGCAGCGGGAGACGAGAAGGAGCGGAAGAGCGATGGGAGTACACTCATGGACTGGAGTGGTTTGGATTATGTGCGCAAGATTTATGTTGGGCGAAAAAGCAGGGTGGGATTATAATACCATATGGGCCAGCTAATACTTTGCTTAATGATGTATTCTGTGAACTCTTTTTTTTTTTTTTTTTTTTTTTTTTTTTACGCATGCTCCTTCCCGTTGATCTGGAATTTGCAGACTTTGGAGTACAACAACACCTAACGCCAAAACCAAGCACTAAACAATTTACAGTCAAACAGTAATACCATCAGGGTTAGACATGTCGAAGGACTCGGAAAGACGTCTCAACTTGAGCGGCTGAGGCATCTCAATCACCGCCGGCGAGTACAGAGGGTCAAGATCCTCACTGCAGCGAAATTAGCCTAACTCAACTTCACAGCCACGACTCGACTCGACTCACATGTGCAACATTTCACTCGAGCTGCCCTGCTCCGGCTCCTTCTTCCGGCTACTGCCCATATCAAAAGCAAAGTAATCCGAGTTCTCCTTGAACGGATTCATCACATCTGGCGAGCCCATATCGATGACGGCAGGCGTCGGCGGGATGGTCGTCAGCACCGTGAGCGGATGGTCTCCGAAGTTGGACATTTTGGTCGGACACGCAGCGCTGATGCTTGCGCGGAAACCCCTCGAGTTGGGGTCGGGGAGCGGCAAGTTGCCGCTGTTCATATTGCTGCTGTTCACACTGCTGCGTGCTGATTTCGACGGTGGTGGGCCCGATGGAGCACTCACGCTGAATGCGCGCTTGATCATGCTGAACGCGGACGCGGTGGACGAGTTGCGGCTGCGTATGCTTGCTGCGCCGCCGTGATCCTGGCTACTGGCTGACGAGACACTGAGGTTGCGGTTTCTGCGTGGTGCAGCAGGTTGCGAGGTCGTGGTCATGAGGCTGAAGATCCCGCGCAGTGCAGAGATGGCGGCGTCGACGGAGCTTTGAATACTATTCCAGGAGTACTCGAGGCTGATAAAGTCATCCAGATGGTCTTCAAGGCTGTCCATTTCATTGAGGCACACACAGACTGCATCGGCCATGATGGTGGCACCAGTGATCCATGCGTTTGCCACTGCGTCTTGGCAGTAGGCTGGCTGGGCTTGGATGAGATTGATGGCAGAGTTGGTGGTCTTGTCGATAGCATGGTCGGCCATGTCGCGTTGCTGGCAGATGTCCACGCGAAGGAGGGACCGTCGACTGGCTAAAGTATCTTCCCCTGTGTGCATGTTGTTCTTGACGTTGTCGTATATGGCTTTGAACGCGTCCTGGTGGACATAAGCTATGCTAGCATTGAGGTTATCGAGAGTTGACAGGACACTATCCGCATTGTCACCGAGGGTTTGGTTGAGGAGGGCAACATGATCGGTGCCTTCAATGAGAGCATGCGCCTGTAGTGACTTGAAGAAACTAAAATCGCCTGTCCGCCGAGCTGCATGAAGGTTATGCCGTACTAAGGCGATACGCTGCGTCCAGTGCAACTTTTGTGCTCCGTCAGAAATCATGTTGGTTTGCCAGCAGACTCGCAGGAGTTCGTGTCGGCCTTGTGCTTTGGTGATACTGAGATGTTGGGGATCAGGATCGGTAGTTAAGAGAGCTGGCTACAGCCGCACTTTTGAGTGGTTAAGTCTGCCTGATTAACCTCTCACTATTATAAACGGAAATGGTGACGAATATGAAACAGGTTCAAGCCTACAGCAGAACGTAGAAGTGACCATGGCTTCCATTGCGGCTACGTCTCGATTTGAAAGAAGAGAGCGACGATGATGACCAACTGAGGCTCACGTAGGATGACAGAAGTTCCAGAGATACCGCCATAGAGGGGCAAACTCGGACAGCGTAGCATGGCTACCTCATTGTTCGAGTGAACCATGTCGATTCATGCAGCCGTCAACTCTATCTCAAAAAGGTTAGGCTTCGGCAGTGAACCTGCATACACTAAGACATGCCCGGATCCATACCTGACGGGTCCCCTTGGGGTTCTATAGGCGAGCATGTCTTGGTGTGTTTGTCGTACGACACGTTCTGGACGTGCATAGGGCTGAGACATGGAATTCTAGGCAGTGGTGACATGCAAATGTGACGCGTCGTGAGGGCGATGAAAATCTGCGTAGCCTTCTGAGGCAGTCCATTGTGTAGATCGATGAGAAGGATGCAGTCATCTTGACTTTCCTGACACTAGCTGATGATGGTGATTTGGATCGGTGGATGCTTGCAGTATGCCTCTACGAAATCAAGCTGGTACGTTTGAGCCTGTGATCTTGAGGCAAACTAGATGCACAGGTTCCAGAACCACGGTGTAGGGCACGGTTACATGGCAGCGTGTGCACAGCTCGACGGCGCGTTGGAAATGTAACTCTTGAGGTTGCCGGTGCAGTTCAGTTCGAGCAGCCTTGTTAGTGGAGCGGCTCATAGACTCGAGGCTGTGTAGGATTTTGATGCAAGACTGTTCGCTCGTCGTACAGTGGGGTGGACTTGTGTGGGTGAAGGCGCAAGTGCTCTGGAGTCATCATGTCTGCATTCTCAGGATCTGGACTGACTCCAAGCTATCACCATCCATATCTGCGATATCAGTGGTTAGTCAGAAGAAACATTCATGCTTTGAGTCAGTTCGGACGCGAGCAAGGTCTGTGTGGGGAGTTTGGGGAGTCAGTGGAGAGGCTCTGCGGTGTCACGATGCGTGATTGAATGCCAAGGGCTTATTTGCACAGGCCGGGGAAGGAACGAGCCGCCGCTATTCCTAACCTTGCAGCTTCCGCCACCGACGGGATCGAAAGCGAACTGCTAGAGTGCAGACTTTTCTTTGCCAGCAGCCTTTCGGCTTTGGCGATGCGGCGCGGTAGCATTGGACTTAGCTGAATCGGACAAGTGCATGCGAACGGGCGCGACGACCCGCCCATTACCGACAATGCCCTTGCTCAAATTTTTGCGCTCGCCGCAAATCACCAGATGGTCACAGACCACCGTCGGCAACCGGCGCAGCGAGGTCAAGTCTTTGCCTATCAAAGTGGACCATGACGAAAATTTCGATGGTCGATGCGACGACCGGAGCGCGTGGAGTTGGCCGACGGCTGACATTCAGGCTGTTGACGCAGTGCCCCATGGCTCCGCAAATTCACACAAGCGCGATTCAAATACATCTGCTCCCCAGTTGCTGCATGCTTGACCCATAGTCCAGTGACTCTACGATTCCGTCTACCAGACTTTACGTCCCAAACCAGGGCTCATCCTCCCTTCATCCTCAAGATGGCAGCCGCCCACGGACCTGATGACATCGTCCCCAAGATGGATAACCACTCGAGCAAGTCGGTTGCTCACTCGGCAAGCGACCTCGAGAAGCAGGATGCTCCCCGAAGCGATGAGCTGCAGAGGAAGCTCTCGAGTCGTCATTTACAATTCGTTGCCATTGGTGCGTACAGCATCACATTTCATCTCATTACACGCTCCCTAACCTTGTGCAGGAGGAACTGTTGGTACCGGTGTCTTCATCGCCAGTGGAAGCTCCATCAACACCGCTGGTCCCGCAGGCGCGCTGCTTGCCTATGCCTTTGTCGGCACTCTCGTCTACTCGGTCATGATGTCTCTTGCCGAGATGGCCACCTACCTTCCTATCGCCGGTGCCTTCACACAATACGCCTCTCGTTTTGCCGACCCCAGTCTTGGATTCGCCATGGGTTGGATCTACTGGTTTTCGTGGTCCATCACCTATGCGCTCGAGCTGTCCGCAGCCGGTCTTATCATCCAATGGTGGAACCAGGACCTGAATATCGCCATCTTCATCACTATCTTTTGGGTTCCCATTACCGCAGTCAACTTCCTCCCTGTTGACATTTTCGGAGAATTTGAGTTTTGGTTCGCTTCCATCAAGGTTGTTGCCTTGCTCGGCTTCTGGATCTTTGCCATCGTCATGAACGCCGGCGGTGTTGGACCCCAGGGCTACATTGGCTTCAAGTACTGGGACTCCCCTGGTGCTTTTGCTCCTTACCTTGCCGATTCACCAGCTGTAGCCAAGTTTGTCGGTTTCTGGGCTGTCCTTATCAAGGCCGGTTTTGCTTTCCAGGGCACTGAGCTGTGCGCCATTGGCGCTGGAGAGTCTGCCAACCCTCGTGTCACTATGCCCAAGGCCATCCGCAACACTTTCTGGAGCATCTTCATCTTGTTCATCTTCACCATCTTCTTCGTTGGCATCTTGGTCCCCTACGACAACGAGTCAATTGCCATTGGTAACACAAACGCTGGCTCTTCTCCCTTGGTCATCGCCATCCAGCTTGCCGGTGTTTCTGCACTTCCCGATATTTTCAATGCCATCCTCTTGACCGTCGTTCTCTCCGCAGCCAGCTCCAACGTTTACTCCGGCAGTCGTATCCTCGTTGGTCTTGCTGAGAACGGCTGCGGACCAGCTCTGCTTAAGAAGACCACCAAGAAGGGCGTGCCATACTGGGCTACTGCTGCTACTGGTCTGATGGGTCTTCTTGGCTACATGAACTGTTCTGCAAGCGGCACCGAGGCCTTCAACTGGCTTTTGAACATTATTTCCGTTGCTGGTTTCATTGCCTGGTCGTGCGTTTGCATCTGCCACATCGCATTCATGAGGGCCCTCAAGGCGCAAAACATCGACCGCGACACTCTGCCGTTCAAGTCATGGGGTGGAGCTCCTATGGCCTGGTACGGTCTGACTTTCACTGTCATCATCACTATTACGCAAGGATTCACCGCATTCGTTCCCTGGAACGTGGAAAACTTCTTCATTGCGTACATCAGTTTGATCCTCTTCGCCGTCTTGTACCTTGGCCACAAGATCGTTTACAGGAGTCCGCTTATCAATCCTGCTGAGGCGGACTTGGTCACTGGTCAATTTGTCGATGAGGTTTCTGAGACCTGGGAGGAGAGTTCCAGGTCGACATGGCAGAAGCTGGTGAACAAGTTCTCCAAGTCATGAGCCTTTTTGGCAAAGTGTTGGGTGCGCGTCTCCAAAAGTAGTTTATATCGCATGGCATGGCATGTCATGGCATTGCATGGCGTTTACCTCATTGTACGGACATAGCGGAGCATGATACCACTGTTAATGTTTATTATTACCATTGTGTAATTTTCTCGTCTGTAATGCATGTGTAGGACTATCCTCAGATATGGTTATGCAGCTCCTCGCAACAAGTCGTGAGCATCGGCGACCAAGACCAGCAGCAAAGAGTTGCTGGTGCCTACAATTCGTTATTCGCTTAATGTACTACCCAGGTGGGGTCATGCATCAATAAATGCATAGCCTTCGGAAGGGGCTGTCGCTTAAGTCCGCTGCTGGACGCGAGGCAAAGGACGCATCCAGAATTGATTGAGCTGCCATTTTCATTAATTCCAGTGCGAACATGACGATGCATGTTGTCGTAGTGGAGGGGTCCACACGGCTGCGATTATTCCCCGCATACTGTACAGCCATGCCCTTTCTTTAACAGGCTTTATTCTCAACAAGAATAGAAGATTAGGATTCTAAAGAGACAACTCTGTAGAGCAGCCTATTCTCTATAGTTCTGTATCTTTAGGGCCACATTGAATGCGCGGTTGTGGCGTAAGCCTGTGAGTGCAGGAAGTGACTTTATGGGATTCCTTTAGTTTTTGGTGGTTTGGATATGCGGGGATTAAATGCAGCCGGGTGGGGTCGTTGCAGGCTGGCTCTCAGGCACGAGGATCCAACTACTCAGAAGAGTGATGTGATCGGCGCAAGCGGGTCAGCATTTTCACCAGAAAGGGTCATGGAGCGGCCGTATGTTGTTAAAAAAATTAGGTCCTGTCGTACTAGAGAGCAACAAGGACGACAACGTAGGAGTTAATGGCTGCGCAGTGTGCACTTTCCTCCTGCAACAACCACCACCTAACCTGGCTCTCAATAAGGCGCTGAGCTTCAAACACAGTGGTAGTGAGACTGTAGAATCCCTCGAGACCGGGCTGCCGTACTTTCAGCTGTCTGTAGCATCGACGGCGTTTTTCCCTCCATTCTTGGGCCCGTCATGAGTTCAGCCGAACAAAACAGGAAACTATACCTTCAACCCTGTGCTATAGCACCCACTAAGCGAGCTATATTTGTAAACCCAGTCTTTGTTGGAAGTAACCTCATACCTGGTTTCTCCTTGCTCCTTTCCTTGCTTAACCGACACCCCTATTTCATCCTGCCCTGTCATGGCTACCCACATGGCACAGCGGCAGTTGACACATCTTTGCCACGCTGAGTCGTCATGATGTGTTTTCCTCTCTTTGAACAGGGTATTATCAATTAGGCACTTGTTGTCGACCTCAGCATAATGCTAGCCTCCTGGATCAGCTTCTCATTCGCGACACCCCCGCAAGCCAATATGCGTGTGCTGTGCGGTTACCACAGGACGCCTACAGCATACCCCTCCTGAGTCGAGCTCTTGTGGAAATGAATATGGACAAAAATATGCATGCGGTCATACTGGACTGTCATTAGAGCTTAGCAACGTCACCGGCGCTGAACCCAGCATGTGTTCCAAAATTTCTTGATGCTTCTTCAAATACTTACTCATGTAGAACTTTCCTAATCTAGGGAGAGAAGCATATGAAGATCTCACGCTAATTGAGAAGTATTCACCAAACTGTCGTCTTCCCTACGATGATCTCTTAAAGTGTGTGGAAGGAGTCGCCTCCGCGCACCACACCACACCTGGACGATGTGGATCGTCCGATATTGATTTGCAGGAACAAAAACTAGATTTGCATGCTCCATCTGTGTCATTTCAGCCACGGACGGCTCGAACCGTTTACCCGTCCTTCCACTGTGCCAGTCAGGAAAGAGGGGCTGGGACAATTCAAGCTGCCGACATAGCATCAACGTCACTCCATCTTAAGCACGGCCGCGGGAAGTCAGGTCTGCAACTCACATTGGCTTTGGCCACACGCTTGGGCCATTTTAAGAGCATTCTGGGTATAGCACATAGTCGTCGATGACGAAGGGGGTTTTTTCTTTCCACAGGTTTGGTACTGTTGAAGTTGAATCAAGGAGAAGAGAAACATGTATAAGTAGAGCCCTGAGATGTCGACATTTGACCATCAACAAACATCATCTGCTCTCAATTCACTCACATTCCCATCCCAGTCAATCACTTTAAGATCTACCTCTCACAACTTCCCAACAAAACTATCAACATGCAGTACTTCACCATCCTCGCCTTTGCCGCCGCTGCCTTCGCTGCTCCCCTCGAGGAGCGCACTACCGACCTGTGCTCATTCGGCACTCCTCTCTGCTGCGCAACCGATGTCCTCGACATCGCGGTCCTCAACTGCGAGACCCGTACGTCTATTTCCCTTCAGTGTCCTGACACGTTCGCAGCAATCTTCACTGGCTTTTACTAACTATCCTCAGCTCGCAAAACACCAAAAGACGTTAACAACTTCATCGACATCTGCGCCGCCGAGGACAGCAGGCCAAATGCTGCTTGCTCCCCATCCTCGAGCAGGCTCTGATCTGCACCGACGTCAGCCCCAAGGCTGCCGCTTGAGCAATCGCATATATAGCGATATGAGCCAAGATTTGTAAGGCGTGGGAGGGTTTTAGTAGGGCGTGGGAGTGAACTACTGGGTTCTAATGCACACAAGGATATGAAATGAGAATTGTTTTGCATGATTTATGCCATTGCCAATCACTTCCGATAAGAAGTGCGTCGTACCCACGTGGACAAGAATCTTGTGAAGTCATCGTGTGTCTGAGCTCATACTTCCGCAAAGAGATAACCCTTCTCTTCTTTGTACCCATGATCTATTAGCCGCTTGTTGAATAGTCGAATATGTCTGAGAGACGTTCGTACCTGCACCATGCCCACATAAGCAAAAGCCATCAAAGCTGAACACAAGAGCTTCCGCCCGCCCAACATCCACCCAGAGCCCACATTATGCGAATACCACATAGCAACATGGTCCGAGCAGCCTCAGTGTACGAGGACGTTTACTTCGAAGACAACTCTCTATACCCGCCAAGCCCGGATGACATGCACACGGGCAAGCAGATTCCACCATCCTGCGCCTTTGAAAAGCCATTGAGCTACACACAACCATTCTCCCATTCCACCAACAAGAGCGATACATGCTACATCACCCATTCCATCTCCCCGACCCATCACGATATCCCCACCCCCAGTGGGCAGCGACCAACCCAAACCTCAGCCCGCACCAACCAACGCCAAACCAAAGCCGAGTCTGCACTACGAGCATGTCTCAGACCGCACATCTCGCGCACGTACAGATCCCGCACAAGAAAAAAATACCCGCGCCCTCCCCAGCGCCGCCATTGGTCAGCCGCGTGCAGCCAGCGAGTTTCAGTGTTCTTGTCGTTGACACAGCCCTTGGGGTGTCGTATGCTAGACGGCCGCTGTTCGCTTGGCCGACGCACGTGTTTGGTCCGGCAGGGCGGGCGGGAACGGAGGCCAAGTGCCAATGTCTTTTTGCGTCCTTGTCTGGGAGGCGATGCTGGGGCGGGCCAATAGGAGGTTGGATGCAGGGCATACGCCTTCCCTGAGCTAGTTAGGCGGGAGGGCGATCGTACGTGCTGTATCTTGGTATGGGGACTGGGATGGTGGGTCTATTTTGGTGGTTGTTAATGATGATGATGTGTGCTTAAGTCGCGGGAAATAAGGTGCGGGTGGCTGCTCGGTTGATAGACGGTATTTGTTTCTTTCGTTGTTAGCAGCGTCTTCCTTGACACTCTTTGCGCTTGCTAGATATTCGAGCTGTCAATAGATCTGATATGTCTTCTACTACAGACCCAACAGTTGCTCTCCCGACTGTGACAGGCACTGATGACGATGATGACGATGACGATGTGAGCTCTTCACTGCTCCCGAGTCAACCACCGGCTGCCACTTCACCTCCTGCTCCAACTCCACCTCTGGTTGAGCCTGCTGTTCCTGGTACCCCAAGTGTGGCCCCTGCTCCTACGGCAATACCTGCTCCAACACAGACCGATCCAATATCCCACAGTATCTTGCCATCATCGGTGACTGGGCTTGTAGACAGTCTACCTAGTGGTTCGCCAACAGATTTGAGCCCAACGGATCCTGCAAACGACGGTGGTGGAGGCGGAATCAGTGCTGGCGCATCGGCAGGAATCGGTATCGGTGTTGCTCTCATCGTCTGTCTCGCAGCATTTGGAATGTGGTTCTTCCTACGACGTCGCAAAGTGCGGGGAACTAAAACGCGGTCGACATGGAGCCACAGCACCGACGAGGAGCATGCCCAGGAAGCCCATAATTCAGAGGTCTATGTGTATGGCGCAGGCGGACCGGCCGAGGTTTCAGGCGATGAGAAGCCGAGACGGTGGAGCGAGCTGGAGAGCCCCATGTCTGTCATGGAGGTGGGTGATGGGCAGGCATTTCGTGCTGAGCTTCCAGGATCTGCAGTGCCCATGGCAGCAACTGGAAAGGGATTAGAAGATCGACTGTTCTCGGATCCGCCGATTGATGAGGTTGACGAGCCGGTTGATGTGCAGGAGAGGACGGTAGACAAGAAGGATGAGAGGCTGTTCTCCGATCCTCCTATTGACGAAGGTACTGATACGCTCGATTCCGAGCGAAGGAAGTTGAAAAAGAAGAGTTGGTGACCAATTCGCTGATTCTTGGACATGGTTGTTATGTTCTGGTGTAGCCGGCTGCGGCATTTATGGCATTCTATGATACCAATACACACTATTTGTCTTTCCTATTAGTCCCTCTCCGTTACAGTCTGCTTCCTGTAGCTTCGCGTAGTCTGACCGCGCTCATGTCCTTGCTTGATCGTAGTAGCGCTGCTGATGTGTTTGGCGATGATACGTTGGCGTCAAATGTGCAGTTTCAAGCGGCGACAAAGCGAGCGGAGACACGCAGTTGTAGGACGCGTTTGGCGAGGGCGTGTCGAGCATTGTACCCCCATTGGGGAAATATTCGTTTGTTGAGGCCTAGAGGGTGATACTTCCAGATAGGGATTGCTGTGCCGCACGGCTTCTTCGGCTGGCTGAGGGTGGCCAGAGCCCAGCGCAATACTCCAGTCGTTCCACTGCTTCAACTTCTGACCGTAAGCATCGTCATCGCCGCCATAAGAAGCTCTTGGTGTCTTCTTGTTGGCGTTCAGCTCCTGTCCTTCGTAGTGGCCCGGCAGTTCAGGGACCTCGCTGCCGTCAAGCTCGTGAATGGTGTGTGCATCAGCCTCGATCGGTGCGGCTTGGACGTGCCGTTTCTTCTCTTGGGGCCAGAATCCACCAGCATCCATCTCAACGGGCTCTTCAGGACTCAGTTTGGTGTGTTTTGCAGCTTGGTGCTTTCGTCGTCTGTACGCAAAGAATGCAAGCAGGGCAACCATGATTATTCCGACTGAGCAGGCTACTCCAATTGCTATGCCGCGTTTCATTCCCGGTAGCGCCGAATCCTCAGGAGGTGCTGTCGCGACCACCTCTGGCGGCGAGGATTCCGTGGGGGCCGGGTCTGGGTAGGGAGCCATTATGTCTTCACGCTGCTGCTGTGTGCAGGCAAAGCGGTGGATTGTAGAAAGAGAAAGTTGAGCCACGGAGAAATATCCACATGGGCGCAACTCTTTCGCGAGACATTGTGAAGCACAAGCATGCCCCTCTAGTGCGGCGCAGTCGTGCAATGCATGCAGGGTGACGATCGTTGAGGCAACGAGGCTTATTTTGCCGCCAGGAGTTATTAACAGCCTGCGACAGGTCCTCTCGTCCACTCATCTCGCCGCTACTGTTGCAAAGCCCCAACTCGGGTCTATTGTGAGCCACCGCCTTGCCATCATCCTGGGAAGACTTTTGGGTGCCTGGGGCCCGTGAGGCGGAGGAGTGGAAGCTGGACGTGGCTGGATCTGCGGCACGCGGTGGGGGCCGAGCCGATTTGGCAGCTGCTGCTCAAAGCTCCCGCATCTGCCACCCATTCGCGCCATTGCTAAGGAACAGATCAGAACAGACCAGACCAGCTCGTTTCTTCTTCTCCTCCAAGTTGCTGTCTCTGGGCACATCAAGGTGCAATACCAGATACAGCACCTGGATAACTCGTCTGTCAGCGCGGCTTAATGAGGACACCGATCAGAATAATTGCGGTGCTTGCGTAGAGAGCAGCTTGTGCAGTGGAGCGACAGATATTGCAGCTTCTTCTCAGACGAGTGGACAGGATGACGTCACCAACAGAAGCATGATTCTGTAAGCCGCCCAGCTTACCTTGAAAGATAGGAAAACTGTATCAGAGTTGAGAGAAGATCGAATTCGAACATCTTGCACTGCATCCAGGCGTCCAGCCGCAGCCTCGTCTCCTCGCTACCTCGCATTAACGCCGAGTAGCATCACCGCCGTTGCCAACAGCCTTCGATGAGTCTTCTTGGTATCCAGCGCACGATCGTTGCCTTTGTAGGAAGCAGCAAGACAGCTTGCGGGAAGGTCGAAGGCTGAGTCTCTGCCCGTCACCAAGCTCAGGCCTATTGACGGGAGGTGCTTGTCCAGCTGCACAACTAACCTTGGAAGAAGTGCGGCCAAGCCAAAGCCACCCATTTCGCGGCGCAATCTGGTTGGCTACACAAAACTCAACGTAACCATGACCCCTTCTATCTAGGCTGGGTTGGCGATCACGACCGGTCAGCAGTCTTTCAGGATTCACTGCAGGCGACGCAGTGAGATCATGGCGTATACCGCTTGCTGGTAGCTGCCGTGCTGTGTTGTATATCAACCACCATTTCCCCACAATCGAGTGCGCAGCACAAACTCAAGTATTCCTCGTACCTAAACATTCAAACGAAACGCGTCATACATCGATCGCATCGTCATCCATCCACACGCGACCACACTCGCCAACCAACCAACACAACATCCCCACAATGAAGTTCACCGCAGCAACAACCCTCGCCTGCGCAACCCTCGCCCTCGCCAGCCCAGCACCAGCCGCCAACCCTGCGGTGCCAGAGAGTATTACAGAGTTCCGCCACGCCCTGGTAGCCCGTGCCGCCGCACCGCTGCCGCACCTCGACACCCGAGCCAGCAAACCAAAGGGCAGCAGCGGCGGCAGCAGCGGGAACTCGTCTGCAGCCGTATCTGTCACGGCGAGCGGGACACTACAGCTTGCGGCGCTGGGGGTTGGTGTTATCGAGGTTGTTAGGTTGTGGAACTGAGGGTGTTGATGAGGACAGGGGAGGAGGGGGAGGGAAAGGGAGGGAGGAATGTGCTGCCATGGGCTTCCATGGTTTAAACGAAGTCATGTCTATACCCCGGTTTTTGTACTGTTTTGTCTTGATGCAACTACACGAGACACCAAAAACCAATACTAAAATACAAACACACCACACACTTTCCTGACTCTTACTTTCCACCTCCACCTCCACCTCCATGTCTCTCCCTCTACTAACCTCTCTTCTTTCTCCCCTCGTAACTTCACTCGTACCATACCACACCATCTATCGACATGCATTGAGATTACATGTGACATGATCCTGTCCGTTCGTATTCATGCAGCACTGCCTCGATACATGCATGTGCCATACCATGTCATGCCAAGCCAAGCTTCACGAGCTCACGAGCATGAACAGGCATAGTTATTCCGCAACGAGGTCTCCGCGGGGAATGGGCGGGATGAGATGGATCCAGTTTCCAGCGGAGAGGGGGTTGGGTGTCAGAAAGACAAGCGGGGGAGGGATGGTTGGGTAGGTAGACAATAGACAGCTAAGCAGAGGGAAAGATGGCTGCTAGTTAGATAGGAAAACGCAACCTAGATGCCTGGGCAGAAAGACCGATACGGACATTGCCGTGCTGGAAGAAGATGGAACAGTGAAATAATAACAAAACTAAATGTACATAAGGCAAGACGGGAAGAAGAATGGGGTAGCTGGTTCTGGTCTTGATGACTATCGATTCAGCCTGTCTAGCTGTTTATATCCATCTATCGATATTTCCCACGCATCATTCCTGCTCTACGCTACTGCTAAAGAATACGCCAAGCGTATGCATAATACCGCATTATACCATCCCATATTTCTATCACAATACCCTTCTTCCGTTGATTCATAGCGCACATCTCAGATCCTAAACTTCTAGTCCAGCTCCATCACTTCACTTCACTCACTTCACTCACTTCACACCATCAACCCAAACCCCATCCCCACACTCACCCCCAGCCCACAATGCCGACCCACCCCGTTGGAACCCTGCGCAGACCCGCAGCGCCCATAAAACCAGCCGGTGCGCTTGGCGTCGGCGTCTCCGTCGGCGTCCCCGTCAGTGTACTGCCTGTCGGTATAGTAGTGACCGTTCCAGTGCCAGTAGCACCACCCACAGGCGCCAGGAACCCCTTGCTTTCCTCTATCTTTGGGGGAGCCGTGGTTGTCGTATTGATAGAAGGGGAAGGAGTTGTAGAGGGCAGAGGTGTTAGTATGTATGGCGATGTGGATACCGTCGCGTTGCAGGGTTTAGATGCAGAGATGATGATAACACGCGGTGTTGATGTCGTTGCAGGAGGCGTCGAGATGGTGAAGCGCAGCGTCTGCGTACCTGGACACGCGGTCGGTAGCGCAGGCGGTTCGTTCCGTCTATGGGCGGTGATGCGGCGGGATGGTACGGCATTGTTTCTAGCGGTAGAGGAGGGCCTGTAGGCGGCGCTACATACGCTATCATCACCGCTGATGTGCATATACATGGCGTTTCTACCGCTTCTACCTTTGCCTTGTCGGCGGTGATCTTGGCTGCCGGCGCCATGTTGGGGATCGTGAGTGTGCCTTTGGCTGTCGCGACGCGCGATGCACGACGTCATGAGCGGCATCGCAGTGTAGAATACATTCACAGACGTGCCGACCGAATCGAATGGCGCGGGGAGTAAGGGCAGCGTGAGGTCCGCGGATACGTCGATGGTTACGGAGATATTAGCCTCGACAAGGACCAGGGAGGTGAGATTGGCGTCTTTGGGTTTTTGTATGCCGGCCGTGTTGTTCTTGTTATCCTCGTTGGGGGATGGCACTGGTCCACGGCGTTGGTAGTCAGCTTCGCGTCGAGGCGCGGTAGGTCCATCGAAACGGTGACCAGGGCGCTCAGCTGGTTGCTGAAGTTGAAGCCGATTGGGATTGTGGGTGCGAACGCCAGGCTGAGAGAAAGATCCGCATCCGTGACATTCGAGGTAAATGGCAAGGCTTTGAGCATTGCTCCTTTGATGCCCGTGACGGATGTGTTAGTGACATCTCCGAGTTCGACTTTGATGCCAGCGCCATCTGGAATCTATTTCATGGTTAGCTACGTGCTAGGGGTATAGTTGAAGAAAACGGCTTACAGCAACGTCAATACCGTAATTCACAGCAATCTCGCCGTTGATGTCGAAGTCGACGCTGATCTTCGGTTCGAAACTCGCTCCCACTTGGCCAATACCAGGGATGGCGAAACCCAGAATGGGCAGCGAGAACAACGCAATCTCATACGACCCTGAGCTGACTGGGCGAGCAAACATCTCCAGACGCGCTCCCACGCCAGTCGCAACAAGCTCTATGTACCCGCCTGTCATGACACTGCTGATCTCCTTGCCATCGTCGCCGCCCTCGAAGATGTCGGGCACCAGGTCAATATGCTTCGTATCGATGGTGATCGCACCCTGCGTGAGCATGATCCGGCCCCTAGTTGAGCAGTTCTTACATCCGATCTCGATGGGCAGGTCAGGCACTGCCACACTTGGGACAGGGACGAGGTTCTCGACGCAGGCAAGGAAGTCAGTTGCAGAGAAGGTAGTATCGAGAAGCTCGGAGGTGAGATCAAAAGTGACATTGGTGACATTCTCAGGAGTATCAGTGGGAATCTCAACGGTCAAATTGTCTTGACGCTTTCTGTGCGCTCGCGAGAAGTCAGAGTGCCGCCTGTAGATGTGATCGTATCGCGTGTGTCCGAAGTTGATTTCGACATTATCGAAGGCGTCTTGCCATAGGGTTTCTGTGACGGCGAGTTCAAGAGCTACATCTTCTTCAGCATACGAAACATCGTCGATTCTGGCTATGTCAGAGCCCGAACAATATTTCGAAGGATACTTAGTTCGCACCTATACACCGCTCTCTCGCCGTCCTTATTACAACCTTCATGTGACGTGATGATGAAACCGCCAAAGCGTCCTTGTCCGCCATCGCAAGCAGCTCTTGCGTCTCGTGCTGATGATGCATCGACGAAATGCAACTTCATGTGTTGACCTCCACATTGCACGTCCTGGAGATGATGCTCGATCTCTTCGAGGCTCAGAATGGGCTTCTTCGATCCTACTTTGACTGAAGAGGCGAACGTCTCTCTACCATTCCAGCCGTTCTCATCTTGTACGTGTCAGTAACTTATGGGATTGTGTAGATGAGGGGGCTTGCCTTCAACGTATACGACCTCGGACTCGAATTTTGTAGAGATTCTCGTATCGCGCTTAAGCAAATCTGATCGCCTTGTTGCTGCGCGGAGGACTCGGTGTCCATCGTGTATCACGGCCGCTACTGTGCTAGCATACACAACTAGTAGCAGGGCGTTCGATAGATTGCAGTAACGCATTGTGTGAGACAATTACGAGATTAGGAGACTGTCAGATTGTGACAAGAAAAGGAAAGAGACGCTTAACACGAGTTCAATTTCATGAAATTTTACTGATCGTAGTAATGAAGTCTTATGCAATCAAAAGAAGACAGATACAATGCTTAAACACATGGCACGCTTAGGTCCTGCAACGAAGTCATATAGTCTTTGCATCTTGCGCTCGAGCTAGATGCCCGATGTCTACCATCTTGGCAGCGGTGAAGCCATCAGCTATGAGCTCCAGAGGGCACGCTTTCCTCGCATTTCGTCAGTTGCAATGCAGACCCATGCACCTTGGCATCAGCAAGTGTGGATATGGGATCGCAGTCACGGTCTTCGGAGTTATGGTGCTTTTTTTGTCGTCCCGAACATGGCTAGATGAGACACGGATCTGGTGATTGTTATAAGGCGATGTGCGGGTAAGCAAATTGGTTTCAGGGACAACTCGGTGTGGCTATGAGGTGGAAGCCTGATGGTTGATCGTTGCCTCATCAATCCGACACTCCGCTAACGTTGCGCTAGAACTTTAGCAAACTCTAGCTGCTAATCACGTCCTCGTTGATAAATAGACTAATTAGAGCACGTTAATTAATTTAGAAGCGCAGCCTTAGCGGAGCGTCTAAAGAATTTTACTTCTAAGTTTAGTAGTACGCAATTTTAAAATATTAGTTAAGGTACACTGAGCTGTTAGTAGCTAAACACTACTATTTAGACTACTACAGTGTTAAGACTTAAAGATATAGTAAGAATTTCCTATCCTTAGCGTACATATAATAGCTAGGCTAGTAAATAGGGTTAAGGTACCTAGCACTAGGTATAAGTTAGGTTAGGGTCGCATTGGCTATAAGTACAGTTTGGATTAAGGTTGCTCTGGTGTAGGTATAGGTAGGGTTAGGATTGCACAGGCTCTAGGCTAGGGTTGGATACTGGTACCTAGCAGGGTGTGTGATAATCAGCTGTTGTTATTATTCTATAATCCCAGTAACCTAATACCAGTAACGACCTGGAGCCCGTGCGATCCCAACCCAACCCACACCCGCGCTGTCAGGACCCGGCTCACTTAGATAGTAATCACATGGCTAGAATAGTACTTATTGCTATACTGGGTTAGAGGTGGATGGTGTTTAGATACTGACGCCTGACAGGGATCAGGCATAGGCGTTGCGAACGATGATTCCTGTCGGCGTCCGAGCGAGTTGCACTACCTCAATTTAGGGAATGCATTAGAATGTTATATGTGAATTCTAGAGCTAAGAAAAAATCGAAGGCGCTAAGAAAAATGAAAGCTGCGTAAGCGATCGAGATAGTACTCAAAGAGTCTTTTTACTGGAAGCTCTCCTTCAAGATCCATGGCTTTCGCTTCTCCAAGTCAACTATAGCCTGCCCAAACAGCCCGTTCGCCCAACTGAACCACTGTCTTGACCATATTCCCTGCACCTGACTGCTCACACTTTCATGCATCAATCCATATCTGTTTGTGCTCTGCAGCAACATCCTCAGATTCCATTTAATCTCCTCATCATCCTCGCTGGTCAAGATGGCCATGACGTTGGCCATCGGCCATGGCTTGCCCGGAAGCGTGTGTGGACTGCCGACACCGGTAAGGACCGGGCCCCAGGCATAGTATGGATTGGATTTGGACAGGATTTTGCGCCGCGTGTTGAGATAGATGGGATCTGTGGAGGGAGGTAGGAGAGAAAGGGAGCGGAGAGGAGGGAGGGGACGTTGGGATCGTCCATTATGTTTGCCGAGCCGTAACCATCAATCTCATACGCGTAGATTTTGCCAAAAGTGGGATCGTTCACTATGGCGTGTTGTTCGATGCCATTTCGTATCCCAGTCGACATTTGCTGCATCCACGTTGCGAGGTTGCTTGATGAGGTCGGCGGTGTGACATACTGCATGATGAGTGACGAAGCATTGAGCGCCGCACTGAACATCATGTTCGAGGGTATGAGGTATTGGTATGTGCATGCATCGTCGCTGGGACGGTGGTAGCTACGGATCAGGCCGATGTGGCCTTTGTGAGGCGAACCTGCGCAATCGTTGATGGGAGTCCCGCCGTACGGTGCGCAGTATGTGTACGGAGTGCGCTGCCAGTTTCCGAGCTCGTCGTATGAGTCTATTGTCATGCTTTCTGCCGTGTGCAAGATGGTCTCGACAGCTCTACTCCAGTTGCCTTTTTTGAAGAAGTCGTAGTCTTTTGTCGCAGTAGCGTAGTCGACACTCAGCTGCAGGAAGCTGGCTACAGAGTCTAGTTCCCACTGGCACGAAAATACTTTAAGATAATCAAACTGTGGCGTAATCCGGTCGCTGTTCATGCTGCTCGATCTGACGACGCCGCTCTCGTCTGGAGCTTGGAACGCGTTGCAGAAGGGGCTTTCCAGGATGTACCTCGCCTGGAGGTTGATCGCACCTCGAAACAGACTTGCAAGACTGTTGAAATTTGCATCTGGTTTCAGCAAGCTCACATACGCTTGAAGTTGGTTTGCGCTGTCGCGCAGCCACATGGCGTAGATATCACCGGTGATTACAAAGGTCAGCTCTTGCGGCTCTTCTTCAACAGCTCCAAGTTCTGTCTCTTTTACAGTCGTGTTCGACCATCCCCGCCATGCAATGGTCGTATCTAGAGTGCTAGGCCATGTGTTTTGGAATAGTCGAAAGAGGTCAGGGTCGGCAATCACAGTCTTCATGCGCGTGATCTCGTCCTCAACTTCCTGGGAGATGAATGTACGACATGACGGTATCGGTCGCGCATAAGAGAGATTGTGGATCCCAGTAGAGAATGGCTCATGAATTTGGGCGGAGTACTGCTGGTACAGGGGACACTGAGCTCCTGACAGGGTCAGGAGCGCTAGAAGGGTAAACGAGAGCTGGAAGCGCATGATGCGCGAGGACATCCAAATCACTGAGATATCATAGTTGGAGAAACATGCCATTACCTGTCAGTAACGATAGTAAGAAGAGAATGCTGGGAATGTGTAAAAAGAAAGGTGTCGACATGTCCACAGCCAAGGTTTGGCGCGGGAGCTAGTGTCCACCTGACGATGGGTGCTCGGCAAGAGGCACCCGCGACCAAAAATAACAACTCTGATGGGGAATGCACGACTTGGCTTCATATTGGTTTGTATTGTTTACCGAGGCATTCTTTGCAATCCTTATCCTTTGACAATGGCCCTCACTCTCTTCCTTTCGTCAGCATCCATGACCCAAGGGATACCATCACCGCTTTCCTCAGCAGCGACCTCATCCCACTCATCGTCTTCCATGTTCATAATCAGCGTCATCTGTGTGCACTTTGTGAAAGCATCACGCAGCCCGTACTTGCCGCCTGCGACTGCAGCTGCGACGATGCCTGAGATGTCGCGCTCCAGTCTGACAGCACCTAGTTCGTTGACACGGCCGTAGTACTGTTTGATGCGCTTCTCGAGCGCAGTAGCGAGGTAGTTGAGCGCAAGAGAGAGCAGGCGGTCGAAGTTCGCTGCTGTCAGAATGCGCTTCAGGGGGCGGATCACGACGCCCCAGCCACGGTCGAAGCGCGACTTGACCAAGTCGGCATCGTCGTCGTCGTCGTCTTCGTCTACATCGTCAGCGTCCTCGGGCGGGGCGTAATCAATATCGCGGAAGGCTTCGGCTAGAATGGGGCGTATGCGAGGCTTCAGAACATTGCTGAAGATGACTGCTATGCCATCATTCAGCAGCTCTGTGCTCTTGGTTGCGAATGCAGATTCCAAACTCTTCAGTGTGGTCTCCACAAAGACAGCGTCATGGCCAAAGGGGAACAGATCTTGCAGTGGCGAGTGTGCAGACTCTGAATTGCGGCGGCCGAGTTGCTGTTCGACGATGCGCGTGATGTAATCATTTGCGATGTCGAGGTTATTGATCAAGACTGTGAAAGCAATGACTTTGTGCTCGGGTGGGAGTTCACCGGCTCTGACAGGCTGGGGGTAGCTCTCATCGCGCATCTTTCGCGCTGTCATGCGAATAAAGTCCGACTCCAAGACTCGGCTCACTGCGGGCATGACACTGGCAACGACGGCTCGCTGAGACGTGGCTAGGGCCCGCTGACAGACCTGGTTGACAATGTACATGACGTCGTCGACAGCAGATGTGACGAATGGAGGGCTGGAGCCAAGGGGCTTGTTGGGATTGAGGGTGAGGTCTGGCGGAAATTCATCGAGCTGGAAAGCCTTTTCTACAGACCGGCGAAAGAAAAAGGTCGTCATGCTGTTGAACGGTTCCACGAGATGGGTCGTCACCTTTCTCTGCAGGTTGCTGTTGGCGAGGAAGGGCGGCATCACCAGGCCGTGATCAATGCGCTCCTCAGGCTGTGAAGGGGCGCACTTGTCGGAGATGAAGCGTGCGTACAGGGCATATCGTCCCAGCATCAACGCACTCTCCCCCAACAGAGCATCCACCTCCTTCATGTCGACTCCCTCGTCTTCACTCGTGCGTATGGGAGCGCCTGCGGGGGAACCCGAGCGAGGGGTGCCATTGGAGGGCTTTTGGGTGGAGAGGAAGCTCTGGACGAGGAAAGAGAAGGCGTATGACTTGATATCGGTCAGCTTGCGGTCGATGTTGCGTTCTTCGTGCCACGTGTCGAGGACGATGCCTCCCTGGACATCCGCCTCGAGCTGCAGACGCTCGATGACCTTGGCCATCATGCCTGGGCCGTAGTGCTGCTCGACAAGCGGTTCGTGGCCATCGACAATCTGGGCAATGTGCTCAAACAGCTTGGTGAGGGCGGTGGCGTAGAAGAGGGCTTCTGCGCGCTGGGCTGGGGCGGCCGAATTGAAGGTGGTTCGCGCCCTCGAGGCGACACCGGTGCATACGTATCGGCCGTATGCGTCTAAGCCTGTGTCTGTGCGGCCGACCAAGGGGAACAGCTTGAAGAACCTGGTGACGTTGGAGCCATGGCCGTGGTTGGCGGCCTTGTCGAACTCGCGTAGGAAGAGGGCACATAGAGACTCGGCAGCGGCATGCAGGGTGACGCGCGGGGGTCGGGGACCTCGGCGGTGGGGACCATGTCCTCGGCAAAGGCGCCGTCGACGACGTCTTGTGGGATCTTGGAGGCGCGGTGGATGTAGGCGGCGGCCGTCTCCCAGTCCTGGGGGCGCCCATGGAGCCGTGGACGCCCAGGACGCATGCCTTGAGCTCGGCGACCTGCTCGACGACGTCGAGGGTGGCCCTGACGTTGGACTGCTCCTGGTCGAGGCGCTTCACGGCGGTGGAGATGCGGTTGGCGGTCGAGGCAGCGTCCGCCAGCATGCCATTGCTGATGGCGCGCGTGTGGATGGCATGGGAGGCGAGGTGGGCGCGCAGCAGGTCGAGGCGGGCGAGGTCGCGCGAGAGGTCCTTTTGCGAGGCGACGAGGTGGTTGAGGCGCTGGGTGACGGCGGCCTCGTGGTGGTGCAGCTGGGCAAGGGCGGCGTGGATGTCGGCGAGAGACGTGGCCGCGAACAGGTCATGGTCAGTCATGCTGTGGCGCAGGCATGGGGGTGACCAGCGACCGGGCGGGAAGCATCAACAACTGCCCAGCACCTGCCGGGTCCAGTGTTAGCAAGTGGTCAGGTCGTGTGTCGCGCGGCTGTCTGCGTGGCTGACGCGGAGGGCCGTTAGTAGCTTGGGTGGTTGCCGTGTGGACCGCGACAAGAGAAACAAGGCGGCCTCGAGCGCAAGCACCGGCTAGCCCTACTAGCACTGTTAGCCCTACCAACACTATTAGCACTGTTGGCACTGTTGCTGTTTTCTTTTTCTACGGTAGAGGGTACGATTCACTGTGCTGCGCTGCATCCTTCGTCTCGTCTGTCTCCAGCTGCTGCAACGTGCATGCACCTGCATCATCCACCAGCCTCCAACACAGCCCACCAATCGACCCCGGCATCTAGAAGCCGCAGCTACACAGAGTACGCGCACCACCCTGCCACCCTCCCCAGCTGAACCCGTTACCGCCCCCAACTGCCTCTCGCCTCTCCCCGCCAGCAACCCACCGAGTCTTGCGACTGTCTCTCCCCAACCTTTGACCCTCGTGCAATACTACACCACACCACACTACACCACACCACACTACACCACACCACACCACACTACACCACACCACACCACACTACACCATACCACACCACACTACACCATACCACACCCTGCCCAAAACATACTTCCTACTCCGGGCCGCCTCCACAAATACCACCAAACGCCTCTCCCATGCGCCAGCCCTCTTCCTGACGTCTCTCTACCACGCCGCTGCGAGACGAGTGGTGCTCTAGCTCCCTTGCCTTGCCCCGAGTCCCTGGCTCGCCTTGCGCCCATACCATGGATACAGCCGGCTCCCTTCTTGTCCGCGCCAACCAACTCTACGCCGCAAACGACATACACGGACTGCACCAATTGTACACGAGGAGTGGAGGTTTTGGCGGCGACCCATCTGCGCGACCGGCCTCGTACAAGATCATTGGTATCTGCTTGGCAATTGCATCGGGCTTGTTCATTGGCGTATCCTTTGTGATTAAGAAGCATGGCCTGCTTCAGGCAAACGAAAAGTACAACGAAGAGGCGGGCGAGGGCTATGCATATCTCAAAAATGCCTGGTGGTGGCTTGGAATGACCCTCATGATTGTGGGAGAGGTACCGCACCCTCACTCCAACAACCACCACGTGAACTAACCACTCTCCCAGGTCTGCAATCTGGTCGCATATGCCTTTACCGACGCTATCCTCGTCACCCCCATGGGCGCTCTCTCCGTCGTGATTTGCGCCATTCTCTCCGGCATCTTTCTCAAAGAACGACTCAGCTTCGTAGGCAAGGTGGGCTGCTTCAACTGCATTATTGGATCCGTCATCATCGCTCTGAGTGCTCCAGAGCAGTCGGCAGTCGCCTCCATCCAAGACATGCAGAAGTGGGTCATTGCCCCGGGCTTCCTCAGTTTTGCTGGTGTCATCATCGTCGCCTGCCTCATTATTGCCCTCTACTTTGGTCCCAAGTACGGCAAGAAGTCCATGATGATCTACCTGACTGTCTGCAGCTTGATTGGAGGCCTCAGTGTCGTGGCAACCCAGGGTTTGGGCGCCGCTGTCGTAGCGCAGGCCTCAGGTTCGCACGGCGGTCAGTTCAAGCAGTGGTTCCTATACGTTCTGCTTGTGTTCGTGGTAATTACCCTGCTGACAGAGATCATCTATCTCAATGTAAGTACACCCCGTAGGCCACCTTGGCCACCTACTAACAACACCCCAGAAAGCACTGAATCTCTTCAACGCGGCTTTGGTTACCCCAACATACTACGTCTTCTTCACCTCATCCACCATTATCACTTCCGCAGTACTCTTCCAAGGATTCAAGGGGACACCCATTCAAATCATTTCCGTCATCATGGGTTTCCTACAAATCTGCTCCGGTGTCGTGCTTCTGCAGCTCTCCAAATCCGCCAAAGACGTTCCAGATGCCGCCGTCTTCAAGGGCGACCTGGACCAGGTACGAACCGTGGCTGAGCAAGAGGAGCCTGAGTACGAGCCCCGAGCCGATGCCATTCGTGGTGGAAGTGCCATTCTGCGCTCACTTTCATCCGCACGATCGCACCGGGAACTGCAAGAGGCCAAACGGATCAAGGAGGAGCACATGCAGGTCATTGGAGAGGGCGAGACGGTCGAGTTTGATGGAATTCGAAGGCGAAAAACCATCATGGACCCCAACCGACCTCCGACGCGCACCGGTACAGTCGTCAGAACGATTCACCCGCCGCTTGGAATGACCCATTTCCCTGGAGATGACTCTGATGACGACAATAGCAGCTTCCACCCAGGCTTTTTCGAGCGTCTGCGATCCCGGGGCAAGTCGAACGCCAGCCGCACCAGCTCCACCGGTGTCGGCATGACACACCTGCCTCCCATTCCCACCGACGGGGCCTCGGACTATGTCGATCCGCTCTCGGACAAAGACTCGTACAAGAACGTGCTGCACCAAGACACATCCTACAAACCCCACGAAGCACACATCCAATTCGCCGAACTACCACCCACACACCAGGACGACACATTATACCCACCCAAACCGCCGCAACATCTTGCCAAGCGCCAGTTCTCTTTCCAAAACGTCTTCCACCGCAACCGCGGCGACTCGGAAGCCTCCGCCTCAGGCAGCCGGCGACCCGTCAGCCGAAACAGCCGCAAAAACAGTCGCGACGGCGCCAAAGCCGCGCCGGGCACAGAAGAAGAGCGCCTCGGCCTCGTCAAGGGCGACTCGAGCCACCTCATGCGCATCCAGAGCCACGGAAGCGACGAGCTGAACCCACCCGGCTACAGCGATGACTGGGGCATGGGTGGCGCCCGAGCCGAGAGCCCCGGCGTGAGTCCCAGCTGCCTGCCCATCGCAGACGCGCATTCCTACGCCGACAGAAGCGGCGTTGTAGCGCCCGAAATGGACCACCACGACGACGGGCGGTACGAGCCGGCGAGGAAACCATACCCCGGGGCGTTTCTGTAGATAGCTAGCTAAGCACGAAAGAGTCAGGAGACGGGTTGTCACCCATGTCGTATATACTTTGGTTCGATTCGGTTCTTTGCATGTTTTGGAAGCAAGCGTTTATCCCGCTCTTTTCTCTTGGTTTCTCCTACCTTTCTCCTTGCTTTCTACCCATGTACAGCACACACACACATATACACGTACATACAACGAGCCACGAGGAACCATGTACATGTATGTCATGACCAGCGCGATACGCTATCAAGACACGGAAATGAATATTGGATATCCTATCATGTATACTATATATAGACAGAGAGACAGACAGACGAATGCACGAATGAATGGATGAACGGATGAATGAAGTAGGTATCTGCGTCGCGTAAGAAAGGAAAGCAAGCCAGCAAAGTGACTAAGCGCTATGATTACTCTGTTTGATTTGTTTGATTGTTTTGGTCTAGTACATGGGTTTTGCCTTCTCAAAAATATCGAACCTGTTTGATGATGGTGTGTGGATACTACGGCTAGATAGCGCCATCGAAAATACATGCAAAAGAGACAACATGGCTGCTTGCTGCTCTGTCCGCAACAACGTGTAAGGATATGCTTAGAGCGTGCTTATTTTCTATGGAAAGCGTTGAATTATCTGTTTCGAAAAGAAGGAGGTGTCAGTCTATGTGCACGACTGCGCGCAGTAGTTGGAACCTGAAGGCTGTTTAGTTGGTAGGTGCCGGAAGTAGATGGTGGTGTGGAGATGTGGTTGGACAGCGTGGTCTTTTTTTTCTTTTTCTTTTTCTTTCTGTTGGACATATTCTCTTGCAAATAGCAGGTTTCCAAAGCAAAATGTACGAAAATTCAATGTCCTCTTGCTTTTGCCTAGAAATCTCTACCCTTTTTCTTCCTCCCTGCAGTCAACTGCTTTTTGCCAGACCTGGAAAGACGTAGCAAGTATGAAATCTGCGCTGCTTCCTCACATGGGCGAGCGATATTTCAGCTTGTTTTTCTTGATTCAAAAATACGGTGCTTGTCATCTCTTGTTTGCTCTGGTCTTTCTCTCGACATGAATCCTGCGGAGGAATCGGGTTGCGACAATCTTCTTGTGACATCCTGCGTCCTGTCGAATAACCTACGCAAATACCAGCCCTCCCTCTTCATGAGTACTGGTTCTTCTTTATGATGCGCAGCATACATAGAATTAAGCATGCAGTGTGGAATATAGCCTTGTTGCTGCCTCCATGCCGAAAAGCTTTGCTGTAGCCGTCTACGTTACGTCTGCGCTGCTCTTGTCGGAGCATCGTGAAGCTGCATGTTCAGGAAAGACCGTATACTTGTATTGTTCGTTGATCTGGATTTACAAGGTAATTTGGTAGTGGGCGTATGGCTAGTGGAAGACATCCCCAGCAGCAAGTGGCCCTTGTCTATACGATGACAATGTCTTCTGCATCTACCGGTTGGTTCTCGCTGTAGATTTCGCAAGCTTCGTAGCCCGTGAGGTGCAACACACCGATACGACTGTAGGTTGTGGGCGTAGTTAGAAGTCAACGCAGCATAAGTGCTGCTATAGATGGCCGGGATTCTTTTTGCAGTGACATATCATGAGAGCAATGAATGTCAAATCCTCTTTGTAAGGAGATGGTGGTAATCTGTCAAAGACGAGAGCTCCGCCGTCTAATTCGGCTTGTCCGCACTTAAAGCTCATGAACGCAGTTAGGAAACCACACCAATCGAAATGTTTCATACGTACATTGGCATGTACAGGTCTTCCATGTAGAGTCAAGGAGGCATGTACCAGCTGGCCAGTTGGGAGTGCAGTAACGTCTGTTTTTGTGACTTTTGCGAGTTCTCGAAATGAGGCACACATCTGGTGATCGAACTGATAAGGATAATCCCCCAGATGGTAATCGGCGCTTGCCCAGCTCCAACTTGGAGCTCGCCACTCCGGGAGCAGAGGTGGATCGGAACGTTCATCCTTGTTGTAGACCTCCCACGGCAGTTCGCGGATCAAAAAATTCGCCCACATGCCCCAGACAAATTTGATTCCAAGCACTTGCTCTAAACGTTGAGCCATTCCACTGAGGGCGATCAACTTGTCTGATTTCTTCGTGATATCACACCCGCTGTACTGTGAAAGGGCGATGAGCCAACAGCCGTATAGTTCTATCCACACTCTCGGGTCAAGTGCAGACCCTGCCCTTTCGCGGCTTTCCAACTCTTTTTTGAGCAGTTTTTCGTAGCTGAAGCCAAAGAAACGTTCATGAGGCGGGTTCATTTCACTGGCTATGTCTGTCAAGCATTCCCAATAGATACCTTCAATCGTGAAATGTAGGATTCTGTTCGAGAGGAAGCGTTCCTGCATCACCCAAGCTCTCCGATTGAGGGGACTGTTTGAAATGGTCTCCTCTGTCCAATCTGGAGGAAACACCCATTGAGGTTGGTCGGAAGGCGTGGCTTTAATACGAAACGGGCGGTGAGCGAGAGGATTCCTCTCGAACGACAGCCCAACCGAAGAGTCTGATGCGCCAGTGGCAGCAATATTACACAAGGCGTTTGAATATACTGAATGCATTGCAGCTGCCTCAGTTTCCTAGTCCTGTAGGCTGTCTTGGAATATGTACAATTTACCCAGAGATGCTGTAACATGAGCTGTTTGCATACGAAGACAGCGTCTCGGAAGGTCTTGGGCAACCTGTGGACTTGCATTCCCGCTCGCAATTCTGCCTCTGTTTCCTTCGTCAGTTTTATGAGCTGTACATTGCCCCAGCAATGTGAAAGGGTAGCGTATGTAGACACTTCTGATTCGCCATTGTCGTCAAGATAGACACAGTCATCATCATCTTGCGACTCTTCTATGCGTAGAAAACGTTTTGGATGCGCCATAGGGCTTCGCTGACAGTCAGGGTGCTGCTCTAAACAGATCCTCATCCGCTCTTTCAAGAAAGTGATAGAGCCCTCGGTCAATGTTTGACGCGACACAATCTTGCTGTAGTCCAACTCTTCGGTTCCATCTAAGACACCACGCACAGTTAGTCAATGTAAACAATGACGATACTGTAGCTTACCATTTGCCGGTAGTATGGGAAGCCGCCGAGAATGATCCCATACGTGCTTGCCGTGGAAATGTAATACGAGGAAGTTTTCCCCGTAGGATCTGTTTCCAGAAGATGATTGATCTTTTTAATGTAACTTTTGTTGATCGAATGATCGAAATCGATGATCGCACAGACCGGACATATCGTGGGTGATATCTCGTTCAGGTAGTTCGAGTCAAAGAGTACGCCTTCTTCGGTCGATCGGGATATGACCGAGCAATGGGAGCAGAGCTCTATTTCTAGGTGATTCATTCTCATAGGTGCGAGATTTCTGTGCGGTTGCATAAAGGTTTCAGTGCTTGTTGACGAAGTCTAAATCCTGGAGCCTAGAGAACAGCCATGGATCAAGATTTGTTCTAACCGCCGATATTCATTGACTGGTTATGAGCAGAGCCCATTTCATTTTGGAAAACAAGGTCTCGAGAGTTGCAACTGATAATATAGACAGTGGGAGATGGCCCAGATCTGTGTGTGGTGAGATGAGCAGATTACCCCGCCCATTAGCGATCTCAGGCGTACTCTTCTTACTTTCTTGTCGTGCATGTCATTTTTCAGGATACCCAGGTTCTCGAGCTGGAATAGCGAACTGCAACAACTTACACGGCCAAAGGACAGCGTTTATGGGTGGAGATTTATAGCGTTGAAACTAAGATCGGATTTTGATTTCCGACCGATGGGTGCTCATTGTCACCCATATATCATGGAAATCTAGCAGGCTGGAAAGAACACTTTACAAAAATTAACCCCACAATTAGTTGGGCAAAGACTAAAGACGGATGAAGACTGATAAGAGAGGATGCCAGTTAAATCAAATTTTGAATATATTTTCATAATTGCTCTAATCCTCCATCAAAGCATTCTTGGTCCAACGGTAGGATAATTGCCTTCCAAGCAATTGGCCCGGGTTCGACTCCCGGAGGATGCATAAGATCCTTCTTATGATTGCATTGGAAAAAACCGTTCTTTTTGCCGGGGCAGCGCCCTCAGAAGACCCAGCTCACGTTGATGCCTTAAGCTAAATCTGATCTTTTTGCATACGAAAGCGTATGCGGGATTAAGGCGCTAGCAAGCCATATAATGACTGCGATCTTCACGAATGGCTTTGTCCTTTGCGTTCTGGCCATCGAGACACCAACTTGGTAAATGGTGCGCATGATCTTCCTATCCTGGATATGTTGAGCACCCAAAAGCCTGTCCCGCGGGACAAGCTGTATTCCAAGTTCTTGAGGAAGATAATCAGCTATAACTCCTTTGCAACAGCAAGACGCATCGATTTGTATTCCCTCAACGGTCCCTACTCCCTATCTTGGACCCAGCGGGAGAGTCCGATTCCTCATGTTGCAGCCGGTGACACAAAAGCCTTGGTTCCAAGGCAGCTGCCCGCCGACTCGCTCTTGATTGGATTGCCTTACGTCGCAATCATGGCCCGTTCAGGAATGAAACTCTCGGCTGTGCGTTGTCGTTCGGATGCAGTTCATGGCCCCACTCCAGAACCTCGCTTGCATGTCAGAGTCGGTGAGAAATTGGTGCGAACGGGAAAAAGGCCCCCAGATCAGGCGTTCAGTCGGTGTCCGCAAGGACATGATTGGCTGATGGGTCTTGATGAGCGAGTTGGTCACCGACACCCTCATTTGAGCGACGATGCAAGCTAGCGAAGCGACTGGCGAGTTTACAGAACATGATGATGAGAACTTGTAGAGTGCGTATATATCATGCTTGCAGCGTATCCCTTTGAGCCGCATATCTGTCCTTCTGATCTATTCCCTCATATCGTGTTATCTGAGCGACACGCTGCCATCTTGGCCGCCTCCATACACCACCTTATTGTTTGTATCATAAACGCACCCCGCCGTGCTACAGCTGCATACAAGCCAGCATGACATCCCGCGACCCAACGAGCTTCCAGCCAACACTGCCTGTCCGCACACCAACAGTCGATTCTCAGAAATCAATCGACTCCGCTCAAATGTCTCCTACATCTGCGCCAGTTTCGCCGACTTCACGTGCGTTCTTTGGTGCCATCACCGAGCGCCTGCGCGAACGCTCACGTAGTCGATCTCGCGCAGACGCATCCCGGAAACGAGCCAAATCACCAATGGCTATGCCGCCCGAACAACTTCTGGTAGCGCAGCCACAACCAGCTCGTCAAGTCTTGCAACCCGCCGCCACACAAGCTCCAGCAAAGTCGACAAGACCGGTCCTCCAGCAAGATGGGAGAAGATCCACCTCGTCAAGCTCATCGAGCGATCCATGGCGCGGAAGGCACTCGAACGATTGGCTTTTCAACGGCTTCTCAGTAAGGGACACTGCAAAGGGCTACCTTGAACGTCGCAAGTAGTAGTTGAACGTCGAGGTGAGGGTCTGGTACTCACTCGCTGTTGGGTGGCTACGCTGGACGTACACTGCTGGCAAGTGTGAAACACCCTCATGGCTGTCAAGAGTAATGATAACAATCGAGTCCTCTGGATGTGATGGATGGGATATTATGCCTCTGTAAACTAATCTGTTAAGGAGATTCCAAGCTCTTGAAGTTGCATGATTGTGACTTTGTTCTGTTTATTCGTGTGTCAACATAACATGTGCGGGCTATATTGTAGGTTTTCTTCATGCTTCACATAAAAGCGTACCAACATGGACAAGTGTTTGGGATGTCGTGCTTGACTTGAGGTCGGCGCCATGTGGGTTTGTGCTTGCACTGTCCACTTTACATAATCAGCCTTATGAAACTTGAGCGCGGAAATCGCATCCTCATCAGGTACCATCTCACCGCTTGCAGAGTACCTATATGGCCTTCTGTGCTCTGTGCTCCTGCAGCAATCACGATGCTTCACATCCCTGAAATCAGCATAGCGACATTTGATGGATAGGCATTCAATCGAACTAGGTGCGGTGCGGCTCGGAGTGGCGAGGTTCTAGCTGATCGCGCGGCATTGACAGCTTACTCCGAAGACTCAATGATCCACAATATGCCGATGCCGCCAGCAAGTAGAGCCGACAAGTAGAAGGGCGTATTCCGAGTCATCTCATTGCACAGTTATACTACAGCTGTCCCATCGATAAGGCGGGGAATATATAAGTCGCATTGACCCATCACTCCCTGTCCTGTAGCTTTCCCCTCCACTCCACATTCACCCGCCTCGAGCTATCAGCAGCTATCGCACCATGAAGCACGAACGCGCAACGCTCCCGACGCCGACGTCGAGCAACTCTTTCTGGCACAGTGAGCCTAACGAGTTCCTGCTCGGACACCGTACCACTGAGCAGCTTCCCGCCGAAGCTGATGTTGTAATTGTGGGAAGTGGCATAACTGGCACATCTGCTGCACGATATCTCGCTGAAGATAAGAGGGCCAAGGGCAAGAGCGTCGTGCTTCTTGAAGCTAGAGAAGCATGCTGGGGAGCTACAGGTAGAGTAAGTTGAGATATCTTATCAATTGCCACCACGAGGCTGCAGCGCCGTTTTGGAATCCCTTCAATAGCCGATGCTCTCCTCTGCTATTCAAGAGACGACTTATTGACTAGTCTTGAACAGAACGGTGGACACTGCCAGCCACTACTCTTCGATCGTAGCGCCGAGGTAGCCGCGTTCGAGATGAAGAATGTCCACGCAGTCAGATCATACATCAAAAAGCATGATATTCCTTGCGAATGGCGAGATGTTTCCGGGTGTCGCTCGTTCTGGACAGAAGAGGTGATGAGCGAGGCCGAGAAGGAGATTGCGCATCTAGAAAAGATGGCGCCGGGGCTGAGGAGCTTGGTGACGATAATCCGTGACAAGGAGGAATTGAAAAAGCATCGGGTCTCTCCTGACGCCGTCGGAGTAACGCTCAGCCAAGGGGCGGCAAGTCTGTGGCCCTACAAGCTGGTCGCGTTCACTTTGGAGCAACTCGTCAGAGCTGGACAGCTTAATCTGCAGACCAACACTCCTGTTAACGACGTCACATCCGTGGATGGCAAGCACACACTTCACACCGATCGCGGTAAAATTGATGCAAAGAATGTCATTCTAGCGACCAATGGCTACACATCAGCTCTCCTTCCTCATTTCGCCGATCTCATCGTCCCCGTACGGGGCGAGATGTCAGCTCTCCTGCCCCTAAAGGAAACACAATCCTCCCAGATTCGCACGGGATGGTAGGGGCCTTAGGTCAGCCGGCCAACAATGATGATTATCTCGTCCAGCGGCCGTTTGAAGGCGTACCAAACCCTCGCGGGCATCTGATGTTCGGTGGCGGCCGCGGAGCGGGTCGCCTCCCATCTATTGGCGTGTCAGACGACAGCATTATAGACGAGGACTCGGCAGCATATCTCCGCAGTACGCTTCTGAAGGTTCTTGAACTTGATGGAGAGACCGAAGGCTTAACCGAGCTTGAAGCCGTGGGTCAATGGACAGGAATTATGGGGTACGACAGATTCCCGGCACACCGCGATTGCGCAAAAGCTAATCTTTATACAGATACTCTAGGGACGACCATCCATGGGTCGGTAAGGTTCCAGACCGGGAAGGGCTATGGCTCTCTGGCGGCTACACAGGACACGGTATGCCCAACACCACGCTTTGTGGCAAGGCAGTTGTGGACATGCTACTTGGGGAAGAAGCTGGTCTGGAACTGGGTGCTTTACAGTCTCAAATGGTTCAGAGCGGTGACATTCCTAGCAGCTATCTTTTGACTAAGGAGAGGATTGAGCGCGCGAGGACTTTCCTGACTGTGCAACAGCAGGATGAGCAAGGCGTCCACATGAACGGTGTAGTATAAGCACCACATACGCCATACTCCCACCATGCAATGCAATAGACTGTTAATCATGCAAGACGTTATACAGAGTACTGATCTTGAATTTATACACCACTGTAGCTATTCCCATTTCCGCCTCTAGTATGACTCTTCTCATCAAGCGGCGTTCGGCACCTGCCAAGTGAGTCTTATTGACCACCCCACCAACGCTGACTAATCCACTGTCTACCTTTTACCCATACTAAGTCTGGTCGATCGTGTCAATATACTGTCAGCGGCACCATCCCCAATCTCTAGTTGTAGCAATTCTCGAAGTCTCTCAAAGCCATTGGCTTTAAGAACTGTACAGCACACAATATCCATCTTTCCCTGGAAACGACCAGACACAGCTTACCATGTCCACCCCCAAACTGCCCAAAAATTTCGGCGTCGTCCTTTTCCCAGGGTTTCAGCTGCTCGATGTCTGCGGTCCTCTCGATGCTCTCAACGTGCTTTCGAACTCAGTTCCTCTCAACCTTTCTCTCATAGCCGCGACTCTCGATCCAGTGGGAACACAGCACTTTGTACAAGACCAGCAAGGCTCAAATTTTAACCAGTCTCTCGTTCCAACGCATACATTCGCCGACGCACCTCAAGACTTGGAAGTCTTGATCGTCCCTGGTGGCTTAGGAAACCGAAACGACGAGAACATGAAGCCAGTCGTTGATTACCTGTCTTCGTTGAGATTGGAGGCCGATGAAGAGGTGGGAGAAGAGTCAAAGAAGCATTGGAGGGGAAACCTGACGTGGGTCCTCACTGTTTGTACTGGGAGTGAGATCCTAGCTAGAACTGGAGCGCTTGACGGGAGGCGTGCAACAACCAACAAGAGAGCATTCAACCATGTACGTATGCCAGTAGAAACCTGATGATCGTGCAATGAAGTACTGATCCAGTGATTCAGGTTAAAGGAAAACACCCCGGGGTCAATTGGGTAGCCAAGGCGAGGTGGGTCGTGGACGGCGAGATCTGGACAAGCTCTGGCATATCTGCAGGTATTGATCTGACCTTCGCTTGGATGAGCAAGATCTTCGGCGAAGAGACTGCACAGTACGTGGCTGATAGAAGCGAGTATGAACGGAACACTGATCCTGATAATGACCGCTATGCGGAGCGATGGGGCGCTGTCTGAGTATGCTGGCGCCAACCGGCGAATAACACCAGTTGCGTGCTCACTATCTTTACCACTGGACGCACAAGCGGTGAAGATGGCTGCTAACCTGTTGTTTTACTCAAGGCTTCGGACGTGTTGCTTGATTACTCAATGTCGGAGTGTAGTTTTTCGGCTTATGATGGCTGGGTTGTATACGAAGTCCGATACATACATCAGTGTCCGGCCGTCACACACCTTCGATGTAATTTCTGCAAATAATGAGTAATCACCAAGTCCGCCTGACAGTGTATGAGATGAATAATTATAATAGACCTGGACCACTTACTCTTCTAACAGCAGTTACAACCATCGTCATTTAACCTACTTGCTCAACTACTCAACTACTCAACTACATCATCATGTCGCAGCAACCTAATTTCACGGTCATCACCGCTATAACCTTGCTCCTCGCCACGACCGTCCCGGCTGCACCCTTTGCCCCTGATGTGATCGCCCATGCTCGTGGCGACAATTCCTCCTGCGCACCTGGTGGGCACTTCGATCTCGGATCGTTCAACCTGCAATTACCTACCGGCAGCTCTGGCAAAGTCGACCAGATCTCCTCCTCTAAACTCTCTGGATGCGATGGCTGGTCCTCGCCCAAGTATTTCTACACGTCTCAATCCGGTGCACTCGTCATGAAAGTGCCATCGCGCTCTACCTGTGTGACAACACCGAATAGCAAACATTGTCGCACAGAGCTGCGAGAATCGTCACCAAAATCGTGGGACCCAAAGAAGAACTTTAACAATTTGATGGCCAAACTCTCGGTCCCGAAGCCAGATGATTCCAAGTACGGGACAGTGATAGGACAGGTGAAGGTCGATGACAGTGTGTCGAAGAAGCCTGTGGCGGAGTTATTCTACAACCAAGCAGGCGCACTGACAATCGGTGTCTCCCAGATACCCGATGTGAGCAGTCTGAAGATGACGGAGGTTGGACGTGTTGAGGTGGGCGAGACATTCGAGTACGAGTTGAAGTACGAAGCGGGCAAATTTAGCGTGCAGATTAACCGTGGAGAGAAAAGGATTATGGATACTGGAAAGCTAGATAGTCCGAAGAGTTACTTCAAGGTTGGCAACTACAACCAAGGTAACGATCCGAGCGAGGTGGTTTTCTACGATATTCAGGTCAAGCACGGATGACTGGGATCAGTGGGATATTCGGTATCTTTATGCGACTGCGTCTAGGTACTGCTCTCTACCATGTCCGACAGACCAGCATATGGGGGCCTGATTCAGCCCTGTAGATAAACAGTACTATTGTTCAACAACCACAATCGCTACAACTGTCTAAATTTGACAAGAAAAATCCCAAAACAACTCTTTTTGTAGAAGATGATGTATCGTAGTACCAATATAAAGATAACAGAACAGTTGTGAGTCTTCGTAGGGCTGCATATGCTACTGTGCACGAACCAGGACCGTCAGATGCATAAAGAAGCAGTATAATGCAACATTCCATTCTAATACCGCAACCAGTCGTTGATATTATCGCGTGCATCTGCCGAGGAAGTCCGACGGTATATGACGTTTCATGACATCAGCTTAAGCCCCATCCGCAAGATCCGCTAGGTCGATGGCTAACAGACCCTCAAGGTTTGATGCACTTTCGAACACTCCAGCCGCGGACTAGTATATTCAATAATCCTTAATAGAAATGTCTAAATTACGCAATAACGATACCAGCCGAGGCGAGCAACTCCTTCGAGATGTCACCAACTCAATTCCTTTACGTCCTCGGCAGGATCCAGACAACGACTCAGAACTCTACGGAGAGCATAGCGAGAGAGAGAAGAGGAAAAGGAAGGCATATATCAAGACATGATGAACCCAAAGAAGAAGAGATTGGCCTCTGTAGGTGGACAGGGACCGACGGATAGACGCACAGCGACGGGATACATGCCTGTATGCCATTCCCTGTATGACTTATCTCTATCTACAAGACTGATCAAACATCACAGATTGAAGACTACGGGCTGATTGGAAATTTGAGAACCTGTGCCATGGTTGCAACAGACGGTGGCCTTGACTACATGTGCTGGTTCGTATACGTCCTAATGTCTTCCTATAGTACAACTAATCATTGACAAGGCCCAACTTCGATTCACCTTCAGTATTTTGTCGCATACTAGATAAGGACAAGGGCGGGCACTTCACCATCAGCCCAAAGCACGATGACCTTTGCACAACAAAGCAGCAATACCTACCCGCAAGCAACGTCCTGCAAACCCGTTACTTGAAGGAAGAGGGTGTAATGAATGTAGTGGATTGTGAGTGAAATTGATTACGGGTCCAGGTTCATCCCTTATAGTAGTGACACCTTCCTAATACATAGTTTTGCTGACTGTATTTAGTCTTGCCACGACCGAACAGCAAATCAATGGATACGGAATACCACGCCCAGGTCATTGCTAGCAAAAATATTGGAGATGTACCTGAGCGATCAGATCTCAAGAAGTGGCTAGTTCGAAGAGTCGAGTGCATGCGCGGTGAGGTCGATGTCAACGTGGAAGTCTGTCCCGCGTTCAGTAAGTTATCAAAGTCATTCTAACAACCCAGGCTGACATCCCATAGATTACGCACAGGACAAACACACCACTGAAATCTTTGGCCATGCCGAGCTAGGGGAGCATGATCAACGAGTTGTCTTCAGGTCCGAGTCTCTATCTCTGCAGCTCAACACAACCATCGATTGCGGTGAGGGCGACATAGCTTGTCCCAAACTCATGTTTGTGAAAACACCCGGAACTGAACTTGGCGACGCAATTACCACTAGCTTCCGCCTATTTGAAGGCCAAGCCGTTTCGTTCATTCTGAGAGATGCCGATGACCATAGTCCGGATCATATCGACACGTCTCTAGTAGACAAGCTGCAGATGGACACTATCAAGTACTGGAACAGATGGATTGACGGTAGCCGTTACAAAGGCCGTTGGGATGAGGTAGTAACTAGGAGCCTATTCATACTTAAGATGCTCATCTTCGAGCCCACCGGTGCTATTGTCGCTGCACCAACCTTCTCGTTGCCAGAAGACTTTGGAGGTGAGTACGCTACGGGAGTTTCGATAAAGCACCGACTGACAACCTCCAGGCTCACGCAACTGGGACTACCGTTACTCATGGGTCAGAGATTCGTCGTTCACAATCTACATCTTCCTTCGTATGGGGTTTAGTCACGAGGCCGAGGCTTACTCCAGCTACATGTTTCAGCGTATCGATGAGGCCAAGGAAAACAAGGGAGGTGCATTGCCCATCATGTTCACGATTAAAGGAGAGACGGACATTCCAGAGATCGAACTCGATCATCTGGAAGGCTACCGGGGTAGCAGACCAGTTCGCATCGGTAATGGAGCTGCGTTCCACACGCAGCTCGATATATACGGAGAGCTAATGGATGGTATCTACCTTCTCAACCGATTTGGTAAGCCCGTCACCTACGATCAGTGGCTCCACGTACGAGAAATCGCGGATTACGTTTGCGGCATCTGGAAGAAGAAAGATATGTCGATTTGGGAGATCCGTAGCCAGAAGCAGAATTTTGTATACAGCAAGATCATGATGTGGGTCGCCATCGACAGGGCGCTGCGACTCGCGGACAAACGAAGCTTCCCGTGTCCTCATCGACAGGAGTGGTATAAGGTACGCGACGAGATCTGCGAAGAGGTTATGGATAAAGGCTACAACAAGGAGCTTGACTGCTTTATTCAAAGCTACGAAGCCAATGACGTGTTGGACTCAGCTGTGTTGATAGCGCCGCTTGTGTTCTTCATTGCGCCAACCGATCCTCGATTCCTGAAGACGTTAGATCGTATCCTGAAGCCTCCAGAGAAGGGCGGCCTAACGAGCACGGGACTCGTATATCGGTACAACTCTGCTAACAGCGACGATGGTGTTGGTGGTCGAGAGGGTGCCTTTTCCATGTGCACATTCTGGCTGGTCGAAGCACTCACAAGAGCCGGCGCCTACGATGACAAGTATCTGAGACAGTGAGTATTGCCCGCTCTTTGACCTCTCCAAAACTGACACATCAAAGGGCCGTGAGTATCTTCGAGAACATGCTGAGCTTTGGCAACCATCTGCACATATTCTCAGAGGAAATTGCACGCTCTGGCGAACAACTTGGCAACACACCCCAAGCTTTCAGCCATCTCGCTCTCATATCAGCAGCTTTCAACCTAGACAGAACACTGGCAACGTACCACAGACGGTAGAATCGTCGTGGGCCGTCGTAACAAGGAAATGTGTAGGTAAATTGGCCTGACGTGGAGGCTTGAATGCGAATCATGAAACATGCATGCTCGAAGATCCAGAGATTCCAGACAAAGCCCTTTATGGTCTAAATGACGATCACCTAGCTGTAAGCAGCAGACCGCGGGGGCCCCTGAGCTACCGGTAACGAGCCCATTCGCTGTCGCCCGCAGCCGTCCTCCACATTCTAGCCCATCGTCCAGCCAAATCTGCAGCAAGGGCGTCATTGAAACATAAAGCCGCACCCTAACCTGAAAAATCACAATTCTCCACTACACTTCACGTCTCTCATTGCGACTAGCCACCACCAACTACTCATCTGCTCCTTTGCGCCACGTTTATCTCACACGCTTCACCTTCAACATCAACGCCATACCATTTTTAAAACCTCTCATCATGTCCGACTCCGAAGCCAGCAGCGTCTCCAACTTGTCTATGCCACCAACCTCGCTCCGCAACGGCTATCTAGTTCGCGATTTCGGATACCAAACCACATCAGCACGGTATCGCGGCGATCACACGCCCGAGAACAACCCCGATCATGACATCGACTACGACACGCCTGAGTACCGCGAAATCGCCATGGAGAACGCGAGGAAGAGCCATGCCATCTACATGGGCACAGTGCCGGAGAAGAAGGAAACCAAGAAGGAGGGCTGGATGAGGTTCATTCCCCGCAAGGAGATGCTGCCCAAGAAGGGGAAGTGGATGCCGTGGTGAGGAAGCGCTTCACTGCTGAAGCCTGCGACGAGCTGGTGACGCACTCTGGCCATCGGGCCGACTGTGTAGGCGCCCTCAAACAGGCTGCAAGCACCGTACGACAGCAGTCTCAGTCTTGCGCGCAGCCGTCTGCAGACTGCTGCACGACACGTCGTTTTCGCATGTCTTGACATTCGCGTCCGCGACGCGCACGGCTTTCTCCACATCCATCCAAACTCCACCTCCACACGCGCTGAGACACGGCAACGGATCATGCGCAAACGTCTGTACCGTTGAACCCACAATCCCACCAGCTTCACTTACCCCATTGAACCATCGACGTGTACCCCTCTCTATCCCCGGCGTTGGATTCTCCTAACACCTATATTCCAGCATCGTATGCAGCGCATCGTTGTCTCTTATTTTCCGTTTGTCTTTCGGCCCTGTTTCCGTTTGTCATATATACCCACCCGGTCGGTCTACAGCTTTCAGCAGATACCCTGGGTTGCGCGGCTTGAAGAAGCCTGTTTTTGCAATGGTTTTGGGATGGATACTGGTAGCGATGGCTATGGCGATGGCTATGGCGATGGCGATGGCGATGCCGCGCTATGTGATAATAATAGTAATACCTGCTCTACTTACCCTGAGTTGAGGCTCTGGCTGTGATATATACATGTGCGCATGTGTGTGCCTCTCTGTGTGTGTGGATGGTATGTAAATGGTACGAGTGAATTCTGATATAAGGGATATATACATCGATCTACTCCATCCTATCAACATGATTCCCTTCTACCGACACCATGTGCATATGCACATCTCCCCTACACCTTCTTCCCCTTATCCTCACTCTTCGTCTCGTCACCCTCCGCCTCAACATCAACAAACATAGTCTCCTGCGCGCTCCACAGCTCACTGTACAGGCCATCGCGATCAATCAGCTCCTGGTGGGTACCCTGCTCCGCAACGCCGCCGGCTCTCAGCACGATGATGATATCCGAGTCGTAGATGGTGCGCAAGCGGTGCGCGATGAAGACGGAGGTGCGTTTTTTCTCACGCACGAGCGAGTTGATGTGCGTTAGGAGGGCTTGCTCTGTGTGCGTGTCGAGCGCGGAGGTCTGCGAGGTTGGGTGTTAGAATGCAAGGTTTGGAAAGGGAGAGAGTGTATTTGGAGGAGAAAATGGGGGAAGAGGGACGTACGGCTTCGTCGAAGAATAGTAAGGGTGGGTCTTTGAGGATTAGTCGCGAGACGGCGAGACGCTGTTTCTCGCCACCGGAAATCATCATGCCCCGCTCGCCGACCATGGTCTCGTAGCCGTCGGGGAACGAGCTGATCGTGTCGTGTACGTGGGCGCGCTTTGCAGCTTGCACTATCTGCTCGTGGCTGGCTTCCATGTTGCCGTATTTGATGTTGTGGCCGATGGTGTTGTTGAACAGCGGCGTGTCTTGTGGTACCACGCCGATTGCTTTGCGCAGGCTTTCCAACGAGACGTCACGGATGTCTTGTCCGTCGATGAGGATGCGTCCCTCCTGTGCGTCGTAGTAGCGGAAGAGAAGGCGAAGGATTGTGGATTTTCCGCAGCCAGAGGGACCGACGACAGCGATTTTCTTGCCGGCGGGGATCGTGAGATTCAAGTTTTTGAGGATAGGGCGGTCGGGGCGGTAGCCAAAGGATACGTTCTCGAACTTGATTTCGCCCTTGGTAAGGAGAAGAGGTTTGGCGTCTGGCTTGTCTTGAACGGCGACGTTGGTTTTCTGCAGGCTGAAGAGCGTGTCCATGTCTAAGAGCGACTGGCGCAGCTCGCGGTACATGGAGCCGAGGAAGTTTAGGGGGACGGAGAGTTGGAAGACGAGCTGGTTGACCATGACAAGATCGCCAACGGTCATGGTTCCGGTTGCGACGCCGTTGCAGGCAAGGTACATCATGGCGGTCAGGGCTGAAGAGAAGATGATGTTCTGGCCAGAGTTGAGGAAGGCAAGAGAGGTGGCGACCTTGATTGAGGCTTTTTCATAGGCGGTGAGAGCGGCGTTGTAGCGACCGACTTCGTACTTTTCATTGTTGAAGTACTTGACGGCCTCGTAGTTGATCAGAGAGTCGACGGCGACAGTAGCTGCCTTGTTGTCGGCAGCGTTGGCCTGCTTCCTGAACTTGGTTCGCCACGATGTAGTCAAGATGGTAAATGCGGCATATGCTGCCATGGTGGTGCTCGTAATGAGGGCGAACTGCCAGCCGTATTGGTAGGTCTGAGAAGGGTCAGTCCATGGTTCAGGCTCAGTACCGTTGACGTCTTACGAGAATGCCGCACACCAAGGATATCTCCAGTGCTGTGGGGAATATGTGGAACACCATGGACGACAGCAGGAAGCTGATAGCCTTTGTACCGCGGTCAATGGCCCTAGTCAGGCCGCCCGTCTGTCTCGTCAGGTGGAAGTTCAGATCGAGTTTCAGTAAGTGCTCGTACACACTGCATGCGACCTTGCGAATCGCCTTCTGTGCGACACTCGCAAACACAGCGTTACGGAGCTCTTGAGATAGAGTTGCACCGATTCTGGTCAAGCCGTCTACTCGGTTTAGTCTCGACTGCGATGGGATCGAAGCGGTGTTGCTTGGTGGAGCTTACATGCCATGATCATAGAGCCTGCAACGGTGGTCGCGGTGCCTCCAGCCGCAACAAAGTCTATGTTCATCGAGTCTATGATGGTTTTGAAGTAGAAAGGCACCTGCACGTTGAGCAGCTTTGCGCTCAGCAGCAATGCCACACTCAGCCCAACCCTGAACCTGGTGCCATAGTTGTCCTTGGGCCAGAGGTACTTGGTCATCTCTTTTATGATTGTCCAGTCTGCTTTGCGCTGCTCCTTGTTGGTCAAGTTCCGCTCGCCGAGCAAGGGGTCCATGGACTTGTCCACGTTGGCTTTGGCGGGGCTGTTGGCAGGTGTGGCAGATTTGGTGTCTTGCAGGGCTTGCAGCGAGCCGGGCGCAGGCCGCTGGCCGTGGGCATGTTTTCTGTGCAGAGGAGACGAGGTAAAGACGCGGGTGGAGTGGTAGAGGGGGTGCGGGCGCAGGAGGGAGCTCAAGCTCAAGGGGGAGGCCCGGCCGGCTGGCGGCGCGGGCAAGCGGTGGAATCAGCATGGCGAGCTTCACATGTTCGGATCGCGGGGGTTGGAGAAGGAGGGCAGAGAGAGCAGAAGGCGCCAATGGCCTGCAAAGGGAGCTCAGCGATGGTGGAATATGGCTGCGGAATCTCGTGCTGGGTCGTCTAGCTAGCCCGCTTTCAGCCCTATGGCGGAGCGGATGGCCGCCATCAAGCTCCGAAGTGCTCAATGCGCAGTGCTCAGTGCTCGATGCGCAGTGCTCAGTGCGCAGTGCTCAGTGCGCAGTGCTCACCACCGTTGCTCCACAGCCAGCAAGACTGCGTGCACGCCAATTGACAGGCACAGCCATGCTTCGCCCGGCTGCCTCGCCCTGGAGGACCTTTGCACACCGCGCCGGTGCTGCGACAGCGCGAACAAGATGCATCAACATTTCCGCCACCAACGCCTCCGCCGAGCCTGCACTCGACCAGCAGGTCAACATCGACGCCGCGGCGACGCCCGTCGTCTCGCCTGGTACACACCCATCCCACTGCCTGGCGCGTGCATCCACTGACCTCGGCTAGATGCGCATTTCGAAGTCATCGGCACCCCGTTCTCCCTCCTCTCCGTCTCCCTCTCCGCCTCCCAAACCCTCTTCACCCGCCGCGGCACCTTGGTTGGTCTGAGCGGCAAGTCAGAAAAACACCCTGTCCACCCTCTCCTTCCTCGAGCCCTTCAGACGCGCGCCCGTCGGCATCCCGTTCCTCTACCAAAAGGTGTCCTCGACCACCCCCGTCACGGCTCTGGTTTCCACAAAGTCGCCCATATCGAGCATCGTCACAGTGAATCTGGACGGCCGACAAGACTGGATCATCAGCCAGCCCCAGGCGCTGCTGGCTTGGACAGGCCACACCTTGGGCTTGAAGCCACAATACAACGCCAAGCTAGGTCTGGCGCATTGGGGAAACACATACATCACAGGCCGTGGACTCGTCGCCCTCGCTGGGAGCGGACAGATCTACCAGGTGCAGTTGAAGGCTGGCGAAAGCTATGTTGCGCATCCAGCGTACGTCATATCTGGGAATCATGAGAAGGCGCGAGCTAACGCGGCACAGCAACGTTGTAGCCTACACAGCATCAGCAACCCCGCCAATGCCCTTCCGCTTCAAGTCGTCCAACATCCGGTTCCAGGTGCCTGACCTCGGCTTCGGTTCATTGGTACAGAACGCCAAGTTCTTCAGGGTCATGAGCCAGACTACAACCTGGCGAGCCATTTCCACAACATACCACACGCTCAAGACATGGATGCAGCGCTCAATCTGGGGCGATAGGGTATGTTTGTAGTATATCATGGAACTGCGTGACGCTAATAATATCCAGTTATTCCTCCGCTTTGAGGGTCCCACAACCATGCTCCTCCAGTCTCGAGCCTCCCGCATCAGCGACGTCCTGACCCTAAAGGATGTCAACGAGATCGCTGAGAGCCAACCGGGGGCTGTGCAAGACGCAGTGGACCGCAAGATCAAAGAGGAGATCAAGCAGATCGGTGCAGGTACGACCGCACCGGCCGTTCAGGAGAGCTCCGTAGGCGCGGTGAAATACGCCACAGTCAGGAGCGGGAAGGCAGGATTCGAAGGGCCTTCAACACCAGCATCATAAGATGTTATGTGTCATATCTAGCGCATTTGCGAGTCTCAGCTAGGGAGCGTTCACAAGCGAAATATCTACCCTCGTGCATATTCGATCCAACACCTTTGTTGTGGTGGCACGAACATCGAAATCAAAGTCTCCAACCTCTATCTTTTCCCTCTACCTTTGCTCTCAAAATTCAATCTCTCTCTAACCAACTCCAACCCTACCAGTATTCCTGGGCATACGTCATCCCGCCATCCACGCTCCCAAACACCTCAACACCAAGCACAAAGGCATTGTGAACCTGCCGATCCTCAACACCTCGCACGACCATCCTCCCGAAAAAGACTGTCCCTCCAATCCCCTCACAGACAAAACCACACGTGTAACCACCCTCTCAGCCCACGCCATCCCCGACCAAACACCAACATCTACCCACCCCACGCGCCATGTGCATAATGAGAACGTACGAAACCCGCGGACCCGGCGTTATGGACCCGCCGCCGCGCAGGGGCAACTACACATCCCACCCACCGGCGGGCGTGATGCGGCTCCCGCGCGAATGGCGGCGGTCGGCGAGTTATGAGCACGAGGGACGGGTTGGGGACGGCTATGTGCATCGGTAAGTTTTTTTTTCTTATTTTTTTCCCCTCCCCCTCTCGCTGTGGGATTTTCCTGGGCTGTGGTGGCGCATGTCTCTGGCGTTGTCGGAGGGTGTGTCGTTGTGTCACGTGCGACGATGTCGATGTTGATGTTGATGTTGATGCTGATATATTAAGCAGACGCTCGCAGCCGCGCGCTATCGAGTACTATGAGGAGCCGCGGGCAAGTCGGCGGAGCGTGAGTAGGACGCGGCGCGTGAGCGACGTGAGGCGGAGCGATATACGGCGTAGTGATTTGGAGTTTCGGGAGCCGTGGAGGAGTACGGGCCATGTTGATGAGAGGGAGGTGAGGAGGGAAGTTAGTCGGACGCGGTACTGAGTGTGTGTTTGCGTTGGGAGTGATTGTTTGCTTGACGATGGCAATGAGCATGGTATATACGACGGACATGATGCGAAAGACGGAGTTGGACGGCCAGATAATACAATTCTACATTTCGGTTTGAATCTACAGAGGTATCGAGCGCGCTATGATTTGCTGCTACGAACACCAAAAAGTGGCCTGTCCCGCCCCGTATGCTGGACACCGTACTCCTGACAAGCCAAGTTGATGTGGCTAGCTGATGAACGCTCAGCTCCTTTATATGAGATGGTTTTCAATGGGCTGCCAGATGAGAATGGAATGGCAACTGCTGATCCTGGGTTCAATGATCAAGCCGGATTCGCTTTCGTGTACGGCGACGAGAAGTGGTAGTAATACAGTGAGGCTCTCCTGCGCCTGAGAAACGTGTTTACTGCTGCGGCTCCATCTTGGGCTGTTGACCGTGTTGCATCTGCATAGGGTTCTGGCCCCAGTTTTGCTGCAGGCCGGCGCTGTTGGGCGGTTGTGATGTGTTCGAGTTGATTCGCTGTGGCCCTCCAGGGGATTGCCTTGCTGGAGCCTGGCCGCCCTTCCACCCCGGGAAAAGACCTTGCAGTTTGAGGTAAAGCTTGCCCAGCTCTTCGTGAGTTGCCGGTGCCGACATTATCGCAGGCCCTAGCTGGACAGGTTGCCCTGGCTTGGGGATCTTCTCAGCATTTTGAGCGAGGAAGGAGAGGTTGGCCTGTAGGCGGCGAATGTAGCTGGTACAGTTAGCATAGGCGCATGGACTGTGATCTGTATATGACTTGCTCAATGTATTCCTTCGATGGCTGAGGTTTGCCCTCCTCAGTGGCGCCTATCTGGCCTCCCTTGCCTTGCGTCTGAAGCGTGGTAGCTTCATGGATGAGCAGACTGTTGATCTCAAGCAAGACGGCGACGCGCTCGTGGGCGCGCGCTGGCGTGACAGGCGATACAGGGCTCTGCGGCACGGCCTTGATAGGGGTCTGCGCCTGCGCAGGCTCGCTCTTGATTTGTGAGGGAGGTTGAGGTTCATGGGCTGCGGCTGGCCGTTGGACGACGACAGGGTGGTTGGCGACTGCTGGGGCTGAGGCGTGGCATACGGCTGGCCTTGGTTACTCAAGGCCGGTGAAGCGGTCTGGCGGTTCTGGGCGAACTGCTGGTGGGCGGGTGATGGCAGCGCCTGCGCAAAGGGCGCGCTCGAGTAGGGATTATGCTGATGCTGCTGTTGCTGCAGTTGTGCTGCTTCATGGCTGTCAGTATGCTGACAAGCACATCGAGTCAGGCCATCACGTCACGGAAGGCGCGCCGGCGACACAGGGTCGCAACAGGCAGGCGCGTACCGCCTTTCACAGAGGCAGGACGTCATTGCCTGTTGTTGGGTGCTGACATACCTCGTGCGTGGTGAAGCTGGCTCTGCGACATGGCAGCTCCAGGCTGCATCATGGCGCCACTCTGCATACTGTTAGGGAACGAGGCGCCTTGGCTGCCATTGGGGAGGCCGCCATAGGGAAACGCGTTGTTTGATTGCGCGAACCGAGCTTGTGGATCCGTGTACTGAGAGAACGAAGAGTTCTGCGGGGAATGCGTCGTAGTTTGGCCAAGGTGGGCGGCCGAGGTGGAGAACCCAGCAAAGGAGGAAGGATATTGGCTAGATTGAAATCCATCGGACACACTGCAAATCATTGGGTCGCACAGCTGCGTTTAGATTGGATTTGTGGTGAAAGAGATAACGTGCGGTGAGAGGGATGTCCGGCGCAGCGCAAAGCCTGCGCTGCGCCATCCCGTGGCGCCTCGGCTGCAGACGGCAGCTCTGTATCTTGATTTGACCAGCAGCAACACAGTCAACGCTCGCAGTTCAGCATCCAACATCGTAGAATCCGTAACCAGATTCAAGAAAGCAGCTTCACCGGCCTATCATCCACGGAGACATCCGGCAGCACGTCTTGTCGCGATCGTTTCCACGCACCTCAGCTTTGACCACCTCCAACATCCCTGTCTGGCCCGGATTCAAAGGATCCACCTTTGAAGACTGCTTCCAGATCTCTATAGATTGATCATTGCCGCCTACGGGCTCGATGCCGTTGTTCCCAACTGCTAGCTTGTGCCTTATGAGACAGCAGTTGACGGCCAGCTGCATCAGACGCCGTCGTCCCTTCACCAAGCTACTTCTCAGGGTGCCCCCAAGGTGGTTGAAGAGGCCTCAGACGCGCGTGACGTCTTCACAGTCGTGTCACTGCCTGGCAACCTTCCAAGCCTATAAGCGAGTGCCAGCCCATCACGCGTGTGCTACGGGCATTCATGCAAAAAGGGCCCAGCCAAGGCTCATGGTTACTGCTTACTAGCGGATGTGGCTGGAACATCGACCTGGGAGACTTCCCTCCTAGGCAGTCTGCCAGAAGACGGCGTAGCGATCGGCGCCATTGTGGTCGCAAATCCAATCCAAATCAGCCCTAATGCCGGACTGGAAGAGCAAAGAAGACGCCGTGACATTATACCGAAGTCGAAGGACCCATCTCGAGCATTTAATACCCTTGCGTGGAAACCTTGGCAGGCGTGCTCAAGGCGGACATCAACCAGCCTGCCAATCGCTGAGAACAGTACAAGACCTGCGAAACCTATCACTACGAAAACGACATCTTTCCCCGCATCTCCTCAGCAAATTCCGCCCCAGGACGCACCAGGACTGGACGAACCTCTTGCCCGCCTTTAAAACTGATCGTCAAGCAAACAATGCGGATGACGCCACCTTACCGTGTGTTCCATCCAGGCTCTCATGTTGCAGGAAAAGCTCGGACGTAGCAGTTCTTCAGCAGTATTTTGGCCGGGGCTACGAACACCTGAAACGGCTTGTAGTCTTCTCAATACTTAAGAACTTACGCAACTTCTGCGCGGCCATTCTGACTACCTTGTAGCATTAAGCCCGCATGCGTACGGTTTTTTTCTGCAACCTGAGAGCCGCAGACCATATCGTTATACCATTGTTAGTCGTCTATCACCACAGCGTGTCTGAATTCATTCCAACAGGTATTGCTTGAGACGCATTTTTGTACGTCCGTGCTGGCCGTGGAGCAATCTCATATCAGGGAGCCTCGCCATCTAAATCCATGCACTGCGCCCTATTGAACAAGGTATCCACATGCTATCGTCTGAAGAAAAGGAAGAACGAGAATTCATGTGATGGACGTTAGTGGGCATGTGCATGATACAGTCAGTAACCACATTCCAGAGCAGTAGCACACAACGGTGTAGCGAATACGCGGCAAACAGGCCAAAGTGACAGGTCCTAACAAACGTAAAGATCAGATACGTTGATATGAATCAGCTGGTATGTGGTGATTGTGTTTAAAAACAATAGGTAGTACTAAATTTGACATGTAGTACAGCGGAATTACAATAAGGATGGTGAGTAGAGGTATAGATCCCCAAGTCCTACAGAGACAAATTAACCCTAAATGTGTGGTATCATAGTGAAGAAACCCAGTATCAGCGCCAATGTATCCATTGCCGCTTGCCATAGCCAAAACTTGCAGCCAGAAAAGTCGTGCGTCATAAGTCGTAATCTACTATGCGATTAGGCGGGCCTTGCTTAAAGGGATGCTTGATAGATACGTACGCATTGTTTCAGATTCCTCGTTCAAAGTTTAGTCTTCTTCTAATACATGAAGATCAGACCTCATCCGCACTAGCGAGAACAGCACTCCATCCAGGTAAGCGGACACCCGCTCATCGCAAACCCTTTGTAGACACGCGTCCGATTCTTTCGCTCTCAGGCTCCTCAATGTCTCGTGAGTGGGGCTGAATTTCCTCCTGAGTGGTAGCTTCGGCTGGGGTTCTGGAGAGGGAATGGGGCTGTACCACGCAGTGGAAGGAGAGGAGCATGTAAGCGCGAGCGAGCGTCTTTGCGAGCATGGCGAGCTTGGCAGAGAGCTCGAGATCGTTGATACCGATGAGTTCGAAGATGAGATACTGCGCCGAGACGACCGGAGAGAAGGCGTCCGTGACACGCTTGCCGAGGAGATGGAGGGTATGTAGATCGGTGATGAAGGTTCCACGACTGCGTAAGCAGCACGTGTTGGGGGCAGTACTATCGGTCTGCTGAAGAGCGGCTTGGGTACCAGCTCAGTCTCGATGTTGAACGCGCCATAATATGGTAACGGGGGAAGTGGTTTGTCGTAATAGTGATTTGTCGGCGCCCGGCACACATTTCTGATACCCTTGCTCATGTCCATAATGTCCATGAATCCCTATACTCTTTCTGGAAACCAATATGCAGCACTAGCAGTCGATCATATACTCGTGTTGATTGTGTAGCGTGTAAAACAGTATCGAAGCAAGCTCAGACAAACCTCAATGAGTGGGTGCATCATGGACTAATAAACAAAGAGGCGGGTCGCCTGCCACCGACAATGCGCCTTCCAACTTGCAAACATGTCAGTGGGCCTGTTTGCTCACCATGCAGCTGCTCGAAGTTCCAAGTGGAGGCGCGGGCCTGATTGGGCGCCATGATCAAGTTGGTTGTCAAGAAAAGAGGCTGGCTGCGACGCAAGTTTTACGTGGCTGGGGTTAGTGTCCTCGTCATGCGCCGCTCTGCACCGTCCTTCAAGGGACTGGGTTAAGGGGAGAGCAGCAACGACAAGGTCCGTCCACATGAACGAATTGATGAAGTCCGGTGACGCATGATCACCGTTTGGTGTTGGGGGCTTATGGCTGAAGAGGAGTGAGCATTCTCTGGTGGTTTGCAGCTGCAGACCAGACCGCCCACCATGTTGGAGCCGACGGCTCCTTCCCGAAAGTATACGCACGATGTCTGACAGGCGTGAACAAGGGTCCGGGAAATATCACCAGGTTGTAAGAAACGGGAGGATCTGCTCGAATTTTCGTAACGATCGTTGTGGCTTTGACCGCCCTGCGATTCGTCATAACTGTTCAAGCATCTGCGGTGGGGCATATGCGTGCGAGACAGGAGCGTGCGATCGAAACGCTAAATCAAGTAGTTTGACCTTCAGCATCGCATACCTCCTGGGCTTGAAGGGGCCGACGATGAATTTTGCTATTATGCAATCTTCATATCCGCCACCAAAACATGCAGCTATTCGCGATGATATTACTTTGTATTGGACCAGAAATTCACCCACCCTACTGCCATATCGATGTATTACAATCATGTATCTTTCCGTATCCATCGAAATCATACATGTACAGTTGAAACCTTTCCGAGTCATGTCGCCCAACCATGTAAATGCTGATAAAAAACCGTAAAACGCCTGGTATCGTCCGTAGAGTATGCAGGTGGTCATGCGTAAGGGTCAGTCCAAGTCACTAGGGTACCCTGCCCTGCGCAAGGCCGGCTCCCCCAAATTGCTGAGGGGAATTCCGAAGTCATCTTCCTCCCATTCGTCCTCCTCGCCACTGGACTCCCACGAGCCAGGTATATTCTCAGTACGTCGAACACGATAAGTAGAAAAGCCGAAGCCATTAGAGATGCTTGCTGCTATGCGCAGCATGAGCGATACAAGATGTTGCGGGGGACCAAGGACAATCTCGCAAGTCTTGCGGACTAGGGCGGTCGTAAACTTTTGATCTGTTTTGTGTTTGGTAGGGAAACACAAGTTCTGCGGTTGTGGCATTGGGGAAAACGCTCGCCGCGGGGAAGCACCCGTGAGCTTCCTCATGCGGATCATGTCCGGCGGAGTAGGCACGTCCAGCAATGGAAGCTCAACACTGTCTTCGTCGGAATCGCTCACAAGTGGCGGGGTGTGAGGTGCAGATGAGGGGCGTACATTGATCGACGGTGTTGTAATCGGCAGTAGTGGTACAACATGTGTCACAGGAACAAACTTGCCGATACGATCTACGGATGTAGCTCGAACAGTGAGATCCGAGATGTCACGACGATGTCTGGCCCGTCCCCTCGTGTCATCTTGCTTTGGTGGAGCGTTGGTCCACGGATTGAGGATATCAGCTTCAGCATCCAGAAACGGAGGCGAGGGACTGCGTCGAGCCGTGCTCAATGAATAGAAGGAGTCTGCGCTCGACAAAAGGCTAGCAGCATCCGTGGACGTTTTACGTTCTAATATGGCTGGTTTTACGTTGTTGTTCTCTTTTTCCTCCTCCATCGTCATCTCAGGGATGCAGCCCATTGACGAAGCTGTTGATGCAGATCTGTGTCTTATCATAGATATCGGCGCCGTAACCGATCGTGGGTTCTGGAACAATTGTGCGCGCTCCGCAACTGACAGCCTTCGAACTACTTTCGGCGGTGGTGTGTTCTCGAAGTCGGTTTCTGGGGTTTCGGGAACAAGTAGGTCGCTCATGTCAGTGTGGATACTTGACCGGTCGTCTTCTTCATACGGAGACGTATTGGCCGAATCAGAGCCTTCTCGCACTGGTGTAGAAGGTCGTGGCCCGTCCTCGGGCATCCATGTCTTATCGAAAGTCCACTTCTTCGCCTTTTGTGTAGGTCTCCTGGTCAGCCGTTTACGTGGTGGCGTTTTGGGGCGTTCAGGCAGCTCGACTTCGAATTTTCGTGTAAACGGGCACTGCGTCTTTTCGTACTGCAAGACGTGGCCTAGCACCGACTTGAACTGGGAAATCTTCTCCTTGTCTTCCTCTGTCTCAAACGGGAGTTCGATGCGATAGTAGGAGTCTTGCCTGATTCTGAGTACAAACACCGAATGCCCGTCCACACACCAGCATTGCGATCGAGGGAAGATGGTGTGCAGTAGGTTGCTGGAATTAAGGAAGGACACATTGGACGCTGTCACGCGATAGATGCGCAGAACACCTGTAGAGTTTTTGTAAGTCCAATGAACACTTCAGAGAATGTGATATCACATACCGACGGCAAGTGTGCGCTCCGCAGGTGTTCTCCATGTAGTGCTAGCTTCATCCCTGGCAGCCGGGGCACCGGTAGCTGTGAAGGAAACGATCCTCGAGTGCGGGCAGACGACCAGCGTCTCTATGCCGTCGGCGCTGTTTGTGGAAGCTGGAGCCGGCGCCGGACTACTCCTCAGCCGAGCAGGCACTGTGAAAGAACGACGTGCATGGTGCAGTGGGGGCGGCGCGTGTTCTGGCGTTCTCGAGAGAGCCACTGGAGAGGACATGGTAGGCGGCTCATGCAGGCATTTCGAATTTCGGCGGGTCGTGCTACGTGTTGTTTGCCGGGTGCAAATTCGGTGCCGTTCGTCGTACGTGTCGTACTGTCGTGTTCTTCTTTGTTGGCCGACGAGTCGTTAGGAGGCTGAGATGTGGCGCGCCCTGCTCATCGAACACTTGGCGCGAGTTGAGAGTTTCACGGGATCCACGGCTCTTCAGATGTCAATCACAAGCGCCAGAAATTATGGGATCCACACGGATCATCACCGTTGAATTTGCTCTTTGTAGCTGTAAATGCTAACAAACAATGCGCTCGACGTTTCTACGTCAACAGTCAAAATGAAGACCCGTAGGCCGCCTAGTACGTGCGCGGACCCTGAATGAACTGCGCTGCCTCCACGGAAGGCGCGGTACGTCATTGCGTCCTTCTCCACCATTTTGCATGCTATGCGCAGTACGAGTTGGCAACCCTCCCAAGCAACATCAACTCGCTGAGACCCATTCCCGGCGAACATGTCCAACTTCGACCCCAATGCCATCTTGCGTGGCGCCCAGCTAACGCTTGTTGGAGGTACGGCCCGTTCACAAGGCAAACAGTTTGCCGGCAAATACTGACTTGTGCTCGTAGTCAACCGTGCCCTCCAAAATCCAGGGCTCTTCACGTCAAACCACTACCGCCAAGCAGTCCTCGCCGTAGCTGCTGGAGTCGCCATCCGAATCCTCGTGTCTATACCTGTACGTCTGCTCCTTTGACGACTCCGTCTGCTCCTCGTCGATAACCCCTGTTTTGAGAACCTAGATGGACAGCGATAGCCATGAATTTGTCTATGAAGTGGCCTGGAAGCTGCTTTTGACACGCAACACGACTTCTTTCAGCCTGCATTAACTTTGCCTCCGCCAAGAAACAATTTCTAACAGTGCTAGATTGTTGGTGTCAGAGTGCTATTATGGATCATGTCACTCCTCGTCGACATGACCCATGTCACCTGGGACGAAGGTGTAGTGGATGGCCTGCACTTTCTTGAGCATACAGTTCTCCAAGTACCCTTCTTTCTCATGACCATGATGCGCTACATCACGCCCACCTTGGATCGAATGTATGCAATAGCCCTACCTGCTCATGAGTTGTAGCACTGACCATCGAATCAGGTTCATGGATTCCCTCCACTGGGTCGACCACACCTACCTACAGAAACACCAGTCCGAAGACCCGCACAACCTTCGCGCCATGTACGCCCAAAACCTGGAACAATACCCCACCCACGCACCGAAAGATCCGAACGAGAATAAGAAATCCATAAAGGACACTGTTATCCTGATGGTTGTTAAGCAGGGCCGAAAGGCTGGCATATCGCTAGCCGTTTTGGCATTATCATACTTGCCTTATGTGGGAAAGTTCGTGCTGCCTGCTGCCAGTTTCTACACCTTCAACAAGGCCGTAGGACCTCAGCCGGCAGTAGCGATTTTTGCCGGCTCTCTGTTGTTGCCACGCAGATATCTGGTCACTTTCCTACAGGCATACTTCTCTTCTCGCACGCTCATGCGTGAACTGGTACGTTCGTGTCATATATACTCCTCAGCAACTCTAACCATGCTTCATAGCTCGAGCCATACTTCGCACGCGTCCGCTACAACAAGGAGCAGAAGAAGCTGTGGTTCAAGGACCGCGCCGGCGTCCTTTTTGGCTTCGGACTTGGCTTCTACGTCTTCGTCAAGATCCCTCTTGTTGGCGTCCTAGTCTATGGTCTGGCTGAAGCATCGACAGCCTACTTGATCACCAAGATTACCGAGCCACCTCTGCCGCCGAATGAGGCCGAAAAGTTCAAGGAAGACTCGCTCCGCTGGAAGAACAAACACGAGTTCCTGGAGCTGCCATGGCAGCATATGGATGCTCACAACATCAGCATGCACAAGCCTGGTTTCAAGTCAGACGTTCGCCAGATTCCTCGGAAAATATTCAGCTAATTAAGCTACGTTCAATCGAATAGGAAGCTGCCGGACACAAAAAGTGCACTACGATGGACGCCAAAAATATTTATCCAGTAATGAGCGTCAGGTAACGGGCTGCCGCACCAGCTATCAACTCGTTAGGGTCGCGGCTTGGTGATGCCGGCATGGGAAGTGGAACGGCGTTGCTTGACCCCGCCGACTCCGCTGCGGGGCAAGCTGTTCTCCCAAAACGGTAGCTCTGTACAGATGCTATTTCCGACGATACGTAAATTTTACACAGATAGCTGATAGGGAGAGTCGTGAACACCTTCCTATCAGCTATCTCAGCTTATCAAGCTCCTTGCACACTTAAGAGCCCGGTCCTGGTTCCGTTGCTTGTCTTCTTGGAAGGATGCTGCAGCGCATCTGGATGAGATAGCAATTGATCTCTTTGGATTGATGTACCCCGCGTCTGCTTTTGTTATAAGTGTGAAGCTCCTTCCCTTCATGTAAAAACCGTATCTCATTTCTTGTGCCCGCTTTTTGCCAATTGATATTCCGTCAAGTTCACAAACGGTCTCCTGTAAACTCCATATTCCAATATGGGTAAAGAAGGCCTCAGATACGCCGCGAAGGTCGATCTCGACACACCGGCCGCCGAGCAGAAAGTCCTTCATGTACGTTGATGACATTCTCAGTCTCATACTATATTTTAAATACATACTGACGTCCGACCAGAATCGCTGGCACCCCGACAGTAACCCTCGCCTTCCCTACACTACGCATTCGCGCACTAACAAAACGCAGTTCCCTCCATCGGCACAATCAAGAACAACGAAGTCGTCAAAATCGAATGCGTAGACTGGACGGGCGGGCAGATCGGCAACAACGACTCGGCCGACGATATCCGCGACGTCGATTTGACACGGATTCACTATCTGACCGGGCCGTTTGATGTTGAGACAGCAGAGCCGGGGGATGTCCTGGTGCTGGAGATTCAGGATGTTCAGCCGCTTGAGGAGCAGCCGTGGGGATTTACGGGCGTGTTTGCTAGGGAGAATGGAGGCGGTTTTTGGATGAAATTTACCCGGAGCCGTGAGTAATGTTTTTTTTTGGGTGTGGTGAACGTGTGTGGGGTTTGGTGGAGGGTTTGGTATATACAGCGAGGTTATCGCCACAATTCACTGACCTCGATGTTAGTGCAAAAGCCATCTGGGACTTCGAGGGCATATTCTGCTCCTCCCGTCATATACCAGGCGTCCGCTTCGCTGGTCTGATCGTACGTCTTGCTCTGCCAAACCTAACAAGATATTTCCTCACCAGTCCAGCACCCCGGCATCCTCGGCTGCGCGCCTCGGCCGATATTCTCGAGCTCTGGAACAAGCGCGAAGGCGAGCTCATCGAAGCGTGCGCACACACGCACGACCGCATTGTCGCCCAGCCGCCGCAGCCCAAGAACGCGCACGCCGGGTTTGCTGACGCGGAGCTGAAAGAGAAAGTCGGGCGCGAAGGTGCTCGCACGATTCCCGGCCGTCCTGAACATGGCGGCAACTGCGATATCAAGAACCTGTCTCGCGGGTCTAAGGTATTTCTCCCGGTCCACGTCAAGGGCGCCAAATTTAGTGTTGGCGATCTGCACTTCTCGCAGGGCGATGGGTGAGCTATTTCCCTCTCCGACGGGTTCTGAATAGCGACTAACGAGGACAACAGAGAGATCTCGTTCTGTGGCGCGATCGAGATGGCTGGTGTCATCACCATCAAGTTCTCGGTCATGAAGGGCGGCATCAAGCAGCTGGATATGAAGAGCCCCATCTACATCCCGGGACCAGTGGAGCCACAGTTTGGACCGGGGAGATATATCTATTTCGAAGGGTTCTCGGTTGATGAGCATGGGAAGCAGCATTATCTCGATACGACAATTGCATATCGACAGACATGTTTGCGAGCGATTGAGTATCTAAGACGGTTTGGTGAGTCTGACAATTTCGTTCTCTTTTCCGCGTGCATGATGGCGTTGTTCTGATGGCTAATAAACAACGCAGGTTACAGCGACTACCAAATCTACCTCTTGCTGTCTTGCGCCCCGATCCAGGGCCATATTGCAGGTATTGTCGATATTCCTAACGCGTGTACGACTTTGGGTCTTCCGATGGACATCTTCGACTTCGATATCTCGCCGCATCTTCCAGCCGAGAAGAAGGATCTGGGAAGCTGTGCATTCGCAAATAAGTAGGACGTGGAGACAGAATGGCGGCCCGTTGTGGTTGCTAATAGTTGAATGGATCGATAAGCCTACGGAGCTGAAATTTGCTTTGGAGAATAAGTTTATTTATGCCGGGTGTTGATTGTTTGCTGCTCTCTCCTGGCGATAATTAGAATACCTCGCGACTCGACGACCCTAACCAAATGGTCATTAGCCAATTGTTAATAAATAACAAGCGCAGTGGTTAAAATACCACTTAATGGGTAAATACAAGCTCACAAAGCCAGTTCAACTGGCTCCTTAATTTAAAATATTTGGATGTTGTAGCCTGTGCTTCATCACCATATGTGAGGTATAGTTGCGGCATATTAGTTGGACGTAATTAGTATGATATACAGTCATAGGGTACGAGAGTCGTCAGTGAAGTTTAGAGGGGCCGTGAGTGCAGTTGTTAGAAGCGGACTTCTGAGTGACGTAAGCAACTCTGGAGGGGTGTTCCATCTTGTTGTATTTGTCCTTTGAATCATCTTTGATGAAGGCTCTACTGTTGTTCAATGTGGGTGATACACCGTCCCGAGCCTACGAATATCTGGGCCTAGTCTTCCAAGCTCGTAGATGTAAACGATCCAGGTTGAAGCAAGGCTGTTTCAAAAGCTCATCACAAGACCTTCTCTACTGCGGAGACTGTTGCCTAGTCAGTAGGGACTCCAAAACAAAAAGGGGGCGGCAAACATACCATTCAGTCCGGTGTTGTCTGGCTCGATGTGCGCCTCCTTCACAGCGCCATTTTCAATAACGAGGGCGTAGCGCTTGGAGCGGTCGCCGCCAAAGATGGAGGCACCATCGAAAGAAAGATCAAGACTTTTTGTGAAAGCCAAGCTGGGGTCTGCAAGAAAACGAATCTGGAGACGTGAGTATACCCAGACAACAGATTACGAGATGGTTGGATTGACTTACGCCGCTTGAGCCTGAAGGATCCAATGTTTTACCCCATGCTTTCATCCTATGTGAAGTCAGTAACAAGCTTCCATGTCTAGCTCGTGAGGCAACGGTGACACGGCCGATGGGACATGTGTCAGTGAGGTTACGCGACAGGGGCCACGGTAAGGTCTCATGCTGCATGTGCTGGTCACGTTTGCATCGAACTGAGGACAACGGGCGGCACTTCGTCCCGAGACAGTCTCAGCAGTCGAGGGAGCGGTGAGTCGAATTGCACAAAAGGAGCAATTGCTCGAGCACACTTACACGAAGCTGTCATTGACAGAAACAACGAAAACCTTTCCAGCATCCTTGAGTTTGGCTGAGTTGATGTATCCAGGGATGTGGTTTTCAGAGCAAGCTGGTGAGTATGCCGCTGGAACGCCTGTACACAAAGTAGGGTCAGTCGAAGCCACTGGTCACCGTTACTGACTAGCTTACCAATGATGAGGCCTTTGCCGGTCTTCAGCTCATCTGCAATGTTGACCTTGTTGCCAGGCGAGTTCTCCATAAGCTCGACATTGGGCAGCTTGTCACCTACGTTGACCAGGGCGGGGGCAGATGCGTGGAAGAGGCGGCGGGCAGCAACTGGGCGCGCTAGAAGCAATTGACGAGCGGCGAACATGATGTCTCAGATGGATAGCTTGATTACGGATGTATGTATGGTGCAAAGTGTCAATGTCGTTTGGTGGCAGTTTGTAGCTCGTCACAGGGTCGCAGGATTGGCCGAAGCAGCTCGGAGCGGAGCCAGCCACCTCTCGTTGGTATGATTGGTCCAATCTCCAAAGGCAAGGACACCGGCTGCTCTTGCCTTGCCCCATAGCACAGTGATTTGGAAGCGGGTGGCCGGGTTGCGGCAATGCAATGGGCCAAGCGAGCCTCACAATAAAGGTACTGTGTAGCCTGCTGCAGGCCTCTTGTGTGCAACGAGCTGATGCAGGCTGCCTTCTAGCGGCGATGTTGGAGCATTGCTTTTTCATGTTGATCGGCGCTCGCTGAATCGTCATAGCCCAAGCCGAGTTTGGGTTCGCTGGCTGGGCCTCACCCACGGTACCGCGCTCGCGTCGCCGATATGAAGGACGACAAGCAAAGCCATACGGTAACAAACGGCCTGTGAGATCAACTTTCCCCAGCGCGCACGTGCAGTCATGTGCGCAGAGGGGATGTTTCGCGGTACTGTGATTGCTACCCCTGCCCTTCTCTTGCAAGGCCTTGCAGTGTCGTGTTGGTAAGGCCTCAGATGCCGCCAATGCATCCTGGCCAATACTGCTCTCGGCGCGCTAGCGGCACTGGGGGCGCGCATTCCTGTTTAGCACAGTTCTAGTGTCAAAGAGCCCGCTCTGAGATGCCACGAGCCCTGCCCGCCAGTTCTTTTACACTCAAAGGTCCAGATCCCCCATCGACCTTTCGTTCCCCATCGCCTAACTGCAGGCTGCCCATGCTGCGGCATTACGACATCAGGACGCCCGTCTCATACCCCCCGGCCATCGAGATATTCCTATACCCGACGTGAGCGCTGCGCCGCCCACATCATCGCGCTCACCTCGCGCATCTGCATCCGCCGTGATACAGAGGCATAGGGGAGGTGATTGCCCCAAGCCTCCACGCGCACGTGCTTCGCGCTCGACCAGAGGAGGAAGCGACTCTGAGAGCATTTTGCGCCATCCATAGCCTCATTTGTGTCTAGGGAGGAAGAGGATCGCTTCGCGCGCACCACTAGCCACCATGGACTCCAATTCTACCGGAGGCTCCGGTTCGAGCAATTCGAGTGACTTTGTACGTTCACAATCACAGACCTTGGGTGCGCATCATGCTAATACATTTGTAGGTTCGCAAGCTGTACAAGTACGTTGGAGTCAAATGAGCATAAGCAACCGATACTAACAAGCGCGCAAGGATGTTGGAAAACCCCAGCGATGAAAGCGTTGTCAGGTGGGGAAACGATGGCGATAGTTTTGTCGTGCTGGAAGTACGTTATCACGAGTGGCTGGACTCGAGAAGAGTTGCTAACAACCGTACAGAACGAGAAGTTCACTAAGCACATTCTTCCAAAACACTTCAAGCACAGCAACTTCGCTAGTTTTGTTCGTCAGCTGAACAAGTACGATTTCCACAAAGTGCGTCACAACAACGAAGAGAACGGCCAATCGCAGTACGGCCCTGGTGTATGTCCCCTTCTACTAGCTTGAAGGCTTTCCTGGGCTAATCTTTTGTAGGCGTGGGAGTTCAAGCACCCCGACTTCAAGATGAACAACAAAGACGCGCTCGACAACATTCGGAGGAAGGCACCTGCGCCACGCAAGCCCAACCAGGCGAACGCTGACGATGTCGGCATGCCTTCGCAGCAGATGGACATGGTCAGCGGACAGTTGATGGCAACACAAGCACAACTGCACACTTTGGAACAACGCTACAACGAGCTTAGCATCCACCATTCGATGCTGCTGCAGGAAGTCATCGGCCTGCAGAAGACCGTTGTTAACCATGAGCACGTTATGCAGAATGTAATGACGTTCTTGCACGGTGTAGACTCACAACAGCGCAGGAACAGTAAGCTGCTATTCGCACAAAATGGTGCACCAGCACAGAATGGCAATGCTGATCCCCCGACGCAAGCTAGTGATGATGATCACCCAGCATCGCCGTTACAGCACGCCTCAAAGCTCTTGAGCGAGACCAACGCCGATGTCATGCTTAACCCTAGGAACCTGGAACATATGAATGAGATCACCATGAGGATGAATGGCACATTGACAACACCACCTCCGGATGTGCTACGTGGTGGCACCAGGCCCATTAGCCGTGGACCGCCCTCGGCCACGTCGACGGGCTCCATGCGCCTCGAAAACCTGGACAACCTGGTCTATCCCGTCGGTCAGAACAATGGAATAGACCCAATGTATAGTGAGCACATTAACAACATCCCATATGCAATGCCACCTAAAGTGCCAGAAGCTGGAGAGGCCAAGCCTGTGGAGGTCAGAAAGAAAGGCCAATTCGCAGACCCTGGTTGGATCCGTCCGCCGCAGATTCTGCTGGTCGAGGATGACCCCACCTGTCGCCGCATTGGAAGTAAATTCTTGTATGCTTTCCATTGCGCCATCGACAGTGCTGTAAGTCTATCTTCACATTGCACTCCTATCGCCCAGCTGACGCTCTCTAGCTCGATGGGCTTGAAGCTGTTAACAAGATGAACGCTGGATCCAAATATGATCTAGTGCTCATGGACATCATTATGCCAAACCTCGACGGTGTTTCGGCGTGCCATTTGATACGACAATTCGACACCACGCCCATCATTGCCATGACATCGAACATTAGAAGCGACGATATCTCCATGTACTTCCAGCACGGTATGAACGATGTGTTGCCGAAGCCGTTTACGAAGGAGGGGTTGCTTCACATGCTTGAGAAACATCTCGTGCATTTGAAAAAGCCATCGCCCCATGGCGATGCAATGCCTGCACCACAACCCGTACAAGTGGCTAGACAGCTCATCTTGAAGGAAGAGGACTCACCCGCAAAGTCGCCGGTGACTGTTAGCAACTGGAACTCGCCAAACCAGCTGCCTGGGGTCTCACCTGTTGGAAGCAACATGACCGATGAGTATGCCCAAGGCTTACAAGTCCAGGCCCCACACCACTCTGGGCCATACGGCGTTAATCCCATGCAACCACCAATTGGCTACAACACATCCCCTCAGATTGCTCTCCAAGCGAGACAGCAACAGCAGCAGCTACCTCCTGCTGCCCATCGAAGACAGATATCTGACATCTCGGGAGGGGATGACATGAACAATCCAGCAAAGCGACAACAGATGTACCCACCACAAATGCCACCGCAAATCAATTCTATGCAACCGAGACCACGATGAGCCACAAAAAGAGGTACCAATCTCAACGAAAGCGCATTTTCCTCCTGCATCCATAGCTGGTTTGTGACCATCTCGCATGCGAAGCGCTCCCTGGCGAGCGGACAAGTCCCATAGAAGTGTGAATAAGAAACGGTGGTAGAGAAAGATACATCTGATCCCGAACGCTCTAGAAGTTGGAATATATTTCCACGGCGCAGAGGTTTGGAAGGATATTCGCGGGACGCTGTTACTTTTCTGTTGAAAGGAGTTGAAATGCTGGGTCGTGTCCGACTGACACCCCGAGCGTAAATTATAGATATTTTGTAGGGAGCAGAGGCTTCAGGATAGGGTATGACAACCCCACAAATACATCGTCAAACAAACATAAAAGTTTTAATGAGCCTTTGAATCGCCTGACTGATTTCTGCTTGGTCAATCTCACCTAGCAATGTTATGAATTATGAGTGATTCAGATCCTTTGTGCACGAGTGTTGGAGCAAGCAACTATTCGCTAACAGGCCTCATTTCTATGTCCTTGCTACGGACCTTACACAGCGAGCCAAACATACTTGAAGTCGACAGGGATTACGGAGTGCTGTCGAGAACGGTCGTTACAATAAGCATTGCCAGGCAGTGTTCTAGATCTCTCATACGCCCACCCTCGTGGAAACATGGGCACAGACGCGCCTCGAACTGCGGGAAGGCGCAGCGCAATATGAACCCCACAGAACGCTTAGACATATTGGTCAAGCTCTTTTCCCTGGCGTTTTAGGCGATCCTTGTGCGATATGAGTCAGCGTCTGGCCCCCGGGCTGGTGGTTCGCTTTCGTGCAAGACGTGAAGCTTTTTGGTTATCGATAACCGCGGGGCGTGACTCTGCCAACTTTTTGCCCACGTTACGACGACGTACCCCTACACAAACCCGCGTATTATAACCTACACAATTGAGAATGCCACCGAAAGGAAAGAAAGGTCAAGAAAAGGGCAAGGCGGGTGAGGAGGAGCGCGAGGACCCTCTCCAGGCTGTGGTATGTCCCAAGGCGCGCACGAGTGTCTACAACACTAACGACGTAGATTCTCGCGGATCCCTTCGAAACTCGCTTCAACCCTTTCACACTTGAACGTCCGAGGGTCAGAACTTCCACTCCACGTGCCGAGTGCCGTACTGACAAGCATACAGTGTCTGTTGCCACTCGCAAATACCCCACTCATCGAATACACCTTCGAGTTTCTCGCCAATGCCGGCGTTGAGGAGATCTTTGTCTATTGCGGCGCTCACAGGCAACAAGTCGAGGATTATATCCACCGATCGAAATGGTCTGCACCATCGTCTCCTTTCTCCAGACTGGAACTCATCCAGTCAACCTCACACTCGATAGGTGACGCAATGCGAGACCTAGACAGCAGGAATCTACTGGTCGGCGACTTCCTTTTAGTTTACGGAGATGTTGTCAGTAATCTTCCGCTGGAGAGTGCTTTAGCTGCGCACAGGGCGAGGAGAGTGAAGGACAAGAACGCCATCATGACCATGGTCCTGCGCGAGGCAGGGACAACGCATAGAACGAAGGCTCGAGGGACAAGCCCAGTCTTTGTGATCGACCCAGAAAAGGATAGGTGCTTGCATTTCGAGCAGATGCCCAACCGGGACCAGTCGCATTTCCTCTCGATCGACCCCGAACTGTTGTCTGACCATCAAGAAATCGAGATTCGACAAGATCTTATCGACTGCGGAATCGACATCTGCACTCCAGACGTACTTGCGCTATGGAGTGACAACTTTGATTTTCAGGCGCCGAGGAAAGGCTTTCTACACAGCGTTCTCAAGGACTACGAGCTTAACGGCAAGACCTTCCACACGCACATTATCTCAGATCACTATGCAGCACGAGTTCGAAATCTTCACGCATACGATTCTGTCAGCAAAGATATCGTGTCGCGCTGGGCGTACCCACTTTGTCCCGACAGTAACCTCGTACAGGGACAGTCATACAGGCTAGGAAAGGGCAACATTTACAAAGAAGAGGGTGTCATCTTGGCACGCGACTGTGTCATCAACTCAAAAACGGTTATAGGACGAGGGACTAGCATCGGAGATGGCAGCGTCATCACCAACAGCATAATAGGACGACATTGCCAGATTGGCCGGAACGTAAAAATCGATGGCGCATACCTGTGGGATTATGCGAGTGTTGGCGATGGAAGCGTCGTGCACAAATCAATCATTGCAAACGAGGCTTCCATTGGGCGAAAGTGCACGATCGAGGAGGGCGCGCTCATCTCGTATGGTGTAGCTATTGGCGAAGGTAAGACTATCCGTGGGGGCACAGGATTACACGTGCGAAGCGGAGAAGAGAGAGCAATGAGGAACTTATCAGGGGCGATCCAGACCTCGAGGTAGTCGGCAAAGGCGGAGATGGCTTTGAGTTCCACGATTCAGACGAGGAGGATGAGGATGAGATTGTCGACAGTCTCATTTCTTCAGGCTCAAGTATGTCTTGTGACGACAAAGACTTGACTTATCAGCTAACAAGCACAGTGTACAATCTTGCGAACTTATCTCAAGAATCCATATCGACACTCAACTCGGACTCAGAGGCAGACGACTATGAGATAAGGCACGACCGATCGGCAACAAGCAGTTTCCTTTCTGTTAATTCCCAGGACAGCCAGCATGCTGCAAACTTCGATCATGACGCTTCTGCTAGTATATACGACTCGTTGGTTGAAGGTCACGAGTCTGCCAACATCCAGCTCGAGCTTACAGCTCTCCGCATGAGCACAAACGCCTCAGACCACCAAGTTCGACGTGCCGTTGCGACCTCGTTCGTGAGACGTATTCACCAGCTCATCAAGTCCGGCGAAACCATTAAAAATGCTGTCGCCCAGGTCTTTGGGCAGCACGAGGAGCTCATCAACCGCGCCATCTTCGACAAAAATCAAGCAGACAAGGCAGATCAAGTTGATTTCATGCTGTTGCTACAAGCAGATCTAAGTCACAAGGAGGGCGGTGATGCCATTCTTCTTAGTGCGGCAACAAAGTTGGTCGAACTGGATTCGGTTGAGGAGGAGGGTATGATACAGTGGTGGGAGGATGAGAAGAGCACTGAGAACGATGATATGAAGAAGGTCAGAGAGAAGACAAAATCTTTGATCGACTTCTTGCAGCAGGAGAGCGAGAGTGAGAGTGAGGACAGCGAGGAAGAGGAGGACTCAGAGTAAGGGAGCTGCAAGTTCCATACTGCGCGATTCTGAAGGTATCCTAAAGCACTCCAAGACTCTGTGAACTAAGCATTTCCTAGCTCTTCTTACAACATAACACGACTGATATTGTCGTGCATGAGGTAACCCCAAAGCATTCTAATTCTGAACTGGCTTGAAGTGGCATGTGCAAGTGACTGTTAGATATGCAACAGCAAGTGTGGCCGTGCAAACCTACCCCTGGGCCTGAAGCTCCTCACAATTCTCCAATGAAGACGTGAGTTTGTTGGAACACTACTGAAGGCAGCCGTTCCTTTACAGAAATTTTGAGTTTTGAGTCTTTGCATTCGAGTGAAGCCTGCAATCGAGGCCGCCACCGTGACTGCGCAGAGGCAACTGCGGCGAACTAATTTCACTGCCGTCTTCGCCGCTTCCGAATCCAGTGGTCTGTGCCCAACCGCGCCCAGGGTGCCCGCTTCCACCCACCCAACTACACCTCTCGAGCCATCGACTGGATCTTGTGACTGTGCAGACCGCTGACCAATATCCTGAGGACTGTCCTTCCTTTTCGGTAGTTTGACCACCTCCACGGCGCCACCTCGTGTCCATTTACCAGCGCTTATCGTCGCCTACTCATAGCCCGGCAGCCTGGTTCCGTCATCAGGCGGAACGGGCTCATACTACACCACGACGACGCCCACCGCACACAAGCGGAAGGCTTCTGAGGCAGATATTCAGCTCAGCCCTTCCGAAGAGCCTTGTAAAAAGACTTTGAAGTCTCCAGAACCACCTGCCATCGATCTGCCAGCGACGCCTGACACGAACGCCTCCGGCAACATGGATTCCGACGATGACTTCAACAGCTCCATAAGTGGGGAGGATTTTGAGGACCAGGACAGTGATATGGATATTGAAGAGGGTATGTGCTTGCCTTGGCTTGCCCCGAGCAAGCGTTTGAACGGTGTATTGACGAACGGTCGCAGACTCCGACTTCGACATGGACCAGGATGATGTGGGGTTCGAAACGCAGGACAAGGATATCAAGCCTACGAAGCAGGCACATGAGGTTGATTTCAAGGTCTATGACCCCGCACAAATCCAGGCGCAGCAGGACAAACAGGTTGATGAGCTCTCGAGCATACTCATGCAACCACCGGAGGCTTCTGCTATTCTTCTACGATACATGCGGTGGAACAAGGAACGCCTCATCGAACAATACATGGAGAAGACCGAGGAGATACTTGAAAGTGCGGGATTAGGGCAGGACGCTGAGAGCAACCCGCCAAAGCTACAGAAGATTAAGGGCTTCTGCTGTGATATCTGCTGTAACGATAGCCCGGACATGGAAACATTCGCAATGAAGTGCGAGCACCGATTTTGTGTAGACTGCTACAGACAGTACCTTGCGACCAAGATCCAAGACGAGGGCGAGGCTGCCAGGATACGATGCCCGGGTGAGGGATGCACCCGGATTGTTGACTCGAAATCGCTGGATCTTCTGGTTGCAGCAGATCTTCGTGGCAGGTACCTAAGCAGTATCCCGATGGGTTCAAACCAGATACTGACGTTGCCAGATACCATACACTTCTTACGCGAACCTATGTCGACGACAAAGAGAACCTCAAGTGGTGTCCCGCCCCCGACTGCAAATACGCTGTACAGTGCGGGGTGAAGAGCAAGGAACTCAACAAGGTTGTGCCGACCGTCCACTGCGACTGCGGGCATCTGTTCTGCTTCGGATGCACACTAGCCGACCACCAGCCCGCGCCATGCTCATTAGTGAAGAAGTGGCTAAAGAAATGCGAAGACGACAGCGAAACGGCGAACTGGATATCAGCCAACACGAAAGAATGCCCCAGATGCGTCTCGACTATAGAAAAGAACGGAGGTTGTAATCACATGACATGTAGGAAGTGTCGACATGAGTTCTGCTGGATGTGCATGGGTGTGTGGTCAGAGCACGGCACCAGCTGGTACAACTGCAATCGCTTTGAGGAGAAGAGCGGTTCAGATGCCAGGGACGCGCAAGCCAAGAGCAGACAATCCCTCGAGCGATACTTACACTACTACAACCGATACGCCAACCACGAACAGTCTGCAAAGCTGGACAAGGACATCTACCTCAAAACGGAGAAGAAGATGCAGCAATTACAGAACTCGACGGGTATGTCGTGGATTGAAGTTCAATTCCTTGACCAAGCGTCACAGGCGCTTCAGCAGTGCCGACAAGTCCTCAAGTGGACGTATGCGTTTGCGTACTACCTGGCGCGAAACAATCTCACGGAGATCTTTGAGGATAACCAGAAGGACCTTGAAATGGCGGTGGAGAATCTCAGTGAGATGTTTGAGAAGCCGATTGATCAATTGCAGGGACTGAAAGTGGAGATGATGGACAAGACATCGTATTGCACGAAGCGACGCATTATACTACTCAACGACACCGCGGAGAACCTCAAGCAAGGTGAGTGAATTGGTGCGAGAGACATGCAGTGCTCTACTAACCATGGGTAGGGAACTGGGAGTTCATTGTATCCCTCGGGTGAGCGATGTGTTGTGGAGAGTCGATAAGAATTACGGGCATGTTTTTGCGCAGTGTCTGTGCTCTGCGGACATGGCACCAGCTTCGAGGGCGGCGTGCGGGGTTCCAGGACATGTTCATTACCTATTTAGGTAGGGGAGTACAGGAAGGCATAGTGGCACTGCCGGGCGTTGCAACTGGCGTCAACGATTAGCGAACATGCATGTTGGAGGGTATGGCAGAGAAATGGAACCAATAGGATTGAGGATTTGAAGGCTTCTGTTGACTTGAGCCTTATGCTAGCTAGTATTTTCCTGTATGCTTGACAATCACATGGGCTCGCTGTGCAGCTGCATCATCATACTACACCAAGCTATCCACGACCCACTTTGACATTGTGCTTCTAGAGAGAAGATAAGAATTGGGTATCGTAAACTTTTTTTTTTTTTTTTTTTTTTTTTTTTTTTTTCAACAAAAAAAAAAAAACGGCGTAAAATGCCGTGGAGCAGTTGAACGCCGTGGGATGCAAGCTACTGTGTATGCAGCGTTTGGTGTGCAAGTGAATTCCTACAAAGCCTCGAGTTCGAAGTCGTCCAGCTTGTCGCGGTACTTCATGATGTTGCGCTTGATCTTGGACGAGTCGACCCAGGTGACAAAGTCCTCCATGTTCCTGGGAGTGTTAGTGGCCATGGGCGGGTGGGTGGTGGGCGGTCTTGTGTTACCTGGTGACGAGATAGGCCGGGTCGGTGATGACGGTGGTGCCGACCCTGACGTGGCCCTGCTCGATCATCTTGATGGCGGCGGTCAGGTGCTCGCTCATGCGCAGGCGGGCCATGACGACGGGCAGGCGGCGGCGTGCAAAAGCGCTGACGGTGACTTTGTGCTCGATGTCGCTCAGCTTGCCCCGGCCGCCGCCGCCGGTGCCCAGGACGGCCATTTCGAACAGCTTCTCCAGCAGCTGGTCCTCCTGCTTGCGGCGGAAGGGGTCGGCTGGGTCGAGGTTTGCGATGCGGTGGGCTAGCTGGCGCAGCGAGCCGCAGAGCTGGTTGTACTTGCGGTAGTCGTCGCGGCCCTGGATGGCGTAGCGGCGCATGACGAGCGTCTCGCGGTGGTCGTGGTCCGACTTGTACGTGTTGAAGTCGACCTTGCGCAGGAGCTTCTGCTCGTGGTGCTTGAGTTTGCGCGTCATCCTGGCGTGGTCGCGGTGATGGCCGTGGTGAGCGTCGGCGTGTCGACGAGTGCGGCGGCGATGCAAAAGTGGCGGCGGCGATGCGCGCTAGTGCTGGCGCACCGTCCGTGACCAGAGGGGCAGCGGGTGCGGGTGCAAAAAGAAACGCGGTGCGGTGCTGGGGCTGTTCCCTCGACACATGCCCCCCACCACGATGCCGACGGTCCACCTCCTCGACTACGTCGCGGGCAACGTGCGCTCGCTCGTCAATGCCATCGAGAAGGTTGGCTACACGGTCGAGTGGGTCAGGTCGCCCGCCGACGTGCCCGCCGCCCAAGTAGGACCGCCCGTGTAGCTGCGCAACACGCCCATAGACCTGTGCTGATGCAGCTGCCGCGCTAGAAACTCATCATCCCCGGCGTCGGCCACTTCGGCCACTGCATGAGCCAGCTCGCGGCCGCCGGCTACGTCGAGCCCATCCGCGCCCACATCCGCTCGGGCAAGCCGTTCATGGGCATCTGCGTGGGACTGCAGGCCCTGTTCGAGGGCTCCGAAGAGGACCCCGCCGTCGAGGGCCTCGGCGTCCTCCCGTCCAGGCTGCGCAGGTTCAACGACGCCGACAAGAGCGTGCCGCACATTGGCTGGAACTGCGCCAACACGGCGCGCGCGGGCGGAGCCGCCGACGAGTCGCTCTTCGGCCTGCGACCCACGTCCAAGTACTACTACGTCCACTCCTACGCCGCCCTCTACGAAGAGGGCAAGCTGGAGAAGCATGGCTGGCAGGTCGCCACCGCCCGCTACGGCGACGACGAGTTTATTGGCGCCGTGGCCAAGGGCAACCTCATGGCCACGCAGTTCCACCCGGAGAAGAGCGGCGCGGCCGGCCTGCGCGTCCTCAAGGCCTTCTTGGACGGCAAGCGCTCCCAGAAGCTGCCCCACACGCCCGACACGCCAGAGCCCACCGACGGCCTCACACGGCGCGTCATCGCCTGTCTCGATGTCCGTACAAACGACCAGGGACATCTAGTCGTCACAAAGGGCGACCAGTACGACGTGCGCGAAAAGGACGCCAACGCCGGCGTCCGCAACCTGGGCAAGCCAGTCGACATGGCCAAGAGGTACTACGAGCAGGGCGCCGACGAAGTCACCTTCCTCAACATCACCTCCTTCCGCAACTGCCCCGTCGCCGACACCCCCATGCTCGAGATCCTGCGCCGCACGAGCGAGTCCGTCTTCGTCCCCTGACAATAGGCGGCGGCATCCGCGACACCCTCGACACGGACGGATCCAACATCTCCGCCCTTGACATCGCAACCATGTACTTCAAGTCGGGCGCTGACAAGGTCAGCATCGGCTCCGACGCCGTCACCGCCGCAGAGGAGTACTACGCCCGTGGCAAGAAGCTCGCCGGCAACACGGCCATCGAGTCCATCTCCTCCGCCTACGGCAACCAGGCCGTGGTCATCAGTGTCGACCCCAAGCGCGTATACGTCTCCTCGCCCGACGCAACACAGCACCACACGGTCAAGACAGCAACACCGGGGCCTAACGGCGAGCTATACTGCTGGTACCAGTGCACCATCAAGGGCGGGCGGGAGGGCCGCGACGTGGATGTCCGCCAGCTTGTTCAGGCGGTCGAGGCCATGGGCGCTGGCGAGATTCTGCTGAACTGCATCGACAAGGACGGAAGCAACAGCGGCTTCGACCTCGAGCTGATCAACGACGTAAAGGACGCCATCAAGATCCCCGTGATTGCAAGCAGCGGAGCCGGGAATCCGGGCCACTTTGACGAGGTGTTTGCCCAGACCAGGACCGATGCTGCCTTGGGCGCTGGCATGGTGAGTGAATATCCATGCGACCGAGTGAAGAGGATAGCTGACAAACATAGTTCCATCGCGGCGAGTACACGGTCAAGGACGTCAAGGACCACCTGCAGGCCAAGGGACAAGTGGTGCGGCCCTTTGAGGCAGAGATATAGGTGTTTGGACGTGCAGAGTGGTAGGTGTTTGGACGTGCAGAGTGGTAGGTGTTTGGACATGCAGGGATATAAGTGTTTGGACATGCAGGGATATAAGTGTTTGGACATGCAGGGATATAGGTGTTTGAGCATAGAGGAGAAAAGGTATTCAAACACATAGATTTAGAACGGCCGTATAGATCCGACGTCTCAAACAACGCCACGCTTTTTTGGTATACCCCAACGCCAACATGCCCATGGTCTGCCGTAGAAACTCGTGTTTTATCGGTGGAAGAAAAACAAAAAAAAAAAAAAAAAAAAAAAAAAAAAAAACGCCTTGCAATGCTCATCCCACCTCCACCAAAGCCCGCTCGCTCTAGCTAAAATGAATACCCTCCTGATTAAACGCATACAACAAGCGCAAGAAATCTCCCTCGTCGCACAACCGCGGCCGCTTATCCGCCAGCTGCGTCGCGTCCTCGAGCACCTTGCGCACTTTCTCGCGCACCAGCTCGCTCACGCGGCCCTTTTTCTTGCGATGCATGCCCTTTTCATGCTGTGCGCGCGACTCGGCTTGCAGCTGCTTGAAGAAGTCAGGCAGCTCGTCGTCGGGGTCGTCGGGGTCGGAGAAGCCCTTGAAGTCGGCGTCGGCATCGACGTCCATGGTGTCGGGTTGGTCTGCGGTGGCGAGCTCATCGGCGGCCAAGGGGGTGTCGTCGACGGGCATGTCGTTCTGTGCGCAGAAGAGGCGGTAGTTCTGGGTCAGCAGGTCGAGGACGGCCGTGGTGCCCAGGAAGGCAGCGCGCAGGGTGCGGTTCTTGCGCACAAAGGCGATGCGCAGCAGGCCGTCCCACTCGTCATAGGCAATCTGCGGCCGCGGGTTCTTGGGCTCGATGCGCACCACGTTGGACTCGACCAGCGGCGGCGGGTTGAAGTTGTTGCGGCCGACTTTCATAATGTGCGAGACTTTCGACCACATCTGCACGTTCACTGATAGTCGCGAGTATAGCTTCTCCCCCGGCTTGGCGAAGAGGCGCATGGCGAACTCGCGCTGGAACATGAGGATGCAGCTGCGCGGCGGGTGCGGCAGGCTGAGCAGCTTGAAGACGAGGGGCGACGAGATCTGGTAGGGCGTGTTGGAGATGCACACGTCGAAGCGCGGGAGCTCGGTTTTGATGACATCGCCCAGCATCACCTTGAGACGCTTCCCCTCTGGCGCGCCCTGGACTCGCTTGGTCAATTCAGCAGCCATTCGGGGGTCCATTTCCACCGCCGTGACCGCCTTGGCCGCCTTGAGAATCAGCACCGTCAGGTTTCCTGTTCCCGGCCCGACTTCCAGCACGTGGTCCGATTGCTTCAGATGCGCCTTTTGGACAATTGCGCTCGCGACTCCTGGGTTCTTGAGGATGTGCTGCCCCAGGTCCTTGTCCATCTTGAAAATCGAGTGCGCGGCTGCTTGCTTCGCGGAGGGCTTCGAGTACGGCGTGCTGTCTGCGGCGCCCGGGGCGCGCTTTCGCTTGTCTTTCGGCATAGTAGAGGCGCAGGAGCGTGTGAGCGGCGGGAAGTGGTCGGGCGCAGGCGTGGGCGTGGTGTGGTGTGGGTGGGATGGGAATAAATTTGTTATCGATAAGAAGGCTTTCAAGGGTTCGCGGGGAGACCCAAGTGCACGTGCTTTCGCGGATGCTTGACGCGTGCCGTTTGGCCGAGTCGCGGACCAGCTCTCCATCCTTTGGAGGAAGAGGGAGAGGCTTTCATCTGTATGGTCTGTTTTCCGTCTTGTGCTCATGTTTTGTTGAAGTCCTCCCCAGGACACCGCTCCTTGGTTGCTTCTGCGCACCTCTACGCTCCTGATTCGGCTTTGTCATTTCGAGCACGCGCCGACCTGCTTTCACTCGCTCATCGCAATCACCCCCGAAATTCTTGTCGTGTTTTGGTGGAAGAGCAGAAGCCACTTCGTACTCCTCCAGGGACTCGCCTGCCTCCATTGCTCCCATTGCAACCTTCTCTCTCCCCGACTTTGTCTCTCACCTCATCACCGCGACCTGCTCACCTTCACCCTTTCGTCGCCTCGAGTGGTCTTCAGGACCCACATCTCTATATAAACCGCTCCTCCCGCTTCCAACCGTGCCCCACAACCGCATTGCTGCACACCTCCGCCACGCCTCCCACCACACAAGCATCCCCACCACACCCAGGCTCAATGGCCAGGAAAGCCGCCGAAGCTTCCGACTCGTCGCTGTCTCCAGCGCCCGAGGACATCGCCGTCCCAATCGAGACCAAAGTCACAATCAAAGCCGCGACCAACAGCAAGAAGAGAAAAGCAGAAGTAACCGTCAAGACCACATCCAAGAGCACGAAGCGCACCAAAAAGGCCCCCGCAGACGAAGCCACAGAAGAGGCCGATGAAGCACCAGCCAAGAAGAAAGCCACCCGCGCGAAGAAGAGCAAGGAGCCCATTCTGCCACTGGAAGAGCGCACTGTGGACTCTAAGCTGCGTATCGGCGCTCATGTCAGTGTCGCTGGAGGTTAGTCATGCCCAGGGTTGAATTGCCTGCGAGATAGAGATCACAGACTAACGCGGCCTGGCCGATCGTAAATTAGGTGTGCATAATGCCATTCCGAATCTTTTGCATATTGGGTATGTACCACCTACTCCTGGCTTTCATGTTGCAGACAAGATCGGTCTCAGCAGACCTTTGGTAGCTGTCCGATTCAAGACAGCAAACTTTACCCTGAGACCCCAATTTTTTTTTTTTTTTCTCCTTCTCACTTCTCAAGCTTGGGGCTAACATCTACATCTCTAGTGCAAATGCATTCGCCATGTTCATGAAGAACCAACGCAAATGGGAGAACCCAGACATGGACCCCGAACACGCCACCCTTTTCATCAACGGGTGCAAGGACCACAACATCGAGGTGGGAGATTGCTGTCTCCCACACGGCTCCTACCTCGTCAATCTCGCTCACCCAGATCCTGAGCGCAAGAAGCAGGCCTACGACAGCTTCCAAAACGACCTTGTCCGTTGCGAGAAGCTTGGTATCAAGCTCTACAACTTCCACCCCGGCAATGCCAACGCCACGACGCGCGAGGAGGGCATCAAGCTCATCGCTGAGAACCTCAACCGCGCCCATGCCGACCCGGCCACAGGCTCTGTCATCACAGTGCTCGAGACCATGGCATCCCTCGGCAACACCATCGGCGGTACTTTCGAAGACATCGCTGCCATCATCTCGCACGTGGAGAAGAAGGACCGCGTAGGCGTGTGCCTAGACACTTGCCACGTCTTCGCCGCCGGCTACGACCTGCGGACGCCTGACGCGTACGCCGAGGTGATGAAGAAATTCGACGATGTGATAGGCTTGAGCTACCTAATGGCTCTCCACGTCAACGACAGCAAAGCCCCACTCGCCAGCTACCGCGACCTGCACGCACGCATCGGCACGGGTTATCTCGGACTGTACGCCTTCCACAGCCTGGTCAATGACACGCGGCTCCACGGCTTGCCAATGGTGCTGGAAACGCCCGTGGACAGCGTCGACGAAAACGGGAAGAAGTTCGAGGACAAGCGCATCTGGGCACGCGAAATCAAGCTTCTGGAGAAGCTGGTAGGTATGGACGTCGAGAGCGACGAGTTCAAGGATCTGGAGAAGAAGCTGCACGAGCAGGGCAACGGGGAAAGGGAGAGGATTGGCGACCAGGTCGAGAGGAAGAAGGTCAAGGACACGAAGCCCAAGGCTGTGAGGAAGAAGAAGGGCAAGGACGAGGAAGATTCAGAAGACGTGAAGCCGACCAAGGCTGCGCCGAAGAAGGTTGTGCCGAAGAGGAAGGCGGCTACGAAGAAAATGGTCGAGAGCGAAGAAGATGAGGACGAGGATGACGATGATGATGAACAGTGAGGGCCCTCTCGACAAGTCGACCAACTTCTTATACAGCCATGCAACGACCAAGTCTAAAGAAAACAGCAGTCTCACCGCCAAGCTCACTCCACAACCCATGCCTTTCCCACTCCACCCTAGCTCCAGCATCCCCATAGCATCAGGAGATCACGTATCCTTGTCGGGCTTTTGCAGGGACTGTGTCTTGGGCTTTTGCCATCGGCGTAAGGGAGATCCGGACAGGTGGAGAGAGGGAGCAGGAGACGATGGACTGGTAATAAGGTCAGGTGGGACCTTGACGTACTGTAGGTATAGGCTGCTGTGGCAAAGCGGGTCGGGATAAAGATTGTCCCAGAGCGGAGTATGCACTCATAAAATTGCCCGTTTACGTCTTGTATAACCGTGGTTCTAGATATGGTGTATATTCCATTCAACGAACTGGTCAACCACAGATGTCGAAGTTGCACAACTGCAGAAGAACGTCTAATTCGAGACCAATTCAGAAAGCATGATGCTGCGGCGCAGACCGATTGCGGCCGACACTGACTCAAAAGATACTACTCATACATATAACCCAGGGTCCATGCGGTCTGGACTTGCAGGGATATTGGTACAGGGCACGCCAAGTTGCGTGAGACTGAGCGCCGTTCTGCGTTTTCCTACCGTGCGCCACATGGATGTTCGCACAGACTCCCGCGACTATACTTAGACCAGAGAGTTGAACCGCGAATCCTTCAGAACGTAGCCGATGATTAAGAGAGTCTATTTTGGTTTCTCCATGACTGCGGAACCAATCATGAATGGGCAAACTCACGTAACGACGGGTTTCTCCCGCAGCTGCTCAAGAAGCCCAAGGTGAGCGTCGTTCAGGGAGGAACAGATGCTGACAGGCCGGTAGAAACCTCAGCAAGGCTTTTGGAGAGCCAGAGCCTGGGGATCGTCTTGGCCGGACGTTCTCGGCTACTGATAGCATGGATAATGATTGATCATCCTTATAACGATCAGTAATGTACCTTTCTGACATGCATCCTGTTCTGAAAACAGCGTTGATAGGCATGTTCATGATGCTATCAAGAGTTTGCAAGCTTGCGGCTGTGGAGCAACAGTTGTACCGACACTGGCTGGCGGGCCTGCATGGCAACAGACGAGTGAGCATGCTATGTCATTAGCAGACTCGTCATCTTTCCAGGAAAGCAAGCAGAAATCGGCTGCAAGTACGGCATCTCGACTTCTTCTTCAATCGTGCTCGATAGTTGCATCGAGTCTAGTAAATTGACGTATATTCCCTCCACCTAGGTCTTTGCGCCTACTATTGATAGTTATAATTGTAGTATGGATTCAAAACATGATTCACATCATACCGAGTGTCTGGGAAGTTTTAGCAACCGCGTAAGCCGTCCAAGTATGAAGGGGCTCCTGGGTTGAAGACGTGTCCCCGCCCTACGATAAACCGCGGTAGCCGTTGTATAGTGTTTGTGCGGCTTCTGTGGTCCCGAGCGCGCTCGGTTGCAGCAACGATTTAAAGAACGGGATAAGTCTCCGGTTGATTCGACGCAACACAGCCAATGAACCATGGACGGCGGGATGGTTTTTGTCTTACTGCATCGGCGAATAATATCAGAGAGCGGAGCAGTGGTACCCAGTCTAGCAATCTACCTAGGAAAGAGCCAACGCACTGCAACTGTGGCATCAGTCAGGTCGAGAACATTGCAGGAAATTCAAAAGATGTCGACGTTCAGAGAACGGTTGGAGGTGACAAACGCTAGAACTCAACACGGTAAGCACAAACGATCACGTGTTGCAGTATGCGCCTCCTTTTCCTTTCATTGGTGCGTCGAACAAGCTTGGTAAATGTATTTTTGCGTTCTGACGATACATTCTCGTCAGCGCAGGCCATGAGCCTGTTGCCTGGACGCGATTCATATCCCTACGCGCCTGGAGTGCTGCAGCTAGGCACGCCCCTGTATCACTCAAAAGAACAGTGTCTGGAAGTCGTTAGCACTATTCGAGCAAGGAACTCTACACGGTAAGGATATTTGCAATCCTTTAAAAACGTGCAAAGTCTATAATGCCTCTTTAGAGCTACTTTGATTACCCCCAACATCTGAGAGAACACACGCCTGTGTCTAGGTGTTCTGTTAATCTCATGTTCTTTGAGCTTAACGCTTTTCCAGTTTAGGAGTCATCCTGCGAGCACGTGACCTCGAACATCTCTGGGAGGTGTGCACTCCAAACTCCAGCATCGGTGCTCAGGAAGTCAGCTTTGTTCGAATTGGCTTTTAGACCAAGCCTTGCTTGTCATCGTGAGGACCCTGTCCGCAGGTCCTAACAGACTTGAAAACCGTGCCTGGCTATACGAGCGTCTCAGTGCATTGAGACTATAAATCGTCTACACAACTAGGGTATCTTCCTTGCCTCTGCAATGGTGGGTGTGCCCAAGAGCAAGGGTTGTATCGTCTGTAGGAAGAGAAAAATCAGTCAGTATAGGCTGCATCGCATGGTGCACCTTGCGTCTAACGAAGAACAGAATGCGGTACGGCCTGTGCCACAACAAACATGTGTCTGAGTCTTGCTCGATTCTAACGATTATCAAGACGAAACTTGGCCGGAATGCCTCAATTGTCAGAAGAACAGCAAGTGCTGTCCCGGTCCTCCAGCACGACATACATTCAAAGATCTTGGGCCTACTCTAGTCAGACACACGAACCCTGTGCAAAGAACTAAGAGCACTCTATCCGTACCAGGTACACTTATTTGGTAAAGAACGGCAGATATGCGCTTACTGATATATCGACAGATTCGAACAATAGATATCTCAATCAGGTACAGGAGAATTTCACATCTGATAGATCAGTATATCATAAATTTAGGATATCACCCAAGGGTACATTTTACCAGAGAGGGCCTACTATACAACCTGTTTCGACAAGAACAGTAAGCCTGAGCTCGCCCCGCTCCCCTTTTCTTCGGCAGCCATCGCCATCTCAGCACGACGAGCTCTCCCGTGCATTCGTCGCCACCATCAACGCGGGCAGTGCAGGTCTTCGAATGTCAGTCTTCGGGCCCTTTATCCAAGAAGTACCTGCCAGGCTAGGCCACAACGCAGCACTCGACGCAGCAGTGGCCGTACTCATCAACGCACATACCTCTCTCATATACAAAAAATCGAACAACGACGTTGTCAGTATCAACTTGTATTTACGAGCGATCAAGACGCTGCAGGGTTGTCTCGAGGATCCACGAGAAGGGATGTCCACAAACACACTTTGTGCATCTGTTCTCCTTGGGCTTGTGGAGGTGAGCGAGGCAATACTCTCAACTACTTCAATACTGACATAACGCATAGGCACTGGCAGGCCCGAGAAAAGGAAATCGTTACTTGGCCCATGTCGGTGGAGCTGGTCGGCTCATGGAACTCCAAGGGGCCAGACGGTTTCTTGATCCTTTTGCGAAAGATATATTGCGGTTCAACAGGGGCGGCATCGTAAGTAGAACCACCTCACAAAGCGCGGCACGTGGCAGACTCCGACAATTGTTTTTACTAATAAGCTGCAGATTGTAGCTGCTTGCTACGAACGGGAGCCATGCTTTCTTGCCGCACCGGAATGGCGAGATGTGGCTTTCGACGACACCGGGCTCGGGTTCGACGAGCGACTGCATACGGACCTCCTACGAGCTTTCGCCAAACTGCCAGAGATTTTGAAAGACCTGAAAGAACTATATTCACTCCGTACATCATTCGCAGGTGCGGGCCATAGCATGCGCAACGACTCTTGTATCGATCCTAATCTCGACCCCAATGATTCCGATCAAAGTCCACCAGAAACCTGCCCTTCGCTCGATTTGTCAATGGACAGTTTCGAAAATGCCGATTTTACTCCAGAAGTACAGTTCGAGGGTACACCAAACTGTAGGGTATCTCTGGCCTACATATCCGCCAGGAAGGAAGTGCTTTGGAAGGTTCAGAATCTCAGAGAATCATTCTGCGCATTGGGCGTCCATATGAATACCAAGTTCAATAACGGTACAACAGTTGTGGAGCTACCCAGCGTCGAAGAGGGAAGTCCTATGGCAACCGCCTACCACTTTAGCAGCTGGCGCGACAATGTTGGATACAACAGCTTTTGGGCTCTTTGCATCATGGTGAACGAGTACTTGATAAAACTCCTCTCACCCTTTGACCCCATCATCAGTACGCTGGAGTCAGAAAGCCGGTTTCTGGCGCTTGAGATCTGCAAGACCTGGGAAGAAGCCTGGTCAACCAAACCCATCGGTGCACTACACACAGCGTTCAGTTTCGTCATGGCTTATGAATATGTCGCCCCTGACATTCAGGAGTGGATTCTCAAGGGTCTGAATTCGCTGTTGGAATATCAACACGTGGACACATTTCGATGGACCGACGACGTCATTAGGATGATGAGCGGAAGGCTCACCGGCGACGGCCCGGACACAATATTCTCGAATGTGAGTTCTTCGAACCAGGCGCGGTAGCTACGTTCTTACGGCAACCTTTGCCCTGGCTGGGTGTTGACCATCTTCTTAGTTGGAAACGGGTGAAAAGGCGGCGTCTGGCACTTCAAAGCGCAGTGCACTACGAAAATCATGGGGCTTTATGGTTTCTTCGAACATGTCGTGTGCAAACATGGATGAGAACCTCACCTTGATGTCCATCAAGAGAGATTTTACTTGTGCATATACCAGCATCTGGCAGTCACCGCTAACAGATCACTTCATCACAATACCCCATTTTAGACCATAACGGCGTCGTATTTAAACTAGCATTTACCAATCTACTCATGCATCCTTGGTTCGTAAAAGCATACTCGTCAAACTCACAACCTCCAATGCAACTCCCATCAGCAACGCTTGAACTCAACCGAAAGTCTAACTACCCGTGCTTGTGCGCGGGGCTTACATCTTCCCATGCTCAATCCCACATCTCTTGAGACATTCCCGACTACCTCTGACAGCACCAGTTCCCACATCTGGAATACCTTTACCAAGCTGAGCGGTATCAAGGGTATCATCCCCGAAACCAGCCTGGAGCATATCACTTGGGATAGACCAAAGTCCGTTAAGAGCGTTAAGCGTACCACTATCGTCGCTGTTCAAAGCGCTGAGCAGAAGAGATGGTTCACAACCTACTCTGCGTCAGCGTACTCTCGAACAACATGAATGGAAAACTCACCGTTGTTCTGCATCACGTGCAGGCTTCCCTGCGGGAAAAGCGTCATGCGATGCGGTCTGATCTCAACCTTCACAGTGCGTACCCCGTTCTCGTTGATCATCCAGCTCGTTGTACTTCCAGTGATTCCAATCACGATGTTGTGCGCGCGCTGGTGAAAGTGCGGCGGCAGCATGCTGCAGGGCCCCAGTTTCAGTAGCGCGTAGCTGATGCCGAGGCCGGTGAGTGCTGGGAATGTGGCGGCGTCGGCGGTGATGACGGAGCCAATTGAGTTGTTGTAGTCTTTGTGGTTGAAGAAATCGTAGTACCAGTCGCTGTCTTTGGCGAGGAGTGCATGACGGTCATAGTTTGTTGCGGCCATCTTGAGCATGGCGTTGAGGTTTGGGTTGAGCGCTTTGGCGGCGGAGGCTGAGGAGATAAGAGAGACAAGTAACGTGAGGAGGATTGAAATGTACATCGTACTGTGATGCTGCGGGGAAGTTTGAGATGAGATGTTGATCGAAGTTGATTTTGAAGTGTTGAAGATAGACCTTTCAAAATTCCAATAGGATTGGATATTCTTGTGTTACAGGCGAGCTCGCAGAATTGAGCGAACAAAGCAGGTTCTTGGGTTTGAACTTCAATCTTTGAGCAATGAATTAGTTGTGCGTTCAACTTGATAGTCGGTATGATAAGGGTTTGCATTGTGTCTCCGTCGTGACAATAGCAACTTATATATTTGTTGTCAAGGGTAAGACTGGCAGCATGCTCTACAGAGAAAATCAAGATGGCTGCTGACCGGCTTCTCCAGTTCGTCATAGTCTGTTCAGCCACTGTTACTCTGCTGTGGAATGGCGTCTCTGGAACGATGGCCACTCATTGCGCACGTTGGGTCTATCAAGGCGTTCTGCATGGATGGAGCCAAGGCAAAATTACCTTTCGCTCTTCAGATTTTCCAACGACGGCATGTTGTTATGAACTCCCGAACATTCATAAAGTTTCTCAAGCGAAGTCAGCAGTAATACTATAATCCGACCTAACATCGATGCCCACCAGGTACTTAGGTACTTCGAGTGTCTTACACTTCTCCGAACCCGGTCAGCGGGTCCATTTCAGAGGAGTAGCTGCAGCACTGACTGTGCGCAGCATGGGATTCGGGCCCATCCAGGTCCTAGATTTGCTGGAAACCACGCTGATTGATCGCGTGAGTTTTCCATCGGAGGCAAAAGTTGAGTCATAAGTCTTGTACGAGTCTATTTGTCCTTAGCCTCGGTGACAAGTGCGTGATCGGAATTAGGGGACCACAAGTTTTGCACCCATCAAGTTATTGGTTGGCTAGCATAGTGAAATGATGTAGTACTAGGACGAGGAGGAAGACTGCTAAAGGCTAGGAGTCAGCAGTGGCGCCCATGAGAGGGAGATTAGTGGTGATAAATCAACTGAGACCTGGAGGCCTCGTTCTCAGCCATAATGCTGAAGTGGTATGCTACAACTTGAAGCCTTGGCTACATCCATGGGTGGCGGTAATCTGTTGATGCGCATCTGCTCGTCTGTGGTCTGGATCCGTCACATCGTGTGACACTAAAAGACGTTTTTCACGAACGCATAGACGCTATCACGAGCGCTGTTACGGTTTGACCAATAACTTACATTGCACGTGAGTACCTTGGAGTGGAACGTCGACCAAAGGGAACACAGGTACAGGTAGCACTGGGGACAGGTAAGGCGGTTGCCAATCGCGTTGTGGCGTCGTTGCATCGACCACTTCTACTCAACAGTCTTGTGCGCCACTATATTGGAAATGATTCGCCTTAGACCATTAGTACATCCATTTTGCGTTAATGCGCCGTGATGGGGCTGTCTGACAGAATCCTGTACACTCGTCCTACGTCGTTTCTAGAAGCTCAAAAACTGCCCTATGCGAAAGCTTCATCGGGCAACATGTGGTTGTGCTCAAACCATAGACATACCGCACAACATCTTCGTGCAAACTCATATCAGCCTTTGCTTCAGATAGATTCACTTGGTGAAATTAGGTGTTGGTGTATGTGCAGTGTGATAAAAGTGTTGTGTGCATGGTCATATTTGAAGCTGTTACGGACATCGGTCCCATCCCCACGGGCATGACGCATTCGAGGATCCCCGTTAAGGCGAAGGGCAAACCAAACTCTCAATCACTCAGAGATGTAGGATCTGACTGTATAGATGGAACTTTTTGTGTTGTTCTTGGCAGCCAGAAAAGAGTCATAAGCATCGCGGGTCATCATGAATCGCTCATGAAAGTGTCTTCTTGGCCTCCATCCTTGGCTCGCAGCAGATAAGACATGATGCCCCAAAGGCCTCTCATGGCTTCGGTGCGGTCTTCAATACTAAAGAGATCGAACCATCGCGTCCTCTGAAGTTTAGGGGAACACCAGTCGGGGTCTGATAGCTGATTCTCAGGAAGTTTTCCGTATGTGATATATTCCAAGTAGGCCGGATGCACGTGGAGCTTCAATAAGCTAATGTGGTGGTTCAATGACGAAACTAGAAAGACCTGTACGCAGGTTAGCGAGTCTTGTTTGCCACAAAACAAGAAAGCAGAAACTTACATCGTCCCACTCAGTGGCTCTGTCTTTGCCAATGGCTTCGTAGACCACTTTCGGATCCCACAGAGAATTCCCAGGTTTGACAACCTTCCAAACCTGCGCAGGTGTTGGTCTTCGCCGAGCTCTTGAGCCATCTAAATTCCTCTGGACAGTGGTCTCCTGTGGGGTAGGTGTGGCCGTTTTGCCAGATGTGTCGCTAGGTGCAGCAGCGTCTTCAACCTCGCCACCAGGTCCGCCTCCCCAGCGTTGTTTCGTTGTCCACCATTTTCCTTCTCCTGCGAGCTGCTCGACTTTCCCCTCTCTTGCGCGCTCTTGGGCCAGCAGTAAAAGCCCACCAAGCTCACGAACAGCATCCAGGTTGGATTCTGCGTCTACATCTCCCGAAGCCCCAAAATTCACGTCTGGCCGACATTGGATACCGAGAACAGGTCCTTCCATCCAGCCCTGTCGTGCCTTCATCCTATCCTGTGGTCCACGCCATGCTACAGAGCTCATGCGTACAGGGAAGCGCACGTGCTCCAACAGCAGAACCGGGGGTCGTCGGTGCTGCGAAAGCGTGATACCGAACGCCCATGCAATTGGCTCAACGAAGGCTCGAACACAGTCGATACGATACTGATCCGGCATCTCTGAGCCATTACCAATCCGGTAGCCTCGGTAAGAGCCATTCGACATATCAGCTGGCTTCTCTCGAGGTTCCATGTTTGTTGGATTTGGAAACCTGGACGGCGCAATTCTGGCGGGAAGTACCCTGCTTGGGACAATCGACGCCGTTTGAGCGGTTAGTGATCCTCCGAACCCGTTTGCATGAACAGACTGAGCCATTGTTTGGTCGTTCACCACTTCTGTCTTTGCTTTCTTTCGAGGCTCGCCTTCACTCGGAGAGCCAAAGCCATTTTCCATCTTTGCAACCCAGTCTGTTTTCGTCTCAGCCCGTGATTCTTGCTCACCAACCCCTGCAGTCGGGTTGGGAGAAGGCCCTGTTTCGGCAGTTATATGAACAGCTGCTGTATCTGGAGAGCGATAGTCGTCTATTGAATTGTCCCAGTAATATGCCATGTTGTCAAGCCCTTCCCAAAACTTGCGAAAATGCGCAAGTCGCAGCGGTGCCTGACCCCCGTTGCTCTTTCGCGTGAGCGTTGAGAACGCGTCTTCATTTTTGAAAAACAGTTCTCGTGCGCGGATAAAGAACTCTTTGCGATCTGGTACCCTTCTTCCGTTGCTGAGGAGGGTGACAGTAGATTCCGAAATAGGAGGCTCTTGCCTGTCTTGTGCATCCAGCCATGAAGCGGGGGTAGGTGCGATAATGCATCGTTTGACAGCGACGATAATATTGTTTCGAAATTGCAATTAGATTGGAACGTGACATTTAGCTGTGCCAAAGTAGCCTTGGTGACATCAGATGGTCTCTTCAAGCCCAGAAAATGTTGGGTAATCCCTGTCCCATTTGCCGTACTCCAGGAGGCTGGCGGGGTCCCTATCGACGGCTCAGGTGGATCGAGTACCGGGAAAGTCACAGGTATTGGTTTCGATGGAGGAGGCCGATCTTTTTGCGTGTCATGTTGCCCCGCCAAAAGGTGGCCTGGATAGCCTTATATCAGCGACATTGTTGCCCGTGCAGCCATCCCTCAAACAAAACACGTGTAGTATTGACGAGGAGAAACGAAACGCGACCACAGCACGAGGACCGCAACTGCCGGGAGAAGAGGGACCAAGCAGGGTATTGGAAGAATACCAATGGAAGACAGCATGTTGATACAATGGAATTGAAGTTGGGCTTGGTAAACGAAAGAAGCCAATAAAGGCCGTGGAGACATGACGTGTGGTGAGACACGCGCCGAAGAAGTCACGATGGGTACGTACCACTAAAGTTGAACATGGCCGTGGGAAAGCGATGCGGGCCTTCGATATTCAGTGAGACGAAGACAAGGCTGTCGGTGTGAGGCTGTCGCAATGGTCGAACGTGTCTGTTCGGTGCTTGTCAAACCCGGAAGGCAGGTGCGTTCGGTTGCCATTCCTGTATGCATGCAGCAATTGTCCCCACAACAACTGTCGCCGGCTCACGCGATCGAGGCTGATCAGGGTTCAGACCTCCAGAAATTCAAAAGGCTGGATTTGGATGCTACTGACAGGTGTCATGCCGTGGATGGCACGCGTTTGTCTTGGCCGCCCAGACCAACTGCCTCTGATGCAACGGCTTCAAATGGAGAGGATTGGCAAGGTGAGCTCCCAGATAAATACGAAGCGTCATGAGTCGACGCGCACCAAGCAATGAAACGACAATCAGCCACAGAGGCTTGGGCGAGCACCTGTCAGCTGTGTACGTACCATGGTAGAAGCACACCATGTCACGTGTGTGGTTGACAGTCTTTCGCAACCCCCTCCTCCCTTCAGCACCATCACCAGCCTAGCCATCACAACCTACCATCACGACATGCAAGGTACAACATCTTTTGGCGAGATCATCCGTGCAGCGCACCCGGCACCTGGCCACGGGACTGAGACGGTCATGGCGCCGGCGTTCATTATAGCGAGGCCTAACGCGCTTCAGGTTTGTTGTAGTCGCTGCTTGAGCGGCACCTGAAGCTGCCCGCGTTTCAGAACCACCCAAGCACACCACCTTGTACCAACGGACGACAGCGCTCTAGTGTAGGCTCGCACGGCTACTGCTCTCTTTACTGTGACTCCAAATTTCTAGCATTGCACAGCGGCAAAGTCTCGTTCTCCTTGTTAACATGCTGAAAGCGTCTACGGCGCTTACATTTCCTCATCTCCTGTTTCTTTGAGCCCTTGCAAGCGTTTCTTTTATGACTGTACCGTCTGCATGGCCTCACCCCAAGAGTCGATCACGACTGTGAACGGGAGACGATGTACTCGCTCCCGGGCCCGTACAGCGGCTACATCGACCTCAACCTCGACTCTAGCACCGCCGTCAACAGTGGTTGTTCCCACTAAACCGACCACATCGGCCATCTCGACAGTAGCAGGACAGACACCACAAATACAGCCCCCTGTTGCTAGTCCACCAGCTTCTCAACCACCACCGCCGCCACCACCACCACCACCACCACCACCACCTGCGCCGCCTGTATCGTCTTCACAAGCGGGACTATCAACTGATGTTGTGCCTGTGCCCACATCACAGGCAGCACTGTCTTCGGCACTAGGTACGAGTAACGTAGTTCTCATATCACTTGCAACGTCTTCTCCACCTACAGTCCTTGAGCCGTCAGCACCAGCGCCAGCATTACCGACCCCGAGCGTACCTTTGCAATCTAGCGAACCAGCCGTAGTCTCTTCACAATTTGCTGCAGCCCCTACAATTCCTCCTGCAAGGATAGTACCGACAAGCTCTGACATCATGGAAATAGCTACAACCGGACCATCGTCATCGTCGCCCACCACGCCTCCTGTTGCGCAACCGGTTGTGACGGAATCGGCTGGAGTTGTGAGCCCAACATCTGTCGCAGCGGTCCCCGATATCATAGAGACCGCCCCATCTTCGCAAACGCCGTCACTAGTCACTTCAATCGCAGAGCTCCTCCCACAGACCAGCTCTGCTGTGATAGCCAATCCTACCCGCGGACCAGGTATAATTGCACCGGAGCAAGGTACTCATAGCGACGGAGGTGGACACACGGGCGAGGGGCATTCATCCCAAAGTACCAATGATGCCAACATTGGTGGCATTGTTGGTGGCATTGTTGGCGGATTCGTTGCCCTGGCTCTGCTGAGTGCTCTTCTCTTCTTCTGTTTGAGGCGGCGCAAATCGCAGGAAGTTGAGTGGAACGAGAAGAGCGAGGACTCGGCCGGCTTTGTATCGAAAGCAAAGGCTGTGCCGTCAGGGCTTGGAGGGCTCTTTGCAAGACTCAGGAATGAGAAAACCGGGCCGTTGGATAACCCGTACCAACGACACCAGCCGCGTTCCAGTGTTGGTTCAGTATATTCGACGACGTCCAGCGGACGGGGACGGTCTATTAGCGAGCCGCAGGGACAATCTGCTATCGGCGGCGGCTTTGTCCGTCGCATGTCAAGCAGGAAGAGCGAACGGAGCGTGCTACGTAAAAAGACAGACAGTGTATCCTCGCAATCTCCTTTCATGGGCATTTCAGAGGAGCCAATCCGCAACAACACTATTGTAGGCAACCCTTTTGCAGATCCAGAACCGGACACGCCCAGAAACCTACGTATCTCGAATCCAGATACACTCGAAGAGCAACCCCGTAGGCTCAGTCCGCCACAACCTACGGCAACCCCTCATGTAGCTCGAGATCCCTTTGCCTCTCTTATCGACAAGATCGATGGCGCGCCTGATTGGTTCCGAGACTCCAATATGATAGCAAGCCCAGCATCGAATCACCGCCGCACGCAAAGTACGGCTTCGGCACTACAGTCACACCCTCCTTCATCGGTGTACAGCAGTAACCCATTTGCCGACTCTATATCGATTCCACCAGTTCCATCGATACCCACCCAAAAACCCCAAGCACCCCGCAGTACCTATTCAGCTTTCCCTGCCACTCGCAAATCGAACTACACGTTATTCGGCGAGCCCGGTCCCAGCCGCCCTGGCACCACCATGTTCAACCCCGGGCTGCCCTCGAACCCTGGTGCTAGTCGTCGCGGGACCGAGATATTCAGCACGCCAGCAATAGCACCCGGATTCCCCACTAGCGGCCTGCCCACCAACACGAGTCGAATGGACCGACAATCCGACCCCTTCGACCTGGACCGTCCCGAAGTGCTGAGCTTCAAAGGCATGATGAACCAGATGCGGGACAGCATTACGCGGCAGACGACGATCCGCAGCCGCCGAACCAGCAGCGTCGGGAACTGGTTTGGGCGCGACAGCTTGCCGTCCGGCGCTGGTCCACGCAGGTGACACGCAAACCACCTCGGTGAATGATTCACACATGCGATCAGAACAGGCGAGACGAGGAAATGAACGCACTTGATGTGCCCCCTACGTTGTCACGATGGCAGGAAGCGTTCCGTCGGCCCCATCGTTAATCCTTTCTTTCCACCTTTCCACCTGTTTCCTATCCTAGCTAGTACCGTGTCGTATCGCATCGTATTAGTTGCATCTGTATCTGTATAACGCATATATCCCCCCACGAGCAGTATGTAGCGTTTGAGCTGCATTAGGGTAGAGCGATCTCTCGTTTCGCTAAGATGAATGGCGATGAAAATGTAACACGTTCATGATGGAATGAATTCTCCAGCGGTTTTGTGTACCCGTTTGTAATATAATGAATCCAGACTGCTGCTATTAGGTCAAGGCAACACCAAGGGCGTTGTTCATGCTGGGCATGCTTTCATTCATTCATGTCGTTTAGTACTCGTTCTATATAGCCTTTGCTTAGTTTGCCAGGGCACCATGTAGCTTCAGCCAAACTCTATCTCTCCTTATTCCAAGTGCGGCTTCGTCTACACAAGCTCACTGGTGACGTTGGAGAACTCGCCCTTGTTGAGCTTTGTCTCCCAGAAGATGGGGTTGGTGTCGTTGAAGCCGTGCTTGACCCACCCGTCCTCCTTGACGTGGTACAAGTTGATGAAACCACCAGAGTAGGCGTCACGATGGGTGGCGGCCAGGATACTCCTCCTTCCCAGCTCCAGCGCCTCGTTGTCTTCAAGGTCGTATTTGTATTCCGCATCGAGCACACCGTAGGCGAAGGTCTGACCGGAACCTACACAGAACAGGTTGCCGGAGAGGCGTGTGCCGTCGCTGTCGATGTAGTAGAGAGCGGGGCCTTCTTGCGGGGTTACGCCGGCGCACATGGTACCCTGAGATGAATCGTCAGAACTGAAGCCAAAGGGCTGTGGTTGGAGATGGGCATACCATGCTCAGTCCCATGCCCTTGTATGAGTAGACCAGGTTGGCCAGGATCTTGGATGCAGCGGCGACCGAGATGCGGCGCTTGTGTCGGAGTCGTGGAGGCGGCATTGCATGCCTAAGTATGCCAGCCAGTACTGGCAGTCCTGCATCGTGTCAACATATCATCCCCCGGTTGGACACAGAGGGTTGCCTACAGCAGCGCCACCAGCCATAGTGCCCAGTAAACAGCTGTTGATCTCGATGACCTTCTTGACCGTCTGACTGGCTATCCAGTTGCCGGCCGTTGCTCGCGAGTCGGTTGCCACGATGATGCCGCCCTTGAACCGGAAGGCGAGGGTTGTGGTACCGTGGGCGATCTTGATGGGGCAGTTGGGGTTGAGTAGTCGTCTGTCATGGCGCGGAGCCATGCTTGTTGCTGTGGCTGGGTTAGTATGGCCACGAGTGTGTAAAGATAGAGAGCGCTGTACCTGAGCAACGGGGGCAGGGCAAACTTGAGCGACAGCTCTGGTGCGCCGCTGTACATGTCAAGCTGCTGCTCCTCTGTCTGGCATTCCTGCGCGTCCATGGGGCGACTGTACTGCGCCACTAACGAGTCCATGGTGGTGACGGCGGTGTTGTGGGGGATCGAGGCGGGATTGTGTCGGTGGGCGGTGCTGGCTACAGTCGAGTGTGGCGGGAGAGCGGGCGTGAGGATGATGTCGCTGTCGCCGTGGTGCTGGAGCTCCGGCGAGCTCGTTGCAGCTGCCAAGCAATCCATCTGGCGCCGCGTCGTTGCGGCTGCCTTCCCTCACCTTCGCCCCGCCCCGCAGCACCTGAACATCAATACAACACAACCCAGGCCGCAAAGCTAGCTCGACCTCGTCAAGTATGGGCCATATTCTGCGTTGTCTGTAATCGCCTCAACGCACCTCGTAGCGTCCTTCCCGCTCGATGCCTTGGTACAGCTCCGTTAGCCTGAGGCGCTCACCTAAAGCCTAAGGAGTGATCACCTAAAGCCTAAGGGGTGATCACAGTCTCTTTCTTGTGATTCTTAAAAGAGAACAGCCTCAAGCAAATAGTCAGCAAGCCTGGACATGATTTCACGTCTCTCTATACGGTCGTCATGTGGGGGAATACATGTGTCGTCCATAGCAGCGTGCGCGCTATTCATCAAAAGTCATCGGAGTTTCTTTTTTCTTATTACCAAGTCCATTCTTTTTCTTACTACCAAGTCTATTCTTCTTCTTACTACCAAGTCTATTCTGTCCCAGTTATCCAAAGTTCAAGCGGGAATACGTCAAGCAAGCGTAGTGGTCCTCCACCATGGACATCATCACATGGCCAATGAGACTGCTGGTCATCCAAGACATTGCCGCAACCCACGCGCCAGTCCCCAACCCTCACCAGCCTCCGTCACCCGCTCCAAGTCCTCCAACTTACGTTCGACTTCCCGAGCTGCAGGCACCGGCAACATCATGCAGGCACAAATCACTGCCACCCTGTCTCACATAGCTTGACTGCGGGAGCACTATACCTGTGCGTGTGGCATCTACCTCAGCAGTGTGATGTCTGCGAATGATACAGCAAGTGGATGTATATACGATCAGTCCGAACGCCATCATGGCTCCAGTCAAGAGCCGGATTCGAAGGACGCATCTTCTGACTTTGATCGCCGTTAAGTATCAGCCACCCACCCTCGTGTTTGCACACTGTCAAATGTCTCGTCATAGCCACTCATCACATACGTACTGGGTACATCCACCGCCCTACTCATACACTCCCACATTCTCAATCTCCAGCTACCACCGCGCAGCACCAGCTACCACTGCGCAGCACCACCAGCTGTCCTCCGACTGCCCCCAGCACATTTGGATAGCAACACCACTACTTCCCGCAAGATCTCCACCAGACGCAGAAATGTGCTGGATAACACTCACGCCGAGCAAAAACAAGCGAAAAGCAGCCTCCTCCGACTGCTCGTCTGCAGAGATCGTCCGCGTCCACCATAGCCCCAAGCCGCGCTTCAGCGACATCAGCATCGCGCTACCTAGCAGCATAACATCCACCTCAGACTACCACCATCACCACCACCAACACTCCCTTGACCACCAAAATGGTTTCAACATGCACATGCACATGCACCCGCACAACCCCCTGCCCCACGGCCTACTGCAGCACCACCACCGCCATCCGCACCTGCACGCGCTGCACCCACTGCACCTACACCCTGTGACACCACTACACGGGCCGGGCAAGAAAATACACGTCCAAGCACCGCCATGTCCTCCTCCACCGCCATCACCGCCGCCACCGCCGCCCTCTTCCAGCGCGTCCTCAAAACCATGCGAGCCCATCTACCGCACGCAGATTGTAGAGCCGCAAGCCGTGCGTGCATCAACGCGGGCCGCGCTGCGCAGCGTGCAGCAAGGGCGTGTGCGCGGGCGCGGGCGCCTGAGGGACGTGGGCGGGTACGAGATGGCGGGGCGCCAGGCGCCGTGGGACTGGGATTGTGTGAGCAGTACGGTGGGGAGTAGTGGTGTGCGTGGGGAGACGAGGAGGAAGAGGAGAGGGAAGGTGAGGGGCAAGGTGAAAGGTGGGGGTTGCGGTATCCGCCTTTTGCAGGTGTGGAGCAGTGGCTGTGATATGTCTCTTTTATTTAATTTTTATTTTCATCTTGACCTTTCTCTCTCCCGAGGGAGAAGGGGTGCGTGAGAACGTGAGAGAGAGAGAGAGAGAGAGAGAGAGAGAGAGGTGTCACGAGCAGCGATAGTCATCACAGCAGACGAAAGACAAAGTGAAGATACATGATAGATAGTATAGTATAGTATCTCTCGATGCCAAATACCACGCATGACAAGCACCACTAGCAGCAGCAGCAGCACGCGCCCTGAACAAAATTTCCCCAGTAAAAACACCAGTACAATCCGTAAGCAGTAGCGCAACGACAACGCCCGAATCCGACCTGTAACCGCGCAGCCAAAAGAGCAGAAAATCCAGGCAGAACAAGCAATATATAAAGTGACGTGGCGCGATGGGAAGTGAAGTGGTATGAAGTGACGAGAAGCCATAAACGGGCCAGCATCGAGTTCAAACACAAACACGAGATACAATCCCCGCAAAAGAAGAGAAAAAGAAAAGAAAGGAAAGGAAAGGAAAGGATAGGATAGGAAAGGAAAGGAAAGTAACATGTCGGTGCGTGCGGGATACACTATCCCAGTGCATGCATGGGTATAAGCAACCAGACTTTATCGAAATCCCCCGTCGCTGCGCCGGATTTCTTCCCCGAGGCCTCAGAGCGGGATGGAGGCCGAGACCGAGACGCCAGTGCGCCAGTGCGCCGATGAGAGATGCAGAATGGATAAAAAAAAAAGTTGTGAAGCAGATGATGATGAATGGTGGATGGAGGATGGATGTGAGATTGGTTAGTTAGACGCCCGCTTGCGCGCGCGTGGGTGTGACTTGGGCCTGCGCGTGCGACGGAGAGAGGGGACTGATGTCTCGCCTCGACTGCGCCGCCGTAGACCGTGCTCTTCGGCCTGCAGCTGCTTGATGAGGTCGCGGCTGGCTTGATCGAGGTTGGGGTCGATGAAGTCGAGGCTGATGCCCATGCCGAGCGTCATGGCCATGGTCAGGCCTTGCTCGAGTTTGATACCGTCTTTGCTGTCGCGGCGCCGGCCACCGGGCGTGGATTTGGGCGTGCGGCTGTGTCGCTGTCCGGACTTGTGGTTGGAAGAGGGCGCAGTGCGGTGGTGTGTGCGTGGTGTGACGGGGGCGGGAAATCCGAGTTGGTAGTGAACATGTTGTGGTTGTGGGTGGTGGGAGAGGTTGGCGACATGGCTTGCACGTGCCTGGGTGACACTGGAGAAGAGACAGGGCGGGCCGCATCACGCTGAGCCGGGAGGTAAGGCATGTAGCCGTTCTTCTGGGTGTGGTGGCCGTCCTCATGACGTTCGTGGCTGTGATAAGACGGGGGTCCGGGCGTGAGTGGCTCGATGCTAGGGTCCTGCTGCTGACCATTCGTTTCTGCATGCTCGACTCTATCCATTGACTCAGGGCGGCCGTGCTGCTGCTCAATGGAAGACATGACCGCGTCGCCCAGTGGTGGATAGGAAGGCGCCATGGTCGCGGAAGAGTAGTCGCTGTTGGCGTACCCCTGGAGTGCAGGGTCGATGGGCATGAGCTCTTCTTCTGGTCGTTGGTCCAGGGCCTGCTGAGCAGAATATGCAATGTCTTGGAGCAGGGAGCTCCCGATGCTGAATTGGTGCGGTAGAGAGTGGCGTGAGTGGTGCACATCTCTACTCATGACTCCACCATCGTCCATGGCAGATTCCATCTTCATCCTCTTGGACAGCCCAGCAGAGTCCTCGTCGCTGACGCGTCGTCGTTTTGCCGCAGAACCCCTTGGTACGGGCACCTCGTTAGCTTTGATAGGATCGACATTACCGTACTCGTCGTGTATGCAGCGGCGCTGGAAATGTTAGTTATCGTATAGCCGGTCACTCCAAGAACCCATACCTTGCTTTTGCGACAGTCGGCGCACGCCTTAACACGACCAGACTTGAGAGCGTAGGGGTCACCGTTGACGTCTGCCATAATGGGACCGCCGTTGACAGGACCAGCAACCGTAGCGGCGTGACCTTCAGCTATGGAATGGTCGCTGAGACGACGCTTGACAGAGATACCATAAGAGCCAGAGAGGTCGATTGTATGCATGCCGGGTTTCGATGAGTCTACGAGCTCGTCCTTGTGCTTGCAGCGAATTCGCCTCTTGCGGCAAGCATCACAAGCAACCCGCTTTGGCCCTAGCTGGGATGTCTTCGGGGTGGTTATGTGCGGGTTGTTCGCACTTGGACGGAGGAAGCCGGTCATGGGCGCAGTGGAGGACGGGGTAACAGGCTCGACCATGGGAGCGGCATCGCCGTTCGGCGGCGACACATTGTACGTTCTGATCGGCTCTGATAGTCTTTCGACTGGTACGTTTGGAGGTTCAGGTCGCGGCTCTCGTTCAATTTTCTTGATGGGAGAAACGGTCAGCTGCTTTTCGACAACATCTACTGTCTCAGGGAGTGCAACGTCGGAGACAGCCCAAGCTGGAATGGTCTCATTCCCACGTTTCCATGCAACCCACATTGCGAACTGGCGCTCCAAGACGACCGGGTCGCCATGGCCCTTTGGTATGGATCTGATGACGGCGTTGCGTGTCTTTTGCGGCATCTCGATCTTGTCTAGCGATATCATGACGGTCCTGTGTATGTAGTTCAAGACCTCGCCAAGACCCTCAAGTTCGTGTTTAGGGTAGTACCGTCTGTTGTAGTTTTCTGGGCCTAGATGCGAGTTGTGTCCAAATTTGTCAGGCTCGCAGTAGATCGGAGTGTCGCGCTTGAACTGCTCGCCCCTCTGCAGGAGCTCTTGCACAGACTCGGGAACGGGATCGTCTTCGAGATATTTGATGACGGTCAACCACATGATCTTCTGGAAGAATGGGTATCGAAACATCTGAGCCACTTTGGTGTTCTTCTCCACGTCCAGAACCTGAAGCTGCATACCGTAGTGTATACGAGTCAGAAAATTGCCACCAATGACTAGACTGTCTTCCGGAGTCCAGACGGCATGAATCCAGCCAGAGGGAATCAGCATGGTATCTCCAGGATACAGATCCACTCGGTAGCACTCTTTCACTTGCTTCCCAAGCCAGTCGTGCCCTTGGTTCGGTGAAAGGCACCAGTCTTCGTACTTTTTCATGTTCTGCTTCGTTGGCGGTATGAAGAAGAACACCTTCTTCCCCTTCACAATGTGATAATAGACGGATGAACCGCCAAAGTCAATGTGGAAGTCTGTAAAGCAGTCTGCTACAGACATGAGGCAGTAAAATTGGACGGGCGGAGGCGCAAACTTGTCATCCTCACGCCAGACCGAGTCTTGCAGGTCCATGTCTCGCACCACCTTGGGTCGCCGGATCAGTTTCCCAAGCCGGCTCCGCGAGACTTCCAGGCTGATGACATTTCGTACCGGCTTTTCGCCTTGTTGTTCATAGTAGTCTGCCCACTTGGACATTGTCCACTTCTTGCCCGCGCCCTCTTGTGCTTTGACATCGATGACGGGTACGGTCTCATTTGGACCATACAGTTCAGCAACGCGGCGAACCGTCAGTCCTTGTGGTATGACCATGTCTAGCTTATCTTGTCCATCATCGGCGATCGTCTCGTATTCAAAGGGAGAGTCTAGCTCATCATTCGTTTGCTGGGGCCGCTCGACGAACGCTGCGGGCTCGGACGACCAGGGGCGCGGATTGAGCGCTCCTGGGATGAGAATGGGCTCTCGGAAGCCGTTGCTCTTCTGAAGAAAGTCGGCAGAGACCAGCTCTGGCGGCATGCGTGCGAAGGTTTCGGGTGTGAAGTCGATGTCCCCGTTTTTGAAAGCGGCGATGTAGTGGTGCTCGGGGTGATCGTCGGATGTCTTGAGGACACCTTCGTTCAAGCCGGCATAATCGACGGTGGTGTGAGCTCTGATGGATTTACGCACCTCTGGGCCAGGTCAGACTTAGTATTCCAATATGCGTCGGTAGACCTACTCGTTGTTTGACCAAACCTGGGTCTACACGGTTCGCAGTAGAACTTGTTCACATCGCGCACCTCGCGCTCGCTGTTGAATCCCGCACACGCGTAATGGTACCACTCTTTGCAGCCATCGCAACCGATCCACTGCTCGCCATCGCCGACTTTGACGTCGGAGTCAAAGGATTTGCAGGATGCGCATATGAGATCTGGCTCGTTCACCTGCCGAGCTTTTGTGCGCCGACTGGGTTCAGCGGCAGACGATGCTGCGTGGAGGAACGGCTGGAGGGGGACAGACTGAGCGCGCACAGCTTCCGATGGCAGGTCAGCGGTCGGCGACACTAAAAAAGAAATTGAGAAGGAATGGCGGCGGGCTCCTGATGACGGATGGTGGCGTGGCGTGACGTTGGAAGACGACGAGGTGGACGCGTTCGCAGAGGCAGGTACGCCGTTGGCGTGCAGCGAGTGGGGCTGATCAGCCGTAGCTTGGGAGCTTGTTGAAGGCGCAGCTTTGGGTTTGGGGGTTGATTTTTTCCTCTTGCTGCTAGACGGGGTATTGCGCGGGCCGCGCGGTTTGCCCTTGGGCCAACCCTGGTGCTTTTTGGGCTTGGTGTCTTCGGCGCTGGCAGTGCTAGACATGGGAGGCGGAGGTTGGGCGGTGGGGTTGTCTTCGGGCGGGGTGTGTGTCTGGACAGCGGGCGCGGGCAGGGTAGCGTGGGTGGGAAGCGAGGGCGGTTCTGGAACGTGCGCGACGTCAGAGGCAGGGTGTGGAGGGTGAGCATGGTGAGACGGGGGTTGCTCGGTCAGCGCGAGTGGACTCGTTGGCCGGGCAGGTGGATGGTGCTGGGGGTGCTGGTACTGGTGGTGGTGGTGGTGGTGGTGGTGTTGGTGGTGGTGTGGGGAGTGTGGGGGAGGGTAGTGTGCAGGATAGGCGGGTGGCGCTACGTGGGATACGCTCAACCGTTTCGCGGTCGAGGGCGGCGTCTGCGCGGTGTGGGCCGAGACCTGGAAGAAGTCGAGCAGCAGCTGGGCGTCGGAGAGGCGCTTGTCTGGGTTGTGCTCCTGCTTTGGCGCGGCTGCTCCGTTGTCGTGGTACAGGCGCATGCCGGCGTGCAGCGTGTGCTCGACGTTGTAGGACCAGCCCGGATTGTGGCTCGTGGCGGGGCGCGAGTGCTGCAGGCCGTAGGTGGGCGAGGCGGCGGTGTAGAGCTCGGAGCGGGCGCGCTTGGCGGGGCGGTCGTCGCAGGCGTAGACGGGGTCTCGCGGGTAGGCGTGCTTCGGGGCGCGCTCGCCAAGCGGAAGGGGAGGGCGGTGGGCGACGAGGTGGCGTGGGAAGCGCGGGGCGTGTGCTCGCCATGGTGGGTGCCGGGGCGGTGCGCGGTGGTGAGGGCAGCGTCTGCGAGGGCGTCAATGGGCGAGCGCGGCGGCCAGGGGCAGGCCGGGGGTGCCTGCGGGCGAGGGACGGCGGCAGACGGCGGCGGCGGGTACGTGTGCGTCGCGGGCGGCATGCCGTGGTGGCGCGGTGGGCGACTGGTCCCCGCGGCGGCCGAGGAGCGTGCTGGGGCGCCATTGCCGTGTGCGTGGTGTGGTGGTGCGTCGTCGCGGTAGGGGCCCGCGGGGTCTGCTGGCCGGTCGACGGCTGGCGGCAGGACGGGCGACAGCGGCTCGTACGGCGGCGGCGGCGGGGTCGCTGAGCGTGCGGCCGGCTGCCGGTACTGCGGCTTGAAGCTGGTTATGCGGCGCATGGTGGGTGGCTGCGCGGAGGGGGTCGTGTCGTCTCCGAGGTGGGTGCTCGGACGGGTGTGTCAGGACGGCCAAGCTACGGAGCTGCTGCTGCGCGGTGCGGGAGGGCGGAGCGGGCGGGCGCAAGCATGTCCTCCGGCGAGGCGACGCGGGCGCAGGGCGGGCGCAGGGCGGGTGCAGGCGCAGGCGTAGGCGTGGGCGTGCGCGCAGGCGTGGGCGTGGGCGTGGGCGTCGACGTGGGCGTGGTGCCCGCGGTGGGTGGTGCTGGAGAGGTGGAAACGACGGGCGGAGGTTTTGATGTGGGGAGATGCCAGGCGCTCCACCACCGAGCACAGCAATGCACCAAAGGGCCGCAGTGCACGTGTCTGCGCACGGAGCGAGAGAGAGCGATGTGTGTAGAGAGAGAGCGCGCGCGAGAGAGAGCGCGCGCGAGAGAGGGTGCGCTGCGGGCGTGGTACCGGGTGCTGCGGTGGCCCCTCTGTTGCCCGCCTGCTCTGTTGCTCGGGGACAGGCCCTCATTCGCTGCCGCAGACGTCTCCGACTGGGTGCAGCGCTGCTCCTCCATAACCACCATGAAACACCGCTGAGCGCCTTGCACTTGCACTGCAGCTGCCCACCGAACTCCTGGAGCAGCTGGTCTTGTTCCCCATCGCCTCCTCTTGCACGAATCCCCCTCCCCGCCGCTCCGTCCACTCTCCTCCCCACACCCTCTTGCGTCCGAGTCGCCGGTCACGTGCGCCTTGGCTTTTAGCGCGCCTCATCTGCTACCCGTTGGTCTGCCTTCATCCACCCCCGCCGCTCTTCTGACCGTGCACCCATACGCCCTCCCGCTACACGCCACCACAGTCGCCAAAGTATGAGTCGCGGTGGAAAGCTTGCCCCCGAAGTCAATCGGTGAGTTCGCCTCTTGCGCTGCCTGCCTGCCTGCCTGCCTGCCTGCCTGCCTGCCTGCCTGCCTGTCTGCCTGTCTGCCTGTCTGCCTCCCCGAAGCTTCTCGCTGGCGCATGCATGCTGCCTGTCCACACGACCTCCGCTAATCTATCATTTCTCTCTAGAGCTCTCTTCGTAAAGAACCTGAGGTCAGTCGTCTCCCACTGCCCCGACGATTCTTCCGCTCATCCATGCCAGCTTCAACGTCACCCCAGAGGAACTTTTCGACCTCTTTGGCAAGTTCGGCCCGGTGCGGTATGTCACCCTCCTTGCCCGCCACCTCTCTCCTCCCTGCCCACCATGCTGACGTATCGCCAGCCAAATTCGCCAGGGTATCGCCAACAACACAAAGGGCACCGCCTTCGTCGTCTATGAGGACGTAATGGATGCAAAGTCAGCTTGCGACAAGCTCAACGGCTTCAACTTCCAGAACCGTTACCTTGTCGGTACGATCACCAGCGTCTGTTGCGCGCACCTCGATGGGCTAACGACGGCAGTATTATATCACCAGCCAGACAAGATGATCAAGGCCGCAAATGATCTCGCAGAGCGCCAAGAGAACTTAGAAAAGCTCAAGCAGCAACACGGTATCGATTAGCATGAGGAGAGGCCCCAGGAAACGGTGAACTCGCGCGAGCGAATTAGTAATAAGAATCCTGCGGGCCTCAAGACTGATAGCGTACACTCGAACCATTCCGCGGACCACGGCCGCCACTCACGCTCGTCCACGCCAACTTCCACAAGTACAGAGCGCTCCAAGATTTCCTCCAAGGACGTCTCGACACCCGCCTACCGCGAACGCGACTGGTACAGCGTCAAGCTCTCCGTCAAGGGGCTTTGGAAATCGGTTATTAGGATTGGCGTTTAGGACATCATGACACGTTTACGAACGATACATGCTTTGCTAAACTGTAGGGTCGAGTTTCTTTCACAGCTGGGATGGCTATTTTTTCACGGATTTCTGTCTGCGCTTTTTCACGCCTGCATCCACATATATCAGATAGCCGACAAACAGGCTTCAAGCGATCGATTCTCGAATATCATCAAGTTCTCTTTCGACACCACGGCGAAGATGCATGTCTTGTCCACTCCCACATTACAACACAGTGGCCACCACGCAGGGGAGCTCCATGACAGATCGTCAGCTGACTTGCGCTTATAGGAACCGTGTTCCGGTGAGGCCCGATTTTCGCCAGGATAACACCGAGAGATACAGCATCCTCTGAAACCCAGCACCGACACCAGCAAAATAGCTTTCACAACCTCGCAGTCGCACCATGCGAAGTGATTTAGTTAATACGAGTGAACCAAGACACGTTGCTGCTCTCTACGACATACAGTCGACATGGCCACAGAAGGAGTGGAAAATACAGGCTCTCTAGTCCCAACGTGCAAAGTCGAAAATAAGAAATCGCTTCAAGGAGCAATCTCTCCACTGCGCCTTCTTATAAAGAATCCAATAGACAATCAAGTGTAAATATACCTATGCCTTGTTACTTGTAAGTCACAGTAATTAGAAAGTAGTGCCCGTTGTGCTAAAGCGCAAGTGCAGTCTTGCTAACCTAATTAGTTGTCTCTGATTGTTCTCGTTTGGACAAGAGGCTCGCACGTTGCAGAAAGAGTTGGGTGCAACAGGAGTCGCACCGCAAATTTGAAGTTGAGCAGGTCGTCAGCAGATTCCAGACTATTATCTGACCTTGGGCAAAGTACGTCGTGGACCCTTGTCTACTTATAAGCTTACAAAGCTTAAGCAAATCTAATTGCACGGTTTTGTAAAACTTTCTCTCCAACTCAAGCAAGATTTTGCGATCCTTGTAAGCCCTGTTCGTCATATTCGAGATTCTACTTACCCGTACCATAGTTGGGCCCTTTAGCGTACATTCCCGTCGCGTCGAGTCATACCGCAACAGAGGACTCGGCATCCATGGCTCGGGACTCCCCACTGACGCCGCGTGCGGCCTTCTCACTCGCAGAGCCAGGCAATAACATGTGCATGTCGAAGCACTTGGCAGTCGGATGTTGCTACCGACACGTGACGTCGAAACAGCCTCTCTAGGAATCGATCATCGGTTTCCAAGCCCGTCCAAGAGCCGCACCGCCAAGAACGATCCATCCGCCGTCATCGAGCGTCCCTTCCTCTGGCGTTTTGCGCGCTAGTCGCGCGCGGAGGGTACTGTTATTGGCCTTCCTGCACCTGAACCTCTGCATCCTCTGTCCAGAAGGCTGCTTGGCGCGCTTTTGCAGGCTCGCATGTTCCGCTGCCAAGGGTGGGCCGGCTTCTGCCCAGCTGGCCTGACTGGCGGTGTTGTTCCACTATGACATCGGCTGAGAGTGCTTTTGCAGCCTATTCTCCAAATCCACTACTTGGCATCGACGCCCCGATGTCTGATCTCACGTATGGTTACATCTGCCAACGTAAGGATGGCATGGAGGGTGGAGAGCTGGAGTTGCTAGTCTCACAGAGACGACGGCTGACAGTTTGGGTGATTGCGTGGGCAAACCTGGAGAAAAGATGGGGGCGAAAGACCCACGTATATAAGCAGTGCTGCGATACCCACTTATGGATTGATCCCCAGACTTTTGCCATCTGCAAGTGAGGAGAACGTGTGCATCTTGCCTTGGCCGTGCACCGTGTAGCCAACATGTCGAAACGAAACCCTGACATCGAGGCCACTGAGCCCGACGTATCGCTTTCAGGCAACAGCAGCAAGTCGGACTTCAACTCGACCTACCATACCGAGCATGCCACCAACCTGGGCCAGCAGGAGCAAGGAGGTCGTCAAGCCTCTGTTGCAGCCAAGCTCCGCAACCCGCTGGCTGGCATGACCGAGCAGCAAGTCATCGCCGACGTAGATGCTTGGTGCGTTGAGAAAGGTCTGGTTGAGCACCAAGACGCCTTCCGCAAGGGAGCTCTCATTGCGCGGATGGGTCAGCGAGACGATGGGTTCGAATACGTCAGCCAGTTGAGCGAGGAAGAAAAGGACATCTTCAGGAACGAGCAGGCACACCGATGGTCGCAGCCTTTCATGCTCTACTTCCTCGTCGTACTCTGTGCTGGATCTGCCATTGTACAGGGCATGGATCAAACCGCCGTGAACGGGGCTCAGGTATGTTCTGAATCTCTTGACGGAAGCTGGAGGCTCACAACATCAGCTTTTCTACTTTGACGAGTTCGGCATCGAGAATGTATGGACACAGGGACTGTTGAACGGCGCGCCGTATCTCTGCTCGGCACTCATAGGTTGCTGGAGCAATGCCCCTCTCAACAAGTTCTTTGGTCGCCGGGGGACCATCTTTATCTCTTGCATCATCTCATTCATCACTGGTATCTGGATGGCTGCCGCTAATACGTAGGTTGACTGCACGGCAGATTGGTGGTTCATTCGCTGACAGGTCCTAGCTGGGTTAACCTTCTCATCTCTCGATTTGCACTGGGCTTTGCAGTCGGCGCAAAATCTTCCACCACACCTGTCTACGCAGCTGAGAGTGCGCCGAAGGCTATTAGAGGCGCATTGACAATGATGTGGCAGATGTGGACAGCCTTTGGAATCATGTTGGGCTTCGTGGTGTCGGTGGCTTTCCAAAATACGACCATTTTGGGTGAAGGATCGCAGTGGAGATGGATGCTAGCCAGCACCTCGATCCCTCCACTCATTGTCTGTCTGCAGGTTTATTTCTGCCCTGAGGTAAGTAAACTTTTTTTTTTAAGAACGTACAAAAACTGATTTTTTTTTCCGCAGTCTCCTAGATGGTACATGGAGAAGGGCAAGTTTAACAAAGCCTTCACCGCGCTGTGCCGTCTCCGCAACCACGAGCTCCAGGCCACACGCGATATGTACTACGCCTACAAGCTCCTTGAAGTCGAACAAGCCGAGCGTGCTGGCAAATCGCTGTGGAAGGAGTTCTTCTTTGTGCGCCGCAACCGCCGTGCCGCGCAGTCGTCGTTCTTCGTCATGTTCATGCAGCAATTCTGTGGTGTAAGATGCTCACCCAGTCTACGACGATTAAAAAAGTATCTAACCAGCTCTATAGGTCAACGTTATTGCATACTACTCGTCATCGATCTTCGAAGAAGCAGGTTTCTCGCGCTCCGAGGCACTGCTAACTAGCATGGGCACCGGTATCACCAACTTCCTCTTCGCTATCCCCGCAATCTACACAATCGACACATTCGGCCGCCGCAACCTGCTCCTGACCACATTCCCGCTCATGGGTATTTGCCTCCTCTGGTGCGGTATGTCCTTCTTCCTGCCCATGGAGCCCGCCGTGGATGGCCAAGACCCCCGTCCCACAATCGAGCGCCTCGGCTCCATCGCTGCAGCCATATACACCTTTATGGCAGTGTACTCTCCAGGCGAGGGACCTGTGCCCTTCACATACTCGGCGGAATCATTCCCGCTGCACCTTCGCGACGTCGGCATGTCGTTCGCAACCGCAACCTGCTGGGGCTTCAACTTCATCCTCTCGCTCACCTGGCCCGCACTCGTTGATGCCTTCACACCGCAGGGCGCGTTCGGGTGGTACGCGGCGTGGAACTTCTTCGGCTGGATCTACTGCTACTTCCTGCTCCCGGAGACGAAGAACCTTACGCTGGAAGAACTCGATACGGTGTTCGACGTCGGGAACAGGGAGTTCTCCGGCTACTACACAAAGAAACTGCCCTGGTACTTGCAGAAGAACGTCCTCAGGAAGGACGTTGCTCCGTTTCCACCGCTGTTCGATATCAACGATGATCCGATCCCGGATGGCGCGGTGCGCGGGGGCCCCAATCAGGGATTCGGTGAGAAGTAGGTGAGGTCGCTTGCTTGCAAGTCTATTTCGAATCATGGGGTTCGTGGGGGACGATGAAGCAGTTCAGTGGCCTAGAGGTGAGGCGTGTAATGTGTCATGGCTGAAATGAGGGCGATGTTTCTGTTGAGCTAGATACCCATAGTTTTCGTAATATATATCTGATTGAATAATCCTCTGCACTTCCTTTCCCCCTCCATCTCACTCCACCACTTGATTAAGAGCTAGCCCTTATCCCCCACAGACGCGTACATTCTCATTCAACTAGCGAGAGAAAAAACCCGTTTTCAACAATAGACCGAACCAAATGTGACCGACCGAACATATAAATGTGCCTGTGGATACGAACCCCAAAACAAACCCAATGCCCCCTGCCACGCACACTGCCACGCATATGCCCGCTCATGCTTTTCACCTCCCGTCCCATCCAGCCCTGGCCCCAACTTTAGTCCCAATCGTTACACCACGCACCTCAGACCCTGAGCAAAGCCAACCACTGCATCCACACACCATCTCTGTATCCACTCCACTCCAGTCTAGCCTGTATGGTAGTATCTGGAGCGACGCAGTTGATCAAAGTCCCCTGTTCGGCAAGGGTAGCGTGGATTATGGTCGCGACTCTATGTCTGCTAGTGAGATGCAGACGGCCCTGCTGTTGCGACCACCTCCCACCCAGGTACTGTAGTAGCCAAGGGAGATTAGGGTTTGCGCGTGTAGATGAGGATATGTACAGCGTGGAGAGGGGATTGCAGGGCAGGAGTTGTGGGGATCGTTTGCTGTTGCAGCACAGTCGCTGGCCTACCTTTGAAGGAACCTTTGGTAGTATTCATCGTACCTTTTTACATTGCGCTCCTGCTCATCTATCTGCTCTTCGGCGGTGTCTCTCTGGGGAGGAAGTAATGAATTCTCTCCTGGCCTGGTTCATGTATTCGCATCTCTCTGCTCCAGCAGTTGCTCGTCCAGAAGGTACGCTAGAATTATTACTTTCAGATGCTGCGTCTTGACGCATGCGATTCGTAGCCTGGTTCGCCCTCGTAAAAGTGGGCCGCGGTACGGGAGATCAGACGGGAGCTTGACTTGATTGGGCCTGTGTTTAGCCTGATAAACAATACAGTACGACAGCGCTGGCTCTGCATTAAGTTGACCCCTTACTACGACACGACTCCGGGAGGTCGGCAGGATGGTGAGTATGTAGTTGGTTAGTCATCTCTAGGGTCGGATTCGCCAGTGTAAAGATCGAAGCGAGGTGTTGCAGTGCCCTAGACCATTTATTGTGCATTGATCGCTACACTTGACCTTCTCGGCACCTGGTCTGTTGGATTCTTCGAATGCGGTGCTAAAGCTCAGAAGCCTGTCTATTGTAGCCAGAACCAGCGGCAGAGAGCCCAGGCGTGCACACGGCGTTCTCACTAAGCTCGAATTGATCTTACATCGACTGGAAACGGCACCCAGATCTGGCTTTCATTTGGCCGTTTCTGGAGTCTCATCGCGTGACTTGCGAAGCCTCAAGCCGCATCCGCGAAGATTTTGTTGGCTCGGAGAGTCCGGTCTCTCGGTAGTGTTGTTTCTAAGTCTGGCATATATGTACAGCTGAAAACACTCACTTGGAGGCGCTCACGACCGCCATGTGGCTGCTGGCGTCGCTAACATCCAGCGTGTGTAAGCATGGCAGCCCCGAAGGTAAACAGACTTGGGCTTGGAGGTTAGGGAGCCGTTGTGCAAAGAATCCGCACTATATTACTCCAGAGGTTGTCTTTCTGAAGAAGTTGTCGAACATCACTTCCTCACCGTCTTTCTCTGTTGTTACTCTACAGTAGCCTCTGCCTGTAACATGGCTTGCAATGGGAACGCGACGGAGTTCTGCGGCGGTCCTAGTGCCATGAACGTCTATCAACTCGGCAAAGACCCTGTCAATGCATGCGCCGGAACCTCTTCCTCGACTTTGATAAGCTCTGCAGCAGCACCCACCACTGCCGCCAGTTCTCTCTGTCCTGGCTCCAACAACACCATCTACACAGATGCAACTGACCAAAAGTATATGATATATTGCGGTTTCGATTACGAGGGTGATTATCTTGGGATTGGAGACGCTGCTAGCTACGAGTTGTGTCTACAGGAATGTGACACTCTCGACACCTGTGGTGCGGTTGCATGGACTGGCGGTAATGGCCGTGGCTTCTGTTACCTGAAGGAGGCGAATAGAGGATTGGTCCCAAATGCGAATTTTATGGTCGCTATTCGCATTCCTGTGTTGACGAGCACGTCTTCGCCGGCTGTGTCTGCCGCTGTGGTTTCAAGCCTCAGCTCCAGCATCTCGCCCTTGACAGTACCCTCATCCTCGACACTCTCGGTTTCGTCTTCTTCAATCACTACAATTACCGCTCCTCTATTGGTGATGACTCCAAGTACAACCAAGGGCCTTGGCTGTCTCAACCCGATACCAACGGCCATTGTCTTCGGCGACAATGTTTACGAATACGAGTGGTGCATGGCTTACATGTGCTACGATAGCGTCAACCTCAGTCGTGGCAGCTTCGAAGGCAAGTCCACTCTGTTACATCTACAAGCCCTGGTTTTACTGACTTACTCCAGGCTGCGCTAAAGCATGTGCACCTGGAGACTGTGTTGCCTTAAACTACGGAGACGTCCAGAACCATCGTACCATGAACAAAGTATCGACCGTAACCACCAGCTTCTACAATTGGAAGGCCTACTCCCTCATCGGCGTAATACCTGTTACTGCATACTCGTTTCCCCCTACAGCGATCACTCTGACCCCGTCAAGCTCAAAGGGCCTCGGATGTGCGAGCCCAACGGCCTTTACGATCAGCAGTAAGATTTACAACTATGAATGATGCATGGCCTACATGAACCCCGGCGGCGACAATTTCAGCCCCGGTAGCTTTGAAAGCAAGCCAACCTGATAGTGTTCAAAACTCTCTCAGTATCTTACTGACTGACTCCAGGCTGCGCCGCTGCTTGTGCCCTCGATGATTGCGTCGCTTTCAACTACGCAAACCCAAGCAACTGTCGCACAATGGACCATGTGGAGAGCGTTATTGAGCCCTTCTATGGCTGGAAGGCGCACTCTCTTGTCGGCGTGACACCCGTATCTGCCATCAGTCCCACAGCGAGTGCCGTCCGTGTCAACACTGCAAACAATCTCTGTCATTATCATCGCTACGACTACCTCTACTACATCGTCTACCGGAGCATCCACATCATCGTCCTCCACTACTCCATCGCCTGCCGTCACTCTTGGGATTTGTGGCACAAATGCTTCCCCCAACCCAACACCCGTTTCCTTCACTATCAGCAGTAAATTGTACAAATGCAACATTTTCATGGCTTCCTAGGCACCCGGTAGCGTAAGCTTCGGCTCAGTGCACATCGCAAGGCAGACCTCACCAGCACAAAAGCAGCGTTCTGGAAAGCAGTAGTTTGGATCCGAGTGAACAAGAAGATACGAGAGGGCCGAGGGAGAGGGCTACTTACGTAGGTAGGGCAAGACTTTTGCAAGTGAAGTCATGGTGTGCGCTGGATGGATTTCGAGGCCACGTCTGACAGTAGGTTGTAGTGTCTACGAGTAGGTTGTGTTATTTGATCTTAGTAAGCGGTTTGAGATTTATTCCGTGTCTCTGACCATGCCATCTATTCTCATCGCGGCATCTACGAGAGCAGCAAGACTAGTAGCAACCAGGCTACGGCACCCAAGTCATATGATGCTTTGTATCTCGTGCTCCGTCTTGGAAGATCCCAGCCCGTACCGTCGCGTCACTGTGCCGCCACTCCTCCCACTCCGCCACCGAAACCTGAAGAGCATCTAGCAGCTCGCACTGCCCGCGCTTGAAGACTTCAGCGCCAGCTACATGATTCTACACTTCACGATTCCCTCACATCACACAACACAATCTCGACGATACAAGTTCCTACCAAGCTGAATAGCCTCGCGTCCGGAGTTGTGAGCGCTACATGCGAAGGGAAGGCCGGCGCGCTTCGATTCGTGCGTACGCTGAAGCATGACAGATACCGATACTCCTTCCTATCTCTGGCTTCTGCGCTCTTTGGGGTCTACAGTGCTTTTGGGGCTGGTTGGATTGAGATGAGTGGTTGGCAGGTATGGGAGTGCAGAGAGTGGGGCTTCTGGTGCGAGGCTCGTGTGTGATGCTGACGATGTCTTTCTCGGCGCTTGGGCGGGTTTGCTATGAATGGAGTGGTTGGTTCTTGTAGTGCGTTATTTGGTGTTTACTAGGAGAGCGGAATAACTGGGCCCAAACTAATGCGTGTCGTGAGATTTCCCGCTGAGACGATGAGTTGCAGATACTGCCATTGTCCTGTTAGAGGAAGCTGATGTCACTGACCTCGACACCTTCGCTACACCGCCTATCCCACCTCTTTTGTTCTGGCGTCTGCTCTAGATGCCTTTACGCTGGAAACGCGTCATTTTGGTGCTATACCCAGCGACCCCTCACTGTACATTGTGACTTCATGGAATAGCAGGTCCTCGTTTTCTCCGCCCATCGAGCCAAGCTGGCGTATGGCTCACACGCCGCCGGCTACCCGGCACTTGTCCAAGCATCACCGCTGCTGTCCCAAGCCTTTGCTTTTGCTTGACGGAATAGACTGTTCAACAAGGGATGGCGCGTCTTGAGAGATGTGAGCTTAATTCGAAGGTTATCGCGACCGCACTTCGACGCTGCTGAGACGGTTTTCGTGAGGTCGCTGATAGTTTGAACGACAACTGACTGCGGGGACCCACCAGAGAGTGGAGCTTGGCACTTGGCGCCATCGCGGTGCAATGGGAAGAGCAATCTCAGCGCACCCCCTTTCTTTTCCCATAGTTTTGCGGAACTGAGTAGCTGTTCGCCGCAAATTACTCTTCTCGCTACACCATGGGGGTGCCTGAACAGGCGAGAATACGATTTTAGCACACCAGAGCTTTTTCCGTTGTAAAAGATCACTAGATGCTCAGTGCAAGCAAGCTCGTATTCTCGCCCGTTCAGGCACTCCCCTTGTAATTCGCGCCTTGCGCTGGCTGGTTTTTCTCTTACCGGCACCATTTGTGCTTCGTGCAATCACGTAATTCCAAGCTCGTCCTCTCCACACCCAAGACTCCGTTCCGTGATAACGGTCTTACCCCGTGGGGAGGAGAAACTGTTACGAAATCGCAGAATGTGTAGCGCGCGGACGAACACTCGCATAGATGTATGTGTTGTAATTATTAGGTAATTGATTGATGCTTCTCCATGGGGCTGTGATCATGCCAATCGGTGCGTTGGAGCGTGCTTTGGCAGGGGTGGAGACCTGGAGAACATCACACAGAGGAAGAAGTTGAGCGTTGAGAATTATGTGCATTATCATTGATCCATATATCATGCCGTCACCTCACGTACGACTTGTAATCATATTACAACGTAACGAATGTCTTGTCTGCGTGAACAAAAAATGCCATCGTGACAGCTTATAACAGCCAGGCAATGAACACCTTGTAGAACCAACTTCCGTCCTTCTTGCCTGCGTTCGCAAGCTTCTTCTGCTCCTGGTGGGCGATGAAAGCCTCTTCTTCACGATCGATCTCGTCCTTGCCAGTGTAGAAGTCGGCCTCGTGCGGCTTAATGCCCTTGGACTTCATGAAGAACTTGTAGCCAAAGATGCAGATGAGGTAGATGGGAATGCCCTACAGTGAATCAGTTTTGTTTTCAATTACCACAGCCTAAAGATATCAAACTTACGAGATAGCCAGTGACAAAGTTCTTGTAGTCAAATTCGCCGTATGTTTTCTTGTTCCTGGTGAAAACGTTGAAGTTCTTGGTCAAGGCGATGAGTATGCAGAAGAAGAGCGCAACGTAGGAGCCCCAGAGACCAAAGGGCGCGACATAGGCCATCTGGTCCTTGGTAATACCCTGGGCGTGGCGCGCACGAACGAAGTAGATGTGCGATACGAGCAACGATATCCAGGATAGCAGACCAAAGATAGTGGTCAAGTTGACGAAGTAGCCGAAAACGACCGTGGAGTCATCCGCAGCGTTCATGAAGGCGGTGCAGCAGAAGAGCGCTGAAATGGCCAAAGCAGGAACGGGGACACCGCGCTTGTCTGTCCACTTGAAGATCTTAGGAGCGTGACCCTCCTCGGCCAAACCGTACATGGTACGCGAAGCGATGTAAAGATCCGAGTTCGAGGCACTGAAGGTAAAGATTAGGATGCAGGCGTTAAGAATGTCAGGCAGCGCCTTGATGCCAGCAATCCTGATAGCGACAACGAAAGGCGATGCAGATGCCTTCGCCTTCTGTGTGTTGGCGAAAGCAAGCTGCTCAGAGTCGTAGGGAACCAACATGCCCAGGAAGAATACAGCCAAGCAGTAAAAGAACAGAATTCGGTAGAACGTGAGCTTGATAGCTCTTGGGATCGTCTTCCTGGGGTTCTGCGCCTCACCGACGGTGACACCGATAAGCTCTGTACCCAGGTAGGCAAAGACAGCATTGACCAGTGAGCTCCAGAAACCGTAGAATCTGCCGGCATCGCCTTTGGCAATGTACTCCCTGAACGCACCAGGGTTTTTGTAGTATTTGAAACCAGTTGCAGGGCCAGGACCACCGCCGACGGCGAGAATGAAGGAGAGCAGAATAACACCGACGATGACGATGACCTTGATCGAACTAAGCCAGAACTCGAGTTCACCGAAAAACTTGATACCGAAATAGTTGATAGCGCAGATCACGACAAGGAAGATCAGAATGAAGATTCCGGGGTTGACCGTTTTCGGGTCCACCCACTCTTGAATGATCAAAGCAGAGGCTGTGAGTTGGTTGGGCGTTGTGATGATGTACTTGCACCAATACGTCCAGCCGAGAGCGAAGCCGAGAGCAGGGTCACAGAAGCGGGTGGCATAACCGGCGAATCCAGAAGAGTGAGGAATCCATGCAGCCATCTCACCAAGAGCAGTCATGACGATGTAGACGAGGAAACCGACAGATGTATAAGCAATGAGGATGGAGCCAGGACTGCGATCGTTAGTTAGCTTTGTCAACCTCCAGGCTGAAGATGGAACTCACCCAGACTGAGCCAGAGCCTTTCCGGTACCGATAATAAGACCGGTTCCAATAGCACCACCGATAGCAATCATAGTAATGTGGCGGGACTTGAGACCTCGGTGAAGATGGTTGCCGTCGGTGTGCACGGCAACACCGTTCGAGTCCAAGACGGGCTCTGAGGTGGTGCCGGTCATGTACTCAGTCTTGCCATACTTCTCGGGGTCCCCGTTGTGAGGGCTAGCCCCATCGGAGGAGCTGGAGCTCCTGTTGAAGATCGCCATTGTGATTGATGTTCGGTTTGAGGGGTCAGAGGTGACCTTTATGGGTGGGGTAGAGGACTGCTTGCGGTAACACGAAGGCAAAGGGAACTTCAGCTGAAGTAGGCCTCGTATGTGCGCAGGCAGGCAAGAGAGCGAAAAAGCCTTGTAAGCCTGTGGCCGAACGGCTGACCGGTAGTTATATGAGCCAGGCCGAGAGGCGCGGGCACGAAAGATGGAGACCCACACACGACTTGCTGATAACACAAGCTATGAGGAGCGTTTGCAAGATGCGCCACTAAGATAGCAAGGTAACCCAAGATGGCAAGGTAACCCAAGACGGCCAAGAGTGGACTTTCGCTCAGGGAAGTGCAGAGCCCGAGTCACAGTTTCCCAGGCGTGGAGCATGCTGACGATCCAGCGCTCTTATGTACAGCGCCAATCGCCAGACCAGACAGTTACTCAGTCTGCGCGTGGGCTCGCCGTCGTTGTGGATGGTCATATCACCTACCTATTGCGAACAAGCCTATTTGCACGCCCTTGTCTAAGTCTTCTTGGCAAATGCATGGCGGAGGGAAGCCAAGAGCGATCCGTTACTACATGCCACCATTCAGTATGATAAGGCCTGGTTCGACGTTTGTGGAGACCGACAAAAGGCGAATGACGCGAATCATAGACGCCGTGCGGCTGATAACAGGCTTCGATGAGTTTCGCTGCGGCAGTTTTCACATTCCTGGGCAAGCCTTAGGCACCAAAATCTGTTTCTCTTGTGCTGTGCTGAGCTGCGGGCTGATTCTAGGCTGAACGCAGCTTCATCCAAAGAGAGGCGAAGCGTGTGCGACAAGAGGACCGCGGCATTGCTCCCCCTTGGTGCTTAGCGCGTGATGTTCTAGACGCTCTTTCCTTCACCCAGTTAGCGCGCCGTCCCCTACCGAATCATCACGACATCGCAAACGTCGCCACGCCCACGAGATCAAGCAATGCTCGTGTTCCGCCGGGGCGGGCAGCAACGCGTGCTCCATTTCCCCAGCGCCCCCGCAAAGATATCAACATCGGAAGGATTCTGATACGGAGCTTCTGTACGTGTTGTAATGACATATCTTATTTAGAGCGCACTCTCAGGGGACGCGAAAATGCCAATGCGGTATTTGCTCTTCATTTCTGGAAGCTCTGCGGTTGGCATTGCAGCATGTCTTGATTTCGTTATATTATGCCTGAGTGGGCATAGCTGGAGGAACAATTACGGAACGACTATCGAAGGCTACTGCATGGGGGACAGCCACCAACTGCTTCCGCCGCTATGGTGGCGCGAGGCTAGCCATGTCTCCAGCTTCGTGAATAATAGTCTTTCTGTTATCTGCTTGGCTAACAGGGCGGGCCTGGTACAACTACGGCCCTATGCGGGAGATGGAGCTTGGGCTATCTCTGTGACTTCTGGGCAGTTGGGCCCTTGCCCTCTCGGCGCAAGTGCATGCGCCGACATGGCCTCCGGATCGACCAGGCTTTACATTCGCTGGATTCGAACTGGCACTTCGCATTGACCAGCTGATCAGCCCAAAGTAGACGGGCACAGTGAAGGTATTCCAGTGCCTACACCTGACTCGATATCCCAAACTTTTTCCTCACTAATACCCTTTTGGGAAGTGACAGAAGAAGCTCGTTTTTTTCGGCCAAATACTTCAGGAACAGCTTAAAAAAAGTGTTGTAATTTTATGGCACAACACCTCTGTATATTGCTGCAAGTATTATCTAATTGGAGCTCTAGCTAATCTCTACAGATGTGTCTAGCGGGAAGTACATTTGCTCTTGTATTTTACGTGTTTTTGGTTAATGGGTGTTGTGGTGCACCGTAGAAAGCAGTCCGTGAATTGTTCGCGCCACTGCGCAGTTCTACTGTCTTCCGCCAGTTGAGGACAAACATCACAGGTGTCAGTCCCCCTATCTAATACAGTCTGTCACTACCAGCTCTCACATACATCCAACGAAAACCATACATATACGATACAAACACCCTCAGAACCCGACGCCACACACAGCCCCCATCATGATATCCTGCCAGACTCCTCCAACCGCACGCGAACGAAGTAGAACTCAGTCCCTACTCGTCTATGAAGACACCACTTACCTTCCCCTTGCACCCTGTCTCCGACCTGAACATTCAAGAAGGGATCTGCTATTCAAGACAGCATTCTCGGTAGGTATACCAGCAAGCGCAAGAGCAGGCCAAAACGAGGCGACTTCAACAATCTGGTCGCTTCGAGATGTTACAGTCCCACCTACAGATAGCGAGGTAGTCGTTAGCTGTAGCGTGACGTTTAAGCAGTGGCAGGTCTAAACAATATCTCGCGTGCAGAAAAGGATAGACGCCTAGTTTTGGCTTGGAAACCGAACCTGGAGGGAGATAGTAAGTCACTTATGTGCAATGTCATGACTATGCTTGTCTGTTTGTTGATAGATTTACTAGTAGACCGCCATTCTGCAAAATTGCTCTCGAAATATATATATATACATAAACAAAAAAACTTTGTGGAAATGTATACTTGTATCAAGCCCTTTCTGCAACGTGACAGACGACCCTCACTCAGCTTTACCAGCTACCCGCCTCTGACTATATAGTTATCATCCAGTGTAAACCCACCCAAAGCGTCGAGCAAGCCCTTGTCGTAGTCAGGTTGCACATCTCTACCCTCGTCATCTAGACATCCTAGATAGTTCGTGATATCCCTACCATCGAATTCTCTTGCCTCGAAACCGTTTCCCAAAAACGCAAACCTGTTTTCATTGCGATACTTGATATCGTAGTCTTCGTATCGTGGCTTTTCTATGATCTTCAGGAAATGCAGCCTACTACCTGGCCAGATGGCCGCCTGTCCATCCGTCTTGCCCTGCTTGAACCAAGATCTGCATGGCGACGTCCAGACTGTGCGCTGCAGAAACAGGTCTGCGTGCTGGCGAAACTGCCTCGCCGCATCCATCTTCGGCGCCAAGGATTTGATGTCTTCGACCTGGCATTTGGTGATGCATTGGAAGATGTAGCGCGTCCATTGTTCGATGAGCGGCATGAAGGATCCGTGGCCTAAGGGCCCATATGGGCCACAGAAAGAAAAAGTGTTAGGGAAGGTGGGGATACCGACAGAGAGGTAGGATGTTACGCCTGAGGGGCCGCCCCAGAGAGAGCGGAGGTCAACGCCATTCGCGATGAAAGGGAAGCGTGGGAGCCAGGAGGTGTCGAAACCAGTGGCACAAATAATAACATCAACGTCGTGATGATTGCCTTCGTGGTCAATGAAGCCAGTTTCTGTGATCGAGCCAATAGGGTCGGTAAACGTCGTAGTATTCTCTGAGACGAGAGCTTCAAGATAACCCGGTGCTGGGGTAGGTCGTCGGCACCCTGGGCTGAAGTTCTTTGGGATCATCTTCTCGACGAGTCGAGGGTTATTGTTGAGCTTCTTCTGCATTTCTTTATCGGCATTTTCGCGTGCTACAAGCGCGGCCTCGCTATCCTTGAGGATGAACTTGAACCGTTGGTTGAGCTCGTTTTCGATCTGCTTGCGATACTCGAGATACTTCTTTGGGTTATGCTCAAGGAACTTTAATTGTTCTTCGCTGTCTGGTGCATGTCAGCTACGGCAATGGAGTCGTCTCGAGAGACTTACAGCGGAAGTTTGCGCCGTTCTTGCCTGCCCACATCTGCGCAAAGCCGGCCGTTATCCAGATCGGCGAACGGACCCAGTGGTACAGATGGTCGACCTTTTGTTGTATCGCTGCAACTATCTGCACTCCTGAACTACCAGCTCCAATGACTGCCACTCGTTTGTTGCTGAGATGGTAACCTTCTTCGTAAAGTGCAGAGTGCATTAGCTTTCCAGTGAAATTGTCCAGACCAGGTATTGCAGGCCATTTCCAATTGTTCAAAACACCGCCTGCGTTAATAAAAACTCTGCACTCTCGTCGAAGACCTCATCTGTGATGAGATTGCGCACCTTGAGCCGCCACAGCCCAGCTGTATCATCCCATTGAACATGTTCGACTTGATGACGAAGTTTGATGTATTTGTCGATGAAGCTGTTTTCACGTTCGATCGACTTGAGATACTCCCAAATTTCAGGCGCATATGAGTAGTAGTGCGACCACAGCTTGATTTTCCAAGAGAACTGATAATTGACTGAGGGAATATCGCAGGCACACCCGGGATATCGGTTCTCGAGCCAGGTGCCACCGACGTCCTGGTTTTTCTCATAACACACCATCTCAAGAGCTTCCATCTCTTCTTCAGCCTTCTTGAAAAAGTTCAACGACGAAGCACCAGCACCCATCAGGATGACTTTGACCTTCTTCTTCGTGCCCATAGGCTTTTCGTCGATCCTGTAGCCATGCTGGTCTGCCTCAGGGGCACGCTGACCTCGAAGACTGATGTTTTCGTGTGCATCGTCACCTCGTGTGGCGTACAGCGACTTTGTCTCGGAATGGAGGACCATTTTTGATGAAGATGCTTTACCAGTGTGCTGGAAGTTTGGCGACCTTGCCACTACCGTAGAAAAGATGTGCAGTGCCTAGACTGATGGAAAGAACGATGAGCGAAAAGGAGCATCATGACGATGCTGCCTTACCTAGAGGCTGCAATGCATGCCTGATAGAGCTAGCTGTCGACCTCGGGTTTAGAGCTCGAGGTGTGGAGGTGACAGCCTGTTGCCCCCAAACACAGAGCGGGGTAAATCATTCACAACCCCGCTGCTACAGTGACCTTGTGTAGCTCTGTAGACACACCCGTATACCTCGCAGGGCTGAATGCATGGTGCAAGTCTTGGTGAAAGAAATGATTTCAGCAAGGCCGCACCAGTAGCTTGACTGTGTGTATGACCTGATCCACGGCTAGGTCGCCCATTGGTCGCAGGCGTGATCACATCATGTCACAGGCAATAGCGTTGGATATAGTTCGGACTGATGGCGGGTTTGGTGTGGAGAAGACAGGTGGAGTCAGATACAGACAGGCGCAGACAGAGTTGAAGGGTGGCCGTGCGCTCAGGGTCGAGCGATGGCGGGGTGATGCAGCATGAGGCTGGATGCTCGAGCTGATAGAGGTGGCGTAAAGCAGACAGGGCACAGCCAGCCGACAACGCGTTGCAGGCAGACAGGAGGGCTGAGCTGCTGTATGTTGTGTCTGGTCCGCAGAGAAATGTCCGCAGTCCGCTGAAGGGGCACTCTAGTGCTCGGAGTCACGCCGCATGCTGGGGCGGTAGGGCTGCTGCTCATAGCTCGCTTGGCAACTCACTTGTTTGGAAGTTGCCAACCTCAAACTGCTCCTCATGCACGCGCACGCTACCACCCATAGACCCCACGCATTTCCGAGCACTCCTACACCGTCGCCAAACCAGTTCCGTGACCGTTCGGCCACCGCATCCTAGACAGACGCCTACCCGCCGTGGCGGCCCGTTCCCTACGTCTACGCCATAGACGCCCAAGAGACTCGCTTGAGACGTCCGAAACCACGCACAGGCTCCACGACCCCATTCTCTCCAGCCAAGACACGTCAGGCAGGCCATAGTAGTCGCATCGAACAGCGCTGGTCGCATTGCCCCCACTTTGCAGTTGCTGGAGGACTTGCGCCTGCTGGATTGACAGACGCATCGCGCTCCGCTCTGCTCTGCTCTGCTCAGCCGCCCCGGCCATGCTGCATCTGCACATGCAACATCGCCACCCAGCCTCGTGAATGACGACCTCGAGCCTCTCTCCCACACAGCGCGCCTCTGCGGGTCCCTCGACGAGCACGTGCAGCCATGTCGTACTATCAGGGCAACGGCCAGAACTACTACAACCCCAGCATACCGCACTCCACGCAGGGCGCACAGCAGCCCTATCAGGACCCGTATGAGCGCGAGAATGACGAACAGGCAAATGGGGGCGCTGGAGGCTACGATTACACCAATCCGGCTCGGCACAACAGCTCTGCAAACCGGAACGATGAGCTGTTCATCGGCAACAACGCCGCGTCCCCTGCCATGAGCCAAGGACCGACATCCCCCACCGCTGGCAGCCATGGAAGCAGCTACGGATACCAGTCGCCGCAGCAACAGTACAACCCTCAACACTACAACGCTCCTGCTGTTGCATTGCCAAACCCGCAGCATTACGGCGGTGTCAACAGGACGTTCGCTGCGCCAGCCTCATCCCACCAGCCATATGTCCCAGCTGCATATGCTGATAGCGGACTGAACAGGAACAGTTCAGTCAGCCATCCATATGGCTTCTCTCCCACCTCACCCACCGCCACATATCCATCGCCTACAGCTTATCAATCCTCTCAATTTGGTAGAACAGCCTCCCTCCAGGGCAGGTCAGCTTACTCACCTCCAGCCCCACCGCCACTCCCTGTGCCTCCTGGCAGCGCGCAGTCGCCCACAGAGGATTGGGGCAGCTATCCAGCTCGGACGACGTCCACCGCCCACTCGCAATCGTACTACCAATCCTCTCACGCCCCACTTCCGTCGCCACCAACATATGATACTGGATACAGCGTGCAGGACCGTATTGGCAGGTACAACTCAACCTCAAGCCTTCGCTCCAACCCTCTGCCGCCGACACCAGAGGTACCCCCCATGCTTCTCCTCAGCGAACAAACACTGTGTCTTCTCGACCCCTCCCCGACCCTCCTACCGAATCTGATAGCGATGAGTACTTCTCTCCGCACAACGGTCCTTCGTACAACCAGGACCAACTATTTGATGATGTTATGAACATGACCACGGGACACAGTCCAAGAATACAAGTACAACAACCGAATGGTGCCGAAGACTACGATGAGATGGGCAGGCGAGACTCAGGAAGGAACGGCGACCGCACGAACGGCGACCGCCTTGCACCGTACCCTGTTCGTGATGTATACACAAGCGACGAAAGCGACGTAGAAGCAGCTGCTGGTTTAGCTGCACTTAGGATGGCGGAAGAGCAGGAACAAGCTGATGAAGCTCGTAGGCGTAGTGGGGGGCTGGACTCTTCAGCAACTATGCAACGATGCCATCTCCACCCCTTCCCACTGGATCTAGTCGACCTGCAGAGCAAAGCGCCAGCGACAGCGATTACGCGCCAGTTGACCTGGGCCTATACGGCGGCAACTTTGCGCCTTCGTTCGCATATGGAGGAGACCCAAGGCAACTAGCGGCCGGAAGCAGCCACCCGGTTTCCTCTTCTGGCTCACAGCGCAGGTCTGAGCCCGCCAGCGATGACTACGATCCTATCCACCCTTTCCCATCTTTCTCGACGAACGCGCGAGTTGATGCCTTTGGTACAGGAGGGTTGGAGGAGCCTAGCGCACGGCGGCGGAGCTATGATGAAGGAGATGAGATCACCCTGATGGATTCTGCATCTGGAATGTCTGGCATGTCCGGTGCAACGTTGCCGCCCTCATCTGCAATGCCTGGCGAGCCTCCGGATATGTTCTACCATCCTGGTATGACTAACAGACCTCTACCCCCTCCCCCGACAACCTCCAACAGCAACCGTCAGCAGATTAATCATGCAAGCACTAGCTCACAAGGATCTGGTTCTTATGAATACTGGCGTAATGCACCTTCATCGCGTGGCTCATACCCAGTAGACCCCAACTCCATGCAGATGGTGTCCCCAACTGGTGCTCATGTCCCACGTTCCACATCTCTGCTTCAGCACAGCAATCCACCCAGAGAGGTCCCACTACCGAGGTCGAAGACTGACGCCGAACAAGGACACAGGTTGCGACAGCCGAACAATCGGAACACCTTCTACGGTGGAGCCGCTGACAGTGATGGCAACACTATGACTCCTGCTAGTGCCGATGCTGTTGCGATTGACTTGCCTACACTACCAACTGGAAGACGATTTAACCCTGCCAAGTTATCCACCAATGATTTCAAGAAGTGCACCGAACCCTGGGCGCTCAGCTCAATCATCTCGTGGTTAAAGTTTATGACTGAAGGAGAGAACGATCTCAAAGAAGGACCGATTCAGGAAGGCCTCATTGCTCTCTTCACTCATAAGGTTCCTACGATGAATATCGCCGACGCGGAAACATTAAGCAGCCGAGTCGTACAAGGCATGTACAAGGCAGGAACTTTGGTGCATGACGAGGAGTGGCTCAAGTTTTCGTCGAGCAGTATGACTGGCGTCATATTCCAGCTTACAGGAGCTGGCTGTTATGCGCCAATGTTGCACACACATCCAAGCTCTGGTCGTTGCTACTCACATCATTGCCAGAGGACCTTGAAGAAGATTGATTTGCATTCACCAGCCGCTGCTGCTCGGTCTGAAGACTGGGCAACTTTCCACAAGATGAAGAAGGAAGATGTCGAAAATGTCAATAAGAAAGAGATCGAACGCCAAAACATTCTGCATGAGATTGTCCAGGGAGAAGACAACTATATGGAGCGACTAGATGTACTGCGACGCCTATACCGTGACAGACTTCTGTCTGCACAACCGCCTGTCATTCCACCAAAGAAGCTTAACCGGTTCATCAACGACGTCTTCAGCAAAGCAGACGCTGTGAAGAAGGCAAATGAGGACCACCTTCTCCCACAGATCAAGTACAGGCAGCAAGAGCAAGGTCCTTGGATCAGTGGTTTCAGTGACATCTTCAGAGAGTGGATCAGAAAGGCAAAGCAGGCGTATATTGAGTATGCTGCCGCCTTCCCTTATGCAAACTTCTTGGTTCGTCAGGAAGCCGACAGGAACATGTTGTTCCGTGCTTTCTTAGACGAGGCTCGGTCAAATCGACTGTCTAACAAGCTCTCATGGGACACCTTCCTCAAGGCTCCTATTGACAGACTGCAGCGCTATGGTCTTCTCATCGACACTGTCATTAAGAATTCTACCGTGGATAATGAGGAGAAGCGTAACCTTATCATAGCTAAAGAGGAGATTAAAGCTGTAACGCTGGAGTGCGATGCCCGTGTAGCTGAGATGGGCCGCAAAGTCAGCCTCACTGATCTGCAATCCAAGCTTATCTTGCGACCTGGCATGCAGCGTGTCGAGCTCAATTTGGATCACCTGGGACGAGAGCTTATTTTCCGAGGAGATCTGCAGAGGATGGGAGGTAGTCGATTCAACTGGCTCGAAACACACGCCCTGCTTTTCGATCACTATCTAGTGCTGGCCAAAACGGTCGCCTATCGCGAGCAGGATGGTGTGACGAAGTCAGAGAAGTACGACGTTTCCAGGCTTCCTATTCCTATGGATTTACTGGTTCTGGAAAGTGAAGATGACGATCCTGTGGTACGCTCGAACCTGAAGGGTATTGCTCCCGTCAACCTAAACGGCAGACTTCCTGCAGGAGCTGGGCGGGCTAACAGCAGCCCGGGACCGGGTGCACTACAACATACCGCAACCTCCAACTCCATGGGCTCGGCAAGTACTGGCACATCAGGGAAAACCATGGTCACGAATACGAACTTGGAGAACCCCAGGGATGAGAAGATCCTGTATCCCTTCAAGGTCAAGCATTTGGGTAAAGAGACTTATACACTGTATGCCTCGTCTGCTCAGAACAGAGCTGAGTGGTGCGACAAGCTCATCATCGCAAAGACCCGACATGCGGCAGCTTTGTTCGCTCAAAATGCTGAGCCTTTCCGACTGCGTGTGATGGCTGACGCTGCATTTGCGTACGACAGTGTCATGCCTACACAGAAGGGCATTACTATCAAGGGAACACCGCTCGACCGCTCAATCGATGAGGTAGAAAAGCTCTTCTCCAACTCAGGCCGGCCTGTCCCAATTTGCAGAGCACGTGTCAACTGTGCAACCGCCTTCAATCAGCCTTATGGCAAGCATATCGTTGCTGTGGGTACTGACATTGGCGTGTATATTTCGGACTACGATAACCCACGAGGGTGGTCAAAGGTATGTTCTGGCTATGGAAAATCTCTCGCGACTCTATACTAACCGACACAGGCAATTCAAATCCCACGAGTGACACAGATCGCTGTGCTTGAGCAGTTCAGCCTGATGCTGCTCATCTCCGACAAATCCCTCATCGCGTATCACCTCGACGCCGTCTGTCCAGTTAGCGGTGTTCCTCCCTCCAATGATTCAACCCGCCGCGCACCTCAAAAACTCTCCGGCGCTCGCGACATTGGTTTCTTCGCCACAGGCACCATGAAAGATCGCACTTTGGTTTTCTATAAGAAACGTGAAGGTCTCTCTTCCACCTTTAAAGTGCTCGAACCTGTGTATCAGAAGTCCACAGAAAAGAAATCTCGCATCTGGAAATCCGGCCGCACGGAGTTCTTCCGCGAGTACGATGAATTCTATATCCCCGCCGACTGCTACACGATTAACCTTTTCCACTCGTCACTCGCCATCTCCACCGCCAAGGGCTTTGAGGTTATGACTCTAGACAAGAAGCAGCCTTGGAGTGTCCCAGATCTCAAGCAACAACACGTTGCCACTATTGCCTCACGCCTTACCAACCAGGATCCCTTGGGCATGTTCCGTCTGTCTGACCAAGAATTCCTTCTCTGCTACGAAGAGTGCGCGGTTTATATCAACAAGAACGGCGACATCTCACGCTCCGTTATCATGGAATTTGTTGGCAAAGCTAAGAGTGCAGCCATGTACGGGCCTTATGTGCTGTTGTTCGATCCTGATTTTGTGGAGATCAGGAACGCGCAGAATGGTCGTCTCAGACAGGTCATTGCTGGAAGAGATGTCAAGTGCCTGGATGACGGACTCTCTGGGACAACGGGGCATCATAGGACGATCAAGATGAGTTTGCAGCACCCGCAGGTGGAGAGATGCCAGGTCGTTGTCGAGCTGGTGCTTAATGAGGGGCAGAAAGAGTGAGAGCCTAGACACACGAGAGGTAACAAAGCAATTGTACGTTCAAACGGCGGCTCCGGGGAGTAAGCGAGCGGCAAAGGTGGTGGTTTGCGTGTAACGCGCTTCTGATTTATTTTGGTTCGCTGGATACCTTGTGATTGATCTCGAGCTTATGTTGTTCGTATTTCTCTGTTTCCGACTTGGGCAACATGGCGAATTTGGTTGGGCATCTATCTGTCGACGAGCATGGTCAGCCATTGTTACTGGCTCCACAGCGCTACATAATTCAACGATAATACCCACGTCCCTTCCTCTGCTATCGTAGTCACGAAAATGACTCGTTTGACTTGTTCAATGGCTTTGTCACCATAGCAGAGCAGTATCTGACTGACACTTAGCATGTCACCGCGACTTACACAGTTTCACCATAGTTATCAGCAGATCACATTCGCCAAGTCATCTTCAACGTATTCCAATCCGTGTGCAATACCACCGCCAACCACTCGCAGCCAATTATCCCGGCGTGTACGCAGTGAAAAGAGGCGTTGCCCCCATTCCAGGCCCCTTCGGTCGCCTTGCGCCTCAGCCGTGTTCCACTGTTCCGTGGGTATAGTGGCGTGGTATGTACTATGTAGATCGGGGGACTTGGGATACACCCACACGAGTGGATTGGTTGGTGCTGTGCGGCATTTGTGGTTGCCGAGTGATGGGTACGGGGGATTTCGGATCTGGGGGCTGGGAGATAGGCAGTGAGAAATCACGGTCCGGTCTCCATCACCATGTGGTGTGGTGGGAGGTGCAATCAAGGTCATCGATTGCTGGATGAGGGTTGTTGCCTGGGGTTGTGGATAGCTCCCAGGCCCATATTGAAAATTTTGTGCTGGCTTGTTTCTTGATTGATTACCTACCTCAGTGAGGGAAGGTATGCTCGATTAAACGATGTTGAGGCTGCGGGTTGGTGAGATGGGAAGTGTAGAATCGGTAGTATCAGAAGTACCTATCCCTTTTGATACTAGTGCAACAGCACGGCCACCCTTTCAGGTGATGTGCAGGTCGACGTCGTGCGCCTTCAATAACCTTGTAGATGCAACTTGAGTGGGAACCCATAGACCTCCTACTCCACAGAAGCTTCGTTGTTGATCTAGTTCCCCTGTTTGCGCATAGCGTCGTCGTCGTGGTTTGGCGAGCTTGGAGCCACATCACTTGAATGGTTGTGGCCACTCTCTTGGCATCGTCGACAGCGCACTCGCCCATGCACGGATATCGACACCTCCATCTCGCTGACACTCCTTCTGATCGATTGTGGAATCTGGTTTGGAACTGTTGAGCCGAGGAGGTTTGGCGCATCCAGCTCTGAAGTCGAATTGTGTCTTGTTAGTCAGACAGCCGCGGAGGAGGGGCTCCGCCATCCGCTAACTGCCACCAGCACTGTACCGACTACCGATCCTCGTCTGACGCACAACAACCACTCGATATAGGTGCGTACCACCCTGGACCACAGCACGCCCAGCGCATATCCGGGGAAGGGAGCCAGAGCACATTTGGCAGTTGCGTGGCATCCCAAACGTGGAGATAGTGGGCCATGGGAGAAGGAGGCTAATGGTACAAGAGCAGGTGTGCGACAGACGAATCTTTTGGCACTGCTTAGACGAGACGACGGCAGGCCTGTCTGGTTGAGATAGGCGCGAAAAGCACCTGCCAAAATGGCAGCGGCGACAGCGGGTAAGTGTCGGAAGTCGCTGTGGACCCCACAGCGTCTCTTCACATCTCAATATTCTGCCCTTCCTGTATCCTTCCCCTCGCCATGTTTCGATCTGGCCTGATCCCTGCTCTCTGCACGTATCTGACATCGCTTCTCCCCTACACAGGCTACGAGTGGAACCGCTCCTCGCCGCTGCGCTCCTCGCCCGACACGTCCTCGTCCATATACCCTGACCGGCCCATTCGCCCTCTGCCAGCACGCTCTCTGCGTGCACGACTGTCTCCCGAGCAAGCCGACTCGATAGTGTTCCCCAACAACCCTCCGTCTACGGGGCCGCTGTTCAACTTCCCGTATACGTCCAGCGAGCGTGGTAACAGGGCTTTGAGAACAGGCGAGAATGACCACCATGCTTGTCACTGTGGCCACACTCATTCTGAAGTAGAGAGCGAAGAGGACGAAGACGAGCGGGGTGCCCCGCTACCTTCATCTCCGAGCTATCACTACAGCAGAAGTGCGCATGGCCGGTCTGCAATCGGGGCGTTAAGCTATCGCAAGCAAGCTTCTGCCTCGTCTTCAGTCGACGGCTACGAGTCGTTCGAAAACACCAACAACAAGAAGAAGCGGAAGATCCCTAACATGGGCAGCAACAGCTCCCACCACACGACGCTCTTGGCAGACGTGGCAAGTATGAGCATCACGCATGCACATGAGAAGGGCGAGGTCGACGATGGAACTGCACGCTATGGCTCAACGCCGTCAACACCCCAGCACAACAACTTGGGGACTGGTATTGCAGGAGCAGGCAGAGGGCGATTCGGCCGATCTGGTTCAGGACGTTCAGAACGGCGCGTGTTGGGCAATTCGACCAACCTTGCCAACGCCAAAGCAAGCAAACGTACGGTGGCACCTCGGGAAATTCGATTTTGTGAATCAAAGAGTCCGTGCGCTGACTATTTATTTCTAGGTCCTTCGGAGCAGAGCGGCATCATCTCCACAGCCATAGCCAACGCGCAGGCAACCCCACCGCCTCACGGCAACGAGAACATCAGCTTGCTTCAACAGGAAGCTGCCAAGAACAGCGCAACCAAGACGCAATTCACCTTCACTTGCGGCTCTGACTCAGCAAACAAGATGGTTTGGCCCGGCCAGGAAAACGGGCCGTACCCCCAGCCCCGGGCGCGTATCCCACCACGACCGCACCTCCGCCGCCCCACCCCCAAACTGCCCGCGCTCGCCCTCCCGTTCGACCAGACGCCCCTGCTGTGTCAACACAGGGTACCCAGACAAGCCCAAACATGAATGGTGTACATCCTCCAACCAATAGGGGCGTCCCACCTCCAAAGGGTGAGCAGGCCCCTCAGCAGGCGCCTCCACCTCGTAAGCCTACGCGCAGTGCGTCAAAGCTGTACGCATACGCTGCTCGCAAGCGCCGAACGCAGCAGGAGTACGCCAACTTCCATAATCCTCCTAGCCAGCCTTGGATATGCGAGTTCTGCGAGTACGAAGACATCTTTGGACGTCCACCAGAAGCCCTGATCCGGCAGTACGAGATGAAGGACAGGAAGGAGCGACGCCGGCTGGCAGAAAAACGTCGATTGCTAGAGAAGGCAAGGATGAAGGGACGAAAAGGGAAGAAGGCAAGCAAGAAGGCGCAGAACAACGCGAACAATGCCCAGCATGCTCAGAACCCTCCGCCCGGCGGTTACGACCGTCGCGATGACGCTTCACTAGACCCAGAGGATGATTATGACGACTATGGTGACTACGACGATGGACCAAATCAGCCGTGTTGTCATCATGGTTGTCAGCACACGCATCCGCCACCAAAGGTCCCGCCTTTGCCCCCAGCAGACCCTCGACTAGGCATGGCACCTGTTAGCAACGGTGCGTAGCACCTGGACAAGACGGGGTGGGCCGTCTTTGTTCTTGCTTTTTTTGTTTCAGTACTGTCATTTTGCATTGCATTCGTGGCCCAAGCGGACGAAGATCAGATCTGAGTTCGTAGTGTCCTTTTTCCGTGAACAGCCGTTCAACATCTTGGATACCAACGACCACCGATCCTGCCTCGACTGTCTGGCCACGACCTGTTTTCGCACATCTCGTTATTCCAGCGTTTAGCATCTCTTCCGCATTCCCCAGCATTGTCCCCGGAGCCATCTGTTCAGTCGGTCCCGACTTGTCATCACCACAACACACCCTCACGCCACGACATACATAATTAAATCCTCTCTATCAGCCGCACCAACACCCCACTCAAAAACAACATCAGAAACAACCTCAGAAACAAGAATTTCACGCGAGATGGATGATACATCCTGCCATCCGTGATAAACCTCGAGCTAGACTTGAAAATCGGCTTGCGCAAGAATTGGTTAGTTCCAACCTGTACGAATATGGTCCTTGCCGTGCTATCAAGCGGCAATGTTTTCTTTCTAGGGCATGATGCCCCGAGTGAGCTTGATAGTACAAGCTTGCAGTAGCATGTAGTTGCGATCCAATCCAAGAACACTAGCCAGCCATCACGTCTCCCATACCACAGCTTCGAGCTTGAACACTTACCCTACAGTCTCATTTTTGTGATATACCGTTACAACTTTGCTTTTAAGTTCTTCTGCCCCGCAAGATGGCCCGGGAACTGGTCATCGTAAACTGTCCAATGAGCGTGCCAGGTAGTCCGATGATGACGGAATCCTGCGGACGACAACCCCACTTACCATTTATGAAACCACCTTCACTTTTCTCCTCCGTGATTAACGTGACATCTACCATACCTTGAATTCTCTCTCAAATATAGCATCTGCGTTCATAAAACTAAGAACAGTCCAGGACCACAGGTCGTATATAATGGGAGCGAAGGAGATCATTCACAAGTACGGCACTGATGACGGGTGGCATGGTGTTATCAAAGAAGGGGGAGAGTTCCCACCTGAGAAAGACAGGTATCACTTATATATTGGTGCATCTCACAGCCTCGCGGCGTGCAGCCTAAAGACTAATCAACGGATTCAGGTCTCTTCTGTCCTTTCGCCCACCGTCCCAACCTTATCCGACACATCAAGCAGCTTGTGCCCTTTCTTCCCATCTCGATAGTCAAACCCTACCCTAAAGGTGAAACAGGCTGGCGCTTCGATGAAACGTACCCCAATGCTACGCCCGACCATCTCTTTAACAGTCGCTTTATGCACCAGCTCTACTTCCGCGATGACCCGGCGTACACAAGCAAATACAGTGTTCCGCTCCTATGGGACAAGAAGACAAACCGCATCGTCAACAATGAGAGCATGGAAATGCTAAAGTGGCTTCCTCATGCCTTCGACAGCCTGATCAAGGACGAAAAGATCAAGACCATCGACTTCTACCCACAAGAGCTGCAGGGGAAGATCGATGAGATTACACCATGGCTCACATCTCTCATCTGCCTCGGAGTGTACAAATCAGGCTTCAACCCCACACAAGAAGGGTACAATGAGCATGTTGTGCCGCTCTTTGCCGCGCTGAACAAGCTGGAGAAGCTGCTGCACAGTAACGGTGGGCCCTACATCCTGGGCGAGAAACTAACCGAGTTGGACATCCTGGCCTATCCAACGGTGGTCAGATTTGACACCGTCTATGTGCAGCATTTCAAGACAAACTTGGGGACAATCAGACATGATTACCCGGTGTTGAACAATTGGCTCAAGAACTTGTATCACAATGTGGAGGGATTTAAGCAGTCGACTGACTTCCAGCACATCAAGGAGAATGTAAGCATTGGAGTAAGTGAACGTGTGGGACATACAGCTGATGATTTGACAGTACACAAAGAGCCACAAGGACATCAACCCGCTATCAATCACCCCTATGGGTCCGTATCCGGAAGTCGAAGAAGAGTACGAGAGCGATTGGAGTAAGCTCAAGCCTGGGGAAGTGAAGCATCCGTTGGTCATTGAAGCTGGAAGTAAGCTGTAGGCCACCTTTCAAGTAACGGAGCAAGCGGAATACACTACGAAGTTCTGCATACACTAGCCCCTACAGATACATAAACGTGTCCTAATCCTCACAAGACAGCATGGATGCCTTCTCTGCCGTTCCACGCTTTGCTCCAAGGCCGTTCTGGTCGCACCGGTGTCGCCCTTTTCGTCCTCTTCAGCTCTAACAGCCGCATTATATCTCCTTCGATTGCCGATGGACTCGTAGTCGACACGCTCCATCTCGAATTCTTACGACTCATCCAGGCCCCTTCACTTGTGAAAGTTACCTGCTTTGCACCCAGTGCTCTTCCAGGCTCCCTGCGAAAGGTTCGGTAGGGGTCGTAGATGGCGGATATAGCATCGTGCGTGGTACGTGGCTGTGTGTGCGGAGCGTGGAAGCCGTGACTCATTCCTAAAGCCGAGACAGTGGGTTCGAAGGAGCGAACGTCTTTCTTCTGCTTGCGACGCCTGCGGAGGTCGATGAGACTGGCTGTGCAGGCTATGATTAAGAAGACACCCGTGAGAGCGGATGTGATGGCCAGCGTCCTGCTCAGTGGGTCGAGGAGAGCAAAGAACGACAAGTCGGCGGAATCAAGCGTGGCGTAGGGGGCGTACTGAATGCCTTGATGCTCAGGGCGACACTGAGGGCGCAGCCAGATATTACAATCGAGGATGTGGTGGCTGTAAGCTCTACGAGGACGACGATGGCGGATGATATGCGTAACCAGTAGTATCGGTTCGACATGAAGACCAAGAGAATAGCAAGAGCAGTTATCGAACTCTGCTTCTGTCAGACTAGTTGTTCACCTTTGCAGTGTTACTCACAGCGACTACCAAAATCCACATTCGCGCAGCACTCTGCGCCGCTGCAGCGATGAACTGTAACCACGAAGCTGCGTCACCTGTGAGCCGAGTTCGAAAGGAATCAAGAACTCTTTCTCCGCGATTGCTGATGTCTTGAATGATGACAAGACCTAAGCAAATGTCAGTGTTCAAGTCCATGAATCGTACAAAAAAGATATACTTACTCCATATTCCAAGTGCGAAGACTATGATTATGCTCACCAATGCTAGTGATCGCACCATTTTCAGTGCGGTCTTTGAGCTGGCCATTGCATATCATATATAGTCGACGGTGGAGAGCAGATGTTCACACGGTCAATCCAGCCCAGCTAGCAGTCGCTCACAGAGCGTATAGTAATTGCAGGTATGTAATACAGAGCCGCAGATCCTCATATGACATACTCGGTCGATCCTGATCAGCGCAGCAACGAACTTTGTACAAAGCTTCTTCCGCAAAAGCAACTTCATGGCTCGGAACGCGTGCCACCGAAGGCATCATGCCGCGTTGCTGAAATAACATAACCCTGACCACCAGCCGTGGCTTGTCACGCTTGGTATGACAGGAACGCAATTGAGATGTCAACTGCTTCCAGAAGAACCAAATTGTCGGATTCTGAGTCAGTCTCGATCAGATGTGGCGCGTTGCGACACCCCCTGAGGCAGCAGTGTCGGATGGCTTCCGGCTGAAACGGGAACCTGGCTTCCTGTCCACACAAAAGCAACGAAAAGGCTGCAGATCCATGGGCTCCGATTCCAGTCAACATTTAGGGTTTCAAGACGTCGACAGCCGTGGCTGGAAAGGTCGTTCACATGGTCAGTTTCTAGAAATTAGGACCGGAGGAATATATCTCAAATCGTGCATTAACTCTCGGGGGCTTATGCTCAACGAAGCCGTGAGGCACCTTAAGGACCAAAAATTCAGCGCCACTGGGCTCTTTCACCATGCAGAGACATAATGGTTACTCTGTACCAGTGGAAGCGAGAGGGCTTCGCTTACATTCGCAGCGGCATTATGAGGCTCATTAAACTGGCTTTCTCAAGTTCGATATCACCCTCGTAGCAGCCTGCTGGTGCGATCTGCCTCGACGTAGGTTTTTCTTCCTGTGGACTACATGAAACTTCAAGCAGATTATAACGTCAAAGAAAGAAGTAGAACAAGTCGATGAAAGGTCGCAACCACCGATAAGTCGCCAGCTGGAATAGAAGTATCGAGAAACAGGGCTGGTGGTAATTGGGCCAACTACGGAGATTGGGTCAGTATTTCGTTACTCTCCTAAGCTCGCCCGTATGAGGGTCACATAAGTTCGAAGAGAGACTTAGTAAGTTCCAGAGAAGAGTAACAAAGTACGGAGTACGATGAGATCTGATTGATACGGAGGGTGGCGTTGAAAAGCTGGCAATGGAGTGGCTGCGTTGTCTCGAATCTTAGACATTACGTCACAATGTCCGGTTGTCTCTACATCCACGGGCATATTAGTGGTAGCACAGCGACTGAATAGGACTGCAATTTGAGACATGTTAGAGTCTGGTCCTGCACGAGGAATGCAGGCCCTCGTCATTCACCGTTATCGGTTATCGATAATGACGATAAGGCACTGCATCAAAATATTTCTAGACCCCGCAAAGATCGAATCGCATCTGAACATAACATATTACACAAGATGTCTCTCTGTGTCGCTTGCAGCAAGCCTCTTGTGGTCGAAATCGAGGCCGATGATGAGGAACAGTACGAGATGGCCGGCTCGTCCTCCAGCAAAGCACCAGCAGCCGCACCGGAAACTGTTCCAGATGACGTGCAGCTGAACTGCGGATGTCATTACCACTGGTAAAAACACCTACAGGCAGTCAGCACTTCCCCAGAACTGACATGCACAGGGATTGTCTCCTCGAAGCCTACCACGTCACAGAGTGTCCGAGCTGTGGGAAAAACATTGCATCCGTGTCATCGAGCGGCGAACAAGAGGTCCTCTGCAATCTCAACAACGAGGGCGGTTTGCAAGAAAACCTTGACCTTCTCCCTCTGCTCACCGAGGAGAGCTACCTGAAAGCGTACCCCGAAGATCGAAAGTGCCGTGCATTCCTCGAATTCTGCCGCGAAGGTGACTACAAGGCGATTATCGACATGTTACAAGACGATGAGGTGGACGAAGACGATGAGGATGAAGACGAAGAGATGGGCGATGTTGACCAGCCGGATAAGGATGTCGGTATTGACCGGCTGTTGAGGTACCAGGACCCTATTGGCGAGATGCAATCAGGACTGCATGCTGCTGTCCAGGCTCAAAGTAGGGAGGTCGCGTGGTTGCTGCTACTGCTGGCCAGTAACCTGGATCTCATGCAGTTTCCTCCCGAGGTCTTCCAGGAGGCAGCGGCAATGGGTATCATGAGAGGACTCACGGAGGACAAAGTAGATATCAGGAGTCTCAAGGACGCGAACGGCAAGTCTGCAGAAGACTACGCGAACGAGATTGGTGGTGTCTGGAATGGCTGGACAGGCAATGGACGGCTGTCGATATGAGCGCGTATGCATTTGGACGCATTGAACTTGACGCTGAAGGCAGCCACTGGCTGGCTGAGAGGTCGCGAATGCATCGTGGATTGATGTAATAAGCATTACCCGATAAGAGCGCGAATCATCCCGAGGCTGCAGGGTGCACGGCGCGTTGGTCCCTACCCTATGGCCATACTCAAAAGTGAGTTTATATCTCCAGCGTAGAGAATTTTGTAAGAGTACTGAAACACATTTCCGTGAAATAATCCATTCGAGTACCTTGTTGGATGTTCAAGCTTTCGTTGTTGGATTTCACCTTGCAAAATAATCACCCAGCACGTGATCGCCGCGTCAGACGCTAGTAGACGCGTTCACTTCTATCCACGGCGGCACACAACACGACCTTGCCATTCTCAACATCCGACATGGCAGGTGGCTTCAAGCGTGGAGGCTTTCGAGGGGCCGGCGGTGGCGGTTTTAAAAACGGTTATGCCAAGAAACGCTCATCTGAAGACAACGACGACAACGCGCCTCGCGCGAGCAAGAAATCGAAAGGCGATGATGACGAGGAAGAAGATGCAGCGCCTCTCGTTCCAAATTTGCAGACCGACGATGACAATAATCCGTTCGTTGCAGTATGTTATTCTGAGCATGTCCCAAATCGAGACACTAACCGGCACAGATCAACCACAGCGGCAAGCGACGTGTAACAGTCAGTGACTTCAAAGGTACCACACTGATCAGTATTCGAGAATACTGGATAAATGACGGAGGCGAGCTGAAACCGGGAAAGAAGGTACATGACCCGATCGACTCGTAAGGGACCTCAGTTACTAACAATTTCAGGGCATTTCACTGTCAGTAGAGCAGTACAATGCGCTTCTCGCTGCCGCACCAATACTTGAGTCCGTACTTCGCAAGAAAGACATTGATGTTGCGCGACCAGACTACGAAGCAAACCTCGACGCCATAGAACCAGCCGAAGAAGGAAATGAAGAAGGAAAGCAAACTGCCGCAAAAGCTGATGACGACGACGAGGATGAAAATGATGATCACGAGTAGCTCAATGCGGCTTGATGGATTTTAGGGACACCCTCTGGCCTATCCCGGAGTCTTGAATTATGAGCGCCGAGACGTTGCTTAATCAATTGATGGAGCGTATTTAATTTCTTAAATAAAATAATTAAATTTAACTATGGCTTTCTAGAAAGCGTACTATTTAACTTCTACATGGTACAATTAATAATACAGTACCACTTTATCATCGCAGTTAAGCTACAATATCCACATACTCTTCTGTGGACTGCAGTAATAATTTCTTGCAGCTCCCTTAGTTGAGCGCTTTCGTGTACGTCTAATGCCTTTTGCAGAAGGACATGTTCCGCAGGTGACTGGATGCCTAATGCTGGGTGCCAGCACATAGCCTGGAGCTGCTGTGTACTAGTTTTCGGCAGGCACGCTGGGTTCATCAATTGCTCCGCGGTCCTTATTTCCCACTGTTAGGTCAATGCAGTGTTGTGATCCATCGTGCGGCGGCTCGTTGCTAGTGTGGGTACTTGGCGACTTACAGTGTCACAGTGCCCTCCCTGAATGTCAACAAATGGTTAGTCAAGAGCGAACCCTGAGGCCCTCAATAGGCATTTCGGCAAGTTACATTGGTCTAGTTCCTGTTCTATCGTAATGGATGCGCTACTGGTATTGCTGGATTGCTGACAGTAAAGCACGTGGGTCAGGTCAGGAAGCGTCAAGTTGGATCGGTATTGTCAGTCACCGCAAAATAGTGGGGAGAAATGGTGAAGAGTATTTACCTATACACCTTGGCAGAGCCTCTCAGGAGCAATCCAAGTCTTTGCAAAACCTGTTATTTGCCTTTCATATGCTGCCTACACGGCCTACAGCTGCCCGTCGGCTATGTTGTAACGACAGAAACTGATTCACTGCTGGTTTCTGTCCCTAAGGAATGTGAAGATGCGACCAAGGAGAAGCTTTGAAAGGATGTTTTGCGCATACATCATTAACGATGGGATGAGTTGCATCGTTCATGGACGTCCGAAAGGATCTACTCGCGTTAGACCTACCACCATGCTCCCTGCTTTTTCAGACGCGCTGTCAATAGAACTTACGATTTGACGACATAGCATCTAGACTCCATAGCCTATACAAAGGTTACACATCGGCTGCTCCAGTCTATGCTCCCAGGCCACGAAAATGCATGGGCACTGATAGTTTTGGACTGGAAGAGTAGCACCGACTGGCTATATCAATTTTTTCGGCAGGTTACAACACAGGAGGCCAGCATTGTGGTCAGGTCGTGTCAGATACCGACGGGGAGATGTTCCAGCCATCCGCACCAGTTCGACTGGCCGGTACTGCAAAGCTCACTCATGTGAGGTTGTCATAATTCATAATTGTTCATTCCTTCGCTAATGCTCCCCCTTCGATCATGCTGGCTACGGTTAGGAAACGAGAAGATCTCCTCGCCAGATGCTACATCTCATCGATGCCGAACGTCAGCAAGGGGTGCTTGGAAGAGGGTTGTGAAGCCGAGAATGCGCCGGAGAGGCCTCCGGTTCGATTCAATGGTGCCGGTAAAATAGCCCTCGTAATGTCCCATGTTGAATTCCATTGAACGGGTTTTGGTGTTGGAATGGAAAGATCTTGTCTGTGCGATTGTGAACAAAGGATACGAGTGCTGTAGCTAAAAGTATATAATCGAAAGAGTAGGACAATGTCTCGGCATCGCAAGCCTTCGACAGGCACACATTCGCTACAATGGGTTCCACGCTTAAGGTGTTCCACGCCTTGTCCATTCTTTCGCTCGTCACTCCCGGAATTAACGCGGCTCCAGCTGGCGCCAAGCTCGAACTTAAGGCCTTCAAAAACGTTGAAAGTAAGGTCTACAGGCGACAGGATGCTGGCGGTCTGCTTGACACTTGCAGCTATTGCCCAGTCATTCGGAGGTTATCGAGTTACCTGCCTGAGGAGGTTCAGCAACAAGCCGACAACCTCAACAATCAACTGAGGGATCTAATTGCTAGTATTGGTCCTCAGCTTCCTGGTGGAATCCCTGCTCTGAACGATCTCCTAAATAATGTGCCCGGAGGTCTGCCCACTGACATACTCGGCGGAGGAATACCTGCTATTGGTGGGCTCCCGGCGATACTGCCCACAGATGTGCTCAGCGGACTTCCCATCGCGACAGATATACTCGGCAGTCTCCCTCTGCCTACGAGCGGGCTTGGTGATCTCACCAACGGTCTTCCCACGGATGTTCTTGGTGCTCTTCCTACAGACGTTCTGGGTGCTCTTCCAGTCCCAACCGATATTCTTGGCAATATTTTGCCAGGTGCTGGTGAAGGTCTTCCTACAGACGTTCTCGGTGCTCTTCCCACGGACGTTCTCGGTGCTCTTCCTACGGACGTTCTTGGTGCTCTTCCCACGGACGTTCTGGGTGCTCTTCCAGTCCCAACTGATATCCTTGGCAATATTTTGCCAGGTGCTGGTGAAGGTCTTCCTACAGACGTTCTAGGTGCTCTTCCTACAGACGTTCTTGGTGCTCTTCCTACAGACGTTCTGGGTGCTCTTCCAGTCCCAACTGATATCCTTGGCAATATTTTGCCAGGTGCTGGTGAAGGTCTTCCTACGGATGTTCTAGGTGCTCTTCCTACGGATGTTCTCGGTGCTCTTCCTACGGATGTTCTAGGTGCTCTTCCTACGGATGTTCTAGGTGCTCTCCCTACGGATGTTCTAGGTGCTCTTCCTACGGATGTTCTAGGTGCTCTTCCTACAGACGTTCTGGGTGCTCTTCCGGTCCCAACTGATATCCTTGGCAACATTTTGCCAGGTGCTGGTGAAGGTCTTCCTACGGATGTTCTAGGTGCTCTTCCTACGGATGTTCTCGGTGCTCTTCCTACGGATGTTCTAGGTGCTCTTCCTACGGATGTTCTAGGTGCTCTCCTACGGATGTTCTAGGTGCTCTTCCTACGGATGTTCTAGGTGCTCTTCCTACAGACGTTCTGGGTGCTCTTCCGGTCCCAACTGATATCCTTGGCAACATTTTGCCAGGTGCTGGTGAAGGTCTTCCTACGGATGTTCTAGGTGCTCTTCCTACGGATGTTCTCGGTGCTCTTCCTACGGATGTTCTAGGTGCTCTTCCTACGGATGTTCTAGGTGCTCTCCCTACGGATGTTCTAGGTGCTCTTCCTACGGATGTTCTAGGTGCTCTTCCTACAGACGTTCTGGGTGCTCTTCCGGTCCCAACCGATATTCTTGGCAATATTTTGCCAGGTGCTGGTGAAGGTCTTCCTACAGACGTTCTCGGTGCTCTTCCTACAGACGTTCTTGGTGCTCTTCCCACGGACGTTCTGGGTGCTCTTCCAGTCCCAACTGATATCCTTGGCAATATTTTGCCAGGTGCTGGTGAAGGTCTTCCTACAGACGTTCTAGGTGCTCTTCCTACAGACGTTCTTGGTGCTCTTCCTACAGACGTTCTGGGTGCTCTTCCAGTCCCAACTGATATCCTTGGCAATATTTTACCAGGTGCTGGTGAAGGTCTTCCTACGGATGTTCTCGGTGCTCTTCCTACAGACGTTCTCGGTGCTCTTCCTACAGACGTTCTCGGTGCTCTTCCTACAGACGTTCTCGGTGCTCTTCCTACAGACATTCTCGGTGCTCTCCCCACAAACGTTCTACCCACAGGTCTCCCAGGCCTTCCGACTGACATTCTGGGTGGCGTTACTGCACTGCCTACCGATGCTTTGGGTGGACTGCCCCTCGATGTGTTGTCTAATCTACCGACCGGTGTCCTCGACACCCTACCCACCAATGCATTGGGAGGTGTACCACTCTCAGCACTTAATGCCTTGCCAACAGGTGTTCTTAACACCCTACCTACAGGAATCCTTGACGCTCTGCCTGGCGCTGGTGGGCTTCCCGCTCTGCCAACTGACATTGTGGGAGCTCTTCCCACTATCCCTGCTCTTCCTGCTCTTCCCGCTCTTCCAGCTCTTCCAGCTCTTCCAGGCCTTCCCGAAGGTTCTGGCCCACTTATTCCCGCCCTTCCAGCTCTGCCAGGCCTTCCTGCGGACATTCTCCCAGGTCTGCCCACAGATATTCTCGGCGGGAATACAACGAATGTCGTGGGCGCACTCCCTGCTGCGGTCACGGACATCGTTTCCAGCCTCTTGGGCGGCCAGCCAGTCGTCCCTACGAATGTCGCTACCAGCCTCCTGGGTGGCCTGCCAGTAGTCGACGGACTGCTCAGCGGCCTTGGAGGTGCCACGAGCGCCGTCCCCGCATTGCCCATCCCCACCGCACCATTGGGTGGACTGCTTGGGGGCCTCGGAGGCGTAACGAGCGCCATCCCCGCAGTGCCCATCCCCACTGCACCATTGGGTGGACTGCTTGGGGGCCTCGGAGGCGTAACGAGCGCAATTCCTGCGGTGCCCGCCCCCACCGCACCCCTGGGTGGACTGCTTGGGGGCTTAACGCCCCCAAGCCAAACGTGCCACGGATCATCCAAAGCGGTACGGTAATCGATAAGGCCTACAACTGGTCCTTCTATAATAACGGTGCTGTCCAGATCGAAAAGAACTTCCTTTTCCCTAGACAGGGTGTTCTCTCCGGTCTGCTCCCTGACAAGACCTTCTCGGGTCTCTTTATCGACGGTCTGCATATTGGCGACAATGTCGTTCCTTACCCGGCCGGATACCTACCTCTTCTTTCTGGTGTCAAGTTGCCGCTTCTTCCTGGCCTGCTCAGTTCTGTTCCTGATGATTTGGAGGAGAAGAGATAGACTTCTATTCTCATGCGATGTGCAGCGCGTGTCTAACGCGGTTTTCGTGGCGGTTTGGAGAGCTGTGGTTTATGTTGTTGCTGTTGTTATTGTTTGTGCCATTACTGTTTCAGTTGCTCCCATCATATTTGCACTGGTTGGTAGTGGCGATACTTTTCGCTTCTCGACGCCAGGGCTTATATATGTATTGCCGTACTTTGCGTAACAGAATGGACTATTTGCTGAGATGACGTTCCGAGGAGAATTTCCTGCTGCCTTATGATTTTCTCTCCTGCTCGTCTTGTGAAGCCCGAACTATGAACCAGACAAGAAACGGCCCATTTCCGAGAAACTTGGTGAAAGTGTCTAGGCCATAAAGAATATATCTTTAGTACCTTAACATACACATCATTTGGGTAAGTCAGATGTTTTGTATGCTTATCTTCGAGGTGTTGAGCTTGTGCCCCGTTAAAGGAGGATACAAGAGAGATAGCTAATGTGAAGATTATAGGAATAAAAGACGACAAAAACATACAACAGCGGGTATTCGCTAGTGGTAACCCACCTAACTACTAATCCGCCGGTACGTTGCTTAAATAGGGCTGAGCGAACGAGAAGCCTTGTTTTCTCCTGGCCGTTTACCACAAAAGTCCTTAATTCTACCGTATCCGGTTGTCTCACTGCAAGACAGATCATCAGAGTCCACAACGTAGTACTGATTATTGAAGTTAGGAGATGTAAACTTGGCATATCAGTAAGCACTAGGAATAGGGGTGCTTGCAACAGGTCCAGTCTTGTTCAATAGAGGTCTTGCGATATCGGGAAATTTGAACGTTGGTGCGATGCACACAGCTAACGAGTTATATTGTTGGAGTGCTTGTAGATGTGGCACCAAATTCAGTAAAAGAGAACGCGATAGATGGAGAGAAGATAGCAACATCAGAAAGCACTTACTAGTGGTCGATAGGCCCTTTGCAGGCCATCGCACGTCCCTATTGTCGATTGATACCTGCGGAGGCACCGGTCATGGCAGGTATAGAAAAGAAACAACACAATCATACTTCAAGACATAAACTACCTCCTGAGTTAGCAGCCATACTCTTCTAGAGCGATCCATTTGTAGCTCTAATCGGATACGGCGACACCTGGATCAAACATTGAGACACCTGCACGGGCGATTGGTACTTTGAGTAGTGGACCGGTTGATGGAAGATGGGAGGACACGGATTTACAATACTGTATGCATTGCAAGCGATGCTCGCACCAGTTAGTCTTAGCAGTTCTGCGAGACATGATCCGAGGCGCGCACATGACACTGGTGCTGCTGCCTTGTTGCCTGCTAGGGCTCTCGCAGCGAAGTCCACCAAACACAACAATACGACAACAGGACAAACATGTAATATCTTTCTATTGGCAATGATTAGGATCAAGCTCTACAAGTGTTGCAATAACGGCCGGAGTTCTCTACCCATAATCGTTGCATTGAGATTATCGTGGGATGCATCGGGTTGGTGCGGGTCTGACTTCAGTTTTGGTTGCTGACTTACAGTTCGACTGAGATTTGGGTCCCCCATTGAAGGAACCAACGAACCCCGCTGTAAGAACGTAGAGTCACCATTAGTACGGAAAGGGACAAGAAAAACGGAGAAGCAGGTAACCGAAATCCGTTCTGGCCTCAACACATGCCAGGAAATCCAGATCGTACTTCGTGTGAGCGGGATAGCCGCCTCTCAGCAGCTAATGTGCATCTACATGATACCAAGCCTCCAGATCCGAGAAGAGAAGCTTCTTTGCTTCAGTACGCGTGTGGTGCGACGTGTGCATGAGTTGAAAGATTGTGGCTGGATCACAAAGCCGAAAAACTCTTAGCTGTAGCTCTGCAGGCAACCTTGCGAAATGTTGAAAGGACGCTTCTGATAATGTCGGGTTCAGTTGGTAAACATGACGCGAGAAAGGCACTGATAATTCGCCTTGGGTGGCGCTGTTGAGGCTGAAGTTGAGAGGCCTTTGCCAATTGCCTTTGGCGATCGTACGCCAAAGCATTGGCCCTATTTAAGCAACGTACCGGCGGATTAGTAGTTAGGTGGGTGACCACTAGCAAGTCCCTCTCCTTCTACGAGTCTGTGGGGACGAAAGCTTTTTGTTACGGTGTTGTGTATTTTTTTGATACCGCACGGAAATTGAGATGCCAAGTACTGCTATTGACGCTACGATTATAGCGAAACGTCTAGCAACAAATTAACGCGTACAGAGCAGGTGCAGTAGCGCTAGGTGCCAAATTTTTCCATGCTTCGACTGTTCTTATAGGCCAGCTCTGAACCTTGCTGAAATAACTGCTGCTGCTTTAGCCTATTGATGGTTTCTGATAACTGTGACCCAATTTTGGGCCAGTTTCTCACGCTCTTGCTTTGGCGCACATACCACGATGTATAGTTAATGGTCCTCCTAGGATGAGCACGCTAAGCAGCATGCCTTAGTATCACCTTGTTGAGATCCTTATGGTATATTGCTAAGTAAGTAGACGCTACTGTACAAATCAATCACTAGCTACTATATTGTATATCTTTTATAACAATTTTAGCGTTATTAATGAGCTTGGTGTTCTCTGTAGAGCTCTCCCTTTTAACTAACCTGTCTTGCGCGACCTCTTGCTGCAATATTGCAAAGTGGTTGCAACACGCAACAGTATGTGGATGACTAGGACCAAGCTGTTAAGTGCGTCTATCGTATACTTGTTGATATAGCTCTGCTGCTTCTGTGTACTAACGTAAGCTAGTCTATATACTTTCCGCCCACATATAGTTTCCGCCCACCCAACCACATCACAGTACTCAGATTAGAGTTGTGATTTCTGAACAACAACGCTTATAATTGCCACTCTGTACACATAGACTGAAGCGTGAGTGCTGCTGCTTCTGCTGCTGCTTTTAAGCCTCTTGTTCAGTTGAACGTGATGCCTGCTCAGCTTGTAATGCTGCTGCCTGATCAATAGCAGCCTTAATAGCTTCAACGTTGCTATAGCGTTTATTTAGGTTAACTTAAACACGCTTTCTAGAGCGTGTAACCCTAGTACTATCTAGTTAATATTTAAGTTGTTAATTTTTAGATTTAAGCTAAGCTACGCGAGTGTTAGCTATAGCAATAGCCTTACCTACCTTACTAAGCATTAGACAGGTGCTTTGTAAAAGAGATTCTAATAGAAGGAGTTGCTGCTAAGCCTTATATAAGGCCTGTAAGCTCTAAGGCGTAGTAAAGACTGTATCTAATGCCTAAGGAGGTAGTAGAGGTGTAATAAGCCAGTCTAATACCTAAGATAAGTGTAGTACTAGAGGTAGGTTATATAGATATAGGCTAGTAGCCTTCTACCTAGCTTGTATAACTCTCTTAGATAGTCCTTCCTCTCTTGCTTTGTTGTATAAGGTAATAAACCTCTTCTTCTTAATAGGTTTGTTTATTTGTTGTAATTAACGTCTAGACTAGCTATATACTAGAAACCTCCCTTAGGGTATTATAGACGTGTTTAGTACCTCTAGAGGCAAAAACAGCTAAGATGCTTAAGTGCGTAGTAGTGTAAACTACTTGTAGATATAGAGGTTTCCTGTCTATTAGAAGCCTACTACTAAAATATTTCAAGAACCTACTAGTAAGTTATAACCTACTAGCAAGTTAAAACCTACTAGCAAATTATAACCTACTAGTAGGTTGCTTAGTGTAGTAGTTAAACACCTAGCTTAGCCTTTTTTAAATTTTTAAAAGGTTGTTAGTTTAAATCTAGCAGCAATTACTCCTGCATTTTATGCAGGAAACTACAAGACTTAGTCTTAGTAAGCAGTCTTAAGGGGGCTTACTAAGCATAGCTTTATACTCTAGAGACGTAGGATCTCTCTAGTTTACTAGCTATAACTTGCTAGGAAGGATTAGGTTACACTACTTATTTAAGCTTCTAGAGGTTTTCCCTATAGAGGTTTTACTCTAGAAGGTATAAGATTATCTATATTTACTTTAAAGTTTTATAGAGAGAAGAAAGTCTAGCTTATAAGAGCCTAGTATATTATAACAAACATAATAGTTGCTTCTTAGAGAGAAGAAGGGCTATTAACAGTAGATTTTCTAATAGAAGGAAAATCTATTATTGCTAAGGTAGTATATACTACTTATTTATACATTTTAGCTGCTTATACCTCTAGAGGTACTAAGCACGTCTATAATACCCTAAGGGAGGTTTCTAGCAGTAGCTAGTCTAGACGTTAATTACAATAAACAAACAAACAAATAACCTACTAGTAACTTAAAACTGTAACAAGCTGTAATAGAATTGTTTAGTGTTGTAGTGTTCTAGAACTATCCTTAGTTCCTGCTAGTCTCGCCCTTAGCAAGGCTGCGCAAAACCGGCGCCGCTTGCTATCCTTAGGGAGGTAAGTATTATTCTCTCCTTATAAAATATATCTACTGCTATCCCTCTACTATCTATCCCTAGTGTAAAGCAAGTACTATTGCCTATAACTAGAACCTTACACTCTGCCTATATATTATAGCTAGCTGCTCTTTAAGCTATTACCTTTAACAACATAACGTCTATCTATAGTATTAGTATGCTATACCTTAATAACATCTTAATAGGTAAGTTTATTACATAGCTAACCTAGGACAACCTAGTTTAACAAAGACACGTACTAGACTCTTAGATAGCAACTGCTATATTAGAGTTTAACAAAGCTGCTATAATAATATACCTTGTATTATTAGTTATAGAGCAGACACTAAACCTGTTGCAGTAGATATGCCTATAAATATAGCACTATTCTTAGAGTAAGAGTGCGCGTACCTTTTGCTCTATTTTAGTGCGATAAAACCTAATTACATAATATAAAAGGGCTGCATAGTTTAAGAGCAAATACTCTACTATTACTATAGCTATAAACTATAACTAAAAGAGAATATAGGAGTTAAGTAGCGCGTTAACACGTATTAAATTACTACCTAGAGAAAAAACACTTATAAGCAACATTATTGCGCCTTATAGCCCTACCTCTAGCATAGAGCATAGTTGCTTAACTAATATTACATACTACACAGCAAGACTAGGTACTATATACCTAGCTAAGTTTATTAACTCTACTATGTACTAAAGACTCTACACACCCTATTGCAAGCAAGATAAGTATATTAACTCCTTAGACTAGGGTATAGCTTGCAAGGGAATATAGCTGTTTAAACAAGATATTTAATCCTTTATAAGTAACTCTAAAAACAACAGCTACTCTCTCCTTAAGCTCCTTAGAGGCATTTTAGATTTACCTAATCTATATACTAATATAAAGAAATATATAGTTTACCTTATAGGCAGTAGTAATAACTAATAAAAGTTCTAGCAAGCTGCTCTTTAGCACTAGAAGACTATATCCCTAGCAAGAATATTTAACTTAGAAGGAAAACTAACTTACTATCTAGTTATAGAATAAATAACATAGGAGTAGACTATAGCTAGTAGGCTTACAAAACATAGCAATAGAATACTTCTGTCTATTAACTCTATCTTTAGATTTGTTTATTTGTTTATTGTAATTAACGTCTAGACTAGCTACTGCTAGAAACCTCCCTTAGGGTATTATAGACGTGCTTAGTACCTCTAGAGGTATAAGCAGCTAAAATGTATAAATAAGTAGTATATACTACCTTAGCAATAATAGATTTTCCCTTCTATTAGAAAATCTACTGTTAATAGCCCTTCTTCTCTCTAAGAAGCAACTATTATGTTTGTTATACTATACTAGGTGTTATAATCCTAGATCTCTACAACTAATCATTCTAGGAATCTCCTAAACACAGCCTGCAACAGGCTAGTAACAAATAACACATGGAACAGATCACGTGACTAGCTTACAAGTAGATCTATAAGCTTATACCTTAGTGCGTAAGAAGGATTAACATATATAATTAGCTTACAAAGCTTATAGTAAGCTATGTAAGATTTATAGCTTAGTATTACAAGTTTACACTTTAATAAGTAAGCTCTAAGATCCTCTATAGTATATAGCCTAGTAGGAACGCAACTCTTATAGTTTATGTTTAACCTAAGTTACAACCTTAACAATACATTTATTAATTAGAACTTAACCTACACTTAATACAGATTAATACTAGATACTCTTTAGTGTACCCTTTAATTATTACAAGCTTTACTTAGGTAATTACTTTGTTTTATACCCTGCTTTAGTACCTATCTCCTAAGAACTAACTAAATAAGTGTTTACAGTCTTTAACTAGAACATAACTTTAATATTTTAAACACCCCTAAAGATAAGTACTTTAGGAACCTACGCTACGCCTAGCTCTTTAGGAGGAGAACCTGCTCCCCTATACTAGGCAATTAATAATACTACGTTAAGCACCCTTTATATATCTAAACTAGAGACCTACTCTAGCAAGAGAAACAAACTTAACAACTAGCTTATCTAGTAGGACTTGTTCTTCTTGTTCTAAGGAGCTTAGGTAGCTAAGAACTAGCAAGTTGTTCTTGTAGCTAGCTACATAAGAGGACAAGCCTTTAAGTAGATTAAACTATTCCTTTAATAGTTTAATATAGGGGAAGCCCCTAATAAAGTTAATATATAGATGTCTAACTTTAACGTATTTAAGGAAAAGGCTAAGCTAATTTTTAGAGTATCTAATAAACTCTTAATCGCACGTTGTAACATCTAGTACATCTATTAGGACAAGGCTGCTGCTAAATACACTGCTGATTTTTAGCAGCTAGCTGCTAACACTAACTAGGATAACAATATGTTAATAACTATGTTCTAATAAGGACTTAAGCCTAAGGTTAAAGAGGAGCTTATGCGTACTAGCGCCTTACTTAACACTTTAGACTAGCTTATTAACAAATTAATTAACATTAACGTTAGACTATACAAACTCTAATAGGAATTAAGAAACAATCTACGTGCTTAAGTAGGCCTTTAGCCTTTACGCACGCTATCCTATAGCCTATAGCATTACAGCCTTAACTAAGGCACCTAAGGAAACAACTACTACTATCCTAATACAGGACGTTGTATCTATAGTAATACGCAAAGCAGCTACTTTAGACTAGAAGCTATAGACCTCTTAAATATTACCTAACAACTAGAGTAGAACAACACCTATAGCTAGGGAAATAACAACGTTGTAGACAGGTTAGGACATACTTGTTATAACTGTAGCAAACTAGGCTATATTGCTAGGAACTGTTAACAGACTAATAAAGTAGCTTAATAGTTAAATGTACTTACCTACGCAACCTAAGGAGAGGTTGTAGAAGGCACTAACGCTAATAACAAATAGGAAGTTATTACTAATGTAGTAGACTAACTTATAGAAGACCTAGAGTTAGGTACTAAGGAAGACTCTTTAGAAAGTAGAGTATTAAGAGGTAGATAAAATCTGCGCTTACTACAATAGAGCACCTACACCTTACTATAAGACTTCTTACACGCAGCTATATCTAACATACTTAATAATAAATAAGGAGCGTAAATAAGCAATTGTAACTATTAAAAAAGATAGTAAAAGGGTAAAGACGTTGTGTCTTACAATTAATATAAAAGACTACCTACACTAGACAATACAGCACAAAAAGTTATAGCCTTACTACTACTGTAAAAATCTAGTAAGTAAGGGAGTTAGTATAGATCTGCAATTAGAGAATGCACAACGTAAAGACAACAACTAGTAGAATAATTTCTTTAATAAATAGAAAGTAGACAATAAAGAAACTATTGCAAACATTAATACCTACAAAGATAACTAAACTACTACTCTTGTATTAAGAAATAAACAAAAGCCTACTACAAAAAAAGAACCCTTAATAATAGTACAACCTAGATATCTATAATCTAACGCACGCCTCTATTACGTAGACTACATGCACTGTTAACTAGTGTTAGATACACTATAGTAATAAGCTAGGTAGAAGTTAGTTTCTAACATAGCGCTTAAATTGCTGCCTATAGTAGTACCTATGTTAGGACAACCTATATAACGTACACCTCTAGGATAAATACTTAAAGCCTTACTTCCCTAGAGTAAACAACCCTGCTATAATTGTAATAATGCAACTAGTAGTTAATAACTCCTGCAAGAATATTAAATAGCAGACTTACTTAAACCTAGACTATAGTACACACTACTAGATTAAGGAAGATAACAGATTTAGAATTAAGATATATAAGGCTTTTTTAGAAGCTTGTATAAATGCTTACTTAACAACATAGGAGCTAGAAGCCTACTAATTAAGTTACCTGTTTAAATTAATAGAAGACAGTTAAGCGCACTCCTAGACTTAGGAGTATAATCTAATTATATATCTGCGTAAGGTATAAGATTAGCTAGACTAAGCCCTACCTACAAAAATACAACATACCTACTCTAAGTTACTAATAGAGAACCTATGCCTAAAGGATCTAAGATTACACACAAAGTAGTTGCAGAGAACTTTACTATACAAGGACACTAAGAAAAGATAACTCTAGATGTTTTTAAGATAGCTACTTACAACGTTATATTAGGACCCCCTTAGTTACAGAAACATAATTCTATAATAAATTAGAGAAATTAATAGATTTCTCTAGAGTAATATAGATGCTGTATAACTATATTAAAGCCTACACAGCGCGCAACGTAGCTAGTAGATAAGAAGGAGATTAGTAATATCTCTTTAAATAAGGCGCACCTAAAGCAAGTAGCTAACTCTGTAGATACTAAATGCCCTATAGATTATAAAGTAAGAGTTAAGGAGAAAAATAGTGCACCTTCTACTATCCTTAATGTATATTAACAGTACATATAAATGTTTTAGGAAGAGTTAACAGCAAAAGCGTTACCTAAGCATAAACTCTAGGATTATAAGATTAAGTTATAGGAAGGAAAGGATCTACCTTTTAGGCTAATATATAGAATATTAGAAAAGGAACTTAAAGTATTACGCGTATACATTTAAGAGAATCTTAAAAAGGGATTTATCTAAGAATTAGAATTACTAGTAGGGTTCCTAATACTCTTTGTAAAGAAGAAAGATAGCACACTAAGACTATGCATAGACTACTGCAAGCTTAACAATATTATAATTAAGAATTAATACCTATTACTAAACATTCTAGAGTTATAGGATTAGTTAGACAGAGCTTAATACTTTACTATATTAGACCTAAGAGGAGCGTATAACCTTATATAGATAAAGGAAAGTAAAGAATAGAAGATAGCGTTCTAAACATACTTGTTAGGGGCTTTCTACCTTAGGCACGCTAACCCTTAGAGACACCTTAGGGCTACCCTAGTAACCTGTTAGAGCTTACACACGTATATATTCTCCTAAATCCTTAGGGGCTTAACCCCTAAGGATTTGTCTTATCCTGTCTAATACTATACGTTTTGTCCTATCTCTCTTGCCTGCCTACAGTACCCTTATAATTCAAATCCTTTATACTCCCTCTTAGAAGAGGCAGTTAAAAGAGATATCTAATTTTTTCTATACCTATTACAATAGCTAGAAATTAACGTTGTCTACGTGCTGCTAGCAATAACAACGCTACAGGCTTGCGATAGCCTAGCCCTAGTAGCAACCTAATAGATCCCTAGAGGTATCCTATACACAATGTAGTAGCAAACTTGTTACTACCTAGCATACCCCTAGCTAGCAACACAACGCCTAGTACATCTAACAACCAAGCGTTAGGTCCTATAGAATTAGGAGATAAATAGGCTTGCAGCCCTACTAGTACTCTAACAGATGTACCATCACATTAGAGTTAGGTTAACCTAGCAACTAGTTTAAATGTAGACCCCTGTGTAACAACACAGGATGATAGAAAGCTCTAGAATGCGTGTGTATCCGCTACAAGGTGTCTAGGAGCACTAGGATAGGTAACATAGAGACAATTCTATTCCTATAGGTCTTGTACAAAGAATACTTAAAAACTATCTATCTATAGATAATTCTCCTTATGCCTTTATACTGCTAGAATACAGGGAAGTTTAGAATGCTATAACTAAGTTACAGGCAGGAACAGAAACATAAAGGAGCTAAGTTAGAGGTAAATTAGGGTGTAACACTTTTTAGAGACTAGTGCTTTACACTACCCCCTCCTATATAGGCAGATTGTCCTAGATACGCATAAGTAATAACAGTTATTGTTCTATAGTGTTAGTGCGTTAATTTAGCATCTGTTCTAGGTTTTTAGTTAACTTAGGTTGTTATTTTAGTGTTTTATTGTTGTTTTTATCTAAAGTAAAGACAACTTTTTTTTTTTTTTTTTTTTGTTTATTAACTCTACTACCTAAATCTAACGTAACAACAAGCTGTATTATAACTTAATTAGAGGGAAATAGGTTTGCTATTATTATTATATCTAATTTCTAGGACGCGTTGCGTAGGTATATAAACAATTAATCCCTATACCTTTCCTAACTCTAACAGACACTATTTCTTACTGTAAGTATCCCTACGCTCTTTTAATTATTCCTATACTAATGCTCCTAGGTTTGTTAATTAGTTACTATACTAATACTAGTCCTGCCTAGAGCTCTTGCAGTAGCCTATTAGGTTATCTGCCTTTATTTAATTTAGGCCTTTGCAAGGGGAGGAAGGTAGACTACGCCTTTAATAAGGCGTTGTTATTAAAGTATACTTATTACACACTTTAAAATAAGAAGTGTTATCTAGTAACTAGACTTTTCTTTACTCCTACTCTCTAACTAATACTAATAGTTATAGGTTCTAATTTACGTTAGTCCTAAGTATGCTACTTTTTATAACAACCTTGTTATGTAGGAGAAGGAATCTAGGGGTAAGGCAGCAGGAGAGGCAGCAGAGAAGGAGGTAACAGAGGTAGCACTAGAGGCATAGCGTAGCCTTATAGCATTAGCAATAGCTCTAGCAAGTGTAGTGCAGGTAGCAACTGCGCAGCTTAAGGGAGTTACTGCTAATAACGTGTTGCTCTACTAGTACCACGCCAGTACAGCGCAGGGCTAGGTAATAGAGGAGATAGTAGAGAGTTTATTAGTGTTAACTAGGGAGGTTATTAAGCTGTAATAGGAAATAGCCCCTTATAGCTCTAGAGTTAGAGGTAAGTTAGTAAAGCTAGCTCTGCTTCTAGCACCTAAAAAAAAGGGTGCTCTTAGGTTATTAGATAAAACTAACGCTAGTAGCTCTAAGGAGATAAGTAACATTAAGAACCCTTAAAAAGAAAGGGTTTCTTAAGCTGTATAGTAAGGAGGATTTCTTTTATTTTTCTTTTCTTGTTATCTATTATATAAACGCAGTTAGAGGCGTTTTAGAGTTAATAGATTTCCTTTATCCTTTTCTAAATTATAATATCTTTATTTGCTCTATAATTCTTAACCTTCTTCCTATACTATAATCTATTTGTTTAATACCTTTAGTAGACTAGGCTGCTCTAGGTACTTATTATAATACGCCTTTAGCTTATAGGGTGCTCCTATAAAGTTTTTGTAGGATACTAAGTTAGGTCTAGGTTATAGCTAACCTAGCTTATATAGTACTTAAGACTACAGCAGACTAACCTACTAGCTAGGATTTCTTAGACCTCCTATTCCTCTACTCCTTAAATAGGAATACCTGCAGGTTTTAGAGCTTCCTAACTAGGTAATAGGTTATCTAGATCCTTATACAGAACATTAGGTGCAAATATGTTGTATATTTTTAAACTAGGGGAAGTTTTAAGTAATATAAGTAACTAACCTATTCTAGGACCTTAAAGGGACCTTCCTACTTGTTAGATAGCTTTTAGCTTAGTTACTTACTTATTAAGTTTTTAGTAGAAAGGTACACTTTATTACCTATAGTCTAGTTAACTAGGTTGTAATAAGCGTTAACTATAGAGCGTATACAGTCTTAGGCTTTCTCTATATTCTCCTTAGCTACCTTCTAGGCGTTGTGCATATAGGTTGCTAATACTAAGGCCTCCTTATAGTTAAGTTGTTCTACAGGGGTTACTGCTGTATTAGCTCCTTTCTAACTCTAGCTCTGTTTAGGTTAGCTACTATAAATTACTTAGTAAGGTAATATTCTAATTAAGGAATGTAGCAGAGTAAGTTAGGTATAATCTATAATTAGTAGGAGTTTAGACTAGTTATCCTAATAGTACAAGACGAAGGGATAGAGCTGTTAGTCTATATACTTGTTTATAATCTCTGTTTAACTATTAGTTTCCTTATAATAGGCAGTAAATAGCTTAACTTTTACACCTATAATTTAACAGAATTCTGTCTAGAAAGTTAAGATAAACTAGGGGCCCCTGTTACTTACTATTAACTTAGGGGTGTATCTAAACTAATACACCTATTATATAAACAAGTTTACTATCCTACGTGCTGTAATTGTTTTATAGCATAGGATTATAATAGCTTGTTTAGTTAGGCAATTAATAATAACTATAATCTAGTTATACCTAGCTTTGTCCTTAGGAAAATCCTTAAAATTAATGTATAAATATTGCATTAGTTTGTTAGGTATTAGCAAGGGATGTAAGTACCTACAGAGTTAGGTCTGTCTTAGATAGCCTTAGCAACATAGGATGTAGTTTTAGACATATCTTTTACATGTAGCACTTATACCTTTCTAGTAATACTATTGTAATAATAGTTAGTAGGTCTTCTTAGCACTAGGGTAAGCAGTTAATAGTTAGTTATAGGCTTCCTTAATTAGGCGTGTGCATAGAGTTAAGTTAGTAAGGACATAGAGTTAATTATAGTAGAGAAGAAGTCTATTTTAGATCTAATACAGAGATAGTAACAACAGTTATTCTTATCTAAAAGATTTCTAGTTTTCTTATATTAACGCCTTAATTAGTTCTAAGGAATCTAGTTTTATAATAGGCTGTACTAAGCAGATAGTAGCTACAACTAGGTTAGTCTTAGCTAGATATGTCTAAGCTAAATTAGAATTAATCTAGTTATGTAACTGCTATAGACCTAGTAGGACTTAGGACTAATTGTCTTCTTAGGCAGACTTTAGATTTGCAAGATCCTATTCTTAGTAACTTAGGATATTAGCACGCTTATTATTCTTGCCTAGCGTGTATTTAATCTTAAAGTTAAACAGAGCTAGAGCTTCTGCCTATTATACTTGTTAAGCATTTAAGATTTTAGTTGTTATAAAGTACTCTAGGGATTAATAATTAGAGTAGACTTAGATCTGTTTTATAACTAAGGTAAGTTTAGCTCTCTACTTATTAAAGGCTTATAAAATCGCAAACAACTCCTTATTATATATTTCCTAATTAAGTTTAGCTCTAGAGAGTACTTAGCTGTAGAATACTATAGGGTACTACTTGTTGTTAGGGTGCTACTGTAACAAAACCCTAGCAATAACTCTATTAGAGGCGTTAGTTTTAATCTTTGTATTGTAGTTAGGATTAAAATAGCATAGAGTTAGGATAGATAATAAGGCTTCCTTTAGGTTTTTAAAACTAGATTAGCATTAAGCAGTCTATTTAAATAGATTTGCTAGGCTTTGTAAGGTAATAAGGGGCTTAGCTACGCAAGAGAATTTAGGTACAAATTGTTAGTAAAACCTAGTAAAGCCTAGGAACAATTTTACACTAGTAATAGTAGTAGAAGGGATCTAGTTCCTAAGGGCTTGTACCTTCTTAGAGTCTACTTTAATTCCTTTGTTAGTTAGGATATAACCTAAGTACTTAGTACAGGTAACATAGAACTTGCTCTTCTTAATGTCTACTTATAATCTAGTAATACAGAGTTAATTAAGTACTAGCTTAACATGTTGTTTATAGGTTACAAGGTCTTTAGAGTAGATAAGGATGTTATCTAGATATATAATATAGAAGTTATCTAGATATTTAATAAGAACATTATTTATATATTGTTAATAAGTAGCTAGTCTATTACATAGCCTAAAGGGTAGAACCTTATACTTGTAACTACTGTAACGTGTACAGAACGTAGTGTACTCCTTAGAGGCAGGATCTATACAAATTTAATTAAAAGTATTCTAGATGTTAAATTTAGTAAATACCTTAGCCTTAGATAGTTGTGCTAACAATTTGTCTATATATAGTATTAGATAGGAGTCCTTTCTTGTAAGAGCGTTAAGTTTATAATAGTTAACATAAATACGCAAATTCCTATTTAGTTTTTAAATATAGAGTATAGGCAACGCAAAGGGGCTCTAACTATATTTAATCTAGCTGTACTGTAGTTAGTCTTACACAAACTTCTTAGTAGCTTTAAGTTCCTTAAGATTTTGTTTATATAAGGGCAAGTAGGAATTTAGTAATTAGCCCTCTAATATAATTTTATAGTTATAGGGGCAGTGTTCTAGAAGGGTTTTAGCTTCTATTTTGCTAAACATATTAGTATATTAAATATATTTATCTAGCAATTATTTGTTAAGTAGCTAAGCGTTCTTAGGGTTGTCTTAGGTACAATAGTAGTTAATAACGCGATTAATCTTATATAGACTAGTAGTAAAAAATTTGTTCTATAGTTTTTTTATAGAAAAGTAAAAAGCATTTAATAAAAGTAAGGAAATGCGCACCTCCCTAGGAGGTAGTAAGTTAGAGGCTTTTTAGGTTAGGATTGTTAGTAAGGAACAGCATTTTAGTAATTAAATAACACCTCTTATACAATATATTAAGTAATTTAGACTTTAGCAACGTTAGTACTCTGTAGCTTCCTATAGGTTGTCCCTTTATTGTACGTCTTGTAGGACGTAGGCTTATAGTAAAGGTTAATATAGGGTTATTATTAATAGAGGGGCAGGGTTGTACAACCTAGGGTACCTCACTAGCTATATAAGCTAAGATTGCTCTATATTAAGTTAGAGTTTAAAACGTTTTAACTATTTAATTCTAATAATACATTCCTAGGATCCTAGATTAATAATAACAAAGGGGCAGTTACGTATCTTACGCCTATTAATAGTTAAGTGCAACTAAATGTACTAGTTTACTAGGGTTATAATCTAATCCTAGAATCCTTTAACTTAGACCTTAAAGGGCAACTTTTAGATAGGAGTCCTAAGTGTAGTAGACACTAAAGTAGCAATATTAGAATTTAAAAATAAAAATCCTTAGGCACTAGTGTTAACTAAGGAGTTAAGTTATACGCCTAGCCCTTAGTTTAATAGAATAGAAGAAGCAAGGAAATAGGGGCTACTAAACAAATAAGATAAAGAGAGGTTAGATAGGTTATATTAGTTTAGGCCTAGGTGAAGTTGTCCTCCTAGGCAGGGCTATTTCCCTTAGGTATTAGTTCCTCTTTAAAATCTTCTTTAGTGTTAACATATTCCTCTGTATCTACTTAGATTTCTTGTACCTAGGGACTAGGGCAATCTTTTGCAAAGTAACCTATCTTGCTACAGTTATAGCAGTTGCCTAGGGTTAGCTCTCTTATAGGTGTAGCTTAGGACAGTGTAGTCCTAGGTGCTAGAGTAGGAGTAGATATAGGAGGTTTCTAAATGCTAGGTGTAGGCTAATTTAGAGGTAGGTTGTTAGTCTAATACTAATTGTTAACAGTTTAGGGTTAGGTCTAAGTTAGTAAGGTATTAGGTAGGGCATAAACAGGATGTTGTTTTCTTTCTATATTATACGCTGTGAGATGCTCTACTATAAGTTTAAATAAGTTATCCTACTACCTCTTAAATCCTAGGTTAGGACTTTAGAGGGTAGGGGTAACCTTTGTCTACATGTAGTAAAACTATTCTAACTTAGGTACTTGTCCCTAGATAGCAGCACTTAGGAAGCGCGCTTTAAAAAGTAGAAACATATTATCTTTTCCTATTTAGAGTTAATTAAAAACAGCTTAACTTTTAGCTCTCTTATTCCCTGTAATAAAGTAGGAGTAGAGAAGTATTATTATTTCCTCTGCGCTCTAGAACTAGTCTGTTTTGCAAGATAAGTATTAGGGCTCTAGGTATTCCTTAGCAAGCCTAGAAGTATATCCCTATACTAGAGCTATACAAGCTTGTTCTATAGGATAGTAATCTAAATTAATGTTAAGTTAGTCCTAAATTAAGGCTTACTACTGTCTGAAAGTAGGGTCTTTTCTATTACTTAATTTGTTAATAGCTAGTGTGCGTTTACTAAGCCTAAGGTAGTAGACTAGGGTCTTAGACTAGAACCTTTTAGGAGGTTACTAAGGTTAAATAAGGGGAGACTCTGTAGTAGGCACAGGTACATCTTTGTAGGGAAGGGATTAAGCCTAAAGCTAGGCTACTTTAGCCCTTAGTTAGTTAACTAACTTATAAAGATTTACCTGTTCTAAGTCTAATTTAGTATTGCTCTTGCTAAGCGTCTAGGTGTTAGTTAATCCCTTAGCAGGCGCTGTTGCCTGTCCTTAAGTAGATTATCTAATAGGTTCCTTTAAACTAGGGTTAGTAGTACCTAATATTAGTAGTAATCTAATTTAGGTAGGTTATTAATAATCTCTAAGTCTTTATCTTAGCGTAATCTAACGCAACTTTTCTAAAGTAATCCTAGAGTAGTAAGTTGCAGGAAGTTCTAAACCTAAAGGCTTTAGTTGTTAGGAGGTCTCTAGAATCCTAACTGTTAGATAGATAATAATTAGGACCTATATAGTTTGTAACTAAAAGGGGTCTAAATCTGCTTGGTACACAATAACTAAACAAACTTGCAATATTATTTAGAGGCTGTTACTAGCTAGGATAAGTTTTTAAGTATAATGTAACAACACAGGATAATAGAAAGCTCTAGAATGCGTGTGTATCTGCTACAAGGTGTCTAGGAGCACTAGGATAGGTAACACAGAGACAATTCTATTCCTATAGGTCTTGTACAAAGAATACTTAAAAACTATCTATCTATAGATAATTCTCCTTGTGCCTTTATACTGCTAGAATACAGGGAAGTTTAGAATGCTATAACTAAGTTACAGGCAGGAACAGAAACGTAAAGGAGCTGAGTTAGAGGTAAATCAGGGTGTGACACTTTTTAGAGACTGGTGCTTTACACCCTGCCTGCTGTAGGGACGCCTAGGCTAGATCCTGTAGCTATCCTAACTACAGGCTAACCCTTATTTGTTAAGCAACTCCTTAGGAACCTTTTTAAGGCAGAGCTTGCTAGAGCTAGTAAGGCTAAACTAGCTATCTAAAGGAACTAGATTAACTAAGCCTTATAAGCCCTAGGCTTAACTAAGGGTAGGAACTAGTTAGAGCCTAACTAGCTAGCGTTTAACAAGGCTAGAAAAATTATCTAGGTTCTAAATAACATTTAACCTAAACCTAAGCTAGGTACTAAGAGCAAAGCTCTATCCCCTAGTAAGTAGACTAGTAGATTAAAGATATTAAAATAGCTTTTTAGTACGCACAAGTACTAGAGGACTCTATTACAAGGACCTACTAGGCTATAGGTACTATCTAGTTTAGTATCTATTGCAAACTAATCTAATAATAGATTAACTAGGGATCTATCTAATTATAGTCTAATCTTAAGGTAGAGGAGAAGCGACTTGTACAAGACCCTATCCTTACTAAGTATAAGAACTATACTAAGTTCTTTAACATTAAGTAGAGAGAAGGCAATATAGTTAACACCTTTTTAATGCTACTAAATTGCTAGGAGTTACTGCTACTACATAGCTTCTTTAAGTTTAATAATAGTACTAAGGACTATAACTTTAAGATTACCTTTATATAGTCTAAAACCCTACCTTATCTCTAATAGGAGATCTAGCGTAATAGCAGTCTAGACAACATCTAGCAATAGCATAAGTTTAAACAAGCCCTCTGTAATGCAGAGACAGCAGCTTGCCCTATAACTACTTACAGGAGTAACAACGCTAACTATAGCAAAAGGCACGCTATATCTCCTAATTAGAAGGGAAATAAGAGGCATGCTAGCTGCAGGGGCACGCCTGCCTGCAGCTAGGGCAACAGCACCCTAGTAGCTACTAGGTTAAACAATAGTAATAAGGGCTAAGGTTAGAACAAAGACTAGGGTAACTAGAAAAGCTATTAGAAGAACTGTAGCTATAACTCCTATAAAGGAAATAATAGTAGTAACTCCTAGTTAATAGGAGAGTTAGGAAAAGGGAAGCCCTAGTTGCTAACCTATCCTAACTACAACTAGGGCCTAAGACTAAGGGAAAGCAAACCTGCATTACAGTTACTGTATCTCTCCTAGGCCCTAATAGGTTCCTAACATTGCTCTAAGCTCTCTACAACTTAGGAGCAGAGCTAAACCTTATTAGCTAACGTGTAGTAGACAAACTACACCTAGAATACAAACTGTTCTATTAAAGACTAGTAGCTACATTCCTTAATAGTAACTACCTAGACATTTAGCAACCCTACAATCTAACTATTAATTGCCCTAACAGCAATAGTATAGTTAAATCTATAGGCCTGTAAGAGTTCTAGTTAGCTGCTTTTAAAGGGTACAACCTAGTACTAGGCTACCTATAGTTAGCATCTGCTAACCTATGCATACGCTTCTCTAAAGGCATATACAAGTAGTTCCCTAAGGACGCAGAGAGAGTACATATCACTACTATATAGGACTTGTTCTACTCTATAGAAATAGGGGAAAAGGCGTACCTTATACACCTAGGTAACTTAGTCTACTAAGTCCTAGAGGAGGCAATTAACACCCTATTAGGAAGTAACTAGGAAGATAGTAGACTACTACTAGCCTAGGGGCTAAGTAGGGACGCTGTCCTTAACGCAGAATACTTCTATAACAAGGGACTCCTCTAGCTCTAGAATAAAATACTTAAAGCTGTAGACTACCTTTAGCATTGCGTTGCGCAGCACCTAGACCTATTATAGCTCCCTAAAGCTATAGGGAAGCGCATAGTAGCAAGTATTATTTAGGAGCCCCCTTAACGCTCTAGGATGCTACCTACAGGCATAGCCTAAGTCCTCCTAGATAATAATAAAGACTACCCTTCTGTTAACCCTGTAGATAATAAACTAGACCTAGAGGAGCTTAAGCACGTCCCTTTAGAGCTGCACTATAAGTAGTTTGCATTTAGTAAGCACTAGTCTAGTGTATTAGCACTACATTAGGATTATAATTACTCTATTAATATTAAACTAGGAAGTAAGATTCTAAACATGCCTATCTATAACCTCTCTAGGAAGGAGCTAGAAATACTACAGGCCTACCTTAATATAGCATAGGAGAAAGGTTAGATACGTCTAAGCAAGTCCCCTGCTAGGGCACTTATCCTATTTGTGCTAAAAGCTAACAGTACACTACAACTCTGTGTAGACTATAGGGGCCTTAACAAGGTTACTATTAAGAACTAGTATCCTATTCCCCTAGTAAATAAGATGCTAGATAGGCTGTTAAAAGCTACTATCTTCTCTAAGCTAGATCTACGTAATGCCTACTATAGGCTCTAGATTAAGGAAGGTAACAAGTAGAAAACAGCTTTTAAAACTAGGTATAGTTATTTTAAATACCTAGTTATGCCTTTTAGGTTAGCAAACGCTCTAGCTACGTTCTAATCCTATATCTAGAGAGCCCTAGGGGTCTTATTAACTATACCTATGTAGTTTATCTAGACAATATCCTTATATACTTAGAGTATAAGAAGGATTATTAAGCCTACGTTAAGGAGATCCTAGATTAACTTATTAAATAGGGGTTATTTTGTAAGGTAAGTAAATATTGTTTATAATAAAGTTAGTTAAGTTCCTAGGCTTTATTGTTATACCTAGTAGAGTAGTTATAGACCCTATCTGCGTGCAAATAATCTAAGAGTAGCTAGAGCCTAAGGGATATAAGGATATCTAAGTGTTCCTTAGCTTTGCTAACTTCTATTAAAGGTTTATCTTTAACTACTCTAGGATTATGCGCCTGTTAGTAGACTATATAACCTCTGCCTAGAGGCTAGAGTTAGAGCTAGGAGGCTCTGCTACAATAAAGGGGGAAGAAAACGCTAGCAAAAACCTATAAGGGCCTAATAAGATAGTATAAACTATAGAGTTAGCTAGAGGAAGTACGCTAGGCCTTCCTTACTATTAGGAAGAAGTTTACTAAAGCCCCTATGCTACAGCACTTTAATCCTAACAAGCTAATTATAGTCCTTACTAATGTATTAGACTTTACTATAGCTACTATATTACTACAACTATAATTATTAGAAGTATTAATAGAACAACACTAGAAGCTAGTAGCGTTCTAGAGCAGGAAGTTTTAAGGCCTATTAACTAGATAGCATACCTATAATAAGGAACTAGCTGCAATTATTAAGGCATTTAGGTAGTAGCAACACTACCTTAAGCACGCCCTATTAACAGTCTAAGTACTCTCTAATTATAACAACCTATAGTACTTTATAACTATAAAGGAGCTCTCCCTTAAGCAAGCACGCTAGGCAGAGGAGCTAGCTAGGTATAACTTTAAAGTTAAATATAAGCCTAGACTAGAGAATCCTATAGACAGCCCCTTAAGGCGCCCTAATTATGCAAAGGGACTAGTTATTAGAGAGTAGTAGGCACTACGTAACGCTATACTGCTAACTCTCTAGCAGAAGCTTTAAATATAGACTATCTAGAAGTCTAAGGCTTAAAACGTTAAATAGGCAACTAGGGTAATAGGTAGCCTAGGTAGGGGTCCTGCAGGATCCTAGCAACTCTCTAAAACTGCCTCTAAGGAATTGTACCTACTAACAGGTACTAGAGATGTGTCTCCCTTAGCTCTTAACTAGCTATCTATAGGCTATAGCAGCTAGGGTTAATCTAAACTATTTAAAGCTTAGGAACCTAGCTTTAATGTTATAGAGGCTCTCCTTTGTAACCTTAATAGATAAGTTAGGTTACCTACCTACCTTATAAACAATGCTGCGTAAGGCAAATCTGCATACGCCCTAGACATACTAGAACGCTTAACTAACTATATTAGACAGGTTTAGGAGCAGGACACTGCCTATAAGTTGCTAACAAGTTAGGAAGCAGGCGAAGCGGCTAAGGGTTACTACTACTAGGAGGTTAACCCTAGTAGGATCCTGCGCAGGAGTAGGAAAGTGTAGATTCCCTAAGACGTAACTCTTTGCTAAACTATCCTTATAAAGAACTATAACAACCCTATAGGGGGTTACTATAGTTATAAGAAGACTACCTAGCTATTAAAACAAAAGTACTACTAGCTAAACCTAAAGAAGGATGTATATAAGTACGTTTAGTATTATACAGCGTGCTAACTAAACAAGATCTGCAGGCATAAGCTATAGAGGTTGCTGGTCCTACTCCCTGTACCTAATACACCCTAGCAGCACTACTCCCTAGACTTTGTAACAGACCTACTAACGTTAAAGGATAACTAAGGGAATAAGTATAACTTAATCCTAGTCCTAGTTAATAGGTTTAGTAAGTATATCTAGTACCTGCCTGTAACTAAGGCAATTACTTCCTAGAGGGTAGCTAAACTACTACTCTAGTAGTGCTTCCTTAAATATAGTCCCCCTAATACCCTAATATTAGACTATAGATTAGTGTTTACTAGTTAATTCTAGTCTAATATCTGCTACTATTTAAAGATTAACTATTGCCTTAGTACAGCCTTTTACCTATAGACTAACAGATAGACAGAGCGCTAAAACTAGAAGTTAGAAACGTACCTGCGCATCTATATAAACTATTAACAGGATAACTAGGTAGATTTGTTGCTATATGTAGAATATACATATAACTTAAAGGCTTACTTAGCATATAGAGAGTCCTCTATTAAGGTAGCTTATAGGATTAACCTGCAAGGCTTTAATAGAGTTCCTAATAGACACTAGTTACACTGCCCCCTAGAACCCTAGGCTAATAGTAGAAAGGCACTAGACCTCTGCTAGTAGGTAATTAGACAGCTAGAGCAGTGGCACAATCTGTAGGTAGCAGTAAAGGATAGCTTAGAGTACGCCTAGAAGAGTAATTCTTGTTAGTATAACACTAAGTAGGTAGACAGACACTTTGCTAAAGGCAAGCAAGTACTACTCTAAGCAAAGAACCTAATAACTAGTTAACTATCTAAGAAGTTTAACGCCTATTACCTAGGTCTATTTACTATTGTAAAGAAGATTAGCAAACTAGCTTATAAGCTAGACCTACTACTATTAATAGATAGAGTGCACCTAGTGTTTAATGTATTATTACTTAAACTATAGAGGGAACTATTTATAGAGAGGAGGTTCTAGCTAGGTCCTACGCAGATCCTAGAGGACACTCTCCTAGTTAAGAGGTATAAAGTTAAAGGGATCCTATAGTACTATAACACTTAAGCCTATAGGCAAGAGTACCTAGTAAAGTAGCTAAGTTAGCTAAATAAAGAAGCTACCTAGGAGCTACTAGAGAACCTTAACTACTGCAAGGAAATCCTTAAAGAGTACCTTAAGACAGTAACTAATATGCTACAGCAATCTACTCGCAAGCGCAAGGCTAATACTTAGTTAGGTTAAGGTAATCTAAACCTGCCTTAGTAGAAGAGGGGTTGCCTAAGGAATCCCCCCTAGGATAGAACCCTTACATGCTACAAAACTGTAGACAATATGTTAACCTAGGGTTACTGCCCTAAGGCTGTAGATTAGCCTAGTAACTATCTAAAGTAGGGGACAAGGGTCTTAAGAGTATAGGGGTAGGCATAGAGGTTTATGTAGTTACTACATTTAATCTACTACTATACATTATCTAAAAAGCAATCTAAAAGTAGAAGGCCTTACAAGCCCCTAGTAGGGCTAGGCTAGAAGTTAGGACTACCTGTATAACAGCACTCTAGAGTCCTCTAAGCTCTAGAGAACGCAGATTTAGTAGGAGAGATTATTAACTACTAGAAAGGCGCAGCTAGGGCGTTAGCAGTAGAAGGCATATTAGTACTATAGTAGTACTAACGCTTCTCTGCACCCCTAGCAGCACTATCCTACTAGAACACACGCTTAACCTCTATATTAATAACTACGTTAGATAGTTCCTTCTAGCTAACTATACCTAAGGTAGCCTATATAGAAATTAGCTACAGCAAAGGTAAAGGGTTAAGGTAGAACTTATATTAAAGCGCTATAGGTTATGCTTACGTAAAACCTAACAAGCCTTATTATAGTTAACCTAACTTAAGCCTAAGTCCTTTATATAGTAACTAACAGCAGCATTATAGGATATAAAGCTAAGATAATAAGCTTTAGCGTAGTTAAAGGTAGTCTGCTAATAGTGCTAGATAGTACCTAGGATGTTATCCTTAGTTACAGCGTTACCTTATTAGGCAGTCTCCTTATTTGTCTTGCAGATAGTGCGCTTAAGAAGGAAGTTAAGCATATTAATAGCGCAGTAGAAGTAAGGCGCGATCTATATAGGTTAGTATTAGGCAGGCACTAGGTAGAGCTCTAGGCTTACCTTAATGTATCTACTAACGTTGCTAGATGTGCACCTATTACATATACTAAAGTTATTCTTGCGCGTGTAGTACCCTATAGGGCGCCTAAAGACCTAAATAAACAACTTAATTAAGCTATTAGGATTAGTAGAGGACTTAGTAGTAAGCTTCTTTATATACTTAGGGCACTAAAACTGCGTAAGGGAAGGCTGTAGGGCTATAGTGTTAGGCAGCGCGTAGACAAAGTCTAGTAGCTTAGAGTTGTTAATGTGCGAAGGTAGAAGAGGTATAATAATAATAAAGAAGTAGAGTAGAAAGTGTGTAGAGTGTAAAGTAAAGTGTAGATAAGGAAGATAAAGTTAAGGTATCTACGCGTTATATACTACAACTCTCTTACCTCTATCTACTGCCTACTAACATTCTGCTACTTTACTACCTACCTTCTAAATAATTAAACGCCTATACTTTACATAGTTAGTAAGGAATAATGCGCGCCTAATAGGACACTTGCTATACGTCTATAAGGTATCCTAAGTCTAGAGCAAGCGACAGCTAATAACGCAACAAAGGTACTAGTTAATACTGCGTAATTAATAGATAAACTCCTATAATAGGAGCAATCTAAGCATAGGGTAACGCCTCTAGGCATTGTTATAATAAACTACCTACATATAGCATGTTGCCTTAGGCCTACTTGCGCAGGAGCAGGATAACCCCTAGGCACTAACTAGATACTCTATAGGGTACCTCTTAGGTAAAGGTAATAATATGTCTAACTAAACTGCTATAGCAGTAAGGCAAACAGTCTACGCTCCTAGCAACTATAGTTGTCTAGAACAAGGGTAATAATGTCTCTACAGAGCTTATAGACAAAGGACCTTAGGTAAGGACACTTAACAACCTATAGGGGAATAAGTTGTTATACTAAACAGTCTAGGGTAGCAGATTACTGCACCTAACACTAGCTCCTAGGCGATTACAGTCCCTAGACTTAGAGCAGTAGTACCCTACAGGGACTGTAGTGCAGCAATAGGTACCCTATAGGGAGAGCCTGCTACAAAACACTATACAGCTTGTCCTGTATATTCTACTACGCTCCTAGAGGTTAAGGCTACTAGACTAAGAGCACTAGATCCTTAAAGGGACTGTAGTAAGGCTGCAGACACCCTATAGGGCAGCACTAGCTAGATACTTGTTTAGTAATCTACTAAACTATTACCTAACTCCCTAATAGTCCTAACTATAGGTTTTAGAGTTAAACAATCCCTATAGATCTATAGGTAAGGTTACCTAGCAAGCGGTAAACTAGTCCTAGTTACACCCTATAGGGAGTTGTTTGTGCTAACATAACCTAATAGATCTAAACACCTACTAATAAGTAAGCTAGCTTTCTCCTAACTATTTTCCTCTTACGTTAGAGGTTTTTTAGAGTTTAAACAGGCAGGTATTAGGCACATAGGGTTTAGTAGCCTAGGACAGACTGTAAGAAGGGGAGGGGCTATTGTTAGGGGCTTTCTACCTTAGGCACGCCAACCCTTAGAGACACCTTAGGGCTACCCTAGTAACCTGTTAGAGCTTACACACGTATATATTCTCCTGAATCCTTAGGGGCTTAACCCCTAAGGATTTGTCTTATCCTGTCTAATACTATACGTTTTGTCCTATCTCTCTTGCCTGCCTACAGTGCCCTTACAATACTATAGCTATTATAAGTACTTAGTTATACCCTTTAGGCTTACTAATGCGCTAGCTACTTATTAGGCTCTAATTAACAACGTGTTAAGAGCATATCTAGATAAGATAGTGTTCTAGTAAGAAGTGCTTAACCTGTTAGTATGTAGAGAATAGAGGAGCTATATTGCTGTGCAAGAAACTACAGATACAGGTTACGCAGATAAGATATAAACTTTATTTCTTTATAGTAGTATATAATAGTCTAGGAGGCTTTGTCTAAACTTCCTGTTATCCCTTTATATACTAGCGCCACTTACCAGCCTTAGCATCCTAAGTAACTACTAAGGCAGTTACTCTGTGCACTGGCACAAACCTCCCCTACCTTAATAGCACAGCCCCTTATACTTACAGAGGAGAGGCTAGTAAGTAAAGTGTTATATAGGAAAATAAGCGAGAGTAGAGTGTTAAATTAAAAGAGAAAAGGAATAAACAAAAGAAACAAACAAAAGAAACAACTTCCTCTACTCCTTTATCTATCTCTTGCCCTTATCCTTCTTTAGTTAACTACTTAACTAGGTAGTTAACTAAGCACTAATATCTTAGCAAGTAGAACAAGTGTTGTATCAGCTAACAGCAGCAGTTCCTACTAAACTAGATAATCTAGTAACAACTATTAACCTTGTTGCCTTTAAGGTCTTTAGAGTTAGTAATAGATAGTGCTTATCTAACAATAAACTAGCGTCTACCCTAGCTATATCCTATCTAGTTAGAGAGTTAGGTTGTATATTTATCTTAGAGAACATCTTAGACAGTGCTAAATCCCTACTATATTCTCTATCCTACTTTTTAGCACTATTTAAGAACTTAGCTAGATGTAATAATCCTGTAAAATATAACTAGTTAGGGATATCTAAGTTAGTATCCTCCTTATATGCTCTTATCTTAGCTGTCTTAACCTATTCCTAGTACTTCTTAACTATAGAAATATTACTAGCACAAGTCTATTATATATAAGCTAGTAACTGCTTTAAATCTATCTAGTTTAGTATTTTATCTATTTTGTCTAGTATAGGGACTAAGTTATAGCAAGCCTAGCAGTAAATTGCTTTTAAGATCTATAACGTAAACTCTAGTAGAATATCTCTAGGAAAGGTATACGGTACTCCTCTATATCTGTTAGTGTGCCTAGAAGGAGATAACAGACCTGCTTGTAGCGCCTAGTAAGATGTAGTAATTTCTGCATAGCTACCTATTTCTAGAATCTCTATAGTGCTGTAGTCTTCTGTTACTAGTATAAACTAAGGAAGAGCAGTGCGTTGCTGTTTTGTAGCTAGTCTAGTAGACCTATAAGGGAGCAGTAGGTTAGAGATTTATACTTGCCCTATCTTGCATAGATACTTCTTCTATTTACAACTAAGCTTGTCTTTAATTTCCTTTAGGTAGTCCTAGTTATCCTTCTAACCCTTAATATATCTATTTCTCTTATCTATACCCCTCTTCTGTTGCTATTTAAGGTATTCGCCTATATAGTTATAGAACCTAGCAAGAGTAATAGTGCAGTTCTCCTTATCTTTGTTATTAAAAGACACTAAGCCCTAGATTATTTGCATACCCCTACTGTTTGCGTAAGCATTAGCTAGGTTAAGGTCTACGTGTTTAAACGCTGTTTAGTTACTAGGGCTAGTGTACTTTGTATAGTAGGGGTAAGAGATAAGGTTAGTCTAGCAATAAAGTAAGATATACAGAAGCTAGTAACCTACATCCCCTTAAATAAGTTGCTAGACTACTAAGTAGTACATTGTCCTGCACTATCTAAGGTTACTATATCTATTAATAGTATAGGTGTGCTAGTTGTACATGTTAAAGTAATTATTTATAATTTCCTAAAGCTCTTTATCTCTAAACCCCTCTTAGAAGCAGTTAGCTATAACAGTTCCTTCTACCTTAAACGTGTTTACTATTTATTATAGAAAGAGAGTAGGATATCTATTAATAAACGCGTCCTAGTCTACCTTAAGACTAGTACTATTTAGTTAATAGTAGTAGGATTAAAGGCTGTTAAGAGTGCCTAGGCCTCTAAGGTAATTCTAGAATAGTATGTAGGTTTGTACGTTGCTGTGCTACATTCCCTATTTATAAGGGTATAGGTACAGCATTATAAGCATGTTAACAGTAGTATACCTTAGCATTAATTAGACTAGAAGGCCTAGTTGTCTAGCAATATATTTTAAGTAAGAGAAGTATACCTTATATTTACTAACCTTATAGTAAGCTATTATAGAGCCCTTTATCCTTTAGCTCTTAGGTTCTAATTTAATACAACACTCTTAGACCTATGTATAGAGCAGCTTTATCTTATCTACGTCCTTAAGAGTTCCTCTACTATACTTTTTGCATAGTATAACAAGAGCTAACTTAGGGTTTGCACATAGATAGCTCTTAGAGCCTTTAACCTCCTGTATAGCCTTAGAACTAATAGACTTGTCCTCTTAAGCAGATTAAGCTTTATTATTAGTAGGGAAGACAGCTCTCTTACTACTAATATCCTTAAGAGAGCAGAATCTAGTGCTATAAATAGTTAATTGCTTCTAGTATTATTTATTATTAGGGATAGCTGTTACATTAGTAATAGAGATAGTTCCTTCTCTATAGCAAACAAGTTTACTAGCTACTTCTTCCTACTAGCGTGTGTATCTAACTCTAAGCTCTAAGGCTAACCTATTAACCTCTCTAGGGTTAAGGTTAGTAAGTAAGTTATCCTCTTCCTCTTAGGCACTCTTAAGGATCCCTTTGCTAGTTGTTCTAGTGTTTTAAATGTAAGTAGTAACACCTAATTACACTCTTATTAGTCTTAATAGAGTAAGGGAGGACCCCTCTAGTAGTTAGCTAGAGCTGCTAGCAGTTTGCACTACAGATACCCCTTCTGCTAGTATTAATACTTGCCCTAGTCCTAGGCTTAGGCTAATTATCCTAAGTCTAGAAGGTGTATCTCTAAAGATAGAGTTAATAGGTAGAAGTATTCTGTTACTATGTTTTGTAAGCCTACTAGCTATAGTCTACTCCTATGTTATTTATTCTATAACTAGATAGTAAGTTGTTTTTCCTTCTAAGTTAAATATTCTTACTAGGGGTATAGCCTTCTAGTGCTAAAGAGCAGCTTACTAGAACTTTTGTTAGTTATTACTACTATCTATAAGGTAAACTGTGTATTTCTTTGTATTAGTGTATAGGTTAGGTAAATCTAAAATGCCTCTAAGGAACTTAAGAAGAGGGTAGCTATTGTTTTTAGAGTTACCTATAAAGGACTAAATGTCTTGTTTAAACAGCTGTATTCCCTTATAAGCTATGCCCTAGTCTAAGGAGTTAATGTACTTATCTTACTTACAATAGGGTGTGTAAAGTCTTTAGTATATAGTAGAGTTAATAAACTTAGCTAGGTATATAGTACCTAGTCTTGCTATATAGTATGCAATGTTAGTTAAGTAACTATGCTCTATGCTAGAGGCAGGGCTGTAAGGCGCAATAATATTACTTATAACTGTCTTTCCTCTAGGTAGTAATTTAATATGTATTAACGCGCTGCTTAACTCCTATATTGTCTTTTAGTTATAGTTTATAGCTATAGTAATAGTAGGGTATTTGCTCTTAAACTATATAGCCCTTCTATATTATGCAATTAGGTTTAGTATCTACTCTATAACTAATAATACAAGGTGTATTATTATAGCAGCTTTGTTAAACTCTAATATAGCAGCTACTATCTAAGAGTCTAGTACGTGTCTTTATTAAACTAGGTTACCCTAGGTTAGCTGTGTAATAAACTTGCCTATTAAGATGTTGTTAAGGTATAGCATACTGTAACAGAGCTTGCAGGACTATACTTAAGTAATTAATTAATTTAATTAGTATCTATTTTTCTATATAGAACGTGTTGCTTAAATATAAATAAAATGTGTAGGTTACGTAATCTTGCTTAACAAGTGTTTAGCTAGTATTAGGGCTGCTTAGAACTAGCGTTGCTAGGGTAGAGCAGCTTAACTAAATTAGTATACTCTATTAGAAAATAAGCTGCGTATGTAACTCTACGCGCTTAGTTGTGTAACACACCCTCTAGTTAATCCTATATTAGGAACAACTAAACTAGAAGCGTGCCCTTAGTAATTATAGGGCTCTAATCTTAGATTTTTATATTTCCCTAGATATCTAAGATTACTACGCGCCTGCAGCGTACTCTAGGTACTCTTTCTTTTAAGAGACCTCTCTAATTTTTAGGCTACTTTTGTAAGCAGTTTATTGCTAGTTTAGGTACTTATTTTTGTTAGCTAAATTTCTAAGCCTATAGCTAGCTATTAAGCTGCTTAGTTATAGTTAAGGTAAGCACTTCTTAGGTTAAGCACTTCTAGGTAGTAAGAGTAAGCGTAAGGACTATAGTCTAGCAGCTTTACCTTTACTAACCTAGTTACTTCCCTATATAAGTGTCCTACCTACTTAATTTCTCTATTTCTCTAGTTATATCTATTAATATGCCTATAAGTATACTAAATTGTTTTCTGCGCGCCTAAGCACTCTCTAGCTAATTATTTCTAGCTTCTTAATCTATTAAGAGCTTTATTATTAGACGTTGTCTAACTAATCTTACTATTAACGTTTTCCTAGCTCTTTTCTAGAGGTTTTGCTAACTTAGGTATAGAAACAGACTAAAACCTAGCGCTGCGCGCGTACTGCCGCCGCCTCTGCTGCCTAAGCTACTACCTAAGCTGGCTAGCTGCCAGCCGCCTGCTCGCCCTTGCCTGCACCTACCCCTATGCCTGCGCCTGCTCCCTTGCCTAAGCCTAAGCCTAAGCCTGTGGTTGCGGCTTCGCCTGCTCCTTCAGCAGTTGCTGCTGCCACCACCGCTATAGCTGCTGCTACTACTGCCGCCTACGCTGCTGCGCTGCTGCTACTGCCTGCCCCTGCGCCGCCCGCCCCTACCTTAGGCGCTCTAGTGCCTAGTGCGCGCAGGTTAATACCCTACGCGTACTGCGTAGACGCGCTGCTAGCAAGCAGCTTAGTTGCGCTGTGCGTTAATAACGCTGCTACTAGCTGCTGTAGCAAGCGCTGCTAGCGTTATGCCTTTAGGCACTCCTACTACCTACTATATATATTTTCTTTAAAAAAAGTAGTTAAGTAGTAGACTAATAGCTTATAGCCCCCTACCCTTAAGCTGCTTAGGCTTAAACTAGTAGAGGAGCTTGCTTCCTCTAGTAGAGTAATAACTTTAGTAAGTAACTTAGTTTTTAGTTAATAATAGTAGCTAACAAGCGTTTAGCAGGCTACTAACCTGCGTACTGCTATCTAGGTAGTAAAGAGCCTACTTATAGATAGGTATAAATTTTAAGTACCTATTTATAAGTAGGTTCTTTAAGATAAAACCTATAGAGAGGGGGTTATCCTCCCTACCTATAGTTAATTTGTTTTTGTAAGCTCCTTAGCTGCTAGGCGTGCGCTTAAAAGAGCTGCTACTAGCAGTCTAGGGAGACTTATACCTATTTAGGGAGGGGTTGTCCTCCCTAGCAATTTAAAGATCTTCTCTTTCTCTATTAACCTACTCTTTTTCTGTAACTAAGTCTTTCCTCTCTTAACTAATGCTCTGTAAGTTTAAATGTAACAGAAAGCGCTTATAAGCTTGTCTAGGAAGCGCTTTTATAAGGCTGTTAGCTAGCATCTTACTTGTTTTAAGGTAGGTTACTTAGAGGTTTCCCTTAGCGTACTCTTGTTTTAACTATATATTTTAGATATCTATATAGCACAGCTAGGTAGTAAGCTGCTTACTCTTGTTAACTACTAGTTAGATAGTTTATTAGTTGTTACAGAAAATCTCCTATAGCACCCCTAAGTCTAGCTAAAGTTCTTCTAGGAATTGTTTTAGAGCTACTAACTCTTTAGCTACATGCTCTAAAGCAAGTAATTTAGCCTTAGTAGTAGAAGTAGTTACTGTTAACTGCTGTGCAGCTTTCTAGATAATTAGACTGCTAAAGAGCTACATAATATACCCCTAGGAAGATTAACAGGACTCTTTATTGTTAGCAAATAAGGCGTCTCTATATATAAGCAGATAACTGCCTTTGTAAGCACTGTACCTTATACCTAGATGCTTTGTTCTATACAAATAAGCTAAAACCTAAGTAGCTGCTTTAAAGTAAGCTGCTCCTAGATTTGTTAAATAATAAGATAGCTAAGAGGCAGTATATGCTACATCTAGTTAAATTATAATTACTATATAGAGTATAGACCTAACTTATTCTTAAAACACTTTAACCTCTTGTTTTAAAGCTTCTCTGCTATATTTAAGCAGCTCCTCTGTAGGAAATAGGACTGCAGGGAAGGACCCCTTCTCTACTATCTTAAATTTAGTAGCAAGCTTGTTAATATAGGAGTTATGCGTAAGAGTTATAGTACAAGCCTCTTAGTTTCTAATTATTTAAATGCCTAGAAACTATTTAGCAGCTCTATAGTCTTTAATTTAATACTTTTCTATTAACAAGCTTATTAGCTGTTTAGCAGCAGCTTAATTGTTATTGTAATAGGCTAGGAGAATATTATTAATATAGAAGAGTAGCACTATTTTCTATTTAGGATTATAGAAAAGGCACAGCTCTTCTTTTAATGCTAAGAGACTAAGCTTCTAGAGCGTACTAGAGAGCTCTCTATACTATAGGACTAGCGAATTACGTAACCTATATAGAGCTTATAGTAGTAGAATAACTTGCTTAGGTTTCTTAAATCTATCTAGTAATTTACAGAGCACCTAAGGTTTGTCCTAGCAGCTTGTGTTTAGAAAAGCGCTAGTTACATTATACTAATAGAGCTCTAGGTTAAACTAGGCTGCAATTGCTACTATAGTGCAAAACAAGCAAGCAGTAAGCGTTGTAGCGTAGGTTAAGACAATTAAATCCTTTGCCTGTAGATCTCTATGTACGCAGATCCTTACCTTACATTTAAGGAAGTAGCTATTCTAGTTAAATTTGTAGGTAAAGACCTATTTAAGTAGCAGGGGCCTTAATAAGGCGCTTAATTAGTTAATTTCTCTCTACGTTTCCTTCTTAATAAGCGTGTCTATCTCTTTTTAGCAGGCCTAGCAAAAAAAGAGCTCCTAGTAGGTAATAGAGTAGATCTTTCTATTTGCTTAGCAGTAGAGGGAGCTTGTCCCTATGTAACTAGCGCTTGTTTTAAGTAACTAGTCTTTCCTTCTTTAGAGTTAAGGCAACAATTACTGCGTAGGCAGTAAGCAGCTCTCTTCTATCTATGCTATATTTGTTCGCATGTTTAAACAGTAGGTAGATAAGCTAGACGTATCTGTGATTATTTATAGAGCTTATTATAGAGTACTAACCTGCTCTATTATTATTATTAGTAGGCTTGTTATGCTTGTCGCGCTTACAGTTCTCTATTTAGCAGCTCTGTCTTATAGGCAGGCCTTAGATTCTCTGCTGATACGCGCGTCTCCTGCCTGCCTTATCCACTTACGTTAATCTTTAAGAAGGTATTAGAATAAGTAGTAAAGTAGGTCTTAGTAGATTATTAAGATCCTTACTATCTACTAGCTTGCTCCCTTCTTCTATAGTTAAGTGCACTTCCTGTAAGCTACTAGTTAGATTATCCTCCTTATTAGGAGCTTCCCTACCTATACTTAACTGCTCTAGTTTAGGCGTTTAGTTAGGGGAAAGTAAACCTGTTTCTTAGCGTTGTTCTGCACAGATCTCTAGCAGCTTGCTAGCTAAGCTTGCCGCGCGTGCAGTATCTATCCTAGAGGCTCTCTCTCTACTAGACTGGCCTTCTAGCAATTAAGGTTCTCCCTAAGTGTTACCCCTAAGCTAGTGCTTAGTAGACAAGCTAAGCAATAGGTCTCTTTGTTTAAGGGGGAGCTCTATTGCTTCTCCTACCTCTATCTTATTAGGTTTATATAGAATATCTATAACTACTTCTACTTCTTAGACTATAAGGGCTAATAACTTATCTAATTTGTTATAAAAGAGCTCCTTATTAAAGGTTACGTTGCGCATTGTAATTACCTAGTTTAGTTTAGGGACCTATATCTAGTATATGTTAGAAGCTTAGTACCCTACTAAGTATCTAATATAACCTCTTAGAGTTACTTTAAAGCTTCTCTAATTACGCCTAGCTACTTGTTCCCTATTTAGAGGATACGCTCTGCAGCTATAGGCGTATATCCTGCTCTAATTAGGTCTTAGATTAGCTATTAGTGCTCTTACCTACTTAGGTTTATACTAGCAGAAATAGTATATAAACTAGCAATTAAGCTCTTTATTTAGGCTCTATAGCTTATTTAAGTAAGTTAGACTTATGTTATAGAGCTATGTTACTACTGCTACAACCTCTAGCTAGAGCTTCTTAGGTAGGTTTGCACTGCTCCTTATTTTAATAGATTTAGTAATTATTTCCTGCCCTACTCTTTCTACTGCCCTGTTTAGCTTGTAGGTATATAGAGGTATACGCTTAATATCTATTCCCTTATTAATCGCCTAGCGCTTATATTAGGAGCTCCCTTGCTATAGGAGAGTAGCAGTATTATTATCTTAACTTATCTTGTAGATATAGAGCTTGTACTAGGTACATACCTAGCTTAAGAAACTTGTAAGTACCTATAGTATCTCTACTTAAGTCTTCTATAGTAGTAAGTACGTAAAGAGCTTCCTACTATAGTACTCCTTAATTAAAAGTATCTATAATTTGCTACTCCTTCCTATAGGCATATTAAACTAATCCTAGCTAATTCTCTAAAAGGGTTTAGCAGGTTTTTCCTATTTCTGTTAAGATATAACTTGCTTAGCGTAGGTTATTAAGCAGACTTTATAATCTTTTTAGAGTGTGCTGTTAATATGTACGCTACGCGCTTGTTGTACTAGTGCTTTTAGAGCTTCTAGGCCTAGATAACCTGCTCTAGCGTGCTAGAGGTATTTAGCAGAGCTTTGTAGGTAAGACTTATATAATTATTTTATTACTATATTAAGGATTAGAGGATAAGAGTAGTAGGAAAGTAGCTTATATTTAATAAAAGTGAGGTTGTAAGCGCGCTTAAGAGTAGCACATACAACGCTCCTATTTAGATTATTAATGTACCCTACTTAGAGCGAGCTATCTAGCCCTAAGTACTAAACTCCTTTCTCTTAGAGGCGTGCCTTAGAAATAATATTAACGTAGAAACCTTCTACTACTACTATATCCTTAAGGAGCAGGTCTTCTATATACAGGCTGCGCTTTCTATGTAACGCGTTTTTAAACAAACAAGCTCCTTGTCCTACTACTAGAAACGCTTGTGTGCCTACCTCTATAGTGTTAGTAGAGTTAGCTAGGCAAAATAACCTAGGTACAAGCTAATCTGCGCTGTTAACCAAGTGTGTAGCTACTCTATTATCTAAAATTGTACTCTCTAAGAGCAGATAAGCGTTGAAATCTATAAGGTTGTAAACCCTAGGTTTCTTAGCTAGGTTGCTTAGTTGCATTATTTTTAGATTAATTAGAGTAGCTTGTACATTGCTAGGAAACTTAACTTTAGGTGCTTTTGCTAGTAGAGCTGTTATAGCTAATAGAGCTTTTAGGGTCTAATTAAGCTGCTTAATCGCCTTCCTAGTATCTGTATACTCTTGGCTCTTAAGCCTCTAGAGAGTATCCTTGCGATGGCTTTCGCTTATGTAGATAGGTAGTAAGGAGCTCCCTCTAACTACTGTCTCTAGGCGTTGGTAGTTAGTTAGTTTCTACTTATAAGTCTCTCTTTTTGTTTATAAGGGCAGGAGTACCTACTTAAGCTCTTAGAGTTAGTAGCAGGAGCTTAAGTAGTATCTGTTTAGCTTCTAAACGTTGCAAATACTCCTAGGTTATCTTTTCCTGCTCTTATAGTGTGCTTATGCATTAAACTACTAAAGACCCTACTTACTTTGTCTAAATTAAGTAAATTAAGCCCTAGGATACTATCCTAGATAATCCTTTAGTTTATAGTACAAGCCTAATCTAGGGCAATCCTATAACTTAAGGTATCTAAGAAATCCTGTACAGCAAGCGCCCTATTAACCTCTAGAAGCTTATATAACTTAGCTCTTCTATAGAGGTATAACTACCTATTATACTAGTCTTATAGAGCAGCTCTTAACTGTTTAGCCGCTCTAAGATGCTGTTAGTACTCTGCCCTAACCTAGTTCTAGGTGCTAACATCTGTTAGAGCGAGCTCCTCTTTTAGTGCTTACATAAGCAATTGCAGCGTTGTAGTGTTATTAGTAACAAGCTTTACTATTACTAGTAAGAGGATTAATAGTAATACTGTTGTGTTAACCTAGTTCTAGATCTTCTAAAGGCGCTCTGCCTTAGCAGCCTACTTGCTTGCTCTAATCTTGTATCTAAGGAGCTCCTTGTTATAGTTCTTAACGCTTATTTAGCCTGTTAGAGGCTTGTTAGGTTAGGTGCTCTAGCTTTAGGTAGATTAAGCTAGTAGTTAAGTAGGGAGCAAGCCTATAATAGGTAGTTTAGGCGCTCCTTTGTGCATGCCTAGGGCGTCTTTAGCGTCTAGATCTACTATATCCTATACGTTACAAAGCTTAGCGTGCCACGTAAGTTAGATGTACTAATTAGGCTAATTAGATCTTGTTTTAAGCTAATAGGGTCCTGTAGGGACACCTAAGAGAGCTTGCTTATTGTAGTTAACAAGCTTGCCTATAGTAGCGTTTAGTAGGGATAGAAAGATAATTAGGTAATTAGAGCAGTTAAGCTAAGTCTAACAAGCTTGTTTGCTGAGTGCGTAGGGAGATCTACTATGCTTAGGAAGCTAGGCTTATAACTATAACAGAGCTTATAGGACTATACTTAAGTAATTAATTAATTTAATTAGTGTCTATTTTTCTATATAGAACGTGTTGCTTAAATACAAATAAAATGTGTAGGTTACGTAATCTCGCTTAACAAGCGTTTGGCTAGTATTAGGGCTGCTTAGAACTAGCGTTGCTGGGGTAGAGCAGCTTAACTAAATTAGCACGCTCTGTTAGAGAACAAGCTGCGTATGTAACTCCACGCGCTTAGTTGCGCAACACATACTAATACTATAGATAGATGTTATGTTGTTAGAGGCAATAGCTTAAAGAGTAGCTAGCTATAACATATAGGCAGAGCCTAGTTACTCTTAGCTAGCTATTACTAGGGCTTAGGAGTCTAAGGCTATAGTATAAGTGTAGTAATAGAGCTAGGTTACTTAATTAAATTGAATTTTTAAGTTTTATTATATGTAGCAGGGTAAAGAAGTAATAGAGTAGCAGAGTAAAAGTAGCAAGCTATTACTTATAGCTATATTAAGCATCTATTCTTCTTACTGCTATTTTGCTACTTAATTATAGTAGGATTGCAGTAGTAGAATAAAGTTTACGCTAGCGTTTTTTGCTTAACAGCTACGCAGCTAATAGGAAGCTATTAGGTGTAACTTGCTAGCTTCTAGTTAGTTAGATTTTTACTAGCGCTGCTGCTTGTTCTTTAATAGCTATGTAGGTAAACTCTAGGGTTTTACTATTTCCCTGCCTTATTAGTTGTCTTATTAAGACATTTTTATAGTTAGAGACTAAGTCTCCTCTCCCCCTACTTTGTTAAGCTAAGTAATGTAGTGCTTAGCTTATATTAGAGTCTCTACTAGAGTTGCTGTTATATTACTTATATTACGCCCTCTTAAATGCTGTAAGTTTTATTAGTTATATTACAACCTCCTAGTAACTGCTAATAGTACAGTCTAGTATAGAGATATTATCTTTTCTAATATCCCTAACTAGGTCTATATATAATCTATTCTAGGCTTTCTTATCCTAGATCTTAATTAGACCTGCATGCTCCTCTATAATATCTTCTAGTTATTATTTAATAAATCTCTTAAGTCTCTAGCCTAGAATAGTGTAAGGTATCTTATATCTATCTAAGTCTTCTAGTAGGAAGGTGCTGCGCTCTATTACTGTTTTCTCTTCTAAGACTTTATATAGTCTAAGTTACTTACAGGCAAGCTTTCTATCTCTTAACATATTAATCTCTCTAACTAAATCCTATAATAAGACAAGGTTGCTAGCGCTAATGCTTTTATTCCTAATTTCCTAATTATTATCCTAGTATACTTTCTTAGATACTTGCAGTTGTTTAGTAACCCTAACAGCGTCCTTTAGAAACTAGTCCTAGAGATCTAATTATATAGTATAGATTGCTAGTAACTAAGACCTATCTAAAACCCGCTAGTACAGCAATGTCTGCTAGGTAGGAATTGCTAAATCTGTAGGTAGAACTAGGTTCTGTCTAGTAACTAATTAATACGCAGAGTACCTGTTAGATTAAATAGAGACCCTGTCTGCTAGCAGCACTATTAGAAGGTTATCTACCTATAGTCTATTAAGTTTAGTAAGGGCATTAATAATTAGTTTATGTCCTCCTTTAACCTTCCCTATTACCTAAAGGTTATATACTAAGGATTATATTTACTAAATCTTATATGTAACTGTAAGCTTTTTTACTACATTAGCAAAGTCTAGTCCTCTATTAACTATAAGCCTCCTTATTATGCTCTATTAGTAAATAATATCCTTATATAGGAATTTTGCAATAGTAGCAGATTTGTTATTATAGAGTGGCTAGGCCTCTACCTATCTACTAAGATATTCTCTAGCAATAACTATATTCTAATAGCCTCTGTATAGAGGCATGTAGACAACATTAGCTGCTACTAACTCCTAGAGTGCGTAGGAGTATGTTGTAGTTAGCATATCCTTTAATTATTTACTAGTCCTAAACTAGCACTCTAGGCAAGAGGATAGTGTAGTTTTAACCTTAGCATGCATATAATCCTAGTAATATCTTTAGGCAAGCATAGAGTATACTACGTTAACACCCCTATATCTAATTATTTAATGTATTTCCTAAATTACTACAGTCCTAATATTAGTATTGTCTACTACTCTCCTAATAGCAACATTGCGTAACATCTTATAGAATAGATATCTATCTTAAATAAAGTAGTTAAGAGCTCTCTTTTTCTATAAATATAACTCTTTCCTAGACATTCCCTTAGGGATCTTTAGTGTCTAGAGGAATATAGCAATTTATTTAGATAATTCTAAGTATTTGTCCCTAAGGATGTGGCTAGGGTGTCTCTATAGGAGTAGAGATAATAATTCTACTATTGCTACTAGGTTGTTAATAAAATCCTTAATATCTAACTTAGGTTTATCTAGAGCTGTCTATCCTTTAGGCTTAGGGTATCTAGATAGAGCATCTGCAACTATATTTCTTTTTCTAGGAATGTGTTAAATTTCAAAGTCCTAGAGTAGGATAGCTGCTAGCTACCTATTTATTACTAAGCCTAGGATATCTGTTAAAGAGCAATTAAGCTATGCTATTAGTGTCTAGGCATCTGTTTTAATAATAAAATATACTCTATATAGCTATATCTAGAATTTCTTAAGAGCCTAGATAACTACTTTACACTCTAGTTTAGTTAAGTGCTAGTTAGATTTAGCTTTTAACTAGAGTATACTTTTAAATTAGCAAGGGTAACGCTTGCTATCTAGACCTATCTGTTCTAGACAAGCGCTAGCTCTCTTATTGCTAGTGTCTACTAACATAAAGATAGTTAACCTGCTAGTGTATAATATAGCTATTAGCGCTAGCACGCTTGTAATATAAGTCTTTAGAGCAGTTATAGCTTAGCGTTCTACGTTTCCCTATTCCTATTCTGTATCTTTCTTTATAAGCTTAAATAGGGGTTTAGTAAGAATAGTAAATAACAGAACCTAGATACAATAGTAAACATAAATGCCTACAAACATTTAGACTTCTTTTAGGTTTTAGCACTCTAGCTAGGTAGTAATTTTTGCTACCTTGTCTTAGCTAGGGAAGCAGCTGTCTGCGCTAACTTTGTAACTAACTACAGTTAACCTATTATAACCCTAGTAGCATTTTATCCCTAATACTGTAGCACTAGCCCTTTCTATGTTAGCTAGGGCAGTATCTAGCTGCTAAATGTGTTCTAGAACATAGCGTCTAATGCTAGGGAGTAACTCTTCTCTATTATAGTTAGTTTTTAGACCTCTACTAGTAACATTGTCTAGAAAGGGTAGAGTGTTCAGCTAGTAATCCTTTAGTATCTTAATTATTGTCCTTTAAAATACTGCTACTAAATTAGTAGCTCCCTAGACTAAGGTATATAACTAAAGTAGACTAACTAGTGTTATTACTACTGTTATGTCTCTACTATCTTTGTAAAGGGTAATTTAGTTATATCCTAAGAAGAAGTCTATTAGTAACAGGATTTTACAGCCTGTAAACTTCTCTAAGAACTTATCTACTATTAGTAGTGTTCTAGCATCCCTAATTAACACCTTGTTTATGTGCTATGCGTTATTAATAAACTAGAAAGAGCTAGCCTTCTTTGCTACAAGGTGCTATAGGTTTCTATATTAACTGTTACATCTCTCTAGTGTTCCTCTCTCTAAACACTCTAGAAGCATCTTTACTAGCTCTCCTTCCTAGCTCCTTGCTACTAGGAATGCTTTAACCTGCTAGGCTTTGTAAGGTATAGTCTTAATCTTATAGGGAGGTGTTACCTCCTTCTATATTTAGCCTAATTCAGAAAATGTAAAGGCAATAGCTGCCTCTCTATTTATAATTATTTTAATAAACAGTTCCTTTTTGTAGGGAAGAAGCGCCTTACTAAACTTCTAGCTCTTTAGTCTTTCTAGATTAAGTCTTATACCTCTTAGGAATGCTATATACCTTTGTTTAAATAGGTAATTAAAGGGTCTAATATCTAGAGGTCGCAAGCTGTAGAAAAGTTATTATTATTTAATTGCAAGCTGCTTCTAGTCTTCTTAGCTAAGTTCTATTAGCTCTGTTTGTAAAGCACCGGTCTCTGAAAAGTGTCACACCCTAATTCACCTCTAACTTAGCTCCTTTACGTTTCTGTTCCTGCCTGTAACTTAGTTATAGCATTCTAAACTTCCCTGTATTCTAGCAGTATAAAGGCACAAGGAGAATTATCTATAGATAGATAGTTTTTAAGTATTCTTTGTACAAGACCTATAGGAATAGAATTGTCTCTGTGTTACCTATCCTAGTGCTCCTAGACACCTTGTAGCAGATACACACGCATTCTAGAGCTTTCTATTATCCTATGTTGTTACATTATACTTAAAAACTTATCCTAGCTAGTAACAGCCTCTAAATAATATCGCAAGTTTGTTTAGTTATTGTGTACTAAGCAGATTTAGACCCCTTTTAGTTATAAACTATACAGGTCCTAATTATTGTCTATCTAATAGTTAGGATTCTAGAGACCTCCTAACAACTAAAGCCTTTAGGTTTAGAACTTCCTGCAACTTACTGCTCTAGGATTACTTTAGAAAAGTTGCGTTAGATTACGCTAAGATAAAGACTTAGAGATTATTAATAACCTACCTAAATTAGATTACTACTAATATTAGGCACTACTAACCCTAGTTTAAAGGAACCTATTAGATAATCTACTTAAGGATAGGCGACAGCGCCTGCTAAGGGATTAACTAACACCTAGACGCTTAGCAAGAGTAATACTAAATTAGACTTAGAATAGGTAAATCTTTATAAGTTAGTTAACTAACTAAGGGCTAAAGTAGCCTAGCTTTAGGCCTAATCCCTTCCCTACAAAGATGTACCTATGCCTACTACAGAGTCTCCCCTTATTTAACCTTAGCAACCTCCTAAAAGGTTCTAGTCTAAGACCCTAGTCTACTACCCTAGGCTTAGTAAACGCATACTAGCTATTAACAAATTAAGTAATAGAAAAGACCCTACTTTTAGACAGTAGCAAGCCTTAATTTAAGACTAACTTAATATTAATTTAGATTACTATCCTACAGAACAAGCTTATATAGCTCTAGTATAGGGATATACTTCTAGGCTTGCTAAGGAATACCTTAAGCCCTAATACTTATCTTGCAAAACAGACTAGTTCTAGAGCGCAGAGAAAATAATAACGCTTCTCTACTCCTACTTTATTATAGGGAATAAGAGAGCTAAAAGTTAAGCTATTTTTAATTAACTCTAAATAGGAAAAGATAATACGTTTCTACTTTTTAAAGCGCGCTTCCTAAGTGCTGCTATCTAGGGACAAGTACCTAAGTTAGAATAGTTTTACTACATATAGACAAAGGTAACCCCTACCCTCTAAAGTCCTAACCTAGGATTTAAGAGGCAGTAGGATAACTTGTTTAAACTTATAGTAGAGTATCTTACAGCGTATAACATAGAAAGAAAATAATATCCTGTTTATACCCTACCTAATACCTTACTAACTTAGACCTAACCCTAAACTATTAATAATTAGCATTAGACTAACAACCTACCTCTAAATTAGCCTACACCTAGCATTTAGAAACCTCCTATATCTACTCCTACTCTAGCACCTAGGACTATACTGTCCTAAGCCACACCTATAAGAGAGCTAACCCTAGGTAACTGCTATAACTATAGCAAGACAGGTTACTTTGCAAAAGATTGCCCTAGTCCCTAGGTACAAGAAATCTAAGTAGATATAGAGGAATATGTTAACGCTAAAGAAGATTTTAAAGAGGAACTAATACCTAAGAGAAACAGCCCTGCCTAGGAGGACAACTTTACCTAGGCCTAAACTAATATAACCTATCTAACCTCTCTTTATCTTATTTATTTAGTAGCCCCTATTTCCTTACTTCTTCTATTCTATTAAACTAAGGGCTAGGCGTATAACTTAACTCCTTAGTTAACACTAGTGCCTAAGGATTTTTATTTTTAAATTCTAACATTGCTACTTTAGTATCTGCTACACTTAGGACTCCTATCTAAAAGTTGCCCTTTAAGGTCTAAGTTAAAGGATTCTAGGATTAGATTATAACCCTAGTAAACTAGTACATTTAGTTGCACTTAACTATTAATAGGCATAAGATACGTAACTACCTCTTTATTATTGTTAATCTAGGATCCTAGGAATGTATTATTAGAATTAAATAGTTAAAACGTTTTAAACTCTAACTTAATACAGAGCAATCTTGGCTTATATAGCTAGTAAGGTACCCTAGGTTGTACAACCCTGCCCCTCTATTAATAATAACCCTACATTAACCTTTGCTATAAGCCTACGTCCTATAAGATATATAACAAAGAGACAACCTATAGGAAGCTGTAGAGTACTAACATTGCTAAAGTCTAAATTACTTAATATATTGTATAAGAGGTGTTATTTAATTGCTAAAATGCTGTTCCTTACTAATAATCCTAACCTAAAAAGCCTCTAACTTGCTACCTCCTAGAGAGGCGCGCATTTCCTTACTTTTATTAAATACTTTTTACTTTTCTATAAAAAAACTATAGAACGAATTTTTACTACTAGTCTATATAAGATTAATTGCGTTATTAACTACTATTGTACCTAAGACAACCCTAAGAACGCTTAGCTGCTTAATAAACAATTGCTAGACAAATATATTTAATATGCTAATATATTTAGCAAAATAGAAGCTAAAACCCTTCTAGAACACTGCCCTTACAACTACAAAATTATATTAGAGGGCTAATTGCTAAATTCCTACTTGCCCTTATATAAACAAAATCTTAAGGAACTTAAAGCTACTAAGAAGTTTGTGCAAGACTAACTACAGCATAGCTAGATTAAACACAGTTAGAGCCCCTTTGCGTTACCTATACTCTATGTTTAAAAACTAAATAGGAATTTGCGCATTTATGTTAACTATTATAAACTTAACACCCTTATAAGAAAGGACTCCTATCTAATACTGCGTATAGACGAATTGTTAGCACAACTGTCTAAGGCTAAGGTATTTACTAAATTTAACATCTAGAATACCTTTAATTAAATTTGTATAGATCCTGCCTCTAAGGAGTACACTACGTTCTGTACACGTTATAGTAGTTACAAGTGCAAGGTTCTACCCTTTAGGCTATATAATAGACTAGCTACTTATTAACAATATATAAATAATATTCTTATTAAATATCTAGACAACTTCTATATTGCATATCTAGATAACATCCTTATCTACTCTAAAGACCTTATAACCTACTGTGAGGGCACTGTAGGCAGGCGATCAGAGATAGGACGAATAGTAGATAGATAGATAGATATAAGACAAATCCTTGGGGTGTAAGCCCTAAGGCGTTTAGGAGGTTTATATACATGTGGTCTGTAGGTCTCCTGCCTAGCCCTAAGGTTGTCCTAGGGTCTGGCCAGTAGCCCTTAGGAGGAGTACCTATAACAGAGCCTCCCCTTTCTTGCAGCTCGTCCTAAGCTGCCAGATCCCTAGAAGAAAACAGGTTTCTGTTATACCTGCCTACAGGTATCATTAAACTCTAAAAAAACCTCTTCTTTTTAAGGAAAATTGCGTTAGGAGAAATGCTATATAAGGCTTATAATCGCCTACGTGGCTACTAGGTCCCTAGGTCCGCCTAAGCGTGCTCCTATAGGTTTCCCTGTACTAATTGTAGGTTAGGTGTAACCTACTTGTTTACTTGTAGCCTTGTAGGCAGGCTACCAACGTCTATGTAGACGCTCAGCTAAGTAGGTGTCACTAGTTAATAGTTTGCTTGTCCTGCCAGGTCCCTGTAGGGATCCTAGTAGGTCTCTAGTAAGGGTTATACTCCTGCGCAAGACTGACTAGAGCCTAGCGTGTGTAGGGCAAACGTTTCCTCTATAAGTATTAACATTAGTCTCTTAGACTAATGTTAATAGTGCCTTTGTCTTATTAGTAACTGCGTAGTGTCACCTGTTTGATATTATAATGTAGTAGGGGGTAAGTAAATAATATTGCTTTACTATTAACTAATTGTAAGTAACTATTTACTAGTACGCGTGTTTCCTTACTAGTATATAACAGTGTGCGTGCAGGTAGGTAAGAGCGTAGTAAATAGTTAGAGCGTAGTTAGTAGCTGCCTAGAGGCTTACGTATAAGCATATAAACAGCTGTCCTAAAACACTTCTCTAGCTATTAACATTACAATTTTCTCTACTACCTTTCCACATTAAGTATCACTATAACCCCGCCTCCCGCCCACATTACTAACAAGGCTCTACCTAACTTCGTGTATTTGCTGCTAGACAACATAGCTCTGCAGCCTTTGCTTACTAGGTTCTAGTGTTATAGCTGCCTTACCTGCCTTACAACTAAGTTAGTAAAGGCGCCTATAGAAACAATTAAGTTGTTTATTGCAGTCCTCTGCTGTCCTAAGAGTTACTGCACCTGCAAGAACAACTTTAGGGTATATAGTAGGTATGTTAACGCAAAGGAGGGTAGTTGTGTTAAGGTACGTTGTCTCTTAACTCTACCTAGTTTGCCTACTAACTGTACTAGATTAACGCTTATTTCCGCCAGGCTGTTAACATGCTTAACTTCCTTATTAACTGTGCCGCCTATAAGACAAACAAAGAGACTGTTAGGCTTAGTAACAGCGCCAGCAACAATAAGGTCTTAGAGAACACTTAGTAGTACTAGCAGACTACCTTTAACTACGCCCTTAACTGCTATACTAGGTTTATTAAGTACAATAGTATAGAGCGCTGCAAGATTAAGGAGTCTAGCATAAGTAAGCTTAAGTACTACAAGGCCTACTAGACGTCCTGCAAGCATAACCTTAAGCGCTTCAACGTTGCTCTTGGTACTATTAGCATAAAGGCCCCTGCTAACGCTGTTGTTAATAAGGTAGTTAAAGACTACTTTAAGAAGAATAGTGCAGCTGCAAATGCTAAGAAGCATTAGTACTATTATAGTACTAACATCCCCTCTGCAGTAGACGCCTCTGCAGCCCCCTTCTAGAGGTTGTTGTCTTCGCCCACTAAGCTGTACACCCCCTCTAGGCGTAGTAGCTCCTATCGCCTTAGCAACAAGTATAACAAGGATAATAAGACCTTCTAAGTAGTTTTTAGGTAGCCCTGTAATCTAGCTATAAAGGTTAGTTACAGTAGGTAGTAATTTATAGTAGTTAATAAACTCTGTTACTTTTCCTATAACTATTTCTATTATAACTGCTGTCCTTGGATAGTGTCTAGCTTCCCTTTAGTTCAGGGTTAGAGAGGCATTAGGTCTGTTTGCAGTACACGCCTCATATCGTTATAAGCGATTCCAGCTGTGCCCCTGTAGGTAGCTCCTGTAGAGTGGCCTAGGGTAGCCTACGTGTGATCTATGCCTTATATTGTCATAAGCGATTCTAGCTATGTTCCTGTAGGTAGCTTCTGTAGTCTTCCTCTCTTCTGCCTTTGCAGGGGAGGTACCTAGCTCTATAGAGTTGTAGTGCTCTGTTTAGTGCTCTTATAGTAGTCCTCTAGAATCTTGTTGTAATAATTAAGATTAGTAAGTAGTTCCTAGGTAGAGTTTGCATTTGTCTACCTAAGCTATTTTACAAGGTACTCTTGTCTGCAGGTAGATGTCTTGCAATAATTAAGGATGCCTTTAACTTTGTACTAGTCTACAGCTAGTACTTTACTATTTGCTATCCCTACAGGGCCTGGTTAGAACCTAGTGCTAGCAGGTAGTGTTATCTAAGGTTTAAGTAAAGATACATTAAACACTAGGTAGATCCTGCTTATTAATAGTAGTAACTTTAATTTATACGCTAGTTTCCCTATTTTCCTTATAACTGTAAACAGTCCTAGGTACCTTGCATTAAACTTCTTTAAAGGACAATTTGTAGCTAGGTTCTTTGCCTAGAGAATTACTTTGTTGCTAACAGCAAAGTGCTTCTCTATTTGCTTAGCGTTGTACTAGCGCGTTATGCCTTTCTAAGCGTACTCTAGGCTTTCCTTTGCTGTGGCCTATATCTCATGCCACTGCTCTAGGCGGCCAGCAACTTGCTAGCGTAGCTCTAGGGCTGCTGCGTCCTTTCCCTATACCTACAGTAGTTGCCTTAGCCAGTGCTTATTAGGTACTCTATTAAATCCCTTTAGGTCAGTCCCGTAGGCGACTTTAATAGGTGATTCCCTATGTGCAGAGTGACACTTAGAGTTGTAGGTATACTCTGCGTATAGTAACAGGTCTACCTAGTTGTCCTAATTGTAGTTTATGTATATACGCAGGTATGTTTCTAACTCCTGGTTTAGGCGTTTAGTTTAGCTGTTAGTTTAGGGATAGAATGTAGTACTTAGCTAGTAGTCTATTTTAAGGTAGTAGCATATGTCAGACTAGAATTAGCTAGTAAACACAGATCCCCTGTCTAACAGCAGGGTGTTAGGAGGACTGTGTTTTAGGAAGCACTATTTCAAGAGTAGCTTAGCTACGCGCTAGGCTGTTATTGTTTTAGTAATAGGTATATACTAGACATACTTACTAAATTAGTCTACTAACACTAGGATTAAGTTAAACTTGTTCCTGCAATTATCCCTTAACTTAGGCAAGTCTGTTACAAAGTTAAGTAAGTAGTGCTGCTAGGCTGTATTAGGTACTAGCAGTAGCATAAGTAGTCCCTATAGTTTATGCTAACAGATCTTGTTTAACTAACACGCTAGGCACCTATAGATATGCTTGTGTACGTCCTTAGCTAACTGTAGCTAATAGTACTTCTGTTTTAACACCTAGGCAGTTTTCTTAGTCCTATAATAGCCTCCTATAGGGTTATTATAGTTCTTTAATAGGATTGTTTAGTAGAGCGTTCTGTTATTAGGAATCTACACTTTCCTACTCCTGCGCAGGACTCTATTTAGGTCAGATTCCTAGTGTAGTTAGCCCTTAGCTGCTCTGCCCTCCTTCTAACGCGTTAGCAACTTATAAGCAGTATAGGCCTTATCACGCTCCTAAGTCTGCCTAATATAATTAATAAGGCAGTCTAGGGTTACTAGTGCGTATGCAGTCTTATCTTACGCGGCTTTGTTTGTAAGATATGCAGGAGAGCTAATTACTCTGCCTAGGCTACAAAGGAGAGCCCTTGGGACGTTTCTCTTAGTCTTCCCCTAAGCTTTAGATTAATTAGTTTAACCCTAGCTATAGCTTATAGAAGGGTAGTTAAGAGCTGCAGGGGACGTATCCCTATAACTAACGTATTAGTAGAATTCTATAGAGGCAGTCTTAGAGGTTCTTATAGCGCCTGTTGTTGCCTCCTTATAGTTGCCTACACTATGCACTGCCTATTTAGTGTTGTAAGCCCTAGACGCCTAGAGAGTCTAGATCTAAAGCTTCTATTAGAGGGTAGGTAGCATTACGTTACAGAGTGCTTAACCTTCCCTAATTATAAGTCCCTACGCGTAATCTAGACGCCTTAATAGGCTGTTGGCTGCGTTCTTAGGTCCTGGCTTGTATTTGACTTTAAAGTTAAACCTTGCTAACTCTTCTGCCTAGCAAGCTTGCTTAGGTAAGAGTTCCTTTGTTGTTATAAAGTACCTTAGGTTGTTATAATTAGAGAGTACCTAGATTGTTAACAGAGCGTGTTTAAGGTAGTGTTGCTACTGCCTAAATGCTTTAACAATTGCTAATAGTTCCTTGTTATAAGTGTGCTATTAGGTAGATAGACCCTGAAACTTCTAACTCTAGAACGCTACTAGTTTCTAGTGGCATTCTGTTGCTAGTTTGGTTGTCTAGGGCTGCAGCAAGATAGCAGCTATTGCAAAGTCTAAGGCGTTAGTAACTACTATAATTAGTTTAGTTAGGTTAAAGTGTTAGAGCACAGGTGCCTCTGTAAACTTCTTCTAAATTGTATAGAAGGCCTAGCGTACCTCTTTAGGCCAACTCTATAGTTTATACTATTTTGTTAGTCCCTTATAGCTTTTTGCTAGTCTCTTCCCCCTTCTTCAGATCAGAACCCTTAGGGGCTAATGCTAGGTTCTAGGCAGCTGTTATGTAGTCTACTAGCAGGCGTATAATACTAGAATAGTTATAGATAAACTGCTAGTAGAAGTTTGCAAAGCCTAGGAACTGCTAGATATCCTTAAAACCCTTAGGTTCAGGCTACTCTTGTATAGTTTGTACACGCGTTAGGTCTATAACAACGCCCCTAGGGGTTACTATAAAGCCTAGAAACTTAACTAATTTAGTTAAGAATTTGTATTTGCTTGCCTTGCAAAATAGACCCTATTTAATAAGGTAGTTTAAGACCTCCTTAACGTAAGCATTGTAATCCTCTTTGTGTTTAGAGTAGATTAGGATGTTGTCTAGGTAAACTACGCAAGTGTAGTCTAACAGGCTACTAAGGGCTCTGTAAATATAGGACTAGAACGTCGCTAGGGCGTTTACTAGTCTAAACAGCATTACTAGGTACTTAAAGTGCCTATACTAGGTTTTAAATGCAGTTTTCTACTTATTGCCTTCCTTAATCTAGAGCCTGTAGTAGGCATCGCGTAGATCTAGCTTTAAGAAGATTGCTACATTTAAGAGTTAATCTAACATCTTGCTAACAAGTAGGATAGGATAGCAGTTCTTAACTGTAACTTTATTTAGGCCCTAGTAGTCTACACAGAGCTGCAAGGTGCTGTCTGCTTTAGGTATAAACAGGATTAGTGCCCCTGCAGGTAACTTACTAGGACAGATCTAGCCTTTCTCCTATGCTGTGTTAAGGTATTCCTAAAGGATGTCTAGCTTATGTTGTAATAGGTTGTAGATTAGGAGGTTTGGTATGCGTGCCCCCTCCTTAACCTTAATTGCGTAGTTGTACTCCCTATATAGGCAGAGTACGCTAGTTTAATATTTGCTAAAGGCAAGCTACTTATAGTGTAGTTTCTTAGGAACAAATTTTAGCTCTTCTAGATCTAGCTTGTCTTTATTAGGTAGTATACATAAGGCATCCTCGTCTAACTTATAGTTAGGGAGGATATAGGCAGTACCTAGATGTAGTTTAGCCTAACTAGGGTTCCCTTTATATATGCTTGCTACTATCTATTAACTAGCTTCCTAAGGTAGCTACGCTAGGTCTAGGTACTAAGACACATAGTGCTTAAGATGCTTAATTATATTAATTATCTTGTTCCTTAGCTAGAGGATTCTACGTTTTGCAAAATATTCTTTATTAGCGACTACATCGCTATTAGGACCTAAGGGCTAGTTATGCCTAGCCTTGTCCTAACGCAGTTCCTGTAGGAACGCGTCTTTAGTCCCCTAGGGTACTTAGTACGCTAGGTTTCTTAGGTAGAGTAAGTACGCTTGCTTACCTAGTTGCATATCTTTAAAGAGGGTTTTAGCCTTACAGACCTACACTTGTTCTGTATTATTGTTAAACCAGCTATACTTACCTGTAGAGAATTAGATGTAGGGGTCTGCTTCTACAAGCTACAGGTAGCCTAGGATAAGGTTGTAGCTAATAAAGTTAGTAGACTAGAAGACTTTAGGTCCTACAGTTTTAATAGTGCTGTTGCTGTCTAGGCAGTCTATAGTAAGATTGTAGGATCTTTAAATGTTTAGCTAGTTATTGTCTAGGAATAACGCTATAGGCTTCTAATAGAACAGCACCTGTTCTAAATTTAGTTAGTTAACAACTACTTAACTTATAAGGTTAATTTTAGCCCTAGAGTTGTAGAGGCCTTAGAGCTGTACTAGGGCTTTGTTGTGTCTGTGTAGGCCTACTGTAACTGTAATATAGGTTTGTTTTCCCTAGGTTTCTAGCCCTAGCTGTAGTTAGGAAAGGTTAGTAACTAGGGCTTTGCGTTTCCCTTGTCTAGCATTAGTTTAGACTTGTTACCCCCTTAGGTACTATATAACTTGTTGCCCTAGGATTTCTAATAAGCGTTCTAGTAGTCTTAGTCCTTAGGGTACTGCTAGTTGTTGTAGCCCTTTAATTAGTCTTCTACTAGGGCGCTCTTAGATCAGTCCTAGGAGTAGGGTAGATCTTTATTGCGCCTTTTTAATTTGTTACGCAGTAGCAAATAGGTAGGGCGTTTTAGCCTGTTAAGACTTTGTAGGTTTGCCTTAGTGTTACTAGCTACTTCTGCGTTCCTAAGGGTCTATTTAAAGTTAGGCTAAAGCTATATATATTCTAGACTGCTACTACGCTAGATTTCGCGCTAGAAGGCTAGCAGAGTCTTTACCTATATAAATGCTATTTTAAACTTATAGTCTTTGCTACTGTTGTTAAACTTAAAGAAGCTCTAAGGCAGGAGGGACTCCTAATAGTTAAGCTTTATTAAAAAGGCATTAACAGAGTCTCCCTCTTGCTATTCTATGTTAAATAGTTTAGAGAAGTTCTTGTATTTAGTTAGGACAGGGTCCTGTACCAGTTTCTCCTTCTCTGCGCAGAGGTTAGCCTAGGTTTAGATTAACCCCTTGTTGATACAGGACTAGATAAGTTCCTGATAGATGCTATACTAGATAGTTCCTATAGCCTAGTGCGTCCTAGTAATTAAGTTGTTAAGCACCTAGGCGTACTAAAAAGCAGTGTTAATGTCCTTAGCCTACTAGTCTACCTGCTAGGGCGTTAGGGCACAGTTTTCTACACCTAGCTTAGGTTTTAGTTAGATGTTGTTTAACACCCTTATAATTTTACTAGCTTTGTTAAAAGCTAGGCAGTGCGTTACTAACGTTGTTCTACTGTATACTAGGGCTTGTACCTGTACAGCCTAATTAAATTGCTTTTATTAGATGCTAAGCTCTGCTTCTAATGCCCTAGTAAGCTTAGCTGCGTTAAGGGCGAGGAGAGCTTATTATACTAGATTTTAGTACCTAATTGTAGGAGTTAGTTCTCCTACAGGCACCTGGTTCCCTCCTATAGCAGCTAACTAAGTTGCTGTATCTGCTAGAGTTGCATTCCGCTGCAACAGGGTAGGCGTTGCTGCAGATTCTACTAGAGTACTGCCCTATAGGCTTGGGACTTCGGCAGGAGTGTGACAGAGCTGGCCTAGTTTAATGCTGGGGCTTAGCTAACAAGAGTTTTCCTCTAGCTCTATTGTTGTGTTGCAGAGGACGCGTTTTCCTCTAGCCATTTTAGTAGGGGTTAAAAAAATTCAACTACTGCTCTAAATTAACTGCCTGTTCTAAGAAGGAGTATAAAGGATTTAAATTATAAGGGTACTGTAGGCAGGCGATTAGAGATAGGACGAATAGTAGATAGATAGATAGATATGAGACAAATCCTTAGGGTGTAAGCCCTAAGGCGTTTAGGAGGTTTATATACATGTGGTCTGTAGGTCTCCTGCCTAGCCCTGAGGTTGTCCTAGGGTCTGGCCAGTAGCCCTCAGGAGGAGTACCTGTAACACCTACAAACAACATGTTAAGCTAGTACTTAATTAACTCTATATTGCTAGATTACAAGTAGACATTAAGAAGAGCAAGTTCTACGTTACCTATACTAAGTACTTAGGTTACATCCTAACTAATAAAGGAATTAAAGTAGACTCTAAGAAGGTACAAGCCCTTAGGAACTAGATCCCTCCTACTACTATTACTAGTGTAAAATTGTTCCTAGGCTTTACTAGGTTTTACTAACAATTTGTACCTAAATTCTCTTGCGTGGCTAAGCCCCTTATTGCCTTATAAAGCCTAGCAAACCTATTTAAATAGACTGCTTAATACTAATCTAGTTTTAAAAACCTAAAGGAAGCCTTGTTATCTATCCTAACTCTATGCTATTTTAATCCTAACTATAATACAAAGATTAAAACTAACACCTCTAATAGAGTTGTTGCTAGGGTTTTGTTACAGCAGCACCTTAATAACAAGTAGTACCCTATAGCATTCTACAGCTAAGTACTCTCTAGAGCTAAACTTAATTAGGAAATACATAATAAGGAGTTATTTGCAATTTTACAAGCCTTTAATAAGTAGAGAGCTAAACTTACCTTAGTTATAAAATAAATCTAAGTCTATTCTAATTATTAATCCCTAGAGTACTTTATAACAACTAAAATCTTAAATACTTAATAAGCATAATAGGCAGAAGCTCTAGCTCTATTTAACTTTAAGATTAAATACACGCTAGGCAAGAATAATAAGTGTGCTAATATCCTAAGTTACTAAGAATAGGATCTTGCAAATCTAAAGTCTGCCTAAGAAGACAATTAGTCCTAAGTCCTACTAGGTCTATAGCAGTTATACAACTAGATTAATTCTAATTTAGCTTAGATATATCTAGCTAAGACTAACCTAGTTGTAGCTACTATCTGCTTAGTACAGCCTATTATAAAACTAGATTCCTTAGAACTAATTAAGGCGTTAATACAAGAAAACTAGAAATCTTTTAGATAAGAATAACTATTGTTGCTATCTCTATATTAGATCTAAAACAGACTCCTTCTCTACTATAATTAACTCTGTGTCCCTACTAACTTAACCCTATACACACGCCTAATTAAGGAAGCCTATAACTAACTATTAACTGCTTACCCTAGTGCTAAGAAGACCTACTAACTGTTATTACAACAGTATTACTAGAAAGGTATAAGTGCTACATGTAAAAGATATGTCTAAAACTACATCCTATATTGCTAAGGCTATCTAAGACAGACCTAACTCTATAGGTACTTGCATCCCTTACTAATACCTAATAAACTAATGCAATATTTATGTATTAATTTTAAGGATTTTCCTAAGGACAAAGCTAGGTATAACTAGATTATAGTTATTATTAATTGCCTAACTAAACAAGCTATTATAATCTTATACTATAAAACAATTATAGCACGTAGGATAGCAAACTTATTTATACAATAGGTGTATTAGTTTAGACACACCCCTAAGTTAATAGTAAGTAATAGGGGCCCCTAGTTTATCTTAACTTTCTAGACAGAATTCTATTAAATTATAGGTGTGAAAGTTAAGCTATCTACTACCTATTACAAGGAAACTAACAGTTAAACAGAGATTATAAACAAGTATATAGACTAACAGCTCTGTCCCTTCGTCTTATACTATTAGGATAACTAGTCTAAACTCCTACTAATTATAGATTGTGCCTAACTTACTCTGCTACATTCCTTAATTAGAATATTACCTTACTAAGTAATTTATAGTAGCTAACCTAAATAGAGCTAGAGTTAGAAAGGAGCTAATACAGCAGTAACCTCTATAGAACAACTTAACTACAAGGAGGCCTTAGCATTAGTAACCTGTATGCACAACGCCTAGAAGGTAGCTAAGGAGAATATAGAGAAAGCCTAAGACTATATACGCTCTGCAGTTAACGCTTATTGCAACCTAGTTAACTAGACTGTAGGTAACAAAGTGTACCTTTCTACTAAAAACTTAATAAGTAAGCAACTAAGCTAAAAGCTATCTAATAAGTAGGAAGGTCCCTTTAAGGTCCTAGAACAGGTTAGTTACTTATATTACTTAAAACTTCCCCTAGTTTAAAAATACATAACATATTTGCACCTAACGTTCTGTGTAAGGATCTAGATAACCTGTTGCCTAGTTAGGAAGCTCTAAAACCTGCAGGTATTCCTATTTAAGGAGTAGAGGAATAGGAGGTCTAAGAAATCCTAGCTAGTAGGTTAGTCTGCTATAGTCTTAAGTACTGTGTAAGCTAGGTTAGCTATAACCTAGACCTAACTTAGTATCCTATAAAAACTTTATAGGAGTACCCTATAAGCTAAAGGCGTATTACAACAAGTACCTAGAGTAGCCTAGTCTACTAAAGGCATTAAACAAATAGATTATAGTATAGAAAGAAGGTTAAGAATTATAGAGCAAATAAAGATATTATAATTTAGAAAAGGATAAAGGAAATCTATTAACTCTAAAACGCCTCTAACTGCGTTTATATAATAGATAACAAGAAAAGAAAAATAAAAGAAATCCTCCTTACTATATAGCTTAAGAAACCCTTTCTTTTTTAAGGGTTCTTAATATTACTTATCTCCTTAGAGCTACTAGCGTTAGTTTTATCTAATAACCTAGGAGCACCCTTTTTTTTAGGTGCTAGAAGCAGAGCTAGCTTTACTAACTTACCTCTAACTCTAGAGCTATAAGGGGCTATTTCCTATTGCAGCTTAATAACCTCCCTAGTTAACACTAATAAACTCTCTACTATCTCCTCTATTACCTAGCCCTGCGCTGTACTAGCGTAGTACTAGTGCAGCAACACGTTATTAGCAGTAACTCCCTTAAGCTGCGCAGTTGCTACCTGCACTACACTCGCTAGAGCTATTGCTAATGCTATAAGGCTACGCTATACCTCTAGTACTACCTACGTTACCTCCTCCTCTGCTGCCTCTCCTGCTGCCTTACCCCTAGATTCCTCCTCCTATATAATAAGGTTGTTATAAAAAGTAGCATACTTAGGACTAACGTAAATTAGAACCTATAACTATTAGTATTAGTTAGAGAGCAGGAGTAAAGAAAAGTCTAGTTACTAGATAACACTTCTTATTTTAAAGTATGCAATAAGCACACTTTAACAACAACGCCTTATTAAAGGCGTAGTCTACCTTCCTCCCTCTTATAAAGGCCTAAATTAAACAAAGGCAGATAACCTAATAGGCTACTGTAAGAGCTCTAGGTAGGACTAGTATTAGTATAGTAACTAATTAACAAACCTAGGAGCATTAGTATAGGAATAATTAAAAGAGCGTAGAGATACTTACAGCAAGAAATAGTGTCTGTTAGAGTTAGGAAAGGTGTAAGGATTAATTGTTTATATACCTATGCAACGCGTCCTAGAAATTAGATATAATAATAATAGTAAACCTGTTCCCTCTAATTAAGTTATAATACAGCTTATTATCACGTTAGATTTAGGCAGCAGAGTTAATAAACAAAAAAAAAAAAGTTATCTTTACTTTAGATAAAAACAATAATAAAACACTAAAATAACAACCTAAGTTAACTAAAAACCTAGAATAGACGCTAAATTAACGCACTAACGCTATAGAACAATAACTATTATTACTTACGCGTATCTAGGACAATCTGCCTATATAGGAGGGGGTAGTGTAAAGCACTAGTCTCTAAAAAGTGTTACACCCTAATTTACCTCTAACTTAGCTCCTTTACGTTTCTGTTCCTGCCTGTAACTTAGTTATAGTATTCTAAACTTCCCTGTATTCTAGTAGTATAAAGGCACAAGGAGAATTATCTGTAGATAGATAGTTTTTAAGTATTCTTCGTACAAGACCTATAGGAATAGAATTGTCTCTGTGTTACCTATCCTAGTGCTCCTAGACACCTTGTAGCGGATACACACGCATTCTAGAGCTTTCTATCATCCTGTGTTGTTACACTGTTACCCTTAGCTTATTAACTAGCCTAACTTTTACCCCTACTCTTTTGTACAAGGTATTAACCTCTCTGCTATCTTCTTTCTACTAGCTTACTAGCTAATAATCTGTATGCTCTTGTTGTTTGTCTAAAAGGCTTAGCTCTACTATTAACGTAGCAACGTCTTTATTAAGATCTGTCTAGCTTTTATCTCCTCCTAAGGAAATCTACCTAACTGCCTTATAATTACTAGGGTTAAATATTCTTTAAGTAATATCTTTAATACTCTTACTCTCCTTAGGATTAATAGTATAGAGGTAGCTATATCCTACCTATGCTAAGCAGCATAACTAGTTGTTAGAATTAAGGTTTTCTACACTGTAGGTGCCTCCTACCTTAATTAAGAGGGCCTCCTATCTTTTCCTATAGTAGATTCTACTAAAGTTAAGTAATAAGGAGCTAGATTAGACGCTATAAACGCAGCATTCCTTAAGCTATTATCTAATATAATGTAATAGGTAGAGTATCTAAATATATTGTATTAAATAGCTATATAAGAAGACGCACACTATAGAGTGCTAAGTATTACTAACCTTATAAGGTTCTACACTATCTAGAAGTAGGTAAGTGTAACTACTTTGCTAATCTTAACTAGGACGTTCTATGCTATACTAACAAAGGAGTCTATACTCCTATTAGCTGTAACAACGCCCTACTTCTTGCTAGGAATATAGCTTATTTCCTTATAGACTAACCTAAGTGCCTGTAACACACTAAATTAAAGCAAGTTTATCTAGGCGCCTATATTAATAAGGCAGTTAACGCTGTAATTTCTAATCTACGCCTAGTATATTAGAAGGTCTAGGTAGATAACCCTCTCTAACCTAAGCTCTAATATTAACTTAGCAACATTGTTAGGTAGGTCCTTATTATGCTAACTATCTCTATCTCCTTCTACTATATAATAAAGCTAGACAGTGCATTCTAATACTAGGTTGCAAAATCTGCTATTTGCTAGGGCAGATAGTAGGGCTAGCCCTACTACATAGTGCCTTACGCTAGTATAGACCCTAGAATTTTTAAACTAATTAGGAGTTAGTAGGTTTAACCTATTATCTTCTAATTAGCCCTAGTATAGGGTTTAGCTAGTAGCTATATTAACGCTTCTGCCTATATCTAGCTCTAGTTATGTCTTTCCTATAAGGTTCTATAGAAGAGTCCTAACTAATTCTTAGGAGACTAAATCTCCTATAGTAATTCCTCTTACTTCTTATAGTAAGATAGCTAAAGGAATCTTTAATAGCTTTAGGCGCAGGAGGCTAGCAAGCTCTTCGTTATTTAGGCTTCCCCCTAGGTTTTCTTTCCTCTAGAGACAGTTATAGGTATATCCTCTATAACTCTTCCTTATAGTAGTAGTCTAACAACAGGGTATAGATTATTGTAGGGTCTGCTCTAGAACAGGATAGTAAAAAGGTCCTCTAGTACCTTAGTAACACTAGGCTAGAGGTCCCTTTAGACTTAATCTTCCCTTACTTAGCTATATAGCTGCTCTATTAATCCTTTGCTTAGCAGAGGGTTAGTATTAGATAATTACTTTTGTATGTTTCTGCCTTACGTCTTGTTAAGAACTTAGTTAACTAGTCTCTCTAATAGTTTTTATAACCTAGTAGCTGCGCTAACTAAGGACTTAGTAGAATAAGCTCTAAGGATAATATCTTAGCTGTTAATGTAATCTAGGCTTAGCACCTCTGCGTAGTCTAGTCCTAGGAGTTTAAAGTTTCTTAGGAAGACATAGAGTTAGGATAATACTAGCTATTGCTAGTTGCTGTTAGTGTACTAATGCTAGCACCTTAATTTAGCTGTCCTCTATTTTGTGTAAATAACGTTACCTATTAAGAGCTATATGCTGTCCCTCTTAGTCTAGAGTCTACTCTACTAAATCTGTTAGGTTTAACTAATAAAGCTAGCTAGTCTAGGACGTTCTAGGAAACCTTAAAATACTTAAGGATTTTCTATTTTAACTAGCTTAGTTAATAAGTTAGTAGAACTAAACCTAGGATAGCGTCTAGCTGCTTATATACTAGACTAAAGTAGTACGTCCTCCTATTGCTTTTATAGTTATAGTAGTAACTACACTATCCTATTCTAACTAAGGCCTAGTAGAGCTTATAGTCTTAAGATTTGTAATTTAGTTTATTGTACATAGTACAGGAACTGTTGTACTCTAGCCTTAGTAGTATAAAACACCTCTGTTAGAATCTATATTCCTCTAGGAACAGGAGACAAACAACCTGTTATTACGTTCTAAGACCTTGCCTGCCTTAGTAGCGTGTGTTACAAAGTAGGTATAGTTAGTTAGGTTATATAGGATTTCCTTAATCCTATTATTAGAATTTATAAGAGAGCTAACCTTAGTAAGGGACAGTTTCTAACTATCTATAGCCTTTACAAGCTTATTAACACTTTTATCTACTCCTAGAGGCAGGGAATTTCTAGACACTGTCTTACCCTCTGCAAGATATCTTTTAGCCTAGTCTACTATGCTGTAGTAATCTACTAGGTTTCTAGTGCTATTTATTATGCGTCTTACTTCCTTAGTCTAGCTATTATCTTTTATTAGTAACAAATCTTAGAGACCCTGTTGTTGTTCCTAGACTCTTTTAATAAACTAATATATTAGTTCTAACTTAAATAAAGATTAATCCTTTATTACTAGGCTGTTTAGTATGTTAAATAGGACTAGATCCTTATCTTCCTTAGAGAGGCCTAGGAAGAAGAAGTAACCCTCCTTAAGGGTTAAGATTTGTTTATTCTTCTAGCAGGCATTACTATACACTACAAAGTTAGTGTAGTAGTTAGAGAGTCCTAGAAAGGATTAAGCAGTCTCTTGCACATATATCTCTATAAAAGCTTAGGTACCTATTTTCTAGGAGGTGTCTTAGTCTCTCTAATGTTCTTTTATAGCTAGTTACAGTTTAATCTAGTCTCTCTCTAAGAACAGCTTTAACCTCTTTATAAATCTTTAACAGTAACTTTTATAGTAGTTAGGAAGGACCCTAACCTTTTGCTAGTCTGTAAGACCCCTATTATTTGCTGTTTAATTAAAGTTATCTAGGAATTTAGAGACCTCTTCTCTATTAAATAGGAGGTGATTAGCTCTTCCTCTTATAGGAACTAGGACCCTATCTTGTAATTAACTATCCTAAGATAGGTTACTAAGGCAGGACCCCTTAGGAGTTCTGTTAATTCCTAAGAGTAAAGGGATATATATAGACATAGTTTAAATATAGTAATAGTATTAGTTCTTAGGGTGCTTTTTCTTTTTCTTTCTTCTTTTTCCTTAGTTCCTAGAGTTTTATATACTCTTATAGAGCGTTAATTCCTAGGCGCATAAGCCCTAGGCTAGGACCCTATTAGCTAATAATATATTTAGCTAATAGTATAGCAGAAGAATTATTTAGTATATCTATACAATCCTAAGATAGATATAGCTATCTTGTATTGTTAGATAGCTATCTAGCAATTCTAGAGGTATAGTTTCTTTTAGGGTTAAAATAATGCCTACTATTAATACTAGTGTTCTAACTAGAGTAACCTGTAGACAGCTGCTGTTTGTTACTTATGCCTAAGGTGTCTATTAGAGTGCTGTAGTATAAGAATAGCTATATTATCTACATCTTTATTGTTTGTTACTTATGCCTAAGGCGTCTATTAGAGTGCTGTAGCATAAGAATAGCTGTATTATCTACATCTTTGTTGTTTGTTACTTATGCCTAAGGCGTCTATTAGAGTGCTATAGCATAAGAGTAGCTGTATTATCTATATCTTTATTATTTGTTACTTATGCCTAAGGCGTCTATTAGAGTGCTATAGCATAAGAGTAGCCGTATTATCTATATCTTTGTTTAACAATTAGTTCCCTACATACTATACTATTGCCCCCTAGTTAGGTTACTATTTTGTTCTAGTAAGAAGTGCTTAACCTGTTAGTATGTAGAGGACAGAGGAGCTATATTGCTGTGCAAGAAACCACAGATATAGGTTACGCAGATAAGATATAAACTTTATTTCTTTATAGTAGTATATAATAGTCTAGGAGGCTTTGTCTAAACTTCCTGTTATCCCTTTATATACTAGCGCTACTTACCAGCCTTAGCATCCTAAGTAACTACTAAGGCAGTTACTCTGTGCACTAGCACAATAGTAGTAGCATACCTTAATAACATCTTAGTATACTTAAAAACCCTTAAAGAACACATTTAGCATATAACTAAAGTGCTTAAGTGCCTATAATAGGCAGACCTATAACTTAAACCTGAGAAATGTAAATAGCATAGAGATAAAGTAGAGTTCCTTAGCTATGTTGTAGGAAGATATAGAGTAAAAATAAGTAATTTAAAGATTAAGGTAGTAAAGGATTAGCTAACACCTAAAATAGTTAAAAACATTTAAGAGTTCTTAGGGTTTATTAACTTTAATTAACACTTTATTAAAGACTACTCTCTTAAAGCCTTACTACTTATAAAGCTTACATAGAAGGATACACTATTTAAGTAGGTATAGGAACAAGAAGACTCCTTCTAAACGCTTAAAGCAGCATATATAGAACTACTAATAATAGTTATATTTAGAAATAATAAACTACTTAGAATTAAAACTAATACCTTAGATTTAGCCTTAGGAGCATGTATTATGCAAGAAAGAGATAGCAAATAGCACCTAATAGCCTACTATTCCTAGAAGTTTATAGAACTAGAGGAACGTTACAATATACATAATAAGGAACTTATTGCAATTGTATTAGCACTACAACACTAGAGGATCTACGCAGAAAGCTGCTTAGAACTTACTATCTACACAGACTACAAAAACCTTGTATATTTTACTACTACAAAAGTACTAAATAGAAGATAAGTATAATAGTTAGAATTGTTAGGACAGTATAAGTTTAAGATACTGTACACCCTAGGCAAGGACAATAGTAGAGCTAATACACTTAGTTAACAACACAACCTTACTAGAAGTAAGACAGTTAATAAAAGTGCTATACTTAGAATTAATAAGAATAGATTATTAGGACCCTTATAGTAACTTAATAACATAATATGTATCTAATAAAAACAGCGCATACTTTTACAGGTACTAGAGGAACTTTAGGAGATAGTTATAAGCAATTACTATAATAATCTACTCTATAGACACCCTAGAGTTACTAGGACAATAGAACTTATTAAGCAACACTATAAGTTTAGTAACATAAAGAATAAGGTTACTAAGTTTATTAAGAATTGTATATAGTGCTAGAAGAATAAACATAGCACCTATAGCAAGTATAGAGAAATGTAAGCTATAGAACTACTAACAGCTCTATAGATAAATATTATAATAGATTTTATTACACAGCTACCTATCTCTAAGGACCCTATTATAGGATATGCCTATATCTTAATATTTATTGTAGTAGACAGATTTACAAAGTATGCTAAGATAATACTATTTTAATATAGTTACACTGTAGAATAGCTTATACAAGTGTTTCTAGATTAAGAAATACGCTATTATAGCATTCTAGAGTTAATAGTTAGTAATTAAGACAAGCTCTTTACGTTAAATTATTAGACTATGCTACTAGCAGAAATTAGTACTAAGAAAAAGCTCTTAACTGCCTACTACCTGCAGATAGATAGACAAATAGAAAGAATAAATTAAACTATAGAAACTTACCTAAGGATATATAGTAACTAGTAATAAGATAACTAGGTTTTACTATTACCTATAGCACAAATCGCATACAATAACAAATTATTAGAAGTAATAAGCACTACGCTATACTTTGCAAACTACAGATAACATCTAAATCTCTTTACTAGAAGTTTCTCTAGCATCTAAATAGAATTAGTAATATCCTTAGTAGTAAGACTAAAGGAGGTACATTAGAAATTGCTTAAAAACATTACATAAGCTTAGTTAAGAGCAATTTTATATATTAATAGAAAAAGAAAAATAGCACCTTAGCTAAAAAGGGGGATAAAGTCTACCTCCTTATAAGGAACTTACACACATAGTAACTAACAAAAAAACTTAATTACGTTAAGGTTAGCTTATTTTTTATTTTAGAGTAGATAAGCCTAGTAAACTATAGACTAGATCTCCTAAAGGATGCAAAGATATATCTAGTATTCTACATATTGTTATTAGAACTAGCTAACCTAAGAACGCTAATCTAGAAAGACTTCTATTATAAAAGAGATAGTAATAATAAATAGGAAGTTAAAAAAATAATACAATATTAAGGAATTAGACTAGATAAGGAATATCTAATTAAATAGTTAGGTTACCTACATTTAGAAAACACTTAGGAATTAGTTACAAACCTTAAAAATTGCTAACAACTGCTAAACTAGTACTAAAGTTTATAGAAGTATTAATTAGGTTAAGGGTAGCCTATATAGCTAGAGAATAACCTGTTAGCGCATCTGCAGCTAGACAGTTTAACTCCTCTACTTAAACATCCTTGCCTAACTCCTCTAATTTATTTACTAAACATTTAGCCTTTTAATACGCCCTATCCTTAGCCTATGTAAGAATCTTCTTATTATACAGTAACTGCGCAATTACTTTAGTAAGTAGCTTTTTATCTACTTCTACTTTTGCTTTATACTCCTTGTAAGTATAGTCTAGCAACTCCTAAGATAAGTTTACGCATAGACAACTAATACGTACATACTTAGAACACTTTAGATAATATAAGCCTTTTAATGCTATAACAAAGCACTCTTAGTTATTAGTAAAACAATAATTGTAGGGTATATTAGTAAGGGTTTTATATTATTAAATTTCTAGAGTAACGCGTAGTTATTTATTTTAAGAATTAGAAGATATAATAAAGGCTAAACCTTAAGATAAGATGCAGGGCACGCTTATAAAGACATAATTACAATTTAAGATAAATCTAACAGGGGAGGGGATAGTGTTACAATCCTAGATCTTTATAACTAATTATTCTAGTAATCTCCTAAATACAGCCTGCGATAGGCTAGTAACAAATAATGTATAGAACAGATTACATAACTAGCTTATAAGTAGATCTATAAGCTTACGCCTTAGCGCGTAAGAAGGATTAACATATATAATTAGCTTATAAAGCTTATTGTAAGCTATATAAGATTTATAGCTTAGTATTACAAGCTTACGCTTTAATAAGTAAGCTCTAGGATCCTCTATAGTATATAGCCTAGTAGGAACGCAACTCTTATAGTTTGTGTTTAACCTAAGTTACAACCTTAATAATATATTTGTTATTTAGAACTTAACCTGCACTTAATATAGATTAATACTAGATACTCTTTAGTGTACCCTTTAATTATCACAAGCTTTGCTTAGGTAATTACTTTGTTTTACACCCTGCTCTAGTACCTATCTCCTAAGAACCAACTGAATAGTATTTACAGTCTTTAACTAGAACACAACTTTAACAGGAACTACTGCTGCTAGCTAATATAACACTTGTTCTACTTGCTAAGATGTTAGTGCTTAGTTAACTACCTAGTTAAGTAGTTAATTAAAGAAGGATAAAGGCAAAGGATAGATAAAGGAGTAGAGGAAGGTGTTTCTTTTGTTTATTTCTTTTGTTTATTCCCTTTCTCTTTTAATTTAATACTCTACTCTTACTTATTTTCCTATGTAACACTTTACTTACTAGCCTCTCCTCTATAAGCATAAGGGAGCTGTGCTATTAAGGTAGGAGAGGTTTGTGCTAGTGCATAGAGTAACTGCCTTAGCAGTTACTTAGGATGCTAAGGCTAGTAAGTAGCGCTAGTATATTAAAGGGATAATAGGAAGTTTAGACAAAGCCTTATAGACTATTATATACTACTATAAAGAAATAAAGTTTATATCTTATCTACGTAACCTGTATCTGTAGTTTCTTGCATAGCAATGTAGCTTCTCTATCCTCTATATACTAACAGGTTAAGCATATCTTACTAGAACACTACTAGGAATATAGGTAGTTACCTGCTAAACCTACTAGGAATATAGGCAGTTACCTACTAAATCCCTACCTATAATAACAAGAGCCTAAAATTATTAATATTAAATAAGGTAGTATAGGGTCGCTCTAGGTTTACCTATACCCTTCCCCTAGTCCCTTATATACGCTCTAAATAGGTTTAGGCACAATTTTTGTGTCGCAGGATTTATACAGTAGAAAAAAATCTTAGAGGTTAGTTTCTTGTATAGGGATCTAGAGAGACCTGCGTAGCGTTATATAAACTATATACCTCTAATCTATATTACACGCTAAATTAACCTAACTTGCTAGTAGGTTGCAACTTTGCTAGTAGGTTGCAACTTGCTAGTAGGTTGCAACTTGCTAGTAGGTTGCGACTTTACTAGTAGGTTGCGTTTTGCTATTTGCTAGTAGGTTGCGTTTTGCTAGTAGGTTATAACTTGCTAGTAGGATGTAATTTGCTAGTAGGTTTGCAACTTGCTAGTAGGTTATAATTTTCTAGTTATTACTTACTAGTAGGTTCTTGAAATATTTTAGTAGTAGGCTTCTAATAGACAGGAAACCTCTATATCTACAAGTAGTTTACACTACTACGCACATAAGCATCTTAGCTGTTTTTGCCTCTAGAGGTACTAAACATGTCTATAATACCCTAAGGGAGGTTTCTAGTATATAGCTAGTCTAGACGTTAATTACAACAAACAAACAAACAAACAAGGGTGAACGCAAGGTTGATTATTGCTATTAGCGTGTCTGGGTGGCTGTCTCTGAGCACTCTCTTTCTTGCCTCTATGACCCACGTTTCTAGGGTTTCAACGTCCGCAAACTGCCCCTAGCTCCATAGCACCAACGCAAGCTGGCTGGCGCTAGTAAGCGTGTTAGGAGGCTCGTGCCCAAACACCTTCTCTATTCCTTCCAGCGCTCGTTGATGCTTAAAGCAGCTTAGCTGTAACCCGTCGCTGCTGGCACCAGGTCTGTGGCTGTGTAGCTATGTGACTGTACGGCGCTTTCTACCAAGCGCTCTAGGACATCCAAAAACCAGCTCAGTTCAGAAACGGCGCTATTTTCCGATACAGCCCTCGTACAATTTCAAAATAAATTGTAATGCATGACTATAACTAACAGGACAGCTTGCATGATATCAAGATAACCTACAGCTCCGCAGACCTGCTGTTGATCTCTTGTCTAACCCACTAAGTCCTTGTGCTTCTTAAGCACAGTGCAACCAATCTATATGCTAAGCAGTGGCTGGATCTCGCTTCAGCTTGTTAAAAGAGAAACTATAAGTTAGGTGGCGCATAAAGAACAGGGTAGGCAGGTCTCCTACAGCAGCATGGCAGGAAACAGAAGCTAGCTAGCATGACACAGAATACTGAGATTTGATTCTAGGCTTTAGCTAGCGGAGTAAGTGTTATTAGAAGGACGCTGTCGTTGCCAGCACGTGCAAAGGTAAAAAGTGTGTGCATATCTTGGGGATACATCTGTAGGTTATGCAACGAATCGCTTTAGGAGCGTAGTAAGGCACTTTATTTAGATCTCTTAAGGGTGATAAGGCTTTGAATTGTTAATGCTAATAAGCGCTGGTAAGGGCAGAGCAGCCAGCAGGTCATGAGTTTAGCCTATATACGTATTGATACAGGGAAGATACTCTAATATTCTCGCAATACGTCTAATCTTCCGAGCTCTACGTTGCAGTCCAAACCAAACTAGCCATTCTGCTTGCTGCCTCCTGTACTAAACTTGCTTGACCTAGCATCCTGCATTACAAGAATAAGCGCAGCCAAGCTACTCAAGTTGTTAGGTTTAAATATTATACTACGACCTAGGAATGGTATTTAGTGCTTACAAATTGTCTGTAGCAGGTCTTTCTACCGACACGTTGGCTCTTGCCACCAGCTACGCATTGGGTAATGCATGCGTTTGTACGATCGTCGCATTGGCTGCAACAGAGCGCCAGGGCGGTGGGCAGTAATGAAGTGCTTAAGGCTACTAGAAGAGCGGTGATGAAACGCCTTGTTAAATTAGGGGAACGTGAAAGAGTTAGAAGTTTAATTGTAGTGTGAGGATTAAGAGTGCGAGGTGTAGACAATAGGTTAATCTTTAGAAAGGTGCAAGTTAGCAAAATTGTCAACAAGCAAGCTGGATTAATTAGCTTAATTAACTTAATTAGAAATAACTAAGTTAAGCAATTTAAGCTAGCTTACCTATTTTTACAAGCAATTTAAGCTGCGATAGACCTCTAGATTAGTTAAATTAACTTAATTGCTTACTTGCTTAGCTAGCAGCCCTTAAATAGATAAGGTTGTAGAGGTAGCTAGCAATAGATTATTGCAATATTTTCTAGTATTAAGCTGCTAATTAGCTTACTTGCCTGTAATAGTAAGTAGCTCCTAGCTATTAATTTGCACGTACTTACTAGTTACTAACATGTTAATTACTGCCCTATCTTATCTTCTAGCTTACTTTCTACGCGTTGTTCTATTATTATGCCCTAAAGTTAAGTAATTACGCGCCTAAATGTAGTGTTAAGGCAACTAAGGCAGCTAATTTGCTAGCTAAACGTTGCTATAAGCCTACTTAGCAGCTGTTAGAGAGCTAGAGGCAGCTTACGCTGCCTCTATCGCAGCTATTGCAGCTATTCTTACTATTGTTATTGTTAATTAAGCCCCTATCGCTGCTAGCTATACAGGCTTCTCTGCCTATTAATCTCTAGTTAACAGCCTCTCTAGTAGTAGATAAGGCACTATAGGAGACTTAGGTTTGTAATAATTAGCTAGCTAACGCGTTGTTAGCGCCTAAGGAGGAGTCTACAGCTGCTACAGAGGCTTCTAGTAAGCCTAGGGATAGTGTTAACAGGCTATTTAATAGGCTTACAGATAACTTTATAGAGCTTAATTAGTAATAAGTGCCTAGGTTAATTAAGCTGTTAGCTTAATTATTGCGTAAGAAAAGCTAGGTATTCTACTATAGATATTATATAGTTACTAAGCTACTACCTTATTAGATTTTCTTTATCTGCTACATCTGTTATTAATAGCGCGTAATTAGTAGTAGCAAGTATAATATTACTAACGCAATAAGTACTACTACTAGCTATCTACTTACAGCTTATTATATAACTACTAATAGTAAAATTAAGCTACTATTTATTAATAACAGGCAGCAATCCCTCTACTAAATACTTACTAATAGGCAGCTAACGCTGCGTGCAATAGCTAATACTATAGGCAACTTTAACGTCTAAGGCTTCTATATAGCTGCTATATTATAGCTTATAAGTAATAACTATCTACTTTGCAAGTTTAAGACGCTAGCGTTTAGATAGATAATTAAGTTTACAAATCTAGAGGCAGCGCGTGCGCTATAGACGTCTTATTATAGCGTGTTAAGGTTTGTAATAAAGGTCTACACGTTTATACAACTGTAGGTTGCTTAGGCCTTATCTAATGCTGTTAGTAAGATCTATATAAGCTTTAACAGCTAGACAGTAAAAGGTAGCTACTATAGCTTCCTTAGTGTAGTAGCTTACTTTGCTAACAAAGCTAGCACTATACAAGACCTGCTATTAGCGCTGCTACAGCTTACAGGTTGCTATACTAGTAATAAGATAAGTAAAGTTATTACTTAAATTCTGTAGCAGTTTAGCGTACGCAGTAGCTAACTTAGTTACTATATACTTAATAACGCTGCTAACAATAACATTACTATAGCTAAGTTAGCAGAAATCTTTAACTAAAACACTAGCAACGTACGCCTCTACTATAGCTACTACGTCTTAAATCTTATAGGGTAATAAGTAATATTTAGCTGCAATAAAGAGAGCTATAATAATACTCTAGCTATAGTAGTAGATAAGGCAGCGTTTATAGAGGCTTAGCGCTAGGAGGATCCTATAGGCGTACTATTTGTAGTTATTAACTATATTAAAATACTATAATAGTATAATTTACTTAATAATTATTAGTAACGCGTTAATAATAGCTTGCTATATAAGCTACAGCGTAATATTAAGGTACCTATTAAGCCTGTTGTTACCTGCTAGAATAGCTACAAAGCTACTATCTAGCGCGTAGTTAAGCTCTATAAGCTGTTCTACCTCTATATTAGTTACTATATCTATTATTAAGCTGCTAAAGATAACCTCTAGGCAAGCTAAGGTAAGCCTTGCGCTACTAACGTGCCTTTATAGATGCGCTCTAATAGGCTAACTACTGCTAATTAGTAGGTGCTTACTAATTATTTGTAAGTACTCTAGCTAGTAAAGCTGGCTATACAGCAGCTAGAGGGTAGAGGCAAGTCTAGTAGATTTAGCGCAAGCTATAAGATTATCCTAGTGTTTAAATACTTACTTAACACCTATAAGAATATTACTACAGCGTTTAAATTAGTTAACTACAAAGCTTATAACGTACCTAAAGACTACCTTACAATTAACGTCTACGCTAGCTAGAATAAGCTAGATAAATATTACTACAAGATTGCAGACTTACTATATTACTAAATTACTATACTCCTCTATCTATACTATAAAACATACTATAAGAACACATAGGTAGATAAGAGCAAGCTGCTAGCTAAGTGTTACGCTAGCTTCTTGCAGATTTAGGCAGCATATAAGCTATAGGACTTGCCTCTACAGCGTCTAAAAGTAGTAGCGGATAGCTCTATTAATAACGCTATTAATACTATTGTTAACGCTAAACTAGTTAGCAGTAACACTGTTAATAATAAGTATAAGAATTAGCGCAAATATAAGCTATAGTAGATATAAGAGTACTACTTTAGTAATATAGCTAAGTCTCTAGTTACATATTAGCTGCAGCTTAAATTATTATATCCTAACCTTACGCAGTTGGCTATTAACGCGCTTACTATACCTGCCTCTAGCTGTAATTGCAAGTGTATGTTTAGCAAGCTTAGTAATCTACTTAAGCTAAAATAACGCAAATTAAATAGTTACTTATTAGCAGCTCTACAGTCTTTGCGTGGCTAGATTTAGGCAGGTTTCTTACCTCTAACTAGAGCAGAAACAGCAGCGTATACTAATAATAAGATAGACTCTAAGTACGCGATAAAGGACTAGAGAACAGATACTTACTAATTTTGTACTATAGAGTTCTTTTGCAACACTAAATTACTTAATTAAATTAATTAAGCAAGTTAATTAAGCTGCTAAAGCAATCTCATTAAGTTAATCTACTTACCAGGTATCGCTAACCAAGTCAAATCAAGCCGACGCGGCCAGATTGATTGACTTGATTGGTGACAAGTTTGCAAGTTAGGAGACCTTTATACATGCTGGACTGGCTATTGACACCGCACTAGTCTTGAAGCTGAAGCTCGGTGATTCCGTTGCTCTCTCTCAACACCTGTTGGTGTTCCGTGTTGGTGCCCAGGGAGGCACTTGGAACCTCGAAGCGATGCGGCCCAGATACGCCATACGGACGAGGGCATTTACTGTGCCACCTCACTATATACTCTTATAAGGCAATCCCTCTGCAAAAATAGGTCCCCGTGTATAGGCAGCAGTAGCATTTAGCTCTGACAAGGCAAAGCAAGAGCAAAGTATAGGGTGAGCGGAGAAGAGATCCTAGCGTACGAGGGATATTGGTTCACGCATTAAAAGTGGGGTTTTCCTGCACATGTAAACGAGCAGTACTCACTCAGATTCACTGCATTACATCAGCATGTGATAAAGACACTTAACCAAGGATCATGCTTATCAAATTTGCTGCGGGTTGGACCCAGATATCCTAGTTTAGAAGGTGCAGTTGTGCCAACCTGATCGTGCTGCAGCAATGCGGCGCAAGTAGTTTTCGCTGCGTTGAAATCTCTCATCACCACCAGTCTGAGCAGATCTGGTAATTTGACTGTGCCACATGGGTACGTTCTCTTGGTTAGGCAAGACAGATGCCATGCCCCCTTGGCGTGCGCTATTTCCTTCCCCAGTACTAATGCTAAACTGAGATAGGCGATAGGCGCTCATGCATCAGCAGCAAGTAAGGTATTTACATCTCACTTCTCACTTAATCATGCAATCTCTCTTTCGTACATCAACCATACGCTCTGCACATCATGTCGAGTACTCATTCCACAATCAAAGGTAATGTGTATTCAATAAACGCTAAGAACATGCTGACAAAATAAGGCGACAAAGTTGTTACAAACGATGCGAGGTCTGAACGATCAACGGCAGTGCTCCTGGGCCATTCCAAACAAACCATTGGTAGTAGGGCAAACGCTTTGTGGAAGACCCTCAAAGAGGAAAATGCTGAAAGGAAGACAAATATTGAACACGTCACTTCCGAAGAGGCAACAGCAATTACAGGACATGGAGAAAACGGCCCAAAGTTAAATGCAAAGGATGGAAAGGGTGACAAACGAATTGCCACAGCAGTAGCTTTCTTCTGAAGATTAGTTAAGATCGCTTGTACAGTCGGTTGCACTTGCAGTTTCCGCTTTTGAACGCCGCTCAGCTTTTATCCTCAAAACAGTACCACGACAGACGGCGGATCGGACAAAAGAGCTTGTTTTCAACGTCCTATGGTTGTATCTGATAGATTTCAGAATTCTTAAAAATTATATACAGAATAAATAAGCATAACTAGATCTAACGTCACGCCTACAGCTGCGCGGCCCTCTGTTCACTCTCAGCACAAATTATCTGAAGGCAGAACGCAGAATACAGGACACGGCATATCAACCACCAACTGCTACTGTAATCCTCCACAGTAATAATGGATGGCGGTTGGCCCCAACCGGTAGGGAGCCCAACAGCTGGCATGCTAGCGCTGAACAAGGCAGCAGCGAAAAAAAAGGGGAGGAAAGAAAATAAAAAAACGCAAGAGAGAAGACATTAGGAAGAATACTCATTACGCCTCCACCAAACTAACCCAACTAATTTAGCCTAACCAACGATACACACATAGATAGCCTTACCACCGACCACCCTTATCCTCCTTCCATCCATCTATCTATCGTGGTTACTGTGTAGGGGTATACAAAAATGCTTTAGATTCGTACATAGCGACCCATCCGCCTGTTCATCCATCCATCCGTTTGTTTGTTTGTTCATCCGTTCGTTCATCTGTTCGTTTGTTGGTTCAAAGATTTGTTTGATCTATCGATCGATCGTCTACATTGCATTATATCCCAATCCTCATAACTCGTTGACGTTGCATGATACACATGGCACACATTGTACTTCAGCAAAGACGCAGCGCGGAGTGAGTAGAGATGCTTGCTGCTGCTACTCCGGCTGCTGCTGCTGTTGCTGCGCATTAGCAGGGTTGGAAGCGCCGAACAGGCCGCCGAACCAACTCTGTCGGTTTGCTGCTTTGCGCGCCTTGCTTGCTTCTTCCTCGTTCTGCACCAGTCGCAGCGGACGCATGCCCTTGCCCGTCATGGGGCCCGAGGATGTATCGCTGCGCTCCAGCCGGCCGCGCGGCGGGGATGGCGTGTCGACGTGTCCGCTTGCGCCGCCTGACGTCGTCGTTGTGCCGCTCATGACGCTCGCCGTGTCGATTTCGCGGTCCTCGGGGATATTCTGCTGGCCCGAGGCGGCACGCGACGTCGGGTTGCTGTTGTTCTGGCCTGCGATCGGGATCCCGAAGAACGAGTTCCGGGGGCTGCTTAGGCCGGGGATGTTTGGCCGGGTGTTGCGGCTGGTGGGGGCATGCGGTACATTGTGTTGATAATGTTTGCAGCATCGGGCAGGATCGACGCACTCCTCCTGTGCGGGTTGCCGCTGCTGGGGCGCGCTGCGAGATGGGGATGCTGGGCGCCGTGGCGGGGTCTTCGTGGACGGCTGCAGAGGTTGGCGGGCCCATGATGGATGTTGGGCGTTGTTTGCGTGGACCTGCGCCGACGACGGATTTGGCACGCTGGAGGAAGCCGGCTGGTGCTTCGCTATCCTTCTCTGGCGGTGGTGGAGGAAGATCCTTGTTGGTGTTGGGCTTGGCAGAATCATCGAGGTCGTTACCCAGCACGGATTCGAAGCCCTGGTATGTGAGCAGACGGCCGATGATCTTGTTGATGTAGAGCGTCAGGGCCTTGTTCTGGTCCTTCATGCTGTTTACTTCAGCTTCGAGCTTGCGCACGAGTTCGACATCAGGCGCCTCCTCGGCAGACTCAAGTTCGTCAGCCAGACTGGTGGATGGGCCGTTGCGCGAGGGTGCGCGGTCTTCAGCGTGGGAGGACTCGCGCAGGAAGTCGCCGCGACTCAGATCGCCGTTCAGTGTCTTCTCGCCAAGCAGCAGCTGGAAGCTCTCGTTGTCCTCCATCAGCCTGGCGTTGGTCATGCGCGTCTCAAGGAGCTGCTTCTCCAACTCGCGGGTTCGGCCACCGCCAGCATTCTCGACCTCGAGCATCTTGACCTGGTATTCGGCGAGCTCGAGGCGCAGATCTTCGATGATCTTGTCTTTCTGGTGGATGAGCTTGGAGTTGTTGCGCGAGTTGCTGCGCTGGACCGAGTTGGGGGCGCAAAGTTCTCCAGGTTCTGCGACGAGTTTGTGCGTGAAGGGTTGTTGCGGAAGCTCGCTGCGCAAGGTCAGTGTCAAAGGAACACGCTGTTGGCCACAACTTACACGCACGTGACAATGGGGCCTCGCCGTCATCAACGCCCTGAACATTCTTGGTAGCCATGGTTTCCTTCAGCCGTTGGATCGTCTCCTGCAGCTCTTCCTCGCGAGTCTGCGTGCTCTCCTTCTCCTTCATGGCCTGAGCACGCTCGGCTTCGTAAATGCCCTCGAGCTCTCTGTACTGCCGTGTGATTTCTCTCTTCTCGTTCTCTAGGCTCTCGACCTTCTCCTCTTCCTCGTGAGCGCGCTCCTCGAGCTTCGACTGCTCGGCATGGGCATCGTCTAGTCGTGCATTGAGCACCTCGATCTGCTTCTGGCGCTCTTCAGCCTCCGTCTCGGCCTTCAGCAGGCGCTCCTTGAGATCCTGCAGGAAGGCGGCCTGCTCGTCTGCAGCGGCGCTGTCTTCCTCGGTGGGGCTATCGACCTGCGACGAGTTCCTCCTCAGCGCCGAGGGTGGGGCTGGCTTCTTCACCGCAGCACGTGCAGAGACAGGCGTGCCGTTGGCTCCTGAGCGGACAGATCGTGTCCTGTTGACGCCGGTGGCGGTGCCATTCGTGGCTGGGGCCGATGGGCGCGTGGGCGTGCGATTCGCCGTAGCAGGCGAGGACGGCGAGACTCGCGAGGGAGTGCTGCGTCCAGGGGTGCCTGTGGCTGGCGGCTTGTTTGCTGTCGCTGTCGACATGTTGTGTGTATTGTGTGTGGTTGTGGAATGCAGTGTTTGTCGCAAGTCACACCAATGCGATCCAAAAGAAGATCAACCGGGTCGTGGTGAATACCCCAACGGCGGCTCACGAGCGATCGTCGCAGCTGTAAAGCTTAGCTTGTTGCGTTGTCCCTCGCACAAGATGCGGTATGCCTGCTTTCACTCGGCTGCTGTTTGTCCTAGGCGAGTTCCGCGAGAGTGACGTTGAGCGAGGTAAGTGAAAGTAAGTGAGGTGAGTCGAAAAGCTGCTGCTGCGACTGTGTGTGTGTGTGTGTGTGTGTTTACAGAAGAGCAAATCACCCCGTATCAGTTTAACAAGGTAACGGCAATCACATGGGGCAGCTTAATTTCACGCATGCAGCGCCAGTCCACCGCCATTAGGGTTCCCTGCATGCATGCGCCAAGTCCCCTTGGGCGTGCCGCTGCCCTGTCCAGCGACTCTCGGCCGTAGGCTCGGAAACCAGGCGCCCCCTGCCCACTCACAACGGTCCCCGTGACAGCGCAGCATCCACTGAACGCCCTAGCAACGTTGTTTGAGCTGTGGAGGTTGCCCTGGGTCGTTTATCGGCAAATATTGCTGCTCAACACGAAATGAGCGCTGTCAGGTTACGTTTTCGGCGTGGCGTCCATGCTGTTCTGGACCCTCGTCACGTGCTCTGCTAGCCACCTGGCTGCCCCTGAAACACCCACGAGAGACGCTCAACTGCTCTGAGAGACGTGAGCCTTGATGATATTCTATACCTATCCAATGCTACGCTTTATACAAATGCATCATACCGCGGTACTGTATCCGCCACCATACCCTCTTCTTGTCTGGTACCTCAAGTACGCCTTCCTCCCCTCATCAGCCCAGAACACACAGCTCGCAACTGCGACAAGATGTGCGAGATCCAGTAACCCCAGCGCTTCTGTCTGGAAAACGTGTTGCAGAGGCGGGAAGTAGATGACAAGGAGCTGCCCAACCAGCGACCCGGACACTGCGTAGTTGAACATCTTGTTGTCGAAAACACCAATCTCGCCTGTCAATACTGACTTCGTGGACGAGCGGCAGGTGAGGGCATTGAACATGTCGAAGAGCACAAAGCATGTAAACGTCATGGTTGTGTCGCGTGCTGTCACTTCATTGTCAATGGTCATTTCGCGGTAGTAGGTAGTCAGAGTGCCGAGCATAATGATAGTGGCGGACTGCAGGACACGCTGGATGAGTTTGCGGGTGAGTACGCGCGCGTGTCGAGGTCGCGGCGGCAGAGCCATGACGGCAGGATCAACTGGCTCGACACCGAGCGACTGCGCAGGAGGACCGTCCATGAGAATGTCTGGCTGCTGTTAGTTGTCGAGTCCATGGAGAAACGGGAATGGGAGACTCACTGATCCAAAGAATCTGCATGGCGTTGAGTGGGTTCTGAAAGCCGAGGAAGGTACTCAGCAACACCAGGCTCAACGCCGCCGCACTGGTGCTCAGCTGGAATGTTAGGAAGTTCTGGATGTTGTAGAAGATACCCTTGCCTTCCTCCATCGCATTGAGAATCGTGGCAAAGTTGTCGTCGGTGAGGATCATGTCGGCCGCCTCCTTGGCAACATCGGTACCAAGTCTGCCCATGGAGATACCGATATCAGCCTTCTTCAGAGCAGGCGCATCGTTGACACCGTCACCCGTCATAGCGACGACATCGCCTCGTGCTTGAAGCGCACGGATGATCTTCATCTTGTGTTCTGGGCTCGTGCGTGCAAAGATGGAGGTTGTGGCAATGGCCTGGGAAAGCTCTTCTTCACTCATCTGGTCCAGTTCGTCACCGCAAATGACAGAGCGTCCAAGAGCCGAGTTGGCGTTGATAGGCATGCCTAGGTTCTTGCCAATAGCCACTGCTGTGGTTTCGGCATCACCTGTGATCATAATTACCTTGACTTTGCCAGCCATCAGGCGTCGAATGGCCTTCTCCACGCCCTTCCGTGGCGGGTCGCTCATACCAACCAGGCCAGCGAAAACCAAGCCGCGGTAGTGTTCGTCGTCACCCATCGCAGAGGCTGAAGAAGCAGCTGGTGTTGATGTGCCACTGCTGGCCTTCTTGCGCGCGGGCCCGCTTGCAAATCCCAGTACTCGTAACCCTTCTTGTGCCATTGTGTCTGCAGCTTTCATGACCTCTTGTCTTCGCGACTCATCGAGATTTGCCTCTTTCCCCTGCGCGTTGACAAAGGTGTCGCATCGATCAAGCACTCTCTCGATTGCGCCCTTGATATACGATATATCTGAGCTTGAGTTCAGATCAGCACTAGATTTGCCGCTGATGACAACTCCCATCCACTTCCTCTCGGAGCTGAATGGGGTTTCGAACTTGCGTGCGCCGAGTCTCTCCCTAACATCATCTTCCGAGAAGGCGTCGAGAAGATCCAAAAGAGCGACATCTGTGGGCTGGCCCACCCACCGACTTTTTGCCAACGAATTGTCGTCGCCCATCGTTGATGACAGCACTGCAGCTGTGGATGCAGACGCAGCTTCGTTGCTCAACAGGCGTGCGTTGTTGACGATGTTGCCAATGCGCAGGATGTTCCGGGTGGGAGAATCGAGGTTGTCTGTGTCATGCTTCTTCTTGACGTCTATCGGGGCTAATTCATCGAAGTGCCATAACTTTGTGACTGTCATGTGGTTCGTTGTAAGCGTGCCGGTCTTGTCAGTGCAGACGACGTTGACTGATGCCAATGTCTCGACACTAGGTAGGCGCCGCACAATCGCATCGCGCCTCGACATCCTTAATACACCCAGGGCAAGCGTGACCGTGACGATGATCGGTAGTCCTTCAGGAATCGCGGCGACTGCAAGTGATACGCCAATTTGAAAGACCTCCAGAAATTTCCAGCCTCTCCAGAGCCCCACAAGGCCGATAAAGGCGATTACAACAAACGACATGTAACTAAGATCCTTCCCAAGCTGGTCCATGGACAGCTGAAGAGGTGTTCGTGGGCTCTCGATCTCCTGTAGTGATGCCGAAATGGCACCAAATTCTGTGCTGCCGCCTGTGCCAATAACAATGCCCTGGCCATAGCCTGATCGAACCAAGGTGCCCATGAACGCAATGTTCTTCTGGTCGTTGAGACGGATGTCAGCGCCAACCGTTCCAGCGCCCTCGGAGGCATAGAAGGGTGACGGCGCGCGTTGTGTCCCTGATGGAGGGGCAATAGTATCTGGTGTCTTGCCGACTGGCTCATTCTCTCCCGTCAGGTTCGACTCGTCAATTGAAAGATCTGCAGCGTGTGTGATTCGAATATCGGCTGGTACGCGGTCGCCCGTGTGGAAGAGGACCAAATCACCCGGTACTAGCAATGTCGCAGATATGGTAGTTGACTTCCGCTCGGCAGCCGCCAGCGCCGCGTTCGCATCCTTCAAGTTGACCAGTTCGATGCCTTCTGGAGCAGTGCCGTTCGCCCGCGACTGTTCTTGGCCCGCCCTGATGATGTGTGCAGAGTGTGGCACCAGCGAATTCAACGCCTCCAACGACTTCTCCGACCGGTATTCCTGGACGAAGCCTACCGTGACAACGATTGTGACCGCTGCTGTAATGCTGATGGCATCCTCCAGATTGCCCAGCATCAACGACACGGCGGCGGACCCCAGTAGCAACAAAATCAGTGTTTCTTTAAACTGCTTTACGAATCGAAGCCATAGCGGTTCAGGCTCCTCATGAGGGAGCTCGTTGCGTCCGTGGGTGTGTATGCGCGCCGCGGCGTCGGACGAGGATAGCCCGTGGGTTTCTGACGTCTGTAGCCTTTGTGCCGTTTCCTGGTAGGATAGGATGGAGTATGAGGCGGTTATGGATTGTTTAGGCTGATGTTGTTAGCTACGGCTTCAACGTGTCGAACAGCTGCCGATATAAGTACCGAAGGTGTTCCGCTCCTCTGGTGTTCCTCTGGTGGTTGCAGGTATGGAGAAGCAGGACGCGAAGATTTGGGGCCCCGTTAGAGGCATGGTAAATTGGCAGTGACGGTGTCGAGACTCTGGACATGTTGGCATGTCAGGGAGACTTGGTGCGCGGCCGTCGATGGTGGCCTATGGTGTATTGGCGCGGCGAGGAATGGGGGTTAGTCTGTCGTCGACTATTGCATTGGTGCTGCTAAGAAACAAATGCAATGAACATGCAGGGGTATCGCAAGAAAGAAGCTGGCAAATGAGCTGAGAATGGTGGTGTTCTTCGTGTGAAGGGCCACTTGGATGTAGATGTCGACGCTCAAAACGTCAAAGCACAGGCACTCATTAGCAGGGGTGATCCAGCGGCGATCCGGCCGCCTTGACGCGAATTCATGGGTTTCACATTGCCAAGCGGTTTGACCAAAAGCTTCACAAGACAGCGGACACGGTAAGGGCTGTTTGCAGACGGTCGGAGGAGCGTGGGGGCATTTCCGCTGGCATGCCATTCTCAGCCGCATCAAGGAGCACAGCATCGCAGGCTTGGCAGGCACTGATATGGCCATGCCGTATCAAGTGATGGCGTGCTTCTGCTAAGTATCCGTGATGTCATGCGCCTGGGGCTGTTTGGTGAGAGCCATGGTAATTGAATGTAAACCTGCACACTGTTTGGCTTCGTCTACAGGGGCTCGAAGTGCTGGGTGGCCGGTAGCGCCTACTACTATTCTGCGCCGAGTGCGGCGTTGACAACGTCTAAGCCAAGAGCAACATGGATGTTCTTCTGCTGTGTGCGCGGTCAATCGTCGCTATCGAAGCGTCAAAGCTGTGTTTGCAATGTTGCGTGGGGTCGTCGTCCAGTTGGTTGCGGCAATCCCTTGGACGGGCAGCCGCATGACATAAGCGGCGATCGTGCCTTCCTCCAGCCTTCCTCCAGCCTCACAGACACCCGGACCACCGCAACGCGCGCATCCGCACCACCATCCGCACTTGACTTTCACGACTTTCACTTTCACTTTCACCGCCATTGCTACTCTTGCGCGCCTGCCTCTGGCCGCTAGGATCGAAATCGTCGGCGCGCGCATACCGTTTGCGCACCCACCTGCCGCCGACGCGCCGACGTAAACAACAACGCGTCGCCTTCTTCACCCCGCGCAACCGTCGTCTCCACCCGCCACCACCATGTTTCTTCCCGAGGACCTTCTCTTCAAGTCGGGCCAGCTTGCCCGCGTCTGGCTCGCCGCAAACCAGCACAAGAAGCTCACCAAGGCCCAGGTCCTGCAGGACAAGATCGATGAAGACATCCAGGTCATCATCCGGCCCGAGGGGGCTGCTGGCGGCCCGCTGGCGCTGCGTCTGAACGGCCAATTGCTGCTTGGCGTCGTGCGCATCTACCACAGGAAGGCGCACTACCTGCACGACGACTGCAACGACGCGTTGTGGAAGATCAAGATGGTTTGTCAGACGGTCCCTCTCTACGCCAATGACTAACGCGCTGCAGGCTTTCCGCCCAGGAAACATCGATATGCCCGCTCAGACACACGTCGCTAACCCCATAAGCTTGACCCTGCCCGACATGATCACAGATCTGGACCTGCTGGCGCCCATGCCAGACCCGGCGTTGCTCTTGTCGCAGACGCTTGACGGAGACCTCGGCTTTGGAAACACTACCTTGTCCGATTGGGATGCCAGCCAGTTCCTGTCTCACAGTGTCGAGCAACCACGCCAGCCCGAAATGGAACTGGACGACCGGGACGAGCTTAGGCTCGACATTGGCGAAGACTTTGAACCCCTCGACATGCCGTTTGACGAAGGCGCCAGCATCGAAGTCGCACGTCGCGCATCCATTCAGCGACCCAGAGAGGAAGAGTTTGGCACCGAGCTCAAGGACCTGCACGACGATATCGAATTCCAGATGGACATTGGCGAAGACCTGACCGAACCGGTACATGGCACTGAACTCAATGTTGGCCTAGACACTGAAATGGGCGGCATGGGCGGCACAGATCTGCCACTTCCAGTAGCATCTTCAGTGGTGGGTGATGACGTGCCGCAACTTACTCGCGAAGACTCCCCGCTATCCGAGCTTGGTGAGGAAGAAGCTACTCGCCTCGCCCAAGAAGTCGCTGAGCAAGACCCTACCATGTTCGAGCCCGAGCAGGAGGAAGAATCGATCCACCAGGCCAGGGCCAAGCGCAGAAAGGTCATCACCCAGGATGCCGAAACCATGATCTCAACCGCCCAGCTCAGGGAACAGCAGACGAATCGTGAGAAGATCCTGAAGCAGGCATCGTTTCTTCCGCGCGATCCGCTCTTGATGGCACTGCTCAACATGCAAAGGTCCGGTGGGTTTGTTTCTAGCATCCTGGGCGACGGTCGAAGTCAAGGCTGGGCTCCTGAACTGAGGGGCATCCTTTCATTGGAGCTTGTATCGCGTCCTAGTAAGCGCAAGCGCGATGCTGCCGTGGCAAGTCTTGAACAGACCGAAGACGAAGCCGCTGCCGAGATGGAGAAGACGCCGCAGCTTGAGATCGAACAGGATGAGCCAACATTGGGAGCCGACGACTTCAATATCGGTGGTGGTCCCACAATCGTTGAAGACGATGAGATCATTCACCTCCCCAGCGACATCGGCGCGCGACCAATCGAAGAGGAAGAGGAGGAGGCTTTCTCTCCTGTCCCTGACAACTTCGATGACACAACCGTTCCGCTGTATCACCCAGCTGAGAGCGGTCCAATCTCGCTAGGCACCAAGCATGCCGTCCACCTCCTGCGAGAACAGTTTGGACCGGAGGCGGAGGAGAGCGAGTCGATACGACAGAAGAACACAATTGTTTTCCAGGAGCTGCTTCCAGAGGCTCAGACATCACGAGCGGACGCTACCAAGATGTTCTTCGAAGTCTTGGTTCTCGCCACAAAGGACGCAATCAAGGTCGAGCAGCCAGGCACTGAGCTGGGAGGACCGCTCCGTATTCGTGCAAAGCGTGGTCTCTGGGGACAGTGGGCCGAGACTGCTGCTAGCGGCGAGCTGGCTTCGCAAGGTCAGGCTGCTGCGCAGACAGCAACCAACGCGCCTGCGGAAGGCATTCTTGCCGGTCCAGCTGAGGTTTCTGTTTCTGCGTAAAAGTTTTCTGGCTCTTGGTCTGGCTTTCCTGGATTAGCGACTTCGTTTGGAGGATCCCGGTATTCATAGGGCGGCGTTGGCCGGATACCCTTGACATGTAAGGCTTTGGTCCTGCTTTTGTTTGAACAGTTTCTGGGCAGGCGTACTGCGGCGCTTGTGAGGCTCAATGTATGACTTGTAGTAGGATAGCACTACATAAACACGCCATAGGAATGCGATGCATTTCACTCCTATCACTCGATACTGATCTCGAACATGACGTCGGGCGCCAAGGTCTGGGTCGGAAGGGGTCCACCGCCTTTCGGAACGCTCGAAAATTTGGGCTTTCAACACCAGTCATCAGTCTGATGCTAACGCGCCATCCCCGCATACCAAATGTCAAACCTGCACAATTGTCCTTGTACCCTCTCCGAACACGCGCGCTGGTGCAACTCGCCGCATCAGGGTTTCGACGAACTCTTGCTCCCGCCTTGAGGGTGCCAAAAATCCCAATTTTGCCAACACCCAAGACCGGTACTGTGTTCTACCCACGCACAATCACAGACATGGAGACCAGCATTCTCGCCGTCGACCCACAGAAGCTGGGCGACATTACTTTCACGGAGTCGAGAACGGACTTGATCGAAGAGTGGAACATTGAATATGCGGAGGGGAAGAATTACCAGAGTCTCAAAAGAGCCGCCGAGGAAATCGTGAACACAGACACGCCCGTTGCCTTCCCAACCGAGACTGTGTATGGACTGGGAGCGGACGCGACAAGGAGCTCAGCGGTCAAGGCGATCTTTGCTGCAAAAGGCCGGCCCTCAGACAACCCTCTGATCGTACACATCCACTCGTTGCCTCAGCTGCGCGATCTGCTGTCTGATAGTGGAGTATCACAGAAAGGTAATGACCCTATTCCTGCCATCTATAGGCCCCTGATCGAGCATTTTTGGCCTGGACCTTTGACCATCATCCTCCCTGTACCTGAGAAGACAGTGCTCGCGCCAGAAGTCACAGCCGGCCTCTCGACCTTTGGCGCGCGTATGCCACGTTCTATCCTTGCACTCTCCCTTCTGCGCCTCTGCGGACGCCCCCTCGCTGGTCCCTCTGCGAATGCTTCTACACGCCCTTCTCCAACCGCAGCCGAGCACGTCTTTGACGATCTGCAAGGGCGCATACGCACCATCGTTGACGGCGGTCCCTGCGAAGTCGGCGTTGAGAGTACAGTCGTCGACGGGCTATCAAGTCCACCGAGCATACTGCGACCGGGCGGGGTCACTGTGGAACAGCTCAGGCAGTGTCCGGGTTGGGAGAACGTCACCATCGCCTACAAAGACAAGCAAGAGGGCGGTGCGAGTAAGCCTCGAGCGCCAGGGATGAAATACAGGCACTACAGTCCGAAAGCAGAGGTAATACTATTTGAATCAGGCGCAGCAAGGCCTGGAACAGACGAGGTCACGAGAAAGAGCAAGGTCGGAATAATACGAACGAAGAGCTGGAAACCCGCACTGGGGCTGGCAGGCGAGAGCACAAGCAGCCAAGACACCAACGTCACCAACCGGACGGAACACTTAGACACGACTTCTGCTTACCCCACCGAAGCACCATCGCGACTCTCGAATCTCCTCCGCTCAGTGATCCAACACCAGATCCCACACGCCCAGCGCCTCACACTCGCTTCGAGCGCTACGGAGGTGTGGGATATCGACCTAGGCGCAGAAACCGAAGGCGTGGCGCGTGGGCTATTCTCCGCACTGCGGGAGCTAGACAAGAAGGGCGTTGAAGTTATATTCGTGGAGGGCATTGACGACACGGCGGGGGACGACATTGCAGCCGCGGTGATGAACCGGCTGCGGAAAGCCGCTGAGATACGGATATGAATGATTAGAAAGTGTAGAAACAAAAAAATCTGCAAGATCACATTCTAATGTCGCGCTTGTCGTCATTCGAAGAATTCACCGAATGAAGAATTCACAGCTCCGTGGAAGGAAGACGTGTGTGCCTCATCCACGTCCTACATCCTACATTCTACATGCCAAGTACTCATACACCCTTTCTACCCAAATAATACTCACTCAACACCATCCACCACCATAACAACCAGCAACCACCATCTACCACAGCTCAAAGCAACGCACAATGTACTTCCCCACCGTCCTCTTCCTCTCCAGCGCCCTCGCACCAGCTATCCATGAACTTCCCATTCCAACCACAGCCCCAACTTCAAATACGCCCACCAGCACGAGCACCAGCATAAGCACCATCACGAGCTCACGCATTTCCACAACCCAGCCATCAAGCCTGTCCACGAGCACGAGCACAAGCACAATCGCGCGACCAACAAAAACCGTACTCATAACGATAACAAACACATTGTCCGCTTCCCACGCGTTGGGCCCTCGACGTCTGCGACCAAGTCGCGCTTCGCTGTCCCGCCATCTGTGGGAGCCGGTGCAGAAACCCATACTGATATAGGTGTAGGTACAGGTGTAGGTGTAGGTATAGATGCTATAAGCGCAGAAACAGCAGCTCGGCAAACAAAAATATGTTCGCACCCGGGCTGTTTTGTCGGGGGTGGAGTGGTGTGGACTACGGAAGTGCCTGTTTTTAGGCTGGATTCTACGACAGTGCCGGTCATGGGTCGTTGTACGCCTGGCAGTGTATTGACGACGACGACGACGACGACGACGACGATGGCAAGGATAACGAGAACGACATCAAGCTCGACATCGCCATCGACATCAATAACATCAACGACATCAACGGTCTCGAGCCGCATACCACGTCCCTGGCTCTTCTTCTTCATCTCCAGCAATGTATTCAGCACCTACGCAACAAAATGCAATGACGGAGGAAATGTGGGGGTTTGCTTGGCCTGGTGCTACTAGTCTTACACCTACCACTTCCACTGCTATCACCTCTACCTCTACCACCTCTCCAACCGCAGCAGCAGCTACTGCTATTCCCACTACCATATCCGCATCCACATCTCCCCCGCAAGCCAGCAACGGCATAGCTTGGGCGGGCGCAGATAACGCCATACCCGCAAACATGCAGCATCGTGCTTTGCACTATCCACCTCCTCCTCAACCTCCTCGTTCTTCTTCTTCTTCTTCTTCTTCTTCTTCTTCTTCTTCTTCTTCTTCTTCAACTCCAACGTCAACTTCAATGCAGAGCGAGAGCGCGGGAAACGAGAAGGTAGGTCTTCGGACAGTTTTCCAAGATAATGAAGAGCACAGTGCGGCTATCAGGGAGCGAGATGAAAAGAGAGACTGCAGACCGTGTGATGTGGAGGGCGAGGTGATGTGTAGAGGGGACGTAGCAGTTGGAGTGTGCAAAGAGGGGTGTTTGGAGATGAGGATGCTGGGGAGGGGAGGGGCAGTGGATGTGAAGAGGAGTAGGCAGTGGGTTTAGGTACTTTGAAAGTAGCTCTCAGTGCGGCTGTGTATGTCAAAATATTGATTCTCGGGTCTACGCTAATGTGGTGGTACGGGTCTGGTGTCGATAAATACTTAGCCTATACCAGGCCAGCCTGTGCGAGTTAGTACTACGTCTTTTTTCTTTTCAAAATCGTGACTTACTCCAGATTGTCAACCCCTCATTCACCTTCGTCACGTTTACCTTGTCACCTACCTTGATGGTCTGGGACTTTGGCGCGTTGGGCGCCCAGAATGTATACCGTCCAAAGACCGGACTCCACTTGGCGCCGACGTCAATACGTCTATCCTTCTGCAGCCGCTTGAGTACTTCGCCCGATGCGCCGACGCCAGGCTTCCCCGTGTTGTAGTCAATGTTGATGCTCTTGCAGCGCACGCAGTTGTGCGCCATGATCATCTCGGTCTTCTGGTTGATCTTGATCTTGCCCCAGTAGTCCTCCTGCCACGGCTCGTTGGCGCCTTCGATGACAATGTTGGGTCGAAACTTTACCATATCCATCTTCTCGCCATCAAGACGGGAAGACACGTTGTCGAGAGAGGTCTTGGATGTGATGAGGAAGGGAGCGCAGTCCTGGAACTTGATGCGCCACTGCTCAGTTTGCCGGACGCCCATGAGTTGCTCCACATAGTGGGCGAGGAAGGGGATGTTCTTCTTGAAGTAGGCGGTTAGCGGATCCGGTGTGAGGGGTTGCATGTCCTCGAATATAACAGGCCGTTTGTTGTCGCCGACGTAGACGAGGACGACGTCGTAGCCGAAACACTCGCTGAACCACTGGCTGTACTTTTCTCCCATGTTGAAGGCGTCAGTAGAGCTGCCGTGCATTTTCACATGGAAGGGCTCAAGTTTCTCAGCATCTGGCACGAGTGGTATGCGGATCGTCCGGGCTTTGTCCGCATCTCCGTATGCGCGGTAGGTGACGTTGATGGTAGCATCGTTTGTGCCGTAGTTTTCAAACTCTTGGACAAACTGGGACATGTCGGCAAAGTGTCCGATGGTCATGTTGGTCCAAGTTCCATCTTCTTTCTTCTTCAAAAGCATGAATGTACCTGCAACTGTTAGCAGCTGGTGCACGGACCACGACGGGGATGCGTACGGTCATGTTCGAAGCCATATTGGGTGGCAACGGCCTCCTTGAGAGGCACTGCGCGCAGAGACTTGATGGGGTACACATATATCTGCCGATTGGTTTAGCACAGTACGGCGTGGCATCGTGAGGCAAACCTCGGATATGCGCATAGCAGTCAGATTGTGAATCAGAGGGCTAAGGAACCCCAGCAGCTGATAGATCATGAAGGGGAAGACGACAAGGCCGGTGAGCAGCCATACTGTCGGTATGTGATCGAGCTCTGAAGCTGGAGGACCTGTTGCGTTCTCCATATCGAAATGGTGTTCACGCGCGGAAGACGTGAGAGTTGGACAAGATGTCGTCTGGAACCCCACCTGTACGCCCTTCCAAGACCCTAGCGGCAAACGGAGTTCAATAAGCACTAGTTTACCAAGAAGCTCGTTTTTTTGTGTTATGTCTTGTCAAAAACACCTAATTTTGCCTTACTCAGCAGCTAGCAACACACCGCAACTACTCTGGTTCGCAAAACTTTGTATAGAAAACCTGTAGAGAATGATTTGTGCTAGAACTCTGTGTAGTTAAAAGCAAGTAGTATTATGGTGAGAGTTGGTGAAGGGAGCTCTACTATTGTAGGTGTTTTGGTGTTCCCGAAATGCAGGGCTCATAAAAACGAGCTTCTTCGTGCGGCACGGCATCCAATTTGTTGGTAGAGGTGAGCGAGCAGGAGATGCTTGATACCACACTGGCCGTAGCTGTGCAGTATCTGGTCTACGAAATACAGGCATTCATTGACAGATGGCAAAGAGCTATTCTTGGTTACGGGTATAACGAGTGTTAGCCGAGTCAGACTCGAGTGTCAAGGACCTCTGGAGGCAGAATGACGCGCAACGTGTGCGTTCCTGAGGGCGAAAGCGGGCCAGCAGGTAGCCGCTGCAGGCACGGGCGATCGGCGGCGTGCGACGGCGAGCGGCAGCAGAAAAAGTTGGTTTTGACAGCTTCACGATGGGGCGCTTGCAAGGATAGAGCTGGTAATGGCGTGCAAGCGGGCTGTGGTTGGTTGGCCATGGCGGCAGAAGAGAGGTGGTAGCGCGTGGCTGTGCGTACTCCCACCGGTGGGGTTGGCTTTGACAGCTGTGACGTCGAAAGACTCTGGGTGAATGCCCAAAGACTGTCCGGTTCCAGTCTTCCAACACGGCGTGCGCTGTGTCTGCTGCTTTGTCCTGGCTCCTCCTGTAACCGCCTAGCACGCTCCTCGCCCTTGTACTCGAGATATCAGGTTCCTTGAGGCACCTTGTGACATTCGTTGAGCGCTCCCAGGCGCGCGCCGAGGCCAAGACTCCCACCACCTGCCCTAAGGTCACGGCTATCGACGCATTACGCACGAAAACGACGGCTTGCATTACGCACGAAAACGACGACAAACGCCTTCTTTCCCGGGATACCCCACCTGAACGTGACCATCTACGCGCAACCCGGCCTCTTCGCACGCGCATCGCGCACACGCTCACTCTGCGCCTGCTCTCCAAGGCCTCCAAGGCCACCACGGCCACCACCTGCGCGCACAGCCCACAGCCACCATGGCCAGCACACATATCCGGCGCAAGGACACCACCAAAGGCCCGCCGCTGCGCATCCTCTCACTAGGTAGGCACACTGAAACCGCATCACCCACGCGCAATCGCTGACAGCCGCAGATGGAGGAGGCGTGCGGGGCTACTCGATGCTCATCATCCTCCAGGAACTCATGCACCGCACCTTTGTCGAGACCGAAGGCAGGGCGCCAAAGCGACACGAAATTCCCAAACCATGCGAGCACTTCGACCTCATTGCGGGAACCGGCACCGGCGGGCTGATTGCCATCATGCTTGGGCGGCTGCGCATGGATGTCGAGACGTGCAAGGACGTCTACGTGCGCATGACGAGGAAGGTCTTCGAGACGGACAAGACGTTTGCCGGCATCCCCTACCGCTCGACGCTGTTCAAGGCTTCCAAGCTGGAGGAGGCCATCATGGAGTGCGTGCGCGAACACACCATCTACGACGACGAAGGCAACGACAACCACGACGGCCTAGGCTCCTCGGCCGACCTTCAATCCCCCATGACCCCTGGCAGCGCCCTGCAGCAGGGGCGGATGACCCGAAGCGCCAGCAACGCCAGCAGGTACAGCCAGATTGGCATGGCCCCAGTCAACATGCGCATAGCCGCAATGAAATGGGGCAATCCTCACGCGCTGCTGTACGACAACCGCGAGGAGCGCACCAAGACGTGAGTCGATTTCATTCCACATTACACGTGTATGCTGACACTGCCCAGAGCGGTTACGGCTGTCTACAAGGGCACCAAGAAAGCGGGAACCGGCCAGATCTGGCTGCGATCTTACGACTCGCGCAAAGAACCCGCAGTAGCACCCAATGCGACCATCTGGCAAGCTGGGCGCGCAACAGCCGCGACAGCGCTCGCCTTCAAACCAATCCAGATCGGCCAGTCCGTGTTCCTGGACGAGGGGTCTGGCAAGTACAACCCCGCTCCCATGGTGCTCGACGAGGCTGTCTGCAACGAATGGCCAGGTCGCGAGATCGGCGTGTTCCTCAGCATCGGCACAGGCAAGCGGCCTGATGGCACAAGCAACCAGGAACACCTCTGGTGGGAGGGCTTTGTCTCGAGCGGCATTGGCGATTTTGCAGAGGCTCGGCGAAGACTGATTTCAAAGATCGAAGGCTGCGAGAAGACACACAAGGAGATGAAGGACCACCTTGCGAGGCGCCAAGTCAACCCAGAGCACTACTACCGCCTCAACGTCAATGTGGGTGTGGGCGAGTTCGGCATGAACGAGTGGAACGCCCTCTCCGATATCAGCACAAACACACGCATGTATCTGGCCGAAAAAGAGGTACAGAACATGTCTCTCGAAGCTGCCGCCAAGATTGCCCGGATCCACCGCGCAAAGCTGCGCTGGGAGCGCGCGGAAAAGAGCCAGAATCCTCTTTTAGCAGCAGCATCCCCACCACCCAACAAGCCGCTGCCAACCATCCCAGACCCAATTGGCTTTGCTGTAGAGCTTCCCGCCGAAGAGCTCACCCCTGAGTACATCTCGACGATGCAACAATCCGACCTCCGCCCCGCACCCTTGCAACCCCACCGGCCGCAACGCTCAGACAATGAAAAGTATCTTGTTGTTTCTTCCGACGAGTTTCCACAGCCCGTGGGAAACATCAACGACATGCCACCACGGCATTCCGGCGAGTTTGTCTCTCCAGGACGAACTTCAGAAGAGCAGTTCTCCACCGAGCGCCCGGTATCGTCATACGCCGGGTCTCCAAGACTAAGCTACGAGCCACCACCGCGGCCGCCAAAGACACCGCTACAGGACGGCATGGTCCCGCCGCCTCTGTCAGCCCACCCAGCATTCAGAACATCGCCGTCACACCGCACATCTCCGCCACACCGCACATCTCCGCCACCGGGGACTGCATTTACGCGACCGCCGCCCGGCGCGCCGTTGCCCTATCCCGACGACGACGGGCCGCCGCCGGTCGTCAACAAGGCGAGCAAACCGGATTATATGCGGTAGTGCTGCCGCGTTGGCATTACAGGAATAAGAGGGAAGTGGGAAAGTTGGGTTGATGATAATGACGGCCTTGTATTGCTGGATTGATGAGGTGTGTTGGAGCAGCTGGATTGTTTGTTGTAACTCTAGATACCCTTTGGATTTTGATGCTGTTTGACCATGTGCAAAGGCTATTTTTTTATTTTTTTTTCTAGAGCTTTCTAATTCTTGACCAGTCTCTAGCCGTTCCAATACGGTCTGTCGATGTGAATTTCCTTGGGCACTGATATGGATAGGTATATTCATATTTTCATCTTCATCACTACCATGGCCCAGGCATGCATGATGCAACTCCCATTTCCACTCTACGCCCTCGTTCCAAAAACTCGGAACCGCTTAACGCCCCCGTCTGGAAGAATGACCAGCTTCGCATGCGTATACACCTCGCCCTGGACATTCTCCAACTCGCCCTGATACGTCATCTCCACATCCGGCGCACTCTTCTGCGGACTCAGCACCTCGACCCATCCCGCATCGTCGTGCGCTGGATCCCCGTCAAACCGCCCCGCGAACACCTGCACGTGCTGGGGAAGTTGCCACGGAAATGCGCCGTGTCGACGACGAGGTGGTCCATGTGGCCCGGCGCGCCCAGACGCACAATCGTCCAGTCGCAGTGCTCGCCGCGCGAGCGCTTGGTTTCCCAGCCATCGCCCATGTCCTTGCCGCGGCCCGGGAGCAGCAGGTTGTCGCAGGTGCCGAAGTGCTGGTCCGAGCAGGCTGTAGCCACGCCGCCCATGACTGTGGCGCTGAGTTCGAAGACGGTGGATGCCGATGCGGGGAAGACGGGGACTGCGTGGCCGTACAGGCGGAAGCGCGCGATGCCGCCGTCCGGGTACATGAGTAGGCGGACGTGTGTGTAGGCATTTGTGGTGGGCTGGGGGAGGAGCCAGCCGTGGCGTTGCGAGGGGCCGCATTCTTGCTTGGCTAGGACAGTCTCCCATTTTCCGTAGCTCTCGCTTGCCACGTCCGCATCGGACGTGGCGAATGTCCCTTCGACTGCGATTTCAGGCGCGTGGTTGCCGTTGAAGAAGGCCGTGTCGATTTCCACTCCCGCCACTTTTCCAGATGCTGTCCCCAGCCGTATCACAACCCAGTCAAAGGGCGCGCTGTTGTGCCGCCGTGTCTCCCACCCGTCGTACCACGCGCCCGAGTGCACGAAGACGCCCGGGCGCGAGATGGGGGCGGTTTTGGTGGTGAGGTTTTCGGCGGCGGCGAACCATTCGTCGCTGAAAGCTACGATTTTCGAGCCCAGTGGCGCCGAAATGAGGTCTGCGTATGTTAGTGACCATCCATACAACGTACGTGCGAGGTGGTGGTAGATGGGTGTTTAGTGCACATGTGGCATGGCATACCAGTGTACTTTGACTTGAACGTCGCGTCGATCTGATGCGCGGGGATGAACTTTGCCATGTTGACTACCGAGACAGACACAGACACAGAAATGAGTACAGTGCCGAGGTAAACTCCAACCAATTGAACTAGATGCAGCACCCAGTCTACAGACAAGAAACGTGGAAATGTAGAAACGTAGAGGTCGTAGTGAAGAGGGTGAACTGAACAACCACGGCGGGGCACCCCCTCCTTTATCACCAACTAACCCACCATTAGCTACCCCACCAAACCAGCCCACCAACCCACAGTCGTGCTCGAGATACCTCCTAGTCGCCTCACCACCACCCGCCGCAAGCCTTGAAATACCGGCCTCTGGGTCCGAAGGCGGAGCTCTTCCACCCCAACACTCAGATCCAACCCCAAGGAACCGCAGTATCTAATTACACGGGCGTAAAACGACAGCACGGCAGTAAGCGAGGGAGAGTCGGTGTGATACGAGGCTCGGCGTGATACGCGATTTCACCACCTGAGAGAATCGAGTAATAGTCAGGTAACAGGAACATAGGTTGCGGTTGCGGTTGCGGTTGCGGTTGCCGGCGCTAAGCTAGCTAGTCTACGGTAGATAAGTAGGTATGTGACAAGATTCCACACCTGATAGCGTGACGAGAGCTACAGTGCACACCAATACAGGATTATGCTGGTGCACAGGCGTGTTGAATGGGATAGTGCGACTCGATACGATACGATGCGACACGGTAGATGCGGTGGATGTTGAGGTGATGGAATTCTTCAGGGGTAGTTTTGAACTACTCGACATGTTCAGGTATGCAAAATGGGTAACAGTGTAAAGGTGCCAAAGTGCAAAAAGTGGCTACCAAAGCCGTAGCGGTATCCCAAATGCTGTCCGCATCTCCTTTTCCCTAGTCCAAACACGGCGCTTCGGACGCTCGTACAGAGAAGACAATACAATATCAAAGCCAAGCTTTTGCGCAATAATAGCCACGCCGCTTCGTCGCTCTGTTCCCGGCCCAGCTTGGGTGGGACAGCCTACAACACGCCCTCTGTTAGCTCGGGTCTGGCAAAAAGTGCTCTGTGATTTCAGCCGTAGCTTGAGTCGTTCCACTGGCTCTCTTCGTAGTATCCGCCATTCTTGCTACCGCCGCTGAGGTCCAGCTTCGCCATGAACTCGGGCGGCACAGTCGGAATGTACTTTCTCTCGCGTTCCCTGTTGACGCCGCCGAAGCCGGCACCGTAGCTAATGAGCATGTCGGTCGACGTTGGTAATGAGAAGGAAGCATGTGAGATGGATCCAAGAGGAGTTCGCTCGGCGCATCGTCTTCTTCCCTCTCCAGCTCTCCGGAAACCCGCGACGGCGCTGGTGATGGCGTTGGCGCGAGCGTAGCCCCGATGATGGCTTGATAGGTGTTGTGGGTTCCACATCGGCGCCTCTTTGTGAAGGGTTTGGTGACCTCGCCCGCGTCTTGCGTTCTGCCGCAGCTTGCTGAAGATGCACAATGTACTTGGACGCGCTTTTGGGCAGCCCCTTTTCGCCGACTTCTGGTCTGTAGTACTTTGCAGTGTGCAGGAGCTGTTGCGGCGACAACCGTGTCAGCTGCTGTATCGTACCCACGAGGGACTCCAGATCTTCTCCAATCGAGGTGAAACACTGCAGCCACTGCAGCAGCTGGATGAGTGGCTCGATGTGTTTTCTCGTCGACTCAACCGTGTTGTCGCCGGTCGAGGTCATCGATCCATTTTCGTAGTGTTCGGGCTGCCGGTTGTTGGATCGCGCCCAGTCTTCCAGTGTCGACACGTTCATGCGGATCTGCATAGCTTTCGTTCGCGCGAGGTACTTTCGATTCGACATGATGCGATTGAACATCTCTGCGGAGAGCCAGTATATCAGCTGCGACAGCACTTGAGCAGTGATGACTGAGTGGACGTCGTACAAGTCGAGGACGAAGAGTGTAGAGGAAAGGAGGGAGGTGATGTTTCGGGGCGACGGCTTGGCTCTAGCCTTTGGTGAGGGGGTCGAAATCGCTTTTCGAGGGGTTCCAAGGGTTTCGCCTTTGGTTTGGAGCGGAAGATCTTCCACTCGTGCTGGAATTGTACGTCTTCGAAGCCGGGCATCGGTTCGTGTTCAAGCATTGACGAATCGAGATTCTTATCCATTCTTCGCTCGGCGTCTCGGATGATCAGAATAAAAATCTCGTTGATGAGCTCTGCCATCTGCAGTTGAAACTCGGTCGCGGCCGTAGCCAACCCTGCATCTTTCTTCATGTAGTGCAGGAGCAGTGTCGCGTTGGACATCCAAAAGGCAAGCACCGTCATGTCCCACTGGTATTTCTCCACCACGTCGTTGATCTTGCCCATGGCCGATACCAGAAGTGTCTCGAGCAGGTCTGCGCTGGCATGATAATGGGCATAGCGAGCGGCCAGGAAGAGTATGTTGGCAGGCACTGGCTTCTGGGACGGTGACCGCTGCGGCGTCATGTTTGTGATGACAATGTCGAGAATACGCTCCAGCTCGCTCTCTTGGAAGACGAACATTTGGTCGTTCAGACATCTGTCCCAGATGAATTCTTGCCCTTCTTCAGGCTCTTCGGGAGACTATGCATGTCAGCTGCGGTTCAACAGGACCAGCTCCACCGTGCTCACCTCGGGCTGTTCGTCCAGGCCCAGGTTGCCAATATCGACTTCCAAGTTGAATGCGCTCTCCATCATCATTCGACGCTTCATGTCGTTTTCCTGCATTTCTTGCTCAAACCGGTCGTTCTCCAGGCCTGCGTTGTAGAAGTCGTCGACGCCTGCATTGCCAATGGCGTAGCCGCTCTCGTGCAGGTAGTCAGATATCTCGCTGTTGGGCTCGACAAAATCGAAGGCTGTCCTACCGCCTGAGGACTTGACGTCGGTCGAGGCCCCGTGGTCGAGCAGGAGCTTGACGATGCCCTTGTGCCTGTTCGTCATGGCCCACATGAGCGGGGTCCAACGATTCTTGTCCTGTATGTCGACCTTGGCGCCCTTTTGGATGAGGATGCCTGCGACATGGTCGTGGCCAAAGCAGCTCGCATAGACCAGGGGCGGGGTGCCCTCTGCGTCGACGCCATCGATGTTGATGTAGTCCTTGGCCTTGCCTTCCAGCAGGCGCTTGACGCGCTCGAGTTCGCCGTTGGATGTGGCTAGGGTGAAGAGCCCCTGCAGAGCCTCTCTCTTTTTCTTCGTGGGACAGCTTGTCGTCGGCGACTACCTTGGCCTCGTCGCCGGCGTTGTCGTTCTTCAGGCGGGCCTGGTGTGCGAGCATCTGGACGAGGCGACTGTCGCTGTCCTCGAGCTGCTGCATGTCCTCGTCGCCGAAGCTGGGGTCGTCGAGGGAGAGATTGAAGCTGAGGGGCCGGGCGGGCATGGGGGTGGTCAGGAACGACTGGCCTGTAGAGGTAGTCAGCGTTGCAGTTCGGGCTTGGCTGCCGCGGTGTGCTGAGTGCTACTTACCCTGCCATGCATCGTACATCTCCGTCTCTTCGGGCATGTATGCGCTCACGGGGCGGCGGTCATTCAGCGAGGTGGGCAGGTCGGAGGGGAGTTGGCGGGGTGGGGGCGGGTCGTCCTGGAAGCCATGGTCGCGGTCGGTGATGTCCATTGTGCAACATTGAAGTCGAGGGCGTGGGGGTGAGTGGGCAGGGTGCAGCTATGCGGGCAGCAGCTACCTGGAGAGCGAGCGCATGGGTCGAGGGGTCGAGGGAGGGCCGAGGGAGGGTCAGGGAGGGTCGAGGGAGGCGTCAGGGTTGAGGTCGAGGCCGAGGTCGAGGTCGAGGTCGAGGTCGAGGTCGAGGTGTCGAGGTGTCGAGGGACAGCGGGGCGGCGGTGGAACAGCGGCGCAGGCTACGTAATGGAGCGGTTGGAGCTTGGGGGAGGGTGGACAGTGAAGTGCAGGGCTGCAGGGACTGCCTATTGCACACCGAGGCCGTGTGCAGTGGCTCTGGGTGGGGTGTCTCTAGGGGCAATGTCTCTGGGTGCAATGTCTCTGCAGGTGTTCGGCGTGTGCAAGAGCTGACGCAGTGTTGCGACGTTGGACGATCACCGGCCAGGACAGCCACTCAGTGCGGGCGAGGTGGGGCAGCCGGGCCCTGCGTGACACGCCAGAAGCAGTGACTGGCAGCCCGCACTGGCAGCCCGCATTCGACTCGCACCACGGAAGCTTAGCACCGTCGACCGTCGCGGACCTCTCTGGTGGCTGGACCTCCCAGTCTGTGCCCAGTCAGCATCATCGGTCCCGCACTCGCCGCGCACTCTTCTCCACGCCCACCATGCTCGTCTGCCCTCCTGCGCCCTGAGCCCTGCACCTGCACCTGCACCTGCACCTGCACCTGTGCCCTGTCTGCTCCTGCGTCCTGATGTCCCCCGCTCCTACACGCCACCACCGCCATGAACACACCAACGGCCGCTAGCTCCTGAATCCAGCTCGGTGATCATTACATCAGACGGCCTGAATCCACCATGCCTCGACTTGCACTCGTCTGAACACGTCCACGCCCGCGCCCACCATGTCCACGCAGTCGCCGCGGGAGGCGCTCTTCTCCACCATCTCTGCGCGGCTATCCGAGCTGCCCAACTATCTCTGGGACTCGCACATTCAGCCATTCCACTCGGTACGCCACCTCCACCTGGGCATGCACATGAGCATGGGCCAACATGAGCATGAGCATGGACCAGCATGAGCATGAGCAGGGAAACGACAAGCACAACCACCACGGCAAGAACTGCGCGCCTGGCTAACACTGCACAGTCGTACGACAACTGGCATTTCTTCGGCTACCAGAAAGCCTCCTCGGCACAGGACAGACCGCCCTCTCGCGCCCGAAACGCCATTGCCTCGCCGACCGCCCCTCCATCGCCAGACTCGCACCGCCCCTCCATCGCCCTCAGACACAGGTCCTCGGGCAGCGATGCCAGCGTCGCCACCGCCCAAACCCATGCCACTGCAACAACCGTACACAGAGAGGGCCGGCCTGTGGTGTGTCGCGTGTCCAACCACACCCTGCGACTCGAGCGCGAATACCAGCTGTCCAAGCTCATTGTCAACAAGTCGGATCCAACTTGCACACACTTTGTCCGCCCCATTGAGTTGATCAGACTACCAACCAAGCCAGGAGAAGAGCCTCTCGTGGCTAGTATCTTTGAGGCTCCAGGGCAAAACTATTTAAAGGATCTGGTCAACTTTGGTCCCAACTGGTACAACCCCAGAAACCATGACGACACATCGGAGCCCCCTAATCACCAACCGAGCACAGGCGTGCCCTTGCTCACCTTCCTCGATTTTGCAGTAGGAGCAACAGAGTGTCTGGAGATTCTGCACCATGGGCACGAGATAGTCCACGGCGAACTGCGAGGAGACGCCTTCCACTTCGCCGAGGACAGCCATGTCAAGATGATCAATTTCGGCAGTGGCGCGAGGTCTTTCGAAAATGGCCTTACTTCTGCCGGCTGGAACACACTGAGTCGCGAAGTGGGCATCGAGCTGAAGCTTGCCTTCATTGCGCCAGAGCAGACGGGCCGCATGCCTGCTGAGCCAGACAGCCGAACCGACATCTACAGCCTGGGAATCTTGTTCTATACAATGCTTTGTGGGAGCACGCCGTTCGATGGGGCTACAGCCCTGGACGTTATGCAGAACGTGCTGAGCAAAAGGATCCCCCTGTTTCCTCTCGCCGCATAGACATTCCCGATGCACTGTCTCTGGTCATCCAACGCATGACGCAGCGCAACATCGAAGAGCGCTATCACTCGACCTCGGGCCTCAAATTTGATCTGATAAGAATCCGCGAGTTGCTATCCGAGGGCGACAGCCAAGGGCTGAAAACATTCCAGATCGGCTCCAAAGACATCAGTTGCTTCTTCAATCTTCCTCTTCAGCAAATTGGCCGCGACAAAGAACGCAAGACAATTATCGATATCATTCAGCGCGTGTCCAAGCGCCGGCGCAGCGGTGTCAAAGTGCTAAACAGCCTGAGTTCCAACTCTTCCTTCTCGGACGGCCGACTCGATTTCCAATATGATGACTTGATGTCCGACACTTCCAGTTCCCGGGGCTCAGAATCCCGATTGAACAGTCTTTCCTCTCCCGCACCCGTGTTTCTAGACCAGACACGCACCCAACGGTCGCAGGACAGCGTGACGCATACCAGAGACTCCATCGCTGAGGACAGCCTGGGCGGCCGTCCGCACTTGATCACGACAAGCCGAGGTCATTCCAACAATAGCATCGAGGCTCCCTCGTCCTTGTCGAGATCTTCTCCCTCAAACGATAGCACAGTCACGCGCAACATGTCTAGTGCGCGAACATTAAGGCGGAAAGGTCGCTGCGAGGTAATCGCAGTTGGTGGTGCCACCGGTCTTGGCAAATCACGTCTTGTTCAGAGCGTACAGAGCACGGCCAGAAGCAATGGTTATTTCGCCTCTGCCAAGTTTAACAAGACGAAGAAAGCTCCGTTCGACCCCATCCTGAAAGTTATGTCCTCCATGTTTCGACAGGCATTCAGTGAAGCGGACGTATCGACCGAGTTCCACGGCAGCTTACGGAACTTCCTGAAGAACACAGGCGTGTGGACAGCATTACGTGGTTATTTAAACCTGCCGGACTGGCTGCTCAACACAAACGGCGCAGTGCCCAAGACCCCTCAGCAATGCGATGTAGATACGCTGAATGCCTCTAGACGAGAAGCATCGCCTGCCTTTCACTGTGGCGGTTCCGGTCACACAGCTGAAGCATGGCTGCGAAGTGGCGGTGCGTCCAAGTCGACCAAGTTCATGAGCGTTTTCATAGATGTTTTGCGGCTCTTTGCTGTCCAGAAGCTCTGCATTTGGACTCTCGAGGATGTACAAAACGCCGACTCGGAAAGTGCAGGTACGTGTTGCGACTGGCTCCTGGGGCCTTCCATGCGCTGACAAGAAACAGAGCTTATTCACCACATCGTTCAGGCCAAGATCCCTCTTGTGCTGATCCTTACGTACACTGATGAGGAAAGCGTTCCTCGGGAACTCCGACCGTCGATGCATTCAGCCACAAAGGTGCAATTATTCCCCTTCACAGAAGCTCAGACCGCCGATTACGTGGCTGAAACTCTCCATCGTGATCACCAGTACATCCTGCCTCTGGTCGCCGTCGTCCAAGAGAAGAGTCGAGGCAACCTATTCTACATCAGAGAGATTCTGGATACGTGCTATCGCAAGCAGTGCGTCTACTATTCGTGGCGCGAGAACACTTGGCTCTTTGACCTCGACAAGGTCTTTGAAGTCTTCGAGAGCACGGAGTACGGGTCTTCGGTTAGCAATGACTTCATCGCAAAGAGGCTGCTCGAGCTGCCTCCTGATACCCGTAAGCTATTGGCATGGGCGTCGTTATTAGGCGGTGCCTTCTCCTATGATCTGATCTCGAAGCTGTTAAATCCAAAGTATGCACCTGCAGACGCCGAGAGACTGCCGCTGTTCGGAGAAAAGGAGTGTATCGTAACGGCACTGAATGGTGCGCTTAACGCCTACATTCTCATGCCCGCTGAGAGCGAGTCCCGATTCCGTTTCAGTCACGACAGATATCTGTTCGCAGCCGCCAGCTTGCTGGAGAAAGACTGGGACACGTCCATGATGCATTACGAGATCGCCCGCATCGTCAGCTCGGGTGGCGAGTGGCACGATGACGCAATGGGTGACTCCAAGGCCCTATACATGCGTAGTCGTCACATCTGCCTTGCTGCTGACCTGATCAAAGCCAGAGAGGTGAATCGCGCTCCTTTCCGGGACGTCTTGTACCAAGCTGGGAGACAGCCTCAGAGTCTGGGGCAAGGTCGACTGGGATATACTATTTTGCGCATTGCTTGATGCTCCTACAGGATGACCCTTGGGATGAATCGAAGCACGATGTCTCTTATCAAGAAACATTACAGCTATTCGTCCGTTCAGCCGAGTGTTATTGGCACCAGGGCATGCTCGATGAAGCATTGAGCCTCATTCGAACTACCTTCCAACATGCTCGCGATCCTTGTGATATGGCGAGTTCGTTCATCTTACAGTCACGCGTACATGCTGCACGTGGAGACAGCTTTGGCGCTTTCCAAGCCTTGAAAGACTGCCTGTCGCTGCTAGGATCACCGATACCCTCCACAACCTGGCAGGAATGTGACGCTGAGTTCCAGAAAATCTACGCCCGCCTCCAAGAAAAAGACACGAACGATATACTGGCGTACCAGCCTGCCAAAGACGATCGCATCGCTATGACATTAGGCCCGGTTTTCATTGAACTACTAAGCGCTGCATTTTGGTCGAATAGTCTTTTGTTCTACCAAGCCACGCTGAAGTTAATCAACCTGCATCTTGAGCAAGGGACTACAGCCCAAGTCGCACTCGCCTACATCCACCTCGGTAGCATTGCAGGTGGCCGGTTTGCAATGCTGAATTTCGCAGCGGACATGGGCGCGATTGCAAAACGAGTGTTCCAGATGTTCCCAGACGACGCCTACACATTAGGGCGTGGTCAGACCTTGCATCCGCTAGTTTTGGGCCATTTGGAGTCGCCCGCTGCGGACCTGATCCCTCATCTCGAAAGTAAGTAGGCGAATCTTTGATTTTCTCCTACTCTCACCGCGCTATGGCGACATAGGATTCGATGAAGGAAGCTAACATATTCAACAGGTGCCCTGGACTTTATTCTGACTGCAGGCGATCGCCAGCTCACACTTCTAAATCTTGGTGTCCAGGCTCATTTCAGGGTCATCGCCTGCTATGATCTTATTGAAATCGAAGCCTACGTGGACGAAGTCCCTCTAGACTTAAAGAACTGGGAACAGGACCTTCGAGGAGGTGTCATGTTGATGGCATCCCGCCAATACGCCAGAGCCCTACAAGGAAAGACAAAGATTAAGGATGCATCCACAGTCCTCACTGACGAAGAACATGACTCCAAAGCCTACATCGAATGGATTGACAAGACGGCAAGCAACCCGAAGCGCCCGAAAACCTACTACCTCGCCACTAAGCTTCCGGTCCTGGTCTTGTACGGGTACTATGCGGAAGCTTGTACCCTAGGCGAGCTTTTGCTACCCATGCTAGGCAGTCTTTGGTGTCAGAGGTTGAATTACTCAGTCATGTACCATCTTTCGCTGGCCTATCTAGCAGTATTGCGCGACAACAAGGAGCATCCGAAGAAAGACCAGATGTCCAAACATGTCATCACTACCATCAACCAACTAGAGGCTTTATGCACGATAACAGACGTCAACTACCGATCATGGATCCTCGTACTCACCGCTATATTGGCAGAAGTCAACAACGACCCCCAACTGCCATGTCGAATTATGAAGCAGCAATGGACCACAGCGAAATCCACGGCTTCACCTTAGACGAGGCTCATGCCTTGGAACTGTATGCCGAGTGGCTCGTTCGTAAGAAGGCCAACAGACCTGCCCGTCACGCACTCAAAGACTGCATTTCTGTATATCGGAGAGGCTCCGCGTATGGCAAAGCAAACCATATCATCAACAAGTATGAGCTCCTACTGCGGGGCACTGCGTCTCCCACTACGAAGGACGTCGCAGTACAAACTACCGTCATTGATACAGGAAATACCACATTCCGACTCGAGCAAAACGAAAACCATGAACAGCTCCTCGGAACTGAGACGGCGGTTGATCGAACCCAGAATTGGATCGTTCCGGAGACTGGACGGCGTCAAGAGTCATCACACGACCTACGTGACGGTTTCTCTGCGGTTGGTCTTGACATGTTGGATCTAAGCTCGATTCTCGAATCTTCTCGAGTTCTTTCGAGCGAACTAAAGATTGACAAGCTGATGGCCAAAATGGCTTCCATCATCCTCGAGTCGACCGGCGGTACCCTCTGTGGCCTTGTTATCGAAGACGCACATATCGAATGGAGCATCGCTTGCGTGGCGTCCAACGAAGCCAACAGTGCTAACAGATATTCATCTGGTGTCACGTCGTTCCCGCCCGGTCAGCCACTAGACACTGTAGATGACATAGTCGCACGACAAGTCATGTTGTACACGTTGCGCTTCCGTGAGAACGTATTTGTTCAGAATTTACTAGAAGACGACCGATTTTCAAACGTCTCGGACTCATACCTCAAGCGAAACCCCGAAGGCAAAGCGGTCATTTGCATTCCAATCATTCATTCTGACCATTTGCTGGGCAGCATTTATCTTGAAGGCCCGCCGAACTCCTTCACCGAGCGCAACACACAAGTGCTACGACTCCTTGTTAACCAGATCTCCATCTCACTGGCAAATGCTCTGCTCTTTAAAGAAATCGAGCGGGTCAGTGCCAGCAACGAAGCAATGCTTGAGATGCAAAAGCGTGCACTGGCGCAGGCAAGAGCGGCAGAGATCAAGGCTAAAGAAGCAGAAGCGATTGCGATCAGAAACATGAAGCTCAAAGAGGAGGCCGCAAAGGCCAAGAGCCTCTTCCTTGCCAACGTCTCTCACGAGCTGCGTACACCACTTAACGGAGTCATCGGCATGTCCGAGCTTCTCAAGGCCAGTCTGCTGAGCCCAGAGCAACAAGGCTACGCCGACTCGATCCGAGTATGCGGTGATACACTGTTGTCCATAATTAACGACCTCCTCGATTACTCAAAGCTGGAAGCTGGAAAGATGAATGTTCAAGAGATGCCTCTGTCTCTGAACGAGACAATCACCGAGGTTGTCCGTGCCCTGGCATACACAAATGCCGAACGCGGGCTGAAGACTATTGAACAACTTGAACTGGATCCCGAGATGCTTGTCATGGGCGACCCTGTCCGACTCCATCAGATTTTAATGAACTTGCTCTCCAATAGCTACAAGTTCACCCCGCGTGGGTCTGTAACAGTGCGCGCCGTTGTCGATCAAGAAGGCCCAGACTGGGTAGACGTTACGTGTAGCGTCATTGATACCGGTATTGGTATTCCAGAAGAGCAGAAGAAGAAGCTGTTCCTGCCGTTCTCACAAGTCGAGTCTTCATCAGCACGCAGCTATGGTGGAACAGGTCTCGGTTTGAGTATCGTCAAGGCGCTTATTGAGAATGTCATGAATGGCAGAGTCTCTCTGGAGTCAAAGCCAGGCGTGGGTACCACAGTATCTTTCTCCCTGCGCTTTACAAAGGTGCCTCTGGCGCGAGCTCTGGCCCAAAACTACACGCGCGATGCGGACCCGATGGCCAAGTTCTCCAGTCAGGAAAACAATGGTCACGAGCAGTCTTCCGGCACCTGCATCGACCTCTCTGCCATTCCTCGCGGAGAGCTGCGCATCTGCATAGCAGAGGACAATTTGATTAATCAAAGAATAGCCATTAGTTTCGTACAGAAGCTGGGCTTTAAGTGCGACGCCTACCTCGACGGCTTCAAGACCATTGACGCGCTCGAACGTGCAAGCGACAACGGCCGCCCTTTCCACCTCGTGCTCATGGACGTCCAGATGCCACATTGCGACGGCTACGAGGGTATATTGCCCCTCCCATCCTTCCGTAACCATCCGCTAACCTCCAGCAGCAACAAGACTCATCCGCAAGCACTCCAACCCCGAAGTCCGCAACGTCCTCATCATCGCCATGACAGCCTCAGCCATCCAAGGCGACCGCGAAAAATGCCTCGACTCAGGCATGAATAACTACCTCGCGAAGCCCGTGCGAGCGCAGACGCTCAAGGCGCTGCTCGAGAGCTACCTCAACAAGAGCGAGCCCGTCAAGGAAATCCCCAACCTGCAGACCGAAGTCAAGAAGCTGGTCAGCGAAGCACTGAACGAGGCGGGTGCCGGCCAGCAACTCGAAGGCGCGAAGCGAGACGCGGAGAGCAGCAGGAGTAGCATGGACGAGCCGGCAAGTCGACCTGAAAGACCGCGGAGCGTGCGCATGAGCACCACGGTTCGGTGGCATGATGGCACCCCGAAGAACGGAACGGAGTGTGATGCACAAAACCCATTTTAAATATCGGCGCTGCAATTTGTTGCTACATTCACCTTGGCTTGTTATATCTGTTTGTGTTATCTCTTGTTGCTACTTTTTCCTCCCTATATATATATAGATACCCGGGCTTAGGCTAGGTAGGCAACTGGGATGGATGCGCGCGTGCGTGGTGTTTGCTCTGATCTGTAACTCTTCATTCTGTTCCGCATAGCACAGCACGGCGCAAGCAAGACTTGGTTAGTATCACGATTTGGAATCTTGGATCGGGGAGGGAAGGAGACTTGTCTGCTCTGCTGAATCGTTTGAATTGAGTTGTTTGTAGTGGTGCGTGTCGAAGGTCGTGTGTGGGGGTGAGTGTGAGTGTTGAGCGTGAGCGTGAGCATATGTCGAGTTTGTTATAGAGAATAGACAAGGAAAGAGAGAAAGAGAAAGCGAGTACGCTAGCTAGACTGACCTCGTAGCCATTCATCGTGTGCACGTATTCCAGTGAGTAAGTGAGTAAACATCTCCCTATGCAGAGCACTGCAAACTCAGCACAGAAAGACTCTATTACACTTTGTTCAATCCCTAAGTAAGTCGCTTTGAATCAATTCATGGTTTTGTATTTCTTCTGTCGTCCTCGCGCGTGTCAGGTTCCGTCGCTTGAGGAAACGCAGTCCAATGCAATGCAATGCAATGCACCCCGTATTCGGTCGCGAGTAACCATGCATGTGAGCATGTGTAGGGGAAGTACTTCTACCTGCCTATGCTAGAGACGCGGAATCGGGAAGCAGTCAAAAGAAGGTTCTTTAAATGCTGGATTTCATGCTCCGATGCTGGATAGCTTGGAACTTTGCGGCTGGTTTTAGTTCTGGGGCGCTGTATCGAGTAGTGTGGTGTAGTGTGGCTCACCTCACTCTCCTCCTTCGCGTCAACACCGAGATCCACGTCTGTGGGTTTGCCCTTCCGTCCTTGCTTCTTCGCTCCACCTGCAGCTTCGGCGCCCTCGGTGGTCTTCCTCTTGCCCGTGGCATCGTTCCATGTCTTCGATGTACCGCCATTGCCGTCGATACCGTCAGCGCCACCACGCCTCGACACATCCAGTTCCTCCTTCGGCATGGCCTTGAGCCGGCCTACTATTCGCTCACATGCAATTACTAAGCGGCCTTGGGGGCGCCGTCTGTCTTTCGTTTGTTGTTAGCTGGTTTAAGGAATAGGCTGGGCCACAAACCTTGAAGTTCAGTTTCGTGTCCGAATACTCAAGGAGGCTGACGAGATAGGCAAGCTAGACGAGAGCGTTGGTGTTAGACTCTTGGTGAAGGATGTGGGGTGCGAGATGTACGCGCTCGCGGTCTGTTCAGCCTGATCCGGCACTGGGCTTGGACTTGGACTTGGACTTGGATTTGGCGTCGGACATTGTGTGTGTTTGCTGTGGTAGAGAAGATGTAGGTTGGATTTGACTGGTTGAGCGGTTTAAGTGGATATTTGTGAGGAGATGTAGGTGGTAGACGGTGGGAGGGGGTTCATATGTCAGTTACCGCCGTGGCGAGTGTATATGGGCTCACAGTGAGTTGTAGCGGGGACTGGGTGAGGTGAACGAGGTGGGATTCACGAGTGCGTGAGTAATTCCGCTTTGTAGACACTGAAAACTTGTTTTATTGATCATTAATGAGCAGAAATGGCCAATGATTTTTCAGATGCATTGTGGTGCCGCTCGTATGCTAAGCAGGAATCACTGATTCCTAAACGCCATATGTCCACCGCCATCAGACGAAGCGTCAAAGAAGCTGAAACCTTCACAAATCCGCTTTCTCAGACCTCTTCCTTGTCATTGATCTCGTCATCATTCTCAGAGTCGGCAGCCTTCTTGCCCCGACTGCGCTTCTTGGCCCTCTTCTCACGCTCCTCACCCTCCTCGCTGCCAGCCTTGCGCTTGCCCTTTCCCCCTCTATCTTGCCCTCTTTCTTAAGTGCATCGATGTCCTTCCTCAGTGCCTTCTTCACCTTAGTCATCTTCTGCGCGCAGCCTGAGGGTTTTCGGCCGGCGGGGGCAGGAGCTTTCTGTCTCAATTAGTTGTGAGCATGTTTCAAACGAGATGATGGGCTGAGAAGAAGCATTGACAGTAATTAAAGACTGGCAGTGTGAGATTTAGTAGGTTCAACTTACAGCGTAGTCGATTTTGGCGTTGGAGTGCTCAATAGCACTAAGGAGGTAGATGAGCTGGGGACTGTTAGGGATGTTCATGTTGAGATAGTGACGGGGGGTTACATACCACCTCGCGGTCTGTCCAGCTTGCTGACATGTTCGATTGACAGATGAATGTATGGAAACCTTATAAAGGATTTGCAATAGTGTGTTGTAAGAGGAGTGGAAGAAGCTGGGGAGTTAGACGTTTTTGAGGTCAAGATATACAAACGCTATCAGCTTAATCGCGCATGTCCGCCTTCACCTCACTGCCTTGAATGGCAGCAGATGCAGTAAAGGAGAGGCTGGAGCCTAAAATAAGAGCAGGCTCTTAAAGTTTTCACTGTGAGCTTGCACTTGTAGTATTAAATATTAATTTGCTTGATTCAATTTCGCCTTGATACGCATATGTCCTGTAAAGTTCTATAGAGCAACTCTGCATTGTCTATTCAGAGTTGAAAAGCACCAAGTCTGTATGAAAGGGAAGAGCAGCACTGGTCGCTTCAAGTGGGAGTTTTACAACTCTGTTCTTCGTTAATGCCTTCTTGTTCAATGCTTAGTTACCTCCACGCAGCGTCAAATTCCGATTTGCTCTCCCCGAGCCCACGAAACAATACAGTCATGACAGTGACCAGATTGACATCCCAGGCGGCGGAAAGTTCATCTAGACGTAGGCAAACATGTCGGCCACACGGACAACACGTTGCTTAGTCCAAATCCAGTCAACCACGACAATCTTGCTCTCTTCGCAACTTGTAGACAGTATCTACTGAGTTTTCAGCCAAGCCAAACAAGGCCCCAGGCTCATTCTGCAACGAATACTTTTTGTCTGGAGCATTTGCAGATGACAGCAAATACTTCTCGTACATGACTTGATAATATCTCTCTTCGTGTCTTGTGTCAAGTACACCGCGTAGGTACTCATCAAGAAGGTATGGCATATAGCAGATCCTCATCCCTCGACCTCTCTTTAAAGACCAGAATAACGCACATCTAATGTACAGCCAAGGGTATAACTCTTGTTGCTCCAATAACCCCAGACAGAAATGCTTCACATGCAATGCCCCTAACCTCGGCTACAACTCTGGCACCGAGCCCTGGACTCAGCACATGTGCACTCGATTGCGAAGCAGCGATGAGCGGGAATGGAGCAAGTGCCCAGATGAAAGAGTATTGTATGTAGTAAAAATTTGACAGGTGGAACGACGGTGCACTCACCGTCCTCACCAGCCACATGCACAAACATCACACCAACCTCGGCCTAGCCACATGCATCCCATCTTCACACACGACCCCCACCACCATCCCGTCCACCCTCCGCCCCGCTGCGCTGCCCCCAAACTCTCCAAGCATCCCGCCAGCATGTGAAAGCTGTCTAAGCTCTCGATCCGATCCGCCCCGACTGGGGCGCCAGCTAGGGTGGGGAGTACTGACTGGAGAAACACAGCATGCAAGGTGGACACCTTAGCCCGCACCCTATTCCAGACCCCAGACCCCGGACCCACCCGACCGAGCGGCCAACCCACCTGCACCGCACCGCACCAACGGACCTGCATGAAACTACATCAAAACACACCACGCTAGCAGCCGGGACCACAAAACAAATCACCACGCCCACGCACACGTACCCGGTCACTGCCGCGGGAGTGAGTACACACGTGCACGCATGCACACCAATCAACCACCAACCACTAACCCATTCCTCAACCGCATCTAGTCTAGTCGAGTCCTGCCGCGGGACGGGAGCAAAGAAGCGGATGTCTCGGTGCGGGCGGGGAGGTATCTATCTGTTTTGTTATTGACGGTGTACGGACGGTTAACGGATGGGGTGCAGAGCCGAGACGGGGTAAAGGTTGGGGGATGGGTGAGCATATCGTAGATGGTGAGTAATCAGGGATTGTGAATAGTGAGTGGACAAACGGAACGGAGAGCGAGGCTGGAGAGGAATGGGTGCGAGTGGATTTGTGGAATGCTCGGGTTTTGTTGGCATGGTGCTTTTTTGTTTCAGTGGTAGGAATTAAGCAAATTGTGTGACCATTCCTATCCTATCCTATCATATAATAAAATGGTACTTCCATTGAATTAATCCTAAAGCCTAGTTGAGGGGCCACAACAGGTATCTATCTATTCATATGCGAGAAGGGAGGATGCGTAACAGGGTATCGAATCGTCCGTCCCAAAAGTCCATAGTTGAGTTCATTTTATGGCCGAAAAGTGTAATGGCCGAAACGTGCGGGCACAAGTCCCAGAAACAACCCAAGCGCCGAGAATGAGGTTCATGAACAGAAAGCTTTTACAAGTGGGAGTGGGCGACACCGTTGGTGATGCCGTGCATACCGTTCGACTGACCATTCGAATGAGCAACGAGCCGTGCGACCTCCTCGCCAAGCTGCTCGCCGTCCTTGAAGGGGTTGTACATGCTCTCAACGATGTAGGCATCGAGCTCCTCATCAGAGAAGTTGCGGAGCTCAGACGCACGGTCAACGCCGTTCTGCTGAGCGGCACGGATGACACCGCGAGTGACAATAACCGAAACCTCACGGATGCGGCGGATGTCAGGGTACAGCCAGCCATCGGCAACCTCCTGCTCGTTCAGGGATGTGGAGAGGGATTCGGCAGAGGCGTAGATCATGTCTTGTGTGACGGATGTGGCCTTGGATAAGATGGCACCGAGTCCAATACCAGGGAACACGTACATGTTGTTGCCCTGGCCGGGGGTGAGAAGCTTGCCGTTGTACTCCATGGACGGGAATGGCGAGCCGGAAGCAAACAGGCAGCGGCCCTCAGTGTTGAGGATGGCCTCCTCGAATGTGCACTCGGACTTGCTGGAGGGATTGGACAAGGGGAAGATGACGGGGTGGTTGTTCAGCTTGGCCATCTTCTGGAGGATCTCCTTGTTGAAAGCACCACCGATGGTGGACAGACCCATGAGAATGGTGGGCTGGATGTAGTCGATCAGGCGAGCAAGAGACTGGTACTGACGACCGTTGTTGTCATCACGGGCAAAGTAGACCTTGTGCTCGGCGAGCTTGTCGCCACGGTCCTGGGTAACAAGACCATTGGAGTCAACGAACCAGAACTTGCGGCGAGCCTCCTCCTCGGTCAGGCCCTCCTTTTTGAAGAACTCGACGATTTGCTTGGCGACACCGACACCAGCACTGCCGGCACCAAGGAAGACGGCCTTGTGGTCCTTGACGGGGACACCGGACGCCTTGACAGCGTTGATGAAGCCGCCAACGATGACGGCGCCAGTTCCCTGGACGTCGTCGTTGAACATGCTGTATGTGTTCTGGTAGCGCTCGAGGGCGGGGAAAGGGTTCTTGAAGTCTTCGAATTGGATGACGATGCTGTCACACAATCAGTTGCTGCTTTTGGAAATTGTCATGTTGTACTCACTTGGGCCACTTGTCTGTCAGGGCGGCCATGAGCTCGTCGAGGAACTCCTTCTCCTCCTCGGCGGTGATCTTGGGCACCCTCGAGCCCATGTACAAGGGGTCCTCGCGGAGAGCCTTGTTGTTTGTGCCCAAGTCGAGAGTGAGAGGGAGGGTGGCCTCAGGACGGATACCAGCGCAGGCAGTGTACAGAGACAGCTTGCCAACGGGGATGCCCATGCCATTCACGCCGAGATCTCCCAGACCCAGGATACGAGAGCCGTCTGTGAGAACGGTGATCTCGACGTCGTGGGGCCAGTTGTCGAGGATTTGGCGGAGGTTGCCGCGGTCGCTGAAGGAGAGGTACATGCCCTCGGGCTGTGTCCAGATTTCGTGCCATCTCACGCAGGCCTCGCCGACGGTGGGGGTGTAGATGAGGGGGTCAATTCCTGGGAATTCAGTGAGCCAGGTGCGCCTCCGATGTTCGGCGAGGGGCTAGTACCTTGATGTTCTGCGAGAGCAGCCTGTAGAACAAGTGCACGTTTGAGGCCTTGAGGTGGGTGAGGTACTGAAACTTCTCGATGGGGGTGGGCTTCATAGCAAGGAGCCTGAGGCCTGCAAAAGAGGTTAATACATGCCAATGACAGTCTCCAAGGTGACGACGTACATCGCTGGGCCTGGACTTCGAAGCTCTCGATGGCAGGAGGAGTCAGGCCGTAGGTACCAAGGTGCTTGCGGACATCTGGGGAGTTTGACTGGCAAAAGTCACCGCTCCTGGAGGGTCAATTAGCTGCTGTTGTGCGTGGTGCTTGGTGGGTGGTGTGACGGTAGCATACGTGGTAGTCAGTTGCCTGGTGGCCACAGGGCGTTGTGTGTTGGAGGTGGATTGAGTCATTTCAACTGCTGCTACTGAGGCCATGCACCGGTGTTGAGAGGGTGAGCGTCTGGGGAAACGGATTGCAGTTTGGGCGCCGCGCGAGGGAAGGGCGCCTTTTAAGAGCGAAGTCACACGCACGGTATGCATGGACGTCTGAGGATGACAGGATTCTACTACCGCGGCATGAAAGAAAGAAAGAGGAAGACGGACCGCCTGGGAACGGTGTTTGAGAAGGGTGCGGACGACCTATCGGATCGTCTCGATTCTGCTCCCAGAGGAGAGCCGGCGACCTTCACCATTCCGCCTGGCGACTTTTTAATGAGCACGGGCCAGCAACCAGGGCGCCGATGCCCGCTGTAGGCGAGTCAGCGGTTCTACGGACTGCCTAGGGCCACGATATGTCGGGAAGACTCGGAGTCGGTCGCCGCGAACCCTTCGGAGGAGCCTTGGGCGGTGCCAGAGCCCACAATTCCATGGCTTCTCGCCCTTACGAATGACACATGGAGCTGGCATGCTGGGGCTGGTTGTCGAGACGAGACCGCAAGCCCCTGGCCGCGGGTAGACTAACCTCACACCGTCCATTCACAGGGCTACCGAAGGATTCCATCAGGCATCAAGAGGCATTTTCGGGTTGTCAGAGCGCCACGGCGGCGCAACATACGATGCGGACATTATGGCTGACTGCGCCATGTGCGTGGTCTCGGACTCGTCAGCGGGAACAAGCACGCAGGGGCAAGTCATTGGCAGGGCATGAGCAGGCTGGTCCCTTTGCCATTGTGCGCTTCGGAGACAACAGTTGGTTCCACCGGAACAGGGATGCTCTGCTGTTCACGAGCACGAGACGCGTGTGCAGGATTGCGTGAAGTTTCTGGACAGTGGAAGTGGACCAATTCTTGCGGCATCCGCTAGAGGACCGATGATCCGAAGAAGAACCTGACAACCCTGGATTGTGCGACAAAAATGGGCGTTGCATTTGTAACCAAGGTGAAAAGGGGTCCATGACACCACAGCCCACCCGTAAACTCCGAGCCAACTTGGGGCGAGCTTTCTCCTCTTGTCCTCGACACGTTGCACACAAGTCCCTGAAGTGATGTAGGTTCCAATTTGAGGTGCATCGGACGCAGACAAAGCTAAAAATAATAATCCTGGAGAGCGGTAGGGCTCCCGCTCCGACAGTCGCTGATCTCCTTGGACTCTTCTGGGTGGGGAAGCCTAGGGTGTGCTGCATCCACACGGCATGCGAGAAAATAAGTCGGAAACCACCAGGCTGCGATGCAACCCAATCGATGAACGACAGCTGGACGATAGCTGGACGACAGCTAAACAGCGGGAGCACGCGACTAGTTGCATCTACTCATGCATTACCACTGCGTTTGTTGTAATTTTGTGAAAATCAAAACAAAAGTACTGCCGTGACCCGCAGGTAGATTTCCGCCGTCCCCCGCAATCTGGGTCTGAGGTCTGAGGTCTGAGGTCTGAGGTCTGAGGTCGGAGGTCTGAGCACCCTTTACGGCGGGAATGAGGGGTGGAGCAGAGACTGACGGTACCATGGCGGCAGATGCAGACTAGTTCTTGCAGAGTCAAGTCGCCAGTACGGGATGTGGAGGAGGCTGCCTCCCATATTGCACATAGATGCCCATCCTGACAGGTGAGCGACACCATTGCTGCGAACTGCTGTCAACTGTCACTATGCAGCAACGTTTTGTTGACTTGCTTGGCCTGGGGAAAGGCCGTCTGGGCATGGAGGAAGCGCGTGGGGGCTTCTAGCTTCAGTTTGCCTTGGCGCAGCCACAGCAGCCACTGCAGCCACCACCACCAGCCACCGATGACGTCCATGAATTATGCTTGCAGCTACTCGACGTACGAGCCCTAGAGCGTCATGATGATGGCTGCCTTGATGAACAGTCAAGTCTGGTGAACAGCTCTACCTCCGCCACACCATCAATCCATGCAACATGGCGTCCTGCTTCGGTTTCCGTAGACGCAGTGATGATCAGCAGCCGCTGCTGCCCCAGTACCGCGATGATACGGCCCTACAGGTGCGCGTGCAGTGCACCTGCAATCAACAGCTTCTAACACGTGAATAGAGGGAGCTCCACCAGAAGCTGCACTCATACCAGATGATCCGTGCCCTTGGAAAAGGCTTCATGCCATCCAACGAGCAAGTCATCATCCACCTTCGAACACTCCTTGCTGCCGACATCCTCAACCCTGACAACCCAGAGCTGAGCGACTCCGGGCGCCTGCTTGTCAAGTTCACCAAACAATGGCTTCATCAGTTCATCGACTTGCTACACAATAAGAATGCCGAGGACCAGATCCAGGACTTCCTCTGGTACTTGTCCAAGGCTCGCGTCCAGGTCGATGTAGCAGACATCGCCCGGAGCGCCACTCGGTCCAAAGCCAAGGCCGACACCTTCGCAGGTCAGTCTGATTGGGCCATGGTAAACAGCACTACTGACATCGTCTCAGCCTACCAGAGCCTCCAAACCGTCGGCTCGCTTCTGCTCACCAACTCAGACTTCCGCATCTTCTTGTCAGACCTCAACACTGTCGGCCGAGAGGTCTTCAAGGATACTGCATTCACAATCTCTGATGTTGCAAAGGACGTCGGAAACAAGATTGAGCCTTCCGAGGCAGAGCAAAAGGCACTGAAAGAGCCAGGCGCTGATGCTGGCAACGGCAAGGCTGTCTCCTCTGAAGAATTGAACAGCGAGGTTACCGACGTTGCCAAAGCGGTTGGGTCGGGCGCGGTCGAAGTGGCACAAGAGGCTGGGAGTAGCATTGCCCACAAGCTCCAGGGCGCTGAAGGCGACTCGCTGTTGTACAGACTGAAGAAGACTGTCACAAACTTACGTCAGAAGCGCGACTACTCTGACTCGGTCTCAACCTTGTCTTTGCTCTTACAGAGATATGCCAGGACATACTCCCGCATGGCCGAGGAGGCTGTGGGTACCGTGCAGAACGACGTCGATACCAACCGCGAGATGGACAAAGCTGTCAAGAACTTCTGGTTGCTCATGAGTTCATTTGGCGACCGCAACGAATGGAAGGAGCTCGAGACTCGCTTCCACAAACTGCTCGAGCACTCCAAGCGAGACCCAGCCTTTGAGGACCTTCTCATGGACATCGGAAACTCTCTACAGAAGCTGCTGACGGATCCAGACTTCTTCGACCATGTGGACGAAAAATTCCAGGAGCTTCGAAAGAAGTCGAGTAGTGTTGGCAATGACTCATCGCTCCGCAAAGATGTAGACGCCTTTTTCGAGCAGGCTCAGAAGACATTTGCAGCAGTAACACGCGATGAAGACGTTGCAAAGCTTATCAGTTCGACGTTCCACATCTGGAGCATACTGTCGCCCCAGCACAGCTACACCAATACCGAGCTGATTCAGGATGCTATCAACGTTTTCGTCCCGTTGATCATCTCGGCGATTCAGTACATTCCCATCCCACGTCTCGAGATCTCCACACCCGAAGTCGATCTTCTTTTGGAGAACCTGATCATCGAGCCCGGAAAGACGATCAACCACACGTCCTTCCTTCCCTTCCGCTTCAAGGTTGAAACATACAACGACTTCGAACTGCGCAAGGCCCGCTTCCGCGTCGCTTCCAAGGCGACATCCAAGTTTACTATCAAGATCGATGGACTCTCATTCCGCGCCGATGAAGTTGGTTTCCTTCTGCGAGCCCACTCTGGTCTGCTGCGACTAGCAGACGAAGGTATTGCGTCATTCCAGATGGATGAGCGTGGTCTTGACATCCATCTCGATGTCGAGGTTGGCAAAGAAAGGCAAGAGCAGATTCTTACACTGCGCGCCGTTCGTGTCAATATCCACAAGCTGAGCTACACCCTGCGCCAATCCAAGTTTAGCTTCTTCGGCTGGATCCTGAAGCCGCTACTCCGCCCTGTCATCCGTAAGGTCATGGAGATGCAGCTGGCAAAGGGTATCGCCGATGCCATCCACGCTGCCAACCGTGAGCTTCTATTCGCGCGCGAGAGGCTTAGAGCTACGCGCATCTCGGACCCTGACGACTTGAGGACGTTCTTCAAGGCTGTTCTGACCCGCCTGACGCCAGAGGACGACCCCGACCTGTACACCCGTGTTGGTGTTGCGGCGCCGGGCAAGGGTGTCTTCGCTGGCAAGTACGCACCTGGTAGTGTCGTCAAGCTTTGGGAAGAAGAAGGTCGCCGCGCAACGGAGAGAATCGACGAGTGGGACGAGGGTGCCTGGAGGAATGACGTTTTCGACATGCACACGCAGATGCTTTCCTGATTGCAGTTCTTTCTCTCGGAAAAATTCGTCATTTCAGGGTTATGGAGTTTTGGACGTAGCGAAAACACGGGTCTGCTTTTTCGTCAAATTGGTGCACGATACCTCGGCGTGTAGTATATGCAGCAAGCGTCCACGTACGTAGTGGCTATGAATATGAAACTTGCCGTCTCTATGGATGAAATTCGAATGGCCAATAATGAACGACACTGAAGATGCTCCGACTGAAGTACTGGAAGCAAAACAGGAGATGGATATAGAAAGGCCCTAACAATCAACAGAGACCCGCTGCCAAACTCTCCACGCACCATGACCCAAAAACGCCAACCAAGAACCTACACCTACTTCAACACACTATCCCCGCGCGTCTCCTCTCCTTTTTCAACGGACTAAACTCAAACGGCCCCTCGCCGAATCCGCCACTCATCGGCCTTGCCCCCTCCCCAACCCGCTCTTCCCCAGCGCTCTGGCAGCAAACAGTCCCTTTCCGCTCGGCATGCCCAGCGCGACGGGCTTTGTCTGCGACGACAAAGCGGCGTCGTCGGCGTCGTCGTCGTTGTCGTCGTCATCGAGGTCGAACAGCGTTTTCCCCGCCGGTGCGCCGAGCTTGCGCTTCTTCTTCTTCTTGGTCTCGGCGGCGGGTTCGTCTGTAAAGTTTGCAAAGGACATGAGGGATTTGCGGGGTTTTTGTTTTGCGGTGGCCGACTTCTTTTTGGGTTGGTTGTTGAGCTGCTGCTGTCTGCGGCGTCTTTGAGTGGGATTTTCTGCGCGGGCGCATCTTCTGGGGCGTTGTTTGATGGGTCTGCTGTTTCTTCGCTGACGGCGGCGAGGACTGTGGAAAGAGCTGTTTTCTTGCGCGGTTTGGAGTTCGCTTTTGCTAGTTTTGGGGCTTTGATTGGCGCTGTGTCTTCTTCGTCTTCGTCTTCTTCCGCAATGGGCGAGCCTGGTGCTACGGAGCCGGTGCGGTTGAGGAAGGGGGTGAGGGAGAAGTTGGATGTGTCGCCTATAGCGGATACGGAGGTGCCGCGCTTGAAGCGCTTTGCTGCCGCGTCTCCGGGCGTTCCCAGGGTGGTATCTGGCTCGACGGATGCTGCCACGCGCTTGCGGATGTTCTTTACACCCATTTTTGTCTCGGCAGCGTTCTTTGGGGGCGGTGCTGTTTGTGCCCTTTCTACCCTCTCGAGTTGGGCTTCCTTCTCCTTCAGCTTCTCCTTCGTTGTTCGAAGCTTCTCGCGGAAGGCGCTCAGTTTATCATCGAGCACTGTGTTGCGGCCCTGGAGCTCTGCCAGCGTCTTTGTATATTCCTTCTCCTGCTTCTTACGCTCACGCTTCTCTTCCTCGAGCTCCTTCTGTGCATCGCTAGCCTGGTCGGTCTGCTGTGAGTTCTTTTTGGCTGCCTTGTCTCCCTTTTGACGCGCTTTCTTCTCCAGCTCAAGTTCCTCACGAAGTCGCTCAACCTCCGCACTCTCCGAGCCGGCGTTCTTGAGCGCCTTCTCTGCTTTTACGCGCAAAGACTTCTCGTGCTCTAGCTCTTTACGAAGCTCATCTAGCGCAGCATCGTTCGTATCGTCGCGCTTGCTCGCCTTTGTGTCCTTCTTGGCAAGCTTCTCAAGTTTAGCCTCGAGCTTCTCGGTCGCCCGTTGCTGAGACTCCAGGTCCGCCTGCACCTTCTCGACGGCCTTTTCAGCCTTTGCGACGGCTGCTTCTGCCTTGATGCGATCTTTCTTCTCGGTGGCCAACTCCTTGCGAACTTCCTCCAGCTCGTTGCGCAGCTCATCGTCCTGCTCCATCTTCTTTCCCTGCTTCAAGATGGTTCGGGCAGATGTTCGCTTCTCGTTCTCAAGCTCGACTTGTAGTGTGGTAAACTGGCGCTGTAAAGATAGCTTTTCGGACAGTAGGCCCTGGTTTGAGTCGACCTGCGCGCGCAAGTGCTCGACTTCGGGACGTAGGGACGAGATCTCGCGGGATAGTGCGAGCTTTTCGGAGAGGATTTTGTTAGAGTCGGATGTGACGTTTTCCATAGCCTTGAGTTCGGCCTATTTGGTGTGAGCAGTCATCAGCAGTGGCTGAGGCAGTTGCGCCTACCTTGAGGTTTGCAATCTCGCGCGACTGGGTGCGAATCTGGTTCTGCGCCGCTTCGCCTTCAGCCTTCTGCTCGTCCAGGTTCAGGAGCGCATCGTCCAGCGCGTTTTCGAGTTCGTCTGAGCGGGCCTGTTCTTCCTCGAGCTGCTCGTACAGATCGCTGTTGTCGCTCTCGAGGAGGCACTGGCGCACCCGCAGCTTCCGGATATCCTCGTCTTTTACGACGACTTCGACAGAATGCTTGCTCTGTGCAAGGCTCAGTTCTAGGTTGGCGCTGCGCAGCGAGTGTTGGAGCTGCAGGTCGCAATGTTAGTGTTTGTGTACAGGAGCGCAACACGGAGCAGGCACGGGGTCCGCTAGGCTCCACTTTTACTTACGTCTCTGATTTCATAGCTGCTGTCTATGTCTGAATCCACAGCGACGGCCATGGTACTAGGATGATTCAAAAATGCAGCGAGTGTTGTAGGTGCACGGTGGAGGGTTCCGTCTGGAGGGTGACGTGACCCAAGTAAACAAAACACCGCGGATGGGTGGGAGAACTATCAGAACACCAACATTCGGTAGAGGGAAGAGGGTGACTACATCCAGGGCAACGAGCATGCACAGAGACTGGGTCCAGTCGACACTATGCTCATCAACATGTCCACTATTCTCCATGTACTTCATCGCAGCTTCGAGGTGTCCACTCCATAGTCGTCCACATCCCTGCAGTCTTGGCATTACGCATGCCGGAGGCCACGTTAAGCATCGTCGACCTTAGCAGCAGCTCTCCTTCAAGCTTCACCCCGCCACAACCCCATTCCCTGCCGACACAATGCGGTGGTTCCAGGTTCTCACAGCTTCGCTGCTGCCCTTTACAGCTCTTGCAGCTAAGAAGACAGGCGACAAGTACGCCGACGCCCGCGCCAAATCCCTCGACATTGGACGTCCGCTCAAGCTTGATGACGGCGGTTACGCATCCTTGACCAAGGGCCAAAGGGACTACTCAGTCGCCGTACTCCTGACTGCTCTCGAGACACGGTTTGGTTGTGTGCTTTGCAGAGAGTTCCAGCCGGAGTGGGACCTGCTGGGCAAGAGCTGGATCAAGGGCGACAAGGATGGAAAGACGAGGACGCTCTTTGGAACGCTGGACTTCCTGGACGGAAAGAACACTTTCCAGTCGGTAGGGATTGACACGCTTCTGCCATAACATGGTCAGATAGCTAACCTTGAGCAGCTCCAACTTCAGACAGCGCCAGTCCTCCTCTTCTTCCCGCCTACTGTTGGCCCCAATGCAAAGGTCGGCGCCCAGCCAGTCCGCTACGACTTCACTTCTGGGTATGCTCTTCTCCCCCTCCTTTCCACTCGCCCGCTAACACCCACAGCCCCCAAGCCGCCGAGCAGATCCACGCCTGGGTCTCCCGTCAGCTCCCCGCCGACGTTCCTAAGCCCAAGATCTCCCGCCCCATCAACTGGGTCAAGATCATCTCTGTCACCACAGCCGTTCTCGGAGGAGTAACCCTTGTCGCCGTTGCCTCACCCTACATCCTCCCCTTCTCCAGAACCGCAACCTCTGGGCCGCCTTCTCGCTCATCACCGTCCTGCTCTTCACGTCCGGCCACATGTTCAACCATATCCGCAAGACGCCGTATGTCCAGGGCGACGGCAAGGGCGGCATCAGCTACTTCGCCGGTGGATTCAGCAACCAGTTCGGTCTCGAGTCGCAGATCATTGCTGCTATCTACGGTGTTTTGGCGTTTGCGACAATCTCGCTCGCCCTCAAGGTCCCCAGGATTGCTGACTCGAGGACTCAGCAGTTTGCCGTGTTCTTGTGGAGTGGTGTGTTGCTGTGCATGTACAGCTTCCTGCTTAGCGTGTTCAGGCAGAAGAACGGCGGGTACCAGTTCTGGCTGCCTCCTTTCTAGACGATGCGAAGACGGGGTGAGAGAGGGGAGCTGTCGAGTTCAAGGGCTTTGTTAGGCCTTGGAGGAGGAAGAGGAGGAGGAGGAAGTGGCATTTGCGGACGCTCGACATGGGTCAAGTCAAGCAGACGCTCAGCAAAAGGCGTTTTGGGTGCATCGAGAATCAAGACGAAGCGCCGAATCCAGTGTTTTGCCATATATCATCAATTCATACTTTTCCATACTACACGGTGGCCCCCACACTATGTGCAGCTAGCCTCGATAGCAGTCGAGCGTCAGACTCACTGCTTCCCCTCGTAGTCCCTGGCCCACACGCTCTTGAGCTTCTCCTTGTCCACGGCGAACTCGAGCAGGAAGTCCCTCTCCAGATCGTGTGTCCTCCGGCCCAGCAGCACCAAGCTGTGCAATGGCGCGCCCAAGTCGGCTTCGGTGAGCTGCTCCAGCGTGCCAGCGACAATCTTCTCGTCTGCAGCACCGACACGCGCAACACCGACGGCCAGCGACTCGCGGCCGTAGACGCCCTCCTGCTTGACATGCTCCTCAATCTCCAGCATCTGCTGGGCACACTGCGCAACCGTCATGTAGCGCGGCGGCTCATAGATCTTGCGGCCCCTCGCCATGTTCTCGAGACTCTGCTCCTTGACCTTGATATCGAGGAGGACGAGGGTGTGCAGGCCAATGGAGACGTTCTCTGCGATGCGGTCGTAGAAGGAGGCGGGCTTCCAGTTGTCGAGGAAGAAGACCATGGACACGGTTTGCCCGAAGTTGTATAGCTGCAGGCCTGTCGTGCCGATGCTGGTTAGGATCGAGGCGTTGGGGACGCTGCGCGTGGGGATGCAAAGCTCGCGCGCTCGCAGCACCAGGTCTGTGTGTGTTGTTGCTCTGCACAAAGCGTCAGGCGACCCATATACAAGGTGGGTGGTCGTGTTGCATGTCAAGGAAAACCCACCCAAACGGATCCCCCACGACGAGGAATGCGACGTCGACTTTGTCGGCGTCGGCGAGGATGTCGTCGCTGGATGACTCGACCATTTCGCGGTCGGCAATGATTACTTGGCGCCCATAAAACGACTCCTACTGCGTGATGATTAGCCGTGCCCCTCTCCACCTTCACCCTCCTCTGCAGCCACGCCAACTCACAAGCACTTCCTTATCCACCAGCAGCACCGCCGTGTACGCTTCGAGGTACACACGCTCGGCCTTCTGGACTATCTCAAGGCCGCGGACCGTAATGTCGCGTTCGTCTGCGAGACCGAGTCCTACAAGGTACAACATGTCTGCGAATGGTTGTGTTGCGTGGCGTGAAGAGGACTTGGTGGGGGACTTTACGATTTTCAAAGTTTCTCGCGGGGCTGGCTGTCTGCATAGGGCTGAGCCGAGCAGGGGTTCCCGTTGCGCTAGTGGGTCCTCAAACCCGCGTTGCGTGCCTCCGAGCGACGTCCCGTCCGTCAAACTGCACCGGAGATATTGCTTCGATCCAAGAGGCCGAGAAAGAGAGCGTGTCGCGTCGAGTTCGGAATTGCTTGTTCTTTTGGGATCGTGTCCAAGGGCTGCCTGGTCTGTGGCCCATCTACCCGTCGCTGTACACTGGCCTCGCGCTCATAACAGACACCATGGCGGACAAGGATAAGATGGCCAAGTACCGGACGGAGATCCAACAGGCAAGTTGTCTTTTTCTGTTCGGTCAGATGTTCCTTGGGGTTCTGCGTTTGCTTTTCCTTCTTGCGGACCTCGCCTGTCTATTTCTCTGTCTCCTCGTTCTTGTGTCTTACACTTTGGAGTGGGAACCTGCATATTGCGAACCTGTTCTCCCCACAGCATGTGGGATACACAGCACATCGCTCACATCTATCGCTTCTTTTCTTTCATAGAGTCCTAGTTGTCAGCATCTTTGGTTCATATCATCTTCTCCTGTCTAGTTCCATACCTCATACTACCTTTTAGATATCTCACAAACTATTCCATCCATGCACCCCCTAACCCCACCTAGATGATGTTCGTCTCCGGCGAAACCGGCGAGCCCTCACCCGAAACAACCACCCTGATCGAGTCGATAGTACAAGACCAAGTCCAACACATGCTGCGCGAATGCACATCGCTCGCAACCCGGCGAGGCTCCAAATCCATCTCCACGGACGACCTATTCATGCTGATCCGACACGACCGTGCCAAAATCTCCCGCCTGCGCCACTTCCTGCAGTGGAAAGACGTCCGCCGCTCCGTCAAAGACAGCGACGACAAAGGCGGCGACGCCGGCGCCGACGTGGGCACAGGGGACGCCGACCTAGCCGCGGGCGTCATGGGCGGGGACCATCAGGACCCGGGCCCGAAGCCGGCAAGAAGGCAAAGCGCGCAAAAGTCGATTTGGTATGGGAAGTGCATTCCTTCTTCACCGAGTTCCCACCGCTAAAGGACGACGTGGAAGACGAGGAGGAGGAAGAGATGAACTTCGCCACCCTCCAACGCCTCAAAAACGCAGACGAACGAACCAAGAACATGACGCGCGAGGAATACGTCCACTGGTCCGACTGCCGCCAAGCATCCTTCACGTACCGCAAGGGCAAGCGGTTCAAAGAATGGGCCGGCTTCGGCCTGATCACAGACAGCAAGCCCAGCGACGACATAATCGACATCCTGGGTTTCCTCACGTTTGAAATCGTGCAGACGCTGACCGAAGAGGCGCTGAAAGTCAAAGACGCTGAGGACGCCTTCAAGAAGAGCTCGGGCGGCGAGCAGAACAGACTCAAGAGGAAGAGAGAGAGGGGCCTCTTTGACCCCCCGAGGAGGCCAGGGAACCTGTTCAGCTCGCTCATGTTCAGGAGGGCTATCGCAGGCTGCAGAGGGGCAGTAACAAGCCGAGGGCCATGTTGAACTTCACGCGGAATGTGCATCGTGCGGCTTTGAAATTGGTATGTTCTGATAGAACCCCGGGCGACAACGACACGCAAGTGCTGACAGTATGCAGATCTAAAGTCGCTTGCGATGTGTGGCGGCTGGTATTCTTATTCTTATTCTTGTTATTCTTATTTTCCTCTTCTTGATATGGGAGGATTGGCGTTTGGGTCTACTTTGATATCCATGAGCTGGCGACATGGTGTACGGCGTTGCATGGCCTGCCTGTAGCATCACCACTTTTCAACGTGGCATTTGCGATTTTTGAAATGTGTGTTTCTAGTCAAGTCACTTCGAGAGAGCCGAGGTCAGGGTTGAGCTAGTGGCGAAAGCAGTTGAGCAGGACATGAATTCATCAAAAGGACCTTGACACATGAAGAAAGAAGATGAACTCCAAGATTGACCACTCGTTTCTACTATGCCGATGCATCCTATATCCCTTTTCCATGGACATTCATAAGCATCGGGAGTTCAGAAGAGGCAGCCTTGTCAGTCGGGTATGCAGCATGGAGAAAAGTGCTCGTTTGCAACCCAGACGTACATGAAACATGACCGCATATGCCGAGATAGAAAGGAGATATACGCCCTCCTTTAACCCTGAAAAGACCCACGCCGGATGTTTGTCATGTCGTCCGTTTACTCCTCGTCGCCCAGCTGAGCAGCACGCTTCTGCTGCACACGCTCCTGCCTCCTCTCCCTCGCGGCCTTGGTCTTCGCGCGCTTGGCGTCCATCTCCTCCTTGATGGCCCGGTCGCGAGCCTTCTCAGCCTTGGCCTTGTGGATCTGCGCTGGGTGTCAGTAGACGAACGCTGAGCTGGGATGACAGAATCATGATGTCATGTCATGTCGGGATCAACGTACGTGCTCAACGAGGGCACGCTTGTGCTTGAAGGTGTTACCCTTGGAGAGGTGGTACAGCTCGTGGTAGAGGTGCTTGTCGATCTTTCCAGCGGCACGGTACTTGACCAATAGACGGCGGAGGACACGGAGACGGCGCATCCAGAGGATTTGGCTGTGAATCCGTGTCAGCAAGTGTTCCATGTGCGTCTGCCCACCGCACTCTGCGATGGAATGTCCTTCATATCGTGTGCGGCGGGCTTATCGAGGTTGCATACCTGGGCATACGAGCGTCGGCGGTACCCTTCCTCTTACCGAAACCACGGTGACGACCAATGCGACGGGCAGCGTTCAGCTCACGGGCACGGGCGCGCGAGTGCATGGTGACGGGCTTGCGGATGATGAGGCCATCCTGGACGAGCTTGCGGATGGTCTGACGAGAGTTGGCGTTGGCAATCTCGCTGGTCTCGTTGGGGTCGAGCCAGATCTTGCGCTTGCCGCAGCCGACAACGGAGGCCGCAAGGCGCTTCTGCGTGCGGAGGTTGACCCTGTTAGACACTTCCGTCAGTATTCTGCTCTCGTGTGCTGTTGCGGGCGGCGTAGAGGGAGATTATGCAAAGAGGGGCTCGCCACTTCTCGAGTCGCTCTGCGAGCAGCACCGCGAGTCGGGGAGGTCGTGGGACAATCGCAATTGCTTCTCGGTCGATGGATTGTGTGTCTGCGGCCGGGTTCCTTACATTTTCGATGATGTTGTCGACGGTGGTCGTTGGTGAGCTGCGGGTTAGTACGTGACAAAGGGTTGTTCAGTGTGGGCAGCTCCTCGCTTACGAAAATGAAGAGCCAAGCCGCGCTAGTCAAGCCGCTCCGTTTCCCCTCACGTGCAGCACCATTACCATCCACTACACTCTGAAACAAACTTGTCTGGCGCAGCATCATTGCACTTGCTGATCATCGAGACTGCTAATCCTTTGCAGTGGCCCAATGCAGCTTGCTATATATATACGCAGTTGTATGCAGCGCGCTTTCGATGTAGTATGCTGAGCCTGTGCGGTGTACAATCCACGCTTCGAGCAGCACATTGCCAAGCTTGTTGCGCAATACTATATCTGTTTCAATGCATTCGTCAGCGCACCATGTGCTCAAAGTGACTCATTCCAGATCGTCACAGGCTAGGCTCCTAACGAGAGCCGCCGCGGAAGCGGTTCGCAGTAGTGACAACGGGATCGTATGAAGACACAACGAGTACGAATGTATTTGGCCGTTAAAGTGTTATTGTATGTACTATTCTCTACTTCTCAGCCTCCAACATTTATTGCAGCTTGAGATCCTCTTCACTCAACACACCATACAGCTTCTCAATCTCCTGCCCAATGATACCAAGGTCGTGTGCCAGCTGTCCAGTCACCAATGCTGTATGATACATCAGTAGGCCGTTTCTAAAAAGAAGTGTTTTTGTGACTCACCATAAGCATACAACAGCTCGTAGTCATCGTCCTTGGCTATGACCTTGCCGAGCCCAGTCTGCCGGAAATCGAATACCTTCGCAAGCAGTCGATCTCTAGTGTGCTCGACGTTTGGCAGAACATCATTCAACGGATAAGCAAGTTTCATGGATGATGCCATCACTGCACATTGTCAGTACTTAAATGCAGTACACGCTTGACAAATGGCCTTACCAGAGAACAAATGACTAATTCGCCAACTCAGTTCGGTCCATTCCTTTCTTGTGTACTTCAACACCTCCTTTTCTCCTTCAGATGCCTTCAAATCCTTCAATATGATGACATTCATAGCGTGCATGCTGTCGAGTATGCGGCTTGTGGCACCCAAGATAACTTTGAAACTCTTGGCGGGGAAAGGACCTCTGAGCTCGAACTCGAAAGTTGCAGCGGTACAAAGGGTTTCCAAGTGATTCAAAAAGCGTCGTAATTCGAACTCTTCGCGTTCACTCATGTAAGAGTACGGCTTGTGGGTGTCGCCTAGGTTGGCTTCGAGGATTGTCTTGAGTGGACCGCGCTTCCAGATCAACCCCATCTTCAGCCACAGCAGAGAGGTACCCTTCTTGAGCTTACGACGTGCTGAGATAGGCCAGATGAGCCTAGTGACAACGATACCCCATATGCACCCAACCATAACGGCTACCACACGATGCAGTACAATTTCCCAGATCTCAGGGGAGATGCCGCCCTCGTCATCATCGTCTTCATCCTCGTCTTTGACAGAGAGGGAATAGGCATACAGCGCAGACAGGTTGTACGTGAGCAGGATGAATCGACCCATGGGCCCTTTCCCTTTACCCACGATAATGTAGAAGCAAAGAAGGGAGACGAGCCAACCGAAGAAGCCTAGTAAGTAGGGATTTTCATCAGCCACAATCCAAGCAATGATGGCGTAGACGGCTCCAAGGCAGGTACCGAAGAAACGCTGGAACCCTGTCGTGTTAGAGGCGCCGATGGTCATGGAACACACCAACATGTAAGACAAAAGACCCCATTCGCCACGCCAATGGCCATACAGCTCTCGTGTTGGCTGTATGAACGACCACATGGCGTAAAGAACAGCACCGATTCCGACCTTCACGGCGTACTTGAGATCATCTCTCCTAAAAACAGATAAGGCGACCCAGGTGCGATAAGATAGCGGTTGCTCCTTCTCGGACTTGTAAGGATCGCCACGTGTGGACTTGCGGTAGATGGGATTGTGGATCTCACGAGAGCCCCCTGGCGCCTGATTGGTGTCTTCATCGATCAGACTTGAGTTCTCTGTTTACTATTAGTATAAATCAACATCAACATGGCAAAGACCTACCTGAGTCTTCGCCGCTTGAGCGCTTGTTCTTGCGTCCTCTCTGCCAAAACTTGAGCCATGACCAGCTTCTTCGTCGTGGGTAACGGTTGACATTCGTTTTCAGCTCTTCAAGGACATCCAGGAAAGTGACCATATCTTCGGCAAAGTCCTCCAGCGAAGAACTAAAATAGCCACAGCTTGCTGCGACCTCTTCAAAGTCTGCCGCTACTGCCGCACATGTGGTCTTGGAAGGTATCTTGGTCTTGTAGACAACATCAAGAGCTTCCCGTTTGGCGTTGGAGAACAGTGCCTTTGCATCCACAAGGCTGTGTCGGAAGTGTTCATTGATGGTCATGTTGTACTCGGGCCCTGGTCCAAAGGGAAGCTCTGAGAGCACTTCGCCCAAGGTATATGTGAGTGATTTCTGTGAAGTCAGCATGATGTTGATTTCCAAGAGAGCGATCTTACCATCGGCGGACCCAGGTGAGCGATGAATACAGAGAACATATCAGCGGGTGTCAGGTTAGACTGCACAAAACTTGGCAATCTGGAGAGGTTGCCTTGGTGAGTCGACTCATCATCTGAAACATCAGCTGAAGGTTGCATAGAAGCATCATCTGTAGGAGGTTCGGGCACTTCGTCGATAGACGCGAGGATGCTTGTGCGCCTTTCTGTATGGCTGAGACTTGGGGAATTGAACTGCGGTGGACTTTGCGACAAAGCAAGTTCGAGAAGACGGATGAAGTAACTGTGCCGTTCGCAGGCAATATGTCCGACGGAGTACCAGCATTTGTGTTGGACTGGGCTAGTAATGTAAATTGCGTTTCTGCTGCACTCCTCAATCCACCGATACTTTGGATCAGCTTCTCAAGGCACTTCACAAGTCGCGTACTGATCTTATACTCTTGCTCGGTGCCAAGTACGTAGTGTTCGAACTTGGCTTCTCCCAGGTTCTTCACGAGTGTTTTGTATGTCGACTGGCTTTTGTTCGAAGTCTTGACAAAAGACTCGTTTCTTAAGTCTTGCTCGGCACCAGAGAGAAAGCTTCGAGCGATAGCGTTGAGGTTATCAGCCATTGCGTCAGTCGACTGAATGAACGTGTTTCGGTATTCGGTTCGCGCTGATGTCGGTCGCACCAGAAGAGCAACTGCCGCAGATGCCGTACATCCCATGATGATCATCTTCAGAACTTGCCAGATCTTCACATAGGAGAAGGTTGCATTCTGTACAGCACCTTCTTTGGTCAGTACCGTGATCAATGCAAGTGAAGTCAAGGAGCAGGCCACATTGACAAGAGGGTTGCCCAATTTATGCTTGGTCCAACCCACAAGGCCCAGGCCAGCTCCACAGAATACAATGAGCACAATCACATGCCCAATGACGAGATGGTGCTGATGTCCAAACCAGGCAGATACAGCCATGCTGGAGAACGACACGAAAGCAGCATACGTGAACGCAGCAAATGCCAGTATGACAGCTTCGATCATGCTACCGGCCGACCGGGCGGGATGGAAGTAGACCGTGATGGTGGCAACCATGTGTTTTCCGTCGTTCTTGCCGAGTAACCCAGCGATTTGAGGGACAAAGGTAGCCAGAGAGCCCAAAATATATGCCAATGAGCATTTCAGTATGCCAATTCCGGTAGGAGACGTTGCATATGCATAGGCACACCAAAGGCTGAACTTGAAGTCCTCCCAAAATCTCTCCATCTTCCCCATCTCTGCATGTCGTGCAGGATCGAACTCTCCTGGCGCAAGCAAGAACTCGGAGGACTCGGTATTGCGGTGCAATGATCGTCGAAGGGTGAAGGTTCGTTTGATGCGCTCGCCGGTTTTCGGTTGTATCATAGTTACTGACCGTAGCTATGACATATTGTAAGTTTATTGCCTAGGCCGGTTGCTCTGAGCGTGAAAGGCGCTTACGCTGGGCCGCAGGTAGCGGCGCTCCGCCGGAGTCTGCAAGGACTCACTCATCGTGAGATTCTCAGATGCGCAGTGCCGGGGTGGCTGCTCTGGACATCATGGGGAAGGGTGGAGAGACAACATCCTATGTGGCGCTGTTGTGATGCCCAGATGCAACCGTGAACCCTGCACATGTGCAGGCTCATTGACGTCGATCGCGCCCCACCCTTCGTTGTTTTGCCGATTCATGGATCCAGACGCCATCTCTACGCGTCTAATCTTTGAATGCTTGGTTCAGTCTCAATTTTTTTAAGAGAAAAAAACAAAAACAAAAAAACATAGCAAGCACATCCCTGGATACGGCAAGCCGCGAGTGCGTTGGTGGGGCTCGGCGCTCATTGGCCGACTAGCGTTTACGCATCACAGAACGTATTCGAGCTTCCTTCTATCTCCTCCACTCTGACCGACTGACTGCGGTGAAGCCCGCAAAGAGCCCAACAATGGAGGATTTCGAAGAGAACGACGAGATGGCAGCCATGATGGGCTTTTCATCCTTCGGCGCGAAGAAGCGGAAATTTGACCAAGCAAATTCGCCCCAGGCCCAAGATGACTACAGCGCCAGCGGTGCCAATTCGACCGAGCTAGGAGTGCGGACTAAGGCTTCGAGCAACGAGCAGCAAAGTGGCGAGGTTTCTCTCAGTGCACCTTCTTCTGTACATCAAAAACCAAAGCCACCTCCACCAGCCAGTGGACTTGCAAGCTTCCTAGCACGTGGCCAAGCATTGCCAGAAAAGCCTCCTAAGGCTGCACAACTTCCGCAGGGAGCCCCATCTGAGGCTGATCCATCAGCATCAGAGACAATCTCTTTTGGTGGGCCGTCCATCTCCCGAGCTGAGCTGAATGCTCTTAAGTTCGGCATCAAGAATGAGAATGGCGATACAGCCTACTTCCTGCCTAGCTTCGTCGAAGACCCATGGGAAAAGCTGCTTTCGATTCGATAAAGGTGAGTGCAACACGCCATCTACGCTTTCAGGTTCTGACGACCCACAGTGTATTTCACTGAGCAGCGAGTAATCTGAAGACAACCTCGCGACTGTTCGACCCCCTAGGCGCGAGCTCTGAAAGTCCTAGAACGTGATAGGCCTTGTAACCATGGACATCTAACTTCTCTGCATCTCCGGCAACTGCTGGCAGTGACGATTTCCTCCTATTGTAACCAGAGATTGTGAGATCAGATACCATAGGAGGCCGAGATAAGGTAGAGCATGGTTTCCTGATAGAGATAAGCCAGATACTCGACATATCCAAACAGCGGAAGTATCATCATCACCTGCTATATGAAAGTCAGGGCAGTGGTCATATGATATCTACAAGCGAAGCCATCTCCTGGTAACGTCACAGATCGGGTCGCACCTGTGTGTCAGTGGAAAGGGTCTAGGAAATCTGAACGTGTTCCCACAAGCGGTTGCGGTCCCAATAATTACCGCTGTCAAGAAGCAAGCTTATTCGCATGCAGAGAACATAGGCGAGTGTCAGCAATCTGTGCCTTGGTCGCCGAAGTGTCGGGATATTGTTACTGGCCGAGCGCATACATCTATTCTGTGATCCCTATCATCCCGGGAGCACATCTGTAGCACAATACACCCGCCTCGCGCAGCCTGTTTGGCGCGTAGTTCCTGCATGGCATTTGTTCGAAGGATGGCCGTGGCATCCCATTGAGAACCATCTGTGGCTCCACTTTAGCCATTGGTACGACAATGGCTCAGGTGGCTTACCATGTGCAGCTCACATGGCTTTTGGTGACAGCTGTGACACCGGATCGGCTCGAACGCACCCCTTCTAATACCGAAGCAATGGCCTTGTACATATGCTCAGTGGACATGGTGCTAAGCACCGTCTAAATTCTAAGACTCGCCAGAGGGCAGTAATCGACGATTCCCTACCGAGTCTCGTCTCTTACCAATGAGGCAAGGCTCAAGGCAATTACCGTGGGCCAAAAACGGTTCTGCGCATGCCAGGGGACTGCATCCACTGAAGGTCACATGGAGCCAAACAAGTACTGTTCACCGCCACTAATGTAGTTTTCGCTGGTGCAATTGGGACGCGTACGAAAGCCTAGTGAAGCGTCGTGCGATGGTGCTGCAGGACAGGGGTCGACATCGTTCAGCCATCGGCGTGCCAAGTTCAACCTGCATAGAGGCGTTGCACTCGCCAGTGTAGCCAATTGATTACACCTTGACATGTCCCAATTGCTGCCCGGCGAATGACGCACTGGGCAGATGGAGGGGCAGAGCCAGCGGGGCACTCGCCGGACCAAAACATTTCCTGATGTCTACAACCACGTTACCACGAGAGCCAGGCGCAACATATCGCCCAACTTCTGAGGTTGTACAGCCGGCACGCGCAGTTCCTCCAATCTTCGGACGAACTGGGCCCCACTGTCGGTCTCCCTGCCTAAGCCGGAATTTTTTCTCCACATGCCTCTTTCAGATTGCATGCTCGAAGGCGTTGGCGTGCTGTCGAGCCAACGCATCAACTTGACAACACTTAGCCCGTCCATCAGGCATACTACCCATGCACCTACAGCATTCCGCAGGCGCTGCTTGTGCCGTGATATTGGTGTTCGCGTCTGCTGCGCTTACTATGCCTTGCTGCCCTTACCGGCGGGTTGATGCCGGTCATTGGCAAACGGCTCCCTTTGCCATCACCCGCCAATTTGCTCCGTCGACGTTTCCTGTTGATACGGGCTGAGCATTTCTCCACTAGTCTCCTTTCTCTGGCCAATTGCATCCTACTTGAACTCAACATGCCGCCGCAGCATCATGATCGGCTGCGGTCTACGGCTTAGAGGACCATTCCAGCCCAGTCTAAATGACGCTTCACCACCGGCTTCAGCGGAATCAGACTTCAGTGGATGTAAGACTATGCACCTCTATCACCACACGGGTGGGGTCACAAAGCATGAGCCGGCATGAGAGCTCAAGGGCATGTCCCGTTGACCAACATGGTCCCAATCGCAGGTATAAAAGGCGGTCATCGTGTGAAGGAGACAGGTTTTCTTCCTGTTTCTCTTTCACTCCCATATTTCTACACTTTCTATCACCAATCCTTTCGGTGTCACTATAACTCAAGCCATTTGGGCACTTCAGATCAAGTATACCCACAAACACCCTTGAGCTTCCGGACCAACCATCTCCCGCATCACATCGTCTTCCATAGACGTTGCTTCCTGTTGTAGTACCACCAATCACGCCACCGTCATGTCTACCACACACGGCTACTATCCGTCTTACCCTTCGACATCATATCCTATCAATGTTCCACAGAAGCCCGGTTACTACTATCCGCCTCAGCAACACTATGGTCGCATCTCAGCATCACCACCAGAGGCCCCAGATAGTACGACGACATCAGGTGTTCCATCTTACGAGGTCTCTGCGAGTTCGAGCCATTATGCCGGGAGTCACAGCGATTACGATTCCAGCAGCGGCGCCGCCAGCGTGGACTTGCTCGACTACATGGGTAACCGCCTGAACGGGTCATTCGATCCCCTACCGCTGGATCGGAGTCTAGCGAAGCAGGCACAGTCGTGAGTCATTAAGAGCTTCCAGCGAGATGCAGCAATCTCAAACCGCAGAGGCTAACAAACGCGCAGATCTGGTGAACTAAACGCAAAACACCGTGAGCTGCTCGAACTGCAAGCACTAGCCCAACGAAGACTGGCTGGTGCACAAGCAAGCTTTTCGTCTGGTATGCGTGCAGCGAAAGAAGTCCAGAAAGATTTGCAATGGACGCAGAAGCGCGTGGAGTGAGTATCGCCTGGCTCAAAACCGACAAAGTCCCATCTGACATTCGACAAGTTCACTCAACGACCGCGCGGCACGAAAGTACCCAGATCAGTACAGAGCTGCTCAGCGACGGTACCCAGCTCCTGTCGACTACTAGCGGATATCCGCATAATCGCCGCATTGTACGGCACTGTTGATGATCTCATACATACACATTTCTCTTCTTCTTGCAAACTGCAAAAGCGCTCGGCGGCACACTGTCTTTTTCATGATTCCCAGGCGCGTTCTGCTACATGTCGCACTTACGAAGTGTTCTTTTCTGTCTTTGGCGTTGAGAAGGAGCAACATGTCGTTAAACGGCTCCGCTCCACTCCGCTCCACCCCTGCTTTAGCGCACACCACCACTTTGCTTCTAGGCCCAGGCTATGTGATTCGGTACGGGCCGCTGCAGCGTCAGGTACAGGTCACTTTCTAGCGAGCGAATAGCGGCAGTTCGCAGACGGCCTGCCTGGGCTACGGGCGAAGTGCCAGGCGCTCGCTGTAGACTGATAGATGTCTTGCTTGTGCAAGGCTGTGTCAAGGCTGATGAGAGGAAAGCGTAGCTAAGTTGGATCCTTGGTGGTTTTTCTCTATTCGATCTAGGGCTGGCATTACTTCCGGGGGAGGAACTTTTCCATTTACGGCTCTGTATTCATGGCTCTGTTATCACTACTCTCTGTTGATGTATGTAACGGCCTACGCAGCCCCACATCAGCTTCTCTTCTGCAATACGTACAAAAGAAATGCCTGTCCAGCCCCCAGTAAGGGACACAAATGTGCACGGGTTACGACATTCTGGCTCCACTCCTGCATGAGCTACCATGTGCCTCGCATCAGCAGCTAGCCAGTTCAAACGTAGTCTCGTGTAGCACACGACCACCGCAGCTTGGAAGTGGGTCGATGTTAACATGCTGTTGGGGCCTGGTCGATCGATTTCAAGTCGTGGCGTCGTACACTTGGATGTTTACTACTGAACTGAGTAGTGACCAAACCCTCACGACAGTGCAACTCGAACACACGACCATTCCTCCAATCTCACATACACTCTCTCCACTACAAACCCCAACCCAACACCCGCCCTCGCAACCCTCCACACCTTCCTTCCCAAGCACAACATCTCTCCCGTTTCAAATTCCGAGACAGCCGCAAGGCACAGCTGCAAGGTATCCCGCCGTGACTGGATCCGCGCCGCCTCGCTCCCACGCTGTCCGACGCCAACATCCCAGCTCGTGGAACCGCATGCACCTCGCGAGCCAGAAGCCGAAACGCTGCGGCACCACCGCGAGCAAGCAAGACCACCGCAGGTACGCAAAACCACCACAGAGCACCGAGGCCCAAGTACCACGCGTTTTGCACTCGCGCGCTGGGATCGGCGGGGCTGGATACTGGAGGCGCATACGCTGCGCTGCGCCGCGCTGCGTTATGCACTGCTATGTAACTTAGTCTACTCTACTCTACTCTACTTTACTTTACTGTTGCAGCGTGCTGTACGCGAAAATCTGAATCCCGCGCTGCTTCCGATGTCACATTCCCGCGGTGCCGAGCGCGGGAACTAAAGGGTTGGATCGGAACCAGGGAGAGGGCAGTGCGACTGTGGCGTTGAGCGGTGGAGGTGTCAATGTGAGGTTATCAGGATGCTGTCTGACATTGACATGTTGGCGGCGGGGGAGAGATCAAGCGTGGCGTGACGTGGTAGCTGCTGTTAGTTTCCTGGGGTGTTCGGGTCACCGTGGGACCTGGAGAAATGATTTTGAGGCAGTGGTGAGGGTGTCTATTACGCGCTGTAGCTCTAATTCTACGCTTATACCCTGTTCGCAGCAATGGCCCGCGATATGACACTCGCAAAGCGACCAGGAACGTCCTGATCCTGCTTCGCCGTTTCAATGCCCGTGAGAATCTTCTTGATACCGACTCCAATTTCTGTGCTCCCGGTGATCTCTTGGATCTCGCTAATTGCACGTTGCTGGTCCCGTTCCGAGAACGCACCAGACTCCTGGAGGGCATGTGCAAGCTCGGCCTGCGTGTTGACGTTCGGCACCGCAATCTCGGCGTCGAAGCGACTGAACAGATCCAGCTGAGTGAGTACCGAGCGCTCGGTCGTGGTTGCGAAAATCAACAGGCGACGATCCTGGTGGATTTGTGTTAGCTATCAACCCAGAGTTGTTTTTGGATCCTGCTTACCTTGGGTGGCTGCTTCTCCAACAGGACTTTCAGCGCAACTAACACGGTGTTGCTAAATCGTGGTCCGATTGGCACCCAATCAACAAGCATTTCGATGTTGTCGATCACAATGACGCTGAGCGGGCTCTTGTACGCGTCTCGGAATGTTTTATCCAGCTGTTGTACCTTCTGCATCTCGCTAAATCCAACCATGTCCTCAGGTGACACAAGCTTGATGAACGGGAAGCCCGAATCAATAGCCATCCTTGCGGCCATAGCTGTCTTACCACTTCCAGGTGGGCCGTGTAGCGCAACGGAGAGGATGGGTGTCGAACCAGGTTTCCTGACTTGATTGATGTACAAGCGCCCTTCGTCCAGGATGTCCTTGATGAATGCCGAGTAGTGAATAATACCACCACGAATACGCTTTCCAAGCTCCTCTTCAGCAACACCAAAGAGCGGTTTCACTTCTTCCAATGCCTGCAAAAAGTCTTGTCGGTTGACCTTCATGTTCTCAACGTCAGGGTTGATGGCTGCCATTGTGCCAACTTTGATGTGCCGACTGAAAGCAAACGAAGAGGCAGCCTTTACCAGACCGTTAAGCTCGGCACCTGAGAAGTTCTTGGTGAGCTTAGCTAGCTCGTCAGTGTTGACGTCCGACTCCAGAACATCGTTCTTGCGCATCTTCGTAGTGTGAATCTTCAGAATCTGTGCGCGACCCTGCTCATCCGGTAGCGAAATCTCCATGTGCACTTCCAGACGTCCTGCCCGCAGAAGTGCCTCATCGATCATATCCATTCGGTTGGTCATACCGATGAGCAGGATGTTGTTCAGCTGGTCTACACCGTCCAGCTTCGAGAGCAACTGGTTGACAACACTGTCACCTACACCAGTACCACCACCGCTGGATCCTCTCTGCTTGCAGACAGCGTCCAGTTCGTCGAAGATGATAATGTGGAGACCACTCTCGTCGCCCTTTTCCTTATATTCTTTCTCGGCATCGGCAAAAAGCTTCCGGATATTCTCCTCAGACTGGCCGACATATTTGTTCAACACCTCGGGACCGTTGATGACCTTGGGTTCTCTAGCGTTCAGCATATTTCCAATCTGACGGGCGATCAACGTCTTTCCAGTGCCCGGAGGACCGTAGAGCAGGATACCTCGGACGTGCTGAATGCCCAGCTTCTCCACCAGACCAGGAGGGAAAATACGAGAAGCAAAGGCTCTTCGGAAGATGGCGCTGAACTCGGTGTCCAAGCCACCAATGCCCATGTCCTCGAACTTGAAGCCTGGCTGAATGATGGAGTTGGCAGCAGGCCGCCTGTTGGACGCTTTCAGCTTGATATCTGTCCGGGCATCCTTGAAGAAGTCGACCTGAGTGTGCCTAGTGAGGATACCTCGGGCCCTTGGGTCTGTCAAAGGTGGGGCAGATGTGTCTGACTTCTCCATAGAGAGATCGACAAGCTGCACTGTCCGTATCGACATTCGGAGAGGAATGTTTTTGACGTCCAACAAAAGCTGCTGGCCGGGCGCAAGAAGCTGGTTTTCAAAGTTCTTCTTGAACTGCATCGCAAGCTCGTCTTGGTCGTAAGGGACATCCGTTGTCTTTCGAGCAGCAAAGCCAACCTCGACCTCCACTCCGCCCAAGTATGATTGCCCGCCACTTTGGCTGAACGCGTCGTAGGGCTGCACCGTGACCATATCCTGCGGGCCAAGCGTGATTCCTGCCCAGGTCCTCTGCGCATCTGTGAGACCGATTTCGCCAGGTTGGCAGCCTTGCGTGGGTCTTGCAGACAAGACGTAGTTGCCGTTTACGAGAAGGTAGATGTCACTGCCGTCATGGGTCGGTGGGTAATCTTGCGGGGAGACTGCAGCCCTTTACGGCGTCAGTGAAGATTCCACATCACAGCTTGTCGTACGTACAAGTTGCCAAAGGCATATGCGTTGCCTCCAGGACTCTTGATAGGGCGCAACTGTCTAGCAGATCCGCCGCCACCCGGAGGTGCCCTGGCAGGCACGCGCTGCTGAGGGGCACTGTAGCCCTGCTGTTGGCGATTATCATAGCCAGGTTGCGGGGGAGGCTGTCGAGGTTGCTGTTGCAGTGGTTGCCCGTAGCCGTCGTTTCGTGGCGGAGGCCGTGGAGAGCTTCCCGGAAGCCTGTCGCGATTGAACATGATGCTCGGTTCAGTACCAAGAATTCAAGTCCACTCGGAATATATGACTTGTAGAATAGTCGCGGACACGTATGCGGAAGGAGAAGGCAGCAGCAATGGGTGTTCTGCCCCACTAGAGCAATTGGCGGCGCGTTGTAGGGGTCAAGGAACGTGGACCACGTTTTTTCCTGGATTGGAAATAAGAAAGCCTAGGCCTGGACGTATCTATCCAAAGACTGAATCTAATGCAAGCTGGCGTCGGGCAGTGAGGGTGTTGATGTGTCAGAGCTGTTTGGAGCTTCAGCGATGGCTGAGCACCCACGCACCCTTGGCCCAAGCGGCATGCCACATCACCTCCGCCTCTCCGCAAGACTGCTGCACGTCATTCGCACACCAAACCCAACCAACTTCTGGCAATGAGAACAACACCGCAGTGCTCTGTCCAAAGACGACATGTGTAGGTAGCTATCTGGGTGGATCAGAAGACCTCTATTGTGTAATTGGTTCAAGTGCTAGCTATGGCCAGCTTCCTACAAGTTGGTCGGTCTTAAAAGCCCTCCCCACGGTGGACAGACTCTCCACCTCCATACCAAAGCGTGCCCTTGCGGCAGACCAGCCCTGTCTCCTCCCCAAGATTGAACTCGCCTCCATCAGGTATCTTGCCATCGTTGTGCTCTGGCCAGAACTCGGTCTCTAGCCAGCTGTTGATCTCCTCAATCTTCTTGATGAACGTTGCCATCTTCTTAGGATCAGGCGAGCCCTCCTCATCAGCAAGATCCTGGGTGCTGATGAAACGAGCAATCGTCAAATGGCTCGAAGGCACAACGTAGCGTGAATCGACTACGACGCCTGTGTCATTACATAGATCGTAGAGGTCGCGGCGGAGGTGGTGGTACGTGAACTGGTCATCCTTCGCGGTTCGGCCTGGGTGAAGACCTTCGCCGGCAGCAGGCACAAAACTCAACGCAAGAGCTGAAGCATCGTAACCGATTGTTGGCTTGATGAGCCGCACACGGTGTTGGGAAGTGTAGTCGGTAATGGCAGGCACCTTGTCACGCATCTGGTCGACTAGCTTCTGGATCTCTTCTGCCGTCTTAGAGTGTGTAACTTCCAACGCAGTAATGTGCTGGCAGTCTCGAGGCATGAGCCATAGGTCTGACTCAAGTCAGTTGCTCATTGCGAGAAAGTGGCCGAGACTTCCTTACTTGGCGCAACAGTCAACAGCTCTTGTTGGACTCGGTTGATGAGGTCCTTGACCTTTTGCGTCGGTCGGCCCCAGAAGACGAGACAATGTCTTGGATCTACGTAGCCAGGCTCGATAGTCGGATCGCTCAACCTGAGCAGGATTGGATCAATGCTGACGCCCGGAAAGCTTGCATCCAGCATCTTGGCTTTCTGTTGTGAATTTCTTGCTGCTCGATGGAGAGCGTACTTTGTCTGGATCTGGGCCTGTGTGGTTTGTTAGTCGACTTGTTCATCATAGACCTAATCTCAAACATACAGGGTCATCTTCACAGGCTGATATCAACGCTTGATACGGGTTGCTGAAGGACGAGGTGGAGATTCCACTGAGATCTTCAAAGGTATTGCTCGAAGACATGACTAGGGAGAGAGCTTCGATCCGACGTGATGAGGTGCTCAACGCTGTCTGATTAGCTCTTGTATGCAGCTGCAGACCGCTCAAGCGAGTCAGGGCGATTGACTAGCCACTCTTGCCAACGTATGTACCTTCGTATAGGTTGCACGCACCTTTCCTAGCACGGTAACACTTCCGCCTACTTCCAACACATTAGACGTGTGCATATGCGTTGAGCTGCTGGATACACGCTACGCTGTTTTTGGCTCCACTGTCCTTGGCCTCACTGTTTGCTGGCATCTACATTGAATTGAGCAAGCGGGGCTGTGAAGAGGCCGATGCGCGGTGTTAGCCCGGTAGCGCGTCCCCGACGCGTCGTCCCAAACACTCCTCCACTCTGCTTGCGAGAGATCGCACCCCGACCCAGACGGTCATGACGACATCGTACTATCAACGCTGAGATAACACTCAAATAATGGTGCTTGCAGTGCGTCTCTTGTATGAATTGCGCTACAATGGCTCCCGAACCATCACCAGCATCGGCGCGTCGAGCTTTGCGGAGGCGAGCGCGTCCTACCAGCATTTCAGACACCGACGCAGTTGGCAATGAAGCACACACCCAGCCGAGTTTGCCTGTGTCACGAAAGCGCCGAGCTGTCGAGCATCCAGATACAGGCACGCCGGTGAAAGAAACGAGAACAAGACGGAGCACAGCAAACCCAGCAGGCGGTACAGCAACCGTCCGAGGTAGGATAGCCGCACAAAGACCAAATTCTGAATCGAACATACCATGACCAGCTAACTCCACTCCTTCAGCGATTTCGTTACAACAGCCGACCGCTGCGCCCACGCTCTCATACGAAGATCCAGTGCCAGCAGACTGTTGCTCAGTATGCCGTAGGCGTGGAGGCAATTATGCGTACACATGCGTATTTGTAGCTGGGTCCGACGCCTGCACGAGGTGTATCAAGGAGAAACAAAGGTGCAGGGCGGCGACCGCAGCAGAAATCGCCATAAGTGAAGCGCGTTGTCCACAGTGCAAGAAAAGAGGCCTCAACAAGTGTTGGTTTGAAGGTGGAAAGAACATGTGCGAGCCGTGCATCAAATGGGGCAAGCAATGCGGTGCCCCAACCAAACGCAAGTTGAACACAAATACTCGCTCTTTCTTAGGACTCAGCACACCAGAACCAGACCGACCCACGGCATCTACGGACAACCAAGAGAATGTGAGAGGAAGCGGGTACCATGGGTCAACGAACCGAGCTGCTCGCCGAGCCTCTACACCTGCGCCTCGGATCACCACGCTACCCTCTCAACCACAAGGGACCATAAGAAGGAGCAAAGCCTCCCGTACATCCACCATACCCTATCAGGGCCCCTCTCCGTCCGTCGACCAGCAACTTCATCAAAATGAGTCGAGGCGCGAGATCCGCAATCGCCTCTCCCAAATTCAGTTCAATCGAAACCTGCGCAGCAACACTGGTATCACACCCGAGCATGCGGCAGCACTGCTCAACCGCACACGCCTGCGTAGTTCCGCAAGGACTTCCACGCGTGACAACACCATAGCTTCACATACTGCTACACAAGAAGCTACTCCAGAAGACTCCGCCGATGAAGAGGTGGAGGTCACTGCTATGGATCTTGACGTGGACGAAGCGGAATTGGCTGACTGGCAACTGATCACAGAGAACAACAACGCTGCGCCACCATCGCCTTCTGCAGCGATTGTGATTGAAACTGAAACAGAGGACGTCTCCAGGTTGTATGCGTCCGCCTTAGAGAGTGTAAATTCGACTACTGGAGCAGTAAGCTCACAGCGACGTCGCGCCCTAGTGGCAAGTTCACAAACAACGCGCCCACGCCGCAGCCGCAGCAGGCCTTCATACATCGATCTCGATTCAGGCGATGGCTCTGATCAAGAGCACGATGAAGACGACGATGAGGGTTGGGATCCTCCTGACGCAGACGATGAAAGTGATGTTGATGACGAGATAGAGTCCGATGCAACTATTGAGAGCTCGGGGATGAGGATGGAGATGACGAGGATCTAGACTCTACCATCATTGAACCAAAAACCTCGTCCGCACCACGACGAAGAGCATTACCCAACTCATCAAGGTCACAGTGTAGTTCAACCCCAAAGCTGGGTAAAGCGATTGATCTGAGCCTTCCACCGTTAAACAACATCCACGACATTTCTGGCGATATGGCTTCTAAAGCCGTGAAGCTAGGTCTATGCGATGTGTTGAGAAAGCTGGCGGGACGTCCAATCAATGTCGCCACAATGTGTTCAGGGACTGAGTCTCCACTACTTTTCCTACAACTCTTGTCCGAGGCGCTTGAAGCGGATGAGCAGCCACTCTTGAACGTTAGGCACAGTTTCAGTGCTGAGATAGATGCCACTAAGCAGGCTTATATCGAGCGTAATTTCCATCCACCGATACTTTTCAGAGATGTGCGACAACTTGGCGATGATGCTGCCACGACTGCAACGACGGCTTACGGCGCAGAAGATCAGATTCCAGGCGATTTGGACATTCTTATTGCAGGATTTGTATGCAAAGATTTGTCTTCGTTGAACAACAGAAAAAGACAGTGGACGACCAAGGGGAGACCGGCGATACCTGGAGGGCGATATACTTCTACGCGAAGCGATTCCAGCCAAGTATTGTTCTACTTGAGAACGTCAAAAGCGACAAGAACGTTTGGAACGATGTAGTCTCTAGATGGTCGAAGATTGGATATGAGGCCACTTGGATCTATTGCGACACCAAGAACTACTACCTACCGCAAACTCGGGAGCGGATGTACATGATTGCTATCAACCGTAAGTTGTACGGCAAAGGGGCTGAGGAGGCAGTCGCTCAGTGGCAATCGACCATGGAGAAGTTGCAGCGACAGTGTAGCAGCCCTTATGAAGCATTCCTCATTGATCTGCCAGTTAGCATCGTCAACCACTCGACGCTCTCTTCTGAGCCAGAGTGGAGCCTTTGTAAATTGAGGTACGATCAGATACGCTCAGAACAGAGACTTGGAATTCGGCGCCCAATCACACAATGGAGTGAGAACGGTACACTACAGTAAGTTGCAGACTGAACGCACAGCATGTGTGATCTCGAGACTGACAGTTTATAGCCCACCTGACTTTGCCAACCGAAAATGGTACAACTCTCAATCGTCAAGAGTGTATGACGCAATCGATGTTGCCCACCTACAGGCTGCACAAGAGGGTCACGATTCCATGTATAAGATGAAGATATGGGACGTAAGCCAGAACGTTGACCGCTTCAAGACGGGTATGGGTTTGATGCCCTGTATCACTCCAGGAGGTTGCGGTTTTGCCAGCAATCGTCAGGACGCACTCAATGGCAGCCAGACCTTGGTCTTGCAGGGCATGCCCCTCGACAAGCTCCACTTTGCAGGCGAGACTCAGAGAGAATGTCAGGATCTTGCAGGCAATGCAATGTCTACAACAGTGATCGGCGCCTCGCTCATATCGGCAATAATTCACGGTCACAGGGCATTCCGAAATAAACCGTTTCTAGATACCCCTGAACCGAATTCGCAAAGAAAAGCACCATTGCAAAATCGACTTATTCGAGCAAGTGCGATGGCGAGGCATGAACCTCAGCTTGTGGATCCTCAAAATCTCGATGTTACACGACTCATCCAGGAGGCAGGGCTGGCCTCACGCCTATGTGCCTGCGAGGGTGATCATGAGATATCCGAGATGGCCATCAAAGTCTGCTCAGAGTGTGGGCACACTGCCTGCTCCATGTGCGCATCGAATCCAAGACACCGATACGTTGATAGCATCACAAAGAAATCTCGAAGGCAAACACCGAACGAGTTCGTTAGATTTTGGAAAGCCCGGTTGCCTCCACGTGTTGGACTACGAAGATTTCCGAACCTAGGCAATGTTGCCTCTCAGTTGCGAGAAGCTCGCAACAGCAACGATGCATACGTCAGGAGGATTGTTGAAGTAGATATGAACTCCCGACAGTTCAGTCTGAGTGAATTTGTGCGTATTGACAATGGGTGGAAGGTCATATACGTCTCCAACGACGCAAGAATGGAACTCTCGATCGGAACCAAAGTACAGTGGCTGCTTTTTGTCCATTGTTTGCCCGATGTTCCTGGCAACAGTGCTTTGCGTAAAGCGCTTGAAACCCCGATCGCCCGCGCCACTGTCGGCAACTCACTTCTGGGTGCTGAATGGGAAATGTTTGTCCCTTCGCACCAAAAACACTCGTTGCAGATTCGCGGATCCACTGAGCGGTCAAAATCTTGGAGAAATCGACTCGGCCTTCCTGACTATCAAACAGAGACCGTACCTGCGCAGATCCATATCGAAGGCAACACTGAAGAAACAAGCGTTCTTGACGGCGACTACAAATATTTATCTCAATGCGGGACTGCCGAGTCAAGTTTGTATAAGAGGTCTAACGAGCCTGTATTATATCTGTTCCTCGACCCCAACCCTATTGGCGAAGTGGCAGATGACAGCTTCGTTTTCAGCCGCGATTGTAGCAGGAAACAGTACGGCGAGGCACGAATTATCGCTACGCGGTTGTCTCCGAAATGGCGACCAGGGCAGATTAACGACGAAGACGAACATGCCGTTGGTGCGGTACATGCAGGTTCCTGGGTATTTGTGCCAGCAAGATTCACGACGCCGAAGCTTACGCTCAAAGCTAGCGTTCTAACACCCGGAACGCCTCTCACTGCTCTAGAAGCAGAATGCAATAATGCGGTTACTGTGCTCGATGTATGTGTCCCAGAGCAGCTGCCCATCCAGAAACTCTCCGAGTACTCGTGGGCCTTGGAGCGCGTGAAAACCGTGCCCTTATTGACAGACTGGCAACCAGTTGATGACAGCACCTATGGCAATTGTGCTTGTGCACCAGCCTACCCCACTCTTCTTTGGAGTGTTGACAATGCGGGGAAGGCTACACCCCATGAGGACCGTAAGGCAGCGGCTGCATTCGAGCGTGGCCTCAAGACCCGATGCCCTGTGTTCCACGTCCAACCAACGATCTGCAAGAACCAGACACGCTTTGAGATTGGTATCAACGTATCTTCTCTTGTACATCGTGCTAGAGGACGACTTGCTCGCTCTGGAAACGTCAATGGCTCTGTGGCTAGCTCATGGAGACTTTTGACGGATCATGCTGATACTGGAACTTCACGGTTCCCCAAGTTCCGATTGTGCAGCAACGCGACCGATATGCCCTTCGCCGGACCACTGCGCCTCGAGAAAAAGCTGCGAGGAGCTCAACCACGGTCTCTGGCTTGGATGCGCACTCAAGAGGCTGGCATATCACTGACCATCACTGAAGTTGAAGAGGCTGTGCATGCCGGTCTTGGGTGGAGGGCAGAGGCACGAGCTGAAACATCAACCGAAGTTCGTGGCGGTGTTCTTGCAGATTTGCCATCATTTGGAAAGACTGTTACGACTATAGCGTTGATTCAAAGCGAATTTGAAGAGTATTCACCCGAGGAGATAATCGAGCAAAATCAGTCAGCAACTGAGCATCTATCGACCCTTATTGATAGCGCAGCCACACTTATTGTATGCCCTCCATACATCGCCGTACAGTGGCAGACAGAGCTCGAGCTGTTCCTAGGCGAGGAGCAGTACGCGGACTTTGATGTTCGCATTATCAGAGACTTCGCCGAACTTCGACGCTTGACCATCACCGATCTTGAACAGAGTCGCGTTATCGTTATATCTTGGAGTGTCCTTTCGGACGATGATTACATCTCCGAGTTGGCATGGGTCACGGGCGTGCCTGAGCCTGCTAGTTCAAGCTGTCGAGCGTTTGATGCTTGGATGGATGGTGTCAACAGAGATCTACCTGCTCAAGTCTCCAAACTACAGACCATGGATCTGTCCGAGTTCAAGAACACTACACAAGACATATTTGAGCAACGTCTGCAACAGCCCGAGTTCCAGGCAACACTGCCACTGAGATTACAACACGGTAGCAGTTACCAGTCGTACGAAGCTCTGCAAGCCATTGCTGCTGAGAAAAAGAAAGTCAAGGCTAAACCATCCTTAAAGCGGAAGTCTTCTGGGTCGAATGACAATGTTGTGCCTCTATTGCACATGTTCCGATTCAATCGTATCGTGGTTGACGAATATCACTATCTCAACGATTATAAGAAGATCAAGAATATGTTCACGGCGGTCAGCGTCAGAAAGATTGCAGCGCACAAACGCTGGATCCTCTCTGGAACCCCCGCTTTAGCGAACTTCACCGACATTGACAACATCGCGTCTTTCCTCGGCATCAGACTGGGTAGATTTGCAGTAGGAGCTGGAAAACTGACTCGAACAGAAGAGTTCCTTGTTGATGACCAGACTGCCGTGGAGCGGTTCTTGTCCAAAACTGAAGTCATGTCACGTCAATGGCATCAGGCTCGACACGAACGGGCACAAGAGTTCCTGAACCATTTCGTCAGACAGAACGAGGCTTCGCTCGAGCATGTTCCTTGTCACGAGGAACTACGAGCAGTTCATCTGGATGTTGCCCATCACGCCGTGTACCTGGAACTGTCACAACACCTAATCTCGCAGCGAATGCAAGTCAAGAGGCTGAAGAACAAAGCAGAATCCGACAGAACCAACAGACTAAACGCTAGTCTTAATAACTCCAAAACCGCTGAAGACGCCCTACTAAAAGCTGCTCTGCTCTACGAGACTAGTGAAGGGGAAGCAGGTCTTGACACGCTCGTGCAGAAACGATCGGAGCAACGCCTGCAGACCGAAAGTGAAATTTCACGACTGATGCGTGCTTTTGAAGGGCACAAATGTACTGGCTTTAAGGGACTCAAGCCTGCTGATTCGAAGAAGGCAGAGAAGGAAGAGAACACCGTCCCAAAGCTGTACGCTAGCTTTTCACAGGATATCAAAAAGAACGCCTGGCTAGGAGATGGCGATGTAACGGCAAAGACAAGGCGCCTGCTGATGAAAGCGGAGGCAAATCCTAGTCTGAGGGGCTTGGAGGAGCTCGAGGATGTATCCTCAGCCAAGAAAATCAAAGAGGCTAAGACAATCATGTCGCATCTGCGCGAATCCTGTGTGGAGCTCGCCTTGCGAACGAGGTCAGAACGCTTCATCACAACCATCCAACAACTCCTGCAGCCCCTGTGTGAGGATACACAGGACCATATACCATGCGATGCTCCGCGCTGTCTGGGCAAAGCCACGGTCTCTGAATTGTATCTGGCCTCACAATGTGGTCATCTGGCTTGCGAACCTTGCATTGTATTGCGTGGAGACGACGAAAACTGTGTGATGCCCGGTTGCAGTTGTACAGTCCAGGCTGTCAATCTGATCAAAGCCACCGACCTAGGCACAACTAAAGAGAAGGTGACCAGACACAGCTACGGTCGTAAGATGGACGATATTGCGAACCTGATTATGAGACTTCCAAGCGACGACCAAGGTCTCATCTTTGCACCGAATGATGAGACGATCGCGTTGTTGGGAGAGGTTCTTGATCATTATAACATCCCCTATTACACACCGAGCGGATGTAACTCGCGTCTAGCAGCGAAGATCATCGAAGAATTCAAGGCTAGCAGGAGTGAGGATTTAGAGGATCGCCCAAAGGTACTCCTGCTCAATCTGACGAGTGAGACTGCCGCTGGAGTGTAAGTGACTGTCTGCTATTTTCATCGACTATACTAACGAGCACGCAGTAATCTAACGAACGCGAACCACATCCTCTTCGTCTCGCCTTTGCTAGTCGAAAGTCAGTACAAATACGATTCAGCCATGACGCAAGCCATAGCTCGCAGCCGACGCTACGGCCAAGAGAAGCATGTGCACATCTACCACTTCGCCGCCCTCCGTACCATAGATGTGGATATCCTCGAGCACCGACACAAGCGCACCAATGGCATTACAGCAGCAGACTCATCCGTCTGTATGCCACTAACGCCTCTTGCGAGAAAGGAGAAGACAAAATTGGTTCAGAACAAACACGGCTCCATGGCACTAGTACCGGTATCGTGGTTGGTCGACGATCAGGTGCGCAGGAAGTTGTGTGTCGAACGGGAACCGGAGAAGTTCACGTCGCTGATCAACTTCTCGGAGACGTTTGACGATGGCGAGGAGTGATGGAAGGGCAGATATTCGGTTTTTGCATACCATGACATTTTAGTTTTGAGCATTTTGCATAGCCAACGAGGGATTGAGTACCCCTATCCTTCAGAATTTTGTCTTTGACCATCCGACTTGTGTTTGTTCCAAATATGCACATCGCGTACCTCTCCATAGTAAACCTCCAAACCTCAACACCTTTGACGGAGCATCTCAACCATCCAAGACTAACTCCCAAACACTCCGCTCTCGATAGTTCGCAGCTATATCAAACTGGTTTCCACATTGTTATAGTAGCAATACAGTCTGTACAGTACTACGGCTATAACACCCTCGATCCGAACAGGAAGTTACGCTAATGACGACGACGACGACGAAAGCGACAAGTGTCTCCCACTCTGTCCACCCGATAGGATAGGATAGCATGATGAGCTGAATCCAATACGATTCGATTAAATTATTCGATCCCACCTAATGAAAAAACACCCGTTCCACGCATCATCTACTCACCTCCCTCCCCTTCCGTCTACGCCCCCTCCCGTACACGTCCTCCCGCCGCTTACGAGAACTGCTTTCCACACTGCACTGCACTGCACGTGCGTTTCGCAGCTGCGTCTTGAGCGCGCGTCATCGTGCTATGTCCGTGTATATGTATGTGTATGTGTGGAGACGTGACGGCTTTTTGGGCAGCGAATATGTGCTGGGTAGGCGGAGATGGGAGGGCTGGGGAATATCAACGTCTTGAGAGTTTACCTGCAAGAAGACTTGAACACCACGTAAGCACGTGGGATAAGGGGATGGGAAACAGGCAATACAGTAGCTGGGTTGCATGAGACGGAAGAAACGGATGGGTGGGGGAGGACTGAGACGGGATCGTGGCGGTGATAGACAGTGTATTGTAGCGCTAGGAAAGGGCGATGTGCGAATGAACAGTCTTCAGAGCTGTTGCTGGAGAGTGGGCTGTCGGAACTGGACTGGAATGGGACTCGGTCACGAAAAAGCAAGCACAAAGTTGGGCAGAGATGAGTTCGTAGGGCAGTAACTGAATTTCCTCGGGCTGTAATCGAGATAAGTGCCAGCTAGCAGCACAGTACCTTTCCAAACCGAGTTCCGTCTGTTTCTAACCCTAGTCAAAAAACAAAAGCAACGCTGCGTCATCATCATGTCGTCCTACATGCCATCGTCAAATCATCAGTCCATCATTGCCATCATCAAACAAACTGCATCCTCCTTTTGGTGACCAAGGAAACAACATCGCCAAACAGAAAGGGTATTAAATCCATCCAGAAACCGAAGAACCTCCCAGAGCGAGCCGGGAGCAGGTATAGAACAAAACCAAAATATAAAGATGCTCTCAGAAAAAGGAGATGGAAAGCGCAGGACATGGTGCATTAGATCGGTCCACAGCAGTCGTGACACCCATCTTACCATCTGAATCCAACAGATGCGTCCAGCTCCCGCACATGCATCGTGTCCGTGTGCGTGAGCGTTCCAGTCTAGCAAACAATGACAATGTGATTTACACTGTCGCGGAGGAACGCTGCAAACAAACAAGAAAAGCAATAGGGGAATCGAACCAACATGTGCAGAAAGAAAAGAGCCAAACCAAACTTTTGTAGTGGACCACTCCGCCGAAAGGTAGCCATGTCCGCTTGAAACTTTTGGTGTAAACTCAACCATCCTGCTAGGACTCAAAAACGACGAAGCCAAACAAACTTTGCGAAACGTAGTACCGAGCATGAACGAAAGGGGAGACGAATACGAGCAGGTTTCGCGTTACAGCTTCGGAGACATTGAAGGCATCCTACTGCACAAAGGTCAGGTGACCCTTTAGTAACGGTACTCAGACTCTCTTCGCTCCCCCTTGCGGTGTTGTCGGTGAAGGAGACGTCGCGGTTCGGTTTGCTCCACTCGTGATTCTCGCCTCCTGCGGCTGCTCTGCGAGCTCCGTTCTGTCATTTCCTCGACTTCTCTTCGTGGCTGACTAGCAGGCATTATAGCTCTTCTGTCGCCCCTGGTGCTGCCTCTCTCGCTTCGGTAGATGCTCTCGCCGCCGCGGGAATTGCCACTAATGACCAATTCGTTCATTCCATTCTCGATAGGCACCAGCTGTAGGGTACGGCCTTCCATATCTCCATTCAGGCTGAGGGTAACGGGAGCATCGTTGTTGATTCGAAGGCGAATCTCGCCATTGTTGTCGCTGCCCTTGCTGCGAGAGGATTCGACCTCAGAAGGTCCCCGGAGGACCGTGACGATCTCTTCTTGGCGATCTCATATGTCTGATCGGCGTACGTCTCGCGATCACCACGTTTCGCATTAATGTAATCCTCAGCATCGGCAGCTTGCTTGACTTCGACCGGTCGTTGAGGTCGTCGGCGGGGCTCAGTGCCGGTTTCACGGCGACGGAGGGGGCACGTGCAATATGCTCGTCTCCCTCTTCATCGTCATGGTAATCCCGCTCGTAGTCGTGGCCAACGGCAACGTTGTCGTAGACTCTCGAAGATCGGTTGGGCCGCCTTTGCTCGTTGTACTCCTGCTGCCGTGCTTTGCGGTGTTCTTTGAAGGTCCTGTCGTAAGCCTGTAACGACTCGCGACGAGATGACCTAGAACCCTCTACAATAACACGGGCCTGCGGAGTGTCGTATGCTGACTGAGACTTGACGGGAGGGATGAGTGATGGTCGGCTCACCGAGGCACGGCGATCAGCTCGAGAGTCGTGGTTGCGGTCACGGACTCGGGAGTCATGCCGCTCAGGGACGATGACTGTCTGTGGACGTCTTGGCTCGGGCGCTGGAGGAGCAGGCGTTGTGTTGGCATGGCGTAGGCTTGGACGCCGTTTCGATGCACCTTTTTGCGGTCGAGAGTCTGGGGGAGCCATGATGGTACGGGAGGCTGGAAATCGATACTCTGGCTCGTATTCCTCTTCAGACCCTGTTTCAGACTCGGATTCCGATTGGGAATCATCGTATTCTTCCTGGTTGCGGTAGCCATGGGGCGGCTGCCGACGTTGCGTCGAGGGTTGGGGCGGAGGGTTGGGATGGTATCTTGCCGAGGGCATGTGGCGGTCGCTGCGCTCGACGTGCACAACAGGCGCCACCGAGTGTCCATAACCAGAGGGTGCAGAGGTACGCGCCTGCAAAGGAGGCCTTTGCGGGTCGTACATGGGCTGCATCTGCTGGGCTTGGTAGAATGCGGCAGGTGGTGGATTCTGGGCCGGATATTGTTGCATGTAGGGAGAGGGCATGGGAGGTTGGGTGTATGGCATGTTGCCATAACCAGCTGACCTTGAGGGAGGTGGACCATGCTCCTGAGGCGGGCTCGGGTGGGAAGCGTGCATGCCGGGCTGCGCCCAGTTGTAGTTGGGGTCTCCGTGGTAGCTGGTGGGCCGGCGAGTGTTTACCGACAGACGGCGGGAGACGGCGGTTTGAACAACAGGACCACCCTGGGTGTGGTACATTCGGGGCGCGCGGTTCTCTCGCGGGGAGGGAGCTTGATACTGGGCAGGGTCTGATAGCTGCGAACGTGTGTCGTAGGGGTGAGGGTACGAGACGTCGGGGGCAGACTCGGTTGGGTGGGTGTGTAGGATGGATTGGCGGCGTGAGTGTCGCGGTCGAGCTTCGACGGCATCCGGACCACAGTCGGTGCAACCGCGTACGGTGCATTCCTCGACATTGCGGCTGTCCCTGCGTTTGGGTGTTGGGTGGGTGGTGGTAGGGCGTCGGTCAGCGGCAGGAGGGCGGCGCGAGGCGTGCGAGTCTCTCCGGGACAGTGGGTGGCGTGGGGCAGGGTGGGCGCCTTGCGTGCTCTGGGTGCTCGGTTGGCGTTGGTGGGGAGGTCTGGCGGCTTTCTGGGCTGGCGTCGGCGAGGGGGCGGCAGGAAGCGCGTTGGCAGGAGCGATGGGCGGGCTTCGCTGCGACGTAGCACTTGCGGCCGAATCAGCGCTACTCATGCCGGCGACGGATTGGCTGGAATACCCAGAGTCGCTCTTGACGTCGAAGCTGTTTGGTACCCTGCCCGTGGGGGTCTTGTTGGTGCCCAGGTCGTCGGGATTGGAGCGCTTGGTGCGGACGTTGGCCTTGCCGGGCGAAGGGTCTGGGGTGAAGGCCTCGATGCGAACGCCGTTGCCATGGCCGTCGTCGGAGAAGTAGTCCTCGACGGTGGCCTGGTGCGGCTTCGTGTCGGTGGCCATGGTCGAGGCAGCGGCAGCAGCAGCAGCAACAACAACAGCAGCAGCAACAACAGCAGCAGCAGTAGCGCCACCACCAACAACAACAGCAGCGCCCAAGGGGATCTGAGGCCTCGGCCAAACAATGTACGGGCGTCAAGCTGCTCCGTCGGCAGAAAGTCTAGCGGCGGGAGGCTATCGATAAATAAGGGTCGCGGGGGCGATCGAATGCGACTGCGACTGCGACAACAATTAGGCGACGGGCAGCTGTCGCAGAGTGCGCATGTTTGCACAGGCGGGGGTGGGTTCTGGCTATCGGCTCATGTCGCGTGTGCTGGAAGAGGAGGGGAGGAGGAAGGAGAGAGGAGAGAGGAGAGGAGCGAGGGAGCGCAGGTGAGATGGAGAGAAGAAAGACGTCTGGGGTGTGTGGGCAGGCAGGCAGGCAGGCAGGCAGGCAGGCATGCAGGCCACTCCTCTCGGGCATCGACTGCTGCAGCAAAAACAATGCCCGCCAGCAAAAATTCGAAACGGCCCAGCCGGCCGTGGTGCTAAACACCCCCAGTTGGCTCTTAGCAGCTCCAGCTAGCAACTAGCCTCTCATGCGCTGCCCTGCGCTGCATCTAAACGTCGTTGGGCGCGCACCGCAGCCTGCATGAGCCCGCTTGAGTCCGCTTGATGCCCACCCTTCTGTCTTGCGCCTTGCCCTCGAGGCTTGACATGGATGCGCCCTGCCATCACAAGACTGGGTGCCGTCGTGAGTCGTGACGCAACATCCACCGAGCGCTGCATGTGGTGAGAGCCAACGGCACGACTGCGCTTGTGTCGCCATCACTGCCTCGCCCAGCATTCCTCGGGAAAAGAAAGAGCGTCATTGCGCCGTTGGCTTGTCGATGAAGCCATGCACCTGGCAGCACCTTGCAACGATCAACCTCTGTAAGAGGAGCCACTTCTGCCCTACCGGACGAGCCCTTGTCATTGGGCATCCCCAGATGTGCAGAACGTCTCAGACAGACCTGCATCATCAACTCAGGTGGTCAGCGAGCGCTATGGGTGACGAACAGAAACCGGGATTGCCCGTCCCTTCCTGCGAGCTGCTCTCCACTCCCTCTGCTTGCCCGCCACACTCACCGCTTCGTGCACGCTTTCCCTTCATCACTACTTCACACTCGGCACCGCAAGAGGTCTGGTAGCTTGCACCACCAGCGGCAGCCATTCCCGATCCGTCTCTAGCCTCGTTGATCCGTGCCCTTGTAGCTCCATGGCTCTTGTTATCTTTCCTCTAGCTTGCACTGCTTCTGCCCATTCGACAATCCTCCCCACGTTCCACACCGTGAACCATGGCAGGACCACTCGTTCCTAGTTTCACCTGCTCTTCTCTGATCCTTCGCAATCCGCTGTAATTGCAGACGCACCGTTTGGTGCAGACTATGCCTTTTGCCGCGGGGCTAGCCACGTCAGTTGGCGTCTACCATGCAGGAACAGCACACAACCATCAAGCTCGCAACACTTCATTAATGTCGCAGCGACACGGAACATGTGTCTCTTTGCCACCCAAGTCTTTTCGATCGCTCAGCGTGGCCGTCCAGAGACTGCCACCCACTAGCGCACCACGGCGGCTGCACCAACTACATCAAGACAGCTGTACCCTGTGTAACCATCTCGCCTCGTTCCGAGAGTTCCCATCGCCACATCACGCGGGCTGACGAAGCTCTGCATTGGATACCCCGCTACCACCAAAAATTCCGGTGAACAGACGCACCCCTTCGAGTGCTTTCATGCCCTCTGACAAGCTGGAAACACCTCAGCAGCACCTCTCAGCGTGCATCGATACGCAGTTGCGTTGCTGATTGTATCCCTCATGAACGTTGCCGAGTCCAAGGCAATCGTAGCCCTCTAGCCGACTCCGTTCCACGTTCGCCAGATGCAGTGACCACCACCCAGCAAGTACAACACACGCATGTTTGGTTTCGTCTTGATTGAGTTACTCGCATTCCTTCCCAATGACACACTGCTTGCGATAGGGGATGCTGGTCTCCTTTCAATTTGCTGGTCAACCTGCCGTGGACGCAAACCGTGACCCAGCCAGCCCTGTGAAGCGTGCGCCCGTGGCCAATGGACCCCCACCCTCTTCTCCGTCACAGTTTGGTCTTCGTACCACTGCGGCTACTGCTCTCACGCCTCAATCCTCGAGCCGTTGATTTCTCGGCCATAAGGCGTATTTGAGTCGCTTTTCTGCTGTACTGCACAGCACGCGAAAAATCCGAATACCAGGTCACTGAGCGAATGTACGCACGTCTAAAGGTGGATGACACTTCCGACTTTACACGTCTAGAAGGTGGTGTTAATATACTTAGTGGGCATCACTATACATGACATCTAGCACTCACTCACTTGCTGGACCGACCACCAGAGACATGGCGCTGACTTTCGATTGTTCATTTACAAAATGCTGATTGTCTACAGTCGATGTTTGCTGATCAGAAGCTCAAGGCACCGTACACTTGCTTTGTGCCAATGCTCTCTTGGCGGCCGGCAAGACCTCTTTCTCTCCACAGCTTTGACCAAGCTAATATTTTGGATGGAAGTAAGTCATCACACCTACAATTTCCATTCGAATACTTCGCTCGTACAGTAGCGTTGACGAAGACTAGCGTGCTCGGCTATGCCCACTCAAGCACCACCGCCAAAAAGAAAGAACGTGTGGGACGTCTACCCGAATTGGCCATGTCTTCAGCCCTTGCCTTCAGCCCTTGTCGTCCAGCCTCAAAAACTCCGCTATGGGCTTTGTGACATGCTCAGTATGTTACGGTCGCAGACTAACCAGCTTTAACAGCATAAGCAATTTCCACCATACTCACACTGGGCTCTGCTCCACCAGCAAGATGAGTCACTGCTCACATTCCTCAGAACGTTGAATCCTTTGCTGCCCGAAAAGACCCTGGTTGGGTTCCGAGCGAGCGGTAGAGCAGCGTGCTGTTCGCATGGCTGCCCAGCGGGTCCACATTTGGCGTTGGCGTCCGATTTGCGGTGCATTCAGCCCAATGGGTGACCCACCCGGCGGCTATTTAGGGCTTTCGACGTCTTCAACACCACCTCTTCGGCTTTTGCAAAGGTTGTACAAAGAGGAAGAGACATTCGTGGCAGTGTTGTGTGGACGTTGATTCACCCAGCAGAGTCATCAGTCGAACAGAGCACACGGCTACGGCCGCGGCCGGGTGTCGAACGCGCCTCGTGCCGTTCCGTGCTGGAAAGAGCAACCCGATGATCAAGGCTTTGGACGATCTCTCGCCCCGTGGACTGCGTCATTTGGAACACTCCAAGTTGGTGTCGTGCATCATCCGGACCGCAAGGCTTCGGCGCATTCAACCATCCAACTAGATGGGCCGGTTACGCACCCTGTTAGCTTCTTTTTCGTCTACACAACAAGCCTTGAATTATATTCGTTCTTCTCACTCAGCTCTCGAAGAGCCAGTCAACATTACCAGACAAAACAGCATGCCTCCCGTAGCCGGCCCATGCACTCGCAAATGGTATCAGCACGGGTCACATGTCTTACAAACTTCAAGACAAGAGTTCCATATCCATAACCTCCAGACCTCGCTATACCGTTCCACAGTCCACCACCCCCTCATCCCACCGAGTCGTCCCCACCACTGTGCGTAGTCTGACTCACACCCCCACCACTAGCCGTCGTCCCAAATCCCCAATCCCCAATCCCCACTCTCCATTCTCCACTCTCCATCATATTCACAAACCCGTGAAACTCCCATCTTATTTTCCCACTATTTAAGTTTATCTTCTTTCGGGCCGCTTATCTAATCACCACTCTCTTCATCGAAGCAAGTTAAGTCTCCTTGGTGTAGTTGGTTATCACGTGGGTCTCATAGTCTTCTTGCTGTGACTGCAATGCTGCAGATATCCCAAGGCCGCCAGTTCGAGTCTGGCAGGGGACATGTTTTTTTGTGGGTGTGAGCAGAGAGATGTGTTGACGATTATATTTTTGTCCTGGTCGTGATTGTGGAGGGTGGAGTGGAATAGAACGGGGAACTGATTGACTGTGCGTGTCCAAAGGCTATGTAGCTATGAGACGTTTGATCCTATTGCCGACTGAGTTGGAGTTCTAGAGGTTTTGTCTTCTTGTTTTCTTCTCGTCTTTTTCTTTTCTTTTCTTTTTTTTCTTTCCTCCCATTCTCTCATCACATACCATGAACATCTCCGCACGCGAGCATGTGCAGACGAACTTTTGTGTCGCTGACCTGCGGTTTCAGATTGAAGCCCATGCTGGGGAAGCCTGTGTCGTCGACCGTTCTATGAGAAGTGCTGTTTAATGGATGAGTTAGAATCGTCCGTTGCTCTGAAGATAGAGCTCACATGAAGACAAAGAGTCAGATGTAGATTTGAAAACAGACATATTTCATCCTCGTTTCGCTAACCACTTCTTCTTTTGCATATGCACAGTTTCTGGCTCCCTCTAAGTAGCTACCGGAAGGCCTACGTGTGGTTTCTGGGCACTGCATCGCAAACCTCGAGTATTTCAGTCTGCCTTACTGCGGTTTCTCCGTATGTTCAAGGAACCGGACCTACGAAAAAAAAAAAAAAAAAGAAAAAGGCCGCGGGGCTTTCCTATATGGCCTGCCTCTGATTTCAAATTCGGTAGGGCGTGGTGAGAGCTTCTACTGCATCTACTGCTCAGCTACTCCTCCTTCCAACATATAAGACAAAGACGAAAAAGACATAATAAGCCTCTTGGGTTTAGGCTTTATGCTTCCTTCTTCCATTACCCCACTATATGCTCTACCACATCCACATCTACCTCGCCGTCTTCGAAAACACGCAACGTGCCTACCTATGTCCAGCATCTTCTCTCCATCTGAAACGATCAGCCAGACAACTGATGGTTGCTCTGGCTGTCTTTTTTAAAGTCACTGTCTATGTTCTCATGAAGGCTGTGTTGAAGATATCGCTAGCTGGTCGAAAAATCGGAGGGAGCGGGTACATGGTGTTTCCTTTACCCTTGTACCATATCCTTTTCTGTATCAAAGATTGAATGATGCGAGGGCTGGCGATAGATGGCCGTGAATTGAGCTGTTCTGCTGAAACGCTACGTTTCGCGCCTCTTGTCTGTTCGCTTCGGTAGTCAAGGTGTGCGGATTGAATAGGCAGCTCCGTCCTGATATAATGCTTCCTATTCTCCGTCGACATTCACTGGATCCAGGCTCTCAAGAATGACAAGCAAGGTGCATGTCTGCAGTCCTACTATCCCCCGGAGATTATTGAGGTCATGTATACATGTTCTCTTACTGCTTCGAAGCACCGCTTTCTCGAAAACAAAAAATACTTGAGCATGGGTTCATGTCTTTTCCCAGTACCCATTGACAAAGCCATAAATGCCTGTGCACTCGGTCAATAAAGAAAGAAAAACCCCTCTCCTCTTCAATCACACCACCGTTCCCAATGCAACACCACCCTGAAACCTAAATCTATATATACGAGTATGTATGCCTTCGGTGCTTCTACCTAACCATCCTAATATTCAGCCACTTCCAGCGCCTAGGATCTCTCTGTCTGCACCTAATCAAAACCACCCGACAACCACCCAATGGCTGTGACTCTCACTCTCTGGCTCGGATTAGCTTATTTTATTTTACCAAGTATGTGTGCGCTCACTTTACCCAGTCGGGCTCCAAAATCTTCGTCCTCTTCTCTCTCATCACTGTCTCCGTTAAGATGCGTACTATTATTCTTTATACGTGGTCGAATATGCATACTCGTTCTACTACGTGAATACTGTAGCTTCTGCAAATGTGTCTTTGAGTTGACTGATACTGAAGAAGAGCTTGGTCTCAATATCCACGAGGCTTTCTTGAGCTTGGTAGTAATTCAGGGTCGTGTGGTTCACTGACAACTTCTTGGTTATACACTGTAAAACCTACAATCCAAATTGCGTCGACTTTCCAACACAAATCCTTGCTCAAAGCCTGGTAGCCATTGTACTCTCTCCTTTTACTACCACACACTCTCCTTATCGCTCTCACTACTTGTGTCCAGTGAAACCAGACCGGTCTTTTGACTCTCCAAAGTACCTCTCTCCAAACAGATGTCAAAATGCAGTCTTTCACCACTGCCGCTCCAGCTGTTTTGGTAGAAGACTACCAAATCATTCTGTGCTGTTCGGTGGCCGAGGCAGTTGTCACATTTTTTTTTTTGTATGTTTATGAACTTGATTGATTGAAAAACCACCTAGCAGACCAACTGTGGTGAGAACGAGAAGCTAAGATCTCAATCATGCTCTGAACGGCTGAGCCGCTCCACGCTCCACACCATCAGCTTGCACACCCCACTCAACAATATCATCTTCTTGGCTCGGCTCGCTGGCCTTCGAAAGCTCTTTTCGACCCCAAAGCTCCTTGTGTGTATACTGTCTACCATCTGCTGGCACCGGCCGCTGAATTGACCTCTTCCTTGCATCTTCGCTCAAACCGCCACCACCCGCACGTCCAGGCAGATTGAGGAAGCGGCCCCATGCCTGCTGTGCGCTCTCTAGCGAGCTACTTGCACGAATAGTCCGTAGGATGGCTGTGCTATCAAGAAGCTCATTTTCCAGCATGGTAGTTTGTAACGTGGTCATGCTCTCTTGTAAGACACTAATGGCATCAGAGACTGGAGAGTTCATCTCACGGTGCCAGGCGCGACCAAGTGAGGTAAGGCTTGTGCTTAAGCTGAGTATCGACGAGACGTAGTCAGTGTATGGTGTCGACAGATCTGTCGTCATGTTCTCGAGGCTGGGTGTACTGGTTGGAAGCGTTGAAGGGAGAACCATGCTAGAACTCAAAGGAAGCGTTGGTATCAAAGGCGACGGTACAGTGGTATTGAGAGTCGGGTCGGTTGCATTGGTAAGGTTCATAGGATTGAGCCAGGCTGTCTGCATGTGTGTCAACAATGGTGATAGTTACCGTATGGGAAGATATACCTTGTTCGTATCTATCTGAAACTTTGATTGAAGAATCGTACTTGTGATGTTGTTGAGGAGATCTGCAGTGCCCATCTGGCCACTGCTGCCGAACAGGCCCCAGCCCCGGTTGGGGTTGTTCAGGTCGCCAATCGTACTCGCTGCCGCATTTATGACTGTCTTCAGATCGACCAGGCCCTGAACAGCTGGTGTTGCCATGGCCAAAGGTGCGAGGATGATGCCGGTAACGAGCATGGCTCTGAGGATCGAGCTGGCCTGAATTTGGGCGTTGAACATACTGGTGCTGGCCGACGACAGACAGGTGTATCGTCAGGTCAGGGAGGGAGGAATGTTGAGGTAGATGGGATAGAGCGATGCTAACCACTAGATATGTCGTAGGCAAAGGTGTTGGTGGGTGAAGTGTGACTATGAGAGAGTTGACACCACAACAAGAAAGGTTTGACCGAGTAATTAGCGCCCTTGAAAGGGAAGCAGCAACGACGTGGTTGACCTCAGCAGTTGCTTCGGCTTGTGAAGCATGACTTCCAGCTCAAGATGTTTGTGCGTTTCCTGGCAATGGCAACTTAACCGTGTTCTATCACCTAATTCAGAAGTTGCCTCGATCACCTCTTGCAGCGGCCTGAGCCTTCTCGTATGCCCGCCACCATAGTCCTATGTTGGCTGCTACTAGTAGATCCATCATCTTTAAGCCCTCGTCTTCCAGGATGATCTTGCCCAACTTCGCTTGCTTCCCACCAAAGCCACCTCCCGCAAATTCTTGGCCCAAAGACAAATCCATACGGTCCAATGAGCTCCTTGTTTCGTCTACACTATCACTGCGGTTCACCGAGACAACCGAGTTATTATGACTGTGTCGCCCTCGCTTAAAGAACGACGCTCTTTTCGAGGGTTCTTCTCTGGGTGACAATGCTTGGTTGGCACTTGGTAGGTTGAATCGCATCTCGCTCACAGTCGCAGCAGCGGGTGGTGCACCCTGTAAACCGGGGATGATATGCCGACACTACATGATGTTTAGTTGACTGTACATGGTGTTGGGTTGAAGACGGCTGGCATACCTTCAGCGAGCCACCACTCGCACCAGTGACAAACTCACAACGCCCATTCCAAGGGCTCGTGAAGACATATCCTCGAAAACTCGACTGTCGCTCAGAAACCTGAAGCGTGCTGTATGTTTGGTCTTCTCGTGTCAGAAACGATGGTGAGGGCAAGGGTTGATCTGTAGAGGATCTGCTATCGTAGTCGCCTCTTGAGGTGGGACGACTGGAGTTGTAGTCATATGAACCAGTTTTGCGATGTCCAAAACCCCCACTGTGTTGCAAGCCCTCCATCCATAAGCGGCGGCGGAACACGTTGTCGCTCTTCGATGGAGACTCTGGGCGCGGTGGAGTCCCTGATGTTTGATAGGATCGAACCGACAGATCGCTGGTACGCGTAGGTAAAGGAGGTCTCTGTTCATGGTCGGCGTGAAGGAACTTGGAATACCCAGGGTTCGATATTTCGATGTACAATGGAGTACCCGGTTTCCGTTTTGTGGCAGATTCGGTTAAGTTTGCGGAAGAGATCTCAGTGATAGTAGGGTCGTCAATTCGAGCAACGTTCCATTGAGCACCAGATGCTGGGTCTCGTCGAATCAAAGTAAGTGATATGCCAGTAGAACAGGTGTCCACTTCCGGCCGTTGAAATGTCGAAGTATCATTTTCTGTCCGCGACCGACTCGAGTCGTAGGATCGACATGGCTCGTATTCAGGAGTCAGCATTCCTGGTCTTTGAGCATAGCGGCCTGCACTGGCATTTTGCCTGCTTTCAAAATTTGAGATAGGAGCTAGAGTTCCAGGTACAGGTTTTTGCGCTGGCGCAGCTGTTGGCATACTTGCAACAGCCTTGCGCTGGATCACTGGTGCAGATAGTCGATTTGCGGCATTCAGTCGTGTTTCCGAAAGATTCGAATACTCAAAATCTGGGGGACCGACAAGATTGACATCTTGAGGGTGTTCGACGTGGACAAAATAAAGAGAGCTTTGAATGTCTTCTGCCGTGACTACCTTTTCGCGGGGTTTCATAGGCGAAAGGAAAACATCTACAAGAACATTAGACCTACATCAGCTACGCACAGAACAGCAGTCGTACCTTTGCTGCCTGGTACACGAGCGATGTAGAGCACCAAAGGCTCATGCTTCACGTGTGTGGGGTTTCTTGGATATGCTGGTGGGTTAGATGCGAGTGCTGTCAGGGATGAGAGAGATTTGGCTTCAACGGCCATCGACGACATTTGAGCGAAAGACTAGAGTAGCGAAGCAGGCCGAACGATAGAGATGCAGATGTTGCTTGATCTGGAGGCGATAGGCGCTACAGAAGACAAGGCAGCGTTAGCTCGCAGATCATATATGAGGCAAAGCAGCTGAGGTAGTGCTTGCGTTTGTTCTGGGTGGCTGTGCATGCGCCTCCAGGTTAATTGTGTCCAGCAAATGTGCCTGCAACGCGTGTAGCAAGGTACAAGCGGTCTGAGTCAGTCAGCCAAGAATATCTCACGGTGTAAACAAGGCTGATGCTAGTGAACGGGCACTGAAGGCAGTTTGGCGTGCCCACTCGGGCTGGCAAGAGGTTGGTGTTGGCCCGTGCGAAGGCGGTGACGAGCAAGGAACGGACTTTATTTCTGAGGCGCCAAATCAAAAAGTCGTTTCGCCAAGATTTCGCATTTTGCCCTGCACACGACCTTATTGCTGCAACTTCACACGCCGACGTCACGGCTCGCAGAATAAAATCTTGCGCTCTCTTAAACACGAATACGTGCAACTTGCTTATTGTGTCACTATGCCTGACGACCTGGAGGTATGCTGCAGAAAGGCGCCCCCGCACCATTCCTGCCGCTAACTGAGAGCCCCAGTCGCGCTTGAAGAGCCATGCCCGGGCCTTCGAAGGACTGATGTCGCTGATACCAGCCAAAGAGTACTACGGGAAAGATGAGAGCGTCACAAGTGTACGCATCACCGCACTAGTTGGCATAAGCTTTTCGCTGACATGCTGTGCAGACACAATGGCAAAAGAAGAAGAAGCAGACCACCGAGGAGCGCCAGGCCGCCAAGCGAGCGAAGCTGGATCCCGCATCACATAAGTCTGCCCAAGATGTACTTGACGAGAACGCACGCAAGCGCAAGCGCGAATTGGAAGGTGAAGCCGAGGACGATGCCGTGTCTGAGGCGCCTTCTTCAGACCTTGATATGGACATCGTGAAGGAGACACCACTCGAGGGGATAAAGAAGGCCAAGAAGCAAAAGACAAAGAAAGACGCTGAGGCGGAACCTGCCGAGGTCGTCAGGGAAGGTCGGACGCTGACAAAGGCTGAGATCAGGGCCGAGAAGAAGAAGGAGAAGAAGAAGGAGAAGCAAACACAAAAGAAGAATAAGGAGGATTCGAGAAAGGCGTCGCAGGCTGAGTTCAAGGAGGGTCTCACCGCACCGAAAGAGACCAAGAAGTCTAAGCAAGTGGATGTCGACGAAGACGAAGACGACGAGGCCGACGATGGCCTCGATGACTCTGACCACGTTGAGGCTCTAGACGTCAGTGGCCTTGTAGATGCCGAAGAGGGTCAGTCCACCGCTCCCACCACTACTGCAAGTTCCAATACCTCTACAGCAGCATCCTCTGCCTCATCCTCAACCTCTATCCCCGAAGAAGCACCTTCAAAGAACGCAAAGAAAGAGAAGAAGCCCCTGCAGATCGACGAGAAGAGCCAAGAAGAATTCAGAGCACGACTGAACGCCAAACTCGAGGCAATGCGTGCTGCACGCAAGGCCGACGGCCCTGATGGACGACCTGCAAAGAACCGAGCCGAGCTCATCGAAGCCCGACGAAAGAAGGAAGCTGCTCGTCAGGCGGCGAAGAAGGCAGGCCGTCAGGAAGCCAAGGAGGACGAAGCGCGCCAAAAAGCAGAAGAGCAGCTCGCACGGATAAGAGGCGGATCCGGTTCACCCTCAATCTTCCCTGCACGGTCCCCAGAACAGGAGCGCAGCTTCAACTTTGGCAAAGTCGCTTGGGAAGACGGGCAAGAGCTCGAAGGCGGCCTCTCCAAATTCCTTGAGTCCCGCAAAAAGAAGGGCAAATCCGACACAAAGACTGCACTGGAAGCCGCCCAGAAGAAGCAGGCTCGCATCAATGGCTACGACGAGGAGAAGCGCAAAGACATCCAGGAGAAGGATCTTTGGCTCAACGCGAAGAAGCGCGCGCAGGGCGAGAAAGTCTTTGACGACGTCAATCTGCTCAAGAAGAGCCTGAAGCGCCAACAGAAACAAAAGGACAAGAGCAAGCAGGAGTGGAAAGAGCGACTCACAAACGTCACCGAGGGCAAGGAGAAGCGACAGAAGAAGCGCGAGGAGAACCTCAAGGCGAGGAGGGAGAGCAAGGGTGTCAAGGGCAAGAAGAAGGGCGGCCCCAAGAAGGGTGGCAAGAAGCCCGCGAAGCGACCCGGGTTTGAGGGAACGTTCAAGGGGAAATAAACGTGCAGATGGAATCCATGGACGCATATATGGGGAAACAATATGTATGATGGCTTGGCAGGAAAGGAAAAAGGAAAAGTATGGACTGGAGCATCGCATTTCGACATGGCACAAAGTTTGGGGGCATTTTGGCGTTTGATATCCCATACAGTGGCTGGCATTGTCTGGGCGTCAGGAGTATGTGCAGCGTTGAATACTATGACGTCTTTCGAGGATATACAAACTTTTTCGTTGCCGCTGCTACTCATCTCACACGCTCATCGATAATGAAACAGCTCACTGGACACTTGGAGAACGGCAGATTGAGTGTTTGTTAAACTTGGGATTTGAGTTCTACTCTTGTACAATGGCAGTACTATCACAAAGGAAACCAACTGCTGTTCTGGACACGACCACTCTCCTACTATATACAGACATGAGCACCGTTCTCCCTTTCCCTGTCTGCTCGTTCGTTATCTATAAGGTGCATCCGCACGGGCAGCGGCGGCGATCTCAGGCTCCCACTTGTCTCCGTTGGCCAACAACTTCTCCTTGTTGTACAGGAGCTCCTCTCGCGACTCGGTGGCGTACTCAGTGTTGGGGCCTGTAGAACAATTAATACATCATCCAACCAGAGAATTGATAGGCCGAGGTATGGCTTACCCTCAACAATCGCATCGACGGGGCAGCTCTCCTGGCAGAGACCGCAGTAGATGCACTTTGTCATATCGATGTCGTAGCGCGTGGTCCTCCTGCTGCCATCCATACGCTCCTCAGCCTCAATTGTGATAGCCTGCGCAGGGCAGATGGCTTCGCAGAGCTTGCAGGCAATGCAGCGCTCCTCGCCAGTCGGGTACCGCCTTAGGGCGTGCTCGCCACGAAAGCGGGGGAGATGGGGCCCTTTTCGAAGGGGTAGAAGATGGTGTATCTAAGCAACCGTCAGAAACCGCCTTCCAAGCCCTCCGGAACAGATGAGGGCGCCAATTGAGCACTTACGGTGGCCTGAAAAACTGCTCCAGCGACACGTACATGCCGCGGAACATCTCCAGGAGCAAGAAGTACTTGCCGGCCTTATCCAATGCCGAGTCACCCTCATCCCACTTCTTCTGGCGCGGTAACCGGAAACCGGGAGGGGAGGACCTGCAGGCGTGGCGGCGCGAGGGAAGGTTGTGCTGAAGAAGGCGACGGTGGCGGGCGAGGCGAAGCGTGGAGCGAACTGCGACTGCCTGAGCAGCGCTGTGGCAGACGGGCTGCGTGCCAGCATCGTCAATGGCTTGGTGCTGGCCATCGTGGGCACAGTGAACTTGTGTGGACGGCGGTGGGGATGTAGAGCTGGGCAGATGATTGTGAGGTCGCAACTGGAGATGTCGAATGTAACGAAACCGCTGTGATTGGCCGGATGCAGGCGGCGACAACAAGAGGCAAATCTGGGGATGCAGCGTGGTGTGGAAGGATTTGACGTACTTGCTTAGCCGATTAAGAGCTTCCACAGTTCGCTCATTCCGTGTTTGCTCTCTTCTTGCCGTTTGTTGTTGGTGCGCATCATGCTCCTTCAGGTCACGTGCATGACGGAAGCTTTCTTTATCGTTTAGTAGCATCATCCACTACCACCTCCCATCCCGCCTCATCGCCCCTCGACACGCTCGCACCCGCCCAACATGTTCCGCACAGCTCTCCTCAGGTCCGCAAGGTCCGCCGTCCGTGCTGCTCCCCGATGCCAGGCCTCAATTGCCCGCCCGGCGCGCGCCTTCGTCCAGCCTAAGCAGATCACTCCCGCCGCATACTTCCAGGCCGTACGAAGCTACGCCTCCAGCGCCGGTCTGTCGCAAGAAGAGGTCCAGGGCAGGATAATGGACCTGCTGAAGAACTTCGACAAGGTATGGGGATGCACCGCCATGATGGAGAAGGTAGCGTAGCAGGGCTAACGAACAAACAGGTCCAGGATGCCTCGAAGGTAGCTACCAACAATGTGCACGACCCAGCAGGACACCCACTTACATGATCTAGCTCAACGGCGAGTCGCATTTCCACAACGACCTCGGTCTTGACAGCCTTGACACCGTAGAGGTCGTTATGGCAATTGAGGAGGTGGGTCCCACTGGATAGGCACGCGCATGATGGGTCTGACAGCAGCACAGGAATTCAGCATTGAGATTCCAGACGAGAAGGCCGACGCTATCCACAGCGGTAGGTGCCGTTCAAAGATTTCGACTCCAACACATACTGATGATATCACAGTCAAGCAAGCAGTGGAGTACATCCTGGCCCAGCCTGACGGTAAGAAGCACTACAGCTAAAATGCTACCACGGCTACTAACATTTCAATAGCCCACTAAATGGTAATGGAGCGCTGGGTGCCTGCGGATGTTTGAAGACGGTCGAAGATGTTCCATGTTGAATGGAGTGGAATTGGTTCGTCGGTTCTGCCGGCATTGTTATATATTTCCCTGCGTGTAAAACAGCTCTGGGATGGCAACAAGTACTTTTGATAGAAACGAGGCTATCCACTTTCCATCTTATTTGCATCTTGGCTGCAGTGAAGATTGTCTGTGGTGAATGCATCTGCCCGTTGGACGGAGCCCGCTTGGCCCCGACATGTCGCGGGTGCCCTTGAGCTGGCCATGGACGCCGTGACACGAACGAGGAACATCGTTCTCCACACTGTCCCACGCAAACGCTTCAGACCCCCTTTCTCAACGTCCCGGCTCTGCTGGCCTCTCTTCTCACGCTCGCCCCGCAGAACCGGCCGGATCCCAATCTTGAAAGTGACGCGCATGCGCCCGAGCGCCGCCATCTCTGAGTCCATCGAGGAGCACCGCCCATAATTGACAAGACCACCCCCACTCCGCTCCACACTCACACCTGATGGCTTCGACGTCCGGCGTGGTGCGCCGAAGAGGAGCTGGTGCGGCGACAGGCACCGCCGAGGACGAAGGCAGCCGCGTGGCTTCACCGGCACCCCGTAACGACCGCGACCGCGCGCCAGAAACTTCCTACGAGAACTCGGAGAATGGCCACAAGATTGCGTTTGATCCGCGGGACATTAGCGAAAATGCCGAGCGTAGCAAGCAGCCTAAGCTGACGCTCATGGAGGAGATTATCCTCATGGGCCTGAAGGACAAGCAGGTGCGTGGCCGCGGACAGGCTCCCTGGGTGACGGCGCACGCTGATACTCGAGGCTAGGGCTACCTTTCCTTCTGGAATGACAACATCTCGTACGCACTGCGCGGATGCATCGTCATAGAATTGGCCTTCAGGGGCCGCATAAGCATGCAGAAGGACTCGTCGCGGCGGCGCTTCCCTCTCGCCGACCGCGTCATCGAGGTCATTGACGACACGCTGACAGGAGAAGTGCTGCTGGACGAGGCCCTGAAGATGATGAAGTCGAGCGAGAAGATGAGCGTCAACTCGTGGATCGACCTCATGAGCGGTGAGCTCCAACGTGTCCACATATCGATACGCTGACTGACAGCAACAGGCGAGACATGGAATCTCATGAAGATCGGCTACCAGCTGAAGCAAGTACGCGAGCGTCTCTGCAAGGGCCTTGTCGACAAGGGCATTTTGCGCACCGAGAAGAAGAACTTCCTCCTGTTCGACATGGCCACACATCCCGTCGCAGAGGGCGCGGCAAAGGACGAAATCAGGCGCCGAGTCCGCAACCTCCTCACCAACCGCACCGTCGTCCTCCCTGGCAGCCAGTTCCTGCCCGAGGAGCTCGAGTTTAGAACGCTGCGAACAGTCGCCATGGTTTGTGCTGCCTACGCTGCGAACGTGCTCGAGAACGCTCTTACCACGCTCGGACACGAGGCGCGGGAGCGCGCATTCGCTCAGGTCGACGAGCTGCTGGCAGAGTACTCGCAATGGCCGTTTGCCAGGAGAGCGGGCGGCGGACAGGGCGTGGGTGCTAACCTGGGCCAGCTCATCAACGACGAGATCAACTCTGGCAAGGACAAGGAGTTGCAGATGGAAGTGAGTTTGCCATGAGCTATTCAGACGATGTCAACCTAACAGCTACCCAGGTGGTCGCCGCGTGTCTCAGTGTCTTTACAAGGCTTGACTCTCTTCTCTAATCCACACGATTGAGGTTGCAAATGTTGACTCTGACTTCAACAAGACTTTCACTTCTCCGCCCGAAAGCTCTTGTAGTTTATGCAGGAAATGGTGAGCGTCAGACATATCGGCCAAGGCATGAACAACGGGTTGGGGCATTAGGGGATTGGGACCTTGGGGCCTTGGGACCAGGTTATGATGATGTTTCTAGATGGATGCGGTCTCTTCGTTCATAGCGTTCTGTCCACAGCAAAACGGTCTGGGAGGACACAGGCGTTGGGGCTGTATGGTAGCAGCTTCTCTTAGTGAAAGCGTTTAATGCACAGACTGAACCATGACGGCGACTTGCAGTGTAATGCGCAACGAGTCTAAGGTCTCGTACTGTAAGTGCACAGGACAGTATAGCAAGAGCAGGCAGTATTTGCCCATACTCCACTTGGCCCGTTCGTAAGGAGGTCTTGGCGCATCACGTGAAGCAAAGATGATACAAGACAAGGCACAGCAGAACAGTGGGGACAGCAATTGGTACGATTCAGGCGGGCTTCAGGCGGGCTTCAGGCGGGCTTCAGGCGGGCTTATAGCTGGTACACCAAGGTCTGAGGACTAGCTGCATGTAGAGGGCTGTTGGTAGCCGCGTCAAGTGCAGCGGTTCCCGCTTGTGTGATGCCTGTGTGATGCAGTCTGGGGCGTCTGGGTGGAGCAGCACAGGCGCGCGATCCTTTGAGGAGCACCTCCAGGCTCCTGGCTGACTGACACCACACACGGTGACGGCATCATTCCGACGCTTATCCTCGCGCACCCAATTGTCCCTACTCTAGTAGATCCTAGGTAACAGACACGATAGCGAGGAGGGTTTTCGTCGATTCGGGCGTGCCAATACCTGGTCCTGCGCCTCGAGAGCCCTGCCGACGTGCGCTCTGCCAGCCAGCCAGCCAGCCTGCCTACCTGCCTGCTTGCCAGCCTGCCAGGTGGATTCAACTCGTGACCGTGACCGTGACGGACGGATCGGCAGGTCCTGGCCTCAGCCATACAGATCTGTCAGAGGCCCAGCCGAGCGACGACGCGTAGAGTGCATGGTGCCTAGGTGTGTTTCCCTCCCCTTTGGCTCCGAGTCGTAGCCGTTGTTTTCTGGTGTTGCTGTCGCCATGGCGCTGCGCGTTGGCCTCGCTCTCGGCTGCCGGCTCCCCCTGTTGCTGCGTCTGGCTGCGACCGCATTCGACGCCCACTAACGTCGCGCAGCTCCATGCGCGCAGCAGCCCTCTGACCTCGACTCTCCATCCACGCCATGCCATCTCCCCCGCCGCCGCCGCCCCCGCCCCCGCCCCGGCCACCCAAGACTCGTCGCAATTGCAAAACGGCGCGTCCCTCCCCAACGGCGCGGTCCAGCAGCCCGCCAATGCTTCCTCGGCCGCCGCGACCTTGGATGCGCCGCCCGACAGCAACGCGATCCGCGACGGCAAGCAAAAGGCCAAGGCAGTCCTCGCCGCCAAGGGCCTGAAAATGGACTCTCCCACCGCCGACGCTGCCAATGGCGCGTCACGAAAGCGCTCGCACTCGGGCTCGCGCAAGCCCTCAACCGCCGCCACCCACGACCTCACCGACGAGCAGAAGACGCAGCAGACGGCCCTGCTCAACCGCTACATCACCCGTGATCTGCTCGATAGCGTCAACAAGCACGAGCGCAGCAAGTACTCCGAGAAGGTCTACGGTGAACTGAACGACCTGCGTGACTTTTACCGCGAAGAAGTCTTCCCTGTGCGCCGCCAGAACCCTGGCGCCATCTTTGGATACGGCTATGGCGGCTACGGCAACGGCATCACCGACTTGCAGGCAAATCCCCGCGACCCTCGCTCCCAGCTGCCACACCTCCTATATCCCAGCCAGGCTAAGCGCGCCGGGCGACGTGCCGCACCGCAGTTGAAGGTCGACAGGGAGAAGGGCATCCAACAGGCTGAGCAGGTCGAAGATCTGGTTCCAGTGCGCTTGGACATTGAGTTGGATAGGCTTAAGCTGCGGGACACGTTTACGTGGAACCTGCACGATCGCGTCACAGATCCTCTGCTGGTCGCACGGACGCTTGTTGAAGACTTCCAGATCCCGCCCGAGCTGCACCAGAACGTAATACACCAGGTCGATCGCGAAATCCGCGAACAGATCCAGGATTACTATCCGCATGCTTTCTTCGACGACGAACCTCTCGACCCTCAGCACCCGTACTCGGCATACAAGAACGACGAGATGCGCATCTTGATCAAGCTCAACATTACAATCGGACAGCATACACTCGTGGACCAGTTTGAATGGGAGATCAACAACGCATTGAATTCGCCAGAGGCATTCGCAAGACAGATGGCTGCCGATCTTTCACTTAGTGGGGAATTCGTAACAGCAATCGCGCACTCTATACGAGAGCAATGCCAGATGTTCACAAAGAGTCTGTATATCACAGGCCATCCCTTCGATGGACGGCCGGTGGAAGATGTAGACATCCATGACAACTTCCTTGCATCTCCGCTACCTTCCGTGTTCCGCCCTATGCAATCGACAAAGGACTTCCAGCCCTACTTGTATGAGCTGAGCCACGCTGAACTGGAGCGTGCAGAGTTATCCATCATGCGCGAACAGCGGCGACAGAAACGATCAGTCAACCGGCGCGGAGGGCCTGCCTTGCCAGATCTCAAGGACCGCCAGCGGACTGTTCGCACCCTGGTCGTCTCTTCTGTTCTTCCTGGCGCAGCTGAAACACTCGAGGAGAGCCACTTGTTCAAGGCGACACGGAAAGCGAGGGAAGGCCGAAGGCGTGGCGCTGAAGATGATTCGGATGATTCTGATAGTGACGACTCAGTGATGGACTCACCTGCACCTGCACAACTAACTGGAGGAACTGCACGGACAAGAGGCATGCGCGGGGCCGCGGTATCAGCACAAGCAGCGATGAGGTCGGCCATAGGACGGTCGGCAACCCCGGAAATCGCTCAGCTTCAACAAGAGACTCGTGAGGCCCGCACAACAAGATCACTGAGGTACGAAGCACGAGAAGAGAGCGTATCAGAGTCCACTACGCTTATTGTTAAGCTTCGCATATCGTCTGCGAAGCTCAAAGAGTGGCAGAGAAACCCTAGAGCGTTCGCGAAGTCTGCATCCACCCCAATGATGGCACCTACATCTCTACCGGCGCGAGGCACACCTGGCGCCAAGTCCATGCCTCCTCCTCCCTCCCCGGCCGTGGCAACAAGCTCAAGGCCTTCCGAAGCATCTCCCCGACCACCTTCCACTCCTACACCAAAACCTCAGCCGAAGCAATGGCAGTATAAGCCTGATGGGTCACTAGAGGCGCCATGGCCGGCGCCTGCTCAGTCGCAGACAGTAAGTCAGTCGTACAAGCGTATTTGAGCATGAACTTACACTTCACAGCCCCCTCTCCACCATGGCTGCAACAAGCCCTCCAAGACCTCCGCGACCGCAACCCTGACCACAAATTCGAATCCACTATGCGCTACGTCGTCATGAACGAAGCGCACGAGAACCGCGAAACGGGCAAGATCGAGTCAAAAGCCGTCAAACTCGACGGTCTATCCCTCAGCGACGCCCTGCCGCCAAACCACAAGGCTTACTATCTCCCGAGAATACGCTGCCAGGACTGCCCAGGAAGCTCTACAACGCAGGGCCTGGACAAACGGTGACCAACTTCGAGCTGCATCTCAAGAACAGACAACACATGAGCAACGTATCCAGCAGAATTGGACGACCAGTCTCATAAGCGAGGCCAGCGAGCTAGTTTTGCATCCATCCAAGCACACGAATCCTATGGCGGTGTCATGGATTGGATCTGATTTTTGGGATTTGGCGACGCCACGCTAGGATCTCTTGTATAAACAGCAATCATTGAGAGCCCGTTCAGGGCATAGAAATCCTGGCGTCTTTTGTCTGGGAAGAAACATCCACTTGTCTTTCGCATCAATTGACTTGTTTCGCAGAACAGCCGCGACGGCGTTGCCTCCATCTAGCCCCAAGCACAGCTGTCACTACGCAGCTAGTCAGTAGCCTCGAATTGCACTTGTTCATATCTTTAGCTGCTTCTCCACATGCACTAACGGTTTTTGAATTGAGAAGATGTTTTGGTTGCATTTACTGCGTCTGGATACTTACCTGTCTCGTACCAGTGACAGGTGCTTAACTTCTTGCAAACGCCCCCATCGGACCACCAGCTTCTCATCCTTTGTACAAGACGTCACTTCCAGGCTTACACACCGACGTCACCATGCGCCTGTCCCTCAATAGCATTTTTGGCACTTCTTGTAACTATTGCCTCTTTCGCAGCAGAAGTAGCACGAGAATGATCCCTGAGGCTTGTGTTGCTATTCACTATACCTGCTATTGTGGGTTTCGGCGGGTTCTTGAAATACCCTCCCTGTCTCGATTGCCTGCGTTGTATGGTCTTGTGAGTGATAGGAATAGTGTTGTGTATTTTTGGGCTTGTTGTGGGTAGTGGGGAATGTATTTTGAGAGATAAGAGCTCTGTGAGAAAATGCAATACTTCTGTTCTGTATTCGAGTGCATTTCAAGAATTCTCGACGGTAGCTTGTTTGCACAACTATGAGCATTCGTCGTTGGCTTCAGATCACTGGCTAAGTTTGTTTGAGCTGAGATGAAAAGCCCACAATGATCTCACCACATCGACGTCACACGTTTCAATGCCAGATTTGATCTTGTTTCTCCATCTTTGAGCTCGAGATTGAGTGACAGGCACCGCCGTCATTGGTCTTTAAGCGAGGAAGACCCCTCAGTGGGGCACTCAAAACAACAGCTACCGCTCACCACACCTCTTTCTGGCATTCACCTCGATCCCCAGTTTACTCAGCAATTCATCATCATGGCTGAGGCACAGGTAGTCGGTATGCTCAACACACTCTCTACAAACCAAGCGCAAATTTTACCAGCGGCGCATGGGCGCACAAGAAGCTTGGTGCTTAGCTCTGTCAAAGCAGTATGTTGCTAATTAACAACAACAGACTACACGCTCGCGAACCCGGACACCTTGACCAAGTACAAGGTCGCCGCCGACATCTCCCAGAAGGTCCTCAAGGAAGTCTCCGGTGCGTAACGATGCCTCGACCCATGCGCCAACCGCCACGACGATCGTGTGACTCGAATATTGACTTTTGCAGGATGGATCTCTGAGGGCGCCAGCATCGTCGAGCTCTGTGAGCGCGGTGACAAGCTCCTCGAAGAGGAGGTTGGCAAGGTCTACAGGGGAAAGAAGATTCCCAAGGGCGTCGGTCACTGCACCACCATCTCTCCCAGCTCTTACGTTACACCGTACACTCCCCTCAAGTCCGATGCTGAGGAGTCTGGCGCCACACTGAAGGCCGGCGAGGTCGTCAAGATCCAGCTCGGTGCTCAGATCGATGGCTTCGCTGCCATTGTCTGCGACAACGTTGTTGTTGGCGCGTCCGGCGAGATCACTGGAGAGGAGGCGGATCTTTTGTTGGCTACATACTACGCAAACGAGCTTCTCCTGAGACTGATGGTCCCACCCGGTCTTGTCGCACACGGCGACGAGGAGGAGCAGAAGAAGAACGCCGCCCGCAAGCCCCACACACAGGGCCAAATGACTCAGTTGCTCGAGAAGGTCGCCAAGGCATACGGCTGCAACGTCGTCGAGAGCACCACCATCTGGCAGTTCGAGCACAACGAGATCGAGTCCAAGAAGAAGATCATCCTTTCCCCTGGCGAGGGCGTCCGTGGTGAGGGTCTTCCCGAGGTCGGCGAGGTCTGGGGTGTTGAGGTCGGTCTTTCGCTCGGAAGCGGAAAGGTCAAGAACAACGGCAACAGGACCACCCTCCATCGCCGCACAGCCAACACCTTCGGTCTCAAGCGCCCTACCTCAAGACAGCTCCTGTCTGAGGTTGTCAAAAGGTTCGGCACCTTCCCCTTCTCTCTGCGCCAGATCGAGGACGAGAAGGTCGCCAAGGTCGGCGTCGTAGAATGCGTTCGTGGCGGTGTCCTCCGCCAGTATGAGGTTGTTGTCGACAAGGACAGCAAGCCCGTTGCTAGGCTGTTCTCCACCGTTGCTGTTACCAAGAACGGCATTCAGCGTCTGGCCCAGCCCTCTGCTCTGGACCTCGAGAAGGTCAAGTCCGACAAGAAGATCGAGGACGAGGAGATTCTCAAGATCCTTGAGCAGCCCATTGGCAAGGCTTCCACTAAGAAGAACAAGAAGAAGAAGAAGAAGCCCGCCAAGAAGGCTGCTGCTGGCGAGGCGGCCGCTGAGGAGGAGGAGAGCGACGACGAGTAAGCATAGCATCAAAATTGTTTTCGTACGTTTCGGCGACGTCGATCTTGTTTTCTGTTTGCGAGCTCTACGGAAACAAAGCAGGGGTGAATTTTGGTCGATTTTGCCTGCCCAGGCTCAGTTGAGAAGGGGTCTGAATCACGACTAGGCAATGGCTACAGCAGCCTACAGAAGAATGAAAAGTCTCCCAAACGTCTTTTGCTGTGTCCCACGCATTTTGATAGATTTATGCCCCTCTTGCCGTTCGCAACTAGCACACTGTTCGCTGTTATCGATGCGAACGTTGACGCCCCCTCAGTCAAACTATACATACGAGCTTCTTCAGAGACCTCTGGATGAACACTATGACCTGGCTTGGATTGTATTGCCCCTGAAGCTCGTTTTCAACATTCGTAAGGTCACTGCATCTGTGCTACCGGTGCACTGCGCGCGCGTAAGCCAGAAGTGAGACCAGGCTGATTGATTAGAACAGGTTGAGAGGCTACCGTTCATTACATCACCTCTTAGTTCTCCGGCATCGTGGATATTCTGTCATTGTGCGGTCCATGGCGGTCTGCGCACTCACCTGGTGGTACTCGTTTCCTGCCATGCGCCTGTACCGCCGTCACGTACACACGTGCAAGCTATCGAGGAGAGGTAAGGCTCTAGGATTAATCCGATGATACACATGGTGTAGAGGATTTATGCGTGAATGTTACATGATCGTCCAGTCTTTCGTAGCTGCACGGTCAACTATTCACTGGGCAGTTTGAATTGATAACCCAAAGGCATGACCGGTCATATTTGTTGAAGCTCAAGTAATTGAGATGCACAAGCAGATATTTTTGTCTGGAGAGACGTATCTTCATGGGAATGGCGCGCATGCGAATGGAAGGTAGCAAGCTCTGGATGCGCGGTGAATCGTTTGGCTTCAATTGGGACTTGGACAAACAGACAGTCGTCCTCTGTTATGCAGCTAGCAAAATAACAACAGCCCAAAGTGCCATAGAAGCCTGGAATCCACATCCGGTGAAAGTGAAGGACAGGGTTGCGGAACAGGCGGAGAACTTATAGCGAGCCTTTCCCCTCCTGTGGTGACAACCTCCCTGACTTCACAAAACCACCCTCTCCCAAATCTCGAAAATCCCACGTGAACGGATGCTCTCCCGCTCACGCTTTCAGTGATTTACTTACCATCGATCGGCGATCATTGTGGTTGCCAGGGTTGACATTTGAAGGGGCACGTCCTCCAAGATCGCTGACCTAAGTCTCCCTCGATTTTGTGAACCTTCTACAGAACTCACTTGCTTGCAACCCCAACCACCCACGCACAACACGTCGGGCACGGGCTTCGGGGGCTATCTGCGCGTAAAATATCAGGGTAGCACGCGTGGACAGTAAGTGTATCCCCGAAATTCGCGAATTGCGCGCTCACACTTCGCCAGTTCTCTCACGTCTCGCCATGCCGCTCCGCAAAAGCGCCCGTGGTCCCCGGTCCAGCACCACTCCGTTCGCCTCACCCACCGGCACGCCCACCGATTCAGCGAAGGAGAAGCACCAGCGATCAATCATGGAGTGGACTGAACCTGCGATTCAAAATCCCACGCCATCGTTCGAAGAGCACGGCTTTGCTCGCCATGGCGTCCTGGAGCAAATGGGAGCGTTAGGGGTGCCTCCTTCCGCAAAGGTCAAGCAGCGCACACGCACGATGGGTGGCGACACAGCTGCGCGAAAGTCTCTGGCGGGCAAGGGCAATGTTTTTAGCGACGAGGTTGGGTCAACGCCTGAGGTCACCCCAGCTCCTGAGCTCGAGCCGGACGACTCGGAGAGGCAAGAGGAAGACGAGCTGCCACTGGAGCTTCCACCACAAGACGAGGACGAGGACGACGACTACGTGCCCAACAAGACAAAGAAGAAGGTGCCGGCGTCCAAAACACCTGTCAGGGGCAAAACACCAGTGCCGGGAAAAACAACTGTCCAGGCGAGAACACCGGTTAAAGTTGGCACGCCTAAAGGCGCATCAGCCCCTACGAGCCCGGCTGTGCAAGCCGTAGAGCAACCGCGGGATAGCGAAACTACGCAGCGCGCGAAGATCGCCCTACTGGCGGCGGCAGAGTCAGCTCATCGCAACCGCAAGCCGCGTCTTGGTGAGGCGCTGAAGCAGCTGATGAGAATGAGCTCAAGCGACCCCAGTATTGCGTACGTGGTTGATGCAGTCGTTCATCAGCACCAGACCACAGAGCAGTGGAGCACATTCCGCGAAAACATCAAAGCACTGAAGAAGTCCGTAAAATATGAGGCCAAAAAGAAGCGAAAGCATGATCAGCGCAACGGTTCTCTCGTCGGTTCGCCTAAGATCAGTCAACAGCCTTCTCCTCGACCTAGTAGCGAGGTGGCTCCTGATGATCCAGTTTCATTTATTCACGACGATGAAGAGAGCACTCATATTATGCAGTCAACAGATTCTGCGATGGAGGACGCATCTCCAGCCACAGACTCAACAGCTAAAGCATTACCGTCACCCCACCCTCTCAGCACAGCCCCAGCTCTCCCTGCAGTTGAACCTTCAGTCGAGACTGGACCACAAATGCCTTCAAAGTCACCCAGGAAGAAGCATGTCTCGAACGGCTATTTAGCGCCTGGAAGCGAGATGGATGTTGATGGTGGGGCTTCTTCAGCGGCCCCAACTCCGGCAGGGAACACGCCTGATGCAGGCGATGGAAGCGATTCCGAATTGTCAGACGTCAACGAAGAGATTGTCCAAAAAGGCCCGCCGACGCCCGCACAGTCGAAAGAGAAGTCTTCGACGCCAGCGCCTGCTGCAGCTGTGAAGAAGGGTAAGAACGCTGGCGCGGCTCGCGCTGGAAAGAAGCATGCAAACAAAGGAAAGTTGTTCGGAAAACATGCACACAAGCAGCAGCCCACAACCGCTGAGCAGCTCGAAGACCTTGAGCAGATGTACCAAATGCGAAAGGAGATGGCAGATGCTCAGCCGTTGCGCCAGTTTGAGCTCCCCTTCCCTCAATCTGATGTCCGCTTCGATGACGAGATCTTGGAAACGGAGTCTTTGACCGAGTCGATGATTGCAGTTGGACCGCCTGTGGACTCTGATCAGCCGCGACGTGCTGGACGAATGCCACACGGTGCAAAGCGTCTGCGCGATGATATGTCACGGTTTTCCTCACCTCAGCTAGAGTCAGCGGCTGTCTCACGACCCTCGACACCTGCAGTCCAGCCAGCCATCAAGCGGCTCAAGCTGAACAACGGTCAAGCTGCCAGAACAAAGCGATCGTAGGTTTACTCTCCCGTTTCCCCTTGCTATCCCTGTGCTATTTGGGCGGAAGACTGGGCACTGCCAGTGCCCGTTTCAGCACAGGCTTTTCCTCGGCGAGTGAGCAGACTTTATGTGTTTGCACGTGTTTGTCTCGCACCTTGGAAAACCATCATCAAATCATCAGAAAGCTAATACGTGACATGCACAGGCCTGTTAAGAATCGAGACGGTGGGCCTATTGCTGGTGTAGCATTTAATGGCGGTGGCGGTTCGAGACAGCTGGGGCCTGATGACAATGATCCAGTAAGTTCCGCTCATTTTCCCGAAGCATCCAACCACACCATTCCTCCTTCACCAACACATCCACCAACCCTGATTCAACCAATTTCATCCTCAGCTTCAATGCGGGTCGACACGAAAATCAATCTGCTTCAGTTCCCTTATTCACCTCCAAATTCGGTTTTGTCATCGCCTCTAACAGAACGTCAGAACTCGCCGCAGTCAGAGAGCGATGACCTTTGTTCTGCCTGCAGAGGTACAGGCGAATTTGTGTGCTGCGAAGGCTGCCCACGCGTCTTCCACCTTCTCTGTTGCGATCCGCCACGCGTGCAGGTCCCAGAAGGGTCCTTTTACTGCTATGAGTGTACCGCCAGGTTGAGTGCACCTGACGATACCGCTACCGAGACCTATCCAAGTCTTGGGTTACTGTTCAAGGCTCTTGAGCGTACGAACCCGCGCGCCTTTGCTCTACCACAGGAAGTTCAGAACCACTTTGAAGATGTATCTGCACGGGGAGATGGATCATACTTTGAGGAGATCAAGAAGTTCCCACTGTGAGTACGACGCGTTCTGACGCCTGACTTGGCGCTAACACGTTGCAGTGCAAAAAGCAGTGGCTACGGCTATCAGAGGCCCGACTACACCAAGGTATTCGATGGTGATAAGCCCATCTTGTGTGTCCAGTGTGGTGTGTCGAGCGGCAACAAGCGACAGATGCTCAAGTGCGACTTTTGTAACGCGTATTGGCATCTGGATTGTGTCGATCCACCCTCGCTAACCCCCACACATCAGCCTTGAGGCATCCCAACGTGATGCCTGGAGATGTCCGCGTCACGTCGAGCACGACCTTCGCAGCGGATTGTTGCTGCAAAACGACCTCAACGGCGCGTATGACGATGTTGAGATAGGTGATGATGTTGAGATAGGTGATGATGTTGAGATGGGTGATGCCACCTTTACCCGAGTTCCACGGAAGATCCGGAGGCGCAAGAACCCTGAGACGGTTGAGCCAACCTTCTCGCGTGGCATGCGCAACAACGGCCTGATCGACATTATCAATGATCCAGATGATGACACTGATGGCGAAGGCAACTACACTGGCTTCGAGGTCAAGGACGTTAACTCTAAGGTCTATCGCGTGCCTGAGCGAGGACTGATCGCCGACTTCCTGAGCAAGGTGAAGAGGTACGATGAAATGTTCTGTACGCCATTATTGATTGCTAATGAGTTGTGCAGCCATAAGATCGCGAGGAGTTATGCAGTTCAGAACAACGCACACGTTGCTGCCCAGCGCAAGGCATCGATGCAGAACTTCATGACTCACTCCTTCCAACAACAACAGGCAGCACTCAACCTGGCCCGCCTTGCAAAGAAAGAGCAGGACATTGGTCTGAGCGAGGGCACTATTGATAGTCTCGTCCTCGTTCTCACTGTGAGTTTTCCTTGTGCCCCGCCTGCATAGTCTCGATCATCGGCGCTAATGAAGTGAAACAGGCCGAAGCTCCTCAAGAGGTCGTCGCCTCCATTGAAAACTCCGGTCCTCCACCTGTCGTTGCCGATGAGCGTGCGCAGCTCTTGAAGCTGCAGGAGCTTATTCAGCGTCGCCTCAACGCGTTCTGAACGTCACTCAACCGCGTGCAGAGGCTAAGGTTTACCCTAGTCGTAGCGTTAGTAAGCTAGACCAGGTCTCGACCACCGCCATGCTTCACCCATCTGCACATGAGAATTTACCGAGTTATGGACCTGAGCGAACTCCTGACTATCGAAAACTGAAGGCTGGAGATGGTCGAGTCGAATGCACCCTCACCATTCGGCTAAACGGCCCAGCTTCCATCGATTGCCGCGCTCAACCAAGGCATTTTGTCTTGAACTTTGCATACCCTTCCCAACCACAAAAACCTTCCATCATGTGGTTCACGCAGCAGCGCAATCTGCCTACAAAATCTTTGTATCACCTACCATCGCTTCGTCAGAAGCTCTCCGCTGTATCAATTTGCATAGCGAGGCGTTTGGGCCGGCCACTGCCGACATGTTTGTGTATTTTTGCTTCTTTCAAGCCTCGGCGCAGAGTCATATGTAACGGGATTTTGTCCTTGGTGTTGCGAAGAGCTGGGTTTTTTTGGCACCACTCTCGCTTGCATATCCGCAGGACAAGACAAGTTGGAACTCACTGGACTGGCAGTATCTCATGTAGGATTTAGCTAGGTCATCATATGAATTGCATCATGGGAATTCGAAGCCGGGAGATGGATGCATCTCAGCTTGTTTTTCCCAAAGCTTGTTTTTGATTGCGTTGGTTTTCACGTTCACCCCCACACACTGCAACGTGGTGCTGCGAGTCGATGCTGGTGAGACGGTCCTGGCGAGACAGTGATGGTGAGACACGACACGACGCAACACGCTATCGACACAACGCTGCCCAAAGACGAGCACATCAGGCACCGACTGGGAAACACTGTCTCATGACATAAAGATATGCAGTCACACCCACCCGCCCACACATGACCACAATACACAAGAGAAAAAAATGCACCCATTGGATGAATGTACGTGATTCATTGTTGGTTGTACCTGGTGCAACCCGACCAACTTTCCCAGCAAAGCAGCAAAGCAGCAATCGATGACCTCGCACCTAGTAACCGCTTTTCTAATTTTTTCTAAAACACTGCTCTGCATGCCCCCACAGGGGAATGGGTAGATGTGCTGGATTTCCCCTACACAAGGGGGATAGACGGTGGGGAGTGGCTTTGCGGAGCGAGCGGGAGAACAGGACAGCACTGATGGGATGGGATGGGATGGGATGGGATGACGTGGCTCAGGGCTTGCAGCGGCCGAAGTAGCGCGGGTACAGGCAGCAGTCTCTCACGGTATGCTGCTTGCACAGCCATGCGAGGAAGCGCTCGAGACCCAGGCCGTAGCCGCCGTGGGGGAGGATCCGTATCTGGATGGGTGGTTAGCAGATGTTTTCTTTTGGTATTCTTTCTCAACCAAAGCGCCGCACTGCGCGTTTTTTTTTTATAGCGGAGGTGGATTTGGGGGAACTTACTTGCGCTGGTCTGTGTACCAGTAGTACGCCGAGGGATCGATGCCCTCTCGTGCAAAGGCGGCCATCAGCTCGTCGTTGTCGTCCATCCTCATGCTTCCGCCGACGATCTCGCCAACGCCAGGCATCAGGCAGTCGACCGACTCGGTGACGCGCGGGTCCTCGCTGTCCTTGAGCATGTAGAAGGCTTTAATCTCGGCTGGGAAGTGTGTCAGGAAGATGGGCCTGTTGATGATGTCCGTCATCCTGCGCTCGGCTGCCTCAGCAATGTCGTCGCCGAACTTGTGCGGCTCGCCATCTTCGTTCTCGATCTTGTGCTCGACGAGCCAGTCAATTGCGTCTTGGTACTTCATGCGCTTGAATGGCCGCTCGGGCATCTTGAACTCCGGGTTGAGGTCCATGATGTGCTGCTTGATCACAGGGTCGGACATGGTGACCTCTAGGACGCGGCACATAACTTCTTCCAGGTGGGAGAGCAGGTCATCGAAGTTGATGTAGTCGAGCTCGGCTTCGATATGCGTGTACTCTGCCAGGTGGCGGCGGGTGAGAGACTTTTCGGCACGGAACGACTTCTCGATGCAGTATACATCGCCCATGGAGGAGACAGGTTTCGAGGTAGAGCTGCGAGGATTGCGTCAGGTACGCCTCTTCGTTGTAGTAGCCAAACTTGAAGAGTGTTGCGCCGCCTTCGACCTGGGTCTGGACGAGCGCTGGGGGAGACCTTGCGCAGACGGAGCTCCTTGTAGACTTGGTTGAAGGCAAACTCGACGGCATCGCGGACGATCATGACCTTGGAGGCTGTCTCGCCGCGCAGGGTGAGGTGGCGGAGGTCGAGAAGTGTCGCGTGCTCGGTGTCCTTGGAGACGCGGTTGGTGATGGCGTCGTCGCCGCCGGCTGCCTTCCAGATTGTGGGGATCCTGTAGAAATCGGCGTGAAGCTCGCGGTCGTTGGGAGCGTGGGCGCCGGCAGGGACCTGTCTCAGCTCACCGAGGATCTCCATCGAGGTCTCACGGGTCAGGGTGAGAGCGTCGTAGGTCTCGGCCAGCTTGCCGGTGAGGACGACCTGCATGTAGCCGTATCCATCTCTTAAGGTGATGAACAAAACCTTGCTCTGCTTGCGCTCACGGTGCACGCGTCCGAAGACCCTCACGCGTGTGCCCTTGACGTCCTTGCCGTCGCCTAGTGTGATCTTGCTCGCGTCTGTGTCGTCGAGCTTGATCTTGACCGGCGCAGGCAGGCTCTTGTCCTCCTCGAGCACGACCTTCTTGGCCTCGTCGAGGACCTCGTTGCGGGCAGCCTGCTCCTTTGCGCGCAGGGCCAACTGCTCACCCTCCTTCTCTGCCTTCTTCTTCAGCGTCTTCGCATAGTTGACCGCCTTCTTCAAGGCGGACTTGGCTGCGTCCTTCCACTCCATGCGCGACGACGGGTCAGCACCCTCGGCCAGCTCACCCGTCACGCTTTTCCGTGTCTTGAACTTGGCGGCCTCGCCCTTCTGGTAGATGGCATATCCAAGCGACTTGTAGGGCAGGCTCTCCTCACCTGTCTGCTCGGGGCTGTCGAGGCCGACGTCTTCATCAATGTAGTATGTAGCGTCCGCCATGGTGGCAGCAATTGGCTATGTCGAGTGTGTTAGTGTGTCAATCGCATTGCTGTCCTCGAAATTATTATGTGGTTCGAGTCATGCGCGGGGCTGCTACCCCTCATTGGCCGAACGTGGAGCGACTCATGTCCGACAGGGGTTTCTGATAAGATAACCTCCGACGTCGTTCTGTAGCCGCGAGGGCTATTACGTGATGCTTCAGGAGATGACACGGTTAAGATGGTGTGTGTATCCACGTTTAAGACGGCGTGTGTGTATACGCGTGTCATTGGAGACATGTCAAGTCCAATTGCTGCATCGGAGGAATTATGCATGCTGACAAACAGAGTCTAGTTAGTGCCGTGTCGAGCGACCTAGCGACTTAACATCATCTCGTGAAGACCTCAATCACTCTTCTAAATCTCTATCGTGAAGTGACCCAACACATCAACATGGCCGACCCAAGTCTCTACACCTTCCCCTCTCCTCTCGAAGGCTACCAAAACCTCGAGCCGTTGCCAGAGCATGTTCGACCTCTCCATCGAACTCCACTGTACTGACAGCTAGCAGGGAGAAAGCTGCAGACGGCAAGTCCTATGTCAACCCGCCGGCAGAGAAGAAGAGTGAAGCATACACATCTTTCGTATCGCCTATCACCAACGGCAGACGCGGTGGCTTCGAGTACGGTTACAACTGTATGGGTAGTGTGCTCGTGAACTAACAGCGATAAGCATACACATCTACTTTCTGCAAACAGAGCCAGAAGAACTGAAGTTTGCAACTGAGCTTTGGGAACGTATACGGCGCGAATGTACGTCCCATGCACCGCTTACCCCTTCACTTCTCCACACTTAAGATGTTAACATAACATGTCAGTTCCCGAGCTTCGTATCTACAGGATCTGGGACAGGCCACTTGGGCCCCACCCAATTGGCATGTTTGAAGTCAACGTCTTCACCCCAGAGCAGTTTGGGGCCTTCATTCCCTGGTTGGTGATCAACAGAGGGCCTCTTTCGGCACTCATTCATCCCAACACAGACAATGAGGAGAGGGACCATACACAGAGGGCGACCTGGATGGGACAGCCACTACCGCTGAACCTGAGGATGTTCAAGAACAGATCGAAAGCTTGAACTGGGTAGATAGTGGAATGAAGTATTAGTTGCGCTTGATACTGTGTCAATTGTGGGTATATGGCTGTACCGATGTGCATACTTATCATCAACCTGAGCACGCCACGTTATTCCTCTTGAAGTTTGAACAGGCCTCGTGACCGCTCTCGTTGCGCCCCGCTGCACCATCTGGACCTCTGTCGCCATCTGCTCGCTGCATACTAGCGCTGGACCTTGATCCCAACGCTCATGAACATAGCGCGTTACTCATGTCCATTATGTTGTTTTGACTTTACGACTCCACATGCCGTTGCTCGTCATTTGGTCTCTGTGCCCTTCTTCTTTTTCTTGTCCTTCTTGCCCTTCTTCCTATCCCTCTTCTTCAACGACGACATGCCCACCTTGCATGCCTCTGCGTACCGTATGTAGAAAGTGTCGATGTCGTCTGGCCTCACGACCGTGCTCAGGACAATCTTGGCCACATCTTGCCTGTCCGTGCCAGCCTTCTTGTCGCTTCTGTTGTTCGATGCGCGGACCAGGACCGGCAGCGGGTTTTCAGGATGCGTATCCCATAGCGGGTCGTCGGCGGCCTTTGTAGGTGTTGCTGGTGTAGATGTCGAGTCAAATGTCAGGCGCTTCTGGGTCAGGTAGACGCTGCCGTGGCCTTTTTGCGATTGTGCTCAAAGAGGTTGCCGAGCTGAGTGAAGAACTATAGACTGTTAGCACAGCCTGGAATATCTGCGGAGAAGAAAGCATACCTCGTCGTTGGTCAGGTGTTCTCGCCCCATTGTGTGTGTATTTGTGATGCTATGACCTGCGCGCCAGGGGTGGAGGTGAGTGGGATGAGGCCGCGGGGGAGCTTACCGTACCGACCACTAGCGCGTGCAACCGCGGCTTGAGCGTCCTTTCCTTAACTTTTTTGTGGCAACTCTCGCAACTTTGACAATATGCGCCAACAGTACGGAGGGCCAAAACTACCAGCAGATCTTCGAAACCAGTTTGGAGGTATGTTTTATATCATCTTATACGCTTTCTGCTCGCTAATTTGAACAGATCCTGCAAATGGCGGCAAGAGCAGCGGTGGGCGCCATGGACAGGTGAATCGCAAAGACCGGCGCAAAGCCGAACGGGACCAGAAGAAGTCGCAAAAAACACAACCCAGGAAAGCGCCACCGCCGCCAGCATCTCATCTCCACAATGGAAAACGACAGCCACTAGTGCAAGAGGAAGAATATGAGGTGGATTGGGAGGACAGCGACGACGACTCAGCACCAGCGAAGAAAGAAGCAGCACCCAAGAGCATTCTGAAGAGAAAAGCACAGCCCGACGAAGACCAGTCTCCTGTATCTGCCAAAGTCTCACGCGCCGTACAGGACAGGCTCGACCAAGATGACAAGGAGATCCGCGCTTTGGAAAAGAAGCTAGGGAAAAGGAAGAAGTCAGCAGGCAGCGGCGGCGATGATGGCTTGGATGATCTTTTTGGTGACCTTGGGGACTTCAGTGACGAGGATGCGCTCGAAAACCCAAACGCGAAAAGGAAACGAACAGAGGATGACGACTGGCTCGCAAGCAAGAGACGGAAGGCTCTAGGCACAGCTGCTCCGTCTGCACCGGAGTCAGACGACGAGGATGAGGACGACGACTTAGAGAATCCGTTCTCCGAGGATGACGACCTGGATTCCGAGGACATGGACGGCGACAAAGACGACGATGACGAGGATCTCGAAGAAGGCAATCTGGGTGATGAAATGGACGATGATTTGGACGACGAGGAGGGCGACATTGAAAACCCCTTCTCTGAGGACGAAATATCAGACGACGAAGAACCGGCCCTCGGATACGAGAGAACCCATACGTTGCGCCCGTTGCTGCTAACGCAGCACCGACCACGAAATACATACCCCCAGCTCTACGCGGGCCGCCTTCGTCTGATGCTGAAGCGTTGTCGCGTCTAAAGCGCCAGATCCAGGGTCTTATCAATCGATTGTCAGAAGCCAACATCCTCACAATTCTCAAAGAAGTTGAGAAGATCTACGCAAACAATCCTCGTGGTTATGTCAACACGACATTAATCAATCTGTTGATCGACATGCTCTCAGATCCATCAGCACTCCTCGAGTCTTTTATCATCTTACATGCTGGGTTCATCGCAGCCGTCTACAAAGTCATTGGTCCTGACTTTGGCGCTCAGATCGTGGAGCGCATAGTCTCCGAGTTCGATCAACATTATCAGCCTAACAAAGACGGCGCCGGGAAGCACACCACGAACCTCATGTCAGTTGTATCTGAACTGTACACCTTCCAGGTCATTGGCAGCAACATTGTCTTCGATTATGTTCGATTCTTTCTCAATGAGCTCTCCGAGATCAACACTGAGCTCCTTTTGAGGATTGTTCGAGCGGCAGGCCCACAACTGCGACAGGACGACCCAACTGCGCTTAAGGACATTGTCGTCTTATTGCAGAAATCAGTAGCGAATGTTGGCCAACAGAATCTGCCTGTCCGAACCAAGTTCATGATCGAGACAATCAACGACCTTAAGAACAACAAGATGAAGACAGGCATTGCTGGCGCATCGATAACCAGAGAACGTACGACACAGATGAAGAAACAGCTGGGTACTTTGAACTCGAGGAACCTCAAAGCCACTGAACCACTGCGAGTTGGCCTGAAAGACATCAGGGATACGGATAAGGTGGGCAAGTGGTGGCTAGTTGGCGCCAGCTGGCGAAACCAGGCCCAAAGTAACGCACCTCCTGAAGAGGAGAAAGAGCCAGGCAGGAAGCGAGTCGAGGTTGACGAGGAAGACGAAGACAGTGAAATCGATCTAGCTCAGCTTGCTCGGGAGCAACGCATGAACACGGATGTCCGTCGCGCCATTTACGTATCCATCATGTCAGCAACCGACTTCAAAGATGCGCAGATACGACTGAACAAGCTGAACCTCAAGAAAGCGCAAGAGGTCGAGATACCTAAGGTCATCATTCACTGTGCAGGGACAGAGAAGACCTACAACCCGTACTATACAATCCTTGCACGGAAGGTATGCTCAGATCATAAGATGCGGAAAAGCTTCCAGTTTGCGCTGTGGGATATTTTCAAAAGCCTCGGAGAGAACCAAGATGGAGGAGCAGACTCAGATGACGAAGGGGACGAGAGCAAGGATGTGTCACTACGGAAGCTTGTTAACCAGGGCAAGCTTTACGGCACGCTGATGGCGAAACGCGTCCTGCCCGTGACCTGCCTCAAGAACCTCAACTTCCCGTATCTGCAGGCGAAGACTAGAACGTTTGTTGAGATTATGCTCGTTACGGCCATTCTCGAGACACAGAGAGGCGCGAAGGGAGAACGGCAAGAAACAGCTCTGCTGCAGACATTTGTGGAAGCGGACCAGGCGCCCGAGATGGTGGCAGGTCTACAGTTCTTCCTCAAGAAGGTCGTAGGCAAGACGGACATTGTCGAGAAGTCGGAGCAGGAGACGGTTAAGTGGGGATGCAAAGCTGTGATCAAGGTGCTGAACAGAGTGTTGGCTACAACGACATTGCAGGAAGATTAGATACCACTACGAATAATCATCATCGCCATCACCGTCGTCAACAAGCTGTACTTATCGTCTCCCGTGCGGTCTTCGTGAGTCTTCCGGGTGTTGCAGCGAGGTTGAGGGCTGACCAATAACAACGCCACGCCGACCCTACCCGCATCCCGGCCGAGCTCAGGGTATCCGCAAAAAGAGAGGGCTTCGCCCAAGCTCAACCACCATCTCCAGCCCACGACCCATCCATTGACGTCCGTCATCGCAGCTGTGTCACCACGGCCTCTTTTTGCTTCTAGTTCCGTCTGCCCATTTCACCATGTTCCGGTCTCTGGCTCCTCGCGCCGTGCAGAGGGCGACGCGGCCCGTGTCCAACAGCACATTCTGCGCATCCAACATCTACTTCCAGAACAGGTTACGACGAGGCTATGCGTCGGAAGCTGGTACGCCGGGCTCCGTGGAGATGGACAGAAGTGATTGGGAGCATGCGCTGACTGCCTGACAGAGGAAAAAGACCTGGTCATCATCGGCGGCGGTGTTGCGGGATATGTCGCGGCTATCAAGGCTGGACAGGCCGGCTTGAAGGTGCGGCGACACACACACACAGTGGCAGCATTCACGTGAACACATACTGACATCGTGCCCAGGTCGCCTGTATCGAGAAGCGCGGCTCCCTCGGTGGAACCTGCCTGAACGTCGGCTGCATTCCCTCCAAGTCCCTGCTGAACAACTCGCACCTCTACCACCAGATCCTCCACGACACCAAGGGCCGCGGTATCGAGGTCGGCGATGTCAAGCTCAACCTCCCGCCATGATGAAGGCCAAGGAGACGTCGGTCGCTGGTCTGACCAAGGGCATCGAGTTCCTGTTCAAGAAGAACAACGTCGAGTACATCAAGGGCACCGGCGCATTCCAGGACGAGCACACCATCGCCGTCAACCTCGTCGAGGGTGGAGAGTCTACTGTCCGCGCCAAGAACATACTCATTGCCACCGGCTCTGAGGCCACACCCTTCCCCGGTCTGACCATCGACGAGCAGAGAGTCATCACCTCCACCGGTGCTATTGCGCTCCAGGAGGTCCCCAAGAAGATGGTCGTCATCGGTGGCGGTATCATCGGTCTTGAGATGGTACGCACCTCTTCGGACGCTCAAGAGCTGCACTAACGAGAACATAGGCCTCCGTCTGGTCGCGGCTCGGCTCCGAGGTCACTGTTGTTGAGTTCATGGGTCAGATTGGTGGCCCTGGTATGGATCTGGAGATTGCCAAGAACACGCAGAAGCTGCTCAAGAAGCAGGGCCTGAACTTCAAGCTCAACACCAAGGTCACCGCTGGTGAGGTGTCTGAGCAGGGCATCAAGGTCAACGTGGAGGCCGCCAAGGGTGGCAAGGCTGAGAGCGTAAGTCGCATGTTGCGCGATCTGCCGTGTTCCCTGCTAACAGCTCATAGCTTGACGCCGACGTCGTCCTCGTCGCTATCGGCCGCCGCCCCTACACCGCCGGCCTGGGTCTCGACAACATTGGTCTCGAGACAGATGACCGTGGCCGTCTGATCATCGACCAGGAGTACCGCACCAAGGTCCAGCACATCCGTGCCATCGGAGACGTCACCTTCGGCCCTATGCTTGCCCACAAGGCTGAGGAGGAGGCCGTCGCTGCCATCGAGTACATCACCAAGGGCCACGGCCACGTCAACTACGGCGCCATCCCCTCGGTTATGTACACCCACCCCGAGGTTGCCTGGGTCGGTCAGAACGAGCAGGAGCTCAAGGAGGCTGGCGTCAAGTACAACGTCGGTAACTTCCCCTTCTCGGCCAACTCGCGTGCGAAGACCAACCTCGACACGGACGGCATGGTCAAGTTCCTTGCAGACGCCCAGACGGACAGGATACTGGGTATCCACATCATCGGCCCCAACGCTGGTGAGATGATTGCCGAGGGTACACTTGCTCTGGAGTACGGTGCTAGCTCAGAGGATGTTGCGCGAACATGTCACGCTCACCCCACGCTTGCTGAGGCATTCAAGGAGGCTGCCATGGCCACCTACGACAAGGCTGTTCACTACTAGATTCCGGTTTCCTTGGTATGGGGCTCTCTTTCAGCATCAGCGGCATGATTATCGAGCTCTCGAGCGGGGAGTTGTGAATAGTATCCTGTAATATATCTGATGCAAATGCTTGTTCGAACGTATGCAGGGTGGTTGACCATTTGGCATTGGCATGTGCATGTTCGTTAGAGTGGTGTGGAGGCGGTAGGGCTGATGACCCCTGCTAGCTTTTACGCGCTCGCGCCTGAGCAACGCGTTCCGCGATCTTCAATTCGGCCCTCTGCATCGTCATTGAACCCACATTCGAGCAGCAGAAATTCCACAATGAGCATAACAGAGCTTGAGCAGCGCTGCAACGCGCTCCGAAACGATCTCAAGGCTTGGGAGAAGCAGTTTGCCGCGCAACATAATGGCAAGAAAGCTGGACGCGAGGACATCAAGGCCAACGCTGTAATCTGTACGCACGCGACATGCCGAACCTTGTATCCAACATTCCTAACCACGAGCAGCACAAAAATACAAAGAGTACAACAGACTACGCACCCAGCCGTCCACCAAAGCAGCCCCTCAGACACCTTCAAAACGAGCCCTAGACCGCAAACACACCGCTGATGTCGAGCGAACACCCGTGGCACCGCCGCAAGCCCCGGTTCTAACACCACTGAAGCGCAAAAGAGAACAGGATATTACTACAGAAGAGGCTGATGCAGCGTCTGCACATCTGTCGCCCCAAGGACCTGCCTTCATCGGACCTACCCCGCAACGAGACGGCATAGTACTTGGTCTCTTCGACAACCTTACTGCAGAAACACCAAGCAAGCGGCGCATTATCTTCGGCGAGATAGAGCCCAACGTTTTCCAGACACCCACCAAGAAACCAGAAGTCGCGAGCGAAGCATCGCTGGAATCGAGGGCGAGAGGGGAAAGGACACCGCTGTCAGTCAGCAAGCGCAATCTCTTCAACCAGTTCGTCACACCAAAGAAAAGAAAGCTTGATGAGGAGGGCACGCCGACTTCTGCGCTGAAGGGACTGGCTACGCCGGCGTTCCTAAGGAGGGACAATGCGTTGGATAGGATTGAAGAGGCGGATGAAACAACGCCGCGCCCTGCGCCGTGGAAGAGGAGGGGCCTGGGGAGAAGTCTGAGTGCCATGATACAGGCTATGCGGAAAGATGAGGACGACAGGTTGGACGAAGAGGCGGATATCATGCGCGAACTGGAGATGGAAGAGGAGGGTATTTCCGCACCACCCAGGCAGAGAGTGTCGCAGGTGTTGGTAGAAGATAGCCAAGTGTCTATGCCGCTGGGTCCTGATCGTGGGCTAGAGTCTGACGAGGACGAAGAGGAAGAAGAAGAGCTGGGCCGTGATGGCAAGCCGAGGAAGGTGTGGAAGAAGAAGGGGCTGAAGCGGCAGACGAGACGCGTTATCAGTGAGTCTTTCACCGCTCCATGTTGTATTTAAGATGCTAACCACGCTCAGTGCGACCAAATGCCGTCAAGCTCAAACCTGCTCCGGAGCTCCAACACGACGAAGACTCAGATGTCGAGCCCACTTCTATACCAGAGACGCAGGCACAAGCCGATGCAGAGCCTGCACTATCTGAGGATGATGATTCCGACTATGCGAGCGATGTGTCTCACTCTGCGAAGAAACGAAAGGCGCCAGCGAAGAAAGCAGACAACCCCGACGAGAAGAAAGAGGGCGTGGTTCAGAAAGTCAAGAGGAAAATCTCAGCTACTGCACATGCGAACTATCAAAGACTCAAGATCAAGGGCAAAGGTGGAAATAGCGGGAAACCGAGAGGAAGGTTTGGTAGGAGATAGTATCCTGTTGCCTTATGGCACTCCAACTCTGGATAGACAAACCAGCCCCATCAGCCCTGTCAGTCCAGCGTGTCCTGATGGCGGCTGGCTTACGATGCTGTTAGTTGCCTGAAGGATTGAGCCTAGGTGAGACAGTGTGACCACCCATGTAGGTCATCTGAACCAATGGAAGAAACTGAGCTGTCTCTGCCAGATTCAGAAGACTGTTGCATTATATGTTTTATTTGGTCTATGTCTATTACACCACAGGAGACATGGCATTTATTCGAAATCGCGTGTTTGAAGGTTACAGCACGTCGTATGCCCATGCGGAGCATTCGTATACATCATTGCCAAGACTAGCTCTAGCTCCACCGCCGCCCGCCGCGACAAACACCACCACATCACCGAGCTCACTACACGCCACATCGCCCATCTACACAGCCAAAACGCCTCTAACTCGAATCATCAGACAGACACACGCACCGCCCGTCACCATGGCTGAGAAAGAACTGCAGTCGACGCTCCAGCAGCTCCACCAGACGCTCAAGTCGCGCAACTACCAACAAGCCACAACACTTCTCTCCAAGGCCAAGATGGCTCTCCTACAACTCAACGCCCTCATCCCGCAAGAAAAGACAACAAAGAAGCAACTCCAGGCTGCCCGCGAAACACTTGAGCTTGGCGCCATCATCTCCATCCGCCTCAAAGACACCGTCTCCTTCACGCGCTACTTCCAGCAGCTGCAGCCCTTCTACGCGCTGCCCGCCTCCACCTTACCAAAGGACGGCAGCCAAGCCAGCAAAGTCACAGGCCTGTATCTTCTGCTGCTGCTGAGTGAGGGCGACTACGCCGGGTTCCACACACTGCTGGAGACGCTAGAGGTGGCGGCAGCGCAGGAGGGCAAGGGCCTCGAGGACGACCAATTCATTCAGTATCCGATAAGATTGGAGCAGGCACTCATGGAGGGGAGCTATGACAGAGTGTGGGGCGAGACGAAGAGCGAACGCGTGCCGAGCGAGGAGTTCGGCATGTTTTCAGAGGTAAGCAACGCCACCGGCGTCTTGTTCGCAGCAAGGGATCAGCCGACCTGAACTTGCTAGAACCTTGGGTGCTAACAGGGACGACTAGATCCTCATCGGCACAATTCGCAAGGAAATCGCCTCCTGCAGCGAACGCGCATACCCCTCGATCCCCATCTCCGACGCCAAATCTCTGCTGTTCCTCGAATCGGAAGGCAGTGTTGTCAACTTTGCGCGTGAGTCTGGCTGGGTCGTCAAGGATGGCCGGATATACTTCCCCCAGCAGGAGGACGACTACCAGAGCAAGGACATCTTGGTCACGAGCGACCAGGTCATCGAGAACACCTTGGGGTATGCCAGGGAGCTGGAGATGATTGTCTAAACAGGCTGGGATCTAGGGGCGCAGGAAGAAGCGGAGCGGGAACTGCATGTCACTATACAGAACACTGCGGCAAGGTGTTTATGTAGGTACAGCCTGCACACTGGCGTAGACGAATCATGATCAGCAACATCAATGGATATGCAATTAATGACAGGACCCCGTCGCGGATTTAAACCAGAAAATGGCTGTGAAGGCAAGGAACGCAAGATGCTGAAGTAGACAGATGGGTTTGAATAATCAGGTGTTTGTGATGATGATATCATCTCTACAGGAGAACCTTAATTTGATGTTGTGAAACCGTAAATGTTCTTAAGAGGGTGTGCCCACGATGGGAGAGAGATTCAATAGAAAGGTGGCAAAGCGATGTGAAGTTGCGTGTTTACTTGAGAGCCAGGAACTTCGCGTGAATTATGATACATGCGTTTTTGCGGGCAGTGTGGAGGAACATGTTAAGAAGCTTTGAGGAGTTTTCGGGCAGTTGTAGAGTGTGTTGATGAGCTACAGGGAGGAAAAGTAGGTGTTCGCAAGGTGTATGACTCCGTGCTGGAGCAATCCACATGTGTATAGGTTTTTGGACGCTTTTGAGAGAAATGAAGAGAGCAGAAAATTACGTGCACTTCTTTCTCCACTGTTGCAATGCTTGTTCACAAAGAAAGAAGATAGGCGCTGGTGTTTCGCACATTTCTGTGCAAATACTTAAGCACCAGGGCAAGGGATTTTAGAGCTTTGGACTTGGTTCGGGCCAGAGTGTTGATGCAAATAGTTGGCTTCAAAAGTGTACCTATATGACCAAGAAATGACGTTCAAAGGAGAACATGAATGCAGGTTTGCGATATTTGTATACTTTTGGACGTGTATTTGTGAAAGGAAAGGATGACGTAGGCTCCACCCACGAACATTGAATTCTCAATATATGGATTGTGATGGTTGTGTGGAGACCAGTCCGAGTCTGAGGGAGGCCTGTGTTGTAGTGCAAGCACTGACGTGGATGTTGACAAGGTAGAGATTATGGAGTAGGTGGTTGATGTGTGACTACTCGAGAGCAACATAGAGTCGAAGGGGAAGTTGACTGTCTGTGAACCGCCCTTGCTTCCTCCAAATGCAACAGCTACGACGTTACTTCCTCTAAAAAGCAAACAAACAAACAACGACGTGCAGATCGGGAACGCAACAAACCCAAACGAGCAGCTTTTTGTCGCAGGTTCAAGACTTGTCATAGCGTACTCCAACACGTCTCGACGTCCCCAAACTTCCTGCTTTGGAATCTCACCACATTAGAGCGTTGAGAAAATAAGCAATACCGTAATGAAGCCTGAAGCACTTGATGCTTTCGCGACACAGAGCATACGACCCGGAGCGCTAGAAGCCGCCGCAGCTGACCCAGGAGAGGCGGATCGGAAGAAGACTGAAGCAAACATGACACAGCAGGAAGACGTGAGTTCCCCGTCAAGCTCTAAACTACCACTTCATACTTACACTTACAGATTCATCGCTCCGAACACTCTCGACCGTCCCTCAACCGCGTCAACACTCCATTTGGCCAACGCACAGACGGCACCGAATCCGCAGCCAAGGTGGTAGAAGAGGCCGCACAGGTTGTCGAAGGTGTTGTGGAAAGCGTCAAGGCAGCCATGCATGAGGCCGTGCTATGGACAGAGAGAAAGGCGGAAGAGCTAGCGCAGAGCGAGAATCATGCTGGACCGTATGACTCTCCGGCAACTTGCGCAGGCGGCGTTTCAGATCTGGATGTCATGGCGGCCGGGGTGCTGCCTGCGACAATGCCTGTGCAGGAAGATGGGAAAGACCGGGAACCGGATGACGGCCAGGAGTCGAGACGCAGGAATTCCAGGTTGTAGGTTGATCTTGCGAAGGAGCGAGAGCTGGTGAGATTGTTGGCATGTATCGCTGCGCTGCAACACGATGAGGATGGTAACAGCGATGCGGAAAGAGATGATGGACTGCACTACTCAAATGCCATGTAGTTCGGTGCCAATTTAATGTGTCAGATGTGAGGACGCCCAGATGTAGGGCTGAAATGCAAGAGCGGATCCGCACTACTGTACAAGAGTGGAGATATGGCTCAAAGTAGTAAGAGCCTCGGCCGTTGGCTTTCGTGAAGAGCATCGACTTGCACACTCCGTCTCGACTGCATCAACCGTAACCATTGAATCCTCTAGCATCGTTACTCCTATTCGTAACCAGCAATCTTTCAGGTCAGGAGTATTGTCCAAGCTACACAATGGCTATTTCAAAACACCAACTCCTTCTCGCTGCTGCAATTGCCCACGGTGTGCTTGCTCTCGGTCACACAGTACGCTTTTCGAGAAAGCTGACTTCACGTCAAGAGAATAGCTAAAAATATATAGGGAAAAGGCCTGGAGCAGTTCAAGCATGTATCTATCAATGCTTTGCCGATCGCGCTCCGCGGTGCTATTAAGGCGGGCTGGTATGAGGGAAGTGGATTCTTTTTGATCATGGGTGAGTCTCGTTCCCTTCCGAACAACCGGGCTAGCGTTTATGTCTGAGTATTTCGCATGCTTGTTCTTGGAACTGAAGCTGATGCCCACAGCCATCCTGAACTATAAGTGGGCGCAAACCGGACTGCTCGATATCTACGACAAGAGCATTGCTGGGCTACTGGTAGCTATACTGGCTAGTGCAGCAGGAAGCTACTTCCAAAGCGGTGACAAGCCTACTGCAGCTACGCTGGCTGTTGTTGCTGTCTTGCAGGGGCTCGGTGCTAAGGCGTCATCGTAGGCGAGTGGAGAGAACGCCTCCCATAGCTTTGTCAGATTCATGTTTAAAACAATGATGTGGTAATAAATTTTATTCAAAGTTGAGTACCGGAGGAGAGGAAACGCTTGTAGCTACCGTGAAAAAGAAGAGGCCATCCATATCGTGAGTAGAATCAGCCGTTGACCTTGTAGCATGCCTGGCATTATTTCTTGCTACAGCTTGTTGGCCCCAGATCTGGCCTCTTATCTGATCGAGTATTGTGAAGCAATAAAATTCAGATCCTCATCAGACAGAATATTGGGTGGTTTTGTTGTTGTGCCCAGGCTCTTAACAAATGTCAATGGCTCACAGCTGCATCTTGTCCTGTTGTACGGCAACACTCACGTAGTGTTGCGCAATCTTCTGTTCATTCAGCGTGTCTTGATAGCATTTGTAGGTCATGATGCGCCGGTAAGCAACATTGCAAAACAGCCGAAAGTTTTCGTGGTCTACACATGTAGGAGACTGCGTCTCGTTGTATGGTCGCCCTAAGAGCACGCATCGTAGTTGGTTAAAAGAGGAGGCGGGTGTGTTCGTGATCGAAGCGAGCCAATTGGCCTCGAAAGGCATCTCCGCTGCGTGATTTACCATGTAGTTGGTAGGAGTTTGAGTAACTCTTGACTCCACACGATGTGCGCTCTTGATCCAGTAAAGAATTCCTGTTACGTGATGAACCTGGCCTCAGTGCAGAGTTCCGAGAAATCAAAAGCAGACTAAGGTTCAGCCGTCAGTATGCCGATAATTTTGCGTAAGTAACGCAGTATAGCCATGGTCATGGAGCCTGTCTCCGTTGTGAGGTAGTGGAGGAACGAGGGTGGGGAAAGGCTGGATGTGTCCGGTCTTCGGCACTAGGGCCGGGCTGATCGAGGGTAAGTTTAGCCGACCTGTTCTTTCTCCGCAGTCGCTCTGGTCATCTGACTAACTTTTACGCTTCATCTCAACGATCACCAGATTACCAAGAACCAGGGAAAAGGTTTCGTATTTAACAACAAAAAAGCCAGAGTAAATGGAAAGAGCTGGTGAGTGGTACTACTAGGGAGTCAGAGACGTATTGATGGCCAGCACGGCGCCCATCCAAAACCGGCCATACCGATCGCACAAAGTGCCTGCCTGCACAAGATGTCGGTCACGCAAAATCCGCTGTCACATTGATATTCCGGGAGAACCATGTCTATCCTGTCGAGAGCGCCGCTTGAAATGCCAATATGTGGAGTCCTCAACGAGCTCCCCAACCGAAGAGAACGGCGACCGGAAGCCTGCTAAGCGTCGCAGGATTAGCAATGCTGAGATGGAAGAAGGGCCTATGCGACCTCGTTCTGCACCGATATTGCACAAGGCTACGACCAATCCATCTGCTTCCATCATCATGGCTTCGCATCTTGCCGAAGACCTAGACATTTTCAATCGTCACCTCGCGAAGCACCGTAAGCCTGGGGGCGAAGCTTCGGACACATCGACCTACCAGACACTCAATCACGATGTAGAGGACCCGATCGTGTATCTTTCGGTTCCTAGATTTCGAACAGGCTTGCCTCCTGGGAGCGGGTGCGGGCGATCTCAACTGGAAATCCTGGAGCAGATTATGGGACCCTTTAAGCGCGAGGTCGTAGAGCTGTACTTCAAACACCTCCACTACCACTTTCCTGTCCTGGACGAAGAGATGTGCGCTTTACTTCGTAGTGGCCAGCTTGAAAAGGCACCAAATAACTTGCTGTGTGTTATCTTTGCTATTGGATCACCACTATGGACAAGATCGGAAACATTGAAAATGCACCCAAAGCCTGACGCGCATTTTGTCTGGAACAAAGCCATATCGGCAACACTAGAAGACTTCCTCAGCCCTGGCATGTCGACAATATCAACTGCTATCCTCGACCAAATTGGACGTCCATCAGTCTCTATTGTCGGCAACATCACGTTGTGCGGTAAGACTGTCTCGCTTGCGCAGACCTTTGGTCTACATCGCGATCCATCACAGTGGAGGATCACTGCAAATGAAATATCTGTTCGAGTCCGCCTTTGGTGGTGCGTACTAATCACAGACACATGGGCCAGTGTCGCGTATGGCGCCCCTCCACACATTACCAAGGGCTATTATGATGTGCCACGACCGACCGTTAGTTCGCTTATTAGCCACAAGGCAAACCAGCAACAAAAACAGGCGACTACTTGCTTCGTCCATTTTTGTGCTTTGACGGAGCTTGTTGGGCTGATTCTGCCTCTCATTTATCAGATCGAGCCTGATCGTATGCAGCTTTCACAGCAAGTAGCTCATTTCAAATGCGAGTTGAACAGCCTAGAGGCGCAACTACCTACGTGTGAGTTATGCGAGAGGCTATACTTATGTTCTAATAGGCACTGATCAAATTGTAGGGCTTCCCCTACCCAATCAGCCTGGATCTAGTAACCTTTGGTTCTGTTTCCTATCCACTCGCCTCCTCCTTGCTCGAGTCACTCTACGCTCCGCGGTTCTCGAAGGAGACAGCAGTCTAGGACGAGATAGAATCCATCAGCTACGCACCGCTTCTTCGGCAGTCCTCGATTTTCTCCTTTCCCTTGGCGAGTCACAGTTCCATGATTTCTGGCTCCCATACGTTACACACCTCCTCGTACATGCCATTACAGTATCACTCCGCTGCACAGTCGAGACACAGGACCCCGAAATGCGGAACAACTCCGTGATACGACTCCAGCGGGTGATTACCCACATCCAGTTTGCAAGAGATAATTACGACTGGGACATAGCGATCTACTGCCTGGAGCGATGTGCTGAGCCGGTATCAAGGATTGCCTCGTTGAACTTCAGGGAACCAGCACCACCTTCCGAGACGGAGATGACAAGTATGGCTCCGAGTGCTAATGGACTTGGGAGTGGTGTTGAAGTACCATCTGTGCCAACTTTCGACGACGCAAATTTCCTGCTCTCGGATGTGTTGGATCCAAATGCTTTTGATTTTTCGTGGGATGCGCTGTGGGATACTCCATCGGGCATGACGAACTTTGCTATATGAGCACAAATGCTCTCAGGTTGCAAAAAAAAAAAAACCAGGGGAATAATTACTATCGATCCTAGCTCTCGGTATTACAGCCCAGAAATCTTCAATGGAGTTTATGCAATTTTTTCATTGCAAGTATAGGGAGTTTCGTGGTCTTTTACCTATCCGTTTAGATGGTGGGTAAATCGGAAAGCTGGCATGAATCACTCCCATAATTTAGAATTGAACAATCACGAATTCATTGCTGTACATAGACGGTCGTGCCAATTTCATCATACCCGATCCCTCCGCATGACCGATCCGCATGCCAAAGGAGCGACAAATCAGGTTACTTATTTACAGCCTAGACAGACCAACAACCTCTCTCGGGGCGTGGTAGTTGGGAACCTTCATATCCAAAGCAGAGCCAGAGTATCCCAGATCCTCACCGGTGAGCACAGCGCACTTCTCGCCAATGAGCAACGCAGTCGAATAAGTGTTGCAGCCGACGTTGTCGGGGCAGATGGACAGATCGGCAACCTTGAGGCCCTTGACTCCGTGCACGTTGAGGCGCTCGTCGAGCACGCCGTGCTTGACGATGCTGTTGCCGTTCTTGGGTGCCATGGAACAGGTGCCGAGGGAGTGCCAGGTAGTCTCCACGTGGCCTGAGGGAGGTTAGTTGGTTGGAACGAGTAAAACAAAAAGTAAAATAGGATATAAGGGAGTGGGAAACGTACGCTTGACCCAGTTCTCAATGTGCTTGATGTCCTCACTCGAGTAGTGAATGTCGTCGAGTACATGTTGCTGGTTCGAGTTGAGGAACGATGGGCTCGGTGCCTTGCCCTTCTTCTCAAGAGGCATGGTCCAAGATCCGTGCTGAATTCCGGCAGTGAGGTTACCAGGAAGAGCGTACTATCCCCTGGTCAGTACATGGTCTGTGCACACACAAGAAATTCAACTTACAGCATTGGTAGTGGCAAGATCCATATCAACAGCTCGGGCAGGACTGTCGAATGCATAGAATGGGTGCATAGACTGCACCTCGCCAGCGTATGCGTCCATGCGGCGTGCGGTCTCTCGGGACTTGATGTATCCCCAAACTTGTCGCTGTCAGTATTGGAAAATTTTAGGAATATTGCAATGTAATAATACATACCCATAGGTGCCATGTCTCGCTTGTCGTTCATGAACCCAGCGTCGAAGTCAGGTGCATCGTAGGGGTTGGGCGAGGTAATGTGGGTGGAGCCGCGAGAGAACGGGTACTCCCTGTGGCAAGTCAGCACGAGAACTCTATCGTCAGATTGCGGGGAGACGGAACAAAAAGTGGAACATAGAAAAGAAGTTCCCGTGAGGCATAACCATGTGGTCGCCGAACCAGCCAGCAATAACGGAGTAGTGCATGACGGGCTTGTCAGGCTTGTCCTTGAAGTAGCTGTCCCAGCCGGAGCGGAACTCTGGGCACGGCCACTTGTCCATCATAGTAAGCTCCTCCTCAGTAGGACGGATCTTAACACCAGCTTCAATACCGTTGGTAGCAAGTGGGCCTGTGCCGTTGAGGTTCCACTGGTCGAAAACCCTCTTTTGCACCTCGGGCTCTCCACGGACGAAATCATCGAACGACTCCGTTCCTGGCTTGGCTCGGTACGCAGAGAACGTCAGATAATGGTCCTGGAAGTTCAGACCAACACCGGGAAGGTCGATGAGGGGCTTGACGCCGGCCTTGCGGAGCTTCTCGGGGTCACCGATACCAGATCGCTGAAGAATGAGCGGAGAACTCAAAGTACCTCCCGAGACGATGATCTGCTTCCTGGCCTTGATGACTCTGGAGGTCAATTGGCCTGGAGAAAGAGGCTTGGTGGGAACGACCTTGACACCAACGGCGCGGTCGCCCTCGAGGACCACCTTCTCGACCTTGTTGTTAGTCAACAAGTGCAGGTTCTGGTGGACGGCACGTGTGCTGTGGATGTAGGCGTGTGCAGAATCAGATCGTCGTCCTGTGTCGCGGTTGATCCACTTGAGCCAGTGCTCAGCACCGTGGCCGGTAACCAAGTCCTGAAGATCGTCGGTAGTGGGAATTCCCTGGGACTCAGTGGCCCTCAGGAAGTCGTCCTTGATTGGGTACGTGTAGTTTCCGAAAGAAACCTTGATCGGCCCTTCGAAGCCATGCAGATCGCGGTTGTTACTCGCGCGCTGGTAGGTCTCATGCTTCTTCATGAGGGGAATAAGCTCCTTGGTAGTCCAGCCCTTTGCTTGGAAGTCATCGTAGTCCGAAGCAGAGGCACGAGTGTACATCTACAGTTGTTAGTAACCATGTGTCCAACTTCGATCTGACACTTACCATGAAATTGATGGAGGAACCGCCTCCCAAGATGTGAGCACAAGGCACAACAGCTCGTCGTCCATCGAGCCACTCAGAGGGTCGGGAGTAGTAGAAGGAGGCAGTCTTGCTGTCCAACTTCATATTACGAGGGTAGATACCCGGCCTGAAAACCCATGGGTTGTTCAAGTTGGACTCTCCAGCCTCGATGAGGAGGACTTGGAGGTTGTGGTCCAAGTTCGCCAATCGTCCAGCGACGACACATCCACAACTTCCGCCACCGCACACGATGATATCAACCTAGCAGGGTCAACGATTAACTTCTCGGATGTCTCACTTGGGAATCGCACCTCATCGGGGATCGTCATATTGACAGAGAGTACTAGGCTTCAGGTTTCAATTGGTTCAAAGTATTACCTCAGGAGCGCAATGTCAACTGGGCATGATATGACAATGAAGCAGCAGTATGCATCTTTTAAACCAGCCAAACCCCGCATCTCCAGGGGTTTCGGCTTCGTGGGGATTCGTCACATGGGGCTGTAGCACCACGGGCATCGGGCGCAGCGGATCCGCACGTAATGCACACAACTGCCCTTGATACGGCACCAGTCCCCACTGCGCGGTAGGCTCAAATAAGAGTGTACATCGGTAACTAGCCATTCTGGGCGACCTATCTACATGGGTTGGAGGCAGGCGACTTGTGCAATCCCCTCTTTTTGCTCATGTACGATCTTGATGTGACCTAAGTATACCCACATACCGATAAGTATTTCTCACCGGAAAAGGGGCCGAATGCAATAGCCCCAGTCTGCACATGGTGCTACCCTTAGCATCAATAGCAGCCCTGCCCTGAGCTATGCAGGAGCCCCTGTAGTCCTCTGTGCTGAAGACCTTTAGGGAATACATAGTACAATAGCGCTGACATTTGTATCCGGCCTTCCCTGCACTACAAGAGCTCAGCTTCAGGGCATTGGTGGATGTACATAAGTACGATTAGCTGCAGTATCAACTGTGGGAACTCTTCCAACGCAGTGGCACTAGTATGATCAAGGTTGTTAAGATCCGCGATGCAGGACTCGTATGCTCACAGTTGTAGCGAGATGCGGAGAAGGTACGCATCCAATAGGATTAGATGATCAAGGTACATGGATTCCTGTTCTGTAAGAGAATTGCGGACCCGATGCTGCGAGTGACCAAGGTGGCGTATCAGAGCCTTGATATGGGGAGCTGATGCTGACGACTTGAGCGTGGAACGGCCGGGATCTGAAGTGGGTAAGTTTGTGTGGCTAAAGCAAGCCCAGCTGCTATTGGCACGTATTAAGGGCTCGAACAATCGAGTTCCGGGATCCGAAATCCCCGCTCTGCTCATTTGCTCTTCGATAGTGACAACGATGAGAGCTCCGGGAGTGGCACGTCAGCGAAATTTGCCCGAAGACTACCTAATCGTGGCGGCAAGGCCGCCGCGAACTGTCTCAAACATCGAGGCCAAACTCCCTCGTGGAAGGCACGGATGTGGGGTGCAGTAGCCTCATTTCTTTTTGAGGGGAATGGCACGCTCCCGTCCTTGGCATGAACACTAATGCCGGGGAAGTGCGGGGTCAGCCACATCATGCGCTTGGGATATTGACAGCTGGCCGTTGCGCCGCTGAGTGTACCATCTTTTAAAACCGGGTGGAACAACTCCAGCCTCATCGTGCGATGAGTACGGAAGCTGGGAAGCTCGTTGCAATGAATTGTTCTGCTGGATACCCAACATTGAACCCTCTACACTAGATGCGTGCCATGCCCTGCTCTCTTCTTATTCACGGAGCTACCTTTCCGAAGATGGAGCACTGGAGTGATCTCGGTGGACACATGGGCGGATAAAGACGAGTGGGGTGCATGTTGAGGCTTGGCTGGACTGTGCCTCAAAGACACTCATTCAAGGATTGAGTTTGAGCAAGTGGAGTTCGGCCCAACTTGGGCGCCCGAGGAATGTGCATTGCGGATATTGGACTTGAATGCGGATGTCAGCTTCCTTCCGCGATATCCGTACATTCACATAGCGACTCAGCAGACATTTTCACTGGCTACTTTCAGCAAAGAGATCTCTTTTCGAATTAAATGTATGTACAGTGGCGTTGTAATATGCCGAATGTCTAGAAAGACTGACTCCAAGTATCCGTGCCGCCATGATTAGATTTTAATGAATCGAGATCTGAAGTTACCAAGGAAAGCTCATGTTCTGCTAACAGGTGCACCCATTAGAGGATGGGTATCATTTGCTATAATGGAAATATACATCCCAACGCCGTGGAACAGTGCTTTTTGTGAGTGGAGGAGATGCTGTAGGATGTCGACATAAGCATCGTCTAGGTACAGTCCAGACGGAGGACCCAGAGAACAGGTACCGCTCAGATGACCTCGTGTCGTTCCCAACCGGTGGGTTTCTGGTGCGCAAGGTCCTTGCTGGGGTGTGGCTTTGATAGGTCTTTGTATTCGCTCGCGTAGGGATTGGGGTCTTCTTTCTGGTTGAGGTTGCCGAGAGTGTGGTTCACCTCTCGATGCTTGCTCTCGTCTGCACGGACTAGGGCAACTTCAGTAGTTGTCACAATGCAAAGAACGCTGAAGGTAGGCTTACTGTATAATAGTAGATCTCGCATGGTACGGTGGCCCTCAGGCATGTTCCAGTAGTCAATCGCGATGTCGGGAGCCATTAGCTTCTCCCACTTGGGCAAGCGGCCTGCATCGAGATCTTGCAGCTGACGCGTGTACGTGAAGACAGCTTCTTCTTCCAGGTATCCGACAAAGCGGTGGACGGTCCGAGGGCTGATGAGATAGGCAAAGAACAAGGCGTTGCACCAGACTCCCTGAGCGCCTAGAACCATAAGACGCATGAAGGGACCAGGCTTACTCAGCTTGAGGAAGGTGAGTAAATGCATCCGCTCGTTGTAGCTTTCCTCGAGCAGTGTCTCGATCCTGATTGCAGTCAGAGCCAATTCAAAGGGCTAAGGGGCTCGATCTTTCGATTCCTGCAGTACTGCTTACCATCCGTTGTCTCGCTTCATACGCCTCATTGAGTTGAGATGTCTAAGCATGCCTGCGACCATCCCAGGTACACCTGCTACGCTCTCAAGAAAGACGTTTCTAATCATGTACTTCTCCTCGGTCATGGCACCTTCTTTGTGCTTGTAGCCAGTGGCTTTATCCAGTCCCCATCTGAGTACCCTGGTAGCAAGAAGAGCAGCTTTGTCTGATCTCGTCTGGGGTTCTCGGTGAGCGATTTCGACTGCGTCCATCTGATTTTCATTGAACTCTGTGTCCCTGTCAGTATCTACCAACCTACGAGACCGGTTTGTACCTACTAGGGTGAGGCCATGCCGCTGGTGTTCTGCGGACCATCTCTGTTTCTTTCTTCTCGAAAAAATCCTGGATCTTGAGACTTTCCGAGGAGGAAAAATGGCGTTGACTAGCCGGAGCCAGCTGAATGTGTTGAATGATCATGAAGGCAGGTCGAACCGCGGAAGTGTTGAAGGATTTGAGGAGCTGGGCCGTCGCCCGCCCGGAGACGGTCGATCCCCGTGTAGCTAATCTGGTGGAGATCATTGGCGAATGTTCAATATATGTATTTCAATAGGTGATGTCGTGTCTGTGGTGGTGAGTGCTGATGGTGAGCTGGTATTCAGACTGAGGCACGCAATGGTACTTTATAGGATCACAGGATTCATATGAGTGACGCCAATCTCAGCGCCATTGTCTAAAAAAAAGGATACCGGTCAGAAACTGCCGCAACCTGGAAGCTGCAATCGACACAGTCATCAAAGGGTGAAGTAGGAGGTACAGGACAGCGCCAGCCACTAGTGGTCGGCATCGTCGGCATGTCCAGTGCGCATCGACCGAATGATCGAATCAGATTGGTTGATTAGAGTCACGTAGGACGCGTACGGTCGCGTGCAGGTGGAAGAATTTGGTGTTTGGTGGCTGTGGAAGGGTCACCACGAAAATCCACCGGGTAGCCTTGCCAAGCCATCTCATCTGCGAACGGCTAGATTCTACAAAGTGTCCGAGTGGCAGCAAGAGCATGCTGAAATTTATCGCAACGGCTTTAGGAGCTACCGAAGCGTGACTTGGGGACCGCAGCGAATTTTTTGGGGGCCATCTTCCATATTGTGCGCAGTAGAGTTTGGTTGTTACCTGAGGATAGTCTCCGATAGATTCTCGCCGGGGTCTCGGTGATTCCACGCGCAGGGCTGAAGGGGTTTCGGCACCCAGATCCAACGCGCGCTACAGCTTCCATCACTAAACATTGACTCCGCTTAAGTTCTTGTTTGCAGGAATGCTCAGACGCAGCAGTTCATAACACGTGCCCTAAAAGAATGATCTCGCGACTTTAAGCACTATCTCAACAGGAGCCTTGAATGGCTGATAAGATTCGTATCTTCTAGATGCTTATGAGTTTAGAAATAATTGTGTGAGGCTACTCCAAGTACCTCACAAGGGTTAGAGAACGCACGCTTACGACCGGGTCTCGTTGAGCCGTACGAGTTGTCTTGGTACGTACGAGCTTGGTATTTCACGCGGGGTTGCTGTGCTGACTGGGTCTTGAGGTGTTGGTGGCTTGCATCACGCAGCATCCTGCAAGCAGAAGGCTTGGACAACTACCAGAGTGCAAAATTCTTTACTTGTCGTGTTTTTGCCTGATTACTTGGCCAGCTTGCTCTACTGAACACGAAAACCAGATTCTCCACTCTTGGATGAGATGTCGTTGTGCTCAACACCCGACACGGACGCTGCAGGTGGACCCTTGTTTAGGTGCAGAAGGAACTCCTTGATCCTATCCTCGCTGCCCTGAGCCTCACCTTGGACCTGGGCTGGGTGAGTATTGGCCTACGACGACTGCGAAAACTCACGGTGCCATCTGAAGCGTTGGACACAAAGCCAGTAACGGCGATGCTCTTGGCCTGCTTCTGGGTGAACGACCTAGGCACTGTATAAGCTACCAGGACTAGCATTGACCTAACTAAGCACGTACCTGAAGTTGACACCTAATCATATCGTTAGTAGGGCTGAGGGACGGATAGGGCTGCAAGACCTACCTTGCACGTGGCCATCAACCTTGAATGAAATCTACAATATCAGCTCTGCTATGATGTGCGAAACCATAATGACGTACTCGCTTGTCAGACATTCTGGATGCTGTTGTGAGGAATCGTTTCATTCACGTGTCGAGCAGTCTGATGTGTGGTTGTTTCCTCGAAATGATGTGCGCTCGGCGTGCTTCTTCGCGAGATTGGACGGCCTGCTCCATCCAGGACAGTAACGTCATGGTGAGAGGACACGCCGCGGCGCTGTGATTGGACAAGCCGGTCGCAGGTGCACCCATGGTACAATAGCGGGGCCCTTGGAGCCCAGGGGAAGCACGACTGGCGTCAGACGTCTGTACAGCCCAACGGCTCTAAGCAAATTCATGACAACGCACACGCCGAGTCTGATGGCATCTCGCCGCTTGCCTCCCGTCCACTATCTATCGGCCGTGGTCGCGCGCGGTGATGTGTGAGCGAGTCCGACGCTAGTGTCGCGTTGTTTTGCGACAAGGGCTCGCGTTGCTAATCAAACACCCCTTTCGACACATATGGCAACATCCGTAATTCATCCATGCCCGTGAACCTTTGCAAGCACCGGCCGAACTGCTCTTCCGCAGCTCCACAACGCATGTTTGCAACCAAACACCACCGCACCTGACCCCGAGTCTGCAACCAACTGTCCACCCCCATCGCGTCCCCTGTCGTCCCATGATGGATTCGATGCCCACACCCCCACCAGAGCGAGGCTCTTCGCCAGAGCCGTGGGCCACGCCAGCCCTCGCACTGAACGCGGTGCCCCAGCTCGACCGCTCCGTATCGACAGCTTCCAGCGTGTCTTCTCACTCGGGCCGGTCAGTGAGCTCGCGGCTCTCTGAAAGCGGAATCCCAGGCAAGAGGCGAGGCTACATGAGACCGGAAGGCACAAAGTTTTCCGACTCGGCGAAAAACAGAGAAAGCGTCATGAACCTGGGAACGATTGCACATCTGCAATACTACTTTGCTCGAACCGGGCTGCTAGACACAGCGACGGGACGAGTCGCAAAGTCGAGGAAGCCAGGTTCGAGGTCTCCCAGTGGCACCGACGCGGAAGGTGACATGTCGATACTGTCGCCCGTATCGCCTTCTCTTGCAGCGTACGACTTTGGAGAGAGCCTAGTTGAGTCGCCTCAGGATGAGACTGCGTCTATGGACTGGGAGGGTGGCGAGCCCATGATGCTCCCGCCTACTGTCAGTACCTACAAACAAAACCCCGTCTATGTTCCTCCGCCTCCAGACATGACTGTTTTGCGCCGTGAACTGCGCGAGTCTCTCGATGAAGCTAGCAAGCATTTGCGAGAATTGGACAAGGGCTTTAACAGGGATGACCCTTTGGAAAGCGGTGGCTCAGGCCCACGCTCAGCCGACGCGGCAGGGTGGCACGAGATTCAGGGCCTCAACCTGTTGGATGTCACGACTTTGGCTATCAGAGCCGCCAAGAACTACTACACCGCGCATGAGGAGCCCCAACGACTGTATGCTATCAAGACCGAACGCGAGATCCGTAAAGAGCTGTACGAGGTGTTGGAGGTCCTGAAACGCCTGGCAATACGCAACTTCGCCAACGGAGTGCAGCCATACGAGGTTACACAGATCAGACAGTGGGTTGCGAGTATCAACGACCTGCTCGACACTGAGGAAGAGAAGGAGAGACTGGAACATGCAGAGAGGGAAAGCTGGGCGTGGCGTGAGGGCGACTGGTCAGGTCGAGAGCGTGAGAGGGAGCTGATGTTCTTAAAATCTTTCGACAACAACGCCGATCCTCTGCCTGACTGGACCGAGCCAACGGAGGGCGAGCCCCAGACACCATTTCTCCTTGCTTTACAGAATGGACTACGCCTGGTGCACCTGCACAACAGCCTAGTGAGGAAGTCACGTCGACACTTCGAAGAGATCAAGCAGTACCACACCGACACAGCGAAGCCATACCGGTGTGCCGACAACCTGAGGTACTGGGTCAAGGCTGCAGAGCTACGCTGGGACATCAAGCTGGACGTTGACGTACTTGGTGTGGTCCAGGGCAAGGATGCCGCTGTGTGGAAGAAGTTGGATGGTGCTGTCCTGCAGTGGTGCCAGGGGGTACGAGAGGAGATCACATCAGAATGGTTGAAGCAGAAGAACCAAATACGAGCACCGACGCTGCACATACGCAACCCAAGCTGCGAGGGCTTGTGAGACATGTCTGCGGACGTTGATCACCTGTTCCTTCGTTGTCTGTGTTGCTACCTACAAGTACCTAATTTGTACGAAGCCGCCGGCCGTGCAGTCGCTGGCTCGTTCTCGGAGATTCGTCTTGGTCCGGGACTGGACTGTCTCCAAGAGGGCACGGTTGCTCGGTCGATGCACATTATTTTCCCTGCTCAGCAGGCGTCAGATACCCCATTTTTTGCAGCACTCGCATCACGTGCAGTAGCGTAGCATATACATAGCCAAGAGGTCATGCAACTTTATCATTATTATTATTATTATTATTATTATTATTATTATTATTATCATCATCATTATTACCATCATATTTTGGATGTGATGGTCGTGTTTGTGAAGGAAGAAACGAGCGGGGGTTGGAAGGGAGCGAGGGATTGGGAAAGTAAAATGAGGCTGACCAGCGATACGGGACACACGGGCGCAGTGGGTGGCGTGTGAGATTGACAATAGTCAGGGAGCCCCTGTAGCAGATGAGGTTCTGGAAACAGGGGTCAAGCTAGTGGTGATTACGGTTCACCGGGGCCGAGTGTCAGGAGCGCGGACATGGCGTTCTGAATGAAACAGCAGTGTCACGCAGACACGTCTCTTTCAACGACAATGGAGGGCTGGCGAGTGCATCCACACACACGCAAGCCTTTGTATGCCCGTCACGTTGTTGTACAATCGACCCAACCGACTCGAGGCTAGCTTCCTGCAGGCAGTGTTGTTTGTTGACAGCGGATCGACTACGACTACCTGGGCGAACGCGACTTCCCCGACTCAGCTCAAGTGCACCGTCCCCTGCAAGGCCCGCACAGTCGCAGTCACTGCTGCTCCCCTTCCCTTTCACCTCCATGACGCAGAACAGGCTCCGGGGTGCAGCAGCAGAGAATGACTCCATGAGCAGTCTGCGCACGCCGCATTTGGTCGACAGCCCCGCGTCGAGTGAGGTGGCAGCGACGCCGCCAGATCAGGCCGCGCCCGCGCCAGTGCCAGTGCCAGCGAGCAGCAGCACCGCATCATCACCACCGCGCACCCAACTCAGGCGCACTGCCTCGAACAGCAGCAGCAGCATCCTCGACAGCACCACCAAGCTCGCCCGCAACGTCTCGCCCGGCCTGCTGGCCCGCATGAAATTCCTCAACCAGGCCAGCACCAACGACAACCCCAGCAAGAACGCGCCCTCGCCCGCCGCCATTGGCCGCATCGCTGAGCACAAAATCAAGCAGCTCGACGACTTCCACTCCACCAAGCGCACCTTCAGCATCGAGCGCCGCGGCACCGCCTGGAGCACCGGCACCGCCAGCCAGTTCGGCACCCCGCTGATCCCCCAGCTGACGGGCGAAAGCGTCCCACCGCTGGTCATGGAGCGCGACCTCGAGAGCGACATCAGCAGCGTCATCAGCACCAGCGACCGCGTCCTGCCCTCTGAGTCCGAGGCCGAAACCGACGATGTCCTCGACATGCAGAAGTACCGGCTGCCTGACATCACCAAGACAAAGTCCCTCAGCCAGACCATGGCCGAATCCGACGCCGCGCCCCTCGCCGACCTGACACGGCCGCCCACACCACCCCCAAGGATACCCCGCCTCTGCACATCGAGGACGAGGTTTCAGTCCTCGACAGCCACAATGACGTGGACGTAGCCTCCTACTTTGCCCGCCGCCACCTGCACCGCACAAACTCCATTTACACCCTGTCCAAGGCAAGCTTCAGCAACCAGATCCAGCAATTGACGTCGATGAAGCTTCCACCCACCACCATTGCGTCCGAAATCACTGCCCTGCCCTCCTCCACGCTTGCCGGCCGCGCCCTGCACAGCTCGGCCAACGACATCCGGCTGTGGATGGCCAAGGCCACCGAGGTGCTGAATGGGCTTGATGCCGATGATGATGTCGAGTGGGCTGCTGCCGCCGGAAGAGAAGGCCTGGCCGATGTCGATGCCGCCATCGGCACGTTCGAGGGTCTTGTCACCGTCTACATCACCGCCATCGAGGACCTGCAGTCGCGGCCAGACATTACGCTGCTGCCTCTCAAGGACCAGACAACACTGGTCACCCAGATGGAAGAAATCGTCGGAAACTGGACCGAGATCAAGCGCACACTCAAAGGCATCAAGAACCAGGTCGAGATCGCCATGGAATGGGAAGAGCTCTGGAACTCGGTGCTTGGTGAGATTGGTGCCGAGGTTGAGACACTCAGCCGTCTAGTGTTCGAAATGGAAGAACGTAGGCACCGTGTCATATCTGACTCTGTGGCCGAATCTGCAGAGAAGTTTGACATCGCCGATCTCGAAACGATCGTTGAGACGCCGCGACAAAACAAGATGCACAACAACCGGTTTAGTATGCCCCCTACGCTCACAGTCCTGTCGCCCATCTCGCCCATTCCTCAAATCGAGCAGGAGAGCTCACGTCTGTTGGAGATTTTTGCCAAGCTGCAGCCGTTGCGCGCATCGCTTGACTTCCTTCCCATGCGTCTAGCCTCATTCGAGATGCGGGCAAGCACCATGTTTCCTTCTGCATGCGACGAGCTAATGCGCAGGAAAGACCAATTGGAAAAGCAAGAGAAAAATCTGGAAGCAGAAGCAGATGCATTGCGAGAGGAGCTGGGCGAAGACAAGTGGGTGCACAGCTTCAGACAAGCTGGCAGTAAAGCTGTGGCCATGTACGACTCATGCATGAAAAGCATCGAGAGATTGCAGCAAGCTATCGATGATGGTGACGACGACAAGTTAGGCTCGCGCATCTCCACATACAAGGACAAGAGGGATCATTACCCGCCCTCAATGAAAAGGGTGCTCGAGTTGATTGATATCGAGATGAAGCACAGATCAACAGTCAATGGCGAAATTCTACGAATCCAACAGGACGTCCGCCAGAAGATGTCTGACCTAGAACGAGAGATCCAGCAGATGGACGCTATTATGGATGACGTGTCTGCAACTCGCAAACTTCGAGATTCTATCTCCACAGTACTATCTGCACGCACCGAAGCCTCTTCCGCTGTTGACACACCAGGCAGCTCGCCTGCATCGAGTGTTGTGATGAGCCGCAAGAGTAGCGACTATGGTTCCGTGACTCCCGCAGGCCGAAAGTCACGTCAATCCAGCAATTCAACGACAAAATCATCCATACCACCGAACCGCCGATACTCGAGCCTGCCTGTTGTCCCCGGAAGCACAGCCCGCAAGTCTTTGCCCGCTACGTACCTCGAGCCGACTATATCTCGAGCGATTGCCAGCACACCAACACGGGCTGTCCGCTCCTTGACCCCTGCTACAGAACGGCCCTTGAACAAGCCTCGTTGGAACGCAAGCACCAACATGCGCGACACAGTTGTTGGGCACCACCATAAGCCGCTCCCTGCGACGCCACTGAGGAGCGTGTCTGGTCAGTCATCCATTCCGGTTCGAAGCCCCCTAGGACGTTCCTCGATGCTTTCGCCCCCTCCCTCGGTCCATTCAGCGATCGCTACTCCTGCGAAATCGTCTTTGAGACGCCCTGTAGCGAGCACGCTGCAGTCACCCTCTACCCCTCTCAAAAGCCCTACGTTTGCCCATTTGTCGCCCTCAGCAGGAACTCCAGCTTCTGGCCGCCGTGTGACCATTATAGAAGACGATAGTAGCCCTCCCACTGAAGATAGTCCTATCACTCGCCGCGCTGCACACCCAGCTAGTGCAATGAACAGTCGCCGTACCAGTCTCTTGCCTATACCTAAGCCACGCACTACGTCAGCATCCCACCTGACTCCTGCTTCAACACCCGCTCGCGCTACTAGCAGACTTGGTAACGCTGAGGAAAGCAAGAAAAGCACGGCCAGCGATGGCCGATCAAGTCGCGTCAGTGGCCGTCAATCCAGTCTCGGTGTCACTGGTCGCCAATCAAGTCTTGGGAACAGTGGACGACAGTCAAGTACAGGTGATAGACCGGTTTGGAGATAGTCTCTCACAAAACAACCATATCTCCTGGACACTTGAGGCAGTTTGTACGCAGTCATGCCATCCCCTTAACCTCCCCCTCCTGGGCCCTGGCTGGCCCACTCCTTTACCGCAGATTTTTATTCGACGGTCTTTGCATTCAGCATCTACAAGCGAAGCGATTTTTTTATGTGGTGCATGGTTTGCATGTGCCGGCGTTCATAGCGGATGGGAGAAGGTATCCTATACCCCGGTGTTTGATTGTTTGCAGTTTGTCGTTTTCGGATAAAGCGCGTTTGTACACACTATTCACGTCTAGTGCAGCGCAGCGAGTGCGAGTTTGTACATCAAAGCGTCCAGATTGCGACCTATTCGAGAAGGAGGAGTACGCCACGGTGACGAGGCACTAATGGTATGTTTGAGCATCCAACCACAGCGATGTAGAAGATAGAAATATACCATGATAAATCGATGTATCAGTCATCAGCTCGAGACCAGGCCTTACACCGCACGACTCGCCCCTCTCTTGGGTCCTCTAGTCGCCTCCCCCGAACACTTCCACGCATGCTCTCTCTCCTTATAACCCCCTCTCTACTCTCGTGCACATGCATATTATCATTAAACACCTTCTCATCCTCATGTTTATCACACCGCCCAATCGTGTAGAACCGCCCATCACTCGGCCTGAGAACCTTACCCAGCGGCCTGCCGACGGTGCAACGCTTGGTACCCGGCGGATTTACCAGCGGAAAAAGCGTCGCATCAGGCCACGGCAAATACTGCGCCATAAAAGCAGGAACACCTGCACTACCGTCTTCCGCAGCTTGACCAGCCGTCGTCGAACTATCAGCATGGCTACCACTGCGGTCATGGGTGCGACTATACGAGCCCCCTTCCCTTTACCCTGCCATCCACACTGAACAGCCGCACACTCCGCATCCAGCCAATACAGCCTCTGCGTCTCAACCTCCACGACGCGCCGCGCATGCACGAGCGCGAGCGCTGAGTCCCGCATCGCCGTCTTCACACTCGCCATACGCGCCAGTTCGTCCCACATCAGCGGGTCTGGCGGCTCGTTGGGGTCGCGCGTCCACAGACCGCGGTTGGATGGGGTGCTGTGTGGAATCCGGGGACTTTGCGCTGCGCCGGAAGTGCTGAGTTCTGCGCATCTGTGCGTGTTGAGCTGGGGGAGGGCTTGCTGGGCGTGTGTGGACTGCGGTCGTGTACTGCGCTGGGGGCTGTGTTGTGCCACTGGGGAGGGTTAGTGCTTAGGTCGCTCATGTGGGGGTTTCAGCCATGGTGAGGGTCGTGAGTAGGTGCTGCATCTGGTCGAATGCTGAGGCTTTTTGGGATAGGGATAGTGTGGGTGCAGCATCGTAGCGTTGTGGGTCTTCGATGTAGGGGGATGACATGTTTTGTGTACTTCATCTAGTTGGTTGGGAGAAGAATGTCAGGCTCTGTAGAGGTAGGAGGGCGGGTTCTGCATATTTGAGTCGAGATGACCATCTAGGACTGACGTGTACCTGACCGATTCTGTGTTGGTATGGTGATGAACACATCCTGCCAGCACGACGACAGCATAGAGAGTTTGCTGGAAATATGTGCAGCTGTTCCTAATTAGTGTCAGGTACCAAACGTAAGTCTGGCTTCAGATCACGTTGGGAGATATATTACTCTCGGACGTCTGGACTGACTGACATGGGGGTAAGAAGACTGACAATGCTTCACATATGATTGAGTCCAGGAAGGGTTGAGCTGTAGGTTCCAACATTACACGTAGAGTTGCTGTTGTGTAATCTCTGTTTGCGGTTGGATGGATGTAGAATCCTAACAGCTGACTCCTGATTGATATTTGGTTGTCCGCACATCTTAAGACTAACGATATAAACAATAGCAGTACTGGGGCCGTTAAAAGATATAGAGCATGAAGAGATTAAATAGTTACCCCACGGTTGTGCTCGGCCGTATCTTTGCAGCATTCGCTGCTGATGAGATGGTCGCAAGCTCAGTATCTAAGGGGAAGATAGGCGGGCTCGTTTGCGTATGATAGTTCGCTCTTCTTGCAGAAAGCTTCCAGGCATAACATCGTTCAGTGACTGGCTAATCCAGTGCAGGCTCCAGCTCGAGCGCTTGTGAAGCTTGCAGGAATTTGTTCATGGGCGGCGTGTTGCTCTAGAATACTTGAAGGATGAAAAGTCAATATTTTAGGAGCACAAGACATTGAAAAATGCTAAATTCAATATGGATTGTCAAACAGTACCAAAGAAACTGCCGAAGACACAGTCACTCTGTAGACATTTCCCCTTTTCCTGCAAACGGAGAGATCGAATTAGGGTGATGGGTGCGCACGTAGCCAGACTGTAGCGATATTAAACCTACGCCGCAAATATTCGATGCATACAAAACAACCCAGTGAAAAGGCGTGGGTTGAGAATCCAGATTCAGGGTATGGTCTCGGTTCCAAAGTTGGGTGAGCCAAAACCACACACATCGAAATGTCTATTCAAGGCGTTCCGTGTCGTGCAAGTGAAAGCATACACAAACCACTACTGTTTACACTACCACTTCCACTACAATGGGAACTTATTCCAGCAAACTATCATCGCCAACCACATCGAACCAGTATGTTTTGCGTACTCAAATACGGCCGCGCATGCGTATCGTGCCTATCACGCATTTCGAAGACCATGTGCACCGCAACTGCAACAGGTTCTCTAGGACAGCCGAGTATTTCCCAAGAAACCATACCTTTGTCAAGAAACTGCAAAAGGGCGCAGAAGGCGAGGTCCAAGAGTGGTCGAACAAGCGAACGGGCGTCTTGATCGCTGTAAAAGTCCTGAAGCGGGAAGAAGGGGTTCAACCGCGTGAGCTTGAGTTTCTGAGAAACTTGCCTGAAAACAACTCCACGATCAGATGCCTGGCTTTCTTCGATAAGCAGCCTACACCGCAAGACTGTTGCATTATCCTGGAGCACTGTCTGGTTGGCGACCTACATAATTTCTACTGGCATTACGCGGTGCCCACCAATAATGGTGCCTTTTCAGAAGCATTCATGTGGTCTGTCTTCAGCCAGCTGGCAGACACAGTTGCGTTCCTGCACGAAGGAATAGGGTGCAAGAACGCGAGCGACGCAGAACTCTGGCGCCCCATAATCCACCGGGACATCAAGCTCGAAAACGTTCTGGTGCAGAATCTAGGGTCGAGAGACGATTTCTCCGAAATCACCATCAAACTGAGCGACTTCGGCATGGCAGCATACTACAATGCAAATGCCGCACACGACCCGCAATTCGCAGGAACCCCGGCGTACTGGGCGCCCGAACTGACCTGGGACAAGAGAGTCTGTACGCCGGCAAGCGATGTCTGGGCCGTTGGAGCGGTGATGCATATTCTCGCCCACGGCATCGCTCCAACCCACTGTCCTCGCGCGACAGAAATGAAATGGTTCGAAGAAAACCCAGGCAAGAGGCCATACCACGGCAGTTCGTCCCAGGCTGCTCAAGCATTGTGGTGGGCTGGCGAGGCGCCTCGCGAGGTGATTCCCATCAACCTGGAAATCGGCGATCAAACACTGGAAAACCGCAGGACAAGACCAACTCCGAGATTCTCAAATGCGCTAAACGATTACTTTGGAATGGCGCTGAAGATGAATGCTGGCGAGCGGCCTGAAGCCGGCAGGCTGGCGCAGTATATTGAGTGGACGTGTTTAGACTTTATGTTCAAGGAGCCAGAGGAGACGAATAAGCCAGATTCCAAAGCAGGAGATAGACACAATACTGCCGTGTCTTCGATATGAGTCTTCTATCTGAGATGGCATTGCAGCAATTGAAGCGAAGACAGGTCGACGTAGCTGCTGCATTTAAGTTTTCTGTGGAGCAATTTTCAGCTATTATGACCAAACCAACCCGTGTGCATACTTTGCTCATCATCATCACTGCAGCGTATATGCTGAAGTACCCCCAGAAGTCGAGAAATCGTAAGCGCCGCCTATCCGCACAGACGCTCCCTAGCTGACTAATCACACATCCCATCCCATCGCGCCTCCCTAGCAACTTACACCACCCCTCACACCAACACCAACCACCAACCACCCGTACGTCCCCTCCCCTCTTTCTCTCTATCTACACAACCCCCACCCACTCCCCTGATGAACGGAACCGCTGGTCTGAACCACCAGCGCTCTTCCTCCATACACTTGACCCGAGAGTTTTCCCTCCCCTGCTCCGCCGTTTCATCTCGTGGTTAGTATACATACATACGTACATACACGTACGTGTATGTATGCCAGCCCGGAAAACGCATAAAAGAACCAGGGAGGAGGCTTGATGCGCGAGACCAAGATAGCTCTGATAGGAATGCAATTTTTTCCCCGCTGATTGATATGTTGGATTTGGAGTTGTGGCGGATTACTGACGCGAGTTTAGGGTAGGTGGGGGATGTAATCGTTTTTGGTTTTTTAGTGTGTGTGTCGTTATGGGAGTCTGAGGGTAAGGATTAGAATGTTGGGTAGATATGGAAGTATGGTGGATTGGATCTATTTTGATTTAATCTGTTTTTGCATAGTGACTTCTTCATGTTAACCGTCCGTTCTCAAGCGGCACGTCCAACCTCAACTTCCTCTGCCTCGCGTGCTCCATCTCACAGGCCCTCTCCTCATCGCCACTGCGCTCATCCTCACTGGCACCCCGCTCGTCAACCATAACCCCACTCGTCGCGCCCTCGCTGCTCGGTCTGCCGCTCCCACTCCTGTCGCTCCTTGTTGGGCTTAGGCTCTTCAGTCGTTCGGCCGGGATGCGTCTCTGCAGGCGACTCGCAGCGGTGGGTTCAATTTCAGCGAGTGCAACGGGTGTTGCGATACTCATCAGTTCAGCAACAGCACCCAGATCCTTGCTTAAGCTTGCCATGCTCTCCAGTCGCTCCTCACCCGACGCCTCATTTTGAGGCAGCGTGTCTGTAACGACGATGCGAAGCTCAGGTAGCCATTTCCTCACGAGATACTGCTTGATGCGACTCCAGGTCCCAAACTCGTCGACCGCTGGATCGTAGTCGCCTTTGCGCTGCAACTTATCATCGCCGAACCATCGTGTTACGAGACGCCACTTGATCAATCCCCACGTGCCAACAAATGTTAAACCGCTCCTGGGCCCGCGCCTTGTCCACAAGTGCGGATAGTTGACGGCCAAGTCGTGATACAGAGCCTCGTAGACGCCTCTGCGGAGTGGATTCTGGCGCTGCGTGGAAAGCGAGTGCTTCACGCCATACCACAGTACGAGGACAGTGAACAGAACCGGTATAGCGGTGATGAAGAACCACTTAATTGACGGGTTGGACTCGAACGTATCGACGTTCATGCCGAAAAAGCCGCATACGAATGTCAGTGGTAAGAAGATGAAAGTGATCCAGCTAAGGCGCCACATAGAGAGGCCGAGCTGCAAGGAATGTCGAGCGTCGCGGATGCCTACACTTTTGTACATCAATTCTGCGAGCGCGTTCGTTGGCCCTATAATGTCGCGCTCCCATTGCTTGGTGAGACGTTCGAGCTCAGTCGGGGTATTGCCCAGCCATTCTTCGTCTTCTTTTGGATCGCCCGATGCGAGTTCGTGCAAATACGCGCGCATATCTTTGACCATGTCGAGGTGTTTCCAAATCAGGCGCTCAACTTTAAGCCAAAGGGCACTATTACTCCAGAGCTCCTGATCGCGGGACTCATCCGCGGGGTTATCGTAAATCTTGTCCTCCAGGATACCGACGTGCGTCTCGCAAGTGGCGAGAAAGCGGTCCCAATTGTAGGCGAGGGCTTTGAAGATGTCCTTGAGAATGTAGTCCATGCACTCAGCGGTTAGTGCTTCGTCGGATGCTGCTTCTTCGCGTGACAGGTAGAAGGTTAGTCGCCGCCAGCGAGATTCGATCTCTTGCCGAGCGCCGATCAGCGTGTCCTTAACATCGCCAGATTGCGAGCTCTCGAAGACAATGATAGTGCTGCCGTTGTCGAGGGTGTTGAGCTTGGGAATGTACTTCTCTCTGTGCTCGTTCGCATTCACGTCCCCATACGACTTCTTCAAGCGCTTGTAGTCCTCGAACTCCTCTTCGTTGTAAGGATTGGGTATATCTGGATCAGTTGCCGATCCCGGCGTGCTGTTGCTCAGCTGCACGTAAACAGAGAGACGCTGCACGAGTGCATCGTAGGCATAGCAAGGCTGATCATCCGCATCGTAGCCGTTAAGCTCCATCATCTTAGTGCCTCTCTTCGGCTTCTGTATTTTTCCTCTTGGAAAGTGCTTCAGATAGTCGCAGCTGAAAGAAGCGCGACTAATACCCCTCCATGGATCGCGCTGAGCTCGAAACGTCCTTCCGTTCGGGACGGGTTTGTTGTTGCGCACAAGAGGTCGTTCGTACTGGGCCCATCTCCCAAAGGTTGTGCCTACAAGGTCGTGGCTTCCGTCGATGTTGAACTTGCCCAGCAAGAAGCGTGTCGCCCAAGGTGCATTCTGTACGTGTATGACTCGAAGCGCAGCCTGCTCTGAGAGGTCTTTCTTCCTGTAGAACCTCCGTAGGCTGTCCACGTCACAAAACTCCTTGCTGACCACTTTCCTCTTGCCTTCTGCGGTGTGTTCCTTCCCAACGTAATCAATCAGCAGCACGCGGCCGTGCTTCCATCTTTCGTCTGTCCATTCTTCGTGCCACTGTAGGTTTGGACTGTGCTTGCGCCTGTGTCCGAATGTGCTGTATCGGGGCTGGCGAACGGTAGGTGGTGGCTCCTCACGCTGGTATGTCGGTCGCACATCAAAGGTCCTGGCTCGCTCTGTTTGATGGTCAAAAGTTGATCACAAGGCGGCGGTTGGTCGCTTGCTAGTCTCCAAGCTGTTCATATAGATCAATGTTCCCAGCCATATATCAACCTCTGTCTGTACTAATCCAAAACTCCTACTATACTGCGCTTACCTGCAGTGGGCGAAGGTGACGGTTGTGGAGGCTCACCACTCGCTGTATCTTCAATGGTAATAGGCGGCGGTGGATCACTACTCGAACGCTTGAGAGTGCTCATGATAGCACTAGCGTGTTAGTCAAGTTTGTGTTGATGCTCTTTCATTTATTAGTCGAATGAGTCCGGTCGTACGCGAAGCAAACAACAGGTGCGACTGCAACGCAGGAAGTGGCATAGGACGACTGGGAATATGTATTGTTTCATGCCGCCTGGCCCTGATCGCCAAGTATATAAATTGCGCAAAGCTAGACGCGAACGCCATAGTGATCATCTGTGGAGGCCTTGCAGCGCCGTCATGGCGCATTGTGGGGGCGGAGGTCAGGTTGATGGGCGCAGGTGAGGACGCGGAGTCAGCTGAGAGCATGGATCGGCACGCCTTTTCCGAGACTGCAGTTGAGCCTCATAGTATAAAATTTGCTGACCACCACCTTCTAATATTCAATACTGAGAAGTAGCTATGATAGGTCCAGCCATGTCTGCCTTTAAGGATGTCAATGATGTATTGGGGCAGAATCAAAGGTCATGAGATAGTTACTGGGCCTTCTCCGCTCTGTTCATTTCAAGTGTGTTCTATACATTGACCAACTCCACGACTCCTCTTCACCTACGGGTATCCATATCATGCAAACATCATCCGCCATGCTCTATAGTTCATCGTGTCCGTCAGCCTCTGGCATCTGGATCTCTCCCTCTGGTCTGTTCAACACCTGGTCCAGGACAATACCGCTCTTCTTCCTGTACTTATCCCACACGCTCCAGAAGTCTTTCTCCATACCCTTCTCCATTTGATCTGGCAGCACAACCACATATTCAACATGCAGATTGCCATACTGCAGACCGTCGTTATTCTCAAGATGCTGGTGCCAGATTGGCATGCCCTCCTCCTTCAGAATCTCGACTGTATTGGGCTGCACAACTTCACCGCGCTTGCGAGATAGTTTGACAATGTGTCCGTCAAGGTGTGTGACATTGCGCGTCCAGTCGCCCATCCATGCTTCTCTCAGCGAGAGCACTTCGCGCCAGAACAGGTCAGACCCGCGACGGCGGAAGAAGGTGCCATCTGTGCGTTCGTGATCTTGTGCGCCGAGTGCTGCATCGGCTTGAACAAGGTGCACGATCAGATCTCCAGCGACATAATCGGGACTTTCGTCTGCTTCATTCTCGTATGTAATGCGCACACCCTCTGGCATGCCCTTTTCGATCTCGAGTTCGTGCGTCTCGGATTCGCGGACGACCCTGCTGCCGTGGCAGACAGAGCACGGGTGTTTGATCGTCTTGCCCTTGCCGCTGCATGCATCGCACTGCATTTGGACTTGTTGGAAGAGGCCGGGCGCGAGTTGTTGACGTCTGATGACTGCACCACGCCCGCCACATGTTTCACAGGTCTCGACGTGTCCGTCTGCTGAGCCGGAACCCTCACATGCAGAGCAGATGGCCTGCTTCTCGACTGTAAACTCGGTCTTGCGTCCGTTGTAGAAGTCGCGAAGAGGAATAGCGACACGGACTTCCATGTTGGGGCCTCGTCGCTCTCCGCCGTGGTGTCCGAAGTGGCCGGAGCCGCCAAAGAAGCGCGAGAAGAGGTCGAAGGGGTCGTGGCGCTGGCCGGGGCCATTGCCCTTCTTGTGTTGCTCGATGCCGTCATGGCCATACTGGTCGTAGATCTTGCGGGTTTCTTCGACACTGAGGACATCGTAGGCTTCGGCGACAGCGACGAACTTCTGGTTTGCGGTTTCATCTCCACTGACGTGCGTTAGTGAGTTCGTGGTGGGGAGGGCGGGCTTTCACATACGGATTCTTGTCCGGGTGGAATTTCTTGCTCAGAGTACGGTAGGCCTTCTTGAGCTCGCGCTCCGAGGCATCTTTCTTCAGCCCTAGCAGCTACAGCATGCCGAGTCAGTGAACGAGTACCACTTGAAATGCAAGAGAGACTGCCTGGAAGTATTGGCAGCTAGCGACTCGACTCACCTTGTAGTAGTCCTCTGCACCGAGTACCAGCAGTGCGAAGCACAGGAGCAGGGCCAATTGCGCTATCCGTATGAACATGTTGCTCTATGAGGGGAGACCAGAGCGTCTGATTGTGGATGTGGGTGCGAGCGGCAGGATTTGAAGAAAATTTAAACGCAGAAGCCGCTACATGAAATGCAGGGAAAGACTGCCAAAGCAAGCGCAGTGCGAGCGAACGGTGGAGGAAAGGACCGGAGCGAAGTGAAACTTGAAGCTGTAATCACTGGAGCTCTGGACACGATACCATCAACTCGACCAATCGGAGCCGAGTTGTGCTCTAGAGAATGCTGACTAAGGCCTCTTCGACTTCGCGCCCAACTTTTTGCGGAGAGAGGCAGCATCTCCGCGAGCATCAATTGCGGCAGCGGCACCCAACTCACCCTGACTCACACACACACGCTCGTCCCAGACGCATTTACTTGCTGTCATCCCATCTGCGCATCACCGCCGTGTCCTGGGCACCCACCATCTCCCGACCCTGCACCTTCTCCACCACACCCCCGTAGCCACCCACCATGGCAACCAAAGCCACCACCGCCGCGCCCCTGGTGCAGCAATACATCACCAGCCAGAAAGTCGGCGTCGTTGTCTCGGCCGGCAAAATGTCGCGCGCAGTCAAAGTGCGCATCGCCGGGCAGGAGTGGAACAAGACGTTCCGCAAGCACTTTCCCTCGCACAAGCACTACACCGTCTCGGACCCCAACAACTCGCTCGTCGAGGGTGATGTCGTCCGCATCACCTCGGGCCACCGCACATCCTCCACCATCCGACACGTCGTGACAGCCATCGTTGCGCCCTTTGGTGAGCCCGTGGAGAACAGGCCGCGCGTGCTGAATGCGGACGAGCTGGATGCGTTGAGGACGCAGGAGAGGCTGCTGAAGGACGTGAGGGCCGCAGAGAGGGGGAGAGAGGCGAGCATACAGAGGCTGGCCCAGGCGGCCAAACAGGGCGTTAGGATTCCCACCCTGGAGGAGGCTGTGGAGAAGTTGCGCGTGCACGAGGAGACGGAGAAGACGCGAGCGGCAAGCAAGGGCGGGAAGGAGGCGCATCGTGGGCAGGGAGGGCAGACCGAGACGAAGCGAGAGAGGAAGAAGGCCGAGAAGGTCAAGAGCAGAGCAGAGAGACATGCTGCGGAAAGAGCCGAGAGTGCGAAGAAGCAGGTGGTATAAGCTTGGAGAGGCGTCGAGTCTCGGTTAGGATGTCGTGTGTTTTCTGCAGTACATCAGACAGCTGCAGTTGTATCATAAGCCAGCATTTGCGGGGATTTGGTTGTCATGTTCCTTGTATTTGTATTATCCTCTTGGGCAATGCTTTGAGCAGCCGTAGTATACAAGGTGGAAGGGTATCGCAATAAGTCATCCGCCTGCCGTCCCTAGATGGCCCAAAAAAATAACTCCAAGTACCATGCTTCAAGCGAACCATGCCGTGCCAAAACGCCTCCCATGCATTGATCATATCGTAACTGCGTCATCATCGTTGTCCATTCTACACTTCAACGAGGTCGACCATGTCATCGTGCACCTCGTCGTCATCGTGGGCCTTTGCAATGAAGGGGTGTCGAAGCGCCTCGTCGGCAGTTATGCGTTTAGCAGGGTTGCACTCCAGCAAGCGATGCAGGAACTGTACGGCCTCCTTCTCATCCTCTTCCAGCTCCTTCTTTGGCGCTGTCTTGTCGCCGGTCCTTCCAGTGCACCAGAGGATGATCTTTTCCAAGCTGTGGCCGCTCTCACTGTAACTGGGGATGTTGGTCTCGAAAACCTGGCCATGCAGCAAAGAGGTTTCCCTCATCTTCTTGCGGCCGAAAATGGTAGTGATCTCCAGCAGTGCGTCAATATCGTCCGCGCTGTGGAAGAAGGGAAAGCGACGAGAGAGCATGGTTAGCAAGATGACACCTACACTCCACATGTCGATAGAGCAGGTCTGTTGTGTGCACTTGAGTAGCACCTCAGGGGCACGGAACCCACGAGTACCTGCTCGGTTGGCTCGACGGCTGTTTCGTGTGTCGTTCTTGGGGTAGCTGGACGTGTTGTGGCCGGATGACTGCGTCTGCGCGTATACGCTGTGGGTCACTCTATGACGGCGATCCTCGTCTGATAGGTGACAGGCGCATGGATGCCAGTCTGTGCCCTCGCGCTCGGCCAGGCCGAAGTCGACCAGAACTCCACGCTGCAGTGCGGGGTTGTAAAGGAAGTTTGTTGGTTTGACGTCGCGGTGGATAATCTTCTTCTGATGCACTGCGCGGAGTGCTGTCAACATGCTCCGGAAGTACAGACGCATCTCAGAGATTTTCATGTCCCTGTAGTAGTCTCGGAAGTCGCGGTGCTGGAAATAGGGAAGCACAGCAACTACTTGGTCCAGATGGCGGAAGGCAGTGATTAGCGGGCAGACCGAGTCCGAGTCTCTCAAATCGTAGAGTAATTCGAGCTCGTTGAATATGCGGATAGGACTGCTGGTGACGTAGATCTTCTTGATGGCAACATAGTGCGGTCGCTTGGAGCGTTTCCGGGGTCCGGGTGATGACCACTTTTTGCTCTCGCGCTCCTCAAGGTCCCAGCTGTTGTGGAATTTGTTGTACTCGAGATCTTCGGCCTTGTAGACGGTTGAAAAGGTCCCTGCAAAAGATTGTGAGCCGGCATGAGATGAGCGTGCATGTGAAGACTTACCTTCGCCGATGCGGTTGATCAGTCGAAACCGCTTGTTGATGCCGACAAACGCCTCTTCGAAACGAGACATGTCTTCGGCGACGGCATCTTCGATGTCTTCGTCGCTGCTGTCGACTGTGTGCCCGCTTTCGTCGAGGGGATCCATGCTTTCGCCTAGTTCCGAGGGAACGTCCTCTTTCTGGTCATCTTCATGCACGTTGATCTGCTCTGCATGGCGCTCCAGCGACACACGAGCCTTGGCCATGGTGGGGTGCGGCAGAAGTTGTGTGGTGTTGTGCGTGTGGGAGCATGTGCGCTGCGGGCCTGCACGAGGACGCGACCGAAGTCACCATGCTAGGCCCCATGCGGCTAAAGACAAACACAGGACGCCCGCCGTCGAGCGGCTGCCGGCATCTCTGTTTGCTTTTCGCGCTCCCCAACACGACGCCCCTGTCGCTGCCGTGTCGCCGCCGTGTCGCTGCCGTTTGTTGTTTGTCCTTTTGTCTCCCCCTCCTCGCGCGATTCTGGGCATGATGGAGGCGCGCGTTGATTTCGACGTCAACGAGGCGATCAAGCTGTTCGACAGCGATCCCGCAACGATTCCCACGCCTGAGCTGCCTCGGGCGCTGCAGGAGTGTGAAGATGACCCAGAGGCGCTGTCGTCGCTGGCGTTGATCAACAGCGAGCTGAATCCCGTGGTGGACGCCGTAGCGGAGAGCCCGGATGCGATTACTCGCAGCTCTGTTTTCGACACCCTCCAGTTCCTCCTCAAGTGTGTTCCAGCCCGCCCACCTGCCATTCCAAGACCCCCGCTGGGCACCTCTCTAACCTGAGCGCCACATGCAGGCACGCCACACTGATCCCGCCAGCCGCCCTCGGCAAGCTCCTCGACCTCATCGTCTCCGCGCTTTCCACCCAAGCCGACATCGTACACGCCGACCTCGAAGCTGAAGACCAAGACGCGATCCCCCAGCACAAGACTCTCTTGGAGATGTACGCCTTCCTGTTCCGGTGGACCGTATCCGCAGTCGAAACAAGAGCCCTCGACAAGTCGGCCTCAGCGCCCGCACCAAGAGGCCGAGGCAAGACAGCCAAGTCCAAGACAGGACCCACCAGGGACGGCGCTTGGGACGCAGCCGCACAGCTCGAGACGGCGCTCGATAGGGTCAGCAAGGTCTTGAAGCTCAAGCTGGGCCGCATATTCGTCACCACCTCCGAGCGCGACACGTTCATCGGCCTCTTCACCAAGCCCGTCTACCACATTCTCGAGAACGAGGCCAGAGTAAAGAGCGTTGCCATACGCAACCACTGCTTCCGCGTCCTCTGCATTGCCGTCAAGCACCACGGCCACGCATACACCGCGCAGACCTCGATCAACCAATGCCTCACGTACTTTGAACATCTGTCCGAGCCTATGGCCGAGTTCCTACATACCCTCGCCGACGCATACGATTACTCGCAACTGGCCGAAGACGTGCTCAAAGACGTCAGCACCAAAGAATACAGCGCTACAGACCTAAAGGGCCCCAAATCCGTCTCGACTTTTCTGATTAAGATCTCCGAATTGTTGCCGAGCCTCATCATCAAGCAAGGAGCACTGCTCAACAACCTGCTGGACAGCGAGGCCTACACTCTACGATGCGCCATGATCGAAGTTTGTGGCAACCTCATCAACATGCTTAGCAAACTCAGCCAAGACGATCGCAGCGAGGCCCACAAGAGGAATATTGACATCTTCTTCGACGTGCTGGAACAGCGATTCCTCGACATCAACCCTTACTGTCGCTGCCGCGTGATGCAGGTCTACATCAAGCTTTGTGACATCCCTCACATGAGTTCGAAACAAGGTCGCAAGCGCCGACAGATGGCTGCCGATTTCTCCGAACAGAGCCTCAAAGACAAAAGCAGCAACGTACGTCGAAATGCCATCAAGCTACTCTCAAAACTCGTCGAAACACATCCCTTTTCAGCAATGTATAACGGTCTGCTGTCGACGGAGAGCTGGGAGCAGGGACTTGAGGGGATCGATGCGAACATCGCCGCTTTAAAGCCTCCGGAAGAATTGCAAGAGCGTGCGCCAGGCGAAGTCGATGAGTCGATGTTAATTGACGCAACTCAGGCTGACGCCAGTGCCGCGAAACACCCGGCCGATATGAGCGAGGAAGAGCAAGCCGCGTTAGTTGCCAAGTTGCAAAAGGACGCTGAGACCGTCCAGGAACTGGAAAAGTTCAACAAGGCACGTTCGTTTGTACGACAAGCGCTGAGGTTCATTGAGGTCATCAATGATGCGGCCGAGCAGGTGATGCAGCTGCTTTCTTCCAAGAACAAGAGCGAAGTCATCGAAGCCATGGACTTCTTCACTACGATCGATGCGTACAAGATCGCGAACGCAAGGCTTGGCATCAAAAGGATGCTTCGGCTCATTTGGACCAAGGGCAACAGCGACGAGGGTAAGGGCGTTCAAGCGCACCTCATTGACTGTTACAAGAGCTTGTTCTTCAATGCGCCTCCGGGCTGTGACAACAACCAAGCTGCCAACTACATCACTCGAGGCATGATCAGTCTGACCTTCGACACCACACCGGCTGAACTCATCTCCCTCGAGCAACTCCTTAGTACTATGATGAAGCAAGGCCTGGTTAACAGCCTGGTCATTGAAAAGCTATGGGCAATTTACGGTTATCAGAAGAAAGACATCTCCATGAGGCAGCGCCGAGGCGCCATTATCGTCCTGGGCATGCTCGCACTTTCCTCGCCGAATATCATTGTGCGAGAGATGGAGGCCTGTTTACGTATTGGCCTAGGAAAATTTGGTCGCCGTGACTTCGGACTAGCTCGGTACACTTGCGTTGCTTTACGCCGAATCAGTGCACCCCCGGCAAACAGCAGGCTGGTGAAGCCCCAGCCCCGGTCGTCAAACTTCCAAACGATCACGCCGTTTTATTGAAGCTAGCTGCCATGTGTGAGTTGGAATCTGACAGCAAGGATTGGTTCGGAGTCGCCGAACAAGCCATCAGTGCGATCTACGTGCTCTCGAGACACCCTGATGTACTTTGTTCGGAGATCATCAGACAGGTGACCAAGCGCGTATTTTCCCCGAAAGCATCTTCTCGCCCAACCTCAAGTTCCGGTCCGAACGAAGATGGCTCTGATCCGATGGATATAGACGAGGACATGCCCGACGCACCTCCTCTCGACGCTCCACAACCAAAAAAACAGAACTCGGCGTTGGCCCTGTCGCAGCTCCTGTTCATTGTTGGACACGTAGCCATAAAGCAGATTGTTCATCTCGAGCTCTGCGAACTTGAATTCAAGCGACGCAAGGCTGAAAAGGAAAAGGACAAGAAAGCGGCACCTCGAAAATCGCTAGCTCCCGAACCAACACCCTTGAAGAAGGGACGCAAGAGAGGTGCCACTAAGGATCCAACGCCAGCGCCAGAGGCAGAAGCGGACGATCTCGACCTCATGGCGGGTACCAACGAGGATGACTTCACCGATGCCATCGCCCATGTCCGTGAGAGAGAGTTATTGTTTGGTCCACAGTCCCTTCTGGCCAACTTTGGCCCCTTGGTTTCGGACATCTGTGCCAACAACACCTCGTACAACCACCCAACATTGCAAGCTCAAGCTGCGTTGTGTCTAGGCAAGCTAATGTGCGTCAGCCAACAGTACTGCGAAGACAACCTAGACCTTTTGCTCAACATCCTCGAGCGGAGTCAGGATGCTGTCATTCGGAGCAACTTGGTCATTGCGCTTGGTGATATGGCTGTCTGTTTCAACCATTTGGTCGAGCAAGATACCGAGTTCCTGTACCGCCGTCTCAACGATAGCGATCCAAGCGTCAAACGAACATGTCTCCAGACCCTGACTTTCCTGATCCTCGCTGGTCAGGTCAAGGTCAAGGGTCAGCTGGCCGAGATGGCCAAGTGCATTGAGGACAGCGACAAGAAGATTACTGAGATGGCGCGTCAATTCTTCAGCGAATTATCTACAAAGGACAATGCTATCTACAACCAGTTTGTCGACATGTTCAGTACTCTCAGTGCTGATACTGCGCTCGATGAAGACGCGTTCAAGCGAATCATCAAGTATCTTGCTGGATACATTGAGAAGGTAAGCTTTTCTGCAGCTTTCGGTATCGATATGAACGGTTTACTGACTTTGTGTAGGAGAAGCAAGCTCGCCAGCTCTCCGCCAAACTCGCTTCTCGATTGCCACGAGCTGAGAACGAGAGGCAGTGGAGAGATATCGAGTACACATTGGGCTTCCTCCAACACAAGGACGAGGAGATCCAGAAGATGCTGTCCGAGGGCTACAAGGTTGTTGGGGCGACGGCTTAGAGTCCGTATACTTTCCTACTTTTTGGTGGCGTTTGTCATGACTTGAACGATATGATACCTTGGGCTGACGGTGCTGGCGTTTACATCTTAGAGACGATTGGTTCGGGAAGGCGAAGATGGAGTAATCATGTCGTCAAATTGGACTATTGGTGTTGTAGCACTACGCTTGCTTATTAAAGCTTTCGTAGTCACGAACCGGTTCTTATAAACCCTTTTTGTACTCGAATGTAAAGTAACCCAAGGCTGCGAAAGGGCGCCAAAATGTGCTTGCCGAAAATTGTCCAAACGGCATGATCTGCTCATAAGGTGATATCCAGCCATTCTCTTCCACAGCTGCCCTCCCCTATAATCTTCTCTCCACCCCCTTTCCTCGTCTTGCTCTTGCTTCCACGACACATGCTCTCGCGAAACTACTACCACCACCACCAACACCTCATGTCATGTCTTCCCCTTCGCCGCAGGTCTAGGATGATTCGGATGCGGCCCGCCATTCAGGCCCTGTATCATACCGAACAGGTACTTCTCTCGACTCGAGCCCAAGCTTCCGCACTCTCCGGCTAGTCACGCAGCCGCAAGCGTGCCCATGGGCGGATATGTCTTGTCGTCGACCTGCACGCGGGGAGCGCAGGTGCACCACTCCGAGGCGGGCACGTGGCTCATGACGCCGGAGACGTGCTTGCCGCAGCCCCACCATGTTGTTTTGTCTGTGGAGGGGTTGTTAGCTGGGTGCGTGTGCGTGTGCGTGTTGTGCGTGTGTGTAGGCTGGGGGCGCGGGATCGGGGATGTAGGTTGCTGACTCGGGTGCGCGCTGTAGACTACTACGGGGGTACGTACTGCATGTGTCGCAAGCAGCCTTCTTGCACATTTTGGCAGCCTGGGGGAGAGGAGTAGGACTTGCGATGTGAGTGCAAGGTGATGGGAGACCTCGGAGCCTAAGAAGGCACACGAATTGTATGGTATTTGCTTGTTGGCAAGCCAAGTAAAAGCCACTCGTTTCTGGTCGCTTTGTCTGGCACGGGAAGAAAGGTGTATTTGAGCGTCAGCAGACAGACGGCAGCGACAGGTAAGAAGTAAAAAGAAAAAAGGGACAGCAGAATCTGAAAACTGGCAGCCTGAAATAAAAGACCGAGAGCATAAACACGCCTCCAGGATCATATATATTACGCCCCCATCCACAAGCTCGCCGTCCTCGACGTTCGAACGAAGGATTCGCAGTTTCGTGTTCGCACGCCCATACAGTCAGCAGTCGGCGATGTGGTAGTCGGCGACCACAAGCGGAAATATCTCTTGGCCAATCAGCGCCCGCGCTTCTTATCCTGGCGCGCATGAGGAACCCACTCGCTTCCCCGAGCTCGCCTTAGCGGAGGCCTTAAATGCCCGTCGACTGGCGTAGCTGCATAGCCTGCGTAGCCGGCGTAGCAAGCCCAGCCGGCGTGTCCCAAGTCCACGAGAAACCCGCGTGGAGCGTCTGCTTTGGCTGCGGGAATGGCGTGGTCGGGCGCTGCCGTGAGTCCTGTTAATCAGACTTAGTGTGGCAAAGAGGGTGCTAAAGCGAGGTAGAGGACGGGAAGGCTCGAGAGGTACTGTACATGTGTGCCGGCGAACTGTTAGAGGGTGCTCCTACGACCCAGACGTGTGGGACGCGCTAAGCACGTGAATTTGAAATGTGTGAGAGCCTGAAGAGAGCAGGCTCATGATGCGCATGTCGTTGCAACTTCCCTGGTCAACGTGTAAACGGCGATTATCTGGCGTCGCACAATCCTCACCATGGTAGAATCGTATGATCATGACACAAGTACTATGGCAGAATTATACTATACCTATGACAAGATTTCCTTCTAGTCAAACAAGAGCGGTCTAAATCGAGACTTTTGAGGTGAGCCGAAACGCCTCCGCTAGGAAATGCTAAAACAATCCCCGCTTGAAGCTGCAGGGCAATGCGACAAAACACTTTCGTCGCCGATTGTAAGGCCAGCACGTCCACCATGTCCACGGTGTTTACGGCGAGCTGCCAGATGACCTCACGCCTAATCAAACGTGATCTTTGTCGCTGCCTTCATGTCACCAGTGTCCTTGTAGAATGCACCATAGGCCTCGTGGCCCTTCTTCTTCACGGTAGTGCCAAACTTCATCAGCTCCTCTGGTACAGGCTGATTGGCTGCCTTGAGCACATTGATGAGACTACACAAGGTTAGCGTATGTTGGTGGACTTAGACTAATATGAAACTCACGATCCGGATAGGCCCTTGTCGTGCTCGGTGAACAGAGTAATTGCAAGACCATCTTGTCCGGCACGACCCGTTCGACCAATTCGATGCACGTAGTCTTCAGCCGTCAAAGGGAAGGTGACATTGATGACGACCTTTACAGCTGGGATATCCAGACCACGCGCAGCCACGTCCGTTGCTACGAGCAACGGAACTTTGCCCTCCTTGAAGGCTGCCAATGACGCAGTGCGCTTGTCTTGGCTCAGGTCGCCGTGGATGCCGCCGACTCTGAAGCCTGACCTATGGATGAATTGCTCAATGCGCATAGCCTCCTTCTTGTATAAACAGAAGACCAGAATACGGTCATCCTTGTTCTTGCCGGACTGGTACTGCCTGAGAAGTTGCAGCAAACGCTGCTCCTTAGCACGGGGATCTACAACTTCAACTTCCTGCTTGATGCGAATGTTGGCGCGTAGTTCGCCGGATACATTGTCGCCGATCGTGATCTTGACAGGTGAAACCATGAAGGTGGATGCTAGCTCACGGACCGAAGGAGGCCAAGTCGCCGTAAACATGAGCGTCTGGCGCTTCTTTGGACACTGTGTGATGATCTGGCGGATGGGTTCCTCGAAACCCTTGTCGAGCATGCGATCGGCCTCGTCGAGTACGACATACTCGGCATTGCTGAGATCGCAAGAGCCTTCTCCAATAAGATCGTTGAGACGACCAGGTGTGGCTACAACGATGGACGCTGTGCGGCAGGCCTCGATCTGGGGAGGCTTGGGCACACCTCCATAGACGCAGACAACTCCGAGTCCAGCAGGACCGGCCAAAGTGACCAGCTGGTCGTGAATCTGAACAGCCAGCTCGCGGGTGGGTGAGACAATGACTGCCTTCACACCTCTGCGCTTGTTCTTGGGCAGAGACTGGATGTAGCGCACACATGGTACACCGAAGGCCAACGTCTTGCCGGATCCTGTCTCTGCCACACCGATTGCATCCCGTCCTGCAAACAGAGAGGGCCACACCGCTGCCTGGATAGGAGTGGGCGTTGTGAATTTGGCGAAAGCTTCGTTCTTAATAGGCAGGTATTTGAAGTTGACGATTGGACGCAGCTTGCGCCCGGGTTTTGGGTCGTCGATTGTTACGACGTGCTTGGTCAGGAAGGCATCGATCTCGGACTGAGGAAGCTGCGACAGCTCCTTGTCTTCCTGGTATTCGCCGTCTGCGGATGGTTCGGGGCTTGTGGCTGAGGACTCGACTCGAGAAGCAACCGCGGACGTTGCGACTGAGGTAGGCGCTGTGGTGCCTGCACTTGCTGCTTCCTTTGCCTTCTTCTTCTCTGCCTTACGCGCAGCTTTCCTGGCTGCCTTTGCCGCATCGTCGTCTTCCTCCAACGCAGGGCCAGACTCAACCTTTTTGGCCTTCTTCGCTTCCTTCGCTTCCTTCTTTGCCTTCTTCGCAGCCTTGCGCTCGGCTTCAGAGACGTCTACGTTTTCGCCATTCGTCTCGACCGCATCTACGACGGCGCTCTTCTTAGACTTCTCGGACTTGTCCTTCTTACTCTTCTTCCTGGACAACTCAGCGTCGCCGACCTCAGAAATTGATCGTTTCCCCATGTCGAATATGTTGCGAATCTGGGGCGAAGACTGTGAGCGACGAGGAAAATTCACTTTTTCCATGCCGAACTATCGATAAGCTTATATGCTAGCCTAAATGGGGTAACGCCCAACCTGGACCCTGAATGCATTCTTCTGGATTGTCTCGGCCAAGGTGAGAGCATTCGACCTCAGCTCTGTGAAGTAATTACTTGAACATGACTCAGCAACATTGAGAAAAAGACTCTAAGTTGATTCACAAATCACGTGCAAGCTGTGTTCACTTTCTTCACCTGACGCCATGCACGATTTCACCACAAGAACTTTGACTTCCGGACACCACCAGCGACTATGGCAGACGTGACGGAGCTGAGATGCTGGCCGTCTTGCGTTGACGCGCTTGACTGGTCGCAAGACAACATCATCGCGCTAGCTTCTGACGAGCGCGTTGAAATCTTAGTATGCTGACGATACACACACTCGATTGACGGCTGCTAACTATAAATCAGTTCCCAAACACCGTGTCCTATGAACGAGACAACGACGTCCCACAATGGCAGCATGTTCCACTTCAGGTACCCTGGTTCTCCAATGACGAACTGCCGGTCAAGCACGCCGCGCCTTTGTCAGATTACTCAGTCGGTGAAGAGATATCGCCGAGTGTGCCAATTGCGATAGCCTGGTCACCTTCCGGTCTTGCTAAGCATCGGCGATGTGCTCTTGCGGTGCTCACGTCAAACCTCGTGCTCTCAATCTGGTCAGCTGAAGGCAAACTCCAAGCAGAATTGAGCTGGAACCGCAGACTTCTGGTGAATAATGCGCTCGTGGAATACTTCTCCAATAGCGTGACTGCCCTGACAAGTCGTGTCGTTTCTGATACCGAGGAACAAATGCGACTGAGAACTCGCATTCGAGCGTTCACATGGGCACCGACCCTGCCCAGCGCATCCAATACAATAGGAACACAGATATCGTACGGTCAGCAGTACCTCGTCGTAGCAAACGACGACAACCAGCTCGTATTCTTGGGTGTCGATTCACCAGCATCAACCCTGGGTTCGTCTCAGAGCTGGAAATCGAGGGTGCTGACTCACATGTCGCTTGAACCGGAGGAGGATAGCACATTTACAAACCCAGTATTCTTCGATGATCTGATGAAGCAGCAAAGGTTCATTTCGCACGTCGCCTGGAGTCCTTGGATCATGCGACGCGACTGCTGCTATTCTGTTGTCGCATACGCCACCAATGAAGAGGTGAGGGGACGTGTAGTTACTTACAGTAACGATCAGATCTCATTGGGGGCCGAAGTTGTGTATTCTGGGGTGAATCTGCGATACAGTGGCCCTTTATCCTGGTGTCCAAGGGTTAGCGAGGATAGTAAGCTTATACTGGCTTTGTTCACGAACTCGGGTTTAGTGTACTTGACTATCTCGGGCAATGATGCATCGATCGTGGATAAGATCTCGCACGATCTCGACGGTCGCTGGGACCAGGTATCAGGTGTAGTATGGGACTACGAGAAACACATCTCTCCTCGCTTGCACTTCAGCTCATTGCTATCGACGGTACAATCTCCAACTGCTGTGGTGGAAGAGTCGTCGGGTGCTCTAGCGAGAGTCAAAGCTCCCAACTGGAAAGAGAAGATTGAGAACAATCTGGTTCTTTTCAGCGTCAAAAACGATCTGAAGGGGCATAGCAAGACAAAAGTATGGGGTCTCACGCCCTCGCCACTCGGAGACTTTATTGCTGTATGTAGCAGCCTGCATCCTTCTGACTCGATTGAGTACGGCCCCCAGCAGATCGGCGCGGTACTGTTGCACTCAGCACTTTGCGACAGTACAGCAAGATTCGCGAGAGTTTTCCGGCCCGGAACACAACTGCAGAGGGCGTACTTTTCACACTGAAGAAGCTAGTGGAGAATACTGTCGAGGACGCCGATCAGATACCAGCATTTGCAGAAGAGGCATTAGGCAAGCTGATGCAGGCCTATGGACCTATCCCTGCCTCTGAAGATGGCGATTTTACAATTACTGGGACATATAGCTTGAAAGAGCTCGTCAAAAGGCTCAAGACGATCACAGTATTCGACGAGAACACGCTGAAAGACCGTTACAGCATACTGGTATCTTATGCATGCAACGACACATCCTCGAACGAGCTCCCAAGGTCTCTCATTTCCTATCGACTCGCCACGGCGCTACAGAAATTACCTCCCATATTATCGCAAACCCCGTTCAGCGCGGAGATTCTATTACAGCATAAGCAACTGATCGTCTTAATCAATGGTCTTCTCTTCTCAGATGTGGTTGCGGAAAAAGCGACCAACGCAGCTGACGGGCAAAAAGACACGACCGAGACTGGGGAAGTGATACAGGATTCCGCTTCAGGAACGGACGGCAATGCCATGGAGACAGATCCTACATCAGAAGATACTGCTCCAAGCTCATATGACCAAGCTATATCGACCAGAGAGTCAGGGCTTGCCCCTGCGATCGCTGCAAGCGATCATTGCGATTTTGCTCCGCACCTATACCTTTCGTCGACTTGACGACAGCAACGTGCACGAACGGTCATGAGTTCCCGCGGTGTGGTATAAGCTTACTGGCGATCCAAGCACCGGGCATTACCAAGTACTGTGGTATCTGCAGCACACCGTTCTTGAGCGAGGAATTCGTAGAAGCACAGGAAGTGCAAGAGGAAATTCTAGAGCCTCCAGTAACACTTTCAAGGGTGTTATTTCAAGCTTGCGATGTGTGTATCTACTGCGGAGGGAAGTTTGTAGGTTGAACGAGCGTAGTTTTGGGTGGAGATAATTCACAGGAAGAGCAAAACGACTCTGGGCCTCATGCATCTACGCCCGGAAACTGAGCGGTAACAGGGACGCTGTAGTTACCTACAAACGCGATGTATACGATATAAGACGCTGCACAGTTAGACTTCACACCAACTACACACTGCTTCGCCCTCATGTCTTCCCTTGATCAAACATATCAGAGGCTGATGTCCGCATTTCCACCTTTTTCCATCCCATAAAACACCAAGGAGCTCCTATTTTGGTCGTTCGTTCTCTTTTCACCACCAAAAAACCACCCGTTTGCACACATACTTGCGCGGTCTATCTCATGTCAAAACGGCCAAAAGACGGCTTCATGATTTGATCCTCTAACAGCTGCATTGCATGGACCCTACGCTCGAAAGGCCAGTATCGGAAACGGAGCTTCCTTTAGTCCAAACTGCCACTCTGATTGCTCAAAATAGTGAACCGACCACGTCATGGCTCTTCCGTTTCTAGCTTGCCCAAGGAGTATGTCGCTACTCCTAATGCCATGGGTTGAACATACTTGCCTTGATATGCGGTTCGCGCCGAGTGTGTCGGGGCAGATGTGGAATCTTGGGCGTCGCAACGTGGATACTAATGGATAATGTCCGTACTAAATGAAAATTGGAGAAGAGGTTGGCTTTCAAGCTTTGACAAAGACAGTTCTTGAAACTCCATGCTTCGCCCGGCCTGTCTGGAACTCTAGTGAAGACCTGTCTAAAAGTTGTGGTATGCCGTCGAAAAAGACTAGTTTCAAATACAGCTCAGGGTGCTATGTGCTTCAGACATTCGCGGAATATATGAAGTACTCTGTCTTTCGATTTCCTCTCCCGTGGCATCTCTTATATCTACACTTGCTTCGAAAGCAACGGACAACTATCTCATGTTCGCCTCTGCTTCTAAGTAGCCGAAACGGCACGACTACCTGAACATGACTGCCTTTACCAAAAAGGGGACTCAAACTCGTGGGAGGATGAGCAGATGGAGTTCTGTGTTCGAAAGCCAGTTCGGAAATATTGATGTCGCCTGGACGCAGCCTATGTGGCATGATGGCGTGTTGGCGGCGTAGATCTGTTCAATGCTAGGCAATGTAGCATTGAAATAGGTATTATATTTTGCAGTAGTTAAAAAGAGAATTTCGGCTGTGATCAGTGTGTTTGCTTGGTAAGACTCGCCGGGTTGCTCTGATGTTGAAGAGCGTGTTGCTCACTATGAAGGTGAGTGAAACTTAGACGTTGGTTCAACTCGAGAGTGCAAAAGCGGCAGTCTCGTACATGGACTTCGCCAAATCTGATCCTGGCCTCTGTATACTGGCCGGCTTAGAAGCAAGAAGCCAGTATCTTTATATGGTGGTGTTCAGGTAGAGTGGGGCATGCGGAGACGCAGCAAGGTCACGTGCGAATCCAATGGCGAAAGCGGTAAGTGCGCCAAGCTATCCGCTAACAGTGCCGCCCACACTCTCGAAATTCGCACTGCTCGAAGTTCCATCGTCGTTACTAACCCACAGCTCTCCGACAACACCACGAGCAAAATCAGTCAAGATGGGAATTGATCTCGACCGCCACCATGTTCGAGACGGGCACCGCAGTATGTGAACCCCCGTCGAGTCGGCGCAGCAATGCGCTGGCGAAGCTGTCCTCTGGACGCAAACATGAAATTTCGCGAGAGCGGAGGTTGACGAGTATACAGAGGTCCCTAAGTCGACCAACCCCTATGTGAAGCTGTTGGTTCGTCTGTACAAGTTTCTTGCCCGTAAGTACACTCCTTGAAGAGCGCACAGCGAGTTGGCGGGCTAACAGCGAGACAGGCCGCACCGACGCGCCCTTCAACAAGGTTGTCCTCCGCCGTCTTATGATGTCCAAGATCAACCGCCCCCGTCTCCCTCTCCAAGATCATCGCGACCTCCGCCAACAAGGCCAACGCGAAGACCAACGAGGGCAAGACTGTTGTCGTCGTCGGCACCGTCACCGACGACAACCGCCTCCTCGAGCTCCCCAAGCTTTCCGTCGCTGCCATGCGCTTCACCGCCTCGGCCCGCGCCCGCATCGAGAAGGCTGGTGGTGAGGCTCTCACTATCGACGAAGTTGCCACCCGTTTCCCTACCGGTGCCAACACTCTGCTCCTCCGTGGACCCAAGAACTCCCGTGAGGCCGTCAAGCACTTCGGCTTTGGTCCCCACTCCAACAAGAAGCCCTACGTCGAGTCCAAGGGCCGCAAGTTCGAGCGTGCTCGTGGCCGCAGAAGGTCCAGGGGTTTCAAGGTCTAAGCGATTGCTTGAGCTTGAGGTGGAACGATTTCTCTGGGTTGCTGGCGTGGTCACGGTCATGGGAACTGATTTACGAGGCGTGCATCATGACTGGCATGAGCCCTTTGCTGGTTCACAAAAAGATACTCAATGTCCGATTATGCAATGGACGCACACCAATGAGCACTCGAGGCTCATGGTATTTTCTCATGAATTCACAATGTTCGCAGTGACGCGCGTGTGCGTGATGTTAGCTCTTGCTGTCGGCATCTGGGCCCTGAAAGGCCTGTGGGTTCTATATTCAATACAGCGGTAGCACCAGCTTGACACCAATCAGGTATTCAGGGAGTCTTCAGCTAAAGTTCTCGAGGCCTGCTTTGCAATAGAGCAATGACAGTTTCCAACCAATTACAAGATCGTCGTTTTCGTTGAAGACTCGGGAAGCTAAATTTTCTCTGGCACCCCACATTAAATCAGCGCTGCGCTCCGACACTACCCCGATCCTCGTACTTACCCAAAGCAGCCATATCACCTTGACTACCTCTACGACTCACCGTCATAAACCGTAATCACAACTCACGATGTCTGACAAGCGCAAGGTCGGCGTGCTCGGCGGAGGCCAACTGGGCCGTATGCTTATTGAAGCCGCCAACAGACTCAACATCCAGGTGAATGTCCTGGACGTCAACAACTCGCCAGCGAAACAGATATCAGCGCATGACGGCCACATTGAGGGGTCATTCAAGGACGCAGCCAAGGTCAAGGAGTTGGCGCAAAAGTGTGATGTAGTCACTGTCGAGATCGAGCATGTTGACACCCACATGCTCGAGGAAGTAGCGGGGCAGGTTATCGTTGAGCCAAGCTGGAAGACATTACGCATTATCAAAGACAAGTACGCACAGAAGCAGCACCTGAAAGAGCATGGAGTTGATGTTGCTGAGAGCATCGATCTGGAGGAAAAGGAGCCGAGGGTTTGAAAGAGGTTGGTGCTACGTACGGGTACCCGTACATGCTCAAGAGCAAGACAGAAGCGTACGATGGCAAAGGCAACTTTGTTGTCAAGAGCGAGGAAGTATTGACGCAGCGATCAAAGCGCTGGGAAATCGCCCGCTGTATGCTGAGAAGTGGGCGGACTTCAGCATGGAGCTTGCCGTGATGGTTGTCAAGACGAAGGACGGTGTCCTTACCTTCCCCACCGTGGAGACAGTCCACGAGGACAGCATCTGCAAGCTTACGTACACACCTCCACGCAATGTCGCCGCTAGCACTGCTCAGCGTGCCCAGGACCTTGCCAAAAAGGCCATTGCCGCCTTCGAAGGCAAGGGTGTCTTCGGTGTTGAGATGTTCTTGCTGAAGGATGACTCCCTCCTGATCAACGAGATCGCGCCCCGCCCGCACAACTCTGGCCACTACACCATCGAAGGCTGCGACATGTCACAGTACGAGGCCCATCTTCGTGCGATCTTGGACATCCCAATCAGCCAAGAAGACCTCCGTCTCAAGGAACCATCCATCATGCTGAACATCCTCGGCGCACAGAGCCCGGATTCCCACGAGAAGACAGCACAGCGCGCATACACAGTCCCCGGTGCCAAAATCCACCTCTACGGCAAAGGTGACGCCCGTCCAGGGCGAAAGATGGGTCACATCACCCTGACAGCCCCGACGCTCCGCGAAGCCGAGCGCAAGATACAGCCGCTCATTGACTTCGTAGACGAGCAAAAGGGCAAAGCACTCGGCCCGCGCACCGATGATTCCAAACAGGATCCGCTCGTTGCCGTCATTATGGGCTCAGACTCTGACCTGCCCGTCCTGAAAGCCGGTCTACAGATCCTCGAGAAACTCGACATCCCTTTCACAACGCGCATCACCTCAGCCCACCGCACCCCGGACTGGCTACGCACTTTTTCCAAGAACGCATCCTCGACCTCTGTCCGCGTCGTCATCGGTGCAGCAGGTGGCGCCGCCCATCTACCCGGCATGTGCGCCTCGTGGACGACGCTCCCCGTCATCGGTCTGCCGGTTAAAGCGACCCACATGGACGGCTGGGACAGTCTGGTGTCGATGACACAGATGCCGCGGGGCGAGCCGGTGGCCACAGTGGGTATCAACAACAGCACGAATGCGGCGCTGTTGGCCGTGAGGATCCTGGGGGCGAGTGACGAGGCCGTTAGGGAGAGGCTAAGAGTGTGGATGGAGGGAAATGAGAAGGAGGTCATGCGCAAGGATGGTGACTTGTTGGAGAAGGGGTGGGAGCAGTATCTTACCAGCATGGGTAAATAGTGATCTCTTGTGCTGCGCAGAGAGAGGCATGGGAGGTATTCGAACGATTTGCACAGAGCGAGGTCCTTCGAATCTCGTGGATGCTCACAGAATTCGAACCCCTCTCATCTTCATAGGTGCATTATGGCACAATAGATGTCAGGCTTTGAACGAAACATCGATGCGGTGTTTCACATAAAGTTGCTCAAGCCTATATAAACACACGTCTGCACAACATGTGATACACTTGTTCTAAGCAGCAGCCTTTATATTCCATTACTATTTAGTTGCCTAGAGATATATACCCGATCATAATCCTCCACAGGCAAAGTACTGCAAAGTTTCTATATATGTATATGTTATATACGGCTCATCGATTCACCCTCTGTGCTCCTTGACATGCGTTTGAACTCCAAAATGAAGACCAGAGAAAGTGAAAGAACACTCCAATGTCGCTACCTCATACACAGGGTCCGCAAGAACCCGCTCATCTATGCTTTCAAACACCAAAACCTAGGCCGTCCCGAACCCCACTCCAAATAGAGGATAGAAAAACATGGAAGAAGTAGAACCAAATGTGCTGCTTATGTCCTCAACATCCGCTTTTAGGTCGTGAACGCCTACGCGCCCTTCTCACCCTTCTCACCAAGAACATGGCCAATGCCGCTCTGGACGCCGTTGTAGAGCTTGCCGGTTTGATCAGGGGCATAGCGGGGCCCAAGGCTACCGAGGATGAAGAACATGGAGACAGCGACGGCGCCGAAAACCATCAGCTTGCGGAGCACCGGGCGGGCCTGGCCGAACTCTGCCCACTTCATGCTGCCCGCACTAAGAGCCTCCTTCAACTTCTCTCCACCAAGCTTGTAGTAGACAAGGCCACCAAGCGCAATGCTGTAACCGAAAGCCTGGAGAAGGGTAACGGGGTCGCGGAATAGGAACATGGACGCGAGAACAAGAAGGATGTCCTTGAGTACACCGGAGAGTGTGAGAACGAGGGACGAGGTCTTGCCAATCTGAACAAAGGTTAGCTTGTGAAGGTTCGCGAGGTCGTCAGACATACCAGGAAGACAACAGAAACGTTGAGGAGGAAGGCAACACCAGCGTTGGCAAACAGAGTGAGTCCACCGACGCGGTTAATGTCGTTCATTGTGAGGGTAGGTAGCTCAGTGAACAGCAGGACAATACTGTTCATGACGGCGCAGGCGGGGGCGTAGTAGTAGAGCGAGACAAGGGGGTCCATCTTGAACTCCTTGGAGCTCAGGATACGCTCGACCATGACCAGACGGACAGCCTCGAAGACGATACCAGCGACCTGGAAAAGGAAGCCAACCATGACGAATTGGAGCTCGCCGAACGATGCAATGATGACACCGAGAACGATGAAGGAGACGTTGCCAAGAACCTTGAGGTTCACGGGCGCAATTCCCATACTCCAGGTCGCGAGCAAGACTGCGACGGGAGTAGTAGCCTGTCAAAATTAGCGTGTGACCGCAGAGTGTCAATACTTGTATGGGCGCACCTTGAGCATCTGGATAAAGGCAACACTGAGGTATAGGTATGCCTGGTTACCGCAAATCAAGCTCAAACTGAAGAAGAGTCCGATAGGCACGATCGCCCGCAGGTACACCTTTCCGGTCATGGGCACCTTTTTTCGTGAGTCGAGGATGGTCGTGAAGCGCGCGAGGATCTGCGTCATGATGGTTGCAAAGACCAAATGCCATGTTGTGAGGAAGATGGGGAACTCTGCGCGAATTGTTAGCTCGTGATCGAGGGGGTGGTGGTAGGTGTGACGTACGGAACTTTGCAGTGTCCAGGATGTACTTATTGAAGACGATTGTGCTCGAACTCAGCGTGATCCATGTTCTATGCTGCGGTGTCAGCCAACGCTCTCAATCGTGGAGAAATGCTCCCACATACGCAACGTAGACAGCAGGGTGAAAGGAGGCCGGCGCATTTGGCTTGGGCGGCGGTGCGTCTGGGTTGACGGTGGGCAGTACTGGCAGGGCGGTGTCGCGGGCAGCGTCGACCGAGGAGCGGACCTTCTCGTCTTGAGACATGTTGGACGTGTGTTGGCGGTTGAGTGAGTGAAAGGCTGAGGAGAGGTGTCGTTGAGCGCGGTCGTAATCGAGGTCAAAAGAAGGTGGTCACTGCGCTGGGAACGTCAACGCCGGTGAAAGATCGGCGCGATTCGCTGATTGGAGCGTGGAAGGGTCTCGCCGCAAAGGGGAGGAACGATGCACAAGGCGTCGCACAGGCTGCACTGGAGAGTTGTGTTGCTTGTGGACTGTACACGGTCTGCGCGCACGGGAAGTAGGCTGAATATAAAAGACACAGCACACTAAACACTAGGCGGCATCCCAGGGCCAGCAACAGAGGCACCCCAGGACTGTTGGGACGTGTGAAAGTAACGGGGCCAGGCCCGCTAGGGGAGGAGCGGAGCGGAAATCAGCATGCAGCTCAGTGTAATTAGGCGTCACACAGGGGGAGAGTGACACTGGTAGTTGGACCCAGAGCAGCAGATTAGACTCAGCTGGCGACGGATGCGCCGTTGCCCAGTCATGTCTTCGAGAAGCCTTGGGTGTAGCCATCTCCAGCCAGATGAGGATTGACGGGAACAGCACGGCTGCATGCGCACCAGAGGTGACGTGAAACAGATCTGCCGTGGACCGCTCTTCGTGTACGCGCAAGCAGTTCCCCCAAGTGGAAGGGCCAATCTGCGATGAGTTTTACACCCTCCCATATCATCGAGGGCTCAAGGATGGCTCTGTGCCCAGCAATGCACCAGCAACACCACCCGTCAACGAGTACGCGTCGGGTGCGGATCTGCAGCGCATCATCATGCGGCGAAATGTTCCGTGAAAAGAAAAAACCACCTTGTTCGGTGCCATCTGTCTTGCAGGCCCGAAATGGCAGCAAAGCCGTCGTCTTTTGTTTGCATGTACGGTCCTTTGCAGTTCAAGCTTTAGATTCGGTATGTAGACCACGCCCTGGCAAATGCGCGGAGGCGCTGATTGCAGGGGATTCGCGGTGCATTGTCTGGATGGCGCCAGAGTTCTGCGACAGCTACCGCAGAGCCTCCCGAGGCCGGTAATAGGGGCCCTGCCTGTCGTCTCGTCAGAAGTGTGTGCAATACAGACTGTAGGCCCTAGGGTTACACTGCTAGCTGTGACTGGCACACAAACATGATCCCACTGTGATTAAGACCTGAAGCTTCACGACTGCTTCATTTGGCCATGTTTGAGGTCCTTGTCCAAGGGAACTCGCAACATGTGCGGCCACACAGAGGCCACAACGTTCACAACACCTGGCCAGCGCTCGAGACACTCGAGACAGCGCACACGGCCATGCGACAGCAGCCAATCATTGCGTCCACGCTGACATGCCCTCGGGGGTTGAGGATCGATGTGCAATGCCCCTTTTCTGGTGGATGCATCTGCTGCTCCCCAGCTTGGCCCGAGTGCGTGCTGGAGCACCCTGGACCCGCCCTAAACTCCCATCAACATCCTTGGCGCGCTTGTTTTATCGGAGAGCTATATTTCACACTACGCCCCAGGCGTCCTTGGCCACCGCTCCACCTGCCGACTGTTCAATTGCTATCACACTCGCTCGATCGCTGAGTACATGTTAAACTACGCCCGCCAGACACTGCAAAGAGTCCCCAGTTTTCAAGAGCTTCTACAAGGCAAGATGGGATCCAACAAAGAGGAAATGTACGTTCACCGCCTCCCCGCCTCCCCGCCTGTCGTCCCACCACACTTGAACTGACAACCGCACAGTAACGTCGATGTGCTCGTTATCGGTGCTGGACCTACCGGTCTGGGAGCAGCAAAGCGCCTTCACCAGATTGTATGCTCGAGCAACCAGCACCCGTGGTGGAGCAAATGCTAACAAGCATCAGGATGGCCCCTCATGGCTAATCGTTGACTCAAACGAGACCCCCGGTGGTCTGGCTTCAACGGACACCACACCTGAAGGCTTCGTGAGTACCACTGTTGCTCGTTAGGTCATTTTCGCGGAAAGTCTAATAATGTGGTAGCTCTACGATGTCGGTGGCCATGTCATCTTCTCCCACTACAAGTACTTCGACGACGTTATCGACGAGGCCCTCCCTAGGGAGGACGACTGGTTCACACACCAGCGCATCTCCTACGTCCGCTGCAAGGAGCAGTGGGTCCCCTACCCCTTCCAGAACAACTTGTCCATGTTGAACAAGGACGACCAGGCCAAGTGCGTTGATGGTCTGATCGATGCTGCCCTCGAGGCTCGCGTAGCCAACACGAAGCCCAAGGACTTCGATGAGTGGATTCTGCGACAGATGGGCGTTGGCATTGCCGACCTCTTCATGAGGCCATACAACTACAAGGTCTGGGCTGTGCCCACCACCAAGATGCAGTGCGCATGGCTCGGTGAGCGTGTCGCTGCCCCCAACGTCAAGGGTGTCATCAACAACATCATCCACAACAAGACTGCTGGAAACTGGGGTCCTAACGCTACTTTCAAGTTCCCAGCCAGGGACGGAACCGGTGGTATCTGGATCGCCGTCGCAAACACACTGCCCAAGGAGAAGACCAGCTACGGCGAGAACAGCACAGTCACAAAGGTCGATGCAGACAACAAGCGTGTGACGTTGAAGGATGGCCGTGTTGTCAAGTACAACAAGCTCGTCAACACCATGGCTGTTGACGCTCTTGTTGACATAATGGGCAACAAAGAGCTCCAGACTCTTAGCAAGGACCTGTTCTACTCGAGCACCCACGTCATTGGCGTTGGTCTCCGTGGCGAGCGACCTGAGCGCATTGGTGACAAGTGCTGGCTGTACTTCCCCGAGGATGACTGCCCATTCTACCGTGCGACCATCTTCTCCAACTATTCGCCCTACAACCAGCCCCAGAAGGACGTCAAGCTTGCTACACAGCAGCTTGCAGATGGCTCCAAGCCTAAGTCCACCGAGCCCCAGGAGGGACCCTACTGGTCGATCATGCTCGAAGTCTCCGAATCTAGCATGAAGCCTGTAGACCAAGAAAACATGCTCAAGGACTGCATCCAGGGTCTCATTAACACTGAGATGATCAAGCCTGAGGACGAAATTGTCTCCACCTACCACCGCCGCTTCGACCACGGTTACCCTACTCCCTCGCTCGAGCGTGAAGGTGTCCTGACGAAGCTCCTCCCCGCTCTGCAGGACAAGGGCATCTACTCGCGTGGTCGCTTCGGTTCCTGGCGTTACGAGGTCGGTAACCAGGACCACTCGTTCATGTTGGGCGTTGAAGCCGTTGATAACATTGTCAACGGCGCTGTTGAGCTCACCCTCAACTACCCAGACTTCGTCAATGGGCGCAAGAACGAGGAGCGTCGTCTCCAGGATGGTGCTCAGATCTACAAAAAGGTCGGCGACAACTACCTCAACAAGCAGGAGTAGAATGTTGCAGATGTGTAGAGATTGATGAGCGAAACATGAATTTGGGACATTTACGGGATACCACACAATAGCATATGGGGTTCGGGAACAGGCAGGAGTTCGCATTGTATGCGAGGACTTTTTGATAGATAGTAAGCATGTGCTGCATTAAGTTCATGCTCTGCTTCACAATAGACGTTGTATCTTCTCATCTTGTCCTCCAACTGCCTTTGCCCTTTCACAAGTCATACATCGCACATGGCCAGTCAGAAGGTCAATGATGGTCTTACGCGCCCCATGCTCTCTACAATACAACACCCCACCATGACAAACCACTTTTTTCTTGCATTGAGGTAATTTCAAGCTTTCGCGACGTCACCACCAACAGGGAACAGCGCAGGCGAACTCGGCCCACGATCTGGCCCCGTCGCACGCGCCCTTGACACTTGAATCAGCCTTGTTTTCCAAGCTGTGAAACACAGGCAGAATCGACTCAACGGGCCGACCGACACACGGCAGACGCGTGTTACTGCGGGTACCACCGAGATGTAAGGGCTGCCAGACGGCCGGGGATCATGTGTAACATTGTAACTCGAGGGCTTGGTCGAAGAGGACAGGTTACAGTAAGATGGCGATCGACGTAGGTGTAGAGATTTGGCCGATTAAGCGTAACTGCGGAGGTTAGTCGTTAAGTTTGAGATAAACCTTCCAGGTTGAGATGATGAAGTTGTGACTTGCGAGCTTGCGAGTCAAGATGCTGTGATGGTGGATGCACGTGATTGATCACTCAGCACTGGTAGGCCGATAGGAGATGAAGATTTTGGGGGACGTGGGGGCAGCGAATATTGCGGAAGACAGATCTTGTGTCTAGGCATTTGGTGTGAGGACAGTTGTACTCCTACACGTCCTTGTATGTCTCTGTCAACTTCCTCAAACAAGTCCATGTTCGTGTGCTGTTTGGCGTCTGATAGACTGCCACACTGTCTTTCTTTTGTTAATCTACTGTGCTTTGCTCGCCCTGAACTTCCTCAATACCTCCCTCTCTTCTTCGTTCTGTGCAACGCTCTCCTCATCTCCAACTGCTATGTTCTGGTGCTTCCACTGCTTTCCTCCCGCACCATAGTCACCGCTGACCTGCGCATCACCCACGATCACCCATTTGTAGATACACAGTCCCTCCAACCCTACGGGTCCACGCGAGTGGATCTTGTTCGTAGAGATGCCTACCTCAGTGCCAAAGCCGTAGCGTTGGCCATCAGCCATGCGGGTCGAAGTATTCCAGTAGACAGATGATGAGTCCACGGCTGCGAGGAACGAGCGCGCAGTAAACTCTGAGTTGGTGAGAATGGCATCGGTGTGGTGCGAGCCGTGAGCGTTGATGTGTGAGATTGCTTCGGCGACAGAAGGCACTGTTTTGATGGCGATGATGTAGTCGAGGAATTCAGTGTCGAAGTCCTCTGGACCGGCCGTTTGTAGCAGCGCAGATGAGTGGGAGTCTAGTTTGCTCTGAAGAGCGGAGAGGGAAGAAGCGTCGCAGCGGAGGGAAACGCCTTTCTTCAGAAGGGCTTCGGCGACGACGGGGAGCGTTGTGCTGAGCGCGGATTCTTCGACGAGGAGTTGCTCGGTCGCGTTGCAACCAGCTGGGTATGAACACTTCGCGTCGAGGATGATTTTGACGGCCTTATCGGCTGGGTAATCATTCGTCAGATATATAGAGCAGATACCATCTGCGTGGCCGAGGACGGGGATAGCTGTGGAGTCCTTGACATAGCGGACAAGTTTGTTGCCGCCACGAGGAATACATAAATCAATGTATGTGTCCAGTTTGAGAAGGTCGGCAATCACATCGTGGGTCTGGACAAGCTGTAGGCAACTTGAGGGAACTGCTGTGGAGGACAGAGCTTTGGAAATGATTGACGCAATGGCTGCGAAGCTGTTGCTGGACTCTCGTCCACCTTTCAGAATGGCTGCGTTTCCGGACTTGATGGCTAGTGCGGAGATGTTGGCAATGACCTCTGGCCGAGCCTCAAAGATGATTAAAAGCACACCGATGGGACAAGTGATCCGTGAAAGTGTGAGGTTGTCATCCAACAATGTTTTTGCGGTGGTCTTGTTGACTGCGGTACGTTAGTGTTCGCTGTAGGCTTAAATGTAGATCGAGAGTATTCCGGGTGAACCGAATAGAGAGATGATGCGAAAAATTGTTAAGCTCAGTGTAGACGTACTTGGGTCTTCCAATTCCACCACATCGAGAATGCCCTGGAGCATATCTTCATACTTCCCCGGCTTCCCCAGATCCAACCTCTTGACCAAACTTGCACTAAGTGCCCCATCAGCTGTAGCCTTATTCGCAGCCTCAAGATCCTTAGCATTGGCTGCTAATACTTCCTCCTTGCCATCTGCTAACGCCTTGTGGATCGCAGTCAATGCGGCATTGCGCTCTTCAGTCTTCAAGACAGCAAGTGCTCTTGAACCTTCCCTAGCCGACTGAGCAATGTTCAGCGGGGTTGCGCTAGTGAGAGACATCACCGTTTGAGGTTACTCGACGATGTTCTGGCGGTGAGATATCGTAGCTTGGTAATAGTTCGTGGTCCCGCGTGACTCAGAGCTGCTGAAAAGGAAGAGAGAATCCCTCAACGGTGGCTTATGCAGGGTCTCCTCGGCTGATGGCGTTATTGGCGATCGGGAGTTAAATCGTATGTGGATGCAGCAATATCCAAATTTTAGCTACGTAGAACTCTGGATACACTAGCTCGCAAGAAAAAATAAGAGGATTCTGAGATTCGTCATCCTCAAACACCATCACGATTCTAGAAGACAACACTTTGTACCCCACTTATACTATTAGGAGACTACGCTAAATTAGGCTATTGAGCTGCATTTTAACACTGTCTAGTAGACGCAATCCTATTATGCCTTAGATTGCTAGCATAATTATAGATAGATAACGTTTAACAATTTCCCATCTATTCCGCATCATGAAAGGGTGGTGGATGGATTTGATGGTGTTGTTGCGGGGTCTAGAAGTGGCGTTGTGGCGCTCGCGGCTCCTACCCGCCTGGCCCCCTACCACCATGCGCAACAACAATAATTTACTATCGTATGCCTCGGAAAAGTCCAAGCCGGACTTCTCGAATCGCAATGGCGTCATGCCTTACTCCTACCCTTGTTTGTATTCGTTGGCCAGCTGCCACCTATCCCTGTCGACGATGGGCAGCCGCGGCCGAGGTGGCTGGTTGTCTTCCCAACCACCGCAGCTGACTCCAACCTCGTCATATGTTGACCAACACCCATGCAGCAGTTTGGGGCCTTGATTATCGACTAACACGTATGTCACAGCTTGCAGGATGGCTGGCAGTCATTTGGTCAGCATATATGTGCGGGTCTGCAGGGCCGGTCACAGATTACACCATCCACTCTGCACCTCCCAATCACTGAATAGCATTAACATTACCGCGTTATACCTTCACTCACACAGTTGACAGCACGCACTCGCTATCTCGACATTAATACATCACTACCCCGGGTACTCCATACACCTGTGCTATTTGGTCTACACGGCGGCCTTTGTTGGCTTCGATCGTTACCAATCCATCACAACACGCAATCAATATGCGCTCCACGATAAGAGCCCTTGCAGCCCTCGCTTCTGCAGCAAGCCTGTTCGCTCCTTCGATCGCACAAACATACACCAACTGCAACCCCACAGTACGAACAGACTGCCCGGCCGACTCAGCACTGGCTCGCACCGTCAACATCGACCTGAGCTCTGAGTCAGACAGCTTCACACCCCAATCGAACCCCACGTATGGCAAAGATGGCGTCTCGTTCACCATCTCCAAAGCAGGCGATGCGCCTCAGCTCACCTCGAAGTGGTACATCATGTTCGGCAAGGTCGATGTCGTCCTGAAGGCGGCACCCGGAGCAGGCATAGTTAGCAGCTTTGTTATGCAGTCCGACACGCTCGACGAAATTGACTGGGAGTGGCTTGGCGCAGATCCAGATGAAGTCCAGACCAATTTCTTTGGCAAGGGCCAAACCACATCTTACAATCGTGGTGCGTTCCATGCAGATGTTGGGAGCCAGTCTGGTTTCAAGACATACACCATCGAATGGACCCCGGAGCAGATTGTCTGGCAGATCGATGGTGTCACTGTCCGTACTCTTGAGCCGGCCAACGCCGAGAACCAGTACCCTCAAACACCCATGCAGATCAAGTTCGGTGCTTGGGCTGGTGGTGACCCAGCCAACGCTGCTGGTACCATCGAGTGGTCTAGGGGTCCTACTGACTACTCCAAGGGCCCTTTCACCATGCAGGTCAAGTCTCTCAAGGTTGCCGACTACTCCACTGGAAGCACATATTCGTACGGCGACACCAGCGGAACCTGGAGGTCTATCAAGTCCAACGGTGGTGTGATCTACTCAGGCGGTGACCGCCCAGTCAACAGCGATTCGCCTCAAATCACCGCGACTGCAACGGGTGCTCCCATTCCATTTACTCCTTCGCGGACCTCGTCGAACTATGAGCGACCCAGTGTGTATCCTTGGATTCCTGGTACAGCTTCGCCTACCCCTGAGCCTACCTTTGGCAACTACCCCGGGCTCCCGAGCGGGTGGACTGTCTCTGATAGCGGCAAAGTCCTCCCACCCAGCTCAGCTCCTGTCAGTAAGCCTAGTGTGCACCCTCCAACATTCATGAATTTCATGCTAACAAACCACAGCCCTCCCCTCTCGCTTCCTCTACGGCATCGCGTGCAGCTTCGCAGCCGGCCTCCTCTGGCGATTCTAAGCCTCTAGCCTGGACTGGCTACGATGATCACGGCTTCACCACCATCTACACCTCCTATCCTGGCACTACTCAGGCTCCTGTTACACAGCTTCCTTCCACTCAAGCCGCTTCGCAGCCGCATTCTACCTCAGCTGCTAAGCCAAGCGTCAATGTGGTGCTGGAGAACAACGCTGCTGAGACTGTTCCTCCTGTCCCGAAGGCAAATGATGGCGCAACACTTGTGGCCATCCGTGGTGCTTGTCTTGCGATTGTCTTCTCTGTCGCAAATTCGTTCATGGGCTACGATTGGTAGAGCCATATTCCCATTTGGGGAATGTCCCTGAGATTCATGGAGATCTTTTTGTTGTTGGTCACATTAGCGTGGGAGTTCGGGTTTTGAAGTTCAAGGTCAAGGTCTGTGTTGCATTTGCGCCATATCCTCACTTTAGACTGGGTGCATCGTACAAGTTTTAGATAGAGAGACGGCTCCTTTAGTGGATAATGGTTGATGATCACAACGATCAATGTACAGGAATGAACAATGATGAGGTACGAGTCTGTAGATAATACAAACAAATTATACGCGCCTATGAAGTCTATGTTACATCTCTCCGCTATACGGTTTCCATCTTCTATTCAGCAACGCCTCAGCACTTTGCTATAGCTTTGACGTTCCCAAATTGATTCTTGGGAATAATTCCCGCTTCGACAGCACCACTATAACTCCATCGCCAATCCCCGCCCAACTCAGTCTTCCAACTCCACATGACCCACCCCTTCTGCTTCTCATACGCCTGCACCTGCGCCGCCCACCACTGCCTATACCAATCGTGATTCTCCTCCCTAGTCGGCGAGAACTCATCGCTCCACTCAGCGTCCCGCCGGGTAGCGAGACTCCACTCCCCAATCACAAGCGGCTTCTCGCCATCCTCTGAAGCGAACGCATCACGGCACGAAGCCCTCAGGTAGTTGTGTTTCGAAGCCGGGGTAGCGCTGTAGGACAGGTAGCGGTGGTTATCGAAGGCGAGATCTGTAGCGTCTTTGGGCAGGTTCGCGCGCGGGTTGCCGGCGCCCCATGCGGAGTCCATGATTTGCACTGTCAGGCGCCGGGACGCGGGGATCTTGAGATGGGACTCTACGGCGCGGATAGTTTGATAGGCGGCTGGGTAGTAGACTTTCGTTAGCGTGGCGTGGTTGGGTTCTGGCTCGTTGAGAAGCTCGAGCATGATTGTCGAGGCGTATGAGGCATGCGTGTGGATGCGCTCCGTCATGTTGCGGAGGAAGGTGTATGCGCGGGAGTAGTTTGGGGGTGTAGAAGTGCGTGCTGGCGAGCATCTGGATCGAGTCATTGTGTCAGCCAGTTGGTTGGCTGCTGTGTTGTTTCGAGCCGACTTACGTGGCCGGTGAATGCGTTATTGCGGACTTGGACACCCGGTGCGCCGTGGAGATCTAGAATTACGCTGATCTTCTTTGAAGCAGCAATTCCGGCGATTTTATCCAGATACTTCATTCCCCCTTTGGCCACATCTCCCCGGGACTAATCGTCTCCTCTACGAACCAATGTCCCACGGGAATCCGCACCGTGTTCAATCCGTATTCTTTCATTTTGTCAAAGTCGTCGGAAGTTATGAATGTGTTCCAATGCTTTTGGAAGGCAGCATTCGCTTTTTCCTCGCCGAGTGCTGCAATGCAATCCCACTCTGATGCTGCGTCGCCGCAACCCATGTCCTTCCATGTACTGCTGGACATCCATGGCTCGATAATGAAGAGGGAGCCGAGGTTCACGCCACGGACCTTGTGGGAGGGAAGGGCGGCGTATGTGGAGGAGAGAGTAGTGATGAGAACCGTGAAGAGAGTATATTTAAACATCGTTCACGGTAGGGACTGAAGATACTTGGTACGAAACCAGAAGTAAATTGCCAAGAAGTCCTTTAAGTAATGAAAATCAGTCCGAAGTGGTGAATGGAATTGGACCAGGTGGAAATTGCAGACATGTTGTGGTGTGCGGACTTCATCCTCTCACGATTAAGTCCGCATTGAGCGTTTTGCTTTCACTGACGCCTTAGGCGACATTCAACCCTTTTACTCCGTGAAGTTTCCTGGTTATCGTCAGCATTGAGACAGGAAAATCTGCGCACGTACTACCTGTGCCTTCGGTGCACATGCAGCTGACAACAATGAAGAGTGGAACTGTCCGAGGGAGAGCACTTCCCAGAAGAGAAGAGGCTGTTTCTGGTCATTGAGGTTTAACACACACACGGCCGCTGGGCTGAGTTTCAAGCACCTTTTCGCATTGCAGTTACCAGTATCCTACAGAAAGAATGCATATTCGCCCCCCCCACAAAGCCACTACATGGTGTATTTATGGCGATTTGATTGAACCTTTTGAATGAACCTTGCAGACGCCTTCGAAATTAGGACTTCGAAAATTGATGATAAAAACAAGTAGGAAGGAAAAAGAATAGGCGGAACTACAATGCTTCCACAAGAGCTGTTCCCTCGAGCACGAGGGATGGGGCCAAAGAGTGGAGGTGTTCAGAGAAGAGCTCTTTTTGGTACGTGCCGATATTGGCGCACATAACGAATGCGGTCGCATATCGGAAGTCGCCTGATGACACGGTGCCACAGCTGAGAATAGCGACAGCACCCAACCTCCTCGATACTTCAAGCCATGTCCCGCATTTGTGAAAGGAGCAGAAGTATGCCTGATCGTAGTCTTCTTGAAATGTTACTTGCCTTGCCGAGACTATCCGCGACCGCCGCCGTAGGGCTGGTGTCGGAAGTTGTTGGTTCTACCACCACCGCGATAGTTCGCACCAGGCTTGCCGGCGTTCTTGGGGCCCGTGGGCGCGTTGATAGGAGCAGCGCTAGGACCAGTGGGAGGCTGTGAGGAGCCTTGACGTTGACGATTGTTGTTCTGGTGCTTGAAGCCACCGCGGCCGCCACCAGGGCCAGATGGGATGGAGGGCTGAGGGGCATCGTCGTACATGCCTTCCCAACTTGTTGGTCCTCCCTGACCTCCATATCCACCTGACTGCTGTTGGCGCCGGGCTTGCTGCTGCTCGTATTTTTGTTGTTCGAAGGCTAGTTGTTCTTGAGCTGTGTACGCTGGACGAGGACCGCCGCCCATCATACCTTGTTCGCTGCCGCCGCCGAAGCTGCCGCCTTGCTGCATCATCTGCTGCTGCTGCTGCTGCTGCTGCATCTGTTGCATCTGTTGCATTTGCTGCATTTGCATCTGGTTCATGCCGCCACCCATGTTCTGTGGGTTCGGGCTGCCGTTGCCGCGGTTCATGCCTCCTCCCATCATCTGCTGCATGTTTTGCATCTGCTGCATTTGCATCGGGTTCATTCCTCCCATGCCCATGGCATTCGGCATGCCGCCACCGCCAGCAGCAAGCTGCTGTTGCATCTGCTGGAAGTACTGCTGCATCCGCTGCCAGTATTGGGCCATCATGGCAGGGGTCATGCCGGCGTTGCCGCCTTGTTGTTGCTGATTCTGGTTATCAAAGCTACCATTACCGTTGTTACCTCCATCGCGGTTGCCGAACTTGTTGTTGCGACCAAACTTCTTGTCGTCTTCGCCATCTCGCATGTTGCCTCGGGGTTGAGCACGCTTGACCTCGATCGGCTTGCCAAGAATCTGGAGGGGTTGCTTCAGTGTTGCATCTACTGCTGCATCGCCGTCAAATGTAACGAAACCAAAACCACGTGGCCGACCTGTTTCTTTGTCCATCATCAGTGTGGCATCGACAACGCGGCCGAATTGCTTGAAGAAGTTTGTGAAGTCCTCCTCAGTTGCCTCCTGGCTGACACCACCAACAAAGATCTTGCTGGTTCGTTCCTGCTCTTCCCTAGGAATAGCTCTCTTGGGGTCGATCTGTCACATGGTCAATTTATCGTTCTTAGTTAGTGGAATCAGACGTACAATCTTGCCGTCAAGATAGTGTTCCTTGACCATGACGGTGTTGACGCATTTAGGGTCTTTGAAAGTGAGAAAACCGAAGCCTCGAGAGCGGCCAGTCGCGGAATCGCGCATAACGGTACATTCGCTGACCTCACCGAACTGCGTGAAGTAGCCCTTGAGAGAATCTGTTGAAACCGTCAGTACAGTATTTCAAAGCCGCACGTCGATAGAAACACGGTATTGCCAAAGCATAGTAGGATTATGCATACCTTCTGTTGTCTCCCAGTTCAGACCACCGATGAACATTTTGCTACCACCTTGTTAGCATGTTCGTCTGGACATCGATTCAATCAGTAAGCAGTCAGCTTGTAACAAGCCAGGCGCATCATAATTTGTAAGACCCCTCGCATAAGAAGTTGCAGTATCGATTGTCGTTGCTTGTTTTCGCTAGTCATTCGGCTCGCAGGTATCCTGGGTGTGCCTCAAAGTTGAAAGTCGAATAGACATGATGAGCATGACAGACACTGGGCTCTGGGCTTCTTGTACCACAAGCGTGTCGACATGCAATGAATAAACTCTTTCTCGATGGTGTCGTCTGGTGAAATGGCCGAGGCTACATGTATCGAGGACTGATAATGGAATGAACGGGTTGCCACTAGTGATCCAGAATGAACGACATCAAACGTAGTCGTCATAATACTGAGCTGGTCCCTTGCGCCTTCGTACACCAGGACAAAAACCTGTCTTTCGCATACAGCAGTTGCAATATGTTTTCGCCAGAGACCAATGGCAAGATGCCGCAGATGCGAGGGCGGTTAAGCGAGGGTGGTGTCTGCGCAGCACCATGTCCAACATGTCGAGCTCGTGGCGTAGGCCCAATCAGACCAGCGCGGAGGGCATTCCAATTACTGGGTATCCACCACGCGTGCAGCAAGTAGAGGCAGCCTGTCCTGTAATAGGCACAGTGTATTCGGATGAAGCGTCTGTGTTCTGCTACGGAGTCGAGTGCTGACGTCTGATACAGAACATCGCAAAACTCGACGGACTATCCTCAGCTTGCGTTGTTGGTACGCGCTATCAAGTACCTAGGTATTTATCGACAAGAGGCGCTGCCAAAAGATTCCGGCAAGCTGCGATAGTCCTCGCGTAAGGCGTACTGATGGGTGGTCTGAGTATAGCATAGCCGTCGACTATCCACTTTCCAGCTCATTCCCATAATTCCTGGTCGCGATGTCTTTGCCAACCACCTAGAAGGCGCTCGAAGCGCGAGCTTCTGGCATGCAGAGCCCCAGCCCTCATCCACTTTGATGCCAAACTTCAAGCAATCTTGGTGTGGAAACGACATGCGTCAGGTGAATCCTCAAACGGCTTGCGCAATTCTTGCGATTCCCCTGCTGAATTCTACCCGCTTTTCTTCTTCTTTGCGGTCCGGGGTTGATCGAGTCAAGGTGTGCCATCGTGTTCTAGGCTTGAGAAGACCAGTGGACAGGATGCTCGTTGGGTCTTGTAGGCGCCCTCGATACCTTGGGATGCGCCTGGGTGTGAAGACAAAACATCGAACGCAAGACTTACCCGTCTTCCTTCACATTGATGGGGCCATAATTGTCATCATCGTTCTGGCCGTTATCGAACGCCTGGTTACCTCCATTGTTGAACGCAGATGCATCCCTGTTGGTGTCGTTACCGCCGGCAGCAGGCTCTTGCCATGAAGGCGCAGCATCCTGTGTCATCTCTTGTGGCGGGGCGCTCTGTGGCTCCGTCTTTACCTCGGGTTCGGTGTTTGGCGGTGGTGCTGCAGGAGTCGGCTTCGATGCAGGCTCGTCATCGTAGCTGAGTCCGCGTTAGCCAAGGACGCGAGGTGCGCGCCAAATGGCGGTGTTTTGCGCAGAGAGCGACCTACAGATCGTCGAAGAGGTCCTCTTCCTGGTAGTCGGCCATGTTGAGGGTGCGGCGAAGGCGGGTGCAGTAGAAAGAATAGACAGAAAGTCGCGTTGCAGGCGAGCTGTGCTCGGGCCGGTCGGCTTTGCAGGCGGCAAGGCGAAGGGAAGAAGAGGGGGTGAGCCAGCGATGGACGGCAGACAATTGCCCGGAAGGAAGGAGTGCGCGTGTCGAGGCTGCAAAGCTTAGAGCAGGCAGAGCTTGACGACACGGTGAGGTGGTGAAGAAGGCAAGCGCGCTATTTTAGCGCGCCAACTAAGGGCAAGAGAGCCGCAGACGGACGTGCGTGCCAACGTCCTAGCTCGCCTCCAGGGCAGACAAGTGTCAAGCGGGGTGAGGGCGAACGTGATACGTGATGCCCCGTATTCGACAAATGCGAACACTGCAGCCAGGATGAAGAAGCAACAGCAGGTATGCATGGAGCCAAAACACTGCCAGTCGATAATAGCCAGAGCGAAAGCTAACACGCCGCTGTCCAGGAGATGGTCCAGGTCGGTTCGTGCACTTCCACATGGCCGCAGGCGTCATAGCATCGAGGGTAGCTAACATGTCGTTGTGCTGCCAACAGACCGCTCTGCGTGAGTGTGCTACACCTCAGCCGCCTCCTGCACCAACCCGCTGACATGGTGCGCCCAGTTCAAACCCTCCCTTCTGGCGGACCACGTCCAACACGTCGAATGCATCCACGCAAAGCAAGAAGGTCATTGGCGCGTCGTACTCGCACGCCGACATAACCAACTTCAGCTCCCTGTACGCCCTGCCCTCGACGCGCCAGGAGACTATGCGAGTGCGCATCCGCTGACTGCAGTAGAAGTCTCTCTGGCTCCAATTCGCGCCCTCGAACACCGCCGTCTGCTGGCCACAGCCGCGAGTCCAGCACCGCCCCACACCGAACGAGCAGCAACATATCGCCCCGTGCTACTCGCGATACCTACAGTAGCTTCCTTCGCCAGTCCAACAACGACTGGGTCGCCGACGGCCAGGACGATGGTGACATCATGTTTGAGGACGATGAAGACGAGTTCGGCCTTCCTAGTATAGCGAATGCGCGCAGAAAGGGGCGGCGGAAAGAGCCGTCCAAGGGAAAAGACCCAGGAGGAATCTACGCACACACTAGGAACGGACTGGGCTCTGCTGGGTCAACAGCATGGCGCAGCATCGACAGCGGCGACATTGCCGAGGAGCGCGGCATCCCCAGCTATCCCACTGCCAAGAAAATAGAAGGGAAGATACTGCGACCGCAATACCAGGAAATCCTGCGCGATCCAGCAAACTCGATGCATCTGATTGAGCATCCATCCGTACCACCCAACGCCACCGCAAAGCAGATTGAGGAGCACTCGGCGCGAACAACTCGCATAAACAAATTCAAGAGGATATTGCAAGCAAGCACCATATCTCTGTCAGATTTGCGCGACTCAGCATGGTCGGGAGTGCCATCTGAGGTGCGCGCAATGACATGGCAGGTCTTGCTGGGCTATCTTCCTACCAGCAGCGAACGAAGGGTGGCAACACTGGAGCGCAAACGCAAGGAATACTTGGAGGGTGTTCGCCAGGCTTTCGAAAAAGGTACTTCTGGTGGTACTAGCGCTGTGGCAGCTGGGATAGCGGGCGCTTCTTCGCTCCCCTCAACCATTCGTGGGCGAGGCAGAGGCCTGGATGAAGCCATCTGGCACCAGATCAGCATAGACGTACCACGGACGAACCCCCATCTCGAGCTCTACAGCTATGAGGCTACACAACGATCCCTAGAGCGGATACTGTACGTCTGGGCAATCCGACACCCTGCCTCAGGCTACGTACAAGGCATCAACGACCTTGTTACGCCATTCTGGCAGGTCTTCCTTGGCGCCTACATCTCTGATCCGGATATTGAATTTGGAATGGATCCTGGACAGCTGCCCAAGCAAGTCCTAGACGCTGTCGAAGCTGATTCGTTTTGGTGTCTGACGAAGCTCCTCGACGGGATCCAAGATAACTACATCGCGCATCAACCAGGAATCCAACGGCAGGTCGCTAGCTTGAGAGATCTCACTACACGCATCGACGATGGTCTAGCCAAGCACCTGCAAAATGAGGGGGTTGAATTTATACAGTTCAGTTTCCGGTGGATGAACTGCTTGCTCATGCGAGAAATCTCGGTCAAGAACACAATACGCATGTGGGACACATATCTGGTGAGTGCCCCAGCAAACTTCAACCAGGACATTTCGCTAACTCGTTGTAGGCCGAAGAGGACGGTTTCTCATCCTTTCATCTTTATGTGTGCGCGGCTTTCCTCGTCAAATGGTCTGATCAGTTGCGGAAAATGGACTTCCAAGAAGTTATGATGTTTTTGCAGTCCTTGCCAACAAAGCAATGGACAGAGAAAGACATCGAGTTACTCCTGAGCGAAGCGTTCATCTGGCAGAGTCTGTTCAAAGGAAGTGGAGCGCATCTCAAAAACACGAGCTCAAGAGGAGTTGGCATGGGACCTGATTTTTAGAGAACGTTGGTGATGTTGCAAACGCCGATATGAACCTGTATATAATCCGCTAATGTACCACATAATGATTGCAACGCATCGCTGCAACATCGATGACATGTCGCACACCTCCAATTCGGCATATCATCTACCGATGCTGAAACTCTCGCCGGATAATGCATGTCATATCCGGGTAACGTCTTTGAGGGGCGGGGCTCCTCCGCCCCTACCCCACTAGGCTTGTGGACGTCAGTGGCTAATTAGCCTCACGATCTACAATCTCAAACGTGTACAAATGCACACATTGCTCTTACCATTGCATTACAGCCTTTTGGACTTGTCAAGTACTTTGGAACCAACCATATATAGTGAGTTCTACACACCTGATCAGTCAAGAACATGGAGCAACCATCACGACCGCCCTTCGAGGAACTACCACTCGACAAGGAAGGACCCCCAGGCAATGCGTGGGGCCTGTACGGCTTCGACGACGAACTAGGCGCCCTGAACATGATAACACCCGCCACTGTAAAAGCAGCCGCCCAGGAAATACAAACCGGAGAGCGCGTGTCACTAGACTGGAATCTCAACCTCCCCTCCCACCCATCCTTCGGACGCCCCTCGTTCGGCTGGCGCATGGAAAATCGCACACACCCGGACGGCACAAAACGCACCGTCAACGATGACCACCTTGACATCAACACGCAAAGCTCCTCGCAATGGGACGGTTTCCGCCACTACGGCTACCAGCAAGCCGCGCGGTACTACGGCGGCCGGACCCAGCAAGACATTGAGAACACAGAAATCATCGGCATCGACAAGATTGCCCACTCTGGCGGCATTACCGCACGCGCCGTGATCCTTGACTATCCGCGGTACCTTCGAAAGCAGGGCAAGGATGCGATCGATGCACTCTCGGCCCATGCTATTCAAACGAAAGAGCTGAAGGATATGCTTGCAAAGACCGGTGTACAAGCCAGGAACGGGGATTTGCTGCTCGTAAGAACGGGATTCACGGAACAGTACGATAAGTTGAGTGAGAAGGAGAGGAAGGAGTTGGCGAGTAAGCCGCCGACATTTGCGGGTGTCGAGAGCACGAAGGAGACGCTGAAATGGATTTGGGAGAGTGGGTTTGTGGCAGTTGCTGGGTATGTTTCTTGACTTTTCGCACTGCTGAACTAAGAGCCTTGATCAAAATGAGACTGACAACACCAGCGATGCGCCGTCTTTTGAAATGGCACCACTAGTAGGTAACCACAACAAACCCGGCGGCATCTGGAAAGGTGAAGCCTGGGAAGACGATATGCAGGGCGGCGGTCTACTGCACCAGTGGTTGCTAGGCGGGTGGGGTGTTATGATTGGCGAGATGTGGGACTTGGAGAGGTTATGCGAGAAGGCGGAAGAGCTGGGGAGGTGGACGTGCTTCGTTAGTAGTGTGCCGTTGAAGGTGAGTGTGCATGTATGGTGGTGGTTCAGAAGTCATAGCTAACATGAGAGTAGGTCCCGGGTGGTATTGCGAGTCCGCCGAATGCGGTGGCGATATTTTAGGACATCGAGCAGAGAATCTCATGTGTTGTTACAGAAACGGTGGCAACTTATAGAAACATGGTTCATCCTTGAGGTCCATGCTTGTGAGGCTGCCCCCGTTTTCAAATGCGCTCTCTCCATCGACCTTACTCACCGAACACTCTCACCATGGAATCTCTTACTTTCGAGCAGATCCGACCACCTGATGTCTCAGATACGATGCTAGCTGAAGATGTCACACTCTTTTCTTCTGCCTATGGAGTGTGGGGTCCCCTCGCACCTGAGAAGATGGGAAAGTTCTGCAAGCCCGGTACGTGTTTTCTGCTTGTTCTACGATATATTACCTTTATATCCACTTCCTGCCTTTCTCTCACATTTTGTCTTACTAACGGGTTAATATAGGACGTCCCGTCAAGAAGTCGATCCATCGCCTTCGCCAACAATCTCTCGCTCCTGGCACTCGCAGCGTCCTGGTTCGCAGCCTTGCTGAAGGAGAACTTATAGGGTATGCTTTCGCCACTCGCTGGGAATATGAAGGTCGTCAGATCTGCTGGATGACCCAGCTATGCGTCAGTTCCAAGTTCCGAGCGCGGGGCTCGCCACCAAGGCATCTCTTTTGTTCCTAGCTTCTGGATAACAAATAACTCATGCTAACCTATCCAGATCCTGCTCCTTCTGAGAGAAGGTCAAGAGGATCGCGGTTTGGGGATTCTCTCCTCGCACCCAGCCGCTATCCTCGCTGCGCTCCGAGCATTCGGCAGAGGTATCGAAGAAGTCAACCTGGAGATGGTGCGGGAGCATGCTCGAGGTATCATGGTCGCATCTCCTGTCTTCTATGTCAAGTCTGCAAAGCTCAAGGGAGCATTGTTCGGACAGGAAGGTGAAGATGGGAGTGTCTGTTGCGCAGACACTGCGTTCTGGGTTGATTATGCAGAACCATTGGCTGCGCTGGATGCGGTCAGGGAGAGGGGTGTTGAATGGCCCTTTGGTGTGTTGCCCGAGGGTTGCGAGTTCCTGGTGTTGGTCAAGGTGGCTGAGGTGGACTCTTAGGGCGTGCGTGTTCAACACAAGATAAACTCCAGAAACTTTGTCACTTCTCGATCGGATATGCATCTAGAACCCGGGTCTTAGCGTGTCGTACGAGCCGCTGTATTAGATGTGAAGTACACGGGTACAGAGCTTCACGTCCTGCCTCTTTTGTGGTTTGTTATATTCGACAGTCCTTCGCAGAGACGACAGGGCTTCACTGTTACGCCCATTTACTAGGTTTGCTCGATGATTAGATTATGATGAGCGTGAAGACAACCCGTCCTGGACCAAAGAAATCAGGCTTTGGTGACAAAATAAGCCCCCCCTCCCCCAAACCCAGATTTGGTTCTTAGTAAGTTACGTATACATACATCGATGTGAATGACGCTTTTTAGGAAAATTCAGTGAAGATGGAGGGTGTACTTGACCCCAGGGTTCCGTTGCACAGAGGGTGGATAGATGGCCTTTGTAGGTAGTAGTGTGCGGAAGCAGAACGCAGCGAACATCGCGTCGGTTCAACAAGGTTTTTTTAAAATGTTTAATAAATATTTGGTTCAGGCCGATCTGAGAGATTAGGTGGGATGTGCGAAAAAATGTAAAAGGAGTAAATGGAAGTGTCGAGAAGACAATGTGAGGCGTAGATTTTAATGGCTAAGCGCATGATAACACAGTTCTCTAGATACATGTCGTATTTTTGAGTGCCAGTCTGTATCGAAAATGAGGTCTGTAATATGTGAGAGCTCATGTAGCGATCGATTCATACGGGTTTGAGAGGAGCGTTTGAAGCTGTAGGCAACGAGTAGATTTTTCGAATTACAATCACACGAGCAGATGGATGGGTGATGATACTTGGTTTTTCGATCTCTTTCAGGCACACGCTGTAATCTGTATACAGTGTGAGTTTTTCAAGTAGGAAGTTAGTATATGATAATCCTGCTGTTTAGAACTTAGTGAAACCCACCTGAGCCACACCAACCAAAAAGGTACAGTGATACAATAGATAAATAGACTGGGTTTCGAACAGTATATACCCCTGACAAATAGAGTGTAGAGAAAACTATATATATAATTAATATATTAAAGAAATTTAGGAACTAGGAAAATATAACGTATAGTATTTTCTTTTTAACATCACATAATTGCTCTCAAGGAAAAAGAAGAAACACGCTCCAAGTACATAAATAATAAATTAGAACCTTTTAATATATTTATAAGTCTACTAAGCTACTTATAATATAAGAAAAGGCATGCAGATAGTGTATCAGTAGAAGAAATAGGACTTGCATGAAACGACCTTTACGGAGTATAGAGACCCGTTTGCTACTCACATGAGTAGGTGGACAGCGATTCTTTGCTATGGCTTTAACGCACACACTGTTTGGTGCTAGAACAGCTTTGCCTTCAGCTCATGTGCAGTAGCATTTCACATATAATTAGGTATAGTAGTCTATGCCCCGAAACCTCACGTCACGACTGCAGTATCTGTAATCGCCACCTATAACCCCACAAGCTTTGTGCATGCGTGGCGTAGCGACGTGCGGTCCTGAGTAAGCCCTCGGGACGCACACATAAGAGCATGTTTACTTCCCTTCTACACACGTACAGACATGCGCCATCAACATGCGGATGCAACAAGTCCTGCCGACGAGATAGTGACCTTAATACGTTTTAGTCAAATTGGCAGGTCATGGGGCCAGTGTAGCCGCCCAAAGGGTTGAATGTGGTACGTTTGATAGGCCAAGGGTTAGAGTGGTTAACACGAGCTGAAATATACGACGATCAGGCTCGCCCCAGCATTAGCGATCATACGACATGATATTGGATTTGCACGTTGACAAAGACACGAGGTGTTTGTTTTGATATCTTCATTCCTCTTATTCCACATTCGCTACACCAAGCCGCCTTTCAAATACTGCTTAAACATAAGAAATTAAAAAATAAAACACAACCCGGTGGTGCGTGGGTATATCATCCATGTATAAGAAGCCTTGAAACGCCCCTCCTCAGCTCATACAACATATGACTCGCTTACGAGGAGCCAGCGTAGACCTGACCAACGGCGCTGAGGCCGCTAGCAGTGTTGAGCTGGTTCTCGCCAGTGCCGACCATGAACCACGAGTAACCCTGGACCTTGTCCGAGGAGTCGCAGTAAGCCATGGCCTCCTTGAGGAAGGAAGCAGCCTGCTCCTCAGAAGCAGAGCCGGGGTTGAGGCCGAACTCGGTGATCCAGACAGGCTTGCCGTAGTTGGCGGCGGCCTTCTCGACCTGGGCCTTGAAGCGGTCGATAGTAGCGCTTTCGTAGATGTCGTAGAAATGGATGTTGGTGGCGTGCACAATCGCGTCAGGGCAGACCTCGTGAAAGCTAGAGAGCCATGAAAGTCCCATGGGCGCACCGCCGTTTGTCACAGATGGCCCGAGGATGGTGACATCGGGGTGGGACGAGGCGATGGGGTTCATATACTCCTTCCAGGCAGCACAGGCGGCCTCAGGGGTGAGGTTGGCCTGCTCAGCGTGGTCGGGCTCGTTGAAACCCATGACGGCCTTGGAGCCGGCCTTGACAGCCTTCTCGACGTTGGCGAGCCATGCCTCTGCGGTGGAGTCGGAGACCTTGTGCATCATGGGGATGAAGGGAGCGCCGACGTCCTTGCTCTCGGTCTGCGCCCAGTTGTAGGCGAAGCCGAAGTTGGAACCGAAAGATGCGCAGAGCTCACCGTCGTTGTAAGCAAGACCACGCTTAGTTCCGCTGTAGGTAGGGGTGCCAGAGGACTGGGGAGCGGCGGAAGAGGAAGCAGCGGCGGAAGAGGAAGCAGCAGCGGAAGAGGTAACAGCGGTGGAAGAAGCAGGGGCTGCGGTGCTGTAGTCCTTCTGGGCCACAGGGGTGATGGCAGGAAGAGAGGCAGATGGAGTGTACTCCTCAGCCTTGGAGCTGGAAGCTACGACAGGCTTTGAGGATGTGACGAGCTTCTCAGCAGCCGGAGTCGAGGAGACGACGATGTAGCTAGAAGCATCGTACTCGCCAGACTTGGAGGGAAGGGCAACGACAGAGGAGACAACACCGGCAGAGTATGCGGAAGAAGCTCCAGGGGTGACGGTGACGGTGGCCTTCTCAGTTGCAGTGACGGTGACGGTAGCAGGACCGCATTGGCCGGTAGCCTGGGAAGATACGTTCTCAACCACTGCAGACTGGGGAATTCCGTAGACAGTGGAGTAGATAGTCTTGGTGGAGGTGGTGGTCAGGTCAATGGTGGAAGTCTTGCCCTGCTCGTAGGAAGCAGTGCCAGCAGGAACCCGGGTGCTGTTGTAGTTGCCAGACCAGCCGCCAGTGGGGTAGGGTTTTCCAGTGGCAGCGACGGGCTTGTTGTGGAACTTGGAGTGACCACCATAGGAGGGGTGAGCGGCAGCAGCGCCGATGAGAGCCAAAAGGCTGATCTTGGTCATGGAAGACATGTTTGTTGATGTACAGGGTATCTTGTGCGTTGCTATACGGACTGGACAGGCGGTCTCTTGATGAGCGCAGGGAACGAGCCGACCAGGGCTGAGGCGGATTCGCAAAGGGAATGTGATGTTCGAAGGAACGTGGTGAGCGGATGCTCGTAGGGAAGGACTGCAACAGCTCTGGTGGGATTGAGAGACGTTGTGTAAGAGATGGGGGTACGGGGTGGCCTCAGTTCATATACGAAAACGGGGAGAGCGGACCCCCATGGCTAGGGCAGAACCTGGAAGACTGAAAAGGCAGCGGTAGTGAGCGATTTGCAAACAAACTTTTCCCGTCTTGGTCGCACGAAGGATGGCTTGCAGCCAGCTGGCGGCTGCGGCCAGGGGCAAGCCATAGAAATCAGCCGTTCAGCCACTCAGAGCCGGCCTTGCCTCCAAGTCATCGGTCGCTCACTACCAAAAAGGATGATGGATGCTAGTCACTGATCAGCGCGGTGAAAGCTTAACTCGTTCATCGGGCCCGCGGTGGCGCTGACCAATTGACGCCGTCGAGCGCCGCCGTTTCAATCATTCAGGAACCCGCACACCCGTCAGGAACAGCCGCCAGGACATGAAGCTTGAAGCAACGAGCGACGGGGTGTTTGCACATCTTACATCTTCTGGATTAATGTGGGCTCGTCGCCCATCAAGACCTTGGCGGTGACAAGCAATGGTCTGGTTCAGCCAGCGGTCCTATGCTGCGATAGGCATCTCGTCCCTCTTTCGTTGGCTCCGGGGCCGCGCCCCAGACACTCGACTGGGATGTGGGCGATGACAGCAGCGCCCGGCAAACCCCAGCGGCTTCTTCATTTCGCTTGCGTGACGTCGATTCTGCGATCCTTTTTCTGCTCTGACGTGTGTGCACTTGGTTGCGTCGGCCGGCAGCCTCTGTATGAATCGTTTGTTCGTTGATGGAGTAATGAGTTGAGATCAAAGAAGTTGAAGATGAAGCTGCGCAACGTGGCTGTTCGCTCCTGCCCTCGCAGCATTGAAAGTGGAAGGCGCACCGGCGCCGAAGAGCGGGAGCGTGGCCTGACGACACGAGAGCTTGCGACACGCCATGGGCCTTATGGACACGAGAATCTACCGCGCACAGCTGGGGCCGCACACAATGAAGCACTGGTCTTGGTCTCAGCTCTCATTGCAGGATTCCTTGTGCCATGGTTGGTGTTCATGACAATGCAACCATGGCCTGCACACTGCAAGCAACTGAACACAGCATGTCAGGGGTCACCCTTCGCCCCCAGTTGTGCGGCTACACATTCCCACGTGTCTGGAGCCGCATGTTTGAGCAGGCGAGGTGCTGTGAGCAGCGCTGAAAGAAGCATTTCTTGCTGCAGGGGCACTCTATTCTTGATGTTCTTTGCGTCTTTGCAGGCGTCTCCGCCTCCGTTCTCGTGATGAGCCTCAAACACCCACTGATTCACCGTGTTGGTCCGGCTAGAAACGACGTCATCAAGCGCCGTTGCGATCTTGGTCCTTCTCCACACACACATCAAGTTTGCGCTCGAGAACTGTCTCCCCACAACTCCATCACTGTCGTCGCGTGGGATTCCCACAATTCTTACCACGACTTTCCGCTGGTCTACTTCTGATTGGCTAGAGCTCGTGCAAAGTTCAAACTGTTGAGCCAATAGGACGCAACTACGGGTTGAAAATGCAGCTATCGATAAGTGTCTTCTGGTCCTGCATTAGTCTATGCACGATATATGCGCTGCGTGTCGTTGCAGCGTTGAACCAGTTTTCATTTCTCAACACCGATGTGACCGAGCGCTTGGCTCGATGTTAGGTTGTAAGAATCAGTCAGTTGATGTGAGGTAATTATGGGAGAGGGGTGCCCGCCGTCGAAGGGACCGAGACTTTCTGGAAACCCATGAGTCTGGCGATTCAAGGCTGTAGTCATTGTGGCAGTGTTCAAATCTTGGTCAAGGATATTTCTAGATGCGGTTTCGTCGATGGAGCGCCAGATTCGCATCGTTGGTGTACCACATCAGTAACCTTAACGGCTTCAACCCGTCCGAGCCGTGGCCTCCGCTCGTCTCCCCGTGCCTCTCCCCGTGCCTCTCCCCGTGCCTCTCCCCGTGCCTCATTGATGTGATCCAAAGGCTTGGCGATTGTATTTACTTTACGTTCAACTCATTTTCGCCGTGCTGCGGTAACTTTTCGTGTTGTTGCAAAAAAATTATTGCCGCGTCGCTTGTCTCAGAGTACCTACATATAGTTCTGAGTTCTATCAATGTTCGTTTCGAAACACCCGCCCGCAACGTGCAACACCCGTCCAAGTTTGGTACAGCTGGTTCACGGCCCCTGAACGGGCTCGAAACGACGGCGGGGAGTGGTGAGAAGCTGATGTTCATGATCTGGCTGTGTTTTTGATTCGATGAACTCGAAATTTGAAATATAGTGCTGTGCTCTTCAGAAGATCCGTGAACGCCTGTATCTGTTCCAGGCCGCAGCTATCTTCCATGACTCCATGCTATGCAGGGGTAATCCGTCCGCCCAAATGCATACAGTGCAATGCCCCAAAACGCCAGTACTGAAATGCGAAATGCGCATCTTTACGCAAGGTATCGATACGAGTCCACCTTCGCTCCGTCGATACGCTCGAGGTACTCGCGCTCGATAAGCGATTCTATACGCTTCTTCACCATGTTGACTTCGGGCTTGAACTGACCAGCCAGTTGGCTAAGCGTCTCGAGAATGAGCTGCTGATGCGAAAGCTCCTTGCGTTGTCTAGCACGAGGTTAGCAGGCTACTCCTTGAGCATCTTTTCGTATACGTACTTCATAATTCGAACGACAGCAGCCTCGATACAGAACTGTCGCGAATCGTCATTCTTCTTTTCCGTTTCTCTTCGTTCTCGGTCGCTCTCGACCTTGTTGCCGCTGCTGATTACACCGACCTTGATCTTGACGAATTTGCCGTTGAAACTATCGTTGAAGAAGAACTTGTCAGTTGGCTTTACGTCCTTGGACATTGGCTCTTTGATCAAGATGCGCGTCTTCGGTGCGACAGCGAGAGACTGCAAGTTCCTGATCAGGTCGCTGGGTGGAATGTTTGTCTGTGCTTGAATTTCCTCAAAGGTCAAGTGCTGATCCGCAGGCAAGTCGTTGAAGAGCAGAAGAATAACCATGCCGTAAGTTGGTACATTGAGCTCATGACGACGTTCCTTGAACGAACCATCCTTCTGCTGTACTTTCTTGAAGGTAGCTCGGATGTCCGCTGATCCCATGTTGGCGAGCCAGGTAAGCTGTCGTCCAGAGTGCTTCTCGTTGTAGTACTTCTCGAACCCACGCTTGACCTTCTCTACAGCAGTCGGGAAGTTGCACCGTGGCCGACCTTCTCCATCTTCAGCTGTACCCCCGATAGTCTCGAGTGACCATGTCATGCTGGTGAGTACGTTGATGTTGAGGTCGATGCGCTTTGGGTCCTTCTCGCCAAGTCCTTCGACATGCTTCTTGAAGCCTGCAGTCAGCTCCTCAGATATAGTCATGTCTTTGAACATAGCCTCCAGCTTCAGAGTGAAGTTGTTTCCAAGTTCGATCTTCATCTTCGAAATCATTTGCTTCTCAACTTCGTTGCTGATCGACTTGTTCATCAACAAGCGCCTACAAAGATGCTTCTTGTAATATCGCTCGAACAGATCCTTGTCCTGGACATATCGCAGGAGGATGATTGCCTTTTCGAGTACAGCATCAATCTCCATCTCTGTCTTGCCTTTGATACCCTTTTTCATATTTTCGTCGATGAAAAGCGAAATGTACTCAGAAGATCGTGGGAAGGTCGGTGAGTTGATGAATTCGGCGAAACTCCTGGTCACTGCTTGCTGCAAAAGGCCGTCTGCCTCAAAAGAGTCTCGCCAGATACGATCAAACTTGTCTTTTAATACGAGGACGTCTTCCACCCATTTGATAGCAGCAACTGTCTGCTGGTTGATGGTCTTCTCTTGGGCAACCTTCTTGTTTTTGTCCGCAGGGTCGGCTGCTGGTGCGGGTGTAGGGGCAGGCACTGGGGCTTGTGATGCTGCAATAGCGTCGTTATTGATATCTGTGCCCATATCGACGATTCGCTTCTGGATTGCTCGTGTGAGCTCAAGCTTCTTCTCATCGACGCGCCGGTTTAAGTCGTATATGACGTTCAACTCTTCCAGCCTGTCGTTGTCGATCATATACCGCACTCCACTCTCCATCTCTACCAACTCGTGTATCCGGTTCTTGATCAGCTCATCCTCAACAACCTTCTGAATTTTCGGTCCAGTGCTCTCTAGTAGTGTCTGCTTGCATCGCTCATCTTCCTCGTATATTCTTCTCCGAGCGTGTCTGCAGTATGCGCCAGCATCAGAGTCGCGTAGCAGTAGCTCCGACTCACGGTTGTAAAATTCTCTGCTAGTGTCCAGATATTCTCGCTCGAAAGAAACGTTGTATAGGCGCTGCTCTTCCGACTCTGTCTCGTCTTCATGCAGCCCTTCGAGCATCCACACACACGACTTAATGAGGTGCTTGTCAATAACGTCACCGTCGCGTTCCATCTGGATTTGGTCGAGGATGACGTGATTCAGCAGACCAAGAAGCATTCGTGCATCATACTCAGAGACGGGCGAGCGCAGGATCTCATCGCGAAAAAGTACCATGGCAGCATTGAAGATCGAGGGTCGTCGGTGATCTGCGCAATAGACACGGTCCTAGAGCAGTCAGTGTGCGTCGCTATACACCATAAACAGTTCCTCAATGCGACTTACCATGTACATAAGGACATCTGCCAACATACTCATGCAGACCTGGTGATCGCCCCATGCCTGTTTCAAGCCCTTCAAGAACTTCTCGCCTGCAACTCGGCGCTCGTTGGCAGTTGTGCCACCCAGGCTCTGCGCACCCACAAGGAGATTTGGTGAGAGTAGCTGTTGGATGGTGGCGCGAACTTCGTTACCCAACCAATTGCGCTCAAAGTCGTGAACATTCCGGTACAGATCTTCACCCTTCTTTTTCAAGACGATGCGGTAGGCGTGGCGATACAGCTCCTCGTACGACAGCTTCGAGGCATTCTTGGTGTGGATTTCGCGGAAAGCAGCTTCGATAGTCGCCCAAGTATTCTCAAAATCAATCTCGTCACCATGAAGGCCCTGATTTCGCCGCATTGTTAGCGATAGTGTCCAGTAGGCGACAGGCGCAGCTGAGTGTGCAATATATCTACGTATATACAGCTGCGATGAAGGTGAAGGGGGAATGATGGTGACATACCCTGCGTGGGGGCCTTATGCGCTGCCTGCCACGTCCTGCAATCATTTCACCTCGATGCAGTTCCCACAGTAGGTTCTTGAGAGCTGTCCGGCTGTATGTGCACTCCAAGTGCGGAAGGCGACCGAAGGTGGAGGCTCAGTGGCGCGGTCGACGTGCGCACTGTCGGCCAAGGAAAGAGCGACTGTGCAGCGTCACAGCAGAGAAGCAACAATGATGAGGGGCGATAAACAGGCGGCACGATAGTGTGGTGTTGGTGTTCATGCCTCGCGGTTCCAGCGGGGATGCTGGTAGTGCCCGCATGCAGATGACGATGTTCCTTGGCGTTCGGCGGCTTCGGTGGAGACCACTTTTGCCCGCAGCTTCATGCCAAGCTTCACCCACGACTTAGACTTGTTACTGGTTTCTAGCTGAGCGCCCTTTTCAACGACAAGCCGATAAGTTTCTACTCGCTATGCAATCTTCGGCAACTTTCTTGCGCTTTTGCGCCCGCACAGCTGCACCTCGAGCAGCATGGATTCGTCCTGCTGAACACATTCCAGCGGCCTCAAAGCGCCTCGTTCACACACCGCGAACGTCGACTGTCACACGCCCCTCGCCCATCCTTTCAAGGCCACGACTTCCTTCCGCAGTACGCTTCGAATCCAGTTCAGCAACGCCGCTGCAAAAGAGCACATCGACCCAGGCACCCGAATCGCGACTCGACCGCGAGCAGGTGCCTTCATATGAGCTCACGTTCACGTGCAACGTTTGCAAGACTCGCTCGTCGCATCGACTGTCTAAGCAGGGTTACCACAAAGGCACCATTCTGATCGCATGCCCTGATTGTAAGAACAGACATCTGATTAGTGACCATCTCAAGGTAGGGTGATTGGCATTGTGGTATGGCTCAAGTACTAACATTAGTAGATCTTCTCGGACAAGTCTGTCACAATCGAGGACTTAATGAAAGAGAAGGGCAATCTTGTCAAGCGTGGCTCACTAAGTGCAGAAGGCGACGTTGAGTTTTGGGACGATGGCTCCTCCACAACACGCTCCGCACACTTCCACACCGAATCGTCACCCAAGGGAGAGGAACGCTTGACCGACAAGAACCAGACCTCATCGCAGACTCCAAAGGAGTAACCACCCAACGATAAATATTAGCCGCTGGTCGGCAAGACTATACCCTATACAACACCCTTCATTTGTAACATATTGTAGCGACAACTGAACGACAAGGACGAATAGAAGAAAGCTAGATTTGGGTTACATCACCTCCTACTCCGTTACAAAAAAATACAAGGCCGCGATTACAACAGTAGTATGCTTCATCCAGGCAACTTGGCGATGCGTATGCGCGAGTCAACTACACCGGCTTGTTGCTTCTCCCTCTAGGTAACTCTTCTCGTCTTTCCCCCTCACTCGCAACACTGGATGCGTGACTATCTCCAAGCTTGCCATCTGCCGATCTCTCCCTGCCGCCAACCTCAGGTATAACAGTTCATTAGTCTATTTCATAGAGCGTATGCTGTGCTGGGACAGGCAGATTTGCTTTCGTATATGCGGTACCTTTCTCAGGCCTCTTTTCAGACGCATCAACTTCCATGAGCATTTGAGTCATCCGTCTGTACTGCCGCCAGGAAAGTTACGCACCTACTACAATAGCTACAACAGTCAGCGCTGCACTAACAGAGAGTCAAGCTACAGCGCCAGTGGACAAAGCAGGTGGAGCGCTTTCGTTACTCAGTCTTCCGGCCGTCGTTGGCGCCACAATATCATCGCCACTGCCGCCATCATCGATTGCATTCACGTAGGTGATGCTTGTGAGAGTGCGGCTGGCTTGCAGCATCTTTTATGGTAACCAAACGCACGGTTGGTACATGTCCGGTGCGGGTGTATGTTGTCATGAAGGTGGGTTCTTCAACACCAATGGTGGTAAGCAACTTCGTCAGGGGTAGGTGCGTATGTTCACGCGCTTGTAATGGTGAACTGACGACCTTGGGAGTGGTAGTACGACTCACAACTATAGTGTTGCCTTGCTGATTAGTCATTGTATGAGTTACAGTAACGTGGACGGAGACAGTGACTCCAGAAAGCACTTGTGCTGTCTGGATCACGGTGATGATTTGTGGATTTGTGGTCGTCACTTCTAATGGAATGAGAACAGGGCGGCTGGTGGGCGTGTTGAGAGCCTGCGCTACCGCAAATGTTACGAGCAGGATCAAGGTGAGTGTCCCACTCCTATGATGGAGTTGGCACACATTGCAAGCTCTTGAAACAAGCAGAGAACTGCAATTCATATACAAGCAGAGTAAGAATTAATATACAGTGCTCTCCAATGAACAGGTCGTTAGCGTCGCTTGGTGCGGGCGAGACCAGGTGTAGCAGCCAATCGATTTTTTTGTATTGGCTCAAAAACTGAGTGTTTCCCTTGTCCCCGAATTGTAGGCTAACGACCTGTTCGTGGGAGAGCACTGTACGAGCTCATTGACGGTCACGCCATTCACCCAATCTTAAGCTTATTGGCGGAGAACGTAGGGGTAACATGCAGGATCCTTCGACGACTTCACCCTTGTCTCGAAGCTGGGATTACACCCGTGAAAGTGCTCCACGCTGTTCAACAACAGCAGTTCATGACTCGAGGTTTTTATTGAGTTGACAAGGCCAGAAGGGAGAAGAAGATGACTGAACGTCCTCCGTTGCTTCAGCAGTTGCTATAACAACATTCATGTAGCAGTGTCTCTTCCATGACCCTCAGTCGACACGATCGTTTCTTCACTCTCATTCCCGATAATGGTAAGGTCAGTGACCCCGTATTTCCGGTTACTTTCACACTTGTTCGAGGACGCACCGTACGGCTTCATCGAGAATTGGCCATTGTTTGATCGATCGTATCCCTGGTTGGCGTTTTGAGGAATGCTTCTTTGGGAAGTGTTCCAGAGTTTGGGTAGGTATGTTTTGAGGATGGCTTTGAACGTCGAGGCAGAGCTGCAGATGATGGCTAGTGTGACGAGGAGTAAATGGATGTATTGGATACATAGGTAACAAAAGAGGATTACTTACCGGCGTAGATCTCGATGCTGCACCAGTTGAGGGAATCAGCCATGTAGTACCAGAGATCAATTTCGTTGGCAAGGAAGAGAACGTAGTAGAAGCGCACACAACCAGCTGGACATCCTCCGTTAGTTGTTTGACCAGGTATTTTGATGTGCTCTGATACTTTACCTGCAACAGCGACAAGACCAACACTAAACAATGCCACAAGAGCCAATTTCTGCCGTATTGGCATCTGCAGATTCCACAACATTGGTATCGGTAGCAGGTATATGCTGACATCCTGGATGATGTTGCACACACCGTTCAGGTTAAAAAACATCTGTTGCGTAGGCTGGCTAAAGCACTTCTCTGGTGCCGCTGTTTGCGCTGCGACATCCCAAAATAGAGAGGGTGGGACGCACACGAACGTAAGGAAGAAGAATGTAGTGATGGAGAGCGCGGCTACGAAAGCCATGAGGAAGTAAATGGCCCATCTGGTATACTTACGATGGTCGAGTCGCATGTAGAAGACAAGGATGCTAGTTTTGACGAAGCCGAGCGCGACGGTATAGAGTAGACGAGTTGCATAGTTGGATTTGAGGAGTGGTGTCATGTTCCCGAGTGGTATGTCTCTGGCTATCGTTGATCAGCGTCTTGAAACCGTTACAACAACAAGACCATAGAGGCGTACCATGAACGCCAGCCCCGTACCAGCCACACATTATAGTGGCTATGGAGAGTGCAATGGTGAAAACGAAGCCAACAAGCAGCAGATCTTGTTGTGTTAGTACGTGCATCTCTCGCAGGATCCCGTGGTACATAATACAATCATCTGTACCCAGCCCACCCTGTACAAGGCGTAGTCGTACATGAAGCCGAAGCCCCAGTACAATGGTGGTGATGATGATGATGAAAGGTATGGCTACTGCGAATGTAGAGGATTGTTTCGTGCCTTCCTGCCAGGCTCGCGGATGCCATCGTTCGCGTCGTTCTGCCATTGCGGCACTGGACAAAGATGTGCTCGGCTAGTTCGACTTCCAAGGAAGGGTTGTAGATTTTGAAGGAGTGCACTACGACGTGTCAAAGTCTCCACACTGACTGTTGCCATAAGAAGCTTTCGATCAATACGGACGTCATGAGAACAGGATTCTAACCATTCAAAGGAGGATTCGCATAGCTCATCTTCCGTTGCAACAGACCCGACGTTGCAACTTGGCAGTGAGGTATGTGCATTTTAGGTGAGTGGATGTCTCTTTTGCACACGCAACCTACCTACCTGCAGCGCAGTAACGTCTCTGAGGTGTAGAGGACATGTAGACGTCAGAGGGTATCTTCCCTGTAGAAAAGTTTGCCCATGGTCTTCTTAATGAGTTTCGCAATATTTTTAAAATCGCCGCAAAAGACTTTTGAAGGATACTTGTTGTTGACCAGCACTTATGAGCCATGGGAAGACTGTTCCGCGGGAAAGCGGCACAGTTGTCTCGAAAGAAGGCATGATCAAGGATCCACTTCTCATGCAACAGCGTCTTCAAAAGGGCTGGTTTCCGCAGGAGAGTCGTGAGAGTGTAGGCAACACAAAAGCCCAACCTAGAGGTGGATCGCAACTGTGGAGAATATCGCCTCGTGGGAGCCAATGCATTTTGCAACTATAGAATAAGCAACGGATAAATCACAGAACAGGACACTCATGCATGATCCAACAGATGCCAAGGTGTGACCTAAAGGCATGAGTTCAGGGGGCTTCGACAGACACGCCGATGCAGCTCTCCATGGTGATGCCCCTGCGGCCCTCCCTCAGTGCAACCAACTCATCACTAAAATCCTGATTCCAAGCTTCCTGTAGCCTCTTTGGCTTCCATCCAAGAAGTCTCTGACCTACCGTGCCTCGGACTGCCTTTTCACCGCCCCAGCCTCGTTGCGCGATATCACAACGACCAGCAGTCAGTTCGTCAGCAATCTCTTGTAGTGGCACGAGACGAATTTCTCTCTGCTGAGTCGTATCCTCACGCGGCAGAATACCTGCATCGAAGGCGGCATCGACAGCCTGTTGGTTGATCTCTGTGATAAGAGCGCGCCCAACAGTAGGAAACAGAATGCCCTTCTTTCCCGAAGGAATATAGCCAACGCCTCGATCTGGGCGTTCGAGAATGGTTCGTACCAGGAGGACGTAGTAGTCAGCCAGATCAATAATATGAACCTGGTTGAAAAGAGCTCAGTTAGCAAGCTAGTAGTAAATGGAATGTCGTGAAAGGACATACCCAGTCAAAGTTGGCCTCATCGTTTAGCTTGAAGCCATAACCATGCTGGACAACATATCGAAGGATCAAAGGTATCACCAAAGCCTGATGATTGAAGAGTCCAGTGCCTTCGCCAAAAATGCACGGGGCCTGCACACTGACAGCTTGCACACCTTTTTCAGCTGCAGTCTCCAACACCATGACCTCAGTTGTTCGCTGTGGATATTGCTGCTCAAAATCAAGAGATTTCATGTAGTCGAAGATGGCCTGTCCATCGCGTTCGTCATTCCACTCAAACGGCCGCTTTGACGGATCGACCAGGTTCGTGCATCCAGAGAGGTGTAGTAGCCAAGGAGTGGGTAGACCTGCTTCGACGCGATGTGCCAGTCCATCCACGAAAGCTTTGGCACCAGCAGTAATGAAACCGGAGCCCGCGTTTATGATGATATCGTAGTGGGCCGCAATCTGCTCAATGAACTGAATATCGCCCAGACCAGCCCAGAGGACAGTTCGGATGCGTTCGCCATAAATACCACGCAACTTTTCAGCTTGGTGCTCGCGTCGAACCAAGAGGTCAATCTTCAAGGACTTGAGGCTGACTTCGGTACTGGCGATTAGCTGGGACAGTACAGTTCCGCCAACATAACCCGTGGCGCCAACGAGGAGAATCTTGCTCATTGTCAAAAGTGGTTCAGAGGGGGTGTAGAATAACACGGGGCAGATTGGCTCTACCGAGACCTTTTTATGAGGCCAATGGCCTTGAACTTGTCATGACAAGGAACGAGTCCCTGGTCTGGTTTGCTTGAACTCTTGACATACCCAAGCTCCAAGCCTCAGCTCTTCCCTCGCCTAGTTTGAAGGATCCTGCATGGTCCATCGCGCCGTAACTCCTCATCAGACTACCGTACTCACCCGGTAAGGGTTTGGCGTATGTAGTGAGGTGGGTGGTGAACATAGTGGTAGATTAGTGTAAGTTCCTATGCCAGGCTGTGCAAGAAATCAGCTTCAATGTACCGCAGTCGTGCCCATTTTCGTCTATTCCCACACTAAAAACTCGAGTTTATCCATATGGTTAGCCTCGAGGATTCCTACGGTCGCAGCCATGCTGTGCTGCCCGTTGTTGTGCAATGAATGATAAGTGGGACCGCAGGGGAAGGATCGTACATAGACCTTGCAACCGACCCATTAGTCGCCAGTGTGATTATTGCCCATGTAATCACTTCATCACAACTGCCTCTGAATGTAGAAACCTCGCAATATTGAGTGTTCGACGGACTTCATGGCATTTGATGATAAAGCGACAGCCTCGGTAGTGGCGGGTTTCCGTGCTCGCAACTTTCTTTGGTGCTAATTTGTCAGCACCGAGCCTGCCGTATATATATAACAACGCTGCATCGGCAAGCGCTCGGCACGATTAAGAGATCGAGAAAACATTCACCGTGGCGTTCAAACAGAGTTTACGCAGAATGACCAACTTCAACATTAATATCGTGTCAGACACAGTCTGCCGTACGTTGCTCTGAGGGATTTGCACAAAAATTGCACAAACTAACAACTCCACAGCATGGTGCTACGTGGGCAAGAAGCGCCTTGAAAAGGGCATCGCGGCATATAAACAAAAGCACCCAGATTCTGATGACACGTTCGCCACACAATGGTTTCCCTTCTACCTGAACCCAGATGCCGGCAAAAGCCTTGACAAGCAGGAAATGTACATCAACAAATTCGGGAAAGAGCGCACAGCTGCCATCAACCAAATGCTCGCCAAGGTCGGCCATGATGAGGGCATCAATTTCAAGTTCGGTGGCAATACGGGCAACACCCGTGATTCGCATCGCCTTGTTCAGCTCGGCAAGACCAAAGGCGCGAAGGTGCAGACGCGCGTTGTCGAGGAGCTGTTCGCTGCGTACTTCGAAAATGAGAAGGATATTACAACTCACGAGGTCTTGATTGACAGTGGTGTAAAGGCGGGTCTTGAAGAGAAGGAAATCAAGGAGTGGCTGGATAGTGGCAAGGGTGGCGCTGAAGTGGATAAGGAGGTGCAGGATGCGCGTGAACAGAACATTAGTGGTGTGCCGAACTTCACCATCAACGATCACTTCGAGATTGGAGGAGCTCAGGAGCCAGCTGCGTTTGTGCAGCTGTTTGAGCGTTTGAAGAAGATGGAAGGCAGTCTTTGAGGCGTGGGTTGCTTTTGATTCAGTCGTTGGATGTGCTGATCTGCTCTCATTCAGCCATAACTAATTATTTGCATTCCATGTTGAGTCACACATGCACTGTGCGGAGATACACATATAAAAAAACCTACATTCACAATCGCATAAAAAGTAAACGACCTGAACATTTCACGAAGCAGGTAGTTATTAATAACGGCTCGGGTCCTTCCAGGGAAATGAGATCCGAAGACTTCAATAACTCTGTTAAATTCCAAGATGTTAATCAAGCGATGCGTATCTGTACATTTACCAACCTTATCCACATGCCTGCAACTGATATGCGTCTGAAAATCTCACACTCATAAGACCAGACTTCCAACAACCAGACCAAATTACTGCCCCGTTGCAGAGGCCTAAATCTAAGGCCACGTGTATATTTGTCTGCCAATAGGAAGGTCGGGAGCTGCCGATGGACGGCAGAACGCCTCGATGAACGGTGACCACCTTGCTTTAGTATCCAAGTCGAACACGAATAGGAGACGGTGAATCTGCGTACAGTTTTTATCTATCGCCAAGTAGTTTACAAGAAGAAACCGTTTTTTCATAATGCTGGGCTTTCCTTAGTGTATTCTTCCGTTGCCCTTGGGATCAATGGACATTGTTTCGGATTGAGTTTTTGAATACCTTTTTTCGGCTATATGTGTAACTAGCTACTCTTGTGCTATTCCTAGTTTCGAGTTGGCTCTCTACTCTCAAGGCTGCTCATGCCATAATTTACTGAACCTGATGTGGTGTATGTTGCAGGTTCTATATGGTCACGCACATCCATGTACGTGAAGCATGCTCGCTTGTATATTGAAATTGGAAATATCCACTGTTCAGGTTTAGAGCCTTGAGAATATTGAAACAGAAATCCAATTGATGGGGGTATACAGAATATACAGTGACGGGAAGCTATTGCGTTCATTTAAACAATGTAAAGCTAATCGCATTATTTGCACAATGCTGGTGAAGCATCTGTGGTATAATATCCAGACTTGCACCTCCTCTCGCATTCCTCATAATAATATCAACGAAATTACAGCCACCAACACTCTAACATCACATTTAATCTAAACAGCGAACAGAAACGACTCAGCAATAAACTGCACTGCAACAAAGCACTAACAACGATGAACTACGGCCACGTTTTCGACTTCTCACGTCCGCACGTCCCTACCCAGAAAATGTATGGCAAGGTGGTGCTAGCATCCTATGGTTGTGAATAACGAGGACCTTTGCCCGACATATGATCTCTTGACCTACTACCTTCAGACTTCCACCTCGTCCAGGTCCTGGTCCGCAGGCTATGCGTGGTCGGAATCCAGGTCTTTATATCAATGTATAAAAAGCCCAGCAGGCGTATTTCGATGGCCTTTTTGAAGATACTACTAGCTACTATGCGAATTATTAGGTGAGCGAATGAGTTCTAAGGTGGAATCGAAAGATCAAGGGCCAAGTATAGTTTGATGGCGAAGCGCTTAGCGTTAATCGCTCAGGTAGGTTTTGGAAGATTTTTAGTAATTTTCTTTCTATACACAAGTTGCACGTATTCTCTTAAGCATTTCTACTTAACTTCCATGCTTGCTTATTCCCCTTCTCTCTACGTGACGACGCGTCCGTTACATTCCGTCCTAGCGCTTTGTTCAAGCACCAGTGCCTGCTCAAGCTCCACATCGTGGTCTTGGTCACCTAGGTCATTTTCTGCTTTGCTAAGTGATGATTGATGTGGGTTGAACTTGTTGTTGTATTGGTAACTGTGAAGGTCACGGCTCCTGTGTCGATTGTAGCGTAATAGCTGCCACTGTCGAAGCTAATAAATTTGCTGTGATCGTTACAGAGATGATCTGTGGCGCCTGTGTCTAGGATGAGGCGGTGTTTAAACTCACCCCGACCAGCCAGTTTGTTGACCTTGTCGCTGAGATTGATGACTGGGGTAGTTGGGGAGAAGAAACTGAGGCCGTTGCACGGCGTTGTACCTTCTCTCACTGTGGCAGCGTTGCGGCTGGTGTTGTTGCCAGCGTTGTTGCCAGCTTTTTTGAGCTTATCAGCGTTCTTGAGACGCCACTCATCTGACGCCTTCTCTGGGTAGGTGTACCAGCAATTGTCACCTCCACCAAAGTGGGAGAAGTCGCAGTGTTTGCAGTACGTCCTAGCTGTGGTTTGGGATCTGCCACTAGACGTTGTGTTTGTCTGAGGTTGGCTGGAGCCGCCGCGACCCCGACCTTGACCTTGACCTCGACCTCCTCGGCCTCCTCGACCTCCTCGGCCGTTGTGTGGAGTCTCACCCCAGATGACTGGTGTCGGGAGGAGACGTTCGCTGTCTTGATAGGGTCGTCACGGCGCGCCTCGTTGATGAGCTCATTGCACATACGATCGACGACGGGAGTGGTGCCGGCTCGTAGATCGGCTCGGCAGAGGCGTGCGTAATCTGGGTACGCCGTTTCAATAGCCAATATGAACTGGTAAATCTGTTGTTTTGACGTCAGTTTGCAGTCTTTGATAGACTCAAGCCTCGCGAGGCCAGCCTTGAACTTGTTAATAAACGTAGCAGTGGTGTTGCAGGTATGGGCTCGGAGTTTGAAGAAATCTGCCCACAGCAAGCACTCTTCAGTGACGCTTTGCTCTCTGAAACGAGCAGTGACAGCGTTAAATTGTTCAGCAACGTCTGTCAGGTTCATGATGCTCTCATAGATGGTTTGGGGTACCGTGCTCAAGATGGTGAGCTGGAGAGAGGCGACTGCTGACTCCCATTGTTGGTGGAGTACTCTATCGGCAGTGTACTCTCTCTCAACCTCCATATTATGGGCACGAACAGTTAGCTGTGCCTTATGGACGTCTTGTTGCGTCGGGAAGGCGGTGCTGGTGGTAGTGGGTTCCATTTGGATGTTTCCCTTTACCACCATTGGCTCCTCCCATACTCCGGTAAGGAGCCCGCTGAAGCCTTGAGACTTCGCGTATAGTTTGAAGGCGGCTTCCCAATAGTAGAAGTTGCTGCCGTCCTTCTGGAGCTTTGGTACGACGTTGTCGGTAAGCGCCATGTTGTGATACTTTTTGTCCTAGTGAAGGATTTTAGTAGAGTGGTGGAGATCAGTTGGATCGCCAGCGGTTACACACTCTCCACACTTTTGGCGCGTGCTGCGTATAGTACCTGTGCTGTTGACAGTGTACTTATTGCAAAGTCGCATGCGTAGTGTAGAGAGAGGGGCTCATAACCTGATGATTGATGTAGGTTGAACTTGTTGTTGTATTGGTAACTGTGAAGGTCACGGCTATCTATGTGCGCACTCGGGTGCTGACTAACTATGAGCTGGCCAATCAAAAGATCGCCAGAGTCGGCGAACACTAAGCTTTTCATGTCGTCGGAGTCACGGAGGTCAAACACCTAGCCCGCTTGACCTGAGCGCGGCTAAAAACCAGCTGGCGCTTGGTTGCTTCCGACACGGAGGACCCACCGTCGCGCATTCCACAGAGACCAAGTCCCCCACAACGCCTTCCGGAGAAATCGATGCGTGCCTGCCACAAAGCTTGTTACCCCACACGACGGTTATCTGCTTGTCTCAATTGAGCAAGCGGACCTCTCGAACCGGCATGATGTCAGTTGTCGCCTGTCTGCGAGGGTGTTAATTGCGGAGACCCAAGAGTGTACTTAAGCTTTCCGATGGTGCCCTACGTTGCTTGGTCGAGCCTCTTCGACCCACAGCAGGCGTCGACCTCCTCACGAATTTCTGAGACTGACATCGACATAATATGAAGACGACAACTTCTCAGTTGTTCCTGACCTCATTGGCTTTGGGATCCGCAGTGCCAAGAGGGGATAAGAAGCATCAAGGCATCAACAAGGATGATTTTATCAAGGTTGACGGGTTGAGACTGTACGATTCGAAGGGCGCATTGCACTATCTTACAGGTAATGCTCATCCAATCCATCGAACAACGGGTGCTGATGAACGCTAGGGATGAACTATTGGGCTTGCATGAATCTGGCTGCCGATAACCAATCTGGAGGTAACTATTCACGTCTAGTCACAGAGCTCGATCAGATGGCAGCAAAAGGCATCAACCACCTCCGAATCATGGCCGGCTCTGAGGGTGCACTAACACCCCAACCGTTCCGGATGAACCCGCCTCTAATGAATGCGCCGGGAAAGTATAATAATGACATCTTCAGGGGCCTGGACATCTGTCTTTCAGAAATGTCGAAGCGTGGAATGCGCGCAACGATGACTTTGAGCAATGAATGGCAGTGGAGTGGGGGCTTTGGCCAATATGTCTCTTGGGCGAACAATAACACGCAGATCCCATACCCAGAGTCGTGGAACCTTACAGCGTCGCCTCAACGAAGCACACCCGGAACAGGCTGGGGCAACTATACAAAACAGGGTGTGGATGCAGCGCCATACAACGAGTTTACTCAGTTTGCGAACTTGATTTACAACAATACTTTAGCTGAGGGGTGGTATAAGGACCATATCAAGACAGTCATGACCCGTCGGAACACCGTGACTGGCCGTTTGTACGCTGAAGACCCTACTATCATGACATGGCAGCCTGCGAACGAGCCTCAAGCCGCAAATGAACTTGGATACATCGGTGTTACCCTGCTCCCCAATCCAGATGATTTGCTTTTCCCTTGGGTGGACCGCATTACAGCTTACATCCGCTCCCTGGCTCCCAAGCAGCTCATCAGTCTCGGTTTTGAGGGCAAGCAAGGAGAATTTTACTTCAAGCAAGCGCAAAACTTCTCGACCATCGATTATGCCACTGCGCACTGCTGGGTTCAGAACTGGGGCATATACGACATGTACAACTCCAGCGAGGCGAATCTGAAGGCTGCGCAAGACTTTGCGATAACCTTTATGCGAAACTCCAGCAAGTGGGCTGCCGACATCGGAAAGCCAGTCTTCCTCGAGGAGTTCGGCATGGCCCGTGACAACTGGGAGAACAAAGATAAAGAGTACCCGTACCTCAGCAGCGCGTCGACTACACACAAGGACCAGTATTTCCAGACGATCATTGGCACAGTCATGGACGAGTTCCGCAATGGCGGTGCGTATATTGGCACATCTCCATGGGCATATGGAGGTATATACCGCCCCGAGACGCAGCACGTCAACGAATTCGGTATGGTATGGGCAGGAGACCCACCTCACGAATCGCCTGGCTGGTACGACCTGTACGACACAGACGAAGCAATGAACATCGTCGCAGCGCAACAGCAGATAATCGCAAGATGGATCAAAGAGCAAGAAAAAAACGGCACCGAGTGCTGAAGAAAGCATGCAGTGACGTAGTAGTAGACCTTCTTCATGGACAAGCTGGATATCAGCACTAACCCTTAATGGTCTTGATGCTGTCATATATTTACCAATCCGTCACGGCTTCAAGATCATGGAACTTCAATCAATGAATTGCAGCTTTCTGTTCTATTACGCTGTCGCCCGTGCTCGCTAATAGCAAATCGAATGGTGAACAGTGAATAGCAAACGGCAAACAGCGAACCCTACACGTAGAATCAAGATAGTAAGACCAAGTCTTTCCCCACCATCTGTGTCACTAAGAAATCTTCCGTGCCATAAATTGTGCCTAGTGTTTCGGACCTTATTTGTGAGTCTTCAACGGCTCGTTTGTATGTACATATATATGTATACATTTCTTATTCATCATTCTCGACTCTCACATTGCGGCCAGAAATCCAGAAATCCAGACGGACTTACACTTGCACGCTCGCCAAGCTACAGAGGCTGCGAGACGTGCATTGCAGGCGTGTTGTTGTCTTTGGATAAGTGTAGAAGATTCGAATGCGTCTTCTTGGGTGGGAGTGGGTTTTGGCTATGCCGTCTTGCTGCGGTATGCGGTATCTTTGCCGAAGCATTCTACTACGGCCTCCAGACCAGTTGTGACGCTCAATACCCGCGCTCCTCTAGTATCGGCAAAAGGTGCGCTGAGGGATGCACCCCCGCTTCCTGTGGTGTTGGTGGCTCACCGGCTGTTAGTCCAGCCAGTACAATCGTAGCGTCTTCTTTCTTGTCGTTGGTCGGGTTGGCTTTCTTCTTGGCCTCTAGATCCACCTCTGACTCCTCCGCCTTCTCTGCTTCTGGCTCTCGATACCACACGTAGTCTACATCGCGCAGCACAGCCGTCTGCAGGATCTGCGCTAGAGACTGCATGACGGTTTCAGCAGCACTGTGCTTGACTTTTGCTTCATCAGGGTGTGGTGTCTGAAGAAATAGCCATTGCACTCGGTGATGGGATAGTTGCGGTGAATGTCGTGAATGAAGCCGGGCCACCCGACGGCGTCGTCGCAGCTAATCGGAACGATGCCGTCGTCGCCCGAGTTGAAGGCCGGATCGTGCCGGATGTACTCAGAGAAGGCGCGCTGCTCGTGGCTCCACTCTTGCTTCCAGCGGCCGCACCCTGCGTAGCGCGTCTCCGAGGTGCAGTCTTTCCATGCCGCAAGCATGGCTGTGGTGCGTGGCAGGTTCTGCGTCACTACCAAGCCTGTGTTAAGCACGCGCAGTCCCGTGCTGTCCGTCGTGATGGAAGCATTGTTGCGAAATTCTTCAGTGTCCCAGGGCAGCGCTATCATGGTGTTGCGCGTGATGCCCCATCGGTTGAACATCCATTCGAGTGGGACTTCGAGATGCGAGACGGTTACGTCGGCATCCATGGCGACGACGAAATCGTAGTCTGGGATTAACTCATGGATTACGTGTGGCATGATCCATGTATCGTAGTGCTCGGCGATGCTGCGGGCCGAATAAATCTTGTAATCGTAGCCGTGAATTTGCGCGTAAAGGTAGTGGTTCATGACGGCGACAGAGACGAGCTGCCCCCTTTCATTTGGAGAGATTCCCAGTCGAGGGTGTCTGGGTTGAGGATTTCGTTTGTGCCGGTCGGGGTGCGCGTGTCAATATCTACGATGAGGACCTTCTTTTAAGAGGCTCGGTCCATGTTGTTTGGCTGCCGGCTGAGAAGCGTTTCCCAGTCGAATCGCGGTAGCTGTCAGCTTTGGGGTCGATTCTGATCGAGTCAAAGAGCGCTGCGATGGTGTCGCGGAGAGCGGTTGTGTGACTGGTGGTCCTAGACCGTGATCAGACACTGAAGCTTCATGGTCGTTCCACTCGGCATACCTGCTTGGCGACTTCACTGTTTTACTATATGCTACTGGCGCACCACGTTGGAAGAGGAAGAAGGAGAAGGAAACGATAACAAGAAAAAAGCAAATGCAAGATATGAATAACGCTGCGTGGCCAACATACTGGATTTAACGAGGGACTGTAAAGGAATGGGACAAGCAGAGACGATCGGCTGAAGGAAAGAAAATCGAGAGAGATGAAAGAGTGTGGTCAGCTGTAGAAGGCCTCGAACGAGATGAAAGGCGGAAACCGTACATATTTTCCAAGCAAAAGCGGCCTTTCTACCAGAAACCGGCGGCACCGCACGATCTCCCCTACAACAGGTGCTATCCTGGAGTGACTTGGAATGTGTTTGTTTCGATCGGAGGCGTCGTCACCTCCAGTCATCAAGCTGAATCGGCCCTGTCATCGGATAGCTCCACGACTAACCATTGAAGAAGCCACGGAGGCCTGATGTAATACCGTGAGGTTGATTACGACCTGCCCCACTGAAACTATCTGGCATCGAATCATCACCATGCTGCAGATTCATAGTTCTCTAACTTGGAGAACGCGATCGACGCGGGTTGTTATTAGTATTGAACTGCAACTGACTGATAAGCTGAATGTAGTCGTTGCGAGACGAGTTAGGCAGGTATAAAGTGTCGCTTTGGTCTAGCGAGTGCCTCTGTGGGTGGGACAAGTGTTTTGGGTGTGGTTCAACGCATCGGCCGTGAACATTCTTATCATGTGTCCCCACTCAGCTACCCGTCCACTCAGCAGATCTTAAGCAGACCCACATGCCTAGCAATCACTAGCTCACCTGTGTAATTTCTAAGAACTCTACCTTCTTTATCCTTACGGCCTATTTTAAGACCAGATCTGTGCTTGAGGTACAGCAACGTGCGGCATTCGAGCGTCTAGTCGTTATAGAGATAGAAAGTGGTCGAGTCGCGAGTTTGCGTAAACATGCATCATCGTGACTTGCTTCAACGTAGCACGGAATACGAATGCTCACATTCTTCTCTTCACCCTCGCTAGGGCTCGCTCGACCACGTTCCTTCCGAGTTGCGGTATGCTCTTCACAACCTGACTCGTAGTCTCTTCCTGTCCTTCTGCATCCCCATCTTCGTGCACGTCTGATGGGACAGGCCTGACCTCATATTGTCTCGGCGCATCCCTAAGTCCTGGCCAGATGTCCAGAGGTAGGAAGTCGCCCTGGGCGAGTGCGAATTGTTCTCTCGCATGCTCGTCCTCGGTAAACAGCCTGTCCAAGTCTTTCTGGGCCTCCTCGGCCTTTCGCTTTGCCTTGTCGTGTCTCCTGCGGCGGGAAGACACCTCAACCAGCAGCTCGGCATAGGCGAGGTCAAAGCGCTCATAAAACTCTCGCTGGTTTTCCCACTCTTCGATACCGTTCAAAAGTGTAGGTCGTGTGTCGTCGAGCCATGCTAGGTGGAAAGAGCGCGATGTGAGTAGATGTGATCTGATCTCGGCTGTGATGTGTGCTATCATCTGCAATATGCTCGAGAGGGCCGAGGCTTCGTTGCGGAGATGGTTGATGTGGTTCTCGATCTGGGTTAGCAGGAACGTCATCTCTGCACCTCGCTCTCGTATCTCTGACACCACCTCGTCGACGTCATTTGCGTCTTTCTGCAGCACGGCCAGCATTTCTTGGCGCTCGTCGTCACTCATGGGCTCCGGAGGGGCGGCGAAGTCATGGGCTGATTGAGAGGGCGCGTCTCCGGTGGCTTGGGTTGCAGCGGCTGATCCTCCCTCTGTGTGTTGCAGCGCGGTAATACACAAATCGTAGTGTTGCACCAGCCCTTGAAACGCCTGTGCAGCCTCCTTTGCATGTCCTTCGAGGTCGTGGTAGAGGCTTGGGATTGGGCTTGGGTTCGATGTGGTGGCAGCGGGCATTGGGACGTTCTCGATGGACGAGTGGAGGTTGTCGAGAGAGGTGTCAAAGGCATCGTTGCTGTCGCCGAGCGTGGCTAGCGCTTCGTTGTAGCGGTCTATGCAGGCGCGTAGGGTGCCTTCGAGGTTGGAGACGGTGGCGCTGTCGATGAAGTCATAGAGGTGCTTCTGCGGCGTGCCTGGGGGCTGGAGGACAGCCTCGATGGGCGTTTCCCGCAGCACGGTGAGGGTCGAGTTCAGGCCTGAAAAGGACGTGTCGACGTCGTGCAGCAGTTGCTTCAGCCTGTCAGCCAGTCAACGTGGAGGGTGTCCATGGCGTTACCTTGAACTCGGCCTGGACTTCAGCCTCTACCAGGTCTATGCCGCGACGGACGGCCTCGAGCGTGTCTACCTGGTGATCTACCATGTTCCGTATGGAGGCATTCTTGGCAGCCAGTATTGCGTTCTCCTCGAGCAGCTCGCGCGCCGTGGTCACGATATCATTGGCGCGCCAGAGCACCGTTTGGGAGTTCAAGGAGCGCTTTGCAGCGACAAAGTAGGTCACAAGATGGTCGAGTGTCTGAGGACGAGGACGAGGACGGTCTTGGTCGAGGGACCGTCTCGAGCCGGCGCTGGTGGCCGAGGAGGCCGGTGAGCGGGGAGAGGCCATGGCAGAGGAGCAGACAAGCAGGCAGCACGGACAGGTCGTGCAGAGCTACACGTCGAGATGGAGATGCATCATGGTGGCGCAAATCATGGATAGTCAGGGCCGCGGTACTGAAACTCGAGTCCCGGCTACCCCAACATTCCACAAGAGCGCTTGCGCCTGCATTGCCTGCGCTAGCCGCATGACGGCATCCGCCTGTCCACCTTGTCCATCCTTCGACGACGGACGTCAGGTCAGAGGGAGAGGCAGTGTCGTCAGCAAGCAGCGCACAGTCAGTCATGGAAAAACAAGACAAAAAGTCTCCGCCAGAACTTTCTCGAGCACGTCGGCTGCGAGCAAACTCTTGGGTAATAGCGAGTTGCGTGATGCGCCAGCGCTCGCCATATTGCGCCATTCGGGTCATCGCACCAAGGGCGATGGCCCTTCACCGCGGCGCCCCCACATGGCAGCCAGCGCTCGCGCATGTAATAAGTAGCAAGAGCACGACGTCCGCCGTTGCAGCCTCATCTCGTGTGCCGACGCAGAATCGACAGCTTCACAGCAGCCTTCATCCACACCCTCGCACTGCTTGCGCTGCGCCCAACTCCGCCGACGCTCTGTGCTTGGCAGCCAGGCGCTTCAGACCCTGGCGTTCGTGCATTCGCCATAGCACGCGATTATCTCGACAGCAGCACAAGCCCACCTCGTCTCATGATTGAGCACTCCCCGGGCGCCCGCGCGCACACCCGCCCCTGCGAACGCACCGCTCACCTCTTGCCGTGCTGAGCGCTCTGCTCCCGTCTCCCTTGGCTCGCCGCCTCGCCGCCTCGCCTCGCCGCCTCTCATCGCAGCACCTCTCTGGGGAGCTCCACACTAAGATGGCGTCAAATACCACCCACACCGTCACCACTGTCGCAACCGACCGCAGTCGTGTGCAGCCTGCCACGAATTCCCCGAAACGGCGCCGCTCTTCCTGGCGCACCCAGCTCCCCGATCCCCCAGCAATGCCTACTTGTATCGATCCACACACCGCCCTGATGCAGGGCCACGACCATGAGCACGCCTCGGAGCGCTCACGACACCTGCTGGGCGATAAAGCTGAAGACATCGAGCACGCCCAGGCCACCAAGTCTCGCAAGATTGAGAAGATGATCACCCCTACCTCGCCCACCACATCCCCCAACAGTACAACCCCCTCGGCGCCACAGACGCCCCCACCGGCCACGGCAACACAAAGTACTGTTACCGCCACCGCCCCGACCTCCTGTGTCGACGCCAGGCCGACGAGCCCTCGATGGAGCAGCTGCAGCAGGTAACTAGCCTTTTTACTTTGCTCTTCACCAATCACCCAATCACCTTCACCAAACACCCACTCCTACTCCTCCTCCAAACACCCACTCCTCCTCCTCCTCCACTAAACACCCACAAATACCCACAAACACCCACAAACACCCACAAACACCCACAAACACCCACAAACACCCACAAACACCCACAAACATCCACAAACACCCACTCACCTGTCCCAGGAGCTTGGCCGCGAGTCACAGGCCGACCAGCAGAGCATCGCCAATGTCTGGTCGCTATTCTCCGCCGCCCCCTCTCGACACCGCAACCTCATGCTCCAGGGCATCCTCACCCAGTGCTGCTTCCCCCAGCTCTCCTTCGTCTCCTCGGCCGTCCGCAACCTCATCAAGATCGACTTCATCGGCGCTCTGCCCCACGAGCTCGGCTTCAAGATCCTCTCCTACCTCGACACCACCTCGCTCTGCAAGGCCGCCCAAGTGAGCCGGAAATGGCGACAGCTCGCCGACGACGACGTCGTCTGGCACAAGATGTGCGAACAGCACATTGATAGGAAGTGCACAAAGTGTGGCTGGGGCCTTCCGTTGCTAGACCGAGCACGTCTGCGCCATGAGAAGAGGAGGATCCAGCTGCGCGCCTCCGGACAAGCCATCAACGAGTGGTCACCCCACATCACCCCTGCCCCCGAGACCGAACCCCCTACCACCCTGGTGCATCGTTCCTCTGACGCCTCCGACTCCACCACGGGCTCCAAGCGCTCCGCTCCTGAAGACGCCTCCTCGCCAGAATCCTCGTCGAAGCGCTCATGCACCGACGTCGCCATCAAGGGCGAAGCCCGTGACGAGCTGGCCTCCTACTTTGTTCAGCCCAAGAAGCGGCCGTGGAAAGACGTCTACAAGGACCGTTTCAAGGTCGGTACTAACTGGAAGTACGGCCGCTGCTCCGTCAACATTCTCAAGGGACACACCAACGGCATCATGTCGTTGCAGTTTGACGACCGCACCCTCATCACCGGATCGTACGATGCCACTATTAAGGTCTGGGACATCAAGACCGGGAAGGAAATTCGAACCCTCACCGGACACACTGCCGGCATTCGCTGCTTGCAGTTTGACGACTCCAAGCTCATCACAGGCAGTCTGGACCGCACCATCAAGGTATGGAACTGGAGGACCGGAGAGCTGATTCGAACGTTGGGTGGCCACACCGACGGCGTCATCGGCCTCCACATGGCCGACAAGCTGCTTGCATCAGGATCGTCGGACCACACCATCATGGTGCACGACTTCAACAACTACCAACGCGTCACACTACGCGGCCACACAGACTGGGTCAACTCGGTCAAGATCGACCTCGCCTCGCGCACACTCTTCTCAGCATCTGACGACATGACGGTCAAGCTGTGGGATCTGGACACGCACCAGTGTATCAAGACGTACGAAGGCCACGTCGGCCAGGTGCAGCAAGTCTTGCCCTTGCCCTACGACTTTGAGATTGACGAAGACGACTTCAACGCCACCGCCAACACCGACGTCTCCGACACGGCTTCCCAGCCCCCTCGGACAACGAGTCCGCTCTGCCGTCCTTCTCTGCCATACAAGAAGAGTCCGTCTTCCCCGACGACCCCTCGCGGCCCAGCCCGCCGTCGTACATGCTCACCGGCTCTCTCGACGGCACCATCCGCCTCTGGCACGTACCCTCGGGCCGCTGCGTGCACCGCTTCTTCGGCCACGTCGAGGGCATCTGGTCGCTTGCCGCCGACTCGTTGCGCGTCGTGAGTGGCGCCGAGGACAAGACGATCAAGATCTGGGACCCGCGCACCGGCAAGCACGAGCGCACACTGACGGGCCACACGGGCCCCGTGACATGCGTCGGCCTCAGCGACGAGCGCGTCGTCAGCGGCGGCGAGGACGGCACCGTTCGCATTCATTGTTTTACCAGCGTTTGAGCGATGCACTGTCAATCACGCACTCGAAAAGCTTGCACCATAGCGAACTTGCGTACTTGCGTACTTGCGTACTTTAGCATGGCGTTTCCGGATCCACGTTTGGATATGTACTGTATATTTCGATTCCAGGGCGGCGTTCCCAAAAGCAACATGTATACTATGTTAGCTATTCACTGGGCGGGCATGTTGTCTTCATGTACATGTGCATTTGCGTCTTATTTAGATACCCTTTAGCCAAGCAAGCAAATTTCATCTGCGTGGCCTTCTTCATCCATCATCATCCCCATCCATCCAACACACCTTTGTTCATTTACAAATATGCATTTATCCTCTCCCCTCGCACCGTTCTTTTTCTTCCCATCTTACTCTCCCGCACAGCCGTCCACCTCGCCTTCACCACTACATGGAACCTTTGTGTGCCGTGTACGCCGTTTATCCCGTGTATGGCGTGATATCCTGTGTACGACTATAGCGTTGTATGGCGTGATAGATTGCCACGAAGGCATCTTATTGTGTTATGTGTGTTGTGTTGTGGCGTATTGTTATGGCACGGCACGGCATGGCAAGTCAAAGCGTACTATGGCGTAGTACAGCACGGCATATTGTATTGTATTGTATTGTGTTGTATTGTATTGTATCACAGCTTAGCACAGCATAGCACAGCATAGCATAGCAGATCGTCATGTCACGGCATATCATGGCATAGGATAGTATACTGCATTACAGCATAGCATACCCATCCCGACGTACCCAGCTGTCCAGGCTGGAGGGGGTTTTTAATCTGTTTTGTACCGGCTTTGCTCGCCCTCTCGGGGTGCGCTGCGGATCGACAGAGTGGTCTCCTGCTGGTGCTTAGGCCGTTGTCCGTCCTTCTAGCGTGCTTGTAGTTTGCACGTCTTCCGTACTTGCGGTTTCGCGATGCACTGGTTTGGCAGATTGGTTTGTTGGTTTGGTTCGTCGGTAGCTTGGTTGGGGTAGTAGTAGTGTAGCAGTTGGTGGTCTGGTGGTTTTGTTTGATGGGTTGCTTTGCTGGTTGTTTCGTTATTTTAGTGGTTTGGACTCGGTGTAGTCGTTTGGATGTAGTCGTCGGGAGTGAGGGATATATAAATGCCTCATGTTAGCGCCGAACCCCCGAGCTGCAGACGTGCTGCACGTGTCTTGATACTGGTGGAAGACATGTTTTACCCAACCCTTTTACACGGTCATGCAATGGTGACGGAAGGGAGGGGTGCGCGTGAGGTGTGTTTAGTGAGGGGCAGGGAAGCCTGGGGCGGTGTTTGGCGGTGGTGGTGGTGTGGTATAAAATGCCGCCTCCCTCGTAGTGAGTACATACTCTACTACACTCTCCCCTTGGGGGATTTAGCATCTTACTGGGGTTTACTTATCTATATCTATATTCGTAAAGCATCTACATCTACGCCGCCACCTCATCTCAACCTACCTATTCGCTAGTATCACCATGTCGCCATCCACCGCCCCACCCACACCGTCCGCACACGAAGCCGCAGATAAACCCACATGCCGCACATCTTCTTTCTCCTCTCCCTCCCTCTCGCTATCTTCTTCCCTGCAACATCTGCCCCGCCGTCCGTCCATCGCGATCCAGATTCTACGCCCACATGACCACGCGCAGCAGAAGCAACACATCCCCTGCACAGAGCGCGAAGCCCAACTCCTTTTCGTGCTCGGTTTCGCACCCACGGATGCTGCGACGGGAGGATTGGCGCTTTGTGTTGGTGGGCTGGGATGAAGGAGGATGACTAGGAAATGTATGTGTGTAGATGTGCTGAGTACGCGAGGTGGCTAGTAATAAGATGAGGAGTGCGTGGCTAAAGAGCGAGAAAGTATACAACAACAAGATCCGGGACGTTGTGGTATCCCACTCAGGCTTTAGACTCGCTTGTTGCGTTGGAAGGCATGAATTGAGCTTAACTGAAGCCAGCAGGGCCCAGCAAAAACACAGGAAGAACCACCCAGCGCGCTAAAAAGACAAAAGACACGCACATTGGTGTAAATCAACAGAGCAAAAGCAAAGAGCAAAAGCAAAGAGCGAAGAGCAAGGCAAGAGACGGCGAGGTCCACAGATTGAGATTCAGATTCGATGACCAGTGTTCAGAACTGGAAATCGATAGCTAACAGCAGTCCGTGTGGAAGAGTAGATTTAAGATGGCATCTTGCAATCGTGGTAATGTAATGAAAATAAACAAATAAACACGAACCCAGCCCGTCTACCGTCTACCGTCTTGTCTTGCCTCGACGCCGCGGAACAAACTCCCTCTCGCCCTCAATGTGTCTGAAAAGAAAAAGAAAAAAGGAGTAAAGAGTTCATCAGGACCCAAACCACCCATGTTCCTCGTCGTCGTAGATTTTGACTTTCTCCGCGTAAGCCATGATGTTAGAGTGTATTGTCTCGTTGATGAGCTCGCCTCTGCCGCCGGCGACTTGCAGAATGAGGTCGTTGAGCGAGGAGCGGCCGAGGATGTCGACATGGTCGGCTAGTGGTGTGTTAGCATATGATTCATCTCCCTACATCCTACATTTTCCTGTCCTCTGATTTGTGATTCGTGATTCATGGGTTCAGTACGTACCGGTGTTTGGCCCGCCGCGAGGACTGAACCGGTCGGGTTCGTGCTTCATCTCGTATGTCTTGATCTGCACACCGGCTGGGTTATAGCGCTTCATCCGCCATCCCTTGGCGCACATGTAGCCTGAGCTGAGCAGGTTGACGGTGCCGTCGCCCTCGCCCATGACCACGCCGTGGTCTACTCCGCCATTGCCGCCGCCGCCCGTGGGCTCGCCTTCTGAGGCTGCGGTGAAGGCTGTGTCGAGCGTGACGTTGAGCCCAGACAGGGGGTCGTCGTCCGCGCGGTAATAGTATGCGCGCTCCGTCTCCTTTCCGATGCCGTAGAAGCAGTAGATTTTTAGATTGGGCGCGAGCGGGAGCCGGGTCTCAAGGGGGTTGATCCATTTCGCTGGTATGCGCTGGTTGTCTTCGACGACCTTTGCGGTGTGTGCGACGCCGTGCGAGTAGGAGCGCAGGATCATCTTCTTGAACCAGGGCTCCGAGTTCTTGAAGAGGAAGGGCAGACTGTCCTCCACAGTGAGATTCTGCGAAGTGAGTATGTTGGTCGAGTTGGTGTCGCGGAAGCGGATGAAGTTGCCGTAAGACACGTTCTGGCCCGGCGCATCGTCTGGCGCGCCCGTGTGGTCGCCCCATACTGCGTTTCCGCCAATGGGCAACATAGAGGAGAGGCCGGGCATGGCGCGGAAGATCTCTGCACGCTCGTAGCGGCTGAGGAAGCGCTCGAGGCCGTAGACGGCGAAGGCATTGAGCTGGGCGGTATCTTTCATCTCGCCGGACAGCACGGCAGGCATGTCTTTCAGGGCGCCCAACATGCAGCCGGAAATGTTGATCCAGCTGTCGATATGCTTCTCGACCCAGTCACTGCCACCGTTGCCGTAGCCCTCGGCCTCGACCCAATGCAAGAAGTAGTACAGGACCTGGGAGCCCATGGAGTGGGACAGCAGGACGGCCTTTTTGTTGGAGACGTGGTTGGCGACCTCGATGTGCGACTTGAGACGGGTGAAGTACTGGTCGCGGATTTCGTAGTTCATGTAAGTCATACGCCAGTCGAAGGCGGCGGTGAAGGCGTTGCTGGGGTCGTAGCCGATGGTGGCGAGGTTCTCGAGGATCTTGTTCCAGATCCAGTAGCCGGTGATGAAGAAGTCGGCGGCGTCGAAGCCCTGGGCGGCGCGCAGCTTGACGCCGGGGGATCGAGGCCCGTGTCTTTGTCGAGCATGATGTGCCTCTTCCAGCCGGCCTTGTCGAGGACCAGGGCGCGCATCATGGTCCACGAGCCCCACAGCCTCTTGCGGAAGTACTGGCGGGCATCAACCTCGGTGCTCCACGACTCGAGGCCAGTGGAAATGACGCCGGGGATCATGATGACGGGATGTGCGGCACGGATGCCCTGCTCGCGCGCATGCATGCCGATGGCAAACGAGTCGTAGTTGACGGCGTCGCGCTCTTGCTTCTACTGGCGGTGTCAATCAGCAGCCCGTCTGCACGTATACCTGGATGCTCCCTACCTGCAGCTGCTGGGCGCTGTGCACAAAGTTGGCGGGCAGGGCCTCCATCAAGCTCTCGAGGTTCATACCCTCGATGCTCTTGAGATCGATGAGATCGTTGCTCCCCGCGAAGAAGGCCGCAATCAGCAGGCCAAAGAGGCCGCCAAGCCCAAACACCCATGCATTCTTCCTTTTTCCATTCTTTCCCTTGCCCGCCTGCTGCAGCGTGTGTAGCTGCTCGGCGGTGAGGACGCGCAAATTCGACGGCCGCTCGGAGGGGGAGGGATTTGTATTGGTAGTTGTATCTGTATCTGTGTTCGTATTTGCGTTTGCATTTGCATTTGCATCAGCATCAGCATCCCCGCCGCCGAAGCGACGTCTGAGGAAGGACATGTCGGCGAGCTTTGCTGCTGCCGTCAGGAAAACGTCGTGGAGAGAATCAAGAGCACATGCAACTAAAACTTCCGAGCCCGCCGACGCATGTGATGCAACAAGCAGCCCTACCGCACCAGTGACCATACAGGCTAGCGGTGACGCTCCAACCAATGACGCCGCAAACACCGCCGGCCACCTCCGCAGCCCTTCATTCGAGGCATCACATCATCGGACCATGAGATTTAGAGTACAGACCATTGCTAAACCTAGATAGGCAGGCAACCATACTTTTGCAGGGATCCTTAGAAGATAGTATAGTCTAGTACAGCTATTTTAGGTATAGTAGTAGATTTTTACTAAGAGTTGCATAAAAACTATTTTAATATGTTTTAATTCTATTAAGAATATGTTTTTGTAGTATAGCAGACCTTTTTATATATTTAATCCTACCTAAGCAATAGCAACTATAATAGTAATAAAAGAGAAGAGAGTAGCTTTAGTCTTTGTAATACTCTAGAAGTAGTTAAAATAGATCTTACTACTTAGCTAGGTGTTGTTTAGAGTAGTAAAGGGAGAGACTAGGTATAGTAGATGTAAATATGTTTTGTACGTGTTTCTAACATGTTATAGACAAAGATCTAGTTTACGCCTAGGAGTTTATAGGGTACTACTCTTAATACTATTAGGCTTAAGTATAGTACAGCGCTACCTCTATATCTAAAAGGTCTTTAAGATAGGTATGCATACGTTGTTTAGCTAGCTAAAACTGTATATAGATTACTATAGACACAAGAAGCTGTACTAGCATAAGCAATTTAGGTATGTCTCTAGAACACGTTTCTAACGCGTTAATAACACGTTTTATAAAGTTCTAGTACTCTAAGGCTGCAAAATTACACAAATAACTAACATTCTGTCTATTTCTTAACAGCTATGCTAATAGATAGAAGTATAAGTGTACTAGCATTAAGCACTGCAAGTATCTTTAGAATAGATTAAAGGCGTATTTATATAGTAAGGTTACAGAGGAGATGTATAACAATCTCTATAAGATTTAGAGTAGTGTCCCTAAGAGAGTTTTAACAATTAGACAAAAGCAGGTATAGGCGTACAAATGTGTTCTATACATATTTTTAACATGTTTTACTAATCTCTTTTCTAGGCTATATATTAGCATAAACTGTAGGTTTAATAAAGGGTGCTGTATACTACAAAAGGACATATATAAGCTATAGGTTAGGCGCTAACAAGAGCAGGTAAGCAGGCTATTTTAATAAAATGCAATGTAGTTAAACGTGTTCCTAATATGTTTTAGGGCATTAGTAGACACAAGTTCTTTATTGCTTACAGATTATATTAACTAAATATAGATAAAACACATCTTATCTAATAGGTTTAAAGGGAGGTAGATATAAGCTATCTAGTAGATCTCTTCTAGAACAGTCTCCCTACACTAGAGAATAAAGAGAATAGTAGAGACTAGTGTAACGTTATTAAGCCTATAACAGGCAATCTCTAGACCTATAGTAAGTAGCATAGAACACGTTTAAAGCACGTTCTAAGCATATAGGTGTTAACTACCCTTAAGGATAGGGCTAGATTGTTTATTAGCGTAACTGTCTAGTTACATTTTATATAATTATTCTAGATAATCTTAAATACACACTATACTTTGTTCTTATTATCTTTAGAACATATTTGCATGCTCTACCTCCTCTATTTATTATAGAACTAGATTATGTACTAGATATTATAAACATTCTTTATCTAATGCTAACTCTTTAGACTTTAAGATGTATGTACTAAGAACAAACCTATAACACGTTGCTAACATGTTTAGCAGACTTCTTAAATTTGCCCTAGCTAGCTATATATCTTGCTAGCTACAGATTCTATTTAATTAAGGACCTTAGTGCTACCCTTGTTAACAAAGATTATATTATACGTCTTATTAATAAGAAGAAGCTTACTTAATTTCTATATAGTAGAGATATTAAAGGTGTTCTGTTTAAGTAGAGACTTAAACATTAGGAACTAATAACTGTAAGTTAATGTGCCTTTAACGCGTTCTAAAGATGTTTACAAATCCTAGGCATATATTCAACATATTACAACCTCTACAGCTAGGATAAGTATTATTTGCTTTTATAACAAATAGGCAAAGATCTTTGTTAAGCAGTAGATATTTTAAATAGATATATTATTTAAGAGACTAGCAGGAGAATAGTTAGAGGTTCTCTTTACTATCTTTTTACCTAACTATAGAAAAAGTATAAACAACTAATAACACGTTAGAAACATGTTCTAACCTAGTTATAGTTTATACTCTTAGCTGAATTATTACTAACTTATAACAAAGCTAGATGTACAAGAACTAGTTTAAGCTATTCTTTACAAAAATTGCTAAAAGAGCTAGTATATCTATTTAATAGTACTATCTTTATACAAATAGATTCTATAGAACTACTATTAATATAGATAGTAAGTAGATAGCTAGTAGGCTGCTCTAACGTTGCCTAAACTCGTTTCTAACGTGTTCTAGGATTTAGAAGATATCTCTCTTCTATTAATCCTTCTTATTAACTATAGCAGTGGCAACTTATAAGTTGTGTACAATTCTACAACATCTACTTCCTATAAAGTGTAGATTAAGTATGTCTATAGACAGAACATGTTAAGAACTTGTTGTAGGGACGTTTAAAGTCTCTTCTTAATATTAAAACAGCTACTAAATACTACAAGCTGTACAATCTTCTTTAAAGTAAGTACTAATAAGAAAATGCTCTATTAAGGTTTAAGTATATTATATTAATCTCTATTAGTTACTAAGTCTGCTCCTGCTGTGTTTAATTAGGTTAAACACAAGAAAAATTAGGTTGTAGCTACTAGTCTTGTTTAAGCATATAGCTTTATCCTAAAACAAATTTAGGATAGGTTAGAATTACATTTAAATGTAGCTAAGTAGGCTAGGTTAAAGGGCTATTAGACTAGCTAACAGCTACAGCTTTTAGCTAGAGTAAAAGGTAGACAACGCAAACAGAGTTTAAACGTGTTACTAACGTGTTTGTAGCAGTGCTATACAAATAGACCTTTAAGATGTTTAAGAGTAGACAAATAGAAATTAGTATAGAAACAGACATAATAACTAAGGTACACTAAGCCTAAGCTAACGTTTCTATAATAATATAGGTTGTAAGAAGAGTAAGTTCTAGTTGTAATAGGCTAAGAGCTTGTTCTAAACATGTTATAGGACGCTAAGAGAGAGTAGTAGACTAGGAAGTACTTAATCTAACTCTTAAGAGTAAGGATAAAGATATACTAGCTCTTTTACAAGCTAATTCCTCTAGCTATATAAAACAAAGGAAAAGACAGAAAGGTTTAAGACGTATACAAACCTAAAGTACACTAAGAGAAACTCCTACTAAAGTAGAGACTTAAGTTAGGTATGTTATATAGTAAATGCGTTTAAAGCACGTTCTAAACACCTTTCTTTAGCAACACTTAATCTATATCCTAACTACAGAACAAGATACAAGAGTTTAGACAGAAGTAGATAAGAGCTTAATTTAAGAAAGAGGTTTAGGAGTAGAATATTAAGCAAAGACAAGACACTCTCTATCTAAAAGAGCAGGAGCTTAATCTTTAAAGAAGAGAACTAGCTGTGTAGCAACTTAAGAAAGAGCTTAAGCTGCAGAAACACGCTTAAAACACGTTGTAACTATATCCCCCTACTTCTTAAGTAGGCTTAGTGTAGTAAAAACTTTTAACGCTAGTAGAAGTAAAGAACTAGCATGTCTTAACAAATTTTTCTCTCTACTACTTACTATTAAACACTTCTGTTTACTCTTCTGCAATATAGGTATTAAGACTCTTTTACTTTATGTAAGCTTATATAAACACACTGTAAACACATTCCTAACATATTTAGCCTTTGTATAAGTAGTATACTGCTATACTAACGTTACCTCTTAGATTAGCTAAGTTTAGCAAGCGTAACAAATAGGGAGAACTTATTATCTACTAAGGAGAGTTATTCTGTTAGGCTGTTGTATATAAGGACTAACTTTATAGAGTATGTTATAATAACATATTTAAACTACATTACTAATATATTTAGTAGAAATTTAGTAATTATAGTAGGCTTATTACCTATCTTAAGAAGTACTATCTAGACTATAAGCCTATAGCTTAATAGACTAGCTAGTCTACTATCTATTAAGAGTATAAAGCTCTTAACTTCTTTTATAACATAATAAGGTAGTACTATAGTGTTTTAAAAGCTTGTTCTATCTCTACTCTAGAATAGACTAAGAACGTGTCTAAAACATGTTCTCCTTAACCTCTTAAACCTGTTACAGATAGTAATAAACAAGTTTAGTCTAAACCTGTTCTAGATATGTCTACATAACAGTCTAGCCTACCTATAGCTTCTGCAGATGTTTCTCTAGTAGAGGATAGCCCTGCTATAGTTTAACTAGCACAAAACACTTCTTAAACACATTTAAAGAGGAAAGTACTAAAAGGAAAGCGTGTATTTAAGTACCTACTCTACTAATTAAGCAACGTAAAATTAGGTAGAGAGAAAGAATAGCTAAACTATAAAGAATGTGCTAGGATCTTACAAGAAAATAGTATTCTCTACCTATATTAAAACTGTAAGAAGTCTTATCTTTAAGGTAAATATATTTAAAACATGTAAGTAACATGTTTACCTACTAACAGATATTAGAATACTTGTTTTAAAAGTAGTATGTTTCTAGGCAATTTTTTAAGAGTTAATTTACATGTTAGATGTTAGGGGCTTTCTACCTCAGGCATGCTAACCCTTAGGAACACCTTAGGGCGACTATAGTCACCCCTTAGAGCCTACACACACGTATATATTCCCCTAAATCCTTAGGGGCTTAACCCCTAAGGATTTGTCTCTTATCCTATCTAATACTATACGTTTCGTCCTATCTCTCTTGCCTGCCTATAGTGCCCTCACAATTCAAATCCTTTATACTCCCTCTTAGAAGAGGCAGTTAAGAGAGATATCTAATTTTTTCTATACCTATTACAATAGTTAGAAATCAACGTTGCTAACGTGCCACTAGCAATAACAACGCACTAGGCTTGCGACAGACTAGCCCTAGTAGCAACCTAATAGATGCCTAGAGGTATCCTATACATAATGTAGTAGCAAACTTGTTACTACTAGGCATACCTATAGCTAACACAACGCCTAGTACATCTAACAACCAAGCGTTAGGTCCTATAGAATTAGGAGACGAACAGGCTTACAGCCCTGCTAGCCCTTTAACAGATATGCTATCCTATTAGGGTTAGACAAACCTAGCAACTAGTTTAAATGCAAGCCCTCTAGCTGCTACTATGTAACGACACAGGATAATAGAAAGCTCTAGAATGCGTGTGTATCCGCTACGAGGTGTATAAGAGCACTAGGATAGGTAACACAGAGACAATTCTATTCCTATAGGTCTTGTACAAAGAATACTTAAAAACTATCTATCTACAGATAATTCTCCTTGTGCCTTTATACTGCTAGAATACAGGGAAGTTTAGAATGCTATAACTAAGTTACAGGCAGGAACAGAAACGTAAAGGAGCTGAGTTAGAGGTAAATTAGGGTGTAACACTTTTTAGAGACTGGTGCTTTACACTACCCCCTCCTGTATAGGCAGATTGTCCTAGATACGCGTAAGTAATAACAGTTATTGTCCTGTAGCGTTAGTGCGTTAATTTAGCGTCTATTCTAGGTTTTTAGTTAACTTAAGTTGTTGTTTTAGTGTTTTATTATTGTTTTTATCTAAAGTAAAGACAACTTTTTTTGTTTATTAACTCTACTACCTAAATCTAATGTAACAACAAGCTGTATTGTAACTTAATTAGAGGGAAACAGGTTTGCTGTTATTGTTATATCTAATTTCTAGGACGCGTTGCGTAGGTATATAAACAATTAATCCTTACACCTTTCCTAACTCTAACAGACACTATTTCTTACTGTAAGTATCCCTACGCTCTTTTAATTGTTCCTATACTAATACTCCTAGGCTTGTTAATTAGTTACTATACTAATACTAGTCCTGCCTAGAGCTCTTGCAGTAGCCTATTAGGTTATTTGCCTTTGTTTAATTTAGGCCTTTGCAAGGGGAGGAAGGTAGACTACACCTTTAACAAGGCGTTGTTGTTAAAGTGTGCTTATTACACACTTTAAAATAAGAAGTGTTATCTAGTAACTAGACTTTTCTTTACTCCTGCTCTCTAACTAATACTAATAGTTATAGGTTCTAATTTACGTTAGTCCTAAGTATGCTACTTTTTATAACAACCTTGTTATGTAGGAGGAGGAATCTAGGGGTAAGGCGGCGGGAGAGGCGGTAGAGAAGGTAACAGAGGCGGCACTAGAGGCATAGCGTAGCCTTATGGCATTGGCGATAGCTCTAGCAAGTGTAGTGCAGGTGGTAACTGCGCAGCTTAAGGGAGTCACTGCTAATAACATGTTGCTGCATTAGTACTACGCTAGTACAGCGCAGGGCTAGGTAATAGAGGAGATAGTAGAGGGTTTGTTAGTGTTAACTAGGGAGGTTATCAAGCTGCAATAGGAAATAGCCCTTTATAGCTCTAGAGTTAGAGGTGAGTTAGTAAAGCTGGCTCTGCTTCTAGCACCTAAAAAAAAGGGTGCTCCTAGGTTGTTAGACGAAACTAACAACAGTAGCTCTAAGGAGATAAGTAACATTAAGAACCCTTAAAAAAGAAAGGGTTTCTCTAGCTGTACAGTAAGGAGGATTTCTTTTGTTGTTATCTATTGTATAAACGTAGTTAGAGGCGTTTTAGAGTTAATAGATTTCCTTTATCCTTTTCTGAATTATAATGTCTTTATTTGCCCTATAATTCTTAACCTTCTTCCTATGCTGTAATCTATTTGTTTAATGCCTTTAGTAGACTAGGCTACTCTAGGTACTTGTTATAATACGCCTTTAGCTTATAGGGTGCTCCTATAAAGTTTTTATAGGATACTAAGTTAGGTCTAGGTTATAGCTAACCTAGCTTACACAGTACTTAAGACTATAGTAGACTAACCTACTAGCTAGGATTTCTTAGACCTCCTATTCCTCTACTCCTTAAATAGGAATACCTGCAGGTTTTAGAGCTTCCTAACTAGGCAACAGGTTATCTAGATCCTTACACAGAACGTTAGGTGCAAATACGTTATGTATTTTTAAACTAGGGGGAAGTTTCAAGCAATATAAGTAACTAACCTGTTCTAGGACCTTAAAGGGACCTTCCTACTTGTTAGATAGCTTTTAGCTTAGTTGCTTACTTGTTAAGTTTTTAGTAGAAAGGTATACTTTATTACCTACAGTCTAGTTAACTAGGTTGCAATAAGTGTTAACTGCAGAGCGCATATAGTCTTAGGCTTTCTCTATATTCTCCTTAGCTACCTTCTAGGCGTTGTGCATATAGGTCGCTAATGCTAAGGCCTCCTTGTAGTTAAGTTGTTCTACAGGGGTTACTACTATATCAGCTCCTTTCTAACTCTAGCTCTGTTTAGGTTGGCTACTATAAATTACTTAGTAAGGTAATATTCCAATCAAGGAATGTAGCAGAGTAAGTTAGGCACGATCTATAATTAGTAGGAGTTTAGACTAGTTATCCTAATAGTATAAGACAAAGGGACAGAGCTGTTAGTCTATATACTTGTTTATAATCTCTGTTTAACTGTTAGTTTCCTTGTAATAGGTAGTAGATAGCTTAACTTTCACACCTATGATTTAACAGAATTCTGTCTAGAAAGTAGAGATAAACTAGGGGCCCCTGTTGCTTACTATTAACTTAGAGGTGTGTCTAAACTAATACACCTATTATATAAACAAGTTTACTATCCTGCGTGCTGTAATTGTTTTATAGTATAGGATTGTAATAGCTTGTTTAGTTAGGCAATTAATAATAACTATAATCTAGTTATACCTAGCTTTGTCCTTAGGAAAATCCTTAAAATTAATGCACAAATGTTGTATTAGTTTGTTAGGTATTAGTAAGGGATGCAAGTACCTACAGAGTTAGGTCTGTCTTAGATAGCCTTAGCGACATAGGATGTAGTTTTAGACATATCTTTTACATGTAGCACTTATACCTTTCTAGTAATACTGTTGTAATAGCAGTTAGTAGGTCTTCTTAGCACTAGGGTAAGCAGTTAATAGTTAGTTATAGGCTTCCTTAATTAGGCGTGTGTATAGGGTTAAGTTAGCAGGGACATAGAGTTAATTATAGTAGAGAAGGAGTCTGTTTTAGATCTGATACAGAGATAGCAACAACAGTTGTTCTTGTCTAAAAGATTTCTAGTTTTCTTGTATTAACGCCTTAATTAGTTCTAAGGAATCTAGTTTTATAATAGGCTGTACTGAGCAGATAGTAGCTACAACTAGGTTAGTCTTAGCTAGATATGTCTAAGCTAAATTAGAATTAATCTAGTTGTGTAACTGCTGTAGACCTAGTAGGACTTAGGACTAATTATCTTCTTAAGCAGACTTTAGATTTGCAAGATCCTGTTCTTAGCAACTTAGGATATTAGCACGCTTATTATTCTTGCCTAGCGTGTATTTAATCTTAAAGTTAAACAGAGCTAGAGCTTCTGCCTATTATACTTGTTAAGCATTTAAGATTTTAGTTGTTATAAAGTACTCTAGGGATTAATAATTAGAGTAGACTTAGATCTGTTTTGTAACTAAGGTAAGTTTAGCTCTCTACTTATTAAAGGCTTGTAAAATTGTAAACAACTCCTTATTATATATTTCCTAATTAAGTTTAGCTCTAGAGAGTACTTGGCTGTAGAATGCTACAGGGTACTACTTGTTGTTAGGGTGCTGCTGTAACAAAACCCTAGCGACAACTCTATTAGAGGCGTTAGTTTTAATCTTTATATTATAGTTAGGATTGAAATAGCATAGAGTTAGGATAGACAATAAGGCTTCCTTTAGGTTTTTAAAACTAGATTAGTATTAAGCAGTCTATTTAAATAGATTTGCTAGGCTTTGTAAGGCGATAAGGGGCTTAGCCACGCAAGAGAATTCAGGTACAAATTGTTAGTAAAACCTAGTAAAGCCTAGGAACAATTTCACACTGGTAACAGTGGTAGGAGGGATCTAGTTCCTAAGGGCTTGTACCTTCTTAGAGTCTACTTTAATTCCTTTGTTAGTTAGGATGTAACCTAAGTACTTAGTACAGGTAACATAGAACTTGCTCTTCTTAATATCTACTTGTAATCTAGCAATACAGAGTTAATTAAGTACTAGCTTAACATGTTGTTTGTAGGTTACAAGGTCTTTAGAGTAGATAAGGATGTTATCTAGATATGCGATATAGAAGTTGTCTAGATATTTAATAAGAACATTATTTATATATTATTAATAAGTAGCTAGTCTATTACATAGCCTAAAGGGTAGAACCTTACACTTGTAACTACTGTAACGTGTACAGAACGTAGTGTACTCCTTAGAGGCAGGATCTATACAAATTTAATTAAAGGCATTCTAGATGTTAAATTTAGTAAATACCTTAGCCTTAGATAGTTGTGCTAACAATTCGTCTATATGCAGTATTAGATAGGAGTCCTTTCTTGTAAGGGCGTTAAGTTTATAATAGTTAACACAAATGCGCAAATTCCTGTTTAGTTTTTAAACACAGAGTATAGGCGACGCAAAGAGGCTCTAACTGTGTTTAATCTAGCTGTGCTGTAGTTAGTCTTGTATAAACTTTTTAGTAGCTTTAAGTTCCTTAAGATTTTGTTTATACAAGGGCGAGTAGGAATTTAGCAATTAGCCCTCTAATATAATTTTGTAGTTATAGGGGCAGTGTTCTAGAAGGGTTTTAGCTTCTGTTTTGCTAAACATATTAGTATATTAAACATATTTGTCTAGTAATTGTTTGTTAAGCAGCTAAGCGTTCTTAGGGTTGTCTTAGGTACAACAGTAGTTAATAACGCGATTAATCTTGTATAGACTAGTAGTAAAAATTTGTTCTGTAGTTTTTTTATAGAAAAGTAAAAAGCATTTAATAAAAGTAAGGAAATGCGCGCCTCCCTAGGAGGTAGCAAGTTAGAGGCTTTTAGGTCAGGATTGTTAGTAAGGAACAGCATTTTAGCAATTGAATAACACCTCTTATACAATGTATTAAGTGATTTAGACTTTAGCGACGTTGGTACTCTGCAGCTTCCTATAGGTTGTCCCTTTGTTGTACGTCTTATAGGACGTAGGCTTGTAGCAAAGGTTAATGTAGGGTTATTATTAATAGAGGGGTAGGGTTGTACAACCTAGGGTACCTCGCTAGCTATATAAGCTAAGATTACTCTATATTAAGTTAGAGTTTAAAATGTTTTAACTATTTAATTCTAATAATATATTCCTAGGATCCTAGATTAATAATAATAAAGGGGTAGTTGCGTATCTTACGCCTATTAATAGTTAAGTGCAACTAAATGTACTAGTTTACTAGGGTTGTAATCTAATCCTAGAATCCTTTAACTTAGACCTTAAAGGGTAACCTTTAGATAGGAGTCCTAAGTGCAGCAGACACTAAAGTAGCAATGTTAGAATTTAAAAATAAAAATCCTTAGGCACTAGTATTAACTAAGGAGTTAAGTTGTACGCCTAGCCCTTAGTTTAATAGAATAGAAGAAGTAAGGAAATAGGGGCTACTAAACAAATAAGATAAAGAGAGGTTAGATAGGTTATATTGGTTTAGGCCTAGGTAAAGTTGTCCTCCTAGGCAGGGCTGTTTCCCTTAGGTATTAGTTCCTCTTTAAAATCTTCTTTAGCGTTAACATATTCCTCTGTATCTACTTAGATTTCTTGTACCTAGGGACTAGGGCAATCTTTTGCAAAGTGACCTGTCTTACTACAGTTGTAGTAGTTGCCTAGGGTTAGCTCTCTTACAGGTGTGGCTTAGGACAGTGTAGTCCTAGGTGCTAGAGTAGGAGTAGATATAGGAGGTTTCCAAATGCTAGGTGTAGGCTGATTTAGAGGTAGGTTGTTAGTCTAATGCTAATTGTTAACAGTTTAGGGTTAGGTCTAAGGCAGTAAGGTATTAGGTAGGGCATAACCAGGATGTTGTTTTCTTTCTATGTTATACGCTGTGAGATGCTCTACTATAAGTTCAAACAAGTTATCCTACTGCCTCTTAAATCCTAGGTTAGGACTTTAGAGGGTAGGGGTAACCTTTGTCTACATGTAGTAAAACTATTCTAACTTAGGTACTTGTCCCTAGATAGCAGCACTTAGGAAGCGCGCTTTAAAAAGTAGAAACGTGTTATCTTTTCCTATTTAGAGTTAATTAAAAATAGCCTAACTTTTAGCTCTCTTATTCCCTGTAATAAAGTAGGAGTAGAGAAGCGTTATCATTTCCTCTGCGCTCTAGAACTAGTCTATTTTACAAGACAAGTATTAGGGCTCTAGGTATTCCTTAGCGAGCCTAGAAGTATATCCCTATACTAGAGCTATACGAGCTTGTTCTGTAGGATAGTAATCTAAATTAATGTTAAGTTAGTCCTAAATTAAGGCTTGCTACTATCTAAAAGTAGGGTCTTTTCTATTACTTAATTTGTTAATAGCTAGTGTGCGTTCACTAAGCCTAGGGTAGTAGACTAGGGTCTTAGACTAGAACCTTTTAGGAGGTTGCTAAGATTAAATAAGGGAGACTCTGTAGTAGGCACAGGTACATCTTTGTAGGGAAGGGATTAGGCCTAAAGCTAGGCTACTTCAGCCCTTAGTTAGTTAACTAACTTATAAAGATTTACCTGTTCTAAGTCTAATTTAGTATTGCTCTTGCTAAGCGTCTAGGTGTTAGTTAATCTCTTAGCGGGCGCTGTTGCCTGTCCTTAAGTAGATTGTCTAATAGGTTCCTTTAAACCAGGGTTGGTAGTGCCTAACATTAGTAGTAATCTAATTTAGGTAGGTTATTAATAATCTCTAAGTCTTTATCTTAGCGTAATCTAACGCAACTTTTCTAAAGTAATCCTAGAGCAGTAAGTTGCAGGAAGTTCTAAACCTAAAGGCTTTAGTTGTTAGGAGGTCTCTAGAATCCTAACTGTTAGATAGATGATAATTAGGACCTATATAGTTTGTAACTAAAAGGGGTCCAAATCTGCTTGGTACATAATAACTAAACAAACTTGCGATATTATTTAGAGGCTGTTACTAGCTAGGACAAGTTTTTAAGTATAATGTAACAACACAGGATAATAGAAAGCTCTAGAATGCGTGTGTATCCGCTACGAGGTGTATAGGAGCACTAGGATAGGTAACACAGAGACAATTCTATTCCTATAGGTCTTGTACAAAGAATACTTAAAAACTATCTATCTACAGATAATTCTCCTTGTGCCTTTATACTGCTAGAATACAGGGAAGTTTAGAATGCTATGACCAAGTTACAGGCAGGAACAGAAACGTAAAGGAGCTAAGTTAGAGGTAAATTAGGGTGTGACACTTTTTAGAGACTAGTGCTTTACATACTAAAGCGCCCTAAGTTAAACCTATAGCTATCCTAACTACAGGCCAGCCTTTATTTGTTAAGCAACTCCTTAAGAACCTTTTTAAGGCAGAACTTGCTAGAGCTACTAAGGCTAAACTAGCTATCTAAAGGAACTAGATTAACTAAGCCTTACAAGCCCTAGGCTTAACTAAGGGCAGGAACTAGCTAGAACCTAACTAGCTAGCGTTTAATAAGGCTAGAAAGATTATCTAAGTGTTAAACAACATTTAACCTAAACCTAAGCTAGGTACTAAGAGCAGAGCTCTATCCCCCTAGTAGGTAGACTAGTAGATTAAGGACATTAAGACAGCCTTCTAATACGCCTAAGTATTAGAAGACTCTATTACAAGAACCTACTAGGCTATAGGTACTATTTAGTTTAGTATCTATCGCGAACTAATCTAGTAATAGATTAACTAGGGATCTATCTAATTATAGTCTAACCTTAAGGCAGAGGAGGAGCAACTTATGCAAGACCCTATCCTTACTAAGTACAAGAACTATACTAAGTTCTTTAATATTAAGTAGAGAGAAGGCAATATAGTTAACACCTTCCTAATACTATTAAATTGCTAAGAGTTACTACTGCTATATAGCTTCTTTAAGTTTAACAATAGTACTAAAGACTACAACTTTAAAATTGCTTTTATATAGTCTAAAACCCTGCCTTACCTCTAGCAGGAAATCTAGCGTAACAGCAGCCTAGACAACATCTAGCAATAGCAGGAGTTTAAACAAGCTCTCTATAACGTAGAGATAGCAGCCTGTCCTATAGTTACTTATAAGAGTAACAACGCTAACTACAGCAAGAGGCATGCTACATCTCCTAATTAGAAGGGGAACAAGAGATATGCCAGCCGCAGAGGTACACTATCCTGTAGCTAGGGCAACAGTACCCTAGTAGCTACCTAATCTAATAACAGCAACAATAGCCAGAGTTAAAACAAAGACAACAGCAGTTAGAAGAGTTACTAGAAAAACTGTAGTAGCTACAACTCTTACTATAAGGGAAGTAACAACAGGAACTTCTAGTTAACAGGAGAGTTAGGAAAAGGGAAGCCCTAGTTGCTAACTTATCCTAACTACAACTAGGGCCTAAAACTAGGGGAAATAAACCTATATTGTAGTTACTATATCCCTCTAGGACCCTAATAGGTCCCTAACGCTGCTCTAAGCCCTTTACAACTCTAGAGCAGAGCTAAACCTTATTAGCTAGCAAGTAGTAGATAATCTCTACCTTAAATATAAGTTGTTCTATTAAAGGCTAGTAGCTACATTCCTTAATAGTAACTACCTAGACATCTAGCAACCCTACTATCTAACTATTAATTGCCTAGACAGCAATAGTATAGTTAAATCTGTAGGACTGCAGGAGTTCTAGTTAGCTACCTTTAAGGGATACAACCTAGTACTAAGTTACCTATAGTTAGCATCTGCTAACCTATGCATCTGCTTCTCTAAAGGCATATATAAGTAGTTCCCTAACAACGCAGAGAGAGTACACCTTACTACTACATAGGATCTGTTCCACTCTATAGAACTAGGAGAAAGAGCATACTTAATGCACCTAGGTAACCTAGTCTACTAAGTCCTAGATAAGACAATTAACAACCTGTTAGAAAGTGACTAGGAAGGTAGTAGACAACTACTAGCCTAGGGGCTAAGCAGAGACGCTATCCTTAACGCAGAATACTTCTATAATAAGGGACTCCTCTAGCTCTAGAACAAAATGCTTAAAGTTGTTAACTACCTTTAGCATTGCGTTGCGTAGCACCTAGATCTATTATAGCTCCCTAAAGCTACAGGTAAGCGTATAGTAGCAAGCATTATCTACAAGCCCCCTTAACGCTCTAGGATGCTGCCTACAGGTATAGCCTAAGTCCTCCTAGATAGCAACAAAGACTACCCTTTAGTTAACCCTATAGACAATAAGCTAGACCTAGAGGAGCTTAAGCACGTTCCTCTAGAGCTACACTACAAGTAGTTTACATTTAGCAAACACTAGTCTAGAGTACTAGCACTGCATTAGGATTATAATTACTCTATTAACATTAAGCTAGGCAGCAAGATACTAAACATGCCTATCTATAACCTCTCTAGGAAGGAGCTAGAAATACTACAGGCCTACCTAGATACAGCGCAGGAAAAGGGTTAGATCTGCCTAAGTAAGTCCCCTGCTAGGGCACCTATCCTGTTTGTGCTAAAGGCTAACAGTATACTACAACTTTGTGTGGATTATAGGGGCCTTAACAAGGTTACTATTAAGAACTAGTATCCTATTCCTCTTATAAATAAGATGCTAGACAGGCTATTAAAAGCTGCTATCTTCTCTAAGCTAGATCTACGTAATGCCTATTATAGGCTCTAGATTAAGGAAGGCAACAAGTAGAAAACAGCTTTTAAGACCAGGTATAGTTATTTTAAGTACCTGGTTATGCCTTTTAGATTAGCAAACGCTCTAGCAACGTTCTAATCTTACATCTAGAGAGCCCTAGGAGGCCTTATAGACTGCACCTGCGTAGTGTATCTAGATAACATCCTTATATACTTAGAGCACAAGGAGGATCATTAAGCCTATATTAAAGAGATCCTAGATTAACTTGTTAAATAGGGGTTGTTCTATAAGGCAAGTAAATGCTTGTTTATAACAAAGTTAGTTAAGTTCCTAGGCTTTATTGTCACGCCTAGTAGAGTAGTTATAGATCCTGTCTACGTGCAAACAATCTAAGAGTAGCTAGAGCCTAAGGGGTACAAGGACATCTAAGTATTTCTTAGCTTTGCTAACTTTTACTAAAGATTTATCTTTAACTACTCTAGGATTGTCTGCCTATTAGTAGACTATATAACTTCTGCCTAGAGGCTAGAGTTAGAGCTAGGAGGCTCTACTTTAATAAAGGGGGAAAGAAAACACTAGCAAAAACCTAAAAAGGCCTAATAAGATAGTACAAACTATAGAGTTAGCTAGAGGAAGTACGCTAGGCTTTTCTTACTATTAGGAAAAAGTTTACTAAAGCACCTATACTATAGCACTTTAATCCTAACAAGCTAATTATAGTCCTTACTAATGTATTAGACTTTGCTATAGCTGCTATATTGCTATAACTACAATTATTAGAAGTATTAATAGAACAACACTAGAAACTAGTAGCGTTCTAGAGCAGGAAGTTTTAAGGCCTATTAATTAGATAGTATACCTATAACAAGGAATTAGCTGTAATTGTTAAGGTATTTAGGCAGTAGCAACACTACCTTAAGCACGCCCTATTAATAGTCTAAGTACTCTCTAATTATAACAACCTGTAGTACTTTATAACTACAAAGGAGCTCTCCCCTAAGCAAGCACGCTAGGCAGAAGAGTTAGCTAGGTATAACTTTAAAGTTAAATACAAGCCTAGACTAGAGAACCCTATAGATAGCCCCTTAAGGCGCCCTAATTATACAAAGGGACTAGTTATTAGAGAGCAGCAGGCACTACGTAACGCTATACTGCTAACTCTCTAGTAGAAGCTTTAAATATAGACTATCTAGAAGTCTAAGGCTTAAAACGTTAAATAGGCAACTAGGGTAACAGGCAGCCCTAGTAGGGGTCCTGTAGGATCCTAGCAACTCTCTAAAACTGCCCCTGAGGAATTCTACCTATTAACAGGTACTAGAGATACGTCTCCCTTAGCTCTTAACCAGCTATCTACAGGCTATAGCAGCTAGGGTCAATCTAAATTATTTAAAGCTTAGGAACCTAGCTTTAATATTATAGAGGCTCTCCTTTGTAACCTTAATAGATAAGTTAGGTTACCTACCTACCTTACAAATAATGCTGCGTAAGGCAAATCTGCATACGCCCTAGATATACTAGAACGCTTAACTAACTATATTAGACAGGTTTAGGAGCAGGATACTGCCTATAAGTTGCTAACAAGTTAGGAAGCAGGTAGAGTAGCTAAGGGTTACTACTACTAGGAGGTTAACCCTAGTAGGATCCTACGCAGGAGTAGGAAAGTATAGATTCCCTAAGACGTAACTCTTTGCTAAACTATCCTTGCAAAGAACTATAATAACCCTATAGGGGGTTACTATAGTTGTAAGAAGACTGCCTAGCTGTTAAAATAAAAGTACTACTAGCTAAACCTAAAGAAGGATATATATAAGTACGTTTAGCGTTGTGCAGCGTGCTAACTAAACAAGATCTGCAGGCACAAGCTATAGGGGTTGCTAGTCCTACTCCCTGTACCTAATACACCCTAGTAGCACTACTCCCTAGACTTTGTAACAGACCTACTAACGTTAAAGGATAACTAAGGGAACAAGTATAACTTAATCCTAGTCCTAGTTAATAGGTTTAGTAAGTATGTCTAGTATCTACCTGTAACTAAGATAGTTACTTCCTAAAGGGTAGCTAAACTACTGCTTAAGTAGTGCTTTCTTAAACATAGTCCTCCTAATACCCTAATATTAGACTGTAGATTAGTGTTTACTAGTTAATTCTAGTCTAACATCTGCTACTATTTAAAGATTAACTACTACCTTAGTACAGCCTTTTACCTATAGACTAATAGGCAGACAGAGCGCTAAAACTAGGAGTTAGAAACCTACCTACGCATCTACATAAACTATTAACAGGATAACTAGGTAGACTTATTACTATACGCAGAGTACGCATACAACTTAAAGGCTTACTTAGCACATAGTAAATCCCCTATTAAGGTGGCATATAGGATTAACCCTTAGAGCTTTAATAGAGTCCTAGATAAGCACTAGTTACACTGTCCCCTAGAGGCCTAGGTAGACAGTAGAAAGGCACTAGACCTCTGCTAGCAGGTAATTAGATGGCTAGAGCAGTAGCACGAACTGTAGGTAGCAGCAAAGGATAGCTTAGAGTATGCCTAGAAGAGTAATTCTTGTTAGTATAACACTAAGTAGGTAGACAGACACTTTGCTAAAGGTAAGCAAGTGCTACTCTAAGCAAAGAACCTAACAACTAACTAACTATCTAAGAAGTTTAACGCCTATTACCTAGGTCCCTTTACTATTATAAAGAAGATTAGGAAGCTAGCTTACAAGCTAGACCTACTACTATTAATAGATAGAGTGCACCTAGTGTTTAATGTATTATTACTTAAACTATAGAGGGAACCCTTTATAGAGAGGAGGTTCTAGCCAGGTCCTACGCAGATCCTAGAGGACACTCTCCTAGTTAAGAGGTATAAAGTTAAAGGGATCCTGCAGCACTGTAATACTTAAGCCTGTAGGCAAGAGTACCTAGTAAAGTAGCTAGGTTAGCTAAATAAAGCAGCTACCTAGGAGCTACTAGAGAACCTTAACTACTGTAAGAAAATCCTTAAAGAGTACCTTAAGATAGTAACTAATACGCTACAGTAATCTGCTCGCAAGCGCAAGGCTAATGCTTAGTTAGGTTAAGGTAATCTAAACCTGCCTTAGCAGAAGAGGGGTTGCCTAAGGAAACCCCCTAGGATAGAACCCTTACATGCTAAAAAACTATAGACAATATATTAACCTAGGGTTACTGTCCTAAGGCTGTAGATTAGCCTAGCAACTATCTAAGGTAGGGGACAAGGGTCTTAAGAGTATAGGGGTAGGCACAGAGGTTTATGTAGGCATTACATTTAATCTATTACTATACATTATCTAAAAAGTAATCTAAAAGTAGAAGGCCTTATAAACCCCTAGTAGGGCTAGGCTAGAAGTTAGGGCTACCTGTATAACAGCGCTCTAGAGTCCTCTAAGCGCCTAAAAACGCTAATTTAGTAAGAGAGATTGTTAACTGCTAGAAAGGCGCAGCTAGGGCGTTAGCAGTAGAAGGCACATTAGTGCTGTAGTAGTACTAACGCTTCTCTGCACCCCTAGCAGCACTATCCTGCTAGAACACACGCTTAACCTCTATATTAATAACTACGTTAGACAGTTCCTTCTAGCTAACTGTACCTAAGGTAGCCTACACAGAAATTAGCTATAGTAAGGGTAAAGAGTTAGGGAAGAACTTACATTAAAGCGCTGTAGGTTATACTTACGTAAAACCTAATAAGCCTTATTATAGTTAACTTAACTTAAGCCTAAGTTCTTTATATAGTAACTAACAGCAGTATTGTAGGACACAAAGCTAAGATAATAAGCTTTAGCGTAGTTAAAGGTAGTCTACTAATAGTGCTAGACGTTACCTAGGATGTTATCCTTAGTTACAGCGTTACCTTATTAGGTAGTCTCCTTATTTGTCTTGCAGATAGCACGCTTAAGAAGGAAGTTAAGCATGTTAATAGCGCAGCAGAAATAAGGCGCAATCTATATAGGTTAGTATTAGGCAGGCACTAGGCAGAGCTCTAGACTTACCTTAATGCACCTACTAACGTTGCTAGATATGCACCTATTACACACACTAAAATTGTTCTTACGCGTGCAGTACCCTATAGGGCGCCTAAAGACCTAAATAAACAACTTAATTAAGCTATTAGGATTAGTAGAGGACTTAGTAGTAAGCTTCTTTATATACTTAGGGCACTAAAACTGCGTAAGGGAAGGCTATAAGGCTATATTATTAAGCAGCACGTAGACAAAGTCTAGTAGCTTAGAGTTGTTAATATGCAAAGGCAGGAGAGGCATAATAATAATAAAGAAGTAGAGTAGAAAGTATATAGAGTGTAAAGTAGAGTATAGATAAGGAAGACAAAGTTAAGGTATCTACTTATTATATACTGTAACTCTCTTACCTCTATCTGCCGCCTACTAACGTTCTGCTACCTAACTACCTACTTTCTAAACAATTAAACGCCTATACTTTATATAGTTAGCAAGGAATAATACGCGCCTAATAGGACACTTACTATACGTCTATAAGGTATCCTAAGTCTAGAGCAAACAATAGCTAATAACATAATAAAGGTACTAGTTAACACTGCGCAATTAATAGATAAACTCCTATAACAGGAGTAATCTAAGCATAAGGTAACGCCTCTAGGCACTGTTATAGTAAACTACCTACACATAGCGTGTTGCCTTAGGCCTACTTACGCAGGAGCAGGACAACCCTTAGGCACTAACTAGATACCCTATAGGGTACCTCTTAGGTAAAGGTAATAATATGTCTAGCTAAACTGCTGCAGTAGTTAAGCAAACAAGTCTACGCCCCTAGCAACTGCAGTTGTTTAGACTAAGGGTAATAATGCCTCTGCAGAGCTTATAGACAAAGGGCCTAGACACTTAAGCAACCTATAGGAGACAAGTTGTTACACTAAGAAAACAGCCTAGGGCAGCACGTTACTGCACCTAACACTAGCTCCTAGGCAACTACAGTCCCTAGACTTAGAGCAGCAGTGCTCTGTAGGGACTATAGTGCGGCAATAGGTATCCTATAGGGGGAACCTGCTACAATTACTATACAGTTTGTTCTATATCTTCTTTTTACTATACTCCTAGAGGTTAAGGCTACTAGACTAAGGGCACTATATCCTTAAGGGGACTAGGGTAAGGCTGCAGACACCCTACAGGGCAGTACTAGCTAAATACTTGTTTAGCAATCTACTAAACTATTACCTAACTCCCTAACAGCCTTAACTATAGGTTCTAGAGTCTTTAATCCTAAGGGATCTAAAGGTAAGGTTACCTAGCAAGCGGTAAACTAGTGCTAGCTGCACCCTATAGGGAGTTGTTTGTGCTAACATAATTAATAGATTTAAGCACCTACTAATAAGCAAACTAGCTTTCTCCTAACTATTTTCCTCTTACGTTAGAGGTTTTTTTAGAGTTTAAACTAGCAAGTATTAGCATATAGGGTTTAGCAGTCTAGGACAGACTACAAGAAGGGGGCTATTGTTAGGGGCTTTCTACCTTAGGCATGCTAACCCTTAGGAACACCTTAGGGTAACTACAGTTACCCCTTAGAGCCTACACACACGTATATATTCCCTGAATCCTTAGGGGCTTAACCCCTAAGGATTCGTCTCTTATCCTATCTAATACTATACGTTTCGTCCTATCTCTCTTGCCTGCCTACAGTGCCCTTACATTAGACTTTTAATATTTATTTATTACTTAAAGATAATCTTTTATAACTTATACTATCTTTTAATTATATATAACTATATTACAAGAAACAAATTAAGAACACGTTATAAACGTGTTTAAGCGCTAGACAGATTAGTAGGGATAGAGGAGAGCTTAGAGGACCTAATAGAAATTAGGCCCTCCTCCTCCTCTACCTCCTCTACTACCTCCTCCTCCTCCTCCTCCTCCTCCTCCTCCTCCTCCTCCTCCTCCTCTACAGCCAGCAGGCCCACCTACAGATTGCAGTTCTTACAGGCTAAATTGCCTTTAGCAAAGAAGATATAGGCTATAATATATTAGAAACACGTTTAAAGCACATTATTTAAACTTATCTGCATTCTCTATCTAGTTGCAGTTAGCGTAGGGGTTAGCTCTGCGAAGCGCACCTATAGCAGCAGCTATACGCACAACATTAAGCTAGAAGACATTTAGTAGATATATAAAAATATGTTAGAAATATGTTTAAAAAACGTTTTACTAACACTACTATCTAGCTAGGTAATTGCTAGCTAGAGAGGGGGCTGTAGGCCTTAGGCTTAGGCAAGGGCTAGTTGCTGCTAATATATCTAGGCCTTAATGTTACAGTAGGTAGTTATAATAGCATTGTACTAAACTACAATAGGTTTAGAACACGTTAGAAATATGTTATAGAATTTAAACTTACGCAGCACTTGCTAGCGCTCTACAGAAGGTAGGCAGCTAGTGCTATGCAAAGAGGGCGCTAGCTGCGCGTAGCTATGCTAGCCTATAATATAGGTGCGCAGTACACTACGCCTACTAACTTATTACTATAAAAAGTTAAAATATATTAAAAACATGTTTTAAACTTATTCTTACGCTATAAAGATTACTACCCCCTAGGTCCTTATAGCAAAAGACCTTACTAACGTAGATAAATAGGTAGCTAGTAGTGTTAAAGGTAAGGGCTAGGCAGCTATATAGTAGGTGTTAGAGGTTACAATAATCCTTATAGCTTCCTATAACATATTACAAACGTATTTAGAATATGTTACACTAGACTTATATTTCTATTAAGCTAGGTAGTAGACTGCTAGGCAGCTATATTAGTTGTAGTTATAGTTGTAAAAATAGTTGTTATTGTTTTAGTGGAATGTCTTAGGAACACGTTGTAAACACGTTTTGGCACTGTGCGCGCTAGTATTGCCTAGATCTTGGCGCCACTCCATGCGGCTTAGACCATGGTCCGCCCTCTAAATCTCATGGTCCGATGACCTGCTTCCTGCCTTCATTCCGACTCGGAACCCGCTGACGTCGCCAACACGGCTGCACATTCGCTCCTCCCACGCCATGGCCGACCCCAGCAGCACCGGTCCAGCGTCGCCCGTCAGCACCACCACGCCGCTGCAGTACACGCAGTATGACGGCGCAAACGAGGAGCAGTACTTGCCTGCCATTCGCCAGCTGATCTCCAAGGACCTTTCCGAGCCCTATAGTATCTATGTGTACCGCTACTTTCTGTATCAGTGGGGATTTGTGTTTTATGGTGCGTTGCCCATATACATACCCATACCCATACCCATACCCATACATCTATATACATGCACCCACACACCAACAACCGCTCCTCTGCCTCGACTCCCCAAACACAAACTAACCCCCAGGCCCTCGACAGAGCCCACCACCTCATCGGCGTGATAATATGCAAGCTAGAGCCCCACCGCTCCGGCACCTACCGCGGCTACATCGCCATGCTGGCCGTGCAAGAGTCGCACCGCGGCCGCGGCATAGCCTCCAAGCTCGTCACAATGGCCATGGACGCCATGGCCGCCCGCCACGCCGACGAAATCGTCCTCGAGACGGAAATCTCAAATACTGCCTCCCTCAAGCTGTATGAGCGGTTGGGGTTTTGAGGAGTAAGAAGCTGCATCGCTACTACTTGAATGGGAATGCCGCCTATCGACTGATTTTGTACTTGAAGGAGGGCACCGCGCTAAAGAGACCAGAGCCTGGACAAGGACAAGGGTATGGGCATGGGCATGACATGGGAATGGATATGCAGAGGTTGGACGAGCCTGGCATTTCCTAAGCTTGGACCAGAATATGATGGCTTCGACGGCTGTATAAGATATCCCACACGACACAACAAATAACGACTACACATGACAGCAGGTATTTCGTATTACATACTCCCTAAGCTATAAATCGTTTAGAAACGCTATACATATCTCATACGACCTAAGAAACACAAGAAAGCTGACACCCTCCCAGCCTTGCATCAACACACGTCTTGCTGAGGCCGAACAGTACCGACATTGCCTGTCCTAATGCTTCATCCTCACCCAGTATTCCTTGTCACTCCACCTCTTCCCATCCCGAAGATTCTTCCGATGCGGCAGAAAGATGATTGTACGCACGCTGCTGACGTCCTGTAACAGTGCACAAGGCCGTAACTGTTGTTCGCCGACTCTGGCGATCTTCTGATTGGCTAGCTAATAGTTAGTCAGCAACCGAGTACGCACATAGATAGCCGTGACCTTCACAGTTACTAATAATACAACAACAAGTTCAACCTACATCAATCATTAGGTTATAAGCCCCTCTCTACAATAAGCACGCGACCTTGCAATAAGTACACTGTTAACAGCACAGGTACTATACGTAGCGCGCGCTAATTTATAGAGAGTGCGTAACTGCTAGCAATCTAACTAATCTCTACTACCTAATCCTTTACTATAAAAATGTTACAATATTAATATAGCGCTTACTAACAATATTATAATAAAGCTCTAGAAGGATAGTAGTGTTAAAGTTGTGCTTTAGTTAAAGTGTAAGGGCACTATAGGCAGGCGTTTAGAGATAGGACAAATAGTAGATAGATAGATAGATATGAGACAAATCCTTAGGGTGTAAGCCCTAAGGCGTTTAGGAGGGTTATATACATATAGTCTGTAGGTCTCCTGCCTAGCCCTAAGGTTGTCCCAGGGTCTAGCTAGTAGCCCTCAGGAGGAATACCTGTAACAGAGCCTCCCCTTTCTTGCAGCTCGTCCTAAGCTGCTAGATCTCTAGAAGAAAACAGGTTTCTATTATCCCTGCCTACAGGTATTATTAAACTCTAAAAAAACCTCTTCTTTTTAAGGAAAATTGCATTAGGAGAAATGCTATATAAGGCTTATAATCGCCTATGTAGCTACTAGGTCCCTAGGTCTGCCTAAGCGTGCTCCTATAGGTTTCCCTATACTAATTATAGGTTAGGTGTAACCTACTTGTTTGCTTATAGCCTAATAGGCAGGCTACTAACGTCTATATAGGCGCTTAGCTAAGTAGGTGTTACTAGTTAATAGTTTGCTTGTCCTACTAGATCCCTATAGGGATCCTAGTAGGTCTCTAGTAAGGGTTATGCTCCTGCGCAAGACTAACTAGAGCCTAGTATATATAGGGTAAAAGTATTAATATTAGTCTCTTAGACTAATATTAATAGTGCCTTTATCTTATTAGTAACTACATAGTGTTACCTATTTAACATTATAATATAGCAGAGAGGTAAGTAAATAATATTACTTTACTATTAACTAATTATAAGTAACTATTTACTAGTACGTGTGTTTCCTTACTAGTATATAATAGTGTGCGTGTAGGTAGGTAAGAGCGTAGTAAATAGTTAGAGTATAGTTAGTAGCTGCCTAGGGGCTTACGTATAAGTATATAAACAGCTATCCTAATACACTTTTCTAGCTATTAATATTATAATTTTCTCTACTATACTTCTATATTAAGCACTACTATAACCCTACCTCCTGCCTATATTACTAACAAGGCTTTACCTAACTTTATGTACTTACTACTAGACAATATAGCCCTATAGCCTTTACTTACTAGGTTCTAGTGTTATAGCTACCTTACCTGCCTTACAACTAAGTTAGTAAAGGCGCCTATAAGAATAATTAAGTTATTTATTATAGTCCTTTGCTGTCCTAAGGGTTACTATACCTGTAAGAATAACTTTAGGGTATATAGTAGGTATATTAACATAAAGGAGGGTAGTTATATTAAGGTACGTTATCTCTTAACTCTACCTAGTTTGCCTACTAACTATGCTAGATTAACGCTTATTTCTGCTAGGCTATTAACATACTTAACTTCCTTATTAACTATGCTGCCTATAAGATAAATAAAGAGACTATTAGGCTTAGTAATAGCGCTAGCAATAATAAGGTCTTAGAGAACACTTAGTAGTACTAGCAGACTACCTTTAACTACGCCCTTAACTACTATACTAGGTTTATTAAGTATAATAGTATAGAGCGCTGCAAGATTAAGGAGTCTAGCATAAGTAAGCTTAAGTACTATAAGGCCTACTAGATATCCTATAAGCATAACCTTAAGCGCTTTAATATTACTCTTAGTACTATTAGTATAAAGGCCCCTACTAATACTATTATTAATAAGGTAGTTAAAGACTACTTTAAGAAGAATAGCGTAGCTACAAATGCTAAGAAGCGTTAGTACTATTATAGTACTAACATCCCCTCTATAGTAGACGCCCCTACAGCCCCCTTCTAGAGGTTATTATCTTTGCCTACTAAGCTGTACACCCCCTCTAGGCGTAGTAGCTCCTATTACCTTAGTAATAAATATAATAAGGATAATAGGACTTTCTAAGTAGTTTTTAGGTAGCCCTATAATCTAGCTATAAAGGTTAGTTGTAGTAGGTAGTAATTTATAGTAGTTAATAAACTCTATTACTTTTCCTATAACTATTTCTATTGTAACTGCTGTCCTTAGACAGTGTCTAGCTTCCCTTTAGTTTAGGGTTAGAGAGGCATTAGGTCTATTTATAGTACACGCCTTATATTATTATAAGCGATTCTAGCTATACCCCTGTAGGTAGCTCCTGTAGAGTAGCCTAGGGTAGCCTACGTGTAATCTATGCCTTATATTATTATAAGCAATTCTAGCTATGTTCCTGTAGGTAGCTTCTATAGTCTTCCTCTCTTCTACCTTTATAGGGGAGGTACCTAGCTTAGTAGAGTTATAGTGCTCTATTTAATACTCTTATAGTAGTCCTCTAGAATCTTGTAATAATTAAGATTAGTAAGTAGTTCCTAGGTAGAGTTTGTATTTGTCTACCTAAGCTATTTTATAAGGTACTCTTATCTATAGGCAGATATATTACAATAATTAAGGATGCCTTTAACTTTATACTAGTCTATAGCTAGTACTTTGCTATTTGCTATCCCTATAGGGCCTAGTTAGAACCTAGTGCTAGCAGGTAGTGTTATCTAAGGTTTAAGTAAAGATACATTAAATACTAGGTAGATCCTGCTTATTAATAGTAGTAACTTTAATTTATATGCTAGTTTCCCTATTTTCCTTATAACTATAAATAGTCCTAGGTACCTTATATTAAACTTCTTTAAAGGACAATTTATAGCTAGGTTCTTTGCCTAGAGAATTACTTTGTTACCTATAGTAAAGTGCTTCTCTATTTGCTTAGCGTTGTACTAGCGCGTTATACCTTTCTAAGCATACTCTAGGCTTTCCTTTGCTGCAGCCTACATCTTATGCTACTACTCTAGGCGGCTGGCGACTTGCCAGCGTAGCTCTAGGGCTGCTGCGTCCTTTCTCTATACCTGCAGTAGTTGCCTTAGCTAGTGCTTATTAGGTACTCTGTTAAATCCCTTTAGGTTAGTCCTGTAGGCAACTTTAATAGGTAATTCCCTATATACAGAGTAACACTTAGAGTTATAGGCATACTCTGCATATAGTAACAGGTCTACCTAGTTGTCCTAATTGTAGTTTATGTATATACGCAGGTATGTTTCTAACTCCTAGTTTAGGCGTTTAGTTTAGCTATTAGTTTAGGGGTAGAATATAGTACTTAGCTAGTAGTCTATTTTAAGGTAGTAGCATATGTTAGACTAGAATTAGCTAGTAAACACAGATCCCCTGTCTAATAGTAGGGTGTTAGGAGGACTGTGTTTTAGGAAGTACTATTTTAAGAGTAGCTTAGCTACACGCTAGGCTGTTATTATTTTAGTAATAGGTATATACTAGACATACTTACTAAATTAGTCTACTAACACTAGGATTAAGTTAAACTTATTCCTATAATTATCCCTTAACTTAGGCAAGTCTGTTATAAAGTTAAGTAAGTAGTGCTGCTAGGCTGTATTAGGTACTAGTAGTAGCACAAGTAGTCCCTATAGTTTATACTAACAGATCTTATTTAACTAACATGCTAGGTACTTATAGATATACTTATATACGTCCTTAGTTAACTATAGCTAATAGTACTTCTATTTTAATACCTAAGTAGTTTTCTTAGTTCTATAATAGCCTCCTATAGGGTTATTATAGTTCTTTAATAGAATTATTTAGTAGAGCGTTCTATTATTAGGAATCTACACTTTCCTACTCCTGCGTAAGACTCTATTTAGGTTAGATTCCTAGTGTAGTTAGCCCTTAGCTACTCTGCCCTCCTTCTAACATGTTAGTAACTTATAAGTAGTATAGGCCTTATTACGCTCCTAAGTCTGCCTAATATAATTAATAAGGCAGTCTAGAGTTACTAGTACGTATACAGTTTTATCTTACGTAGCTTTGTTTATAAGATATATAGGAGAGCTAATTACTCTACCTAGGCTATAAAGGAGAGCCCTTAGGACGTTTCTCTTAGTCTTCCCTAAGCTTTAGATTAATTAGTTTAACCCTAGCTATAGCTTGTAGAAGGGTAGTTAAGAGCTATAGGAGACGTATCCCTATAACTAACATATTAGTAGAATTCTATAGGGGTAGTCTTAGAGGTTATTATAGTGTCTGTTATTGCCTCCTTATAGTTGCCTACACTATACACTGCCTGTTTAGTGTTATAAGCCCTAGACGCCTAGAGAGTCTAGATCTAAAGCTTCTATTAGAGGGTAGGTAGCATTATATTATAGAGTGCTTATTCTTCCCTAATTATAAGTCCCTGCGCGTAATCTAGACGCCTTAATAGGCTATTAGCTGTATTATTAGGTTCTAGCTTATACTTAACTTTAAAGTTAAACCTTACTAATTCCTCTGCCTAGCAAGCATGCTTAGGTAAGAGTTCCTTTGTTGTTATAAAGTATCTTAGGTTATTATAATTAGAGAGTACCTAGATTATTAATAGAGCGTGCTTAAGGTAGTATTACTACTGCCTAAACGCTTTAATAATTGTAGATAGTTCCTTATTATAAGTATGCTATTAGATAGATAGACCCTAAAACTTTTAACTCTAGAATACTACTAGTTTCTAGTAACATTCTATTGCTAGTTTAGTTATCTAAGGTTGTAGCAAGATAGCAGCTATAGCAAAGTCTAAGGCGTTAGTAACTACTATAATTAGTTTAGTTAGGTTAAAGTGTTAAAGTATAAGTGCCTTTATAAACTTCTTCTAAATTGTATAGAAGGCCTAGCGTACCTCTTTAGGCTAACTCTATAGTTTGTACTATTTTGTTAGTCCCTTACAGCTTTTGCTAGTCTCTTCCTCCTCTTCTTTAGATTAGAACCCTTAGGGGCTAATGCTAGGTTCTAGGTAGCTGTTATATAGTCTACTAGCAGGCGTATAATACTAGAATAGTTATAGATAAACTACTAGTAGAAGTTTACAAAGCTTAGAAACTACTAGATATCCTTAAAACCTCTAGGTTTAGGCTACTCTTGTATAGTTTGTATACGCGTTAGGTCTATAACAACGCCCCTAGGGGTTACTATAAAGCCTAGAAACTTAACTAATTTAGTTAAGAATTTGTATTTACTTGCCTTACAAAATAGACCCTATTTAATAAGGTAGTCTAAGACCTCCTTAATATAAGCATTATAATCCTCCTTATGTTTAGAGTAGATTAGGATGTTGTCTAGGTAGACTACGCAAGTGTAGTCTAATAGGCCTCTAAGGGCTCTATAAATGTAGGACTAGAACGTTACTAGGGCGTTTACTAGTCTAAACAGCATTACTAGGTACTTAAAGTGCCTATACTAGGTTTTAAATGTAGTTTTCTACTTATTACCTTCCTTAATCTAGAGCCTATAGTAGGCATTGCGTAGATCTAGCTTTAAGAAGATTACTACATTTAACAGTTAATCTAACATCTTGCTAACAAGTAGGATAGGATAGTAGTTCTTAACTATAACTTTATTTAGGCTCTAGTAGTCTATATAGAGCTGTAAGGTACTATCTACTTTAGGTATAAATAGGATTAGTGCCCCTACAGGTAACTTACTAGGATAGATCTAGCCTTTCTCCTATACTATGTTAAGGTATTCCTAAAGGATATCTAGCTTATGTTATAACAGGTTGTAGATTAGGAGGTTTAGTATACATGCCCCCTCCTTAATCTTAATTGTATAGTTGTACTCCTATATAGGTAGAGTACGCTAGTCTAATGTTTGCTAAAGGCAAGCTACTTATAGTGTAGTTTCTTAGGAACAAATTTTAGCTCTTCTAGATCTAGCTTGTCTTTATTAGGTGGTATATATAGGGTATCCTTGTCTAACTTATAGTTAGGAAGGATATAGGCAGTACCTAGAGGTAGTTTAGCCTAACTAGGGTTCCCTTTATGTATGCTTGCTACTATCTATTAACTAGCTTCCTAAGGTAGCTATGCTAGGTCTAGGTACTAAGACACACAGTGCTTAAGATACTTAATTATATTAATTATCTTGTTCTTTAGCTAGAGGATTCTACGTTTTATAAAATATTCTTTATTAGCAACTATATTGCTATTAGGACCTAAGGGCTAGTTGTGCCTAGCCTTGTCCTAACGTAGTTCCTGTAGGAACATGTCTTTAGTCCCTAGGGGTACTTAGTACACTAGGTTTCCTAGGTAGAGTAAGTACGCTTGCTTACCTAGTTGCATATCTTTAAAGAGGGTTTTAGCCTTGCAGACCTGCACTTGTTCTGTATTGTTGTTAAACCAGCTGTACTTACCTATAGAGAATTAGATGCAGGGGTCTACTTCTACAAGCTATAGGTAACCTAGGACAAGGTTGTAGCTAATAAAGTTAGTAGACTAGAAGACTTTAGGTCCTATAGTTTTAGTAGTGCTATTGCTGTCTATGTAGTCTATAGTAAGATTATAGGGTCTTTAAATGTTTAGCTAGTTATTGTCTAGGAATAACGCTATAGGCTTCTAATAGAATAGTGCATGTTCTAACTTTAGTTAGTTAACAACTACTTAACTTATAAGGTTAATTTTAGCCCTAGAGTTATAGAGGCCTTAGAGCTGTACTAGGGCATTGTTGTGTCTATGTAGGCCTACTATAACTGCAATATAGGTTTGTTTACCCTAGGTTTCTAGCCCTAGCTGTAGTTAGGAAAGGTTAGCAACTAGGGCTTTGCGTTTCCCTTATCTAGCATTAGTTTAGACTTGTTACCCCCTTAGGTGCTATATAACTTATTACCCTAGAATTTCTAATAAGTATTCTAATAGTCTTAGTCCTTAGGGTACTACTAGTTATTATAGCCCTTTAGTTAGTCTTCTACTAGGGCGCTCTTAGATTAGTCCTAGGAGTAGAGTAGATCTTTATTGCGCCTTTTTAGTTTATTATATAGTAGCAAATAGGCAGGGCGTTTTAGCCTATTAAGACTTTATAGGTTTGCCTTAGTGTTGCTAGCTACTTCTATATTCTAGAGGGTCTATTTAAAGTTAGGCTAAAGCTATATATGTTCTAGACTGCTACTGCGCTAGATTTCACGCTAGAAGGCTAGTAGAGTCTTTACTTATACAAATATAATTTTAAACTTATAGTCTTTACTACTATTATTAAACTTAAAGAAGCTCTAAGGCAGAAGAGACTCCTAATAGTTAAGCTTTATTAGAAAGGTATTAATAGAGTCTCCCTCTTACTATTTGTCGCGCAACTGAGCGCGTAGAGTCACATACGCAGCTTGTTTTCTAACAGAGCGTGCTAATTTAGTTAAGCTGCTCTACCCTAGCAACGCTGGTTCCAAGCAGCCCTAATACTAGCTAAACGCTTGTTAAGCAAGATTACGTAACCTACACATTTTATTTATATTTAAGCAACACGTTCTATATAGAAAAATAGACACTAATTAAATTAATTAATTACTTAAGTATAGTCCTACAAGCTCTATTACAGTTATAAGCCTAGCTTCCTAAGCATAGTAGATCTCCCTGCGCACTCAGCAAACAAGCTTATTAGACTTAGCTTAACTACTCTAATTACCTAATTATCTTTCTATCCCTACTAAACGCTACTATAGGCAAGCTTGTTAACTACAATAAGCAAGCTCTCTTAGGTGTCCCTACAGGACCCTATTAGCTTAAAACAAGATCTAATTAGCCTAATTAGTACATCTAACTTACGTAGCACGCTAAGCTTTGTAACGTATAGGATATAGTAGATCTAGACGCTAAAGACGCCCTAGGCATGCATAAAGGAGCGCCTAAACTACCTATTATAGGCTCGCTCCCTACTTAACTACTAGCTTAATCTACCTAAAGCTAGAGCACCTAACCTAACAAGCCTCTAACAGGCTAAATAATAAGCGTTAAGAACTATAACAAGGAGCTCCTTAGATACAAGATTAGAGCAAGCAAGTAGGCTGCTAAGGCAGAGCGCCTTTAGAAGATCTAGAACTAGGTTAATACAACAGTATTACTATTAATCCTCTTACTAGTAATAGTAAAGCTTGTTACTAATAACACTATAACACTGCAATTGCTTATATAAGCACTAAAAGAGGAGCTTGCTCTAACAGATGTTAGCACCTAGAACTAGGTTAGGGTAGAGTACTAATAGCATCTTAGAGCAGCTAAACAGACAAGAGCTACTCTACAAGACTAGTACAACAGGTAGTTATACCTCTATAGAAGAGCTAAGTTATACAAGCTTCTAGAGGTTAATAGGGCGCTTGCTGTGTAGGATTTCTTAGATGCCTTAAGTTATAGGATTACCTAGATTAGGCTTATACTATAAACTAAAGGATTATCTAGGATAGTATCCTAGGGCTTAATTCACTTAATTTAGACAAAGTAAGTAGGGTCTTTAGTAGTTTAATGCATAAGCACACTATAAGAGCAGGAAAAGATAACCTAGGAGTATTTACAACATTTAGAAGCCAAACAGATACTACTTAAGCTCCTGCTACTAACTCTAAGAGCTTAAGTAGGTACTCCTGCCCTTATAAATAAAAAGGAGAGACTTATAAGTAGAAACTAACTAACTACTAACGCCTAGAGACAGTAGTTAGAGGGAGCTCCTTACTGCCTATCTACATAAGCAAAAGCTATTGCAAGGATACTCTCTAGAGGCTTAAGAGCTAAGAGTATACAGATACTAGGAAGACAATTAAGCAGCTTAATTAGACCTAAAAGCTCTATTAGCTATAACAGCTCTACTAGCAAAAGCACCTAAAGTTAAGTTTCCTAGTAATGTACAAGCTGCTCTAATTAATCTAAAAATAATGCAACTAAGCAACCTAGCTAAGAAACCTAGGGTTTATAACCTTATAGATTTTAACGCTTATCTGCTCTTAGAGAGTACAATTTTAGATAATAGAGTAGCTACACACTTAGTTAACAGCGCAGATTAGCTTATACCTAGGTTATTTCGCCTAGCTAACTCTACTAACACTATAAAGGTAGGCACACAAGCGTTTCTAGTAGTAGGACAAGGAGCTTGTTTGTTTAAAAACGCGTTATATAGAAAGCGCAGCCTATATACAGAAGACCTGCTCCTTAAGGATGTAGTAGTAGTAGAAGGTTTCTACGTTAACATTATTTCTAAGGCACGCCTCTAAGAGAAAGGAGTTTAGTACTTAGGGCTAGACAGCTTGCTCTAAGTAAGGTATATTAATAATCTAAATAGGAGTGTTATATATGCTACTCTTAAGCGCGCTTACAACCTCACTTTCTTTAAATATAAGCTACTATCCTACTACCCTCTAATCCTTAACGTAGTAATAAAACAATTATATAAGTCTTACCTACAAAGCTCTGCTAAACACCTCTAGCACGCTAGAGCAGGTTATCTAGGCCTAGAAGCTCTAAAAGCACTAGTATAATAAGCGCGCAGTATACACATTAACAGCACGCTCTAAAAGATTATAAGGTCTACTTAATAACCTACACTAAGCAAGTTATATCTTAACAGAAATAGGAAAAACCTACTAAACCCTTTTAGAGAATTAGCTAGGATCTATTTAATATGCCTATAGGAAGGAGTAGCAAATTATAGATACTTTTAATTAAGGAGTACTATAGTAGGAAGCTCTTTATATACTTACTACTAGGGAAGACTTAAGTAGAGATACTACAGGTACTTACAAGTTTCTTAAGCTAGGTATATACCTAGTATAAGCTCTGTATCTGCAAGATAAGTTAAGATAATAATACTACTACTCTCCTATAGCAAGGAGCTCCTAATATAAGCGCTAGGCAATTAATAAGGGAATAGATATTAAGCGTATACCTCTATATACCCACAAGCCAAATAGGGCAGCAGAAAGAGCAGGGCAGGAAATAATTACTAAATCTATTAAAATAAGGAGTAGTGCAAACCTACCTAAGAAGCTCTTCCTAGAGGTTGTAGCAGTAGTAACATAGCTCTATAACATAAGTCTAACTTACTTAAATAAGCTATAGAGCCTAAATAAAGAGCTTAATTGCTAGTTTACTTAATATTTCTGCTAGTACAAACCTAAGCAGGTAAGAGCACTAACAGCTAATCTAAGACCTAATTAGAGCAGGATATACGCCTATAGCTGCAGAGCGTATCCCTAAATAGGGAATAAGCAGCTAGGCGTAATTAGAGAAGCTTTAAAGTAACTCTAAGGGGTTATATTAGATACTTAGTAGGGTACTAAGCTTCTAACATATACTAGATATAGGTCCCTAAACTAAACTAGGTAATTATAATACGCAACGTAACCTTTAATAAGGAGCTCTTTTATAATAAATTAGATAAGTTGTTAGCCCTTACAGTCTAAGAAGTAGAAGTAGTTGTAGATATTCTACATAAACCTAATAAGATAGAGGTAGGAGAAGTAATAGAGCTCCCCCTTAAACAAAGAGACCTATCGCTTAGCTTGTCTACTAAGCACTAGCTTAGGGGTAACACTTAGAGAGAACCTTAATTGCTAGAAGGCTAGTCTAGTAGAGAGGGAGCCCCTAGGATAGATACTGCACGCACAGCAAGCTTAGCTAGCAAGCTACTAGAGATCTATGCAGAACAACGCTAAGAAACAGGTTTACTTTCCCCTAACTAAACGCCTAAACTAGAGTAGTTAAGTATAGGTAGGGAAGCTCCTAATAAGGAGGATAATCTAACTAGTAGCTTACAGGAAGTGCACTTAACTGTAGAAGAAGGGAGCAAGCTAGTAGATAGTAAGGATCTTAATAATCTACTAAGACCTACTTTGCTACTTATTCTAATACCTTCTTAAAGATTAACGTAAGTAGATAAGGCAGGCAGGAGACGCGCGTATTAGCAGAGAATCTAGGGCCTGCCTATAAGATAGAGCTGCTAAATAGAGAACTATAAGCGCGATAAGCGTAATAAGCCTACTAATAACAATAATAGAGCAGGTTAGTACTCTATAATAAGCTCTATAAATAATTATAGATACGCCTAGCTTATCTACTTACTGTTTAAACATACAAATAAATATAGCATAGATAGAAGGGAGCTGCTTACTACCTACGTGGTAATTATTACCTTAACCCTAAAGAAGGAAAGACTAGTTGCTTAAAACAAGCGCTAGTTACATAGGGATAAGCTCCCTCTACTACTAAGCAAATAGAAAGATCTACTCTATTACCTACTAGGAGCTCTTTTTGCTAGGCCTACTAAAAAGAGATAGACACGCTTATTAAGAAGGAAACGTAGAGAGAAATTAACTAATTAAGCGCCTTATTAAGGCCCCTACTACTTAAATAAGTCTTTACCTACAAATTTAACTAGGATAGCTACTTCCTTAAATATAAGGTAAGGATCTGCGTACGTAGAGATCTATAGGTAAAGGATTTAATTGTCTTAACCTATAGTACAACGCTTACTACTTACTTGTTTTGCACTATAGTAGCAATTGCAGCCTAGTTTAACCTAGAGCTCTATTAGTATAACGTAACTAGCGCGTTTCTAAACACAAGCTGCTAGGACAAATCTTAGGTGCTCTATAAATTACTAGATAGATTTAAGAAACCTAAGTAAGTTATTCTACTACTATAAGCTCTATACAGGTTACGCAATTTGCTAGTCCTATAGTATAGAGAGCTCTCTAGTACGCTCTAGAAGCTTAGTCTCTTAGCATTAAAAGAAGAGCTATACCTATTCTATAATCCTAAATAGAAAATAGTGCTACTCTTCTATATTAACAATATTCTCCTAGCCTATTACAGCAACAATTAAGCTACTACTAAACAGCTAATAAGCTTGTTAATAGAAAAGTATTAAATTAAAGACTATAGAGCTGCTAAATAGTTTCTAGGCGTTTAAATAATTAGAAACTAAGAGGCTTGTACTATAACTCTTACGCACAACTCCTATATTAATAAGCTTGCTACTAAATTTAAGATAGTAGAGAAGAGGTCCTTTCCTATAGTCCTATTTCCTATAGAGGAGCTGCTTAAATATAGTAGAGAAGCTTTAAAACAAGAGGTTAAAGCGTTTTAAGAACAAGTTAGGTCTATACTCTATACAGTAATTATAATTTAACTAGATATAGTATATACTACCTCTTAGCTATCTTATTATTTAACAAATCTAGGAGTAGCTTACTTTAAAGTAGCTACTTAGGTTTTAGCTTATTTGTATAGAATAAAGCATCTAGGTATAAGGTATAGCGCTTACAAAGGTAGTTATCTGCTTATATATAGAGACGCCTTATTTACTAACAATAGAGAGTCCTGTTAATCTTCCTAGGGGTATATTATGCAGCTCTTTAGCAGTCTAATTATCTAGAAAGCTGCACAGCAGTTAACAGTAACTACTTCTACTACTAAGGCTAAATTACTTACTTTAGAGTATATAGCTAAAGAGTTAGTAGCTCTAAAACAATTCCTAGGAGAACTTTAGCTAGACTTAGGGGTGCTGTAGGAGATTTTCTATAATAACTAATAAACTATCTAACTAGTAGTTAAAGAGAGCAAGCAGCTTACTACCTAGCTGCGCTATATAGATATCTAAAATATATAGTTAAAACAAGAGTACGCTAAGGGAAACCTCTAAGTAACCTACCTTAAAATAAGTAAGATGCTAGCTAACAGCCTTACAAAAGCGCTTCCTAGATAAGCTTATAAGCGCTTTTTGTTACATTTAAACTTATAGAGTATTAGTTAAGAGGGGAAAGACTTAGTTATAGAAAAAGAGTAGGTTAATAGAGAAAGAGAAGATCTTTAAATTACTAGGGAGGATAACCCCCTCCCTAAATAGGTATAAGTCTCTCTAGACTGCTAGTAGCAGCTCTTTTAAGCGCACGCCTAACAGCTAAGGAGCTTACAAAAACAAATTAACTATAGGTAGAGAGGATAACCCCCTCCCTATAGGCCTTAAAGAACCTACTTACAAATAGGTACTTAAAATTTATACCTATCTGCAAGCAGGCCCTTTACTACCTAGATAGTAGTACACAGGTTAGTAGCCTACTAAACGCTTATTAGCTACTATTATTAACTAAAAACTAAGTTACTTACTAAAGTTATTACTCTACTAGAGGAAGTAAGCTCCTCTACTAGTTTAAGCCTAAGTGGCTTAAGGGCAGGGGGCTATAAGCTATTAGTCTACTACTTAACTACTCTTTTTTAAAGAAAATATATATAGTAGGCAGTAGGAGTGCCTAAAGGCACAACGCTAGCAGCGCTTACTACAGCAGCTAGCAGCAGTGTTATTAACGCACAGCGCAACTAAGCTACTTACTAGCAGCGCGTCCACGTAGTACGCGCAGGGTATTAACCTGCGCGCACCAGGCACTAGAGCGCCTAAGGCAGGGGCGGGTGGCGCAGGGGCGGGCGGCAGCAGCGCGGCGGCATAGGCAGCGGCGGTGGCAGCAGCCATGGCAGCGGTAGCAGCAGCAACCGCTGAAGGAGCAGGCGAAGCCGCAGCCACGGGCTCAGGCGCGGGCATAGGGGCAGGCGCAGGCGAAGGCGAGCGGGCGGCTGGCAGCCTGCCAGCTTAGGCAGCAGCTTAGGCAGCAGAGGTAGCGGCAGTATGCGCGCAGCGCTAGGTTTTAGTTTGTTTCTATACCTAAGTTAGCAAACCTCTAAAAAGAGCTAGGAAAACGTTAATAGTAAGATTAGTTAGACAACGTCTAACAATAAAGCTATTAACAAATTAAGAAGCTAGAAATAATTAGCTAGAGAGTACTTAGGCGCGTAGAAAATAATTTAGTATACTTATAGGCATATTAATAGATATAACTAGAGAAATAGAGAAATTAAGTAGGTAGGACGCTTATATAGGGAAGTAACTAGGTTAGTAAAGGTAAAGCTGCTAGACTATAGTCCTTACGCTTACTCTTACTACCTAGAAGTGCTTAACCTAAGAAGTGCTTACCTTAACTATAACTAAGCAGCTTAATAGCTAGCTATAGGCTTAGAAATTTAGCTAACAAAAATAAGCGCCTAAACTAGCAATAAACTACTTGCAAAAGTAGCCTAAAAATTAGAGAGGTCTCTTAAAAGGAAGAGTACCTAGAGTACGCTGTAGGCGCGTAGTAATCTTAGATATCTAAGGAAATATAAAAATCTAAGATTAGAGCCCTATAATTACTAAGGGCACGCTCCTAGTTTAGTTATTCCTAATATAGGATTAACTAGGGGGTGTGTTATATAACTAAGCGCGTAGAGTTACATACGCAGCTTATTTTCTAACAGAGCGTGCTAATTTAGTTAAGCTACTCTACCCTAGCAACGCTGGTTCTAAGCAGCCCTAATACTAGCTAAACGCTTGTTAAGCAAGATTATATAACCTATACATTTTATTTATATTTAAGTAACACGTTCTATGTAGAAAAATAGATACTAATTAAATTAATTAATTACTTAAGTATAGTCCTGCAAGCTCTGTTACACTATTCTATATTAAATAGTTTAGAGAAGTTCTTGTATTTAGTTAGGACAGGGTCCTGTACTAGTTTCTCCTCCTCTGCGCAGAGGTTAGCCTAGGTTTAGATTAACCCCTTGTTAATACAGGACTAGATAAGTTCCTAATAGATACTATACTAGATAGTTCCTATAGCCTAGTGCGTTCTAGTAATTAAGTTGTTAAGCACCTAGGCGTACTAAAAAGCAGTGTTAATGTCCTTAGCCTACTAGTCTACCTACTAGGACGTTAGGGCACAGTTTTCTACACCTAGTTTAGGTTTTAGTTAGATATTATTTAACACCCTTATAATTTTACTAGCTTTGTTAAAAGCTAGGTAGTATATTACTAATGTTATTCTGCTATGTGCTAGGGCTTGTACCTATACAGCCTAATTAAATTACTTTTATTAGATGCTAAGCTCTACTTCTAATGCCCTAGTAAGCTTAGCTGCGTTAAGGGCAAGGAGAGCTTATTGTACTAGATTTTAGTACCTAATTGTAGGAGTTAGTTCTCCTACAGGCACCTAGTTTGCTCCTATAGCAGCTGCCTAAGTTGCTGTATCTGCTAGAGTTGCATTCTGCTGCAACAGGGTAGGCGTTACTGCAGAATCTACTAGAGTACCGCCCTATGTGCTTAGGACTTTAGCAGGAGTGTAACAGAGCTAGCCTAGTTTAATACTAGGGCTTAGCTAACAAGAGTTTTCCTCTAGCTCTATTATTATATTGTAGAGGACGCGTTTTCCTCTAGCTATTTTAGTAGGGTTGAAAAATTTAACTACTACTCTAAATTAACTATCTATTCTAAGAAGGAGTATAAAGGATTTAAATTGTAAGGGCACTATAGGCAGGCGTTTAGAGATAGGATAAATAGTAGATAGATAGATAGATATAAGACAAATCCTTAGGGTGTAAGCCCTAAGGCGTTTAGGAGGGTTATATACATGTAGTCTGTAGGTCTCCTACCTAGCTCTAAGGTTGTCCTAGGGTCTAGCTAGTAGCCCTTAGGAGGAATACCTGTAACATAAAGACTGTAAACACTTCTAGGTTAGTTCTTAGGAGATAAGTGCAGTAGCAGGAGTAAAACAAGGTAATTACCTAAGCAAAGCTTGTGATAATTAAAGGTATACTAGAGAGTATAGAATAAACTATCTATTCTAAGTATAGGTTAAGAGTTCTAAATAATTAAATATATTAATTAGGTAAAACTTAAGGTTAAATATAAACTATAAGAGTTATGTTCCTACTAGACTATATACTATATAAAATCCTAGAGCTTACTTATTAAATTATAAGCTCTCTCCTGCTAAGCTATATATCTTACAAAGCTTATTATAAGCTATTATTAAAGTTGTGTTTTAGTTAAAGACCGTAAACACTACTTAGTTAGTTCTTAGGAGATAGGTACTAGAGCAGGGTGTAAAACAAAGTAATTACCTAAGCAAAGCTTGTAATAATTAAAGGGTACACTAAAGAGTATCTAGTATTAATCTGTATTAAGTGTAGGTTAAGTTCTAAATAACAAATATATTATTAAGGTTGTAACTAAGGTTAAACACAAACTATAAGAGTTGCGTTCCTACTAGGCTATATACTATAGGAGATCCTAGAGCTTACTTATTAAAGCGTAAGCTTGTAATACTAAGCTATAAATCTTATATAGCTTACTATAAGCTTTATAAGCTAATTACATATATTAATCCTTCTTATATACTAAGGCATAAGCTTATAGACCTACTTATAAGCTAGTTACGTAATCTGTTCTATATATTATTTGTTACTAGCCTATTACAGGCTATATTTAGGAGATTACTAGAATAATTAGTTGTAAAGATCTAGGATTATAACACTATCCTCCTCCCCTATTAGATTTATCTTAAATTGTAATTATGTCTTTATAAGCATGCCCTATATCTTGTCTTAAGGTTTAGCCTTTATTACATCTTCTAATTCTTAAAAGAAACAACTACGCCTTACTCTAGAAATTTAATAACATAAAACCCTTACTAATATACCCTACAATTATTATTTTACTAATAACTAAGAGTGCTTTATTATAGTATTAAAAGGTTTATATTATCTAAAGTGTTCTAAGTATATATGTATTAGTTGTCTATACGTAAACTTATCTTAGGAGTTACTAGACTATTGTAATAACCTGCAATAGAATTGTTTAGTGTTATAGTGTTCTAGAGCTATCCTTAGTTAGTATTAGTCTTGCCCTTAGCAAAGCTGCACAAAACCTACGCTGTTTGCTATCTTTAGGAGAGACAAGTATTATTCTTGTTATTAAATATACCTATAGCTATCCCTCTACTATCTATCCCTAGTATAAAGCAAGTACTGTTGCCTATAACTAGAACCTTATATAATAATACTTTATTAATCTAATAGTCTAGGGATAGCTCTAACTACTTAAACGAACAGTTAGGGGCACCTATAAGAGAGATCTAACTACCCTTATCTTAAACCTAGCAGGAGGACAACTCTAGTAGGATTTCTTTAATTAACAAAGAGATCCTAACCCCTATAATAAGTGCACCTCTAACGCTTTAAGAGCGCATTTAAGCTACTAAACACTAATATAATAAGCTTTAGGCCTTATAGCGCCTACGCTTACTTAAAGCTAAGATTATACAACTAGAGGGCATAGGGAACTACACTACTCTAAGTATAGTAGAGACTATTAAGGGGACCTTAAGGACTAGTACGTATAAGCAGGACGCATCTATAATACTTATACCTTAACCTATAAAGCGCGCGCTTAAACCTAAAGACCTAGCTAAATATAAGGGAAAGAACCTTAAAGAATATTATAAGTTCTTCTACTCCTGTAAGGTAGCCTTCTAACTATTACTATAAGAGTTTAGTAACCCTAAAGATAGGATACTCTAGGCAATGTAGTACCTATTAGGGGACCTAAGGGAGCTTTAGTATACGCACTTTAAGCGCACATTTAGAGCATAAAAAGAGATACCTAGCTAAGGGTACTTTAAATAGTACTTACTAGACTTACTCTCTAATCCTATAAACTACACCTTAGAATTAGCTATAGCTTACACTTAAGCTACGCAGCAGAAGGACTAAACAGTCTATACTTTTATAACCTACTTAGAGGTCTTAGAGGACTAACTTACCCCTATACTAAAGAATAGAGGGTCTAACACTTATTCTTTAAGCTTTAGCTAGAATTACAAAGGGTAATTACTAATTACTATTAGGTACTAGCTACACGCAAAGACCTAGTAGCGTTAGGCTCTACACTTAAGCGCAACCTACGCTATTTATTACTAACTTATACATCTAGCACATGCTACAAAAGTACCTAGAGGCATAAGGAGTAAAAGTAAGGAGATAATGCCTCTACTAATAAAGGCCTATATAACAAGAGTAGCGTTACCTACTTAAGTGTAATAAGACTAGCTACTATACTAATAAATGTTAAAGTAGTAACTCTAACTCTAATTTTAACTCTAACCTTAACTAGATCCTAGTTTAAATTAACTAGACAGGAAAAGGCTAAGCCTTACTAGCTACCTAGGGACAGTAAGGCAGATTCTAGTATATATTTTACTAGGCATAAAGCGCACATATAACACATCTAGAGAGGCAACACTAGAATAATAATTATAGGTTATTCTTAATCCTTAGGTAGATGTAAGCTTAATTAGCTAAAGGATTACTATAGAAATAGACCTACTACCTATTAAGGAGGTAGAACTCCTACGCCTAGGATAGATTAGCACGCAGCGCTAAAGCACGTACGCTATATATGCGCTATAGATATACTTAACTAATAATATAGGCGTTAAGCGTTATATATCTACTACTATATATAGAGTTAATAAGGAAGGAACTCTCTTACTATTAGGGAACCCTTTCCTCTAATAAGAACACATCTATCTAGATTGTAGATTACAATCCTAGCATTAGGGATACACTGCAGCTAGTATCTAGCTAGTTACCTCTATAGAGTTTAAAGAAGCTAACTCTAATCCCCTCCTTTTAGGAGTATTATAAGCTACTAGCGTTTATTTAGAATATAATACCTATATCTATAAAGCATATATAGTATAGGAACTTTATATCTTAGACGCTTTAGTAGATTACGTTAATATATTTAGTAAAGAAGCTGCTACTACTCTACCTAGCTTTAAATCTTTAGACTATGCAATCCTACTTATAGAAGGGAAAGAACCCCTATATAGACTACTCTATAACCTCTCTTTACGCAAGCTAAAGCTGCTACGTAAATACTTAGAACAAGCGCTAAGTAATAGGTAGATTAGGCACAGTATAAGTCCTATAGGAGCACCTATACTTTTTGTTCCTAAGAAAGATAGGATACTCTGCCTCTATGTAGATTATAGAGGTCTTAATACTGTTACTATAAAAGATTATTACCTACTCCTACTAATTAGAGAGATACTAGACTGCCTATTAGGCGTATGTTATTACACAACCTTAGACCTTTACAACACCTATTATTAGCTAAAGATTAAAGTAGGGGATAAGTAGAAAACTGCCTTTAGGACCTAATATAGTTACTTTAAGTACCTAGTAATGCTATTTAGGCTAACTAATGCTCCTACAAGTTTCTAGGCCTATATTAATAAGGCCTTAATTAAGCACTTAGACTATATCTATATAGTTTACCTAGATAATATCCTTATCTATATAGGGAGCAATAACATTACACTTTACTAGCATGCTATACGCTTAGTACTTTAGTCTCTACGTAAGGCAGAACTATTTATTAACTTATAGAAATGTATATTTGTATTAGATATAGTACACTTCCTTAGTTTTATTATTAACACGTGTAGTGTATGCGCTAATCTAGCTTAAGTAAGCACTATTACCTAATAGCTACAGCCTACTAATGTTAAAGAGTTACAATCCTTTCTAGGGTTTGCTAACTTCTATTAGCGTTTTATTAAAGGATATGCTAGAGAAACAGCTCCTCTTATAGAATTATTAAAGAAAAACTAAGACTAGTAATAGAATAAAGCTACAAACTACTTATTTAAAGGGCTAAAGACCTACTTCTTAAGCGCGCCTATCTTGTGCTATTTTAACACAGCGCTCTCTATCTAAGTAGAGATAGATGCGTCTATATTTGCTATATTAGGCATACTCTCCTAACTCTTTAAAGATAAGTAGTAGCACCTAGTTGCCTTTACCTCTTAAAAGCTACAAGCTACTAAGCTAAATTATAAGGCCTATAACCTACAGCTACTTGCTATAGTATATAGCTTTAAGTAGTAGAGGTATTACCTTAAAGGCACACAGCATACTATATAGGTGCTAAGTAACTATAACAACCTACGTAGTATATATGCTATACAAAAGCTAAACCTGTAGTAAGCTAGATAGGCTATGTACCTAGGGGCTTTTAATTTTAAGGTAGAATACTATCTAGGCAAAACAAACCCTACAGATAGCCCCTCTAGAAGGGCAGATTACAAACAGGAGAACCTATTACTAACCTAATTATTACCTACCTTATAGAATAAATTATTAGCAATAGATATAGCTAGTAGAGTAAGTAGATCTATAAACAAGCTAAGCTTATTAGGCATGTGTAAGACGCATATTGCTACAGTTTATAGAACTAGAAAGGTCCCTACTGCTAGCGCTATAGAATACATGCTATACGTGCTACACTTACTAGCTAGGGTACTAGTTAGTAGCAAACCTATAATAGTAGAGTCTTAATTACTTGTTAAAACCTTACACTAACTATAACAAAGGGATGCCTTTACTTAGGGTTAGATTATAAGCTTAATAAGTAAGGATAGTACTTAAAGACGTAGCATAGCGCAGGTATAGCGCTTAGATAAAAACAAAGTCCTAAGATATAATAGCAGAATGTATGTTCTAGAGGAACTAGCTATTAGGTAAGAGATTTTGTTCTAGAACTATAACACGCGTATAGTAGGCTATTTTAGCGCACATAGGACGCTTAAGCTAATTAGAAGAACCTACTACTAGCTAACTCTTAGTTAAGATGTCTAGGAATATATAAGAACTTATGCTATCTGCTAAAGGAGTAAAGCTCTAAGGCATAGCAAGTATAGAACGCTATTACTATTACCTATACTAAAGGAAATCTTTAAAGAAGTTACACTAGACTTTATTACTAGCTTACCCCTAGCTAAGAATTCCTTAGGTTGCGCCTTTAATACAATCCTTATAATTATATGCTACTTCTCTAAGATAGTACTCTATCTACCTGCGTTAAAGATATAGGATGCAAAGCAGTTTGCAGAAGCCTACTTTACACATATTATACTTAAGTATAGAATATAAAAGGGTATTATATTAGATAGGAAACTATCTTTACCTCTATATTTTAGATAGAAATCTGCTACTAACTATAGGTAAAGCGCAGGCTTAGTATAGCCTTCTATCTGCAAACTAATAGGTAAACTAAACGCTAGAATTAAACGCTTAAGCAGTATCTTTAGATATTTATCTTAGAGTCCTAAGAGAACTAGGTAAAGCTACTACTAACTACACAGTTTGCTTATAATAACTTAGTATATAAATCTACTAAAATAACTCCCTTCTATGCTGTATATAGTAAACACCTACTACTTACTAAGCCTCCTGCAGACAGTAGGCCTAAGGGGGAGGTACTAGATGTAGTTTAAAGGGTAAAGTAACTACACAGCGCACAAGCAACGCTAGTAGAGCACCTAGAAAAAGCATAAGAGTACTAAACCTAGTACTACAACAAGAAATATAAGAATAAAGTCTTCTACCTAGGGGACCTAGTGTTACTTAGCACTAAGAACATTAACCTAGCCTACTAACTAAGTAAGAAACTCTTAAGCAAATTTATTAGCCTATTCTAAGTTTAGGAAGCAATTAGAACGCAGGCATACTGCCTACTTCTACTACCCTTATACTAGATCTATAACGTTTTCTACATATTATTATTAGAATAATAGAATAATAGAGCTAAAGGAGAAGATAACACCTACCTACTAGAGGTAACCCTAGAAGGTAAGGAAGTATAGAAAGTAGAAAAGATTCTAGGGAAACAAACTAGAAGAGGCTAACTACAATACCTACTCTGCTAGAAGGGCTATAATAAAACTTAGGACACATAGACCTTAGCATTAGACTTTAAAGATATAGATAATGTAATCTAAGAATATAAATTAGGTTAGAGATCTTTATAAACAAAGAGGACGTTAAGATTATCTTAAGCACGCTGTTATTACACGCAGGGCGCAATTTAATTTATTAGCCTTAGGCCTACTATAATATAAAAGGGAAAAGGACTTTTTGTAACTATGCACTACCTACGCTCTAACCTTACGCTATTAGCGCCTAATTGCTAAACAGCAAACTACTTAGCTATTAACTTGTTACTATCTACATTATTACTACTACTACTAGCACTATTACTACTACTATTACTACTACTATTACCACTACTATTACTACTACTATTACTACTGTTCTAGTGAGAAGTGCTTAACCTGTTAGTATGTAGAGGACAGAGAAGCTACATTGCTGTGCAAGAAACTACAGATACAGGTTACATAGATAAGATATAAACTTTATTTCTTTATAGTAGTATATAATAGTCTAGAAGGCTTTGTCTAAACTTCCTGTTATCCCTTTATATACTAGCGCTACTTACTAGCCTTAGCATCCTAAGTAACTGCTAAGGTAGTTACTCTGTGCACTGGCACAAACCTCCCCTACCTTAATAGCACGGCCCCCTTATGCTTATAGAGGAGAGGCTAGTAAGTAAAGTGTTACATAGGAAAATATGCAAGAGTAGAGCATTAAATTAAAAGAGAAAAGGAATAAACAAAAGAAACAAACAAAAGAAATAACTTCCTCTACTCCTTTATCTGTCCCTTGCCCTTATCCTTCTTTAGTTAACTACTTAACTAGGTAGTTAACTAAGCACTAACATCTTAGCAAGTAGAATAAGTGTTGTATTAGCTAATAGCAGCAGTTCCTGCTAAACTAGATAATCTAGCAACAACTGTTAATCTTGTTACCTTTAAGGTCTTTAGAGTTAGTAATAGATAGTGCTTATCTAACAATAAGCTAGCGTCTACCCTAGCTACATCCTATCTAGTTAGAGAGTTAGGTTGCATATTTATCTTAGAGAATATCTTAGACAGTGCTAAATCCCTACTGTGTTCTCTATCCTACTTTTTAGCACTATCTAAGAACTTAGCTAGATGTAATAATCCTGTAAAATATAACTAGTTAGGGATATCTAAGTTAGTATCCTTCTTGTATGCTCTTATCTTAGCTGTCTTAACCTATTCCTAGTGCTTCTTAACTATAGAAATATTACTAGCACAAGTCTATTATATATAAGCTAGTAACTACTTTAAATCTATTTAGTTTAGTATTTTATCTATTTTGTCTAGCATAGGGACTAAGTTATAGCAAGCCTAGTAGTAAATTGCTTTTAAGATCTATAACGTAAACTCTAGTAGAATATCCCTAGGAAAGGCATATAGTACTCCTCTGTATCTATTAGCGTGCCTAGAAGGAGATAACAGACCTGCTTATAGCGCCTAGTAAGATATAGCAATTTCTGTATAGCTACCTATCTCTAGAACCTCTATAGTGCTGTAGTCTTCTGTTACTAGTATAAACTAAGGAAGAGTAGTGCGTTACTATTTTGTAGCTAGTCTAGTAGACCTATAAGGGAGTAGCAGGTTAGAGATTTATACTTACCCTGCCTTATATAGATACTTCTTCTATTTGTAACTAAGCTTGTCTTTAATTTCCTTTAGGTAGTCCTAGTTATCCTTCTAACCCTTAATATATCTATTCCTCTTATCTATACCCCTCTTCTGTTACTATTTAAGGTATTCGCCTACATAGTTATAGAATCTAGCAAGAGCAATAGTATAGTTCTCCTTATCTTTGTTATTAAAAGACACTAAGCCCTAGATTATTTATATACCCCTGCTATTTGCGTAAGCATTAGCTAGGTTAAGGTCTACGTGTTTAAACGCTGTTTAGTTACTAGGGCTAGTATACTTTGTATAGTAGGGGTAAGAGATAAGGTTAGTCTAGCAACAAAGTAAGATATATAGAAGCTAGTAACCTATATCCCCTTAAATAAGTTGCTAGACTACTAAGTAGAACATTGTCCTACACTATCTAAGGTTACTATATCTATTAATAGTATAGGTATGCTAGTTATACATGTTAAAGCAATTATTTATAATTTCCTAAAGCTCTTTATCTCTAAACCCCTCTAAGAAGCAGTTAGCTACAACAGTTCCTTCTGCCTTAAACGTGTTTACTATTTATTGTAGAAAGAGAGTAGGATATCTATTAATAAACGCGTCCTAGTCTACCTTAAGACTAGTGCTATTTAGTTAATAGTAGTAGGATTAAAGGCTGTTAAGAGTGCCTAGGCCTCTAAGGTAATTCTAGAATAGTATGCAGGTTTGTATATTGCTATGCTACATTCCCTATTTATAAGGGTATAGGTATAGTATTATAAGTATGTTAACAGCAGTATACCTTAGCATTAATTAGACTAGAAGGCCTAGTTGTCTAGCAATATATTTTAAGTAAGAAAAGTATACTCTGTGTTTACTAACCTTATAGTAAGCTATTATAGAACCCTTTATCCTTTAGCTCTTAGGTTCTAATTTAATATAACACTCTTAGACCTATGTATAGAGCAGCTTTATCTTATCTGCGTCCTTAAGAGTTCCTCTACTATGCTTTTGCACAGCATAATAAGAGCTAACTTAGGGTTTGTATATAGACAGCTCTTAGAGCCTTTAACCTCCTATATAGCCTTAAGACTAATAGACTTGTCTTCTTAAGTAGATTAAGCTTTATTATTAGTAGGGAAGATAGCTCTCTTACTACTAACATTCTTAAGAGAGCAGAATCTAGTACTATAAATAGTTAATTGCTTCTAGTATTATTTGTTGTTAGGGATAGCTGTTACATTAGTAATAGAGACAGTTCCTTCTCTGTAATAAACAAGTTTGCTAGCTACTTCTTCCTACTAGCGTGTGTATTTAACTCTAAGCTCTAAGGCTAACCTATTAACCTCTCTAGGGTTAAGGTTAGTAAGTAAGTTATCTTCTTCCTCTTAGGCACTCTTAAGGGTCTCTTTACTAGTTGTTCTAGTGTTTTAAATATAAGTAGTAACACCTAATTGCACTCTTATTAGTCTTAATAGAGTAAGGGAGGACCCCTCTAGTAGTTAGCTAGAGCTGCTAGCAGTTTGCACTACAGATGCCCCTTCTGCTAGTATTAATGCTTGCCCTAGTCCTAGGCTTAGGCTAATTATCCTAAGTCTAGAAGGTGTATCTCTAAAGATAGAGTTAATAGGCAGAAGCATTCTATTGCTATGTTTTATAAGCCTACTAGCTGTAGCCTACTCCTATGTTATCTGTTCTATAACTAGATAGTAAGTTATTTTTCCTTCTAAGTTAAATATTCTTACTAGGGACATAGTCTTCTAGTGCTAAAGAGCAGCTTGCTAGAACTTTTATTAGCTGTTACTACTATCTATAAGGTAAACTATATATTTCTTTATATTAGTGTATAGGTTAGGTAAATCTAAAATGCCTCTAAGGAGCTTAAGGAGAGGGTAGCTATTGTTTTTAGAGTTACCTATAAAGGACTAAATGTCTTGTTTAAACAGCTATATTCCTTTATAAGCTATGCCCTAGTCTAAGGAGTTAATATACTTATCTTACTTGTAATAGGGTGTGTAAAGTCTTTAGTATATAGTAGAGTTAATAAACTTAGCTAGGTATATAGTACCTAGTCTTACTATGTAGTATGTAATGTTAGTTAAGCAACTATACTCTATACTAGAGGTAGGGCTATAAGGCGCAATAATATTACTTATAAGTATCTTTCCTCTAGGTAGTAATTTAATACGTGTTAACGCGCTACTTAACTCCTATATTCTCTTTTAGTTGTAGTTTATAGCTGTAGCAATAGTAGGGTATTTGCTCTTAAACTATGTAGCTACTCTATATTATGTAATTAGGTTTAGTATCTGCTCTATAACTAATAATACAAGGTGTATTATTGTAGTAGCTTTATTAAACTCTAATATAGTAGCTGCTATCTAAGAGTCTAGTGCGTGTCTTTATTAAACTAGGTTGCCCTAGGTTAGCTATGTAATAAACTTGCCTATTAAGATATTATTAAGGTATAGTATACTAATACTATAGATAGACGTTATGTTATTAGAGGTAATAGCTTAAAGAGCAGCTAGCTATAACATATAGGCAGAGCCTAGTTGCTCTTAGCTGGCTATTACTAGGGCTTAGGAGTCTAAGGCTATAGTGTAAGTGTAGTAATAGAGCTAGGTTGCTTAATTAAATTAAATTTTTAAGTTTTATTGTGTGTAGTAGGGTAAAGGAGTAATAGAGTAGTAGAGTAAAAGTAGCAAGCTATTACTTGTAGCTATATCAAGCATCTGTTCTTCTTACTACTATTTTGCTACTTAATTGCAGTAGGATTGTAGTAGTAGGGTAAAGTTCACGCTAGCGTTTTTTGCTTAACAGCTGCGCAGCTAATAGGAAGCTATTAGGTATAACTTGCTAGCTTCTAGTTAGTTAGATTTTTACTAGCGCTACTGCTTGTTCTTTAATAGCTATATAGGTAAACTTTAGGGTTTTACTATTTCTCTGCCTTATTAGTTGTCTTATTAAGATATTTTTATAGTTAGAGACTAAGTCTCCTCTCCCCCTACTTTATTAAGCTAAGTAATGCAGTGCTTAGCTTATATTAGAGTCTCTGCTAGAGTTACTATTATATTACTTATATTACGCCTTCTTATATATTGTAAGTTTCCTTAGTTATATTACAACCTCTTAGTAACTACTAATAGTGCAGTCTAGTATAGAGATATTATCTTTCCTAATATCTCTAACTAGGTCTATGTACAATCTGTTCTAGGCTTCCTTATTCTAGATCTTAATTAGACCTGTATACTCCTCTGCAATATCTTCTAGTTATTGTTTAATAAATCTCTTAAGTCTCTAGCCTAGAACAGTGTAAGGCATCTTAGATCTATCTAAGTCTTCTAGTAGGAAGGTACCACGCTCTATTACTGTTTTCTCTTCTAAGACTTTGTATAGTCTAAGCTACCTACAGGCAAGCTTTCTGTCTCTTAACATATTAATCTCCCTAACTAAATCCTATAATAAGATAAGGTTACTAGTGCTAATACTTTCTTTCTTAATTTCCTAATTATTGTCCTAGTATTCTTTCTTAGATGCTTGTAGTTGTTTAGTAACACTAACAGCGTCCTTTAGAAACTAGTCCTAGAGATCTAATTATATAGCATAGATTGCTAATAACTAAGACCTATCTAAAACCTACTAGTATAGCAATGTCTGCTAGGTAGGAATTGCTAAATCTGTAGGTAGAACTAGGTTCTATCTAGTAACTAATTAATACGTAGAGTACCTATTAGATTAAATAGAGACCCTATCTACTAGTAGCACTATTAGAAGGTTATCTACCTATAGTCTATAAAGTTTAGTAAGGGTATTAATAATTAGTTTGTATCCTCCTTTAACCTTCCCTATTGCCTAAGGGTTATATACTAAGGATTGTATTTACTAAATCCTATATATAACTACAAGCTTTTTTACTATATTAGTAAAGTCTAGTCCTCTATAAACTATAAGCCTCCTTATTATACTCTATTAGTAAATAATATCCTTATACAGGAATTTTGCAATAGTAGCAGATTTGTTATTGTAGAGTAGCTAGGCCTCTACCTATCTGCTAAGATATTCTCTAGCAATAACTATATACTAATAGCCTTAGTATAGAGGCATATAGATAATATTAGCTGCTACTAACTCCTAGAGTGCGTAGGAGTATGTTGTAGTTAGCATATCCTTTAATTATTTACTAGTCCTAAACTAGCACTCTAGGCAAGAGGATAGTGTAGTTTTAACCTTAGCATGCATATAATCCTAGTAATATCTTTAGGTAAGTATAAAGTATACTATATTAACACCTCTATATCTAATTATTTAATATATTTCCTAAATTGCTGCAGTCCTAATATTAGTATTATCTACTACTCTCCTAATAGCAACATTGCGTAATATCTTATAGAAAAGATATCTATCTTAAACAAAGTAGTTAAGAGCTCTCTTTTTCTATAAATGTAACTCTTTCCTAGACATTCCCTTAGGGATCTTTAGTGTCTAGAGGAATATAGTAATTTATTTAGATAATTCTAAGTATTTGTCCCTAAGAATGTAGCTAGGGTGTCTCTGTAGGAGTAGGGACAATAATTCTGCTATTGCTACTAGGTTGTTAATAAAATCTTTAACGTCTAACTTAGGTTTCTCTAGAGCTGTCTATCCTTTAGGCTTAGGGTATCTAGATAAAGCGTCTATAACTATATTTCTTTTTCTAGGAATATATTAAATTTTAAAGTCCTAGAGCAGGATAGCTGCTAGCTACCTGTTTATTACTAAGCCTAGGATGTCTATTAAAGAGCAATTAAGCTGTGCTATTAGTGTCTAGGCATCTATTTTAATAATAAAATATACTCTATATAGCTATATCTAGAATTTCTTAAGAGCCTAGATAACTACTTTACACTTTACTTTAGTTAAGTGCTAGTTAGATTTAGCTTTTAACTAGAGTGTACTTTTAAATTAGCAAGAGTAACGCTTGCTATCTAGACCTATCTATTCTAGACAAGCGCTAGCTCCTTACTGCTAGCGTCTACTAACATAAAGATAGTTAACCTGCTAGTATATAATATAGCTATTAGCGCTAGTACGCTTATAATATAAGTCTTTAGAGTAGTTATAGCTTAGTGTTCTACGTTTCTCTATTCCTATTCTGTATCTTTCTTTATAAGCTTAAATAGGGGTTTAGCAAGAATAGTAAATAATAGGACCTAGATATAATAGTAAACACAAATACCTATAAACATTTAGACTTCTTTTAGGTTTTAGCACTCTAGCTAGGTAGTAATTTTTGCTACCTTATCTTAGCTAGAGAAGCAGCTATCTGCGCTAACTTTGTAACTAACTATAGTTAACCTATTATAACCCTAGTAGTATTTTATCCCTAACACTATAGCACTAGCCCTTTCTATATTAGCTAGGGCAGTATCTAGCTGCTAAATGTGTTCTAGAATATAGCATCTAACACTAGGGAGTAACTCTTCTCTATTATAGTTGGTTTTTAGACCTCTACTAGTAACATTATCTAGAAAGGGTAGAGTGTTTAGCTAGTAATCCTTTAGTATCTTAATTATTATCCTTTAAAATACTGCTACTAAATTAGTAGCTCTCTAGACTAAGGTATATAACTAAAGTAGACTAACTAGTGTTATTACTACTGTTATATCTCTACTGTCTTTGTAAAGGGTAATTTAGTTATATCCTAAGAAGAAGTCTATTAGTAATAAGATTTTGCAGCCTGTAAACTTCTCTAAGAACTTATCTACTATTAGTAGTGTTCTAGCATCTCTAATTAACACCTTGTTTATATGCTATGCGTTGTTAATAAACTAGAAAGAGCTAGCCTTCTTTGCTACAAGGTGCTATAGGTTTCTATATTAACTGTTGCATCTCTCTAGTATTCCTCTCTCTAAACGTTCTTAAAGTATCTTTACTAGCTCTCCTTCCTAGCTCCTTGCTACTAGGAATGCTTTAACCTGCTAGGCTTTGTAAGGTATAGTCTTAATCTTATAGGGAGGTGTAACCTCCTTCTATATTTAGCCTAATTCAGAAAATGTAAAGGTAATAGCTACCTCTCTATTTATAATTATTTTAATAAACAGTTCCTTTTTGTAGGGAAGAAGCGCCTTACTAAACTTCTAGCTCTTTAGTCTTTCTAGAGTAAGTCTTATACCTCTTAGGAATACTACATGCCTTTGTTTAAATAGGTAATTAAAGGGTCTAATATCTAGAGGTTGCAAGCTATAGAAAAGTTGTTACTATTTAATTGTAAGCTGCTTCTAGTCTTCTTAGCTAAGTTCTATTAGCTCTATTACCCTTAGCTTATTAACTAGCCTAATTTTTACCCCTACTCTTTTATATAAGGTATTAACCTCTCTACTATCTTCTTTCTACTAGCTTACTAGCTAATAATCTATATACTCTTGTTATTTGTCTAAAAGGCTTAGCTCTACTATTAACGTAGCAACGTCTTTATTAAGATCTATCTAGCTTTTATCTTCTCCTAAGGAAATCTACCTAACTGCCTTATAATTGCTAGGGTTAAATATTCTTTAAGTAATATCTTTAATACTCTTACTCTCTTTAGGATTGCTAGCATAGAGGTAGCTGTATCCTACCTATGCTAAGCAGTATAACTAGTTATTAGAATTAAGGTTTTCTACACTATAGGCGCCTCCTGCCTTAATTAAGAGGGCCTCCTATCTTTTCCTATAGTAGATTCTACTAAAGTTAAGTAATAAGGAGCTAGATTAGATGCTATAAACATAGTATTCCTTAAGCTATTATCTAATATAATATAATAGGTAGAGCGTCTAAACATATTATATTAAATAGCTATATAAGAAGACGCACACTATAGAGTGCTAAGTATTACTAACCTTATAAGGTTCTATACTATCTAGAAGTAGGTAAGTGTAACTACTTTACTAATCTTAACTAGGACATTCTATACTGTGCTAATAAAGAAGTCTATACTCCTATTAGCTATAATAACGCCCTACTCCTTACTAGGAGTATAGCTTATTTCCTTATAGACTAACCTAAGTGCCTATAACGTACTAAATTAAAGCAAGTTTATCTAGGCGCCTGTATTAATAAGGCAGTTAACGCTGTAATTTCTAATCTACGCCTAGCACGTTAGAAGGTCTAGGTAGATAACTCTCTCTAACCTAAGCTCTAATATTAACTTAGTAACATTATTAGGTAGGTCCTTATTATACTAACTATCTCTATCTCCTTCTACTATATAACAAAGCTAGACAGCGTATTCTAATACTAGGTTACAAAATCTGCTATTTGCTAGAGTAGATAGTAGGGCTAGCCCTGCTGCACAGTGCCTTGCGCTAGCGTAGACCCTAGAATTTTTAAACTAATTAGGAGTTAGTAGGTTTAACCTATTATCTTCTAATTAGCCCTAGCATAGGGTTTAGCTAGTAGCTATATTAACGCTTCTGCCTATATCTAGCTCTAGTTATGTCTTTCCTATAAGGTTCTATAGGAGAGTCCTAACTAATTCTTAGGAGACTAAATCTCCTATAGTAATTCCTCTTACTTCTTATAGTAAGATAGCTAAAGGAATCTTTAATAGCTTTAGGCGCAGGAGGCTAGCAAGCTCTTTTTTATTTAGGCTTCTCCCCTAGGTTTTCTTTCCTCTAGAGATAGTTATAGGTATGTCCTCTATAACTCTTCCTTGCAGTAGTAGTCTAATAATAGGGTATAGATTATTGTAGGGTCTGCTCTAGAATAGGATAGTAAAAGGGTCCTCTAGCACCTTAGTAACACTAGGCTAGAGGTCCCTTTAGACTTAATCTTCCCTTACTTAGCTATATAGCTGCTCTATTAATCCTTTGCTTAGTAGAGGGTTAGTATTAGATAATTACTTTTATATGTTCCTGCCTTACGTCTTGTTAAGAACTTAGTTAACTAGTCTCTCTAATAGTTTTTGTAACCTAGTAGCTGTACTAACTAAAGACTTAGTAGAATAAGCTCTAAGGATAATATCTTAGCTGTTAATATAATCTAGGCTTAGCACCTCTGCGTAGTCTAGTCCTAGGAGTTTAAAGTTTCTTAGGGAAGACATAGAGTTAGGATAATACTAGCTATTGCTAGTTACTGTTAGTATGCTAATACTAGCACCTTAATTTAGCTGTCCTCTATTTTGTATAGATAATGTTACCTATTAAGAGCTATATGCTGTCCCTCTTAGTCTAGAGTCTACTCTACTAAATCTATTAGGTTTAACTAATAAAGCTAGCTAGTCTAGGACGTCCTAGGAAACCTTAAAATACTTAAGGATTTTCTATTTTAACTAGCTTAGTTAATAAGTTAGTAGAACTAAACCTAGGATAGCGTCTAGCTACTTATATACTAGACTAAAGTAGTACATCCTCCTATTGCTTTTATAGTTTTAGTAGTAACTATACTATCCTATCCTAACTAAGGCCTAGTAGAGCTTACAGTCTTAAGATTTGTAATTTAGTTTATTGCATATAGTATAGGAACTGTTATACTCCTAGCCTTAGTAGTATAAAACACCTCTACTAGGATCTACATTCCTCTAGGAATAAGAGATAAACAACCTGTTATTACGTTCTAAGACCTTACCTGCCTTAGTAGCGTATACTACAAAGTAGGCATAGTTAGTTAGGTTATGTAGGATTTCCTTAATCCTATTATTAGAATTTATAAGAGAGCTAACCTTAGTAAGGGATAGTTTCTAACTATCTATAGCCTTTATAAGCTTATTAACACTTTTATCTACCTCTAGAGGTAGGGAATTTCTAGACACTGTCTTACCCTCTGCAAGATGTCTTTTAGCCTAGTCTACTATGCTGTAGTAATCTACTAGGTTTCTAGTGCTATTTATAATACGTCTTACTTCCTTAGTCTAGCTATTATCCTTTGTTAGTAACAAATCTTAGAGACCCTATTATTGTTCCTAGACTCTTTTAACAAATTAATATATTAGTTCTAACTTAAATAAAGATTAATCCTTTATTGCTAGGCTGTTTAGTATATTAAATAGGACTAGATCCTTGTCTTCCTTAGGGAGGCCTAGGAAGAAGAAGTAACTCTCCTTAAGGGTTAAGATTTGTTTATTCTTCTAGCAGGCATTACTATATACTACAAAGTTAGTGTAGTAGTTAGAGAGTTCTAGAAAGGATTAAGTAGTCTCTTACACATATATCTCTATAAAAGCTTAGGTACCTATTTTCTAGGAGGTATCCTAGTCTCTCTAATATTCTTTTATAGCTAGTTATAGTTTAATCTAGTCTCTCTCTAAGAATAGCTTTAACCTCTTTATAAATCTTTAATAGTAACTTTTATAGTAGTTAGGAAGGACCCTAACCTTTGCTAGTCTATAAGGCCTCTATTATTTACTATTTAATTAAAGTTATCTAGGAATTTAGAGACCTCTTCTCTATTAAATAGGAGGTGATTAGCTCTTCCTCTTATAGGAACTAGGACCCTATCTTATAATTAACTATCCTAAGAGAGGTTACTAAGGCAGGACCCCTTAGGAGTTCTATTAATTCCTAAGAGCAAAGGGATATATATAGACATAGTTTAAATATAGTAATAGTATTAGTTCTAAGGGTGCTTTTTCTTTTTCTTTCTTCTTTTTTTCCTTAGTTCTTAGAGTTTTTATATACTCTTATAGAGCGTTAATTCTTAGGCGCATAAGCCCTAGGCTAGGACCCTGTTAGCTAATAATATATTTAGCTAATAGTATAGCAGAAGAATTATTTAGTATATCTATACAATCCTAAGATAGAAATAGCTATCTTGTATTGTTAGATAGCTATCTAGTAATTCTAGAGGTATAGTTTCTTTTAGGGTTAAAATAATGCCTACTATTAATACTAGTGTTCTAACTAGAGTAACCTGTAGACAGCTGCTATTTGTTACTTATGCCTAAGGCGTCTATTAGAGTGCTGTAGCATAAGAATAGCTGTATTATCTGTATCTTTGTTATTTGTTACTTATGCCTAAGGCGTCTATTAGAGTGCTGTAGTATAAGAATAGCTGTATTATCTATATCTTTGTTGTTTGTTACTTATGCCTAAGGTGTCTATTAGAGTGCTGTAGCATAAGAATAGCTGTATTATCTGTATCTTTGTTGTTTATTACTTATGCCTAAGGCGTCTATTAGAGTGCTATAGCATAAGAGTAGCTGTATTATCTATATCTTTGTTTAACAATTAGTTCCCCTATATACTATACTATTGCCCCCTAGTTAGGTTACTATTTTGTTCTAGCAAGAGGTGCTTAACCTGTTAGTATGTAGAGGACAGAAGAGCTATATTGCTAGGCAAGAAACTACAGATATAGGTTACGTAGATAAGATATAAACTTTATTTCTTTATAGTAGTATATAATAGTCTTAGAGGCTTTGTCTAAACTTCCTGTTATCCCTTTATATACTAGCGCTACTTACCAGCCTTAGCATCCTAAGTAACTGCTAAGGCAGTTACTCTGTGCACTAGCACAGCAGATAGGTACAAATTTTAAGTACCTATTTATAAGTAGGTTCTTTAAGGCCTATAGGGAGGGGGTTATCCTCCCTACCTATAGTTAATTTGTTTTTATAAGCTCCTTAGCTGTTAGGCGTGCGCTTAAAAGAGCTGCTACTAGCAGTCTAGGGAGACTTATACCTATTTAGGGAGGGGTTGTCCTCCCTAGCAATTTAAAGATCTTCTCTTTCTCTATTAACCTACTCTTTTTCTATAACTAAGTCTTTCCTCTCTTAACTAATACTCTATAAGTTTAAATGTAACAGAAAGCGCTTATAAGCTTATCTAGGAAGCGCTTTTATAAGGCTGTTAGCTAGCATCTTACTTATTTTAAGGTAGGTTACTTAGAGGTTTCCCTTAGCGTACTCTTGTTTTAACTATATATTTTAGATATCTATATAGCGTAGCTAGGTAGTAAGCTACTTGCTCTCTTTAACTACTAGTTAGATAGTTTGTTAGTTATTATAGAAAATCTCCTATAGCACCCCTAAGTCTAGCTAAAGTTCTCCTAGGAATTAATTTAGAGCTACTAACTCTTTAGCTATATGCTCTAAAGCAAGTAATTTAGCCTTAGTAGTAGAAGTAGTTACTATTAACTACTGTGCAGCTTTCTAGATAATTAGACTGCTAAAGAGCTATATAATATACCTCTAGGAAGATTAATAGGACTCTCTATTGTTAGCAAATAAGGCGTCTCTATATATAAGCAGATAACTGCCTTTGTAAGCGCTATACCTTATACCTAGATACTTTATTCTATATAAATAAGCTAAAACCTAAGCAGCTGCTTTAAAGTAAGCTGCTTCTAGATTTATTAAATAATAAGATAGCTAAGAGGTAGTATATGCTATATCTAGTTAAATTATAATTGCTGTATAGAGTATAGACCTAACTTATTCTTAAAACGCTTTAACCTCTTATTTTAAAGCTTCTCTACTATATTTAAGCAGCTCCTCTATAGGAAATAGGACTATAGAGAAGGACCCTTCTCTACTATCTTAAATTTAGTAGTAAGCTTATTAATATAGGAGTTATGCGCAAGAGTTATAGTACAAGCCTCTTAGTTTCTAATTATTTAAATGCCTAGAAACTATTTAGCAGCTCTATAGTCTTTAATTTAATACTTTTCTATTAATAAGCTTATTAGCTATTTAGCAGTAGCTTAATTATTATTGTAATAGGCTAGGAGAATATTATTAATATAGAAGAGTAGTACTATTTTCTGTTTAGGATTATAGAAAAGGCACAGCTCTTCTTTTAATGCTAAGAGACTAAGCTTCTAGAGCGTACTAGAGAGCTCTCTATACTATAGGACTAGCAAATTACGTAACCTATATAGAGCTTGTAGTAGTAGAATAACTTACTTAGGTTTCTTAAATCTATCTAGTAATTTATAGAGCACCTAAGGTTTATCCTAGCAGCTTGTGTTTAGAAACGCGCTAGTTACGTTATACTAATAGAGCTCTAGGTTAAACTAGGCTGTAATTGCTACTATAGTGCAAAATAAGTAAGCAGTAAGTGTTGTAGCGTAGGTTAAGATAATTAAATCCTTTGCCTATAGATCTCTATATACGCAGATCCTTGCCTTATATTTAAGGAAGTAGCTATCTTAGTTAAATTTGTAGGTAAAGACTTATTTAAGTAGCAGGGGCCTTAATAAGGCGCTTAATTAGTTAATTTCTCTCTACGTTTCCTTCTTAATAAGCGTGTCTATCTCTTTTTAGCAGGCCTAGCAAAAAAGAGCTCCTAGTAGGTAATAGAGTAGATCTTTCTATTTACTTAGCAGTAGAGGGAGCTTATCCCTATGTAACTAGCGCTTGTTTTAAGTAACTAGTCTTTCCTTCTTTAGGGTTAAGGTAACAATTACTGCGTAGGCAGTAAGCAGCTCCTTTCTATCTATACTATATTTGTTTGCATGTTTAAATAGTAGGTAAATAAGCTAGGTGTATCTATAATTATTTATAGAGCTTATTATAGAGTACTAACCTGCTCTATTATTATTGTTAGTAGGCTTATTACGCTTGTTGCGCTTATAGTTCTCTATTTAGCAGCTCTATCTTATAGGTAGGCCCTAGATTCTCTACTAATACGCGCGTCTCCTATCTGCCTTATCTACTTGCGTTAATCTTTAAGAAGGTATTAGAATAAGCAGCAAAGTAGGTCTTAGTAGATTATTAAGATCCTTACTATCTACTAGCTTGCTCCCTTCTTCTATAGTTAAGTACACTTCCTATAAGCTACTAGTTAGATTATCCTCCTTATTAGGAGCTTCCTGCCTATATTTAACTGCTCTAGTTTAGGCGTTTAGTTAGGGGAAAGTAAACCTGTTTCTTAGCATTGTTCTACATAGATCTCTAGCAGCTTGCTGGCTAAGCTTGCTATGCATGCAGTATCTATCCTAGGGGCTCCCTCTCTACTAGACTAGCCTTCTAGTAATTAAGGTTCTCCCTAAGTGTTACCTCTAAGCTAGTGCTTAGTAGATAAGCTAAGTAATAGGTCTCTTTGTTTAAAGGGGAGCTCTATTACTTCTCCTACCTCTAACTTATTAGGTTTATATAGAATATCTACAACTACTTCTGCTTCTTAGACTATAAGGGCTAACAACTTATCTAATTTATTATAAAAGAGCTCCTTATTAAAGGTTATGTTGCGTATTATAATTACCTAGTTTAGTTTAGGGACCTATATCTAGTATATGTTAGAAGCTTAGTACCCTACTAAGTATCTAATATAACCCCTTAGAGTTACTTTAAAGCTTCTCTAATTACACCTAGCTGCTTATTCCCTATTTAGGGGATACGCTCTGCAGCTATAGGCGTATATCCTGCTCTAATTAGGTCTTAGATTAGCTGTTAGTGCTCTTACCTGCTTAGGTTTGTACTAGCAGAAATATTAAGTAAACTAGCAATTAAGCTCTTTATTTAGGCTCTATAGCTTATTTAAGTAAGTTAGACTTATGTTATAGAGCTATGTTACTACTGCTACAACCTCTACAAAGAGCTTCTTAGGTAGGTTTACACTGCTCCTTATTTTAATAGATTTAGTAATTATTTCCTACCCTACTCTTTCTGCTGCCTTATTTAGCTTGTAGGTATATAGAGGTATACGCTTAATATCTATTCCCTTATTAATTGCCTACTGCTTATATTAGGAGCTCCCTTGCTATAGGAGAGTAGCAGTATTATTGTCTTAACTTATCTTGTAGATATAGAGCTTATACTAGGTATATACCTAGCTTAAGAAACTTGTAAGTACCTATAGTATCTCTACTTAAGTCTTCCCTAGTAGTAAGTATATAAAGAGCTTCCTACTATAGTACTCCTTAATTAAAAGTATCTATAATTTGCTACTCCTTCCTATAGGCATATTAAACAGATCCTAGCTAATTCTCTAAAAGGGTTTAGTAGGTTTTTCCTATTTCTGTTAAGATATAACTTGCTTAGCGTAGGTTATTAAGTAGACCTTATAATCTTTTTAGAGCGTGCTGTTAATGTGTATACTGCGCGCTTATTATACTAGTGCTTTTAGAGCTTCTAGGCCTAGATAACCTGCTCTAGCGTGCTAGAGGTATTTAGCAGATCTTTATAGGTAAGACTTATATAATTATTTTATTACTACGTTAAGGGTTAGAGGGTAGTAGGATAGTAGCTTGTATTTAAAGAAAGTGAGGTTATAAGTGCGCTTAAGAGTAGCATATACAACGCTCCTATTTAGATTATTAATATACCCTACTTAGAGCAAGCTGTCTAGCCCTAAGTACTAAACTCCTTTCTCTTAGAGGCGTGCCTTAGAAATAATATTAACGTAGAAACCTTCTACTACTACTATATCCTTAAGGAGCAGGTCTTCTGTATATAGGCTGCGCTTCCTGTGTAACGTGTTTTTAAACAAATAAGCTTCTTATCCTACTACTAGAAACGCTTATGTACCTACCTCTATAGTGTTAGTAGAGTTAGCTAGGCAAAATAACCTAGGTATAAGCTAATCTACGCTGTTAACTAAGTGTGTAGCTACTTTATTATTTAAAATTGTACTCTCTAAGAGTAGATAAGCGTTAAAATCTATAAGGTTGTAAACCCTAGGTTTCTTAGCTAGGTTGCTTAGTTGCATTATTTTTAGATTAATTAGAGTAGCCTGTACATTACTAGGAAACTTAACTTTAGGTAGAATACCTTTTACTAGTAGAGCTGTTATTACTAATAGAGCTTTTAGGGTCTAATTAAGCTGCCTAATTGCCTTCCTAGTATCTATATACCCTTAGCTCTTAAGCCTCTAGAGAGTATTCTTGTAATAGCTTTTGCTTATATAGATAGGCAGTAAGGAGCTCCCTCTAACTGCTATCTCTAGGTGTTAGTAGTTAGTTAGTTTCTACTTATAAGTCTCTCCTTTTTGTTTATAAGGGCAGGAGTACCTACTTAAGCTCTTAGAGTTAGTAGCAGGAGCTTAAGTAGTATCTGTTTAGCTTCTAAATGTTGCAAATACTTCTAGGTTATCTTTTCCTGCTCTTTTAGTGTGCTTATACATTAAACTACTAAAGACCCTACTTACTTTGTCTAAATTAAGTAAATTAAGCCCTAGGATACTATCTTAGATAATCCTTTAGTTTATAGTATAAGCCTAATCTAGGGTAATCCTATAACTTAAGGCATCTAAGAAATCCTACATAGCAAGCGCCCTATTAACCTCTAGAAGCTTATATAACTTAGCTCTTCTATAGAGGTATAACTACCTGTTGTACTAGTCTTGTAGAGCAGCTCTTGACTATTTAGCTGCTCTAAGATGCTATTAGTACTCTGCCCTAACCTAGTTCTAGGTACTAACATCTGTTAAAGCAAGCTCCTCTTCTAGTGCTTATATAAGCGATTGCAGCGTTATAGTGTTATTAGTAACAAGCTTTACTATTACTAGTAAGAGGATTAATAGTAATACTATTATATTAACCTAGTTCTAGATCTTCTAAAGGCGCTCTGCCTTAGCAGCCTACTTACTTACTCTAATCTTATATCTAAGGAGCTCCTTGTTATAGTTCTTAACGCTTGTTTAGCCTATTAGAGGCTTGTTAGGTTAGGTGCTCTAGCTTTAGGTAGATTAAGCTAGTAGTTAAGTAGGGAGCGAGCCTATAATAGGTAGTTTAGGCGCTCCTTTGTGCATGCCTAGGGCGTCTTTAGTGTCTAGATCTACTATAACCTATACGTTACAAAGCTTAGCATGCTATATAAGTTAGATATACTAATTAGGCTAATTAGATCTTGTTTTAAGCTAATAGGGTCCTATAGGGACACCTAAGAGAGCTTACTTATTATAGTTAATAAGCTTGCCTATAGTAGCGTTTAGTAGGGGATAGAAAGATAATTAGGTAATTAGAGTAGTTAAGCTAAGTCTAATAAGCTTGTTTGCTAAGTGCGCAGGGAGATCTACTGTGCTTAAGAAGCTAGGCTTATAACTGTAACAGAGCTTACAGGACTATACTTAAGTAATTAATTAATTTAATTATTATCTATTTTTCTATATAGAACGTGTTGCTTAAATATAAATAAAATGTGTAGGTTACGTAATCTTGCTTAATAAGCGTTTAGTTAGTATTAGGGCTGCTTAGAACTAGCGTTGCTAGGGTAGAGCAGCTTAACTAAATTAGCACGCTCTATTAGAAAACGAGCTGCGTATATAACTCTACGCGCTTAGTTACGCAATAACTATGCTACTAGTAGAAATTAGTACTAAGAAAAAGCTCTTAACTACCTACTACCTACAGATAGATAGATAAATAGAAAGAATAAATTAAACTATAGAAACTTACCTAACGATATACAGTAACTAGTAATAAGATAACTAGGTTTTACTATTACCTATAGCACAAATCACATACAACAACAAATTATTAGAAGTAATAGGCGCTACACTGTACTTTGCAAACTACAGATAACATCTAAATCTCTTTACTAGAAGTTTCCCTAGTATCTAAATAGAATTAGTAATATCTTTAGTAGCAAGACTAAAGGAGGTACATTAGAAATTACTTAAAAACATTACATAAGCTAAGTTAAGAGCAATTTTATATATTAATAGAAAAAGAAAAATAGCACCTTAGCTAAAAAGGGGGATAAAGTCTACCTCCTTATAAGGAACTTACGTACATAGCAACTAATAAAAAAACTTAATTATATTAAGGTTAGCCTATTTTTTATTTTAGAGTAAATAAGCCTAGTAAACTATAGACTAGATCTCCTAAAGGGTGTAAAGATACACTTAGTATTCTATATATTATTATTAGAACTAGCTAACCTAAGAACGCTAATCTAGAAAGACTTCTATTACTAAAGAGATAGTAACAACAAATAGGAAGTTAAAAAAATAATATAATATTAAGGAATTAGACTAGATAAGGAATATCTAATTAAATAGTTAGGTTACCTACATTTAGAAAACACTTAGGAATTAGTTACAAACCTTACAAATTGCTAACAACTACTAAACTAGTACTAAAGTTTATAGAAGTATTAATTAGGTTAAGAGTAGCCTATATAGCTAGAGAATAACCTATTAGCGCGTCTGCAGCTAGACAGTTTAACTCCTCTGCTTAAACATCCTTACCTAACTCCTCTAATTTATTTACTAAACATTTAGCCTTTTAATGCGCCCTATCCTTAGCCTATATAAGAATCTTCTTATTACATAATAACTACGTAATTACTTTAGCAAGCAGCTTTTTATCTACTTCTACTTTTACTTTATACTCCTTATAAGTATAGTTGTAAGGTTCTAGTTATAGGCAATAGTACTTGCTTTACACTAGGGATAGATAGTAGAGGGATAGCTATAGGTATATTTAATAACAAGAATAATACTTATCTCTCCTAAAGATAGTAAATAGCGCAGGTTTTATGCAGCTTTGCTAAGGGCAAGACTAATACTAACTAAGGATAGCTCTAGAACACTACAACACTAAACAATTCTATTGCAGGTTGTTATAGAACCTCCCCCTCTAGCTGCTGTCCCTAGTAGTAACCTTATATAGCCTTAATAAAAAACCTCGCCTTAAAGGGAGGAAAAAGAGTGTCTATAGGTAGGTAGTTAGGGCTTCCTGTAGGCGTGCTTTGTGCGTAGTGCCTACGTGTTATAATTATTATAGATACGCCTTATATTTGTTATAATTTAAGGTAAAAGCATTACTATACATACTATTGCCTAATTTTTTAGCTTAGTAGCCTAGTAGGTAGTAAAACCTCTTCCCTTTGCTCTTCCTTAATACTATAATAATAATACTTTTACGCGCGTTTCTTGCACGCTCCTTACTCCTACTATAGTTTACTATCCTAACCCTAAGTTTATTAAGAAGTCTTACCTTTAAAACTAACTACTATTTATATTCTCTAATACTAATAAGTGTGTAGACTACGTTGCTATAGTAGAGACTTGCCTACGCTGCGCATAGAACATTATAAAGTAGAAGAAGGACTATAAGAAGCCTAAGCACTACTACTATAAGTATTATATAAAGGGAAATTAAGGTAGCTGCACTAAGGTAAGGTAGATAGAAGCACGCTGCAGGTACGCCTTAGCTAATCTATGCAGGTGCCTACTGCGCTTAATAGCTGCTTAAATTACCTTATCTATCTCTACTACTGCTATAATACTGCTATTAATACTACTACTATCCCTTACACTAATACAGCTGTAATTAACTAAGGCACCTAGCTTACGCGTTGCTAGCGCTAGTTTAACTTAGAGCTTACTAGCTGCTACTATATTACAGCCTACACTAGCACACCTATAGGTGTTGCTACCTAGGTGCCTACAACATCCCCTAGTTCCTAGGTCTAATCCTAGTAGAGCAGCGCTACATTGCCTCTGCCCTTAAGTAGCTTATAGGGCACGTGTCTTACATAGTAAGTTTGCTCCTTTAACGCGTCTAGGGCGTATACTAACCTCTTCTTAGGGTAGTAGTAGTAGTAGTAATAATAATAATAATGCTAATAATAATTCTGTAGCTGGTAATAGTAGTGCTGGTAGTGTGCTAGTGCACAGAGTAACTGCCTTGGCAGTTGCTTAGGATGCTAAGGCTAGTAAGTAGCGCTAGTATATAAAGGGATAACAGGAAGTTTAGACAAAGCCTCCTAGACTATTATATACTACTATAAAGAAATAAAGTTTATATCTTATCTGTGTAACCTGTATCTGTAGTTTCTTGTACAGCAATGTAGCTCCTCTGTCCTCTACATACTAACAGGTTAAGCACTTCTTACTAGAACAAAATAGTAACCTAACTAGGGGACAACAGTATAGTATGTAGGGGAACTAATTGTTAAACAAAGATATAGATAATACAGCTACTCTTATGCTACAGCACTCTAATAGACGCCTTAGGCATAAGTAACAAATAACAAAGACATAGATAATATAGCTATTCTTATGCTACAGCACTCTAATAGACGCCTTAGGTATAAGTAATAAATAATAAAGACATAGATAATATAGCTATTCTTATACTATAGCACTCTAATAGACGCCTTAGGCATAAGTAACAAATAGTAGCTATCTACAGGTTACTCTAGTTAGAACACTAGTATTAATAGTAGGCATTATTTTAACCCTAAAAGAAACTATACCTCTAGAATTACTAGATAGCTATCTAATAATACAAGATAGCTATTTCTATCTTAGGATTGTATAGATATACTAAATAATTCTTCTGCTATACTATTAGCTAAATATATTATTAGCTAATAGGGTCCTAGCCTAGGGCTTATGCGCCTAGGAATTAACGCTCTATAAGAGTATACAAAACTCTAAGAACTAAGGAAAAAAAAAAAGAAGAAAGAAAAAGAAAAAGTACACTTAGAACTAATACTATTATTATATTTAAGCTATGTCTATATATATCCCTTTGCTTTTAGGAATTAATAGAACTCCTAAGGGGTCCTGCCTTAGTAACCTCTCTTAGGATAGTTAATTACAAGATAGGGTCCTAGTTCCTATAAGAGGAAGAGCTAATCACCTCCTATTTAATAGAGAAGAGGTCTCTAAATTCCTAGATAACTTTAATTAAATAGTAAACAATAAAGGCCTTACAGACTAGCAAAAGGTTAGAGTCCTTCCTAACTACTATAAAAGTTACTATTAAAGATTTATAAAAAGGTTAAAGCTATTCTTAGAGAGAGACTAGATTAAACTACAACTAGCTATAAAAGAATATTAGAGAGACTAGGATACCTCCTAGAAAATAGGTACCTAAGCTTTTATAGAGATATATGTGTAAGAGACTACTTAATCCTTTCTAGAACTCTCTAACTACTACACTAACTTTGTAGTATATAGTAATGCCTGCTAGAAGAATAAACAAATCTTAACCCTTAAGGAGGGTTACTTCTTCTTCTTAGGCCTCCCTAAGGAAGATAAGGATCTAGTCCTATTTAATATACTAAACAGCCTAGTAATAAAGGATTAATCTTTATTTAAGTTAGAACTAATATATTAATTTGTTAAAAGAGTCTAGGAACAATAATAGGGTCTCTAAGATTTGTTACTAATAAAGGATAATAGCTAGACTAAGGAAGTAAGACGTATTATAAATAGCACTAGAAACCTAGTAGATTACTACAGCATAGTAGACTAGGCTAAAAGACATCTTGCAGAGGGTAAGACAGTGTCTAGAAATTCCCTGCCTCTAGGGGTAGATAAAAGTGTTAATAAGCTTATAAAGGCTATAGATAGTTAGAAACTATCCCTTACTAAGGTTAGCTCTCTTATAAATTCTAATAATAGGATTAAGGAAATCCTACGTAACCTAACTAACTATGCCTACTTTGTAGCATATGCTACTAAAGCAGGCAAGGTCTTAGAACATAATAACAGGTTGTTTATCTCCTGTTCCTAGAGGAATATAGATCCTAGTAGAGGTATTTTATACTACTAAGGCTAGGAGTACAACAGTTCCTATACTATATGTAATAAACTAAATTATAAATCTTAAGACTGTAAGCTCTACTAGGCCTTAGTTAGGATAGGATAGTATAGTTACTACTATAACTATAAAAGCAATAGGAGGACGTACTACTTTAGTCTAGTATATAAGCAGCTAGACGCTATCCTAGGTTTAGTTCTACTAACTTATTAACTAAGCTAGTTAAAATAGAAAATCCTTAAGTATTTTAAAGTTTCCTAGGACGTCCTAGACTAGCTAGCTTTATTAGTTAAACCTAATAGATTTAGTAGAGTAGACTCTAGACTAAGAGGGACAGTATATAGCTCTTAATAGATAACGTTATCTACATAAAATAGAGGACAGCTAAATTAAGGTGCTAGTATTAGCATACTAACAGTAACTAGTAATAGCTAGTATTATCCTAACTCTATGTCTTCCCTAAGAAACTTTAAACTCCTAGGACTAGACTACGTAGAGGTGCTAAGCCTAGATTATATTAACAGCTAAGATATTATCCTTAGAGCTTATTCTACTAAGTCCTTAGTTAGCGCAGCTACTAGGTTATAAAAACTATTAGAGAGACTAGTTAACTAAGTTCTTAACAAGACATAAGGTAGAAACGTACAAAAGTAATAGTCTAATACTAACCCTCTACTAAGTAAAGAATTAATAGAGTAGCTATATAGCTAAGCAAGGGAAGATTAAGTCTAAAGGGACCTCTAGCCTAGTGTTACTAAGGTGCTAGAGGACCCTTTTACTATCCTATTCTAGAGCAGACCCTACAATAATCTATACCCTATTATTAGACTACTACTATAAGGAAGAGTTATAGAGGACATACCTATAACTATCTCTAGAGGAAAGAAAACCTAGGGGGAAGCCTAAATAACAAAGAGCTTGCTAGCCTCCTGCGCCTAAAGCTATTAAAGATTCCTTTAGCTATCTTACTATAAGAAGTAAGAGGAATTACTATAGGAGATTTAGTCTCCTAAGAATTAGTTAGGACTCTCCTATAGAACCTTATAGGAAAGACACAACTAGAGCTAGATATAGGCAGAAGCGTTAATATAGCTACTAGCTAAACCCTATGCTAGGGCTAATTAGAAGATAATAGGTTAAACCTACTAACTCCTAATTAGTTTAAAAATTCTAGGGTCTACGCTAGCGTAAGGCACTATGCAGCAGGGCTAGCCCTACTATCTGCCCTAGCAAACAGTAGATTTTACAACCTAGTATTAGAATGCGCTATCTAGCTTTGTTATATAGTAGAAGGAGATAGAGATAGTTAGCATAATAAGGACCTACCTAATAATGTTGCTAAGTTAATGTTAGAGCTTAGGTTAGAGAGGGTTATCTACCTAGACCTTCTAACGTGCTAGGCGCAGATTAGAAATTACAGCGTTAACTGCCTTATTAATACAGGCGCCTAGATAAACTTGCTTTAATTTAGTGTGTTATAGGCACTTAGGTTAGTCTATAAGGAAATAAGCTATGTTCCTAGTAAGGAGCAGGGCGTTATTATAGCTAATAGGAGTATAGACTCCTTTGTTAGCACAGTATAGAACATCCTAGTTAAGATTAGCAAAGTAGTTACACTTACCTACTTCTAGATAGTGCAGAACCTTATAAGGTTAGTAATACTTAGCACTCTATAGTGTACGTCTTCTTATATAGCTATTTAATATAATATATTTAGACGCTCTACCTATTACATTATATTAGATAATAGCTTAAGGAATACTACGTTTATAGTATCTAATCTAGCTCCTTATTACTTAACTTTAGTAGAATCTACTATAGGAAAAGATAGGAGGCCCTCTTAATTAAGGCAGGAGGCACCTATAGTGTAGAAAACCTTAATTCTAATAACTAGTTATACTGCTTAGCATAGGTAGGATACAGCTACCTCTATGCTAGCAATCCTAAAGAGAGTAAGAGTATTAAAGATATTACTTAAAGAATATTTAACCCTAGTAATTATAAGGCAGTTAGGTAGATTTCCTTAGGAGGAGATAAAAGCTAGATAGATCTTAATAAAGATATTGCTACGTTAATAGTAGAGCTAAGCCTTTTAGACAAACAATAAGAGTATATAGATTGTTAGCTAGTAAGCTAGTAGAAAGAAGATAGCAGAGAGGTTAATACCTTATATAAAAGAGTAGGGGTAAAAGTTAGGCTAGTTAATAAGCTAAGGGTAACAGAGCTAATAGAACTTAGCTAAGAAGACTAGAAGCAGCTTATAATTAAATAGTAACAACTTTTCTATAGCTTGTAACCTCTAGATATTAGACCCTTTAATTACCTATTTAAACAAAGGTATACAGTATTCCTAAGAGGTATAAGACTTACTCTAGAAAGACTAAAGAGCTAGAAGTTTAGTAAGGCGCTTCTTCCCTATAAAAAGGAACTATTTATTAAAATAATTATAAATAGAGAGGCAGCTATTGCCTTTATATTTTCTAAATTAGGCTAAATATAGAAGGAGGTTACACCTCCTATAAGATTAAGACTATACCTTACAAAGCCTAGCAGGTTAAAGCATTCCTAGTAGCAAGGAGCTAGGAAGGAGAGCTAGTAAAGATACTTTAAGAACGTTTAGAGAGAGGAATACTAGAGAGATGTAACAGTTAATATAGAAACCTATAGCACCTTGTAGCAAAGAAGGCTAGCTCTTTCTAGTTTATTAACAACGCACAGCATATAAACAAGGTGTTAATTAGAGATGCTAGAACACTACTAACAGTAGACAAGTTCTTAGAGAAGTTTGCAGGCTGCAAAATCCTATTACTAATAGACTTCTTCTTAGGATATAACTAAATTACCCTTTACAAAGATAGTAGAGACATAATAGTAGTAATAACACTAGTTAGTCTACTTTAGTTATGTACCTTAGTCTAGAGAGCTACTAATTTAGTAGCAGTATTTTAAAGGATAATAATTAAGATACTAAAGGATTACTAGCTAAACACTCTACCCTTTCTAGATAATATTACTAGTAGAGGTCTAAAAACTAACTATAATAGAGAAGAGTTGCTCCCTAGCGTTAGACGCTATGTTCTAGAACACATTTAGCAGCTAGATGCTGCCCTAGCTAATATAGAAAGGGCTAGTGCTACAGTATTAGGGATAAAATGCTACTAGGGTTACAATAGGTTAACTGTAGTTAGTTACAAAGTTAGCGCAGACAGCTACTTTCCTAGCTAAGATAAGGTAGCAAAAATTACTGCCTAGCTAGAGTGCTAAAACCTAAAAGAAGTCTAAATGTTTATAGGCATTTGTGTTTACTATTGTATCTAGGTCCTGTTATTTACTATTCTTACTAAACCCCTATTTAAGCTTATAAAGAAAGATATAGAATATAAATAGGGAAATGTAAAACGCTAAGCTATAGCTGCTCTAAAGACTTATATTATAAGCACGCTAGCGCTAATAGCTATATTATATACTAGCAGGTTAACTATCTTTATATTATTAGACGCTAGTAATAAGGGAGCTAGCGCTTGTCTAGAACAGATAGGTCTAGATAGCAAGTGTTACCCTTACTAATTTAAAAGTACACTCTAGTTAAAAGCTAAATCTAACTAGCACTTAACTAAACTAGAGTATAAAGTAGTTGTCTAGGCTCTTAAGAAATTCTAGATATAGCTATATAGAGTATATTTTATTATTAAAACAGATGCCTAGACACTAATAGCACAGCTTAATTACTCTTTAATAGACATCCTAAGCTTAGTAATAAATAGGTAGCTAGCAGCTATCCTACTCTAGGACTTTAAAATTTAACACATTCCTAGAAAAAGAAATATAGTTGTAGATGCTCTATCTAGATACCCTAAGCCTAAAGGATAGATAGCTCTAGATAAACCTAAGTTAGATGTTAAGGATTTTATTAATAACCTAGTAGTAATAGTAGAATTATTGTCTCTGCTCCTACAGAGACACCCTAGCCGCATCCTTAGGGACAAATACTTAGAATTATCTAAACAAATTGCTATATTCCTCTAGACACTAAAGATCCCTAAGGGAATGTCTAGGAAGGAGTCACGTTTATAGAAAAAGAGAGCTCTTAACTACTTTGTTTAAGACAGATATCTATTCTATAAGCTGTTACGCAATGTTGCTATTAGGAGAGTAGTAGACAATACTAACATTAGGACTGCAGCAATTTAGGAAATATATTAAATAATTAGGCATAGAGGTGTTAACGCAGTATACTCTATACTTACCTAAAGATATTACTAGGATTACATGCATACTAAGGTTAAAACTACACTATCCTCTTACCTAGAGTGCTAGTTTAGGACTAGTAAATAATTAAAGGACATGCTAACTATAACATACTCCTACGCACTCTAGGAGTTAGTAGCAGCTAATATTGTCTACATGCCTCTATGCTAAGGCTATTAGTATATAGTTATTGCTAGAGAATATCTTAGTAGATAGGTAGAGGCCTAGCTACTCTATAATAACAAATCTACTACTGTTGCAAAATTCCTGTATAAGGATATTATTTACTAATAGAGTATAACAAGGAGGCTTATAGTTAATAGAGGACTAGACTTTGCTAATATAGTAAAAAAGCTTGCAGTTACATACAGGATTTAGCAAATACAATCCTTAGCATATAACTCTTAGGTAATAGAGAAGGTTAAAGGAGGATATAAACTAATTATTAATACCCTTACTAAACTTTATAGACTATAGATAGACAACCTTCTAACAGTGCTACTAGCAGACAGGGTCTCTATTTAATCTAACAGGTACTCTGCGTATTAATTAGTTACTAGACAGAACCTAGTTCTACCTACAGATTTAGCAATTCCTACCTAGCAGACATTGCTGTACTAGCAGGTTTTAGATAGGTCTTAGTTACTAGCAATCTATGCTATGCAATTAGACCTCTAGGACTAGTTTCTAAAGGACGCTGTTAGTGTTACTAAACAACTGTAAGTAGCAGTTATTTCCTTAGGCGCCTTAGTTAAGGCTGTAATGCTATAGGCTATAGGATAGCATACGTAAAGGCTAAAGGCTTACTTAAGCATGTAGATTATTTCTTAATTCTTATTAGAGTTTGTATAGTCTAATATTAATATAAATTAATTTGTTAATAAGCTAGTCTAAAGTGTTAAGTAAGGCGCTAGTGCGCATAAGCTCTTCTTTAACCTTAGGCTTAAGTCCTTATTAGAATATAGTTATTAACACATTATTATCCTAGTTAGTGTTAGCAGCTAGCTGCTGAAAATTAGCAGCGTAGTTAGTAGCAGCCTTATCCTAATAGATGTGCTAGATGTTGCAACATGCAATTAAGAGTTTATTAGATACTCTAAAAATTAGCTTAACTTTTTCCTTAAATGCGTTAAAGTTAGACATCTATATATTAACTTTATTAGGGGCTTCTCTTATATTAAACTATTAAAGGAATAGTTTAATCTATTTAAAGGCTTATCCTCTTATATAGCTAGCTATAAGAATAACTTACTAGTTCTTAGCTACCTAAGCTCCTTAGAACAAGAAGAACAAGTCCTACTAGATAAGCTAGTTATTAAGTTTATTTCTTTTGCTAGAGTAGGTCTCTAGTTTAGATATATAAAGGGTGCTTAATGTAGTATTATTAATTACCTAGTATAGGGGAGCAGGTTCTCCTCCTAAAGAGCTAGGCGTAGCGTAGGTTCCTAAAGTACTTATCTTTAGAGGTGTTTAAAATATTAAAGTTGTGTTCTAGTTAAAGACTATAAACACTATTTAGTTAGTTCTTAGGAGATAGGTACTAGAGCAGGGTATAAAACAAAGTAATTGTTAGGTTCTCTTTTAATAGGAGTGGCACGCTATTAAGCATTAGAAGGTAGAGGATAGTATTGCAGGTTAAGGATAGACAAATCGCTACTAAAGGAGTAGAGTAATTTACTTGCGTTATATAGTTACGCTACCCCTATTCCTTAATTAGGCTATGCTAGCCTTGTAGGGAACTACTAGAACTTATTAGTCCTAACAATATCCCCTTCTAAGGTAGCTCGCCCTAAGCTATAGATATTATAGGCTTTTTAGGTAGAGTAGGTAATTATAGTCTGTTATAGACTAGACAGTGACAAAGTTACAGGAGAGTAGTGCTTTAGTATTTAGAGGTATTCCCTTAAGCTTATGCGTAGGTTTAGGCAGCTCTACCTTTACCTTCCCTTTTACCTTCACCTTTACCTAGGAGTTGCGCTACTGCCTAGAAAATAAGTAGAGTAACGCGTTGCTTAGTACAGTGCCTAGATATACCCTACGTTATCCCCTATTTTAGTCTATTACTCCTACACTCTACTCTAATTTTTAGTAAGTTAGTACTTTTCTCTAGCTAGGATAGGTTCCCTTTGCTAGTCTAGGATAACCCTTAATAGGTTATTATAGGTTGTTATAACTCTATAGGTAGCTAACTAGATTCTCTAGGCTCTAACAATTTTAATAGTATATCCCCTAGCCTACTAGCCCGCTGCACTGCACCCTACTACCCCCTACACGTCTAGACTACTTAAGATTATAGATCTAAACGCTGTAGGCAATAATATAGCGCACAATAGCGTGTAGTTATACTAGGTCTATGTTTAATGCGTCTATAGCTTTACTGTAGGCTAGCATAAGTATTATAGAAGGACTAGTTATGTCTATGTCTAAATTACCCCTACTAATATTAACTTGTATAAGGCATAGCTATTACAGACAGACTTAGGTAAGTTAGAGCAGGTTATACGCTGCTTCTAATGCTTCTCTTCTAACTAGGAGTGTATTGCTGTGTATATTCCTCTCCTTTAGCCTAATTGTAACCCCTTATAGGTTATAACTAACTCTAGTAGCTCTATTTAAAGCATAATAGGGACTTAGCTAAGATTTGCAATATTCTCTAGGCCTTAGAGTTTAGCGTCTAGGACCTAGACTAGGGTATAGTTAATAATAAGCTCCTATAGCGCCTATTAACTAAGATAGAAAAGAAAGCATCTAAGTTTAAGCTTATATCCCTCTGTTAGCCTATCTCCTAGGCCTATAGTTAGTAAGTTGTCCTCTTTAAGTAGTTTTAGTCTATTATAGGTTATTCTTACACCTCTAGTAGCACTTACATCCCTTACGCTGCTTACCTCTACCTGCACACTAGTTGTTAGGTTCTCTTTTAATAGGGGTAGCACGCTATTAAGCATTAGAAGGTAGAGGATAGTATTGCAGGTTAAGGATAGACAAATCGCTACTAAAGGAGTAGAGCGATTTACTTGCGTTATATAGTTACGCCACCCCTATTCCTTAATTAGGCCATGCTGGCCTTGTAGGGAACTACTAGAAATTATTAGTCCTAACAATATCCCCTTCTAAGGTGGCTCGCCCTAAGCTATAGATATTACAGGCTTTTTAGGTAGAGTAGGTAACTATAGTCTGTTATAGACCAGACGGTAACAAAGTTACAGGAGAGTAGTGCTTTAGTATTTAGAGGTATTCCTTTAAGCTTATGCGTAGGTTTAGGCAGCTCTACCTTTACCTTCCCTTTTACCTTCACCTTTACCTAGGAGTCGCGCTGCTGCCTAGAAAATAAGTAGGGCAACGCGTTGCTAGTACAGTGCCTAGATATACCCTACGTTATCCCCTATTTTAGTCTATTACTCCTACACTCTACTCTAATTTTTAGTAAGTTAGTGCTTTTCTCTAGCTAGGATAGGTTCCCCTTTACTAGTCTAGGATAACTCTTAATAGGTTATTATAGGTCGTTATAACTCTACAGGCAGCTAACTAGATTCTCTAGGCTCTAACAATTTTAACAGCATATCCCCTAGCCTACTAGCCCGCCGCACTGCACCCTACTGCCCCCTACATGTCTAGACTACTTAAGATTATAGATCTAAACGCTGTAGGCAACAATATAGCGCACAATAGCGTGCAGTTATACTAGGTCTGTGTTTAATGCGTCTGTGGCTTTGCTGTAGGCTAGCATAAGCATTATAGAAGGACTAGTTGTGTCTATGTCTAAATTACCCCTGCTAATGTTAACTTGTACAAGGCATAGCTGTTGCAGACAGACTTAGGTAAGTTAGAGCAGGTTATGCGCTGCTTCTAATGCTTCTCTTCTAACTAGGAGTGTATTACTGTGTGTATTCCCCTCCTTTAGCCTAATTATAACCCCTTATAGGTTATAACTAACTCTAGCAGCTCTATTTAAAGCACAACAGCAACTTAGCTAAGATTTGCAACATTCTCTAGGCCTTAGAGTTTAGCGTCCAGGACCTAGACTAGGGCATAGTTAATAATAAGCTCCTATAGCGCCTATTAACTAAGATAGAAAAGAAAGCGTCTAAGTTTAAGCTTATATCCCTCTATTAGCCTATCTCCTAGGCCTATAGTTAGTAAGTCGTCCTTTTTAAGTAGTTTTAGTCTATTATAGGTTATTCTTACACCTCTAGTAGCACTTACATCCCTTACGCTGCTTACCTCTACCTGCACACTAGTGCTATAGCTAATAATAAGGACCCTTGCTCTAAGTTCTGCCTAGACTAGCGTTAGCGCAGCAAGAAGGCTGTGTTAGTATGTGCTAAAGCTAGCAAGCGCACCCTTAAGGCTGCTATTACTAATAGGGTTGCTAAGGAGACTAATTCACTACGCAAGCAGGTATGTATGCTTATCTTATCTCTAGATAGACTATTCTAACTTATTATAGGCTAAGGTTCGCAATTATGCTCTAAACCCTAGTTCTAAGTGCAGAAAACTAGGTAATGCTTTAGTTGCAGAGATAGCCGCGCTTATAAGGGAGAAGAGCTTTGCTACTAGCGCTAAGAAGGGCTCTTTGTCTAAGAAGATTAGGACTCTGTAGAAGAGGCTAGATAAGCACAACAAGGTTTAAGAGTAGTAAGAGCGCGTTATAATAGGTCTTAATAGACTATTATAGCTAGTATAACAACATAACTATAAACAATTTCTATAGTTAGATTTCTCTAGAAATCCTAGATATACCTAAGCCTTTAGCTTAAATTTAATAGAGTACTTGCTTTAATATCCTGTGTTTTCTTCTTATAATGTTAGAAGCTTCGTGCCCTTATAGATTAAACTGTTGTAATTTAGACTAGGTTCTTATAGTCTATAATAGATAATTATAGATCCTAAGAGATGCTTGTAAGTTAGGCTAAGGTAATCCTAAAGTATAACGCTATTAAACACCCTAAAAACCCTGTAGGAAAACTAGTAAAGGTACGTTGTCTCCTTAGGATCCTCTTATTGCCTTTGCTTATCCCCCTTCTTTTTTAGGGTTGCCCTTAACTCCTATAAGGCTTTTCCTTTGCATTTCTCTTAGGCTGTATGCCTTTAGATTTCTAAAATTATTAAAGGACGTTACTAGAGATATTTTAACTAGGCTCCTAGGAGTTCTCTTTGTCTCTATAGCTGGTCTATTTAACTAGATATTCCTACTGGTTATGTTCTCCCTTATGTCTATCTAGTATAGTGTCTACTTTATAGACATTATTACTATGCTTACGCAGTATGTCTACAATTAGGACCTCTAGGTGTAGAATAAGACCTTTTGGATTATACAGCTCTAGTAGCGACGTATAGAAGACTAGATGTACGCTCTATAACCCTAGAAGGTTAACTTTAAATGCTGTTAGACTATACTAGTCTACTATGCAACCTAGACCTAGGTATTTCTAGTTAAGCTTCTTCTTAGGTCTTGTTAACCTAATGTGCTGATTTAATACTATTACTTAATTACCTACTTTGAACGTATGTGCTAAGCGTTTCTTGTCTGCGTACAATTTCTAGTATTTATTTACAGCAATAATTTTCCTCTTGCACTCTTGTTATAGAGCGATGACTTTGCTAGCTACTTGTTCCCCTAGAGGCAATTCTCTGTCTCTATAAGCTATACTAGGCCAGTTAGGACTAATAGGATCTATGCTGTAGTATGCTCTAAATAGAGTAGTGCCTGTAGTTGCATGTATGCTATTGTTGTACGCAAATTCTGCAACTAATATCTATAAACTCTAATTGTCTTGTTCTAGGCAACAGTAGCACTATAGGTACTGTTTAAGTGTCTAGTTCTGTCTTTTAGTCTACCTATCTGTCTGTAGATAATAAGCAGAAGTTAACACCCTTCTTAAGTTTAGGTAGTGTTAGAAAGTATCTTAGTGTTTAGCCGCTATAAGTAGGCCTCTATTAGAGATTATCTTCTTTAGGACACTGTGTAGGCGTATAACTTCTCTTATCTAGGATTAGGCTAGGTCTATACTGTCCTAATTAGCTCTAGCTAGGATGTAGTAAGCTATTTTAGTAAGTCTACACACTACAACTAAGATAGCGTTGTATACCTAGTTGCTTAGGCAGCTTAGAGGTAATTCTATAATAAAATCTATAGTAACTTCCTCCTAGGCTGCGTTTAGTAGAGATAAGGGTGCTAGGAGACTATATAGCTTGTAACGCGCTAGAGTTGCCTTCTTGTATACTAGGCAGCTTTTACAATAGTCTCTTACATCCTTCCTTATTCCCTTCTACTTGTAGTGTTGTTAAAGCTTTTCTATTATCTTCTTACCCCTAAGATGTCCTCTAAGTAGGTTGTTATAGCATTCTTAGAGAGCCTTAGACTTCTCTTCTAGAGTAGTTAAGTGCCTTAACACCTTGTAGACTGTAACTAATTGTTTTAGGTTATTATAGTCTATTTTAGTATTATATCTATTAGAGGTTGCATCTAAGGCTAGTTCTACTATAGACTCTTCCTTATAGTTAAGCAGATCCCTAGTTGTAGTACTTTCCTTTACTTAGAATTTTTAGAGGGCTTTAACAATTTCTAATTGTTTTTTAGACCTTAGAGATGCCTATGTTGTAACAGCTAACACTAGGAAGTTGTTCTTTCCTTTAGAGGAGAACAAATCTTAAAGGGGTTGTACAAAAGCTTTGTTATACTTTAGTAAAGGTTTCTCTATTTCTGCCTTATAGTCTAGTCGCCTTAAGGGTCCATCTGCAGGATTAGTAGTCCCTAGTTAGTAGGTAAGGATAAAGTCAAACCAAGTTAAGGCTAGATAGGACTAAACCTAGCAATAGTTAAGGGTCTTATTTTCTATAAACTATTTTAGGTTCTTGTAGTCTATAAGGATCTTAAAGTGTATACCTTTAAGGTAGTAGCGCTAGTGTTCTAGACTCTTAATAATAGCTAGTAGTTCCTTGTTATAGGTATTATAATTGTATTCTACTTAGATTAATTTACAAGAAAAGAAACTAATTAGCCTCTATTAACCTGTTCTGTCTTCTTCTAGCACATTTTAACTTAATATGCCTAAGATCGCGCCTCCTAACGCGTCTACCTCTACTCTTGTTTTCTAACAAGGATTAAAGTAGGAGAGTATAGGAACCTAGGTAAAAGCGTCTTTAAGCTTCTAGAAAGCAGATCTGCCTTTTTGCTAATGTCTATTTTCTAGCTTTCCTCTCTTCTTATTGCCAGACCCCCTTGCAGATCCTAGGGTCTTATAGGTTATTTTAGTTAATAGTAAGGCTAATTTAGAGAAACTGTAGATAAATCGTTAATAGTAATTTATAAAACTAATAAACACTTAAATATTGCAGACTGTTTATAGTTGTAGCTATTCCTAGATTGTTTTTACCTGTTCTAGGTTAATACTAACCCCTTTAGGGCTAATTACGTATCTAAGGTACTCTATGCGTTAAGTATGCTACTTACACTTACTAAGTTTAATATATAGCTTAGACTTACGTAGTCTTTATAGTACATCCTTTACATACTATATGTAATCTTCTTTTGTGTTTAAGTAGATTAGGATATTATCTAAATAGACAATGCAACATATGTTAACTAATCCTATAAGAGCATAGTTAACGTATGCTTAAAACTAGGCAGGGGCGTTAGTTAGGCTAAAAGGCATAACAGTATACTTATAGTGTCTGTATCTAGTACAGAAAGTAGTCTTCTACTTATCTCCCTCTGCAATACAAATCCTATAGTAGGCCTCTCTTACATTAAGCTTAGTAAAATACTTCGCCTAAGAGAGCCTCTCTAGTAACTCTATAATCAGGGGTAGTAGGTGTTAGTTCTTAACTATAACCTTATTAAGGCCCTAATAGTTAACACAAAGTCTTAGGCTGCTATCTTTCTTCTTAACAAAGAGTATAGGTGCCTCTACTAGAGACTTTAACTAACGTATCTATCCTCTTGCTATATACTCCTAAAGATAGTTTTAAAGTATCTCTAGCTTAGTTACTAAGAGGTTGTATAATAGTTAGTAAGGTAGAACACCTTTAGGTGTTAGAGTTATAGACAGATTGTAGTAGCTATGCTCTAGAAGACTCTTAGAGTCCTCCTCTAAGCCTACATCTGCAAACTTAGCATATTCTAGGGGTAAATAACCTATAGGGTTATCTTCTAACTCCCTATAGCCCACGAAGTTAACAAGGCACGCATAGACGTCTGTATTAGGTTCTCTTATGCTACTCTTAAACTGCTCAGCGTCTTCTGTAGCTACCTTTGTAAACTAGATAACCTTGTTGTCCTTATTCCTCTAAAAGAGCATACGTCTAGTAGCGTAGCTAATCCTTAGATAAAACATATCAATCTAGGGAAGACCTAAGTACACTAAGTATCTTTAAAGGTCTGTTACTACAAATAGTACTTAATAGGTCTCTTTATAACTACGTGAATTAGTAATAGTTATATCTACTGTCGTGGTACTATACACTGTTAATCTACCCCTATCTACGCCTTTAGCTAGCAGCTTAGGCAGGGGGTCTACTTAGAGATTATGTTCCTTTGCTAGCGTAGCTAACATTAAGTTTAGCTAGGAACCTCTATTAATTATAGCCTCTATAGGCTTAGAGGATTAAACTGTGCACTGCATAGTTAATAACTAAGAGGGATAGGGGTAAAGGGCTTCCCTTAATTTCCCTAGGTCCTATGTTTCCTAGTTTAAAGCTATGTAGGCGGAAAGATATAGAATTAATCCTCCTGCCCTTTCCCTTTTCCTAAACTAAGGTTTAAGCCTTCCTTTAATTCTAAAGTAGTTTCCTTCTAGTTAGCTGTAGCATCCTTGTTCTTTAGAGGGCTTTAGCACTTAGCTGCAGTATAACTAGGCTTTCTGCAGTTATAATAGGTTAGACCCCTGCCTTTGCCTTAGGTACCTACAGTTTTGTGTAAAGACAGTCTGTTATAGTCCCTTTTAGGCTATTTTTGTCTTTTTAGAGGTTTTTATGTCCCCCTGTCTTGTTACTCTTGTTGCTACCTTTTAGTAGCCACCTCTTTGCAGGAGTAACTTTTGCCTCCTTGTCTAGATTTCTTCTGCAGTAGATAACGTTAGCATATTCTTCTACTATTAGCAGAGTGTTGCGCCTATTAACTAGGAGTAGGAATAGGTCTCTCTAGATATCTTCGCACAGAGATAAAATGTACTCTATTACTTAAAGCTCTAGAGTTTAGGCTAAGCCTATTTCCTCCCACAAGGGTTAAAAGGCATCTAGCAGATCTGTAGGTAACTAATTTAGCTTTTGCTAGATTTGCTTAAGAGTTTTATAGGCTTGCTGTTTCTATTCTAACAGCGTTCCTAGAGCGTTTAACATAACAGTTTTAAGTGTCTCCTAGGTTAGTTACTAGGATAGAGAACTTGTCTGTTCTGTTGTGTAATACAATTTCTATAGAGTCTTAAGTAGCTTAGAGAGGTACATTGCCTTAAAATCTACCTTTTAGTATTCTTTAGTAAAGTTTATAGGTAAACGTAGGAAATACAACTTGCAGTTGCGTTCCTAGCAGTTGTATTTAGCTCTTAACTTCTTGTTATACCTTTAAGGTAGGTCTAGCTTTAGAAGGTTAGCTAATAGGCCTAAGGATGTTGTTGCGAGGGTCCTTAGTAGAGTTAAAGTTAGAGGGAGCACTAAGGTGTCTCCTAACTTATATTTAGCCCTTAGTTAATAGAGTTGATTAATCTCGCTTTGCCTCTAGGCCCTTTTTAACTAGGCGCAGAGGTCTTCTAGTTCCTAGTCTGTTAGAGAACGTAGTAAAGCGTTCTAGACTATTGTAGGTGTTTGTAGTCCAGGAGGAGTTGTTAACTAGCCTCCTAGTCTCTGCTTGTTTGCTCTACCTTTGGCTAGTCTAGAGTTCTCTGCAGCGTCCCTTTCTACTAAGGAAGGTAGGCTTTAGATGCAAGCGGTAGCAGAGTCTTCCTTAACAATAAATCTAGGGCGTACCAGTGTACCTAAGGGTTAACTGCTTTTAGACTAGCTTACTTGTTGGCTCTGTTGTCTAGTCTGCATTTTAATAACGTGTAATAGTAAGCAATTTAAATATTAGGTTCTCTTTTAATAGGGGTAGCACGCTATTAAGCATTAGAAGGTAGAGGATAGTATTGCAGGTTAAGGATAGACAAATCGCTACTAAAGGAGTAGAGCAATTTACTTGCGTTATATAGTTACGCCACCCCTGTTCCTTAATTAGGCTATGCTGGCCTCGTAGGGAACTACTAGAAATTATTAGTCCTAACACTAGTGCTATAGCTAATAATAAGGACCCTTACTCTAAGTTCTGCCTAGACTAGCGTTAGCGTAGCAAGAAGGCTGTGTTAGTACATGCTAAAGCTAGCAAGCGCACCCTTAAGGCTACTATTACTAATAGGGTTGCTAAGGAGACTAATTTACCACGCAAGCAGGTATGTATACTTATCTTGTCTCTAGATAGACTATTCTAACTTATTATAGGCTAAGGTTTGTAATTATGCTCTAAACTCTAGTTCTAAGCGCAGAAAACTAGGTAATACTTTAGTTATAGAGATAGCTGCGCTTATAAGGGAGAAGAGCTTTGCTACTAGCGCTAAAAAGGGCTCTTTGTCTAAGAAGATTAAGACTCTACAGAAGAGGCTAGATAAGTATAATAAGGTTTAAGAGTAGTAAGGGCGCGTTATAATAGGTCTTAATAGACTATTATAGCTAGTATAATAATATAACTATAAACAATTTCTATAGTTAGATTTCCCTAGAAATCCTAGATATACCTAAGCCTTTAGCTTAAATTTAATAGAGTACTTGCTTTAATATCTTGTATTTTCTTCTTGTAATATTAGAAGCTTTATGCCCTTATAGATTAAACTATTATAATTTAGACTAGGTTCTTATAGTCTATAATAGATAATTATAGATCCTAAGAGATGCTTGTAAGTTAGGCTAAGGTAATCCTAGAGTATAACGCTATTAAACACCCTAAAAACCCTATAGGAAAACTAGTAAAGGTACGTTGTCTCCTTAGGATCCTCTTATTACCTTTACTTATCCCCCTTCTTTTTAGGGTTACCCTTAACTCCTATAAGGCTTTTCCTTTAAATTTCTCTTAGGCTATATGCCTTTAGATTTCTAAAATTATTAAAGGATGTTACTAGAGATATTTTAACTAGGCTTCTAGGAGTTCTCTTCGTCTCTATAGCTAGTCTATTTAACTAGATATTCCTACTAGTTATATTCTCCCTTGCGTCTATCTAGTATAGTGTCTACTTTATAGACATTATTACTATACTTACGCAGTGTGTCTATAATTAGGACCTCTAGGTGTAGAATAAGACCTTTTAGATTATACAGCTCTAGCAGCAACGTATAGAAGACTAGATGTACGCTCTATAACCCTAGAAGGTTAACTTTAAATGCTATTAGACTATACTAGTCTACTATGCAACCTAGACCTAGGTATTTCTAGTTAAGCTTCTTCTTAGGTCTTGTTAACCTAATGTGCTAATTTAACACTATTACTTAATTACCTACTTTAAATATATATACTAAGCGTTTCTTATCTATATATAATTTCTAGTATTTATTTATAGTAATAATTTTCCTCTTACACTCTTGTTGCAGAGTAATAACTTTACTAGCTACTTATTCCCCTAGAGGCAATTCTCTATTGCTATAAGCTATACTAGGCTAGTTAGGACTAATAGGATCTATGCTATAGTATGCTCTAAACAGAGTAGTGCCTATAGTTGCATGTATGCTATTATTGTACGCAAATTCTACAACTAATATCTATAAACTCTAATTATCTTGTTCTAGGTAATAGTAGCACTATAGGTACTATTTAAGTGTCTAGTTCTATCTTTTAGTCTGCCTATCTGTCTATAGATAATAAGCAGACGTTAACACCCTTCTTAAGTTTAGGTAGTGTTAGAAAGTATTCTAGTGTTTAGCTGCTATAAGTAGGCCTCTATTAGAGATTATCTTCTTTAGGATACTGTGTAGGCGTATAACTTCTCTTATCTAGGATTAGGCTAGGTCTATACTGTCCTAATTAGCTCTAGCTAGGATATAGTAAGCTATTTTAGTAAGTCTACACACTACAACTAAGATAGCGTTATATACCTAGTTGCTTAGGCAGCTTAGAGGTAATTCTGTAATAAAATCTATAGTAACTTCCTCCTAGGCTGCGTTTAGTAGAGATAAGGGTGCTAGGAGACTATATAGCTTGTAACGCGCTAGAGTTACCTTCTTATATACTAGGCAGCTTTTACAATAGTCTCTTACATCCTTTCTTATTCCCTTCTACTTATAGTGTTGTTAAAGCTTTTCTATTATCTTCTTACCCCTAAGATGTCCTCTAAGTAGGTTGTTATAGCATTCTTAGAGAGCCTTAGACTTCTCTTCTAGAGTAGTTAAGTGCCTTAACACCTTATAGACTATAACTAATTATTTTAGGTTATTATAGTCTATTTTAGTATTATATCTATTAGAGGTTGCATCTAAGGCTAGTTCTACTATAGACTCTTCCTTATAGTTAAGCAGATCCCTAGTTATAGTACTTTCCTTTACTTAGAATTTTTAGAGGGCTTTAACAATTTCTAATTGTTTTTTAGACCTTAGAGATGCCTGTGTTGTAACAGCTAACACTAGGAAGTTATTCTTTCCTTTAGAGGAGAACAAATCTTAAAGGGGTTGTATAAAAGCTTTGTTATACTTTAGTAAAGGTTTCTCTATTTCTGCCTTATAGTCTAGTTGCCTTAAGGGTCTATCTGCAGGATTAGTAGTCTCTAGTTAGTAGGTAAGGATAAAGTTAAACTAAGTTAAGGCTAGATAGGACTAAACCTAGCAATAGTTAAGGGTCTTATTTTCTATAAACTATTTTAGGTTCTTGTAGTCTATAAGGATCTTAAAGTGTATACCTTTAAGGTAGTAGCGCTAGTGTTCTAGACTCTTAATAATAGCTAGCAGTTTCTTATTATAGGTATTGTAATTGTATTCTACTTAGATTAATTTACAAGAAAAGAAACTAATTAGCCTCTATTAACCTGTTCTATCTTCTTCTAGCATATTTTAACTTAATATGCCTAAGATCACGCCTCCTAACACGTCTACCTCTACTCTTGTTTTCTAACAAGGATTAAAGTAGGAGAGTATAGGAACTTAGGTAAAAGCGTCTTTAAGCTTCTAGAAAGTAGATCTGCCTTTTTGCTAATATCTATTTTCTAGCTTTCCTCTCTTCTTATTGCCAGACCCCCTAGCAGACCCTAGGGTTTTATAAGTTATTTTAGTTAATAGTAAAGCTAATTTAGAGAACATATAGATAAATTGTTAATAGTAATTTATAAAGCTAATAAATACTTAAATATTGCAGACTGTTTATAGTTATAGCTACTCTTAGATTGTTTTTACCTATTCTAGGTTAATACTAACCCCTTTAGAGCTAATTACGTATCTAAGATACTCTATATATTAAGTGTACTACTTACACTTGCTAAGTTTAATATATAGCTTAGACTTACGTAGTCTTTATAGTACATCCTTTATATACTGTATGTAATCTTCTTTTATATTTAAGTAGATTAGGATATTATCTAAATAGACAATGCAACATATGTTAACTAATCCTATAAGAGCATAGTTAACGTATACTTAAAACTAGGCAGGGGCGTTAGTTAGGCTAAAAGGCATAATAGTATACTTATAGTGTCTATATCTAGTATAGAAAGCAGTCTTCTACTTATCTCCCTCTGTAATATAAATCCTATAGTAGGCCTCTCTTATATTAAGCTTAGTAAAATACTTTGCCTAAGAGAGCCTCTCTAGTAACTCTGTAATTAGGGGTAGTAGGTGTTAGTTCTTAATTGTAATCTTATTAAGGCCCTAATAGTTAATATAAAGTCTTAGGCTGCTATCTTTCTTCTTAACAAAGAGTATAGGTGCCTCTGCTAGAGACTTTAACTAACATATCTATCCTCTTACTATATACTCCTAAAGATAGTTTTAAAGTATCTCTAGCTTAGTTACTAAGAGGTTATATAATAGTTAGTAAGGTAGAACACCTTTAGGTATTAGAGTTATAGACAGATTGTAGTAGCTATGCTCTAGAAGACTCTTAGAGTCCTCCTCTAAGCCTACATCTGCAAACTTAGCATATTCTAGGGGTAAATAACCTATAGGGTTATCTTCTAACTCCCTATAGCCTACAAAGTTAACAAGGCACGCATAGATGTCTATATTAGGTTCTATCGCACCAAAATAGAGCAAAGGTACGCGCACTCTTACTCTAAGAATAGTGCTATATTTATAGGCATATCTGCTGCGACACACCCCCTCACCTCTAGCCAGGAGGCAGGAGGTGGAGATATCGCAGTAAATGCTAGGGCTAAGTGGCTGCAGGGTAAGGTCTAAGAGCCCTTATGTGGTATTTTTGCTAACTGACTTTTGTGGTAGGGTCAGGCCTAACGCTCTGTCCAGCCGTTAGGACAACCCCCTGCGGCTGCAGCTCTTGGCTCTAGTCACCCACCCAACTCAGAATCCTTACAGCACCTGCTGGCGCAGCATCAGCAGACCGGGCTTATAACTGTGACAGAGCTTGCAGGACTATACTTAAGTAATTGATTAATTTAATCAGTGTCTATTTTTCTATATAGAACGTGCTGCTTAAATATAAATAAAATGTGTAGGTTACGTAATCTTGCTTAACAAGCGTTTAGCTAGTATTAGGGCTGCTTAGAACTAGCGTTGCTAGGGTAGAGCAGCTTAACTAAATTAGCACGCTCTGTTAGAAAACAAGCTGCATATGTAACTCTACGCGCTTAGTTGCGCAACACACCCCTAGTTAATCCTATATCAGGAACAACTAAACTAGGAGCGTGCCCTTAGTAATTGTAGGGCTCTAATCTTAGATTTTTATATTTCCCTAGATATCTAAGATCACTGCGCGTCTATAGCGTACTCTAGGTGCTCTTCCTTTTAAGAGACCTCTCTAACTTTTTAGGCTGCTTTTACAAGCAGTTTATTGCTAGTTTAGGCGCTTGTTTTTTAACAGCTAAATTTTCTAAGCCTATAGCTAGCTATTAAGCTGCTTAGTTATAGTTAAGGTAAGTACTTCTTAGGTTAAGCATTTCTAGGTAGTAAGAGTAAGCGTAAGGACTATAATCTAGCAGCTTTACCTTTACTAACCTAGTTACTTCCCTATATAAGCGTCCTACCTGCTTAATTTCTCTATTTCTCTAGTTATATCTATTAATATGCCTATAAGTATACTAAATTGTTTTCTAAGCGCCTAAGCACTCTCTAGCTAATTATTTCTAGCTTCTTAATTAGTTAAGAGCTTTATTATTAGACGTTGTCTAACTAATCTTGCTATTAACGTTTTTCTAGCTCTTTTCTAGAGGTTTTGCTAACTTAGGTTATAGAAATAGACTAAAACCTAGCGCTGCGCGCACTGCTGCTGCCTCTACTACCTAAGCTGCTGCCTAAGCTGGCTGGCTGCCAGCCGCCTGCTTGCTCTTGCCCACGCCTGCTCCCTCGCCCTCGCCCTTGCCCAAGCCTGTAGTTGCAGCTCCGCCTGCTCCTTCAGCAGTTGCTGCTGCCACTGCCACTATGGCTGCCGCCACTGCCGCTGCCTACGCCGCTGCGCTACTGCTGCCGCCTGTGCCTACGCCCGTGCCCCCTACCCCTGTCTTAGGCGCTCTAGTGCCTAGTGCGCGCAGGTTAATACCCTGCGCGTACTGCGTGGACACGCTACTAGCAAGCAGCTTAGTTGCGCTATGCGTTAACAACACTACTGCTAGCTACTACAGCAAGCGCTGCTAGCGTTGTGCCTTTAGGCACTCCTGCTGCCTACTATATATATTTTCTTTAAAAAGAGTAGTTAAGTAGTAGACTAATAGCTTGTAGCCCCCTACCCTTAAGCTGCTTAGGCTTAAACTAGTAGAGGAGCTTACTTCCTCTAGTAGAGTAACAACTTTAGTAAGTAACTTAGTTTTTAGTTAATAACAGTAGCTAACAAGCGTTTAGCAGGCTACTAACCTGCGTACTGCTATCTAGGTAGTAAAGGGCCTGCTTGCAGATAGGTACGAATTTTAAGTACCTATTTATAAGTAGGTTCTTTAAGATAAAACCTATAGGGAGGGGTTATCCTCTCTACCTATAGTTAATTTGTTTTTTGTAAGCTCCTTAGCTGCTAGGCGTGCGCTTAAAAGAGCTGCTACTAGCAGTCTAGGGAGACTTATACCTATTTAGGGAGGGGTTGTCCTCCCTAGTAATTTAAAGATCTTCTCTTTCTCTATTAACCTACTCTTTTTCTGTAACTAAGTCTTTCCTCTCTTAACTAATGCTCTATAAGTTTAAATGCAATAGAAAGCGCTTATAAGCTTGTCTAGGAAGCGCTTTTGTAAGGCTGTTAGCTAGCATCTTACTTGTTTTAAGGTAGGTTACTTAGAGGTTTCCCTTAGCGTACTCTTGTTTTAACTATATATTTTAGATATCTACATAGCGCAGCTAGGTAGTAAGCTACTTACTCTCTTTAACTACTAGTTAGATAGTTTGTTAGTTGTTATAGAAAATCTCCTACAGCACCCTTAAGTCTAGCTAAAGTTCTCCTAGGAATTATTTTAGAGCTACTAACTCTTTAGCTACATGCTCTAAAGCAAGTAATTTAGCCTTAGTAGTAGAAGTAGTTACTGTTAACTGCTGTGCAGCTTTCTAGATAATTAGACTACTAAAGAGCTGCACAATATACCCCTAGGAAGATTAATAGGACTCTCTATTGTTAGCAAATAAGGCGTCTCTACATATAAGCAGATAACTGCCTTTGTAAGCGCTGTACCTTATACCTAGATGCTTTGTTCTATACAAATAAGCTAAAACCTAAGCAGCTACTTTAAAGTAAGCTGCTCCTAGATTTGTTAAATAATAAGATAGCTAAGAGGCAGCGTATGCTACATCTAGTTAAATTATAATTGCTGTATAGAGTATAGACCTAACTTGTTCTTAAAACGCTTTAACCTCTTGTTTTAAAGCTTCTCTACTATATTTAAGTAGCTCTTCTATAGGAAATAGGATTGTAGGGAAGGTACCCTTCTCTACTATCTTAAATTTAGTAGCAAGCTTGTTAATATAGGAGTTGTGCGCAAGAGTTATAGTATAAGCCTCTCTGTTTCTAATTATTTAAACGCCTAGAAACTATTTAGCAGCTCTATAGTCTTTAATTTAGTATTTTTCCATTAACAAGCTTATTAGCTGTTTAGCAGCAGCTTAATTGTCGCTGTAATAGGCAAGGAGAATATTGTTAACATAGAAGAGTAGCACTATTTTCTGTTTAGGATCATAGAACAGGCACAGCTCTTCTTTTAATGCTAAGAGACTAAGCTTCTAGAGCGTACTAGAGAGCTCTTTATACTACAGGACTAGCGAATTACGTAACCTATATAGAGCTTGTAGTAGTAGAATAACTTACTTAGGTTTCTTAAATCTATCTAGTAATTTACAGAGCACCTAAGGTTTGTCTTAGCAGCTTGCGTTTAGAAACGCGCTAGTTACGTTATACTAACAAAGCTCTAGGTTAAACTAGGCTGTAATTACTACTACAGTGTAAAACAAGCAAGCAGTAAGCGTTATAGCGTAGGTTAAGACAATTAAATCCTTTGCCTATAGATCTCCTTGTACGTATATCCTTGCCTTACATTTAAGGAAGTAGCTATCCTAGTTAAATTTGTAGGTAAAGACCTATTTAAGCAGCAGGGGCCTTAATAAGGCGCTTAATTAGTTAATTTCTCTCTACGTTTCCTTCTTAATAAGCGTGTCTATCTCTTTTTAGCAGGCCTAGCAAAAAAAGAGCTCCTAGTAGGTAATAGAGTAGATCTTTCTATTTGTTTAGTAGTAGAGGGAGCTCGTCCCTGTGTGTAAAGCACTAGTCTCTAAAAAGTGTCACACCCTAATTTACCTCTAACTTAGCTCCTTTACGTTTCTGTTCCTGCCTGTAACTTAGTTATAGCATTCTAAACTTCTCTGTATTCTAGCAGTATAAAGGCACAAGGAGAATTATCTATAGATAGATAGTTTTTAAGTATTCTTTGTACAAGACCTATAGGAATAGAATTGTCTCTATGTTACCTATCCTAGTGCTCCTATACACCTTGTAGCAGATACACACGCATTCTAGAGCTTTCTATTATCCTATGTTGTTACATTATACTCAAAAACTTATCCTAGCTAGTAACAGCCTCTAAATAATATCGCAAGTTTGTTTAGTTATTGTGTACCAAGCAGATTTAGACCCCTTTTAGTTACAAACTATACAGGTCCTAATTATTGTCTATCTAACAGTTAGGATTCTAGAGACCTCCTAACAACTAAAGCCTTTAGGTTTAGAACTTCCTGCAACTTACTACTCTAAGATTACTTTAGAAAAGTTGTGTTAGATTACGCCAAGATAAAGACTTAGAGATTATTAATAACCTACCTAAATTAGATTACTACTAATATTAGGCACTACTAACCCTGGTTTAAAGGAACCTATTAGACAATCTACTTAAGGACAGGCGACAGCGCCTGCTAAGGGATTAACTAACACCTAGACGCTCAGCAAGAGCAATACTAAATTAGACTTAGAATAGGTAAATCTTCATAAGTTAGTTAACTGACTAAGGGCTAAAGTAGCCTAGCTTTAGGCCTGATCCCTTCCCTACAAAGATGTACCTGTGCCTACTACAGAGTCTCCCCTTATTTAATCTTAGCAACCTCCTAAAAGGTTCCAGTCTAAGACCCTAGTCTACTACCCTAGGCTTAGTGAACGCACACTAGCTATTAACAAATTAAGTAATAGAAAAGACCCTACTTTCAGACAGTGGCAAGCCTTAATTCAGGACTAACTTAACATTAATTTAGATTACTATCCTACAGAACGAGCTTGTATAGCTCTGGTATAGGGATATACTTCTAGGCTTGCTAAGGAATACCTAGAGCCCTAATACTTGTCTTGTAAAACAGACCAGTTCTAGAGCGCAGAGGAAATAATAACGCTTCTCTGCTCCTACTTTATTACAGGGAATAAGAGAGCTAAAAGTTAGGCTGTTTTCAATCAACTCTAAATAGGAAAAGATAACACGTTTCTACTTTTTAAAGCGCGCTTCCTAAGTGCTACTATCTAGGGACAAGTACCTAAGTTAGAATAGTTTCACTACATGTAGACAAAGGTTATCCCTGCCCTCTAAAGTCCTAACCTAGGATTTAAGAGGCAGTAGGATAACTTGTTTAAACTTATAGTAGAGTATCTTATAGCGTATAACATAGAAAGAAAATAACATCCTAGTTATGCCCTACCCAATACCTTACCGCCTTAGACCTAACCCTAAACTATTAATAATTAGCATTAGACTAACAACCTACCTCTAAATTAGCCTACACCTGGCATTTGGAAACCTCTTATATCTACTCCTACTCTAGCACCTAGGACTACACTGTCCCAAGCCACACCTGTAAGAGAGCTAACCCTAGGCAACTGCTACAACTGTAGCAAGACAGGTTACTTTGCAAAAGATTGCCCTAGTCCCTAGGTACAAGAAATCTAAGTAGATACAGAGGAATATGTTAACGCTAAAGAAGATTTTAAAGAGGAACTAATACCTAAGGGAAACAGCCCCACCTAGGAGGACAACTTTACCTAGGCCTAAACTAATATAACCTATCTAACCTCTCTTTATCTTATTTATTTAGTAGCCCCTATTTCCTTGCTTCTTCTATTCTATTAAACTAAGGGCTAGGCGTACAACTTAACTCCTTAGTTAATACTAGTGCCTAAGGATTTTTATTTTTAAATTCTAACATTGCTACTTTAGTGTCTGCTACACTTAGGACTCCTATCTAAAGGTTGCCCTTTAAGGTCTAAGTTAAAGGATTCTAGAATCAGATTACAACCCTAGTGAACCAGTACATTTAGTTACACTTAACTATTAATAGGCGTAAGATACGCAACTGCCCCTTTATTATTATTAATCTAGGATCCTAGGAATGCATTATTAGAATTAAATAGTTAAAACGTTTTAAACTCTAACTTAATACAGAGTAATCTTAGCTTATATAGCTAGTAAGGTACCCTAGGTTATACAACCCTGCCCCTCTATTAATAATAACCCTACATTAACCTTTGCTACAAGCCTACGTCCTACAAGACGTACAACAAAGGGACAACCTATAGGAAGCTGTAGAGTACTAACGTCGCCAAAGTCCAAATCACTTAATACATTGTATAAGAGGTGTTATTTAATTGCCAAAATGCTGTTCCTTACTAACAATCCTGACCTAAAAGCCTCTAACTTGCTACCTCCTAGGGAGGCGCGCATTTCCTTACTTTCATCAAATGCTTTTTACTTTTCTATAAAAAAACTATAGAACAAATTTTTACTACTAGTCTATACAAGATTAATTGCGTTATTAACTACTGTTGTACCTAAGACAACCCTAAGAACACTCAGCTGCTTAACAAATAATTGCCAGACAAATATGTTTAATATACTAATATGTTTAGCAAAACAGAAGCTAAAACCCTTCTAGAACACTGCCCCTATAACTACAAAATTATATTAGAGGGCTAATTGCTAAATTCCTACTTGCCCTTATATAAACAAAATCTTAAGGAACTTAAAGCTACTAAAAAGTTTATATAAGACTAACTACAGCACAGCTAGATTAAACACAGTTAGAGCCCCTTTGCGTTGCCTATACTCTGTATTTAAAAACCAAACAGGAATTTGCGCATTTGTGTTAACTATTGTAAACTCAACGCCCTTACAAGAAAGGACTCCTATCTAATACTACGCATAGACAAATTGTTAGCACAACTGTCCAAGGCTAAGGTATTTACTAAATTTAATATCTAGAATGCCTTTAATTAAATTTGTATAGATCCTGCCTCTAAGGAGTACACTACGTTCTGTACACGTTACAGTAGTTACAAGTGCAAGGTTCTACCCTTTAGGCTATGTAATAGACCAGCTACTTATTAACAATATATAAATAATGTTCTTATTAAATATCTAGACAACTTCTGTATCGCATATCTAGATAACATCCTTATCTACTCTAAAGACCTTGTAACCTACAAACAACATGTTAAGCTAGTACTTAATTAACTCTATATTGCTAGATTACAAGTAGACATTAAGAAGAGCAAGTTCCACGTTACCTGTACTAAGTACTTAGGTTACATCCTAACTAACAAAGGAATTAAAGTAGACTCTAAGAAGGTACAAGCCCTTAGGAACTAGATCCCTCCTACTACTGTTACTAGTGTAAAATCGTTCCTAGGCTTTACTAGGTTTTACTAACAATTTGTACCTAAATTCTCTCGCGTGGCTAAGCCCCTCATCGCCTTACAAAGCCTAGCAAATCTATTTAAATAGACTGCTTAATGCCAATCTAGTTTTAAAAACCTAAAGGAAGCCTTGTTGTCTATCCTAACTCTATGCTATTTTAATCCTAACTACAATATAAAGATTAAAACTAACGCCTCTAATAGAGTTGTCGCTAGGGTTTTGTTATAGCAGCACCCTAACAACAAGTAGTACCCTATAGCATTCTACAGCTAAGTACTCTCTAGAGCTAAACTTAATTAGGAAATATATAATAAGGAGTTGTTCGCAATTTTACAAGCCTTTAATAAGTAGAGAGCTAAACTTACCTTAGTTACAAAACAGATCTAAGTCTACTCTAATTATTAATCCCTAGAGTACTTTATAACAACTAAAATCTTAAATGCTTAACAAGCATAATAGGCAGAAGCTCTAGCTCTGTTTAACTTTAAGATTAAATACACGCTAGGCAAGAACAACAAGCGTGCTAATATCCTAAGTTACTAAGAACAGGATCTTGCAAATCTAAAGTCTGCTTAAGAAGACAATTAGTCCTAAGTCCTACTAGGTCTACAGCAGTTACACAACTAGATTAATTCTAATTTAGCTCAGACATATCTAGCTAAGACTAACCTAGTTGTAGCCACTATCCGCTCAGTACAGCCTATTATAAAACTAGATTCCTTAGAACTAATTAAGGCGTTAATACAAGAAAACTAGAAATCTTTTAGACAAGAATAACTATTGTTGCTATCTCTGTATTAGATCTAAAACAGACTCCTTCTCTACTATAATTAACTCTGTGTCCCTGCTAACTTAACTCTATGCACACGCCTAATTAAGGAAGCCTATAACCAACTATTAACTGCTCACCCTAGTGCCAAGAAGACCTACCAACTGCTATCACAACAGTATTACTAGAAAGGTATAAGTGCTACATGTAAAAGATATGTCTGAAACTGCATCCTATGTCGCTGAGGCTATCTAAGACAGACCTAACTCTGTAGGTACTTGCATCCCTTGCTAATACCTAACAAACTAATGTAACATTTGTGCATTAATTTTAAGGATTTTCCTAAGGACAAAGCTAGGTATAACTAGATTATAGTTATTATTAATTGCCTAACCAAACAAGCTATTACAATCCTATGCTATAAAACAATTATAGCACGCAGGATAGCAAACTTGTTTATATAATAGGTGTATTAGTTTAGACACACCCTTAAGTTAATAGTAAGCAACAGGGGCCCCTAGTTTATCTCTACTTTCTAGATAGAATTCTGTTAAATTATAGGTGTGAAAGTCAAGCTATCTACTGCCTATTACAAGGAAACTAACAGTTAAATAGAGATTATAAACAAGTATATAGACTAACAGCTCTGTCCCTTTGTCTTATACTATTAGGATAACTAGTCTAAACTCCTACTAATTATAGATTATGCCTAACTTACTCTACTACATTCCTTAATTAGAATATTACCTTACTAAGTAATTTATAGTAGCTAACCTAAACAGAGCTAGAGTTAGAAAGGAGCTAATACAGTAGTAACCCCTGTGGAACAACTTAACTACAAGGAGGCCTTAGCATTAGCAACCTATATGCACAACACCTAGAAGGTAGCTAAGGAGAATATAGAGAAAGCCTAAGACTGCATATGCTCTGCAGTCAACGCTTATTGCAACCTAGTTAACTAGACTGTAGGTAACAAAGTGTACCTTTCTACCAAAAACTTAACAAGTAAGTAACTAAGCTAAAAGCTATCTAACAAGTAGGAAGGTCCCTTTAAGGTCCTAGAATAGGTTAGTTACTTATATTGCTTGAAACTTCCCCCTAGTTTAAAAATACACAACGTATTTGCACCTAACGTTCTATGTAAGGATCTAGATAACCTGTTGCCTGGTTAGGAAGCTCTAAAACCTGCAGGTATTCCTATTTAAGGAGTAGAGGAATAGGAGGTCTAAGAAATCCTAGCTAGTAGGTTAGTCTGCTATAGTCTTAAGTACTGTGTAAGCTAGGTTAGCTATAACCTAAACCTAACTTAGTATCCCACAAAAAACTTTACAGGAGCACCCTATAAGCTAAAGGCGTATTACAACAAGTACCTAGAGCAGCCTAGTCTACTAAAGGCATTAAACAAATAGATTATAGTATAGGAAGAAGGTTAAGAATTATAGGGTAAATAAAGACATTATAATTTAGAAAAGGATAAAGGAAATCTATTAACTCTAAAACGCCTCTAACTGCGTTTATACAATAGATAACAATAAAAGAAATCCTCCTTACTATACAGCTAGAGAAACCCTTTCTTTTTTAAGGGTTCTTAATGTTACTTATCTCCTTAGAGCTACTGTTGTTAGTTTCGTCTAACAACCTAGGAGCACCCTTTTTTAGGTGCTAGAAGCAGAGCTAGCTTTACTAACTTACCTCTAACTCTAGAGCTACGAAGGGCTATTTCCTGTCGCAGCTTAATGACCTCCCTAGTCAACACTAACAAACCCTCTACTATCTCCTCTATTACCTGGCCCTGCGCTGTACTAGCGTAGTACTAATGCAGCAACACGTTATTAGCGGTGACTCCCTTAAGCTGCGCAGTCGCCACCTGCACTACACTTGCCAGAGCTATTGCTGATGCTATAAGGCTACGCTATGCCTCTAGTGCTGCCTCTGTTACCTCCTCTGCCGCCTCTCCCGCTGCCTCACCCCTAGATTCCTCCTCCTACATAACAAGGTTGTTATAAAAAGTAGCATACTTAGGACTAACGTAAATTAGAACCTATAACTATTAGTATTAGTTAGAGAGCAGGAGTAAAGAAAAGTCTAGTTACTAGATAATACTTCTTATTTTAAAGTGTGCAATAAGCACACTTTAACAACAACGCCTTGTTAAAGGCGTAGTCTACCTTCCTCCCCCTTACAAAGGCCTGAATTAAACAAAGGCAAATAACCTAATAGGCTACTGCAAGAGCTCTAGGCGGGACTAGTATTAGCATAGTAACTAATTAACAAGCCTAGAAGCATTAGCATAGGAATAATTAAAAGAGCGTAGGGATACTTACAGCAAGAAATAGTGTCTGTTAGAGTTAGGAAAGGTGTAAGGATTAATTGTTTATATACCTACGCAACGCGTCCTAGAAATTAGATATAATAATAACAGTAAACCTGTTTCCCTCTAATTAAGTCACAATACAGCTTATTGTCACGTTAGATTTAGGCAGCAGAGTTAACAAATAAAAAAAAAAGTTGTCTTTACTTTAGATAAAAACAACAACAAAATACTAAAACAACAACCTAAGTTGACTAAAAACCTAGAACAGACGCTAAATTGACACACTAACGCTATAGGACAACAACTGTTATTACTTACGCGTATCTAGGACAATCTGCCTACACAGGGGGGGTAGTGTAAAGCACTAGTCTCTAAAAAGTGTTACACCCTAATTTACCTCTAACTTAGCTCCTTTACGTTTCTGTTCCTGCCTGTAACTTAGTTATAGCATTCTAAACTTCCCTGTATTCTAGCAGTATAAAGGCACAAGGAGAATTATCTATAGATAGATAGTTTTTAAGTATTCTTTGTACAAGACCTATAGGAATAGAATTGTCTCTGTGTTACCTATCCTAGTGCTCCTATACACCTCGTAGCGGATACACACGCATTCTAGAGCTTTCTATTATCCTATGTCGTTACACTGTGTAACTAGCGCTCGTTTTAAGCAACTAGTCTTTCCTTTTTTAGGGTTAAGGCAACAATCACCGCGTAGGCAGTAAGCAGCTCTCTTCTATCTATGCTATATTTGTTCGCATGTTTAAACAGTAGGTAGATAAGCTAGGCGTATCTGTGATTATTTATTAAGCTTATTACAGAGTACTAACCTACTCTATTATTATTAGCGGCAGGCTTGTTGCGCTTGCAGTTCTCTATCTAGCAGCTCTATCTTGTAGGCAGGCCCTAGACTCTCCGCTAATACGCGCGTCTCCTGCCTGCCTTATCTACTTACGTTAATCTTTAAGAAGGTATTAGAACAAGTAGCAAAGCAGGTCTTAGTAGATTATTAAGATCCTTACTATCTACTAGCTTGCTCCCTTCTTCTACAGTTAAGTGCACTTCCTATAAGCTACTAGTTAGATTATCCTCCTTATTAGGAGCTTCCTGCCTATACTTAACTGCTCTAGTTTAGGCGTTTAGTTAGGGGAAAGTAAACCTGTTTCTTAGCGTTGTTCTGCACAGATCTCTAGCGGCTTGCTAGCTAAGCTTGCCGCACGTGCAGTATCTATCCTAGAGGCTCCCTCTCTACTAGACTAGCCTTCTAGCAATTAAGGTTCTCCCTAAGTGTTACCCCTAAGCTAGTGCTTAGTAGACAAGCTAAGCGATAGGTCTCTTTGTTTAAGGGGAGCTCTATTACTTCTCCTACCTCTATTATCTTATTAGGTTTATATAGAATTTCTACAACTACTTCTGCTTCTTAGACTGTAAGGGCTAACAACTTATCTAATTTGTTGTAAAAGAGCTCCTTATTAAAGGTCACGTTGCGCGTTGTAATTACCTAGTTTAGTTTAGGGACCTATATCTAGTATATATTAGAAGCTTAGTACCCTACTAAGTATCTAATATAACCCCTTAGAGTTACTTTAAAGCTTCTCTAATTACGCCTAGCTGCTTGTTCCCTGTTTAGGGGATACGCTCTGCAGCTATAGGCGTATATCCCGCTCTAATTAGGTCTTAGATTAGCTGTTAGTGCTCTTACCCGCTTAGGTTTGTACTAGCAGAAATAGTAAGTAAACTAGCAATTAAGCTCTTTGTTTAGGCTCTATAGCTTGTTTAAGTAAGTTAGACTTATGTTATAGAGCTATGTTGCTGCTGCTACAACCTCTAGCTAGAGCTTCTTAGGTAGGTTTGCACTACTCCTTATTTTAATAGATTTAGTAATTATTTCCTGCCCTACTCTTTCTGCTGCCCTATTTAGCTTGTAGGTATATAGAGGTATACGCTTAATATCTATTCCCTTATTAATTGCCTAGCGCTTATATTAGGAGCTCCCTTACTATAAGAGAGTGGCAGTATTATTATCTTAACTTATCTTGCAGATACAGAGCTTGTACTAGGTACGTACCTAGCTTAAGAAACTTATAAGTACCTATAGTATCTCTACTTAAGTCTTCTCTAGAAGTAAGTACGTAAAGAGCTTCCTACTATAGTACTCCTTAATTAAAAGTATCTATAATTTACTACTCCTTCCTATAGGCATATTAAACAGATCCTAGCTAATTCTCTAAAAGGGTTTAGCAGGTTTTTCCTATTTCTGTTAAGATATAACTTGCTTAGCGTAGGTTATTAAGCAGACCTTATAATCTTTTTAGAGCGTGCTGTTAATATGTACGCCGCGCGCTCGTTTTACTAGTGCCTTTAGAGCTTCTAGGCCTAGATGTCCTGCTCTAGCGTGCCAGAGGTGTTTAGCAGAGCTTTGTAGGTAAGACTTATACAATTATTTTGTTACTGCGTTAAGGATTAGTAGGTAGTAGGATAGTAGCTTATATTTAAAGAAGGTAAGGTTGTAAGCGCGCTTAAGGGTAGCACATATAACGCTCCTATTTAGATTATTAATGTACCCTACTTAGAGCGAGCTGTCCAGCCCTAAGTACTAAACTCCTTTCTCTTAGAGGCGTGCCTTAGAAATAATGTTAACGTAAAAACCTTCTACTACTACTACATCCTTAAGGAGCAGGTCTTCTATATATAGGCTGCGCTTTCTGTGTAACACGTTTTTAAACAAACAAGCTCCTTGTCCTACTACTAGAAACGCTTGTGTGCCTGCCTCTACAGTGTTAGTAGAGTTAGCTAGGCGAAATAACCTAGGTACAAGCTAATCCGCGCTGTTAACTAAGTGTGTAGCTGCTCTATTATCTAAAATTGTACTCTCTAAGAGTAGATAAGCGTTGAAATCTATAAGGTTGTAAACCCTAGGTTTCTTAGCTAGGTTACTCAGTTGCATTATTTTTAGATTAATTAGAGCGGCCTGTACATTGCTAGGAAACTCAACTTTAGGTAGGATACCTTTTGCTAGTAGAGCTGTTATTGCTAATAGAGCTTTTAGGGTCTAATTAAGCTGCTTAATTGCCTTCCTAGTATCTGTATACTCTTAGCTCTTAAGCCTCTAGAGAGTATCCTTGCGATAGCTTTTGCTTATGTAGATAGGCAGTAAGGAGCTCCCTCTAACTACTGTCTCTAGGCGTTAGTAGTTAGTTAGTTTCTACTTATAAGTTTCTCCTTTTTGTTTATAAGGGCAGGAGTACCTACTTAAGCTCTTAGAGTTAGTAGCAGGAGCTTAAGTAGTATCTGTTTAGCTTCTAAACGTTGCAAATACTCCTAGGTTATCTTTCCCTGCTCTTATAGTGTGCTTATGCATTAAACTACTAAAGACCCTACTTACTTTGTCTAAGTTAAGTAAATTAAGCCCTAGGATACTATCCTAGATAATCCTTTAGTTCATAGTACAAGCCTAATCTAGGGCAATCCTATAACTTAAGGCATCTAAGAAATCCTGCACAGCAAGCGCCCTATTAACCTCTAGAAGCTCGTATAACTTAGCTCTTCTATAGAGGTATAACTACCTGTTGTACCAGTCTTGTAGAGCAGCTCTTAACTGTTTAGCTGCTCTAAGATGCTGTTGGTATTCTGCCCTAACCTAGTTCTAGGTGCTAACATCTGTTAGAGCGAGCTCCTCTTTTAGTGCTTGTATAAGCGATTGCAGCGTTGTAGTGTTATTAGTAACAAGCTTTACTATTACTGGTGAGAGGATTAATAGCAATACTGTTGTGTTAACCTAGTTCTAGATCTTCTAAAGGCGCTCTGCCTTAGCAGCCTACTTGCTTGCTCTAATCTTGTATCTAAGGAGCTCCTTGTTATAGTTCTTAACGCTTGTTTAGCCTAGAGGCTTATTAGGTTAGGTGCTCTAGCTTTAAGTAGATTAAGCTAGTAGTTAAGTAGGGAGCGAGCCTATAATAGGTAGTTTAGGCGCTCCTTTGTGCATGCCTAGGGCGTCTTTAGCGTCTAGATCTACTATATCCTATACGTCACAAAGCTTAGCGTGCCACGTGAGTTAGATGTACTAATTAGGCTAATCAGATCTTGTTTTAAGCTAATAGGGTCCCGTAGGGACACCTAAGAGAGCTTACTTATTGTAGTTAACAAGCTCGCCCATAGTGGCGTTCAGTAGGGATAGAAAGATAATTAGGTAATTAGAGCGGTTAAGCTAAGTCTAACAAGCTCGTTTGCTGAGTGCGCAGGGAGATCTACTGTGCTTAGGAAGCCGGGCTTATAACTATCGCACTAAAATAGAGCAAAGGTACGCGCACTCTTACTCTAAGAATAGTGCTATATTTATAGGCATATCTGCTGCGACAGGTTCTCTTATACTACTCTTAAACTGCTTAGCGTCTTCTATAGCTACCTTTATAAACTAGATAACCTTATTATCCTTGTTCCTCTAAAAGAGCATACGTCTAGTAGCGTAGCTAATCCTTAGATAAAACATATTAATCTAGAGAAGACCTAAGTATACTAAGTATCTTTAAAGGTCTGTTACTACAAATAGTACTTAATAGGTCTCTTTATAACTACGTAAATTAGTAATAGTTATATCTACTGTTGTAGTACTATATACTATTAATCTACCCCTATCTACGCCTTTAGCTAGTAGCTTAGGCAGGGGGTCTACTTAGAGATTATGTTCCTTTACTAGCGTAGCTAACATTAAGTTTAGCTAGGAACCTCTATTAATTATAGCCTCTATAGGCTTAGAGGATTAAACTATGTACTATATAGTTAATAACTAAGAGGGATAGAGGTAAAGAGCTTCCCTTAATTTCCCTAGGTCCTATATTTCCTAGTTTAAAGCTATATAGGTAGAAAGATATAGAATTAATCCTCCTACTCTTTCCCTTTTCCTAAACTAAGGTTTAAGCCTTCCTTTAATTCTAAAGTAGTTTCCTTCTAGTTAGCTATAGCATCCTTGTTCTTTAGAGGGCTTTAGCACTTAGCTGTAGTATAACTAGGCTTTCTATAGTTATAATAGGTTAGACCCCTACCTTTGCCTTAGGTACCTGTAGTTTTGTGTAAAGATAGTCTGTTATAGTCCCTTTTAGGCTATTTTTGTTTTTTTAGGGGTTTTTATGTCCCCCTGTCTTGTTACTCTTGTTGCTACCTTTTAGTAGCTACCTCTTTGTAGGAGTGACTTTTGCCTCCTTGTCTAGATTCCTTCTGCAGTAGATAATGTTAGCATGTTCTTCTACTATTAGCAGAGTGTTGCGCCTATTAACTAGGAGTAGGAACAGGTCTCTCTAGATGTCTTTGCGCAGAGATAAAATGTACTCTATTACTTAAAGCTCTAGAGTTTAGGCTAAGCCTATTTCCTCCTATAAGGGTTAAAAGGCATCTAGCAGATCTGTAGGTAACTAATTTAGCTTTTACTAGATTTGCTTAAGAGTTTTATAGGCTTGCTATTTCTATTCTAACAGCGTTCCTAGAGCGTTTAACATAACAGTTTTAAGTGTCTCCTAGGTTAGTTGCTAGGATAGAGAACTTGTCTGTTCTGTTATATAATACAATTTCTATAGAGTCTTAAGTAGCTTAGAGAGGTATATTGCCCTAAAATCTACCTTTTAGTATTCTTTAGTAAAGTTTATAGGCAAATATAGGAAATATAACTTGCAGTTACGTTCCTAGTAGTTATATTTAGCTCTTAACTTCTTATTATACCTTTAAGGTAGGTCTAGCTTTAGAAGGTTAGCTAATAGGCCTAAGGATGTTGTTGTAAGGGTCCTTAGTAGAGTTAAAGTTAGAGGGAGCACTAAGGTGTCTCCTAACTTATATTTAGCCCTTAGTTAACAGAGTTAATTAATCTTGCTTTGCCTCTAGGCCCTTTTTAACTAGGCGCAGAGGTCTTCTAGTTCCTAGTCTGTTAGAGAACGTGGTGAAGCGTTCTAGACTATTGTAGGTGTTTGTAGTCTAGGAGGAGTTATTAACTAGCCTCCTAGTCTCTGCTTGTTCGCTCTACCTTTAGCTAGTCTAGAGTTCTCTACAGCGTCCCTTTCTACTAAGGAAGGTAGGCTTTAGATGCAAGTAGTAGCAGAGTCTTCCTTAACAATAAATCTAGGGCGTACTAGTGTACCTAAGGGTTAACTGCTTTTAGACTAGCTTACTTGTTAGCTCTGTTGTCTAGTCTACATTTTAATAACGTGTAATAGTAAGTAATTTAAATGTTAGGTTCTCTTTTAATAGGGGTGGCACGCTATTAAGTATTAGAAGGTAGAGGATAGTATTGCAGGTTAAGGATAGACAAATCGCTACTAAAGGAGTAGAGCAATTTACTTGCGTTATATAGTTACGCCACCCCTGTTCCTTAATTAGGCCATGCTGGCCTTGTAGGGAACTACTAGAACTTATTAGTCCTAACAGTAATTACCTAAGCAAAGCTTATAATAATTAAAGGGTATACTAAAGAGTATCTAGTATTAATCTATATTAAGTGTAGGTTAAGTTCTAAATAACAAATATATTATTAAGATTGTAACTTAGGTTAAATATAAACTATAAGAGTTGCGTTCCTACTAGGCTATATACTATAGGAGATTCTAGAGCTTACTTGTTAAAGCGTAAGCTTGTAATGCTAATGTTAGGACCTAGTTCTGGCCTACCTAGCTAAGACAACCTAAAAAGGTATAAATAATCACTCTAATAGTAATCACAAGGCTAGAACAGTACAAGTACTTATTGTTATCCTAGGGACACACACCTAGGATCTAGTTAGAGGTAGGTCTGCCACCTACATGCCTTCTAGACTTATTAGCTACGCTATGCCTAATAATATCCCCCTCTACAAGAGCGTACGTCTTAGACGCTTATAGGCGCTACACATAGGATCTTGCTTAGGGATAAGATCTCCTTAATCCTCTAACATGTACTAGACCTTCTAGCAGCAACAGTATATAACAGTACACTGTAGGCTATTACCCTACTTATAGCTATGCCTTAACTTAGAGAGCTAGCTTAGCTAAAACTAGACCTATACAGGGTTACTTCTGTAACTATCTAGTTAACCACGTGACTACAGTTAATAACTAGGCAGGTAGACAAAGTCTGCTAAGTAGGTAGATAAGGTCTGCTATAGGCTTACAGCTTAAACCCACGCACTCTAGCATTAGAGTAATTATTATGTTAGGACCTAGTTCTAGCCTACCTAGCTAAGACAACCTAAAAAGGTATAAATAATTACTCTAATAGTGATTACAAGGCCAGAACAGTACAAGTACTTATTGTCATCCTAGGGACACACACCTAGGATCTGGTCAGAGGTGGGTCTGCCACCCACATGCCTTCTGGACTCATCAGCTACGCTGTGCCTGACAGCTAAGCTGTAAATCTTATGTAGCTTACTGTAAGCTTGGTAAGCTAATTACGTGCATTGATCCTTCTTACGCGCTAAGGCGTGAGCTTATAGATCTACTTATGAGCTAGTTACGTGATCTGTTCTGTGTGTTATTTGTTACCGGCCCGTCGCGGGCTGTGTTTAGGAGATTACTGGAATGATTGGTTGTGAAGATCTGGGATCGTAACATGTACATACAGCTTACTATCGCGAATTGGATCGAGCACTGTTTGAAGGTAACTGATGATTGATTATGTCTGATATCGGCGCATGAACCCCCTTCCCGAAAACAATGCTTGATGTCCAAAGACGGCAGCCTCCAGACGGATCGATAGCTACGGTTCGTACTCCTAGGGCTGCTATAGGTGTCATACTTCCTCTTTAGGAAAGTATCAAGAAGCAAGTATCCCCTCGCTCTTGAAAAAACAACTCAATTTCTTGAGTGGGAACAGATGAAGGCGCTTACAAGGAACTACGTTCGTGACCATCAGCTTACAACAATCGCGTGTCCAAGACTCTTACTATATCGAATCTGGCTTATATGCTATCAATCTATGGATCAATCACTTAGATCATGAATGACGCTGCTGACTGTGTCTACAAGAATAGGGTAGCGTAAATCCCATCGGATCGGTATGTATCACATGGGGGCCAAGAACTGGGCGCCTTAATTACCTTCTTTCGTTTTTCGACGCAGCCTTGCAGCTCACAAAACTTAGAATATTCTTCATCGGTCCGTAATGGAATCCGTCTAATTCAAACAAGCACAAGGTGCCTAAAGGACGGAACGCACGCCCATCAATCACCTGGATTTCGCAGCCTTGCCTCTATCCGCGAGGCTGAGCAGGGCCGCTAATCATCTTTGCACCATACCATGCGGCTACCACAACGCTTCAGTCGAGTACCCAATTCAGATCCAGGAGAGGACCACGAAATTATACTACCAGTGTATCCTTCGCAAACTAATATGGGCGTCAAAAGCCACGTGGAGACCAATAACAGGAGCAGCTTTGAACCTATGCGTGCAGATACAGGATACACTGCGGGAGCGTACACTGCCATCGGACCCCCTATTACCCACCGCATGACTTGGGTAGAACGTCTGGAGAACATCGAGCGTCGACGCTTCGGGACACGGGTACTTTCCTTTCTCTACAACAAGTTCATAGCTGGATGGCAGGCTGGGTTACTCCGTGCCTTCCTGTTTAGCCTGGCAGCTCTCGCTCTCAATATATCTGTATTTTTCTGGTTGTTTCTCAAATACAGTCCCGTGAGAGGTACTGGTTTGATAAAAACAGCGAATTGTAACGTGGTTGGGAGCATGGAGACGGGGATAAAAATCGGCTTGAACATCATTTCCACGTTGATCCTGGGCGCTTCCACTTATGCTATGCAGGGTACGACTGCGCCGACAAGAGAAGAGCTGGACCGCGCTCATGCGAAAGGCAAATGGCTTGAGATAGGAACGCAAAGTTGGAGGAACTTAATATATGTGAGCAAAAGGCGCGCCTCCATTTGGTGTGTACTAGCCATTACCAGTCTACCACTTCATCTTGTGTATGTTCTTTTATCACAACCCCTGAACAGATACTGACTAGAGCCGAGATTCAACGCCGTTTTCTTCACTACCACGGAGACCTATCAATACGCGGTAGCTGTGGTAGATCAAGGTTTTCTACAGAATGCGGCATTCCAGGTCACGTTTGAAAACTCTTCACCCACGCTTCCTCAATTCGAATCCTTTGTCTGGAACGGAAAATGCAACAGCAATGATTGTTCCTGGAATATTGACGATGATACCATCGTCCTTCAGCTCCTTAATGACGTGCGGAACCCCAGTCGAGCCCAAGCCTACAAGCGAATGGGACGTACAGAATGCATTGAAAGCTACACTGAAGGGTTCATGCAAAAGTACAGCGATGTGGTCGTGATTTCCAGCATCACGCGAACAGAATCTCCTGTCCTGTGGACGCGCTATTCTCAGAGGAATTTGAGTAAGGACAAGAGAAGCACAAACCAGGATCCATTTCACTGGATATGCCACGATGCATTCAATGGCGCTATCGAAAGACCTGATCGTTGTAGCAAAGGGTTCGCCAACAAACATATCGTGTCTGAGAATTGGACAGTCTACGGTCACCCTGTAGACCACTGCTTCGCCCGCATCGAACCAGAACTCTGTCATTTACAGTACAACGCATACATCATGCTTGCTGTTGCTTTCTTCAGTGTCATCAAAGTACTAGCAATCGCGCTCCTCGTCTTTACTCATCCAAAAGGAGACTTTTTGCGCACCATAGGCGACGCGATCACCTCCTTCCTGAAGAAGCAGGATGAAACTACCAAAAACATGTGTCTCGTTTCTTCAGCTCAAGTTAGAAAACATGGATTTAAAACACCTTACGTCCCACAGACTTTTACCAACGCTCGGCCTCGATGGTGGACAGGTGCCAATACGACAGAGTTCTTCTCTACTGTTGGCATCTCGGCAGGCTATGTGGTCATCATTAGCACCACGCTGTATTGGGCCATTGCCGAGACAAACGGTACGGCTTTCGACAGCGGCCTTGGACGACCGAACATACAGTCACTCGCCAATCTGAGACCCGATGATGTGGGATCCTCTACAATTGTACCTACAATTATCACAGCCAATATTCCACAACTCGGTTTCTCACTCCTCTATGTGTTCTACACAAACATCTGGGGCAAACTGTTGATCGCGTACGAATTCGACAGGCTCACCAGAGTCAAGAAGGGGCTGAGGATCAGTGAGCGACCCAAAGGTCAACAGCGCGCTAGTCACTTCTTCACGCTACCGACACGATACGCTCTTCCACTTATGGCAGTCAGTGCGGCGCTGCATTATTTGTGCTCACAGAGCCTCTTCATGGTCCGTTTCGATGGAATGAGAGACGGCAAGAGTGACCCCAATGATCAGATCAGCGTTGCCAACTGGACGTAGTACTGAAATCTACGGCTACGGTGTACTGCAGTAGGCAACAGTAAGCAGCGGTAATTATATTGAGCCGTAGCTGTACAGGAAGTAGCTGTAAATTAAGGCGTAGTACAGCAGTACTACATAAAAATTTTAGGTTAATTGGTTAGGTGTGGCTCTTACTACTATTTTTTTTGTTTACCTTTATAGCTTTAAATATATATAATATTATATTAGAGTATATTTTATATTACTATAGTTATATAACCTTGTAGCTAAAGCTGTTGTATTGCCTTATACCCTTGTATATGTGTAGACTATAATAGTTCCTATTTAGAGTGTTATTTAACGTGTATAATATTATTTTACTAGTTTAAAACTTATCTACGTCTTTATTTTTTATTTTTAACATTTGTGGCCTATACGTCTATTATTGAAACTTAATACCACACCTAACGCAAGGTCTTAGCAGTATTACTACCTACTCTAGCACCCTACTACAACGCAATTATTGCGTTTTTTTAATATTAACGCGTACAAAGGCAAATTTAACCTATAAAACATGTTTCTAAGCACAATTATACCCTAAGTTAGGCGTAGCAGCGTTTACAAGGTATACTACTACAAAGAGCAACCTTAGCTTACCTAGCTATTGCAATAACCTTAGATTTGCTAGTATATACTACCTGTAACGTACTAGCGCCTTACTAAATTAATAAGTTAGCTATCTAGCGTTAACTGCTGCTGTTGTTAATTTGCAGCTATCCCTATAATACTATAATAACTATACGCCTATAGCTACCTATACCTCTACCTATAAGCTTATACAATTAAGTCCTTTACTATTGCACGCATAATTAAGTCCTTTACTATTACACGCATAATTAAGTCTTTTGCTATTAAACACATATATATATACACACATACATCTACAACAGCTTCTTATAGCATCTTAGCATAAGATTAAGCCTAAATACTTAGTAATTATAGCAAAGGTCTTTTACCTTACTCTACTATATATATAAGTCTAGTAGTGCGCGCTATAATATAATGTAGACACCTAGCAAAGGAGAGTAAATCTAGAGCGTTTTAAGGCACCTTAGCTCTAGTATAATATATGCTCTGCTGCGCAGTATAAGGCTACTAGCCTAGACACTTAGTAACTATAGTAAAGGTCTTTTACCTTACTCTGCTGTATATATAAGCATCTCTAGTAAGAAGGTCCTTAGGGTTCCTTGCGTTAGATCCTTATTATCTATTAACCTTAGCGCTATATAGAGTAGTTAGGCATCCTAGTAGCTAGTAAGGAGATTTGTAAGTAAATTTGCATATATATAACCTTCTACCCTTCCCCTTATAAGGCCTCTATCCCTATTATTTAATAAGCTCTTAGCTATATCTTGTTAAAGTTAACTAACTAATATTATTTGCACCCTAGTATACTACTTAGTAGGTTTAAAGACCCTTAGCAAGATAGCACGTGCCTTATTATTAACCTATCTAACTACTCTATCTACATTACTATTACTATAACTATTAGTTATACTAAGCTCCTCCTCTTAAGTATATCCTCTTAAGGCAAGCTATATACATAGAGCTAAGTTTAACGTTAATTTCTACTAAGTATATTATAATAATACCTGCCTTAACGCTAGTTAGCTAGGTTACTAGGTACGCTATAAGGCCTAGCTGGCTAGCTAACGCAAGAGTGTTGCCTATTAGCAGTATAGAGTAGAGCTATAATACATAGACATCTCTAGAAGCATTAGTAAGTTCTAGCTTTGCTAGGCTTGCTATAAGTCTATATATACTCCTAATACCTTCTATATTAACAGCACAGCTTATATTACGCAACACTTACTTAATAAACACTAAATTAACCCTAAAATAGGCCTAATGCTAGATAATCTAATAACCCCTGTAGACCTATAGGAAGCCGCACGCGTTACTAGCTCCTTATCCTTTACTATACACACGCCCTAAGAGGAGAAGAAGCTATAATTATTACTTATTAATTAGGCTATTCTAAATAATATATTATTTACTATAATAACGTTAAGAGCTACACGTAGCTTGTTAACCTAGAACTATTAAGACCTACTCTAAGCCCTACCTAATTCTTATACAACAATGTTGTTATACGTTACTAAATAGCTTAAATAACGCTAGGCAGAGGTGTTAATAATATTAGAGTTAGCTTAGAGTAAGATAAGTGTAAGTATTAACATGTAGATGTTACGTAATTACTACAGCTTTCTTACTATAGTAGCTTACTTTATTAATGCTATATATAAGTAATAGGACGTACTTCTTGCCTTCTACAATCTAATTAGTAACTACATAGGGGTGCACAAGCCTCTATTATACTTAACGTTGTTTGCTAGTATAACTTTAAGACCTGCTTTAACTGTTTTATTAGCAATAATGCTACTAGTAATAACGCCTTACTATATAATAGGCTTATAGAGGGCTCTAATATTATTAATCTTAACTCCTGTTACTGCCTCTACTGCACTAGTTATATTATTAACCTTGTTATTAAGGCAACACTCTATAGAGATAGTGTTAGTTAGTTTAAAGAACAGCTAGCTAAGGCAGGCCTTATAGATTAATTTAGACTATACTAATAGCATAGCGTTGTTAGCAAACTATATAACTTTGTTAACGCTGTTTATACCTTATATAAGCGTTGTAAAGCGTTTAAACGCTGCTAGAAATTACTATTAGATAACAACGCCTTATAGAGTTACTTTACGCTTAACCTTATACAGGCTAGCAGTATATGTTAGCACTTAACCTACCTTATACTACTCTGTTACTGTAAGCTTAAGGATACTATTAGGGCTTACTAACGTTAATTACGCAACACTAAGGCCTTAATAACAACAGAAACTAATAAAGTTACCTACTCTGCTCTTAAGGATTACATTACTAATAACAACTAGGATAATATTAATACACTTATTAACTTTCTATAAGTCCTGTACAAGCTTACAAAGCGTCTTAAAGGTAATAACAGCTAGTTAGGCTTTAGCTTGCTGTAGTAAACTATCCCTAATTTACAGACGCTATAGTGTCTATACTCTAAAACTGTTAACAGGTATAAGTATACCCCTAACTTATATATTAAGAAAGGCGTTAAGTATAGCCTTATAAAGCTTAATATGTACTAGGTTAAACTTATTAATAATCTAGATATTAGCTACTATTGCGTTGCTACAATACTGCACCCTAAACTCTGCTAACAATAGTTTAAGACTTACTAGAAACACTTTAACAAGTACAGTAAGAAGGTAGATAAATTAATTAGGAGCGTATATAAGGTGTACTACAAGAATAATAGGCCTATAGAAACTAATAATTCTGTTAATAGTTAACAAGCTTAGCTAAGTTACTACAAGGTCTCTAGAGATGCTAGAACAACGCGTTTTAATAATATAATAACTATTAATCTCTATTTGCTTACTAATTAGAAGGGTGCTAAGAAGCAGCAGTAGCGTAATAAGCTGTAGGAGTACTTTAAAGCTATTACAATTAACCTCTAAAACAACAATCCTAAGTATTAAGACCTTCTTAATAATCCTTAGCAGTAGTAGGTAACTTAAGGGCAGCATAAATACCCTATGCTTTTTAAGATAGCTTGTAATTTCCTCTCTATTCTAAGTACCAGCTGCGAGTGCGAGCGCTGCTTTAGTGTTGCTAGGCGTACAATAACTAATAATTAGAACTAACTATAGCTAAGTGCTATAGAAGCTATTCAGCTTTAGAAGAATTAGTTGCGTTACAAGCTTATTAAGAGCTTACTCTCAGATCTAGAAACAAAGATAATAAGGTTAGAGAAGAAGCAACTAAGGTTAGGGGCAGCGACGGCAACAGCAACCCCTAAGGCGTCCTAGGAAACAACATTATCACTGTCACTAATAGAAGTAGACTAAAACAGGCAACAATTGCAGTACTACGCTAATTACGCTAATTACAGTAATCTACGCCTACTGTCTGTATGCCATACCCCCTTACGTAGTTTCGGGACGCTACGGTTGCCTATAATTGCTGTAGGCTACGGCAATTGACCCTTACCGTAGCCGTATACGTCCCGTTGGCAACGCTGGATCAGATGTTCAGGCTGGGCTACAGTGCTACTGGCATGATCGCGTCAATCTCAGTCAACTTCGCTATGATGGTGGCTACAATCTGCATAGCTGGGTTCCGGCGGCTCAGTACAGGGCTGGGGGAGATGTCGATGAGTGTTATCATTAGCGCAGCCTGCCATATCAAGCGACAGGAGTATGAGCCGTGGCTACAGGCGGTTCAATGGGGAGACGTGAGTGACAGTGTCGGCGAAGTTCAGGATGGCCAAATTATACGACACTGCGCATTTACATCTCTATCGGCAGAACGACCTACCGAAGGACATGCCTATCGCTAGGGATATTACCTTTGGAAGAATCCAAGTATCAGGTCTTAGTAGGGATAAGCCCTCACTTCGTCTTCTCTCTCCAAATCTAAACCCTCTTCTACCTGCTTGTCATGCATCTTATCCAGATAATCGAGCAATACGTCCGCATACTGTGCCTTCCCTTTGTACTTACTCACATCATCACCCCAACTACGCATCGCACTCGCAAGCCTCCCTGGCACATATGGCTCCTTGCAGATTTCAGTGATAGAATGAAAGTATGTCCGAATCGTGAAGACAATGCCTCCTGTTTTTGGGAGTCTGCTGCCGTTAACCAACTGCACAAAGAACCATAAAAGATGAAGAGAAGATCGACGTACCTTCTCAAACTCTGCCGTTCACTCCTGAAATACACATTCCCAATCCCCTCGACTGTATCTGCACTCGCCCAATTAATCCCCTCTTCGTCCTCTGACCCCAGACTCTCGCTCCACGCCAGATTATCGTCGACCTGGATGAAGTAGTTGTTCCTCAGCACCGGCTTGTCAGGCTGCAGCCGTTTGAACATGTTCAGCATGCCCCTTTCCAATTTCTCCTTGTACTGCGGCACATGGCCACTGGTGTGAATTTCAGACAAGGGCATGCCGAACTTGTCCTGCAGGCGCCAGAAACCAGCGAGCAGGATGGCGCCCGCGAGGAGGTAGTACTGTCCGTCCGGCCGCTCGATCATTACGGCTAGATCGTCCTGCACCAAGCGTGCGCAGGTTTGCATGGGGTCTTCGTTTCCGAGGCGGAAGGTTATGTCGAATACCTCACCCGTCTCGAGATTCTTAACGCCCTTACTCCCTTCTTTTAATGCCTCAAACAGCGTCGGATATCGCTCGGGTAGATACCCACATAGCTCCTCGAGTAGCTCAACCGCTGCGTCTCGTGCTTCGGGCGCTGTTTTGAAGCACTTTTCCCCGCGCGCAGCAATGCGAGAGGCTTTCAGAGTGTGGTATTTAAGATAGTCGTTGTCGAGCTCAATCCAATCGTCCCAATGCATAGTTCGCAGACCCATGGTGACGTTATACTTGGGCCCATAGCGGAAGGGGCGATAGGGGAGCGGTTTTGTGGTGTGGACAGACCAGGATGGATAGGGGTTGGCGATTGGGCGGCGGAAGGGGAGGGTATCCATACTAGAGCCGTTAGTGAGTATAGCACTCCTTGGGGAACTTTGAGAGCATGGTTTGCCTACCTCCCGGAGTTCGGTCTACCGCTTTAAATGGTGAGCGTTTCTCAAGGCGTGGGGTGCTTGGTGGTGTGGTGACCAGACGGTTTCGGACACGAAGTCGGTTGAGAAATGCGGTGGCCAGCCACAGACTCGCTACAATAGTGACACCAGCATATAGTAAGAGTTTCTGATGAACATTGGGATTTTGCCATGCAGCACTGAGCTTTGCCTGTCCTATGAAGTACTCGCGCTGGTACGCATCGAGAAGCTCGTGTTTGTGCTCTTGGCTTTGATCGAGCGGGAAAGGCATTCTTCAAACACTTGGGCCTCACAATAAGCCTATGATAATTAAGGACAAATCTTGTGGGCACTTCACGGGGTGTTCATTATGAATGGGAGAGTGCAAGAGTGGTCCACAGCCACACGGGGGGGAACAGTCTGTCTTATATGCCAGGATAGACCTGCTTCCATTATCTTGTTCACACCGGGAAATGTGGGGTTCACCCCAGTGTCGTAAATGTCTCTTTATCTGGCGGGAAGGGGACCGCACTACCCCACCTAGCTAGCGTGGTTGTAGTGTGGGTCCATATCATGAAGTTCATATCGCCATGATAGGCTCAAGAACCTGGACATGCAAGTGGTGCAGCTATCCTTCCTCTTCTGAAGAGTGGAGAGATCACGAGCTCGCATGATTCAAATCTAGCTGTAAACATTACAGCGCCTCCCATATTTTCAATCCTTCCAATAAAGAATCCGTATCGATTATGTAGCTCTCACTGCGGTACTTAGACGCCAGTCTATGCAACCTGAGCTTTCTCATCTGAGCCCTTGCGTTGCAGCAAGCAATACTGTCCCCACTTACGACGGAACTGCTCCGGAACGAAGGCGAGGTCTGGTATCCATAACAGGCGGCCTAAAAGGTGTGTTTGTGTAACATCGAGGAACGGCTCACACTTGAGTTTCTTCCAGTATTCTGTGTCTGCAATGTAGTCTGGTTCAAGAGTCGTCGGTGCCACTCCAGGGAGACTGGAATCAACGAGGAATTCGCAATGCTCGATACTAATCTATGTACTGTCAGTGAAAGTGCTGCGTGATGTTGTTATTGTTGTTGTTGTTGTAAACCTACATATTTTGCTGGGTCTTCGATGTTCTCATCGTTCATGCCGGAGGGAGTAAGCCATGTACCAGGAAACAAGCCGAAACCGCCTGCGTTGGCTTCACTGAATTCGCCAGGTAGCAATCCTGAGAATTCACTTTTGATGAACTTGGGTCGAACACGGTCCGGTAGGAGATACGATGAGGGGAAACGGTACCACTCTTTGCCCAGACACACGTTGTCGCCTGGCTTGCTCACTCCCACCTGATGAAGCGGCTTATACACCTTCAGAGGTGCTGGGTAAGCTATGAAAGTACCGATAGTCCGAAGCACGCCCACGTCAAAGGCCAACAACAATGGTATGCTAACGATGGCAAGCTTCATCTGCGGTGGAATTTTACTGACCCAACGGCTCGGATCTGTCGACCCGAGATTCGCAAGCAGTATGTGCAGTGCAATGGCGGCATTCAATGCCAGTGCTGGATACACAGGATACATGAACCTCTCCTCTTTATGAGGTTGAAGGGTAAAGATGCCGAGCCAAAGATAGAACGGGCTTACGAACACAATACTTCGCAATAGAGTTTGTTTCGAGACAGACTTTTGTAGAAGCAGGTGCTGGGCGAGGATCAGTGGCAAAGCTCCCAAAGCCAAGAAAAACCAGACGTTGAAATTCAGGGCAAGGTTGCGGATGTAGAAATGCCATGGCTCGACACCGTAGATGTCAGGTCCTCTACTCTCGCCACTGAACACATTGTACATGACAATGTTCCATGGAACGCAGGTAATAGCCTTGTAAAAGAACGTTTCGATGGCCATCTGCAAAGCCTGTAAAGTATGAGCAGTTTCCTGAGAGGGCGTGGATCAGCCTTACCAGTACAAGGAGTGATCGAACAAAACCGTCGGCAAGCCGTGTAATGCATTCAATAACTTCCCCAGTAAGGGATACCAGGAATACCTCTTCTGCCACGAAGGGGAGCACAAGAGCACCTGCAAAAGGCCATCCCAGCAGCGTTCCGATTCCAAACCACATTAGACCCTGAGCGGTCCTGATGCCGCCACTCCAGTCCATAAAGGCAGAGAAGCCCAGCATCGTCATATACATGGCGAAGCTGGACGGTAGATAGGCTGGAGCAGCATGGTACATGCCCGGGCTGAAAACCATGACAAAGACGAAGAAAAGTGCCACGCGAGGATTGAAAGTTCTTGCAACCACCGAGTAGAGACGGGTTTGGCACAGAGCGCAGACAATGGCCAGGAAAGTACGCAGAAAGTAGAACTCAGCAGTTTTTGACCTGGCGAATCCCATGAAACGCAGTGGCATCATTCCCAGCTTGATGACAAGCGAATGTATACCAGTGTATGTCCAGCTGCGGATGGCATACTCAGGCGAGTACTCCCATGTCTGCAGGCCATAGCCGTGGTTCAGGTAATGGGTAGGTTCCCAGTAGTTGAAGACTTCGTCGCAGTCCTGAATCGGTGCGAAGAAAGCAGCTACCACATTGGCGGCGGCGAATATGTAGAAGGCGATGATGGGCTCAAGTTCGTGGAGAGGTTTGGGGGCAGTGGGAACGCCCTGCTTTGGTGGTGGTGGAGGAGGCATCGTATCGTTTGTCTGAGGACAAATGGTCAATCTGTAGGCTCTGCAAAATAGAAAATCGACGGTCCCAATGCGGATGGTTGGATGGATACTGTGAAGGTGCAGATACCTGTATGACCGGCAAGATTCACAACATGCCCTGTAGATGTCAATGGCTCTACGTGAACAGAGTCGAGCCGTGAAAGAGCTACCCTTGACTAGCTGCTAGCTAGCTGCTAGTTGGCCGTAGATGCCGTCACTGGCGCGTCGTCTCCCAAATTCCGTAGGGCTGCGGCGAGAGCAAGGGGTGGCTTCTGCCAAGCGACGCTAACCGGTGGATCCGCATCAGTTCAAAAATGGCAACGTTTCTACGCTCACCAGAACATATCACCGCACGCATTAAGCAGACGGGTGCAAACCGCAGTTACTGCCACAGCAGCAAACAACGCGTGCTTTCAAAGACTGTAGAGAATACAGCCATGTCTGATTCTCAGGAACCGCCGGCTAAGAGGGCGCGGCTGGATGCGGACGCTCCTTTCACTGGAGTATCCTCCCTCGACGCGCCAGGCTCGCCAGTCGATGACTTGGACGACGACTTTTACGACACAACGCCTGTCAAGCCTGCCGCTCTCTCTTCTGCACCACATGATGGACCTTCAGCATCGCTCACGGCGACTGCGCCTGCTCCATCGAGCTTCTCATTGCCAGGACTCGGCTCTCTGGGCGCCACCACCGTCACACAGCCTGCTATTGAAATCGACGCAGACGTGGTCATGGGCACTGCAGCGCATGACGAGGGCGAGCTCAAAGCTGAGGAGGCCTTCCATCATGATGCGAGCGCAGTCGACCCGCCCGTGGCCAATCAGCTGCAGGCTCTGGACGAGGCTCCACAGCACGGTAAGCCGTTGCGTCCTGAGCTGCATGCTGCGTCCCTGACAACTGCGCAAGATGCCCCTGAAACCACTTCTACCACAGCGCCTGTCCTCGATGATGGAGAGATCCTGACAGTGTCCGCACCGGCCGTCGACGCCCGAATCGAGCAGGAGCCCAGTGCTGTCGCTGCACCTGCTACAGGAGCTTCAGAGCCCACAGCAGACGAGAGCAAAGCCGAGTTTCTTCGCATTGGTGAACAGAACAAGGACAACAAAGAGGCCGAGTGGCAACTCGACTCGGATGCCTCGGGCTCGTCCTCGGATTCGTCGAGCTCAGACGACAGCTCAGACGACGATGCAGATGATGGAGAGCTTATGGACCCAGAGGAGATGGTCCGCCTGTTGATGGCAGAGTCCGCTGAAGATGCTGGCGCTACTGCCAAAGCCAAAGTGAAGACTTTGAATGAACTTGACGAACAGTACGAGAAGCCAGACATCACGGTCACCAACGAAACACAGATCACCGAGCTAGGCAAGGTCGAGGCCGTTGTCGACAATCTCGTGCTCGTACGGGCAAAAACCTCCGGCGATTACCAGGTGCTCGAGTCGGGATCTGCTCTGTGTCTCCAAAATTTCACTATCATTGGGAGGATTTCCGAGCAAATTGGTCGTGTCGAGGAGCCACGATACTCGATCGGCTTTAACGACCCTGCTGAAATCACAGCCCTAGGTATTGCCAAAGACACGCCCATCTACTACGTCGACGCACACTCGACCTTTGTCTTCACCGAGCCATTGCGTAAGCAGAAGTACACCGACGCATCGAACCTCCATGACGAAGAAACGAACGAAGTAGAGTTCTCTGACGACGAGGCAGAGGCAGAGTTCAAGCGAAAGCAGAAGCAGGCTAAGAAGGCCAGACAGGAAGCAAAGAACGAGCCAGAGCCAGAGCAGAAGCCAATCCCCACCGGCCCAAGAGGACACGTCGATAAGCCTGTGTCCTACTTCCCTGCAGCCAATGAATATCAGGGCGGTGGACTCAAGTACAGTGACGATGAGGACGAAGATCTGGGCATGTATAAGCCGCTAGCACGGCCAAGTCACTTCGAGGAAATCGTCGGACAAGGTGCTCCACTCGAAGATCGCAGTCACGTTCGCAGGGGCATGATGCGAGGCCGCGGCGGGTGGGGCGACCGTGGCCGAGGCTTCCGTGGACGAGGTAACTTCGGCGGTCGCGGCGACTTCACTGGCGGACGTGGTGACTTTGGTGGTGGTCGAGGTGGGAGAGGAGATGCCCGAGGTGGGCGAGGCGACAGAGGAGGTGGCGACCGTGGAGGACGCGGCAACAAACAAGCTGACAGAGGCCGATCTCAAAACCAACAGCAAGACTACCGTCAGATGAGCGTACCCAGACCTGATAATAGATCCGTCACATCGGCTTCACCTGCTCGTCAGCAAGAGCACCAACAGTCTTCACAGCCTCAGCACTCTCCACCTGCGAAGAGCAAGAACAAGAACCGAAAGCAGCGACAGCGAGAGAAGCGCGAACGCGAGGCACAGGAGAAACAACAACACCAGCAACAGAACCAGCAACATCAGCAGCAGTCACAGCAGCCGGCACAGAAACATCAGCAACAGGCGCAGAAACCACAGCAGCAGCATGCCTCGCCTGCACCCTCGGGTCCTTCCAATGCTAACTCTTATGCAAACAACAGCAATACCAGTTGGCCGACGCAGTACCCACAACCAGCCTTGCCGGCGGTTACATACCCTCCGGCTCCACCACCTGCTGCGGCAGCCTCGTATGCCAATCCCGCACAGTTTGCTCAGCAATCGACCGCGCAAGCTCAACCTAACCAACAGGCAAACTGGGCTGCATGGGCACAGTGGTTTCAGGTTGTTGGAGCCATGAGCCAGCAAGGAGGACAAGCACAGCAGCCTCAAGCACCGGCTCAGCCGCAGGCGTATGTGCACCCGCAGGCGCCAGCACCTGCACTGCCACCACCGCCGCCACCGCAGGCTCAGGCTCAATACGGCTACCCACAACAGTGGCAGTATGCGCAGAACGCCGGAGCGGCACCGAATACAAGCACCCAACAGGCTAACGCTCAAGCTGGAGCTCAGTCTTTGCAAGACATTCTTCGCGCACTCGGAGGTGGTGGCGGTGGCGGAGGCGGAGGCGGACAGGCCTAGGAGGTTGGTTCACGGACATGATGATTACACTCGGTCGTTGGAAAGATGTGAATGTACGATTATGCTGGATAGGCACACAGAATGCGGTCACGTTCGAAAGCATGTGTAGATAGATGTGAGATTGATCGATGGCACGATTTGTGTAAGAAGCCGTCTCCAAGCTTACGCTGTGCCAGAGAGAATACGATGGTTGGAGCTGACACGGAATGCCGAACGCACCATGCAAGCTCTGGGGAGGGGGCGCCTTGTTTGTCATGTTGTTGAAGGACTTGTAAGATATGTGCCGATGTTTGCCGTCTGATGTTTGCCGTCTAGTGTTTGCCGTCTGGTGTTTGCCGTTTGCCGTTCAGTGTATGCCTGCATGATTGCCGTGCGGGCGTGGTCACTGGAGGGGATGATGATGAGACAGCCTCAGGGTGTGTGCAATAGGAAAAGCAACAAGTCTAGATTAAGCAATCGTCTCACTGCATGTCTCGTTTTCCATGTCCATGTCCATGTTGTAAGACATGGAGAGGGTCCAATGTTGGCGTCATCTCGCAGACGCACGGGTGGCCATAGCGGGGGACGCCACAATGGCTGTGCGCGGAGGAGTGGCGAGTGCATCACAGCTTTCAACAAGCGTTGCGCGGTGTTGGCGGGCGCCGGAAGCAGAGCAGCAGACGGCCGACAATGGCTGCTGGCCAGTTGCTGCTGACCAGCTGCTGCTCTGCTGCTGACCAGTTGCTGCTCTGCTGCTTCCGGCGAGTCTGCATTGGCGGTGTGACGCGTGTGTGAGGCCACCAAGGCGCACAAGACAGTGTGGAGGGGCTCTTACTGTCGCTGTTCTAGGCGGGAGCCGAGCGAGGGATCCCCGGGTGCAGGTGGCGCATGTAGGCTCGAGACAGGTGAGCATCCGCAGCCCAGCTGGAGTGGAGCGCTCGCCGAATGTGCAACACTCCGTCTTCGACACGACTTTGCAACTGTCTGTGACTGCTGCCGCCACGCACTGCCCGCGCTGCCCGCACTGCCCGCATTGCCCGCCCTGCCAGGCGCCCCCTCCCCCTCCCCCTCTGCCGCTGCACCCCGCCCGTCCGCCCGGCTAGTCCTGGTCTCGTCCCGCTCCGCCCCATGTGCACATTGTCGCGGCGCCGCGCCTCGATGAAGCAGCCATCCTAGGCCCACCTGCGCAAGCAGCCCTCGACCACGGCTCCAGCAGCAGCCATCGCCCGCACCCACCCCTACCACCCCTAGGCGCGTCGCGTCTGGCAGCGCCGCCGACCCCGCCGCGAGAATGACGAAGAACGAGACGGCGCTCAACCGCCATGGAAGCATCGAGAGCTCGTGGAGCTCGCGCTCGGGCGACACTGTGCGGCCGTATGCGCGACATGGCTCTCTGCGCGGCACGCCCGTCACAGTGAAGACGACAAAGGACCCCAACGCACCGTATGTATACTTTTGCCGGCATGCCCTTGTTGCCGCGGGCCGTGAGCGCCAGGTCTGTGCGGTAGAGCTGCGCGACCTGCGCGACCTGTGCGACCTGCGTCACCGCGCCTCGATACCGGCGTTGCGCGTGCGGCGACTGCGAGCACCGCCTTGGCCGTGTCTCTCGCACTTGTTCGAGAAGCAGCCGTCGCCGAGATGGGCCATCATTCGCGAGTCGTGTCTCGGCGCCTGTCCCTGCTGTCTCAGAGCCAGACGTGCACCGACGCCCTCACGAACCTCTGCTGACACTGTGATGCAGCATCGAAAAAGAGTCGGACATATCTCCCACCACTGTCCCTCCCACTCCTCCCCCAAAAGACCCCCAGCATCAGCCTCGCAAGCCTCCTGCCTGGGACGGCCCCATCACCAACGATTTTCGCGACTACCGAAAGGACCTGGCCGTCCTGCAGACCTCTGGAGGAAGGGTGCCGTCCATATCGCGCAATCCGCCGACCGCCTCGAGCGCAAACTCCAACCCACCGTGGGCGTCGTCAGGTTCCAATGGTGGTACAAACATGGCGAACAGTGTCTGGAGCAGCTTCTTCAACGACTCAGACAATGACGACATGGCCCAGCTGTCGCCCGGCTTCGCTCCTTCCGGTGGAAACTCTAGGGAAGACGCCATGGGTTTTCCAAGAGACGATCGGAGGCCTTCGGTGGCAAGCGCCATGACCGTAAGCAGCACCGGTTCCAGGTCGAGCTTTAGCAGAGGATTTCACAAGAAGCTGCAGAATGTGTTTGGCGAAGACTTTCCTGGTGATGGTCGCCAAAACTCAGACACAAGCTTAAATAATGCCAAGTCCAACATCACAGAAACGCAGTCGCTGCATGCACCTCGCAATCGTGGCAACTCCTTGAACAACGCCTTTGGCAGTGGCGGCTACAGCTCTAGGCCTACTTCTCCCACCAGCTCGCGCCCACGGACACCACAGCCCTCGTCGGAAGTCACCCCCTGGGAATTCCAAGAACCCCAGGTAAGTTCTTGCATGAAGAAAGCACGTCTGTGCTTGGTGTTTTGCCGGCGTTGCCTGCCCTACTCGCAGCATCACGGTAGCCTTTCCCAAGTCGTATGCGGTACTGACTTTCCTAGGATGCTGCCTCCTCATCAGAGAATGGACGCAGAAGATCTTCGGAGCAAACGTCAACAAAATCCGGTCACCGCACACACAAGATAACATCGAGATTACCCGGGCACCGACACCATCGCAGCAAGGAGGAGAACAAAACTGTGCCTGAGGGTCGTGGAGACATCAGCGCTCCATACCCTCTACGGCCAGCCACCAGTCGCGAGGATTCAACATACAGCGTCCGCCGAGTTCAACAGCAGCAATCATCAGCCCTGAGTTCTGCGTTCGTTTCAAGACGAATCTAGTACCACGCCCATCAAGCCCAACACCCAGTACCTATTCTGAAATGACACAACATTCCGTAGCCCAACAATCACAGTCGCCTAGCACCAGCAAAGGACCTGGCCGATTTTTGCACGATTACGTGGAAAAGACAAGACAGAGATCCACCCAGCAGTAGAAAATCTTAAAAACATGCCTGCTGCATCGTCACAAATTTCTCTTCCGACTTCGATAAACGGTCTACCATCAACGCGTGCAGATCCCAACCAGCCCTCGTTCATAGCCAGAAAGAAGTCTACGTTCGATCAGTTGAAGGGTCCGAGTCATGCTGTCAAGGATAGCAAAAAGAACACAGGCGATTGCCGTTTAAGTCTTCGGACAAGCGCACCATGTCACAAGCGGAACCAAAAGGAAAAGACCCGAACGAAGCAAAGGCGGATGCTGTGGGTAATGAAGCCATGTGGTTCCTGGATACGAAGCTGGACGACATGAGCGGTATTGTGAACCCGCAACAGCCCCCAATGACGCCTCCTACCGGTGACGTACAGCATATGCCTCTTGCTGGAGACGACGAACCTGGGCCGAAAGACGATACGTGGGACGCACCTGACTCTTGGGCCGTGAAGAGACTTGACGAACTCCGGGAACAGTCACTGGACGAACCTGAGGTAGCGGCGAGGGAGCAAAACGACACCAAAACCTACTGCTTGCGCATTTTCAGGGCTGATTCCACATTTGCAACTCTGTCTGCTACGCTCAATACCACCGTTGCGGAGATTATCCAAATTCTTGGTAAGAAGACTGTACTTCAGGATGAGCTGGACAATTACCATATTGTGATGCGAAAACATGACACCTCGCGGCAGCTGGAATCGAACGAACGACCGCTACTTATACAGAAACGACTTCTGGAGCAAGCTGGATACTCGGACGCGGATCGCCTGGAAGATGTTGGGCGAGAAGACAACAGTTATCTGTGCAGGTTCACGTTCTTGCCAGCCAAGATGAGTGGATTCTCCAGCCTGGAGAAAGATCCAGGATTCAAGCAAATGCAGAAGTTCAGCCACATCGACCTACAGGGCAAAAACCTAATCACCATTCCCATCACCCTTTACCAGAAAGCCACCGAGATCATATCCCTCAACTTGTCGCGCAACCTTTCTCTCGACGTGCCGAAAGACTTCATTCAAGCTTGCACGAACCTCAGGGAGATCAAATATACCAGCAATGATGCCAGGCGTTTACCTCCCAGTCTGAGTATGGCAAGTCGCCTTACCATGCTCGACATATCCAACAACTGCCTCCAAACACTCGACAGGGCAGAGCTGCACAAGCTGCAGAGTCTGCAAGGTCTCCGTTTGTCAAATAACGGATTGACGTCTCTACCATCGTACTTTGGGCAGTATCGTGCACTTCGGAGCCTAAATCTCAGTTCGAACTCTTTGACTGAGTTTCCTGATTTCTTGTGCGAAGTGCGCACGCTCGTGGACCTAGACATCAGTTTCAACTCGATATCTAGCCTTCCAAAGATCGGGCAATTGACCTGTCTAGAACGTTTGTGGGCAACCAACAACAAGCTATCTGGTAGTTTCCCTCCGACGCTCAGCAATCTGATCAATCTACGAGAGGTGGATGTCCGTTTCAACGCTCTTGACAGCATGGATGTCATGTCACAATTACCGCGCCTTGAATTTCTCATGATCGGACACAACTCGATATCTGCTTTCGAAGGTTACTTCCCCAAAATCCGTGTTCTGCACATGAACCACAATCCTGTCACACGTTTTGGATTGAGCGGACCTGTGCCGTCATTGACTGTGCTGAATCTTGCATCTGCGAAGCTGGCTCAGCTACCTGAGGATTTGTTCCAGAAGCTCACAGGCCTTACAAAGCTCATCCTGGACAAGAATCACTTCACCTCGCTTTCAAACAACATTGGTAGATTGTACAGGTTAGAGCACCTGAGTGTTGCTCGAAATTCGTTAGACGAGCTCCCAGCTGAGATTGGACGTCTTGTGGAGCTACGGTATCTGGATGTGCGAGAGAACAACCTTGGGCGACTCCCTCCTGAGCTTTGGTACGCACGAAGGTTGGAAACCCTCAATGTATCCTCTAATGTGCTGTACGCCTTTCCGAAACCAAGTGCAGCGCCACCTCAAGAAGCCAACAGCGGTATACAATTGGATGGGTCTCATTCGTTGTCGACACAGGTTCTGGGTTCAAGTCCAAGCTACGAAGAGCTCGGCAAATTGGAGGACTTCCAACATCGACGCCCTAGTCAGGCATCAGGTGGCTATCTCAGTTCAGGCACTTCGCCAGCGTCTTCGAACCGAAAAGGATCAATGGCCTCGTTCAACACAGCCAGCACAGCACGCAAGCCATCAGCAGTGTCTCGTGCGCCAACTGAAGGCACCGTCACAACACCAATGTCTCGCAAAGACTCGAGCCTTTCGAGTAGACTGGCCACGACCTTTGCTGGCTCTTTGCGACATCTCTTCCTTGCCGACAACAGACTTGAGGACAACGTTTTTGACGAGCTATGTTTACTGCCGGAGCTGAGGATAGTGAACCTGGCCTACAATCTGATATACGACGTACCTCCACGCACAATTCGGAGATGGCAACATCTCGCCGAGCTCTATCTCTCGGGCAACGACCTGACTTCGTTGCCAGCAGAGGATTTGGAGGAGGTTGGCTCGCTCAAAGTACTTCATATCAACAACAACAAGTTTCAGGTGCTGCCTGCCGAGCTGGGCAAGGTTGCGCAGCTTGCGGTTCTGGATGTTGCTAGCAACTCGCTAAAGTACAACGTCTCTAACTGGCCTTACGACTGGAACTGGAACTGGAACCATAAGCTGAGATACCTCAACCTGTCAGGCAACAAGCGACTTGAAATCAAACCTAGTGGCTCGTACAGCGGAAGCGGAGCGGCCATGCGAGAGGGCCGAGATTTGACAGACTTCACTGCCCTGGTCAGTCTTCGGGTACTCGGATTGATGGACGTTACCATGATGATTCCATCTGTACCTGAGCAGACAGAAGACAGGAGAGTGCGAACAGCAGGTTCTGCTGTAGGCTCCATGGCTTACGGGATGGCGGATAGCCTAGGTCGGACGGAGCACATCTCAACCATGGACATGGTTGTACCTCGCTTCCGCAGCCATGATGACGAACAAGTTTTGGGCTTGTTTGATGCCCAGCCTCTTGCCGGGGAGGGTCGAAGATTGCCAAGTTCTTATATGACAACTTCAAGAATCGATTCGCCGACGAGCTGGACCGATTGCGACCGAACGAAAATCCAGTCGATGCTCTACGACGGACCTACTTGGGCCTCAACAAGGAGTTAGCTACATCAGCCTCCCAATCTCTAGACAAGAATGCTTACACACCGCCAACGCAACCTAGAGGCGCAGTTCCTGAGCTCGGAGACGACGATTTGACCTCTGGTTGTGTGGCCACGGTCATGTATCTGAAGGAGATGGAGCTCTACATTTCCAATGTCGGCGATGCGCAAGCGCTGCTAATCCGGTCAGAGGGTGGCCACAAAATTCTCACGCGAAAGCACGATCCTGCTGAGCCTAGCGAGCGAGCCAGGATCAGAGAAGCCGGTGGTTTTGTCTCGCGTCAAGGCAAGCTGAACGATGTTCTTGAGGTATCCCGAGCTTTTGGCTACGTGCAGATGTCACCTTCCGTCATTGCGTCGCCGCACATCCTCAATCTCACCCTAGGCGACACGGATGAGATGATTCTGGTAGCTTCCCGGGAACTGTGGGAATACCTCACCCCAGATTTTGCTGTCGATGTGGCGCGATCTGAACGTAACGATCTTATGCGAGCTGCCCAAAAGCTTCGAGATCTCGCTATTGCGTTTGGGGCTACTAACAAGATTCATGTCATGCTGCTGGGGGTTAGCGACCTGAAGAGCAAACAGCGAGCCCGCTTCCGCACGCACAGCATGTCTATGGGACCTTCTGGCTCGCCGGATGACTTCCTTGTTGGCCGTAGGCCCGGGAAAAGGGCCAGAAACATGGTTGGCGATTCTAAGCTTGCTCGGCTGGATCAGGAAGTGGATGCACCAACTGGCGAGGTCAGCTTGGTGTTCACTGACATCAAGAGCTCGACTTTGCTTTGGGAGACATATCCCATTGCTATGAGATCTGCAATCAAGATGCACAACGAGCTCATGCGACGACAGCTACGCATCATCGGCGGTTACGAGGTCAAGACCGAAGGTGACGCATTTATGGTTGCCTTCCGAACCGTGACGTCTGCCTTACTCTGGTGCTTCACAATTCAAAGTCAACTCCTGGAAGTGCAGTGGCCGCAAGAGATTTTGAACAGTGTGAACGGGCAAGAAGTGGTTGACCCCGATGGCAATGTCATCTTCCGTGGTCTATCAGTCCGCATGGGTATTCATTGGGGACGGCCGGTGTGCGAGGTTGATCCGGTCACCAAGCGTATGGATTACTTCGGACCCATGGTGAACCGAGCGTCACGAATCTCATCTGTAGCCGACGGAGGGCAGATAACAGTGTCCTCTGACTTCATCGCTGAGATTCAACGTCTGCTCGAAACACACATCGAGGGTGATCGCAGCAATTCTACCGGCTCCGAAGAAGCTTACGGTGACGATTTGCAGAGCCAGCTTATCAGGCAGGAATTACGATCGCTAAGCAGCCAAGGCTTCGAAGTCAAGGACCTCGGTGAAAGGCGCCTCAAAGGTCTCGAGAATCCGGAGTACATTTACCTCATGTATCCACACTCTTTAGCCAGCCGTCTCGTTGTGCAGCGCCAACTTGAGCAACAAGCTGGACCGTCAGCACAGGAATCTTCAATTGGTCAAAAGATGCCAGGCAGCCAGCTCACGATCGACACAGAAGATGTATGGGATCTCTGGAACATCAGTTTACGCCTGGAGATGCTGTGTAGTGCACTTGAGAATCCAGGGAGTTCGGAACTTAAGGCGCCTGAGACTGCGCTCTTGGAGCGTATGAAAAACAGGGGTGGCGAGATCACGGACCGGTTCTTGATCAACTTTGTTGAACATCAGATCAGCAGAATCGAGGTATGTGTTCTTCTGACTCGAGTATTGAGAGATTGGCTAACCATTGTCTTAGTCATGTGCCACCACCCTCGCTCTGAGGCATATGATACGACCTTTTTGCTCTGCTCCGTTGCTCCAGCAGGCTTGTCCTATGGGCGATATCTTCTCTGAGCTTGAAGCGAAGTTGAAGCGTCTGGAGCAGTTCGAGCAAGAGTCTATGGTAGATATGGCGCCTTCTTGAGCACATCTCGCTATCGTAACCACCACCACCACTTGTCCGTAACATTACACCGACGGGTACGCCGAGACACGACGACCACGACACGTACACAGATACACATATTACGTATCCCACCTAATCAACATGCCCGTGCTTGCTGAAGCAAACTGGCTCGAGCCCGGGCTCTGTACCATGACATGACTACTTTGTACTGCCCTGGTGGCATCAACATCAGGCCTACGGATGGCATTTCGGGGGCAATTGGATAGCATATTTGGACTTTTTGGCGTTGGGGCCCGCGCCTTTGAAGCAGCGGGGTTCGAAGTTTCTGCGCATAGTGGTCGCTATGATTTATCCTTAGGCTACATGTAGAACGGAGGCACTCTCTTATCACAGTCCCCCTTATGGAAGCTCCATCTCTGTGGTTCTTGTTATGTCGAGTCTTAGGACTTTGTCGGCTTAGAAGACGCTAATTTATGCTATTGGACGGACTGCTACATCGAACACATGTTCTTTCGATTACAACTACTGCTTCCAGCCGTCATGTCAGTCATCAACGACGTCACCAAGCTACCCCACAAACATTAGCAATCGATAGCTGAACACCCCCATGTGCAATCCTTGTCAACCCTGCCAGAGCCTCGACGCACCTTTGTCTAGCTCTTCTGGTTGTTTTTATGACTGCAACTTCTATATTAATACCAGCAGCAAAAGCGACAATGTCGACTTCATCCTTCCCACCACCAGAGCTCCGCGAGATACTGAAGGAGGTGGCAACGCTTCTCAAAGACCGCAAAGAGACAATATCCGTCGCGGAAACAGTACGCAAAGCTTCTTCTGCTTCAGACTACTCCTCTTCGATCCGTTACTAATACCATCCCAGGCAGCAGGCGGACTCATATCCGCGTCCCTCCTGTCCTTCCCCGGCGCTTCCAGCTTCTACAAAGGCGGGCTAACGCTGTACACGCTCGAGGCGCGCAAAGCCTTTGTCGGGTGGACCGACGCAGACACGCAGAACTACCGAGGGCCGACGCCGGACATTGTCACCAAGCTCGCGGATAACACGAGGAAGACGCTGCGCAGCACGTACACAGTCAGTGAGAGCGGGACGGCAGGCCCCACAGGCGGGAGCTCAAGGAATAGAACACCCGGCTATGTCGCGCTGGCTGTGAGTCAAGAGGGTGGGACGCTGACCAGGGAGGTGCAGACGGGGACTCAGGACAGAGAGGCGAATATGCTGCGCTTTGCGGTCGAGGGTTTGAAGTTGGTTAGGGATGTCATCAAGGGAAACACGGGTGCTGGCGAGAGAGCAGAGGACGAGAGGGAGAATGCAGGTGCAGATGTGCAGGAAGAGAATGTAAAGCTTGTTCCCGGCGACAAAGGAGAGAGCGGCGAGGTCGCTGTCGGTGCGCTAGCGAGCTGAAAGCTGTGAGGAGACCAGGAAGCACATGTGTCGACACTGTACCCAATCTTCCAATCTGTCCAAATAAGATGAACTGCTCCTTGCGTGTCTTCCAGTCCACTGAACTAGCTCAAAGCATCGCGCCGGCTTCTCATCATCTTGGAGACTACCGCGTCACATCAGTTATCACACCTCTCAGCCACTAGCTCTAACTACGCTAAAAATCAGCTGGAGCATTCCCAGCAAAACAGACTTCACCCACAGCAACACCCTCTTCTCTCTCAACACGACGATCAGATAAACAAGAAACCATCAACACCAGCACCAGCACAGCACCAGCAGTTCCCCGCCTTATCTCACGTACACAAAGCAGCAAGCCCAGCCCCACTATCAAAAGAAAAGCCAAAGAAAAAAAAAAAAAAAAAAAAAAAAAAAAAAAAAAAGAAAAAAGAAAAGAATTCCCCACTTTCAAAACAGCGCCGCGCACATAACCAGACAGCAAGTCACCGAACCCTCCAGACCAGTAGAAAGTGCACTGCGCTAAACAGCAGCACATGGGTTCATGGTACCCACCCCCTGCTTTGACTTGACGTGACGTGTCTTGATACCCGCCGTTTGAACCGCCGTCTGAATCACCTTCTGGACTTCTTGTCTGCTAGCTACAGCAGCGTAGCAGGACACGGAGGAACTGCGGGGGAATCGCAGAGGAACGCGGGGTGTCGCGGGCGAGATAGTGTGCTCGTCGAGGCGTGGGGTGCGTGGTGTTTGCACGGGGACGCGTAGTTGTGCACTGCGTCGGTAGGACGCGAGGAGTGTGGGTACGGTTTTATTTGTGGATTTTGGGACGTGAGTTGGTCGGCTGAGATGGAGTGTGGTGGTTTGCTTGGGGTGCGTTTGCGCGGTTTTCCCAGCGCTGGCTTGAATACTTGCTTCGATTGCCGGGGGTAGAGGGCATGTGTATAGGGGAATTGTGGGGAGGTTGCGGGTTTGCGGTAACCATGTACTTACCGTGGACTACAGACTGTCCCCATCCGCCTCTCACCTCCACTACCTACACCTGACGTCACCAGCCCGTACCAACCAATCTGCATTATCACAGTATCAACCTACCAAGGAAACGCCAACTGAGTGATAACTTCCGGGGCTCCACACTACCTACCATCCACGCGCCGTATGTATACCTTCCACGCGCCATGTGTATCTTCCACAACAGCGTCTCCACAACAGCGTCCGAGACCACCAGGACGAACACAGATGCAGATGTAGCGATATGATATAAGAGACAGCCCAAATCGACGAGATACTGATCTGATACAGATCCGCAGGGTACTTTGTAGCGTACGTGCGTGCGTGCGCAAGGCAAGATAAGGCAAGGCAAGGCAAGGCAAGGCACGGCAAGACAAGGTATGGTGTGGAGACACGTTCATAAGGGCGTTGCGGCGCTGTTGTGTGCATGCGAGGATTGGTTGGGTGGAAAGGGGAGCTGTCGGTGGAGGGTGTTTGGTAAGTTGCTTGGAAGGCGGTGGGAGGATTGCATGCGTGTTCTGGGTGCTGAGGATTGGGTGAGACATGTTGGATGTGCGGGCGGAGATGGGGATGGATTGCTTTGTTATGTGCAGTCAGTATACATCCTCTACACACTTGCTATACGTGCGTGTGTGCGTTAGGTACGTGGTGGTTGCGGCGTTCCATGTTGAGGTTTGGTATGTTGTTGACGCTGAAAAGGGCTGGTATCGCATGTTTTAGGCTTCAGAATCGCCATGTTCGTTAAATGAAGAGGCGGTTCGACTTGCTCCGGTCCTTGTTGGCCTGCTCGTGGAGGTGGAGTGATGGATGCATACGATTCGAGAGCCACTTGGGTGAACAAAGATGAGTATAACGTCTTGGAAATACATATGTACACCTCCAGATGCTCGCTCGTGAGCTTGCTAAGTCCGCTTGAACGCGGTATCGACAGCAGCTGCCGACTCCAGCAGCGATTCATTGCCATTCTCCCAAAACCGCAACGACAACCGCTCTCCAAGAATAGAGAGGGTGGTCTGACTTCTGTGGGGCCGTCAATCAACATAGGAAACACAGCTGCACATCACCAACGAATCGCCGTGGCAAGTCCACGCACTCCTCTCGACGACTGAAACACCGACCACTATACACAACACCCAACCGCACGCCGCGATTGTGGCCAGACGTTTTCGGCATCTAGAACGCCACGACAGGTCCAATGTATCCTTTACGGATGTGAAAAACTTGTTTCACGGCTGGCGCGCCGGCTCGTCAGTGGCCATAGAGCCCGCCAGTCCCCGATTGATGAGTGAGTGCATGTGCCCACAAATCCGACGCGTCAACTCATCTTGGGAGTGGCTGATCCGATAATTGGCCCTTCATCAGATCATCTCTGATCAGATCAACATCCGGAAGGGTTCCGTTTGGCCCAAGCATAGCATAGCACAGCACAACACAGCGCGGAAGCCGGGTGGGAACCAGGGCTAGAGTCGCCTCAGAGCGATGCAGGAATGAGGCGTGGCCTGCGGAAGCGTGCGGGGTCTGTAGATTGGATGTGTTGGTCCTAGGCAGGATGTTCCCGGCTGTCTCAGAGTGAGCAGGGGTGAATGAGCTCACAAGATTAGTTTTCAACTCGTAAACGTACGATCTGCTTGAGTAGCTTTCGGATTTTCCTGAACTCAGTCCTAGTACGCGTCAATGAAGAAAGTGGTGTTGGCAGGAGCGAGTGCCCGAAGATGAGTTGAGGATATAGATGCATGGATCATGCTGGTAGATAGGTAGGTCTTGTGGGCCGGCTTGGTACACATTCTTGCTCTAATTTAATACACGTCAGGCTATCACGATGCTCTGATCTGTTGATCTTCTCAAGAAGTTGGGCATGCATTGCTGCCTCGATATCAGCACATCACTAATCCCGTTCTGCTCTCCGTAGCAGTGTTTCGACAAACATAATATCGGGAACAGGATTGACTTTTCGCTGAAGGCATAGAGTGTAAGTTATGGATAGGAACAAAGAGGAAGCAAAGCGGCCCTGCATATGAGTACCTGGATTTCGAAACTTTGCCGAAAACCATGCGCTCCCAAATCTGTTGCATCGCAGCGAAACTGTTACATTGAAACGAAGTTTTCGCGTCGTGGATCTTCCGGAAGCTCGTTGTGCACTCTGCTGTGCCAGGAAGTACCTTGCGGATACGTTGACGTTGCGCATTTGACTGACCAGACGCACCCAGCAGATGCGCCGCACCTTAATCGAAGTGCGCCTGTCCGCCGAGTCGACTCTGACAGCGGCTCTGGGAAGCCCAGTCTTGCAGATGAATGTTTGTCTGAGCTTACGTTCAACGTTTGGCATGCACTTGCTGATGCGAATCTCAGCCCTCTGAAACCACGATGCTGACATTTTATCAAACATTTGTAAGTGTTTCAAGGTACGCTCGGCACGCGATTGTGCCGGTCTTATTGTGCCGGTGTCGGTTTTCTGAGCGCGTGTCGCTTGTCGCGATGTACGGCAACACCGCCTTTTCGTCGAGTCGCAAGCCGTGAGCGGTGTGCTCGGACTTCGAGTACCGCACAGCCTTGACCGGAAGGCTAGTGTCAGTCTACACGAACTTGTATTCACCTTGTGGGTTCGCTACCAAATTGACAACATCTCGAGAAACATTCCAGGCTGTTGCAGCGGTGACACAATTGAACACAGGGCGCATGGGGAGAGGGTCCGGGTTTCGATGGTTGTTGAGTCCAATACGCTGGGCGTGGAACATGCCGTAAGAGGGCAATACCCGACGTATTCCGCAAGCAAAACAGCTGTAGCACACGCAGTCATAAGTGCTCGTGAACTGTGCTTTAATTTGTGGGTACTGGACGCCTTGGAACTGTTCTCTCTTTTGGTCATCGCAATGGCAGTTTGCGCGCCTGGATCAATGATGTAATCAAACTCTGTGCTTGCGCAACAGACTCAAGCGGTAAACAAAGATGGCATGGTGTTTGCCCTATCGTGGAATTATGAATCGTACTGCTTCATTTGAGTCGTGTTTCCATCGGCAGGTAGCGAGATGAAGGTATTGGTGAGCACTTGCAGGGCTTCTCTTCTCGAAGGCCGCTAGAAGGCCGCTAATCTGGCGAAACGTGCACAGAGGCCAGTGCGGTCATGGATCACGAGCTCAGGCTGACGATGGTCTGGCTCCAGGTGACAAGGGCAAGCCACAGTGACTTAATATGTATGCGTTAGATGCAGTCGCTGATGTATAGCGTTGAAAGGTATTGTGCTTCATGCACTTCTCACCGCCCAACTCAGCACGTAGCAGCTGACCGTTCTTCTAGGTGTAGCTTCGGCTGATTCGGATATCCAGCACTGAGATACGAGACCCTTGTAATATGGAACTACCTAAGCCAAGCAGGCAAAACAAGTCTTGCGTTTTGAAGCAACGGCGTGAGTGAACTTGTGTGATAGTGTAATGAGGACATTGCCTTAGACCAGCATAACACTGAGACACCAAGAAACAGCGTGAACATCAAAGAAGGGATTCTCCATGAAATGGTCCTCTGGAGACAACTGGTATTGAAATTGACGTATATTATGCTCTGGTGTGTCGATCGTCACAGCTACATGAGATTGCTGTGTTTAAAGTTGAGCTCATAGTTGTGAAGGTCCTCTTGGACAACTCATCCGTCTAAGATCATTGATGTAAGTTAGTGTATGCCACAGCATTGCACTATGCCAACCGCAGATCATCAAGAATGCTTTGCTCCGAAAATATGAGTATCTGCCAGGTTCTGGATTTAGCTTGGGACAAGACGGAGTTGTCCTAGCCATTGTTTTGTTTGCTGCTACACTGATCGCATGCAAACAAATAGACAGCTACGATTGTAGCGTCGTATGAAACACAATGCGGAGTGAATAGTAGTTAAAGAACCATACTGTGATCAAACGTTGTTGAATATAGCTGGGCGGGCGCTCATTGGTTCTGCGTAGTCACCCGGTCGTATTATGTGATTACTTTTTCTCGACAAGAGATCTTCAGTCACAAGAATGATGAGTGTCGCGCCATGAGGGGCAGAAGAACCGCGATCAGCACCAGGAGAACACTGATCTGGACATGGCAGCAGCGTGACCCAAGATCCGCGTAAGGGTGAAGTCATTCAAGAAGAGTGAGGCATGGAACAGGGCCTGGACTTTGAGGTTAAACAAGACGGCACGACAGCTTTCCTCCCCAAACTGCAGATGATCGGTGCTGACATCATGGAAGACCTTGAGCGAGATGAGCTGCAAGAATCAGCCCATGTTCCCAAATTGTCCGTTCAAATCAGAATGGACGAATAAAGTCTTGTGTTGGTGTGTCCCCTTCGGAGGCTGGCTTATCCTTGTCGCACTGGCCGCAGCTGGCTGGGATGGCACGACCCTTGTATTAAGATCGAAGCCGGCATAGAGTAGGTCTGGTGCCAGCCAATCAAGAGAGGACCCTCGCCTGTCAGGATTGGCGCTTATGCAATAACGTTAGAGAGGACTCGGTGCGCAGCGCGCGATTTCAAAGCAAATGAGTAGCACTCCCATTCGAATTCGAGTCCAGATCGTGGTATGGGGGCGCTGTGACAGTCGTAAATGTGATTGAGGCGCATGTACTGGGCTCGTGTCCGGATCATCAAGCCCCGTCAGGAACCACAGCTGGCCCCACCTGCCAGCCACCTTGTCCAAACCCTTGAATTGCCAGGGCATGTGATGCCGCAGAACGGCAGAGGCAGTAAACCTCGAGGGTTACAGAAGCAAGGATGAGGGTGCCTGAAGGCGATCTCCAAAACCGAAGCCAAGGCCTCGCTTTCAAAGCAGGCCGAGCCGATGTTCAAGTGACACTTGCTAGACGCGCAGACGAAAAATCATCTGCGGTACGTGGCTAAGCTTGTACTGCCTCCACATTCTCGAGAGAGCAATTAAGGACAAGATCTCTTCTTTGGTACCAAAGGCTGACTGGTTGCAAAAGCTGTTGCCGACTGATCTCCGGTCTTTCATGCGCGACTCATACACGTTGACATGCTCCAGTAACGCAGCCAATTAGTTGATCTAGCAGTCGACGAGTTTTCTCTTTCCAAACAAGATCCGTTTTGTGGCATTTGCTCCGTGTGGAGCGGCTACGATTTGTTGCGACCCTCATGAACGACTGCAGGCTGTGTCGAATCGGGACATGCGGTGAGAATTCGTATTCACGGTGTAATCTTTACAAGCATGGTTGCGGGACGAGTCGGGATACATGGGTGGTAGCGCCGCATCCTTGCCCTGTCTGCGATCGCCGACGGTTGTTGCAAAGCGTTCATCCCTGTCCACCGCTAGAGAAAAACAGTCTGAGCAAGATCTCAAAGTTGGCGATGTGACATTCTCGTCTGCTCGTTGAGCACTCGAGTCAGCCGGACATAAGCAGATATAACTGCCGGAAGTTGGTACTATTCAAGCCTGCGCTGCCCAAGAATCACCGGGCCATTGCCGGCATTAGGAAAGACATCTCGCTGATGGCCCTATGACCGTGCACATGTGGATGACATCCGTTTCCAAATGCTCCGCGGTAGAAAAATCTCGATGAGGCATTGCAGCTGACCCAAGTCATTATGCATGTCGCCGTCAACCTGTTTCTGAGCGACCGTCTGTCTGCACGGCGCTGAAAATTGGCCGTGAATGTGCTAGGAACAGCAGGTCGATGTAGAGCAACAGCAGATCGACATGCAAGTTGCCAAAGCCCGTGCAACCTAAATCAAATAGGATGGCTGATGGTGCGGATACATGGTATCTGGGTGCCTCAGGGCCGAGGAGTCATGGAGCATTGATGGGAAGGATGGAATGGCGTGCAGGCCAGCTGATGCAATTGCGCGTTGACTGCTGACCTGTGGCAACGATCCAAGTGCTTTCCTGTGTGCAGGCCATTGTTCAGAGGTTCGTGAGTGTTGCCTAGGCTTCATAGTATGAGAAGAGTTGGGGTTGAAATAGGGTTCTGTCTCCTGGTCAAGCAGCCAGCGCTGCCCTCAGGGTTTCTCCGCACCCCGCTGCGAACGACTCGGTCGGAAGATTACAGTTTGGACAGGTCAAGGTCCCATGTCACGATCGCAGACAGGGAGCATTGTGCTCACCACATGATAGCGCTTCATGTTCCTGTTGCATACGCTTCTCGAAGCCTGTCAAGCATAGTTCTGAAGCGTTTTGTTCACGAATGGGCCGCGTGTCGTGTATCAGAAATTGCGGACCATGTTGCATCCAAACGCAAGCTGCTCTTGTTTGCGATGTACTTGAGGCGGGGCCACAATAGCAAATTGGACGTGAAGCCGAAGCAGACGGGACAATCGCACCGAGAAAGTTGGGTATTCTGGTCGACGCACCGGCGCAGCAGCAGCAGTGAATTGCCATGTTGACTGGCCAGGCGGGCATTCGCCCGGCGCTGCTGTACTGCTTGTTCAAGTCGCGCACCAGCATGAAGTGGCAATCTTAGTTGAATGAAGGTCCCACGCAGCGACACACATGGGCCCACAGCAGCAAGTGGCCGTGGTAGCCGGGGTGGGCAAGGTGGGCGCCATCGCATTGATGGGCGTGTGTGATGGAGCCCCTGGAGGAACCATGGTGTGGCCCTGGAACGTTTCGGCGACATGGCACCGCTCGACTGCGAGGGCGAGGGGAGCTTGCGTGGGCAACCTGGGTGGAAGGCGTCTCCCGAGAGGCATTTCGGCGGCGAGTGCATCACTGCATCGCGTGGCCGATCCGGCTCTCAGGCTGCATGAAGCCTGCAGCGGGCATGCCTCGGTCCAATAATGTCATGTTGGGCAACGTTGGCAGACGAGGTGCTAGTGAGCCGTTTTGGGCGGCTGCTCACCGGCGCAGGATACCAATGAGGGGGCAGAGGGTGGGCCGCTGGCTTGGTGGTGCAACTGCCAAACGGCGCACTAGAGTAGCCGTGCAGAGGACTCGAGCAGCGCAGATATTGCGCACACGGGAGAAGTCTGGCAGAAGCGCCACAGGCAGCGTGACGCGTCGAATCAGCGGCGGGCGGTGCGCAGACGGGGGCGTGTGTGCGCAATAGATAGTAACGTGCTGCAGGGGCGAGATTGGAGATGCATAAGCAGAGGGTGGGAGCTGGGCCGTGTGGAGTGTGGAAAGGGAAGTCTATAGCAGCGGCGGTATAGGGTTGATGTGGTGAGGGTGAGTGGTGGGTGTGAAGTGGGTGTTGTGGGAGAAGTGAGTGTTGTGAGTGCTGCGGGTGAGGTAGGTGCAGGCTGGCAATCTTGCATGTTGAGCTGGAATAGGGAAGGAACGAGTAACGACTTTTTGTTACTTTCACTGTTACTGTCACTTGTTCGCTGTGGCGTACCGGCCTGCTGACAACGTAAAGGTACCAGATGCTGACCGAGCTAGTTTAACTGCCGTGTGTGTGTCCTTCCAGACAGGCTGGGCAGGTGGAAGCAAACTTGGTAGACGTCGGTGCTATGGTATTGTCATAAACACATCGTCTTTGTATTGTTATAAACACACCGTCTTTATATTGCCATAAACCCACCATCGTTACTCGACCTCTCGTCTTCACTGGATGTCCTCACGCCCTCGCGCCCTCACGCCCTCGCTCGTCGGCCTTCAGCCGCAGCGCAGGCAGCAGGTGGTCGAGCACAAGGTCGTCGTCGTGTAGTCAGCAGCGATCCCTGATCCCGGTGCACACGCATCTGCAGGCTGGCGCGCTCAAAACAGCACTGCGGCCGGGCGTGCATTAGCGGTTTGAGGACGTTTACTGTATTTCACGGCCAGCTCGGCGCGCTGCCCACTGCCTGCTGCCCACCGCTGCCCACGACTGCGCTAATCGCCAACCGTCGTCTTCTGTCCGTTCTGTCCGTTCTGCCCGTCCTGTCTGCTGCGCGTGAAATTGCAGGCCAGCGCTAGGAGTACCAACGCTACTGCACTTCGCTCCTGGTCCTCGTCGCCTCGTCGGCCTGCGCTCAGACCAGCGCTCCCGGCATCCTTGGATTCCAGCGCGCGCTCTCAGAATCAACATGTCGCTGTCGCATGCCCCAGATAGAACCCGGAAGTATAAGGAAGCGCCGGCGCCTGTAGCGTCGCAGAAGATGGTGAGTTGACTCTGCTTCCCTGCCCTCTCCTCCTCGCATACACTCGCTTCGCCGCACCCCTACGATCGGCCCTTCTGCACTGGCACTCGCTCTGCCACCGGCTCTGGCTCTACCCTCGACTGCTGCAGTTTGAGCATCGCGCGCCCACAGCCGTGATCCGCTGCCACCGCTCCTGCTGCCCTGTCCTGTTGGCTTCTTCGTCGTTGCTTTTGCAGCCTGCAGCAGCAGCCTCTGCGCGCCACACGCCTGCACTCGCCCCCAGCCAGTCCCAGCCAGTCCCAGCTTGGGCGCCTCAGCCTACATGGTATGCCCTCCTGCACCCTCCCCTCCCCCGCCAAGCCGCCCTGGTACATGGCAGGGCTGCGACCCAAGTTCCCAACCCCACCGCCCCCTGTTTGGCCCTGTCGCACCTTTGCTGCCCGCCTGGTCGCGCTGCTGCCTCTCCGCCGCCTCTTGTCACGCAGAGCGACACAGCGGAACCCCTGCGAGGCCCTGCGACCTCCTCCGCTCCCACCGCTTGTCCGCCCTCTGTGTTGTCAACGTCGCGGCCTCTGCTGCTAGCCCTGCCTTTCCTGTCCTATAACTAAACCCTACCCTCCTGTCTCTTTCCAGACCCTGCTCCTCGCCTAGAGAACATCACCCGCCTTGCACATCGGCGCACATCATTCTGCCGCCCTGCCCCGCATCCCAGTCTCGCCATCTTGAGCCTGACCTTGAGCTTCCTTTTTCTCTCTTGTACCTTGCACTGCTCCTCCCTACCTTGCTGTACCACGCGCTGCACCCTGCCCAGTCCATCTGGTTGATTTTACTTTGCTTGCCCAACCTTCGTTGCTGACCGCATTCGCCTAACAGCATCACCCCCACTCGGCCCAGGGCCTCCCACCGCCAAACCACCATCCACACCATCCACAACACCCTAGGCCTGGCCAAGTCCAGCAACATCACCACCAGCCGCACCCCAGCTCTCCCCATCAGCCACCACCAAACCAGAGCCCGGCCCAAGGACACTACCCCTCCCCTCACCCCTCCCACTCCCAAGGCCCACCACCTCACCAATCGCCCTACGTTCAGCAAATCCAAGGTCCACCACCGCCCCAGCAGCAACAGCAACAGCAGCAGCAGCAACAACAGCAGCAGCAGCAAGAAGTGCCCTACTATCAGGCGCACCCCAGTCCCTACAGCACCAACAGTGCGCCGAGCAATTATTCGTCATCAGGTATGTGTTGTGATTTCCAAACGTGCCCAAAACGCGTCCACCAAAACGCGTAAAACGCGTCGCTGAAACATCAGCATGGTCCAACAAACCGAACAAGCCCCTCTGACATGATACAGAAACACCTGAGCTCATGGCCGCTGCAACCATGAACCGGACGGGTTTCCCTCCGATATCATACCACACCCCTCAGTCTAACTCTCCTGCATCTGTTCAATCACCACAGCACGACCAGCATGGACGCCCAATCTACGGCCAGCCACCCAGCCAGATGCCTCCGTCAATGTACTACACACCGTATGCTTCAGCGCCGGTGCCTCAGCAATCGCCATACAACCAGCACCCTTCTTCAACTCCGCAACAGCCGATGGCATCGAATCCTCTGTTGATGTCGCACCAGCAAGGCCAGCATATGCAGCATCCCCATCAGCCTCACCCACGCACCCCAGGTATGACGGGAAGCCCAAAGCCACAGATGTCACAGGCACCACTCCAGCGCCCACCATCAGGTCTTGGACCGCCCCAGCAGCAGCCCCAGGCTCCTCCCGTCGGCACATCAAACATGCACCAAGGTCCTCCTGGCGGCCCGGGCGTCAATCCCAACGCCGCCCCTGGCCCCATTCCCGCAACAACCCCACTTGTAGTACGACAGGACCAGAACGGTGTTCAGTGGATTGCATTCGAGTACTCGCGCGACCGCGTCAAGATGGAGTATACCATCCGTTGCGATGTGGAGTCGATCAACGTCGACGAGCTGCCCCCAGACTTCAAGACCGAGAACTGTGTCTATCCTCGTGCATGTTGCGCCAAGGACTCGTATAAGGGCAACCGTCTGCACTACGAGACGGAGTGCAACACCGTCGGTTGGGCACTGGCACAGCTGAACCCGTGTCTGAGAGGCAAGCGAGGTCTCATTCAGCGCGCAGTCGATAGCTGGCGAAACAGCAACCAGGATCCCCGACTGAGGAGCCGCCGCGTGAGGCGAATGGCTAAGATGACGACACGAAAAGCTCAAGCCAACACACATGGTGCCCACATGGCTGGTCCAGGTGGCCCAGGAGCACCTGGGGTTCCCAACTCTGCCGCTCTCGCAGCACCGCCGCGCCAGTCCAGCATGGGCATGGGAGGTCCACAGATGCACCACCACCACGACCACCCAGGAGGACCACAAGGAGGATCGGACGATGTTAGCGGTATGTTTCACCAGATGAGTTGATGTGTTAAGCGCAATTGTTGGATGTTAAATGATACCTCTGTCCTTTCTGCACTGCATGTATATTACAGACTCCTTGATGTAATACCCCTTTGGAGTAGTTCTTACCCTATGCCTGTACGCAATGCTTGTATACGCCCCGCATCACATGTATGCGAGCATGTCTGTCTGGTTTAGGGAAGAGGAAGGAGAGATGATCACAACTTTCTGAACGTGCAAGCTAATTTTTCTTTCTCTACAGGCAATGATTACTCAGAGTCGCACACCCATCATCATCAAGCCCCGAACGGGACACAGTCTCCAAGCAGTGTTCGGCAAACTCAGAATTTCTACCCTACATATCCCTCAGGCGAATCAGTGGCAGGCTCCAATGGCTTGCCGTCCACTCACGACGACATGAAGTACCCTCCACCAGCACCGCACGCAGCGGGCGTACCAACGTCAAAGCAGCAGGAGCAGGATGAAGAGGAGAGGAAGCTAGCTATGTTTGGCGACCTACCCGAGTCGAAGCGCCGCAAATTCATCTTGGTCGATGACGCGCAGCGAGGTACTAGGGTCCGGGTACGAGTCACTCTTGATACTGTCAAGATGGAGGAGATGCCAGACTCGTACCGCAAGTCGAACTCTGTGTTCCCTCGCAGCTACTTCGCTATGCAAATGACCTCGCCACCGGCGAGTCCGCGTGGTAGCAAGGTCTTTGCAGACGAACCTGATGTGGAGGGCGATCCCAGCTTCCCCTTGTCTGGTTCCACTACTGTCCTTGTCCCAACTCTTGACGGCGAGACTCGTGTACCGAAACCGCGTCTTACCAGGACGAAGCGCTCGAAGGAGATTACCCTCAATGATCTTGGCTATCGGATGAGTTGGAGCCAGAGCCGTGTCTTCGCAGGCAGGACATTGTTTCTGCAGAAATCTCGTTAGTACTGATCGCAAATACAAGATATTGCTCAAATGCTTACCTTTGAAACAGTCGATGCCTACCGCAACAAGATGCGAAGCAGCATGATGGGCCAAGGTCAAGATGTGACCCAAGTGGCGCCACACTTTGAGACCCGGGTCGGCAAGCGCAGGTGGAACGACAGAATCGAGCAAAATAAGAAAATGAGGCGCGATGGCTCTCCTTAAGAGCTTTCCAGTTCAACGGCCAGGATTCAAGCCCTGGTCCCGGACGGCTGTTGCGGTACCCGCTTTTCCGGCACTGACAGGGGTCCCCTACACGAACGACCGGGAGGCTACCGCTTTGGACACGCGGCACAATCCTTTCACAATAAGCCCTCGTCTCTAGTTGATATCCACCACGTTGTCTCAGGCCATGGCCTGACGTTTCAGTTCGTCCTGCTTTTCCCTCGAGTATTCGGGTATACTCACGGACCCATTTCCCTGGCATAAGATACCCTTTTCGCAAGTAACGATCTCTTGCAAGCTCCCATACAACGTGCTTTCGTGTTCACAGGCGGCGTTGAACTGTTTGTACGGCGGTCAGCGCTGTTTCAGTATTCTGATGAGGGTTGACGTCGGGCACTGTAGCATTGATGAAGGCGGATGGTTTTGCATTTCAAGCGCGACATTGTTGGAGTCTGCGTTATTCATGATTGTGTCTTGGGATATCCTATGCTTGCTTGTCTTTGCTTATCATTTGGTAGGTCAGATTTTTGTTCCACAAGCGCAGAATTGATACATATTTTCCTTCATACATACAATTAGACCAGATAATTAGCGGATTTATAATCACTCTACCACGCTCCCTAAACAGTAATTCCTGCGACATTCATGATTTACCCGACATTGCCAACACGACGTGAGGGCACTTGAGCAAGAAGGAATCCTTGTACCAAATGCCCGACGGAGGGAGCAGGGACCCAGGTTCGCATCACGCAATCTCGTCGTTGGACTAGGTATCATACAGTACGGTGGTAATTCAGACTGGCAGTGATTATGGAGACTTGACCCTCTTTCGGCTCCCAATATCTCCTCGGCCTCTGCATACAGCCAATGGCTGGTAACGAGGCGGCGAGGCCCGCTACTCAGGTCGGTGCCCCTGACTCTTCTGCTTCTGCTGCCCTCGACAATCTAAGCTTGGTGGTCGTCGGCTGTGCGGGTATTCACCGGCAGTGTGGGCATTCAACGGCAGTGTGTGCGTTCATCCATAGCCGCTATGGATGAACGCACACACTTGGCATAGCGTGCAGTCGAAAGCACCGTCGCCGACTTTTGCCCCGGCAGACGAACGTGTGGAGATGGGATCCCAGGATTCCACAGCACATAGCTAAGCGCGGAGCAGACTAGGTCTGACAAGTGCAGTGACAGGCTGGGAGATGCCTGGTTGTTTTTTTTTGCCTCAGGAACGCAGCGAGGTGCGGAGGGGTGGTCGCACGCGCGTGCGTGCTGTAAGGGTGAGGCAAACGGGGCTTTATTTTCTCCGCGTTGCATGAGCTGGTCGGTCCGTCGTGGCTGCACACAACCCCCGTAGCAACTTGCTTCACACGTGCTGCATGCTGCGCGCTGCTGCGGTGCGGTGCGGTGCGGCAAAGCTGACATTGCATGGCGGAGAGTGGAAACGTTCGGCAAGGGTACCTATCCGACGCCCGAAACTGCCTAGAAGTTGTTGGATATGTATCATCTATCATATCACATTATATCATACAGAACATAGTTAACAGATGCAACCCTGCCCCATTGAAATTCCAGCCTTAGCTCGTTGTGGAAGGTCATGGCGGAACTTGCCCTTTCTCCTGTTTAGCTCACATGGCGCTCTTCGAACAAAGAGGCAAGCAAACCGTGGTGCCAACTTTTATTTGATCTGCACACATGACTCTGCTCTCGCATTCGTCGTCATCAGAGTGATGATAGCAATCTGGCTGACAGCAAGCCAGCCAATGGCAGCAATCCACCACTCCGGCGTCAATAAATTCAGTAATGTTGGTTGCCCACACATAAGAAAAAAATTGCCTTTTCAGCCAACGAACACCAAGTTCAACCGCTCAACGGCGCAGCGCGCCCGCATGCAGCAGCGCCACCATGCCTCTCGTGAACTCTAAAACACAGGCTTGCACGTTGGAAAAGCGTTCGGGCCTTGGTGTGAAGAAGAACCCCCGGTTCATGTGCAGGGATCAGACGGCCATTGCCGAGCTGCTCTCGGCCTGTCAGAAGCGTAACGTCTTGTCACCATAGACGCTGTGCGCTTTGGCTGCGAGACGCTCGACGTGCCATGTACTTGCTGACGAGGCAGTACACACAGATCATATAGTACCGCACGGCAGCTTTCCAGTTCCTGGCTGCTGCATCTGCTCCACCGATCAGAAAACACGGCGCGTTCCTGAACCACCCCCTGCCATGCCCTGCTCACCGCGGCTAAGAAACCTGGCTCTGCACCACGTTCGCGCAGGTCACAGAAGACGGAAAATACTCAACCTTAGTTACGGCAGCAAGTACGCGCGCATGCCTGCCGTGGCAAGCCAGCTCTCCCCGGACGAGCAAGCGGCTTCCGGTTTGGATGTGGGGCAGCGGAGATACTCAAAAGGCTGCATATGCCGCGATTGAAACGCGTCGAGTTTTGCGGCGTCGTGCTTCCGAGATCTGCAGTCTTGCAATCAAGCAGCACGCGGTCTAGATTATTATTGTGGTACGATACTTTGCTGCGCGCAAGAGCGGCGGACGCCGCTGTCTAACACGAAGGAAGCCTGCCTTGTCCTTGCGAGCTGGAACGGGGAGCTTTGGCTTGCATCCATCTCGGTCAATTGCCCGGTCGCGGGAGACTTGGGCTGGTCGGTTCGTGCACTTGGTAGACAGACGGCCGGCAGTTGGGACGTTCACACACTGCCTGCCTACAGATTCTGCCAGATGCACGTCGTGGTGCGGTCCAACCAAGAGGCACAGAAGCATCCTTCAATTGAGTTTCTGGCCGACTCGGTGCTCTGCTGATCAAACGCGCGTTGAATCTTCTTTGGTGATGAAGGCTGAGTGCAACATCCTAGTATTCCATCCTCTGAAACTCGACGTGAGGGAGCAGGAAGAGGGAGAACTAGTCTGTCGTTTGATGATTTGCACTTCATCACAGCATCTCGGTCGAGGCACTCCTTTGTTCATACTATGGCGAGATAACTACCAGGATCTGGCTCTCGTCCACTACGGCATGTGTATAGGAACTGCATATGTACATGATGCCAAGGATCCCATTCTCTCCTCGACACGTTCAATGATGTGAAGTCTGTCAGGTTCTCTGTGCCATGTGGGATATCTGATTGTGTACACTGTTAACAACCCATGTCACATAGCAGCGAAGAACAGTTCTCAATTCCGCGCCGTGCTGGCTACAAAATCCAATCTACCCACCAAGAGGACTGTGAGAAACTCTTCACACGAGCTGCAAACCCCCGTCACCCAACGGCGCGCAAAGTCCCGGCACTGTGACAAGTCCCACAAGTTGGAAAACAAGCTATGCTTTCCCCACCTCTCCTCTCCGCTGTGCATACAGGAGAGCGTTCTTCCACCGCCACAGCATCTTGAAACCCAAGCAACCCCTCCCTCGCAACACAGCTCCACCCTCCACCACCCAGCCTACCGAGACACCGAGTGCCGGCCAGCTACAGATCACCAAACACCCCAGGGCGATTCCGGCAACAGAAGCGATCCCGTCGATGTTTTATCACGACCCTTCTACGACGGACACAGAGACGCCTCTCCCATGAAGCAAGAGGACAGACAGCGAACCCTCGCAACCCGGCAACCACGGCCTGATGGTTCGCACGAATCTGGCAGAGAAGCAATAGCCAGCCGGCCATGGTCGGACGTGCTCGCCACAACCGCAGCCGTGTGCCGAGACCAAGCTCAACATAACATGTTTAACGCGTCTTCACCCCCTCACAACATCTCCGCTGCCACTAATGGTGCGCTTGGATTTCCATCCGTAGACGCGCACAGCAGGATTCAGCGTCCACGAGCAAACAGCGGAGACGGTAAGAGTAGCCAGGAGCAAGCGCAGAGTTGGATTCTCTTCTGTTAAAGTGATGAGTCGTGCTTTCTTTTCAACGTACGGACTGCGTGGACGAGGAAAATGTAGATACTGGGGAGGACGGTAGGGTATGGGATGTTGGAGCGCCGGAAATACGGTACTGCGATGCCTCACTTGTGCTTGCTGTGCGGGTTGTTGGACCTGGGCCGCTTGCTATATCATGTCTCGATATTGCGGTATTTATAGCTGCTGTGGTGACCATGGGAGTGTCAGGTCTATAGTAAGGGGTATGTCTCGGGTATTCAGACGATGTGCGTGTGTCTGACTGGTGCAAGCTACGGAGGGAGGTAGGAGATGTGACCGTTTGTCAGCTCAGTTGCTCTCTATTTTTTTAATCTTCGTAGTTATAGCTACTCGATTATGAAGCCACTTCAACTTCTTCAAACTCGACAAGTGCCGTTCCAGCTTTACAGAGGTCCTGTAACACGTTAGCTTTCCTCTTCGCAACTACTGTCGGAAGAATGGGAGACCACATACCCCTTTCCCGTGTACAACCTTCTTGATGACACCATCCATCGGACTCCGAATCACAGTCTCCATCTTCATACTCTCGATGACCACAAGTGGCTGGTCCTTCTTCACTTCCTGTCCCTCTTCGATCTCCACGCGAAGGACTTTACAGGGCATGGGCGCTAGTACACTGTTCGTTACGTCCTTGATTCCGAGGGCTTTCTCTGCCCACTTCGGCATCGCGAGCTGTAGGCGGTACTGCTTGCCTTGCTGGAACAAGGTCAGGCGATCCTCGTTGCGAATGAATGTTGTGGAGAGGCGTGTGTGTGGGTAGTATGTTGTAAGTGTGTTGCTCGAAGGACTGAAGGTGCTCGTCACGTCGGCGTACGTTTCTGAGCCAACAGTGATGTCGAATTTGGATGGTGCAGTCTGGCGGATGGTGACAGGTGTACTCGTCAAATTACCTTTGCCGTCAGCAGGCGTCTCCACTAGGTCGAATTTGCGCTGCTGGAAACCAAGACCGAAGCCGGCGGCGGAGATAGGTGGACCAGAGAAGGGGTCTGATCTGCTCGACGAGACTTCTTGAAGCGCAAGGCCGAGTGCAGCTTGGCCGAAGACTTCTGGCGCGGGAGGAAGAGGTGTGAAGAGCTCGGCGTGGTGTTTCTGAATGTAGCCAGTTTCGACGGAGCCAGCGACAAAGTCTGGACTTATGCACATTTTCTTGATAAACTCAATGTTGGTAATGGGACCTGCTACTTCGTATTGCTCGAGAGCGGTTTTCAGCTTTTGGATTGCGGCTTCCCTGGTAGGGCCTTGGACAATAAGTTTTGAGATCATTGGGTCGTAGTGTGATGAGACTTCGTCTCCAGCGACGAAGCCGGAGTCTATGCGCACTGTTGGTGTCGGCGTCGGTGTACGTAGATGTAGTAGCAGCCCAGAATCCGGAATGAAGTTCATATCAGGGTTCTCGGCGTAGATTCGTGCCTCGATGGCATGACCACGTTCCTTTATCCTTTGCTCGATCTCTCGCTGTGTGAGTGGAAGGTGACCGCCTTCTGCTACGATGAGTTGCCAATGGACCAAATCTGTGCCAGTGACCATCTCGGTGACAGGATGCTCGACTTGTAAACGAGTGTTCATCTCCATGAAGAAGAATTCACCAGTGTCGTTGTCGAAGATGAACTCAACTGTACCAGCACCCTCGTATCCAACTGCAAGAGCAGCTTGCCTCGCTTTCTCCCAGAGATCCTGACGGATATCTTCTGGCAAGTGTGGCGCCGGTGACTCTTCCAAGATCTTCTGGTGTCGCCGCTGAATACTGCAGTCGCGCTCACCAAGCGCAACACAGTTTCCGTGACTGTCCGCAAAGACCTGCACTTCGATGTGTCGCGGTGTTGTGATATACTTCTCCACGAGCATGACCTCGTCGCCGAACGAGTTGCGAGCTTCGCCTTTGGCTGACGAGAGTTGATCGAAGAACTCCTGCTCCGTGTTGACGATTCGCATTCCTTTGCCACCACCACCTTTGACTGCCTTGAGCAGGACAGGGTAGCCAATCTTTGCTGCTTCGCTCTTCAGATGGTTGGGGTCTTGTTCGGCACCATGGTAACCTGGTACGCATGGAACGCCAGCCTTGGTCATGATGTTCTTCGATTCACTGAGGCTTGTCAGCTAGTCCAGTCGCGGCGAAATGTGGACTGCACACCTTTTGCTGCCCATAGCTTCAATAGCCTGCGCTGGTGGCCCAATAAAGGTGATACCGGCTTCTGTACATTTCTTTGCGAAGTGTGGGTTCTCACTCAACTGCAGCTTGTTAGCATCCACGCCAGTGCTTGATGTCCGGTTGATTGTACAAATCCATAACCTGGATGTATGCCCTGACAACCTTGCTCTTTCGCAATCTGTATTATCCTGTCGCCGTCAAGATATGCGGAAGGGTCGCCGAGGTTCACGGCGAAAGGTGAGCTAAGAGCATGTTGTGAATGAGCATCTGGGTCGGTGTAGAGCGTTGTTGTTCGCACGCCATATTCTGAGGCTGTACGGCCAACACGGCTGAGACATGTCAGCAAGGCACACTGGGGGAACTGCAATCCGTACAGCGCAATTTCTCCACGATTGGCGATCAGGACGGAGGTAAGCGCTTTGGCAGCCGGTGCGGTTGTGGAGTTGAAGCGGGCGCCATTGGTAGCTACGAGCTGGCGCGAGAGGTGAGTTGACTTTCGGAGAGCACGCATGATCACGGTAGGGGTTGTGAGAAGTGAAAAGAGTTGGATTGGAAGCTACGAAAGAACATTGTTGTGCATGCGCGGGTCAAGGCCGCGTTCTTGGAGTGGAAAGCTGGGGTATGCCGCGGCTTCTTGACCTTAACCCGCAGCTTACCGTGAGCGCCGTGGACCGAGCCAGCGTGGTGTGCGACACGTCCCACTCACTCCTCGGAGTAGACCGACCGCCTAACTAGGCAGGAGTGGACGGCAAAGATGAAAGCAATGATGCATGCGTGCGTCTTGCTGGGTGCTACACGCTGTACGCTGCACGCTGCACGCTGCACGCTGCATGCTACACACTGCTTACTCAGATGCTGCGCGTCAGCGGCTGGACCCTGCTTTGTTGGTTTTCAACACTCGATATTGCGCATTCTCATCCACTTGACAACAACCTCCACTGCACTGCACTTCGACATCTACCATCGCAAACAACGCTGACACTGCAATTCGAACCACCTTCCCTCATATCCACTATCGGCCGCTTGCATACGCATCTCGCCATTTGTGCGACCACCAACACTACCGCATGCAGCTCGCTGCACGAAGCCCACTATGAGCGACTACGGAGACGACTACTCCGACTATGGGGAGGAATGGTTTTATGTCGAGGAAGAGTTCATGGCGGCTGATGACTTGGCAGAGCATGCTGTTGCTTCACCTCCGCCTACCACGTACGCGGATGAAGACGCTGCCGAGGACTGGGATCGATTCGACTATTTCAATGACCTCGAATATGCGTCAGACGGCTACGATGATGCTGTGTTCCAAGTCCACGATGCTAAGGTTGCAAAGGCAGGCGAGAAGAGGAAGCGTCATGCCAAGCTTACTAGTAGTAAGAAGAGGCAGCGCTTGCTAGGAGACACAGACGCATCAGCCCTGGGCATGTCGCCTGTTGTTTGGCGCTCGCAGACAGATCGAGGACTGCAACCCAAGCTGCTAGACAATGACGCTCAGACATTCACAGTGCTTCGAGATTGGAGGAAGAAGCTTCAGGACACACCACAGTGGGCTCGTGGGTCACCGCCGCAGTCACCACCTGTACAGGCTGCACGAGAACAAGAAATTATAGCAGAAGACACCGGCACCGCAGAACCCGTGTCGCCTCCTTCTGAGATCGATACCGAAGACGAAGGTGCCCATGAGGATGAGATGGATATTGATCCAGGGGCATTGATGGCTGCACTGCAGAGTCGACTCGCTGAAGCCGGTGGTCCACTGAGTGGCATGGATCCACAGCAACTACTAGACTTCGCCATGAGAATGGCCACAGGCAAAGATTCAGGGGACGATATAGCAGGCGAAATGGCCGATGCTATGTTCGATCACGGAGAGGAAGGCGACGAGGAGGATCCAGAGACGGAAGCAAACCTACTCTCATGGGTAGCGCAGCAGCGCAACAATGGTACAGAGCCTCCTGCAATCGCACCAAGCTCAACGACTACAATCAACGACGCCAAACGACCTCCAACACCCCCGAATGAGGAAGCCGGTACACGTGCTTCGAGCAGGACCTTCAAGGCTAGCCAAGCGGTGACGAAGACTCGACCGCATACCATCTCCTCTCTTAAGCGGAAGGCAGGCGACGATGAGAGTGAAACGTCTACGAAACCCATCAAAAAACGAGCAACACGAACATTTGATGCGCCAACTGCAGCAAGCCAAGCAAGGGTTGCACCACCAAAGACTGCAAAAGGCGGACGGAAGAAGTAACGATCATGCTTTGTTTCTTGCAAAACTTTTGCAATGCACATTTGTCTCATATTTGTAGCGCTACTGGAGTTCCAATGGCAGAGTCATGTCAACCGCCTGAAGGTCAACCAGCAGTTGCTCATACCCGTTACAACGGAAACCATGCGTTTGTGACGATGTGGCGCGTCGCGTACATGCAACGGGAAGACCACGACAAGGGTACCGCGTTTTCGGGCGCTTGAGGCGGTATGATTATCGTACACTTAAGGATAAGATACCCCATCACGCATGGCCAGAGCAACGCATCTGGGTCACAATACCGTATGGCTATGTATTGGTTTTATCGCCACACCCTCAACTTGAATACTTACGCCCAAGGCAGCTTCAGCTGAAAAGTGGACAATACGTGGCCTTTAGTACCTGATAGCTATTAGGCCAAAGACGATGCTAAAGCTGAGTGCCGTGCAGTATCCCGTAGTCGCGCCTGCCGCTAGGTAGCCGTTCCCATCGTCATTGCATTCCTCGTGCATTTTGCCTACTGTACCAAGGCGAACGTTGGATTTAGTCTAACTTGTGCCGTAATCGTTCTTTAGTCGTGCAAACTCTTCCTACGCCACGGCACGGGGAAGCCGACTGCTTTCGAACAGACAGAAGCCATATGAATCTCCCTAAGGTCGCTGTCGTCACGATTCTAATGGTGGCCAATCAGGAACGTGCCTGCCGTCTTGGAGGTAAGCTATAGGATTTAGTCTAACCAACAACCACGCCAGAGATCGCAGCTACCGTCGCATAGATCCGAATGCATGAGCTCCGCGGCAGGCTCGCAGGGCTAAAAACGGTTGCTCTACTCAGATCGGACACGGGTATAATACCCAGCTGTGCGGTCCTGCAGCAACCAAACGCACGCAAGTCATACCGCCCATTGTTGTGATTCTCTCCCTTACATCGAAGCTCACAATGGCATTTCAGAACTCTGGCGAGCTTACCCACGAGGACGAAAAGAAGGATTCGCCTGTCCGTTCTCACGATGGCGTCCAGGTTCCAATCTATAACGATTTGGAGACGGCTTCCTCTGAAGACCTGTCGATAGCTGCGATCCTTCGTGGTACAGCAGCAAAGCCCCTCAACACCTTCGAAAAGAAGGCTGCACTCATCAACCTCGAGCTTGACAAGTTCGGTCTTGGAAGATATCAGATCTGTATCTGGTTCCTCTGCGGTTTCGGTTATTTCTTGGATTTGGCCTGGTCGCAGGGTGTTGGTCTTGTCTCCACGGCGATCTATCAAGAGATGGGTGTTGCAGACGCTGACACTGGAGTTATTTTCGCATGCGCCAATGCTGGCCTTGCTCTTGGGGCGCTCGGATTCGGACTGGCAGTCGATATCATTGGCAGGAAGTGGGCATTCAACTTGACCTGCTTGATCACTTCGATCTTTGGGCTTCTCCTGGTAAGCACTGAACGCAGAACAACCTGGCGTGAAACAATCTTTGACAGAAGACTAGGCTGCTCCCAAGTACAACTATGCTGCCATCTGCGGAATCTACTTCCTGGCATCACTCGGCCTTGGAGGCAATATTCCCATTGATGCGACCATTGCTCTCGAGTTCCTTCCCCAAAACCGCCGTTACTTCGTCGCTCTCCTTTCCATGTGGCAGCCAATTGGTGTAGTTGCTGCGTCTGCTATCGCTTTGGGCACTGCCGCTAAGTGGCGATGTGACCCCGAGCTGCTATCCTGTAGAGCTGTTGAGTCTGGGCAACCATGCTGCACTGTTGACAGCAACATGGGATGGCGCTATAACATCATCATCCTTGGTGTCATGACTCTTATCATTTTCTTCCTACGATACTTTGTCTTCCACTTCCACGAGTCGCCCAAGTTCTTACTCAGTAGAGGTAGAGAGGCTGAGGCTATAGAGGTTCTGCACAAGATCGCCAAATTCAACAGTGCGCCGCCCCCGACCCTGACTCTCGAACACCTCGCCGCCATTGATGTCATGGATGGAGTTGTGCACGAAAAGGCGCCCACCAACCTCACACGAGTAGAGAAGAACAAGCGGGTTTTCAAGAGCTTCGGCACAGAGTTGGCTCGCCTGAAGGGTATCTTCACCAACAAGCTCTCCTGCCTCATCTTCGTACTCCTCGGCATCGCATATATGGGTGATTACTGGTCTTTCAACCTGGCAGGTTCTTTTCTACCCATCATTTTGCTGCGGAATAACGTCGACAACGGCCGCGGCTCCGTCGTAGACACATACCAGCAATACCTCATTATCTATGCGCCTGGCATAATCGGGGCTGCCCTCGCGCTGGCTTCCATTCAAATGCCCCTTCTAGGAAGAAAGTGGTCGCTCGTGTTCTCTGCTATCTGCCAAGGTCTTGCCATGGCTATGTACACGCAGGTCGAGAATACTGCCGGATTTGTTGGCCTGAACGCGCTCGAGTACATCATGCAAACTGTGAGTCTTCTATCAAGTGCTATATGTGGCAACAGCTAACAACCCACGTCAGTACTTCAACGCCGTCCTCTACGCCTCCGCGCCCGAGCTTTTCGACACTGGCTACCGCGGCAGTGTCAGTGGCATGCTTTCTTGCCTGGGTCGTCTGGCAGGAATCGTCGCCCCCTATGCTGGATCGCAGTTGCTCGCCAACAAAAGCTCTGGCATCCTCTGGCTCGGTGCCGGTGGCATTTGGCTCTCGGCCTTGATGATGGTGTTCCTACCCGTTGAGATGAGAAACAGGCAGATGTTCTAAATGCGCTTGCACTAAGCACATGCTGTAATGTTTCCTTATGATTATATGCTATGAGCAGTCGCTGAGCATGATACCCACAATCACGATAATTTCGACTTTTTGCTTCTGAAAACAATATATCTCCCGTGTACCTCGATCGCGGTACATACAAGGTGCACATTTAGACGCCACCGGCTCGCACTCGCCGTTAGCACCTTGGCTAAGTGATCGAGATGGCGAGGCCATGGTAGTTTGCCCCTTCGAACCGCCGTTAACGGTCAACGGGCAGGAACAGGAAAGGCTCGTTTGCTAAGAATTAATGATCCACTCCGCGGACGTTGTGGACATGGTATTCTTTCCTTGGTATGGCAAAGTCGATGCAGCCCCACTTTCAAGATGCAACATCTGCCCCACCATCCCGAATCTTTTGCGCGCTCAAGCGACGCGTCTCGATGCTCTCTTTCTCGCTGATTTCAAACAGTACTGACATTGTGAATGTGATCATTTCATAACAGAGCATGACTCGCCAACGATGATTACCACTTTGTATCTCCGGATTACAACACCTCGAACATGGGTGGCCACGGACGCGTAAAGCGCCAACAAGTAGAAGCCGACGATGGCTGGACAGTCATTACCCACGGTCTATCGAACCTCTCAGTAGCCAACAGGAAGGGGAAGGTGAAGGGGAAGGGAGATGGTACAAGAAATAACGCGCCCCAAACCGGCTCAATGCCAACGGCCACTGTAGATGGCTTGACAGCTGAAAAGCTGCTCCACGACTTCAACAACCGCACCGAGAAATGGGAGACTACAGCCTGTGCGAAGCATTTGCAGAATGTGTTGGCGAAGAGGGAGTGGGATGTGAGAGAAGCTGTATGCATCGGAATCGGCAGTTTTAGTCGCGATTGGGAGCACAGACATCGAGCTATGTGGCAGCTTGTTCTGTTCATGTCCGTTGCCTCACACCGTGAGTTCCTTCACAAGTACAAGCCTGAGCTATTCACCAGTGCTGACATCCTGTAGTACGGAAGTCTAACAGAGAGGTAAAACTCTACGCTCAAGAACCAGCCTTCACGCCCCTCGACCACGCGTTCCTCTCTCTCCTCGACATCGGCGTCTGTACCAACGATATTGAAACACACATCACGACCCGCTCTTTCGTTTTCAGTCCGTTTGTCGATTGGTACATACTCCTACCCATATTCTTGAAGGACAAGGCACCTGTGTTATACGTGGGCAACGAGATACTGGATGATTACGGAGCATTTGCACAGAGCGATAAGAAGAGGCAGAAGCTAGAAGAGTGTAACGAGCTGGGTAGAAAGTGGTTGGTGGAAAGGGATATGGTAAAGTTAGGGGACTTTGAGATGCATCCGCATGCTTTGAATGGGATGGCTGTTTATTGGATGAAGGATGAAGAAAATGGGGTGGAGACTGGGAAACCAGGAGAAAGCACTTGAGAAGAGAGAAACGAAGAACGAGGACAAAGATTATGGAAAAGAAGCAGACAAGAGACTAGATCAGGAGACGAACGAAAAGGAGGATACAGGAAAGAAATCCGAAACTGGAGATTGAGTGTCTATTCCCAGATTGCCAGGGAATTTGGGTACCATCCCCTACTATATTAGCGGATAGTTATGTTATCTGCCTGAAGCCGGGCCTTTGTCGGGCATGCCATGTACTCCTATCCAGACCCTCAGGGTAGACGCCTCGCGATAGAGGTCGAATGGTCTCGCCGTTGTGTCTTCAAGATCTTCACCACTCAAGCTTCAAGCTCTCCGCCCAAGTGCCCTTCTTCTCGACCTTGATAGCCTGCTGCACGTTTCCCTGGCCCAGGTCACCGCCATAGAAGTGAGCAAAAGCACCATGCCCTACTTCGTCCCACTGGATTTTCGCCTTATTTTCCGCATTGACTGTGCCATCTCCATCTGTGCCTCCTTCGAGCACGCTGTACTTGAGCTTCAGCAGCCATAGCTCCGTGAAGTCACCAAAAACCTGTCTGCAGTGCCGGGCACCTGATCAGATGTAGACAGGTGGATGAAGTGATCTTTGCGGTCTAGGTCTGAGAGCGGCAGGCGGTCGGGAAGAGGTGATGGTGGGGCAGAAGGGAGAATCTTGTAGAGGTAGGTTGGGAGGGGCGATGGCGCTGGCATTGTGGCGGCTATCCGATTGCAGAAAACTGTACCGAGAAACCGACTGTATTCAAGCCTTTTGGTCTTCCCAGGAGAGCGACGCGTGTTGTGGATGGGAAGTAGCATTAGTGAAAGATGGAGCCTCGACGCGTTGATTGGCGGTTGGCGCTTACGTTATCGCGACCGGTCGAACGAAGCGTGGGACTCATGACGGGAATGCGCCACGAAAATCAGGTCGGAAACGGCACAGGTTACAACATGGACGAACAACTCTCTTTATCTGATTTTGACCCCTGCCAGTGTCAGCAGTGGTTCAGGCACAGGTGCTGTGAAGGTCACCACTCATCGTATGGCTGAGCGACGTCATTGCTGCGGTCAAGTCAGCGCACAATATTGGATATAGACAGCAAGAGTTATCTGAGGATCCAGCTTTAGATCCAGCGACATCAACCAAGGACCGGGGCGCCTGGGCCTGGCACTTCACATTGCGCATTCAGACGCTGCCATCTGGGCCCTTCGTCACTGCTTACCGGAAACTCACGACTGGTTCAAATCCTGATAGCTGCGGTTGCATTAATGCTCTTGCCTATAACGATACGCAACGACTTCAATCTCGCCAACCATGCCACCCTCCTCACCGATCTTCGAGAGGTTTCGCACCTTGTTCAGGCCACGCAAGTCTGAGCGGTCTACCTCAAAACTGGACATCGACATGCACGAACCACCATCGTCCGGACTGCAGCGTGATCCGCACTCTGCAGGCGTTATAGCCTTTCAACCCAGCAACGCTCACCTAGAGTATCAGGCTGGCGGTCTTGCGTCTACTCAGGGCCTTCTAGCTGAACCCACAGCGCCATCTCAACCGCGGCCAGATTCTCAGCTTTCTGATCTCGATATCCTGCACACTCGGTTGTCAAATGCTCATCTTCTTGCCCATCACCAGTTTGAACTGCACCCTGCGGGTGGTGTGTCTTACAAGCCGCATCTGACTGGCCCTGCCCGCCATGGACGTCAGCCGTCTCATTCACTGCTGCCGCACATCCAATCAGATCCCCTGTCATCTGATCCTCTGACAATCAATACTCAGAACTCCGTCCCGTTAGAACTCACCCAAACTGAAAAGGAGAGCTTTCAGTCGCTTGAGGTTCCGAGCGCTCTATGTTGCATAAGCAGAGGAGACGAAAATCTGCACCACTTCTTCATCTACTTTGAAAGTCTGAATGAAGGGGCAGCAAATGCAGTGTTCAGCATACGGCCAGCTCACCACGCTAAGGAGCCACGTGGCTTCCTGTTCGTCGCGGTCAGAGATTCAGGCAATACGGCAACCGCAATTCCATCTCACATGGTCGTCGATAAGGTGCTCAGAGTTAGCAAAGGACTGCCGAAGAGCTTGAGATCTGAAGTGATCGTCGACGGTTTCATGGCAGATGTACGGCCATTATTTGTTTCACCTAAAGCATCAGGTACCACCTGCCAGACTCTCGAGGAGATCGACCTCGACAAGCACCTAATGGCGCATCTTCCAGTGGTGCTATTCGACCAAGGGATGTCTGCACTCAAACAGTTGGTCCCAGCTATCCAACCGCTACGTAGCACAGCCCAGTTCGGCATCCTACTTCCTGATATGTCTACAATTGCGGGGCAAAACATCACTTTTGAAATCAAGCCGAAGTGGCTGGCACAGTCGCCAGCTGCACCTCCGGAGGCAATCCGTTGCCGGACCTGCGCTCTGCAATTTTCACGGGGAAAAGGCGTACCCGGCGACTACATATGCCCGTTGCGATTGAGTAACGAGAATCCAGCTTCGAAAGATGATGTGGCCTGGATCCGACGCTGGGCTAAAAACTCCTTATCGCTGCAACTCCAGAACAGTGGAAATGCCAGTTTGTGGCAGCAAGCAAATCTTGAAATCTTGGTCGACCACGTAGTCACGTACTTCACCACCGGTGACGGCCGGACGCTCCTGCTACATCTGAAGAAGCTTCAGGCAACCCTCGACTCGGAAGGCATATTGCAACGCTATGCACGCCCTCGTGACGACTTCAACTTCGTATATGATCTTCGCCTTGCTATGACATTGCGAGATTGCTCCTTGTTTGTTGTCGTACCTCTGCACGAAGGCATTGTTACGTCCAAACTTGCCGATCTCGACTTCAAGTCAGCTGAGAAGATCGACGACTGGAGAGATAAGGAGGCAGCTTTAGTCAACGAAGGCTGGTATGTGAAGAGCCCTGAGGCTCACGATGTGTGCTTGTTGGCGCGAAAGAGGTCGACATAGTTGTTTGGGTGCAACTTGTCTTTCCACGTCCACTAAAAGTCACAAGCCAATGGGTTTGGTGAGCTATAAAACAAAGTTTCGACTTACCTTCAAAGCCAGTGTCTGGCTCCTCGTTATATTTCAACGACATGCGTGTAGCCACGCATATCGTCTAATCATAATTCACAGTATACCATAGCACACTAAAAGGGGGTGGATTTGGTTGTTAAGCAGGTCTGCCCTGCCGAATCGGATAAGATGGATGGCGAGCATTGCCACACCTTGGCGCACCCCACGTTTTGAGCATTCTAAGCTCGGGTATACGTCACCTCGTCGATTCCATCGCAATGCCCAACACCACAACTGACTCACGACACTCTGGAAGCTCTTTTAACTACCACGAGTATAATGTCTAGCAAAACAGCACCCTACGAAGGGACTACATTGAGAGCGCAAGCGCAACAACGCGCACGACTTCCGGAAGCCGAGGACGTCCCAATACCCACATATGCAGAAGCAAACGGTCATGCGCCACCACCAGGTGCGCCACCACCAGGGCCGCCGCCTGCCGCAACATCAAGTGTAGCCCCACGTGCCGAAGGCACTTCACCGTCGGCTGCAGACGAGCTCCCCGGCTACGACACAATAGATCCGAAGAACACGACGTTCCTCCTCTACAGCACATTCATACATACACCCAACGGTCCAGCATATCAACTATCCTCAGCTCTCGACTCTTATAACTCGCCCTTAAGAATACGACGTCTCCAAGCCGCCGAAATTCCTCTCGCACACGAACTACCCATACAATTCGACCGCTCTCAGACCCTCTATGAGACTCAAGACCCACCGTTTCGTGAAAATGAATATTACATGGTTGGCAAGAAACCACACTGTTACGGCAGTGTTCTACAGTTTACTTTTGGGTGGAAGACATGGCATATCAAACACGTCCCGGGGCCCAACTCTGCGCCCCAGGAGATCATGACATGTAAAAAAGTCACGTCGGGTGGCGGGTTATTTGGAAAAGGCAAAGCAAAGAATGGGGTTGTGGAGAAAGACGGTTTGAAAGAGCCTTTCGAGTGGAAGGACACAAATGGCAGGCTTTTAGCGACTGAAGGATTACAGCTGCTCGCAGGAGGAGTTGTACCTACGGTGCATTTGAGTCCGGACTTGGATAGCATGTGGAGGGAGTTGATGATAAGCTTATGGGCCGCAAGGCTGTGGGCGACGTTCAGATGAGAACTGGACCATTTGAGGGATACCGGGTATCGGTATCGATATCGCCTCAAGCTTGAGAATTTGCGATTGGATACTTCGGAGCGCATGGCGTTGGTTCTTGGGGCTAGGCTGGCGTAGATACTTTATTCTGGCGTACTTTGGCGGGGCTTGGCTGTAACGGAGTATGCTTCGAGTGCCTACGCGCTCACATCAATTTTAGCAGTTTGTTCTATTCTATCAAACACTGGTCACGTTCTTGCGCTGGTGATTGGATCGCCGGTTCAGCGGATTGAGCTGCACATCGCGACGTCATGAAGCTGGACCGAGGTTCAAGGTTCCCCGCAAAACGGAGCATCAGCTGCGAACGCCTGTAGGCACAACTGTAATGTTGAGACCGGGTCTACCTGTCAGGGGGAAGAAAGCGAGCTGTACCACTCTGCCGGTAATCTGGATCTAGTCCAAACATTAACGAGCTGCAAATCAAGCAAGACCTGTTGGACTGCACTTTTGTTGCACCTGGACCGACAAGATGCCATCAAAGTCGCCATTTCCAGATGTGGAAATCCCCCAAATAGATTTATGGGGTCTCATCTTTGATAGCAAAGCCCGCGACTTCTCAGACGGAAAAGTTCTATACCGCGCCATCGATTCGCATCGCAAGTACACGTTCGCCGATGTCAAAGCACACGCAACCGCGTTTGGAGAAGGCCTCTGTAACCTCTGGGACTGGCAACGAAACGAAGTTCTGGCTTTATACACGCCGAACGATATCGATATACCACCCATCATTTACGGGACCTTCTTCGCAGGTGGCATTGTCACGCCAGCGAACCCGGGGTATTCCGCGGATGAACTGGCTTATCAGCTCAAGGACTCTGGCGCAAGAGCACTCGTTACGACAAAAGCATTTTTGAAGACTGCACTCGAGGCTACGAAGAAAGTAGGGATTCCTGATGATCGGGTGATTATCCTGGGGGTTGAGAAAGATGATACGTATCGAGTCAAGCACTGGACGAACATCCGCAAGACATCTGGAGCACTCCGGTATCGACGGAAGAAGGCTAAGCCAGAGGATCTGGCATTTCTGGCATACTCCAGCGGCACGACAGGACTACCAAAGGGTGTTATGCTCACACACCGAAACATCGTCGCGGACCTGCTCCAGATCAAAGGGTCCATTGGACATTGGTATGGCTCCAAGGACGACAAGTTTCTTGGTGTGCTGCCGTTCTTCCATATCTACGGCCTCACGGGGCTAGTACATCAAATACTACATCGCGGGATAGAACTCGTGGTCATGCCTGCGTTTGACATGGAGACATTTCTGCAAACGATTCAAGATCATAAGATCACCTTCATCTACGTCGCGCCGCCTGTCATTGTCCGGTTGGCAAGAGACAAATTGGTCGACAAGTACGACCTGTCATCAGTCAAGATGATCACAAGCGGTGCTGCACCCCTCACGAAGGAGCTCGTCGACAGCGTGCACAAGCGGCTCAAGATCAAAATCAACCAAGCCTACGGCCTCAGTGAAACAAGTCCAATGACGCACACCCAAGTAAGTTCATACCCATCAAGTAAGCAGTTAGACGCAACGCCTAATATCCTCCAGCCATGGGACGAATGGTACACATCTGTCGGCAGCGTAGGCAAGATGTTCCCCAACATGCATGCCAAATACATGTCGCCAGACAACACCGAGCTCGGGCCCGGCGAAGTAGGCGAGCTGTGGCTCTCGGGACCCAACGTGTTCAAAGGATATTGGAAGAACGAAGCCGCTACGAAGGACTCGCTCACGTCTGACGGCTTCTTCAAGACGGGCGACATCGGCTTTCAGGACACGCAGCATAACTTCTACATCACGGATCGCGTCAAGGAGCTTATCAAGTACAAGGTGAGCTGTCCGCGTCCACATACGCTTTACGTTCAACCCACTGACAGCATCGAAGGGGTTCCAGGTCGCGCCAGCAGAGCTGGAGGGCAAGCTGATGGACAACGAGCTGGTGGAAGACGTGGCCGTGATTGGCGTGCAGGACGAACACATGCACACCGAAGTGCCCAGAGCGTATATTGTAGCCGCAGGACGGACGGGAGAGGCGGGAGAAAACGAGGCCAGGGAGATAGTGGATTGGATTGCGAACAAGGTTGCCAGCCACAAGAGGCTGCGAGGCGGAGTTGTGTTTGTGGCCGAGGTGCCGAAGAGCGCGAGCGGGAAGATCCTGAGGCGGCTGTTGAAGGAGAGGAGTAAAGCCGATACGCCAATGGGTATTACGAGTCAGTCTAAATTGTAGGAGTTTGGATTTATGTACCAAATCCAAGGCTTCTCGTGCATCGATACTTCTCCCCCTTTCAGTCCCACACTCAAGCACGCATTTCTATCCCCGAAACCATCACCATCTTTCCCGGCAACCACCATCGCGCTTTGCTTACCCTCACGAATCATGATCAAGCACTCCACCCAAACAGGGCATTACCCATGCGCGCCGCATGTTGAGCCGACTTCGCTCTGCATCAAGTCAGTGGAGCTGCAATGTCTATGCAGATGGATATAGATAATGATGGGCTACAGTATTCAACAATGAACTGGAGAGTTACTAAAAATGGGTATTCCCGATGAGGTTAACAAGCACACTAAATGCTGAGGCTGGTAATGGTATGTAGGGTCTAGCAGAGAGGCTTTGAGGTTGACTTTGGACTGTTGGGGGTTTATACGGAATGCTAGGATGACATGGAGACGAAGGTCAATTAGACAATTGCACCGCTTGGGTAATGGCGGATGAGGCTCGATGCAAAGGCAGTGAAACTCTCAATGCGGACGGTTTCGGCGGAATTTTGTGGGGTAGAAACAACTTGATTCGCAGTTTGAAGCTTCTATAAACGCTTTGGACAAAGCTCTCGAGGTCTGGGAGTCTACAAATTTAAAAGTTTCATGCTATTTACAACTAACAACAAGTATATTACATCAACCAATCAAACGGTTCGATGGTGTAGTTGGTTATCACGTCAGTCTAACATCGTTAGTTCACTGAAGGTCTCCAGTTCAAGTCTGGGTCGAATCATCTTTTTGCACTCGTACAGGGCTTAGTATTGTATGATCGCAGTCTATACCTTTTTTTGGCTGCAATCTGCAGCAGCATGCTCCAAGGCATTGATAGCGTCCTCAGTCGCACAAGATTACAAGTGATTGTAAGGTGAAACTCGCTAGTTTTTTTGTTTCTTTTATAAAGTTCTGGGTCTCACCAAGTGATAGCGTGTATGAGAAAGATAGTGGCTTTATGATTCAATGCTTTGGTACATTGTTGTGGTGATTGTATTGATGTTGGCTGGTGTATACTGAATAGCTTCGCCTGTTGGTGATGAAGAACTAAACACCTGGGTATATAAATAGCTTGGCAATAGTCGAAGCTAAGAGAGAAGGAGGTATTACGTATATAGTGGTGTGAGTAGGTAGTGGTATCTTCGCGCGTGAACGCTGTGGCTTCTAGGCTTGTGACTGAGCTCCGGAAGCAATGAAGGATATGGAAACAAGTCGCTCCGAAAACAGTATGCTGGAGGTGGCATCCAAACATGATGCGTCGTCCAAAAGGGCACACGTACATCTGTACGTTGCCATGAAATGCTTTTGTAGCAACAAAGGAAATGGAACGAGTGTTGAAAGTCGAGAGGGAACCGATAACAAAGAAGCTGCTAAACCGCCGTCCAACCGTATCGTATATTGTGTCGTATCTTATTTAGCGTGTTCTTCTACTAGAAGCCACGGAAAGGATCGTTGTCGATATCGTCGTACAGACCTGCCGCTCGCATGGGTCGCTCGCGTGCACTATCACTCCACTGGCTACTGCGGCGATGACGAGCACCTCGGGGCTTTGCCTGCAATCCCTGACGTTGAACAGGATCCCCCAGGGCGTTTTCGATGAAGGCTTCCATACGGACGGTACCCATAGCATCGAAGAAATGATTGCGGGTTGATGTACTGGCTTCAGACGTGCGGCTGCTCACAACGCCATTCGTTGGGTTGTAAACTGAAGACGGCACTGAAGGAGGTTGCATGGACGAGTACATATCTGATGAACCGTTAGAGTACACAGAAGGCACTTGCTGGTGCGAGAAGCTGCGGAAGGGAACGCTAGGTGGTGGTGCTCCAGGGCCGGTAGAGCTCCTCTTGCGCCCATGAGCCGGTCCGCGGGGAATGGAGGGCGGACTGGCAGATTCTGGTACTGGTCCATCATAGCCAGCAAGTGAAGGAAGCCTCGGCATGGGCTCGTTTTGTGCTGTGTACCGTTGCATCACTGGATTGACTCTCCCCTTTGCAAGTCGCACAGAGTCCTGCACACGAGATCGACGAAGCATCGCACCTCCCGAGCGCTGCGGGAGGTCCTCGACTGGTGGTGGTTGAGGCATAGCTCCGATGTTAGGCATAGGCGCACTCGAGTGCGCTAAGAAGGAAAGTGCGGTCAACCACAGGTAGTGGCGCTCTCGCGATATGGTCGTAAACTTCAGAGCACGTGCGGGTGTCAAAATCAAGATCGACCGGTTGAAGAGTGTTTCGTTTTTGGTGCTGGACTGGTGTCGGCGACGTCGAGGACAGATTGTATGGTGACTAGGAGATTGTCAGTAGCTGGTTTTGGCTGATTTTGTAAGACACACTTACGTTTGCGACCGCTCTTACCCATCAGAGCGGAGCCTGAGGTTGGCTGCTTGCCACTCCACAGAATCGCTCGCTCGTAGGGTGAAATCCACACCCAACGCCTATGGCGTATCCCACCGCTGGATAGAGAAGCTTCTTCAGCTGCACGGTCTGCGGAGGTTTCAGGTACACCAAATGGCTTCCTTTTGCGGACGTACTTCCACATGAACTCCCCTATCATTGCCGCAGCGATGGCATCAACGACGCTAGCTTGGGAATTTGAGCTTGCAACCGAATGGCTGGCTGTATACGCAGTGTTAGTGGACAACTGATGGCGATGACCAAAGCCACTTGCACTCATCATATCACTCGGCATAGGAGGTATCGAATCAGTGTCAGGTATGCTAGGTGTCATGGGCAAGGTGGGAGACCTGCTTCGAGAGCGTCCAGTTCGAGATACTGGAGCTGCTGACCGCACTTTCCGGAGACTGTCCTTTCGTTGATGCTTGGTAGCATGCATTCGACGGTTAACATAAGTGTTACTATTTCCAGGCGTTGGGCTTGCTGAGCCTTCGCTCTTGCTCTGGGGCTTATTGCGTGAGCTTGAACGCGCGGGTACTGGAAAAGGCGGCTGAATGTGAGCGCTGGATCCCAGGTTGCCCATGTTTGGGTTCATGTGTGCTGAAGTGCCAGACTGAATCATAGCTGAACGTCGGATACTAGGTTGGCGGCTCAAGGAGCTTCGCTTGGTGATTCTTGCCGACTTCTCTAGAGACGTACGCTCAGATCCAACGCGATGAGAGGGCTGGGAATCCTCAGAAGGTCTGGAAGTTGGCACAACTTCTTTGTCTTCTGGCACCGGAGTAGGTGGGTTGACTGGCCGACCACTTTTAGCATTGCGTGATGATAGCATCGGCGTTGCGTATGGCTGGCTCCGATACTCATCCCCACTCGCATCTGCGTAATCTTCTTCATCCGAAGAAGGACCATCAAACCCTGCGAACAAACTGCTCGTTCGGAAAGGCCTATTGATAATCTCGGTCTGACTAATACGGGAAAGTGGGCCGTTGTCGTTGTTACCTGGATAGCGGTTCTCAATCCTAGTATCCGCGGCTTTTTCTAGTAGTGTTATGAGATCCTGGCGGGCTGTTGGCTTCCCAGAAGGCTGCTCAGAAGCACGATTGGCAAGGTTATGCGGTTCTTTTCTAGTGGCGCTACCAACTAATTTGCGCTCTTGTTTCTGTTCAGGCGTACCTGGCTTGGACGAAATAGCTGAGGGCAAGAGGTGAGGAGGCAGCTTAACAGGACGCTGATCTATCCGAATGGGATCTGTCTGCATGCCATACGACCGCATCGGCGCAGCAAGGTCACTTGTTGTTTGAGTCGCAATAGTTTTGGTGCCTGGCGGTAGCCTTGCATCCTTCGGCGAGGAAGGGACCGAGTCAGGTGCATGGATGGCAATCGATGGTATAGATATCTGTGCCGGTGGAGCAGCCAACTTGGTCTTTGGAAAGAGCTGGGTAGGCTCATCGGCAAATTCTGTTTGTGTTGATGAAGATACGAGCTCGGTATTGAATACAGGTGAAACGGGCGATACAGGCAGTTCAACTGTCGGGATGATGATCTTCGGTGTTGGCGGAGGACTTAGTGGCTGCTCGACTGTTTGAACAGCACTGGATGTCATTGTACATGACGCTAGGCTTGCGCTTCGTGAGCGACTAGGAGAGTCTAGCAACAAAGAAGTGCGTTTCCTACGTTGGTTCGCTTGGCTTTGGGTTGCTTCCATCTCAGTACGAGTCGGGGAGTTATCGACAGGCTTAGACTGCACGGGAATATTGTCGACTGTCTGAGACGAGGCATCGGCCACAGTAGGTAGCACAGGCGATGTCGGTGGCGAAGGTTGAACGCCGGTGTCCACATAGAAAGGTTTGGTCGGTGGAAAGATCAAAGTGATCTCTCTTGGCGTTATGGTGACCGCGGACTGAGTTATTTCATGCGATAATTTGGCGGGCTCGTCCTCCTCAATAGTGGCAGGGGTGTCCTTGTTCGACTGTTGAGCATCAGTACTCAACCCGAGGATACGTTTTGCTTTATCGTCAGGGCACATGGACTGTCGTGACTCGAGTACTCTCCTTGCTCGCATCTCATGTTCAGGGAAGTCGTCGGAGTCGAGCTCCATTTCATCCAGATCTTCTTCTTCCTCGTCGAAAATAAGCTCGTCCGCAAGGCTGAGTCCGTTTCCTCGACCATGGCCCTCGTTGCTCAGCAACGACATTCGATAGTTTCGACCGATACTCCTATAACTGCTGTTGCTGAGATTTCTCGAGTGCCGCCCGATTCCAGTTGAACAGCGCCTCTGTGGTGATGAGCGCACGCTGGCGGTATCGCTTTCGGCACCTGCACCACCGTCTTTTCCATCCTCGCCTTCGCTCTCGACATTCGCATCTTCACGAGCAGCCTCTTGTGCGGCGAGCTCGTCCAGCAGAAGCTTGAGTCGTGCTTCTGAGGTGTGCACTCGACGCTCCAATGTCCGTTTCTCACCAGCCCAAACGTCCTTCTCGCGCGCCCACATGTCATGCATACGAGTCGAGTCATTATCCTGGCTGCGTGATCGCTTCTCGGCAGCTTCCAGTTTTGTCTTGAGATCTACATTGGCCTCTTTCACCTTGTCGCGCTCGCCCGCGATTTCTTCCAGCGCTGCAAGCATCTCATTCTCAAAGTGCTGTAATTGACGTTTTGCAGCGCGACCGTCTTTGGCGGCTAACGAAAGCTGTTTCACCAGCGAGTCATTCTCCGTCCGTGCAGTATGGAGATTTGTCTCAACATCTTCGATGAACTTATGCTTCGAGTCCAGCTCTCGCCGTAAATTTAGGATTTCAGAAACTAGATTTGCGTGCAGCGTCGGTGTAAAGCGTCGTGGATCCAGTATCGAGATCTTCTCATTGTTGGCGTCGTCCTCGGTTTCGGGATAGGGATTCGGTGGGAGCGGAGGTGGCGAGCTAGCGATCTCGCTTGCTGGGGTTCCGTGCCGTGAGTTTCGTCGAGAAGATATATATGGTGTGCCAGCCGGAGACGGCAAGGGCTGGCTGGTGATGAAAGCCTCATGATCGGAAAAGTAATCGGTTGTCATTGTGAGAGATATGCGACTGTGCGAACTGTGATCCTGCCAATGGGTGGCGGTGTTTAGTTCAGACCACAATCAAGTGGTGCTGGTAAATGACGATTCAACACATTCCTTCTTTATCGAGTGTCTAACCAGAGACAATATAGGGGGCTTGATAGTTGAGAGAAGTATCTTGTGACCAGATGCAGATGGTGTGCGGCTCAATGACTGACTGTAGAATGCCAATCTATGATATAGATCAGTAACATGCAGGAATAGTAGATGAGCTCAGTAAGCTATTGCAGATTGCAAGAACGGGCTTCGAAGCATTGCATAGCGTGCATCATAGGAGCGGTCGAGTGTACGGGGCAAAGGTATGAGAAGTAGCTTGTGCAATCAACTTACTGTGATACGGACGAGATGCGCGGAAGAAGCAACAGAGGACGAGCTATGGCTACGCTAGATGATGACGCAGATTGAAATGTTTCTGAGAAAAGGACAAATGTGAGACATAAACGATAAAGGATAGAAGGATACGATCCCAGTGTGTCGTCACCTGCACGGAGCGTAGGGAGGAGGGAGAGGTCGAGGAACCGTGAACGAGGTGCGAACTGGGCATATTTGCAGATCGCCCGCCGTGCAGTACGTTTCGTCGTCGGGACACATGCACATCTCTGCACGTCCCTCTGGGGAGGCGGGACCTACAGAAAGCAGCAAATGAAGTCAATGAAGCCCCTTGTTGCTTTGCTCAAATTGTCTTGCAGCCCGAACCCATGCCTATGCATTGTGAGCACAAGCTTCCCTGCATACGGCTGGGTCAGGGGCTTAACCGTGCAATGTGTATTCCATTGGTTCACATCAATCCACTTTCCGATATTTAGCGCTCCTCATTGGCCATGCAATTCAACACATGCGCCCCGCGAGCCCGGCCACGTTAGCGACTAAATGAAATAACCCGGTAGGGGGTCGATAGTAGTGAATGTGCACCCCATCCGACGCGCGAAGGAGTGTGATGACTGTGATGGCATGTGACGATGCGATGTCCGTTATGAATGAGCAGGGCTTTGATAGGCGTGGGGCGACACAGCAATATGCAGAACTGCGCCGTATCCAAGGCGATCCTATACATGTCTTGATGGGCATAGTCGCCGTCATAAACCCGATGTGATGTGATCCAAAGTTTCAGGATTCAGCCTCTCCTAACGACCTCGTCACGGAGAGCCACAAGCAGACGCACGAGCGGTTTGCGGTCCAAGCGACGCATTTTAAGATGCCGTCGCGCGTTACCGTTGGCTTTAGCGTGCCATTCGATCTTCCGTCTCAACTCTATTCCAAGGTTGTTGCTCTGGCTCCATTGCAAGCGCCTGCAATTTGAGAGCGAGCATCAAGCCCTTGAGATCTGAACATCTTTTCAGGCATTTATGGGGTTACAACACTGCGCTACGTACGAATCTTCGGTCCGGGTTTGGGCGACGATGAGGTCTGAGTACCGCCTGTGCTTGCTCGGCGCCGCCAAAAGAAGTGGACTGAGCTCAAGAATCGAGATCAGCCACGACAATTTCCTGATGCAAACTTGCCGGGCTCTGAGCAGCAGCTTCACTGTCGTCAAGGACCAATTGCGCCAAGACGTAGTTAGCTGTGTGAGATACAGGAGGCAAGATCAGGACCGAGTCGGCGCCTAACGTTAGGGGCCGACGTTCTGAGGGTCTTGTCGACTTGGTAGTCGTGGACGGTCATTCTGAATGTTGCAGGGAAATTCGATAGACAATAGCGTCGCATGCTCCCAAAACGCGGAAACAATGCGATGAAAGTATTATATCCCATCAATCGGCAATGCCATACTCCTTTTCCAAGGCAGCTCCGTGAAACTCTCTCTGCTGGTCACTCCTAGCGAGGCCATGATCAAAAGATCGTAACAGAGTTCGCCGGCTGTACCGACAGGAGAAGGACCCTTGAGCAGCCGCCCGCAGGTGCAGCTGCAAGGAGCACGCGCATGAACTCCATCCCCGGGCTGACGTGATGAACGAGTCCCAACGCAACGCAGCGTCGTAATCGCAAGTCCATGGCCGGGGGTCGGAGAGGAGAGCGCGATTGTCCGGTAGGTATTTCAACATCCACAATGCTGGTCGAGCCTACCCGGTTTTGACTCGCGGTGACTTTCACATGGTTGGCCTGGCCAACGTGGCGGCACAAGGGGGAGACAGGGTCTGGCGGGAAACCCCCACTTGACTACTGTGACTAAGCGAACCTTTTCAGAATTTTGAGATGCAAGTCACTGGGTGACAAGCGCGACTCGAGACAACAGACTTCGCCGATAATATTCACAACAAGAAAAGCGATCCAGAATGGCACAACAGCAGAACCAGAAAGCTGAACAGGCAACGGCGGATCTGCCGCCAGCCATGGCTGAGATCAAGTCGCAGAGCGCCGATCAAGTGCTAGCAGAGATGAACCGAATGCCACTGTTCATGACAACCCTGGATGAAACGGATGGCGAGGGGGCGAAAACATGATGTTAGAGGCTCTGAAGGCGATAGCGTATGAAGGCACCAGATACGAGATCGCAGAGAACTTTCGACAGCAAGGCAACGAATGCGCAAGGGCGAAACAGTGGACCGATGCAAAAGAATTCTACGACAAGGCGATAGCAGCGCTCAAAGGACCGCAAAGCAAGCCAGACCCAGAGGCGGATGCGAAGGGCGGCAAGGTTATTGAGGTCGAACTCGACGAGGAAGAGGAGGCAAAGAAAGAAAGGGTTGTCGAGGAGGCGTCCTATGTGAACAGAGCGCTGTGCAATCTGGAGAAGAGTGAGTTGCCAATTTTTGATATCCAAAAGACACGCGCCCAGTCGCCCAGTTCCCTTTCCACATATGCCAATGCACAAGACGAGCAAGCGAGGAGTCTAAAGGGGATGCACCTATTATCCATAAGATAGATCGACCATATTCAATGAACAGCCTGCATCCTCAATCTCCTCGCTTTCATACTCGCTTTATTCAGCATACGCGCCCCTCGCTTGTAATACCGCCTCTGCGATTGTAGTCTACCACCCAAGGAGGGAACAGTCGCTGCACTGACCATTCTCGAAAACCAGACACCAAGCTAACAGAGGCACCAGAAAACTACCGCTCTTGCATAAACGATTGTGCATCCACCCTTCGCCTCAACCCGTCCAACGTCAAAGCCTGCTACCGCTCCGCCACCGCCTGTCTCGCGCTGGACAAGCTTGCCGAAGCCAAAGACGCCTGTGAATTCGGCCTTGCGCTAGACGCCAACAACGCGCCCCTCGTTGCGCTCGCAGCCAAGATCCAGAAGCGTGCCGACTACATCGCAGCCGTCGAAAAAGCGCGGCTTGCGCGCGAAGAAAAAGCCGCCTCGGAACGCGCCACCCTCGTCCTGGCGCTCAAAGCCAGGAACATCTCTGTTCGCACTACGACCGACGAGGCGCCGGATCTAGAAGACGCGTCAATCGCCCTGGCTAACCCGCTTGATCCTTCCTCTCCCCTCTCCTTCCCTGTCTTGCTCCTCTACCCTGCTCATTCACAGTCGGATTTCGTCAAAGCTTTCAACGAGCACCAGACGCTGCCGGAGCATTTGGAATACATCTTCCCTCTGCCATGGGACGAGGAGAACGAGTATACAGTGGATGGCGTAGAGGCGTATATGGAGACGGCAGTCGGTGGGCTGATCAAGGTGGGGAAGAAGATGGCGCTGCACAAGGTGCTAGGGAGCGGGAAGGTCGTGATTAGTGATGGGTTGGTGAGGATTAGCATTGTTCCCAAGGGCAAGAGTTCGGCCTGGATTGAAGAATTCAAGAAAAGGAGGGGCACCGCTGCCTAGGTTATTGTGAGGAACTGATACGTTGAAACGAGCCGTACATGACAGACTAAGGTTCAAAAACAGGAACTACGAAAATAGTGATTATTGGAAACTTGCTTTTAGCAGTGTGTACATATCATCTGCGGGCCCACCGTTGAATGTCACGCCAACAGTCCGAATCCATGCCTTCAGGTATCATGAAACAGTATCTATATTGCCCTACGCCATGAACTCCAGGAGCGAGTGACTTCGCTCTCCCAACCCGAGACAGTAAGTAGGTAGTAAAGGGACGATGAACAGTGTTGGTCACAGTCTGACTCACCAGGTAACACAGGAGATAACATGGAACCGCAAATGGCGGTTGTCTACGTGAGCTCGTTGAAAAGCATAAGCTTTACTCCGTGTCGTATAGTTTCTTCTTGCGAACCATCTGCTCGGTGAGTTCGAGCCAGACAGTGTAACGAATCTTGTGCTCCATGTGGTAGCCTCTTGGTTGGAACCATTTTTCTAGCTCATCCGTCTTGATTTGCTCGAGGTAGCCAAGGAACTTGACATCAGACCTGTGGAGATGACGACGGCCCATGAAGGCAAGTGACAGCTTACGTAGCTTCGCGTGTCGCAGGATACGCAGACAGTTGATCAAGACGTCGTCGGTCATATAGCGCCGGTCTTCGTTGGAGTTTGCATGTGGAGTATCAGAAGGTCGAGCATCGTTGAAGACAATCTTTAGGTCTCGCAGATACTGTATGTTTTCAGGACCGATCATTTTGAGGAACTGAAGGGCGTCTTGGTATCCAATCTCCTTGGGTTCGTGCTCATAGAAGGTACCGCGAGTACTTTCGTGACGCTCGAAGGCAAACGTGTTTTCGCCGTAGAGAACCGAGCAGCCTTCATTGTGCACCAGCTTGCACGTGCTCAGGAATTGACCTGATTGGCAGAGATCTGCGCTTCCCCAGGGCCTGCAAGCTGGTATCTGGAAGCTCTTGTCGCGCACGAAGGCGTATCGATAGACCTTGTTGCGCAGTTCTGGTGGCAGGTCTGTAAATCCTTTGGAGGGTTCTGGTAGTTTCGCCTGTGCTACCGGTGCGTCTGCTCGACTCTTCTTTGACTGGCGCATCTTACGTGGGGCATTATCGTTGTCCAGCCTCAATATAGCTGGGTCCAACTTGACGAGCAGCGGGCCATGGTATCCCAGAGGTATGTCGAAGCGTAGAGTCACCGGTGGCTTCTTCGGGGTGCGGCGATGGAATGCCCCGCCTGTCTCATCGTCGGTCAAATCATCTAACTGCTGATTGTAAATGATGGGGTCGAGGCGTGGCGAGGGGGTGAGGGACTCCGCTTGCGCTTGCGCTTGGTCTTGTCTGCACGGCCGCGAGGGGTAGCATCGGCCTCATCTGCTTCTTCACCATCATCGTCTGAGGTGTATGGGATGAGGTCTTCTTCTTCGAGAATGCTGGAGTCGACATAGCCGGCAATGGGCTTCATCTTTCCTGCACTTCGTCGCACGGGACGACCAGTCTGCTTGTTGTACTGGGTGATCTTGGAAGGACTACCAAGCTCAGGACTGCTTTCCTGTCGCGTGAAGAGTGGTAGTGGGACAGAGGTTGACTTCTTGTGCGCGACGAGAGCCATGGTGGAAGAGTGCTGGCCGTTTGACGCGTGCAACGGTGTAATGGACGCGTGGTAGGTGTTAGCTAGCCAGGCAACGCTCAGGTTGAGGTTGTTGACGCGGTGGAGGTCAAGAGAGGCAGTCGCAAGCATGCGTGATGGCTGTAAACAATAAAGCAGTGCCGTGTGCTCGTGCCTGCCCAAGTGAAGCTGTAATCTGGCTTGGCAGTCGTGGTCACTGCAGGAGAAAAGGTGGTGACGTCGAAGAGAGACAGAAATGAAGGAATTGAATAACTACCTACTTGCAAACGATGAGAGCACCTCGATCTCTCGCAGCCATCGACATATAATGGCTTGCGAGTTACCGCTTCTCTCACCGCACACCATGCCCAGGGATGCTTGCATTGACACGACCTACGGCCAAATGCAGCGCACAACTAATTCCATTCATAAGGTTTCTCGTCTGCTCTTGGGTGGTGATGCCCGCAGCGTCTCAGCAGCACCCGCGTCAGCCAGCTTGTGCCGGCCAAGCGAGAATGAAGCTGTCTTGAAAGCATTTAATCACGAGGTTTTAGTTGTAAAGAGCAGGAGAAAGACGCGAAACTTTCCCAGTTTTGACCGCCGGCCGACGGAAAATCGTTTCTTCCATGTTCTCCCGCCCGCGCCCCCAATTGCCGCCTGTTGCCGCCTCATCGTCCCGTTGCCTCTTGCGGATACTGAGTCCAGCATCGCCTTGGGGGTTCTTTAAAGGTCGCAGCGCGCCTTCGATTCCCGGTATACACCTGCAGTCATGGCGTCTCTCCGGTCCGTATGCAGAGCGCCTCTGAGCCAGCTCATGCGCCGCACCGCTGCCACCAACCACCCAAGAATACTGCAGCGACAATGGCGGGGATACGCAACATCGCTGGACGCACAGCAGAAGGTAGCTTGGGGTCGCAGACGCTCAGCGTGGCCAATTGGCTGACAGATGTGCAGGTGCTCTCCCAGGACCTTGAGGATGCCGACCCAACGGTCTACAAGATCATCGAGCAGGTACGGCTGACACCAAGCTCAGGCGTGCAATGGAAGCTTACCATGCTTGTCTTGTAGGAGAAGAAGCGCCAGAAGCACTTCATCAACCTCATCCCGTCTGAGAACTTCACCTCCCAGGCCGTTCTCGATGCCCTGGGCAGTGTTATGCAGAGTATGTGTCACACACGACGCTGCACCCAACGAAGCTCACTTTTGCTGCAGACAAGTACTCGGAAGGGTACCCGGGCCAGCGATACTATGGAGGAACGAGTACATCGACCAGGCCGAGCGTCTCTGCCAGGAGCGTGCGCTCAAGGCCTTCAACCTCAGCCCCGACGAATGGGGCGTCAATGTCCAGCGTAAGTTAGCCCGGCGTGTCGTCTCGCTCTCGACTAACCCATGCATGTAGCGCTCTCTGGCTCGCCGGCCAACCTCTACGCCTACTCGGCCGTCATGAACGTCCACGACCGCATCCTCGCCCTCGACCTTCCCCACGGCGGCCACTTGTCGCACGGCTACCAGATCCCCGGCAAGAAGATCTCTGCCATCTCCAAGTACTTCGAGACCCTCCCTTACAGGCTGAACGAGAAGACGGGCATCATCGACTACGAGAAGATGGCCGAGCTGGCACACCTCTACCGCCCCAAGGTCATTGTGGCTGGCACATCGGCGTACAGCCGCCTGATCGAGTACGAGCGCATGCGCAAGCTTGCCGACGAAGTGGGCGCATATCTTCTTTCTGATATGGCTCACATCTCAGGCCTCGTTGCCGCTGGTGTCATTCCCTCGCCCTTTCCCCACTCCGACATCGTCACCACAACAACGCACAAGTCGCTGCGTGGCCCCCGAGGCGCCATGATCTTCTTCCGTAAAGGCACAAGACGTGTCGACAAGAAGGGAAACAAGGAGATGTACGATCTTGAGGGACCCATCAACTCCTCTGTCTTCCCTGGTCATCAGGGAGGACCTCACAACCACACCATCACAGCTCTGGCCGTAGCGCTGCAACAAGCGCAAAGCAAGGAGTTCAAGGAGTACCAGCAGCAGGTCCTTGACAACGCTCAGGCTTTCGCGAAGCGTCTGGGTGATGCCAAGGAGAACGGTGGTCTGGGCTACAACGTTGTCAGCGGTGGCACCGACAACCACCTTGTACTCATTGACTTGAAGGACCGCGGTGTTGATGGTGCACGTGTTGAGCGCATCCTCGAACTCGTCGGTGTTGCGTCGAACAAGAACACTGTTCCTGGCGACAAGTCTGCCCTCAAGCCCGGTGGTCTGCGCATGGGCACACCCGCCATGACCACCCGTGGTTTCCAGCCTGGGGACTTCAAGCGTGTCGCTGATGTAGTGCACCGTGCTGTTGGCATTACACAGAAGCTCGACAAGGACGCCAAGAAGAAGGCCGAGGAGACTGGCCGCAAGAACCCTGGTAGCGTCGCAGCCTTCAAGGAGTACGTTGGCGAGGGTGACGATATCACAGATATCGTTGAGCTCAGAAAAGAGGTCGAGGACTGGGTGGGGACTTTTGCGCTGCCCTGGGACAAGGACTCGTGAATACGGCGAATGATGCAGCACTGATTTGAATCCAAACAGCACTCCACATAACAGATTCTGGAGTTTTTGGCGATACCACTTGGTTTGTACATACGATATCTCATACTGTTCTGCGTCTGTTTGGGCCTAATAGCAAGCTGTGATCATCCTTCATGTTCATGTTCACCTTCACCTTCGCTCCTTCCCAACTCACAACTCCTGAATCTATAACAATAGCATCGCCAAATGCTCCCCACTCCTTCATCGTTTGTGGAATTCCTTCCGAAGCACCAACATTTACCACTCGCGTTGTCAACAAAGACAGTCGTTTCGCGCTTTCCCTCACCTGTTCATACAAAGCAAACAACCGGCACGCTCACTTCAATTGACAATAGGATTCGCCATGTTGAGTTGCATGCTCGCTTCGTTTCTGGCGTTTACAGCCACGGCTACTGCGCTACCCTACAGCTTCGTCCTCGACGTGGGCAGTCTTGACGGCGCCGCAATCGACAGACCGCTGCCCACGCCGACGACCAAAGCGCTCAGCTCACCCACGCGACGCCCCACCAAGACCGTGATCACGCCTGCTTTCACGCCCGCTTGGCCTTGGAATACAACCACCACCGGCATCCACAGCACGGCACTCGCCACCTGTCTCCCAACCACCACAGTCACCATCACCCTCCCCAACTCTACGCCGTGTCCAACCACCGACTCTGCGTGCAGCGACGACGACGACGACGACGACGAAGACGTCGTTTTCAACAAGGCCGAGAAAACTTCCTGGCCGACGATGAGCAAGATGCCGCCACGCCGTTCGACACTTCGGCCCCTGAGCCCCTCGCAGCATGGCCCCAGTGGTTCACAGGCGCGACGTTTACGCTCGTCTTCTACGACGCTATCACGCTAGGTCTGTTTCTCTGGCTGTGGCTGTTCGGGTACCTGTGGTGGTTTCGGAGGGGGCGATGGGACGCGGAGGGGTGGCTGGGTCAGGAGCGGTGCTGTGGCGGAGGGTAGGGGAGAGGGCGCCCCCGCTGCGTGCGCTGGGACGGTATGACGGGACAGCCGAGTGGGTACGGTCTGGGCGTGTCAGGAGTCGCAGCTGGAGGGCGAGATGAGAGGCGTTTGGGTATGATTTAGCTGGGGTGGTGAAGATGTAGTAGTGATGGAGAAGAGGGAGAAGCGCAAGGACATGTCGTACTCTGGTGTCTATTTACCATTGTACATGTAACCAGGTATATGCGAAAGCTCATGAGTAGGTTCTACAGCTTCATCGTCATCTCAGCGCCAGGCCCACGTTCCCAAAACTCGAGCGTTAGGGCCGCCAAAAAGCACGGAATCTCCTTGCGGCCCTCGACCCAGTAGACAATCTGATCGCGAATCTCGCCTGCAAAGACGCTCTGCTCGCCGCCACTGACCTTCATAGTGCCATTCTCGCCATCAAAAACGATGCTGTTCTCGCCCTCGTCGTCGGCCGGCTTGAACATGGACGTGACCTTGACGCGGCCGTTTGGCAAGAAATCGAGTTTCCAGCCGAGGATGGAGGCGACGGCTTCGCGGAACTCGAGCGACTTGGCGGCCCAGATTTGCTTGAGGCGGGATTGCTTCTTCTCCGAGGATGCGAGGGCGTGGCGCAGTTCCTGCATCTCGTCGTGCGCGGCTTCAAACGTGGCAAACGGTACTGTTTTGGGCGCTGGCTGTGCTTGCTCGAGCTGCGCGAGCAGCTGCGCGTTTGCGGCGCGCAGTGTGCGCACGGTGGACAGCTTGAGCGCTTCGGCGTCGGCGGTGGGGTTGGATTTCAGCTCGAGCACGCGCGTGCGCGAGGACTCTTTGAGCCTTTTCAGCTGCAAGTGTTGCGCTTTGTACTCTGCTTCGATGAGCTTCATCTTCTTCTGCAGCGCGCCGACGTCGTCGGTCAGTTGGCGGTTCTTGCGACGTAGTTCGCCGACGCGCTCGTCGTTGTCGTTGGTCGTGTCAAGAGGACGCTTTTGCCCGGTCGTCGGGGTTGGGGTGAGCTTTTCGATGCTGTTGAACTCTTTGTGAAGGGTATCGAGTTCTCTACGGTGCTCGTCTACGAGAGCTTCGAGTTCTGCTATCCGTTGTGACTTCGCTGCGTCGTAGGAGTCGGGTTGCATCTCGCGCTCTTCGTCGTCGAACGCTTTGACTTGGGCGCGCAGGAACTCAACCTCCTTGGTCGCCAGCGCCTTTTGTCGTTCCAGCCTGGCGCGGGCTTGTGCTTCCTTTGCGTTGGGTGCACTGTTCGTCGTCGCAGAGCTCTTGAGTTGCTGCATCTCAGCCTGCAGTTTGGCTTTCTCGTCTTCTAGTGCTTGTATGTTGGCTTCCTTCACGGTGAGCTCAGGCTTGATTTCGCCTAGCTTGTTCAGAAGGTCCGTCTTGTCTATGCGCTCCTGGATGAAGGCTCGCGCAAGATCCTCGGGCGTCTCGAATTGAAGCTCGCTCTCTTCGTGGGCCTCAGACTCAAGGTATGAAGTCCACGAGGCCCGCTCCTCCTCAAGCACCTGCCTCCTCATCTCAGCCTCTCCGAGTTGTCGTTGCAGATCGTCCATGATGCGGAGCTTGGTTTGAAGCGACCTCTTCTCCTCTTGGACGACTTCCATTGCCTTGTGCTGCTTCCTGAAGTTCTTGAGCTCAGCATTCTGCTCTCTTGTGAGGGCCTCCAGCTTCTGGATATGCGCGACCTGGTCCGACAGCTCCCTCTTGATAATGGTCAGCGTCTCGGCGTCTCCTGTGATGGCCTTCAGACGCAGCACCTCTGCCTCGAGCTGGCCGACTTCCTCGTCTCGTTCTCCGAGCTTCTTCTGCGCCGCCTGCAGCGCGTTCACCTTGGACACCAAGTCGGCCTGCACATCCTCGACGCTGTCTTTCAATCGCTGATGCTCGGTCTGCAGGTTGTTGAATTTGTGCTCGTTCTGCCGCTGCGATGTGGCTAGGTCGTCTTTGACCTCGTCATAGTCCTCCTGCAACGACTGCGCCTTCTCCTGGCTTTGCCTCAGTCGCCTCTCCAGGTCTTGTCGCTCGTTGGCAGCTCTTGTCTGGACCTCGGAGAGTTCCTTGGACAGCGCCTCGTACTTTTTGGCTGTCTGACTGTTGGCTGCTTCTGCCTGTTGTGCTTTGCGGAAATCGGCTTCGGCGCGACTTTGGGTGTCTCGGATTTCCTGGTCGAGCTCGAGCTTGAGCATTGCCTTTTCCTGTTTTGCGGTCTCGAGTTCATAGCGTAGTGTGTTCAGCTGCGCGCGCAGGTCTTCGTTGATGGGGTTGTCAGGAACAACCGTGTGCGGCGCATTCGTCATGGTCGAGGCGCGCAGCGTTGTGCGGAATGTTTGGCGCAACGGTTCGGGGGAGGCGATTCTTCCACCCCAGTGAAGAGGTTGAAGCTCGGCTGGTTCGCCTTTCCGAATGCCATTGTGCTGGTGTCTTTGTTGTTTGTTGGCCTGTGGCAAAGCAGATGTGGGGGCAGGCCGTGCAAACCGCTGGGGGAAGGTGGGGAGGGGGCAGGGCTATGGCATATCTCGAGGACGGGTGTTTGTGGGCGGGGCGTGCACTTGGCCGTTGCGTGGTGTTTGTGGTGTTTGTGGTGAGGTTGGTGATTGTTGATGGTAAGACGGCAGTGGACGCTTAGCGCGTCCCAGCTCAGCTTGGACGTGTGCCGCACTTGACGTCACATACAGCTTGCACCGATATTCAAGTGTCATGTTGCTTATGGGTATATTTGGTGTTTGCCAGGATGACTATGCCTCTACCATTACCGCCAGCCTACGTCTGTTCCTGCACGTCGGCCCAAGCCTTGGAAAACACGTCGCTCTCTCCGTCCCTCCAACCCCAGGCGAAACAGTAGTGCTTGAGCAGGAGCTCGAGTTCCTCCCACTCATCCAGCATTTCCAGGCTCGCGACGCGCTCTTTCTCTTCCGCACTCACCCAATGCTTCCAGATGAAGTTGGTGTCTGCAGCCTTTGCGCCTTCTCTGAAGCCATAGCGGGTCAATCTTGCGCGCTGGTCGCCGAGTTCTGGGTACGAGGTGAGGGTGGGGAGGTGTATGTTGCGTGTCTGCAGGTTCGATATCATGGTACGGCCAAAGGCATCTTGTGGCAGGATGGGTTCGTAGAGGACGAGGGCTGCAGGCGTCGTGGGGTGGAGGTAGTGTGTGGCAAAGGCCGTGACTATGGCTTGCACCACGGCAGGCTGGAGGTACACGAGGCACATCTCCGAGAGGATCAGGGTAGGGAGGGTAGGGTCGAGGTTGGGCAGATCCGGCAGCGGCGCATCGTGTGGAGGGGCGGCCAAGGAGCGCAGGTCGAGGGCATGGATGTTGTAGGCTGGGGAGTAGTAGTTGGCGGACGTGCTGGGTATCCGCGGTAGCTTGCGGTGCAGGCGTGGTTGTCGCTGGATGCATGTGATCTTGGGCAGCGTGTTTGTGGCAAAGTCGATCTCGTGGTAGACCAGACGGCTGTCCGGATAGGCGTCGAGCAGACGGAAGAAGCGAGTGTCGGTGCCCGCGCCGAGGGACACAATCTGCTTGGCCGAGGAAGGGTGGGCGACGAGGAAGCGGGAGACGAGCGTGTCGATTGCGGTGGTGCGGACATAGGAGCCTGCGGCGGTGAGCGCGTGGGGGCGTGTGGCAGCGTAGGCAACCCACCTCGGTTCAGCAGCGGCAGGCGCCTTGTCGAGGGCTGGCGGGCGAAGAGGCTCGCATAGGGATCGTGCAGGTAGCCCAGCTCTACACAGCTCACCCTGCTCCCCGCAGCATCCTGGTCCGTTCGCTGGACGGCGCTGTCTCTGGCCGCGTCGCTGCCGGAGCCGGAGCCGCCGCGCCCGCCTCTGTGTCGGCGGCCTCTGCTCCCCCGCCACGGCCGGGCCCGAGCAGCGTCCTGAGGTTGGGGATTTGGTGGGAAGAGGCCATGTTCGCCTGCTGGGGGCGCTGCGAGCATTTGGCGGGGCAGGCGCGGAAGCTAAGCGCGAAGCCTCGCTGCACGCCAAGCCAACCCACGGCGGACTCGCGGCCGGCCCTGCACATTTTCCTCTGCAGGCCGTCCAAGCTGCCGCAGCTGCACAGCGCAACGCCCGACTCCTTCACCCTCGACCCTCACCTCCACCCGCACCCTCCACCCTCCATCGCACCCTCACCCTCCATCGCACCCTCACCCTCCATCGCACCCTCACCCTCCATCGCACCCTCACCCTCCATCGCACCCTCACCCTCCATCGCACCCTCACCCTCCATCGCACCCTCACCCTCCATCGCACCCTCACCCTCCATCGCACCCTCACCCTCCATCGCACCCTCACCCTCCACCCGCACCATGTCCGACGACAAGCAGCCGAGCGCCAGCCTGATCCGCATGTGGAGGGTCTGGCGCACCACCAAGGAGATGATGAACGACCGGGTAGGATGCGCCGCCGCCCGCGCCCGCACCAGCTACCACCGACGGCGCTGACAAGTCAAAGGGCTACCAGGTGCTCGAAGACGACATGAACATGCCGCTCGACGAGTTCGCCAGCAAATACGGCCGCGCCGACGGCGAGCCCGAGTACGCGACCTGCCCACGCTGCACCCTCCCCCGCTACACCCTCCCCCGCTGCACCTCCCCGAGCGCCCACGCTGCACCCTCCCCAGGCGCCCCCTGCTAACGCTGCTGCAGCCGCGCGCGCCTCAACTTCTCCTGCCAGCCCGGCGAGGAGATGCTGCTCAAGTACACCATGCCCCCGACCAAAAAGGACCCCGACCCGCGGCCCCAGATCGGCACCATCTGGGTCGAGTTCAACAGCGACGAGAACGTCGGCCTCAAGCAGCTGCGCGACTACATGCAGCACCTCGTCAACGGCGCCTTCTACTCGGGCATCATGGTCACCGTCAAGCCCATGACCGGCATGGCCATCCGTCTGCTGCGCGGCTCCGCCAGCCTGAGCGAGGGCCCCAAGGGCGGCGTCGAGGTCTTTGTCGAGCAGGACCTGCTGGTCAACATCACAAAGCACGAGCTGGTCCCCAAGCATGTCCTTCTCAGCGAAGAGGAGAAGCAGCAGCTGCTCAAGCGCTACCGCCTCAAGGCCACCCAGCTCCCCAGGATCCAGTCCACCGACCCCGTCGCAAAGTTCCTGGGCTTGAAGCGCGGCTCCGTCGTCAAGATTATAAGAAAATCAGAAACCGCCGGCCGCTACGCCAGCTACCGCTGGGTCATCTGACCTCTCCTGTCCCGCTCAACGGCACCCAGCCACAGCAACAAGCAACCACGGCCGCGGCCATGGAGAGCGGGAAAGAAGCTGCCCATCCCACCACCCACCCACCGCCCTCACACGGGCCCGACGAAGAACAAAACATGATATTGCGAGGCGTTTGGCGAACCGGAAAGGCTCTCTCCCTTGGGCATGTTTGGCATTTGCAGAATCCAGCCAGCACTCCAGCCTACACACGGCTCGCATTCTTGAATAGGTATACCATTGAATGTATAACACGCTTGACAATCCTCTTTCTGTCCACCGCTTCGTCCATGTTTTGATTGAATCCCAAACAAGAAGAAGCAAAAGGAAGCAAACAAGAAAAAAAAAAAAAAAAAAAAAAAATGTAACAGTGACAATGCAGCTTTCTTTCTCTCTCTCTCTCTCTCTTTCTTTCTCAAAAGAAAACGCCCAACTGACAACAGCGAAAGAACGACAAAACAGACTCGGAAAAAAATAAAAAAATAAAAAAATAAAACATCTTGCATAGAATCAAACTAACAACAGCCAAAAAAAAAAAAAAAAAAAAAAAAAAAAAAAAAAACAACAACAAACTCGACAAAATAAAAGGTCTTGCCCGGAATCGAACCGGGGTTGCCGGAAAACACTGAAATGATCAGAATCCGGAGTGATAACCGCTACACTACAAAACCGTCTTGTGTTTTGTTTCATGGAGGCAGCCTTTTCAAAGTCGTACTATAACGTCAGTCTATTCTTTTACTATCGAGGGGGCGGTGACATGTACTGTCGAGACCGCGGAGGCGGTGGCGTGTCTTGTGGTGATGGATCATGTGGGGTTCGAAGAGTTTTTTTACAAAGACGCAAACGGAAGGTCTGGCGACCGCCAATGCGAGGGAACCGTGCGACTGGACACCCTTCTCTGTGCATCTGTGCCCTTATAGCTTCGCTCGAGCTTCGTCCTTGATCACCAGGCCGAATTGGTTGGCCTTCTCTTTGTCCCGCAATACGCGCCTCAAGATCTTGCCGGATGGCGACTTGGGAATCTCTTTGATCTGGTCGCTCAGCGTCAGCAGGGGCATCGAAATGACTTTGTCGGTCTGCCAAACGTACGAATTCGACTTGGTTCACCCACTTGTACCGGACCTTCTTCTCCTTTACGTACGCAATCATTTCCTTACCCACGGCCGTGCTCTCTTCAATGCCCGGCTTGAGAGATATGTACGCCTTGGGTAGCTCCCCGCTGTACTCATCCGGCACGCTCATCACTGCCACATCCTCTACCTTGGCATGGCCCAGCAGCAGATCCTCAAGCTCCGCAGGCGCAACGCCAATCCCCTTGACTTTGATGAGCTCCTTGATGCGGTCGCTAATATGGATCATGTTCTCCTCGTCGATACTGCCCTGGTCACCGGTGTGCAGGAACCCATCAGCGTCAAACGTCTCCGCTGTGGCTTTGGCGTTGTTGAGATACCCCATGACAATCTGCGGTCCGCGGGCGAGTACCTCGCCGTCTTCGTTGAGCCCGGCTTCTGTGCCGTCCGGTTTGATGATTTTCACTTCCGTCGACGCCACAATCGCGCCGCCGCTGTGCGCGTACTTGTACTCGAACTTCTCCGGCGGGTGTGCCGTGATGCAGGAGCATGATTCTGTCATGCCGTAGCCTTGCTTAAATCCAGTGCTGGGGAACTTCTTCTGCAGGAGCTGGATGATCTCCTCGGATAGGGGCGCGGCGCCCGACGAGAAGCGTGTAACGTGGGAAAGATTGTATTTGTCGACGATAGGGTCGCGGACAAGCCGGATGAGAATCGGAGGCACTAGAAGCAGTTCGTTGAGTTTGTACTCGACGATTGTGTTGAGCATGCCTTCCATGGTGAACTGAGGGAGCATGATCACCTCGGCGTTGAGGAGGATCGGTAGGTGCATTTGGTGGACTAGACCGGTGATATGGAACAGTGGAAGCACTGCCATAATCTTTTTCTGGGTTTCCGGTGTGATTTGCTGGATCTGCAGACATTGGGCGATTACGTTCTGATGTGAGATCATCACAGCTTTGGGAAGGCCGGTTGTGCCACTTGAGAACGACAGAAAGCCGCAGACGTCCTTGTTCTTCTTGCCTTGTGGAATCTTGAACGCAGGGCTCTGGCCGTCCTCCCCGTATGACTGTCCGATACGGATAAGCTCCTGCACGGTAGTATAGCCGGGTAATTCGCCTTCCAACAGGAATACGTTCGATTGTGGCAGGCCAGCAGCCTTTGCACTCGCGGACGCAACTTCCATGCTGCCCGGTGTTGTCAGGAGAAACCTCGAATCCGCAGTCTTGAGCGCAAACATCATTTCTTCAACATTGTACGCCGGACTTGCGCCACTGATTTTTGCTCCAACACGCAGGCCTGCGAACATAGCAACTGGGTACCAGATAGTGTTTTGCCCAAAGAGCGACACTGTTTCGCCGCTCTTGAGGCCATATTTCTTGACAAGAGCTGTAGAGATGTAGGTGGAATACTTTTTGACATCTGCCCAGTCCACACGCTCTTTTGTAAGCGCATTCTGGAAGCCAGCAAGCTCATTTGGTGGGTACTTGCTCAGAGGCGAGTAGGAAGAGTCGAACAGCCAATCCCAGTCTGTCAGTTCCGCAGGCACTACACTGGGTCAGTAAAGAAAACACAGTGATAGCTTGCTTAGAAAAGCTCACGGTCGATTGGGGGCTGTCGTGATTTGAAGATGACCATCTTGGAGACGATGCAGAGCTGTTGTGCTTCAGGTCAATGATGCTATTGTATCGACACCGGGTGTAACCAATTCGTACGTGGTAAGCGTACAAACTCGCATGTCCGCGATCGAAGACTTCATGTTGCCTCCTCGGCGCCACCAGCGCGTCGGTTCGCGAAGTTCGAGTCGGTTGTCGTGCGGGGATGGTGGGAACTTGCAAGCCAGACACGCGGGGTTGGAGAAGCTGCTCCCGAGAGCTACCCTCTTTGGGACACCCGATCCAACAACACCCATCTCGCGCGCTACACTTGTCATGTCGGAACTCAAAATCACCTTGCTGGGTACTGGAACTATTGGACTCTCCTTTGCTGCCTTCCATCTTACCCACCTTGCCAGCCCATCACAGCTCACAATCTACGACACACGTCCGGACGCTTCCCAATATGTCCAAGACAACCTGCCGCGGTTCTTTAACCACCAGCATCCTTCCAGTCTGCCGTCATTCTCCGACGTGAAAACCGCAACCTCGCTTCAAGACGCAGTGAAGGATGCGGACATCGTCCAGGAATCTGGACCTGAGAATCTGCCTTTCAAACTCGAGCTCTGGGCTGAAGTAGAACAGCACGCGCCCAACGACGCTCTACTCTGGAGTTCCACATCCGGCATCCCAGCTTCTCAGCAATCAGAGAAGATGCAGAATAAATCGCGGTTGTTGGTCGTGCATCCATACAACCCACCGCACATCATGCCGTTGCTCGAGCTCGTGCCCTCGCCAGAAACATCTGACGAAATCATCGGGCGAACACAAGAATTCTGGCGCGCACGGGGGCGAGTGCCGATCCACATCAAGAAGGAGACGACAGGCTTTGTCGCCAACAGGCTCGCCTTTGCATTACTACGCGAAGCTGTTCATCTCGTCGACCAAGGTGTCGTGTCTGTAGAAGAAATCGACTCAATTGTGGCAAATTCGATGGGCCCTCGGTGGGCTGTCGCAGGGCCGTTCAAGAGCTATCATGCAGGCGGAGGCCCTGCCGGGCTTGAAGGATTCTTCAAGAACATTGGAGGTACGGTGCAAGACTGCTGGGCTGATGTGGGGACACCAAATGTAGGCGATGGGTGGGAGGAAAAGGTGTTTCGAGAGGCGAAAGAGGTATATGGGACGGTCGACATAGGGGAACGGGACAGAATCACACGCAGGCTGCTGCAGGTCTTGGAAGAGGAGAAGAGGGACTCTGGTAATACAAAATAAGGTTGACATGTCACTATAACCATCCCAGCTGATGCAGTCGCGCACACAGACGGACTACGAGGACTCACATCTTCTGCTGCATGCGTATCTTCAGAGCCAGTCTCCTGTTCTTCCTTTCGCTTCTTGATCGCGCGATCTCACTCTTCACGACCTCCAACCTATCGGTATTCTTGTCCGCGCTCTCGCTCTCGCGCAACATGTTGGGCGGCATATAGCTCAAACTCCCTTTTCTATGATTGCACTCCCCACAGACCCCAGTGCTGCTTTGTCGACGTCTTTTCATCCGGTTCGGACAGGCCAGTGGATCGAAGCCGTGCAGCTCGGCGTGACTGCAACGTGTGTGCCGGGTGCGTAGAGGGAAGGAACAAGTTTGGCATGACGCAAAGACGATGTAACACATCTCAATGTTTAGATAGATTTTAGAGATAGAATTGGCTGTAAATACGTCGGAAAATACCAGATGCCGGGTTTTGAAGAACTATCTAGACAGGTTACCGCTGGTGACTTTGCGGTGGTCCCGAGTTGGTTGTCTGATCTATCGGATCTTCGAAATGACAAGATTTCGAGTTTGTGGATGAGATGGAATGTGGGGTACTTTCGAAGGGGTACTCAGTGCATCTGATATGTCAAAGTAAATACACAAGCATTCTGTTGATATATGTGACAGTAAGCTTGATATGCGATCGATCGCCAGAACGCAATTACTAGGCATTCGAAACATGTTTTTGACACAGATACCTATCTTTGGAGACATTGCGTTTGTTGGTCGCTCTGCTTTGTGCGGATGGCTTTGTGTGGGCTCTTTGTTCTATTGTCTTGGATGTTTGTCCGTAGGAAAACGCATGTCTTGGTTTCAAGACAACTTATTCTGACTAACCATACCGATTAGAATTGAGAAGAACCGAATCAAACCAAAATAGTTGCTTCATCAAGCCATGAGAATGGGCCCTGAGAAAACAATGCTGAAACGTAAATAGCCGTCAACACGTTCAGATAGATTAGCCTTGACCACCCTCTTTTACGACTTGTTTGAAGACTGTACATTTTCGAGCTCGGATGCCATATTTGTGTACCGCCGAGGCTCCTTCATAGCGTTGGGCTCTTGAATTTGCAATAATCCTAAAGTCTGACACTGATGAAGTAACGCTACTGTATGAAGCTGTCGTAAAATGTTTCTCTGGTGATTGAATTATCGGGTGAAGTCTTGTACCCAACGAGTCTGCAAGTGAAGATGTTTTTGCTGTGTGAGACTGCATCGACTTTGTGTTTGAGCTTTCCCACATGCATGTGGATCTTAATACCAGAAGAAACAATTTCTACAGCATCTCGAGTGGTGGAATTGCACAATGGTCCCGTTATAAATTTCTGGAGATAATTGCTCTATCCTGAATTAGCTGTGACTATCAGTTTCGATTTAGCCTGAAAAGAACTGTTAGCAGGTACAAGGCAGCTGATCAGATAGGCAATATGAAGAGTGCGCGAGACAGGAAAAGAGAAGAATATTAACTCATGGGGAAGGGAACAAAAAAAAAAGTTCAAGGCCAAACCGAAATACCACTTCTTCACACCCATGATTTGGGTGAAAGTTTGAAGAAGCAGATGTTGAGAATTCCAGTGCCTGCAAATTAAAGTACTCGTTTCACAGACTGATGCAGTACACAAGAGAGCGTTATCATGCCTTCAACTCTACTAGAGTCATCCACCATGACTGGTAAACGACGATCAGCAACATCAGCAACATCAGCAACCTCATCCTGCAACCGACTAAACCAAGCTACTGAATCTAGTATCGACAATGAATGATTCAATAATAAGCAGGTGCAGTCACCAATCACCATCCCCGCTTCCGCGCTGACAACAACCTCGGCACGCCATTCAAACACCGAGCCGCGACTCGAACAAATCCCGTACCGCCCCCAGACTTCCCCATACCCACTGTGTTGTGTACCAAACACTCCAAGGCCTCCGTCCTCACACCCATACTATTCGCCTGTCATTGTACAGCAAGACAATCGAGCTCCCTCACCCAACCAACCCTCCCCACCCGTTGCGCCGCGCCGCGTCCACACCATCGCCATGTCCGAGCAACTTACAACGAAGCAAGTCGCCGAGCACAACACAGTCGAAAAGGGCCTGTACATCATCGTCGACAAGGATGTGTACAAGCTGGACAGCTTTGTGGAGGAGCATCCAGGCGGTGCGAAGATTCTGAAGAGGGTTGGTGGGAAGGATGCGAGCAAGCAGTTTTGGAAGGTAAGTTTCGACGAGTGTTTGCTAGGAGCGGGGAGTTACAGTAGTCTTGTTTGTCGCGAGGTGTTGTGCGATTCACGGGTGTTTGCTAATCGGTCTCGAACAGTACCATAACGAGAGCGTGCTCAAGAAGTACGGGTCGAAGCTGAAGGTGGGCACAGTCAAGGAGGAGGCGAAGCTGTAGGCTACAGAGATATGAATCATACACTGCGATACCAAAGATGCTGCCTGTCTTCCATGTGCGCTGTCACGTCACCTGTGACTTGTGTGAGCGGGCGGGCGCTGTCTGATAAGCAATGATGCTAGTGGCTGCATGTAATGTCATTACCATAGGGAGCGCTGGCTTGTCAAAAGATCGTACGTATCACATAAGGCATGTTCATGTCTTTCACTATTGTATGTTATAAGTTCTCCTCGCTCAATCTGCTATCCGTCCCCCTTCTAAATATCTACTAGAAATTAATGACATGATGTGCTATGCAAGACCAAGGACAGATAAATCCAGGCTCTAATTAGGTATAGTGCGTAAAATCCAGCAAGCGCAAATGCCGTGGGTATCGTGATGCTGCGCAAATATGCAAAAAAATGTGTGCTACCGTTTCTCATGTGTACTTTTGCTTTCTCAGAAGCACGTCCACCTCGACTTTAGCTTGGGCCGCTGTGAGGCGTGGGTGGGGAGCCGTGCAATGTCCTTCTCCTTCATGTGACTTTCGATGACGTCCAGTCTGTAGCGTCGAACGGATCCAGCGTCCGACTGATCTTTCTCGTAGAATCTCTCTGCAGGGCCTGAGACACATTGTGGAACCAGCCTCCTTACCAATCCCCGAAAGCCAGTGTTGGCTCGGTCTATCCTCTCATAGTCGCGCATCCGTGTGCTGGGCGAGATCCAGTGTGTGGTCGTTGCTGGAATCTGTATGCGTGTGCTCTCGGTCTCGTGCAGTGAGACATGCTCTTCAACCATGGCCATCTCGTCCATACTGAAACGCGGAGCCGCACTAGGAATACCAAAGTTGTCTTGGTGAGACAATGTCGGACTTGGTAGGGCAGAGTTGGCCTGGTAAGACGGGTTTGAGAACAGACTACAACTGCGGAAGTGGAGTGCGAGCACGTCGTCGACATCCTGACTGGCGGGCGATATGGTCTGAGAGCTCTTCACCCTGTAGTGGCGGGCTGGCCTAGAGGGATCCACGATGGTACAAGAAGTGCGACGGGAAGATAGTTTCGAATCATGACCGCGACCCTTTGATCTTGATCTGGCCGTCGAGTTTTCCGATGAGGAGGCTGATCTATGGTTTGACGGTCGCGGTCGTTTCTCAGAAGCCGGTCGGCGTGTAGACATATTGACAAGATCCGAAGTCTCAATGGAGCTTGGAGCTGCCTTCGCCGTGCGACAGCGATGGGGTGCGGTGTTGCTTCTGTGCAGAGATGGTGTTTGTCCCTTTGACGGGTGTGAGAGAAAGGACTCGTTGAATCCACTGTCTGTTCGATTCATTGTCGATCCATAAAGAGGCGGTGACAACTAGTGGGCCGTGACGTAGGAATTGAAATTTGAATGCTTTGTTTGAATTGTCGATGCGTATAGTGATTTCGGCATCCTTTAGCTTCGTCAGTGCTCCGTCCAATGGGGAAGGTACTAGGCGAAAGGGGGCTCACCAGCAACCAGTGCGAATGCAGGTTTGAAAGGAATTGAGGTTCGAGCAAAGAGGGCTGAATGAGGTGCAACAGAGCTCCGAGTACAAAGGTGATATGCAAAGGCAAGTGAATCAGATGATGCAGGCCGTGAGACCCGCAGCACTATTGAATGAAGCTGCGCGGTCAGTTGCAAGGCGGCTAGGCGAGATATAAAGAAAGTCAAACGACGGAAGAGATAGATGTCGGCCTTTGGTTGGTTGAAGCCTCCCGGCACCTAGATGCGCGCGCGGGACATGCACGATCTCTGGCAGAAGTGCGGCGGGGCGGTGGGCGGACTTTGAAGCTTGAGTTCACCGCCTCAAATTGGACTTCCGGGGCTGTGAAGCTAGAAACCCGAGGGGTCTAGTGCCGGAATAAAACTGGAGAATCAATGTCAAGGCTCTCGATGGGTTGAAACGGACAATAACAGGTGCCCTACACATGTCAGACCCGACCACGTCTGCTGAACAAAAGGTTGATGTATGATGCTGTTTCTCTTCACATGCAAAAGGGTCCATGGATGTGGCTTCTTATCAAGTGAGCCAAATACAGCAGCGAACATCACTTGGCTGCGCCTGTGACGGCCTCGGTGTGTGGGCGAGGTTCGAGGTTACAGCCTCGCGCTCCATGGCGCGCACGGTTGGCGGGAAGGACCGAATCATATGTGAGAACGCCGTGGATAGCGACATCGGGCCAAGACCACCTGTCTGTATGCAGGCAAGCTTTGCCGGGACGTGTCAGGGCTCGGGGTCCAAATCCAATGGAGCGGCAACGCGCGATATCGTGGGCTGTAGTTAGCCGAAGAGGTCTGTTGGACACAGCAGGGCCACGGCCTAGCTGAGAATTCTCAGCATCCTGCTCACCACCACCCGCGTCTGCAGGAGAGGCTACGGAAAACTGGCACAAGGTGGGAGACAATGGAGATCCCTGCCTCTGCCCGCACAGTGGACGTCCGCTACAGACGCCGTGGTGGAACACACACGCGCCAAGGTCTCTGAGGCAGATGACCGGGAACAGGCACGCCGCCAATGACCCTGTCACGAGGGGCGAGAACAAGTCGTTCATGCCCACCGCAAGCGACGGCAATGCCGAATCTGCGGCTCGTAATGCGCTAGGTATTTGAGTGTACCAAACAATGTATCGAACACTTCACTGAATCTCGTGATAGAACCCCTCAATCAGCTTAGCCACTTCTTCAAACGCTTCGAGGCAGTGCCAGTGACCGACACCCTTCATGACCTCCAGCCTCTTCTCGCTTGTGCCCATCTCCTCGAACATCTTCTTACAACCCTCCAACGGTGCGCTCCTATCCTCCTCGCCAGCCAGAATCAGGATGGGGATAGTGATCTTGCGGTAGTTCGGCGGCTTGGCATTGATGATCACTAGGCAGTTGGCGCAATAGCCGGCGGGGTCTTGACCGAGAATAAGCTCTCGAATGAAGGCTGATGTCAGAGGCGAAGCTATCGACCCAACTGCGGTCTGGGGCACTGTATCGGCCATGGATTGCATGCCCTCCTTCTGGATTGCCTTGATACGCTGCTCGAAGATTGCTCTGGCGCCCTGGTTAGGGTATACAGGACCGATCAGAACCGCAGCAAGGATTCGGTCGCTACGCTCGGCTGCAAGATGGGCTGCTACAATGCTATGATACCTGGTTAGTATCCCATATCCCAGCATCTCTTTTGTGGCGGACTGCACATACCCTCCCATACTGTGACCTACTACCACTGCCTTTGGTACATTCAAAGCATCCAGGATGCCGATCATGTCGCCTCCAAGGCTCTCAACGCTGGACTCGGTACCCGTGTATGGCGATCGGCCAGCACCAGTGTTATCAAAGATTATACATCGGAGTCCGTTTGCGCGCAGCCTCTCAACGACTGCGTGGTAGTAGTTCTGCGATGACCCAAGGCCGTGCATGAAAATGAACGTCTCAAGCACATCCTTGCCCTCGGGCTTCAGATCTGTGTAGTGGATCTTCTTGTTGCTGATAGTGAGGAAAGGCATTGTGTCTGTTGATTGACGAGTTTCCGGGGGTTGCAGAACTACTGCATGGTAACTACAAGTTACCTAGGTACCGGTCCGGCCGGAATCCTGCGGGGTCGGGCGGTGACTGCCGAGCAAGCCCCATTGATTGATCAGAGTACCTACTTAACGTCCCTTATAGAACCGGGGTAAAACCCATGGTCTTGACTTCGTGTGGGGTACTATGGACGTGCGTGCATACTAGGCTATGGTCTCACCGGGGGATAAGTCCAGCAGTAGAAAGCAGTTCGTTGTAGATATTGTGTGTAAAGACGTGGTCAAGTAGTGTTCCTCCGCCTGTCGAGGATCAAGAAAGTGTCCCACGGACTGATATCATTCATAACCACCCACTCTTTTTATGACACTGTTCGGCACTATCAAACTTGTACATGTATTTGTGCTCACTAGAAGTATCATGGGCTGAACTCGCCCATTTGTAATATCCAGAACCCCACTCCACAAAACGCCGCGCAGAGTGACAGCCATGCAATTACTGCGTCCCTCCAATGGTGTGCATGCTGTACTTCGCCTTCACAGCCTCCTTACACGCTTCGAACAGCTCCGGACACAAAGGTTGCGTCTGGTCGTTCAACAACGTCCACAACAGCTGCGCTAACCCTTCTTTCGTGGCAACCTGCTTCAGCTCATCCCTCATATCGCCCTCGTTCTCCGACGCGCGCCCTCGCTCCCTCCACCACATCTTACTTATAGAAGTCGCACGGTCTCTCCTCCTTCCGTTCTTTAAGTCAATTGCTTTCTGCTGCTTTGCCGCCAACATGATATCCTCAGACTCATTCCACAAGGCTATTCGCCGGAAAAAGTGCTTAGTTGCTGCTTCCTCGAACTGTGGCCGCCAGGATGTCACCGCTTCTTCGAAGTCTGGGTCCGGGTGTTGATTGTGATCCCATTTACGGAGAAAGTACTTGAACGTGCGGACCTCGCCGTTGGGAAGTGAAACCACTAGTGCTTCGAAGGCGAATGGGTCCTCAGGTGTACTTTGTTCGGCAGTGGGCGAATTGCTGCGGTTCTCAGCCCGTAGTGCATCGTAGGCTTCAACTACCCGCGATACGGCTACTTTCTTGTGGGCAGTGACGGCGTCTGTTCCATCGAAGACATTCGGCCCAGGCCCAACATGTTCCTTTGAGCGGTCGCTGTGGCGCCGATGCAGGAGCGAGTGGTGTCGCCTTATCGTGGCCATTGGTGGCTGTCGAAGTACGTCTAGAAACGACCTTGAGATTCGAGTTGGGTCTTCGAATACTGTAGCGCCAAATTCGTAGACTCGGCCGCTGTTCAATACAGCGCTGAGTGAGTAGGTGAAGTTGCGAGTGATCCAGTTTGGGCAATCTTACAGCATGTGTGTATAAGACGTGTCTTGGAAGGAGAGACACGTATGGTTTCACGCAGCGCTCCCATGATTTTCAGTAGCTGCACATGAAGTTGCGTTGTTACGCAATCAAGGCCGAGTATCCGCTCACGGTGCGAAATTCTAATGATACGATAGGTGACCGGCATCACTTGGGCCGTAAAACAGGGGGAAATGATTTCAGCCAACCAGCGGCGGGGCTTCGGCCGTGGCGTTCCGGGCGCAGTCACTGCGCCATTTAATTTGATTGGCTCTCGTGCCTCTTCAACGAGACACCTTCGTTCATCGGACTCTCCGCTCGTTTCGTTGGACGTCGACGTTGTTAAATCGAAAATATTCTAGTACCAATGTAAGAAGTCTAAAAATTGATCTGGGTTTAAACATATCAAGAAGGGGATTGAAGTGTGAGCATTTGTTAATGTAAGAGTACTTGTTTGCGTAAAGATATACAATAGAATGATTCAGGCATGACCATCATGCGGACGAAAGTCTTCTCAGTTGTCCAGAGGGTATCGGTCCAGGAACTTAAAGGTCTTCAGACCCTCAGACAACTGGTCCACAATAGATGCCGTGCCGTTTGTGCCGAACGCGTACACACCTGGGGTACCGGCCTGAACACCGGCAGCGGAGAGCACCTCACTACCAGTGCCAACAACACCGACAGGCTTGCCCCACTTGTAACCGTCTTGCACAATCTGTAGGGGTCGACCAGCAGGAAAGAGGGTTGAGCGCCAGCTCGAAGTCGTGTTAGAGGCAGTCGAGTTAGTGTTAGCGAGGCTTCCAGGAGCCGCAAAGAAAGCGCTGGCGCTACCATCTACAACAATAGCATCGAACTGAACAGCGGAAGTTGCAGAGTAAGTCTGATCAATGCCATCGCCGAGGTGCTCAGCCACGACAGTGAGGCCAACATTGACCTCCTTGAGAGCTGCCTTGAGGCTCGCAGCTGTGTCAGTGCTAGCTGAGCTGGAAGTCAAAAAGCCCACTTTTAGGCCGTCAATCTTGAGCAGGGGCGCTTCGGCGACACTGACACCAATTGTGGTATTGTCGTGGTAGTAGGTGGCATCAGCGTCAGGTGCGGTCAGACCGATCGCCTCAGCGACGCGGACTGCGACGTCATGACTGATACGGTTGAGCTGGATCAGAACGTTCTTCTTAACGACATCACTCTTGAGTTGCGCAGTTTCAAAGCGTATAGCGTTGACTACGAACTGCTGCTCAACAGGAAGCAGGGAGTTGAAGAACAACCTCGGCTGCGACCAAGCATCCGCGAAAGTAGACGAGACAGCGCGTACAAGACGTCCTCCGGTGGAGCGGTTAGGAGCCGTGAAGAAGCCGCGACCGTCTTTCTGTGTCGCCTGCTTGGGCGATCCAGCGTTGATAGTATTCGGGCTATATGCTGCGGTGTTGAGTGGGATATACATTTGACCAGCACCATCACGCTGGTTGTTGTGAACAGGGACACGAGGCTGGTTGATGGGCAGTTGCTCAAAGTTAGGACCATTGTGGCGGTTCAGCTGGGTGTCGAGGTAGGAGAACAATCGACCTTGCAGCAATGGGTCCTCGGTAAAGTCGATACCACGAACTACATGGCCGACCTGGAACATGATTTGTTCGGTCTCGGCAAAGTAGTTACGAGGGTTGCGGTTCAGTGTGAGCTTGCCAAGGGGTGTGAAGGGAACGATATCCTCCGGAACTATCTTGGTGGGATCGAGAAGGTCGAAACCCCATCGCAGCTGGTCGTCTTCGTCCATGACCTGAGCCTCAAAGACCCATTCCGGGAAAATACCGTTCTCGATGCTGTCAAACAAGTCCTGACGATGGGAGTCGGCGTTCATGCCTGCAGTAACTTGAGCTTCCTCCCACAGCAGGGACGCTTTACCCTGCAATGTCCTGAACCGAAACTTGACAAGCTTTGTCTTGCCCTCATCAGTAACGAAGCGGAAGGTGTGTACTCCCCAACCATCGGTGTGTCTGAATGAGCGGATTGTACCGTGGCCACTCATGGCCCAAAAGAGAGTGTGCATGGTAGAAGGCTGCTGACTAAAGAAGTCCCAGGCACTATCGTGGGCAGTTGCTGCCTGCGGGATCTCACTGTCTGGCCTAGGCTTGACTGCATGAATAAGGTCTGGAAACTTAATCGCATCCTGGATGAAGAAAACAGGGATGTTGTTTCCAACAATATCTACATTATAGTCAGCATACTATTTTATAAGACTGTAGTCTCATGCGCTTACCAAAGTTACCCTCGTCAGTATAGAAACGAACAGCGAAACCGTGTACATCGCGCACTGTATCAGCAGAGCCACGGCTACCAGCAACGGTCGAGAATCGAATGAAAACAGGAGTCTCTTTGTCTGGTGTGCCCAGGAATGAGGCACCTGTAATGTTTGACCAGTCACCATACGATGTGAAGACACCATGAGCACCAGCTCCTCGTGCATGGACAGCTCGCTCTGGTACTCTCTCGTGATCTTGAATATCAGTTAGCTTTTGTAAGCTCGTTCTCTTTGACAGACTCACCGAAGTGCATGATCTTTTCACGGAAGACGAAGTCCTCCAAGAGCGTAGGTCCCCTTTCACCAGCGCTAAGGCTCTCTTGGTCTTCGATAGGTGTTCCGGTGTTAGAAGTCAAGTAAACATCGGTGTCGTTGATTTCGAATTTTGATAAGAACTCATCGGTGTTTGAAGGTACGCCGTGCGAGCCATCTGCTCGCTTGACCTGAGGATGACTGGCAGGTACATCACGAGCCTCATTCTCCATAAAGGGGCATGCAGATTGAGCGACATGTGCGTAAGCAGCAAAAGCTGCGATGAGTCTGGACTTGACCATCTTGACAGGTGTAGTGAGAAGGGTGATAGGACAAAACGTCGAACCGTGGTGGGGAGCTGTTCACTTTATACATTTACGTGGTCGTAATGTGGGGAAAGCAACCCATGGTCCACATGGTATGACAGGTCGCTAATCCGAGTAACCTCCATTGACTCTTGTTGACAATTGAAAGGCCCTTCATTTGCTCAGCTGGCTGTTCTAGGGACGGGATGTGCCAACTCGCCGGACCCACTTGTGTAAGATTAGATTCGTGCACGAAATCGGCCGCGTTGATACAAGGGTACTGTGAGCTGCGCCAAGACGTTGTAGGTGGATTTTAGGGAGCAGGACGCGTGCTGAGGCGTAAACGACGCTCTGTGAGACCGCCAATACCGAACGCTTGGAAACATTCAGATAGTCGAAGTTCCTTGGCAGTATTGGTGCCAGCACGTTGGATTCCGCACACGCGTCTTGAGATGGGATTCTGTCGGCCTCAACTTCTCTTGCGAGTATGGCCGGAACCGCCAGACAAGGATCTCAAGTGCTTGACGGTATTACTATGTATGTGACTGGGCCTTTGACCAAGCCGTAAGCTAGCATGTAGTCATGAGCTGGATTGCACTCCAATCGCATGCAACAGAGAGGACAGTGTCGTCCCCAGGCTCATATCTGGCCGACTCGTGTTTTCATTGTGGCCATGAAACAACATGGCGCAAGGTTGCTGTGAAGCTAAGCCCGTTTGTCCAGTAAAACATCACGGGTTGGAGATCATGCCGTCGCCACTCGGGTGCAGGTCACGGTAGTGCTGTAGGCGCGGGCATCCGTCTTGGTATGGAACCCAAGATCCCATGAACATGCGATTTCAGCATGCAAAAGTGCTTGGTTGATTAGGGAAGGTGGTGACCCATAAATCCAGAAGCCCAGAAGTTAGGGACGGTCTTCTCCACTGCTAAGCCTAGGTGGACGTGAAAGCCGTGTGCGCAACGTCATGCTGAGAACCTGGGCAGTACTGTAGTGTAACTTTCGGCTACCATGCCAGAAATGTTTCCGTGGATGACAAGGATCTCAGTTGTTGTCAATAAGTCCAACACGATTAGTATAGAACGGACCCCGTGCATTTTCGCACGCACTTGCAGGAGGAAGCAGCAGCCAAGAGCCACTTGAGCAATTTGGATTCGGAAATCGAAATGACAGGAGCAGACTGCAAGTCGCATATTGACGAACAACTTGGTACGAACAAGTCGGTGCGAGCAATCCCGGAGGCAGATCGATGGTGGTGAATTTCTAAGCTGTAACACGAACTTTCCTGATCGGAGTTTCTAGGACGAAAAGTAAACCGGAAGATGGTCCGCGGGAGTAAGGATCGTCAGGAGTGGCTAGCACAGATGGAGCTAGTCCGAGCTCCATTTTATCTGTTGCACTGCATGCCTGCAGGTTATGGAAACATTCACAATTGCTCATCACCGTCTAGCCCTCTGTGCCTCCCAGGTCGAGTGATTGTCACGTCAGTTGAACGCTCACGACAGACATGAGCCATGACCGGCCTCAAAGGTTTGGTATCCCCCGAACACCAATAGCCTATTCCTATCACGAGTTGTGATGCAGAGCTCAAATGGTAATTCGTTTCGATATCCCAATTACACGAAGAACCCGTCAAGATCTGTGATGTTGCAAAACGGAGCTCTCGATCTTGGTGATGATTATCCCGGCCTATCCGCTTTGTCGTAAGCTAACAGTTAGGCATGGTGCTGGATTTCCAAATGCGACATCAGCTCAGGTAAGTTCAAAGTTCGCAGGTGAAAGCTTTTGTCCAGTATGTGCGCTTTCAAAACATCAGTAGGCGATAGCAAGTTACGGACTTGAGCTTTTATGGTAACTACACTGTTGCGACCATACCGATACCCATATGGAGTGCTTGGGCAGCGCTAGGCGCCATTACTCCTCTCTTATGGCCGCGAATGCAAAGGAGATCTTCGCTCCACTTGGGCGTACATTTACTTCGAACAACCATGTTTCAACGGCGCCGTCATGGAGGTGGCAGAAGCAATGTTTAGTCGTACGTTAGAAGAACCATCAAGATGTGGCTAGTGAACGCGGCCTGCTTCCGCTGCATTGGCGATGACATCAGCGGGTGCTTGCGCCTGGTCCACCAGCACCCCGCTGCGAACCTCAAACAGACCCATACTCCGACCCCAGCATCGCAGAGATCAGAGCGTCGAGCGATACGCGTTTCAAAAGCCCCGCCTTGATTCTGAGAAAGGCAAGTTGATCACCTAATCAATGATTTCAACTTTTTGATAACCTCCTGTGCTACGACAATATGCTAACGATGGCGATGGACAACAGACAGCACACACAGAAAGAAACAGCAGGGGATTCCCAAGATGTAAGTTTATTCCCCTCGTCCGTTTGCATTTCCTCTACGCTACCGTACTCATATTGCTCGGCCTCCTTACGCGCGCTTCATCTATCATTGTCTGGATTGTTTTACACTTGTCGACATGGCATGTTCGGCAGTTCCAGCCCAATCTGTACTGCCGGCTCACCCCTTGCTTCGCTGCTCTAAGCTTACCAAGCATATTCACTAACCATCTGCCTGCCTGTACAGGAATCGATCCCTATCCGTCCGGTCCAAGAAGGGAGGCTCTAGCGTCTCCGAGAAACAGCCGTCGAAGCACCGCTTCACCATGGCATCTCTGCGCGGTACACAACAGCCGGAGCTCTCGAAGAAGCTATACAAGATTATCAAGACCGAGAACCATGTCATTGGTGCCCACGAAGCCGCAGCACGCGAACGTGTCGGTGTCGCAAGGCAACTCTCGGAGTGGGGTGAAGCGACTGAGGACGAGACCATCTCGGAAGTATCAGATAAACTCGGTGTTCTCATGGCGGAAATTGCAGAGCAAGAAGATCTCTATGCACAAGCTCTAGAGGACTATCGAGGAGTCTTGAAGCAGATTCGGAACACCGAGAGCTCAGTGCAGCCAAGCCGAGACCACAAGGCTAAGGTCAGACAATGAACATGCTTGGGTGCGCGTTTTGCTAATACGGAGATAGATCTCGGACGAGATTGCCAAACTCAAGTACAAGGAGCCTCAGAGTACCAAGATTGTCCAGCTCGAACAGGAGCTCGTCCGCGCAGAAGCGCAGAGCCTGGTTGCCGAGGCGCAGCTCACCAATATTGTGATTATCACGCAGAGATCAGTTCGAGCAGCAAGCTAACTACACATAGACCCGTCAGAAATTCAAGGAAGCCTACGACCACCACTTCGCAGCAACGATTGAGCGTGCTGAAAAGCAAGTCATCTTGGCTAAGCATGCTCGTCGGCTTCTGAACCTTGTAGATGACACACCCGTCGTTCCTGGAGATATACATCCTCCTTTCGCAGGCACAGAGGAAGCTCGACAAGTGCTCAATGACGCTGAGGATGACCTTCGAAACTATGAGTTACACGTCGAACCCATTCACTCCAACTCGAGTAATCTGGGTGTAGGAGCAATGCCAGGAGCGCCGAGTAGTGGAGCTGGTACCGTGCCTGTGCGGGACACCACACAGTATCAGGACGAGGTTGGCACTGCTGAGGATAGCCGTTACGCCGAGTCGAGTGTACAAGGCACCGATGCTGGGGGCCAGCCCCCATATCCAGTGTCCGAAGCGGAGAGGCTTGAGCAACGCCAAGCTACTGAGCAGGTATCGTAGCCACAGTCGACTGCCTTCCAACATTTCGCTTCATTGTAGGAAGTTCCAGACTCGGCACCCTATTATACAGTAATGCTAGTGTAATGAATACGTCTCCGAATGGTTGCTTGAACAGTCGACGTGTGTGTAGCCTGCCCGGAACGATAGCTCATTGTGGTTTAATGTGTATTTGTGCTTCTCTGGGTACATGTACTCCAGGCACGTGTCTCTCGACTATTTCCATGTATGAGCAGGCTCGTCCAGGCAGATGCGTTGAGGAGAAGCGAGAGGACTGGCTGAGCATAGTGGTAGCTTTTGGTGCAGCGGCTGCTGCCTGGAACAGACAGTCAAAGATGCCTGAGCGCGAGGAGGACACATGTGTATCTTGCACGGACGTGGTGTACTTTCAGATGGTTTGCGCGTGGGTTTGGCGGGGATCCTCTGCTTAGCGCGGAATGTGCGCGGCGACCCAAGAAGACACATCGATGGAGCTTCACCGTCACTTCAGTATCTGAACAGCCTCGACCACCACCGCATACCCCTCGACCCCGCCTTCCTCGACCTCTCACCAGTTTCTTGAGGCTCTGCTACACTCACTATGGCGGATCGCAAGAAGAGGGACAGATATGCGGGCGCCGCGTACGAGTTCGGAGCCAATGCTGGATTGAATGCAGGTGGAGCAGCTCCTCCCCCGCAGCCAGCTGTCCCTGGATACGGAGCGCCTGCGCCTGGATACGGAGCGCCTGCGCCTGGATACGGTGCTCCAGCTCCCGGCTATGGTGCTGCGCCGGCACAAGGATACGGACAGCCAGCATCGGGCTACCAGGCAGGCCCCTCATACGGACAGCCTGCTGCCCACGACCCTAATGCGCTCAACCAGCAGTTTGGCCAGATGGGCTTGGGCCCTCAGCAAGGCCAGGCAGCGCCGCAACAGCAACAGCAACAGCAATCTGCTGCAGCTTCGCAGAACCAATTGTTCCCCTCGGACCTGATCGCTCAGCCCTTCCATGTCTCCGAGCTCTACAACCCCCACCGCCAATCAACCTCCCCGCGAACGCCGCTGCCACGCCCTCCGAATTCGCAAACGAGTCGAGCAAGTACCTGCGCTGTACACTGAACACCATTCCCACAAACCACTCTCTGCTGAAGAAGAGTAAGCTGCCATTCGCGCTGGTCATCAGCCCTTATGCCAGCTTGCATGATTCCGAAGACCCTGTGCCTGTCGTGCACGACCAGGTCATTAGCCGTTGTCGACGATGCCGAGCATACATCAACCCGTTCGTTTCTTTCCTCGACCACGGCCACAGGTGGAGGTGCAATATGTGCAATCTGACAAACGACGTTCCTCAAGCGTTCGATTGGGATGCAGCACAGCAAAAGAGCGTGGATCGATGGCAAAGGCCTGAGCTGAACTACGCCGTGACCGAGTTCGTTGCGCCCCAGGAATACATGGTTCGACCTCCTCAGCCGCTGTGCTACTACATCCTCTTGGATTGCACACAAGCATCGGTCAACAGTGGTCTGCTTGCTGTTGTTTCGCGGGTCATCAAGGAGGCGCTGGAAAGGATACCGAATGCGGATGGCAGGACACGCATTGGTTTCATGGCTGTTGACTCAAGCCTGCACTTCTTCTCCATTCCTCCAGATGGCAGCGAGAACAACGATGCTCACCAGCTTGTTGTTTCTGACCTGGATGAACCATACCTGCCAATGCCCACAGACTTACTTGTCAGTCTGAGCCAGTGCCGCAACAACATTGAGACCTTCCTTGACCGCCTGCCCGCAATGTTCCAGAACACACACGTCCCTGGATTTGCCCTTGGCTCGGCTCTTCGATCTGCCCACAAGTTGATCTCACCTCTTGGAGGAAAGATCACGGTCATTGGCGCTTCGCTTCCCAACGTCGGCTATGCTGCATTGACCCCCAGAGAAGACAAGTCTCTACTAGGCACTGGAAAGGAAGCTAGTCTGTTGCAACCAGCAAACAACTGGTACAAGTCGTTTGCTGTGGAGTGCTCTAAGAACCAGGTCTCAGTTGACATGTTCCTGTTCTCCTCCCAGTACCAGGACGTGGCAACGCTCAGCAACCTGCCCCGATTTACGGCTGGTCAGACATACTTCTATCCCGGATGGAATGCCGCCAGGCAAGAAGATGTCATGAAGATTGCCAAGGAGTTGGCCGATTACTTGTCTGCAGAGATTGGCCTCGAGGCCGTTCTGCGAGTGCGTGCCACAACTGGTCTTAGGATGTCTGCATTCTACGGAAACTTCTTCAACCGCTCTTCGGATTTGTGTGCTTTCCCGGCCTACCCTAGAGACCAGGCTGTTGTGATTGAAGTCGCGATTGACGAGACAATCAGCAAGCCATTTGCCTGTCTCCAAGCCGCTGTACTTCACACAACCTCGAGCGGCCAGCGCCGTATCAGGGTTCTGACATTGGCTGTACCTACTACGGAGAACCTTGCGAACGTATATGCTTCGGCCGATGCCCAGGCCATCACTACGTACTTCACCCACAAGGCTGCTGAGCGTGCTCTGTCCAGTGGATTGGATGCTGCTCGCGATGCACTGCAAGGCAAGATCATTGAGATCTTGCAGACCTATAGGAAAGAGCTGGCAGGTGGCAGCATGGGAGGAGGAGGCCTCCAGTTGCCCCAGAACTTGCGTGCTCTGCCGATTTTGTTCTTGGGTCTCATCAAGAACGTCGGCCTGCGAAAGAGTGCACAGATTCCCTCAGATCTTCGATCAGCTGCTCTTGACCTGCTCTCGACACTGCCGTTGCGTCTGCTGGTTCAGTACATTTACCCAGCTTTCTACAGCCTTCATGTAAGCCGATGTGTCTTACACTGTCATACTTAGCTGACGATTTCTAGGATATGCCTGACGATGCTGGTATCCCCGATCCTACCACTGGCCATATCACAATGCCACCTCTGATGAACCTCACATCCCAGTCCATTGTTCCCTACGGTCTATACCTGCTCGACGATGGTGCCAACCAGTTCTTGTGGGTTGGTCGCGACACTGTGCCAGCTCTGCTTGGCGATGTCTTTGGTGTTGAGGACCGCACACAACTCAAGCAGGGCAAGGCGTCTCTGCCAGCCATTGACAATGATTTCTCTGAGCGTGTGCGAGCAGTTGTCGAGAAGTCCGGAGACCACAAGAGCAAGGGCGTTGGAAGCATTGTTCAACCCAGCCTGTACATCATCAAGGAGGACGGCGAGCCAAGCTTGAAGCTTTGGGCCCAGACATTACTCGTGGAAGACCGCGCAGACCAGGGTGAGAGCATTGTTCAGTGGATAAGCAAGCTGCGTGAAAAGGTATGTTAAGTTTGAAAACACATCTTCGCAACAATGACTGACTCATCTTTGGCAGGTTGTTCAGTAAACAGCTATGGAGCGTTGCCTCAAAATGTAACTCGTAATGATCTGGAGCGGCGTAGGCAACTTGAAGGTTGCAATCAAGTTGGTGGCAGGTGAATTGTCAAAAGCATAGTTCTATAGCATCAGCAAACAACATGCTCGCAATAGACACATTTGAAATCAACTTGGACCCAGCACAAGGTTAACGCTACTAACATCGTCAGCAACATACACACGTTACACATCAGGTTTCCCAACGAACCGACTCGTCACGCTTACTTCAGCATCGCCGCGAGCTTCAGATCTCACGAGTCTATGTGTACCGCCACGTAGCACAGCGCACTGTGTTGCGAAAGATGACGCCCGTCATCGCTCCACGACACCAACATGCGTGATCCTGAAACGCAGCACTGCATCCTCTCGGGTCCGCGCGTACTGTTGTACGAGGTTGCCCACCGTTTTGTTTCCCGCTAAAAGGGGACTCTGGATCTAGAACAGTTTAGGCGGATAAGAGAAAGGATGGAAAATCGGTGAGAAAGAAGACTGACATGTCAGCACGCTGGCTTCACCGATCTTCATGCAGGGTTCTGATGCTGTTGAGACACGGCTGTGTTGAAGTAGCGGCTACTTCTCTGTCCATGCTGCTGTGCGAACGCGCATCACCTAGGTGCCAATACAGTCAGTCAGTCAGTCAGTCAGTCAGTCAGTCAGCCACTCAAGCTCAAGACCGCGTAAGCAGGACGAAACGAATGCCCAAGACTGCCCCTGTATGCAGATGTGTAGTTGAAACCGGCGTCTTGCTGGACAGAGGCAATTGAGGCCAGGGAGAGACTGCAGAGTCTGGGGTGCGTGAGCTGACAGAATACATTGCGTTTGGCGCAAAAAACCCAAAGACCGGGCTACATGGTAAATTCATTTGTTTTTTGTTTTGCGGGGTGGCGCGGGAGATGTGGAGATATTGGGGGATGGTTGAAGGTTACATGTCGAGTGTGCGAATAGCGTGGTTGGGGGTTGTAGCCTTTGGAAGACACCCTTTCTCCCTTTCTCCCTCTCTCTCTCTTTATATATATGTGTGTGCGTGTTTCGGTGTGCATCTACATTCCATGGTACTTGGAGTCTAGTCTTCTATAGCTGGGTGCAAGCGGAATAGTATCAGAGCCAGAATAAGTAAAAATCTCGTTAAACAAACAGACATTAAACTCCTGCATCCAACATCTTAAATACAGCATATGAACCAGCGAGTAGATTCCCAGCATTCGATTCTTTTTCTCAATGCAAGGGCTCGGGCGAAGGAGCCTTGGGGGTGGAGCAGCCCATGGCGTCTGAGAGGAGCAACGAAAGGTAGAACTGAAGAGCGAGCGTCGAGACTACATCGTCTGTCCTTTGAATCACGGTGTGATGGGGAGCTCTGTGTGGGTGAGGATTAGTTCGCGTGGTGCGTCGGGACGTAGAATACAGCGCATCTTCTCTGCTACCATATGCCTCCCACCCAGAGTTGTCAACAAACAAAATTGATCGACATTTTGATTCGTGAACAGACCAAGAGTGGGGACTTGCACTGCCTCACGGCTAACAATGTGCAACGTGCACACCCAAAATGGTATCAAACAGGCGATCGATTTTGTTTGTTGACAACTCTGCTCCCACCACGCCTCTTTCACAACCCCTTGCTTCTCCCCTTTGCCTCCTATTGCTATCAGGTACGGTAACATTGTAAAGAGTCGCAAGCCATTTTCAGCGACCAATGAGCGGCGATTTGCTGCAAGGCGGCACACGGTAGCTAGATCTCACGGGATATCCGATCGAGCTAAGGGAGTGGTGCACATTTTCTGAGACATTAAATTTAACAAAATTCACCCGATTACCATCAACATCTACCAACGGGTCGGTAACTCAGGTTAGTTATCTCAAAACACCATATTTGAAAGCCCCGTCTAACAGCCAACAGTGGTAGAGTGTAGGATTGCAGCCCTCCAAAGCAGTAAATCCCGAAGTCACCGGTTCGACTCCGGTTCGGCCCTGACTTTATCTTTTTGCACCCGCGAAGCACGTGGAAGTTTGACGGTTTGAAGGCATTAGTGGTCGGTAGTGGACCACGTTTGGTTTTGGGGCAGGTGATGGTTTTCAGGAAATCGGTTTTGCGCTCGGCTCTGTGAGGCAAGCTACGCGAAGCTGTGCCGCTTCGCTGCTTGACCGTCAGGCCTTCTGTCGCCGGTTCGAGCGTGGCCAGCTTGCAACTCAACACCATGCAGCCATGGCCACCACGGACCATGTAATGGCGGCTGATGGCTGCTTTTGTTTCGCCAGCTAACGCGAGGTTGCATGCGCCGGTGGCTCGCATAGCCGCTCATCGTTCCTTCAAGCTTGCCGGCTGTCTTGCCTTGGGTAGCGCAGCAGCGATACTGTGGCATGGTACACGTACTATAGCAAGACAATATCGAGATTTATTGCAACACTGGCCTCGTGGTCGCATGCACGGCCACTGACTCGATAGCATGTCACCATTACTGTGATGGGTAGTGCGCAAACCTTGTTGGTGGCAGATGAGCGTGGTTGAGAGGCAGAGAACTGGCCCGGGATGCGCGCCCAAGAAGACGATCAGATGACGGCGGGAACACTTGCCAGAGGCGGCCAGACTAGTGCTTGATGGCGTTCCACCGAACTGAGCACCAGGAACGGTAGACTCGTCCACAGCTGGCGTTGAGAGTTGAGAGTCGAGGGTCCAGTCTATTCACACGACATGCCTACACCGCTGCCGACGTGGTCTGCGGCTCGTGTCTGCAAGGCCACAAGCACAGATAGACTCTAGAGCGTGGGAGCGGTGGATGCAAGCAAGCCTCACTCTGCGGTAGTCGATGCTGGTCTCGGCGCAACCTGTCCGGCTGGCCACAGCAAAGCCCGGCTTTATCACGGCTGCTAGTCGTTCGCTTCGGCAAGGTACAAAGGTACAAGAGGGTGTATGTGGGGGTGATTCTAGTCGAAGGCCCCCTTGCAGCGGTGCTTGTCTACGCTGCTCGTGGTTAGCGTGCAGCAGCGGGGTTCGCAGGCCAATGGCTACCTCGGGCGACGGTCAGCTTCGCTAGGGAGATTCACGCCCGCTCGCAGCAGCCCGTCCGCTTACGGGTGGGCTTCCAGGCATGCAGCCCATCTGTTGGGATCAGAGCAGACGGCGCTGTTGACGAGAAAAAGAGTTACGCCCAGTCGAGGATAGTCAGCCCAGGCGCTGACCCTCAGGCCCTCATGCATGTGAAACGCGGCGGCAGCTGTGGTTTCGTCATCCATATCGGTGATATCGAACGGACTCAAGCACGCTTCACGGCCAGGCACAGCAGCTTCATCAAGTGGAGGTCGCACTCGTGTAAACCAAGCGACATGGTCAAGGCAAGGGCGTATGGCCGTTCGTAGTATCCCGGAACTGGGAAGGCAGAGACTGCCCAGATGCCCCGCTTGCGTGGGGTGCTGCCGTGTGTCCTGGCACAAGAGGCGTGCAGGAATGACCGAGTACTGGGACGCTTCAGCACGTTCAGCGTGCTCAGCGTGCTCAGCGTCGTCTTCAGCGTCTTCAGCGTCGTCTTCAGCGTGCTCAGCCTCTTCGGCGTGCTCAGCCTCTTCAGCGTGCTCAGCGTGCTCAGCGTGCCCGGCGTCGTGCTCAGCATCCAGCAACGTCCAGCAGCGTGCAGTGTTTAGTCTTCAGTCTTCGGCCTGGAGCCATCATCGACACGGGCTCGGCACATGCTTGTAGGCGCAAGAGGGCATCTGCAGCCAAGCCAGGTCTGCAGGTCTGCGACTCGACGGCTCTGGGTGCACATCTCGCAGCTCACCAGGCTCACGCTCTCTTCGGGCGGCGGCAGCGGTGGCAGCGGTGGCAGCGGCGGTGGATCGCACTCTAACCCCAGCCTTCGCCAGCTCCGCCAGGCCAGCATCCAGGGCGCGACGACACAGCCGCTAGCTCTGCCTGCCCGTGCCTCACCAACCCCTCCAGTCGACCATTTGGTCTGGTTTCTGGTTCGGTCATCTTGCGCAGCGCCCCAATCCCACTGCTTCCTGCACGACACTGTTTCCTGGCCTCAGAAGCCTTGCTAGCTCTCTGCGACCCTGAGAGCCGCATTCCAGCACAACACGGGCCCGCGCACTGTCGCCTGCCGCCTGTCGCCTGTCGCCTGTCGCCTGTCGTCTGCTTGCCCTTGCCCGCGCCAGCTCGTGCCTGTTGCTGCGTGCATCGAGTACGCATTCGAAGAGGGGCCCCTCCCCGGCAGACGTCTGCAGCTTATCGCATACCTCCACCAAACTCCGACCTTTCGTCGCTCACGCATCATCACCACCGCCGCCGCCACCGCCGCACCTCTCGACAGGTACACCTGCCCACTAACCACTAACCACTGCCGGCTGACGACCGACGACTGACGGCTGACGACCAAACGACGCGACGACTGTGTTGACGCCTTTGACTTTAGCTTCTTTGTTTGCTTTTCCCCTCTTCGCGCGCTGCGTCCGGATGTTGCTGCAACACGGCTCTTCATTCGTCATCACATCTGTTTCAGCCCTCCTAGTCCCGCGTCAAAGAAGGTGCGACCCACGGCACACCGCCCAGTCTAGTGATCCCCGGGAATAGTCCCTGCACTCGCCCTCAGGTACTGGTTCACTTGGCTGCTAGAGTGCCGTTGTCGCCCGTTGAGCGTGCACGCATTACCCGCACCCCCGGCTCCTTGACCTCCCCAGCCCTCAGCCCGACACCTACACGGGGACCCCTCCTTCCCAACCTACACTTGCTGAACCAGCCCAACATGTCGAGCTTCCAGGCAGTCAACACTACCCCGACGGTACTTGACCCGCCACCAGGACGCTCTGGGGAAGAAACAACCCCTTCGACCCCTCGCCCGGACGCTAGGTTCCACAAAGACTCGAAGACTGGCGAGGAAGCTAGAGCCGAGGATCCCTCGCTCAAGACACCGACACGCAACAGCTTCGTTGGCATTGCTGGACAGCGACCCCTCCCTTCTTCGCCCTTCACACCCGCCCGCGATCTCAGTGAGACCCCTTCGACCAAAAGCAACCTGAGCAGAGGGCAGTCGCACGCATCGACACACTCAGTAGACACGACAGAAGATGTACAAATGGGCGACGGCGACGACGACGACGACAAAGACGGGTCGGACAACGAGAGTGTGACCAGCGAAAGTGGCAGGCCGTCGAAGAAAAAAGGCCAGCGTTTCTTCTGCACCGAGTTCCCTCCATGCAACCTGAGCTTCACAAGAAGCGAGCACCTGGCCAGGCACATCCGGTATGTCGGAGAACAAATCTTTGTGTTTCCTTGCTGACCAGTGCTAGTAAACACACCGGCGAACGACCCTTTCAGTGCCACTGCTCTCGACGCTTTTCACGACTCGACAACCTTCGACAACACGCGCAAACTGTCCATGTAAACGAAGACATACCCGCAGAATCGCTTGCTGCGACTGGCACACGATTTCAAAGACAGATAAGAACGGACCGTGTTAGACCTCCTGGGCCTCGCTCCAGGGCGAACACACTGGGAAGCATGGGTGGACACAGTAGAGGGCATAGCAGGAACCTTTCGACTTCGAGCATCACGTCGACCATCTCAGCCATGAGCGTGGCGCAGTCTCCAGATTCGCGACGCCGACCCCCACCTCTTGCCATGGCTAGCGACGACTCTGCAAGAGCTCGTCTGTCGCTTCAGACTATGGAAGCCTACAATCCACCACTGATGGGCAGCCCTGGACCCCAGATCGTCGAGTATGACTCGCAGTCAAACGCTCCTACAACACCCACGTCGGCAACATACTCTACGGTGACGGGCAGCCCTGCCCACTTTGGCTCTGCCATGCAATCACCAGCGTCGACTTCTTCGAGACCGGTATCATGGGCCGGTCCACCACCTGGACGTCGCTTGTCCAACAGCAACCCCTTTCAAGGACCGCCTGGACAAGTTCCTCCTCAATACATGTCACCCTTACCATCTTCAGCCGCCTCCACATTCTCGACTCAGAGTAGTATATACGGTAGTCCAGTAGTCTCGAATTTCCCCAGTTCGAGGAGGGAATCGAATGCCGACGCAGATTGGAGACGACGCACCTGGCATCCAGGAACATACACAGGACCGCGACCGGCAACCAGCGGGCTTGGATATCACCAAACACCCGACGCAGACCGTCCTTCGTACACATCGCAGCCTGCTGCATCGCAAACTAGGCTTCCCGGTATTGAAAGCTTCGACTACGCGCCTCCTCCAGTAGCTATATCACGTCCCCAACCAGGCCCTGCGCACATGGATGCAACGCAACGTCCCCTCACCTACCATGCCCCAATTGAGCCTCTACCAGGTGTTGGGCACAGGAAGCGCATGAGCGTTTCCTGGGAGGATACTATGCAAAGGGGCATCAACCGTTTGGACATTACCGGCTCAGCCTCCCCGCGTGAGTCGTGGTCGCATTACCCTTCTAACGGACAACCAGCGACGACACGGCCAATGACTGCACCTCACGGTTACTTTAGCCACCAACAGCCGCCTCATGTTCCTCAGCCGCTACAAATACATCCGGCTGATTCCGGACGTAACTCTCAGGAATTGCCCACTACACCTCGCAAGAACAAGCGACAGGCTTGGTACAACGGGCCTGTCAGCCAACCTGCCGGTCAACCAGTCAGCCAACCGGTACGAGCTATTCAGCGCACGTCTCCCGAAGACTCTAGCAGCAGCGAAGGTGTCCCAACCCCTGGAAATACCACAATGAGCGAGTATCATCCTGCAATTGTGCACAGTAACGGCTTCGTTGAGGCACATCCCCCAGGAGCGCACGTGGACGAATACAAACCTGCAGCCTCAATCATGGACAGGCCACATCCACTACATACTGGCTACCAATCGTATCACAGGCATACTCTATCCAACTCGAGTTCTAGTTCCACCTACCGTCCGCAGCGTGAGCCTGAGAGAGCACCTGCTACATTCGGACAACCATCACCTCCGGCGGCTGTCCACGACATGAGACGACTCGATGCGCTTGTGGCGGTTGCAACCGGCGAACATCAAGCTGTTGAGAACCGATCTTGAACCCTCGTCACAAGCCAACGTTGACATCTTCCCCTACACAACCCAACTACCCCACAACGAAGTTACGGCTATCGAACAATATAACGAATATTTCTGATCTGACGCTACGATATACATCTCCAACTTGGTTCGCCACCACACAACACCTCGTTTCACATTTGATTTGGCCGATGGAGAGGACCCCTTTCGATGATACCCCGAGTAGGCTTGATCCACTCGTATTTCGGATACCCGAGACGGCATTCTGTTTGCAACGACGCAATCGTTCAGCATTTGCATGATGATTTTTTCTTGACGATTAGTTAGCATCGCACCACTGGCTTTTAGGCCTTGGGATATACCAGATGGATGACAGCGGGCGTTTTTGCTTCTCCATGATTTTTTCTTTTAATTTATCTGTCTTTTTAGCGTTATTTTGAGGATCTGTGTGGTCCTGATTTCAATTTTGAGCATAGTAATGGTCGGATGTTGTTATTGAGTCTAGTTAGCAATCTACAGGCCATCTTCACTTTCGTACATAGTCTTTATAACTAAACTCACTGTGCTTGCTTTTATAAGTTCAAGTGTTCATACTTCATTTGATTTCTCTGACGCCGCTTCATGCAGATCTGCGACCCCTCGCCCGTACGCCCATCCCTAACCGGGGAATTGCAGTAAGGTACAAATCAAATGCAGGCCATGCCAAGTTCTGGATGCGTGTGGTAGTGCTGACCTGTCGTCGATGGTATTCGAAAGTTGCTTGATAGAGCAAGTCGCGTTTAGACCCCTGTCTAACGCGATTAACGCGAAAGTTTTGTGGACTGTTACCACCCCTTCATCACCGCCTGTCGCCATCGCAACGTTTCGCCTACTGCACTATACGACGTTCCTCTCTGTCAATGTCTGCATGCTCCAGTACCCTTCGAGTACTCTCCCGATCTCGTATACCCACAAACAAGACGCTGCTGCCGTTCCTGTACCAGACAGCCACAATCCAGCAATGGAAGCCCACCGCCCAGCCTATCGCACGTCGCAACATCTCGCGCTACAGTCATCCAGATGATGCACCAGCTGCCCAAGACATCCCTTTTGAGGACAAAGGCGACCTGCCCCCAGCGCTCGACGACCTGGAGCCTGCGCGCAAAACCACAATCACCGGCTCGGAGCGTGCTGCCTTCGAGAAGCTGTACAGAAAGTTCAATGCACGTGGCAGCCGTCAGGCCGAGAAAGATCATGAAGTCGAGATCGATGCCATTGCTGACGAATACTGGGAGCCCGATGAGGAGGATGACCCAGCGGACCTGGACAAAATCTTCGAGGAGGCGCTGAAACGCAGCCCAAAACCGGTGAGGGAGTGGAATAGGTCAGGGACAGAACAGTTGAAGAGCAGGAAGCCTAAACAAGACCTTCAGACCATGGCACAGCACATCTTGAAAGGAACCCTCCCTATTGAGATGAAGCGTGCAGAGATGCGGGCTGCGAGGAAGAAAGACGTCAGCGCGAAAGCCGCAAAGCTGAATGAAGCACGCATGAAAGAGCGTGCCCGCGTAGACAACCTCCTCAAGGCTGCCAAAACCGACCGCGAGCTCTGGCATGTCCTGCATCGCGAAGTCTTCGATCTAATTCGCCAGCTAGACCTCGATGGCACCAACCAGCCTGCGCCCAAGAAGTCTCGAAACGCGAAGCCTCCCAACACGATGACAGATCCGAAAATCCTCTTCGCAAACTACCCGCACCACCTCCTCACAGCGCTCACCATCCTCCGCACACACTTCTCTGCATCCCCGTTACCGCTTTCCATCTTACCCACCATCAAGAGCCTCGGCCGCTCATCCTACGCCCTCGGTGCCACAACCGCCCTCTACACACAACTTCTCCGCACAGCCTGGCTACAACAATCCTCGTACCCACTGCTCGTCTCACTGCTGGCAGACATGCACAACGGGGCGATTGAGTTCTCCGTCGACACGCTACACCTGCTCGACCAAGTGATCAAGGAGTTTGACATGGCACGCAGCGGGCGACTGGGCCGCGAAATGCAGATGGTGTATGGCATGGAGCAGTATGGCGAGGGGATACGCGAGGTGCGGCGCTGGCGCCAGATTGTGGAGAGTCGCGTGGGCGTCGATGTTGAGCGCAGGGAGAAGGGCACCGTGCCAGTGCCGAGGCGGCGCAGAGCCGGGGAGCAAGATTTATCTGACCATGTCCCGCTTGTCCAAGGCGTCAACGGAGCGCTGCGACAGTCACACCCACACCCACACTCACAGCAACTAGACACAGACGTCGAACCCAACTTCCTGTATCAGGACAGCACTGCCGAAGCCCACCATGCACAAGAACCCGATACCGTACCAACAACAGTCGCCGAGACCGCAGACAACCCAGCAAACAACAAGCCAAACGCCACGGTGGACGAAAAGCTAGAAACCGAGTCCCGGGAGGACATGAACGAAGAGCAAGACAGGACAGCCGCCAGCGCAGAAGCCACAGCAAAGACTTCAAGCGGCGAGACCGTGCCGTCGACGCCGTCGTAGGAGGGCGGTGGAAGTGGGGGTTAGGATTAGGACTAGGATTTGGATTTGGATTTGGATTTGGACCAGGAGTAGAATTATTTGTACGAATACCTAACACCATCTATTACCATCAATGTAGATATACCCTTTTGTATGCATGGGGCTTAGAAGGCTGTGCGTGGTCATGGACTAAGACTGCTAGACTCTTACGGAACCACTGCACTGCGGATCTGATGACTTGATGGACACGACATACATGACATGACATGACATGACATGGGGAACGAGTGTTTTCAAGTCAATATATATACAAACGCATAACGCCATGACAATGCAGTTCAGTTGCTAATCTATCATCTTCGTCGCCTGTTCTAATATATGCCTACCCGCCATCCTCCGTCCTTTCAGTTCCTCTACAACGTCTCCCACCCGCCATTATTGATATCGCCTTCTAGTTTCCTTGCAATCAGGCTCTGGATGCCACCCTCGAGCCATACCTTCCTGAGTAAGGCATCGTATCGCTTCTGGTTGAGGAACAACTGCTGGTGTCGTCGGAGCGTGGGGTCTACTTCGCCGTGCTTGTCGAGGTACGGCGCGACGGCCCAGGTGCCGTGGTTCTTGTTGAGGAAGAGAACCATGCATTTGCGGATGTGGATGAAGACGCCGATTTGGCCACCGCATCTGCGTGCGTCATTAGTACAAGACTCTAGCAAGCTTGACGGATCATATGTATGATGGCATGGGAGGGAAAGACTCACTTGGAAAGATGCTGATTACACCCGCCCCTCTGCCCCTTGCTTGTCATACAGCACACAGCCTGACTGCACATGATCTCACCGCAGAACAAACACAATGCCGGATCGGTAAGCTCCTTGCCCGTTGTCGGACATTTCCTACGTATTGCTTCATCGGTAAGCGTATCGTACGTCTTGGGGAGGCCGACGAGCTCGAAAATCGCTGGGTGCGAGAGCGAGATTGTTGGGCGGAGCGGTTGGTTCCCTGCTTGCGCCCAGAGGAGGTGTCGTACCCAGCCACCAACGATGGAGCGCGTGATGTATCCTGAGCTGGAACGGGCAGAGAAAGAGGAAAACACCTCGTGCAGAGAGAGAAGACGCAGTACTGTGGTAAGGCGGGAGAGTTCAGACTCATCGACCTGGTCCATCGAAGTGGGGGTAACTCGATACCGTACCGGACGTGCATGAGGATGGCGGCTTTGCGGAGGAAAGGAAGCGCATAGGAATACATCATAGTGTGCATGAAGTAAAGGAAGTTAGGGTCTTTGAATTGATCGGGAATGGGCATGTTGTCGATGTCCAGCGATGCGGGTGAGTCGTCCATGCTGGCTACGTTGTAGACAGCGCAGACGAAGAAGAGAAGGTTGTTTAGCTGGTCAGAGGAGAACAGGCCGCCACTGACCTTCTCGGAGTTGATAAACCGCTCTAGTTGCTGGAAGTGGGGTGCGTTCTGCTGGCCTTCTGTGGTTTTGGTGTATGCCAAGACGACTCGCACCATCTCTGCCAGGTAGCACAGGCGCAATATATGGTGAATGTCAAGGTCGGTAGCTGGCACAATACCAACTGCGCACTGTGTAAGGAAAATAAACGGATCCTGACACAAGAGAGGCGTGACCGTTTTGAGATCGAGAGGAAGAACTTCAGGGTCAAATACACCAGGATGACCAACAAACAGTTGACGAATCTGCTCATACTGTGTGCGGAGATACTCAATACCGGTCAGGCTTGAACCTCGATTTTCAAGACTGCCAATCGCGACGTAAGATGTGACAGTTTCAGATAGAATCTGGAGATGGGTCAAGGTCTGTAGAGAGATTTTATCGATCAGTGTGCCCCTAACAAAGTCTGATTGTACCCCTCTTTGAGCAATCTCTACCGCTGAAATAGAGTACCCTAGGGCTTGTGCAAGGGAATCTGTGTGCGTCAGGTCCTCGATATCAGCCCCCGGCATGGGTAGATGTGTGAAGGCAGACGAAATATCGTTTGAACGAAGTGTATCCCGGAGTCGTTGATACACTTTGAATAGCTCTGTCATTTGTGTTGCCGGTGGTGCAGGTTCGGGCTCCGGTTCTCGCGGTGCTCCACCTAAGAACGCTGGGATCTGGAATCGGTGCGCTGCTGCCGCCGGTTGCACAGGCGGTGGGAATACGGATGATCTGACGAGCTCCGGAAGGTGACCGGCGATATTTTGAACGAAGTCATGTTGACCATATTCGTACAAATTCTTTCGGCCTTGACCGAGCTCCACAGTTGATATCTTGGCTCTGTCATTCTCGAAATTCCTGTGCATTTTTGCGACGCGGGTTTCAAGCCACTCGTCGAATGAAGTTGTTGTCTCCAACGCACCAGGATGCAAGATCTTCTTCGGCTTCCAGATGATCGGTAAAAACATGTTGCCTAGAGCCTTGCATAGCGGGCACATGAATTCTTTGAACTCGGGACGTTCAGGGTGGTTCCTTGCAATTTGACCGACGTGACGTCTCTGAGTCGCCTGCAGGTAAAGCTCAAAGCAACTGTAGTGCATGATGTGCCCGCAACCAGTGGACACTGGGCCCGACTTGACCTGTGCACGAGGGAAGCCTTTGCCAAGGGTTTGTCTTTCTGTCGCGACACGTTCTCCGCCGGCGTTGACTTTTTCGACGGTTTGTCTGTTCTTCCCTGAAACCCCAAATGGTCTGACCTCATTTGCTGAGCGATCAAGACTGGTGGGAGTTTGTGTGACTTCGTCTACCCAATCGTCATCTTGCAGATCGGTCTGTCGGAGTATGCGACTCTCCGAGACATAGCCAAAGGTACCGTAGAGCTTTTGATCGTTCGTCTCTTCTTGACACAAGATGCATGTACCGGAGGGGTACTTGAACGTCTTCTCTTGAACAACAAGACCACCATCTTCGTCTTCCAAATCGCTGAAGTCATCTTCTCCCCAGTCAAAGTCTTGATTGGCCATGAACTTGCCTTGCTGCTCCTTAAAGGCCGCCATGACCCTCGCTTGCCGTTCCAGAGCCTGCTGTTTCTTCAGCTCTTTCTCCTCAAGTCCAAAGCTAGCTGGTGATGCAGTGTCCATCCTATCAGTTGGAATATTGAGAGCCGCAGCTGCAACAATGAATTTGTGTGGTTGTCGCTGTTTCAGCCTGTGCAGAATCAGGTTGATCTTCGATTCACAGCTCTTGTACTCTTCCTTCTCCTGTAAAGCCAGTAGAAGCGAAAGGATGGTTGGGCGCTCGGCTATGCCAATACTTGCTGATTTGGTGAGTACGGAGGCCACGAAAGAATCGGGTATCTCTTCAGACCAATCGTGTGGTTCTGATTTGTCCTCGAGAATGGCGACGAGAAGCAGTTGGAGCACGAATTGGATATACGTCTCCACACGCGTTGCAGGTATATTCGGTGTCGCAGCTGCCACTCTGAGACCATAACCCAAAAGGTAGTATATGACTTGAGTGAAGAGTGGTGTCCTCGTGAAACCAGCGATGTTCTGGAAGAGACCGGACGTGACTGGTCGAAGACTTGGTTCAAACACGATATCACTCGCTAGCTTTCCCGTCTTCTTCGCTTTGTAGTTCTTGTAAATATTTTCGGCTTCTTCGCGTTGGTTACGATTATACTGATGAACATAGGGATCGATCAGATCGAGATATTGCTCCTTCAGTTCAAAGGTGCCACTATCTGATAAGCCTTCCGGCGCTCGGAACCGTGTCATCTCATGGAGGACATCCGAAAATTCGTCCATGTTCTGTATCCGATCTGACAATCGTGCAGTCATGTCAGAGAAGGAGAGTGGCTTGAAACATAAAACATGTGCGATATCCCGTCGCATAGCAGAGAGGTTTGATTCGCCATTGGTCTCCGCAGGAATGAGGCAGGTGCGATCGCTGAGCAGTATGATCAGAAGATGTACGAAGTCCTCAACCACGTCGACAGCCTGAGTGTCTTCGAAGCCATGTTGACTAGCCTCGTACTTTCCCGTCATCCATCCAGTGAGTCCAAAACGATCGATCATTGAAGCCAAGAACACTGAGGGATCGCACAGAACCAGAGCAGATTGAAGGAGGAAAAGATCTCTCTGGTGACAGACGTCTCTCTGTGATACACCGCGATACTGGGTCATTTGATGCCGCAAAGTTATACCGTTCCTGACCCAGATACCTGCCCGCATCTGAGCCAACCATGCACATACTCGAAGAGGAAAGTCGAATACGGCAAGCAGATAATCTTCAGGTTGGTGTAACGAGATAGTACCAGTGTTGGCTCGAATCTGCAGCTCATCGCGAGTGAAGAGAAGCAGTTGTCGCACGTGCTCTGGTGGCATGCTTCGTGCTCGATCAATCAGCCAGGACAGCGTGTAGTGGAGAGCATGGTGAAAGCTCAAATGTTCCTTGGCAACGACGTAGTCAACAACTTTGTATTTGGGACCGAAGAACGTCGATGGCTCGGCGTCAAATTCAAATACTTCCAAGGTCTTGAACCTAGTTTCGTCCTTGAGCTCAGCTTGATCGAAGCGTTTTCGTTCAGCACCCAGTGAGTTGATGGTTACGACTTCTGCTGTGGTCCGAATGGCACGGCAGATGTTTGTGGCGTCTTCCTCATTCCTCCAGGTGAAGGAATCTGCGAAGTGTCGGCACAATTTGTTAATCTCTCTAGTGATGAGGGATGCGCTGATCCAAGCTTCTGATTCAAACTCGAGATGGTCGCCAATAGCACGCTGATTGGGGCAGATTCCCTGATGTAGTTTGACCAGATCTAGGAACTGGGAGAGATACCTTGGCTGCTCACGAATTTTATCCTGGACAAACTCCGAAGCCAACAGATACTTTGTATCCATGAAGAAGTGATGTAACCGTCGATTTGTCACAGCTCCCTGTTCGAAGGCCAGGGTTGCTTTGGGATCAACGTTGGCTGGATAACCGACTTGGCGAGTAGTTAGGAAGGTGTACAGGATGGCGAGCAAGTTTGTAAGGAAGTTGCCGCGTTCAACAACTTCTGACGTAATTGAAGGCGTCGTCAACATTTGAAGAGATAAATTGATGATGGAGTGGTCCGGCTCTCGATCAGCAATGAGGAACAGTTGTGCCAAAGCTGTGTATACACCAGCAAATCGTAATCCTAAAAGACGCTTGAATTCAGGAATTGATACCACGGTGCTGATGAAGACATCTCGTATGCCGATCCGAAGCTGCTTCCACATGCGTAGATCGTACAGAATTAAGCGATCGAGACGCAGGCGTTGCCAAAGGTCCTCGTGAGCAGGCGTTCCAGGCCTTCTACCGTAACCTTCTGGCTTCTCTAGCCAGTACTGCGGCGGTCGAGATGGTCTCAATGGCAGCGACCGCGTATGAGGTGTACCAGGTACCGTCATCAGGGGCTCGACGTGGCTTAGCGAGGGTGCACCCATCAGGGGCTCGCTGTCCGATTCTGCCGGGGTATCACTCTGCTCGTTTTGCGATCTCTGTCCTGCTGTAAACTGGGACGGTGGCGGAGGAGGAGGAGGAGGAGGAGGAGGAGGAGGAGGTGGTGGTGGTGGAGCAGGATACCCTGCCATGGTAGCCTCCGAAGTTTCGAGAGCCTCATCTGCACTTTCAAACGCTTCCATCTCTACGTCTCCATCATTGTCCTGAGCGCCAACCTCATCGATGTCCATATCCTCGCCGGCGTCAGCGGTGCCTTCGCCCTCGTCATCTCCATCGTCGAATTCGTCATCCGAAGCTGTTGTGTCGTCCGTTCTATCAGCTGTTCGCTGACGTCGTATCCTAATGATATGGGCCCGTTGCTGAATAGGCATAAGTCCTCGGAAGAAGCTTCTCTCCTCGTTTTCTCTATCTTCCAGTTCATGGTCATCCAGACCGTCTTTGCCGATGCTTTCGTTGGACGCTGCACTCCCGATACGCCATGGCTTCAGCATCTCTTCACAAACAGTACGTCGCAGTACTTGATGGTCATCGCCTACACTGCATCCAGCAATGTCTGAGATCCAGTCGACGATAGCGCCGCCCATCATTTCTCGGAAAGTATCTCGTGCGGACCGAATGGTTACGGTCAGCTTGATCTCTTCAATGATCTTGGCCATGCGAAGAAGCTCCTTGAGATCTGATCTGTATACGACAGCACTACGTCCGACGTCGTTGACTTCATGGGCCTTTGCGAGGCCAAACGCCTGTTTCTGCTTGCAGGCGCGAGCGACCTGCTCCTGAACATCATTTACCGTATGTTTCTCGTCATTCCACAGAACCAGACAGTATTCCTGAGCACCTTCCGGCTGATCACCCGGGTCGTACCATTTCGAGGTGAGGCGTGAGTTGCGCTCGTCCTGTAAGATGGATTCCTCCGTCTTGGGCAGGCGCAGCTGTTCTGGGGAGCAGGAAAAGACATCGATGAGATAGTCCAGAGACCTTGCAATAGTCAAGCGCATACTCTCGAGCAGTTCGCTAGGCAGCGATGGGCCTTCCTTTGCTTTCCCAGCGGCCTTGTTGCTAGACTCTGCGTCGGCTGAGTGTATGTTGCAATGCACAGGCCGTTTCCATGCCTCGTCGTCGCCACAGTCGCAGCAACCGGAGTTGCCAGGCGAGACACTGACCATGACGTGGTGGCCGTCGTGGTCTGAGGCATCGAAGCAGCGCGCGCAGAGAACGCACGTGTCATCGTCTGTGCATGTCTTGCACCGATAGGTAGCTTCGCCGTTCTTGAAGATGTGGCCGCACGGCTTTCCCTTTGCTGCGGCCGTGTATTCGGCACCTTCTATGGCGCCCTGTGCGTCTCGCAGGCTCCATGCTTTCTCCAGGTCGGTGGGCAGCCCAGAGGGAAAGAAGAGCGGGAGGTGGACCTCGTGTCCGGCGAGGGAGCGAAAAAGGATAGCGCGCAGGTCTCGGTCTGCTTCTGGCGTGAATCGGTAGTTGTGGTGTCGAGGCAATTCGCGCAGGTTGCGGCAGAGCTCCTGCTCCAGCGGCGACATGTCCATGGCGCACCCAAGCCCCAGCGGGTGGAGGTGGGACGTAGCGGGGCTGGCGGTCGAGGCGCGTACGAGGCCAACAGGAGTGCGAGTGAGTGGGAGACAGGTGCTGTCAGGAAGACTGTGGTCCTGCCACAGCTCTGGGGAAGTGGGGCCTGGTGGTTGCCGTTTGCCGCACGAGTGGTTGCGTGGTCAGCCAGGCCGGTGAAAGTTCCAGAGCTATGTCATAGCACGCAAGCGCAAACAAGTCCCCGCGAGCGTGGTAGCTGCACCCAGCTTGTCGCAGTACAGGCAAATCACGTCTGCCTCGGCTATGTGCATGCGTTGATCTACGTTCCACTTTACTCTGCTTTCTGTTTTCTAGACCAGTAAATCATGTGAGCGTCCAGGCTTACGCGTCCTGGCAAGGAGCACTGGTGAACATGTCACATTGTGAAGCTATGTACATGCTGACTCTGCCTCCCACCGTCGCCATACAAGACTCCAACGGCAGTCTTCTCGTCCGGTGAGGTCAAACAGTCGTTCCAGAGAGCGCACATGCCACCGGGTCACCAAGAGACAACACGGACGAGGGAATGATCAGCACTTTGTCCTGGTATTTGCAAGCTGTAGAATACATCTCAATGTACAGTGCCCGTCTTGAAGAAGCGTAGGAAAGGTCCGTCTATGTCAAATCTGCCCCGTTCTCTGGATGCACCCTACTCGTCGTCTTCGGCTGCCTCGATGTATCGCTGCTTGATGTCCTTCCATTGGCGCTGCGCGTATCGTTAGCCTGGGCCGTCTGAACTACATGGCTACACATACGCCGCGGTTGATGTTGTCCCAGATGCGCTCGGAGCCCGTGTCGAAAGCCCTGTGCCTAGTCTCAGTTTTCCATTTCCCTCACACTTCAGCCCAGGGGTGCGACATACAGCTGCATGCCGAAGGCAGCGGCGAAAACGGTACCAAGGAGAGTGACGTTACTCCTGATGATGGTGCTGCAGTCGACGGTCAGTAGCGCTCGGCCGTGGTTGCTTCGTAGGGGTAGGCTTGCTTGTAGACGGTGTTCGCGAACTGCACACGGCGCTGTTAGCACGGGCTTGCGACCCCAAGGATTCCTCAATTGACTTACGCCGGCCATTATGAAGGTGTTTACGGAGCTCGGGAGGCTGTGGGTGCGGATATGGTGGTGGTGCTGCTGCGGACACGGATGTGGTGCTGAGGTTCAATAAGAGAATCCACCGGCCAAGTCATCGCGGCAGCCCTGATTGGCTCCCACGCTTTCCGCTTCGACGACTTCCAACCCCGTCAAAAGCGATTTTCGATTTCCCCTGCACGCAAGAGTACGCCCAAGGGCTCTTACGCCCACATCCACGCACTGCGCGGCACCCGCCAAGTACAGCATCGCCCTGGAGTCGAATCGGCCCAGGATTGGTGCAGCACGACTACACTGTGCTATCGTTGCTTGATACGACCCCACCAAATCCCTCCTCTCAACCCACACTCACCACACGCAATCGACTCCCAACATGCCTTCTGTCGAGAGCACCCCAGTCTCGCGAGCTGGTATCACCACCTCCGCCACCGGCGAACGTCACATTCCCTCATCCGTACGCCCTGACGGCTCTGTTCGCAAAGAAATCCGCGTGCGCCCGGGCTACCGACCACCAGAGGACGTCGAGCTCTACAAGAACAGGACCGCTGAAGGCTTCAGAACCCGGGGCAAAGCTGGTGTTCCGGGCGCTGAGGCCTTGAACAAGGAAGAAGACCCTGCCAAAATCAGCAACGCAGCCAACAAGAATGCCAAGCGCAGGGAAGCAAGGAAGAAGGCTGCCGCTGACAAAGACGAGGAGCCGTCTGCCGAGCCCGCAAAGCCAGCTGAGCCTGTTGAGCCCGTAAAACCCGTGGATCCCGAGGCCGAGAAGGAGAAGGAAGCAAAGAAGCTGGTTAAGAAGCTGCGACAGGCGCGAGAGCTCAAGGACAAAAAAGAAAAGGGCGAAGGTCTGCTGCCAGAGCAATTTGAGAAGGTCATCAAGATCAACGAGCTCGTTCGGCAGTTGGAGAAACTTGGTTTCGACGCACAGGGCGAAAAGAAGCCAGCTGAGACCTGAAGTTGCTCACGATACCCCCGCATCATCTATCGCATCTTCACATTGCACTAAATGCTTTGGCACTCGGACTATCCCCTCACATGGCAGTCTCCAGAGTGGTAGCCTGCCAAACACGAGCCGAGGTAGGCAGTGGCAACGTTCTTGCAGTCGAGCCGTTTGGCGAGATGCAATGTGTCTACTGAATTTGGAATATCGACAAATCGACACTACGGGCCTCGCAGCAACCAGCTTAATCCAGCTCCATCCTAGCCGATAGCTTTTCAAACTGCAATCAGTCCGCTCAGCATTGCCACCTGTCACGTCGAAAGGCCGAATGGTACTCGATCGAATGTTCACATGCAGCTCCAGCCAGCTATAGTAGTATTTTGCTTCGATGTTGTTTTAGTGGAAGAGAATATGCGCAGCGGCCATTTAGCCTGACAGTTCTCTACAACGCAGTTATATCCAAGCCTTCGTTACTGCTTATCGCATTCGCTGACAAAACTGCACAATACATGTTTTGCACACAATGCACCCGGTAATCATCGCGGGCTCAATGTTTACGCATGCCAACACGCTCTTACACTAACACCTTGCGTCTATCCGAATGATTACGCACTGTTTCGACATAGTATCGTACAGTCCGAAATCACTCAGTGTCCTCAACGAAATCTCCTCCAATCTCGCCTTGACCAGAACCAACCCCGACTCATCCATCTTCTTGACGCCTACCTCTGGGTTACCACTTGGCGACCGCTCCTCCTCACCCCTTCCAACGAACTTGGCAAGAAAGTTCCTCTTTTGTTTCTGTGGCGCTTCGAACTCGCTCCTCTCCCGAATTGGGCTCCTCAGCTGTGGGCTTGCATTCAAGCTGTTCCTCAGCACCCTTTCCAGCTCTACAATGACTGCTTGAACCCTCCAGAACTCTGTCCGGTTCATCTGTCCTTCCAGGCGTACGATATTTGGCTCCTCTTCAGATGCAAAACCAATAACCTCTACGGCCTTTGATGTGTCGGTGTCAAAGCTGAACTCCGATTTCTCTTGCACGGTAGGTAGAGGAATATCCGATGGCAGCATGGCAATAGTTGTTTGTGCAATACCGTATGAGGCGCGTTGCTCAACGAGCGGGATGATGTGGGTGTCAATGATAGTTTGAATGTGGTGTGCGCGTGTGAGGGTCAACTGGTCGAGGATTTGCTGACCTCGATGCGCATTCGGGCGTGAAAAGTTGGGTACTTCTGAGTAGGATGGGGGAAACTCGGTTTTCTCGTTTCGCGACATTGTTGCGTCTAGTCAAGCAACGTTCAGGGTTCGTTGGATGTTGAAAAAAATAAAACAAAGCGTATGATCGATACCAGAGGCAAAAAGGAGCTGCAGCACGCCAGTGAGTTGAGTAAGTAAGCCTGATGATCATCCCCAGGCTGGTATTACCAGTCCGGTGTGGCGATGTCGAAAGATGATGTTATCCGTCGCAGTAGTTTCTGTCTCTCCGCCTCAAACGATCTAGGTTATAACCAATACCAGAACACGGACCGCAAACACCCCGTGACTCAATAATCCTTAAGCCTTTAACGTATACAGACTTTGGGAGGTGGATTCGAGCCAATAATGCACACCCAGCAAGAAGCCCGTGTATTGGCCGGGCCGAAAAACTTGGCGCGATAACGCCCAATATCCTACACAGATGAGAGGACAAGTAAGAACAGGAACAATAAACTTAGGCTTTTGTTTGCGGATCGACTAATAGTGGCTGTGAGGTATTTCTGGTGCCTATTTGCGGCTCTGCTCTGTCTCAGTCCTCAGAAATGAGGCTAACAGAATCGGTTCTCGCAGCCAAAAGATGAACGATTATGTTCACCGAGCTCGGAGAAAGCCTTCCTTTAGGGTGAGCATTGATCTCATAACCCAAGGATCGGCCTAGTTAGGTGAGCATGGCTGAGTCCAAGGCGGACTTCTGGTTGCCTGTGTAAGGCTACCATTGGTTAGCGTAGGGTCCGTGCATTCACACCGGTTACGCTTTCGGTGTTACGGCATATACGAGCCGCTTAGAGCTACAGGGCTATGCGAGCATCGAAGCGAACATTTGTATGGTTCACATTTATAAAGACTCCAGTCTGCAGCCATGTGTCTATATATTCAACACATCAGAGCAAGTTCAGCTTCGGTTACTTTCTCGAACTCGCTCATTGCATCACTTTTACCGAAAACCACCAAGGTATATTGATAAGGGTCAAGACGCTTTCGAGAGAAAAACTCAAAGTCCCGCAACCTCAAACAGACAGCAATAAGCTGCTTCTACGCGATCTACGCTCGTGCATAATAAACCAACAGCAAAGATGCCTTGGTACCATGTTGCTGAGCCCAACTCCTACCTCGTTGTCACGGGTGTAGGAATCGAAAAAGTCAAGATCCAGAAGAAGGTAGGTTTTCTAATGAATCACACAGGAAATCCGGGTACTTGGAGTTGCTAAGACGTTACAGGCCTTCGTGTACCCTTTCCAGAAAGTCTCCAAAATCAGTATTACGCCTTTCGACTTTTCCATGTCGCTCCAGGCCATGACCATTGAGAAGCTCAAGTTCTCGCTACCGGCCGTCTTTACTATTGGCCCTGCGGACGATATGATCTCGCTTGAGAAATATGCTGTTCTCCTGACAGGCGAGTCAGACGGTCGACCAACAGCCAACGCAAACAAAGGCGTTGTGGCTGTAGCCGGTAGTGAAGGCCGCAGCCATGTTCAGGATATTGTCAAGGGTATCATCGAGGGTGAGACGAGGAGTATCGTCTCTACTATGACCATGGAAGAGTTATTTCGCGAGCGGAAGGTGTTCAAGGACAAAGTCATCCAGTCTGTTCAGAGCGAATTGGACCAGTTTGGTAAGATCACTACTCATCCATATCCAATTCAGATGCTGACGTTCAATGCACAGGTCTGTGCATCTACAATGCAAACGTCAAGGAACTTCAAGACACACCTGGCAGTGAATACTTCGCCTTCCTCTCTCGCAAAGCTCACGAGGGTGCACTTAACCAAGCCAAAGTCGACGTTGCAGACGCGCGGATGAAGGGTGAGGTCGGTGAAGCCGAGAAGCAGGGCAAGACCAAGCAAGAAGTTGCAAAGATCCACGCCGCCACGGCAGTCCTCGAAACCGAGCGCAAGGCCGAAAAAGCAACAGCCGACGCAAAGCTGACCAACAAGGAGATTGAGATTGGAAACAAATTGAACATTGCGCGCATCAACGCGAAGAGGGAGGCCGAGCAGCGCGATGCAGAGCTCAACACCGAGGTCGAGAAGGTAAAGGGATACATGAAACTCGAGCAATTGCGATCGACGCAAGTCGTGCAGGCGAGGATTGAAAAGGAATCTTCTCAGCAAAAAGCAGACGCGGAACTCTACGCGCAGCAACGCGCGGCGGAGGGCCAGAAGTTCAGCGAGCAGGCCGACGCCGAAGCCGCTGCGTACCGAAGACTGCAGGACGCAGAAGCCGACTTCAAGGCCAAGGAGCGCGAGGCCGAAGCCTCCTTCTTCGCGGAGAAACGCAAGGCAGAGGCAGACTACTTCCGCCGCGAGCGCGAAGCCGAAGCGCACCTCATCACGCAGCAGCGCGAGGCTGAAGGCCTCTCAGCCATGGCGAAAGCATACGGCGAGATGGCCACGGTCCTTGGCGGACCGCAGGGCCTGATGCAATGGATGATGCTGTCCAACGGCACTTACCAGCAACTGGCCAACGCAAACGCAAACGCCATCCAGGGTCTGCAGCCCAAGATCAACGTCTGGAACACGGGAGCTCAAGCAGGCGAAGGTGGTGGCATGGATGCGACAGCACCGATTCGTAACCTCTTTCAGAGCTTGCCCCCTTGCTGTCGACGATTCATGATCAGACCGGTATGGCGCCACCGGCGTGGCTGGCGCAGATGCCGCAGAGCCAGGAGTTTGACCCTAAGAAGTTTGCGCTGAGGAATGGGAGTGATACGTCGTAGATGGGTGCTGAGATGAAGAATACGGTGGGACAGCGGCAGCTTATTGCAGAGATGAGATGGGTGATATCGGGATTTGATGTTTGGTTCAGGATACCCTTGGCGTTGGGATAGACCGTTGGCTTGGATGTACCTAGTCTGTATTTTAACCTATTTCGAATCGAGTAGGTGACTTGAGGACAAGACTGTTGAATTTTTGCACATTTCCCATGTTTCGTCTGGAGTAGAAACGTGAGTAGATTCCCCTTGTCCAAATACTTAGACATGCCGATATCTAGACTCTAGTAGAGACCCAAAGACATCTAACCCCCTTACACTCTTTCGATTCAATCATGACACAGATAATGGAACATACTCTGCTCCCCAAGTGTGCTCTCCACCTGCATCTCTTCGAAACCACCTACATCTGCTGTCGTAACATGGTCAAGTGCTTGATTTCCATGACTCATTGCGGCTTCTTCTTCTCCCACTCTTCTGGGGTATGGCATTTAGGCGTCCAGGCATGGATGGCTGCAATTTCCTCTTTCAGTGCTGCATTGACCAGGCGATGCCGTGCCAGTGTTGTTTTCTTGGTGAAGTGCGGCGAGACAATGATGGCTTCGAACATTTGCCCGCAGCCGCCTGGTCGACGTGTCAGCATGCGGTCTCGTGACATTTTGCGCAGCCATGCACCCTCGGCCCTCGAGTTCCACAAGAATGGAAGATTCGTTTTCTTTTTTTTTTTTTTTTTTTGAAGGGGTTTGACATGTTATTGGGGATCTGATAACGTACCACTCATATCCTCAATCTCGACATGTGTTGCGCCCAGACTGGTCTGGAGCTTCTGCTTGAGCGCCTCGGGCGTGACGCCGGAGCTCGCAGCATTTCTTGCAGCCTCGTCGTCTGTGCGTGCGCTCATGACTGTGGGGTTGGCCGGGTCGAGGAAGAAGTGGTCCAGTGATTTTGAGAGTTTGTGACGTGGATCCATGGCGTTCTTTTGCGAGGCGCCGATGATGTGCTATCTTCGGATCTGATAAGAATCGACGCAACTAGCTCTGGTGACGTAGCGCAGGGACGCGATAAAGATGGAGCTAGTGAGGGGAACGCGCTCTGCGATTGTTTGTTGGAGCTTCTGGAGCAGCAATTGAGGCACTCAGGTATGTTTCTGCCATGCACGGCGACGACTTTGGCCGCTCATACGGTTGTCCAGGCTGTAGGGCTGGATGCGCATGCAAAGCCATGTACTGACAGCCATGCGTGCAGGTAGCCCGAGCATCGAAGCTGTATACAATCGCCTTTCGGGACGGACTGCATGTTCCTTGCGACGTTGAGACGCTCTTTTGCTGCATCGATGGGTACAGAAACCAGCTCTGCGCCCTTTTCGCGCGCGGTGGCGAGGGCCATGCAAAAGCTGTACGTCGCCAAGGTCGAGTCGAGTGTTGTTAGCTTACGCCCACAGCTACCCCAAGGCCCTCGCAGACAACTCGTGGGACAACACGGGACTGCTGCTCGAGGCTCCCTTTGTCCCTTGGCGCCGACAAGCAAACACGGTGCTCCTCACAATCGACCTCACCAAAGCTGTCGCCGACGAAGCCATCGCCCTGCACTCGTCCATCGTCATCGCATACCACCCCATTATATTCCGGGGCCTCAAGTCCCTCACCCTCGCCAACTCCCAGCAGCAGACCCTCCTGCGCCTCGCAAGCCATGGAATCAGCGTCTACAGCCCCCATACCGCCGTGGACGCCGCGCCCGGCGGCCTGGGAGACTGGCTGGCCGACATCGTAACAGGCACCAAGACATCCTACGACGCCTCTCCTTCCGCCGCCCTGACGCCGGGACGCGAAAGCGGAGCCTCACACGACCCCTTTGTGCAGAAGGGCGCCGCAACACTATCCGTCCAGCGACCTACTTTCCAGCTGCAGCACCACCCCAGCCAGACGACCCTCCGTCTCTCCAAACACCCACCCAAAACAACATCCATCCCGCACACGCGCCGCCCCGTCGTCCCACAGTCTCCTGAGGTCAAAACCCATCCCGGCGCAGGCATGGGTCGCATCGTAGAATTCAGCAACGCACAAGCGCTGCCCGCACTGCTCGACCGAATCGGCAAAGGGCTCAACAACCCGAAAGGCTTCCCCATTGCGATCCCGCAGGACGCCACCATTGGCGACATCCAGATCCGCAGCGTCGGCATCTGTGCTGGGTCCGGGGGCTCGCTGCTGGGGAATCTAGACGTCGATCTGCTGTTCACGGGAGAGATGAGCCACCACGAGGCCCTGGCCGCGATTGAGAAGGGTCAGGTCGTGATTAGCCTGTTCCACAGCAATTCAGAGCGCGGGTTCCTGGCCGAGGTGCTGCGCGAGCAGCTAGAGAATACGATTGAGGGAGAGTGGCAAGCGGTGCGGGACGAAGAGCAGGGCGACGAGTCGCTGAAGGAGGCGTTGGCGGATCATGGCTTCGAGGTCGCGGTTAGTGAGGTGGATAGGGATCCGTATGGGATTGTGGTGTTGAAGGGTAGCGATGAGGAAGATGCGTGACTTGGAAACGGGGATGCTGCGGTGCTGGATAGAGGGGGACATTGGCTCGAGGGAGTCGTTAGTCACGAATAAAAAGACCGGCGGACCATGCATGTTAAACGAATGGGATGCAAGATTCGAATGCTCATAAATAGCTTCACTGCGAGTGCCACCCATTGCACATTCACTTTGTCTAGCTGAGCAGTACCCTGATCTCACCACTCGTACGAGGAAACAAATCTCTGAGCCCAGGCCCATCATCCTCATCATCCTCATCTTCATCATATAACAAATCATCCGCGGCGACAATCTTCCTCTCGACAAACTCAAAGTCCTCGCAGAACTTGGCTGCCGCCTCCTCGGTGACTTCCTGCACTGTCGTCCTGTTGCGAAGCTGCTTGAGATTCTCCGCAGCATCGATGAGCGCCGACGGCAAGAAGTCGTCGAGCTGCTGGCTGGCGGAGACCAAAGCCTCGGGCTTGAAAGCGGCTAACTGCGGGATGGTCTTGAGGCTCTCCGGTGCGTCACTCACGGCTGAGAGTGCTTCATACAGCGTGATTAATCCAGACTCATGGATCAAGTACTGGTGTTGGTAGTTGACGAGAGCCGCAACGTGTTCATCGATTGTCTCGCCCATCTCGGCAACTCGCTCAGCAGCGAACTTGAAACTCGAGAGAACTTCTTTTACGGCGAGGAGGCAGTTGATAGCGAAGATGGCGCCGTTGGGCTGCTCCATGTCCCTTTGCAGGTTCACGCAGCCGTTGAGGAAGGGATCGAGGGCTTCTGCTAGCACGGTTTCGAAGTCGCTATTCGACTCGTTCAGAGCTGCTACAGAGGTGTCATAGCTCTTTGCCAGCACCTTGAGAGTCTGCAGGGCTTCTTCCAGGAAGTCGGGTGGGGAGAGGTCAGCTGGTGCGACAGCCAGCTCGCTTTGAACAGTAGCCACATGATCGCGCATGTTAGCGCGGAATTGACGCATCGCCGAGGCTTGCAGAGTGTCGAACAGTGCCAAAATGTCAGAGTCCTGGCCGAGTAGCTTGGTAAACGTGCCCTTATAGAAGCCGATCAGGTTCGCGATCTTGTAGGTGAGCGTTGCATCTTCGTGGCTCTGGATGACCTGCTCGGTCTTCTGCCGCAGAAGTCGTGCGACGCCCGTCAAGTCACGACTCACGAGCTGGTTCAAGGCCTTCTTGCCATCGAACACTTCCTGATCGCCTTCGCCTCTTAGCCATGGCTCGCTCTCTAGTCCGGCTTGTATGGAGCGGCTGATCTCATCACCGTCTGACACAAAAAGTACTTCTAGAGCTTCTCTCTCAGATACGGTGACCGAGTGAGCCCAGGCGAGCATATCACCGACGTAACGCAACGGATCGTGTGCGTAAAACTCGATAGGCTTGGTCGCAATGTGCGACGTGTCCGAATTGGAGCCAGTCAGAGCCGCGTGGAAAGAGTCGGACAAGATCGACTCCCGAGCTTCGGCGAAAGAATCGAGGCAGCTCTGGAACAGGGTCGGACGTTCTGCGAGGACTCGCAACGACCGACGTACAGACGCGCTGATCTGTGGGTTCTCCAAGTCCAAAGTCTTGAATTCGTGCTGTATCCAGCGATACAGCTTCTGGAACGCTCCATTTAGCTGCTTGGAGCTCTGTTCTAGGATTTCCAAACCTAGTCGTTGGTCTTCAGTTCCCAACAGTACCTGGCAGTCGTGGTGGATCTTCTTCACTCGTGTCAAGATCTGGAAGAACTCTTCGTTTACCGGTTCTGCAGTCGACGTCAAGACAGTGGCCTGCTCTTCGGTAACCCGGAAATGCGAGCTGAATGCATTCAAAATTTGATGCTTCGTCTCGATCTGTTTCCTCTGGTTGATGAGGCTTGTAGCTTCCTCCAGAACAGGGCCAGTCTCGCGAGCTGCAGTCGAGATGTGTGCACGCATATCAGCACAGGAGCTATTCAAGCTGTTGATGGCTGCACCAATACGCCTCAGTTGCTACATTTACTCAGTACCATAGCATGCAATGTTCAACCGACAAGACAAACCTCCGCAACCTCCCCGAAGTCTTTAACAATCTCGCCATTACACTCAATCACCTCCTTCTGGACATCGAGTCGGATTTTCCGTCTGGTCTCCGCTGTGTTTTGGATATTGCGCTCATCTATGGTTTCCAGAGCCCCTCGAATCTCCAAATCTGCATACGAGGCAGACAGTACGCTGGTGATTCGACTGGAGAGCGCATTGACTCCCCGTGAACCTACTCCTACCTGAGGCGAAGCAGGAGACAGGCCAACTTGCGATGCAGGAGTGCTACGCTCCTGGAAATAACTCGTCGACATGGTTGTTGAGCGGATGATGGTCAGCACAGGTGTACTCAATGGGCAAACAGAACGGACGGCAGGTTTAGCCGAGTTTGTCTTATCGATATCGGCGGCGGCAGCTACCGCGTCACCTGCATCACCTGCACTACTTCCAAACAGCTCCCACATGACAGCTGCTGTCGCGATACCTAGCCACTGTCACGCCGGCATACTCGCACACTGGGAACTCCTCACATTCATGGAGCTGAAAGCGATCTGCTGGGCAACATACAACCGAGCCTCTGACCACACCGTTACCTACGACGCCGCATCACGGCCACGCGCCCCGCCCACTGCCTGAACGTGTCGCAGACGGTTCAGTATGATGGCCTCAAACCTGCTATCCAGGCTTCTACCATCAGCGACTGATGAGACGTTCGAAAACGACCCCTTAAACCCTCAGCCGCGCCGAAACTCTACTTCAACAGATGGACAGCACGACATGGACATAGACGAAGAGAACTTTGGGGCCTACTTTGAGCCACAGGACTTGGAAAACCTGCTAGAGGAGGCCTCTGGCAGTCAGATGACGACTGACAGCCGTGCTGTTTCTCCTGATGCAAGACGGAGGCCGAACGCGCCTCCAGGCATCAACACAGCGAACCGAGCAGCTGGATGGAAGCAACCTGGCCCAGCCCGACCTCTGCCAGTAGACGACGACGACGATGTTCCGCAGTCTCTTCTCCTCGAGGGGGTCCTTCATCGCGCCATGCAACACGGCGTACAGACGGTCTGCCACCTCCTGTACCTGGCCCCTCCACACGCCAGACACGAGCGCAATGGAACACAACACAAAGACAGCAGCGACTGCATGACGATATGGCTGGAGCTCCAGTCAACACGTGGGATAGAACAGCACAATTCAACGTCAGCCCAAAGGAAAAGGCACTATGGCTATGGGTCAACCAGACAGACCTGGACACATATATGAAGGACGTCTATGAATACTACCGTGGCCATGGCATCTACTCTATGCTGCTGAAACGAGTTCTGACACTCCTGCAGTCTGCGTTCGTAGTGGGCTTCATGACTTTCCTGAGCTGGTGCATCGACTACTCCAAGCTCCCCCAAAGTCACAAGACGAGCGAGGTGCTAGTCCCCAAATGTACCGCCCGTATACATGGCTTTTGGATATTTTCCATCTGGGTATTCTCCAGCTACTGGGTCTACTCTTTCTACACAATGATCACAGACATTCCAAGACTGCGGGCCATGCACGACTTCTACCACCACCTGCTCGATATTCCAGACCGTGACATCCAGACCGTGGAATGGCAGCAAGTTGTCAGTCGTATCATGGCTTTGCGAGATTTGAACCTTGCCACTGCATCGAACTTGTCGCCAGAAACCCGGAAGCTGCTCGATTCGAAAAGCCGACAACGTCTAGACGCTATCGATATTGCCAGTCGCCTCATGCGGCGCGAGAATTACCTCATCGCTCTCTTTAACAAGGAGGTTCTTGACGTAACAGTGCCCATCCCGTTTTTGGGGAACAGATATATCTTTTCTGAGACTACTCGCTGGCACGTAGAGCTCGCAATTCTCGAATTTGTCTTCAGTGGCAAGAATGGGCAGTTCAACCCTGAATTTCTCAAGGAGCGCAATCGTCGAGAGCTTGTAAAGAGATTGCGAACTCGACTGATGGGTGTTGGATTGATTAGTGTGGTTTGTGCTCCATTTGCAGTGGTGTTTGTACTGGCGTCGTACCTGTTCAAGTATTTCGCAGTAAGTTTGTTCAATAAAAGTCCGAGAATCAGTAACTGACAAAGACAGGAATATCACAAAGACCCCGGTCAGTTAAGCAACCGCGACTTCACGCATTTCGCGCAATGGAAGTTCCGCGAGTTCAACGAATTGCCTCACCTTTTCGAGCGTCGCCATAAAATGGCACAGCCCTATGCTAACATGTACCTCGCTCAATTCCCTAAAGACAAGACAGAGCAAATATCTTCGTTCATAGCGTTTGTCACAGGAGCATTCGCTTTTGTGCTGGTGGCACTTACTCTGCTCGACTCTGAGCAGTTTCTCACCTTTGAGATCACGCCTGGAAAGACCGCAATCTTCTGGATCGGTGTTTTCACAGCTATATACCGTTCTGCTAGAGGAAGCAGCCCTCAGGAAGACCAAATCTCGGATCCAGCGTTCTACCTTGGCCATGTCATCTATCACACGCGCTACGAGCCCGAGTCCTGGACTGACCGCCTGCACACCGACGAAGTCCGCGCCGAATTTGCGACACTCTACCAACCCAAGATTCTCATCTTTGCCGAAGAAATTCTAAGCATGGTCATTACCCCCTTCCTCCTCATCTTCCGTCTGCCCAATTGCAGCGAGCGCATTGTCGACTTCTTCCGCGAGTTCTCCATCGTCGTCGACGGTCTTGGTGTGACTTGCTCGTACTCAATGTTCCCCTTCAACAAGGGCACCCAGAACCGCGCAAATAACATACCGGCCTCCCAACCCGGCAGAACACGCACAAATGACCCCGCTTCCGACCCTAGAGAAGACTACTTCATGGCCAAGGACAACAAGATGCTTGCGAGCTATTACGGCTTCCTTGACACATACGCGAATTCCAACGGCAAGGGCTATAACAACAGACTCCAAGGCCGTAGCACCTTCCACCCTCCGCCGCAGTTCCCCAACGCATTTGGCAACATGAGCCAGTCAGCTCAAGCTGGAGATGCCGGTCCTCAGGCACGCGGCACTAGCAGAGGTCCCGCCGGCCACCAACCTCAGCATCTCCAGCGCCGCACTCCCCGCAATCCCGCACGGGACGAGCCCATGTCCTCCATGCTCCTAGACCCACAGCACCAGCCCTCGGCCTCGGGCCTACGAAACCCGTCTCGAGGCCCATCCCTTGGGAGGTACCACTCGCGACTGCACAATGTAGCGAGTCCAACGCGGCACCCGGAGTCGCGGATCGAGGAAGAAAGCACGATTGGGGATAGTTGGCGGACGAGTAGGCTGGCGCAGGATGACGACGAGGAGGATGAGGCCCCTGGCGCTGCGAGAGGTGGCGTACTGCAATTGTTGCAGCAATTCTCTAAGGCCCAGGCTGAAGGTAGGGGCGCTGGCGTTGGAGTTTGACGATTTTTTTGCTTGCTATTAGAATGGCGTTTCACTGGCAGGAGCCACATGCATTGGATGGATTGGCGTTTCGATACCATTATGGGCTGGGTTCCTGTTAGTACTTTATAGGAATACATCATACTGTTTGATAAGCTTGTGCTCTGAAGGCGACTGCTATGTTGCGATTAAAGTTGAACACAACAGCGGGCTCCGCGTAGCGCAGGTCAGGAACGTGATCATCACATCAGCAAGAAAATGAGCTGTTGTATCATTGTCATTGTCGGGCTGGTATTCGGTCGTTCTCTACAGACAAAACCTCGTCCGACCTTGATCGATGACTGAGGAAAGCAAACCACGCCATGACCGGTATCCCATTTGAATAACCCAAAGCGCATGTTCATCATCTCTTCACTCGCAACAAAACACCTAAGCCTCCTGCTCGAAAGCCTCGGGGAAGCGGCGCATGTTGTAGTCGAGGGGACCCTTGGTGCGGAGGAACTGGACGTAGGCACCGTCGATCCTGATCTTGCCCTCCTTGCGCTTCTCGACGTACTCGTCGCGCTTGAGGGGAGTGAAACCCCAGTTCTTGGAGACAATGATCTTCTGGCGACCGGGGAACTGCGTCGTGTTAGTTTGCGTCCAAGCGTCCAGCTGAAACGGCGCTTCCGTACCTTGTACTGGCAACGCCTCAGAGCCTCAAGGGCAGTGGCGCGGTGGGCATCCCTGGTTCGGACAGACAGGAGGATCTGACCAATGTTGACACGGGCAACGAGACCGTTAGGCTTTCCGAAAGCACCACGCATTCCGGTTTGCAGCCTATCGGCACCAGCGCACGACAACATCTTGTTGATACGGACGACGTGGTAGGGGTGGACACGGACACGGAGATGGAAACCTTCCTTTCCGGCAATCTTGACGAGGTACTTGTTGGCGCAAATACGGGCGGCCTCGAGAGCCTCGGAGGACAGCTGCTCGTACTCGTTGGAGACGAGGTGGACGCAGAGGGGGAAGTCGTCTACGCTGGCCTTCTTGCGACCGAGGTCGAAGATGCGGATCTTGGCATCAGGTACACCACGGTTGAACCTGCTCTTGGGGTACTGCACGTCTGTCAGTCCGCTGTTCCTCCTTCACACGCTGCTCGCCTGGGCAGCCTTCTCTGGCACAACATACGGGCTTGTTCTTGCAGTAGCGGTAGCAACGGGCGGGACGGCGAGCCATTGTGACGACTGGTAACCTGCTTTGAAATCAATGAGTTGTGTGTTCGACGAGCGCAAAGGAGCGGCGAGGCGTATGGGCGTCGCTCGAGGGTATCGATGACGATTCCGCGAGCAGACAGGCGGGCGTGCCGGGGTACTTATAGAGACCGTACGTACCTCGTTGGATGGGTTAGTTGTAGAGTGTCGTCGGGCACGCAAGACGATTTCCTCCAGAGTGTGCGAGGGGCGCCCTTACCGGATCGGGGCAGGCGGGCTCGCTTAGTCGGACACGATTTCAAAGCAGCACTTCGCCACACTCGGCGATGATTCGCGTGAACCGTTGCCGCCGAACAGGCTGGCGCTGCTGGAGGCGGTCAATCGATGATGCATTTTGACATGCGCTTTCTTGTGTGCTCCAAAGGCAGCTGTCGCTGTTCGTGTCGTTCGGTTGTTGCCATGTTGCGACCAATTGCACATGTGCAATTCTGACGTTGTACGAACTGCCTGCCTTAAAACACGTTTTGCGCTGATTTCAAAGCAAGTTCAGAGTCATGCCAATGCAGGCGTTGTTAGGTACGTAAGAGTCACAGCAGGAATAAGACTTGAGAAGATGATTGGCAGGCCTTTTATGGCTCATGATTCTTGTCATTCATTGGATATCATCATCGCAACAGCACTGAAGCCGTACGTAGGTATCAATTCTATCTGGACCCCTCGCGCTCGAGCAACTTCTCAGTTCTCGGTGCTCGTGGTCAGGATGTCCGAGTCACCGGCATCAAGGATGGCCATGGTGGAGCAGCGGAAGAGCTTACCGCAGGCGGTACCGAGCTCAATCTGTGTCGACACGTTAGTCTGCAGCTCTCCGAAGTCGTGTTCAGACCTCTTCTCAGAGCCAACCCTCAGAGTATACCCGGTGTCTCAGTGTATCTCGTCGCGAGGCCATGAGAGTGGATCGGAGTGTGTGGACGTACGTTGTTGCCGGAGAAGTGGTGGACAGAGGTCTTGGACAACATGGCATAGTACTCGAGCTCAGACTTGCGGAGAGGGGGTGTTGCCGGCAATGATGACAAGCTTGGCCTTGCCAGATCGGAGGGTCTTCAGGGTGGACTTGTAACCGAGGGTGACCCTATTGCAGTCAGCATATCGCTCATCTTCGTGATGTTGCGCCCAACGCACTTTCCGGACTTCATAACAAGCGCCAGGCGCGAGTTGATGGAGTCAGCGGTCCTCTTGCTCTTCTTGGGGGCCATCGTTGCGTATAGGAAGTGATTGATAAAGTTCCTAAGGTAGTTGCTCCGGCTTGGGTTTGTCGAGAAGAAAAGTTCGTCTTGCCTCTCGCAAGCGAATTTCGAGGTGTGGGTTCAGCTCGCGCTAGGCGCACGGACCTGACTGGCCCTGCGACTTAATGTTGCTCCAAAACACAATAACATGGAGCATTTCAACGTCAGTCCAGCACTGCTTTTCGCCAAAATAATGATTTTTAAGGCTATTATCATTTCTTACACAGCGCTATGAGTAAAAGATTCTCGACATCAAAAAAAAAAAAAAGCGCAAAATAATGGGGTACACAATGCCAACACTGGAACCAATTGAAGCCTTGTCATATAATTTTCAATGAGCTCCCTAATAATGTCGAACAAACTACAATCATCCAATACTGCTGTACGATATGACTACTTGTCTTCATGGCCAGGTCATGACAGAAGAGCGACTTACATGGAGAACCGGGCACAATCAAGTCACTACAGAAAAATGGCTATCGTACCCCTTCCAGCATGACTTCGTATGTAAGCGGTCTTCAGCAAACCGCCTAAGTCATGGTATATCGATCTGTGTGCGGGGTTGCGTACAGGAGTAGAAATACGTATTTCTCGTTTGGCTTCTTCGTATCTCTCTTTCTCCTCCTGAAACCAAGCCTTCAGGTCTTTCAACGCCTGAACTAGATCCTGTTACCCCGCTGCAATGATACAGACTTTGGCAGATTCTCGGTTAGTACTATAACGGGGACACTCCCAGGTGATGTCCTCATTTCACCCCCATTGCCGTTCAACGGCGAGCTCGCTCCATCTATCAAACATGTCAAACAAGATGATTGTCGTCTGTATACCACGCATGCCTGCTGATCTGCATAGCGACTCTAGAGCGTCAAACCATTCGTGCTTCAATATCAACGGCGGCAACTCGATCCGGAGCTGCTCAAGTTTGGGGAAAGTTTAACACTTGTTCTGAACGAGGTGAAGAGCTGGGACTAGGCACTCTGGAACGATATATGGAGCGAAGATTGGACATATGAATTAGTGTCACAAAATGAGTGGGGATAAGGGGGTGCTTGTCTTCTGCCCCTGTAACCATCATATCAATTGGACTCGAGGATTTTTCAAGAATATGTTCGAATAGAGATATAGTGTAACGAGCTGTTTCAATGTCCTGGATGTAAGACACATGTTGCTGAGAGAATCGCGATGAGTGAAAGAGACTATGAGATCCAGAAGTTCCATGGAGAGCTTTTGCTCGATTGTGGGTGACATGGTGGGAATGCAAACGATCGAACGCAAAGGGAGAAGAGAAACAGCGTGCTGGCCGGGATTGAGCTTGTTACTTTCACTACCTATAGTTCTGAGTAGGACTTTGCAGAGGTTCGCGTGGTGCAGACTGGGTGCATATTCGGCGCCCCATGCCTGACGTCACGGCGATTTAGCCGAACATGGAGAGCGAATGGGAAATTTTGATTGGTATATGTAGCTACAGATGAACTCCAAACGCCAGTAGCTGTGTAGATAGACATCGTAAAACTTGCGTTCACCCCCGCAGTGCGCACTATCTTAACATCACTTCGTCCAGATCGCTTAATCCAAATATCACACCACAACGCTTCTCTGAAATCGACTATTGAGCGACTATGCAGCTGCTCGTTGAGCGTTGCGTCCAGCCCTCGCAGGCGCACGAACAGCGCCGGGCCTATTCAGAGTGTACTTGGCGAACGACCTCGCCAACGCCTTCTTCGCACTGACCTTTTGCGACCCAACGAATGAGTCAACAGTGACAGCAATGGCGCGGTCAATGTCCTGGGAAGAGCAGTAGTCTGATAGACGCATCTTACAGAATGCTTCTGCGATACGAAGGATAGCTTCCAAATGACGGACCTGGATATATCAGTATGAATCTGAGCAAACGAATAAGAGTTACTTACAGTAATGGGGTATGCTCCAGTCGCCATCGACTCGCGACGCATGTCGGCGAACAGGCGAGCGACCTTGTCTTGGTCGATCTGGTAGAGTTTTGGCCTGCACTTCTCGCGGGCATAGAGTATGTACTTCCTCAACAGCTCCTGTGGAATCTCGCTCTCTTTGCGAGAAGTTTCCATCTCATCAACCTCCATGCCTTCGCCATTCTCGCCATCTTGTGTCGCCTTAGCTTTGTCGGAATAGCCGTAGGCAGAATTGACAAGAGGGTGCGCTCGGCCGTGGGAGTTGACAACGAATTTAGCAAGACGTTCATCCTCTTTCGGGTCGACGGTGTCACGTACGACACACAAGATGTCGAAACGCGACAAAATGGGCTCTGTCAACTCGACATTCTGCGAGAATGGGATGGTGGAGTTGTAGCGACCACCAATAGGGTTAGCCGCTGCGACAATGGCGCAACGAGCCTGGAGAGTTGTAACGATACCTGCCTTGGATATGGAGATAGTCTGCTGTTCCATGGCTTCGTGGATAGATGTCCGATCCTGGTCGTTCATCTTGTCAAACTCGTCAATAAGACATGTCCCCTTGTCAGCGAGCACTAGCGCGCCACCCTCTAAAGTCCATTCACTTGTCATAGGGTCGCGGCGAACAGAAGCCGTCAGACCGACAGCCGATGCTCCTTGACCTGTTGCAAAGACAGCACGATGAGCTGTCTTTTCAACATACTTCAGGATTTGTGACTTGGCTGTACCAGGGTCTCCAAGTAGCAAAACATTGATATCACCACGGATCGAGTGACGACCAGCTGCTTCTTTACTGACACCACCAAACAGCGACAACGCAACAGCGGTCTTGATGTCGGTGTGGCCATAAATACTGGGCGCAATTGAGTCGATGATCTTGTCCACAATCTTAGGGTCCTTGGCCAACCTCCGAATCTCCCGCTCGTCCTCATCTGTGAGTCGGAAACCAGCCAGCTGGTCATGAGACTTGACAACGTAGTTGGCCTCCAGAATGGTAGCAAAGACAGGGAAGCCGTTCTTGTTGTTGAGAGCAGCATCATAGTTATTACGGTAGATACCAGTAACCTCAATTTCCTCGCCGGGCTTTGCAGAGTCAATCAAATCCCAGAGAAGAATGACTTCACGGTGACGGGGCAAACGACCAGCAGGCACAGTTCCTGGGGACTCCTGTAACGTAAGTTTCTGGTAATTGCGGTACACTGTTCGTTCCGAGTTGACTGTGAAAGGACCGCGAGACTGGCAGTTCTGACAGAAGGAGATCTTAACCTCAACATTTGAATCCTGGTGGAAGGGACCAAGTGTAGTACCACACTTTGTGCAGTCAAATTTGACGTACTTGAGCTGAGGGAACACTCCACTGCGGCGAGTGACGACTCCGCTAACGCGGACCAAACTGTTGAGGTGGGACTGACGAAGCTGGCGCAGGGTGTACTGAACGGGCACGTCTGTGATACGAACATGGATCTCGTTGTGAATGCGCTCGTAGTCAGGGTAATGGAGGAGCACAACTTCCATAGAAACTTGGTCGAAAATCTTCAGCATCTCAGTCGGGGTGTTCGCGAGCCAGTAGGCCAGAGTAGCCTTAGATTCAGCAAGATGATCGAAGGATACTTCCAGTGATTCGGCGTTGATCTCACCGAGTGTTCGAATGCGCGTACCGTAGACCGATGTTCCGTTCTCGTCCGTGTACTCTGTCAGGAACGACTTGAACTCGCGGGCAATGGTACGGGCGACCTGTGGCTGGGCGACCCAATCAGTCAAGTTGTTGGCCTTTACGTCTGTAAGAGCCTCAAGGGTCAATTCCTCATTCATAATATCGTCGCCCATGTCCATGTCATCTTGGTCTTCGTCATATCGATGTCTTCGCACGCGGCGGCGGCCCTGACCCATCAGATCAGCCAGACCATCCTGATCGTCGTCGTCTGGCAGGAAAGCAGCAGGCATGCGACGTCTGGCCTCTCGGTCGCGAGCATTGAGACGACGTTCGAGCTCTCGCCTTTGATCGAGCGTGAGTTCATCATATTCGCCTTCGTCGTCGATACCCTCGCCCTCGTATGCATCGTTCTCGCGCCTGCTGTAGTCGTTCTCGAAATCATCTGCGAAAAGATCGATACCCTCGGCTTCCTCAGCCTCTTCGTCTAAGTCGTCCACGTCACGGATGATGTCGTCGTCGTCAAGCATGTCTGCATCTTGGTCTTGTGGCAGCATGGGTGGCGAGGAAGCCATGGCTGTAATATGTCAGATGTCCGTCGCTCCTTTTGAACTTGTCCAACTCACGGCTCGACGGTGGTAGCGCAGCAGAAGATGAGGGTTCGTCATCACGAGAACGCTTGTTTCGGTTCCTGCTGGGCCCTGCCCCGCGGTTTGCAGACGACATGTTTGAACGCAATGGTGAACTGCATTTTGTTAGCAGCTGAATGGGCGGAGAGGGAGGGGTAGGGGCTCGGTCGCTATTATCGTGTGCCACAAATATGTTTACCTACCTCATAGGGAGTCAATGCGCAATGGCGTGTCTTACACAGGATGTGAAGAGAAAGAAAAGAGTCGTGTGTACGGAAGCGTGTGATGTGGGGTTACGGTTGCGAGGAGGAAGTCACGACCGTGACACGTAAATTCGCGCCGCATAGCAACGCACGCGTCCCATGGCGCGCTAAGCCGAATAGGGACTTAATTGGTTCTGCCTACGCCGGAGCTGCAGCGTCTTGAGCAGTGTGACACCAATACATAGGTTACCTCCCCTTGAAAGCCCGAATACCGTACCAATTTATAGCACGATTACAGCGATTCTGCTGCGTACATCGAGTGCCTCAATACTCCAGTCATGGCGGACTCGCAGTCTGCAACTACATCAGCAAAGCCGCGCACGAGCAGCATGTCGCAAGCATCCGAGAGCTCCCAAACAGCAGCAGAGTAGGTACGAACAAAACCAATGCATGGAATACTATCTGACGTATTTTCGACAGGTTCATCAAGGAACAACTCAGCCTCGAGGCAGAAGCGCGCGAAGCTCTGCCCTATGTCAGTACACTACGCTCATGCTAGATGCTAAAGCTGACACACGGCAGCAATTCGACACCTGCACACGCGATCTTGGTCCTCTACGTCAGAGTCTCTACGCGTGCCTCACATGTAGCCCGCCGCCCGCCAGCGCCGCCCAGGTCCACACACCCGCAGGCGTCTGCTATTCGTGCTCGATATCCTGCCACGGCGAACACACCCTTGTCGAGTTGTTTAACAAACGCGATTTTGTCTGTGATTGTGGAACGACCCGAATACCTGAAAACACGCCATGCACTTTGCGCCTTAACGCCGAGACCGGGCGGAAGGGAGATGTTACTGGCGAGGAGGCTTCGAAGAGCAACAGATACAACCAAAACTTTAAAAACAGGTTCTGCGGCTGCAGTGAGGACTACGATGCGCATCAGGAAAAGGGCACTATGTTCCAGTGCCTAGGGCTGGGTACTGTTGACGAAGGCGGCTGCGGGGAAGACTGGTGGCACCCAGAGTGTTTGGTTGGTTTCACTCGCGAGGAGTACGCGAAATCGATCGAGGAGCCAGAGACAAAGGACACAAATGGCACGGATGCGAAACCCGAAGTCAACGTGGAGGAGAAAGGAGACGAGACCGGACCAGTCATGTCAATATTGGATGCGGCAGTACTTGAGCGCAGCGGTGTAGACGGAAACGACGTGGCAGCTGGAATTGAGCAGAACGAGGACGAGGACACGCCGCTACCTCCGGGCTTTCCGCCTGAAGACGATTTTGACCACTTGCTTTGCTATAAATGCGTAAACGCCAATCCCTGGATCAAGAAATACGTAGGATCCTCTGGTTTCCTACCCCCAGTCTATACCCAAAAGGCTCTCAACGTCTCTCAACCTACAGAGTCCGCCAAATCGGCCCACGATGCTACAAACGGCGATTCGAAGAAACGCAAGGCGTCTGATGCGGATGACAAGGAGCCGAACAACGCAACACTGTCAGTACCGGCTTCCGCTAAGCGCCAGAAGTCCGAAGATCCCAGCAGTGCACTTTCTAGGATCCTAGAGGATACTACCGTTCTTCCCGTTATACCCAAGAAAGGAGACACCTCAATCTGCAAGCTAGCATCCCTCCCTCCCCTGCCCACACCTGCACTTACCAACTCTTTCTCACTCTTCCTCAAGCCCGACTTTCGCGACCATCTCTGTCGTTGCGCTTCCTGCTTCCCCCTTCTCAAACCCCACCCACAGCTGCTCGAAGAAGAAGACACCTACGAGCCACCTATCTCCGAAGACGGCGATGATGGCGCACAATCCGTCGGCACGGGATCCATCCTCGACCGCGGCGAGGCAGCGTTCAATAACATGGATCGTGTGCGCGCCATACAGGGTGCCATGGCGTATGCGCAGCTCAAAGACAAAGTTTCAGCGTTCTTGAAGCCGTTTGCGGAGTCTGGGAAGGCTGTTGGTGCGGAGGACGTTAAGGCGTACTTTGAGAAGTTGAGAGGCGATGATCAAGGGATCCATGATGCTGCTGTTGGAGCGAAGACCAGTAAGAGGGATGGAGACGGTGATGCTGGTGCAGATGGGAACACTAAAAGGGAGCAGAGTGGTTATTGATGGTTGTTCGGCACGGCGTTGAGCGGGAAGATACCAAATTTGAATAACGAGGTGAAGAGTAATGAATAGTATGTACTGTATCGAGCAGTGGGGCATAGCACCTTTGTGAAGTCGAGTCAAGGTTTTTCTTTCTTTTCTTTTCTTTCGAAAGGTGTTACTTGGGTGTCTTGGCCTGATGAAGGTGCCCAACTCCCACTAATACTATTCCCCGTGTGGACCCCACAATGTCCGACTCTCCGATCAGATACACCGCCACGGAATTCTGCTCTGAATGGCTTCCGACAGCTCGTCGCCTGAGGCAGACGGCATACGCAAAGAAGCGCAGATGATGAGTAGAGCAGCCGTTTGCGCGGTACTGCAGGAATCAAGGACAAGTTATTGACCAGATGGAGCGATTCAGAAGCATCAGTCCAACCACGTACAAGTCGGATATATTAAAGGCTTGGCATGGATTTGAATGAATTTCGGACCGTAGTCCTGCTACATGGCATACTGGGTATCAAATTTAGACCTGCTATTATTCATATCAACACGTTCACTTAGTTCACTAATCTCCTCTTTTCCCCGTGTTTTCTTTTTCGTTCTTTCACCGACACGTCATCCGATCATGCCGTCACAGTGGCAGTCACCGTGGCGGTGACAGTCTCCTTCTCCTTCTCCGTCACCGTCACCGTAAAGATCTGACTGGGCGCGATCGGTGTGATGATCAACGGGCCCTCAGACGAGGAGGCAGTTGGCGCCGGCGCTGATGGTGCCTCACTCGGCCCTGCAGGGGCTTCTGTTGGCGACGGTTCCACGTTCGTGACAGAGTAGGGTGGCTCTGAAGGAGCGGGTTCGCTTGGAATAGGTAGTGATGAAGCGATGGGGGTGATGAAGCAGCGGGCGTGCTGGATGAGGAGCCTGGTGTTGGCCCAGCACTTGGCGAGATCGTTGACGTCGATTCTACACCCGTGGATAGGGAAGATGGTAAAGCAGAAGTTGTGATAGCTTGTGATGAGGACGCTGGAGTCGAAGATACCAGCGGTGTCTCCGCCGGCGCAGAAGATGGCGAGGGCAAAACAGTTGTGTACTGCGTGACAATTACAACTGGTGGAACTTGCAGTGATGTTGAAGGCAAAAGTTCGGCTGAGGGCGATGGAACAACTAAAGTCTGGACTGAGGAAGATATAGGAATAGCAGGAACAGCTGCGGCTGCTGAGCTCGAGAACACAGCTGACGTCACCGGCACGCTTGACGCTAGAGTTGAAGAAAGTGCCGAACTTGCGACGAAGGGTACCTCCGACGCGATAGTGGTAGGGAAGACGGTGGTGTACTCTGTCTTTGTGACAACAAGACGCGAAGATGTTGTCAAGGTCGAGTTAGGTGGGGGACGGCTAGGGAGCTTGAAGACGGTAGCGATGATAAAGTAGAGCTCGCAGGTGCTGCGGAGACAAGACCTGCGCTGGTAAAGCTGATCAGAGTGCTGCCTGGGGTTACAGTGCCTTGAGTTGCCCCGGATGGGTGAAGCCAGGCATTCCTGTACCGTTCTGTGCGGACTGTCCTCCAGTCACGGATGCGGTCGTACTAGGAGTGACGGAGCTGAATGGAACAGAGCTAGGCAGAACGGAGCTAGGCAGAACGGAGCTGATGATAGCAGAGCTGACGGCAACAGTACTGGGGGCAAAGAACGCTGCCGTTGTGCTCTCTTCCGGCGAGTATGTAAACATGGGCGGTGCGTAGGCCGTCTTACTCAGTGCCTCGCTTTCGACCTCGGCCTTTGAACTGGACAGGCCCTTCGCTGGGAATGAGCTCATTGAACTCAGTGCTCGGCTTTCAGCAGGGACTGAGGATGGATATGCAACATCAGAATGCGCAACGCCTGACCTGGTTTCTGAAGTAGGAATTGGTGCCAGCGATATAATATATGAAGTCGATAGAACAACCTCAGGTGTTTGGGTGGCGATTGCTTGGCCATCCGGAAGGAGGAATGTGATAGCAGGCACGGTCTGTGTAAAGACAGTGGGTTGTATAGGCTCAATGATGACAGCAGTCTCTGCGCTGGCGTACTGCTCACTGAAAGAAGGTAAAGTGGATACGTAATCCGATAATCTTGTGGAAGCAGACGCAGGTTGCGGCGAAAAGACTGAGGCTTTGATGGTTGAAAGAGAGGCTGGTGAGACATCTTCGGCTGTACTGAGAACTTGAGAAACCTTAACTGTTGAAGAGGCCACAGAAGTCGTGTTTGCGTAGCTGGAGACCCTGCTGGGAATTAGTCTGGAGGCGCGATGGGAACTTGTGACATACAACTGTCTCCTGTGGCCTTTGGGTAGTGGACCTCCAACGACAATAGAAGAGGACGCTGCCAGCAGCAAAAACGAAGTAAAACGAGCCATCTCAGATGCACTCGTCGATTAAGAAGAACGGAAGTGGAGAAGAAAATGAACGCGCGCGTTTACGACTGGATAAGAGCAGAAACAGAGGGATCCAAAATGACCGAGGGAACAGACGATTATGAAGGCAACGATCGACGGAACGAAAGAAAACGCACTGAAAGACGGAGAAAAAAACGGCAAGAATCGTTCGACTCAGACAGTCGACAACGCACAAGTCCAGAGCTCTACTGTGCGAGACTCACCGCTCGCAGGGGCCTGCTTTGGCTTTGAAGCCTTGTTACCCGCCTTACCCTACGTCTGGACCGATAATAGTTTTCAAGTAGTACTGGCCCATTTGGCCCCAAATTGGAGGCGGCACCGGGGTTGTATCCGAAAATACTTGACTTTGGTTGGAGGAGTGGTTGTCGTGCGTTGAGACCAAAGTACTCATGTTTCAGCTTAGAGCTACGCGATAGCCAATCAGACGACGCAGACCAATGCAGCCTCGTGACCTGGGCGGCTCCTCCAACTACGACATCTCCTTTGTGGCTACGCAGGCGACTAATCGGCCCACAGCATAAAAAAGAGAGGCTCAGCAGAGCACGCTCAATCATGCGGTCCTCCTGAAGTCCCGATTTGGTTCTTGCAAACCTCTTGCCCACAAACGTCGTGAAACGCATCTCGGCGTGCGCACATGCACGACAATGATGGCCACGAGGTTTGATGGACAGCACGCGCCACGACCCGAATTTAGAAAATACCTTCCGATACCAAGGACCTGTTTCTGTGCACAACTGCTTTGTTATAGCGATGCTGCAGCTCAGAGACCAAGCGTCCGAGTTGGAAGTGTCGATCGCGACGCGATATTATCTGTGCAGGCAAGCATATCAGATACCGATACCCACATGATCCCTTGTGGGCTGAGCTGAGAGCAATCTGGCTGCGATCTCACCTCCAATACTCCAGATCGATATCTGCGTTGAGGCATCGAGCACGTGCCGCCCCTTCTTCGTTGCTGTGGTGATATCAAATAAGCGAAACAGCCAGGGAAAGCAAATACGACCCGCCGGGGTGGCCTTCACACTCGGTAGATCGAATCGACGTCACGGTAGACTGCGTGCTTTCCTTGTTCTCGCGCATTTGCACTTTTGTATTATTTACCATTGCATCCGCGTCTGTTCCGCCGGTGTAAACAACATGAGTGTCCGCGTCGTCGCACGGATCAGGCCACTGCTCAAGCAGGAGCTCGACAAGGACACTATCGTCACCGCCGAAGCCCTCGAAGGCGAGTCCACTGCTACAGTCGTGCGCTTGCCTAGTCCGAAGAACGATGCGGAGTCCTTCAGCTTCCAGTTTAGCTCGGTGTATGAGCAGGAGGCCACACAACAACAACTGTTTGATGCCGAAAGTGCGTAGAACCACCAGTCGCCATCGGCATCCCACTAACACATGGCCAGTCTCACCGACGGTGAAACACTTATTCAATGGCTTCGATTTGTCCATCTTCGCGCACGGCTGCACCGGTACCGGCAAGACACATACAATGCGAGGAGGAAAGTCGCTGGCCGACCGTGGCGTGATCCCTCGACTGTTGAGCGCTATATATCGGCGATGCAAGAAAGTCGAGAAGGACACAGCTGGCGCGACAAACGTGGAGGTGGCACTGGAGTACTTTGAGATCTACTGCGACCGCGTGTATGACCTGTTCGAGCCTCCAGAGAAACGCACACCATCTGGACTTCCTATTCGCGACAACCACGGAAAGACAGTCGTGGTTGGTCTGACTGAGAAGCCATGCACAACGTTGAAGGAGTTCGAGCAGCTGTATGATCAGGCGAACATGAACCGTTCGACATCTGCAACAAAGGTATGACAACAACTAAACAAGTTCTGAATCAGAGTACTCACAGACGCAAAGCTCAACGCGCACTCTTCGCGATCACACGCCGTACTTTGTGTCAAGATTACACAGACCACGGACACGACGATTCGCGTCAGCCGAGCATCCTGCATCGATCTTGCAGGTTCAGAAGACAACCGCCGCACAGACAACAACAAAGAGCGTCTAGTCGAGAGTTCTGCGATCAACAAGTCCCTTTTCGTGCTAGCACAATGCGTCGAAGCCATGAACAAGAAGCAGAGCAGGATACCCTATCGAGAATCGAAGATGACAAGGATCCTCTCACTTGGTCAGAACAAGGGTCTGACTATCATGATCCTCAATCTGGCACCGACTCGCGCATATCACCTGGACACTATCAGCTCCTGAACTTTGCCAGCCGCACGAAGAAGATCGAAGTCGCGGAAGTGGAAAACGACCCGGTCTACAGAACCATGTCGAAGCCTCTTGCAGTAACAAGCAGCATTGGAGGGGTGAATATTAAGCGACAGCCTCTGCGAGCTCTGACGGCAGCGGCCAACGTCAACGTACCCGAGACAGGGAAGGAGAAGAAGGGGAGAAGCCTGTAAAGGCCTTTTCCGTATACTCTGATTCGCGCAAGCCTGTCTCACGTACTTCTAACCTTACTTCGCAGAACCAAGGCGTACGACGGACGGAAGCGCAGAAGCGGACGGCAGAGACAAGCAGCACGTTTGGCACTCGACCTACGAAAACGCTCCGAGCAGCTGATAGCACCTCACGAGTTCGTACCATCGAGCCTGGCATGACGAAAGAATCTATTGAAGCCCTCATCGCGCAAAGGATCGATGAGCGTCTTGCAGAGAAAGCATTACAGGATGCTGCAACTGCAGCTCCTGCACTTTCAAACGAGCTACAACGTCGCCTGGACGACCTGGAACACCGCATTGATGCGAAGGAGGATGATGGAAAATCACAGGGTTTGCAATTCTTGCTGATGGCCAAGCAACATCATGCCCGGGGCGAAGATGTCAGCGCTCTTCGCATGTATCACTTGGCCGAGCCGTACTTCCCTGGCAACGAGAAGCTACAGTCGAAAATGAGAAGTCTGGAGGATCGGATACGGGCAAAGCGTGAAGAGGGACAGAAGCACGTCTCTTCAACTGCTCCATCAGCACCAGTGTCAAGCCTAATGGCGCCCTTGAAGGCAGACAAGAAAACCTCCAGGCCGAAGACGGTGTTCAGGGATGATGCTGAATCCGAAGATGACGAATTCGCACCACCGCCACAGTCAGACCACGATGACTCGTTTGTATCCGAAAACAGCTTCGTTGCAAAGCCGAAAGTGGCTCGTAAGCCTAAGAAGGCGATAAAGAAGCTTCCCATCTTCCGAGACAACCTCGATTCATCTGCCGCCCCTGGCGAGCAAACACCGCGAACATCGCATCTCCTGAAAATCATAAATAGCCGAGACGTCAATCAGATCAAGGCACTGAAGGGTGTCGGCTTGAAGAAGGCAGATGCTATCGTGAATTGCTTGGTGGAGATGGACAATGCCGAAGTCCAAGACTTGGCAAGTTTGGCCATGTTGAAGGGTGTCAGCGGCAAGACAGTGGAGAACATGAGGTTGGGTTTGAACATTGGTGGTGATTACGACTTTTGAGCTTTGGCCCACTTTGTATTCTAGCGTGGAGTTCGGGAGTGATTTGAGGTGGGCTTGGTGAAAACTTGTTGTTTAGCATGAGCATGGTGCGTTTGCATTGGGAGACGTTTGAGCAAGCTTAGCAGGGACATCCTCCTATGGAGTTGTTTCAATATAGGGATCTGTTCTCAATCATTGCGTACAGGTGTCGATGGGATTGAAGCTGGAACATTTATGATCCCTCAAACACTGAGTTCATCATTCACCGCAGACAGGTGATGTCCATTTTTAACCACATTTTTTCAGGGTTCGTTCTCAGGATTCGGCCAAGGAAGAGGCTGGGTCTTGAATCGTCACGTCAAGCCATACTGCAGTCGGGGGCCTTGGCACACGGGTAAAAAGAGGGCTCGCGGAGTGCACTCCAATATCAGTATTCACATATGTGCTCTAGTATCTACTGCAATCGTGTTATATTTGGCCAATAATACTCTGGAGCGTACGGAGATGGAGCGTCCGAGTGGTCAGAAACCTTGCAAGCGGAGCGAGTTAATCGTTACTTTCTCTACGTTATCCAGTTATCTGTTGACGGCTTAGAAGCCTATTCGCGCTTTGACCTTACTGGCAGATTTGAATACGACTGCACACATGTAGTACGGTTTCACCAGCGACATGTTGGATGCCTTACTTTATCTTCATCCTCAGACCCTACTTACACGAGTACACAAGACTCCAAGAAACGGATCAATTGCTTGACAATAACAACTAAGTTGCATGCTGGATCGCCCCGTAACTGTCAGGACGTTGTGCCAACGTCCAAAACACGCGGGGTCTCCGCAAATGGGATTAGCGCGCCCGGTGGATCAGCTGGCCCATAAGGTACATTAGCTCACCTGACGGATGGAACAAAAAGAAGAGCTGTCGGTGATGTGATGGTTGTCCAGCTCGTACATACTTCAAGACATTAAAAATGTCCCTCTCCGTTTGCCCGTTTCCGAGTTCTGCGACGTTTAGCACGCAGCCACCTCTAACTGGTAAAGGATAACACCAAGCTGTTCTCTGCATTCCGCCCGCTTACACCGGTAGCGACCCCAATATCGGGAAGAAAGAAGGCAACAGTTCCGCCGTCTTACCTTTCGGTGTAACGCTACCGCGAGAGTAGCCCCGTTAGCTTGGTGGAGAATTTGGGGAACCTGGGGATCAAGCATTCAGTGGGGCCGGATAAATTGACTACTGGCGTGCGGGGATGGGGTAGAATTGGACAAAGCTTCGTAGCCAAGGCCTCGCTAGGCTTTGATAGGCTGCTGTGCCGTGTTGCGAAGTCTGGGCTGCGGCGTAGTGATCTTTTCGTCGCAGAAATCGCCGAGAAATTTAACAAGACGAAGCCACCTGCAAAGCGCTACACACCGTTCCGGTCCACTGACCGCTGCTAACGGACGCCTCATCCAGCGGAAACATGCGAAAACGAGGCGGCGACAGTCGAATCAGTGCAATCACATGGTTGGGCTCGGCGTAAGTCCGACTCCACAGCTGGGTTCTGCAATGATGGAGCGATAATAGTGATTGCGAATTCTAGATACCCAGATGCCTTTCCGCAGGACGTTAGGCCCTATGCGGTCTTGCCCCTGTGCTCTTTAAAAGGCGGTGGTCTTTCCATCTTCTATACCTTCTTTTCTCTCCCTGCCATCCTCTACATAACACATATTTGGTACTCGGCCCACATCAGCAAACATGAGCGATCCTGTCGAGGTCAAGGCATACGGCGGCGATTACCACGTTGAGAAGGCCTTCTCTCATGTGGAAGATGCCCACAACCTGGACGAGAAGGCGCTAGCCGCCCAGTACAAGGCGGCTGCGGTCGAGGCAGAGAACGCAGAGCATGAAATGGGTGTGCTACAGGCTGTCCAGGCATACCCTATGGCTGCTTTGTGGGCATTTATCATGTCCTGTACTATTGTCAGGCCCCTTACGCTTAGCGTTCCCCACCGAAGAATCACTGCTAACTCCATCTTTAGATTATGGAGGCCTACTGCGTCTTCCTTATGGGCAATTTCATCGCCCTGCCTGCGTTCAGGGACGCATTCGGTGTGTCTGACGGCGAAACCAAAATCATCGTTGCCAGTTGGCAGTCTGCGCTTCAAATGGGTGGACCAGTTGGTGCAATCATCGGTGTCTGCCTGGCTGGTCCCCTCACCAGCCGTATCGGATACCGTTGGGCGACCATATCTGGCCTCATGCTCTTGAACGCGTTCATCTTTGTGTTCTACTTTGCCAACTCGCTTCCCGTCATGTTCGTCTCCCAGCTTCTCGAGGGCATTCCATGGGGCATTTTCATTGCCAACGCACCAGCATACTGCAGTGAGATCACACCGATCCAGCTGCGAGCTCCTGCTACCCAGATGCTGCAAATGTTTTGGGCCATTGGCGCTATCATCGTAACCGGAGTCACTTATTTCTACAACACTCTTGATGATCCAAGCGCGTACAGGTATATACTCTTCCGCTCCAAAAGCAATTGACTTGCTAATGAATGATCAAGGATTCCTATTGCGCTTCAATGGATGTTCCCAACCCCGCTCGCTATTCTTCTCTGGATGGCGCCTGAGTCACCCTGGTGGCTGGTCCGCAAGGGACGTCTCGAAGAAGCCGAACATGCGGTTGGACGCTTGGGACGCAAGGCAACACTGAACCTCAGCGAGGCTGTCGCTATGATGCGCCGTACTATTGAACTCGAGAAGACAATCAAGGAGCCCAACCATCTGGAACTCTTCAAGGGCACCGATCTCTACAGAACCCTCATTGTATGCGGTGTATACGCGGCACAGAACCTTACGGGTAACCTCATCGCCAATCAGGCCGTCTACTTCTTCGAGCGTAAGTCGTCACAGCTGCTTTTCCAAGTGTAATTGAAATGCTAATAAACCACAGAGGCTGGCATGAAGACAAATACTGCGTTTGCCCTGGGTCTTATCACCTCAGCCCTCCAGGCGGTCTTCGTCATGCTCTCTTGGATTCTCACCTCATACCTTGGCCGACGTACCATCTACGTCTGGGGATCTCTCATTAACGTAGGCTTCCTCGTCGCCCTCGGAATTGCGGCGTCTGTTGGCGTCTCGAGCGCAGCTTCCTGGCGCAGGCATCCTTGGGTCTGATTGTCTCCGTCTTGTTCACCTTGGGACCCGCGCCCGCTTCGTGGGTCATCATCGGAGAGACGTCCGCCATCCGCCTCAGGCCTCTTACCACGGGAATTGGTCGTGCTTCATACTACATTGTGAACATTCCTTGCATTTTCCTCTCCAGTTATATGCTCAACCCTAAGGTAAGACCCATATTCCCTCCGGATCTTGTGGCAAATGGTTACTGACAAAATGTAGGAAGCAAACCTTGGCGGCAAGTGCGGCTACGTCTGGGGTGGTACCGGCTTATTTTGCTTTGTCGTGGCCTACTTCTACCTGCCTGAGATGAAGAACCGATCCTACCGCGAGATTGACATCCTGTTCAAACGTAAAGTCCCTGCTCGCCAGTGGAGCAAGACTGTTATCGATGTGCAAGACGACGAGTAGATAGAGGCATGGCCAGGAAGGCTGAGATGTACCATGGACAGGAGGATCAAAGCGTTTGCGAGTTCTCGATCTGGTCTGCAGATTGGAAACGAGGTAGTCGTTGGAGTCATTCATACTTTGTTCATCTTTTGGTGGTAACACGAAGAAACAGCGAAAGAATTTAACTCCTTGTCAAAACCGTGCAACAAAGATAATATGACTTTTGGCTAACATCTATGAGCCCGAGAGAAATTCGAAAACTGGGGTGGTCACAATGTTTGAATAATTGCATCTCCGTATAGAATATCAAATTGGCAAGTTTGTCAACAAACAAATAGTTTCAAAATTAAAAAAAGAAAAAACTGTTAAAGGCGTTAAAGCTAAACAAAATTAAAATAACTACGGCAAAATATTAAATCTGTTTAATTTTGTTTAAGCAGGTAGGGGCAGGGCAGGCAGGGAGGCTAAGCGAGGGTAAAGATAGCAGTCTATGCCAGCTCGGCTAAGGCGGTATCACGTGATAATACGTGCTTCCCTTTAGCTAAGGTTATCCTCCCAGCCTCCTAACTGTCTCAGCAATCTAGCCCCTTTTGTAATATTTCATTAAACAAAACAAACAAAACATACTAATAAGGGCTTAAAATTAAACCAAACAATAGCTTGTGGCCTAAAATTCTCAAACAAATCAAACGGAGGCTTGGAATATTGTTTGTTTTGTTTGTTGACAACTTTGCAAATTGGCGAAACTGTGAGGACTCAGCTCGAACTCACTAAGCCACACCGCCAAAAAAGGTACAGTGATCCAATAGATGGATGGACTGAGGTTCGAATAGTATATACCCGTGACAGAAATTGTCAGGGGCTTTCTACCTCAGGCATGCCAACCCTCAGGAACACCTCAGGGCGACTACAGTCACCCCTCAGAGCCCACACACACGTATATATTCCCTGAATCCTCAGGGGCTTAACCCCTAAGGATTTGTCTTATCTCACCTAATCCTATACGTTTTGTCCTATCTCTCTTGCCTGCCTACAGTGTCCTTACAATTTAAATCCTTTATACTCCCTCTTGGAAGAGGCAGTTAAAAGAGATATCTAATTTTTTCTATAACTATCACGATGGCTGGAAGTTAACGTTAAGCATGTGCTGCAGCTAACAACGACGCGTCAGGCTCGCAGCAACCTAGCCCTAACAGCAACCTAATAGACCCCTATAGGTATCCTATACACAATATAGTAGCAAACTTATCACTACTAGGCATACCCCTGTCTAGAAATATAACGCCTAGTGCATCTAACAACTAAGCGTTAGGTCCTACAGAATTAGGAGACAAATAGGCTTACAGCCCTACTAGTACTCTAATAGATATACCTTCCTATTAAAGTTAGATAAACCTAGCAACTAGTTCAAATGCGGACCCGCTAGCTGCTACTAAGGCACCTAGGGTAGAACCTATAGCCATCCTAACTAAGGGCTAAACCTTATTTGTTAAGCAACTCCTTAGGAACCTTTTTAAGGCAGAGCTCGCTAGAGCTACTAAGGCCAAACTAGCTATCTAAAGGAACTAGATTAACTAAGCCTTACAGGCCCTAGGCTTAACTAAGGGCAGAAACTAGTTAGAACCTAACTAGCTAGCGTTTAATAAGGCTAGAAAGATTATCTAAGTGTTAAATAACATTTAACCTAAACCTAAGCTAGGTACCAAGAGTAGAGCTCTATCCCCCTAGTAAGTAGACTAGTAGATTAAGGATATTAAGACAGCCTTCTAATACGCCTAAGTACTAGAGGACTCTATTACAAGAACCTACTAGGCTATAGGTACTATCTAGTTTAGTATCTATTGCGAACTAATCTAACAACAGATTAACTAAGGATCTATCTAGTTATAGTCTAACCTTAAGGCAGAGGAGGAGCAACTTGTACAAGACCCTATCCTTACTAAGTATAAGAACTACACTAAGTTCTTTAACATTAAGTAGAGAGAAGGCAATACAGTTAACACCTTTCTAATGCTGTTAAATTGCTAGAAATTACTACTACTGCATAGCTTCTTTAAGTTTAATAATAGTACTAACAACTATAACTTTAAAATTGCTTTTGTATAGTCTAAAACCCTGCCTTATCTCTAATAGGAGATCTAGCGTAACAGTAGTCTAGACAACATCTAGTAATAGCACAAGTTTAAACGAGCTCTCTATAACATAGAGACAGCAGCTTGTCCTGCAACTACTTATAAGAGTAACAATGCTAACTATAGCAAGAGGCATGCCACATCTCCTAATTAGAAGGGGAATAAGAGGCACGCTAGTCGCAGAGGCACGCCTGCCTACAGCTAGGGTAATAACACCCTAGCAGCTACCTAGTTAAACAATAGCAATAATAGCTAAGGTTAGAACAAAGACCAGGGTAACTAGAAAAGCTATTAGAAGAACTGTAGCTATAACTCCTATAAAGGAAATAATAATAGCAACTCCTAGTTAATAGGAGAGTTAGGGAAAGGGAAGCCCTAGTTGCTAACCTATCCTAACTATAACTAGGGCCTAAGACTAAGGGAAAGCAAACCTGCATTGCAGTTACTGTATCTCTACAGGACCCTAATAGGTCCCTAACGCTACTCTAAGCCCTTTACAACTCTAGAGCAGAGCTAAACCTTATTAGCCAGCAAGTAGTAGATAATCTCTATATTAAACATAAATTGTTCTATTAAAGGCTAGTAACTACATTCCTTAATAGTAACTGCCTAGACATCTAGTAACCCTACAATCTAACTATTAATTGCCTAGACAGTAATAGTATAGTTAAATCTGTAGGACTGCAGGAGTTCTAGTTAGCTGCCTTTAAGGGATACAACCTGGTACTAGGTTACCTATAGTTAGCATCTGCTAACCTATACATCTACTTCTCTAAAGGCACATACAAGTAGTTCCCTAACAACGCAGAAAGAGTACACCTTACTACTATATAGGATCTATTCCACTCTATAGAACTAGGAGAAAGGGCATACTTAATGCACCTAGGTAACCTAGTCTACTAAGTCCTAGAGGAGACAATTAACAACCTGTTAGAAAGTAACTAGGAAGGCAGTAGATAACTACTAGCCTAGGGGCTAAGCAGAGACGCTGTCCTTAACGTAGAATACTTCTATAATAAGAGACTCCTCTAGCTCTAGAACAAAATACTTAAAGTTGTTAACTACCTTTAGCATTGCGTTACGCAGCACCTAGATCTATTATAGCTCCCTAAAGCTACAGGTAAGCGCATAGTAGCGAGTATTATCTATAAGCCCCCTTAACGCTCTAGGATGCCGCCTACAGGCATAGCCTAAGCCCTCCTAGATAGTAACAAAGACTACCCTTTAGTTAACCCTACAGACAACAAGCTAGACCTAGAAGAGCTTAAGCACGTTCCCCTAGAGCTACACTACAAGTAGTTTGCATTCAGCAAACACTAGTCTAGTGTACTAGCACTGCATTAGAATTATAATTACTCTATTAACATTAAGCCAGGCAGCAAGATACTAAACATGCCTATCTATAACCTCTCTAGGAAGGAGCTAGAAATACTACAGGCCTACCTTAATACAGCGTAGGAAAAGGGTTAGATCTGCCTAAGTAAGTCCCCTGCTAGGGCACCTATCCTATTTATGCTAAAGGCTAATAGTACACTATAACTTTATGTAGATTACAGGGGCCTTAATAAGGTTACTATTAAGAACTAGTATCCTATTCCTCTTGTAAATAAGATGCTAGACAGGCTATTAAAAGCTGCTATCTTCTCTAAGCTAGATCTACGTAATACCTATTATAGGCTCTAGATTAAGGAAGGCAACAAGTAGAAAACAGCTTTTAAGACTAGGTACAGTTATTTTAAGTACCTAGTTATGCCTTTTAGATTAGCAAACGCTCTAGCAACGTTCTAATCTTATATCTAGAGAGCCCTAGGAGGCCTTATAGACTGCACCTGCGTAGTGTATCTAGATAACATCCTTATATACTTAGAGCACAAGGAGGATTATTAAGCCTACGTTAAAGAGATCCTAGATTAACTTGTTAAATAGGGGTTGTTCTGTAAGGCAAGCAAATGCTTGTTTATAACAAAGTTAGTTAAGTTCCTAGGCTTTATTATTACGCCTAGTAGAGTAGTTATAGACCCTGTCTGTGTACAAACAATCTAAGAGTAGCTAGAGCCTAAGGGATACAAAGATATCTAAGTGTTCCTTAGCTTTGCTAACTTCTATTAAAGGTTTATCTTTAACTACTCTAGGATTGTACGCCTGTTAGTAGACTATATAACCTCTGCCTAGAGGCTAGAGTTAGAGCTAGGAGGCTCTACTACAACAAAGGGGGAAGAAAACGCTAGTGAAAACTGTAATAACACAGGATAATAGAAAGCTCCAGAATGCGTGTGTATCCGCTACAAGGTGTATAGGAGCACTAGGATAGGTAACACAGAGACAATTCTATTCCTATAGGTCTTGTACAAAGAATACTCAAAAACTATCTATCTACAGATAATTCTCCTCGTGCCTTTATACTGCTAGAATACAGGGAAGTTTAGAATGCTATAACCAAGTTACAGGCAGGAATAGAAATGTAAAGGAGCTAAGTTAGAGGTAAATTAGGGTGTAACACTTTTTAGAGACTAGTGCTTTACACTACCCCCTCCTATATAGGCAGATTATCCTAGATACGCGTAAGTAATAACAGTTATTGTCCTGTAGCGTTAGTACGTTAATTTAGCGTCTGTTCTAGGTTTTTAGTTAACTTAGGTTGTTGTTTTAGTGTTTTGTTGTTGTTTTTATCTAAAGTAAAGACAACTTTTTTTTGTTTGTTAACTCTGCTGCCTAAATCTAACGTGACAATGAGCTATATCGTGACTTAATTAGAGGGAAACAGGTTTGCTATTGTTGTTATATCTAATTTCTAGGACGCGTTGCGTAGGTATATAAACAATTAATCCTTACACCTTTCCTAACTCTAACAGACACTATTTCTTGCTATAAGTATCCCCACGCTCTTTTAATTGTTCCTATGCTAATGCTCCTAGGCTTATTAATTAGTTACTATGCTAATACTAGTCCTGCCTAGAGCTCTTGTAGTAGCCTATTAGGTTATTTGCCTTTATTTAATTCAGGCCTTTGCAAGGGGAGGAAGGTAGACTACGCCTTTAACAAGGCGTCGTCGTTAAAGTATGCTTATTGCACACTTTAAAATAAGAAGTGTCATCTAGTAACTAGACTTTTCTTTACTCCTGCTCTCTAACTAATACTAATAGTTATAGGTTCTAATTTACGTCAGTCCTAAGTATACTACTTTTTATAACAACCTTGTTATGTAGGAGGAGGAATCTAGGGGTGAGGCAGCAGGAGAGGCAGCAGAGGAGGTAACAGAGGCAGCACTAGAGGCATAGCGTAGCCTTATGGCATCAGCAATGGCTCTGGCGAGTGTGGTGCAGGTGGCAACTGCGCAGCTCAAGGGAGTCACTGCTAATAACGTGTTGCTGCATTAGTACCACGCCAGTACAGCGCAGGGCTAGGTAATAGAGGAGATAGTAGAGGGTTTGTTAGTGTTAACTAGGGAGGTTATTAAGCTGCAACAGGAAATAGCCCTTTATAGCTCTAGAGTTAGAGGTAAGTTAGTAAAGCCAGCTCTGCTTCTAGCACCTAAAAAAAAGGGTGCTCCTAGGTCGTTAGACGAAACTAACAACAGTGGCTCTAAGGAGATAAGTAACATTAAGAACCCTTAAAAAGAAAGGGTTTCTCTAGCTGTACAGTAAGGAGGATTTCTTTTGTTATTATCTATTGTATAAACGCGGTTAGAGGCGTTTTAGAGTTAATAGATTTCCTTTGTCCTTTTCTAAATTATAATATCTTTATTTGCCCTACAATTCTTAACCTTCTTCCTATGCTGTAATCTATTCATTTAATGCCTTTAGTGGACCAGGCTGCTCTAGGTACTTATTATAATACGCCTTCAGCTTATAGGGTGCTCCTGTAAAGTTTTTCGCAGGATACTAAGTTAGGTCTAGGTTATAGCTAACCTAGCTCACACAGTACTTGAGACTACAGTAGACTAACCTACTAGCCAGGATTTCTTAGACCTCCCATTCCTCTACTCCTTGAATAGGAATACCTGCAGGTTTCAGAGCTTCCTAACTAGGCAACAGGTTATCTAGATCCTTACACAGAACGTTAGGTGCAAATACATTGTGTATTTTTAAACTAGGGGAAGTTTTAAGCAATATAAGTAACTAACCTGTTCTAGGACCTTAAAGGGACCTTCCTACTTGTTAGATAGCTTTTAGCTTAGTTGCTTACTTGTTAAGTTTTTAGTAGAAAGGTACACTTTGTTACCTACAGTCTAGTTAACTAGGTTGCAATAAGCGTTAACTGCAGAGCGCATGCAGTCTTAGGCTTTCTCTATATTCTCCTTAGCTACCTTCTAGGCGTTGTGCATATAGGTTGCTAATGCTAAGGCCTCCTTATAGTTAAGTTGTTCTACAGAGGTTACTGCTATATTAGCTCCTTTCTAACTCCAGCTCTGTTTAGGTTAGCTACTATAAATTACTTAGTAAGGTGATATTCTAATCAAGGAATGTGGTAGAGTAAGTTAGGCACGATCTATAATTAGTAGGAGTTTAGACCAGTTATCCTAATAGTATAAGACGAAGGGACAGAGCTGTTAGTCTATATACTTGTTTATAATCTCTGTTTAACTATTAGTTTCCTTGTAATAGGTAGTAGATAGCTTAACTTTTACACCTATAATTTAACAGAATTCTGTCTAGAAAGTAGAGATAAACTAGGGGCCCCTGTTGCTTACTATTAACTTAGGGGTGTGTCTAAACTAATACACCTATTGTATAAACAAGTTTGCTATCCTGCGTGCTGTAATTGTTTTATAGCATAGGATTGTAATAGCTTGTTTAGTTAGGCAATTAATAATAACTATAATCTAGTTATACCTAGCTTTGTCCTTAGGAAAATCCTTAAAATTAATGCACAAATGTTACATTAGTTTGTTAGGTATTAGTAAGGGATGCAAGTACCCACAGAGTCAGGTCTGTCTTAGATAGCCTTAGCGACATAGGATGTAGTTTTAGACATATCTTTTACATGTAGCACTTATACCTTTCTAGTAATACTATTGTAATAGCAGTTAGTAGGTCTTCTTAGCACTAGGGTGAGCAGTTAATAGTTAGTTATAGGCTTCCTTAATTAGGCGTGTGCATAGGGTTAAGTTAGTAGGGACACAGAGTTAATCATAGTAGAGAAGGAGTCTATTTTAGATCTAATATAGAGATAGTAACGACAGTTGTTCTTGTCTAAAAGATTTCTAGTTTTCTTGTATTAACGCCTTAATTAGTTCTAAGGAATCTAGTTTTATAATAGGCTGTACTAAGCGGATAGTAGCCACAACTAGGTTAGTCTTAGCTAGATATATCTAAGCTAAATTAGAATTAATCTAGTTGTGTAACTGCTATAGACCTAGTAGGACTTAGGACTAATTGTCTTCTTGAGCAGACTTTAGATTTGCAAGATCCTGTTCTTAGTAACTTAGGATATTAGCACGCTTGTTGTTCTTGCCTGGCGTGTATTTAATCTTAAAGTTAAACAGAGCTAGAGCTTCTGCCTATTGTGCTTGTTAAGCATTTAAGATTTTAGTCGTTATAAAGTACTCTAGGGATTAATAATTAGAGTAGACTTAGATCTGTTTTGTAACTAAGGTGAGTTTAGCTCTCTACTTATTAAAGGCTTGTAAAATTGCGAACAACTCCTTATTATGTATTTCCTAATTAAGTTTAGCTCTAGAGAGTACTTAGCTGTAGAATACTACAGGGTACTACTTGTTGTTAGGGTGCTGCTGTAACAAAACCCTAGCAACAACTCTATTAGAGGCGTTAGTTTTGATCTTTGTATTATAGTTAGGATCAAAATAGCATAGAGTTAGGATAGATAATAAGGCTTCCTTTAGGTTTTTAAAACTAGATTAGCATTAAGCAGTCTATTTGAATGGATTTGCTAGGCTTTGTAAGGCGATAAGGGGCTTAGCTACGCAAGAGAATTTAGGTACAAATTGTTAGTAAAACCTAGTAAAGCCTAGGAACGATTTCACACCAGTAATAGTAGTAGGAGGGATCTAGTTCCTAAGGGCTTGTACCTTCTTAGAGTCTACTTTAATTCCTTTATTAGTTAGGATGTAACCTAAGTACTTAGTACAGGTAACATAGAACTTGCTCTTCTTAATGTCTACTTGTAATCTAGCAATACAGAGTTAATTAAGTACTAGCTTAACATATTGTTTGTAGGTTATAAGGTCTTTAGAGTAGATAAGGATGTTATCTAGATATGTAATACAGAAGTTGTCTAGATATTTAATAAGAATATTATTTATATATTGTTAATAAGTGGCTGGTCTATTACATAGCCTAAAGGGTAGAACCTTACACTTGTAACTACTGTAACGTGTACAGAACGTAGTATACTCCTTAGAGGCAGGATCTATACAAATTTAATTAAAGGCATTCTAGATATTAAATTTAGTAAATACCTTAGCCTTAGACAGTTGTGCTAACAATTTGTCTATATGCAGTATTAGATAGGAGTCCTTTCTTGTAAGGGCGTTAAGTTTACAATAGTTAACACAAATACGCAAATTCCTGTTTAGTTTTTAAATATAGAGTATAGGCAACGCAAAGGGGCTCTAACTATGTTTAATCTAGCTATGCTGTAGTTAGTCTTGCACAAACTTTTTAGTAGCTTTAAGTTCCTTAAGATTTTGTTTATATAAGGGCGAGTAGGAATTTAGCAATTAGCCCTCTAATATAATTTTGTAGTTGTAGGGGCAGTGTTCTAGAAGGGTTTTAGCTTCTATTTTGCTAAACACATTAGCATATTAAACATATTTGTCTAGCAATTGTTTGTTAAGCAGCTGAGCGTTCTTAGGGTTGTCTTAGGTACAACAGTAGTTAATAACGCAATTAATCTTGTATAGACTAGTAGTAAAAAATTCGTTCTATAGTTTTTTTATAGAAAAGTAAAAAGCATTTGATAAAAGTAAGGAAATGCGCGCCTCCCTAGGAGGTAGTGAGTCAGAGGCTTTTTAGGTTAGGATTGTTAGTAAGGAACAGCATTTTAGCAATTGAATAACACCTCTTATACAATGTATTAAGTAATTTAGACTTTAGCAACGTTAGTACTCTGCAGCTTCCTATAGGTTATCCCTTTATTGTACGTCTTGTAGGACGTAGGCTTGTAGCAAAGGTTAATGTAGGGTTATTATTAATAGAGGGGCAGGGTTGTACAACCTAGGGTACCTCGCTAGCTATATAAGCTAAGATTGCTCTATATTAAGTTAGAGTTTAAAACGTTTTAACTATTTAATTCTAATAATGCATTCCTAGGATCCTAGATTAATAATAACAAAGGGGTAGTTGCGTATCTTACGCCTATTAATAGTTAAGTGCAACTAAATGTACTAGTTCACTAGGGTTGTAATCTAATCCTAGAATCCTTTAACTTGGACCTTAAAGGGCAACCTTTAGATAGGAGTCCTAAGTGCAGCAGACACTAAAGTAGCAATGTTAGAATTTAAAAATAAAAATCCTTAGGCACTAGTATTAACTAAGGAGTTAAGTTGTACACCTAGCCCTTAGTTTAATAGAATAGAAGAAGCAAGGAAATAGGGGCTACTAAACAAATAAGATAAAGAGAGGTTAGATAGGTTATATTAGTTTAGGCCTAGGTGAAGTTGTCCTCCTAGGCAGGGCTGTTTCCCTTAGGTATTAGTTCCTCTTTAAAATCTTCTTTAGCGTTAACATATTCCTCTGTATCTACTTAGATTTCTTGTACCTAGGGACTAGGGCAATCTTTTGCAAAGTGACCTGTCTTGCCACAGTTGTAGCAGTTGCCTAGGGTTAGCTCTCTTACAGGTGTGGCTTGGGACAGTGTAGTCCTAGGTGCTAGAGTAGGAGTAGATATAGGAGGTTTCTAAATGCTAGGTGTAGGCTGATTTAGAGGTAGGTTGTTAGTCTAATACTAATTGTTAACAGTTTAGGGTTAGGTCTAAGGCAGTAAGGTATTAGGTAGGGCATAACCAGGATGTTGTTTTCTTTCTATGTTATACGCTGTAAGATGCTCTACTATAAGTTTAAACAAGTTATCCTACTGCCTCTTAAATCCTAGGTTAGGACTTTAGAGGGCAGGGGTAACCTTTGTCTACATGTAGTAAAACTATTCTAACTTAGGTACTTGTCCCTAGATAGCAGCACTTAGGAAGCGCGCTTTAAAAAGTAGAAACGTATTATCTTTTCCTATTTAGAGTTAATTGAAAACAGCCTAACTTTTAGCTCTCTTATTCCCTGTAATAAAGTAGGAGCAGAGAAGCGTTATTATTTCCTCTGTGCTCTAGAACTAGTCTGTTTTATAAGACAAGTATTAGGGCTCTAGGTATTCCTTAGCGAGCCTAGAAGTATATCCCTATACTAGAGCTATACAAGCTTGTTCTATAGGATAGTAATCTAAATTAATGTTAAGTTAGTCCTAAATCAAGGCTTGCTACTGTCTGAAAGTAGGGTCTTTTCTATTACTTAATTCGTTGATAGCTAGTGTGCGTTTACTAAGCCTAGGGTGGTAGACTAGGGTCTTAGACTAGAACCTTTCAGGAGGTTGCTAAGATTAAATAAGGGGAGACTCTGTAGTAGGCACAGGTACATCTTTGTAGGGAAGGGATTAGGCCTAAAGCTAGGCTACTTCAGCCCTTAGTTAGTTAACTAACTTATAAAGATTTACCTATTCTAAGTCTAATTTAGTATTACTCTTGCTAAGCGTCTAGGTGTTAGTTAATCCCTTAGCAGGCGCTGTCGCCTGTCCTTAAGTAGATTATCTAATAGGTTCCTTTAAACCAGGGTTAGTAGTGCCTAACATTAGTAGTAATCTAATTTAGGTAGGTTATTAATAATCTCTAAGTCTTTATCTTAGCGCAATCTAACGCGACTTTTCTAAAGTAATCCTAGAGCAGTAAGTTGCAGGAAGTTCTAAACCTAAAGGCTTTAGTTGTTAGGAGGTCTCTAGAATCCTAACTGTTAGATAGACAATAATCAGGACCTATATAGTTTGTAACTAAAAGGGGTCTAAATCTGCTTAGTACACAATAACTAAACAAACTTGCAATATTATTTAGAGGCTGTTACTAGCTAGGATAAGTTTTTAAGTATAATGTAACAACACAGGATAATAGAAAGCTCTAGAATACGTGTGTATCCGCTACAAGGTGTATAGGAGCACTAGGATAGGTAACACAGAGACAATTCTATTCCTATAGGTCTTATACAAAGAATACTTAAAAACTATCTATCTATAGATAATTCTCCTCGTGCCTTTATACTGCTAGAATACAGGGAAGTTTAGAATGCTATAACTAAGTTACAGGCAGGAACGGAAACGTAAAGGAGCTAAGTTGGAGGTAAATTAGAGTGTGACACTTTTCAGAGACTAGTGCTTTACAAAAACCTATAAGGGCCTAACAAGATAGTATAAACTATAGAGTTAGCTAGAGGAAGTACGCTAGGCCTTCCTTACTATTAGGAAGAAGTTTACTAAAGCCCCTATGCTACAGCACTTTAATCCTAACAAGCTAATTATAGTCCTTACTAATATATTAGACTTTGCTATAGCTGCTATATTACTGCAACTACAATTATTAGAAGTATTAATAGAATAACACTAGAAACTAGTAGCGTTCTAGAGCAGGAAGTTTTAAGGCCTATTAATTAGATAGCATACCTATAACAAGGAATTAGCTGTAATTGTTAAGGCATTTAGGCAGTAGTAACACTACCTTAAGCACGCCTTATTAATAGTCTAAGTACTCTCTAATTATAACAACCTGCAGTACTTTATAACTACAAAGGAGCTCTCCCTAAACAAGCACGCTAGGCAGAAGAGTTAGCTAGGTATAACTTTAAAGTTAAATACAAGCCTAGACTAGAGAACTCTATAGACAGCCCCTTAAGGCGCCCTAATTATACCAAGGGACTAGTTATTAGAGAGCAGTAGGCACTACGTAACGCTATGCTACTAACTCTCTAGCAGAAGCTTTAAATATAGACTATCTAGAAGTCTAAGGCTTAAAACGTTAAACAGGCAACTAGGGTAACAGGCGGCCCTAGTAGGGGTCCTGCAGGATCCCAGCAACTCTCTAAAACTGCCCCTAAGGAATTCTACCTATTAACAGGTACTAGAGATACGTCTCCCTTAGCTCTTAACCAGCTATCTACAGGCTATAGCAGCTAGGGTTAATCTAAATTATTTAAAGCTTAGGAACCTAGCTTTAACGTTATAGAGGCTCTCCTTTATAACCTTAATAGACAAGTTAGGTTACCTACCTACTTTGCAAACAATGCTGCGCAAGGCAAATCTACATACGCCCTAGACACACTAGAACGCTTAACTAACTACATTAGACAGGTTTAGGAGCAGGACGCTGCCTATAAGTTACTAATAAGTTAGGAAGCAGGCAGAGCGGCTAAGGGTTACTACTACTAGGAGGTTAACCCTAGTAGGATCCTGCGCAGGAGTAGGAAAGTGTAGATTCCCTAAGACGTAACTCTTCGCTAAACCATCCTTACAAAGAACTATAACAACCCTATAGGGGGTTACTATAGTTACAAGAAGACTGCCTAGCTATTAAAATAAAAGTACTACTAGCTAAACCTAAAGAAGGATGTATATAAGTACGTTTAGCGTTATACAGCGTGCTAACTAAACAAGATCTGCAGGTACAAGCTATAGAGGCTACTAGTCCTACTCCTAGTACCTAATACACCCTAGCAGCATTACTCCCTAGACTTTGTAACAGACCTACTAAAGTCAAAGGATAACTAGGGGAATAAGTATAACTTAATCCTAGTCCTAGTTAATAGGTTTAGTAAGTATGTCTAGTATCTACCTATAACTAAGACAGTTACTTCCTAAAGGGTAGCTAAACTACTGCTTAAGCAGTGCTTTCTTAAACATAGTCCTCCTAATACCCTAATATTAGACTATAAATTAGTGTTTACTAGTTAATTCTAGTCTAATATCTGCTACTATTTAAAGATTAACTACCGCCTTAGTACAGCCTTTTACCTATAGACTAATAGGCAGACAGAGCGCTAAAACTAGAAGTTAGAAACCTACCTGCGCATCTACATAAACTATTAATAGGATAACTAGGTAGACTTATTGCTATACGCAGAGTACGCATATAACTTAAAGGCTTACTTAGTATATAGTAAATCCCCTATTAAGGTAGCATATAGGATTAACCCTTAGGGCTTTAATAGAGTCCTAGATAAGCACTAGTTACACTGTCCCCTAGAGGCCTAGGTAGACAGTAGAAAGGCACTAGACCTCTGCTAGCAGGTGATTAGACAACTAGAGCAGTAGCACAAACTATAGGTAGTAGCAAAGGATAGCTTAGAGTATGCCTAGAAGAGCAATTCTTGTTAGTATAACACTAAGCAGGTAGACAGACACTTTGCTAAAGGCAAGCAAGTGCTACTCTAAGCAAAGAACCTAATAACTAACTAACTATCTAAGAAGTTTAACGCCTGTTACCTAGGTCCCTTTACTATTGTAAAGAAGATTAGGAAGCTAGCTTATAAGCTAGACCTACTACTATTAATAGACAGAGTGCACCTAGTGTTTAATGTATTATTACTTAAACTATAGAGGGAACCCTTTGCAGAAAAGGGGTTCTAGCTAGGTCCTACACAGATCCTAGAAGACACTCTCCTAGTAGAGAGGTATAAAGTTAAAGGGATTCTACAGCACTGTAACACTTAAGCCTGTAGGCGAGAGTACCTAGTAAAGTAGCTAGGTTAGCTAAATAAAGAAGCTACCTAGGAGCTACTAGAGAACCTTAACTACTGCAAGGAAATCCTTAATAAGTACCTTAAGACAACAACTAACGCAACACAGCAATCTACTTGCAAACGCAGGGCTAAGTCTAAGTTAGGTTAGGGCAATCTAAATCTATATTAGTAGAAGAGGGGTCGCCTAAGGAAGTCCCCCTAGGATAATACTTATGCTACAAAACTGTAGACAATATGTTAACCTAGGGTCACTGTCCTAAGGCTGTAGATTAGCCTAGCAACTATCTAAGGTAGGGGACAAGGGTCTTAAGAGCATAGGGGTAGGCACAGAGGTTTATGTAGGCATTACATTTAATCTATTGCTATACATTATCTAAAAAGCAATCTAAAAGTAGAAGGCCTTACAAACCCCTAGTAGGGCTAGGCTAGAAGTTAGGGCTACCTATATAACAGCGCTCTAGAGTCCTCTAAGCGCCTAAAAACGCTAATTTAGTAGGAGAGATTGTTAACTACTAGAAAGGCGCAGCTAGGGCGTTAGCAGTAGAAGGCACATTAGTGCTGTAGTAGTACTAACGCTTCTCTGCACCCCTAGCAGCACTATCCTGCTAGAACACACGCTTAACCTCTATGTTAATAACTACGTTAGACAGTTCCTTCTAGCTAACTGTACCTAAGGTAGCCTACACAGAAATTAGCTACAGTAAGGGTAAAGAGTTAGAGAAGAACTTATATTAAAGCGCTGTAGGTTATACTTACGTAAAACCTAACAAGCCTTATTATAGTTAACCTAACTTAAGCCTAAGTCCTTTACACAGCAACTAATAGCAGTATTATAGGACATAAAGCTAAGACAATAAGCTTTAGCGTAGTTAAAGGTAGTCTGCTAATAGTGCTAGATGTTACCTAGGATGTTATCCTTAGTTACAGCGTTACCTTATTAGGTAGTCTCCTTATTTGTCTTGCAGATAGCACGCTTAAGAAGGAAGTTAAGCATGTTAATAGCGCAGCAGAAATAAGGCGCAATCTATATAGGTTAGTATTAGGCAGGCACTAGGCAGAGCTCTAGACTTACCTTAATGCATCTACTAACATTGCTAGATGTGCACCTATTACATACACTAAAATTGTTCTTGCGCATGCAGTACCCTATAGGGCGCCTAAAGACCTAAATAAACAACTTAATTAAGCTATTAGGATTAGTAGAGGACTTAGTAGTAAGCTTCTTTATACACTTAGGGCACTAAAACTGCGTAAGAGAAGGCTATAGGGCTATATTATTAGGCAGCGCGTAGACAAAGTCTAGCAGCTTAGAGTTATTAATATGCAAAGGCAGGAGGGGCATAATAATAATAAAGAAGTAGAGTAGAAAGTATGTAGAGTGTAAAGTAGAGTGTAGATAAGAAAGACAAAGTTAAGGTATCTACTTGTTATATACTGCGACTCTCTTACCTCTGTCTGCTGCCTACTAACGTTCTACTGCCTAACTACCTACTTTCTAAACAATTAAATGCCTATACTTTACATAGTTGGTAAGGAATAATACGCGCCTAATAGGACACTTGCTATACGTCTATAAGGTATCCTAAGTCTAGAGCAAATAATAGCTAGCAAATATAACAAAGGTACTAGTTAACACTGCGCAATTAACAGATAAACTCCTATAACAGGAGCAATCTAAGCATAAGGTAACGCCCCTAGGCACTGTTATAGTAAACTACCTACATATAGTGTGTTGCCTTAGGCCTACTTGCGCAGGAGCAGGACAACCCTTAGGCACTAACTAGATACCCTATAGGGTACCTCTTAGGTAAAGGTAATAATATGTCTAGCTAAACTGCTGCAGTAATTAAGCAAACAAGTCTACGCCCCTAGCAACTGCAGTTATTTAGACTAAGGGTAATAATACCTCTGCAGAGCTTATAGACAAAGGGCCTAGACACTTAAGCAACCTATAGGGGACAAGTTGTTACACTAAGAAAACAGCCTAGGGCAGCACGTTACTGCACCTAACACTAGCTCCTAGGCAACTGCAGTCCCTAGACTTAGAGCAGCAGTGCCCTATAGAGACTGTAGTGCAGCAACAGGTATCCTATAGGGGAACCTGCTACAATTACTATACAGTTTGTTCTGTATCTTCTTTTACTATGCTCCTAGAGGTTAAGGCTACTAGACTAAGGGCACTATATCCTTAAGGGGACTAGGGTAAGGCTGCAGACACCCTACAGGGCGGTACTAGCTAAACACTTGTTTAGTAATCTACTAAACTATTACCTAACTCCCTAACAGCCTTAACTACAGGTTCTAGAGTCTTTAATCCTAAGGGATCTAAAGGTAAGGTTACCTAGCAAGCGGCAAACTAGTGCCAGCTGCACCCTATAGGGAGTTGTTTGTGCTAACGTAATTAATAGATTTAAGCACCTACTAACAAGCAAACTAGCTTTCTCCTAACTATTTTCCTCTTACGTTAGAGGTTTTTTAGAGTTTAAACTAGCAAGCATTGGCACATAGGGTTCAGCAGTCTGGGACAGACTATAAGAAGGGGGCTATTGTTAGGGGCTTTCTACCTTAGGCATGCCAACCCTTAGGAACACCTTAGGGCGACTACAGTCACCCCTTAGAGCCCACACACACGTATATATTCCCCTAAATCCTCAGGGGCTTAACCCCTAAGGATTTGTCTTATCTCACCTAATCCTATACGTTTCGTCCCATCTCTCTTGCCTGCCTACAGTGTCCTCACAGAAATTCACCATGCGAAAACAGGGTTCTAGATTACTCGATTTCCGGATTCTCCCACGACATGATAGAAACTGATCTTCTTGCGTTACGTCGTCTCCTACCATGTGATGGGTCCATCGCCCAAAGCTCCATGTTGTTGATTAACCATATGACCGTCCTCATCAACATGTAGGCATCTTTCCCTGGTAGATTTTCCGTAGGCATCGTCTTAAGATCATTGCTTGTGTAGCACGTAAGCCTTGTTCGAAAAGCTTGGATTGCACCACTGCCACTCTTGGTTGGCATCTCTCGGTTGCTCGGAGAGTCGGTGGTTTGTCAGTTCTTAGAGGCGTGGGGCAGCCAGACGCCGCCAAATGTCACCAGCAAAAAGAGAGTTCGGCGATAGTGACTATCAAGAATTAGAACTTCTGAAGAACATGATGCCCTTAATCCTATCTTTTGAGGGCGAGAAGACTTGAAAGATAAGCTCGCGCTCGACACAGTCACGATGAGGTCATGGCCTGATGTTGGGAGGATAGTTGGAGCTATGAACTTTTCGAGATGCTCGATGCAAATCAGGAACACAGTCGCTCAGTCTAAGCCTGAATAGGCACTAACTGTGGGCCAGATTTTATGCATCAGGTCATCATGCTATCATGGCTCGGCAAGGCACGAAAACAGAAAACTGCATCCAATTCGGCGGAGAACCCACCCTATGATGGAATCCTGTTGCATGAGTGGTGCTAAATCACCCAATGGCCCATGGCACAGCTACAACAATGGATCAGGAGAGCTTTCCGGTCAGCTGTCAAACAATCGCAACTGGCAGCTACGAGCTCAAATAAAGCTGTAAGCCCGGCACACGGATCTTTTGTGCTCCTCTAACCTTACCTTTAGCCCTTGATTGACAGTGTACACTACAGTGTAGCTCTAAATCTTTCTTCAACTCCTCCACAACCTGTGTTCTTCCGTCCACTTCCGTCCACTACATCATCGTGCGCGTCTCCACTTAGAACTTAAAAGCACGCGTTCGCCTGTTCGCAAACTCCAAACACAACAGCAGACATGGACGCAATGATAACAGCCTCGGCTCCTGAGCCAGAGAAGCTCACCGAAGATCTCGACAACCTGAGTCTGTCGCCATTCGGTGTTGCTAGGTCCTCTGTCAACGAGACACCGCTCAGCGACAATGAAGTGCGCCTTATGACCGACTATTTCCACGCTTCTCTCTATATGTGCTTGGGCATGATTTACCTTCGAAGGAACCCTCTACTGCGCGATCCATTGACATTGGAACATGTCAAGCGACGGCTCTTGGGCCACTGGGGATCTGACGCCGGTCAGTCGTTCACTTACATTCACATGAACCGTTTGATCAAGAAGTATGACTTGGATGTTCTCTTCATCTCCGGGCCCGGGCACGGTGCGCCTGCCGTTCTTTCCAACTCCTACCTCGAGGGCGTCTACTCGGAAGTCTATCCCGACAAGAAAGAAGATGAGGAAGGCCTGAGGCGGTTCTTCAAATACTTCTCGTTTCCTGGTGGTATTGGTTCGCACGCTACACCTGAGACACCTGGTAGTTTGCATGAGGGAGGAGAGCTGGGTTACTCCATCTCCCATGCTTTCGGCACTGTCTTTGATCACCCAGACCTGATTGCTCTAACGATGGTCGGCGACGGTGAATCTGAGACCGGCCCTCTGGCTACAAGTTGGCACTCCACCAAGTTCCTCAACCCAATCACTGACGGAGCCGTATTGCCCGTCTTGCATTTGAACGGATACAAGGTAAGGGAACCGTCCACTTGTTGATCCCGCAAACGAACTGACATTACCAGATCAACAACCCTACAATCCTCTCTCGCGTAAGTCACAAAGAGCTCGAAGCCCTTTTCGTCGGCTACGGATGGACACCTTACTTCGTGGAGGGCAGCGATGTACCATCGATGCACCAGGCCATGGCTTCCACGATGGAGCGCTGTATCACAAAAATTAGGGAGTACCAGAAGGAGGCTCGCGATTCTGGCAAGGCTTTCAGACCTCGCTGGCCTATGATCGTCCTTCGCACACCTAAGGGCTGGACCGGTCCTCGCAAGATCGGTGAGCACTACTCCGAGGGCTTCTGGCGTGCTCACCAGGTCCCAATCACCGATGTTCTTACCAACAATGAGAGCCTCGAGAAGCTCGAGGAATGGATGCGCAGCTACGAGCCGGAGAAGCACTTCGACAAGGATGGCAAACTCATTCCCGAGCTGAGGGAGCTGGCTCCCAAGGGAAACAGGCGAATGAGTGCCAACCCGGTCGCGAACGGTGGCCTGATCCGGAAGAAGTTGCATGTCCCCGACTTCCGGAACTACAGCGTTGAAGTCAAGAAGGGCGGTGTGTCGAAGGTGGGCAGCATGGCGAACTTTGCAGGTTTCCTTCGCGATGTTATCGCACGGAACCCCAAGGACTTCCGTGTCTTTGGCCCTGATGAGACACAGTCCAACAAGCTTGACAAGATCTACGAGGCTGGCAAGAAGGTCTGGCTGGCCGACTACTTCAACGAGGACGAAGACGGTGGCAACCTTGCTTTCGAGGGGCGTGTTATGGAGATGCTTTCCGAGCACACAGTCGAGGTACGTGCGAATAGACGGAGTTGATCCCTGACTTCATAGCTGACAATTTTCAGGGCTGGCTCGAAGGCTACATTCTTTCCGGACGACACGGTCTGCTCAACAGCTATGAGCCTTTTATCCACATTATTGACAGCATGGTCAACCAGCACTGCAAATGGATTGAAAAGTGTCTTGAAGTTGAGTGGAGGCAGAAGGTCGCATCGCTCAACATCCTCCTCACAGCTACCGTTTGGCGACAGGATCACAACGGCTTCACGCACCAAGACCCGGGCTTCCTCGATGTTGTCGCTAACAAGAGCCCCGACGTCGTGCGCATCTACTTGCCTCCAGACGCAAACTGTCTTCTATCCACCATGGATCACTGCCTGCGCAGTGAGAACTATGTCAATGTTATTGTTGCCGACAAACAAGAGCATCTGCAGTTCCTCACCATGGACCAAGCGATTGCGCACTGCTCGAAGGGTGTTGGCATCTGGGAATGGGCTTCGAACGATAAAGGCGAGGAGCCTGATCTTGTCATGGCTTCTTGCGGTGACGTCTCCACTCACGAATCTCTTGCTGCCACCGGTCTTCTGCGCACGCACCTGCCACAGCTCAAGATACGTTTTGTCAACGTCGTCGACCTCTTCAAGCTGATCGACTCAAGCGAGCACCCTCACGGTCTGAAAGCGCACGAGTGGAGAGCAATCTTCACCGACAACGTCCCCTGCGTCTTCAACTTCCACTCATACCCCTGGTTGATTCACCGCCTGACCTACGGACGCAAGGGCCAGCAGAACCTCCACGTTTGTGGATACAGGGAGAAGGGCAACATCGACACACCACTTGAGTTGGCCATCCGCAATGGTACCGATCGCTACAGCCTGGCGATTGATGCCATCGACCGCGTTCCTGGTCTGGGTAACAAGGGTGCGGCGGCACGCGAGACACTGCTCAACGAGCAGATCCGCGCAAAGAACTACTCTTACCACGAGGGAGTGGATCCCAAGGAGATTGACGACTGGGTGTGGCCTTTCTAGATATGATTCTTCTTTAACCTGGACCCATGCCATTCTCAGGTAACGATAGCGATTAATGACACGAACGACACGGCATCTGTATGCTTTCAGCCTACAAGGCTCTGACATTTTTGCCCATGTGACATTGGAATGACTGAACATGCACGTGTTGGAATCGCTCAAGCTCGCAACGATGCCATGCAGGAAAGATTAGTCTGGCGCTCTACTGATAACTTCGCGACCCTAACAAAAAACTCACGCCGCGACACTCCCCCAACCTTCCGCAAAGAAAAGAAAAAAACACAAAAATAATGCGTGCTATCTCCCCGGAAAGGCTCGAACTTTCAACCTCCTGATATGCTCAAGCGGATGCGGATAACATACTGTTGCTAACAGTCAGACGCGCTAGCCAATTGCGCCACGGAGGACATATTCAACGAAATTGTTGAGTTGCGCGTTTTCGGTTCACCACTGGGTCGTGATTGATGGGCGATCAGAGGTTTTAAAAAATTATAGTGGTGGTGGAAACACGGATGTGTTTGGGTGGGGTGGTCAACACCACATGGTGTCTGGAGCGTGGTTCGTGGCTCGCGGGTTTGCATTAGCGGTGTGCACGGGCTTATTGCGGGTGCGCTCGGCTTGTATCGTATCGTGTGCTGTGTGGATATGGAGTGTCTGCAGGGATAGATACGTGGTTTATGATAACGAGCCTGTGAGCTGATGGCGAGTGGGTGGTCTGCGTTTGATGCATGGTATGCTGTGAAGGGAGACGTCGTATGTTAGGGTGGTAGATGCAGACGTTGTGCTCTTATTACGGGATAGGGTTTTTGGTTGCGCGTACGTCGCTGGGGAGCAGAGGAGAGAAGGTAATTGTCAGGTTGACAAGCTCGACAGGGCTTTTTTGTGTACATATGGAGATGAGAAGAAGGAGCTGATGGGGTACGAGAAAACTAGCCAGGTTCAAAAGTACGTGTTATTTACTACCTGCAGCCAGCTTCGTTCTTGCCTAAAACCCCAATTCCCTCTCAAACTCCCTCCATCTACTGCCCACCGGCTGCACCAGGGTGTAGCTCTCGGTCGTGCTCCCCAGTCTCTGCACACCATTGACCATGTACAGGGGTGTTAGCTCCCCATCGTCGCTGAAGAACAGCTTCGCCCTCTCTCTCCGGTTGAACGTCTCGACGCTCCCGTCGGAGAAGTTCACCGTCGAGTTGAAGGCTTCCTGCAGCTTGAACGTCCACGGGCCGGTCAGATCTCTGCTAAACATGTGCGCTCCTACGCGTGGGTATTTGACGCCGAGCTCTGTAATGTCGATCATCCAGTGTGCGAGTGCGTGCCAGTGTCCGCGCTTGTCGCGCCAGAGGAACGGATCTTCAGCCCAGGTAGGAGAGTAGTCTGAGGTGTTCCATGGTGCTGAGTATACTTGTTTGTAAGGACCGTTGTAGGATGGGGCGGTGAAGATCTTTAGGTCTTCGGCGGCGAGAACCGTCTCGCCTATGGGGTTGTCCGACGACCAGAGAGGTGCCGGCGCAGGGTTCGTTCCGTTTACTAGGATCTCGAATGGTGCCCATGGCCCGCGGATTGTGGGTGCGCTGGAGACGGATATATTGTTTGGCCACTGGGCCCTGTACAGCATCAGTATTTGGATCTGTACAACTAGATCTCACACGGATGTGCATGACATACTTGTTAATCCCACCACACTGCTTCGGATCTGGGATGTTGACGCCAATGCTCCAGAGCAAATACTTTTTGTCCGCTGGGCTCCAGTACACATACGCATTGTGTCTAAAACTCGACGTGACATTCTGTCTCCATACGTACGGCCCTTGAGGCCCACTCGTGCTCTCTGCTCTGGCAATGAAGCTTGTGGGTCGCCAGCCACTCAGTCCACAGCCGAACGCAAATTGGTCATATATGAGGTGGAAAAGCTTTGGATCGTCTTGGTCTTGAATAATTTGGCCGCCCCAGGAGGAGTTGCCACGATTGCTATAATGGTGTGGCGCAGTGGCGTTGGTTTCGTTGAAGCCCGTGTATCTCTTTGCGGGCGCAAGATCGAGCCGCCCGCAATCATTGCCAAACCACCCGGGATCGCAGTGGCATGCTGAAGTAGCATTCGTGTTGATACTAGGGAGGCAGAGGCCGTTCAGACTACAGTCGTCATCTGTGACACATGCTTGCGAGGCGGCGAGCGCCACTAGCCATACGGCCAGCGAAAGAAGGTGTCGAGAGAACATGACCACTATTGCCACAGACAGAGGGACTCATTCACAGGGTTGAGCAATTGGCGTCCGACGCTAGGGTGGTTAATGTAGGGACATTCTGCTGATCTCGCCGAGATGGAATATGTATGGAGATAGATATACCGAAAATGCCGGGCCGGAGCATTTCCTGATCATCTCTTTCCTGACATCTCTTGCCTGAATAGGATGCATTATATGCACCCCGCTTTGGCAGGTGCATGAACTATATTACACTCGGAATAAGTCCACTCGAAACCCAGTATTGTCATCTGATGCGTCCGTTGTGAAAAATCAGGGCCCCGACATGGAAAGGGTAACTTACACGCGAGGAGCTTCTGTGCAGTGGCAGGATAAAACACAGCGTTGCTAGAACGTCCTAGCAACCAATACTCAATAACTCAAACATGATTGCGTATAATTATAGAGGGAGGCATAGGCCAAGCGTGACCGCAATCAAAATTTGATTCCTTTTGCTCAAAGCCTCAAAGAGACCGAAGACAAGAAGTGGAAGTAGCTAAATATCGCTCACATGAAGGGGGAAGATTTGGGACAAGGGGGCCAGACCTCAAGGTCTTTATCGAGAAGAGTACGAGAATATGAAGTGTCCAACAGTAGGAACCAATAAAAACACCTTCGCTGAAGCGCATTGATTTCGCAAGCGTTGTGAATAGACAGACCCAAAGCGTATACATGTGGCAAGCCTCCACGACAGGCTCACGCAGGAATGCATGCAAAGCACAAAATAAAGCAGAAAGAAAATCGTTAGGCTGTAGAGCCGTAATAGGGAGGACGATCATGTGGTCGGGTTTGCTGATGAAGCAGAACGGAAGACCGAATATTGTAAGTCTATGGGTCGTGAACTCGTTTGTATGAAGGTATCTGATTTCATTCGGCCGTGATATTTGGAACTGCGAATGGACGGTGGCCCCTCAAGAGTTCGAGTACTGATGTTGTACAAAATGGAATAGGCGACCCCTCTACCGGCATTGGAGCGTTGGAATGGCTCTGCGGTCGTATCTGCCTAGGGGAGTGGGTAAAACAGCAAGTGCAGGCTGCTCTGTGTTTGTTGGCTCGACCCAACTCTCGTCGGCCTTGACCAATTTCTTCTTCTCGGCGTCCGGATCATAGCGATAGGTGTGCGTAACTACGACGCTGAGGTCTCGCGTGCTGAGTGGGAGTTGGTACTTGAAGTTGCCCCGCACAATGAGTTCGAAGGGGTACTGAGAGACCTCCTCCCATCGTTTTGTCCCGCCCGCTTCCGTCTTGTTTCCTGGGTGCGTCAGGCGGATTTCGCCAATGGATTCGGCGCAGTGCCGTTGCCAAAACGAGCCGTCGAAGTTCAGTGGAGAGTCAAAGTGGAAGATGCGGCCGAGCAACATGGTACGAGGCTCACCAACGTCCGGGTCTTCGATAGGATCTGTGCCTTCGTCGACTCCGTCAGGAGTTTTGCCCTTAGCTTCCACAACGCTTGCGACTTCGATGGACTGCCAGTCTTCCTTGTTATTGTGTGGTACCCCGTTGCCGTGTTCGTGCCACCACCTGTCTGAGCCAACGTGTTTGCTCTTTGCGAATATACTGACGTCCATATCGGTGATGGTCACGCCAATGATGTTTGGATTTACAGCGTCGACGACCAAATCCAGTATTAGTTCCTCTTGGCTGGCCACCACATTCCGGATCTCGTAAATGCTAACGTTTGTTAAAGGCTTCGTGGTCGCGAACACAAGTCCCACTGAGCTAAAGACGACGACGAGAAGCAGAATGGACAGGACAAGACACCCAGCGAAACGGCGACACCATCCACCTTCGTTGCGATGCCTGCGATCCAGCTGCCGTTGCAGGTTGCTGAGAGTTATGCTGTCTCTTCGGCGCGGAGTCCGGACTCTTGGACTCCGGCCCGATGGAATCAGTGGCGTGCGCTCATCATCAGCCACGATGCCCGCGTCAATGTCGTAGGTGGACAGCTCTCCATACTTGTTGTTCCCATTGATAGTACCGTTTGCGATGGTAAAGTTATGAAAGCGAGGACTGTTTGGCTGCGATGGATGCCGTGAGGAGGGTCCCCGTCCGCGCGAGGACTGTGACATGGAGGAGGCCGCATCGTCGTTCAGCAAGATGTGACTAAGAGCGCCGCGGCCTTGACCGTGTCTGCCAATGTGGTGATGATGGCTGCCTGTGCCGGCGCGGGTAGATCCTAAGCGTATCGTTCCTTCGCCGCGATCCATACCATCGAGGTCCAGATTCGGATTGTTGTATGGGTTCGTAAACTTCATGCTGCTCTTCTTGCCAGGGTTCTTGTGCTCGTTGCGAATGACTAAACGTGGGTCGGCAAGACTGGCAATCGAAGTTATGCTGGGCGTTCTTGAGTGGTGGCCCCGGCTGCGGTGAGGCTGATGTTCGGGCGGGTTGGACTCGTAGATGAAAGTGGCGTCTGAGTCGGAGGAGTTGGCTTCGTCGACTGCGCTCGCAACTTTTGTTCGAAGACATCTGCTTTTGATGAAGCTTTGCGGGAGCTTGAGTTAGCATTCGAGTAAAAATAGCTGAGCGACGGAGGATAAGCAGAAACGGTCATATCTGGGCTTGCAGGTGGTGACATGTTCAACATCGATCGCCGGTCGTCGCAGGAGCGCAGTGACATGTGGCTCCCGTATGAGGACGCGGTGTTTGATCGTGGGGCCATGCCGGGCCTGCTAGGGATTTGGTAGTGATAGGAAAGTTGCGAAGACGTACCAGTGCCCGAGTGAATGGACGGTGCCTTTCGCTTCGGGGCTTCCTCTCTTTCTTGGGCCGTATTGTCTCGTTGCTGGCCTTCAATCGCAAGCTGCCGTCGACACGGCCCGAGGCAGAGCGGTCCTGGTTGCTGATGGTGGCCTGTGCTATGGATGGAACGGTTTCTGTCTCGACCGTCATGTTGCGCAGGGGTGGATCACGGGCTCGCGATGACAGCGAGGTCAACGAAGGCTTGGTAGAGACATTGCTGCTCACTCGGTGGGCCGACGACGATGGCTGCTCCTGCATCTTGCCCTTGTTGCCGTTCTTGGGGCCACTGTCGCTGCCACTGCCGGTGTGCATGTTGTTGTTTCGGCTACTGAGGTCTTCGGTAACCTTTGACGAACTGACGTCATTTCGGTCTTCCTCGGGCTTCTTGTGCGTGGTTGCTGTGGGCGTGAAGCTGCGATGGGCATTAGTGTGGTTGTTGGTTGACACGGGTTTTTCGCTCCGTGGGTAGCGTAGCTGCAACGTGCGTGCGTCGCCATGACAAAGAGTGGGGCGTTGCGGGGAAGGCCTTACCTTTGCGGCTGAACGCCGTTGAAACCCGGTGCTGCGGGCAGGCTAGACTCCTGCACTGTCTCGAGTTTGGGAGCGAGGCCGCTGGCGCCGCGAGAGGGCGCCTTGATGCTCAAGCTCATGATGGGCTCATCCTGCTCGCCCGGCGTCGCCGCATCCTCGTTGGGCGAGGGCGACGAGTGCTGGACCACAATGGCGGGCGTCGAGGGCGCTTCGGGCTTGCGGTTCTGTGCGCGCAGAGAGTTGCGGCGCGAATGGGCGCGGGCGTCGGGCGGCGTCGGAGACTTGAGGCGTGGCGAGTGCGGCCAATGGGGGTGCTGTCGCCAGAGACGAGGGGGAGGGAGACTTGAGCGGGCGGGGTGCCTTGATCGAGTCCGAGGACGAGGTAGGCGGCAGCTGGGGGATGCTGGTGGACGAGAGGGCGCGCTGGATGGCAGCAGCCGAGAGGCCTGGGGAGCTTGTGGCGGGGCCGCGGTTGGGGCTGACGTCGGTGCTGCTCTTGCGTGAGCGGAGGCCAGACTGCGACTTTGCCGTGGAGCCGGGCGCGGCAGTCGTGTTGCGCTGCAGACTGCGTGCCGGCGAGGCATCGCGTGAGTTGATGGCCGACGTTGCTGGCGACGGCGAGCCGGACACGTTGAGTGAACCGTCTCGCGCGAGGGATGGGCGGCGCACGGGGGCCATTTGCGGCGCTGCGCTGCTCTGCGTGCCGGACGTCGGTGCATGCACGGCCGAGACTTGGCTGGACGTCGACTTCTCGCGCGAAGAAGGGACGGGCGTGGGCGTGGGCGTGGTGGACGATGACGACGCCGGCTCAGCACTCTCGTGCGCACCGGTGATGGTTTGGAAACCCTCGGCCTCTGCGGGAGGAGGAGGAGGAGGAGGAGGGGGAGAAGGGGGAGCAGCAGCGGCGGTAGCAGCAGCAGCAGCAGCAGCAGCAGCAGCAGCAGTCGAGGTCATGTTGGCTGCAGGTCGTTGGCAGGAGCGCTCGGAGCAGCGCTGTCATGCTGCGCTGGGTGCACTGTGTGTCCGGGTGTGCGTGTGCCTATGCCTGGATAGCACTGCAGTCCGCGACGAGTCCCCGAACAATGGCGGTCAGCGCTGGAAATGACCGTCGCCAGCACGCGGCACTCGCCCGTTGGATAGCGAGATTGGCTATCGCAGCAAAAGGTCCGTGGCGCACAGAGGATAGGTGCGTTGGGGCAGTCAGGTCCAAGTGCGCCAGGGCCGTCGATGGATGGGTGCATGCAATCCGCCGAAACCGCCCAGCAGGAGCCGAGATGCGTTGGCTGCACCAAAACAGCCTCGACCAGCAACACCCGCCTCCTCACACACCGCGACTACATCCTGCAGCACATGGCTGTCATGGCCATGCAGCTGTCATGGCCGTGCAGCTGGCATGGCCGTGCAGCTGACGGCTGCCTCGAGCCGTGTGAACGGGCTGTGCAGCCCTCTTGTCTGCAACGCTTCTGCCTGCACCGCTGCACCACCTCGTTGCCCACACGCCCTCTGCGTGAAAGAGGCCGCATTGGATAGGGCTGCCTTTGTACCGTGTCGCATACTCCCGTCTGTGCAGAAAGCGATGCTGTATCCTCCGGCGCCACCAGGGCTCCCATGAATAGGTGACGTGTCACCCTCCAACGCCCGGCGCTGCATCAAACGCTGCCCAGGGGTCACTCTTTATTTGGCCACTTTCTTGGAGTCGTTGTGAACCGTCACCGCACTATTGCCTAGGGATAGGGAACACATGTCTTGCATTCCTTCACTCACCTCTGACACAGCTACGCTAATGCAGCCCATACTCTCTCTCCGCTGCTAGGCTCTTCTGGCACTCCGCCAATATAGCCGCCTGCCTTGCTACATCTGCCAGCCTGCCGATAACCTGTTGATTCCCCTCTACAAACCCATACAGAGCATAGGGAATCTCCGTCTCGTTGCAAAAGTCCTGAACCAGCTTTTGCGTCTCCCTCAGGTTGTGCCTAGGGATCCTGGGGTACAAGTGGTGAACAGCCTGAAACTGCAGGCCACCATGGAAGAAGTCGAGCCACTGCGGGCAGTCGACATCCATCGTCGTGCGCAGCATCTTCTGAGCAAACGACTCGTGAATCCCGAGGTCCGTCGTACTCATGGCGAAATGCGACAGTGTGATTTGCACATGCAAAGGCGACGTGAGCGCGTGGCTGATGAGGACGAACCAGAAGCGGCTGAAGTGGTCGGGCATCGTCTTGTAAACCACACCGTAGCCGTACCACGTCCAAAACACCATCATGCCGACCATCTCGAAATAGCGGTGCCACCACGCCGGCCCCTTCTTCGGGCCCTTGCCGCCCAGAAGGTACTCCAACGACAGCCTGTACAGATTGAAACGTGCAAACAGCATAATGGGATAGTATGTGTAGTGTTGAATGCGCACCAGAATCTTGGCCGCTGCGTCGTACTCCATGACCCGTTCGTAGTACGTTGTCGTGAGGCTCTCCAGGAAGCGGTGAGTGACTGCGAAAATAGGTATGTACTGGATATCTGGATCGTGCTCGGGGTCGTTTGTAACGAGATGATGAACGTTGTGGTTAAATTTCCACCAACACGCACTCAAACCACCCATGTACGACGCAATGAACATGGCAATGGTCGTATCTGTCGTAAAGTCGTGTGTAATGCCCATGTGGCCAGCGTCATGGACGGTGAAGGTGAGCTGATGCCAAACGCAAGCAAGTGGAATCGCACTCATAATGTACCAGCCAGAGTGGAGGGCATACAGGAACAGTGCAATGAACGTCCCATATCGCAGACACTCAATCGCGTACGAGCTGTAGTTGCAATTGTATAGTCCTCGCGCTTGAATCTCCTCTTGCAGGTCACGGTACTTCTGCGTGATCTTGTCTTGTGTCTGTGGGTCTGTCGAGGGATATTTCGCCCTATCCAAGTCCAACTCCTGCTGTGTACGTCTGTCCAACACTGACATCTTTGGCGAGCTGACAACATCATCGGGTTCGATAGAGGACACCGAAGACGATGATGAGGCAGCTGCAGTAGTCGCCGTGATTCTTTGCCGCATAGAGGACTTTTTGTCTACCGGCTCGAAGACAGGACTCTGGTCTGCTGAGGATGCTGAACTGGCGGTGTCATGGTCTGATGAAGAGCATGACCCTAAATATTCGTCTTCTGAAAGCCTCTCCAGCTCTTCTTGTGTCCTGAACTTTCCTCCTTGAATCGGTGGAAGGAAATTCGTCCAGCGTCCCTCGATGCGGCCGATCTGGTAGCGGTTCATGAGCTCTAGAGTCTGAGAAGAGTGGAATCTGCAGCGCATAGACATTAGCAACGACACTTCAACAGAGCCATGTAGCGTACCTGGTAACCTCATCTGTAGCGTCTCGACCTATCATGTGCTGCATGGCTTTATCACCACCAGGGTGATATGGCATCCAAGCTCCCACATTCAGAACCTTGTTGTCCACAATGACAATGGCCCGACCACTGGCGATTTGACCTTCAATCTCCCTACGACTGAAGATCCTAGCCTTCCGCTGTGCTTGCACGTCCATATTGGTTACAAAGCTACACAAAGTCTGATTGTGCGTCTCGAAATAGGGCAGGAAGGCGAAATGGACAGAAGAGACTCAGATCATGCTTCAAGCAAATGAAAGCTAACCCGAGCTGCCACTCGAGAATATTTCTCAAAACCAAGCAAGGAATGTAGAGGATAGGATAATCGAATCGGGCCACTGCTGTTGAGAGTCGCAAGTCTGGGCAGGGGTCTATGGCGTGGCGGAGTGCCCCACGTTGCTCGCGACCACTCAGCGGCCACCCCTCACCCAGGACATGCGAATTGCATTGCTATTGAGTGAGCAGCTACTCTTGCATCAATTGCATTCCTTGTATATCAGGGATCACGATTAAATCGAGGAAAAACGAGGGGCATCTTTGTGGCGAGGCACCAAAACAAGGCAGATACCGACGGTGTCCTCCCTTTTGATCTGAGCCCGGCCACCTCCGCCATCACCGGATTTGAAAGAACTGCATTTGTTTGGTCATAGCCACCCGCCTAGAGGCACTAATAAGTCCTCACTCTGCTTGTTTTCTCATCTTCATGAACATCAACTCATCTACTGGACTTACGACAACAACGATTATGGCAAAGGACATCAGAGAACTCGCCAAGGAGTGGCTGGAGCTTGATCGGGACAAATCAACACAAGACGAGATCTATCAATTGCTACACCATGGCAACACAGCTGAGCTCGAGCTACGACTACGGAATCGGATCGCTTTCGGAACTGCTGGTCTTCGAGGCCCTATGCAAGCTGGCTTTGCCTGTATGAACTCCCTCACGGTCATTCAAGCATCCCAAGGACTCGCAGCATATCTCCTGAAGACTGAGGAAGATGTCAAGAAGCGAGGTGTAGTAATCGGGCGCGATGCGCGACACAACTCTGAAAGATTTGCTAAGCTCACAGCGGCGGCTTTTGTTGCCAAAGGCATCAAAGTGTGGTGGTACGAGACACCATCGCACACACCACTCGTGCCTTTTGGTGTACGAGAGCTGGGTGCTGCCGCTGGAGTAATGGTTACAGCAAGCCACAATCCCGCCAAGGATAACGGATACAAGGTATATTGGTCCAATGGCTGCCAGATTATCCCGCCGCATGACACCGGCATTGCTCAAGCCATCTTGGAGAACCTCAAGCCTGTCACCTGGGATACATCCATTGTAGACGAGCCATGCCTCCTGGTGGAAGGCTCCCTTGATCTAGTGAGGGACAAGTATCACCAGGCAGTTCTGTGCGCGGCGCAGCCAGAGCATACCATCAAGCTGAATCCGGACCTCAAGTTCGTTTACACACCTATGCACGGCGTCGGTCTGCCAGCCATGAAGCGCTGTGCTGAGACTCTCGGAGTTACCTCACAGATGACTGTCGTAGAAGCACAAGCACAACCGGACCCTGACTTCCCTACAGTCAAGTTTCCAAACCCAGAGGAGAAAGGAGCACTAGACCTGGCCATCCAGACGGCTGATGCCGCATCGTCACACCTAATCCTAGCAAGTGACCCAGATGCTGACCGGCTGGCCGTGGCGGAAAAGGTTGGGGGCAGGTGGCACATCTTCACCGGTAATCAACTCGGTCTGTTGCTCGGTGCCTACATTTTCGAACGATATCCTGCTTCGAAGCCCCGAGAGAAGCTTGCCATGTTAGCTTCCACCGTCAGCTCTAGGTCACTTGCTGCATTGGCGGCAAAGGAAGGTTTCCACTTCACAGAGACTTTGACTGGATTTAAATGGCTTGGAAACGTAGCACGAGATCTTGAGCAGCAAGGGTACCAAGTTGCATACGCGTTCGAGGAGGCTCTTGGCTACATGATTCCCCAGACAGTACACGACAAGGACTCCATCAGTGCAGCAGCTGTTTTCCTGACCGCAGCTTCCCAGTGGTCCGAGCAAAGCCTGACGCCCTATGCCAAGCTGCAACAACTCTATGAGTACCTCGGCTACTTTGAGGACGCAAACACCTACTTGGTCTCTCCATCGCCAACAGTCACCACCGCAGTCTTCTCAGACATCCGCGCACTGGGTAGCCCCCACCCCACCACCATTGGACCCCGCAGGATCATGCGCTGGAGGGATCTCACGCTAGGCTATGACTCAAAGAGCAAGGACTATACGCCCGATCTACCCGTCGACCCCACTGCCCAGATGATCACCTGCGAGCTGGATGATGGTGCCGTGTTTACGATCCGAGGGAGTGGGACAGAGCCTAAGATAAAGCTGTATATCGAGTGCCAAGGCAAAACCAGTGAGGAGGCGAAGAAAGGCGCAAATGGTATCTTGGAAGATCTGCTAAGGGAGTGGTTCAAGCCCGGGGTCAATGGGCTGAGGCTTGCATAGTGGCAGGAAAAAGGTTGAAGGTATTGCAACAGACAGGTCAGGAATTGTGGTGAAGGTGAATGAGGTGCGTCTGCTTGCGTCACTCAATCGAATATCTAGCAAACAACAACAACCGATAGCAGCCCTTAAATTACACTCTCCGTCAATACCGGCCTCGAACTCTATCAAAGCTATCTAGCTAATTAGCATGTCGACGCCTATCAAAACACTGCTCGTCTCGTTCAAGTACTCTACCGACCTTGTCGAAGTGCACGACTTATGCACCCAAATGAGTATTCCCCCATCTCGGCACATGCGCAAATCTTAGGTCGCAGAATAATTCGCCAAGTCGACGCAAACGAGATTCACCACACGCTCCAGCCCAGCCATTCTCCTGCCACGTCTCCCAGCCAGCGGAGTCCCGACTCAAATCGCGCAGCTCACGCACGCGCGCAACAACAACAACAACAACAACAACAACAACAACAACAAAAACAACAAAAACAACAAAAACAACAACGCCCTTCTCCTGCAGCACATGACCACGGACCCTCTCTGGCTCGCCCACCGCATGCTAGGGCAGGACATGTTCATGTCTCCAAGCTACTGCTTGAAGTTCGACAGGTACTACCTAGCGGAGAAAGGCAGTGTGTACATTACGCAGGGCGCTAGGAAGCTGACTGCAGAGCAGAGGAAAATGGCCGACGAGGACGAGCGTGTCTTCCGTACGCCGGATTTCCTGCCGGCGGTGCGGCTTCTAAGAGCCCGTGGCGAGTTTAGCTTTTTGCTTGTTCCGGCTTACACTGTTCATTAGATCATGCTGTAGAGCGATGCGCTAACGACGGTGGGACATGTTGTGCCGAAGGGAGAGGAGGGTACGTGTGAAAAGGGTTTCGTTGAGGCAGACCAAGGTTAATGCTAATAGGGTGGGCATGTGAGATTATGCAGGACCTATCCACTTTGGAAGACTACAAGCCTGCATTGTAGACGCGTGAACCCTGGCATGGTCAATAGTAGGTCAGCTGAGTTGAGACTTGTGGTGTGTCTCGGCATCCTGCGAGGGGTTGAGATGTGGTGCAGTCATTGCGGAATAGTGTATGGCTGCTCTAGGTAGGAGGCGTGGTTAAAAGCAGCATGAATGCAGTGGTATGAGGAGAGATAATGAAGGAGATCCGTTCCTCTGTGAACTAACTGCGGTATATTAGCAATGCCAATCCAACGCCCAAATGACGTATTGTGCTATTTCACAACCGCCGAATGCGACTCCACGGATGTTACACGACTTCGACTTCCCCACAGCAATGTTACACTGAAACAGCTCAGGCACGCCGCAGGCCACGCAGCAACCTTTGCGCCTCACCTCTTGCCCTCTTGCCCTCTTGCACCTCCTCCATGTGCATGCACCGCGCACGCTCAACGCGCACGCAGGACTGACGATTGCACATGCGCGTTGCGACGACTGGTCACGTACGCTCGCTGCCTGGCATGTATGTACTCGCCAACACCCCAGGCCAGGATTTGGGTCGGGGCGTCGCCCTACGCAACAATCCCGGTCGCCAGCCGGAATGGTCCTTCGAGTAGTGCCCAATAAGCGGCGTTGTGCTAAGCAAGGCCATATATGTAAGAAAAAGAAAAAAATAGAGTACCTAAGGAGTGAGGAGATGCGTATTTCATTAGGTATTGAAGAAATATAAGAGGTGGGATTTTTGCACAGGGACCTAGCTATAGTTTTAGTTCATTAGATTTCTAACATCCTCTCTTAATACTGGAATTTTAAGAATCTATTATCCAGGCTGCTGCCTTGATAGAAACAGAATGGCTGTCGACTCAATAGAATTGCCGTCTGTGGCGTATCTCGGGCTGCGCATGCGCTGTCCAGACGAAAGCAGGCAAATGCATCATGCTATCCGCGATGTGTTGCTGGAGATTGAGTTGGTGAGCCCAAGCCCAGGCTGAACCAGCAAAGCAGGGCTAGCGCAACCGCTTTCCCCATGTTCTAGCAGGCTGTCAGCCTATTACACGGCTGCAATAATTTGGTGCAGGGGCCGCGCCGTTTCCGCCGCCTCGGTGGAGTCTGTCGAGGGCTGCCCGTTGCGAGCTGTGAGCTGTGAGCTGCGAGCTGCGCGCTGCGAGCTGTGGCCTGCGACAGTCACCTCTCCATCGATTGCCTGCTTCCCGCTTCGCTCCTTCCCCACCCAACCCTCTCGACCCACCGCACCCGTGTCCGTGATAAGGCGCGATCGTCAGGCATCGACCCTATAAAGCCTGGCTGTCTCCCCCTCGTAGCACCTGTTTCCCTCGTCTCCTGCTCGCAACATTCTCGGTACGCGCTCGGCCTCGCCTGAAATCGTCACGCGCGCTGCTAACGCAATGGCAGCTCTTTGCACACAGTACACAGGTCCTGCGCCATGTCCCAGTACTAGACTCGCGCGCTTCCTTCGCGGGATGCCCGGTTGCCGGCATCCATGGCGGGGTTCGCAGAGCCAGACACGCTTCCCACGCAACGCATCTTCTATCGCCCAGCAACCGAACGAGAGTCCCCTCCTCGACGCGCGCTCCCCAACGGCCCCTGCAATTACCGCGATGCCTCGGTTGGTCCCTGTGGGTGTGACCAGTTCTGGGACAAGAGCAGCGCTGAGCTGCACGATGGCAGCGCCCACCACCGTCCTCCGAGTGAGCGCGTGCCCTGGTGTGTCTGTGGACATCATGCGTGCTTCCATCTGAGAACGTCGCGCGCGCCTCAACAACCTCTTCCCGTCGCACAAACAGGCGCAGCGCACTTGGGACAGCAAGTGAATGTAGAAGAAGCTCTGAGTGCCAACGACGAGCGGATACAAAGGTCGTTCCATGGCGGTAGCCAGCGACTCCAGCAACCAGCCGCTTCTGAAGCCAATGGGCCCGGTCGCATGTTGCAGAGTCGGGACACCCCATCGCAGGTCAGCACCACTGGCCTGCCTGGACTCCCTTCGATGTGCATGCTCCCTTATGATCGACGCCCAACGGCAGACGATGAAGCTAGACGTGCTGTGAATAAGCCTCGCGGAACTGTAGCAGGTCTTGGATTGTCCATGTTGAATATGGAGAGTATGCGAAGTGATAACCGTCAGCAGTCTGCCTCGCCGACCATTGCCGATGACAGCGTTCCACCACCGCTCCAGAGAGCCTTCAGCGAGCCAGAGCGCGCCTCTACCCGGGACAACTCGATGCCCGCCGATTCAATTAGACTATTCAGCGATCTGCGCGGTCCCCTCGAGCAAATCAAGGAGTTCAATCGCAACCTGCACCTCAATGTGGCTGGCGATACCATCCCCAATACGCTAGATCCCCACGACTTCGTACAAAGCGCCACTGAGGCTGCAACCCCTAGCGTTCGAGGCACGCCTGACCTAGGCGCTGCCGACAATGCTGTGCAGCAAGGAAAGAAGCTCATTGATATGCTGTCTCGGCTGACTTCGAACAAGCCAGGACCGATTGGCTCACCGAATAAAGCTGCCAGTGTCACTTCGGTGCCTAGTCAGCGCCTTCAGGAGATCAACTCGCCTTCAGTTCAGCAAGAAGAGCAGCTACAGAATATGCTCATGTCTGCATCACCCCAAGACCTTAAGAAGCTCGTCTCGTACCTGGCACCACTACACAATTTGTTGAACTCTATCCCGAACGTGGCCAAAACCATGAGGGAACTAGGAAATCGTTTGGACGTGCTGGAGAACGGGTCCTTTAACTATGTGCAGCCAGAAGATCTTCACCAAACCCTTGAGATGTATGATGACAGACTCATCACTATTGAACACCGCATGGATGAGCATGACAAAATGCATCAAGCTATTGATGCTGATAATAGCAGTCTCTCGCACAGCAGACGTCGTATTGATAACGTCACAGGATCATTCACCTCCAACCAATCTCTGCAATCAACAACTTCCTCAGCTCTAATTCTTGCCGCCATGGACCGCAAGGACAAGGAAGCTGAGCTTGTTGATATCAAGAGCCGACTGGGGTTTTGGAATCCGTTGCACTGCCAACCATGCTCAACCCGTGGGAGGTCGAAGTTGTACTGCTGCCTTGGGGTCGTGAACTGCGTGGCATCTGGTTTTCACCTGACCAGCCCATGCATGACTCCTCCAAGACTACTACCCAGGACTCCGAGGAATGGACACAAGCCAGGATCCTGAAGCCAGCCCAGAGTCTCCAGAATATACGAGACACTGACTCGAGTCCCAATCCTGGCGTCAAGGGCGTATTCAGTGATACCGAGAGTGGATGGAGCAGTCAAGCCATTAGTGACTGGGCATCCGGATCAACCGACGACTGGCTGCATCCCAAAGCATGTGGAGCCAACAATCTGGTCTACAAGCGACTCCTCAGTCGAGGGTTCATTCGCAACGTCACTTTACAAAGCTCCAGCGCCCGAGACATTCAAGCTACGTTGTCACATGCGTTCAGCGATGTCATGGAGTGGTTGCAATTTATTGATCGAGATGAGGACCAAATGGTTGCCGCACACCCTGCTCTGAGAGCCTCCTTCATTCCATTAAGAAAGGTCATGAAGGAGTCTAAGCTTCGTTTTCTGACTCCCAGTGAAATGTCGAGCTCTGCACATTGGTCAGCACAGTTTCTCAGTGCTGGTATAGTCATGCGAGTGTCAGGCGGTAAGAGGAGGCTGTATGTCACACAGCGTGAGGCATATGTGCAACGTAGCGACGAGATGGGCAGCTCATGGACCTGGCAAGAGCTACGGCAGCTGCCTCGGTACCAGCCGGACCAGGACTTGCATATGGACGATAACGATGAGCACGGTAAGCCTATTCCGGAGGCAGACGCGAAGGAGGCATGCTGGCAATACGTTGCTACGTGCGACGCTCCTCCTGTCAGTGTCCACTCCTCATTTAGCAGCCACCAGTCAGTCGAGTTATCTATGCGCCCAGCAGATCGACAGTGGCGCCGATCGATCACACCCAGCTCCATTTTGAAGAACAGACAGCAGCAGCCTCTCTCGCCTCTTAGCTTATTCCATCAACAACGACCAAGGTCCCTTAGCCGCACAGTATCTACTTCGGTCCTTGAGGTTCCAGGATCAGCGAAGCGCCGTCTCAATCCGTCCCCTTCCAAGCACGCATCATCGCAGCCACTGCACTCACGTGCTCCAAGTGCTTCGGTAGCTCGACTCAAACGTCGACGTGTCACAGACTCGTCGTCGCCGCGACAACAGGAGGCTGCTCCTGAAGAAGCCCAAATCACTATATGGAACCCTACTCCGAGACGGTCAAGAGAGCCACCATCTCCTCATTTTTCACATCCTGCCCTTCCAAGGTCAAGCTCAGACGTAACCAGCCGTCCTAGTCAACGATCCGCAACCCGTACAAGCAATCCTGCAGCGTTTGCATACGCCACACCAGCCTCAGGTCCGTTCGTTGGTGGGTTTGCTTTTGGTGGCTACAATCAGGGAGGAGACACAGAGCCTGATGAAGACGATGACGACAACGAGGACGCCGACGATGCCGACGATGATGATGACGGCGAGCAGAGCTGGCACGGAGTTACCGATGGTGACGAGGTCAGCATATCATCTTCCGACTCTGATGCTGGAGTCGGCGCACAAGAGATGGTGAGCTTCTCGGGTGATGACAGCGGCTTCGAGTCAGAGAATGATGCCTCACAATCAGAAGGAGACAGAACCCCCACTGCACAACGCAGACGACTTGATGAAGACGAAGATGAAGATGACGACATGGACGGCGGCGATGGAGACGAGATCTTCGATACGCTGCTAGAGGTGTTGGAACCCAGCCACCACCAGTGCACATTATACGAGTGCGATTCTTCGTAGGCCGCACCTACATTGCGGCTCATGCATAGGGAACTCGGATGGAATACTCTCGATATTCAAAATTATGGCTCTTGATTCAAGTAGGGTAGGTACATACTGATAAAACAGGTTTGGGACATCTAGGCGTTACTGAGCGATTTTGTATCATACTGTCTCATCTCTGGCTGGTTTTAGTTTGCGATGATCTCTCTTCTGGCCCTAGTTCTTGTCAGGGTTGTATCAAAATGGCATAGCGAGCATAGCATGGCGATGATAGCCAACACTCTCCCCTTAGAGTGGTGAAAGTAGCTGAATATACGAGATTGAACCGAAGCTCTTCATAATACAAGCAGTCAGTATGGAGGATATGATAGACTCCTTGGCTTGATGCAAAAGCCTATCACGACAGATTAAGACATGGGTCTGAGACGAGAGCATTGTCGACCTGCTCGTACCGGTGTCCTCTGTGGTGCGACAGTTGTTCGAGAGCGGAAACTGCCCGCGCAGCTGACACATACCTTTGTTAAGCATTGTTGCATCGGCAGCACGATGATCCCGGTATCCGCCCCCGGAGGATTCCCTTAGTGGCCTTCTCGTAAGCATTGCCAACAAACAACAGCAATGCTGAACATGCAAGACACCCAATCGCCACGCTAGTTCCGTGGTCCAGAGCTTCCGTCGTGCTCGTTCTTCGCATTGCAATTCTAACCGACCCATCACGTCATCCATGTCCATTGCTGCACGATGGCTGCTAACGGGAGTGTTCGCTGGTGTGCTTCTTGCTCTCCTGCTGCAGCAATTTACACCCCACACCCAAGTGCCGGTACACTTTTCACGTGGAACTCAGACTAGCACTATACCGCTTCCAGAGACGGACTCGATGGCGCAAGTGCTTCGAAACATTGCTAGAAGTGTGGTGCGCGGGGTCGGTGGGAGTGGCTCCAAGTACAAAAGCAGCATTACATCTTCTTCTTCTTCTTCCTCCTCTTCTGTTCTGTATTCAGTGCCTACTTCCTTTGCTGCTCCCCCTTAGCTTCAGCTTCTTCTTCTTTGATACACGCCAAATCCTTCTCCACCACCGCCCCAACCATGGCTACTTCGCAGCTCACAAAGTCGGTCGTCGAGGCCATCAAGGAGCGCCGCACATACTACCAGCTCAACAAGGAGGCGCCCATCTCTGACGCCAAGATCAAGGAGCTCGTCGAGCAGGCCGTTCTGCACGTGCCTTCGTCGTTCAACTCGCAGTCGACTCGCCTCGTCGTCCTGCTCAACAAGGACCATGAGCAGTTCTGGGACTACGTGATCGAGGTTCTCAAGCCCTTGACGCCCGAGGATCAGTTCGATGGCACCAAGCAGAGGATTAGCGGCTTTAGGGCTGCGTACGGCACTGTAAGTTCCTTTCCTTTCCTTTCTCGTTGCTTTGAGCAGCTGCTAGAGGCCAGCATGGTGCCGTGTGGTGCAAAGCATCATGTGGGAGAAGCTTGTAGTCGCAGCCCCACGACGGAGCTCTCCCAAGCCCCACCACGCAAGCACGTTGCCCGCCCGCCCCACAATGTCCATCTCAGCACCGCACCCTCGACACCCGGCTTAGCTCAGCCCACACCACCACCACCACCACCACCACGCACTGACATTCCCGCAGGTGCTCTTCTATGAAGCGCCCGAGCCCGTCGAAAACCTGCGCAAGCAGTTCCCCATCTACGCGCACCACTTCGGCGACTGGTCCGAGCACACAAACGCAATGCACCAGTACGCGCTCTGGGTCGCGCTGGAAGCAGAGGGCTTCGGCGCAAACCTGCAGCACTACAACCCCATCGTTGACCAGAAGGCTGCTGAACACTGGAACGTTCCGCTTCAGTGGAAACTCCGGTCCCAGCTCGTCTTTGGCGGTCGTGCCGGTGAGCCCGGTGAGAAGCAGTTTCAGAAGACGTTTGGTGAGAGGCTGTTTGTGCATGGTGCTAAGGAGTAGAGAGGCTTGGGGTTGTAGATATCATAGCTGCGAAATGAGTATTTTTCGACTTATCTGTCACCTTGCCCGTGGTTATACATTCTTGCTTGAAGCCTTGTGGCTGTAGACTTGCGAGACGTTGGGTACGCTCAATTTTGACATTTTGTTTGACATGGGCTTCCTACTACATGGTATGCGCACGAACGCTCAACTAGAGTATCTACACATGCTTTCCAACGTGACCGACTTGTCCCCTTGCCCCTACCTCTGCACTTCTCGACTCCTCTATGGTGCGCACGATTGTGTTGCTTAGAAGCAGAAGACCTGGTCCTCGAGCTTGCTGACAGGCCTAGCCTTTGTGAAACCCAGACCCTCGGTAGCCTTCTTCATCGCTGCGACCATGGGCGGGGACCGCAGATCAGAACTTTGACGTCGCTGGCGGGCGCAGGCAGTTTCTCCTTGATCATGTCCGCGCTGACGAAGCCCACGCCACCAGTCCACCCCTCGGGCGGGTTGTTCAGGACGTAGTGAACGCGGAACTTGGGGTCCCTGGCGGCGAGCGCGTCGAGGTCGTCCTTGAGGAGTATGTCCTCTTGGTTGACGTTTGCGAAAATGAGGTCGATCTCCGTCTTGTCGCCGGCGGCACGGCCGCGGTGGATGGCCTTGATGACTTGCAGCATGGGCGTGATGCCAGTGCCACCGGCAATCATACCGAAGTGCCTGACCATGTTGGGGGTGTAGACCATGGCGCCCTTGGGGCCCTTGACCTTCATCTTGTCGCCAATCTTGAGGTTTGCAACATACTTCGAGATGTTGCCGGTGGGGTAGGACTTGATCAGGAGGTCGAAGAAGCCCTTGTCATTATCAGAGGAGGTGGGGGTGTACGAGCGAACGACTTCCTTAGGCTGGCCTTCGATGTTGGCGGCGAGGGAGATGTGCTGGCCAATGGGGAGGCCGAGGATGTCGTTCTCCTTGGGGAGCTTGAAGCGGTAGCTATACACGTTAGATGCTGGAGAAGAGCTGCAGGAGCAGAGCATGCATACATAGCTGTGTTGTGAGAAAGGACAGTCTTCTGCCCTAGCACAAACTCCTGGAAGACATCAGGCTTCAGCACCTTGCGACTACCGCCTAGAAGTGTCAGCAATTACTTATAGCTGCTTGAGGGAGCTTGAGTGTACCTTGACCGCTGAAGAGAACAGCGCCGGTCAGAACAGCGGTGAGAGCAAGAGCGTATGGCAGCCATTCACTTTTGAACGCAGCGGTTCCAACCAGCAAGACGGCCGAAGGCAAGTAAATGCCTGCGATATATTGCGTCGCGAAGGGCGAAGACATTGCGAAAGAGTTTCTGAGGCACGCGACCGCTGCTAAAATTGAGGACTCTACACAACACGGTCAATTGAGTTCACAGGCGCGCCTAGGGTGAGAAAAGGTGGAGGGACAGGCGACTGTGGGGTAGTACATACGCTCGGTGAATGATCGGTACCGAGCAAAGAGACGGCTTGGCAGGGTCGTCATCTTCCGAGGAGAGCCGAAGATCAGAAGAGATTCCCGCAACAATTGAGTTAAACGAGAAGCAGACTAGGAAGAGTAATCAAGCAACTTATATTATGGGTAGGTAATGAATCTAGTATCAACCCTAATGTGCTTCAGCTAAGCTCCCAAAGCAACTGTAAGAATACTGTTTTGTATCAAGTCTGCAACAATAAGGTAGGTATAACACATATGCTAGGACTTATGTTAAACTTTGCACAGTCTATCATAGTAATTTCATGTATAACACATGTTACTTATCTTACAAACAAGCTTTACAATAATTTACTATAGCTAAGTATACCCGTTGTTACATACCACCGGAACCGCTCCCTCTCTCAGGCATTCACATTGGCTAATTACCCTTACCACACTATCCACAAGCGTCGAAAAAGTGCAAACACCAAGAGGCGCATACGTATATGCGTGATGGAGCTACGTCCTGCTGACCACAAAATACCCATACCAGGACAAACCCGGCTGATTGCGAGCGGTTCTTCACACCCGCAAAAATCGTTGTTAGAGTCTGGAAAGCCAAGCCTCCACAGGATAGATGGCGATCCTGGATCCCTCTAACCTGGCTCGGCCTGCTACGCTGGCCTAGATTTTGTAGTAGTCATAATCGCGAATAGCGGACAGTGTTCCAGCGCACCAACGTTCCATTTGCACTTGAGGGCCGTATTGCGTGCTGAACATGTATCTATTTTTTGTGCGAGCCTCATCTGATAAACGACATGAGAGCATTGGCATAGAGCCCTCAGCCGTCACTAAGCAACATCGCTTATGGAATTGTACCTCGCTCGTAGCCGTATCAACAGAGCAGCATGGAGGCTCGACAATCTCGGCTACCGCCCAGGAGGAAGAGCCTCGAAAGCAGAAAAACCCACCGTCGCCATCCTACCGATGAAAAATGTTCCACAAAAGCCACTACTAGGGGCCGTTTTTCCTCATGGTCACTTGGGCGACCTTGGTCATCTAAAGCGAATGTGGCAGCTTGGCTGAGCATTCTCACCATGCGATTGGATTGAATCATGGCCGGCGGAGCTTTGACACACATGCGCATTTGCGCTGACAGCTTCAGATCTCATTAGCATAGTAGGGGGAGACAAAAACACGCTCCTCTACAACCAGGCATATTCAGTCGTTGTTGGAGAAAAGCACCCTCGTGCGATGGGTCGACCGTTCAAGGAGAACTTTGGTGGAAGATAAGCCAAGCCAAGATAAGAAAGGCTCGAAAGGTAATCTAATCAGTGTATATGATGACCAAAGAGGAGTGAGTAAGATATTGAGTAGGGAAGGAAGGAAAGTCTACACGTTAATGTATCCAGACATAGACATAGCACTGCACTAGTCAATCAGGATAAAGTGTCTGGTGAGCAGGGAGCTGATGGCAAAGACGAGCCTAGCGAGTCAAGTCAAGCCAGGATCACCAGACTTGCGAATTACAACAACTGGCCTATTATATTGCCTATTTTTTGTCTGTTACATTCCTCCACTCCCTGATGGAAGGAAGAACGACTAGGCAAGTCTGAGAGAATACTCAGGATAGCGGGCCAATATCCAATACTGACCAGGACATAGATGTCTAATGGTCTACGCTCTCGACGAAAACGCGCACCCCTTTGCTATCCAGCCGCGTGACGGGGATGAAAAAGTCATGACCGAGCTGCACGTCGTCGACACTCGGTTCGTGCAGCTCGAAGCGGTAGCGGCGGAACATCATGCCGAGAATGAGATATAGCTCGGTCCATGCAAGGTTGATGCCCAGACAGGAGCGCGTACCTCTGCCGAAGCAGACGAGAAAGCGCTCCAGCGGCAGGCCGTTGGGCGTGACAGGGTTGTCGAGCCAGCGCTCGGGGACGAAGTCGTGCGAGTTGGGGAAGATGGACTCGTCGTGCGAGACCTCGGGTATTGTCATGCTGACGTTGGTGTTGGGCGGGATCAGCCAGTCTTTGTACTGCAGCGGCGTCGTTCTCCGTGTCCTAGGGTTCCGCGCGCTGAGGCCGTAGCTCAGGCGTACGGCCTCGGTGATACAGGCTTTCAGGTAGGGCATCTGCTCCAGAGGATACAGTTCCAGGGTGGATCGATTGGGAAACGTGGCTACGAGGTCGGCGTGCAGGCGCTCGTAGATGCGGGGCGTGTTGATGATGTGGAATGAGGCTATGCACAGGGCGAAGGCAGTTGTTTCGACGCCGCCGCCGACAACGATCTGAGCTTCTTCTGCGAGGCGCTTTTGCGTCTTGTCCTCTTCGGGTAGCTTTGATTGCAGGATTTCCTGGAAGATGGTCTTCTTGGCGTCGTTTGTTTTCACGTAATCGCCGGCCATGGTGCGTCCAATATTGGACCACTGATCGCGCTTGAACTTGAGGATGTTCTTTGCAGCGGGCTGTAGCCATTCGGTGATGGCATCCGGGATGGAGTTCATCATCTGGGCGTGTTAGCCGAGAAACTTCATGGTGGTGGTTAGTAGACGTACTGGGATCATCAAAGGGAACTGTGTAGCGATATGGCCGGCACCACCAATCTTCTGGAAGGCATCGTGGAAAGACTCAAACTCGGGATGCTTGAGCTGGGCGTAGTTAAAACCGAAGAAGTAGTCCATGATGATGTCGCCGGTGAGTGCAGGAAAAGCATGCGTCAGGTTCAGAGGCTCTTTTCTCGCCTCAAACTCCTGCATGCGGATGGAGAAGGTATCAATGTGGCGGTAGATGATGTGGATGAAGTCCAGAATCGAGCGTCGTGAGAACATGGGACTCAGTGCTGCGCGGCGACGCTTGTGCAAGGCGGCGTTCACGGTGGTTAGTACGCCGCCTTCTGTGCCAAAGCGGACATCCCATCCTTCCTTGTCGAGATGAAGGTTCTTTGCGTAAAATTCGTCGAAAAAAGGGAGTCGCGAATGTGCAGTTCGTGTGGTGTGACACGAATGATGGGGCCTGAAGCGTGTTAAAACAGGCAAACAAGAAACAAACAAGCATGGCATGGCAGAAGAAAAGTGGGTGCGCACCATACTCATCGTGCAGCTTCGATATCTTCCTCGAGTAATGGCCGTTTTTGACGATTTCATAGTAACCCTCGTACCACGAAGTGACAGCGGCGATGCGAGGACCGGGGAATTTGGCCAATGGGTGAAGGTAGAGGCGGTAGAGGACGAGGGCAATGGCGTAGGCCAGCAGCGGGGCGGCCAGCACGGGCAGGGCGCCGGAGATGGCCATCATGTGGGCGAGTGCGGCGGCCATGGTCCGTCCTGTCGATGCGGCCAATTCCAGATGCAGTTGGAGCTGGAGATGCAGTACCAGGCGGTGGCGGGGGTGGTGGTCAGTGAGGTGAAACATGTGTTCGCGTAAGGGCAGTGTGGCCGGCGATTCTTTAGACGAGTGAAGGACGAGTTGGACAGCAGGGGCAGCAGCGGGGAGGGCGGGACAGTGAGCGGCAGGCGACATGTTGATGGGGTGAAGGGGTTGCATTTCGGCTAGCACGAGCATGTGCATATGCATGGGCAATGGTGCGGTGGTGCGCGGTGGTATTCGCGGCGGTATTCACGGGGATATTTGCAGGTGAAGGAGTGCTCGGGCTGTAGGCTATAGCAAGACTGTAACATGGACAGGAGGTGGCTGCCGCTTGGCCTGAAGGGTGGTGCAGCGCATGTGCGGGCACGGGCAGACAGCCGTAAGCAGCGAGACGCGACAGAAGACGGGGCTGTGCAGCCGGCGGTGGGTGAGTGCGGTGAATGCAGTGAGTGCAGTGAGTGGATGGGTTGGTGGTGGGCGGCCGTGGTCACTGGTGGGCGCTAGGGTTGCACACGACTTGGACGGCGGCGCGGGCAGTCGACGCCGAAAGGCTGCACCGCGCGATATAAGGCGGCCGTTGAGGCGAGTGGGACTGTCTAGGACTGTCTGCAGACAGCCTGACAGCCTGCGACCTGCGACCTGCGACCTGCGACCTGCGACCGACTGCGCTGACCTTGCCTACTAGGACGGCCCACGGCCGCTCATCGCCGCTCATCATGTCCGCCGGGCCGCTCCCGCACCCACAGCCAGTGACGGCATCCACCGCGCCCGCAGTAGCCCCAGCACCCACCGCGCCCGCACTCACAGACATTGCCGCCACATTCAACACCGAGATAGTGCAGACAGCGCAGACAGCGCAGACAGCGCAGACAGCACCACCACATGACCACGGAGACACGCCGCATCCAGAGACACGACAGCACGGCGAGCCACCCCAGCACGAGACACTACAACCACCACAGCCACAGCCACAGCCACCCCACCTAGCCACTCACGTCCACCACGACCACCACGCCCACCACGCCCACGGCGACCTCCAGCCCGTTACCCACCTCGAGCCCGACACCGGCAGCGACACGGACAGCGCCTTCGACGCCACCTCGGCCGCCAGCACCTCGCTCGCCTCGTCCATCCTCAGCTACGAGTACTCCAACGGCCGCCGCTACCACGGCTACCGCAGCGGCGCCTACGTCCTGCCCAACGACGAGCAGGAGCAGGACCGCCTGGACCTGCTGCACCACATCTTCACCCTCATCCTCGGCGGCAAGCTCTACGATGCCCCCATCCACCCCCGCCGCGCCGCGTCCTCGACATTGGCACGGGCACGGGCATCTGGGCCATTGATTTGGCCGACGACGACCCGGCCTGCGACGTCATAGGCACCGACCTGTCGCCCATTCAGCCCACCTGGGTCCCGCCTAACGCAAAGTTCTACATCGACGACGCCGAGAGCGAGTGGGTCTATTCTCCAGACGAGCGCTTCGACTTCATCCATGTCCGCACCCTCAGCGGCGCCATTGCTGACTGGGACAAGCTGACTCGCCAGGCCTACGCTCACCTGCACCCCGGCGGCTGGCTCGAGTTCCAGGAGCCCGTCGCCCTGTGCGAGAGCGACGATGGCACTATTTCCAGCGCCGACGCCCTGCTGAACTGGCAGGACCTGTGCAACGATGCCGCCCGCGTCTTTGCAAAGGAGATCTGCGTCGCCCACACGTTGAAGCAGCGCATGCTGGATGCGGGCTTCGTCGACGTCGCCGAGAAGGTCGTCAAGGTCCGTCTCTTGTCTATCCAGCTTGCATCTCTCCCTTCTTCCATTGCCAACTTCTTACCAACACCACTAGGTCCCTATCGGCCCCTGGCCCAAAGATCCTCGCATGAAGGAAATCGGCCGCTACCAGCGCGAGCACATGGCCATGGGCATTGAGCCCTACACCTTTGGCTTCATCGGCAAGATTCTCGGCTGGTCCGAGCAAGAGTGCCGTGTCCTGATAGCCCAGGTCACAAACGACGTCCGCCGGAGAGACCTCCATATGTACATCAAGTTCTACTTTGTCCATGGCAGGAAACCGCTGAGTGCGCTGTAGAGAGAGAAAAAAAAGTATTACGACCATTTTCAAGAAACATGACTGTCCTGTGTATTATTGCTTCTACTTGTACTTGCACTCATCGTGTAGACGCTACCCTTCCTACGCTCACAAACAGACAGAAAGACAGACAGACAGAAAGACAGACAGACAGAAAGACAGACAGACAGACAGAAAGACAGACGGACAGACGGACGTTATAAAAGAGTATAGAGATCACCACCTGTTCCAAACCGAACCACCCCAAACGCCAAACTTGCCATGCTCCATCATACCCGTAACAAAACCCCTCCAGAAGAAATCGTTCTCATACTTCCACGACGCATCAGAGAAAAGATACACCTCTACCCCTCGTTCCCGGCCTGCGAGACATCTTCATCGGGAGAGAAAAGACACGCCTACACGTGCTTGCGGCGCTCGATCTGAGAGATATCCTCCTCATGGCGCGCACGCAGACCGCCCTTCTCCGTCGACTCGAGCGAAGCCGTCTCGGCATGACCACTGCGCATCGAGTGCGGTACCCACTTGCTAGAATGGCGCGGCGTCGTCTCTTCCAGCATACGGTCGACCTGCTCGAGCGACAGGCCCTTGGTCTCGGGCACCAGGAAGTACGCAAACACGACGCAAGCTGTGCAGGTGGCTCCCCACAGGAAAAACACCTTGGTCTTGAGGTTTCCGTACTGCTCATCTAATAAATAAGGCGTTATAAAGCCAATAACGAAGTTCCAGAGCCAATTGCTCGCAGTAGACAACGCGACGCCTTTGGCACGAATCGGTAGCGGGAAGATTTCGCCAATCACCACCCACGCGGCCGGACCCCACGTCGACGCGAAGAAGAAGATGTAGAGGCACGTGAAGACAATCAGGCACATGGACGCAGCATTGCTGCCCTCGCTGGCCGTGCCCACAATCGCGATGACGAACTCGCAGACGAGCATGCCGACCGCGCCGTAGATGAGAAGCATGCGGCGACCAAACTTCTCGACCGTCCAGAAAGAGAGCGGCGTGGAGCCGACGTTGACAGCCGTTGTGATCATCGATATGAGGAAAGCGTTCTTGAGGCCAACAGTTTTGAAGAAGGTTGTGCCGTAGTAGAAGACTGCTCAGATTAGTTTTGGAAATCCAACGGAAGAAGGACCTTCACTTACCAAAGTTCACACCAGTCCACTGCTGCATCATCTGAAGTGCCATACCGAGCATCACACGACGGAGATTGCTGCTGGGCGAACGCCATCCACCGCTGAAGCAGCTAAGCCAGCCGGCCTGCATGTTCTTTGACTCATGCTGGTAGTTGGCCTCGAGCTCAGCCAGCTCGTCTTTCACGTAATTGGAGTCGGCAGGTTGGCCGCGCAGGATGCTCAACGACTTGGCGGCATCCTCGAGTCGGCCACACTTGACGAAATAACGTGGAGACTCGGGTAGAAAGAACAGGCCGACACCAAGGATAAGAGCCCACGCCCACTGAAGGGACATGGCAATGCGGTAGGAACCAGAGTCCATGCGATTCATAGTAGAGTTGTCGACCACAGCGGCCAGTAGCAAGCCGATGGTAATACAGAACTGGTAGCCGGACACGATGGCACCACGGACCGCCTTGGGCGCCACTTCAGACATGTACAGGATGATGACGGCGCTGACGAAACCAACACCAATACCTGCGATCAGTCGTCCGGCAACGAGAACAGGGACCGTGGATGCCGCGACCTGGAGGACTACACCGACAGAAAAGACGCCACAGCCGGAGATGATGGTGGCGCGACGACCAATCCAGTCAGCAAGGGAGCCAGCGAAGAGCGCACCGAAGAAGGTGCCGGCGGACAGGATAGAAACAATGAGTGATTTTTCCCAGGTCTGGTAAAGGCGGCCATTGTAAGCGTCTTCAGCCGTGGATGGACCTACACTGTCAGCTTGGTCTTGCCAGACGCGCAGTGTTTACTCACTACCAAATTGCTGTTTGAAGGCATTCATAGCCAACACGCCGCTGATGTAACCGGAGTCATAGCCGAAGAGAATACTACCCAGGTCAGTAGATGTGGCCAAACTCCGACAATCAATGCTTACCCTCCGAAGGCGGCGAAGACGCAAAGCAGATAGCCACGCAGAGTGACCGGTGCCTCGACACGATCGAGTGCACCACCGCGGTTGACGGAAGAAGCCCGGTGGGGCATATTAAAAGCTTGTTGCGGTTAAGCTATGAGCTGTGAGTAAGGGGTGAATAACGTGGTTGTGGATTGTGTAGTGGAGTCGTGCAACGAAAGAGGAATGTGTATTGTGGGGGAGCAAACGGAATATATGGTACCTGCAGCAAGCGTGCACGGTGGCTGGAGCTGCGAACGGCAAGCTGGAGATTGTCCTCGTGCACATCGTGAGTTGCTGCGAAGTCGAAGTGAAGGTAAGAACAAGGTGGACCTTCCGAATCCGGAAACTAGAACATTCCTCGGGTCCAGCAGCCACAATCAACCTCCCTAAGGTCATACGACATGTGCTCGACGATCCGTTTGCGTGGTCTTCGGAGTCAGTGTAACTATGATGTACTTTTGGTCTAGCAGTGACGAGGTTGGCTATCTGCCATATGCTGCCGGCTTTTTTTGCAACGCACTCAACACAAGTGATTGCGATGTTTACGGGAACTTATCTGTCGAAAGAAACGAACATCACACCGAACATTAGGAGCTTCTGTGCACATGGACACACACGTACATGTTCAGACATTAGGATTTTGACGCTTTCTCGCATTGTGCACTGTCTTCGCGCTTTATAAAATATCTGCAGGCTTGACCACGACCCAGTTCTTGTCCGCAGTCACCTCCCTTCCGTTTGCAATCTGCGCAGCTGTATTGTTGCGGATTTCACCCTGCATCGTCTCCCAGTACGCGTCTCGTCGGTTGATCCATAGATGAATGCCGCCCTTCGCGGTATCCACACCGTGGAAGAGCATGTACGAATCGCTACCAGGAGTGTCTCCGGCTGCTAGGACTGGGCGCTTCCACTGATCAATGTACGTCAGGATGGCAGCCCACTTGCCAGCGAACCACGTTGCAGGTGTCCACAGATACGGCCCGAGGACCAGATCTAGGTTCGCTTCTGGGTCGTAGTTGCCCTCGACAATCTGCTTACGGGCGTTGGTGAGATAGCCTGAAGTCGAATTTACCAGCATAGTGGTAACACCGATTACATTCCGGGGTGGCACGTTGTAGCCGTATTTGGGGTCGCTGGCAACCATGCGGACGAGTTCTTCGTGCGCGGCGCTGATAACATAGACTTCGATGCCATTGTCCATCAGGGCATTATACAGTTCGGCCTGGCCCCGGAAGACCTGAGGAGAGTTTACTGTCGAGTTGACCACCTCGTCGCCGTCCCAGTACCGGGTAGGGATTGTGGCGTTGAGAGCCATAAGCTCGTCGACATAACCTTTCAGCTCGCGCAGTGTGAACCCCGACCAGACCTGTGCGACCCATGGGTAGCATACGAAGTCGTCATCTTCACAAAGGCGGAGATAGTAGCTATAAAGTGTCTCTGTGAAGTTTGCAGTGTCCTTGAAGTCGATCAATTTCAGCGTTGGGTCCAGGTTCTCACGAGTCAGAATGCCGCGGTTCTCGAGGAATGGGAGCAGCGATTCTTCGAGGTCGTACCGGTAGCTTGTGTTGTCCATGTCGAATACCGCGTAGTTGCTCTGGTTTGCGTTCGCCGTGATCATGTTGCTGAGTGCTCTTGACGCATTGGCAGGCCAGTGTTTAAATTCAATTGTCACATTGGTAGAGGAACCATAGTTGGGTGCGGCACTCACGGCGAGCCATAAGGCTGCCGATACGGCTGAAGGCCTGAGATACATTTTGGAGTGGGAAGTTCAAGGCGCGACAGACAGAGGCTAACTGAGAGCTCGAGACACCGACTTTAAGACCAGCTGCGGCGATACCTTCGGCAATGGTAAGATCCACTGCCCAGTGAAAAATTTAGCAGACCAGCTCGAACCGGATAGCCATCGCTGTCGCTGAGGACCAATTTGCGAGTGTCACCGACGAAGCAGCGGAGAGGCTCCCCAGACCTGGTCCGTGGAGTGGGGCACGAAAGGCTTCGGGGATATCATAGGGCAGCCATTGCCAGCTTGTCGGAAAGGGTATCAGTTCGGCTGAGTACCTGTAGATCGCATTTTCCACACCTTGACTTAGTAGTCCATCTTAAACCACCATTGAATAGATCAAATACAAAATTATAGGATACATACGATTGTGTACGATATATATCAGCTTTTTTATGAAGGTCTCATGGCAATACGCGCTTCGCAGGGCTGGTAGTTGCATCATCGAGATCATTTGTACGACAGGAACTCCAAACGCACAAGTGCACGCAAGTCAAGTCAAGTCAACTTTTGATATATCTCTTGATGCTTTCGCAACGAAAGCTCAGTCTGAGGGTACGCAAAGGTGCAGCTAGGTGTTCAAGGCTGGTCAGATGCACCCCGGAAGGAGTCGCCACCCCCGGCCCGCGTACGTCAACGACTTGCGGCCGTAACAACCTCTCAGCAACGGCGCAACATTCCACCTTACACAGATCCTCTAGCTACCTCAAACAGAATAATCGGAAAATATATCGCACCCAGTACTGTTGTAGACATCTTACGTCCGTTGTTCAGATCCCTAATTCTCCCTTGAGGAACTACAAGAATGTGAGCAGTCCACACGTAGCAATTCCAATATCTTCAAGCCCTCAACTCTAATATTTCTTCGAAATACCTATTTTTGGTTCATTTCTAACTCACGATGTGTTGTAGACGCGAGCAACAACAGCGATTTCTTCTAGCTGGGCTTCCGGTTCAGCCGCAACAACTCTCTGGTTGCGCCGCTCGACGACAACAGCGCCGTGAGTTCAAAGCACTTGCTGTAAACAGCCTACCCATTCTAGAGACAAACCTTGTTGTTTGGCCGGCTGTCCTGCATTCCCATTGGATCCAGTATCAGCCTTGCACAATGGCCGGCATTTTTGTCATGGGTGTCGCCCTTGGCCTGCAAGAGGGCGGAAAGAAGATTAAAGAAAAGAGAGACGAAAGGAAGGCAAAGAAAGCTGCTTTGGTAAAAATAGTTCTATCCTGCACATTCAACAAGACTAATCATTGCGACAGGCAGCCGAAGCACATGGGCCTGCGGAGTCGTCTTCATCTGGCGCAGCGCGTGGCCATGTTACTCGCAGAGATCCCAAGCCAGAGAGGAAAAGCGAGGAGGCTCGACGAGAGAAGCAGCGCCGCAGTTTCAGCTCTGAGAGAACCCTTGGAGAGGATGCGCCGCCAAGTTATGATGAAGTCGCACGACCAACGTACGAAGAAGTTATACAGGAGGATCAGCGCAGGATTTGAATCGAGTTCATACTGCTGAAAGAGGTGATACAATGCACTCATAACTACCTGTTTTGTTGGCTTCTGATTCTCTACTTTACCTTCCATACACTTTCAAACTGGCTAGGCTCGGTATTTATTAGCTACTGTTCGTTCCACGATATTTCCTTCTCACTGCTCATACGCACTCCAATACATCATCTGCCAAACAGTCTCAGACTTCACGTTTAACACTTTTACTGATTGACTGGCGGTGAGAGACGTCGACGGCGCGATTGAGCAAGGCACGACTGAGAGGAAGAGAGTGTGTAGAATTGAAGAGAGAGCGCGTAGGTTTAGATAAATATCTGGTGGTTGAGGGCAGCTGTGAGAGAATTGGTTCGATGTTGGGCGCGTAAGAAAAGTTACGTTACCATGTCATGGGGATCAAGTGAAAGCGCACAACAACTCTTGCATTCTGACCACGTAGATACATAAATGGATGCACTATCATACGCGGTTACGAATCTACATCAGTGATCAATACATTTCACCATGTCGCAGGCCAACAGTTCGGCAATTGAGCATGTCATTACTCAATATCGTAAGTAACAGTCTCAGATGTTCCCGGACCTACACTATTTCTTCACATTACAAGCTGAGATGGACGAGGAGTACATACCCAATAAAAACATCCCAACTACCCAGCACTTTATTTTCACACACAAGTCAAACGGCCAATACGTTGAGAACCCTCTGCTTAACACCTTTGCTGTCGATCCAAGTTCCCCGCCACGTTGGATTTTGTCGTACAAGATATGACCACATGGCCGTTTAAGTTCCAACTGAGAGACTTCTGCGACTACGAGACATCCATGTCTATCGTACCAGATAAACTTGTGGCTGTTTTGAACCAAATTTGAATCTCGATGTGAAGAATGCCAGGTACAAAAAAGAGGGAAAGGCTGTATCCTTGCGACCGTTGCTGTCTATGGTGACGATAAAGCTGCAGGGCTCAACAACAGCTACACTGCATTCATTCTCATCGGGAGAGTCTGCTTTTTCAAAGAGAACAAAACCTGGCATAGGTTTGAACGCCCCTCCAAACTAAAATAGCTCACTAAGCACACATATTCTTGGTTATCTACACCAGACAAGCAAGAATTGGCTCCTCTATGAAGCCGAGACTCCGATCCCGCCGCCGAGTCCTGGCGACATGTAAAGATGCGCGAGGCCGAAGCTGCACAAGCCCAACATTCCCTTGATCTGATCGAGATACCCAACAGTGAAAACATCACGATCAGCAGATCGCCGCTGACCTTCGCTCTAGAGAAGGTCTATCCATACATCAGCAGCCAGGCAAAGGCAAGAGCAAGATGCTGGCAGGTACGGGCGGTAACATCGACACTGGTTCCCCTCCCTTGTCAACGCCCACGGCAGCGACAGCAACCTAGTAGGTTCCTTGAACTTGAATGAAGGGAAACATACAGGCAAAATGGAAGAGGATAAGAGCCGCACCTCTAGACATGTTAGCGGTGATAGCAGTGCACAAGCAACTGCAAGGGGATACAATGCTGTTAAAACATCAGGCGTCATGCAGCAGGACATCAGTGTAAAAATCAATAGCGGTAATGCCTCTGATATCTAGTCGCCTTCGGTTCAAGCTGGCGACTAAGTTCAAGAAGGAGGAGGATGGCATGTTCGATTTCTAGCTGTCAGGCTTGTCGCTCTTGCCTCAAGGCTTCCCCACTTTCTTTTCTCACGGTACCATACCTTACGATACCTTAGCTCAGCTCTGACCTATGAAACATCACTGAGAAACTTCCTTTTCTCTTTGTTTTTCCCTTTTCCCTGTATGCCATGTGCCGGTGACTTGCTTCTAGCTCGCTTTATCTGCATCGCGAAAGGGTGCTGTATGTCGCTTAGTAAGCCAAAAGCATTTTGCTGCGTGAGCGTGAGGCCACATTGCTAGAGCGGGGCAATCAACTGCATACTACAATAATGGGATCCTCTAAATACCAATTACGGGTCGAGGTATCCACACGAATGGGTATTCTCCACTTAGTCATCACGACTTAGAGTGACGTATCAATTGGTTCGTAAGCACCAGTACGAAGAAGCTGTTCCAAATAACCCCCTCATTTAAGCATGCAGGCTCCTCTCCATGTTACTCCTACGACCCCTCACATTCCAAGTACCTAGACTCATCACTCGAGGCTTTCTACAAGCACACAGATACCAAATAAGAGCTCCACTCCACACCTCGAGTAGACGAACGCTACAAGTACTTCCCGAGATGGCTGACGAACGACCTACCGGCCTGAAGGCGAACAATGGCATCGAACTGCTTACTTGGGGCACGCCTAATGGCTGGAAGGCATCAATACTCCTCGAGGAGCTCAAAGAGGCATACGGCAAGGATTATACGTGGCAAGGCATCAACATCAGTCAGAACATTCAGAAGGAGGAGTGGTTCACTAAGCTGGGACCAAATGGCCGTATTCCGGTCATTATAGACCACGATAAGGGTGGCTTTGCGGTCCAGGAAGGTCTTGGTCAGTATCCCAACATAACATGCAACTACAGGGATGAAACTAACAGCTGCAGCTATTCTCACCTATCTTACACGTCACTACGACCCCGAGCACAAGTTCAGCTTCGACGACGACCTCGATGTTTCACGCGCCGAGCAATGGATGGCATGGCAACACGGCGGCCTTGGTCCAATGCAGGGACAGGCCAACCACTTCAACCGCTTCGCGAAGGAGCGCATCGCATACGGTATGCAGAGGTACACAGGAGAAACCGAGCGTCTTGTAGGAATTCTCGACAAGCAGCTCAAGAGCAACGACTATCTCGTTGGCAACAAGTACAGCATTGCTGATATTGCCAATTTCGGGTGGATACATGTAGCTCGATTCTCCGGTATCGAACTTGACTCGTTCCCAAACGTGAAGGCTTGGTGGGAGCGCATCCTAGCCCGCCCTGCTGTCCAGCGCGGTCTGAACATCCCGTCGAAATCTGGCTTCGGCAACGATGTCTATCTGCAGAAGCTGAAAGACGACGCAGAATTTGCAGAGAAAGAACATGAGCTCAAGGAGAAGATCAAGGCTGCGAAGGAGCAATACGGATACAAATACTCATCTCCCTGAGGCCACCTGTGTTTGAACGGTAGAATCGGCTCCTAGGCCTGCGAATGCAAGCTAAAGCAATAGCAACAATCAAACCAATGCAGCGAGAGCTTCCTGTAATCGACTTCTCTTGAATGAGCACCTACAAAACACATTTGGCTAACACAGCAGACCACGAAGCCACTGTAGAGATGGCGGCAGCAGCTTTGAATATGTCCAGTCAATCACCTGGCATCTTGACAACGTGACACAGCGACAAACACTTCGAGCTGCCAAATGATGTGAGCCAATCATAGCCTAGCGGACCCTTGATCATCGAACACGGGCGCCTATGACGGCAGCCAAGCACTACAGAATGCGACAGAACAGGCTCTCTTAGCTGCCATCTCACGCTTGCAAGCGCCAGAGGTTGAGGAAAGTTCAGTGAGTGCGCCCTGGACCACATTCTGCGGTGCAAGGCACGGCGCTTCAAAGCGTGTTGCTGTGACTAAAAAATGATGCCTCACCTCCGCACTCCAGTTATTTGATTCAACACAGACCTTGACAATTGTATTTGAGTTGTTTGTGTCTGTTGATTTTGCTAGAGCAAGCCTCGCTTTCCCTTTGCTGATCACCATACACAACAAGAGCCCTCGTGAACAGCACGGGCAGCCACATCCCGCGTCACAACGTCATAGCCTTCCAAGGACATTATTCAACTTCGCGCTCGAATCGAAGACGTTTTCTTGTGAAAGCAGTCATACCGTGCACATACAACGCTTCTATCTGCATACTGCTATATTGCTACTGCGCAAGACTTCCCACGACACCAAATCACGAACACACCTCGCAAACCTACAAATAATAAGCCTACTGCACCCTACAAAACCTCACTTGCACCCAAAAACACCTAGGTACGTGCGCTATAGACTTCAAGAACACTACTAAAGCTAACCATGCTACAGCTTGTCGTCATGGCACTCAACTTCCTTTCCCGTAGGTCGTTTAAGGGCGAAAAAGCCACCTTCGGTACCTCATTCTGGTCACACTTCACACCTCTTGGATTCGTTCAAATCTTCTTGCGCTTCTTCCAGTTTGTACTCGGCATCACCGTTATCGCGCTATACGCCACTGACCTGGATAACGCCCGGAAAGCTGGAAAATACATCGACTCGAAATGGGTCTGGGCGGTCGTCTGTGGCACACTGGGCGCCATTATGGCGCTCGTCGCCATGCTTCCATCGGTGAAGACCTGGTTCTTCTTCTTCGTCGACTTCTTCATCTTCCTCTGCTACCTTATTGCATTTGGCATTTTCGGCAAAATGTATATTCCAGAGGACGCTGAGGGTAACGGCGGCATTACGCGCATGAAGAACGCAGTTTGGGTGCTGCTGACGAACATGCTTCTGTGGTTCATCACTGCGACATGGGGTGGCTTTGCCTTCTGGAGGAACCGCCATGCACGTACAACGCACACTGGACGTGCTAACACGCACGTCTAAGTGTTCTCCTTGATTTCATGAGAGAATACGGAGCATTGGAGCTGACAGACATTGTGCAGAGATTTTTGTTCGATGTTGAGCTGAACATATCTCCTTGGCCGTCTCTTGAAAAGTTGGGTCCGCCCGTCATGACACCAGTGCGAGAGTCGAATTCTCCTTCGCGAGCACCACCAGTATCAATCCACTATTGGCCTCCACCCCCACCCCCTCTACCGAGACTCAGAACTTCAGCTCCTCGGCCAGCTCCTCTATCGCCTCCTTCGAAAGCCAATGCAGCGCCTGGTTTTCCTGCAAGTCTGCAGATTGGCCCCGCACTCTACTAAGCTCTCTCACCGAACTCAAGGAGCCACAATCCACACCCACACAAGCCCCAACCACAATGCCCATGTACCTGATGGAGCACACACAAGAAGGACCACAGTTGAGGAAGGTCTCCACGCCTGCGGAACTTGCCATTTTCATTGCTTCCATGTCATCGATACCCCACTGAGTTAGCGACGAGTATACGAGTTTTTGCCATAGTAATAGTTTCATTCCAAACCGCTTTGAAGACTCTCCTCGCCCCTGAGCATCGAATCGTGACGCTGTCCATTGTCTCATTCATGGTTGTTGATGATGCTGTTCGTTGTTTGTTTACTACCGGACACAACTTATTAATGGCACACTAGTCAGCCATTCGGGCGCGATCAGCACTAGTCATAATGGATCTGAATCTGCCCTTATTTCCACCTGCACGCAATCAAACTATGATCTTGGGTCCATCTCTCAGACGTGAGGTGCAGTAGCTTCCACGCTAGAGACAAAAAAACCTTGGTTGGGAGCGCATAGAACTCGTAAGGCGTAAGCCCCCGACCTATTCTAGTCCAGCACGCATCTGCTTGATTGGTTCCCGTTACATGAGCGGGGCCGGTGACGTTGGCCTGTAATTGCTTCATGTATTTTGTATCATTGACCGAGAGAAAATAGGTGGGGGCAAATCCGAGTTGGCAATGGTGGAACATTGGGGAGTAGTCACAAAGCATCACGGCGATTGAGTAGTGTTTGAAGTTGAAAATTATTCATTGGTATCTCATAGCTTCATAATCATGCTGCAGGGACAAGTGTCATCCTGCGTGCAATCTGATCCTATCGATATTCCAGGCGAACCGCATCGTGTAGTCGTTGACCGTGAGGTTGATGAACCGTTATACTGACGTCCGCTTGGCAAGGTTAGTGAGAGTTTGATGTGCAGGTGAGAGTAGACATACCAAGTGATTCGAGTAAGACTTAGATGGAGCGCTTGTTGGCCTCGGCAGACCCCTCGTGCTTGGCCTGGTCAAGCTTGTCGGAGGCAGCACCAAAAGCGCCGGAGACACGGTCGCTGACGGAGTCCTGACCGGGAACGTTGCCCTTGGCCTGCTGCTTGTTGCCCTCCTTGGAGGCCTCAGAGGCGTTGCCCTGGACGGTCTCGGAGACGTAGTTGGCGGCGTTGGCGATGGAGTTGCCGATCTGACCGACGATACCCTCGTTAGGCTTGTTGGCGTTGGGGGCAGACATTTTGATGGAGGTGGTTGGTTGGTTGGTTGGTTGGAAAAGGTAGTGAAGTTGATGAGTTGAAGGTGTAGTGAGACAACGACGGAAGGGTCGAGAGCAGTTTATATACAACTAGAGGGGCAGGAGAAGCTGGGCAACGACTGTGGTGAGAGGAGGCGCCAGCGCTGGAAGCAGCTGGGGTGACGTCACGGTAAGACGTCATAAGGAAGCAGCGAGCCACAGCTGTTCCAGACCAGGCTTTGAAACGAGCTTCTCAGATCACATGCTGCAAGCAAATGTCTAATGCAAGGCACAAATCCCATGCCGATCCGCGTCATTTGTTCGATGTTGCCCATAAGTTCCAGCCTGCGGGAAAGTCCCACTATGCCCCGCTATGCTACGTCACTGCCGTAGCTCCCCGCGGCCAAGCCTGAGCTTTACAGCGCGAAAAGCAACATAAACAAAGCCGCAAACAAAGTGACGGATGCAATGCTGGCCACTTTCACATGCAATCGTTGCTGCTGCACCGTGCCTGCAATCAGGTCGAGTTTCAGCGTCGATCGGAATGCCTGAGTTTGAAGCGTTGCAGTTTGTGCTCTTGTGGCTCAGCTCTAGACGCCCGCAGGCGAATCAGCCAACACGAGGCACTCTGTCCTCATCTACATGTAGCTAGGCCCGTCAAGCTTAGATCGAGATCGAGATCGAGAGCGAGAGCAGTGCGTTGCATAAAGTCAGAATCTGAGGGAAGACCCATGTACAAAGCAAAGCGGACGTCAAGTGCTGCACATCAGTGGATTCCTCCACGCCCGAATGAACATCTTCCCAAAAAAGTGGGACTTCTGATGACATTTGCTGTTACGAACAACTTCAGCCCCATTATGCGAACCTCGGTTTAGTACCAAATCAAGGTGCCCCACACTGAATGTCCCCGTCTTTCGGACACGTCGATACGTTGATGGCTGCTCGAGGCTATGACGAGAGGCCATGCTCTCTTTGTGGACAGGTTGTGATGTCAACAAACCTATCCGCCTCATAGGTGCTTGTGGAATTTTATACAAAATAAACCACAATATAGTCACCAACGCTTTCACTACACATTACCCCGTGTTTGTCTTGATTTCCGTTCTAATGTCAACACATGGCTGCCTATACGTGGCGAATGTCCATCTGGCTCACCAACACAGAATCGTCCTGGTCTCGTGCCACCGTCGTCTGCACACGTCAACAAAGAGCTTTCTGAATACGGAAGGTTGTAGAAGAGCATGGAATAAACTTCACCGCTATTCAACCTGAATGCAGAAGCTAGTCGAAGGTCATGCGTCAGTCTCTGTTGCGAATACGGCTTTTGTTTGCGTGATCGGAAGAATTGCCATTTTCTGAACATTATCATTCAAAGCTTTCGCTCTATCCGTTTACGTTCATTGTGCAACAATTTCCTTCGAGGAAAGTATCATTCAAAACAGCCAATCAACAGTTTTCAGCGTAGGTTCACTGCTTTACGTTCTGTTCTGCTGCAACAGATCTTTACTAAGCATTCCAATGCGATGGATATTGTCATGGCCGATTATGACAATATTCAAGCATGCTCGAGCCAATCCGTCCATCTTCCATGGACAGATGCACTGATTTCGCCAGCGCTCAATCTTTAGCCTCCAAATTCTCTCACTAAGGTCATGCTTTGCAGAATTGTGCAGATTGTGACAATTAGTTATCTGTTCACAACTCTCAGGTTTTCGGGCCCCCAGACCTTGAACGAATATGCCAGCAGACCATACAACGGTCACTAAAAGTTCACATGTGAATATCTCAACACTATTTGAAAGCAAATCCATCGTCTAGCCTGTGCTGCCTCTTGGTGTTCATGGGATCAATCTTAAACTGTACCGTTCCGGGACTGGTCCAAGTAAAGCTTGATATGCTGTCTTTTCATTACCATGTCCATGACCAGCAGAACTGACAATCGCGTAGATCTTCCGACACACATGATCTGGTAGTACGAGCCGCGACATCAACATACAGGTCACCCCTCCACTTCCCCAACATTGCCAACTCTTACCGATCGGCAACCAGCACCCAAATAAACAAAATGTCAACCTTAGGACAGCAATGCAGGTGTACGCGAACGCCGCGACTATGTGATCTTCCCGTCGTTTAGCCGATATATATAGCGCAATTTCAAACGCGGGGTACTTCCGTATCGGCTCGAAGAGCAGCTCTTCGGAACAGGATTCGGCTCCATCCATGTTGCTATCATAGGTTTCCTGAGGGGATATCCCGAGATCTTACGGTTCTAGTAGGACCGTGTATAAGGCCGGAAGCGGCTGCACTTGCTTCACGATTTTATTTAGGGGTGACAGATCGAGCGGTCCAGGGTTCTTGCACAGGCGCAAGTATGAATGGTAGTATTTGCGACTTGCAGCGGTGTAGTTGGGCGTCAGGGGTGAGTCGACGGGTCTTCGGTTCTTGATTTATGGAGTTTTGTGGTCGAGTAATTTGAGCGAAATGGTTCCGCATGGTGTCTCTGCCTCTGAGTCGTCGGGTGCACGGTCGAGCTGTCCGACTAGATCGATCTGCCGAACGCAACTGGACAAAACATGATATAGTTTCGGGCTGCAAGGTCAGTCACTGGCCTCTTCGGATGTTGCTGTGCGGCAGTTCGAAGTTCGATACCCGCTTATGTTCTGAGAGAATAAATTGCCAGTTGTACGGTCCTTCTAGAGCCTCTATATTGTAGATGTAGTGTTTGATATGTCCAGAAGAGCATGGGTAAAGAAGATGATTGGCCTGGTCCAGCAGGCGAAGAAAGCCACCAGGTGATCGTCGTGAGGGTATCGTAGCTCAAAGAATTGCACATTTCGGCCGATGTCGAGGTCGCCGGTCCCTGTCCCTTCTTCCAACCCCTCGCCTGGGACCTCCGCCAGTTCTCGGGTCTATGGCCTGAGGGTGCCGCCGTTCAGTTGCATCCTTGCGAATGATTTGCCGGCACAGATCAACGAAAGCCTCATCCACGTTCGCTCTTCTACGTGCACTGGTCTCGAAATACGGCGTGTTCCACTCCCGGGATGTCGCGAACGCTCTCGGCCGTGGAATTGCCCTGTCCTCCTCGAGATCCGATTTATTGCCGACGAGTACCATGGGAACATTGTCGTCTTCTTTGATGCGTCGTATTTGCTCCCTCAACTCAGCAAGTTCGTGGAATGATGATGCAGAAGTTATAGCAAAGACCAGAAGGAAGCCTTGTCCGGTTTTCATATACAATTCTCTGTGGATTGTAAGCTTGAAGTATTCCCGTTAGACACAATGATAGTACCTCATGGCAGCTAGAGCATTGTTAGCATATGATAGGCAAAAAAACAAAAAAAAAAAACCATTAACTTACTGAACTGTTCTGTTCCTGCGGTATCGAGAATCTCTAGAATGACATGGCGGCCCTAAAAGTGGGTTAGTAGTCGAATTGGCGTAACCATTCATCGGTTACTTACATCCACTTCGATCTGCTTTCGGTACGAATCTTCAATAGTGGGATCATAACTTTCTATCCAAACGTTCTGAACGAATTGCGCTGCGCAAGGTCAGTATCCCTGGAACCGCGGCCAGTTTGATCACACCAGCAACGTACCTGTGAGGCAACTTTTCCGACTCCACCTGTGGCGCCACCACTGTCAGTCCTGCTCTAGCAAATGATCGAAGGGTCACTAGCTTACCCGAACCGAGAACGACTATGTGGTATTCTCTCTGCGACATGCTTGAGACTTCTCAGGGGTGTGGTGAGGAAGACAGAGGAGTGCACACGGAGAATAACTCCCTGCCTTAAAGTGGCACGAGCTGCCACGGAGGGACAAGCGGCCCAAAATCGCCGCTCCCCTAGCTTAAGCGGAGCTTATCTGGTCCCAGCGACGCTGATGCTTCAATACAGCGGCACGTCTGTCGCGAAGAGATTGTATTTGGCGTTGTTTTGCGATTCAGAGAGAATAGTGCGCAAGCCCTGTGAACCAACCACACAGCTGCGACAGCTTGTCAGCCGTGTACACTTTGGTCAAATGACATCGAATGGGCAAGGTCCAAATGTCAAGAGTACCACAAGCGAGCTATTGAGGTGAACTGGGGATACGAGGCTCCGCAGCAGAACGCGTGGACTCAACTCACCTCCTTCTTTGCGGCGAGGTTGGGAGATCGAAGAATTTTTCCAAACGTTATCGATAAGGCGCAACAATCGCTCAAAGGGCAGCAAGGTGGGCAAAACAAGCAAGGGGCGTAGAGAGTACGCAATGTCAAGGGCAACGCGGTGATTAAGTGTTATTTAGTTGCCCTGTACTTGGCAACGCTCAGTGGGGTGGGTGCGTAGTGACATGTTCAGATTCGTGCAGTGTCATGCTGTGCTGGACGCCAACTCGACTCGAAGCTGCCGGCCGGTGTAACGCATGCCGTGCCGCGTAAACGCTGTCATGTAGTTTATTAAATAGCTCCTTCTGGTCGAGCATTCGCCAAAACGGTTGGTTTAGCACCAGAAATCGTCCGACCGACATCATCCACAAACCAGTCTCAGTGCAAAAAGCCTGAAGGAGCATGGGCGCGAAGCAGACCCAGACCGGCTGTTCGGGATCATCCCGAACCCCCGATCCCACGGTAGCCTATCCCAAGCAATTTGACCCCGTTGCTGTAGTTCCAGGGTAGATATTGCTTCAAGTATCGCTGTTTAACTGCGTATCATTTACCATATCATTCGTGAGGCATGCCTTTTGATATGAGCTGCAATTGGATTCGAAGCCCGGCAAAGCTGGCTGATCTCAACAGGGTTTCTGACCGGATTGACTCGCTTTGAAATGAAGGCTCAAACATGGTAACGAAATGACGCCAGGAGCGAGATTCATGGTGTCGCTTAAGTGGGTTTGTGGCATTGATCAATGTAGTACATGTGCTTGTTGGCCGTCTCCACGTGGCAGACATTGACATTTGTGCTGTGCTGCGCTGTGCTGCGCTGTGCTGCGCTGTGCTGCGCTGTATCGACTTGGACGGATGAAGTTGCGAACACGAGTCGAGTGCTGAGCGCTTAAGCGTGTAACCGAGAGTAATTGGAAGGGATGGAACACCGTTGGGACCCTTCTCGAAACCGAAGCTGGATATTAATTTGCCAGGAGAGGCCTTGCGCTCGCGCCGTTATCTAGAGAAGGTCCGTCGGCAGCTCGCCGCTTCCCCGTGCAGCGGGCCAGCTTCACGAGATACAATACGCACGCTAGGCATCAACGGAGCGACCCAAAGGGCTGAGTAGGACATTGGGTTTTGCAGCCATTTCTTAGGAATATGAAAATGTAGGCAGCTGCATATCATTCATCGAACCTCTATGCATACACTTCCTGATGCGGTTAGTTCCGGAGTGCTGGACGGACCGAGAGCTTGAGACCATGATTGGAGCTCAGCAATCAACCACTGGGCTCGTTAATCGACGTAATACCAGCAGCTATACCACACGATGCGTCTCTATGCTGCGCTGAGTCTTGCAGCTTTCCTCGCGCCGGTATCTGCAATTTTCGAGGATGACGCTTACCACATCGACTTCCACTATGCGCTATTAGGCCTACCGAAGCGCGATGCTACCTTCTTCCAGAAGCCGTACGGCGGCTCGAAAGCCTCTCTTCTGTATTCGATTTCAGAAAACCACACAATCGGCGCCATCAATCCAAAAGACGGTGCCCTTGTCTGGCGACAACATACTGCGTCAGAACCCCGCGGCAAAGGCCACCTAAGAGCAGCAGACGAGCAAGACACAATCGTGAGCGCTGTAGGGAATCGGGTAACCGCCTGGAGCTCCTCAGATGGCAGATTGGTGTGGGAGACGAATGTTGACGGGGCAGTTGTGGAGGACTTGGAGATCTTGGAGCAGGAAGACGGCACTACAAAAGATGAGGCTAAGGACGCTCTTGTTCTGGTCTCTGGTACCAGTCATGGCGTCAAGAGACTTGATGGAAAAACCGGTCGTGTGAAATGGACATACGAGGATACCAGGTCAGTAGTGCTGGAACGAGGTGCAAAAGCCATACTGACCCCCACTTTCAGCAGTGACATGCCCTTCCAAGTATCAACCTCGCCCACAACCATCTACTACATCTCACTACATTCGTCTATGATCGGTGCAGGTTCAAAGTTGAAGGTCACTTCGCTCAGTCCTATCACTGGCAAGAAACTAGACCAGTACACGCTCAGCTCGGACACCGAGATTACATCGAGAGATCACATCATCTTTGCTGGAGCGAATACTGCTGCGCCTATCCTGGCGTGGACTGACAAGACCAACAAGGTGCTCAAGATCAACATCATTGGAACAAAGGCCGTGGCAAGCTTCAACACACCTGGAAACGATGCTATCGAGAAGGTCGTGCTGCACGCACCAGGACATGTCAACTCTCAGGCACACTTCCTTGTCGAGTACCAGACCGCTTTCGGTCACTCTGCTGAGGTTTACCACATTAATTTGAAGAAGAATACCGTGTCCAAGGCGTACAGCCTCCCAGAGCTGCAGGTTAGGGGCACCTTCACCACGAGTACATCGGATGCCAATGTGTATTTCGTTAGAATCACTGAAGATGAAGTCAGCGTGGTTTCGTCGATCTCACATGGCATACTTGGTCGCTGGCCTACCGCCAGGTCGCCTGCTTTGGCAGGGGGTTACCCTTTACACGCAGCTTCCGAAGTAGTGGTAAAGTCTGGAGCAGCCATTGCCGCCAGATCAGCCGTACTATTCTCTAATGGACAGTGGGCTTTGATCCGCAGTGGTGAAATCGCTTGGACCAGGCCAGAATTCCTCTCTCAAGCGTCGTCTGCTGTATGGGCGGGTCTACCGGAGGTCGAAGCGCTCGCGGCTGAGTTGGAGGTTGAGCGCCATCAGAATGTGGTATCAGCTTACATTCATCGAGTAAAGAGACACATCCAGGATTTGGAACATTTCCCCGCATGGGCGCAGAGCTTGCCGCAGCGTCTCCTCGGCAGTGTTGTTGGTAAACCAAAGGAGACCACTGTCGACGACATTCAACAGGACACCTTTGGTTTCCACCGACTTGTTGTCATCGCAACCGAGAAAGGTCGTCTTGCGGCGCTTGACGTGGGCTCTCGTGGTAAGGTGCTGTGGAACGTGCACCTTGAGCAGTTCGCCGATACCAAATTTGAGTATCCCATCCTCAAGGCACATAGCGGCTACGTCGAGGTCAAGGACCCAAGCTTCGATGGATCATTGTTCATCAACTCAACTACAGGTGGCCTGGCATCATCGATCAATCTCCAGATGCATACACCTTTGGTTGCTGAAGGACAAACGCTTGTGTCTTTCAGTCTGGCAAATGGCGTTCTCACAGGATATTTGCCAAATCAGCCAAGCTCCGAATCTGTTTGGAGCTTTGAGCCTCCAGACGGTGAGCGGATAGTCGGTTACACCTCGCGGCCACTCAATGATCCTGTTGCTTCCATTGGGAAAGTATTAGGAGACCGGAGGGTACTCTACAAGTACTTGAACCCCAACCTTGTTCTTGTAACAGCGGTGTCAGATTCTACTCGCACTGCCTCGGTTTATCTCCTCGACTCTGCTTCGGGCCAGCTGCTTCACACTATGTCGCACTCTGACATTGACACATCTCGACCGATTCCATCTACCATTTCAGAGAACTGGTTCAGCTATTCCTTGACTGTTGACTCGACTTCTTCGCCAGAATCTCGTGGCTACCAGCTTATCGTCTCTGATCTCTACGAGTCTCCCCTGCCTGACGACAGAGGCCCATTGGGTGCTTCCTCAAACTCTTCGACTTTAAAGCCTTCAGGCCCCCAGGGCGATGCCTCAAAGCCTTATGTGCTATCGCAAAGTTACCAGATCGCAGCCGAGATCTCGCACATGGCGGTGACTCGAACGAGGCAAGGCATCACTAGCCGCGAGCTCATCATAACGATACCCTCAACCAATTCTCTTGTCGGCATTCCCCGTCAAGTCATCGACCCACGACGCCCAATTGGCCGTGATCCCACTGCGAATGAACAGGCAGAAGGCCTTACCAGATACACACCTCTACTTCCTCTCGATTCGAAGTGGCACCTTACTCACAAGTATGAGGTCCTGGGCATCAAGGATGTCATCACAAGCGAAAGCGGAATCGAGAGCACAAGCTTAGTGTTTGCTTACGGCCACGATATCTTTGGTACTCGAGTCGCTCCCAGTTTTGCATTTGATATCCTTGGCAAGGGTTTCAACAAGATTCAGATGCTTCTTACGGTCGCTGCATTGTTTATTGGCGTTTTGTTTGTCGCTCCGTTGGTAAGACCACCCTCCCGTATTCTGTGTCATAATAAGCTTACATTGTAAACAGGTCAGAAGAAAACAGATCAACTCGCTTTGGACGATACCTTAGATTACTCGAGTGTAGCATCCCATTGGATATGGTGCAAAGACAGATATATAGAATCAAATACCATTATCGCGCAAAGCGGGCAGTACTGTGCATATCTGACCAGCGGACCTACCAAGTGGAGGTCGAAATCTATACCGTGCGTTACTACCGAAGATGTGATGTCATACATCTAGTATAGATCGAAACATGGGAGAAGTGGGGCTAGCCATAACGCCGTGCTAAATCTGTGTAGAACGCATTTGTACGCAGACAATATCAGTTCTCTATAAGTACATGAAAGACTCGGATGCATTTAGCTAATTTTTCCATCCTTGTGCCTTGACAGATGTATACAGATCAACGCTAGTGTCGAGTGTTGGGATGTGCCCCGCATCATACTGACGACTACAACCTCGCAACCAACACCTTCCACTGTTTAGCACCTCCAACAGTAGTTAAAACCCCGGGAAAAAAACATAACCCTAACATGTCTGACCAGCGGAAGTACTCCAACAAGCTACAGGGCTCACGTATCCTCGTCATTGGTGGATCCTCAGGCATAGGCTTCTGTACCGCCGAAGCATGTCTCGAGTACGGCGCCCTTGTCACGATAGCCTCATCAAACTCCTCCAGAATAGAGACCGCTGTCTCCAAGCTACAATCCTCCTACCCTTCTGCTAAATCTGGTATTCACGGTCTCACGGTTGATCTCTCCAAGCCCGACACACTCGAGTCCGAACTGAAAACCCTGTTTGAGCAGACTGTCAGAAACATGGGCGGCCAGAAACTGGACCACGTCATATTCACTGCCGGCGATGCGCTTGCAACAATGAAGCTTGCAGATATGACCATGGAAAGCATACTCAAAGCCGGTCAGATCCGATTCTTTGCACCTCTCCTTGCCGCCAAGTTCGTTCTTCAACACGTCAAAAATTCCCACGAGAGTAGCTACACCATAACCACCGGCAGCATCAGCGAGCGTCCGATGCCGGATTGGAGCGTCATCGGTTCATTTGCGGGTGGTCATCACTCCATGGTTAGAAACCTGGCGCTGGACATGAGGCCGGTTAGGGTTAACGGTGTGAGTCCTGGTGTTGTGGACACCGAGCTTTGGAGCATGCCTAAAGAAGAGAAAGAGAAATTGATGGAACAGATGAGCAAGAAAATGGCGACAGGGACTCCAGGAAGCCAGAATACGTGGCTGAGAGCTTTTGAGCTGCATGAGAGATTACAATATGGACGGGGCTATGATCAGAACAGATGGCGGTGGTCTGTTCATGTAATGCACAGGCTTTGGTGATAACAGAGCAAAGTCTAAAAGTTGGGATATTGGGCAAACGTCTAACGCAACTCCTATGTAGTAGTCAACGTAGATTACTGTACACACCTTGGCCTAGGTGTCTACTCGTTCCACACATGACCATGACCTTTTTGTCAACCCCCACGGTCTGGAGTCCAGTTTCATGCAGTTCTTTCTAGGAGGTAGAAGGCTGAGACATGTCAGCTGAAATGAAGCACATGCCAACTGTGGTTTGACGCAGGATAAGCACTGCAGATCTGAGCTTGGCACACAAGGTGTAAGACGAAATGGTGTACGTAGAACCATTCTGACTGGATGCACCATGCTACCAGCCAGGGATGAGTTGGATAGGTGCGGTGGTTAGGCATGCGCCGTGGGCACGCCTGTAGCTTGTGCGCGATGATATAGATCTGTCGAATGCATGTACAGTGATCTTAACGTGCAAAGTGAATAGTTTCATACTTCAGACTCGAGGTATGCCAGTGAGCCGTGATAGCTCAGAGAGCTGAAGGAAGGACGAAGCCGGAAGGGGTCATGCGACTACGAGCCTAGAACTCCAAACTCTGATCCTACGTCTGATGGTCGCACGTTGTCGCCATGGTTGTCGTTGTAGTGGCAATCTGATCACTGAAATGCGATACGGGGTACGAAAACCTGTTCCACCATGCCTAACCATCATTTCATCCAGCCAGTGGAACGACCCCGCAATCCCACGTTCTCGGAGCATCTACCGAGCGACGCTCCGATGCATGCCGAGAGCGCAGCTCGACCATCCAAATCCCACGTTGCTCCCATACCTCATCTCCTTATCGCACTTTCGCAACCACGCAGCCGCTCCCTTGCTCTGATCACAACAATGCACCCCAGACTACTGTGCTGCACTGCGCAATATGCAGCACACCGTGGCCCCCGTGAACCCAAGAAACCCAGATGATGCTATCAGCGGGAAGACAGCCGATACGGTATCGGTATCAGTCGCTGATAGATCAGCCAAGCAGGCTAAAGAAATGCGGACACATGGCAACCGAAGTTTGAGCTGGGAGGCCCGTTTGAGAAGTCGCACTCGCTCCTGTGGCATGTCGCGCCTGTCGCTTTCCTCCTGCCGTTGCGTCACCAAGAATCTTGGGTTGCGATGGGCAATGGACATCCTAAACCTGATGCAAGCAAGCGCGCAGTGTAATCTGATTAGGAGTTTATCTCGCTTCACTGCTCGGCGCCATGCCGGTTAAAGGGATGGGCGGAGAACTGCTGGATACGATGGCTTGTCTCAGAGGTCAAGTGCGATGACGGGTCATGCACGAAGTTGACATGTACAGTAAGAGTTGCGAGAAAGCTATCGGCGAGCGTGGGAGAGATGGAGAGAACCCACAGGGGATATCTAGAGGTTAGCTAGTTTTTAGTGAACAGCAACAGGGCCGTGATCTTCATTGCTGAACCAAGTTGACTAGACGTAAGGCTACCAATAAAGAGCTTCATGGTGGACACACTGTTCTTGGCGTCCATAAAAAAATGCATGCAACGTCACGGTCAAGGTCAACAAGGTTGATATCGCTAGTAACTCGATTGATTATTGGCTCGTTGCGATTCTACAATGCACGAATCGTTACCACATATGCTATGTAATGAAAATTCGAGAGCAAGTGACCACCGCTTCACCTCGCTATGCTACGCTAATGTGAACGCCAGTCGGTGCAATATTAAACAAGAACGCAAAAGGCGTGTGAGAATCAAGCCTCACCCACTTCGAAGAATTGGACGCGAGACTTGTGCTCAGATTTTGGCGGTATATGGTGGTGACGAGGTTTCTTTGGCGAAAGCCTTCCATACGCCGAGGGGGATTTGTGCCATTAGAGCAGCATTTCAGATCCTCGTAGTTCTCAGGACAGCAACAGTCGATAATCCTCATGGTACTGGTGTTCAGTGCCTCACGAATGGTGATACGTTTGTCAGGCATAGGATGGAGCATTCGAAGCACGAGGTGCCGAATCGCTGGACCTTCGATCATGTTGAAGAGCTTGCCGCACTTCGGATAGCCATTGTGTCCTTCAAATAGCTCACCATCGGGATGTTCTGCGAGCCATTGCTCCCAGCCTCTCTTGAACCTTGCGTAATATTCAAACTCGGTCTTAGCAGCTTGCCACGGACATCCGCCAAAGGTCATGGTGAGATAGACAATGGCGCATGACCATACATCAAGTGGACGAGGGTCGTAAGCGCCTCTTTTCGCAAGCACTTCGGGAGCAATGTAAGGGAGGCTGCCGCAGATGCCAGGAGCAGATAGACGAACTGCTCCCATGTTCTTTCCACATTGACCCCCGATGCTCGAAGGCCGGGATGTTCGCCACTAAAGACTTCTGCGACGCCGAAGTCGGATATCTTGAGATGCCCGTGCTTATCAACTAGAAGGTTCTCCAGCTTGATATCCCGATGGGCGATTCCATGGCTATGCAGGTAGTCAACTCCTCTCAGTAGCTGTTTGAAGAAACACAGGCGGTCTTCGCGACTATAAAACCCCTCGACGCCGCCAGCGAATAGTTTGCGTTCCACCAGAGAATAGATTTCGCCGTGCGTACAATACTCCATGACGTGGTTCCAGCGGCCTCGGTTGGTGCATAGGCGGAGAGTCTCGACAATGTTGGGGTGATGCAGACTCTGCGCGATACTGTACTCAGACTTGATTTTCATAATATAGTCTTCCTCGGTCTCTTCTGGATTCCGCTCTCGGAATATCTTGACAGCGACCAGTTGCTCGTCTTTCGATACACCTCGGCGAGCCATAATCCGGACCTCAGCCGTGGCACCCTTTCCCAGTACCTTGCCTCGCTTGCCAGGCATAAGACTCGAGCTCTTAAACTCCTTTTCCAGTTCACATTGATCTATGATATAGTCACTTGGCAAGTTGAGGCTGAGTCGACGAGCCTTCATCCCCACACCCTTTTCAGGTGGTTTAGAGAAAGTATTTAGCATACCAGCAGTGGGCTTCTCCTCGTCTATTCCGAAATGCGGGATTTGGTCTGTACTCGCTGACCGCCTCCTTGACCAAGTATGCTTCGTATTGCCATGCACCTTATCAGCCCAGTTGATGCCAGGTTTTGAGGGACTCATGCTAGATAGAGCTGTGGAAGACATGGGCTTTCTCTCAAGTCTAGTATTTTCGTCTTGGTCCTCAGCAGGTGTGACACTTGTTGGCAAGTCAGAGGATATTGGTGGCGTAGCTGCTCGTGCGGATCTTGGAGGGCTCCTGGAGAGCGATATGGAGCTAAGCCTGCTACTAGTCCTTGGAATGCTGAACCCCGAGCTGTCGACATTGGTGGGTTCTTCGGCGGAAGCTTCCCCGAGCAGGTGATTGATATCGGTGTTTGCCTCTGGTGCTTGACGAGTCATGTGCGATTCTGGACCTGAATCTTTCGAATCTTCTTGAGGGGTGTTGCGTCGGTGCAGCTTGCTGCGAACGAAGGATCCAACACGGCGGCCAAACCCACGCTTTTCTACTAGTGCCTGAACGTGGGGCTTTGTCGTATTATCCGAATTCGAATGCGCTGAAGTAGGTCGTAAATCATGCCTTATTCCATCTCTCACGTTCGGTTGTGGTGGATTGACAACCCCATAATGCACAGCAGCCTTTGGAGTTGCGTAGAGGTCGTCCGGATGGTCTTCAGTGCGAAAGTTGTGCGAAAAAGGAACATCTTCGCTGGTATGGCTAATTGGAGTGAGTGGTTCGGCGCACTCACTCACTGTACGGATGCTTTCACTCTCCTCTTCGATTGCAAGTTGATATTCTACCGTGCGAGGATTTCTGCACTGCAGGTGCTCGGATAAAAATGATCGCTCTGAGAGGGGTCCGTCACGACTGAAACGTCGGTGCTGAGTGTTGACATAGTGAACAAGAGGAAGGAGTTCGCGTGCGTGATTGCGATAGCTGCGCAATCATATATGGCGAAAGATATGAATTGTTGATACTCGTTTGCAAGTGTCGTTAGGCTCGCTGGAGTGAGCTCGGTCGGTGATATGTTGCTTTGAGGAGGCCGCAGGGAGGGTAGCACGAGGGGGTCGATGAAGTATCCAGCTTTGAATTAGCCATCCAAACCAAGGCTACATGCAACAAAAACAATTGGAGTAATTCCAAGATAAGCCACAGTGATGGGGAATTGAAATCGATTCTGGAGGAGAGCAGAGTATAGTCGGTGGGTGAGAGTGAATTGATGATGGAGGGGCCAGGCCAAGTAGAAGACGGACCGCTGTGACGTCCACTGGCGCGTCTCTGCGCTTCGAGTGTGGGTCGAAGGATTTCGGAAACCTGGCGGTGATAGCGGAACGGTCAAAGGAAAGGTCTTTCCGCCCGGCTTTTGTCTGTACGCTACCAAAAGATGTTCAACAAAACGTGCAAAAGTAGCGTGAAATGCGGGCCCTTCACCAGGGATCGCGGGAAATATGTACGACCCAGAACAATGGCAGGCGCTGCAGTCCGCGCACAGCTAACCAAGCTCAATCGGGCGCCCTAACCACACGCCTGCAACTCGACCCCCACAGCTCGCGCGCACCTGCAGATCGGGATGCAGTGTTGTGTGAGCGCCAAGCTTTTGTAGCCATCTCTCAGACAACTCACATCGGCGCAAGCTGTTCGTTAATTGGAAGTTGCGCTCCGCCGATAGGTTTCGCGGAGTCTGCCTCTCGCGCCTTCAGGCCGCCTGCGTCACACACCAATGCACTGCTTAGACAGCGTGAAGTCGAACCTACGAACCTAACCTACAGCCTGCAAGCACACCGCCTACCGCTCGACTCACAGCTGAATTTGGGATCTGCCATAGCTGACAGTGGCTTGAAGTCTTGGAAACGCAAACTGTTTCTCGTCCGGCGCTGGTGAATGTGAGCCCCGCCGCCCGCAAGACATCTTCATGGCCTTTACCCGATAGGTGAAAATCCCGCAAACGCATATTCGAGGCTTCATCTGAGTGAGATGCTGCAGGCATCGTAACGCTTGGTCGGCGAGACGAGTCCTCGACTCTCTTGCCTAGGCCTCTGTGGTCGAGACTAATTACTTGGTTCCAAGATACAAACCCCTTGATGTTGCATTCATTATACTTTACAATATCCGTGAGCGGAGAACTGCCGCCAAGAACGACGCACGACATCCCGTGGGGGTGGTTTGCGCACACGATCCTCCCCGCAAAGTTCCAGTGGTAACCTCGCAAATGACACCGAGCCGTGTCACTCTCCTCGGTGATCAAAACCTCAAAAGGGAATTGGCTACTCTCTCGAGGCTGCCTGCATTTTTTTTTCTAGAGCAGACTTACTCCACGCCTTGTGAGGGTGGTGTAACCTGCTGTCAAGTCAAGACATCCGAATGCCTGATGACATGCGGTCCTGATTCCTACATTCGACATGAGTTTTAGGGTCGTCCTTGTGCGACGAGCCGTTCGGCCGCGCGGCTTGTTCTTCTGACCAGTACGAAGGTGTGGATGTCTGAGGTCTTCCACATACGTACAGGGCATTTGTACTAGCTGCATACTTCCTTTGAACTGTTCAGTGCTTCACATGGATAAAGCGATCCAGGCGGAGATTCCATAGGGCTCGTGCACTGTGGGGGACAATGGTCATCTCAAAAGCGGGAAAGCGTGCCGCAAACCTCCTGAAACCTTCGCATAGCCAAGAGCCTCATCAAGGTTGCAATTCATCAACACGTACCACCACTACTTCAGGTGGTTAATTCCATCAACTTAACACTATCTTCCCTCCATCGTTCATACCGAGCCTGGGGACGTCTTGTCTCATTGAGCTCCATTCCTCCGTGGTAGCTTCTGCTGGAACCCTTGGCAGCTTGGCCTCCCGCGACTGAGACAATTGAGGAATCACAAACCCCCTTTTGAAGGACGTCACAAGGAATGACATTACGCAATCTCAAAGTGCACTACCTTCCTCTCATGACACCGCAGAGTCCGGGAGATCGAGATCAACTGGACGACCCTCGAACTTGGCAATACCACAAGTCTTCCGCAATGAACTTGGCAACCTAGAGGAATCCTGGGCGCATCGAGATGTCATGTTCCGCGCTTGGCAGTGAGCGATATCTTGTGCTGTACGTCGTACGTGTTCCCTGTAACAGTCTAGTCCGCATAGCGGTGACATTGTACAGCCATCAGTGATGAAACGATTACATGCTACAAGCACCAGCAGAGCGAAATACCGGTTGCTTGGTACATCAAAGAATATTTTCCGTTAGCCTGATTGCGATGTTATCCATGGGCCGTCCCAGCGGCTTTCAGTTTGAACCAAAACCATCGATGCTATGGCATCAAGCTCTATAGTACTGGTACCAGTTTATGGTCTGGATGAACAATCTATTCTACTGCCAAAATAAGATTGGGGCAGGAGCGATCAGCATGTCATCCACAAGGAAGAAAGCGGAGGCTTCATACTCCCTTTCTTGTTGAATATAAGAGCTGATCAGACACATTGAGGTTGTGTATCGCGCGGGTTTGTTTCATAGTGAGTTTGTCCTCTGTACGCACCGCGCGGGAGTGCCATGCCAAGGAAGAGCAGATCATCTTGGCTGGGGAGCATGTGCGACAATCATCATCCGTGCAAGATCGACCCTTTTCGCTGGATCCCCTTTAAGTTGACCGATCTGCAAGGTTATAGAGACGTAACTCATCGTTGTCTTGAGGGGCAGATCAGTGACGCATTCGCACCCATATCTCACGTCTTCTATCAAATGTTCTTCCGAGCTTGTACGTGACATCACAATTTGTACCAGTCCCACAAGATTTGTGTCTGTATGGTCATGGACATGTGAGTGACACAGCCACTGGTTTTAGGCCGTAAGATTGACGACGATCTCGCGGTGAGGCTGACCATTATGCATAGGTCAATACACATACATCCTAGTACTGCAGTATCATCACATATCCTGCGAATCGCTCTTTCAACCCATCCACCTATATTTCGTACTATATCGACTGGTTTGCACGAATCAATTCTCGACTAAATCACTTTACGGATAGCAAAACGTGCTGAAATGTGAATATCTACCAAGAAACATAGCGACAGACAATACTAGACCTTACCACATACGCGCCACTCAACATCATCAAACCCAGAAAGGGAAGGCCGCCCCTTTGACTGACTTTTAGCAATCCGCTAATACCCCAAACAACAGGCTTGCGCTCGAATTTGCTTTGCTTGTAGCTCAGTGTCTGTGCCACATGGCTTCAACCTATTCAGGATGCCAAGGATCTCATGCGATGCAGTATGATGCAGTTACCATGCAACGAAGAAATTCCTATCGCAGACTACTGATCGCTACTTCTCGTGGCCTGGGTGAATTTCGCAAATACCGGGACAAAGCCGCAGGGTTCACAGCCACCGTTACATCCACATGGCTGCGTTCCTAGACGAACGCTGTGGCCCACAAGCTGGGGAGGCTCTCGGGTAACAAAGAAGGCTGGGATACAAGTGAACTGTCCTCAGAATTATATAAGCTACTTAAGATCAATCGGTATACTGCTTAAAGACCAACAGTATGTATATCCTGCTAGTACAGGAATCTCCGTAGGGATTGTAGGGTATTCATAGTTTTGTCGAAACCCTCCAGCAGTACTATTGAAGTGTGGCTAAGAACCTGTAGCCGACTTTTATTCTTCTTAGCGTGAGGGGCAGGTAAGTTTACAGTCCCAATACATTATCATACTCAAACATGGCAACAGCTATTGCGTATGTTTGTTATAATCTGACCCCACAGTGTCTGCGCCAATTCAGCCCCGGGCGAACTACAGTAACGAAGCGGGACGATGAGCTCATGCCCGATGGTGTATGGTTCCAATCCAGCATGCTGTTTGTTCGATACGCAGGGCTTCCCTAGACGAGACGTGAGTATCAGAAAACGTTTTCTGACCGAAGCGCCCCGCATATCGACCACCAGGTGGTTCAGTAAGGGATGATTCGAGATGCTCGCTTCCATTTGCTGGCAAGTACTCTCTATTGGACAATAGCATGCGCTATACTACTTCCAACGTATAGTGGCTCAAAGGATTTAGTTTAAGCTTCTGACCCAACATGTCATTTCGCAGCCAACATTTCACGCACCTGTCAACCGCTAGACCACATTGAGTAATACCGCCCGCCTCTGTTGGTATCCTTCACTAGGATACAACAAAGAAGGACGTCTGCCACCGTTTCGAACCAACGCCCCAAGAAAAGGCCATTAGTACCAGGTACGTAGCGACGGTATAGAAGACTTGGCTGTTTTGAAGGCGCGGTTATGAACTGCTCAGTTTGCCGCGTCTCGTACGATTCCGTCTGCGATGTTGGATTTCTCAAAAATTACTGTCACCTGCTCTCCTCTTTCGTTTTTTCTCATCCCAGTAGCCTGATATATTCCAACACTCTTTCTAATTAAACGTATCCTGATATGGCGGACCCCACTTACCGGGCTGCTCAGCCAGGTGAATTCTTCTGTCCAGCCGGAGGAAATGGTATGTCACAACACATTGTTCGGAGGACATGGACATTTGAGTTGCGGAAACCAAGAAGTTTTTCTAGTGCTTCGAGAAGGTTCAGTTCTGACGCTCTCAGGTATGCCTGCGAGACTGGAACTAAATTCATAGGCTGCTGTATCTCGGATCCGTGTCAAAACAGTTGCCATGGAGACAGTCTTCGCCCGGCAGGTCGATCAACGGCGCTTGACAACCAGTCTCCGGGCGGGTCATGCGGTGGGCAGACTCCGTTCTGGACTTGCGCGCAAGCACCCAGTTTCTACGGATGCTGCAATGCAGATCCTTGTCTTAACAACTCAACATGCCCGGAGGGGAAGCTAGAACCTGCGTTCTGGGACCGCCCAGATCAGTATGAGTACTTCAAAGATCTGAACATCTTGCTTTCTTCCACTGCTCCACGAGCTACATCGAGTTCATCACCAGATGCTTCGAGCAAGCCCAGCTCTGACTCTCAAGTCTCAAGTGCGGTGATTGGTGGTGCCGTTGGAGGTAGTCTTGCATTTGCTGCCATCATTGCAGCGGTCGTTTTCCTCCTCTGCCGCAGAAGTAAACGCAGTCAGGGGCAAGGAAGCCGCAGCTCCTCCGATCCAAATGCTTCGATGGAAGAAAACAAACCTGAAGCCGGAGAGTTGGCATCCCCGCTATCCGCTTGTACAGGCACGTGTCAATCGTTCGAAAAAGCTATTGATTGAAGTAATACTAACAATAAGCAGCTCCTCCCACATACTCATGGGATGCAAACGGCAACTCCCCAGTTCAACAACGCTGGGCCCACAGCCATACCTCTGGCCACGAACTGTCAGCGGAAGACTCAAAAGACGCTCCTCACAGTGCTTTCCCCGAACTACACTCAAAGACGTCCCTCGCTCGGATTGTTGAACTCCCTGGAGGCACCGGAGCGAAAGAGCTTGAGACGCCGGAAACCACCCCTAAGCCTTTGCGTAAAGAGTTCGGAAATGACATGGCGAAGCAGGCGTATCGTTTGAGCCTCGACACTACTCAAGAGGGGGCTAGGGATAGCACAGTGAAACGCTAGGGTTGGGGGACAAGAGGGCTTCGGCCAGTTTCATGAGTTCGATGCTACTGTTGCGATGAATGATAATGTATGACAGGATTTTTTGTTAGTAATCTAGCATATCTTAGCTCAATTGTTCACTTTGCTTCCCTGCTGGTTAGATGTTCCAACCATCGATATCTGATCACATCTGTGCTAATGAGGCAGCAATGCATAACGGTCCAACGCGCCAGTCACCAGCAGCTGGACTCATCAGGACTCATCCAATGGGCGAGCCTTTCCTTCCTCACCTCCTCGAGCGGTGACTATCACCTCGCTACATATATTTCGATGTCGTGTCGCTTCCCACATTCGATGACGGGGCATCGGCGATGATACGGGCACTGATAAGCCACAATGTCTGTCTTAGCGAAGGGGTAAAAACTGCCCATTGTGCGGGTCCTAGACCATTTGCAGTCGAGATGCACTTAACACACGTCTACACGGTTAACAGATCCTAGATAAGCGAAGACTCGCAAGCATCTACTGGCCCCAAACGTACGGCAACGCAAGTACAAACGATACAGAAATGAGGAGCCAGGTCGACTTTCGGCCTGACGCCGCATGCCGACACGAGGAAGACAAGTGCCTCAACCGCATCTACCAGAACGTACGCAACATGTGTTGAAGAACAAGCAGAACATAATCATTAAGAGTAGTAGCAAACCAGTCTATTCTCCTTGGTACGGTGAATAGCTGTACTGTCCACGGATAGTCGGCGAAAAGCTAGTTGTCAAAGACACCCCGAAACGAAGTGTCGATGTATCAACGCGCCCACCCCTACTTTGCTATCACTGATGCTCATCGCAAGCATCATTGTACTTGAATCCTTCAATCAATCGACCCGTCCATCCCGCCTCTTCTTACATGAGGAGTACGCTTAATATCTCTAGCCACTCTCTTCATTACCCATCACTCCAGGCGTGCCGAGCATGGCGGCGTGGAGAGTCGAGAAGAGGAGGAGGGATTTGTGCAGCTGGCGACGGTCCGGACGCCGAGTCCGAGTCCGTCGGATATTGTGGCGGCGTGTGATGTGCGGGATGCGAGGCAGCTGGTGGATTTGGAACGCAGTATGCGCGACTTGCCGAGGGCGCGGAGAAAGAGCTTGTTGTTGGGGTTGCAGGAGGAGTGCAGGCGGGAGAGAGAGGTGAGGGAGCGGGAGGAGAAACGGGTGGAGGAGAGGGTGGATGGTGAGTATGATGAGGTGCAGAGAGGGAGGAGGTGTGAGTGAGTGATTGAGTGAGCTGAGGGCGTCGCGTCTGTTTGTCTTCGGTATTATGTTGGTGGTTAAGCTACCTACTGTGCAATCCAGAAGCAAGACACCAGTCCATGCAAGTTTCGACCATGTCCCAAGAAGTGTCAATCGTATACTCATCCGGTACTCTGCCGAGGCAAGCCATGCAATCCAGGGCGGCGGCAAGAACCCCGCCAAACTCCATCTTACAATGCAATGCAACCAGCTTTTGCTTTCCCAAGAACATGCAACGCCCAAAATATGACAATGAAGGGTATAAAGGTCGGTTTGGTATACATACGCGAAGTTGAAGATGAGGCTGATGATGTGGGGACTTGGTCGATAGCGATGCGATCAAAGCTGCAAGAAAGTCCAATGTAGTCGCTCAACGTGAAGAGAGTCGACATGTATCGTGTCAGAAATAGAGGAGCGGGCATCATCTGTCCTCTTCGCTACTCCACCCGCCATCATCGTCCTGATCAATGGACTCCATGACCTCCTTGATGACCCCGTGAGACTTGGGATCCAGGTTCATCGCGATCGTAAGATGTTTTATGGCGTTTGCACGATCTCGTTGCTTCTTGTAGCATCTTCCAAGCAAGAAGTAGATATTCGGATCGTCGGGTGCAAGGTCTTTCAGTATGAGAAGCTCCTTGAGCGATTCTTCCGAACGATTTAGTTTGAGCAGTACCTGTGCTTTGCGGAAGCGCGCCATGATGGATCGAGGGTCGAGCTTTACGGCGGCATCGAAGTGGGTTAGGGCTACATCGATCCTCTTCATGCGGTCGAGAACCTGTCCAAAATCAGTACGGGACAAGTTGACTTTCATCGATTGACTTACCAGCCCAATCCTAACAATGATCATGGCATTGTTGGGGTTGATCTGAGACGCAGCCTTGTAGTGCTTCTCGGCGACATCGTACTTGCCCATCCTCTCGTACACGTTTCCAAGGCCATACCAGCCGTTGTAATGTCTATTATCGGCACTGATAGCGTTCCGGTATGCATGCATAGCCTTGTCGAACTCTTCATTGGCCACGTGCTCATGACCTTGCAGAGTAAATGCGTAGGCAAACTTGGGATCCAGCTGTGTGGCTCGCGCAAAGCACTTGACAGCGTCGTCGTGCTGTCGCTCTAGAGAAGATGCGTTACCGAGAGCACACCAGGCCTGTGGCGAAAGACGATCTTGGTCGATCAGGGTATGCGCAAGATGGCCTAAAGCAACTTCGTCCTTCAACTGCCATAGTGTGTTGGAATACACTTCCATGTGTTCCAGGTACGAAGGCGACTTCTCCCGTATCTTCTTGAAGACTTTCTCTGCATCTGCATACTGCGCGCGCTCGTAGTGTGCCTTGCCAATCTGTGCAAGTACCCACGGCGTGTCGCGCTGCGCCACTGGTACGGACGCGAATGCTGTCAAAGCTTTGACCGACTCGTACTGGCTCAGGTAGCTGTATCCTGCACCGATCCTTTGTAGCAGGTCCAGGAGCCAAGTCAAGGCTTCTCGCTCTCGAGCAGTGTCTGTTTGAGGGGCCATCTTAGGAGGCGGCGGCGGAGCTATCGCAGCTGCGCTCAAAGGCCTTGGCTTAGGCTCCGAGGCTTCTATAGCATCGAGAGCAGGCTTCCGGTTGCCGCTAACAACTCGTCCCACAGTCGAAGTCGTGCCTGTTCGCCCTTTCGTTCCCGTCGCCTTGGCTTTTCGCAACTCTCGGCGTTCTCTAGTCTCTGGATCCCTACTGGGCGCAGCGGCTGGTGGTCTGTTGGTTGTGCGAGTGGATGTTATGGAGCTGATGTGGTTGAACAATCGAGCACTTCTGCGCGGCGGTGCAGCTGTTGGATCAACCGCGTGCTGTTGTGAGGCTTGTGTGTGTTGTGCGTGTGTGGAATGGCCGGAGACGGTCCTCTTATGACCATTCTGATTCACCGGGCGTGGAATGTCTGTCTGCTCGCCGTCTGAAGGGTTCGTTTTTGTTCGCATTCTGGACATAATTGGTCGCATTCTAGGCGGGTCTTCCACCGCGGCGAACGGCTGCATCCTGATCTTGCGTCCCGGCGCGTGCATGATATCCGTAGGTCCGCGCTCCGTCATGACTGGACCTCCACCGTCGCCCATCATCATATCGTCTTCGTCTTGGTCCTGGCCATTAGCCACGGGGGTCTCGACGTTGTGAAATCGCGTTCCGTTAGGCGCTGGGTTTCTTCCGTTCAGCTTCGAAAGCGAGTTTGTGCCTCCCATGTTGAGTCCAACGTCCCCGCGTTGCCGTGTCGGTGGATTGAAGGGGTCATCTTCAGGTCTCGAAACAAACGGGTTGTTGGTATCCAAGTCGTGCTTTGGTAGTGCGACTTGGGCTGCGTGACCGTTTATTGCAACGTGCGATATCGACTCGAGCATGGCGGGTGTGATGGTGAAGATGTTTTGGAGCCGAATCACAGCGCCAATGTCGCAGAGACCGGTGAAGGCATCCCACATGAACGAATTGAGCTTCAGCGCCTCCACATAGTAGTCGATGGCCTTCTTCGTGTCGCCGTGTGCTGCCCAGAGCTTGCCTAGCATGCAAAAGCACGCTGCAGCATCGGGAACATGCCGTCTTGAAGTTTCCGAGTGCTTGTCTAGTGTCCCAGTTAGCCCAGCCATATCCTATTGTACGAATTCAGAGCACGCTTACTCCAGTGGTTTCGCCCGTGCCACAGTCCTCTGGCCTTCTCGAGCGCCGTAGCTCCCAGTTCGAAGCGCCCAAGGCCCAGACATGCTTGCGCAAACACGTATACACAGCCCAAGTGCTGTGCCTGTGCTGCCTTGTTCTTGGAGTGTTCAAACGCGGCTTTGTACCTTCCCAAGCGAAGGTTGCAGAGGGCTAACAAATGCGCAGCATCGGGGTTGCGAGTGTCCAAAGCGTGCAGGCGGCCGGCGAGGAAGAGGGCGTTTTCGGTAAAGCCGTTGTCGAGGTGGTAGTGTATGAGTTGTCGCAGCTGGGCGTTCACCGCAGAGGGCGGCGGTGACATGGTGGCGGTGGTGGGCAGGTGCAGGTGCAGGTGCAGGGTATCGCGCCCAGTCAAGGTGGAGTTGAGAAAGGTGGCGGCGTTCACCGTGGTATAGGCATGAAGACGGCGAGGTGGCAGGGCGCGAGGCGGGCGTGGGGGCGTGCGTGGTGTTGGGCGTGTTTCGCGGTGAAGGGCAATGTTATGTTGCTAGGTGACGCTTCTGGGGTGCTCGACAAAGCGAATTGGCAAACACAGCGGGCGCAGCAGAGGTGAAGACGGGCGTGCACTATGGTGACATAATAGGAAGCAGCGAGGGGCTTGGCTGCTGCAGCGCGTCGTCCAGAAGAGGTGCGCCGTCTTGTTCTGGGCGAAAACCGTCGTGGTGCAGTGCTCGCGCTTGTTGTGTATTGTATTGCATGCAAAGGTGAGTTGGCGCACAGGGCACGTCCAGACATCCAACCACGCTGAGAGGGCGCCCACCACCGTCATCGCACACCGCGTCGCCGACTGCCATTGATCGCTGGCCTTTGAAACACCAAACAGCGTCCCACGCCAAACAACTCTGCCACCGACGCCGCTGTTGCCTACCATGGCGCAAGTGAGTCCCCCTTTGTTGGCGCCATGTGGTCACAATGCGCCGTCGACTGCCGCTGCACTTTTAGACGGCACACAATCAACCCAGCAAACGTAGCTGTCGCCCAATACGCTCCCCCAAAATGCTCCCCCAAGACGCCCTAAAAAAACATGCACTCCGTCCTAACCACTCCCAGAAAGCGACCAAAACCCTCGCCGCCGCCAACACGAAGCGCCTCAACACAACCCTCTACCTCACGCTCTCCATTCACACCCTCTTCTGGCTGCTGCGCGCCCTCGTCTTCCGCGCATCCTTCACCCGGCGCTCCCTAATCCTGTATCTCGTCCTCAGCAGCCCCCAGCTCCTCATCAACCTGCAGTTCGAGCGCCTCTCGCGCCCCACACACCTCCCGGACGGCTCCATCAAGCGGCCCGGCGAAGACCTCGATGCCCCAGGCCTCACCGAGTACATGTGGGACGTGACCTACTGGACCTATGCATGCATTGTCCTGGTGAGCTTCTTTGGGGACTGGTTTTGGTGGAGCATGATCGTGGTGCCCGCCTACAGCGCTTACTCGTTGTATGGCATCTACAAGGGCTTCAGGGGCGCCGGCGGCCCCACAGACGCCGCCGGTGTGCCCCACCAAGAAGGTGCGCAGAGTAAGAGGCAGGCCAAGATGGAGAAGAGGGGTGGCCAGAGGGTGGCCTACCGCTGAGGCATCGCGCAGCGCTCCTCTCATGGAGCAAACACCAATGCGCCCAGGTGCAGACGCCAGAAACGTATCGAGACGAGAGCTTATACATGAGCTCTTGTGCTCGCGCCGTGGACAGTCGAGAGGGGGATGCTTGGGGAAGGCGTGTGCAGCAGCATACAGAGGCAGCATGTGAGGTGGGCTATGTTATGTCTGTGTTGAGGAGCTTGGTAGTGAAATGTCGCAGAGTCGATTTCACTAAGGCCAAGTCATCTCAAAAACAATCATGACTGAACAGAAAGAAGTAGGTATATTGCTCAAAATGCTAAACGCAGGCACTGCTTGCCAATACAAATCCGCTCTCCCAGTGCATCCATACGTTACATGTGATACAAGCACAGACTATAGGGTTACATATCGTACAAGCTTTACGCTTCGACCTTGGTCGGGATCTTGACTTGTCCCTTCTTGCGGTCCTGATGGGGGAGTCCATATCTCCACCCAACTCCCCTGGCGTCCCTTCCGTTGCGTCCAGCGCTCTCGACGCTGATGTCCTTGAACACAAAGTCCCATCTCCTCTGTGGGACAACCTTTTGTGCGCGCAGTTCGGCTTGCTTGGCCTCTTCTTCGCGCTTCTTCTGCGCCATCTCCGCTGCGAAACGCTCCTCAGCGAGCTTTCGTCGCTCCTCGAAGCTCAGCCCTGCGGCGAGTTCACGTTCGGCCTTTACTAGCTCGGGGTGAGGAATGCGCTCATCGGCAGGAAGCAGACTGTTGTCGAAAGCTTTCCCGGCATCCTCACGGGTGAACTGCCTCGACTCGGCCACGGGAACCCACAGCTGCTGACGGGTCGCAGGGTGCACAATCAAGTCATTGATGGGCTCGTGTGTGATAGGCCGCTTGCCCTTGTTTCTCGGGTCTGAAGTGTCGACATATGGTGTTGTGGGCAGCATGTTGAGCACTGCCTTGGAGTAGGGAATGGCCAAGGTTTTACCCTAAGATTCAATCAGCGAATGTTGTCAAAGCAAATCTGTAAAACAAAGACAAAGTAATTGTTGACGTTCAGCAAGAGCATAGCTTATGTTTTGTAACCACGTGGATGTCTTAAAGACTAATCGAATTTTATAAGGTCTCATCATGTCATAGGGGAGAGGTACAAGGGCAAAGAGAATCAAGTTTAAACGTACCTGTGCAACCCATTCCTTCTCCATCTGTTTGAGTCGTACAACAGCGCCGACACGCTCGTTGCTGACACCAAACTCCACACTGGCAAGCGACACTGTGGCACCGTCACGTTTTACGCGTTGGTAGATAGCTTCCCGCAAGTCTTCGCTCAGCACAGGCTGACTGCGGAAGTACTGGTTCAGAGGGAATGGCCGAAGATCCTCTGCAGTCTCCGGCGGTAGCTTCGAGTCGTCCTGCTTTTCTGCAGGCTCCGCTTTCTTCTTGTCAGCCTCAGCCTGCCGTGCGGTCGACTCCAGTTCATCTAACGACTCTTGCCCCTCTGGTGTCTTGGCCTCGTCTGTCGACGCTACCGCTTCGTTTTTCGTCCCAGTCAGCTTGGTCTGACCTTCTTCTTGTGGTTTTGCTGCCCCTCGCTGATACCCCGGCCCCGCACGAACCAAGTTGCCGTACCGGTCATAGGCTCCGAGGTAGTTGGTAGAGTCAGGAAGAGGTTCCTTCAGCTGCCGCCCCGGCCCATTGAGCCACTCATAAAACTTCCGCCGCCGTAATGTGACCTGCTGACACGGTGTTTGTGAGAATTGACGTGATGGCTGGGCGTTGTGTGTGATGGATTGTGGTCGCGTGGAAGACTGGCTGGGAGAGGGCCGGGGAAGGGAAGAGAATTTGGATGAGCGTATCCGAGGAGGCATTATTACTGTGAGCCAATGCTATGGCATTGATGCAATATAGCACAGAAGATTAAAAAGAGACGCGGGCAGTGTTTGTAAATTTCGCGTTGTGGTATGAAGCTTGGAAGACGGACATGCAGAAAAGTTCCATTGGTGTTAGCTTCGGAGCTAGTAGCGCCAAGACGTAGTTGCTCACGTGATCTGCACTCCAAACTCCCGTTCTGCGATCAGAGAAACTGGAGTGATGGTTCTCTTGTCCGTGCCTGGGCGATTCAATGTAAGAAGCATCATCTATAGGGGTGGTAAATATTGAATAGTATTGTCTGGATGACTAGGGTATGTGCAGTGATCGACGTCCACCCCTCCATCTGTGGTACCTTGTTTGTACAACCTATATGCAAGGGCGGATGATCCTGATCATAACCACATGGCCACCAGACGGCGATCTTCTTACACCTTCCAGGCCAACTTCGCAGCTGCTCTTGGCTAGTGGTGAACAGCTAGTAACTTCACTAGGAGCTGTTGGCCGCTCTGTTAAAACGGCAGTTTAACACTGTCCCTGGGGATCGTGTCCACGATTTTGAAGTCGCAATGCTCTCACTGTAGTGACGCAATGACTTTTATTAGGTCGTTGTACGGAGATTGTTGCTCTATGCAGCCACATGTAGCAACCCAGAATGGTTGATGTAATGCAGGTTACCAGCCCAGATAATAAAGGCCGTTACAACATGAAACTAAAAGACCGAAGTCCAAGTGGATGCTTGCCAAACCCAAATATGATGTAAAGACAGAATATGGTAGAGCTCCTAGTATGCTGCGACCCTGCAATGCGCATGTAGAGGAGAGACTGGAAAATAGAAGAAGCAAAAACAAGGGGAAGGGGTAAACCATTGCAACAATAAGTCTTCAACAAACCGCCGTACACGATCTGCCAATCTGTGAAAGGCCATGCACAGTCATTCGACTGCTCCGTCGTTGGTATAAGAAGGGCAATATTCCATCTTCGTAGGTACGGGCTGATGTGACATTTCCACGCAGGCTTGGTCCCTTTGCTTTTCCCGGGTGCCCGACCTGAAAGAAACATCCAATAATGGTAAGTGCAATTGGGTGGAATAGAATAGGAACAGAAACAAAGAATCCAGCCTCTTCAAACGCCTCTCCGTGCAAACCGTGTAGTCAATTAGCAAACGCACAAGGGGGAATCATCGCTGTATGCTGGAAGGAAGTCCATGCCCAAAGGACGCAACAGTCCTGAAGGAAGTTCCGCGCCTGTACCCATGCCCTTGCATAAATGTGAAATGAAACCAGATTCAACCCAAACAACTCAACACCTCGCAATGTAACCGAAGTGACAGGATATAACGCGACAAATATGAAGCACACATCTGAGGTATGCTTAGTGATCGATGCACCTCCAAACTCCCAGATCATCACTCATGACGGCCATCTTCGTTATCGCCGTGTCTAACGACCCATCATGTATGCCGAGTAGCTCCCGCCCATACCTCCGAAGCTGTTACCGCCTGTAGCCATGGGCTGACGCATTGGGCTGGAGATTTCGTTCGGGCCCATACCGAAGCCACCGTTAGCGTACATACCGAAGCCATTATTGGCATTCGTGTGGGCCTGACTCGCAAGTCCTGGGGGCGCTGACAAGCCAGGCGGAGGGCCAGTGGCCGTAGAAAAGCCAGGAGGGGCTCCGACGCCGCTTCCAAATCCAGAAAGCGGAGAGCTCGGCGTGATGGATGATGTGGAGCCCATGCTGGCGTGCTGTCCACTGCGAACACCCAGCGGATTTTTCGAGAAGCTTAGTCGAATCCCGCCCTTGACGCTGTTGTGAAGCATGTAACCGTATAGCTCGTTCAGGGCCTTGGTAGCAAATGAAGTGTCTTCGAACTCAACAAAGCACATTGGACCGTTTTGCTTAGTACGGAAGCAGAGACGCTTGTACCCACGCTGCTTAGAAAACACAGCTTTGAGTTCGTCCTCGGACGTGTCCATGGGCAGGTTTCCGACGTAGAGCGTGTTGCACGGTGGGTTCTGATCAGCTGGGTTGACAGGTGGATAGGTCGGTCGAGAAAAATGCGAGGAATACTGCTGGAAGCCCGTGTTCGGACCACTGTTCAGGGCAGACGGTAGGTTGTGAGGGGACATGGCCGAAAGACCCGGACCGGGCGACTGCATAGTGGCTGCTGATCGCGGGGATGCATAGCTGTTCAAGGGTGGGGGCTCATGCCGTTGACGGTGCTGGTGTTCAGCGACAGTGATGCAAAACGGGACGCTGGGATCGAGGGATTTGGGTTGGTTGCTCTTCGTGTCATGTTGGACTGAGCAGGTGGCCCTCCCGTGGCGTATCCGATGGACTCATTGAGCAGATCGTTATCGTCGTCTGCTTCATCGTTGATTACGGATTTTCCCAGGTTGCGGCTAGTAAACGAGGTCTGTACCGGTGACGTCGGCGAGAACAGGTTCGAGACGCCGAATTCTCCGTTGCCAAGACCCGGGGTACCATTTGGTGGAGACATCTTCTCCATATTTTGAAAGGTCCCATTGTATCGCGAAGATTGACGACCATTCGAAGTTGCGCCGGCGATCCCGGTGGAGGATGCGATGGATCCATGCCGTGCAGATCCGCTATCAACTGTGTTGCGCCGCGAACCAATAGCGCCGCTAAGGCCGTCTTGCAGGACCTCTACGATTAGTGTTGCGTCTTTGGTAGCATTGCGTTTGCCATTAAGCAGATCGCGCGCCTCTTTTGCGCCGTCGTATGTCTGGAAGTAAGCAATAGCAGAGGCAAAGCCCTTGTCTTCGGAAAAGCGCGTCTGAGGGACCATTTCGCAGTCGACCAGGTCTTTGGCGAAGAGTAGAATGTTGCGCACGGCCTCTTTGTCGCTGTTACTAGGAAGCTTACGCAAGAAGATGGCATGTCGAGTCCTGTTCTCTGGCGTGGCGTCGGCATCGCCGAAGGAAAGCATGGAGAGCCCATTGCGCTCCATTGGCCGGCGCTCACCAATAGCACCAGGCATGTTGTATGTGTGCGATGATGAGAAGACGTCTGCCGTCATGGTGTTTTGAGAGAGGAGCTTTGGGGGCGATGACGAGTTGGAACTGCTTAGAGAGCCGTGGAGGAAGGGACTGTTGGAGATGTTCGAAGGGCTTGTGCTGCTCGGACTAGGCCCACCGGCCATTTCTTCCTTTGTTGTCAAGGTATCGTGGCGGCGGTGATGAAGACAAAGAGAGCGGCGATCGAGGCGAGTCAAAACGGACGGGCGCAGACCAATGCAGTGAGTCGAAAGTGACGAGCCAGATGTGTCAGGTCTCGGATGGGGTGGTGGGGGTTGAGAGTAGACCAGGGCGGGGCCTAGGGGGTAAAACAGCTTCGAAACGTGGTTGTGGCCAAGTGTATAGTGGTGAAGGGGCGTGGACGGTCGCAATGGCACAGGCGCACGTGTGTGGACAAGCGATTGGCGCAGTGTGCGGTAAGAATTACGGATGCTGGCGTGGGCAAGGATCAACAATGCCGTGGGAGTGGGCGGTGCGGAGCGAAGATGCAATCGTCCGGGCGGTGGCTACTGGTCCGGCTTCGTCGAACGAGGCAACCCAACGAGGGATGGGAGCACTGGGGAGGGGGCCGGGCTGATATGAGACCAGGCTCCGCGGTGGAAAACGAAAGTTGGAGCTGATGCGCTAGCCTATTGGCGGGCGTGCGAGGAATGCGCCTGCAGCGAGGGCTGCAATGGTGAATGGAGAGATCGGGGCAGAGAGGCAGAGCGCAGGTGGCGAGGCCAGTGCATGCAGTAGCAGCAGAGCAGAAGCAGCAGAGGGGAATTTGGGGGGTGAACTCGAGAGCTGGTGGACCGTGGCTCAGGCGCTGGGCTGCGAGCTTGGATCGCAGGGCTGGTCGAGGGCAAGGTACCACGCAAGCCAATCGGGGCGGCAGCAAGGGGCAGGGCAGGGCAGCAGGGTAGACGGGAATGGAAAAAGCAGAATGGATGCCTATCTTCTTCTCGGTCGTGGGATGTGCGGTGGCTACGGCTCCGCGCGGCAGTGAGCAGTGAGATGGAGACAGAGCGGCAGGGGAGAGAGCATCTGACAGCGTGTGAGATGTAAGGTGAGGTGCAAGGTGAGGTGAGGTGTGAGGGAGGGAGGGAGGAACGGCACGGTGCAGGAGCAAGAGAGAGAACAGGAGGAGTGGGTGTGGGAGGCAGAAGTTTGGTGGAAGCAGACGGGGCGGTCTTGCTAAAAGCGACATCACCCATGGGCCATGGGAGGGCGCGGGTTGGGACTGGTGCTGGGCTGGTGCTGGTGCTGGGCTTGACCCGGAAACCCTGGACCTTGGACAGCACCGCGAGCGCGAGACCGCGAGACGGCGGCCTGCGCTGATTTGCAGCCAAGTCGCACAGGTACCGCAAAGACGTGATAGCGTACCGAGACAGCGAGACGAGATGACTGTGTCGAGTGCGCGCCTGCCTCTGCTCGAAGCTGGATGCTGGACGCTGGACGCGCGATGCACGACGCTCTACGCGTGTCTTCCCAGTCGAGCACCGTCTCACCAGTCGCCACACATGTGCACTGCGTGGACCGTCTATCAGCCATCAGCCATCAGCCATCAGCCATCAGCCATCAGCCCTCAGCCCTCACTCCGTCTGCGACACGTTGGCCGTCACTGCGCGGTACAGAGCAAGCGCTCAACCCAACTCCACGCAACCTTGCTCCCACTCACTCTGCCTTGGGCCAAACTGCGCCGGTACACGGCCGGCCTCTTACACCATCCAACCTTTGACGACAGCGGAGCCCAACGCCGGTGCAGCGTGGGATGCTGGCCGCCGTGCTCTGCTGCATGCACGCCCGGACATGTTCGTTTCTTTGCACGACATGCTGCGCCTGTCTTCTCCACAGTACAGTACAGTAGACACTGTACATAGCAGCTTGCTCAAGAGGCTCTGCCTTGGCTGCTCAGAGGCCTAGCTGCGCTCTCCCATGTGCATCCATGTGCATCCACCACCACCACCACCACCACCACCACCACACGCTCGTGCATGCATGCGCTTCTGCTAGCAAGCTTTCAGGCCATCGCAAGCGGCATCTCCTTCACAGGCAATCGGTCCTGCTCCAAGTCCGCAAGACGCCGCTCTCAGCCTGCTAGCCACCCACGGCTCACCGCGTCTGTGGGAAGTGGGAAGTGGGAAGTGGGAACTGGCCGTGGTCGTGGCCGCTTGGGTAGCCTGCTAACCAGCCCTTTGGCGCGGTGGTGCCGGGATGCGGACGGCGAATCATACGCTTGGGCCTGGTGGGGAGCAGATCGGCCTTCCTGCGTCCAGCAAGTGGGACCGACTCCCCAGTGATTTTCCTCTCAACTCGAACCGCTGTTCATGGGCAGCCGCTGCATACGCACACAAGCAGACAAGCCTCGACTCCCTCCGTCACCTGCACCACTGCCGGCGACGTTGGCGGCAATGGTCCGGCTGCATTTGCACACAACCACTGCGGGGCTGTCGAACCCTACCAGACAAACCTCCGAGCATGCCTGCACCTTTGCAACTCAGACGTTAGCCCACACGACACACAGACGCACCCAGCGCCCGTCGTGGCCGCCAATCACGGCACTCCGAGAACGCTTCGGTATGCCGAAGCCACAGCCATACCGGCCCTACTGTGTATTCCCAAGCGAACGCCATGCCTCTCCCGCCCCTAGGCTCTACTGGCTACCCGTGCATGCTGTCCACTGTCTACAAGACAGCACGCGGCTGGCGAGCCAGATGGCTGGCTTTGACATGAGCGCCGCCATCAACCATTCCCTGCTTTTCACCCAACAGCTACCCTACCACTTACTCGTACAAGAAAAGGCACCTCTCCCCTCCGAGAGGCGCGCTTTTCCTATGCCTATATGAATTCGCCTGAATGACGTCTGTGAAACACTGCCACGTGGTTCCACCTACTACCAAAACCGTCCCATCAATTCTGCTACACAGTCCAATCAAGCCTGTGTTGCCAACCGGAGTAGCCCTCCTATTGCCGAGTACAGCATCAGCAGGAGGGAGGGTGTATCCAGATGGTACAGATGACATACTCGAAATCAGCCATCTCTATCACTGCATTTGCTTACGTACCAACGTGTCCAATGTCAACCACGCAAAGAGCAATGACACCAACATGCGCATACCGTTGTGTGTTACCATGGCTCGAGTCCGCCTTCGGCCCCGTCGCCGAAAGTGGTTTGTCAAACCGCAGGTGGCACCTTTTCCAACTTGCTACTTTAGGCACTACCTATCGCAACTACTGATGCTGCCGCTTTTGCGTATTTGTCAACAGCCCTATTGAAGCTGCAGAAAGGCAACGACACTAGCCTTCTCAAAGACCTCCTTCCGAGTATCTGCAACATTATCACATGTTGATAAGAGCCTACGTCTGACCTTGGATTCCCGACAAGAATTCACTCTGAAACGCTGGCTCTTCGCTGGACGCGTTCAGTCTGATGCTGTATCCTGTCTTGTCCAATTTCCACTAGGTAAAAGGCTTGGCAAAGACCTGTTCCCACGAGCTGCCTAAGAGTATGTACTGTATACATCGCACATGCAGTTTGAGTCCTAGACACCCTAGTCGACACACGTGTTGAACGGTCAGCCTCTTTTTGATCGTCAGCGGAAGCCATATCTGCGCACCAGCCCATCAAACCAGTAAGGCGCTTGTAGTACAGCACTACCAACCTTTGGCCTTCTGTTCACGACTGGACATCAGCTTTCCATACGAATAAGCTGGTGCACACTTGAAAGTCGATCTTATCATCACGACAACGCGATCAGACATTGGATGTGTTCCTATGAAGAAGTCAAGAATATTACTCAGAACAATCGATGGTGAAAATTACTCAGTAGCGAAGGTGGTTTCCATTCCTAGGCTCGGCCCGGACGAAGTGCTGCGTTTCACAGCTTTCAGGGTACTTTGTATACTAAGGCATGTTACATGTCTTACTCGGCATCATCACCCTTGCCTATGAGCAAAGCAGCAAACCACCATTCGCATATCCCTGGTAGCTCTGTACCTCCATCGTTCTTTCCACCTGGACTTCTTGATGGTCAATCTACTTGTGCTGAGGATGCACATCCTTGACGTGGCTCACTCGACCACGTTGCTATAAGGCAACTTATCCCCATGTGCATTGTCCTCATGCGACAGACTGAAGAACCATGCACGCGAATACTGGTAACGCTTGCATACCCTGTTCGCGGAACTGAGAGCCAGACGCTTGGATCCCCTTGCTGATCATTGACGGAGGTCTCTCCGGGCACAAGACATTGGCGTCCACTTCCACTCAACATCAACCCATCCTCGTTCAGCCTTCACGACTCACGAGGGCGTCTACACCAATCAAAGCGAAAGGTTGACCGGTGTTTCATTCCAGCTCATCCATATCACACAATTCTGCATTTACCCTACACGACTGGCTTGAATGGTGAGAAGAGCCATGAAGCCTGAACTACTCCGACTGCATTCCCTGCCATACCTGTTTCAGTAACTCCCTGTAGTATCGATCTGGAGCCGGTGCATGCAGCGATGCCATCGGACTGTTGGCGGAGAAGTTTGCTGTCAGCATGCCATGGCGGGGAAACGCGAACTCAATATCCATCTTCTCAGGGCGTAAGCTGAGCGAGATAACTTGTGACTTGGTATTAACCAAAGTGAAATGACTCAAGTCCCTGTCACCGAGTTAGTCGCTAGCGCATGTTAGGCTAGTAATGCTGATCAGCAGCCAACAAGGAGTTATTGCATCCAGATCAATCGATTCGACACTCAAGACTCTACCATGTTGAGCTAACGGGCTTCATGGCCAGCATTGTAACAAATCGTAACCTCAGCTCCAAAACAAGCGCACAAACGCGGTTGGCTCACTATTTCAGGCATTAAGTCAGCCAACCCCCTCGATCGATGCCTCCCCGTGTCTACCCGTTGTTTTACCGAAAGCACCAGTCTAAGATTAAACTCTCTCGCAGGTGAATTTAATCTCCAACACAGGTAGTCACCAATATTTCGAGCCGAGCGACCCAACTGGCTGGGTCCTGCAGAAAGCGAGCACGTTGCACAATGGTCAAAGAGGCCTGCCCCGGGGTAGGAAAAAGGTAAAGCAACATAGTGCACGTACAAAATCACAGGCAGCTCATGTTATCACAACACAAGAGCTTCCAAACCAGTTCGTGGCAGCCATGAAAGCCTTGCGCAAACGCATTGAGGCTCTGCTAGGTCGTATAAATGTAGCATCTAGTCATCTCCCACTTGGCACCATTGTTGACCACATTGTTGCCTAGTCCATTGTGCAGGTAGAGGTACCTCCTTCACTTGTTCACTGTGTGCTTCACCTGGCGTGTCGAGGTGGATACCTCCAACAGTAGCAGCTTTTTGAATATATCCTCGTTTCCTTCCTCAACGACGATTGAATCACAAGTGTAATCTTCCAACCCTTACGCCATGGTTTCTAATATGACAAATTCGAACCATCTAACACATTGGCTCTCGTAGCTTGACGCAATTGATGCAACATGGAATACCACAACGTTCATATGCAGCGGCCTCGGCAGACTGCCAGTTGAGCTGCTGCAACTTACCACTCGATACCTCCCTGTCTCCAGTCGAGCTGCTCTCGCATATGTCGGTCCAGATCTGCGACAAGTCGTTGAGGATAGCTTGTATATCTGTATCGATCTCTCTCAGAGTCTCTGGCCACTCCATCGAACATTAACCCGCCGTCCTCAGTTGGCTCATAGGGTCAAGAAGTTTGCAGTTACTATTTGTGACCTCAGTGTCGACATGGACCTTCCTATGTCGGTGGCGTTTCCTGGCGGTTCGACTCCTGCAGTTACTATCGCGGTTTCAGTACCACGGCTGGCAGTAATGGGTCAGATTTTTCTGCAACATCTTCCTAACGTCGAGGACCTGAGCTTGAAATTTACGTCGGGAAGCTTTCCCCATGTCTTGGCCTATATCTCATTAAAAAAGCTGTTCCCAGGCTTTGATAGCGCGACAGCACACCTTCTACCAGACCATGGCTCGTAGAATATTGTCCGCCTGAACTGCACCGGCGACGATTTCCACTGGATACTGGCGAGATCACCCCTTCTCGAAGAGCTATTGACCATGTAGACGAAGGGTGTAGTGACACAGACGTTCGTCGTCTGAATTCAGGAAATTACGCCGCTTTACTGCAGAGGATAGCATCGGTTGCATCTTCTTTGACCAGTCTGGACCTCGGTGTATCCATGTCAGAGTGCAGCAATAACATCACTTTCCTTTGCCATGTCCAACCCTGCAACAACTTCCTGGTTCAAGAGCCTCAGGAACCTGGTGGTGCCATACCAGTGTCTACTTAGACGAGCCGTTTCGCTGGTCAATACTCTGCTATTGCCAGCGTCCATTCTCCCACCATCGCTCGAGCGCCTGGAAGTACACTGTCCTCAGATCCATCTGTACGACTGGCTCATCCAAACGACAATGTTCGTCGGAAGCTCTGTTTCTTGTCTGATATACGCCTCGAGTGCCACAATACTATCGGGAATAGTTACCCCGAATTTGCTTTTATCTCCTATCCACATCCTGTATTCGGGGTTCTGCGCGAGCTTGGCATCAGCCTCACAGTAGGCGACCAAGAGCAGGATTGGTGCGCGGAGTAGGATGACTACGACCTCAAGGTACTGGACGCCGTAGATTGGCTCGAGACTTTGTACACGTAGACTTGAAGAACGGGGATACCGAAATAGTAGAGAAGGTGATCATCTTTCCCAATGGGGGACTTTTCGGTAGCGGCCATGATGCATGCACAAAAGGTGCATTCGATTCGCACTTGCAAAGAAAGCGCCTTGTGCACGCGTATACATAGCTAGCATACCAACCCACGCAAGCTACATAGCTCACGTCAAATACCGTCTTTTTCCATCCAACGCGCCCAAACAGTCGCAAACAACCTTGACTAATGCCATGTTCGGGACGTCGCTCACCTCCGGCCGCCCCCACCCCGCACAAAACCCTCACCCCCACTTTATCGGCACGCACAGACGGCGCGCCGCTTCTAGCCCTCCGCACAAGTCTCGCACTCCACTCCGCACAAAGCCCGCAACGGTGGCGCGACCAATCACGGCGCAGCAGCCACACTTCAGGGAGGAGAAGACGCAGATTGTGGTCGACTAAATTTGTTGAGGAACCATGCCGAAGGAAATCTCTTTGTTGAGCAGGACAATGTGATTGGAAACCCAGCAAGCGGGGCGGAAGATAGCGGGAGGTAAAAACCGAAAGACATGAGGCGAGAGATGGCGCGAGGAGCATGTATATAAAGCGGTCTTCATCTCCTCACCACCTCATCCAAACACTCTACTCAAACTCCCGCCTCCTACTTTCACTCTACCACTACCACTACCACTACCACCACTGCGCCGCCACGTCACTTTCTTAACCCAACACCCACCCGCCGTCGCCATGTACACCCCCATCTCCCCCTCGTCAACAGCGGGAACTGCGGCTGCTCGTCGAGCAACACGTGCAACTGCGGCAAGGACTGTACTTGCGATAGCTGCCCTGTACGTTTCTTAGACCTGTCGTGTTGGAATCTTGCTGATAAAGGAATAGCATAAGGATTAAGTCTGTCTATCGGTTCTGTTTCGCCGTTGGATGGTGAGACGGTCGAGAATGGCGGGTTGCTTGCTGCTTTTTTTTCCTGAGGAGGCGTGGTCTGACGCGAGCTAAGAGTATCACGCTCCCTTCGTTGGGGCCTGGTAGCCATGTGTCTGGAGCTGTGGAATGCGTGTTTGGGAGTTAGCCGTGGATGGGTGGTGTTTTAGATTGGAGATACCAAAGTGTTGGCAAATTGTATGTTGGATATTTATTTCAATGGAAACCGATCATGCATTGGTTGCTAGAAAGATTGTGCTTGGTCGTGACTTCGTCGTTTCTGCCTCTCGATACTGACGCTTGGTTATGGGTACTACGTTTGGTTATGGGTACTTAGTCGTTTCTGCCCCCTCGAGCTCAACATCCTCTCCTGACAGACTAGCCACAGCAGACAGTGACATTCTCCTGCATGCGATCTGAGCCTCCTCTGCCCACGTTAAAGCTCTCCCACCCGCAGATGAAATATCCAAGATACGCGCCGATGAAGATACAGATGATAATGTATCCGTTGTAGTACATGGCGAGCAACATGATGAAGTATGCCACCGCGAACTGGAGCATGTGGAGAAGAGCGCGGATCGCCTGTTGGACGACGCTAGGGCGGAATTTCTGGGCTGTTGGGGCGAGGGCTGCAGTGGTCGCGGGATTCTTCCTCGAGTCGTTATCCGAGGAGGCCGAGGAGGCGACTGTGGCGACTGGAGCATGCAAGGCCAAGTATTGCTTGACGATGTAGCCGTCGTACTCCTTGCCCGCGCGGCGGAGGGCTTCGAGAAGGATCACCAGAAGGATCACACCGATGCAGGATCCTGCGAACATGCCCTTTGAGGTGTTGTGCCATGATTGAGAGATAAAACCTGGTAGTGATTAGCACGCTGTGCTGTAACATAAGGTAATGCAAAGAGCGAATAATCGGTGACCGGTATTGACTGCTCAGCATATTCATAGCGAGTGCAAAATGAGGCTCGAAGGTACGTACACGAGTCGACAGTATACCAGTTCCATAACATCTAACAAACGAGTCAGCTATGTCTGTCAAAGCCTTGCATTGACTGCCTCTTACGCTAATCTTGCAGCCTCCACCCATGCTCATACCGCCTCCGCCCATTGACATCCCAGTGCTGGAAGCCATGGCAGCGGTGCCTGTCGCGGTCTGCGTCATACCTGACATGATCATGGCTGTGGTAGAAGCCATCATATCGTGACCTGAGTGATCCATGATTGTGGTCTGAGTGGTTGCGGTTCAAATAAGTGCTGAGTGAGTTAATGGTGTCGACGACAGGTAAAGAAAGCCAGCAGCTATTGAAGTTGTGGAGGTCTTGAGACGTTGGAGAAAATTAGATGAGCAAGTTTTGAGCAGATTATCTGGTCAACGGCGGGGGTAGTGAAAGCTGGTAGGAGCGATGTGTTGCTGCAAAATCGAACCAGTTTTCTCAACCGTCGTTTCTGAATCTAGGCGTAAGATATTCTGACACGGAAATCTTGAAATACCCATCAGATGGAGCGGGAGGAGATGATCTGCCTTTTGAAGCTGGGCCTGAACACTTGTCGGCAGAACAGACACGCAACCCTCACACAGCAGGCGGGTGTGTGATACCCGAACACCAAGACCCCGAAGCGTCCTTCACGCTCGCCAACTCGTACCTTACCTTTCACAACCACTACAGCGCTCGAAAAGGATGCACGGGATGAAGTTGCAGGGTGAGCATGGAGAACCCGAGATGCATGGCTAGATGAGCGCCTTCCTTCCACAGGTTAGAGGCCCCGCTTTTCGAGAGCATTTGCGCGCTTTCAACGCCACGAATAGACTCTATTGTTAAGACTTCTCACCACCGAACCCTTTTAAGAGACCCCGAGTTCGTCGACGCGGCGCGCATGGACGAGAAGTCAAGGTTTTGGTGATGCCTTACATCGGGCGGCTTGCAGAAAGATAGATTGCACAGCGTGCGATATATGGAAACATGTCGGAACCCGTCCCAGAAAGCACCGAGCAGGGGGCCTTGCATGTGTGCGACAAGATGCAGTTCCCGAAGTGAATGTTCTGTGGTCTTCACGATAGAAGGCGCACTGATAAGCCTCGTGTAGTAAGTGCGCTGGCCAGTATTTGGTCACCACGATTGTTATATTATCCAGATGTGCAGGCTGGTCTTTATGTGAACTGAGAATCTCACTAAGGTTCCACATGGTAACGCCTGTGATGCCATCGCATACACACATAGAAAAACATGTGTTCGTGTAACCTATAGTTGATTGGCTCCGTCAGAACGGTACTACTGCTCATGATTGAACGATGGTCTGATCATTCCTGCAACACTTTCATTCCTCGCAAAAGGATCAAAATTCGGATCCGTAATTCGCTGATGCTCCAGAATATTTGCGATAAACGTGGCATCATTTTCGCTGTAGATCTGCTCAACAAAGTGCAGCATAAGATCAAGACCTGCCGTCACCCCCGAGGAGCTCCATATAGGCGGCAGACTAGACTGGTCCTCGACCCAACGTGCGTGAGGCACCCATGTTGTGTTGGGTCCTGACTTAACAGCATTTGGCCATGATGTCTTGTTTGTTGTTGCTTTCCTGCCATTCATGATGCCAGCCCTTGCAGCCAGAGCCGAGCCAGTGCAGATAGTAAGAACTTGCTTGACGGTTGGTGCTGTTCTTGCAATGTATTGGAGTGTAGAATTTAGCGTAGGATTTCGCCAGCCAGGACCGCCCGCAAGAATCAAGACGTCTAGTTCTGGCGCCGTCGCGAAGGTATGTGTGGGTGGAAGCACGGGATACACTGAAGAGTTGAACGGATTCATCGAGGCTAATGATGGTTCCGATGTGACCGGATCCATTGTCTCAGCAATCAATGCGATGTCAATCTTGTACAGTCCGCTCAAGAACTGGAGGATTTCAATGGGACCATGTACGTCCAGAAGGTCGAACATACGGAAAAGTACGATGCCATATGTGCGGGGTAGTGTAGTATTGGTTGCTGTGACAGTTCAGTCCTTGATTGCGAATAGTTTCCACAATCTCAATGTGAGCTTACTAGCTACCGTTCCATGGACCTGGAAAGTGATGATGGGTATGAGTACCCCGAAGACATCTAATAGTCTCATCGTACAGTATCAATATAATGAGGAGGAGGCAGAGAAGACATGAAACCAAAGAGGAGAGACACAGATCGTTAATATACTTAGCTTACTACCTGTTATGGATAATGAAGCCGTCGTTCCTGATTGTTCAATATCTGGACTGGTGTTTTAGCTGACAACACGGCACAGACGCGTCCGGCTCATTGGCCGCAGGAGTCGGTCGATTATACGCATTGATTGACCTGCATTCGCGAAACCTCAGTAGACATGCACTTTATACGCTTACTGCGTCGATTTGCGCGCTTTTCTGTACAACGTTAGAAAGACCAGGCTTGACGTAGAGGAATTGCCAAAGTGGCGCAGCACCAGCACGCCTGAAGTGGGGCGCAACGTCACCAACTGTGTACAGCATTTGTTGTTTCGCGTTGCAATGCACCATACATCACACCCCCTACATATTGGACTTCACAATATCACACCAGTCGAAGGAATTGCTGAGAAATTAAGATGCATTATGGAAAGTTACGCTGCGGTCATCCGCGCCAATGGTATAAAAAGGAGGCCAACTCCCAGAAACGCCAATGTCAAGTCCTACTATCGAAGCAGCTCACACGATGCTCACGAGTTTACACGCAAAAAGGAAAAAATAAAAATATCGACCGATTCGAGATGGTGATGTAATGGTGATCCATACGGTAAAGATAAAATTATACCGCCTGGGTTCGAAGCTGTGGGAGGTTGTTTTGAACGAACATACGCAGCCTGCTTGTCTTTTCCCCAGGATGAACCCAGTGTGAGTCGACACGCTTGAATGGTCGAGGCTCGATAGGTATTTGTGCGGCAGTACCTCCATTCTTCTCGGCAACAGGAGAGCAGATGGCAATGGACGTCTTCGTACGAACGATGGTCGAACCGACAGGGTTGCGGACCTTCTGTAGCACTGGAGACCACAGAGACGCTACAGTCCTCCTTGATTGAGGAGAACAGATGACAATTGGCCGCCCACCGTCCGTCGGGTTCGTGACTACGAGAGGGTTCTTCCTCCCAACAACTGGAGAACAGATGACGATCGGGCGCTGCTTCTCTGCCAACGGAGATACCACCACAATTGCACCCTTCTTCTCGTCGAAGATGGTGACTTTCTCGACTGCCAGTTGAGGAATGATGAGCTTCGTGGGGGTAGGCACACGAGCTATGGCATGCTTTAAGCTGAAGTATGAACCATCAGGACCGTTCATCCAGGATCCCGTGTAGTCGGCGCTAGCCAGAGCCTTCTTGGCAACAGCGGAGCGAGCAAGGTAGATAAAGTCATCGCCCTCGACCTTGATCATGCAGTTGTGCCAAGGAGTAGGGATCTGGAATTCGTACGCTGCTACGGGTTCCATTCGATTCTCAAGATCGTCAATCGGGCGGACCATGTGCTTAGGCAGCAAGCGAATAGCAAACTTCGGCCCCTTGTTGTTGTGAGCATGGATTGATAGACGAACATAGTTGGGCAAAAGTAGCTCGACCAGATTGGAGTAGCCTTGGTTACGAGAGATCATCTCCTCAGCCACGAGAGCAGCAGTCTTCTTCTTCTGCTTGCCACTGAGCGACTTGACAGAGGGAATATCGGCAAGGTCTTCAAGCATGAATCGTGTCTGACCGCGGTACAGTCCCAATGTTTCGGGCTCTTGCTGCTCAATGAGTGATCGAATATAGGCACGGTCAGCACCACCAATGCCCAGCATGAGCCTCCTACACAGCTCAGCTTCGCCGGTCATCTTGGTCTTGACCGGGTGTGGCATCTTATGGGCGTTGCCGACCACCTTTTTCAAGGTCTGGAAACCCTCAGAATCAGAACTGAAGATGTTCTTTAGGCCCTTGAAATTCATCGCTGGGACGGGTGCGGTTTGGCCTGGGAAGCGCTCCTTGTAGATCTCAGCCATGCAAGCATCGTACGTATCGATCATTTCATCGTCAACACCAACTGTTACGTGTGAGCAACTGTTCGAGAAACAATTGTGGTCAATACTTACTGCAGTCAGAGAAGACATGGCCGTCATTGATGATCCACATGGTTGCTCCCGGCTCGTACACGACGTTCACTTCCTTGATGAAGTCATGAAGCACATCCAAAGCAATATTCTCCGCGAGGTCAGGCATGATGCCACCAGCCTTGTTGGGGTTTGGAGACTTGCAGGGGAATGCAGGCAGGGCAAGAAGGATGGGGAGGTTCTTGTCAACGAAACCATGCACCCTGTTCAGGAAGCCTTCACGACCGCAAACATCCCACTGGTCGTCCTTGGAGAGATTCTTGAGCTTGCGCTCGAAAATTTCGGCAACTGATTTGCAAATCTCGCGGTTCTTTGCTGCCCATGGAGTCGAAGAGTCTGAAATGTTGGCAAAAGGCTGAAATTGGGTCTCGAGGAGAATGAACCGCTCTGCCCAGATGCTGAAACTGTCTGAAGCAAGAGACTTGGGTTTCGATGTCACCATCCCGAGAACGCGACCGTTCTCATGCTCGATCTCGGCGACCAATGTATGGAGCTCTTCCTCCTGGTAAGAGGGTGGGAAGTTCGACTTGATATTTGAAAAAGCCGGCATATCCGAGCTGATCTGTAAACTCTTGATCTCCTTGCCAGATGGCAGTTGAACCCGAGTCCACGACGCGGTTGAAGAGAGTATCTCTTCCTTTAGTTGCGGCCATGCTTCCGGTAGTGACTTAGAGTTACTACCCTCAACAGCCAGGAGTTCGCCATCAGATTCTCTCCAGTAGAGGCCCTGGACGCAGTGGTATGTGGAAACGCCTTTGTTAAAAGGAGCCATCGTAAAAAAATTAAAGAAAGCTGCAGAAGTACCTGCTAAGCTAACAATACTGGGGAACAAAAGGAAGAGATGAAGGCTGGTAGAGGCGGCGAGTTGATCGAGCCTGTACTAACAAGCAATAGTAAGCTCGAATTGATGGACCTGGTAATCTCTAACACTTGGGTGTCCTTATATGAAAGAATCTCGCCGTCTTGTTATGTCTCAGCTTCACAGAAGCTCAGCGAATCGGGCACTGTCCACCAAGCTGCGGATGGATACATGACAGCCACACAAATGTAAACACACGGTGCTGCCGTACACCGACTGGAATTTCTATTTACAACACTACTCATTTCGCTACAAGTCTCTGTACTAATTGGATTGGCCTGCTAACCTGATCCTACCAGGCGTTCCAGCGGCGGTGCTGCGGGGGCGTAAGTCCTGACGTTTGCTTCTGGTCTGATGAAGGCGTAAGCGGTCTGGCACGGGCAGTCAGCGTGTCACAATTCGCATTACCAGGTTGCAAGTGGCATGATTTTCACTAATGCGGCGCTGCCGCAGCTTCATCCTGTCCAAGAACTGCTGTGCACGGAAAGCGTGCATGCCTTGGCGTGTATGGGCTGGATTCGGATAACCGAGCCACATGCTAGTGTACCATAGGTGAACAGAGCACTCGCTTAAAGGCGGAGCGTCTTACTACAGCCTCAACATTACCGGCCCCACTCTCAAACACTGTCTATTATCTAATTGTGGACTCACGAAGACAGGTGAAGGCGCGCTTGAGTCAGGTTCCTTCCACTATCAATCAACCTGGCTGAGTGTACAATTGGAATGTAGAGCTGAGGCTGAGCTACTTTCTTATGAGCATATGTTTCATATAGGTTCGGCCAGATCAGTTCGTCTCTGTCAATTATCCTGCATCCAACATCCCCCTAACAAGATGGTGTCCTATCTTTCTCTGATTTTCGTTGCCATTTTTGGCACCTTCTTTGGTGTTGCATCATTCTTCGTTTACCTTTTCACACCGCCAAACAACTTTCCAAAGAACATTCCAACAATTCCATTCTACTACGCTCTTCTGCCACTTTTCAAAGATGTAGATCAAGCTGAGCTCTATCACCGGTACATGAAGCAGCCTCTTGAGAAACACGGAGCAGTGAAGCTTTTCTTCGGTGGCCAATGGAACATTCTTGTACACAAACCTGCATTCATCGCCGCGGTCTTCAAGTACGAAGATGTCTACGCAAAGGCGGGTAACCAGATCAAGATCCCGCATAGTCTTGTAGCTGAGTACACTGGGGAAAACATCATCAGTTCTCATGGCGAGAAATGGAAGCTCTATCACAGTGTTCTTAAACCAGCTCTGCAAGCGGATCAAGATTCGACCAAAATCTGGGAGAACTCAAGACTCTTAAGGGATATCTTTTTGGGCAACTCGAAGCAAGTCAACGGTGCGGGTATCTCGATCTATGCCCCCTACACCGAGTCGCACTTGCCAATCTCTCAGACGTACTGTACGCATCGAGCTTCGAAACGATGCAGCGTCTAGACGCACCACTGCACACGATCCAGATGAACATCAAGCCTATCATCTTCAATCCAATATTCATGAACTTCCCATTCCTCGATCACTTGCCACTCAAGATGAGACAACTTGGTCGAGCACTCAACAGGAACTTCCGTAGTACGTTACGAACTTCGATCATGAAAGGACACGACCATGTTTGCGACCCCAACGACCACAATAATGTTGCATGCAGACTGATAGGAGCTCATGATGAGGGACGCCTATCTGATAAAGATCTTGAGGACAACATGGTCAGCACCTTTCTAGCGGGACACGAGAACCCACAACTTGCCCTCATGTCGCTCATATATCTTCTTGGAGCCCACCCAGGGATTCAGGACGTGGTTCGCAAGGAGATCCAGACCCTCTACCCTGCCGATGCACCCGTCGACTATGAGCCTTCCTACACCGAGATTCATGACCTGCCACTTTTGACGGCCATCGTCTATGAAAGTCTGCGCATGTTTCCCCCGATATCGCAGCTGATCAATCGCCGTACCACAGAGCCTGTTTTATTAGGTGAAAAGATCCCAGTACCGAAGGGAGTTTTCTTGGGCTACAATGCATACTCAACCAATCGCGACATCGAGTTCTGGGGTGCTGACTCGGATGAGTTCAAGCCTGAACGCTGGGGCAAAAACATGGACGAGATCAACCACTTATACCGGAAAGCTAATGCTAAGGGTGCTTTCATTAGCTTCCACGGAGGCCGGCGAGCATGTTTGGGGCAGAAATTTGCTATGCAGCAGCTTCGCATTACCATACTGGAGTTGGTGAGGGGTTGTAAGTGGAAGGTGGACGAGAGCTGGGATGGACGTATGACTCCGGTAAGTTAATGCTGCAAACAATTCGCCAAACCAACCAAGCTAATGCTCCTAGGCCGGGCCTCTGTACCCACGAGGTCTGAAGATGAGGTTCCAGTCATTGTAAGATGACTCTACAAATATCAAGAAGTGGCCGGACCCTGCATAGCGTCGGCGTTGGCGTCTTGCTTCTGATGATGAAACCCCCTAGGGTCAGGTGTGGAAAGTGGCTCATCTAGCCTTTACCATGAAGAGATATTCCTTGAACTTGCATATCTCTCTACCCTTGCTATCGTAACGAATGACCTGGCCAAGCACACCCTAACTACAATGCCGTAAAAGGCGCGATGGGGGAAACATATGCCCCATTATTCATAGATATAGCTGCTCAAGTATGAAGGCTCCCTATGGATTGTTGATTAATGCATGCAACTGTAACGGTCCCCCCTTTTTTTAAAGTCCGAGACCCATAGCTGCAACCCTGCATGACACCAGTGGTTATGATGGAAGAATTTCAGCAGTATGACACCTCAGGACCCACTCGTGCTGACATGAGGCTTCGATTCAGATAATGCCAGCTCAGCGATGTCTCATTGTGTGATGAGGTTACCGTAAGGTCGTAGCTCCGTGATTGATTTGCCCTGCCCCTGCGGCGTAGTATTGGGGGCGAATCTTCATATCCACGTCCTTCGGTTGGGAGTGGGGCGGCGCGTGTAATAACCCAGCCTCTGCTACCTTTTCTTCAAGCTGAGATCAGCAATGTTCCTTCCTGGCAGGTTATTCATAGATGCTATCATGAAACTGATGATCGCGTCAGGATGCAAAACTTGGTTCAAACACATTTCTATCTTGTGTACCGGAACCCGAGCTGCACATCATATCTTTCAAATAAGGCGTAGTAAGCTTATGCATAAGTCAAGATGCAATCGTCTCTGTGCCGTTGCGGCGAAGAAACATGCAGGATTTCACCGCGGCACAGCACGACTTCGCTTCAAGGTGGAAATTGAGTCTGACATCGCCGACTATTTGCAAAGTCCAATATCCAGACACGCACTGTGAAAAAAACATTAGTCAATTCCATTTTTCGGTAAGTTAGTATTGCGATGGTGTTGGCGGGCTTCTGATCCAGACAGTTGGATCCAATTGTGATGGGGCTGCACCAGGTTGCGGTTGGGCCTACTAAGAGTGCAAGTATGAGCACCTCGATTATTATCTGCCTAACCACTAAAAATAAATAGACATGTATACTGTCTGCAGCAAACATACGTAACGATTCAGTGTTGTTCTGCGGACGTGTGTGAGGCGCAGTTGAAGCATTCAGCTCGCTAGAGGTTCAGGCCTTCAGCCTCCCCATCATAACGGGCACTAGCGAATACACCAGTTTTGCAGTCCGACGTGTACGATATCGCGGCTGTTGCTGTGATGTTTGAGCAATGTTCTTTTTATGATCCCTACGTTGATCCTGTCTGACGGGGCTGTATCCCGTCCTCAACGGCGCAGCACTAAACCTTTTCTCGCGATCGTGATCGAACGTAGGGACGTTATGTACCGCAGACGACATGTATTTTTGGGGCTGCACACGATGCTTCTGCATGCATATTCCAGAAGCACCGCGAGAAATACGGCTTCTAACATAAACGCCGTGCCGAGAGTTGAGACCGGAATGCCCAGCAGAGCGGTGGAGGCTGACTGTTGTGACTCGTGAGAGCGGGCCGCCTGGTGACGCACAAGAAAGTGTGTCTTTAGCTCGCTCTGAGGCTGACCGCAGTTTGTATGAGAAAAGCATGCAAGGACAGGCCTTGATAACATGAGCCAGTAAGAACAGCCCTAGCTTGTGGCTGTTGAACAAGGTCTAACTTGAGCGTAGGCTGCGCATGTACTTCGTAGGATCTTAGAACGTGCCGAAAATAAGGTCATGCACATACATATCAACCCAAGGGTCCCAATCGTAGCTTGGACCATCCATCTTCAACATGCGTTCTCCAATTGAGTTCGAAAAAGACCACTGTTACGATAGGTGTCGAGACAGCATCGATAGCGACTTCTCCTCCTCAGACAATGCTGCAGAGCCATTGGCACAAACAGACGATGTTGTCCCACCATCTCCACCACCTCCGTACTCGGCCTTCTCTCTCAATCGTCGGCGATTCATGCTTGGCGTCGTAACAGCGGCAGGTTTCTTTGGCCCTTTGACCGGTGCAATTTATCTGCCATCTCTTGTGCTTTTCGAGGATATCTTCAAAGCTTCGGCAACAGCGATCAACGCTACGGTATCGATGTACATGGTAGTGTTTGCCATCGCGGTATATAACTGTTTGTGAAACATGGGAAATCAGTACTAATACATTGCAGCCACTCTTCGGTGCGGTAGCCTCTGATGTTGGAGGACGTAAACTCGTTTACATGGTCGGTCTTGGAAGCTTCCTTGTCGCAAATGTGCTGCTAGCCACGCTCCCTGCACACATCGCACTCCTCTTCATTCTACGAATATTCCAGGCCTTTGGATCGTGCATCGTATTCTCAGTCGGAGCAGGCACTGTTGCGGATATTACCGAGCCTGCAAAGCGCGCATCCGCTTTGGCCTGGTTTCTTATGGGACCTCAGCTTGGGCCAGTCTTTGGACCGCTTATTGGCGGTGCTTTTGCAGATGTTTCACGCTGGAGATGGGTCTTCGGCTTTTTGGCCTTGACGTGTCTTCCCGTGTACTGCGCCATTGTCTTTTGCATGCCTGAGACTCTGCGATCCCTCGTTGGCAATGGTGCTGCTCTTGCTCACCAGCCATGGTTCTTTATACCCAAGCTTCGCACACAACCTAGCACGGATGTCAAGGGCCCGAAGGTTCCTCGTCCATCGTTTCGAAAGTTTGTGCGGCTTCTGAAGTACCCCCACATCTCATTGTCTCGTTCAATGGTGCTTTCCAGTTCGCTGGGTTGTACGGGTTATACATCTCCTTTCCAACTGTGCTCAATGAAACGTACAACTGGTCTACTGCCGAAGTCAGCTATGCATATCTCGCGCCAGGAATATCCATGTTCATCGCCTCCATTATTGTCGGTCGTGGCAGTGACTGGCTGCGCAGAAGGTCTATAGCCAAGAGCCCTGACGGCAAGGTGGCACCTGAGCGACGAATCGCTTTCCAGATACCTGGCTTCTTGATCGCAGCTGTAGGCAAGTTTATGTACGGATGGTTCTGCCAGAACCGCGTAAGTCCGGCTGCAGGTCTCATCGGATCGGCACTTGCTTCTGTTGGAACATCGATCGTCTTTGTCACCAGCACTTCGTTTCAGACCGAGTGCGACCCAGCTCAGACTGCGAGTCTGGTCGCCTTGGGGGTTTCCTTCGCAACATCGCGGCAGCCATCGCTGCTGTCGTCATGGATGGCCTACTTGACAAAGCTGGTGTTGGATGGACCTTCAGCATTTTTGGGGTGATGGATCTGCTCTGCATCCCGGGTATCCTGCTGATCATCTTCAAGGGTGCGGAGATGCGCGCAGCATTGAAAACACAGCAGACGCAGGGCTGAGTGCGGCAACTCACCAAGGCTTCGTGTGGACGATGCTGTAACGAGTTGACTTCTTCATTGCATAGCGCGGCGTTGGCAGCGGCCTTTGGAGTTTGCGTCATTCACTATTCGCTATTCGCTTTTCACTATTCATCATTCCACCACCTCCGCATATTGACGCTGCTGTACCTTTCCCCAATCCAATTCCTAGATAAATTCAGCCTGGGTAGACTGTATACCCGCGCAATGAACTCCTCCGCACTAAATGACTATGATCCACGACCTGCGACCCGCGACCCAATGGATGCTACTCTGGTGCGCTCAGTTGGGCTGAGCTGGGCTGAGCTGGGCTGAGCTGGGCTGAGCTGTGCTGTCACATGGTGTGGCTAGCATGGTGTGGCAGGCACGCAAGTGCATCTATCCGCAACCATCCCCTTCCCATCCTCCACAATTCTTCTGTCTCGTATCGTATCGTATCGTATCGCTTTGCCTCACTTGACCTCTACCCCACGCATTTCCATCTATTTCCATCCACAAACGTCTTTTTCTCTCTATGCATCTTGCGCCTGTTCCCCGTATCGTGCGGCGAGACTTTGCCATAGGTAGTGCTGTTCGATACTTCGAAGATGAGTTCCTGATGTGGCAGGATGGCCGCGGAATAGTGTTGTTTGTATGGGTTGTTGCGGTGAAGGATGCCTTGATAGTGCTTCGAGAAAGGAGGGTGGTGGAAGATGGGCAGTGTGTAGAGTTGGTTGGGATTTTGAAGTGGCAGGAAGTGTGTAGGTACACTTTTTTTGGAGTCGATGACGTGTGGGTTCTGTTTCTTGAGCGCTGTTCAAACCTCCTGCGGAGATTTTTCTTTTTCTTTGCTGCTTGCTCAAACAGACACTTCGTCCTGCGTGTCGGCTCATTTATTCGTTGGTTCCCAATCAAGCCAGTGGTCTGCATCGACATCGAGCACCTGTTTGCTTGAGCGAGTCCATTGGAGCAGCGCCTCTTTTTCCGAGCTGAACAGCGTGTCGACAGAGCGGTAGTATGTCGCTTCTTCCGGGTTCATGTGTATGTGTGCCGGCCGCATCCGGGTGACGAAGAAGAGGAACGTCACGACGACCACCACAGTCCATATGGGTACGAAACGACGGAAGCAGAACATGTTGAATTATGATTTGCGATGAAACTCGGGAGTGACGCAGGGACTCGGGGCTTTTATTTGTCGGTGTATATATATAAAATTTGCCGTCCACTTTTTCCTTCTGCGCGAGTCGCCGCAGATACGAGAATTGTAGATGACTGAGCTAGTCGTGATCGTGCGCCACACTATGGTCCTAACGTCGATGACCTAAAATTAGAAGCCCGCTCGCCATTTCTGAAACGACCGAGCTGTATCAATAGACAACAGCGATATGAGTAATTCTAATTCACACCGCTTTACGTCTGCGGGAAGTGTTTTCTGTTGAAATCGTCGACGATTTGGCGTGCTGCTGTCACGATGTCGACGGCGCCCGGCGAGTCGGAATGGCAGCAGAGAGAAACCGGGTGGTCCCTGATAGGTAGTTGCACCTCTTCGCCTGTCACGGCGATAACGGTGCCATTTTCGACTTGGCTTTTGATGTGAGATTGAGCTTCTTCAGGTTTCCAGGGTCTGTCACCTGGTCAGTCACAAGCGCAAGTCAATAATGCGTGCAGACATACTTTTTCTTCCTGTCGATGACCAATGTTCCGTCCTTGCTATACTTAACATCGCCGTATAGCTCCGCAACAAAAGGCAAGCCGAGCTCTTTGGCGATTTCCTCGTGTAGGGTCCCTGCTAGACCGAAGACGGTGGTGCCTTTGGGTACGCCTTCGTATACAGCGCGGCAAACATCCTTGTCTCTGTACATCATGCCATAGAGTACTCCATGTGGCTTAACATGATGCAAGGGCATGCCTTCGGCGTCCAAGAAGGCTTTCAGCGCGCCCACTTGGTATCGCGTCATTGCTGTGAGCTCTTCAGGTGACATCTTGATCTCTCTCCTGCCGAATCCTTGGATATCAGGCAGACCGGGGTGTGCACCCACGGCGATGTTGTGCTTCTTGCATTCACGAACAGTCTGCTGCATGATCAACGGGTCGCTGAAGTCGTTAGCAACTACTCAAGATGAGTCTTCCAGTCACCTACCCAGCATGAAAGCCGCATGCTACATTGGCATGATCAATCAGTGGAATCAGATCCTCATCTGGCCCGCACTTGAAGTTGCCATAGCCTTCGCCTAGGTCGACGTTGATTCTCACGGGATGTTGACTTGCCGGCATCGTGAAGGTCTGGATCGAGAAACCATGTTATCTACAGTCATGATATTGTATTCGGCGGACTCGCCTTGTATTGCCGTGCTATGGCCGAAGCGTTGGGGTCCAGCGTGTGCACGTATTGTTATCACGGAACCCCTCATCTTACACGCCTGGATGACGTCAACGCGTTTAACGGTCACCAACCGCAACAACGTATCGTATCAAACTATCGCAAATAGCCCAGGAACCAGCTGCATCGGGGACGCGGACCTGTCACGGCCGGGATATGGGTTCGTGAGAGAAGGGACGAGGCGGAAGCAGGCGCGGGGTTGAAGGACTTCAAATGTGCGCGTGGAGGCAGTCGCACTCAGGCAGACGTTCAGAATGGAGAAGCTACAGACAGTGCTGATTGCCAATCGAGGAGAAATTGCAGTTCGAATCTGCAGGACGGCGAAGGAGCTTGGTGTGAAGACTATCGCGATCTATTCAGAAGCTGATGCAGCATCGCAGCATGTCCGAGATGCCGACGAGGCTGTGCTCTTGCCGGGCAGCAACGCAACTGCGTATACCGATGAAGACGCAATCCTAAACATTGCAAGAGCGACGAGTGCAGATGCTATTATTCCCGGCTACGGCTTCCTTTCAGAGAATGCGCCGTTTGCGCGGCGAGTAAACGAAGCCGGTCTCGTATGGGTTGGGCCGTCACCAGAAGCAATCGAAGCGTTCGGTGTAAAACACACAGCAAGAGACTTAGCCGCCAAAGCAGATGTCCCTATCGTACCTGGAACCAAGGGCCTTGTCGAAGATGAGGAGGAAGCTGCGAGGGAGGCAGAGCGCATCAGCTTTCCTGTCATGCTGAAGGTGACCGGATCGATGTTGTATAATTGAACACTACTGACTAGAACAGGCTACAGGGGGCGGCGGAGGGATGGGTCTCATCACCTGTGACAACGTCAAAGAAGTGAGAGAAGGCTTCAAGATGGTGCAATCGCGAGGCCAAACGCTGTTCAAGAACCCTGGAGTCTTCATCGAGAAGTATTTCCCGCCAGCCACCACATTGAGGTTCAAGTCTTCGGCAACGGGTTAGGTCAAGCTATCCACTTTGGCGAGCGTGAGTGCTCGATCCAGAGACGGCACCAGAAAGTCATCGAGGAGTGTCCAAGCCCCTTCGTCGAAAGACATCCTAAGCTCCGACAGGAGTTGGGTGCCTCCGCCGTCCGACTATCAGAGTCCATCAAGTATGGCTCCGCCGGAACCGTTGAATACTTGGTGGACGATCAGACAGGCGACTTCTTCTTCCTTGAGATGAACACGCGTCTACAAGTAGAGCATGGGATTACTGAGCTTTGCTACGACGTCGATCTTGTAGCATTGATGCTGAGACAGGCAGACGCTCAGCTTATTGGCAAGGGTGGTATTGATGGGTCAGAATTGAAGCAGATGCAGCCTTCAAAGCTTTCTGGGGCTGCAATAGAAGCGCGCGTCTACGCTGAGAACCCTCTACGAGACTACGCACCATCACCAGGTCTACTGCAGAAGGTGGCGTGGAAGGACGTACCTGGCAGCCGTGTCGATACATGGGTCTTTACAGGGTCACGCATCACACCCAATTACGGTATGGTGAACGAGGCTGCAGGCTTCACAACCGCTAAGCGTGTTCAGATCCATTAATTGCGAAAGCTATGGCGCACTCGCAATCTCGAGATGAGACTATCTCACGGATGAAAGAGCTTTTGACTGGCTCTTTGATCTCGGGGCCGCCTACTAATCTAGAGTTCTTAGTACAAATACTGGATGATCCAAGGTTCGCTTTGGGGGAGACCATGACCACCTTCTTGAAGGACTTCGAGTTTGCACCGCACGCGATAGACGTCATATCAGCTGGTGCTTACACGCTCATCCAGGATCTTCCAGGGAGACCGACGGTTGGCAAGGGCATACCCCATTCCGGACCCATGGATCCTATGGCTTTCCAGATTGCGAACATGCTGGTTGGGAACCCTCGTGGCACAGAGGGTCTAGAGATCACGCTCAGTGGGCCGGAACTACGATTTGTTGGACCAGCTATCGTCGCTTTATGTGGTGCACCGATGGAAGCAACCTTGGATGGAGATGAATTTCCAATGTGGACCAACATCAAGATCAGTGCTGGGCAAAGGCTTAAGATTGGAAAGACCATCGCTGGAGGTTGTCGCTCGTATCTCGCCATCTATGGTGGCTTGCCAGCAGTAGCTGAATATTTCAACTCAAAGTCAACATCTCCCTTAGTGGCGATTGGAGGTTATCAAGGTCGACAACTGGCACCAGGGGACTTGCTTCAGATAGTGGCAGACGTGCCCAGTGGTGTTGAATCTGTGACCATTCCAGAACGTCTTCGTCTCAGCTACAAGACTGATTGGGAGATCTCGGCTATGGTGGGGCCCCATGACGAAGGGTACTTTGCGCCAGAAGACATTAACATGATCTATAATACGAAGTGGAAGGTTTCACATAACGCATCTCGAAGTGGGATCAGACTGATTGGGCCGGTACCTAAATGGGCTCGGAAAGATGGCGGAGAAGGTGGGGCACATCCAAGTAACCTTGTCGAGTACGGATACCCTTTGGGCACGCTGAATTGGACGGGTGATGACCCATGCATTTTCCCTGTGGACTGTCCAAACTTTGGCGGTTTCACCAGCAGTACAACAATCATCAGGGCTGATTGGTGGAAGCTTGGACAGCTGAAGGTTGGCAACACCTTGAAGTACGTCAAGGTCGGACTTGAAGATGCACTTAAGAAGAGAAAGCGCAACAACCAGTTCCTCGACTCAATCGAGCAAGCCATTCAATCAAAGACTGGATTCGACGGTATTGAAAATCTGCAAGCTGGACATGTGGAGTTCCACAAAGGCAATATTGGCAAAGCAATAGTCTGGGAGAGAGCTGCAACAGCCGACACGCCTCAAGTACGGTATCGCCAGGTGAGTTGAAAGATACAAGTGTGGCCTTGAATGTGGACTAATAATTACTCAGGGCGGCGACGATCATCTTCTCGTTGAGTACGGCAACGAATCATTTGACCTCAACCATCGATGCCGTGTTACCGCGCTTGAAAACACTCTGAATTCTTCAAACACACCCGAAGGCATCAAGAGCAATCTGTACAACACGGTCGGCTGCTGCACAACACTTCTGATATACTACAACGGCGCTAAGCTCCCTCGTGCTGAACTCATGTCGCATCTCCAAAAGCTCGAAGAGGGCTTCGGTGATCTTCGTTCGACCAAGGTGCCCACACGAGTCTTCAAGCTTCCTATCAGCTTCGAGTCTAAGCTCCAAGACGAAGCTACTCAGCGCTACATGACCAACCAACGCCCGCATGCTCCATATCTCCCTGACAACTTATCGTTCGTTGCGAAGAACAACGCCTTTACCCCACAACAGCTGAAGAACATCTACCTGACTGGGCAGTTCATGGCGGTTGTTGTAGGCTTCTTCTGCGGAAATACTGTATCACTTCCAGTTGACCCTCGACAACGCATGAACGCACCAAAGATGAACCCGTCGCGCGTGTTCACGCCAGAAGGTACAGTTGGTTGGGCAGGAAGCTGCATGTCGATCTACCCAGTAGACTCCCCGGGTGGTTACCAGATGACTGGGCGAACCATTCCGTGCTTTGATTATTATGCGCAAAAGCCAGGCTTTGAAAAACCCTGGATTTTTCGAGATTTCGATATCCTGACTTTTTATCAAGTCAGCGAACAGGAGCTTGACAATTTGCTTGGCAAATTCAGAGCAGGCAAGTTTACATTCGAATATGAGGATATCGAGTTCGACATGGCAGAACACAATAAGATGCTGCAGGAAAGCGCGGAGGAAGTCAAGAGGATCCGCGCGAACCAAGCCAAAGCTCAAGAAGAGATGAAACGAGCTGAAAACGAATCGTTTGAGCGTTGGCAAAGAGAAAAGGCCGAGAATCAGATTGATGAGTCTACTGTCGAGAAACTTCTCGACGATCCTAGCATCACCTCTGTCGAAGCCCCTGTAGACGCCAATGTATGGAAAGTTGAAGTGAAGGAGGGCGAAGCCGTTGGAGAAGGGAGTGTTGTAAGTACAAATAACATTTCGATTGAAAGACGTCAGCTAACGATGCAGATTGTCATCCTGGAGGCCATGAAGTTGGAGATTGCGGTTAAGACGCCTGAAGCAACAGCAGAAAACGCTAAGCTACGAGTTGAGAAGCTGCTTGTCAAACCAGGTGACACGGTAACAGCTGGTGGACATCTTGCACTACTGAAGAAGGAGTAATATGAGCATACGTCGGTTTAAATGTATCACATGCTCATAAATGCTCATGCACGGTTTGATTCGACACCTACATCACTTGGTCACAATTGCGTGTCTTCACAAACGCAGATTCATCCCAAACAACAAATGACGCTCGATATGATTTAGGTAGCCTGCTGATGAAGTTAGGGCCACAGAAAATCGCCTTCCATCTCCCGCGCACTGCTTCTCAAAACGACCACAGATTTCAGCAAAACCATGCATGAGTCACCAGCCCCACCTTCATTACTGACCGCCCCAAACCATTCCCCCTGCGGCGTGTGAAATCAGCCAGCCACCAGCTACTGCAAAGGCTATCGGAACATGTGGTACTGTTTGAAAGAATACATGTCAGATGACAAAACTATACACGAGGGTCTTTGCAAAACCTTCGGCACCTTCCAGCATCCCACCACATCGCAAAGCCGTACATCATACCACCGTGTCATCTACTTCCTGGTCCTAGAATCGTCTCCCCATTTCGTATGGCTCAAGAATCACAGCGACGCCTCCGCCACAACGCCCAATCTGCCGGAAATCGAATCCTTGGTCGGCGCGAAGTTCGAGGCGCATGGGACCTTCCACTGCCACCGCGAGCTGCGCCGACAGCCGGGCCATCGGATCGAAGCCCTTTGCGCAACGCATCCTGCCTCGAACAGCAACACGCCTCGGGTTCCCGGGCGTTGTGCAGATCGCTGGGCTGCACCGGTCCTTGCGCATGGGTTGCGGGCGGGGGAGGAAGGGCCGGTTGATCTCGACACGAGGGCTTTGTCACCCGTACTGGCTTTTTTGAAGGGGTGGGTGTGCGCGGTTCGGTGTTTCCGAGCGGGACTTATGCGTTAGAGATTGTGATAGGTGATGGGTTTGATCCGCCGGAGAGCCAGGGGCAGGGGAGGAACAGGAGCTGTAGCCTGTGAAAAGTGCTATTTAGCCAGTCGTTGATTGTCCACCATTGGTCGGAAGCTTACGAATTCCTTTCAAGTTGTGTTTTTTTCTAACTACATGGAGCAACTCTATGGTTTTCTTTAAAGCTGTATCTATTAGTTGCAAATTAGCGTAGTTAGCAACAGCGAAAGCCGGGGTAAAGACAGGATGTTTAGAACTGTGAAAAAAAAAAAAAAGACAAAACCCGATCGCGGAAGCTTGCTCGCTGGCACTACCTAATCACGATTGTGACGACTCCGTGGTTGTCTGATAGCTACAAGCGACTCACGATTGAAAAATAGTGCAGGTGTTGATGATGAGTGCGGCGGAATAGATTGCGGTTTAGATTTTCCAAGTACCATCATGTACTCGAAATATAAATTCCCAGTATATGTATTCCAGATCTTAAACTACTAGCAAGTTCTATATCCAAGTACGTGTCGCTCTCGCCAAGTTCTCGCCAAGCTCACTCGCCGCCGTTACCACATCTCCCAAACACCAGCCGGCAGCACCGACCTCATGATCTTCCAGTGGCTCACGGCACCCTCCTCATGATACATCTCCAATTCTGCTACATCCGCTTTACCCATTACCTGCCCGCCGCTCTCATAACTGAACTTGACTTCCAGCTCCTCCCTCGGCTGCAAGAAGTTCCTACGCGCAATGCTACCCAGCCAGTCCTTGCTTGTCGACTTGCGGAATCCAACGGCTTTCTTTCCCTTGCCATGGTCGTTTTTGACGCAGAATATCACCATGTTGATGAAATCAGAATCGCCTTCTTTGTGGCCCTCCGGCGGAGGCGAGTCGCGGAAGAGACGACAGGCGGGGAAGACGGCGTGGATGGTGTTGAGCACGAGTTTGGTGGATCCGAGCGTGAGATCGCCAGCGTAGTTGATGGCTACGACGCCGTCATCGGTGAGCAGGTTGTAGAGTCCCTGCATGAATTCGGTGGTGAAAAGATAGACGGGTTCGGCGCCGCCGGTGAATACGTCGTGGATGATGTAGTTGTAAGATTTTGGGGCCGAGACAGACGTATCAGCAACGAAGCGTACGGCATCGGAAATAACGGCTGTGTGGTTGGGAGAAAGGCCGAAGTACTCTAGTGCATACTTGTGGACGATAGGGTCGAGTTCAACGATGGTCGTATTCAGACCATGTGCGATGAGGGCATTGGGCGCTGTTCCGATTCCAAGACCAATAACAAGGGCTGCCTTTTCGGATTCGGGAACGGGTTTGACATGTAGAGCTCGGGGTACTGACTTGATGGGAGCCAATTCTGGGTCCTCAATTAAACGAACAGCTTCCAGGAGGACGAAGACAGCGAAAATGCTTTCCTTCTGGCGTTGGCCCTTCTTGTACGAGTCAGGAGTGACAAGCCATTCTCCACCAAGAAGTGAGTGATCGCAACGCATTAGGCGGAAGGCGTTGTCTGCATAGTTCTCGACGACCGAAACATAGCCAGTCAATGATTCTTGGCGAGCAAGGATGGTGTAATTCTGGGTAGCAACAAGTGTGGCGTTTGCCCTCTGGAAAGCGTAGTCCGAAGGGTAATGAGGGTTCATCCAGAGGGTATGGAAGATCGCAGGGATGGCCAGGAACAGCAGCTTAGAAGGCGTAACGAAAGCGACAGCTGATGCGAGCAACATTTGGAAACCGATGCGGGTCAGATATAAGTGCTGTCCGACGAAAGCAGGAAGAAGTGCACCAAAGAACCTAGAGACGAACGAGACACCGACGTAAGAGGTCATGGGCAGAATGGCGTCTCCAAGGGCGGAAGGTAGGTCCCAGCGAGAGAAGTCAACTGTGTCCAGCAGATGGGAAACAGCATACATGGACAGGAACAGTAGAGGAAAGTAGGTGAGCGACTCGACAATCAAAGGCCCGTAGTCGATGCCAAGCTCTGTGCTGTGTGGGAACAGGAAACATTGAATGAGCGGCGTCCAGTACGCGAGAACGGCGACCCAGGCAGATACATCCACCGACACATAACCCTTCAACAATGGCCGGATACCTAATCCCGCTAGCGCGGTTAGTGTCATGGCTTGCTGGTGGTGCAACGAAGCTGGGATGGATCCAAAGACAGGCGTCAGGTTGAGTTGTGACACCGGAGATGCGACTCCAGCAACGAAGATGAATGCTACGGCGCGAGCGACGTTCTTCCATACAGTGGATGCTGGAAGATACTGCGGTCGTTCGTCGGCCTCGTTGGGTGTCGTTGGTGTCGGTGGTGTTGTTGGCGCCCGGGGCTTACTCTGCCTCTTTTGCCTGGAAGACATGGTTTTGGGTCTTCCAAGTGCTGTCGCTGCTTAGATAGAGATGAATTGAAGTTGGAATGCGATGCTTATGAAAGGTATGTGCAGTGCTAATGGAAAAAGAGCAGGTGTGAGATGAGAAGCCAATTTCTGTACGGACCGCGCTTCCGTGGGTATATTCGACCGGCGAAGAGATTGAAGCGCAGTATACGCAAGGTAAAGGAGACAAGGCACGAGTGAGGGAGGACGACAATGTACCAATTGAAACAAGGACACCTGGTCTAGCGAGTTGTTTCAGATGGTTGATGCACGGATGAAACGACGTGGAGTGGTTCGGTGCCCGAGGCGCGTTTCGACGCTAGCGAACGTGGCGTAGGGTGTGGCGCAGGGTGTGGCGTGAGGCGTGGCGTCATTATCGATGGCTGTCGACCGTGTAGCCGTCGACAAACGTCCATAGTCCACCACTCGACGCGTTGGTGAAGTCACGATTCTCCGCGGAAACGATTTCTAGATAATGCCATACGTGACTGCATCCCCCACCATGGCTCCACTCGTCCTGCAATCCGCGACTGCGCAGAACCCCGCCGACAACAGCAAGATGCCACCCATGGATGCAGACGATGCCATCAACGTCGACGACGTCTTCTCGCGCGACCAGATGCGCCAACAGCAAGAAGAGAAACGCAACAGGCTTGCTGCCAAGAACCGGCGGAAACGCTATCTCGAAGTACACCCCGAGTACTTTGACGACTCCTCCCTCGAACTCGCCGATCCTCTACTATACGACCGGCTCATCCGCCGCTTCCAGACCGCCAGAGAGCGCGAGGCAGAAGGCCAGCGCAAAGGCTTCTCTGGGCAAATGTCGACCGATCTGTGGCGCGCCGAAGCGAAGAAGGATGCGCTCAAGCACACCGATCCCAACTCGCTCTTCACGTACAGCCGAGGGCCTCAAGGGCAGATTGTCGAAGAAGACAAAGACGAGGTGCCCATGACAAAGGAAGAGGGCAAGGCTTGGTGGGTCGATGAGATGACACAGCGCTTCCTGAGCGGTGCAGATGATGATTTCGAGTACAAGACCGTTGATGAGAACGACACGTACGACGACGAAAAGGAGCGCGATATTCAGGACGCATACTTCGACAGCATGGAGTCTGACTTCGACTCAGACGGCGAAGGGAAAGAGAAAGTTTTGACCGCTGAGACTGGCATACAAGACTACTGAAGCAGCCATCCCTCGGTGCACATTCACTCCTACACCAACATTACCACGGGATACAACCGCCTACAAGAAGTATTGGAAGGTCATTGAACGATCTCCCAACTCGCCGAGCTCCTCTCGTGTGTACCCGTTGTGCGCACCCTCCGATAGCTCGCGTTCCCTCTTTGCGTTGATCCTCTTGTAGTTGAATACCAACACAAGAAGCGCAATGATACCCGCACCAATGAACCCAAGCTCGAGAGCATGACCGAGAATGTAGTGTGGTGCATCTTCAGCCCTGTAGAAGTTGGAAGCCATAGCTAGCGGAGGTTAGCCCTGGTGTAACAAGCGTTGAGTATTGGGTAACATACCTCCGGCAAGATTGCCAACAGCGATTTGGATAGCCTGGCCCGTTGCACGCTTGGTGGATCCAGCCAGGTCTGGTCAGTGTCAGCATGCTGAACTCGACACCAGAGGGACGTAACTCACTGTTCGATAGCCAGGTGATGTTGCCTGGGAAAGCAGGATAGAGGGCACAAGCTGCAATGAATACACCAGCATAGATGACACCTGGAGTCGTGCTTGCAACACACATGATAAACCCGACTGCCATGATGCAGAGGCACACTAGGATGAAAGGATACCGCTTGCCGACGCGATCGCTCCACCAAGCTACTGCAACTGCCAACACGGATGCGGTGATGTAGATCGGGACAGTTAGAAGCTGTGCTGTTGAAGAGGTGTATCCAAGTCCACGAATGATGCTAGGGAGGAAGAGAGAGATGCCGTACAGTGGGCAGACGATACCTATTTTGTCAGTTTCAAGGTAACCATGTCCATTGTGGACGTACCCCCAAAAGACCCAAACATTCGTCCAGATCTGCCAATCCAGGAAAGCTGCCTTCACAAACTTCCACTGGAAGCTATCATCTTGTGCCACGCGCAGGCTGTTGACCGTCTCGTTCGACGCTCTCTGGTATTTCAGCCTATACACTACGAATGCTCGCTCCTCCTCGGTCAGAAAGCTCGCTGTCTCTGGGAAGTCGTAGATCGTGAAGTACGCCAGGATCGCAACCATGACTGTCAAAATACCCTCGAGGATAAAAATCCACCTGCGCACATCAGCAATCGCTACAGTTATGTCACTGAACACTCATACCTCCATCCTTCCAGATTTCCAACACCATCCATATGCGCAATACCGAAAGCCAGGAGCCCCGAAAAAGCTCCTGCAACAGACGCAGCACTGAAGAACAATGCCTGTCGGAACTGTGCTTCGTGGCGGCAATACCACATAGTGATGTAGTACCTGTCCGCTATCAGCCGAAGCGATCGAAAGGTTCCAATATTCAGTACTCACGCAACGCCAGGAAACAGACCAGCCTCTGTCACACCAAGGAAGATACGTGCAATCAACAGACCGTGGTAGTTTTGTACGATACCCATCAGCGTCATGACGATGCCCCAGGCCACCATTATCGTTGGCAGCCAGATGGCTGGCCTCAGCCGCTTCAAGAGAAGATTACTGGGGACTTCAAAGGCAGCATATCTGCACGACTATTAGTATCTAATACTGCACATTTTCATGATGTTGTTGGGACCCACGTGAAGAAGAATACCGTTAGACACCAATTGTACTGCGCACCGCTCATACCGCGCACCGCTCATACCCAGCGTCTCTACCAGTCCCTCAATCTTCGCATTGCCGATATTGCCTCTATCCAGGAACGACAACAGGTAGAGCAGTGTGAGCATAGGAATCAAATGCCAGTCCATTTTTCGCAATATCTTCTTCTCATCAAGATGTGCAAAAGACTCCAAGGTCACGCCGGGCGCGGTAGCGATGTCGATCTCCTCTGCTTTGCTCTTTCCGGCACGGCTTGATATGGAGCGGGAAACAGATGCTTTGCGCACAGGCAACTCGTCCATTTCGCGCGAGATGCGCTCGTGGAAGGGCTTCTCAGACATGGTGACAAGGCCGGATTACAGTAGCAAGATAATGTGGAATGAGAAGATGGAACGGCAGGTATTACTTTGTATGCAGTGATGTCAAAAATAAGCGAGGATAGTCAACAGCCGTCGCAGATCTTCGTTGAATGGATGCACGCTTGTGTGGAATCATTACATCCGTGCATATCATCATGAGGCGTCATGTACTGCATATCGCTGTTCTCTCGAGCCCATGCTTTACTCCTCGGCTCACTTTTGCAATCCCCTCCCAAACCTGTCAATATACTCCAGCGCTTGTCATCTTCCATCTTCCACGGCGATGATGTGCTGATTGCCTGTGTCTGGCCATCTCGTCTACCCTTCTTCGTCACCCACATCCGAGCCGCTTGCTACACCATTGACGCACGCCCAGCCAGTGCCATGACGTTTGTTATTTGCTGGCCACAACGTGCCGCTAACTAGAACTTCTTGATTCGCACAAAGCAAGAAGACAAGACATGCTTGTGCTTAGCGAGCAGGTGGGTCTGGGGAGGGAACATCTGGGGCCCCGCGTCGTACAAGAGCTGATGTGTCAGCAGATGAAGCGAATATGAGTGGTGCGGAAAAGGGTGACTTTCGGGTTGCCGGATTGGGAAAGAGGGGTTATGGATGGTTGCTTCGTCTGCATGCGTACGTTAACATGACAGCGTTCGCGTTGCAGATAAAGCCAGATACAATGTCTCGCAGGCGGACCCTCAAGCAGTACTGCTGGAGGCCTACAGTGTGGATATAGGTACTCTACACTCTACAACTTCCATAGATATCAATGCAAGACTTGTAATGCCTTGTTAGGTTAGAAGTGATCTGCACATTGGCATTGAATACCTCCTCTTGTAAATCCAAGGACCGATGGCTTGCATCTGCCTTTTCTACAACGTGAGAGAATAGTCCTCCGCATCAACGAAGGTCGAGAAAGCCAGTCATTGCTTGCTCTTCATCTCTCTGACTCACAGGCGTTCTCATCATGGTGACGCGCCAACTCTCAGAAGCTTCACTCACGTCGGCATTCTCCGACAACACAGCATCTCACGATCTCGCTGACACTGCTCCCTTGCTTTCCCTTTTCCGAATTAAGTCTCTAAAAGGAGGCAAACCAGGCAAAATGGTTGCCTCCCAGACGATGACGTACAATGCTGCTCCATCGATAATGCAGTGCACGCTGTAGCCTTGTTAAGACCCCGCCGTTTGGTGTTCTTGTGGCACCTTCGGTGATATGTGAGCAAAGGGCACGCACAGGTGCACGAGGCTGTGCATCATTTAGGGCAAACAGGCGCGTTTCTAGGTCCACAGCTACAGGGGCTGGATTGTGGAAAGAGCTCATTCTCAAATCGCATAGGAAGAAGTTATCTCAAAGCACAACTACTACTGTCAACGTTTAGCATAGTGATAGAAATCTTGAGTTCAAATCATATGCGTCGAGAATGCTAACATCACTAGGAGAGGCCATCTGAAGCTACGCAGTTTCTGGCTCAGATACATGGTTGGCCCTGCTGACGTATAGCTGAACTCATACTTCCCGGTGTGGCTCTGCAAAGCATCACATGTGGCTCATGTTAGTGCACGCCATTACACGACTTGATGCAAACACGAGCATCGTAGGGCTGGTCGACCGAGGTCGGCTTTTCTCCTATTTGCCAGCCCTCACCTCCAGCATTTGGTTTGAGGAGTCAACATAGTCCTCACAAGAGGCGGCAGCCCCAAACATGACGGAGTCCTTGGTGGGACAGCGATTTTACACAGTTCGTCCAAGGGATGAAGCGAAGAAAACTGTAACCCAGCTTCACCGTACGGTGAAATCACAATGCTCACCAGTACCGCCGAAAGGGCCTTTGGATCTCAAGGGCACTGGTGAGAACACGCCCCTTCGTAGTGATATGGTACCGAGGATCAAGGGGCACGACATGTTCCTAACTACGTGATAACATCCCTCTATTGCTTCACTATATTGAAGTATAAGTTTTGTTGTATTCTCACCTTCAGAAACCCATATCAATCAACTCTGCAACCATCATCCTCATTCCATCACCTGCCTCTCATTGCAATCCGTATTCATCTCTCCAACTCCAGTCTCCCTACCCAGCCTCAATCGGTCCAGCATATTCACTGAGAAACCTCAATCTGCCAAACATCCTCACATCAGCCAGACAATGCTATCCCACATCAAACAAAGCCAGCACTCTCCAACCACGTATCCCCTTCACCCGCAAAACCCCAGTCTCTCAAACCCAGCCGCCACCTACAATCAGCCTGCAGACACCTGGTACTGCAGCGAGTGCGATGCCCTGAACATGAACTGGTACGACGTGTGTCCCGTGTGCAACGTGGGTTTGAGGCAGAGCGTTGTGTTCTAATCCCACGCGGCGGACTACGTTACGTGCGGCGATGCAGGTTTGCCGGCTTCGGGCAAGTATTGCAGCGCTGCGAATTCGGGGGATACGCTTGGCTCTTGTATTTTGTGTGGGTATGGGCAGTAGGAAAGGTGCTTTGTCGTTGTGTTGCCGTGGACGCGCTTTTTGTTGTCGGGCTCTGTCTTCTTTAATTTTCTCGGCGACCTGGTACATAGTTTTGTTTCGGTTTCGATTTTGTTTGGTTGATTCTGGGTAACGCGCTTTCCTAATCTCTTGCGTTCTGGGTTATTGTTGGCTCTGCAGTATGTATCTGGCGTTGTGGCGTTGGTGGAATACGTGAAGTAGTTGGTGTATTGCTTCTGCCCTTGTGTTTTGGTACTAGTAGTTGTGCAGTTTTGTCTCCTCTTCACCATATCTGATATACTATACTAGACACTTATCTTCAAGTTGTCAGCACGAAATGCAAGTTCAGCAAGCCCGTGTTTGAAGTTGGCCCGGTGATTTTATCTCCTTTTTCCCTCAATCCGCCGCTATCAACACAACCGCCTATCAGAATTTGATCTTATAGATATAGAATATTTATCAATGTCGTATGAGCGTGATTTAAGCAATCAATTAATAAGAAGATAGTTATTAATCGCAATCATGTATATCATAAGGGCATGGGTAGCGTATATGCAAGGCTGGTCTATATACAAGACTACCTCCGGCTACGAGGAGTCTGTCGCAGGCCCATTTACAAGTCTCCGCATATCATCTAAATCAATAGGTATCGTTTTGCTATCCGAATTAACTCCTCAGAAATTAAATTGTAGCTGTGGGAATCTATGCCTTGTGCTCAAAGCGAGCAGCCTCAACATCCTTGTTGGCAACAATGGAGTCAAAGTCAACGGTGCCTTCCTCAGAAGTGCCGACCTTCGACTCAGTGTAGGCATCAAGCTCCTTGGCCTTGTACAGATTGAGGTAGATGGGGTATGACCAGGCGATGACGAAGAAGGCCAGAGGAACAACCATGGCGCGCTGGGTGCCGATGCGGTCTGCGACGTTGCCGAGAATGACCGGAACAACGGCACCACCGGAGACGGAGGCGACGAGGAAGGAAGCACCACGCTTGGTGTGGCGACCGAGACCACGGAGAGCTATTCGCAGTTAGAATAAATTCTAGGTGTGTTTGAAAACGATGGAACTTACTGAGTGCAAAGATAATGGGGAAGATACAAGACTCAAAAAAGAGCACGACCATGAGAAGAGCAAGACCGCCCCAGTTAGGAGTGGTAGCATTGCCCGTGTTCACACCGATGGCTGCAGCGAGGAAGATCATGATCAAGGTCTGGTAGGCGAGAAGGACCAAGCGAGGCTTGATACCGTAGTACATGAATCCAGCAGCACTGAAACGACCGACGGCAAACAGAGCCTGAGCAATAGCATAGTAGTTGGCACCCTGATGGTGAGCATCGGTGGTACTCAGGTTGGGGTGGGCCTGGGTGAAGAAGTTGATGAAGAAGGAGGCGATACCGACCTGAGCACCAACATAGCAGAATTGAGCGGCGACACCCCAGAAGAGAGTGTACTGCTTGCGGAGGGGCTTGTCGACGTATCCAGTAGAGGATGTCATCATCTCAGCTTGGTCAGCCATATCGGAGTCGGTGATCTCAGGGATACTAGGGGCTATTAGCTATCGATCTATGAGTAAGATTCTCGATTACTTACGGAGCAAAGTAGAAGACGACAGCCAAGATACCGACAAAGATGGCGATACCGAGGTAGACCCATTGAACAGAGGACAGGGACTTGCCATCCTCACCGACATTCTTGAAGATGACGAAGGAAGCAAGAACGGGGGCGACAACAGAGCCGACAGCCTGGAAAGATTGAGAAAGCTCGAGACGGAACTCAGCCCACTTAGGAGGACCGCAGACAGCAATATAGGGGTTGGCAGAAGTCTCAAGAGTGGATAATCCAGAGCCGACGATGAACATAGAACCGCAGAAACCACCAAAGCTTCGCTTGACAGCGGAAGGCCAAAACATAAGGGCTCCGACGCAGTAGATGCCGAGACCAAGCATGAAGGTGTAGCGGTAACCGAACTTGCGAAGGAACCAACCAGAGTAGGTCAGGGGGCCAATGAAGTAAGCACCGAAGTAGGCAGCCTGAAGACCAGAGGATTCTCCCTGGCTGATGTTCAACGCAACCTGGAAGCGAGAGTTGAGGACGTCGAGAAGGCCGTAGGCGAAGCCCCAGAGAAAGAATAGAAGTGTGACCAAGGTAACGGGGATGACCGATTGACGAGTGGTCAATTGAGAAGCGCCAGTGACGACGCGGTTGTCAACACTCTTGCGGCGGACATCTTCGTTGACGACCTCGACAGTCGAGGGGCGGCGACCCTGCTGGTCGCGGACCTGGTCCAATGTAGGCTCCTGAGAACCACCTAGTCCGAAAACCATTGTGAAGTGTGGCTGTGAGGTGTAGATATGTAAGGATCTTATGATCAACGGATGAAGTCCGAGGAGTCCTGTGAGGCAAATGCTCAGATAATTATGAAGCTGAAGAACCTTGGAGCTGATGAGACACAACGAGGGCATGCTCGACTCAATATATCCTCCTCCAGCCTGTACGTGATAGACATGGTGGCATGGTTGGTTCCATCCAGACCCAATGCCGAAGATCTTGGACTGGCGCTGGTTGAGCCGCTGCTCAGGTCTGGAGAACACTAAAGCCTGGCGCTACTGCGTCGACCCGCACACCACACCCCAGTGTCCGCAAATTTTCTTGGGGGCAACATGCTGGTTGGACAACTTCTGGAGAAGTATCCCTTAGCACTCAAGCTTGCCTCCGAAAGTGCAGCCGATCTCGCGGCTTGTGAATGCTTGCGACCAATCAAACCTTGGTTGTGGGAAGCTAAGATTATGCATGCATCTATCCCCAGGCCGCCCCACTCCAGTTGTTGAGCCTCAAGGTGAACGAGTCTCCACAACATCCACGGCAGAACCCCATGGAGTTGGCCAGTAAAGTGGGCTCCAGAAATGAAGCAGTTTTTGTGCGGAGGGCGGGGACTCCGTGTTTCGTAGGCGGGCCGTGGGTCAAGATCTAATCGTTTGCCCCCTCTGACCTGCATGATTTCAGTTCGACGTATGTAAAACGATGTGATGTTCACGATAGCGACCCAAGACATACACAAGCTACTCGAGGCGAGGCTTGATGATGAGGATTGGTCGACAGGTAACTGTGTACTGCCTATCGCTGCGCTAATCCTCCGCTCGGTAAACGAATCTAGCACAGAGCGGCCTTGGCCTGCGACCAGTGAAGGGTATGCGGCGCTCTGATCAGAAGACGACATGGGTTGCGACGGCTTGCAGTCGATGAAGGGCGTTGCTGGCCGCCTCATGCGTGAGTCTGATTCGATTACATCGCGAAGTCGGCTTGCTATATGAGCGATTTTGTACAGCTGCGCTTGTGGCTTTCTCAACCTTTAGGAGTTGAGATCTGACAGCAAGGGACGTATGTGGCTGTGTAACTCGGTACATATCCAAGCTCACTAGCACCTGGACAATGCTCATGTGTATACCTACCTGTAGTGCGCGCGTGTGACAGCGGCTTCTTGACCACGCCTTACGCATGCTCATTCATCTGTTTCCTTGCTTCATCCACATCCAGAACAACAACCCCAAATTCCCCGCTAATCCCTCTGCGGGGGCTGCAGATGATGTGAACTCAAGCTTGAGCATGAAGCACCTCAACAAGAGCTTCTGGCTGGCTTCTAGTGTACTTCTATGCATGAAGACTCGCATTCTTCATGACGTGTCGGTGCAGCTCTGTACGTGCAGTGTCGTTTCAATTGGTTGTGGTGTATAGCCGACAAGGTCTGCGGAGGGTTTGTCGGAGCGCTAGAGGTACGTGCATGCAAGCGTGAACTTGGCAAACACAATAACTCACGTGTTGAGGCGTTTAGCGCCAGATCTAGAGCCTCTGGAAGAATATCTAACGCGCAGCTGGTCAATGATGATAATGGTGGGTCGTTGAGGCACAAGGGATTCGAGAATGATAAATTCGAGGGGCTGCTGCGGTCTTGGCCGCGGACTGCACCCAGTACGGGGAAAGAGCGTGTCTCAACACAAACAAATCGTATAATAGTAATTAATGTGGGGCTCGAACACGTGAGTCAAATAGCCATGCAAAAGCAGAAACGCACAAAACCACAAGATACAAGAAATGTATTAATTATACTTAAAATAGAGTAAAAGGCAAATACATAGCAGCTTAGCTTAATATTCTGTAGGTTTTGTAGAAGCGTGGTGTGATTCCTTGAGCAAAGCCCCACATTAAATCCTATGTCTTTACAAATACCAACCCCTTGGTGTCACCACCATAGCTGTCCAGATACCCACCGTCGGCTCAGTAAACCGCTCCTGAAGTGGCGTTCGTTTCACTACAGATCAAAACATCGGCAGCATCTGATGCATTTGAGGTACTCCTCGATGGAAAACCGCATCAATGCAAAAATAGGATTGTAGCTTAAGTTATCTCCAGATCTACACTGAACAAGCCAAATACATCCCACGCTGGCTACCAATGTTCGTAGATTGAGTAGCTGATTGTGAATCTCCAAAATCGTAGATCCTTGAGACGAGAATGACTAGACTACAGTGAGACATAGGGGTGATTAAGAATTGGGTTTTGGGTCTTCTTTGAATGACAATACTACATTTATAGTCTACAACGAAGGAACCCATGATAAGCAAATTGTGACTATTTCCAATAAGCTACGTAGCTATACCCTAACGAATCTACCTCTTCCGAGAAACAGATGCAAAAAGAATAAGAAAGAACCTCTATTAAAAGACAAGGCTAACCTAGACCCTGCCTACTCAAGGCTGGGATTTTCCAAGTGTCTCGAGTGGATTGTCATTGTAGTGCACGACTGCTAGTGATATCTTAATAATCCAAAGGGTTACGTTTGTGATTGAGATATAGGCTTCATAGAGGTTTCAAAGCACGATTCCCAGCACTGCTCACTTCCGCTAGATCATGCCCTGCCCTTTTACTTTTCTATTTATGTTCATCATCTCAAGAACATATAGTAATTTGCAAACCTCCTCTTCACTCTCTTCGACCCGACAAATTGAAGCTATTTATACTTCTAGCAATTTCCTGGTGCTTGAGGTTGAAGTAAGCTAACTCAGGTAAACTATATGGAGCTTTTCTTTCGTACAATACCACCACCCTCGCTGCCAAGAAGACAAATCGCTAGCAGTGCGTCTGAAATTGCCTCGAGGTCGCTACGATGCCACCATCTGGCGACGTCGAACTTGGCCATGAGGTACTCGCGCAACATATTACAGTTCACTTGAGAGACGATGTATTAAAAAAGTTTGATGTCATATCAATGGAAAGCAACACACCCAGGAAGGAAACTACTTATGTTTTCAAATGATATCTTCATTACAAGCATTGTACGTCTTACTCGTGTCAGAACTCACAATTTAGCCTGGAATTTATCGATGTTGAAGCCCGCCTTCAAGACGTTCATGGACGGTGCGAAGAAGTATTCACCACCCTTAGGAGTGACAAAGGCGTTGATCGGATTGATGTTGACTGACTTGGAGCCAATCTGGAAGGGACTAGGCGGATCTGTTGCTTTCCCCTGGCCAATTGTCACGTCGAGACCAGCATCTCTCGAAGGGAAGCCTGGTTGGTTTGCCCAGGCGGTTTGGATGAACCTGTAACCGTTCTCGATGGTTGACTGATATGCAGCGAACAAAAGACCTCGACCCTCATCTGCTCCACCGGGTTTGAAGTCTTCACCGTAAGGGATTCCACGGCGCATTATGCGAGAAGGGTTAAAATGATCCCGGATGTGCGCTTTACGAATATGCGCTGCCAGGGGGCACACCCCTGGTTTTGTCATGCCGCCGTAGTCGAAATCGTTTCGCAGAGCCAGTAGCTTGTCATCCCTTTGGTCCTGCAATTGGATGGGACAACCTTTTACCGAATAATCAGTGAGTGTGAAAGACTCGAGTCAGGGAGACTTACCGCTCTGCCATCTACCCATGAGTTGGGCGCCGAACTGGTCTGGACCAAGTGAACCCGCCTCTTGCCACTTGTTCACCACGAAGTCATTCCATTTCCCCACATGCTGCTCCAACTTACGGAAAACTAAGAAACTGCCATCCGTCATCCACTGGGGCTTAGGGTTATTTTCGTCACCGTGGCGGCCGACCACGATGACGCCTGGATCAACAAAGTTGCTCGTGTCATTTGACTGAACGACATCGTCGAGTTTGAAGGTCAAGCTGGGACTGTCATTTATGCCAAAAACTTGAGGGTGCGATATGCCGTCGTTAAATCCAAAACTTATGAATGCATCAGTAACTTATATCACAGAAACTAGACACTTAACTTACTGTTCGTGGCCTGGCTGTTTCTCCCTCTCGAATCCGACTTCCCTGAAGAGCTCGGCGACAACCTCACCGCCTGTGTTCAACAATCGCAACACATTCTTCAGCTCAGTCTCTACGGTGGACATATTGATTCCGGCAACGATCAAGACACCATCGATAGGTCCACCGCCATTCTGGTTGAGGTTCCAGTTGCTGAACAAGGGATCTCCCAAAGCAGTCCGCTCTGACTCTTTCTGCATGCCGCCGACGAATGATGGTGCAGCGTTCTCAAGGCCACTGATGCCGTTTTGGAGTGATGTCTGAACATTCGCCAGCTGTGGCTGTTAGCTTGCAGTCGACACCTCTCGACCATGTGTGCTCACCTTCGTCAGACCCCTGGAAGTAAAAGCAATGTTGGTCTTTGCTACGTCGATGATCTTGCCTTTATCAAGCTTGCTGATCTGCTCTCGTAGATCTTTAATATCTTTTCCAGTCGCGATGTTCGAGTTTGCTACTTTTTGGATGTTCTGACAGAATCCCTGTGCAGCTCTGATCGTGAAGAAGCAGAATATCTCAGCCTTCTTGGGGAACCCATTAAGCAGAATGTCTCCTTGGATACCACCAAGGTCTTCCAATTGGAGAGAGTTCATGGTATGCTTTGAAATGAGGGGTGACGGATGAGGAGAGGTGACGGGAAGCGTGTATTCTAGAAACTTATAGTTGGAGGAAGTATCAGATATGCACGAATGGCGCAACCGTGTGTACTTAAGTTCTACTTTCCCAGTGTGAGCTATAATACTCATCTTGTCAGCTCTACCTAGTCAGATGGAACCGGGCTGTACGGAAAGCTACACCGGTTACCGTAGTGTACATGTACAGCTGACGGCTTCCTGTTCTGCAGACTCATGTTGTAGGTTTCACAGAGTGTGGCTCATGCTGCTATTCGGGGAGGCCAGACTCTTGCCTTCTCTGCATACGTTGCTGCTAAGTGAGGAGATATGGTAGCGAGATACTGGCAGAAAGCGGAAGCCCGTGTGTGGCTGACTGTAGAATCGTATTTCAGAAGACCTGACCGCCCTTCCCAGTATTCCAGAGAATCACACGAAGAAATTTGAGATGTCAGCAGTGACCAATAGACCCCTCATTGGCTTAAAGCTTTCTGACTATCGAGGCGTTGCATGTCAGGCAATACACTAAGCTGATGTTCGGGTCAGCCTTGAAGCATCTCAGCCCTCACTTACTGATATGTCCCAGCAAGATCATAGGCAGCTACAACTTGGCAAGCCAGGCGGATCTCGGAGCTGAATCTCAATACGAAATCGTGCTGCGCGTGCTTACCTAGGAACATCAGCCTCCGAGACTGGGTCCACACGATGACTAGTGTTCTCTCAGCCTCCATTGGTCTACATGCTCTTTGTCTAGAGAGTCCCTGACTGCATTTCCAGGAACAATACATTCCTACCCCCAGTAAGGGTAATGGTCGGCAAGGTAAGGCCAGATCTTACACAAGTTGATGTTCTTTCAGCCGCTTGGGCTGACCTCTCATGTTCGCGCCATAGCTTGCTTCAGCTTTCGAGTCCTCTCCCTGTGATTGGTCCACTTACAGGAGCATGATAATACTGAGATTCATAGTGTTGTTGCGGGGGCTGATGCTTTTGTGTCAAGAATGCAGAATTTCTGTTCTCTCTCACACAACTTCTGTGTGGCTTTATACGTGACTTCCAAATCGCAACTAGCCCTTCTCGTACAGTCGCAATAATTTTTCAGATAATGCGGCATGTCATCACAAAAATGTAGGTGATGATGACAGTGATGAAACGGCTGCGGTGCAGATTACATCTTCGCTAAAAAGAGGCTGTACACGACAGATCTAGGCAAGTCGAGAACTGAGCCGTGCACCGACACACTTAATGAAAGCGCGGAACAATCAAGCCAGGCAGTGTAGCTTCATCAACCGAGCCCCTCGAGATTATGGCGCCATGATGCAGTTGACGGCCGCGGGAGAGGTTCCGAATGGCCTGCAAGGAGCTCTGTCAACATGGGCGCCTGCCGTTGTCAGCACTCAGATCCACCACGCGAGCTGAGCCCCGCCAATTCAACGCCTTGAGCATCCAACTGTTTGTCATAACCACCCACAGTACACGTTTTGTGCGAGTAAGTAGATATCGTATTAGGTGACGTGATTATGTCACGATAGCTACGCGCGAAAATGTGTCTGCACAACATACCGCAACATCCACCAAGCGACGTTCGAAGACGTAAGAAACCAGGAACAGCAGTACGAAGTTCACACCTCGATACAATTGCCGTTTTAGGCGGCATGCTCGGAAAGAAGTTCTTCACGTTCAGATCCACTTTGACAAGCGTGGACCAGTTTTGACGGGGCGAGAATAGATCTCGGTTACAGAAGCATGGAATCGAAGTGCTCATCGATGGCGCGCCACGGCACTGCAAAGCTTGCGTCAAGGCTTGCATGTACTTAACCCCGGGCTAGGAGGTTGGCAAATGTCCTAAGTCAAATTTCTTAACTAGCGTTTCGCGGCACGGTTTCTAATCGTTTTTGGCTTCATCGTAATCATATTTTTACAAGGCTGGTCACGTCAGGTCATACACTTCTAGCGTGCCAGTATCTTGTAGCAAGCCGGTACTTTTCCTGACGCCGAGTATTTGGGTCCGGTTTTTGGTAGCTGGATAGAGGGACCGGTCTGTATTGTTCTGTTTCTCTTCCCCTGACGTCGGTCTGACATGTGTCTTAGACGCCGTCCAATATCGCTCTTTCCTCACCTCTAACGATAAACATTAGACTTATCGCTCCCTGTACATCAATCTACACTTGAACGGCAATACCACCTTCGCCCATAATGACATCCTTTTCCTACGAGATACTACTTGAGGCTTCGACACTGGCGGTTCGAGCAAGTGACAGCGACCGCAGCGCGATCCAAGAGTATCGCAACCATTGCACCTACGACACTTGCCCGCTCAGCGCATCGTATTGGGGATATCGTCCGTCTCTAGGAGCGAACCTTAAATTTCTGATTCTTCTCGGAATATCCACTCTGGGATACATTGGCCAAGGGTTTCTCACCAAAGCATGGCTAGGCTTTACAATTGCCATGGTCTGCGGATGCGCGCTGGAATTAATAGGTTACGTTGCAGAGTGCTGACTTATAACGATGGATTCAATGAGGTACGTCGGCGAGTCTGCCATCACTTTATTGAAGCTTCATAGCTCACAAATTACAGAATCCGTTTCTGATCCAGATTATCTGCCTTACAATCGCTCCAGAATTCCTTGCAGCTGGTATCTATCTCTGCCTCTCCCGCATAGTCAGTACGTTCGGCGCCGAAAACTCGCACATCAAGCCACTTTCTTACCCTCGTATCTCCATCCCCTGCGATGTCGCCTCTCTAGTCCCCCAGGCCCTCAGTGGTGGCATTGCAAGTGCAAAGACCCACCAGGATGAAGAACCGACCGTAGGTAACAATATCATGATCGCCAGCCTGGCGTTCCAGGTGCTTACATTACTCATCTTCATTATGCTAGCGGTCGACTTTGCAACTCGCACCATGGGCCGATTCGCAAGCTTGGTCAGGACGCGCTGGACCTGAGGCACGTAAGGCTGCGCAACTCGTGGCAGTTCAAGGGCTTTCTCGGCGCACTCTCCTTTGCAATGCTATACGTCTTTACGCGATGCGTATACAGGGTAGCAGAACTGGGCGAAGGATGGAGTGGACATCTTATTAAGACGCAGAGATACTTAATTGGCTTGGAAGGTGCTGTCACTATCGCTGCAGTTTTGGCATTGAATATTTTCCATCCAGGACTTTGCTTCAAGGAGGCGCTCGAGGCAAGGACAGAACTCAAGAAGAAGAGCAGCAAGACATGGTAAGGCAGGAAGCAGAACGCTGCCGCGGGGCAGAGCAGCGAAGAGGGAACCAGTATGGAGAAGTAGAGCTTATAAGAAAACACACATGACAGTACGAACGGATTGAGGTTTATGCTGTCTGCTTTGGATAGACAGCCCAGCAACTGATTGGCTCTCTTTTTCTGTATGAGCCTAGAAAAATAACCTAGTGTACTGCATTGTGTTAGTATATAGTCTGCTCACGTCCCAACAAAGCATGTCAGCGATAACGAGGTCTTAGTTGTGTTTGTGTCAGATCTTGTACTTCCATGAGAATCAAGGGTTGGAGAATACAACGTTTGGTTAACGACACCCACAGACTAGCTGGTAGTCTTTCTCCGACTCCAGGTTTTCTGGCCAATCCGCTGTCGCCACTGCGGTGACTGATGTTCACGTCACAGTACTGAGCTTCCGGCGATGCCTTCACTTTCAACACGTGCCACAGTTTACAAACAGCAGCCGCGCCTGCTCCCTCACTTACCTGAGCTTCCTTCCAGTCTCCTTCAACTTTTCTTCTCAAGCTTCCACCATCTTGACATCGTACTTTTGACCACCTAGAGCGCTGCAAGCAGCAGCATTGATTGCCACGCCGCCAGAATGAACCAAGCAGAAGACGTCGAAATCATCCTCGGGCATAAACGCCGCTACAAATTCCACTCTGGCACACTTGCAAGGAACTCTACGCTCTTCGCTGAGATGCTGAGCGAGCGCAATGCTGCGAAGCTCAGTATCCGCGCCAGAAGTGCTGGGATCAAAATCCGCTGGATGATTGAGCTTACACGGCTACCTGATGAGCAATTCCCCGCTGGTTGCCTAGACCTCGTGGTACGTAACCACGACCTATGCATTGTTTCAATGATTTCAGGCGGTTCAAAAGCTGACTTCGGTAGGAGCTTACTCCTACAGGCGAGCGCGCAGATGGCCGTTCAGGCCTGATCGTGAATGAAAATGGCCGCATATCCCAAGCTGATAAGGCTTTCACCAACTACGAATCCATCTTGTACGCCTTTTACAACAAGGAGCTTACTGTGGATGACACCGATATGTCTGCCGCACTATCTGATTGCTATCAGCTTCTTCAGATCTCGGACTATCTTGGCTGTACTACACTGATATCCAAGCCAATCGAAGTTGCGCTCATCAAGCACGGCCAAGACCTCTTCCGTGCGATCCAAGGTGTGCCGTATGCCTGGATCAAGATGGCGTATCGTATTCGCAGCGAGCTGATCTTCAAGGAATGTATCGTACACCTCGTCGGTAACTGGAAAGTCTTTAAGACCAAACCAAACGCGATCGACTGTCTCCGTGATATACCCAGTGTGCGCAGTCTGGTCGAAAAGTACCACCGTGCCCTCGCCGAGAAGTGCAAAAGCCTCGAACTCAGCATCCTATCGTACTACCCACAAGCTATGCGCCTCCCTTCCCACGATCTGCCTATCAAACGCGAATCCTATGCCAAAGATATCCTTGTATGGATGGCCCTCACTTTCTTCCGTCATTGGGTCTCTCAACGTCTCATTACAGGCAAAGGTCGCGATGCCCTAGACTGTGGATACGAGCTCTTTTGCGCACTCGGCACTGGTGGCGACAAGTACATAGACAAATCAGTCATTAATCAGTTCCATGCCCGCTTTCCCATGACCAAAAAGCCATGAACGTGCTCGAAAACCACTTGTACGAGATCAAAGAGTGTATCAAGAAGGTCGTTGACGACAGCAAGGTGCTCAGGAGCCCATGCCAGCTCGACGTGCACCGCTTTCCAGTCAAGTATTTGACGTGTACCGAGTTCACGAGAGAGAATTTTCCGTGGCTGAGAGAGGAGCAGGAGGCAATAGTTGTGCCGCCCAAGAGAACGTACAAGCCGGGCGGAAACGAGATTGCAAGGTTAAATTTGGAGATTGCAAGGAGGTTTCAGAGGAGTTTTAGTGAAGAGGGGCAAGAGGAGATGGAGTACGGCGAGGAGGAGGTGGAGCCCGAGTATGAGAGTGAGAGAAGCAAGCGTGTGAGGTATGAGTAGAGTGCGTTGCCCAACCCTGACACTCGACAGTGACTTGGCAGACTCGGGCGTATTGTAGCCATCAGGAACTGATTTGTGAGTGCAATTGGTGAGCCTGTTGAGGAAAAGGCTCTCCTGGGTTGATTTCTGCGACTCAGACTCTGGGCCTGACGGACCATGAGGAGGCTCGGGCATGTTTTTTACGGGGGATTTGTAGGCATTAGTAGTACAGCTTGCTCCAATATGTAATATCGAGGAAATAAAATTGGTCTTTGTACAGTGCATTGCATCCTCCCCAGCCGTTCTACTCGGTGGAGCCCACGTGCCCACCACACCAGTGGTATTGTAGCGCGTCCATTCTTCCTCTCGTTTCCTCCCTCCTATCGTTTATTCCGTCCGTTGTCTTTACTCGTCGTCGAATCCGGCTGGCCTTGGTCTTTGGCCCTTGGGGACCGGGTATGTCAACGGGATCTTAGGTATCGGCTCCTCGCCCAAGTACCTCCTGATCGGGGGAACGGTCAAGACCAAAATGGGGCCAGCAGAGCCAATAATGATGCTGTAGAAGTATGCAGGCTTGTTGTACGAGGCCCATTTGAGGTAGCGCAGCGGCTGCTGGTAGAAGCGGGGGAGGGCGGGATGCCGGACATGTTGACGGTATTGCTGTTTCTTGTGAGTAAGAGTGTACAGAGGAGCATGTGTGGGGTAGTCTTGGGGGACATACAGTGTGTGTAGGGGCCTCAATGCCTCGAATTGCGGGTCGTGACGCTGCGAGTCGATGTGAGGTTGCTCGGAGCCTACCGTCGAATCGGCGTTGGTGGATGTTCCGCGCCGACTGTCTTGGCGTAGCATACGTTTACGTGTAGCTGTCTACGTACGCCCAAGTATCAAGTCCGACTTCGCCAATTCATGATCATGAGGTGGCTACTTTCATTCGTGGTCTTGGCCATTGCTGCCGTGGTAAAGGCAGCGAGTTACACAGGCAATAGGTTGCTGGTTGTTCTTGACGAGCAGGCCGAGCGCGAGAAGTACAGCGTGTTCCTTGAGGACCTGACAGGTGAGTACATCTTTCGTTCTAGGGAGCAATTGAGAAGATGCAGTCAAGCTGCGGTGATGTCCAAAGTCTTCTAGGCTCTGCGCTTTTGGTAGTCGAGACCGAAGAGGTCCAAGCCGCGTAAGCTTGCAACTTGGCTTTAAGACAGCTCGAATGAAACCTCTAGTCACTGTCAACGAGAATGCGGGACAGCCAGAGCATTGCTGACATCTCCCATAGCCCGTGGTTTCCACACAACCGTTGAATCACCCAAGGGTGACAAAGTCGCTCTCTTCAAGCACGACGAGCGAACCTATGACCACGTCCTCCTGCTCCCCGCAAAGTCCAAGGGTCTCGGCCCAGCTTTGACTGCCAACAATCTCCTCGAGTTCGTAAAGAAGGACGGAAACGTTCTCGTCGCGCTCTCCAGTGAACGAGCCACCCCCACCGCCGTGCAGTCTCTCCTTCTCGAGCTTGACATCAGCATCCCCAATGACAAGGGTGCATTGGTCGTTGATCACTTCAACTACGACTCCACTTCCGCATCAGAGAGCCACGATGTCCTGCTTCTCCCGTTCCCCGCTGCGCTGAGGTCAGGTGTTAAAAGTTATTTCGATGGAGAGGGGCTCATCGCTGTCCCCCGCGCCGTTGGCCAGGTCCTCGGAAATGATTCCCCTCTTCTCTCGCCTATCCTCCGCGCACCCAACACAGCATATAGCTACAACCCCAAGGATGAGGCCGAGGCTGTAGAGGACCCCTTCGCCGTTGGTCAGCAGCTGAACATCGTCTCTGCTATGCAGGCTCACAACTCGGCACGTTTGACCGTTCTTGGATCAGCCGAGCTGCTTCAGAACAAGTGGTTCGCTGAGAAGGCCAAGCTAGGGGACAAGTCTATTACAACTGCCAACCGCGAATTTGCTGCCAAGCTATCCGCCTGGACCTTCAAGGAGACCGGTGTCCTCAAGGTCGGCAAGGTCATCCACTACCAGGATGACGGTGCTAGCAAGAAGCTGAACTCCAGCATTCCCGAGAGCAACCCTACCATCTACCGCGTGAAGAGCGATGTGGTACGTCTCTACTTCGTTGCCACAGTCTGGTTACCAGCTAACAACAGCACAGCATTACCAGGTGGAGATTTCTGAATACTCTAATGACCGCCTCATCCCCTTCGTCCCCGCCGCGAACGACAACGTTCAGCTCGAGTTCAGCATGCTCTCGCCTTTCCACCGCCTCAACCTCTCCCCTATTTCGCAGACCGCCAACTCCACCATCTTTGGTGCAGCATTCAAGACCCCCGATCAGCACGGTATCTTCAACTTCCGCGTCAACTACCGTCGACCTTTCGTCACAAACATCGACGAGAAGAGACAGGTTACAGTCAGGCACTTTGCCCATGACGAGTGGCCAAGGAGTTGGCAGATCAGCGGTGCGTGGGTCTGGATTGGTGGCATCTGGGTCACCGTTGCCGGCTGGTTAGCATTTGTGGCCGTCTGGTTGTACAGCGCGCCATCTAGCAAGAGCTTGAAGAAGACACAGTAGGTGGTATTGAAAAGACGCGTTGTAAGTATAGGGTAGCTTTGACCCTGGTTTGATCGAGAAGAGATATCCCATCAGCGATGCGAGGTATGTAGATTATGGATTTATGGTCTGGCATGACCAAAAGCTTAGCATTGAACGAAACGTTTTTCACAAACATATACTTCAGTGTCACTTCGCCGAAAATGTTAAGGTTATTGCCAGTAGACTTGAACCTGCTTTTCCTGCTACACACGAGGCCAGCAGTGCCGAATGATAACACCAGAGACTGACTGAACACTCCTGAACTATATGACCAACGTAGTGATATCGATGCAACTATTGATCACTTGCAGCATTTCAATTCCTCGCATACACTCCCACACGGCACACCGCACTTCTCCGAGCTCATTCTTGCAGTGGTCATTGCAGATGCCACCTCTGTAGCGTCATCATCTGACACCCTCTGCACCGGAAGCTCAGGCTGCAATGTCGCCGAGTGGATCCCATAGGCGTGCAGGCATTCACTGATGACCTTCGCATTCCGCATAAAGCTCTCTACGTCCGGATCACTGACAACGACGTGGGCACTCGCGATCGCCTTCCTTTGATCTAGACGCCACACGTGCAGTTCGTGCACGCTCAGCACGCCCGGGATGCTTTCAAGATCGTGTTTGACGTCCTCGATTCGGACGCCGAGGGGTGCTGACTGCAGAAGGATCTTGCCGGAGCGCTTTGTGAGTGGGATGGCGGAGATGAGGATCATGATTGCTATCCACATTGATACAGCCGGGTCGGCGTAGAAGCGGGAGGGCGAGTGGTTAAACCAGATTATTAGGGCGGAGATTATGACACCGATGTTGTTTATGGCGTCGCCGAGGAGGTGGATAAGGACGCCTAGGATACCGAGATCCATGCCGTGCTTGGAAGGGGCGATGGAGAGATGTAGATGCTCGAGGTGGTGGTTGTGCGCGGAGGTTGTCGAAGGACTCTCAACGTCGTCATGACTGTGGCCGGGTTGACTGCGACTGTGTACATGACTATGCCCGTGTCCGTCATCATGATCATGCTCGTGAAGAAAGGCAGCGCTGATGAGGTTAAGTGTGAGGCCAATGCATCCGATAATGAGCACCAGCTTCGGGTTTTCGACATGCTGAAGAAAAATGAAGCGCTCGATGGACTGCAGTGCAATGCTCAGGCCCAGCGCGAGAAGGAAGGCACCATTGAAGAAGGCTCCGAGTAATTGTGCTCGTGTCCATCCGAAAGTAAGGTCTTGTGGTGATTCTTTGCGCTCTGTCACTTGGACTGCCACCAGGGCGACGATGAAGCCAATTAGATCGTTGAGGTAGTGGAATGCGTCGCTCACAAGGGCCAGCGAGTGAGTATAAAAGCCGACCGAGATTTCAGCAACGAAGAAGCAGAAAGATATGGCGATGACAGCTCTCAGTCGTGTTTTGCGAGATACTTGGACGTGGAGATGACCCATGTTGTTAGTAGATGGATGGATGAAGTGCCGGCGATGGAGCAAGAGGCAAGGACAGAGACTAGAATTCTTAAGAGTAGGAAATCATTCAAGGCACAAAAGAGAACCTTGATGGCAGGAGCACAAACAAATAGCCCGTCGCACAGTATATAGTAGCGAAGTCAGTGACCCATCGATAACACATCGTTCGCTGGCTGAGACAGGACCTTATCGTGCCTGCCCCAGGAGCCTAGAACGTGGGCGTCGGACCGATGGCGCATCAGGTATGAAGCTCTACACAATGCCATGACGCGAGTAGCAGAATGAGGCAGCAGGATTGCACGAGTGGAATGTGCATTGTTTAGTAGGAGTGAGCGATCGTTCTCACGAAAGGGTCCAATGTGGATGCGGCTGCCTAACCAAACGCTCATTAGCGCCACCCCACTATCAAGTGGCTAGACCGCCGCAACGAAAAGTCTCACCGCGGCTGCCACGCTTCACACTTTCAGAAAACATCACAGACCGAGCCACAATCACTCATACCCGCACTCACAATCACCGACTAACTCTCAACAACTAACGAAATGGGCAACGGAGCAAAGTACAGCGTCTGACAGCAAAAGAAGTGGGGTTATACTGACAACACTGTAGAGCACAGCAGAAGCGCGACCGCAAGGGCGATGCCGGTCCTAAGGAGGCCAAGTCGCAGCTGAAATCCGTACGACTCTCATAGCTTGCTGCTCAGCATAGCCAAGGCTTCTTTGCCTCACGCGCATGCACTGACCGAACATAGAACTCGGCCGCCCAGACCGTCAAGTGCAAGACGTGCTTCCAGACCTTCCAGAGCACCACAAACCGCAAGCTGCTCACCGAGCACGCCTCGAACAAGCACAGCAAGCAGTTCGCCGACTGCTTCAACGAGACCGACGGCGTCGCGAAATAAGGCAGACGAGGGTGGACTGATGAGGCTGAGCGATATCTTTGGAGAGTGACATGTAAAGGCGTTTGCAATATGATGAGAGCATGAGATACCATTAGACAACAGTGAGGAGTTGAGGAGAGAAAGTTGGGGAGTCATGATACCTGGGCGTAGGGTGTAAAGGGTTACAGCGTCAATACATTCGTCAAAAGCGTGAAACTTTCCACTTGATGAAGTGATGCTCAGTCCCAAGCAGTTGTGGGCAGGCGACGAATGCAGATATTCTGAGCTGTTTCTCCTTGGATCGCTACAGATCACCCCCTAACACCCCTGGGTCCTCTACAAGAGGCATTGTATTACCGACCCGTATAGCCCAGCGTCCTAACACGAAGACTGTACAAGACCCCAGTACGCGAGATTCTCCAGTGACACACGCACCATCTGTCCTCTAAACGGCGATTCAAAAGGTCCGATGATGGCAACCTATTGGAGTCTGCCGAACTCCACTAAGTCCCAAAACAGACGCAGATCAAATATATCGCTAACATATCGGCTTCATATGACATGACTATAGATACGATGATTTCATCATTTGTTTCAACAAACCATTCAGTCGCTTTAGCTCACTTGGGAGAGCGCCAGACTGAAGTCTCAGTCATTGAAATCTGGAGGTACTGTGTTCGATCCACAGAAGCGACACTAGCTTCCGTGCCCAGCGAGTCTGGGATCACGAAAACATTTTTTTCCCAAGATCGGTCAATCAGATGTTGGGACCTTTATTTATCTTGCCCTTATCGGTTAGTTTTGCTCTTTGGTCTGATATGGTACTGACAATGCAATCGCACGGTTATGAGGTCTGGGTAATGTGGAAGAAAGTAAAGCAAGTCTGCACTCGTAGTAGGTACTCCAACATGGAATTTCACTTGCGTATGCACGTCTGTCGCACAGTACAGCGCTTTTATCTGCTCCACATGGCAGTCCGGACAGACAATGTTTTGATGCCATCGTACCCTCTCTACCCCGCCACTACACATCAAACCGCATCGTAACAGCCCGTCCACCACCGGTCGGGACCTGGAACGCAGTAACGTCAAACCCGTCATCGCTCAAGCTCGCAACGACGTTATCGCCGAATTCCACAAGTTGTGTCATCAGCGTGACGAAAAACGGCAGCTGCAGCAGCTTGCTCAGATCTTGCTTGATCAGCTCCAGCACGGCTGTCCGCAGCGTGTCGGAGCGCGACGGCGTGTTCTTCCAGAGCAGGACGAGCGAGTCGAGGAAGCGGTCCATCGGCGTCGACCTGGGCGCTTCGTCGGCGTGGCATTCAGCGGGTGGTGTATCTGAATATCCGGGCAGGAGGACTTTGGTGTCGGGAAGGCGACCGCCGGAGAGCGCACATAAGCCCGATTTCAGCTCGTGGGCGGCGATGCGGAGGTAGGCGTCCATAGCACGGCCTCGCAACGCGGAAACGCCGTATTTGCTCCCCACAAGGTACGAGTGCACGTTGAAGTCTAGTGTCGTGAGGCGAGGGTGCCGCTTGAATGCCTGGGGATCCCACATGTAGTTGCCGGTCTCGACGAAGTGGAGCAGGGTGGTAATGGCGTAGGGAAAGTCGTCACGAAGGCGGATGCAGCGCGTAAGACTGGGGTCCTGTTTTTCCATGTTAGATGGGTTGGGGGCTGCAAAGCGAGGATTCTTCTTTACCAGAAAAGGGCCATCGAGGAAGTTGGCGAAGAACCTAGATGCGCTGCATAGCGGGTACTTGTCAACTCTCCTCACCTCTCTGCCTTTGTCGAATAAGATGATCACCTCGTTGGGTTTGATTTCTGGGAAGAGACTGGAAGCGTGTTAGTGATTGTGTTGGAATAAAAGCACAAAGCACATACCCTGCGAAGGAAGAAATCGGCATAACTCTGACGGTTGCGCGGCTGCCATGATTCCTGTCCTGAAGAGGGGACGGAGGGAGTGAGTATCCTTGAGTGTTCAACGACAAGTTGCCAAAGTTCAGAGCACTCGGAGTCAGTGGTCCTACGGCTGTCGTTGCATCGCTCATTGCTAAGTCTCCATCTTCATAGATGACAGGTCCAGGCCTTGGCGGAGTATAGCACTCGAGCATGTCGTCCAACGACGAGTCGTAATCTGGCCTGACGTAAGGTGAAGACCCGAACATCGACTTACCGCGAACAATCGGTGGTGTAGAAAGAGGAGCTTCACGAAATACTGGGCCCTCGAACTGCCGCTTCGGTGCAACAGATGATGGTATGACTCCGATATTAGAATGCAACTCTGGCCCTGATCCATTACCATAGAGCTCGAATTGTAACGATGCATAGTTGTAGAGGGCGGGATTGGCATACTGCAGGTCTGCGGGCGGTGGATGACGAATCTGGGTTCCTGGGATTGGCTCGAGGACTGAACTGTAGTCCAGCCCTGGCGGTTCTTCGTTTTCTTGGTTATACTCTCGAGGGTAGAGGGCGGTAGCTCCGAATGGATAGGATGAGATGCGTTTGGCTACCTGGCCATTACTTTCACCAAGTCTATGCTGGTTCACAAGTTGGAAGGCCTGACTGAAAGCGCGTTTGCGCTGATCTTGACGGTCCATTGCCAACCGGGCTGGTGGGCGTGGAGGTCGGATTGAGAATTCCGACAAGTTGAAGAAGATACGGAGACCAGGTATTGAGGAGCAGGAAATCTACTTGAAGTGAGATTGAGTACGCGAAACACGCGCGTCGACGTGCCAAACGACACGCGATAGAGACCATATGATGGCAGAGAGTGTGGTACGGACGGTGAGGTGAAAACTACTTTTTGACGGGTCTAGCCATGTCCAAAGGTTAAACCTGCGTTTCACTTCCACCGCTTCGCAAGCTCCTCAAACAGGTCTGATCTGAATTCAGGAACTTCATCCATCACAGAAACGATTCCTGATACCTCTTTCCCGATGCCCAAGACAGCACTGCCGAGATGATCTGCGCAAAGCTTCACTGCTGTGCACCGCAGCTCGTCTGCTCTGGTCCTTCGTGATGGCGTGTAGAGATCTCGGATCGCCTGTACAAATTCATCCTCGTCACCCACCGCGGTCAAGACTGCGATAGCTAGCTTCTCAAATTTTTGTGCTGCTAAACTTTTCAAACCAGGCATGCCATACCGCTCTGCTAGCAGATAGGTGTCAAGATGCGGTCGCAGGGTCACCACACTGTAGAGCGTAGAATTCGAATTAGAACGAGTGTCCCCGTAGTCCAACTGGTAAGAATACTGTATCATTGCTGCAACAGCACCTGGATCGTCGGCACTTAGATCGACTATGCGTTTTGCCATCTTCTGCTGCTTGTCAGTTCTATACGTTCACGATGGCACAAATCAGTGGACGCACCGGGTAGTTCACTTTCGAGTATACCTTGGCGAACCACTCGCTATGATGGCACATAATTGAGCGGTCAACATGGTAGTCGTCATCTCGACATCGTATCAGCAGATCGGCCTGCTGTAAATTGGCAATACGCTCTGGTCCAAGAATAGTCACGGGAGTGAGCATTGATGAGGGTACCGATATAGCATCACTTTGGCGTTGAGGGACCTGCTGGGAGGATGGCTTCTTCTGTAGTCGTCGTGTGACATGGATGCTATCAGAAAGTGCTCTTAAACTTCGGGTCCGCTTTGTTGAACCGACAGATGGGGTGGATGAAGCTGTTGTCGAAGTGGATGTGTTCCGACTGTGTTTTGAGGATCGTACTGAGAGTGCAGAATACGCAGAGCCTGACGAGTTTGATGCATTTGAAGACGCACGTGACCGTGTGAGATTGAGTGTTGATGTGGCGGGCGAAGAATCTGCGGAGAAATGGCTGCCAGTTGTGTATGTCGACACTGACCGCTCTGCGCGCTTTGACACAAATCTCGAACTTAAACTCGTGATGCTGAATTTATCGTCAGTATACCTGGTACTTGACGGAGTGGGTCGCTTACGCATTCATCGGCGCTATCACTGGAGTTACAAACATTATGCTAGCACGTCAAAGCAAGAACGTCCACGTAACCGCGAGTAAGTGAGAGAGAGAGGTCAATCAAAGGCGACAAGAGTGCGAGGGCTAGGAATATGAATGTGGATCCATATATTCGGACAGATTGTCCAAAGCATACTGTATGCAAATCTTCGTATGGGAAAGACTGGCGAGCTTAACACGGCCAATTGAAGCCGACTGCGAAAGCGCAAAATGCAGAGTAATGTGCACAAAGGATGTTTTGACCTAGATTCCGGCAGTACCGATCAGGAAGGTGCATCAGATAGATGAGGCAGGTGTATGCAGCCAATCACAACATGGTGGTTGATTGAGCTCGGCGCCGTGTGACCTCCCCAGATAGTGTTTAATACCGACATGGGGAGAGAACGTCCGGCAGCTGAATTTTGTGGTGTATACACCACCGAATGTGGCGTGTACTCCAACGTCGTCAGTTTGTGGAGCAAAACCCATCTTTTCAGAAGCTTGCAAGTACGAGCTTGGAAATCAAAAAGTTGTGGTGCGGCTACCACGTTCCGCTAATCATCGGAGTCAGACCCAGTTCAACCGACGGGTAAGCTACGACCAAGGGCTCATGTGAGGAGGAAGACAATGAGGCTCTTCTCGGCAGCTCTAGGGACATTTGCATGCACTCTATTCGTGGATATAGTAGTGGCAATTGGAGGGAACCCGATTCTCTGTGAAGGTGGTTGTGATTCAAATCCCATCAGGCGAGGCGGGACGTCGTGATGTCACCGTTCAGTCGGCCCGAATTCTGGCAATCCACGATCCGCTTGACTTGAATATCTGGGCTTGACTTCAGTATCCATAAACGTCAGCCTGTCACCACGTTAGAACACGCGCTACCTTCGTAATCGTTGCTAATGCGAAAAATCTGGCTGGTTCTGCAGGTATTTCAAGGTCAGATAGCCTATTAAGAATAAGCGCATCTATCCTTCCAAAGAAAGAGGTCCAAGTGGATCGTCGCGTAACTGGATTGCGTTTCTCTGCCGTGTGCCTGGCCAGATGCATTTTAGTAAAACCTGAGGACTCCAACTGTAAGCGTCATTGTGCGGATTGTGGAAGCGATGATGGCAGATCCGACGATGAACTGGCCCTAGTAATGGCTTGCTTACGGTCGCCACTTGCCAAACGTATAAGGTTATCACTCATTGCGAAGCCCTTGACTTGCCGGACTCAGATACACAACTCTTCACACATCCAGAATGGCTTCCCAAACGATCGGTAACGGTGCACATGCACCCAACACTGGTGACCTCTTCCGCGACTATGCTGATGATAGAAACGCCACATCTGAGGAGGTAACATACACTACCTCGAATGGTGTGCCGTACCCCGTAAGTTCGTCTCTAATTGCATAGGATCAAATGACTGATCAAGGTAGCACCCTTATGAGGCACAACGGGCTGGTGAAAACGGACCTCTCCTCCTTCAGGACTTCCATCTTGTCGATCTTCTCTCACACTTCGACCGCGAGCGTATCCCTGAGCGAGTAGTTCACGCCAAGGTAAATCGAACCTTCAAGCAGTTTGTCTTGATAACATCTAACTTTGCATGTTTAGGGTGCTGGTGCACACGGCTACTACACTACAACAGACTCTCTTGAAGACCTCTGCTTGGCGGATATTTTCAAACAGGGCAAGACCTGCCCCATCTCTGTTCGATTCTCGACAGTCGGTGGTGAGTCCGGCTCTCACGATTGCGCTCGTGACCCTCGTGGGTTCTCTGTAAAGTTCAGGACCGACGAAGGCAACTGGGATGTCGTCGCCAACAACACACCCGTGTTCTTCTTGAGAGACCCAGCCAAGTTCCCCCACTTTGTAAGCACAGATTGCGGTTGAAGAAGACGGCATTGATACTGACTTTGCATGAGATCCACACACAAAAGCGTCATCCCTCCACCCATCTGACACATGCGGACGACTCGACGAATTTCTGGAACTACGCGTCGCAGAACCCAGAGTCTGTACACCAGTTCATGATCCTTTTCGGCGACCGTGGGATTCCGGATGGCTACCGCAAGATGCATGGATATATAGGACACACGCACAAGTTTGTGAACAGAAAAGGCGAGTGGGTATACATGCAGCTGCACTTCAAGTCGAAGCAGGGCACTGGTTTCATCACCCAGGAGGATTCGGCCAATTACTCTCCTGACTACTCGACAAAGGACTTGTACCAGGCCATCGAGAAGGGTGACTATCCTGGCTGGGACGTTATGGTTCAGACTATGACCGCTAAGGAGGCCGAGGACCTATGGGAGGAGCAGAAGATCAACGTCTTTGACTTGACACACGTCTGGCCGCAGGATCAGTTCAAGCTGCGCAAGGTGGGAGAGTTCTTCTTGAACGAGAACCCTCAGAACTACTTTGCGGAGATTGAGCAGATCGCTTTCAACCCTGCGCACCTGGTGCCTGGTATCGAGCCTTCAGTTGACCCTGTTCTGCAGTCTCGTCTCTTCTCCTACCCCGACACTCACCGTCACCGTATTGGCGCCAACTACCAGCAGCTGCCGGTGAATGCGCCGCGTGTGCCGTTCCGCTTTGGCAATTTCCAACGTGATGGACAAATGGCCTTCTATAACCAGGGAGCGAGGGCCAACTACCTGTCCTCGATCCAGCCGATACAGTTCAGGAAGAGATCTGTTGAGCTAAATCAGGTGCATAACGCTTTCCAAGGCGAGGCGATTGCCTTCTTGTCTGAGATCAGACCTGAAGACTTCCATGGACCGCGCAAGCTGTGGGAGAAGGTGTTTGACGATGGTGCCAAGGAGCGCTTCATCAAGAACATCTCTGGCCACATGGAGACGTGTACCGACGAGGAGACGATCAAGCGGGTCATCTCCATTTTCAGGGAGGTGTCAGACGACATTGCGACTCGCATGGAGAAGGCGACTGGTATCCAGGGATACGCAGGAATCCAGGATCTGCAATTCAATGGTGCGTGTGAGAAGTAACGATTCACTCTGAGCTATGACTGACATTCGATAGGTTCCCACAACGGCATGGCAACAGACGACAGCAAGAGGGCTGCGAATGGAAAGGAGAAGAAGTACCAGGAGCGTAATGGCGCTCCTGAGAAGGGGGCGCACTAGAGGCGGATGGATAGACATGTGATAGTCGTTGCGCAAGCACTGTATGCGGTGGAGAGTAGTTACCAGCAGCTTACTAACGAATGAATGACTTGTTTTCACCATGCTGTCGCTGCTCTATGCATAGTGAGGACCAGCAGGGTGGTGCCAACAGAGTGGTGTGAGTGTGAGGACTTCAGCTCGAACCCACTGAGCCACACTGCCCAAAAAGGTACAGTAATCCATTAGATGGATTGACTGGGGTTCGAACAGTATATACCCGTGACAGTGAGCATAATAACTCTAATACTAAATATACTCTAAAGACCCTAGTTCCTGTACTAAATTTTTTATAGGAAAATATATCAACAAAAAAAAACAAAACAAAAAGCAAAAATACCTTACATAAGGAACATTCTAGGAAGAATAATTATTAGGTAATAGGGAATATAAAATAGTATTACTTTATAACGTAGTTTATAAGCAAACTATCTAACCTAAGTAAGCTGTCTATCCTAATTATAATAGCCTAAAAACTATTCTACACTATAATACTATCCTAACGTAACGTGTATTTAGCCTATACTTAAGGTACCTTATATATAAGGGCACTGTAGGCAGGCAAGAGAGATAGGACGAAACGTATAGTATTAGACAGGATAAGACAAATCCTTAGGGATTAAGCCCCTAAGGATTTAGGAGAATATATACGTGTGTAAGCTCTAATAGGTTACTAGGGTAGCCCTAAGGTATCTCTAAGGGTTAGCGTGCCTAAGGTAGAAAGCCCCTAACAATAGCCCCCTTCTTGCAGTCTGTCCTAGGCTGCTAAACCCTATATGCCTAATGCCTGCCTATTTAAACTCTAAAAAAACCTCTAATGTAAGAGGAAAATAGTTAGGAAAAAGCTAGCTTGCTTATTAGTAGGTGTTTAGATCTATTAGGTTACGTTAGCATAAACAACTCCCTACAGGGTGCAACTAGCACTAGTTTGCTACTTACTAGGTAACCTTACCTACAGATCTATAGGGATTATTTAACTCTAAAACCTATAGTTAGGACTGTTAGGGAGTTAGGTAATAGTTTAGTAGATTACTAAATAAGTGTCTAGCTAGTGCTGCCCTATAGGGTGTCTGTAGCCTTACTACAGTCCCCTTAAGGATCTAGTGCTCTTAGTCTAGTAGCCTTAACCTCTAGGAGTGTAGTAGAATATACAGGACAAGCTGTATAGTGTTTTGTAGCAGGCTCTCCCTATAGGGTACCTATTACTGCACTGCAGTCCCTATAGGGTACTACTGCTCTAAGTCTAGGGACTGTAATTGCCTAGGAGCTAGTGTTAGGTGCAGTAATCTACTACCCTAGACTATTTAGTATAATAACTTGTTCCCCTATAGGTTGTTAAGTGTCCTTGCCTAAGGTCCTTTATCTATAAGCTCTGCAGAGATATTATTACTCTTGTTCTAGACAACTATAGTTGCTAGGAGCGTAGACTATTTACCTTACTACTATAGTAGTTTAGTTAGATATATTATTACCTTTACCTAAGAGGTACCCTATAGGGTATCTAGTTAGTGCCTAGGAGTTGTCCTGCTCCTGCGCAAGTAGGCCTAAGGCAACACGCTATATATAGGTAGTTTATTATAATAATACCTAGAGGTGTTACCCTATACTTAGATTACTCCTATTATAAGAGTTTATCTATTAATTACGCAGTGTTAACTAGTACCTTTGTTACATTATTAGCTGTTACTTGCTCTAGACTTAGGATACCTTATAGACGTATAGTAAGTGTCCTATTAGGCGCGTATTATTCCTTGCTAACTATATAAAGTATAGGCGTTTAATTGTTTAGAAGGTAGGTAGTAAAGTAGCAGAACGTTAGTAGGCAGTAGATAGAGCTAAGAGAGTTGTAGTATATAACGCGTAGATACCTTAACTTTATCTTCCTTATCTATACTTTACTTTACACTCTACACACTTTCTACTCTACTTCTTTATTATTATTATGCCTCTCCTACCTTTGCATATTAATAACTCTAAGCTGCTAGACTTTGTCTACGCGCTGCCTAATAATATAGCCCTATAGCCTTCCCTTACGCAGTTTTAGTGCCCTAAGTGTATAAAGAAGCTTACTACTAAGTCCTCTACTAATCCTAACAGCTTAATTAAGTTGTTTATTTAGGTCTTTAGGCGCCCTATAGGGTACTACACGCGCAAGAACAACTTTAGTGTGTGTAATAGGTGCATATCTAGCAATGTTAGTAGATATATTAAGGTAAGCCTAGAGCTCTACCTAGTGCCTGCCTAATACTAACCTATATAGATTGCGCCTTACTTCTACTACGCTATTAACATACTTAACTTCCTTCTTAAGCGCGCTATCTACAAGACAAATAAAGAGACTGCCTAATAAGGTAACGCTACAACCAAGGATAACATCCTAGGTACTATCTAGCACTATTAGTAGACTACCTTTAACTATACTAAAGCTTATTATCTTAGCTTTATATCCTATAATACTACTATTAGTTACTATATAAAGGACTTAGGCTTAAGTTAGGTTAACTATAATAAGGCTTGTTAGGTTTTACATAAGTATAACCTACAGCACTTTAATATAAGTTCTGCCTTAACCCTTTACCTTTACTATAGCTAATTTCTATATAGGCTGCCTTAGGTATAGTTAGCTAGAAGGAACTATCTAACGTAGTTATTAATATAGAGGTTAAGTGTGTGTTCTAGTAGGATAGTGCTGCTAGGGGTGCAGAGAAGCGTTAGTACTACTACAGCACTAATGTGCCTTCTACTGCTAACGCCCTAGCTGCGCCTTTCTAGCAGTTAATAATCTCTTTTACTAAATCTGCGTTCTCTAGAGCTTAGAGGACTCTAGAGCGCTGTTGTACAGGTAGTCCTAACTTCTAGCCTAGCCCTACTAGGGGCTTATAAGGCCTTCTACTTTTAGATTACTTTTTAGATAATATATAGTAGTAGATTAAATATAGTAACTATATAAACCTCTGTACCTACCCCTATGCTCTTAAGACTCTTGTCCCCTACCTTAGATAGTTGCTAGGCCAATCTACAGCCTTAGGGCAGTAACCCTAGGTTAATATATTGTCTATAGTTTTGTAGTATATAAGGGTTCTATCCTAGGGGATTTCCTTAGGCGACCCCCTCTTCTACTAAGGTAGGTTTAGATTACCTTAACCTAACTAAGTATTAGCCTTACGCTTGTAAGCAGATTACTATAGCATATTAGTTACTATCTTAAGGTACTCTTTAAGGATCTTCTTATAGTAGTTAAGGTTCTCTAGTAGCTCCTAGGTAGCTTCTTTATTCAGCTAACTTAGCTACTTTACTAGGTACTCTTGCCTACAAGCTTAAGTGTTACAGTGCTGCAGGATCCCTTTAACTTTATACCTCTTAACTAGGAGAGTATCTTCTAGGATCTGCGTAGGACCTAGCTAGAACCTCCTCTCTACAAAGGGTTCCCTCTATAGTTTAAGTAACAATATATTAAATACTAGGTGCACTCTATCTATTAATAGTAGTAGGTCTAGCTTATAAGCTAGTTTGCTAATCTTCTTTATAATAGTAAATAGACCTAGGTAACAGGCGTTAAACTTCTTAGATAGTTAACTAGTTATTAGGTTCTTTACTTAGAGTAGCACTTACTCGCCTTTAGCAAAGTGTCTATCTACCTACTTAGTGTTATACTAACAAGAATTGCTCTTCTAGGCATACTCTAAGCTATTCTTTGCTGCTACCTATAGATTGTGCTACTGCTCTAGCTGTCTAATTACCTGCTAGCAGAGGTCTAGTGCCTTTCTACTGTTAGTCTAGAGTTCTAGGGGTAGTGTAACTAGTGCTTATTAGGGACTCTATTAAAGCCTTGCAGGTTAATCCTATAAGCTACCTTAATAGGGGACTCTCTATATACTAAGTAAGCCTTTAAGTTGTATGTATATTCTGCATATAGCAATAAATCTACCTAGTTATCCTATTAATAGTTTATATAGATGCGTAGGTACGTTTCTAACTCCTAGTTTTAGCGCTCTATCTGTCTATTAGTCTATAGGTAAAAGGCTGTACTAAGGCGATAGTTAATCTTTAAATAGTAGCAGATGTTAGACTAGAATTAACTAGTAAATACTAATCTATAGTCTAATATTAGGGTATTAGGGGGACTATGTTTAAGGAAGCACTGCTAGAGTAGTAGTTTAGCTACCCTCTAGGAAGTAATTGCCTTAGTTATAGGCAGGTACTAGATATACTTACTAAACCTATTAACTAGAACTAGAATTAAGTTATACTTGTTCCCTTAGTTATCCTTTAACGTTAGTAGGTCTGTTATAAAGTCTAGGAAGTAGTGCTACTAGGGTGTATTAGGTATAGGGAGTAGGACTAGCAACCCCTATAGCTTATACCTGTAGATCTTGTTTAGTTAGCACGCTGTATAATGCTAAATATACTTATATACATCCTTCTTTAGGTTTAGCTAGTAGTACTTTTATTTTAATAGCTAGGCAGTCTTCTTATAACTATAGTAACCCCCTATAGGGTTGTTATAGTTCTTTACAAGGATAGTTTAGCAAAGAGTTACTGTAAGGTCACTGTAGGCAGGCAATTAAGCAGAATAAGATAGGATAGGAAATAGGGGTAGATAGATGAGATAAGACAAATCCTTAATAGATAAGTCTTAAGGCTCTAGAATATTATATACGTAGGGTGCCTGTAGATCCCTAGGCTTAATCTAGGGTCTATCTAAGGGATCTCTAATCTAGGGCAGGACACTTGTAATAATAGCCCCCTCTTTAAAGGTTTATCCTAAACTGCTAACCCTTATGTTAAACTCTAGAAAAACCTTACTAAGGAGGGAAAAACTTATAGCAGAGAAATAGGGCGTTGTAGTTAGGTGTTTAGCGTTACATAGGTTAAGTAATAGGTTGCTGTTTTAGCACGTAATAGACGCTAGCAACTCTATCTCTTGTTATCCTTAGTTATGTACTAGGGAGATATTATATCTGTAGTTAGTTACTACTGTCGCTAAAGCGTCCTGTAGGTTAAGTAGTAGGTTGCTGTTTAGCACGCAATAGACGCTAGCAACTACATCCTTATTATCCTCTAGTTATGTACTAGGGAGACACTATATTGCAGCTGGTTACTACAGTTACTAAAGCGTTTGCTAGCTTAACCTATTGGCTATAGCCTAGGGAGCGTAGTGAATTAGCTATAGACTAACAGGTGTAAAGCCCTTTTTTTTTTTTTTTTTTTTAGTTAATACCTATTATAGGGGTGTGTTAGGCTTGCCTAGTATAGTACTAACGCCTACACACTATCTTCCTATAGCATGCTCTTTACAACACTAAGGTAGTTAAGGGCCTAGACGCTAAAGGCTAAGGCTAATAGAGGCGTAAGCGTTTAACAAAGTTATTATCTATTAGAGTACGTTACCTAACTGTTAATGCCTGCAAGAGGGTTACTAACAGCTCTATCAGCCCTGTTCCTGCGCAAACTAGTCTAGGATACGCTTATTTGCAGGGGATATACCTGCATAGCAGGTCTTAACGTTTAACGTTACTAATCCTAAGGCTATAACGCCTTGTTAGTCTGCTGCGCAGCGTGGTCCTAACTCCAGTGTTTGCACTGTGTGACGGAGCTTGCAGGACTATACTTAAGTAATTAATTAATTTAATTAACGCACCTTACAGGCAAACAGCGCACACAACCAAACAGCGCACTTTTGCCAAGACTACACTAAATCTCCCTCTCTACACCAATGCCTTAATAATAGAGCAAAATTAACGCGTTAAAAGAGTCTTAGATATAGCTTGCGCTTGCAGCTCTTTAAAATAACCCTAATCTCTTAGTACAACGCGCTGCAGCTATCTACAGTACCTCTAAAACTACACTGTGCGCACAACGCGCTAGACAACCTTCACGCAACAATTCTATAGCCAACTTACAGAATCTAACTAATGTAGAGGAGGAGGTTATTATTATGTACGTTCTTAAGCTTGTAGAGCATAGGCACCCCCTTAGCTCTTAGATATAGCTAATATAGCTAATTATCTACAAGAAGAGCGTAGTTTAGGCCCTATTAGCTTAAACTAGGCTAGTACGTTTGTTTTACGTATGCTAGAGCTTAAAGTAAAGTTTAATTATAAGTATAACTACAAGAGAGCCCTCTATAAGGATTCTAGAGTTATATAGGGCTAGTTTAGCCTTGTAGCTAATATTAAAGCTAAGTACAGCATCCTAGACGCTAACACGTACAACTTTAACAAGATAGGCTTTATAATAGGCTAGATAAGTAGTAGAGTAGTTGTTATAGCTACTAATTTACTAAGATAACTAAAGTTAATACAGCCTAGCAATAGGGAGTAGGTAATAGTTACTTAAGGCGTTAACGCGACTAGATAGGCAATTCTACCCTTTATTATCTTTAAATTGCGCTGCTACCCTTACTCCTAGTTTAAGGAAGACGCCCTGCCCCTAGGTTAGAGCTTTTCTAACTCTAATAACAGCTAGACTAGTAACAAGCTTAGTTTTAAGTAGTTAAGGCACTTTAATAGGCATACAAAGACGCGCACTATTAGTACCTACTATATGCTTATTATTAACAGTTATAAGAGCTATAACACTGTAGTATTCTACTAATACTGTAAAGATAACAAGATTGTGCCTGTATGTATGCCTCTGCACTTATTGCACCTCTTGCAGCCGCTTAATGTAGGTTGTTTTACCCCTTTAAAGCAGGCGTATAGGGACTAGGTTAACAAGCTAGTACGTACCTAGATAACCTACATTACAAAGCTAGAGTTCCTGCTATGCTTTATACACGCCTATAATAAAGCTATTACTCCTAGTAACATCTAAGGAGGGTTCTAAGGGGCTAGACTAGTCCCTTTTAACCTACAACAGGTTATATTAACCCTTAATGTGAAGCTACAGACTCTATTACTACTACTCCCTACTAACAAAGAGCCCTAGCAGTTGCAAACCCTAAAGAACCTTATTAAATTTAGCTCTTAATTAACTCTAATTTAAGACAAGTATAAGAAGCAAATAGGTAGCTTACTAACCTCTGCTACTAGCGCGCTTAATTACCTTATAAAGGGGGCTACAGGTATAGCGCATAAGATAGCTTTGCTTAAATAAGAACGCGCTAAGCTTTAAGTAGCCCTAGAGGCTGCTATAGAGCATAAATTACGCAAAAGGAAGCAAGTTTAGGCAGGAGGGACACTAACAGTTAAAGAGGGCTAGCGTTTAATTACTCTATAGGAGTTTAGCGCGCGTAGTAATAGTAAGAAGCTAAAGAAGAGGGTACGCGCTGAAGGGGGTAAGCTATTACAGCAACGCTGTAGAACGTGCAGAGAGAGTAGGCACAACGCACAAACATGTAAGAATAAAGTAGAAGAGGTCTCTAAGTAATATTACAGCTTGTTACAGGCTAGAAAGGCGCAGAGTGCAGCGTTCTAGGGCATAATGTGGTATAATAGGGGAGAGTCTTGGCAAAAGTGCGCTGTTTAGTTGTGTGCGCTGTTCGCCTGTAAGGTACGTTAGTGTCTATTTTTCTATATAGAACATGTTGCTTAAATACAAATAAAATATGTAGGTTACGTAATCTTGCTTAACAAGCGTTTAGCTAGTATTAGGGCTGCTTGGAACTAGCGTTGCTAGGGTAGAGCAGCTTAACTAAATTAGCACGCTCTGTTAGAAAATAAGCTGTATATATAACTTTACGCGCTTAGTTACGCAACACACCCTCTAGTTAATCCTGTATTAGGAATAACTAAACTAGGAGTATGCCCTTAGTAATTATAGGGCTCTAATCTTAGATTTTTATATTTCCCTAGATATCTAAGATTACTACGCGCCTGCAGCGTACTCTAGGTGCTCTTCTTTTTAAGAGACCTCTTTAATTTTTAGGCTACTTTTGCAAGCAGTTTATTGCTAGTTTAGGGGCTTGTTTTTGTTAGCTAAATTTCTAAGCCTATAGCTAGCTATTAAGCTGCTTAGTTATAGTTAAGGTAAGCACTTCTTAGGTTAAGCACTTCTAGGTAGTAAGAGTAAGCGTAAGGACTATAGTCTAGCAGCTTTACCTTTACTAACCTAGTTGCTTCCCTATATAAGCGTCCTACCTACTTAATTTCTCTATTTCTCTAGTTATATCTATTAATATACCTATAAGTATACTAAATTATTTTCTATGCGCCTAAGCACTCTCTAGCTAATTATTTCTAGCTTCTTAATCTATTAAGAGCTTTATTGTTAGATATTATCTAACTAATCTTACTATTAACGTTTTCCTAGCTCTTTTTTAGAGGTTTGCTAACTTAGGTATAGAAATAAACTAAAACCTAGCGCTGCGCGCGTACTGCTACTGCCTCTACTGCCTAAGCTACTACCTAAGCTGGCTAGCTGCCAGCTGCCTGCTTGCCCTTGCCTGCGCCTGCCCCTATGCCTGCGCCTGCTCCCCTTGCCTGCGCCTGCTCCCTTGCCTGCGCCTGCTCCCTTGCCCTTGCCTGCTCCCTTGCCCTTGCCTAAGCCTGTAGCTGCAGCTTTGCCTGCTCCTTTGGCAGTTGCTGCTGCTACTGCTGCTATGGCTGCTGCTACTGCTGCTGCCTACGCCGCTGCGCTGCTGCTGCCCCCTGTGCCTGCGCCTGCGCCTGCGCCTCCTGCCCCTGTCTCAGGCGCTCTAGTGCCTGGTGCGCGCAGGTTAATTCCCTGCGCGTACTGCGTAGACGCGCTGCTAGTAAGCAGCTTAGTCGCGCTATGTGTTAACAACGCTGCTGCTAGCTGCTGCAGCAAGCGCTGCTAGCGTTATGCCTTTAGGCACTCCTACTACCTGCTGTAGGTATTTTAAAAAAGAGCAGTTAAGTAGTAGACTAATAGCTTGTAGCCTCTCTACCCTTAAGCTACTTAGGCTTAAACTAGTAGAGGAGCTTGCTTCCTCTAGCAGAGTAACAACTTTAGTAAGTAACTTAGTTTTTAGTAGATAATAGTAGCTAATAAGTGTTTAGTAGGCTACTAACCTACGTACTGCTATCTAGGTAGTAAAGGGCCTGCTTGCAGATAGGTACAAATTTTAAGTACCTATTTATAAGTAGGTTCTTTAAGATAAAACCTATAGGGAGGAGGTTATCCTCTCTACCTATAGTTAATTTATTTTTGTAAGCTCCTTAGCTGCTAGGCATACGCTTAAAAGAGCTGCTACTAGCAGTCTAGGGAGACTTATACCTATTTAGGGAGGGGTTGTCCTCCCTAGTAATTTAAAGATCTTCTCTTTCTCTATTAACCTACTCTTTTTCTGTAACTAAGTCTTTCCCCTCTTAACTAATGCTCTATAAGTTTAAATATAATAAAAGCGCTTATAAGCTTATCTAGGAAGCGCTTTTGTAAGGCTGTTAGCTAGCATCTTACTTATTTTAAGGTAGGTTACTTAGAGGTTTCCCTTAGCGTACTCTTGTTTTAACTACATATTTTAGATATCTATATAGCGCAGCTAGGTAGTAAGCTGCTTACTCTCTTTAACTACTAGTTAGATAGTTTGTTAGTTGTTATAGAAAATCTCCTATAGCACCCCTAAGTCTAGCTAAAGTTCTCCTAGGAATTGTTGTAGAGCTACTAACTCTTTAGCTACATGCTCTAAAGCAAGTAATTTAGCCTTAGTAGTAGAAGTAGTTACTGTTAACTGCTGTGCAGCTTTCTAGATAATTAGACTGCTAAAGAGCTGCATAATATACCCCTAGGAAGATTAACAGGACTCTCTATTGTTAGCAAATAAGGCGTCTCTATATATAAGCAGATAACTGCCTTTGTAAGCGCTGTACCTTATACCTAGATACTTTGTTCTATACAAATAAGCTAAAACCTAAGCAGCTGCCTTAAAGTAAGCAGCTCCTAGATTTGTTAAATAATAAGATAGCTAAGAGGCAGCGTATGCTACATCTAGTTAAATTATAATTACTATATAGAGTATAGACCTAACTTATTCTTAAAACGCTTTAACCTCTTGTTTTAAAGCTTCTCTACTATATTTAAGTAGCTCCTCTATAGGAAATAGGACTGCAGAGAAGGACCCCTTCTCTACTATCTTAAATTTAGTAGCAAGCTTATTAATATAGGAGTTGTGCGCAAGAGTTATAGTATAAGCCTCTTAGTTTCTAATTATTTAAACGCCTAGAAACTATTTAGCAGCTCTATAGTCTTTAATTTAATACTTTTCTATTAATAAGCTTATTAGCTGTTTAGCAGTAGCTTAATTATTATTGTAATAGGCTAGGAGAATATTATTAATATAGAAGAGTAGCACTATTTTCTATTTAGGATTATAGAATAGGCATAGCTCTTCTTTTAATGCTAAGAGACTAAGCTTCTAGAGCGTACTAGAGAGCTCTCTATACTACAGGACTAGCAAATTACGTAACCTATATAGAGCTTGTAGTAGTAGAACAACTTGCTTAGGTTTCTTAAATCTATCTAGTAATTTATAGAGCACCTAAGGTTTGTCCTAGTAGCTTGCGTTTAGAAACGCGCTAGTTACGTTATACTAATAGAGCTCTAGGTTAAACTAGGCTGCAATTGCTACTATAGTGCGAAATAAGCAAGTAGTAAGCGTTGTAGCGTAGGTTAAGACAATTAAATCCTTTGCCTGTAGATCTCTGTGTACGCAGATCCTTACCTTATATTTAAGGAAGTAGCTATCCTAGTTAAATTTGTAGGTAAAGACCTATTTAAGCAGTAGGGGCCTTAATAAGGCGCTTAATTAGTTAATTTCTCTCTATGTTTCCTTCTTAATAAGCGTGTCTATCTCTTTTTAGCAGGCCTAGCAAAAAGAGCTCCTAGTAGGTAATAGAGTAGATCTTTCTATTTGCTTAGTAGTAGAGGGAGCTTGTCCCTGTGTAACTAGCGCTTGTTTTAAGCAACTAGTCTTTCCTTCTTTAGGGTTAAGGCAACAATTACTGCGTAGGCAGTAAGCAGCTCCCTTCTATCTATACTATATTTGTTCGCATGTTTAAACAGTAGGTAGATAAGCTAGGCGTATCTGTAATTATTTATAGAGCTTATTACAGAGTACTAACCTGCTCTGTTGTTAGTAGGCTTGTTGCGCTCGCAGTTCTCTATCTAGCAGCTCTGTCTTGTAGGTAGGCCCTAGACTCTCTACTAATACGCGCGTCTCCTGCCTGCCTTATCTGCTTACGTTAATCTTTAAGAAGGTATTAGAACAAGCAGCAAAGCAGGTCTTAGTAGATTATTAAGATCTTTACTATCTACTAGCTTGCTCCCTTCTTCTATAGTTAAGTGCACTTCCTGTAAGCTACTAGTTAGATTATCCTCCTTATTAGGAGCTTCCCTACCTATACTTAACTGCTCTAGTTTAGGCGTTTAGTTAGGGGAAAGTAAACCTGTTTCTTAGCGTTATTCTGCACAGATCTCTAGCAGCTTGCTAGCTAAGCTTGCTGCGTGTGCAGTATCTATCCTAGGGGCTCCCTCTATACTAGACTAGCCTTCTAGCAATTAAGGTTCTCCCTAAGTGTTACCTCTAAGCTAGTGCTTAGTAGACAAGCTAAGCAATAGGTCTCTTTGTTTAAGAGGGAGCTCTATTGCTTCTCCTACCTCTATTATCTTATTAGGTTTATATAGAATTTCTATAACTACTTCTACTTCTTAGACTGTAAGCGCTAATAACTTATCTAATTTGTTATAAAAGAGCTCCTTATTAAAGGTTACGTTAAGCGTTATAATTACCTAGTTTAGTTTAGGGACCTATATATAGTATATGTTAGAAGCTTAGTACCCTACTAAGTATCTAATATAACTCCTTAGAGTTACTTTAAAGCTTCTCTAATTACGCCTAGCTGCTTGTTCCCTGTTTAGGGATACACTCTGCAGCTATAGGCGTATATCCTGCTCTAATTAGGTCTTAGATTAGCTGTTAGTGCTCTCACCTGCTTAGGTTTGTACTAGCAGAAATAGTAAGTAAACTAGCAATTAAGCTCTTTGTTTAGGCTCTGTAGCTTGTTTAAGTGAGTTAGACTTATGTTATAGAGCTATGTTGCTGCTGCTACAACCTCTAGCTAGAGCTTCTTAGGTAGGTTTGCACTGCTCCTTATTTTAATAGATTTAGTAATTATTTCCTGCCCTACTCTTTCTGCTGCCCTATTTAGCTTGTAGGTATATAGAGGTATACGCTTAATATCTATTCCCTCTTTAATTGCCTAGCGCTTATATTAGGAGCCCTTGCTATAGGAGAGTAGTAGTATTGTTGTCTTAACTTATCTTGCAGATATAGAGCTTGTACTAGGTACGTACCTAGCTTAAGAAACTTGTAAGTACCTGCAGTATCTCTACTTAAGTCTTCCCTAGCAGTAAGTACGTAAAGAGCTTCCTACTATAGTACTCCTTAATTAAAAGTATCTATAATTTGCTACTCCTTCCTATAGGCATATTAAACAGATCCTAGCTAATTCTCTAAAAAGGTTTAGTAGGTTTTTCCTGTTTCTGTTAAGATATAACTTGCTTAGCGTAGGTTATTAAGCAGACCTTATAATCTTTTTAGAGTGTGCTGTTAATGTGTACGCTGCGCGCTCGTTTGTACTAGTGCTTTTAGAGCTTCTAGGCCTAGATAACCTGCTCTAGTGTGCTAGAGGTATTTAGCAGAGCTTTGTAGGTAAGACTTATACAATTATTTTGTTACTGCATTAAGGATTAGAGGATAAGAGTAGTAGGAAAGTAGCTTATATTTAACAAAAGTGAGGTTGTAAGCGCGCTTAAGAGTAGCACATACAACGCTCCTATTTAGATTATTAATATACCCTACTTAGAGAGAGCTGTCTAGCCCTAAGTACTAAACTCCTTTCTCTTAGAGGCGTGCCTTAGAAATAATGTTAACATAGAAACCTTCTACTACTACTACATCCTTAAGGAGCAGGTCTTCTATATATAGGCTGCGCTTTCTGTGTAACGCGTTTTTAAACAAACAAGCTCCTTGTCCTACTACTAGAAACGCTTGTGTGCCTGCCTCTATAGTGTTAGTAGAGTTAGCTAGGCGAAATAACCTAGGTACAAGCTAATCTGCGCTGTTAACTAAGTGTGTAGCTACTTTATTATCTAAAATTATACTCTCTAAGAGCAGATAAGCGTTAAAATCTATAAGGTTGTAAACCCTAGGTTTCTTAGCTAGGTTGCTTAGTTACATTATTTTTAGATTAATTAGAGCAGCTTGTACATTGCTAGGAAACTTAACTTTAGGTGCTTTTGCTAGTAGAGCTGTTATAGCTAATAGAGCTTTTAGGGTCTAATTAAGCTGCTTAATCGCCTTCCTGGTATCTGTATACTCTTGGCTCTTAAGCCTCTAGAGAGTATCCTTGCAATAGCTTTTGCTTATGTAGATAGGCAGTAAGGAGCTCCCTCTAACTGCTGTCTCTAGGCGTTAGCAGTTAGTTAGTTTCCACTTATAAGTCTCTCCTTTTTGTTTACAAGGGCAGGAGTACCTACTTAAGCTCTTAGAGTTAGTAGCAGGAGCTTAAGTAGTGTCTGTTTAGCTTCTAAACGTTGCAAATACGCCTAGGTTATCTTTTCCTGCTCTTATAGTATGCTTATGCATTAAACTACTAAAGACCCTACTTACTTTGTCTAAATTAAGTAAATTAAGCCCTAGAATACTATCCTAGATAATCCTTTAGTTTATAGTACAAGCCTAATCTAGGGCAATCCTATAACTTAAGGCATCTAAGAAATCCTGCACAGCAAGCGCCCTATTAACCTCTAGAAGCTTGTATAACTTAGCTCTTCTATAGAGGTATAACTACCTGTTGTACTAGTCTTATAGAGCAGCTCTTAACTGTTTAGCCGCTCTAAGATGCTGTTAGTACTCTGCCCTAACCTAGTTCTAGGTGCTAATATCTATTAGAGTAAGCTCCTCTTTTAGTGCTCGCATAAGCAATTGCAGCGTTATAGTGTTATTAGTAACAAGCTTTACTATTACTAGTAAGAGGATTAATAGTAATACTGTTATGTTAACCTAGTTCTAGATCTTCTAAAGGCGCTCTGCCTTAGCAGCCTACTTGCTCGCTCTAATCTTGTATCTAAGGAGCTCCTTATTATAGTTCTTAACGCTTGTTTAGCCTGTAGGAGGCTTGTTAGGTTAGGTGCTCTAGCTTTAGGTAGATTAAGCTAGTAGTTAAGTAGGGAGTAAGCCTATAATAGGTAGTTTAGGCGCCCCTTTGTACATGCCTAGGGCGTCTTTAGCGTCTAGATCTACTATATCCTATACGTTACAAAGCTTAGCGTGCTACATAAGTTAGATGTACTAATTAAGCTAATTAGATCTTGTTTTAAGCTAATAGGGTCCTATAGGGACACCTAAGAGAGCTTGCTTATTATAGTTAACAAGCTCGCCTATAGTAGCGTTTAGTAGGGATAGAAAGATAATTAGGTAATTAGAGCAGTTAAGCTAAGTCTAACAAGCTTGTTTGCTAAGTGCGCAGGGAGATCTACTATGCTTAGGAAGCTAGGCTTATAACTATAACAGAGCTTACAGGACTATACTTAAGTAATTAATTAATTTAATTAGTGTCTATTTTTCTATGTAGAACGTGTTGCTTAAATACAAATAAAATGTGTAGGTTACGTGATCTTGCTTAACGAGCGTTTGGCTAGTATTAGGGCCGCTTAGAACTAGCGTTGCTGGGGTAGAGCAGCTTAACTAAATTAGCACGCTCTGTTAGAAAACAAGCTGCGTATGTAACTTCACGCGCTTAGTTGCGCAACACACTGTAAATCCTTACAGCTAGGTTAGCTCTTAACTAAGGTAATTCATATTTAACCTATTACTGCTAGATAGCTAGCGCGCTAACTTCACGCGTTGTCTTTTATAGGGTAAGAGAGCAGTAAGAGGTTAGGCAGGCAACAGCTATTAGCTGGGCGAAGGGTCCTCCCTTATATATAAGGGTTGCTATTTTGCACCTTCTTAGCACTATTACTATCCTTAGTTCTGCCTTCTCTAGCACTAAATAACTCTTCTCTTCCTTGCAATAACTCCTCTACCTGCTCACATTCCCTATAGTCTGCTGCTAGATTATGTGTATGCTCTTCCTGACAATATAATGCTGCAGCTGTCTTTAACCTAGTTCTAGTGCTGTAGCAGCATTACACGCCTTACTACCAAGTCTATAAAGGACCTAAACAGCACTATTAAGTTATTTATAATAGTCTTTTGCTGTCCTAAGGGATATAGTAGTTGCAAGGGCAACTTTAGGGTTTGCGCTAGCTACGCTAACGCTAAAGAAGCAGATTGTGTAGAGGTAAGTCTAGTGTCTTCCCTTAACTGTCCTGTTGCTAATCTAGTAGATTAACCTATTCTTCTGCTATGCTGTTAACGTCCTTAACTAGCTAATTAATTAAGCTATCTGCAAGATAAATAAGGAGACTGCTTAGTAGGGCGATAACGCAGATAATAATAACGTTCTTGCTGTAACGCAGCGTTACTTCTAGACTGCCTTTAAGTACGCTAAGGCCTACTGTAAGGGCTTTACTAAGTACAATAGCATTGTTTATTGCTGTGTAAAGGAGTCTAGTACTAGCAAGGCTAACTATGCTAAAGCTTAGCAGGTGTCCTATAAGCACAACCTCTAGTAGTATATTGTAAGTAATAAGATCCTTAGGTTTTAATTCTTTTGCTAACAGTTATAGGCTGCTATTAGTACTATTAGCTATAAGCTGCCTAACAATATAGTTATTAATAGAGAAGTAGAGGCTTATTTTAGCAAGGCTAGTGTTGCTAACAGTGTAGAGAAGCGGTGGTACTACTACAGAACTAATCTTCCTACTGCTTCCTAGGCTCCAGCTGCTCCTTTCTAGCGTATAAGCCTGTCTCAGTCTCCTACTAAGAGGACTGGCCCTAGCAGGGAAGATAACTAGTTAAGCCCTCCTTTCTAGCCTAGCCCTAGTAATAGACGTAGAGAGTCTTCCTAGTAGGGTTATAGCTATAAAGGTCCTCCCTATAGGAATTAGTATTGCTAGTTTAATAAATAACAATAAATATTAATACCTAGTACTTTGTAGATTAGTAATATATTAGGCAGTTGCTAGGCCTCCTTTGGCCTTAGGTTGTATAGGACCTAGGTTAACACGCTGCTTACTAATTCCTTTTCCTGTAATATTAAATTCTTGTAGTTAACTTCCTAGGACGTCCCTACTTACGCCTAGGTAGCTCTAGCTCTCTAGGTGCTTGCTAACGCTTAGTTAGTAGTTTCCTAGGCACCTGTTTATTACAATAATAATCTTTAAGGATTTCCTTGCAGTAATTAAGGTGCTTAGGTAGTTCCTAGGTTGCCTGTTTGTTCAGCCAACCTAGCTATTTAACCCTATACTCTCGCCCTCTAGCAATTGTATCTTTGTAATCTAGGATACCTTTAACTTTAAACCTGTCTCTAGGCAGTGTGTCTTCTAGTATGTAGATAGGACCTGGCTAGAACCTACTGCTTGTAAGGGGTTCCCTCTAGGGTTTAAGTAGCAATACGTTAAACACTAGGTGCACTCTGTCTATTAATAGAGAGAGTTTTAGCTTGTAGGCTAGCTTACCTATCTTCTTAATTACTACAAATAGTCTAAGGTATTAAGCGTTAAACTTCTTTAAAGGATAGCTTGTTATTAGGTTCTTAGCATAGAGGAGGACTAAGTCTCCCTTAGCAAAGTGCTGTTTAGACTATTTTATGTTGTACTACTAAGCGTTGCCCTTTTGTGCGTACTCTAAGGCCTCCTTTGCTATTTCCTATATATTGTGCTAGCGCAATAGGCAGCTAGTAACCTGCTAGCGTAGTTCTAGTGTTGCCCTGTCCTTGCCCTAGACTTCTTAAAGTTTCTATAGCTAATGCTTATTAGGCATCCTATTAAATCCCTTTAGGTTAGTGCCAAAGGCAACCTTAATAGGAGATTCTCTATATGCAGAGTAAGCTTTAGAGTTGTAGGCGTACTTAGCGTATAGCAGGAGGTCTACCTAGTTATCTTGCTAGTAGTTTATGTATATGCAGAGGTACGTTTCTAACTCCTAGTTTTAGCGTTTAGTCTGCCTATCTGTCTAGGGATAGAAGGCTGTACTTAATTAGTAGTTAATCTTTAGGTAGTAGCAAATATTAGACTAGAACTAGCTAGTAAACACTAAACCTTAATCTAACAACAGCGTATCTAGTAGTCCTTGCTTTAAAAGCTCTGCTCTACAAGCAGCTTAGCTAGGCGCTAGGCAGTAATTGTCTTAGTTACAGGTAGGTACTAGACGTACTTGCTAAAATAGTCTACAAGGACTAGTATAGAATTATACTTATTCCCCTTAGCGTCCCTAGACTTTAGCAAGTCTGTTACAAAGTTAAGGGAGAAGTGCTGCTATGCTATGTTTAGTACTAGAAGTAGTATAAGCAGTCCCTACAGTTTATACCTCCTAATCTTATACAGTTAGCACGTAGGACACCTTTAAATGTATTTATGTATATCCTTTATTAGTAGTAGCTAGTGTTAGGACTAATAAGTTCTGGTGGTTCCCTACGAGGCCAGCATGGCCCAATTAAGGAACAGGGGTGGCGTAACTATATAACGCAAGTAAATTGCTCTACTCCTTTAGTAGCGATTTGTCTATCCTTAACCTGCAATACTATCCTCTACCTTCTAATGCTTAATAGCGTGCTACCCCTATTAAAAGAGAACCTAACATTTAAATCGCTTACTATTACACGTTATTAAAATGCAGACTAGACAATAGAGCCAACAAGTAAGCTAGTCTAAAAGCGGTTAACCCTTAGGTACACTGGTACGCTCTAGATTTATTGTTAAGGAAGACTCTGCTACCGCTCGCATCTAAAGCCTACCTTCCTTAGTAGAAAGGGACGCTGCGGAGAACTCTAGACTAGCTAAAGGTAGAGTAAACAAGCAGAGACTAGAAGGCTAGTTAATAACTCCTCCTAGACTACAAACACCTATAATAGTCTAGAACGCTTTACCACGTTCTCTAATAGACTAGGAACTAGAAGACCTCCGCGCCTAGTTAAAAAGGGCCTAGAGGCAAAGCGAGATTAATTAACTCTGTTAACTAAGGGCTAAATATAAGTTAGGAGACACCTTAGTGCTCCCTCTAACTTTAACTCTACTAAGGACCCTCGCAATAACATCCTTAGGCCTATTAGCTAACCTTCTAAAGCTAGACCTACCTTAAAGGTACAACAAGAAGTTAAGAGCTAAATATAACTGCTAGGAACGTAACTGCAAGTTGTATTTCCTACATTTGCCTATAAACTTTACTAAAGAATACTAAAAGGTAGATTTTAGGGTAATGTACCTCTCTAAGCTACTTAAGACTCTATAGAAATTGTATTGCATAATAGAACAGACAAGTTCTCTATCCTAGCAACTAACCTAGGAGACACTTAAAACTGTTATGTTAAACGCTCTAGGAACACTGTTAGAATAGAAACAGTAAGCCTATAAAACTCTTAAGCAAATCTAGCAAAAGCTAAATTAGTTACCTACAGATCTGCTAGATGCCTTTCAACCCTTGTAGGAGGAAATAGGCTCAGCCTAAACTCTAGAGCTTTAAGTAATAGAGTACATTTCATCTCTGCGCGAAGACATCTAGAGAGACCTATTCCTACTCCTAGTTAATAGGCGCAACACTCTGCTAATAGTAGAAGAACATACCAACGTTATCTACTGCAGAAGGAATCTAGACAAGGAGGCGAAAGTTACTCCTGCAAAGAGGTGGCTACTAAAAGGTAGCAACAAGAGTAACAAGACAGGGGGACATAAAAACCCCTAAAAAGACAAAAATAGCCTAAAAGGGACTATAATAGACTATCTTTACACAAAACTACAGGTACCTAAGGCAAAGGCAGGGGTCTAACCTGTTATAACTGCGGAAAGCCTAGTTACACCGCAGCTAAGTGCTAAAGCCCTCTAAAGAACAAGGATGCTACAGCTAACTAGAAGGAAACTACTTTAGAATTAAAGGAAGGCTTAAACCTTAGTTTAGGAAAAGGGAAAGGGTAGGAGGATTAATTCTATATCTTTCCGCCTACATAGCTTTAAACTAGGAAACATAGGACCTAGGGAAATTAAGGGAAGCCCTTTACCTCTATCCCTCTTAGTTATTAACTGTGCAGTGCATAGTTTAATCCTCTAAGCCTATAGAGGCTATAATTAATAGAGGTTCCTAGCTAAACTTAATGTTAGCTACGCTAGCAAAGGAATATAATCTCTAAGTAGACCCCCTGCCTAAGCTGCTAGCTAAAGGCGTAGATAGGGGTAGATTAACAGTGTATAGTACTACAATAGTAGATATAACTATTACTAATTCACGTAGTTATAAAGAGACCTATTAAGTACTATTTATAGTAATAGACCTTTAAAGATACTTAGTGTACTTAGGTCTTCCCTAGATTAATATATTTTATCTAAGGATTAGCTACGCTACTAGACGTATGCTCTTTTAGAGGAACAAGGACAACAAGGTTGTCTAGTTTATAAAGGTAGCTATAGAAGACGCTGAGCAGTTTAAGAGCAGCATAAGAGAACCTAATACAGACGTCTATGCGTGCCTTGTTAACTTTGTAGGCTATAGGGAGTTAGAAGATAACCCTATAGGTTATTTACCCCTAGAATATGCTAAGTTTACAGATGTAGGCTTAGAGGAGGACTCTAAGAGTCTTCTAGAGTATAGCTACTACAATCTGTCTATAACTCTAACACCTAAAGGTGTTCTACCTTACTAACTATTATACAACCTCTTAGTAACTAAGCTAGAGATACTTTAAAACTATCTTTAGGAGTATATAGCAAGAGGATAGATACGTTAGTTAAAGTCTCTAGCAGGGGCACCTATACTCTTTGTTAAGAAGAAAGATAGCAGCTTAAGACTTTGTGTTAACTATTAGGGCCTTAATAAGGTTACAGTTAAGAACTAACACCTACTACCCCTAATTACAGAGTTACTAGAGAGGCTCTCTTAGGCGAAGTATTTTACTAAGCTTAATGTAAGAGAGGCCTACTATAGGATTTGTATTACAGAGAGAGATAAGTAGAAGACTGCTTTCTATACTAGATACTGTAACGACATAGGATGATAGAAAGCTCTAGAATGCGTGTGTATCTGCTACGAGGTGTATGGGAGCACTGGGATAGGTAACACAGAGACAATTCTATTCCTATAGGTCTTGTACGAAGAATACTTAAAAACTATCTATCTATAGATAATTCTCCTCGTGCCTTTATACTGCTAGAATACAGGGAAGTTTAGAATGCTATAACCAAGTTATGGGCAGGAACGGAAACGTAAAGGAGCTGAGTTAGAGGTGAATTAGGGTGTAACACTTTTTAGAGACTGGTGCTTTACACTACCCCCTCCTGTGTAGGCAGATCGTCCCAGATACGCGTGAGTAATAACAGTCGTTGTCCTGTAGCGTTAGTGCGTCAATTCAGCGTCTGTTCTGGGTTTTTAGTTAACTTAGGTTGTTGTTTTAGTGTTTTATTGTTGTTTTCATCCAAAGTGAAGACAACTTTTTTGTTTGTTAACTCTGCTGCCTGAATCTGACGTGACAACGAGCTGTATCGTGACTCAATTGGAGGAAACAGGTTTGCTGTTATTGTTATATCCAATTTCTGGGACGCGTCGCGTAGGTATATAAACAATCAATCCTTACACCTTTCCTAACTCTAATAGACACCATTTCTTGCTGTAAGTATCCCCACGCTCTTTTGATTGTTCCTATGCTAATGCTCCTAGGCTTGTTAATCAGTCACTATGCCAATACCAGTCCCGCCCAGAGCTCTTGCAGTAGCCTATTAGGTCATTTGCCTTCGTTCAATTTAGGCCTTTGTGAGGGGAGGAAGGTAGACTACGCCTTTGACAAGGCGTTATTGTTAAAGTGTGCTTATTGCACACTTTAAAATAAGAAGTATCATCTAGTAACTAGACTTTTCTTTACTCCTGCTCTCTGACTAATACTAATAGTTATAGGTTCTGATTTACGTTAGTCCTGAGTATGCCACTTTTCATAACAACCTCGTCATGTAGGAGGAGGAATCTAGGGGTGAGGCGGCGGGAGAGGCGGCGGAGGAGGTGACAGAGGCAGCACTGGAGGCATGGCGTAGCCTCATGGCATTGGCGATGGCTCTGGCGAGTGTGGTGCAGGTGGCAACTGCGCAGCTCAAGGGAGTTACTGCTAATGACGTGTTGCTGCATCAGTACCACGCCAGTACGGCGCAGGGCTGGGTGATGGAGGAGATGGTGGAGGGTTTGTTGGTGTTGACCAGGGAGGTCATCAAGCTGCAACGGGAAATGGCCCTTCGTAGCTCTAGAGTTAGAGGTAAGTTAGTAAAGCTAGCTCTGCTTCCAGCACCTAAAAAAAAAAGGGTGCTCCTAGGTCGTTAGACGAAACTAACAACAGTAGCTCTAAGGAGATAAGTAACATTAAGAACCCTTAAAAAAGAAAGGGTTTCTCTAGCTGTACAGTAAGGAGGATTTCTTTTATTGTTATCTATTGTATAAACGCGGTCAGAGGCATTTTAGAGTTAATAGATTTCCTTTATCCTTTTCTAAATCATAATGTCTTTATTCGCCCTACAATTCTCAACCTTCTTCCTATGCTGTGATCTATTCGTTTAATGCCTTTAGTGGACCAGGCTGCTCTAGGTACTTATCGTGATACGCCTTTAGCTTATAGGGTGCTCCTGTAAAGTTTTTCGCGGGATACCAAGTTAGGTCTAGGTCATAGCTAACCCAGCTTACACAGTACTTGAGACTACAGCAGACCAACCTACTAGCTAGGATTTCTTAGACCTCCCATTCCTCTACTCCTTGAATAGGAATACCTGCAGGTTTTAGAGCTTCCTGACCAGGCAACAGGTTATCTAGATCCTTACACAGAACGTTAGGTGCAAATACGTTGTGTATTTTTAAACCAGGGGAAGTTTCAAGCAATATAAGTGACCAACCTATTCCAGGACCTTGAAGGGACCTTCCTACTTGTTAGATAGCTTTCAGCTTAGTCGCTTACTTGTTAAGTTTTTAGTAGAAAGGTACACTTTGTTACCTACAGTCCAGTTAACTAGGTTGCAATAAGCGTTAACTGCGGAGCGCATGCAGTCTTAGGCTTTCTCTATATTCTCCTTAGCTACCTTCCAGGCGTTGTGCATACAGGTTGCTAATGCTAAGGCCTCCTTGTGGTTAAGTTGTTCCACAGGGGTCACTACTGTATCAGCTCCTTTCTAACTCCAGCTCTGTTTAGGTTAACTACTATAAATTACTTAGTAAGGTGATATTCCAATTAAGGAATGTGGCAGAGTAAGTTAGGCACGATCTATAATCAGTAGGAGTTTGGACCAGTTATCCTAATAGTACGAGACGAAGGGATAGAGCTGTTGGTCTATATACTTGTTTATAATCTCTGTTTAACTGTCAGTTTCCTTGTGATAGGCAGTAGATAGCTTGACTTTCACACCTATAATTCAACAGAATTCTGTCTAGAAAGTGGAGATAAACTAGGGGCCCCTGTTGCTTACTATTAACTTAGGGGTGTGTCTGAACTAATACACCTATTGTATAAACAAGTTTACCATCCTGTGTGCTGTAATTGTTTTATAGCATAGGATTATAATAGCTTGTTTGGTTAGGCAATTAATAATAACTATAATCTAGTTATACCTAGCTTTGTCCTTAGGAAAATCCTTAAAATTAATGCACAAATGTTGCATTAGTTTGTCAGGTATTAGCAAGGGATGCAAGTACCTACAGAGTTAGGTCTGTCTTAGATGGCCTCAGCGACATAGGATGCAGTTTTAGACATATCTTTTACATGTAGCACTTATACCTTTCCAGTGATACTGTTGTAATAGCAGTTAGTAGGTCTTCTTGGCACTAGGGTGAGCAGTTGATAGTTAGTCATAGGCTTCCTTAATTAGGCGTGTACATAGGGTTGAGTTAGCAGGGACATAGAGTTAATCATGGTAGAGAAGGAGTCTGTTTTGGATCTGATACGGAGATGGCAACGACAGTTGTTCTTGTCCAAAAGATTTCTAGTTTTCTTGTATCAACGCCTCAATCAGTTCTAAGGAATCCAGTTTCATAATAGGCTGTACTAAGCAGATAGTAGCCACAACTAGGTTAGTCTTAGCCAGATATGTCTGAGCCTAATCAGAATTAATCTAGTTGTGTAACTGCTGTGGACCTAGTAGGACTTGGGACCAATTGTCTTCTTAAGCAGACTTTAGATTTGCAAGATCCTATTCTTAGCAACTTAGGATATTAGCACGCTTGTTGTTCTTGCCTAGCGTGTATTTAATCTTGAAGTTGAACAGAGCTAGAGCTTCTGCCTATTGTGCTTGTTAAGCATTTAAGATTTTAGTCGTCATAAAGTACTCTAGGGATCGATAATTAGAGTAGACTTAGATCTGTTTCGTAACTAAGGTAAGTTCAGCTCTCTACTTATTAAAGGCTTGTAAAATCGCGAACAACTCCTTATTATGTATTTCCTAATTAAGTTCAGCTCTGGAGAGTACTTGGCTGTAGAATGCTACAGGGTACCACTTGTTGTTAGGGTGCTGCTGTAACAAAACCCCAGCGACAACTCTATTAGAGGCGTTAGTTTCGATCTTCGTATCGTAGTTAGGATTGAAATGGCATAGAGTTAGGATAGACAACAAGGCTTCCTTCAGGTTTTCAAAACTAGATTGGCATTAAGCAGTCTATTCGAATGGATTTGCTGGGCTTTGTAAGGCGATGAGGGGCTTAGCCACGCGAGAGAATTTAGGTACAAATTGTTAGTAAAACCCAGTGAAGCCTAGGAACAATTTCACACTGGTAACAGTGGTAGGAGGGATCTAGTTCCTAAGGGCTTGTACCTTCTCAGAGTCCACTTCAATTCCTTTGTTGGTTAGGATGTAACCTAAGTACTTAGTACAGGTAACGTGGAACTCGCTCTTCTTGATGTCTACTTGTAATCTGGCAATACGGAGTCAATCAAGTACTAGCTTGACATGTTGTTTGTAGGTCACAAGGTCTTTGGAGTAGATAAGGATGTTATCCAGATATGCAATACAGAAGTCGTCTAGATATTTGATAAGAACATCATTTATATATTGTTAATAAGTAGCTGGTCTATTACATAGCCTAAAGGGTAGAACCTTGCACTTGTAACTACTGTAACGTGTACAGAACGTAGTGTACTCCTTAGAGGCAGGATCCATACGAATTTGATTGAAGGCATTCTAGATGTCAAATTTGGTGAATACCTTAGCCTTAGACAGTTGTGCTAACAATTTGTCTATGCGCAGTATTAGATAGGAGTCCTTTCTTGTAAGGGCGTTAAGTTTACAATAGTTAACACAAATGCGCAAATTCCTGTTTAGTTTTTAAACACAGAGTATAGGCAACGCGAAGGGGCTCTAACTGTGTTTGATCTAGCTATACTGTAGTTAGTCTTGCACAAACTTTTTAGTAGCTTTAAGTTCCTTAAGATTTTGTTTATACAAGGGCGAGTAGGAATTTAGCAATTGGCCCTCTAATATGATTTTGTAGTCGTAGGGGCGGTGTTCTAGAAGGGTTTCAGCTTCTGTTTTGCTGAACACATCAGCATATTGAACATATTTGTCTAGCAATCGTTCGTTGAGCAGCTGAGCGTTCTCAGGGTTGTCTTAGGTACAACAGTAGTTAATAACGCGATTAATCTTGTATAGACTAGTAGTAAAAAATTTGTTCTGTGGTTTTTATAGAAAAGTGAAAAGCATTTAATGAAAGTAAGGAAATGCGCGCCTCCCTAGGAGGTGGCGAGTTAGAGGCTTTTAGGTTAGGATTGTTAGTAAGGAACAGCATTTTGGCAATCAACTAACACCTCTTATACGATGTATTGAGTGATTTGGACTTTAGCGACGTTAGTACTCCGCAGCTTCCTATAGGTTGTCCCTTTGTTGTACGTCTTGTAGGACGTGGGCTTGTGGCGAAGGTTGATGTAGGGTCATTATTAATGGAGGGGCAGGGTCGTACAACCTAGGGTACCTCGCTGGCCATATAAGCCAAGATCGCTCTGTATTAAGTTAGAGTTTAAAACGTTTTAACTATTTAATTCTAATAATGCATTCCTAGGATCCTAGATCAACAATAACGAAGGGGCAGTTGCGTATCTTACGCCCATCAATAGTTAAGTGCAACCAAATGTACTAGTTCACTAGGGTTGTGATCTGATCCTGGAATCCTTTGACTTAGACCTTGAAGGGCAACCTTTAGATAGGAGTCCTAAGTGCAGCAGACACTGAAGTAGCGATGTTAGAATTCAAAAATAAAAATCCTTAGGCACTAGTATTAACTAAGGAGTTAAGTTGTACGCCTAGCCCTTGGTTTGATAGAATAGAAGAAGTAAGGAAATAGGGGCCACCAAACAAATAAGATAAAGAGAGGTTAGATAGGTTATATTGGTTTAGGCCTGGGTGAAGTCGTCCTCCTAGGCGGGGCTGTTTCCCTTAGGTATTAGTTCCTCTTTGAAATCTTCTTCAGCGTCAACATATTCCTCTATATCCACTTGGATTTCTTGTACCTAGGGACTAGGGCAATCTTTTGCAAAGTGACCTGTCTTGCCACAGTTGTAGCAGTTGCCTAGGGTCAGCTCTCTTACAGGTGTGGCTTGGGACAGTGTAGTCCTAGGTGCTGGAGTAGGAGTAGATATAGGAGGTTTCCAAATGCCAGGTGTAGGCCGATTTGGAGGTAGGTTGTTAGTCTGATGCTGATTGTTAACAGTTTGGGGTTGGGTCTAAGGCGGTAAGGTATTGGGTAGGGCATAACTAGGATGTTGTTTTCTTTCTATGTTATACGCTGTGAGATGCTCTACTATAAGTTCAAACGAGTTATCCTACTGCCTCTTAAATCCTAGGTTAGGACTTTAGAGGGCAGGGGTAACCTTTGTCTACATGTAGTAAAACCATTCCAACTTAGGTACTTGTCCCTAGATAGCAGCACTCAGGAAGCGCGCTTTAAAAGTGGAAACGTGTTATCTTTTCCTATTTAGAGTCAATCGAAAACAGCCTGACTTTCAGCTCTCTCATTCCCTGTGATGAAGTAGGAGCGGAGAAGCGTTATCATTTCCTCTGCGCTCTAGAACTAGTCTGTTTCACAAGATAAGTATTAGGGCTCTAGGTATTCCTTGGCGAGCCCAGAAGTATATCCCTATACCAGAGCTATACGAGCTCGTTCTGTAGGATAGTAATCTGAATTAATGTCAAGTTGGTCCTGAATTGAGGCTTGCCACTGTCTGAAAGTAGGGTCTTTTCTATTACTTAATTTGTTGATAGCTAGTGTGCGTTCACTAAGCCTAGGGTGGTAGACTAGGGTCTTAGACTGGAACCTTTCAGGAGGTTGCTAAGATTAAACAAGGGGAGACTCTGTAGTAGGCACAGGTACATCTTTGTGGGGAAGGGATCAGGCCCAAAGCTAGGCTACTTCAGCCCTTAGTCAGTCAACTAACTTATAAAGATTTACCTGTTCTAAGTCTAATTTAGTATCGCTCTTACTAAGCGTCTAGGTGTTGGTTGATCCCTCAGCGGGCGCTGTCGCCTGTCCTCAAGTGGATCGTCTGATAGGTTCCTTTGAACCAGGGTTGGTGGTGCCTAACATTAGTAGTGATCTGATTTGGGTGGGTTATTAATAATCTCTAAGTCTTTATCTTGGCGCAATCTGACGCAACTTTTCTAAAGTAATCCTAGAACAGTAAGTCGCAGGAAGTTCCAAACCCAAAGGCTTTGGTTGTTAGGAGGTCTCTGGAATCCCAACTATTAGATGGACGATGATTAGGACCTGTATAGTTCGTAACTGAAAGGGGTCTAAATCTACTTGGTACACAATGACTGAACAAACTTGCGATATTATTTAGAGGCTGTTACTAGCTAGGACAAGTTTTTAAGTATAATGTAACGACACAGGATGATAGAAAGCTCTAGAATGCGTGTGTATCTGCTACAAGGTGTATAGGAGCACTAGAATAGGTAACACAGAGACAATTCTATTCCTATAGGTCTTGTACGAAGAATACTTAAAAACTATCTATCTACAGATAATTCTCCTTGTGCCTTTATACTGCTAGAATACAGGGAAGTTTGGAATGCTATAACCAAGTTACGGGCAGGAACAGAAACGTAAAGGAGCCAAGTTGGAGGTAAATTGGGGTGTAACACTTTTCAGAGACCGGTGCTTTACAGATACAGACACTATAAGTATACTGTTATGCCTTTTGGCCTAACTAACGCCCCTGCCTAGTTTTAAGCATACGTTAACTATGCTCTTACAGGATTAGTTAATATATGTTGCATTGTCTATTTAGACAATATCCTAATCTACTTAAACATAAAAGAAGATTACATACAGCATGTAAAGGATGTACTACAAAGACTACGCAAGTCTAAGCTATACATTAAACTTAGCAAGTGTAAGTAGCACACTTAACGCATAGAGTACCTTAGATACGTAATTAGCCCTAAAGGGGTTAGTATTAACCTAGAACAGGTGAAAACAATCTAGAAATAGCTATAACTACAAACAGTCTACAATATTTAAGTATTTATTAGTTTTATAAATTACTATTAATAATTTATCTACAGTTTCTCTAAATTAGCCTTACTATTAACTGAAATAACCTATAAGACCCTAGGATCTGCAAGGGGGTCTGGCAATAAGAAGAGAGGAAAGCTAGAAAATAGACATTAGCAAAAAGGCAGATCTACTTTCTAGAAGCTTAAAGACGCTTTTACCTAAGTTCCTATACTCTCCTACTTTAATCCTTGTTAGAAAACAAGAGTAGAGGTAGACGCGTTAGGAGGCACAATCTTAGGCATATTAAGTTAAAATGTGCTAGAAGAAGACAGAACAGGTTAATAGAGGCTAATTAGTTTCTTTTCTTATAAATTAATCTAAGTGGAATACAATTACAATACCTATAACAAGGAACTGCTAGCTATTATTAAGAGTCTAGAACACTAGCGCTACTACCTTAAAGGTATACACTTTAAGATCCTTACAGACTACAAGAACCTAAAATAGTTTATAGAAAATAAGACCCTTAACTATCGCTAGGTTCAGTCCTATCTAGCCTTAACTTAGTTTAACTTTATCCTTACCTACTAACTAGGGACTACTAATCCTGCAGATAGACCCTTAAGGCAACTAGACTATAAGGCAGAAACAGAGAAACCTTTACTAAAGTATAACAAAGCTTTTGTACAACCCCTTTAAGATTTGTTCTCTTCTAAAAGAAAGAACAACTTCCTAGTGTTAGCTGTTACAACACAGGCATCTCTAAGGTCTAAAAAACAATTAGAAATTGTTAAAGCCCTCTAAAAATTCCAAGTAAAGGAAAGTACTACAACTAGGGATCTGCTTAACTATAAGGAAGAGTCTATAGTAGAACTAGCCTTAGATGCAACCTCTAATAGATACAATACTAAAACAGACTATAATAACCTAAAACAATTAGTTATAGTCTACAAGGTGTTAAGGCACTTAACTACTCTAGAAGAGAAGTCTAAGGCTCTCTAAGAATGCTATAACAACCTACTTAGAGGACATCTTAGGGGTAAGAAGATAATAGAAAAGCTTTAACAACACTACAAGTAGAAGGGAATAAGGAAGGATGTAAGAGACTATTGTAAAAGCTGCCTAGTATACAAGAAGGTAACTCTAGCGCGTTATAAGCTATATAGTCTCCTAGCACCCTTATCTCTACTAAACGCAGCCTAGGAGGAAGTTACTATAGATTTTATTATAGAATTACCTCTAAGCTGCCTAAGCAACTAGGTATACAACGCTATCTTAGTTATAGTGTGTAGACTTACTAAAATAGCTTACTACATCCTAGCTAGAGCTGATTAGGACAGTACAGACCTAGCCTAATCCTAGATAAGAGAAGTTATACGCCTACATAGTGTCCTAAAGAAGATAATCTCTAATAGAGGCCTACTTATAGCGGCTAAACACTAGGATACTTTCTAACACTACCTAAACTTAAGAAGGGTGTTAACTTCCGCTTATTATCTACAGACAGATAGGCAGACTAAAAGATAGAACTAGACACTTAAACAGTACCTACAGTACTACTGTTGCCTAGAACAAGACAATTAGAGTTTATAGATATTAGTTGCAGAATTTGCGTACAACAATAGCATACATGCAACTATAGGCACTACTCTATTTAGAGCATACTATAGCATAGATCCTATTAGTCCTAACTGGCCTAGTATAGCTTATAGCGACAGAGAATTGCCTCTAGGGGAATAAGTAGCTAGCAAAGTTATCGCTCTGCAACAAGAGTGCAAGAGGAAAATTATTACTGTAAACAAATACTAGAAATTATACGTAGACAAGAAACGCTTAGCACATACGTTTAAAGTAGGTAATTAAGTAATAGTGTTGAATTAGTATATTAGGTTAACAAGACCTAAGAAGAAGCTTAACTAGAAATACCTAGGTCTAGGTCGCATAGTAGACTAGTATAGTCTAACAGCATTTAAAGTTAACCTTCTAGGGTTACAGAGCGTACATCTAGTCTTCTATGCGTTGCTACTAGAGCTATATAATCTAAAAGGTCTTATTCTACACCTAGAGGTCCTAATTATAGACACACTGCGTAAGCATAGTAATAATGTCTATAAAGTAGACACTATACTAGATAGACGTAAGGGAGAACATAACTAGTAGGAATATCTAGTTAAATAGACTAGCTATAGAGACGAAGAGAACTCCTAGGAGCCTAGTTAAAATATCTCTAGTAACGTCCTTTAACAATTTTAGAAATCTAAAGGTATACAGCCTAAGAGAAATGCAAAGGAAAAGCCTTATAGGAGTTAAGGGTAACCCTAAAAAAGAAGGGGGATAAGCAAAGGTAATAAGAGGATCCTAAGGAGACAATGTACCTTTACTAGTTTTCCTATAGGGTTTTTAGGGTGTTTAACAGCGTTATACTCTAGGATTACCTTAGCCTAACTTACAAGCATCTCTTAGGATCTATAATTATCTATTATAGACTACAAGAACCTAGTCTAAATTACAACAGTTTAATCTATAAGGGCACAAAGCTTCTAATATTATAAGAAGAAAACACAGGATATTAAAGCAAGTACTCTATTAAATTTAAGCTAAAGGCTTAGGTATATCTAGGATTTCTAGGGAAATCTAACTATAGAAATTGTTTATAGTTATATTGTTATACTAGCTATAATAGTCTATTAAGACCTATTATAACGCGCTCTTACTACTCTTAAACCTTATTGTACTTATCTAGCCTCTTCTGCAGAGTCCTAATCTTCTTAGACAAAGAGCCCTTCTTGGCGCTAGTAGCAAAGCTCTTCTCCTTACAAGCGCAGCTATCTCTGCAACTAAAGCATCACCTAGTTTTCTGCGCTTAGAACTAGGGTTTAGAGCATAATTGCAAACCTTAGCCTATAATAAGTTAGAATAGTCTATCTAGAGACAAGATAAGCATATATACCTACTTGCGTAGTAAATTAGTCTCCTTAGTAACTCTATTAGTAACAGCAGCCTTAAGGGTGCGCTTGCTAGCTTTAGCACGTACTAACACAGCCTTCTTGCTGCGCTAACGCTAGTCTAGGCAGAACTTAGAGCAAGGGTCCTTATTATTAGCTATAGCACTAGTGTGCAGGTAGAGGTAAGCGGCGTAAGGGATGTAAGTGCTACTAGAGGTGTAAGAATAACCTATAATAGACTAAAACTACTTAAAGAGGACAACTTACTAACTATAGGCCTAGGAGATAGGCTAATAGAGGGACATAAGCTTAAACTTAGACGCTTTCTTTTCTATCTTAGTTAATAGGCGCTACAGGAGCTTATTATTAACTATACCCTAGTCTAGGTCCTAGACGCTAAACTCTAAGGCCTAGAGAATGTTGCAAATCTTAGCTAAGTTACTGTTGTGCTTTAAATAGAGCTGCTAGAGTTAGTTATAACCTATAAGGGGTTACAATTAGGCTAAAGGAGGGGAATACACACAGCAATACACTCCTAGTTAGAAGAGAAGCATTAGAAGCAGCGCATAACCTACTCTAACTTACCTAAGTCTGTCTGTAACAGCTATGCCTTGTACAAGTTAACATTAGTAGGGGTGATTTAGACATAGACACAACTAGTCCTTCTATAATGCTTATGCTGGCCTATAGCAAAGCTACAGACGCATTGAACACAGACCTAGTATAACTGCACGCTATTATGCGCTATATTATTGCCTATAGCGTTTAGATCTATAATCTTAAGTAGTCTAGACGTGTAGGGGGTAGTAGGGTGCAGTGCAGCAGGCTAGTAGGCTAGAGGATATGCTATTAAAATTATTAGAGCCTAGAGAATCTAGTTAGCTGCCTGTAGAGTTATAATAACCTATAATAACCTATTAAGGGTTATCCTAGACTAGCAAAGGGGAACCTATCCTAGCTAGAGAAAAGCACTAACTTACTAAAAATTAGAGTAGAGTGTAGGAGTAATAGACTAAAATAGGGGATAACGTAGGGTATATCTAGGCACTGTACTAGCAACGCGTTGCCCTACTTATTTTCTAGGCAGCAGCGCGACTCCTAGGTAAAGGTAAAGGTGAAAGGGAAGGTAAAGGTAGAGCTACCTGAACCTACGCATAAGCTTAAGGGAATACCTCTAAATACCAAAGCACTACTCTCCTGTAACTTTGTTACTGTCTAGTCTATAACAGACTATAGTTACCTACTCTACCTAAAAAGCCTATAATATCTGTAGCTTAGGGCGAGCTACCTTAGAAGGGGATATTGTTAGGACTAATAAGTTCTAGTAGTTCCCTACAAGGCCAGCATGGCCTGATTAAGGAATAGGGGTGGCGTAACTATATAACGCAAGTAAATCGCTCTACTCCTTTAGTAGCGATTTGTCTATCCTTAACCTGCAATACTATCCTCTACCTTCTAATGCTTAATAGCGTGCCACCCCTATTAAAAGAGAACCTAACAGCTAGTAGTACTTTCTTTTTAGTACCTTAGCGGTCTTATCTATGCTATAGTAACCTCCTATAGGGTTATTGTAGTTCCTTAAAAGGATAGTTTAACGCAGTGTAGTATTACTAGGAATCTAAACTTTCCTACTCCTGCGTAAGGTCCTATTAGGGTTAACCTCCTAATAGTGTTATCCCTTCTTTGCTCTGCTGTCTGTCTAGGTTGTTAGCAACTTATACCTAGGGTATACTACATCCTGTTGCTAGACTTGCTTAACAAAATCTGTTAGGAGTTCTAGGGGATCTAGGGCGTAAGTAGAATCTCCTTACGCGGCTTCGTTCGCAAGGTTCCTAGGGGCACTAACCCTATTGTCTAGGCTACAAAGGAGAGCTTTAGCGACGTTAAAGTCTAGTCTCCTAGCTTTAGTGTTATTAGGTTAATCCTAACGCTAATAGTTATTAGATAGAGGATTAAGATCTAAGGGAGACAAATCTCTAAGGCTAATCTATTGTTAGTAGAATTCCTTAGGGACGATTTTAGGTAGTTGCTAGACCTCTACCAGGTCCTCCGCAGGGACGTTACTCCTAGATATTACCTGTTTATTATTTTAAGCCCTAGACTTTTAAATTGTCTAGATCTAAAGCTTCTATTGTAAGGTAGGTAGCATAGCGTCCTGTAGGGCTTACTATTCCCTAACCTTAAGGCCTTACGCGTAGTCTAGTTGTCTTAAGGGACTGTCTGCTACGTTCTTAGGTCCTAGCTTGTATTTAACTTTAAAGTCAAATCTTGCTAGCTCCTCTGCCTAGCAGGCTTGCTTTAGAGAGAGCTCCTTTGTTGTTATAAAGTACCTTAGATTGTTGTAGTCTAATAGTACTTAGATTGTTGCTAGGGCATACTTAAGGTAGTGTCTCTACTGCCTAAAAGCCTCTACAATTGCTAAGAGTTCTTTATTATAGGTATACTATCTAATAGATAGTCCTTAGAACTTCTAGCTCTAGAACGCTACTAGTTTCTAGTGCTGCTCTATTGCTAGGTTAGACAACTAGGGTTGTAACAAGATAGCTGCTATAGCAAAGTCTAACGCGTCTATAAGGATAATAATAGGTTTGTTTAGGTTAAAGTGTTATAGCACTAGAGCCTTTGTAAACTTCTCCCTAATTATAAGAAACGCCCTATAGGCTTCCTCTAGCTAGTGCTATAGTTAGTACTACTTTGTTAGTCCCTTGCGACTTTTCTTTAGTCTTGCCCTCCCTTCTTCTAGACTAGGACCCCCTAGTCCTCTGTTAGACTCTAGGCAGCTGTTATATAGTTAATTAGTAGTTAAATAATTCCTAAGTAGTTAAAGATAAAGCGTTAGTAGAAGTTAGCAAAGCCTAAGAACACCTAGATGTCCTTGTAGCTTAATAGCTTAGGCTATTTAGTAATTATGCGTACCCTCTTAGGGTCTATAACTACGCCTTCTAGGGTAATAATAAACCCTAGAAACTCTACTAACTTGCTTAAGAAAACGCACTTGCTTGCCTTTGCAAACATCCCCTACTTAACTAAGCAATCTAGAACCTCCTTAACGTGTTTGTTATAGTCCTTCTTATCTTAGGAATAGATAAGGATGTTGTTAAGGTAGACTACGCAGATTCTATCTAGCAACCCTCCTAGGGCTTAGTAGATATAAGACTAAAATGTGGCTAGAGCGTTTGCTAGTCTAAATAGCATTACTAGGTATTTAAAGTGCCTGTACTATGTCTTAAACGCAGTCTTCTACTTGTTACCTTCCTTAATCTAGAGCCTGTAGTAGGCGTTACGTAGATCTAGCTTAGTAAAGACCCTTGCTTTTAACAGGCAGTCTATTATCTCGCTAACTAGCAGGATAGGGTATTAATTCTTAATAGTAACCTTGTTTAATCCCTAGTAGTTAACGCACAGCTGTATAGTGCTGTTAGACTTAGGGACAAACAGGATAGGGGCACCTGCTAGTAACTTGCTTAGGCAGATCTACCCCTTCTCCTATACTGTCTTAAGGTATTCCTAGAGTATGTCTAGTTCTTGTTAGGATAGGTTGTAGATTTAGCAGTTAGGAACTTTAGCTCCCTCTTTAATCTTAATTGTATAGTTATACTCCTAATAAGGGGCTAGTACGCTTGTCTGTTGCTTGCTAAAGGCAAACTACTTATAGTGTAGGTGTAACGACACAGGATGATAGAAAGCTCCGGAATGCGTGTGTATCCGCTACGAGGTGTATAGGAGCACTGGGATAGGTAACACAGAGACAATTCTATTCCTATAGGTCTTGTACGAAGAATACTCAAAAACTATCTATCTACAGATAATTCTCCTCGTGCCTTTATACTGCTAGAATACAGGGAAGTTCGGAATGCTATAACCAAGTTACGGGCAGGAACGGAAACGTAAAGGAGCCGAGTCAGAGGTGAATCGGGGTGTGACACTTTTCAGAGACCGGTGCTTTACAGTAGGCGCTTAGGGACGTATTTAAGCTCCTCTGGATCAGGGGCGTTATTAACCTCTAGACTCTTGTCCTTGCTAAGTATTGCGATTCTGTAGGCTGCGCCTAGGTAATCCTGATCTAACTGCTCCCTAACGTCCGTCTAGGTGTCGCCTGTACTGTCCCCTAGTCCTATATTGCCAGGATGCAGCAAGTATAGGCATTTACCTAATTCTAGCTTACTAAATAGTTATTCTACTATTAACAGCTAGATTTATTCTGCGTCTTCTATAAACTACTTATAGGTTCCTGCTAAGAAATAGATATATAGGTCTACCTCTGCTAGCTATAGGTAACCTAAGATAAGATTATATCTAGTGAACGCTGTAGACTAGAACGTTGTAGGTCTAACTGTTTTTGCTGTCCCCTTGCTGTCGTAGCAAACTATTATAAGCTAGTATTAGTTAGTTAGCAGCAGCTCCTTGTTGTCTAGGACTACTGCCTTAGGTTGTTAGTCCCTACTTAACAGCGTTAACCTAAGGTTCTTAGCTCCTTGTTTAGTAATTAGGTTTAGTTCTAAGCCTAAGTTGTACAAGGCCTAGAGCGTCCTTAGGATGCTATTAGCGTTGTCTAGTTAGACTGCGATTGCTATCTAGGTCTTTCTCCTATTAGTCTTAGGCCCTAGCCGCAGATAGGAAAGATTAGCAACTAGGGCTTGCCTTTTCCCTGGCTTTACTTGCTACTAGAGTCTTCCCTGTTGTTTCTGCAGCCTTGCTAGTGGCTCCGCTGCTGGTAGCCTTAGGTATGCTAATAACCCTAGGGTTGTTAGTAACTATTGCCCTTTAGTAGCTATCTCCTGCCTAAAGGGTTAACGTTATAGTTTGCTAGCTAGGGGTCTCCTAGTGTCTTCCTAGCGTCGCTCCTAGAGGGGTTAATGCCTAACTGTTATATCTTTTAAATCTTCTCCTTGTAGGGGAGGGTAGGGGTCTCTTCTGCCTGCTGCCTTTAGTTTTAATCCCTAAGCTTAAGGGAATAGTTAAGGTTTCTGCGTTGCGTAGGGCTTGTTTAAACTCTGCCTACTTAGTAATGTGCTCTAGGCTACTGTTCCTTTAGATTTCCTGTTAGAGCGTGTAGGGAGTAAGGCTCTACACAAACGCTATCTTAAACTTGTAGTTGTTACTGCTGTCTTTAAACTTTGCAAAGTTACAGGGCAGTAGAGACTCTTACTTATTTAGCTTTATTAGGAAAGTATTAACTAAATTATTAGTTTTCTAGTTAAAGTTAAAGTACTTGTTGCAGTTCTTATACCGCGTAAAGATAGGGTCTTAGACTAATTGCTCCTTCTCTGCGCAGAGGTTAGCCTAGGTTTAGATTAATCCCTTGTTAATGTGTTGTTAGATTAATTTACAGTGCACGCTATAGTAGATAGTGCCTATAATCTAGTAGGTCTAGGTAACAGAGTCTTCTAGCACCTATGTGTACTAGAACGCTGTATCTATATCCTTTATCTACTAGTCTACCTACTAGGTTAATAGAGGCTTTCTGTCTGTTCTAAGTCTTGGCTTAGGTTAGACGTTGTTAAGGACTCGCACAATCCTGCCAGCTTTGTTAAAGGCTGGCTAGTAGCTACCTAGCGTCTGTCTAACGTGTGTCTGTTGTAGGGTTTCTACTGCCTAGTTGAATTAACGCTGCTAGATTTCAATCTCCTGTTCTGTAGCTCCTAATAGCTCTGCTTTATTAAGTGCTTCTAGCAACAATGGGATAGAAGTATGTAGCGCTTCTATAGCTGATAGTGCGGCGTGTAGCGCAGTAGCGTTTAGGGTTGTAATGCCTGCTGTTGTTGTGTTAGATTCTCCCCTAGCGTGAGGGTTTAGGACTATTGTTATAGGCTTAGGTGATAGTCTAAGCGCGTTGTTGCGGCGGCGCGTGTCTAGCTCCTAACTAGGGTTATTGTAAGGGCGTAGCTTGTCTACGTTACTTGTAGTTAAGTAGAGGTTGCAACGTCCCCTAGCTATTGTTAATAGCTAGTTTTTTCCGCTCCTCTGCTGCTAATTAGCTGCCTGTTCTGAGAGGAGTATAAAGGATTTGAATTGTAAGGTTACTGTAGGCAGGCAATTAAGCAGAGTGAGATAGGATGGGAAATAGGGGTAGATAGATGAGATAAGACGAATCCTTAATAGATAAGTCTTAAGGCTCTGGAATATTATATACGTGGGGTGCCTGTGGATCCCTAGGCTTGATCTGGGGTCCATCTAAGGGATCTCTAATCTAGGGCAGGACACTTGTAACAGTTACGTCTTAGGGAATCTACACTTTCCTACTCCTACGTAGGATCCTACTAGGGTTAACCTCCTAGTAGTAGTAACCCTTAGCTGCTTTGCCTACTTCCTAACTTGTTAGTAACTTATAGGCAGCGTCCTGCTCCTAAACCTATCTAATATAGTTAGTTAAGTATTCTAGTGTGTCTAGGGCGTATGCAGATTTGCCTTACGCAGCATTATTTGTAAGGTAGGTAGGTAACCTAACTTGTCTATTAAGGTTATAAAGGAGAGCCTCTATAATATTAAAGCTAGGTTCCTAAGCTTTAAATAGTTTAGATTAACTCTAGCTGCTATAGCCTATAGATAGCTAGTTAAGAGCTAAGGGAGACGCATCTCTAGTACCTATTAGTAGGTGGAATTCCTTAGGGGTAGTTTTAGAGAGTTGCTAGGATCCCGCAGGACCCCTACCTAGGCCGCCTGTTACTCTAGTTGCCTGTTTAACGTTTTAAGCCTTAGACTTCTAGATAGTCTATATTTAAAGCTTCTACTAGAGAGTTAGTAGCATAGTATTACGTAGTGCCTGCTACTCTCTAATAACTAGTCCCTTTGCATAATTAGGGCGCCTTAAGGGGCTATCTATAGGGTTCTCTAGTCTAGGCTTATATTTAACTTTAAAGTTATACCTAGCTAGCTTCTCTGCCTAGCGTGCTTGCTTAGGGAGAGCTCCTTTGTAGTTATAAAGTACTACAGGTTGTTGTAATTAGAGAGTACTTAGACTGTTAATAGGGCGTGCTTAAGGTAGTATTACTACTGCCTAAATGCCTTAATAATTGTAGCTAGTTCCTTGTTATAGGTATGCTATCTAGTTAATAGGCCTTAAAACTTCCTGCTCTAGAACGCTACTAGCTTCTAGTGTTATTCTATTAATACTTCTAATAATTGTAGTTATAGTAATATAGTAGCTATAGCAAAGTCTAATATATTAGTAAGGACTATAATTAGCTTATTAGGATTAAAGTGCTATAGCATAGGGGCTTTAGTAAACTTCTTCCTAATAGTAAGGAAGGCCTAGCGTACTTCCTCTAGCTAACTCTATAGTTTATACTATCTTGTTAGGCCCTTATAGGTTTTTGCTAGCGTTTTCTTCCCCCTCTTTGTTGTAGTAGAGCCTCCTAGCTCTAACTCTAGCCTCTAGGCAGAGGTTATATAGTCTACTAACAGGTGTATAATCCTAGAGTAGTTAAAGATAAACCTTTAATAGAAGTTAGCAAAGCTAAGGAACACTTAGATATCCTTATATCTCTTAGGCTCTAGCTACTCTTAGATTGTTTACACGCAGATAAGGTCTATAACTTCTCTGCTAGGTGTAATAATAAAGCCTAGGAACTTAACTAACTTTGTTATAAACAAATATTTACTTACCTTACAAAACAACCCCTATTTAACAAGTTAATCTAGGATCTCCTTAATATAGGCTTAATAATCCTTCTTATACTCTAAGTATATAAGGATATTGTCTAGATAAACTACATAGGTGCAGTTAATAAGACCCCCTAGGGCTCTCTAGATATAGGATTAGAACGTAGCTAGAGCGTTTGCTAATCTAAAAGGTATAACTAGGTATTTAAAATAACTATACCTAGTTTTAAAAGCTGTTTTCTACTTATTACCTTCCTTAATCTAGAGCCTATAGTAGGTATTACGTAGATCTAGCTTAGAGAAGATAGCAGCTTTTAACAGCCTGTCTAGCATCTTATTTACTAGGGGAATAGGATACTAGTTCTTAATAGTAACCTTGTTAAGGCCCTTATAGTCTATATAGAGTTGTAGTATACTGTTAGCTTTTAGCATAAATAGGATAGGTGCCCTAGTAGGGGACTTGCTTGGACGTATCTAACCTTTCTCCTATACTATATTAAGGTAGGCCTGTAGTATTTCTAGCTCCTTCCTAGAGAGGTTATAGATAGGCATGTTTAGAATCTTACTTCCTAGTTTAATGTTAATAGAGTAATTATAATCCTAATATAGTGCTAATACACTAGACTAGTGCTTGCTAAATGCAAACTACTTATAGTGCAGCTCTAGAGAGATGTGCTTAAGCTCTTCTAGGTCTAGTTTGTTATCTACAGGGTTAATAGAAGGGTAGTCTTTGTTATTATCTAGAAGGACTTAGGCTATACCTGTAGGTAGCATCCTAGAGCATTAAGGGGGCTCCTAAATAATACTTACTACTATGCGCTTCCCTATAGCTTTAGAGAGCTATAATAGGTCTAGGTGCTACGCAACGTAATGCTAAATGTAACAACACAGGATAATAGAAAGCTCTGGAATGCGTGTGTATCCGCTACGAGGTGTCTAGGAGCACTAGGATAGGTAACACAGAGACAATTCTATTCCTATAGGTCTTGTACGAAGAATACTTAAAAACTATCTATCTACAGATAATTCTCCTTGTGCCTTTATACTGCTAGAATATAGGAAGTTTAGAATGCTATAACTAAGTTACAGGCAGGAACAGAAACGTAAAGGAGCTAAGTTAGAGGTAAATTAGGGTGTAACACTTTTTAGAGACTAGTGCTTTACACTACCTCCCTCCTATGTAGGCAGATTGTCCTAGATACGCGTAAGTAATAACAGTTGTTGTTCTATAGCGTTAGTGCGTTAATTTAGCGTCTGTTCTAGGTTTTTAGTTAACTTAGGTTATTATTTTAGTGTTTTGTTATTGTTTTTATCTAAAGTAAAGATAATTTTTTTTTTTTTTTTTGTTTGTTAACTCTGCTGCCTGAATCTAACGTGACAACAAGCTGTATTATAACTTAATTAGAGGGAAACAGGTTTACTGTTGTTGTTATATCTAATTTCTAGGACGTGTTGCGTAGGTATATAAACAATTAATCCCTACACCTTTCCTAACTCTAACAGACACTATTTCTTGCTGTAAGTATCCCTACGCTCTTTTAATTGTTCCTATGCTAATGCTCCTAGGTTTGTTAATTAGTTACTATGCTAATACTAGTCCTGCCTAGAGCTCTTGCAGTAGCCTATTAGGTTATCTGCCTTTGTTTAATTTAGGCCTTTGCGAGGGGAGGAAGGTAGACTACGCCTTTAATAAGGCGTTGTTGTTAAAGTATGCTTATTACACACTTCAAAATAAGAAGTATTATCTAGTAACTAGACTTTTCTTTACTCCTACTCTCTAACTAATACTAATAGTTATAGGTTCTAATTTACGTTAGTTCTAAGTATGCTACTTTTTATAACAACCTTGTTATGTAGGAGGAGGAATCTAGGGGTAAGGCAGTAGGAGAGGCAGCAGAGGAGGAGGTAATAGAGGCAGCACTAGAGGTATAGCGTAGCCTTATAGCATCAGCAATAGCTCTAGCGAGTGTAGTGCAGGTAGCGACTGCGCAGCTTAAGGGAGTTACTGCTAATAACGTGTTGCTGCACTAGTACCACGCTAGTACAGCGCAGGGCTAGGTAATAGAGGAGATAGTAGAGAGTTTGTTAGTGTTAACTAGGGAGGTTATTAAGCTGCAACAGGAAATAGCCCCTTATAGCTCTAGAGTTAGAGGTAAGTTAGTAAAGCTAGCTCTGCTTCTAGCACCTAAAAAAAGGGTGCTCCTAGGTTGTTAGATAAAACTAACGCTAGTAGCTCTAAGGAGATAAGTAACATTAAGAACCCTTAAAAAGAAAGGGTTTCTTAAGCTGTATAGTAAGGAGGATTTCTTTTATTTTTCTTTTCTTGTTATCTATTGTATAAACGCAGTTAGAGGCGTTTTAGAGTTAATAGATTTCCTTTGTCCTTTTCTAAATTATAATGTCTTTATTTGCCCTACAATTCTTAACCTTCTTCCTATGCTGTGATCTATTTGTTTAATGCCTTTAGTAGACTAGGCTGCTCTAGGTACTTGTTGTAATACGCCTTTAGCTTATAGGGTGCTCCTGTAAAGTTTTTTGCAGGATACTAAGTTAGGTCTAGGTTATAGCTAACCTAGCTTACACAGTACTTGAGACTACAGCAGACTAACCTACTAGCTAGGATTTCTTAGACCTCCTATTCCTCTACTCCTTAAATAGGAATACCTGTAGGTTTTAGAGCTTCCTAACTAGGCAACAGGTTATCTAGATCCTTACACAGAACGTTAGGTGCAAATACATTATGTATTTTTAAACTAGGGGGAAGTTTCAAGCAATATAAGTAACTAACCTGTTCTAGGACCTTAAAGGGACCTTCCTACTTATTAGATAGCTTTTAGCTTAGTTGCTTACTTATTAAGTTTTTAGTAGAAAGGTACACTTTGTTACCTACAGTCTAGTTAACTAGGTTGCGATAAGCGTTAACTACAGAGCGCATGCAGTCTTAGGCTTTCTCTATATTCTCCTTAGCTACCTTCTAGGCGTTGTGCATATAGGTTGCTAATGCTAAGGCCTCCTTGTAGTTAAGTTGTTCTATAGGGGTTACTGCTATATTAGCTCCTTTCTAACTCTAGCTCTATTTAGGTTAGCTACTATAAATTACTTAGTAAGGTAATATTCTAATTAAGGAATGTAGCAGAGTAAGTTAGGCACAATCTATAATTAGTAGGAGTTTAGACTAGTTATCCTAATAGTATAAGACGAAGGGACAGAGCTGTTAGTCTATATACTTGTTTATAATCTCTGTTTAACTGTTAGTTTCCTTGTAATAGGCAGTAGATAGCTTAACTTTCACACCTATAATTTAACAGAATTCTGTCTAGAAAGTTAAGATAAACTAGGGGCCCCTGTTACTTACTATTAACTTAGAGGTGTGTCTAAACTAATACACCTATTGTATAAACAAGTTTGCTATCCTGCGTGCTGTAATTGTTTTATAGCATAGGATTATAATAGCTTGTTTAGTTAGGCAATTAATAATAACTATAATCTAGTTATACCTAGCTTTGTCCTTAGGAAAATCCTTAAAATTAATGCACAAATGTTGTATTAGTTTGTTAGGTATTAGCAAGGGATGCAAGTACCTACAGAGTTAGGTCTGTCTTAGATAGCCTCAGCGATATAGGATGCAGTTTCAGACATATCTTTTACATGTAGCACTTATACCTTTCTAGTAATACTGTTGTAATAACAGTTAGTAGGTCTTCTTAGCACTAGGGTGAGCAGTCAATAGTTAGTTATAGGCTTCCTTAATTAGGCGTGTGCATAGGGTTAAGTTAGTAGGGACACAGAGTTAATTATAGTAGAGAAGGAGTCTGTTTTAGATCTAATACAGAGATAGCAACAACAGTTGTTCTTATCTAAAAGATTTCTAGTTTTCTTGTATTAACGCCTTAATTAGTTCTAAGGAATCTAGTTTTATAATAGGCTGTACTAAGCAGATAGTAGCTATAACTAGGTTAGTCTTAGCTAGATATATCTAAGCTAAATTAGAATTAATCTAGTTGTGTAACTGCTGTAGACCTAGTAGGACTTAGGACTAATTGTCTTCTTAGGCAGACTTTAGATTTGCAAGATCCTGTTCTTAGCAACTTAGGATATTAGCACGCTTATTATTCTTGCCTAGCGTGTATTTAATCTTAAAGTTAAATAGAGCTAGAGCTTCTACCTATTGTGCTTGTTAAGCATTTAAGATTTTAGTTGTTATAAAGTACTCTAGGGATTAATAATTAGAGTAGACTTAGATCTGTTTTGTAACTAAGGTAAGTTTAGCTCTCTACTTATTAAAGGCTTGTAAAATTACAAACAACTCCTTATTATGTATTTCCTAATTAAGTTTAGCTCTAGAGAGTACTTAGCTGTAGAATGCTACAGGGTACTTGTTAGGTTCTCTTTTACTAGGGGTGGCACGCTATTAAGCATTAGAAGGTAGAGGATAGTATTGCAGGTTAAGGATAGACAAATCGCTACTGAAGGAGTAGAGCGATTCACTTGCGTTATATAGTTACGCTACCCCTGTTCCTTAATCAGGCTATGCTGGCCTTGTAGGGAACTACTAGAACTTATTAGTCCTAACAATATCCCCCTTCTAAGGTAGCTCGCCCTAAGCTACAGATATTATAGGCTTTTAGGTAGAGTAGGTAACTATAGTCTGTTATAGACTAGACAGTAACAAAGTTACAGGAGAGTAGTGCTTTAGTACTTAGAGGTATTCCCTTAAGCTTATACGTAGGTTTAGGCAGCTCTACCTTTACCTTCCCTTTTACCTTTACCTTCACCTAGGAGTTGCGCTGCTGCCTAGAAAATAAGTAGGGTAACGCGTTGCTAGTACAGTGCCTAGATATACCCTATGTTATCCCCTATTTTAGTCTATTACTCCTATACTCTACTCTAATTTTTAGTAAGTTAGTGCTTTTCTCTAGCTAGGATAAGTTCCTCTTTACTAGTCTAGGATAACCCTTAATAGGTTATTATAGGTTGTTATAACTCTACAGGTAGCTAACTAGATTCTCTAGGCTCTAACAATTTTAACAGCATATCCCCTAGCCTACTAGCCTGCTGCACTGCACCCTACCGCCCCCTACACGTCTAGACTACTTAAGATTATAGATCTAAACGCTGTAGGTAACAATATAGCGTATAATAGCGTGTAGTTATACTAGGTCTGTGTTTAATGCGTCTGTAGCTTTGCTGTAGGCTAGCATAAGTATTGTAGAAGGACTAGTTATGTCTATATCTAAATCACCTCTACTAATGTTAACTTGTACAAGGCATAGCTGTTACAGACAGACTTAGGTAAGTTAGAGTAGGTTATGCGCTGCTTCTAATGCTTCTCTTCTAACTAGGAGTGTATTGCTGTGTATATTCCTCTCCTTTAGCCTAATTATAACCCCTTATAGGTTATAACTAACTCTAGCAGCTCTATTTAAAGCACAACAGCGACTTAGCTAAGATTTACAACATTCTCTAGGCCTTAGAGTTTAGCGTCTAGGACCTAGACTAGGGCATAGTTAATAATAAGCTCCTGTAGCGCCTATTAACTAAGATAGAAAAGAAAGCGTCTAAGTTTAAGCTTATGTCCCTCTATTAGCCTATCTCCTAGGCCTATAGTTAGTAAGTTATCCTCTTTAAGTAGTTTTAGTTTATTATAGGTTATTCTTACACCTCTAGTAGTACTTATATCCCTTACGCTGCTTACCTCTACCTGCACACTAGTACTATAGCTAATAATAAGGACCCTTGCTCTAAGTTCTGCCTAGACTAGCATTAGCATAGCAAGAAGGCTGTGTTAGTACGTGCTAAAGCTAGCAAGCGCACTCTTAAGGCTGCTATTACTAATAGGGTTGCTAAGGAGACTAATTTACTACGCAAGCAGGTATATATACTTATCTTATCTCTAGATAGACTATTCTAACTTATTATAGGCTAAGGTTTGTGATTATGCTCTAAACCCTAGTTCTAAGCGCAGAAAACTAGGTAATGCTTTAGTTGCGGAGATAGCTGCGCTTGTAAGGGAGAAGAGCTTTGCTACTAGCGCTAAGAAGGGCTCTTTGTCTAAGAAGATTAAGACTCTGCAGAAGAGGCTAGATAAGTATAATAAGGTTTAAGAGTAGTAAGAGCGCGTTATAATAGGTCTTAATAGACTATTATAGCTAGTATAACAACATAACTATAAACAATTTCTATAGTTAGATTTCCCTAGAAATCCTAGATATACCTAAGCCTTTAGCTTAAATTTAATAGAGTACTTGCTTTAATATCCTGTGTTTTCTTCTTATAATATTAGAAGCTTTGTGCCCTTATAGATTAAACTATTGTAATTTAGACTAGGTTCTTATAGTCTATAATAGATAATTATAGATCCTAAGAGATGCTTATAAGTTAGGCTAAGGTAATCCTAGAGTATAACGCTGTTAAACACCCTAAAAACCCTGTAGGAAAACTAGTAAAGGTACGTTGTCTCCTTAGGATCCTCTTATTACCTTTGCTTATCCCCCTTCTTTTTTAGGGTTGCCCTTAACTCCTATAAGGCTTTTCCTTTGTATTTCTCTTAGGCTATATGCCTTTAGATTTCTAAAATTGTTAAAGAACGTTACTAGAGATATTTTAACTAGGCTCCTAGGAGTTCTCTTTGTCTCTATAGCTAGTCTATTTAACTAGATATTCCTACTAGTTATGTTCTCCTTACGTCTATCTAGTATAGTGTCTACTTTATAGATATTATTACTATGCTTACGCAGTGTGTCTACAATTAGGACCTCTAGGTGTAGAATAAGACCTTTTAGATTATACAGCTCTAGCAGCAACGTATAGAAGACTAGATGTACGCTCTGTAACCCTAGAAGGTTAACTTTAAATGCTGTTAGACTATACTAGTCTACTATGCAACCTAGACCTAGGTATTTCTAGTTAAGCTTCTTCTTAGGTCTTGTTAACCTAATGTGCTAATTTAATACTATTACTTAATTACCTACTTTAAACGTATATGCTAAGCGTTTCTTGTCTACGTACAATTTCTAGTATTTATTTACAGTAATAATTTTCCTCTTACACTCTTGTTGTAGAGCAATGACTTTGCTAGCTACTTGTTCCCCTAGAGGCGATTCTCTGTCGCTATAAGCTATACTAGGCTAGTTAGGACTAATAGGATCTATACTGTAGTATGCTCTAAACAGAGTAGTGCCTATAGTTGTATGTATGCTATTGTTGTACGCAAATTCTGTAACTAATATCTATAAACTCTAATTGTCTTGTTCTAGGTAACAGTAGCACTGTAGGTACTGTTTAAGTGTCTAGTTCTGTCTTTTAGTCTGCCTATCTGTCTATAGATAATAAGCAGAAGTTAACACCCTTCTTAAGTTTAGGTAGTGTTAGAAAGTATCCTAGTGTTTAGCCGCTATAAGTAGGCCTCTATTAGAGATTATCTTCTTTAGGACACTGTGTAGGTGTATAACTTCTCTTATCTAGGATTAGGCTAGGTCTATACTGTCCTAATCAGCTCTAGCTAGGATGTAGTAAGCTATTTTAGTAAGTCTACACACTACAACTAAGATAGCGTTATATACCTAGTTGCTTAGGCAGCTTAGAGGTAATTCTGTAATAAAATCTATAGTAACTTCCTCTTAGGCTGCGTTTAGTAGAGACAAGGGTGCTAGGAGACTATATAGCTTGTAACGCGCTAGAGTTGCCTTCTTGCATACTAGGCAGCTTTTATAATAGTCTCTTACATCCTTCCTTATTCCCTTCTACTTATAGTGTTGTTAAAGCTTTTCTATTATCTTCTTACCCCTAAGATGTCCTCTAAGTAGGTTGTTATAGCATTCTTAGAGAGCCTTAGACTTCTCTTCTAGAGTAGTTAAGTGCCTTAACACCTTATAGACTGTAACTAATTGTTTTAGGTTATTATAGTCTATTTTAGTATTGTATCTATTAGAGGTTGCATCTAAGGCTAGTTCTACTATAGACTCTTCCTTATAGTTAAGCAGATCCCTAGTTGTAGTATTTTCCTTTACTTAGAATTTTTAGAGGGCTTTAACAATTTCTAATTGTTTTTAGACCTTAGAGATGCCTGTGTTGTAACAGCTAACACTAGGAAGTTGTTCTTTCTTTTAGAAGAGAACAAATCTTAAAGGGGTTGTACAAAAGCTTTGTTATACTTTAGTAAAGGTTTCTCTGTTTCTGCCTTATAGTCTAGTTGCCTTAAGGGTCTATCTGCAGGATTAGTAGTCCCTAGTTAGTAGGTAAGGATAAAGTTAAACTAAGTTAAGGCTAGATAGGACTGAACCTAGCGATAGTTAAGGGTCTTATTTTCTATAAACTATTTTAGGTTCTTGTAGTCTGTAAGGATCTTAAAGTGTATACCTTTAAGGTAGTAGCGCTAGTGTTCTAGACTCTTAATAATAGCTAGCAGTTCCTTATTATAGGTATTGTAATTGTATTCTGCTTAGATTAATTTACAAGAAAAGAAACTAATTAGCCTCTATTAACCTATTCTGTCTTCTTCTAGCATATTTTAACTTAATATGCCTAAGATCGCGCCTCCTAACGCGTCTACCTCTACTCTTGTTTTCTAACAAGGATTAAAGTAGGAGAGTATAGGAACTTAGGTAAAAGCGTCTTTAAGCTTCTAGAAAGCAGATCTGCCTTTTTCGCTAATGTCTATTTTCTAGCTTTCCTCTCTTCTTATTGCTAGACCCCCTAGCAGACCCTAGGGTTTTATAAGTTATTTTAGTTAATAGTAAGGCTAATTTAGAGAACATGTAGATAAATTGTTAATAGTAATTTATAAAGCTAATAAATACTTAAATATTGCGGACTGTTTGTAGTTGTAGCTACTCTTAGATTGTTTTTACCTGTTCTAGGTTAATACTAACCCCTTTAGGGCTAATTATGTATCTAAGATACTCTATGCGTTAAGTATACTACTTACACTTGCTAAGTTTAATATATAGCTTAGACTTACGTAGTCTTTGTAGTATATCCTTTACATACTGTATATAATCTTCTTTTGTGTTTAAGTAGATTAGGATATTGTCTAAATAGACAATGCAATATATGTTAACTAATCCTATAAGAGCATAGTTAACATATGCTTAAAACTAGGCAGGGGCGTTAGTTAGGCTAAAAGGCATAACAGTATACTTATAGTGTCTATATCTAGTATAGAAAGCAGTCTTCTACTTATCTCCCTCTGCAATACAAATCCTATAGTAGGCCTCTCTTATATTAAGCTTAGTAAAATACTTTACCTAAGAGAGCCTCTCTAGTAACTCTATAATTAGGGGTAGTAGGTGTTAGTTCTTAACTATAACCTTATTAAGGCCCTAATAGTTAATATAAAGTCTTAGGCTGCTATCTTTCTTCTTAACAAAGAGTATAGGTGCCCCTACTAGAGACTTTAACTAACGTATCTATCCTCTTACTATATACTCCTAAAGATAGTTTTAAAGTATCTCTAGCTTAGTTACTAAGAGGTTGTATAATAGTTAGTAAGGTAGAACACCTTTAGGTGTTAGAGTTATAGACAGATTGTAGTAGCTATGCTCTAGAAGACTCTTAGAGTCCTCCTCTAAGCTTATATCTGTAAACTCAGCATATTCTAGGGGTAAATAACCCTTAGGGTTATCTTCTAACTCCCTATAGCCTACGAAGTTAACAAGGCACGCATAGACGTCTGTATTAGGTTCTCTTATGCTGCTCTTGAACTGCTTAGCGTCTTCTACAGCTACCTTTGTAAACTAGACAACCTTATTATCCTTATTCCTCTAAAAGAGCATACGTCTAGTAGCGTAGCTAATCCTTAGATAAAACATATTAATCTAGGGAAGACCTAAGTACACTAAGTATCTTTAAAGGTCTATTACTACAAATAGTACTTAATAGGTCTCTTTATAACTATATAAATTAGTAATAGTTATATCTACTATTGTAGTACTATACACTGTTAATCTACCCCTATCTACGCCTTTAGCCAGCAGCTTAGGTAGGGGGTCTACTTAGAGATTATGTTCCTTTGCTAGCGTAGCTAACATTAAGTTTAGCTAGGAACCTCTATTAATTATAGCCTCTATAGGCTTAGAGGATTAAACTGTGCACTACACAGTTAATAACTAAGAGGGATAGGAGTAAAGGGCTTCCTTTAATTTCCCTAGGTCCTATATTTCCTAGTTTAAAGCTATGTAGGTAGAAAGATATAGAATTAATCCTCCTGCCCTTTCCCTTTTCCTAAACTAAGGTTTAAGCCTTCCTTTAATTCTAAAGTAGTTTCCTTCTAGTTAGCTGTAGCATCCTTATTCTTTAGAGGGCTTTAGCACTTAGCTACAGTGTAACTAGGCTTTCTGCAGTTGTAACAGGTTAGACCCCTACCTTTGCCTTAGGTACCTATAGTTTTATGTAAAGACAGTCTATTATAGTCCCTTTTAGGCTATTTTTGTCTTTTTAGGGGTTTTTATGTCCCTCTGTCTTATTACTCTTATTACTACCTTTTAGTAGCTACCTCTTTGCAGGAGTAACTTTCGCCTCCTTGTCTAGATTCCTTCTGCAGTAGATAACGTTAGCATGTTCTTCTACTATTAGCAGAGTGTTGCGCCTATTAACTAGGAGTAGGAACAGGTCTCTCTAGATGTCTTCGCGCAGAGATAAAATGTACTCTATCACTTAAAGCTCTAGAGTTTAGGCTAAGCCTATTTCCTCCTACAAGGGTTAAAAGGCATCTAGCAGATCTATAGGTAACTAATTTAGCTTTTGCTAGATTCGCTTAAGAGTTTTATAGGCTTACTGTTTCTGTTCTAACAGTGTTCCTAGAGCGTTTAACATAACAGTTTTAAGTGTCTCCTAGGTTAGTTGCTAGAATAGAGAACTTGTCTATTCTGTTGTGTAATATAATTTCTATAGAGTCTTAAGTAGCTTAGAGAGGTATATTGCCCTAAAATCTACCTTTTAGTATTCTTTAGTAAAGTTTATAGGCAAACGTAGGAAATACAACTTGCAGTTATATTCCTAGCAGTTATATTTAGCTCTTAACTTCTTATTGTACCTTTAAGGTAGGTCTAGCTTTAGAAGGTTAGCTAATAGGCCTAAGGATGTTGTTGCAAGGGTCCTTAGTAGAGTTAAAGTTAGAGGGAGCACTAAGGTGTCTCCTAACTTATATTTAGCCCTTAGTTAACAGAGTTAATTAATCTTGCTTTACCTCTAGGCCCTTTTTAACTAGGCGCAGAGGTCTTCTAGTTCCTAGTCTATTAGAGAACGTAGTAAAGCGTTCTAGACTATTGTAGGTGTTTGTAGTCTAGGAGGAGTTGTTAACTAGCCTCCTAGTCTCTGCTTGTTCGCTCTAGGTTAAGGATAGACAAATCGCTACTGAAGGAGTGGAGCAATTTACTTGCGTTATATAGTTACGCCACCCCTGTTCCTTAATCAGGCCATGCTGGCCTTGTAGGGAACTACTAGAACTTATCAGTCCTAACAGTACTACTTGTTGTTAGGGTGCTGCTGTAACAAAACCCTAGCGACAACTCTATTAGAGGCGTTAGTTTTAATCTTTGTATTGTAGTTAGGATTAAAATAGCATAGAGTTAGGATAGACAATAAGGCTTCCTTTAGGTTTTTAAAACTAGATTAGTATTAAGCAGTCTATTTAAATGGATTTGCTAGGCTTTGTAAGGCAATAAGGGGCTTAGCTACGTAAGAGAATTTAGGTACAAATTGTTAGTAAAACCTAGTAAAGCCTAGGAACAATTTCACACTGGTAACAGTAGTAGGAGGGATCTAGTTCCTAAGGGCTTGTACCTTCTTAGAGTCTACTTTAATTCCTTTGTTAGTTAGGATGTAACCTAAGTACTTAGTACAGGTAACGTGGAACTTGCTCTTCTTAATGTCTACTTGTAATCTAGCAATATAGAGTTAATTAAGTACTAGCTTAACATGTTGTTTGTAGGTTACAAGGTCTTTAGAGTAGATAAGGATGTTATCTAGATATGCGATATAGAAGTTGTCTAGATATTTAATAAGAATATTATTTATATATTGTTAATAAGTAGCTGGTCTATTACATAGCCTAAAGGGTAGAACCTTGCACTTGTAACTACTGTAACGTGTACAGAATGTAGTGTACTCCTTAGAGGCAGGATCTATATAAATTTAATTAAAGGCATTCTAGATGTTAAATTTAGTAAATACCTTAGCCTTAGACAGTTGTACTAACAATTTGTCTATGCGCAGTATTAGATAGGAGTTCTTTCTTGTAAGGGCGTTAAGTTTATAATAGTTAACACAAATACGCAAATTCCTATTTAGTTTTTAAATATAGAGTATAGGCAACGCAAAGGGGCTCTAACTGTGTTTAATCTAGCTGTGCTGTAGTTAGTCTTGCATAAACTTCTTAGTAGCTTTAAGTTCCTTAAGATTTTGTTTATACAAGGGTAAGTAGGAATTTAGCAATTAGCCCTCTAATATAATTTTGTAGTTGTAGGGGCAGTGTTCTAGAAGGGTTTTAGCTTCTGTTTTGCTAAACACATTAGCATATTAAATATATTTGTCTAGCAATTATTTGTTAAGCAGCTAAGCGTTCTTAGGGTTGTCTTAGGTACAACAGTAGTTAATAACGCAATTAATCTTGTATAGACTAGTAGTAAAAAATTTGTTCTGTAGTTTTTTTATAGAAAAGTAAAAAGCATTTAATAAAAGTAAGGAAATGCGCGCCTCCCTAGGAGGTAGTAAGTTAGAGGCTTTTTAGGTTAGGATTGTTAGTAAGGAACAGCATTTTAGCAATTAAATAACACCTCTTATACAATATATTAAGTAATTTAGACTTTAGCAACGTTAGTACTCTATAGCTTCCTATAGGTTGTCCCTTTGTTGTACATCTTGTAGGACGTAGGCTTGTAGCAAAGGTTAATATAGGGTTATTATTAATAGAGGGGCGGGGTTGTACAACCTAGGGTACCTTACTAGCTATATAAGCTAAGATTGCTCTATATTAAGTTAGAGTTTAAAACGTTTTAACTATTTAATTCTAATAATACATTCCTAGAATCCTAGATTAATAATAATAAAGGGGTAGTTACGTATCTTACGCCTATTAATAGTTAAGTGCAACTAAATGTACTAGTTTACTAGGGTTATAATCTAATCCTAGAATCCTTTAACTTAGACCTTAAAGGGTAACTTTTAGATAGGAGTCCTAAGTGCAGCAGACACTAAAGTAGCAATGTTAGAATTTAAAAATAAAAATCCTTAGGCACTAGTGTTAACTAAGGAGTTAAGTTGTACGCCTAGCCCTTAGTTTAATAGAATAGAAGAAGTAAGGAAATAGGGGCTACTAAATAAATAAGATAAAGAGAGGTTAGATAGGTTATATTAGTTTAGGCCTAGGTGAAGTTGTCCTCCTAGGCAGGGCTGTTTCCCTTAGGTATTAGTTCCTCTTTAAAATCTTCTTTAGCGTTAACATATTCCTCTGTATCTACTTAGATTTCTTGTACCTAGGGACTAGGGCAATCTTTTGCAAAGTAACCTGTCTTGCTACAGTTGTAGCAGTTGCCTAGGGTTAGCTCTCTTACAGGTGTGGCTTGGGACAGTGTAGTCCTAGGTGCTAGAGTAGGAGTAGATATAGGAGGTTTCTAAATGCTAGGTGTAGGCTAATTTAGAGGTAGGTTGTTAGTCTAATGCTAATTATTAATAGTTTAGGGTTAGGTCTAAGGCAGTAAGGTATTAGGTAGGGCATAAACAGGATGTTGTTTTCTTTCTATGTTATACGCTGTAAGATGCTCTACTATAAGTTTAAATAAGTTATCCTACTACCTCTTAAATCTTAGGTTAGGACATAGGAGGGTAGAGGTTACCTTTATCTACATGTAGTAAAACTATTCTAACTTAGGTACTTATCCCTAGATAGCAGCACTTAGGAAGCGCGCTTTAAAAAGTAGAAACGTGTTATCTTTTCCTATTTAGAGTTAATTAAAAACAGCTTAACTTTTAGCTCTCTTATTCCCTGTAATAAAGTAGGAGTAGAGAAGCGTTATTATTTCCTCTGCGCTCTAGAACTAGTCTGTTTTGCAAGACAAGTATAAGGGCTTAAGGTATTCCTTAGCAAGCCTAGAAGTATATCCCTATACTAGAGCTATACAAGCTCGTTCTGTAGGATAGTAATCTAAATTAATATTAAGTTAGTCCTAAATTAAGGCTTGCTACTATCTAAAAGTAGGGTCTTTTCTATTACTTAATTTGTTAATAGCTAGTGTGCGTTTACTAAGCCTAGGGTAGTAGACTAGGGTCTTAGACTAGAACCTTTTAGGAGGTTGCTAAGGTTAAACAAGGGGAGACTCTGTAGTAGGCACAGGTACATCTTTGTAGGGAAGGGATTAGGCCTAAAGCTAGGCTACTTTAGCCCTTAGTTAGTTAACTAACTTATAAAGATTTACCTGTTCTAAGTCTAATTTAGTATTGCTCTTGCTAAGCGTCTAGGTGTTAGTTAATCCCTTAGCAGGCGCTGTTGCCTGTCCTTAAGTAGATTGTCTAATAGGTTCCTTTAAACTAGGGTTAGTAGTGCCTAATATTAGTAGTAATCTAATTTAGGTAGGTTATTAATAATCTCTAAGTCTTTATCTTAGCGTAATCTAACGCAACTTTTCTAAAGTAATCCTAGAGTAGTAAGTTGCAGGAAGTTCTAAACCTAAAGGCTTTAGTTGTTAGGAGGTCTCTAGAATCCTAACTGTTAGATAGACAATAATTAGGACCTATATAGTTTGTAACTAAAAGGGGTCTAAATCTGCTTAGTACACAATAACTAAACAAACTTGCGATATTATTTAGAGGCTATTACTAGCTAGGACAAGTTTTTAAGTATAATGTAATAACACAGGATAATAGAAAGCTCTAGAATGCGTGTGTATCCGCTATAAGGTGTCTAGGAGCACTAGGATAGGTAACACAGAGACAATTCTATTCCTATAGGTCTTGTACAAAGAATACTTAAAAACTATCTATCTATAGATAATTCTCCTTATGCCTTTATACTGCTAGAATACAAGGAAGTTTAGAATGCTATAACTAAGTTACAGGCAGGAACAGAAACGTAAAGGAGCTAAGTTAGAGGTAAATTAGGGTGTAACACTTTTTAGAGACTAGTGCTTTACACTAAAGGTAGTCTATAGCTTTAAGCATTTTGTTCTAGAGCTAGAGAAGTCCCTTATTATAGAAGTATTCTGCGTTAAGGACAGCGTCCCTACTTAGTCCCTAGGCTAGTAGTAGTCTACTGTCTTCCTAGTTACTTCCTAATAGGGTATTAATTGCCTCCTCTAGGACTTAGTAGACTAAGTTACCTAGGTGTATAAGGTACGCCTTTTCCCCTATTTCTATAGAGTAGAACAAGTCCTATATAGTAGTAATATGTACTCTCTCTGCGTCCTTAGGGAACTACTTGTATATGCCTTTAGAGAAGTGTATATATAGGTTAGTAGATGCTAACTATAGGTAGCCTAGTACTAGGTTATACCCTTTAAAAGCAGCTAACTAGAACTCTTACAGGCCTATAGATTTAACTATACTATTGCTATTAGGGTAATTAATAGTTAGATTGTAGGGTTGCTAAATGTCTAGGTAGTTGCTATTAAGGAATGTAGCTACTAGTCTTTAATAGAACAGTTTGTGTTCTAGGTGTAGTTTATCTACTACACGTTAGCTAATAAGGTTTAGCTCTACTCTAAGTTATAGAGAGCTTAGAGCAATGTTAGGAACCTATTAGGGCCTAGGAGAGATACAGTAACTGTAATGTAGGTTTGCTTTCCCTTAGTCTTAGGCCCTAGTTGTAGTTAGGATAGGTTAGCAACTAGGGCTTCCTTTTCCTAACTCTCCTGTTAACTAGGAGTTGCTGCTATTATTTCCTTTATAGGAGTTATAGCTACAGTTCTTCTAATAGCTTTTTTAGTTACCCTAGTCTTTGTTCTAACCTTAGCCCTTATTGCTATTGTTTAACCTAGTAGCTAATAGGGTGCTATTGCCCTAGCTGTAGGCAGGCGTGCCCCTACAGCTAGCATACCTCTTATTTCCCTTCTAATTAGGAGATGTAGCGTGCCTTTTACTATAGTTAGCGTTGTTACTCCTGTAAGTAGTTATAGGGCAAGCTACTGTCTCTACGTTACAGAGGGCTTGTTTAAACTTATACTATTACTAGATATTGTCTAGACTACTGTTACGCTAGATCTCCTATTAGAGATAAGGTAGGGTTTTAGACTATACAAAGGCAATCTTAAAGTTATAGTCTTTAGTACTATTATTAAACTTAAAGAAGCTGTGTAGTAGCAGTAACTCCTAGCAATTTAGTAGTATTAAAAAGGTATTAACTATATTACCTTCTCTCTACTTAATGTTAAAGAACTTAGTATAGTTCTTATACTTAGTAAGGATAGGGTCTTATACAAGTTACTCCTCCTCTGCCTTAAGATTAGACTATAATTAGATAGATCCCTAGTTAATCTGTTATTAGATTAGTTTATAATAGATACTAAACTAGATAGTACCTATAGCCTAGTAGGTCCTTGTAATAGAGTCCTCTAGTACTTATATGTACTAAAAAGCTGTTTTAATATCTTTAATCTACTAGTCTACTTGCTAGGGGATAGAGCTTTGCTCTTAGTACCTAGCTTAGGTTTAGGTTAAATGTTATTTAGAACCTAGATAATTTTTCTAGCCTTATTAAACGCTAGCTAGTTAGGCTCTAACTAGTTCCTGCTCTTAGTTAAGCCTAGGGCTTATAAGGCTTAGTTAATCTAGTTCCTTTAGATAGCTAGTTTAGCCTTACTAGCTCTAGCAAGCTCTGCCTTAAAAAGGTTCCTAAGGAGTTGCTTAACAAATAAGAGTTAGCCTGTAGTTAGGATAGCTATAGGATCTAGCCTAGGCGTCCCTACAGTAGGCAGGGGGTCCGCATTTAAACTAGTTACTAGGTTAACCTAACTCTAATGTAATAGTATATCTATTAGAGTACTAGTAGGGCTGCAAGCCTGTTTGTCTCCTAATTCTATAGGACCTAACGCTTAGTTGTTAGATGTACTAGGCGTTGTGTTGCTGGCTAGGGGTATGCTAGGTAGTAACAAGTTTGCTACTACATTATGTATAGGATACCTCTAGGGATCTATTAGGTTGCTACTAGGGCTAGGCTGTCGCAAGCCTGTGGCGTTATTATTACTAGCAGCACGTAGACAACGTTAATTTCTAGCTATTGTAATAGGTATAGAAAAAATCAGATATCTCTTTTAACTACCTCTTCTAAGAGGGAGTATAAAGGATTTAAATTGTAAGGGCACTATAGGCAGGCAAGAGAGATAGGACAAAACGTATAGTATTAGACAGGATAAGATAAATCCTTAGGGGTTAAGCCCCTAAGGATTTAGGAGAATATATACGTGTGTAAGCTCTAACAGGTTACTAGGGTAGCCCTAAGGTGTCTCTAAGGGTTGGCGTGCCTAAGGTAGAAAGCCCCTGACATTATAGCTTGCTATCTAAGCTATAATTAAAGATTGCAACAAGAGCAAAAGGCGCATTATTATAACCTTTAGCGTGCCTTAAAGCACCTTTAGAGACTAACACTAAAGAGCTATCCCTTAACGTAATTGCAAGCCTAATTTAAAGAAGCTAAGTAAGCAAGAAGAGAAGGCGCTTGTATAATATGTACTTAAACTTAATATATAAGAAATACCTGTGTCAGGACTAGACTCTGCCCACCTAGCTATAACAGCCAAAAAGGTACGAATGATCACTCTGATATTCATTACGTGGCCAGAACAGTACTTATTGCCATGCTTGGTCAGAGGTGGTCGCTGCCACATGCCTTGCTGCCACATAGGCGTGACAACCTGCTACAAAGGCTATAGTGCAGGATATATGTCACGCCTCACAATGTCCCCCTCCCTCCACCTCAGCTGTTGTTATGCAAACGCATCCACTCCAATTTTAAGCTTCAGATTATCCGTTCAACATGGCAGACGAAGTACCGACTTGCGCCAACTGCAAAAAAACAGCCGCCGCTAAAGACGTTACCAACCTTAAAGCTTGCGCAAGATGTAAAACCACTCGGTACTGTGGTCGCAATTGCCAAAAGGCTCACTGGAAGGCACACAAGAAAGAGTGCTCTGAGAATACTGCTGAGGCCTCCAAAGCCAGCACTGAGCACAGCAGCACCTGCTCTACACCTCGCCTGAAGGGCCTTGAGAAGCGTGTGTCTGATCCATTCACGAAGCTTGATCAGGGCAAGTACCTATACGATCGTCCGCAATCGGATGTATACAAACTCCTCATCGACTCCTTTCGTATGCGACAAGCGGACGACTTCAACTTTGAGAACAAGACCATGCCGCGCAGCATCTACACTGGCGCGTCATCTAGCGCTGAGCCATTTCGCCAGTACCTCGACAAGGCAGCCGCATGCCCAACTCTTCTTCCATCATGGTGGACGGCCGAGAAAGGCGAAGAATGTGCCATCTCTGGTAAAGGCGAAGAATGTGCCATCTTTGGTGAGAGTGGGGCATGGAGCGACCTTAGGAAGACGGTGACGAAACAAGAAGTGGTTCAACATTATGGAGCTGAAAAGATGCCAATGCAGTTGCGAATGTTGGCGGAAGTAGTGTACGGCACTGGTACAATGGGGCAAGATGGTTCAAACGTGCGAAAGCTCATGATGCAGATGGAAAGTGGTGGTTTAAGGAACGGCGGGTCCATGAGCATGTTTGATGCCAGCCGTTAGTAGGAGGGATTGTGATGCTAGCTGCGAGTAACCAGAGGGACAGGGACGGATGAAGTTCCAGACGAGAATATGTCTGACGCCTTTGTCACACCTATTCCAGTCCACCTTCCAACTTGAAAGCAATGTCGAAATCGCCCAGGACTACATTGGTGACTGTTTTATCACCCTCTTCGTCGCAAGTCCAGTTGACTTAGATATTGTCGGGCTTTACATCTGCCATAGATTGATTAGGTAGATAATTTACATCACTGGTTTCTGGTTTGTGTACCAGTGTGGATCCAGTCTTTCCTGTGAAGTTGCTGTATTGCATCTCCTACGCGCCGCAAGATGTTTTTTCGCTCCGCGTGAGGAAAGTCCGGATCTTCCTGAATCAAGGCAAGTAGAGTGCCGTTCAGATAGGGATAGACTAGAATGGCTTCCTTGTCATGCAATCGAAGTGCAATCGAAGTGCAATCGAAGTGCAATCGAAGTGCAATCGAAGTGCAATCGAAGTGCAATCGAAGCCTTGGAAGACGATGTAGATTATTTGGTTTCAAAACATGACATAAGTTTCAGTAGGGTATAGAGCCCACAGGGTTACATAGCGGGATGCGGAGGAACCGCGACGCCGTCGTAGGCTTGGCGGTCAACGCAAACGCCTCCAGTGTCGACTTTCCTCGAACCCGTCGCCAGCGGCCCAGATCACAACAACGCACTTCCTTCTTGCCATGGTCGGCCCGTGGTGCTGACAGGCCAGCGAGGCTTGAGGGCGCCGTCTCGCAGGGCAAGCAGGGGACCACCAAGCAGGGGACCACCAAGCAGGGGACCACCAAGCAGGCGCAGTCACGTGGGCCGGCCGATGCGATGGGCCAGGGGCGCTATACCGTGTTGGAGACAGCGCATAGGGCACGGCGGGCGGGCCATGTCATTCACGCGCTCAGCGCTATCTAGCGGTGGTGAGGAGGCCCTGGAGAGAATTCGAGTCCCGTCGGCAGGTGCTCGACACTCGCTCGCTCCATTGCTTCCGCCCACCACCCCCGACATGACCTTGGGCCCCTAACATGCTGTCTCTCGTCCACAACGCCCCGTCACAGCTGCCCACCCACTTTGCCGTCGCTCTGTAGAGCTCCAGGGCTTTTGTCCCGCTCTCCGCACCGGCACCCTCACCTCTCCGCCTCCACCGCCCTCGTCACCTCTCCGCCTCCACCGCCCTCGTCACCTCTCCGCTCCTGCCGCCCTCGTCACCTCTCCGCTCCTGTCGCCCTCGTCACCACTCCGCCTCCACCCCCTCGTGCACCTCGGCCACGGAAGTGCCCTGCCACAGCGCCCTGCCAATTCCTTCTCGTCTCCGTCCCTGACGCCAGCCCGTCGCTGCCACCGCCCTGCCACCGCCGCCCCCACGCCGGCTACTCGCGCGCCTCGACGCCCGTCTGCCCGCTTACAGCCCATTGTCCCATCCAGCCTAGCCACACCCGCGCCTCCACGAGCAATGTCCCCGCGCCGATCGTCGAGGGCTCGCACCACCCAGCCTCCATCCAACACCCACACCGCCCACAGCGTCTCCTCCTCCTCCGTCTCCTCGGCCCGCACCGATCGTGCGACGAGGGCCGACTACAAACAGACATCACCACACAAGTCCTCGACGCCACACTCCCTCTCCTCGGAAGAACCCGAAGAGCCGTTGCACGACGCGCACATGGACCGTCCGTTGACACGGCGCCGAACGCGTGAGCACGACGTCGACGACGACGACCTAACCAAGCTCGACGACCATCTCGACGACGACATGGTCGAGGAAGACGAAGTAACACGCTGCGTCTGCGGCTACCAAGAATACCCGGGCCCGTCCTCGGACGCTGCCAAGTCATTGGAAGGCGACGACCTCAGTGGTCTGTTCATCCAGTGCGATGTCTGCAAGGTCTGGCAACACGGCGGCTGCGTCGGCATCATGGACGAAGCCGCCAGTCCGGACGAGTATTTCTGCGAAGAGTGCCGCAAGGACCTCCACAAAGTCACCACAAGTCCCAAAGGGTACGTGAACATCTCCATCACCACGCAATACCTCGCAGCACGAGTTCGCCGTTCGCCGCCCACCGTCATGCTGACACACCCTGCTTCAGCCAAAAGTACTCTCGCTACCTCCCCGTCTACGACCAGCAGCACGGCAAGAAGGCCCGGAAATCTTCGGTTTCCAAAGAAACGCTGTCACCGTCGAGTCGGCACAACGACCGCAACCCAAGAGCTAGTGTCGACTCGCTTGGTAAACGTCGCTCCACAATGAACAGCAGGGCAGCCTACGATGAAGACGAAGTCCTGCGCAAGGTGCTGGAAGAGAGCAAACACGAGGGCGCGCCGCCTTCAGAAAACGGCAATCGGAAGAAGCGAAGTCGTGACGACAGCGAAGAGTGAGTCTTGCTTGCTTCGCCACATCCTACATAAGAAATGAAGCCTGACAAGCTTTGCCATAGGACCAAACCAGAAGTCAAACGGCAACGCACAAGCTCAAGAACCCCTAGCAACTCGCCCGTTGTCGAGTCAGAGGACGACAGCACCAAAGCCTCGGCACCCAAGCAAAAGCCACGCGGCGCAGCAGCAAGAAGTCAGCGAGAGAAAGAACAGCGCGAGAAGGAGCGTGAACAGGAACGTACCGAGGCAGCCAATAGACGCAAAGGACGTGCTGAACGTAGGAAAGCAGACGGTACGTTGGACATTGACGTACATGCCTCGTGCTTGACTGACCACAAAGCAGAGCCTGATGCCTTAGAAGCCACGCCTACTCCCACTGAAGAGCCCATTATGCCTGCCATAGCCTCCGCGTCCGCGCCGCCCGAGGCACCGATGGAGACGTTCAAGCCTGCGCCTGCCCCACGACGAGGCGGCCGACCTCCACAGAAGTCACGAGGTCGTCTCGGCCGGAATCAGTACTCGCGAGATGCGTTGTCTGCTGCGAACGGCGTATCACCTGCGAACGAAGCCGCAATTTCTCCCCAAACAAGCGGTACGAATGGCAACAACAACAACAACAAGAACAACAACAACAACAATAACAACAATAACAACAACGACAACAATAACAACGACAACAATAACAACGACAACAATAACAACGACAACAATAACAACAATAACAACAATAACAACAATGGACACGATAGTAGTGATGGAGCCACTGGACATAAGATAGCCAAGATGAAGAACTCGCGCTTACACAAGCTATCATGGAACGACATAATGCGACCAGCTGGCGCTATGCAGAGTTACATAGCTCAGCGTCAGGTCGAGATGGCGGGTGAGAAGACGAGTCCAGCACCTGCCGTGCAGCCTCCGACCAACGGCGAGCAACACGAGGTAGACGTAATGCATGTAGACACGGAGTTGTCAACATTTAAAAATCTCAGCACAACGCAGATGATGGACCATCTGAGTCGCGACCTGGTGCATTGGCAGAAGATGATCACCGAACAGAAGGAAAAGTAGGGGCTCGACACGACATTACATTGCATCTTTGGCGCACCGGCGTTCTGGAAGCATTCGACAGGCTTCTGGTAGCCGCATTACACTGATTTCTCGGGCGTTTCATGGTCCTGGAACTGGATACTCGGCATAGTTCGGCCTCCAGTACGGATACCCTCCACTTCCTACGCACTCGGTATGCGTGTGCGGGCCATTGGCTTTTGCATTCGATTCATTTCCATTCAGCAGCGTCGCTGCACATTCTATTGTGTATTGTAGGGTTTGTATGGGCATAGCATCACGCTCACCTCATGAGCGTCACGAAGAAAGCACAGTAGATGAACGAGCATAGCTTTCATAATTCACAACTCCCTCCATCTCTCTTTCTCTCCACTACACCACAAACAACGGGCACCCGCGCAGCGCTCACTCCCCCTTCCCAACCTTGACCTCCAATACCCCGCTCCTCACATCTCCCTTCAACAACTCCAACACAGCCCCCAAATTCTCCTCCGTGACAACCGTATACTCGGGCCAGATCTTCAAATCATGCACCTGGCCACTCCAATGCACGCGCAGCTCTGGATCACCTCCCTCTTGTCGCCCTCGGCGGCCGTCTTGTACTTGCCCATGAACTCGGCGCAGTTGGGGGACGAGGCCAGCGCACTGCTGATTTGCTGGTTTAGTGTTTTGAGGCTGGGTTTTGGGTGGTGCTGAGCGTGAGGAATTCGTGCCGGTTCGAGGGCGGGAGGGTGAAGAGGATTGGGTAGGCCATTTTGCGTGCGGAGTGGTGCGGAGCTGGACCGTGGTTAGTCAGTCAGTACCGGTTGTTGTGGTGGATCGATGGGTGAGAGGGTTCATACTGTCTGTCTGTTGCGATGGGAATGCCGGTTCGGAATATCGTCTATGAACTTTCTCGACGGCGTGTATGGTACATGCGATAGGTTTACTCGTTTCACGGTAAGGGGAACCCTCAACCCTACATGACCGGTCGCACGGTAGTTGCAGGATTTCAAGCGGTTGTCTGCCGAGTTACGTCACTCGACAGGGATGCTCGATCTGCAGCGCAGCTGTTTGGGATGGCCGCGCAGGGGTGGGGTGTGGGGAAGCCGTGAGAGGGGCAACGAAGATGGGATTGGTCTGCCACAATGGTTCTTAATGTGTATCATCGTGTTCAAGGATTGTGACGAGACATGTATGCAATTCTGAGATAGTAGGAAAGGCAGCACCGAATGTTGTGAAATGACCCCACCCTTCAAAGACCCTTGATCTTCTCCTCGAGAGCCCGTTTGATAGCTGCGTATCTGTCAGTATCCGCCTTGGCACCACTACAGCCAACGACTTACCATTGCAGCTATCGTTCGCATCGCCGAACAGCATCTTCGTGTTCTCCATGTAGAACATGGGATTCGGCACATCCGCATACCCGCTGGCCAAGCCCCTCTTCATGATGATAACGTTCTTGCTCTTCCACGCATGCAAGACAGGCATGCCAGCGATAGCAGATCCAGGTTCCAGTGCGATGGGATTGACTGTATCGTTCGCGCCGATGACGAGCGTGACATCTGTGTCTGAGAAGTCGTCGTTGATCTCGTCCATCTCCAGCACGATGTCGTAGGGCACGCTAGCTTCGGCGAGGAGGACGTTGCACTGGCCTGGCATGCGGCCGGCTACTGGGTGGATGGCGAAGCGCACGTTGATTCCTTTGGCGCGAAGCGCGTTGACAAAGTCGGAAATGGCATATTGCGCTTTTGCCACGGCCATTCCGTAACCGACGACCTGCATGGTGAGTTCGTTGTGCCATAGTTGAGAAGAATTGACTTACGATGATGACGTTCTCAGCATTCAGTAGAGCTTCTGCTGTATCTTCCGATGTGGTCTTGGTGATTTCACCTTCGATCTTCGTCTGTGTCTGGGGTGTTGCAGCTATACCGCCAAACAGGACGTTGGTAAGAGACCTATTCATGGCCACGCACATGATGTACGAAAGAATGGAACCCGAGACGCCAATCAAAGCACCAACTGTGGTAAGTAAGGAATTGTCCAGCATGAATCCCTCAGCGACCAGTGCAAATCCTGAGTATGCGTTCAGGACCGTAATGACGACTGGCATATCTGCGCCACCAATGGCGGCAGTTGTTGTGTATCCTTTGATGAAGCTGAGCACTGCATTGCCAACCAGGCAGGCAGCACCAATGAGGGGGCCCCAGGTGCGTATGCCAGGAAGGCACCCAGTGTAGCTGCGTTCGCACCAAGGAGCGTGCCGTTTATGAGATGGCGTCCAGGAAGCGCCAGGGGCTTGGAAGACATCTTCGCAGCCAGCTTCAAGAAAGCGACAATACTTCCTGTGAAGGTAACGCCACCGATAAGAACACCAAGGTAAGCGCTTACCAAGTGCAGCGTTGAAATGTCGCCAGTGTGGCCAAGAACACTTCCGATGCTAGTCAGAACAGCTGCTAGACCGACTACTGAATGCAGCGCGGCAACCGTCTGCGGGAGCGATGTGGGCGTGATGCGTCTACCAATGGCTAATCCAGCAATAGTACCAATAGCAGCGACTCCAGCGAATTGAGTGAGCACATCTGGTGTGAAGCCAACAGCAGCCAAAGAGGCGATGATACCCGACATAACACCAAGTATACCGAGTAGGTTGCCGCGACGAGCTGTGACTTGAGATGCAAGACCAGAGAGCGAAGCCACGCAGAGGACACTGCTGACCAGGTAGCCAGCCTGTACCAGACCAGCCATACCTGTCGAGACAGCTGCAACGTAACCCCCACCAAACAAAACGGCGGGGATTGCGTAAAGCCAAGGATACTCCGGAGGGTCCGTTGGACGCTTGAACATGTCCAGCATGCGTTTGGTGATCATGAAGCCTCCTGAGACGTTGACTGATGCGAGCAAAACGGACAGCGCACCGAGGGCCTGAGGAATGGTTCCAGGCAGATAACCACCTCCCATGACAAACAGGCCTCCAATACCAACCATACCAGAGATGGCGTTAGTGACGCTCATTAGAGGAGAGTGCAGTGCAGGAGCGACACCCCAGACCACTCGATAACCAATCAAACTCGCCAGAGCAAAAGTAAATGCGTTTGACATGAACAAAGGCCTGCATTCTGTCAGCGAATTAACCTCATTGAAAGAGATGCAATCTTACGAGGTGTACTTGCCAAGCGCCAGAGCCGTGGTCATACCAGCAGTTACAGTTGCAACTTGACGAGACTGACTTTGCCATGGAGTAAGTGCAGCTATGCTTGCGACTTCATCCGCAGGCGAAGGTGCTGGTTTGGCTTGCGCTGGCGGAGGTGCTGGTCGAGGAGCAGGTGGAAGGATCTTTCCGTCGTACGTGACAATGGAGCCGCGAGTAACTTCGTCAGTAAGATCTACATCGTAGTAGCTTTCTTTTTTGTCCTTTGGCACCAGCGAGAGGAGAAGCTTAGTAACGTTGTTGGAGTAGAGCGTGGAAGATTGGGTTGGTAAACGGGACGGCAGGTCGGTGTATCCTGTCCCCTGGTCAGTCACACCTTACAGCTCTGCCTTGTTCTTACTTACCAATGATAGTCACACCGTCGAATTTGGTCAGTTTTCCGGGTTCAGTAGCTTCGCAGTTGCCGCCAGCCTCAGCTGCGAGATCTACAACTACTGAGCCAGGTTTCATGGCGCCAAGCATGCTCTTAGTGATTAGTTTCGGCGCAGGTCTCCCGGGGATCAAAGCGGTGGTGATGACAATATCGACTTCCCGACATTGTTCGTAGAAAAGCTTCATCTCGGCCTCGATGAACTCTTTCGACATTACCTTGGCATAGCCACCAGCTCCGGAACCATCTTCATTGATCTCAACTTCGATGAACTCGGCACCAAGAGACTGAACCTGCTCGCGAGCAGCTGAGCGGGTATCAAAGCCACGAACGATTGCGCCCATACGACGTGCCTATGAAGAGTGTCAATGAATGTCTGTGCATTCAACCGATGCAAGCTTACGGTTGCAATCGCGCTCAAGCCTGCAACACCCGCACCAATAACGAGGACTTTGCAAGGTGGGATCTGCAGCGTTTCAGCGTTCTGTTTCTACATCAGGCATCTTCAAACTTACCTTTCCGGCAGCTGTTGTCTGCCCGGTTAGAAAACGGCCGAAGTGGTTCGAGGCTTCTAGAACAGCTTTGTATCCAGCAATGTTGGCCATTGAGCTGTTCCAATGTCAGTGATACACCGCTTGGGGAGGCGTACGCTACAGACCTCAGAGCATCGAACACTTGAGCGCGAGAGATACGAGGGACCATGTCCATGGCGAACGAAGTAGCCTTACGAGATGCAATCTTGTCCACAATGTGCTTGTTCTGCATGGGGTAGATAAAAGAAATGACAGTAGCCCCCTCACGAATAGCATCGACTTCGCTGTCTTTGCCGTCAACGCTGAGAGCCCGCACCTTGAGCATGATGTCAGCTTCAGAGAAGACAGTCCGGCGGTCGACGGCCTTGGCGCCAGCCTGCTCGTACGCCTCATCTGTGAACTGGGCTTCGGCGCCAGCGCCGCGCTCGATCAGAATACGGGAGAAGCCTTTCTTGAGCAGTAGCTTTACATTCTGGGGCGTGATGGCGACTCGGCGTTCACCGGGATAGCTTTCTTTGGGAACACCAATGGTGAGGTTCGCGTAGGGTCCAGCGCTACATGGCGGCGAGGTAGGGATCTCCTCATTGTGCGGCTCCGCTGCAGCATGGGATGCGTAACGCGTAATAGCTGTGCTGTGGACTTTTGTGATACGCTGCTGCAGGCTCAACGGGCGTAGGCGAGTCAAGCTCCGGGTGCCTGCAGCTTGTTGTTCGAAGCGCCTGGCATGGAATTCATGCTGTAGGACTGGGACTGCTCGAACGTTGAAGAAGGGGGCGCACGGCTTGAGGCCACCGTGACTGCCCCGCGTGCGAGCAGCAATCCTACGGCTGCAGCGCGTAATACAATTGGTAGACGCGCTCATGTTGCTGCTTCAGGGAGGGACGGGCCAAAGAAGTTGTCTACGACCCGCATCTGCTGATAGCTGGTCGGCGCAACACACGGCTAGCTGGGGAGCAGGTGTGAAGTGAGAAGCATCCAGGTGACACGACCTGCGAGCCCTGGGTACATAAGTGTTGTACCTCTGGGCGCCATTGGCATGTACGCGCCCTCGCCTTCTATTTTCCCGCTTAGCCCGGCTTCCCCGCACTCTACCCCACGCTTCACACGTCTCCGCCGCTCTGCAACAGCAAACCGCCAGGGCGCTCGGCTCAGGGTCCTTGATCTTGAGCCTCTAGTCATCTATGACGAGCTGCGAAACCTTTATCACAGCCATGGTGGCTCTACACGCTTAGTGAAATGGGACGGAAATGGGACGGAAATCGACTTGCTTCTTGTAATACCCCAGTCGTTCACACCATTAGTGGGTCCGCTTTGCTGCGAGGACCCGCCCTCCTTCCTGAAGGAGCTGTCCACTTGCGGCTGGGTGCTCCACTACGGTCAACTAGACAGTACATTACACATATCTTGCGCCTTCCTTGAATTAAATTTCGAACCCTGGTTTTGTCGCATTTGTTTACCGCTGAATCATGCCATGTGTAGTAGACGACAACGTTCAATTGGAAAGGCTGTTGGAAGGACTGATATATTATGTTTGCAGATACTCGTCTAAAAATTACAAAGTCGTCGTGACAAATGAGCCAATGAGCTCAAAAGATCATGAATATGTACATATGATAAGAGAAGAAAACCATCCCTGCTGCGTCGACCCAACCCAATGGTCAATCAAAATCCCAAGCGCCGAACAGATGCAAGCTTTTGCTATGAATTGTCTTGAGCGTTGTGAGTGTATCTGCTCAGAACGCTTAGTTCTTTCCGGTCCGGCCACCCCAGTTGAAGCTCGCGTTCACATCGACATCCCAAGTGTAGGACTTCTGGCAACCCCACTGGCTGGTACCACCGACGGAGATATCAAGGGTAGCCTGCTGAGGAGTGAACTTCTTGCTGAAGAGACGGCAGTGCGTACCGAATCCCTTGCCAGCCTTCTCAAGGTAAGCAGCCTGGAACTGGACACAGCCACCCTTGTTCATGCCAAGCATGGAGAGTACAGAACCGATGATACCGAACTTGCGGTTGACCTCATTCTGCTTCTGGGCGTAAGCAGCGCAGACAGAAGGATCAAAGGGACCGGGGAAAGTCTTCTGGCCCATGCAGTAGCGGCCCTGGTCGTGAAGCTTGGTGCCGCAGTTCTGGGGCTTGCTGCAGCTGGGAGGAGTGGGAGGGGTGTAGGTGCCCTTGTTGTAACCGTTGGATCCAGTAATGACAACCTGGAAGTTGTCACGGCTCGAGCCAGTGTTGGTGGCGGTGTCCTTAGTGACCTGCTGTCCCCAGATGGAGCACTTGTAGTTGATGATGGAAGGAGGGTTGTCGCAAGAGCACTGGTGAGGGTTCCACTTAGGGTCACGCTCGATGTAAATGTTGAAGCCAGTGCAGGTGTCGGTGTCTTCGCAGAACTGGCTGCAGGTAGCGACGTCGTAGCTGTCGAGGGTCTTGTAGGAAAGGTAGCCGTTACCGGTGGTAGCACCCTGGAGGTTGACGAAAGATTGCACGTAACCAGTGGGAGTCTTGGCTCCGACAGCGAGCTGCTTGTAGGCATCGTTGTTCAAGAACCCATTGACGGTATCGTCGGTGGGGGAACACCATTTCCGGAGGGCTGAGGAGCACAAGGGTCGTCGGGGTTGATGAAGCCGCAGTAGGTGCCGACCTCAATAGCAGTAGGGCAAGCAGGATCTGCGGTGAAAGCGTATGTGTTGATCCAGTTGACGGGTGTGCAGGAAGAGGGAACAACACCGTCAGTGGTGGAGGGAGTCTTGGTCACATCAGCAGCCACTACGGGGGCAGACGTGGTAGCAGGAGCAGCAACGGTGGAGGTCGAAGTTACCGAGGTCGTCGAGGTCGTCGAGGCGACACTGGGTACAGAAGCAGCATAACCGGCAGAGTTGCTCTGCTGGGTGTTCTGCTTAGTAGTCCACCATGGCCACCAGAAGGTGCGAGCCTCAAGAGACTTCTCGTTGAGGCTCCTCTTGGCTGCCTGTGCAGTAGCAGCAGCTGTGGCGGCGGCAGCAGCCTGAGCTTGGGCAGATCCCGCCTGGTAAGCAGTCTCCTGTGCTGCGCCAACACCTACGGGAGGGCCCTGGGTGAGGGTAGCAAGAGCATCAAGACCGTTGGGGTCGAAAGCCTGAGGAGCCGGATTAGCAGCGACGAGGGCAGCGGCCCCGAGAATGATGGAGTAACGCATAGTGAATGAGTGAGGTATGAAACCTGGTAAAGAAAGTAGAAGCTGATAGTAGCGAGAGACTGTGGTGTAAAGACCGATGATGATGAGATTCTTGCCTGGTATTCAGCGATCCTTATATACCTCACTTGCCAGCCCAGACGTACCCAGGAGCCTGTCACTGATTCCACACTAATTCTGCTGGCGAGATGCACATGTCGCCGACGGGCTAGACTTGCACCACGGCTGATAGAGTCCCGCTGTAGTCGATTAGGATAGCGTGCATCTCTGACAGGCCAAACTGGGCAAGTTGTCAGGTACAAACAGCTGCCAATGTGCAGAGGAACCTGGCCTGGCCGTCAATAACGCACCGTCAGGTCGCTACTGAGCGGTTAGCTGTAAGATTGAATCGACAAGCGAAAGCTTAGGGTATTTTTAACTTACCTGTTTAGTGTTTCAAGGTCACGCTAGCCAATTAGTTTCGAATTCGCTGTTTGCTAAATCAATAGCTTTTGCTCGCAAAGCTAACTTTCTGCAAACAGGGGTGGTATCCTCGACAGGTACATTCTTTGCACCTGCGTCATGCTGATGGTACAATTTCAACAGCACGCACAGATTTAGAACGCTTTGCTTTTCGAGGTCGATGTCCATTTAGACGCTTCTCCGTTACAAACGTTTCAAGTTCTCCGGATGAGCTCCGAGATCCTTCATCGCCTCTTTGCGGTTCGAACTGTGGTTTGCTGGAAGACACTGTTAGCCTCAATGGCTCAGACCTGCATGTCGGCAGTAGACTTGAGGCAATCCTCAACCCGAGCTTGGAGGTTTCGTGGCACCGAGATTGCTAACCAGCTTGTATAGCTTGTTTGCTGCCACAATGCTTGCAAATCTGTGGCTGGTTCTCATCCATCTCGTATCTAATTGATCTGAAAAGCTGGAAGAGCCACTGTGCGAGACAGCAAGGCAAGCGCACGGGACCTAAAGGTAGTTCGTGGGGCAGTTGTTGCGGAACCTGTCACCCGAACATCTTCCCTTACTAACTTACTGCGGTCCATTTATTTTGGTACCAAGGTCGGTGTACTATATCATGGGCGACCTTCTTCTAGCGTGAGGGGTTCTGGACCGAGGTGAGGAGTCGGTGACAGTATGTGCATCGTGCATGCTGCATATATTGATGCGGTCACGAGTGGATATTCATGCGCGAGGCTTTCGAGAAACTTCAAGGAAGTGGCAGAAACACAATAAGTTCTTCTCTGAACTGAAGCCTGAGCATTAGTTGTGTTACGACTCAAAGGGCGGCAGACTGGACTTCTGGGACCGTTCTCTCGCTGCTCAAGGTCTGACGCCGATCCACGACCTGGCCAGGCTGATGTATTACAATGGTTCAGGGACGGACTCTGCCGCCAATACAACTCCGGGCGTGTTCGCTTTGGCGAATTTTCCAGTAGACCCAATTTGGAAGGCTTGTCTGAACCGAACTTAGGGTTGTTAGCTGGCTTGGTCAACTAGCGTTCCAAACACGGACAACCTTCAAGCGCCCGCATCTCCGAACCTGATCGCCCCCTGAGTTTAGCTATCCAGAGCCGCAATAGCCCCAGCGTTTGACAAGATGCTCGCCCAGCATGGTCCACCATACAATTGGATTGCCATTGAGGCTGAGCCGTGTTCACAGCACCTGCTTCCACTGAATTAGCTGAGACACTCGACATAATTGTCAGTCTCAATACTATCCCCGGAGCATTGATAGCGTTGCTGCACGCTGCCAATTATTCATCAACTTACACAGGCCTTCCTCTATGCAGCGGGCGCCTATGAGAGACTTCTGCTGGAACCTCATCATCTGAGCAGCATTCGCTTGTCGTTGTCCATGCAGTTCTTCCTCTAATTAATGATGTCGAGTCCTGCCGGATATCTACACTCACATATTGTTCCAAGTTAGCAAAGAGATTTTTGAAGAACACAATGCCGAGTGAGCCGGTGGACAGTTGACAAAGTGCGGTTTCAGGACAGTTTAGCGCCTCCAGAACCTCTCCGCGGGCCAGATTTAGATACCATTGTACGGATTGCGTAGTCGAATACGCTCGCTCAGCACGATGCTTCCTCGATTTGAATACTTCCCCCAAACTTTCGTTTGAGATGAATATTGGATCCTGCAGGGCTTCTGAGGGGCAACTCGATGCCGGGCTGTTACTCTATTCCATTAGAACCGATCGATACATAAAACGACTGCATTATATAAGCATCCCTCGTGGGACCAGAATTGTGTTCCACTCGTTGAGTAGCTTCAGTAATCTCGTTTCCTCGTTATCGATACCGAGTGCAAGGCCCTGATCTGTGGATTAAAGCAGCGTCCCGATGACTGTCTCGTTTTCACGCGATATAACAAAGAAATGCCACATCCGGCGTTCTGACAGCTGAACGTTACATTGCATCTTTTTCCCGAGAGTCAAGTTCCGGGTGGACCAATTCCTGGCTTCCCAGCTTTGCGTTTCTGTGGTTCAGTCCTTCCCTTCTGGAGAAGGTATACGCTCACAGCCCAATTCCGGGAATCAGCCTTGCTTGCTCTGTTAGGCTGGGCAACCCCTTATGCGGCTGCTCCCTCAGTGTACCACGGCATTGATGCGGAATTTGAATGACTATAAGCCCACAGCCCACGCTTTGGTCTGTGTTTCTGCTCGTGTGCTCGGCGGGATCAGCATATTCCAGGACCCATGTGCGGTAGAGCTCACACGTGGTCGAGGTCTAGATTGCTGGTTTTTGCGCAAGGATAGACAAAATAGCTGGACATGTTCTAACAAATATATCACTACAAATGAACAGCGTCATCGATCCCGTTTACTGGAGCTTGTGGTGTTGCAACTTAAGTCAGCAAGACAACTGGCACAGCTGATAAGGCACAGGGACTGCGGCGGCTGAGTGTTGAAGCCACGACTTGAAGTCATCTGCTGGATAGTGAATACCCTGTTACTTGCTGTAAGACTATTGATATGCCTCCAGGCATGTAAATGCAGACCCATGCCCATATGTCCATTGTGTTATATGCGCCCCTCTATGCAGCCCGCTGATACCAATTATCACCGAACACCTAACTAATCCCAACCAGAATCTGATACACATAAGATTCGTTTCATCAAGCTCTTCTAGTATGTGCAACGAAGCTCAATATAGACCACTCATTGTACAAAATTCTGCTTGAAAAAAACACACAAAAAAAAAAAAAAATAAGGGAAAAGGAACAATACCATGACTCAGTTTCTACACATTCGGTTGATGTTGTACCGAGATTAGCATGACGCAACGGTGTATCTGCCGTTGTAAGACGCATATGCTGTAGCAGGTCCAGCGTTCTGAACAACAATGGGGTTACTGTCAACAATCTGGACGCCTGCTCCAAAGCGCAGGAGGGTAATTCGTATCCGGTAGGTACCTGCTTGGCGAACAGCGAGGTCTGGGAAGCGCATGTATCCAATGCCCTGGGAGCCAGCCATGTCCATGGAAGCGATGGAGCCATCAGCTTCGTCGTCGGCGAAGGGGTGTATCGAGTCGATGCGTTGACCAGCCAAGAGGGTATTGAGGACGTTAGGGTCTGCCGATGCAGTGGAACTTGGGCCAGGGACAAGTGCAGCAACCGCCATAAGGTTGGGTGAGTCTACAACGGCGTCGTCAGGGTATGTGTTGGTGGTCCGTAATCGTACAATGATTGACCCGGGTATTGTGTGGCCCACACGTGCTGTACGAGGGGCTGGACTATGAAGTCCATGGCGTACTGGATATCATCTGTGTAGTGGCCAGATCGTGATTGCCTCTGTGCACGAGTAGAATTATCTTGATGCCTTGACGAAACTGCGCGACCGCCTACAGGCCGGGGTCTTGCGACGTCAGCCATTAGATCGGAGAAGGTGGGATCCTGTTGACTAGTGTTGGTGCTTCCAGTAAGTGACTCGGCTATGCGAGCAGATCGTCGAAGTACTGAGAGAGCCCTTCTGTGCTGCGAAGAAGTGCTATGAGAAGTAGGGTGCTCTTGAGAAGTGGAGGGTGGGTTAGATCGATTCCGTCTTGCTGATGCGTTCCGGTTGGATAATGGATATCTTCGTCGTCCTGGCCCTTGGCCTCTTTGCATCTACTGGTGAAATAACCTGCTGCGAATTAGCAAGTGTCTTGGTGGTCGCAACACTGAAAAGAACTTTAACTGGCTTTGGAAGAAAGGACGACGATGAGAAAGGAAGGAAAAAAAAAGAATGTCCGGGACTGCCGAAAAGAACCAACGCCTCAGTACAACAAGATAGACAAGGCTTTAAAGGCACAGCAGGCAGGAAATGAATCTCCACCCACGAGTCATACCCATGTGCTCAGTTCCATCGATGCATATTTCGAAACTAGGCAAGAGAGAAAGAAGGGAAGAGAGAGCAAGTGCTAAGGGAATGTCCAAGGAAAGAAGTGCTACCCTCCAAGAAGAAGAATGTCTAATGTGCATTTTCGTCTTCAAAGAAGTTGATGCTAGAGGCCATGCTCTTGTTTACCCGGCAGGAGCGACTAGGATCCATGCCGGGGTTATGTGCATGTGCTCTCAACGAACTGATGATACAAAAGCTGCACTTTGCTTTCTTGGAGGACATATTGATAAAGGGAAGCAATGAAGAGAGGGAAAGCGCGCACGCGAAAGCAAACATAGAGTGTAACGTGCTGCATATCAAAAGTAAGATCGTGAAGCGCGGGTGTGTTCGGGCCCTAGCAGGCCATGTGGAAGACAGGGATGACAAGAATGACAAGGGGCAGGGGTACAGATTCCAAGGTAGGAACGGGCTCCGAAGAGAAATTGGTTTGCTCACCTTCTGTCGTCACACCCCACTTGCGTTGTGTGTTTCACCAACGTCCTTGGGGATTTGCTTTTTCCGTTTAAAGGGCTCGGATTCGCATGTACTTTCCGATTGTCACACAAGATCTTGCAGATGCTGCAAGCCTCGGGAATTCGAACAGTAACAACAGTCACAGCCGTAGATGTGAAAGAAAGAGGAGTTCGTGGAAGTTCGGTCGTGAAGATGATAGGCTACAAGTGGGGTACTTCTTCGGCTCTATTCGATAGTCCGATATTGTGTTGGTCAAGTGACGCTGCTGTTGTTGTCAGTATATCAACTACGGTTTTCCTCGACGACATGCTCGTGCTTCAGATCTCCACAGTCCGCCGACTCGACAGTACAGTGGCACATCAACGACGATGCAAAGGACCACCAAATTGACAGTCACTGCGCAAATACCAAGTTATCCAGACGTACCTTGTGGAAGAGTGCTGTCGCAACGATTGATGCTATACTATGCACCCAAGTAGATTCAAATCTCTTCGAGTGCTGTGAACCGGGAGCGATGAAGGGTGGGTAGTGTCTCAGTCGTCGACGGGTGGGGAGCCAATCCTTTTCAACCTTGGGTGGCGGAGTGCTTTATGCAGATGATGATCACAATGGAGCTGGTGAGTAGCTCGTCTTATACACACTGTTCAAATTGCAGGCATGAGAAAGGCTCTTGCCTGTCCTGGTATGGGTTGCAGCTGTTTCCAGGGCGTGCCGCCCTCCGCTATTGGCCTCAGCATCATTCTCCTGATTCTGACAGATCCTCCGCATGCTTCTGTCCAAACCAGCATCCTAGGTGAATCAGATGGCGGGCCGCCGCCCTGGTTGTCCCCGTTTCTACCAAGCGCTGGTGAAGCGTTGCCGCAATTCGACGCCTTTTCACGAAATGAGGCGGCCTTGGCATCGGCTGCTCTCAGCACAGGCGCCCGATCATCTTGCAGCTGTGGCTGCGCGATTGCCGATCTGAGTAGCGACCACATATCTGGCGGGTCCCAACGCATCGTCATGGTATCAAATTTGCCGTTTCTGCCGCCAATACCGAGCGCCAGGCTCTCGTAATTCCAGGGGATCCTGTACAACGCATGAAGCACCTACCGGGTCGATATGTTATTGGTCCCAGAAGCAAAACGGTATACATCAAAAGCACTCAAGCACAAGCTTCTCTGGCGCCTCGTGGGGAGCCATGATCCCTGATCTCAGATACTTCCCGTGCTTGTTGACCCCGTCGATCCTGGTACTTGTCATTTTGCAGCGATGAGCCACCAACACCGAACATGTCCGCCGTCTCGTTTATGCAATCCTACACTACCAACGTGCCGACCCTAGGTCGCTGAACGGCTGCGTGCAGACACGTATCAAATCATGGGTCCTGAGGGTGGGCAGTGTGAACTTCGCCGAGCTGTCCAGCAGGCAACGTCGTTTGGTAGGAGGGCCACTGGCAGCACCGTATGTCTGTGAAGTCGATCTTGGAAACACGAGCGTTGTTATGCACAATGATCAAGATGTACACGAAAGGGCGTAAGCCAGCAGTGAACGCCGAAAGATCTCGACCCCTCAGATCCTCCGCTGTCTCGGTTGCATGTGTCAACTTCCCGTAACCCTTCGGTATTGATAATGCGGTGGACGAGCTATCCCGCGTATGCGGCAGTTCTATCAACAGCTCGTCACTTTAGACGAGCTACGGTGAACAACCCGCATCGAGGCTGCAGTATCCAATAACATGTTTCAGCGCCCCTCATCCTTACAACCGCAAATCAATGCACCGAGACGCAAAAGACGCACTTGGCTGTCATGCCGACGCCACACCACTTTAGCTGCAGGATCTCAACATCGACATGGATGTGAACAAGGGGCGAAAATTTGGGGCCTTCAGCTGCCGCCTGCACACGATCTGGACGGGAGATGCAAGATCTCGTATCCCTGTGCCTGTGGACGCACATGTGCTTCTGCGGAAGCGGAGCGCACAGCCGGTTACCGAATGACTGGATTGCATTGCCGGCTGCAGTAGGTCTCCACAATGACAGGGGTTGTCACCTCGAGCATTGCTTTTTCTCACTGTCAACCAGCGTTGTGCGTCAGCAACCTCGCCGACGTCCTGCTCGTGTCCCACTTTCCACTTCTTATTTCAGTCATCTGCAGCTTCTTCACATCAACCCGAGCGTTCCACGTTCTAGATGTTTCAGCGACTTCTTATCGATTTCGTCCGTGGTGAGTTATTCGCAAACTTGTTTAGACGTAATGCGGATTATGAGTGTTACCCGGCCAGCTACCCCACGTCCTCGCGATCCATTATCACAGACTCGAAAAGTTTAGAGTGTGGAGCTCGACCAGTACGTTGCGCAACGACCTTCCTAGTAGAGGTCGACGCAAGGATGTTGCAGCAATCGCAGGAACGAGATGCCAGATACACAACACCGAACGTCAACTAATGGCGCCAGCCTTGTATTGCTTGATCACGACGAACCCTTCCTAGCAATTTTGTGAAGGGCTGTGTCTCAGTACAAGAGCACAGAACTGATCTGCGTGCCTTCCACGTTCAGAATCTCAGCTTTCTGGAACCCATGGTATTGGGAACGCCGCCTGGTCACAACGAACACAGTCTCGGGCTTTCTAATGCGTATGTGTTTCAAAATATCGAGGAGTGCGCGTCGCACCGTGCGACACAAACCGTTGTTCGGCAACGCACGCGACGGTTTTCCAATGCAAAGGGGACGCCTCCAAGTCCCCGCGTGTAAATCCCTCAAAGTTTCCAGCCACAAATTCTGCAACTGTCACCGCAAAGGCTTGGGTGCACGCAGACTTCATGGGTGCGCTGCTGATATCATTCTGTAAGACGGCCGGCCATACACATCGGATCAATTGCCGATCGAAGGATTGCAACGATCCCACGATTCGCGAAAGAGGCCATCATCGTGCAACTTACCTTATCTGTAAAACACGTTGTAGCCTCGATATGTGGAAGCATAGACCTAAAGAGCTGCTGCTCACTCTGTATCGCCACTTAGGTGACACTGCGTGGTTTCGCCTCGTTCACTCATCTCAACGCGCGTCTTGTGTCCTCCCCTCGATTCAGGCTGATGGAGCCTTGTCTGGACACAATTGACAGAAGAACAGTATCCGTGAGGCTGATGCTTGCCCTGGCCTCACTTCGATCATGAGCCATCGTGACACAGCTCACTGTGCACACAGACAAATGTTTGCTTTACTTCCTGCAACAGAGAAAAGAATCATGCCCGTATCGAGCAGTGCGTTGCTACTTTTGCTAACGCCAAGTGTTCTCGCAGCTACAGACAGTGGTGACACGAGCGTAAGGATGGTCTAGCTAGCCACGTACAAGTTGGAGTCAGTGTGAATACTCGAAAGTAGCTGCGCTCATACGATGATAAACTTCTACTAGGGAGACTGCCGGCGCTGAATACCCATTCGAACCAGGTGTACCTTTACGCTTACTATCGCTGATTGCTACGGCCTCACTACGTACTCTGGTCACGACTACGTCGCAATTGCAAGACCAAGCTCGTAGGCTCGAGGCTACAAATAAAACGCGCACAACACACTTCGACCTCAAACATTCGTCGCACCACGTACCCCTATCAACGTTGGCAGCTGAAGACAAGGGCAGCCAACCTGTATCCACGTCCTTTGTGACACCACAGCTCGAATAGATACCAGGAAGCTCCCAAAGGGGGGAGAGGGGGTTTAAAGAAGACTGCTTCAGCCAGCAGGGAGGGGGCACAGGAAACCCCTCAAGAAGGAGAAAAGGCAGGTCCGGATCCGAGATTGCTACTGGATCACGCAGGTATGATATCCTGTACGACATGGTCAAGGCAATTCGCACACCGAGAATCAACCGAGGCAAGCTGGTGAGGAAAGGCAAAGGATGTTGTGTCTGCTTTTTTGTGTCGATACGAGAACAACCCTGGTACATAATACGAAATTTGACGGCTCAGACGCGGAGACCCAACGCTCTATTGTGACTGCAGAGGGCATAGCACGAGCATAAGCCAGCGACTAGCAGGCGTTTAGATGGAATGTGTAGATTAGGTATGCTGTGTCCAAGCGTGGAATATTCTTCACGATGTGATTGTGATACCTTAGATGAATGGCAGGGGGTTCGGTGTGTGCTTTTCCGGAAAGATGATCGTTTTAATAATGCTGCGGTGTTACAGATGAAACACGGACCGACAGGCGCCTGCAAGAGTGGAGGATGCAGCAAGCCGAGTGGACATGGGAAATGAGCAAGACGGTGAAGGTGTTGGGAATGTGAGCTGTAGTCTCTTCGGTCGTTCTCTCACAGCGCAGCCTCGCCTTGGCACCAGCCGCTGCCCCTCCAAGTTTTTTCTGGCTAGCGCGTTGGCTGCGTCCCTCTACTGACGCATAGCAAATCGACCCCACACGCCGTGGTTTTCTGCTCTGCATGCGTGCCCTTACTCGTACCCCTCCCACTTCTTTCCATTCTTTCTCCCATCCTTTCAGTAGGCCGCGGGCGACTCATTGTGTTCTCCTTTCCTTGACTCACCCACTGACACTCACATCTTCCACCACAGCCGCAGCTTCCCCACGTTTTAGCTCGCGCACAAAGGCCCTCCTACACTCTCACCACCACCCTCACCACCACCCTCACCTCTATTCGCGCACATACACAGGTTGCGGACCGCATAACACCGACACATCCCGTCGCTACTACTCCCGCATCGAAGCATCCTCGCGCTCAGCAATCAACATGGAGGAGCTCACCAAGACGCTCAAGAGCATCGGCCTGAACTCGGTTCCCCAGGAGCCAAACACATATCCCGACCTCAACCCCTTCGACGTCTACCGCAGCCACATCACCGAGCTGCTCGCTGAGGTCTCTGGTGTTGACAGGAAGATCATATACCCCACATTGGCATGGACAGCGAAGCCCGAGAACGGCGACCTGCAGCTTGCTGTTCCCGCACTGAGGCTCAAGGGCAAGGACCTAAAGGCCTATGCGCAGGAGCTGGCAGACAAGTTCCCTGAGAGCCCACTGGTCAAGAAGCCCGTCGTCACCGGCACTTTTGTTGGTTTCTTCTTCAAGCCAGAGTCGCTCACTTCGATTGTTCTGCCGTTGATCTTCAAGGCTGGCCCGAGCTATGGCTTCAACAAGAGCTTTGGCCTCAAGGAAGACGGATCGAAGAAGAAGATGGTCATCGACTTCAGCTCGCCTAACATTGCCAAGCCCTTCCACGCTGGTCACCTGCGATCTACAATCATCGGTGGATTCCTCTCCAACCTGTACGAGGGTATGGGCTGGGATGTCGTTCGCCTGAACTACCTCGGTGATTGGGGCAAGCAGTATGGTGTCTTGGCCATTGGTTTCGACTACTTTGGCTCAGAGGAAGAGCTTGTCAAGAATCCCATTGGCCACCTCTACGACATCTACGTCAAGGTCAGCAACATTCAGAAGGAGGAGGCGGACAAGGCCAAGATGCTGAAGGCCGAAGTTGCCAAGGACAAGGAGGAGGGCAAGGACACTTCGGCGAAGGAGGCAGAGATCACCAAGATCGAGACCGAGGGTATCGATGAGCAGGCTAGGAAGTACTTCAAGGGCATGGTCGATGGCGAGCCCAAGGCTATCGGTATCTGGAAGCGCTTCAGGGTGAGTGGTAAGAGCAGGCAGGCATAATGCGCAATGAGCTGACACAGTGCAGGACCTGTCGATCGAGAAGTACAAGCAGACGTACGCCCGCCTGAACATCCACTACGATGTATACAGCGGCGAGTCGCAAATCAAGGACGAAAGCATGGAACTTGGTGTCAAGGTCATGTGGGAGAAGAAGGTGTGCGAGGACTCGGAAGGCGCCGTCATTGTCGACCTTACCAAGCACTCGAAGAAACTTGGGAAAGCGGTCATCAAGAAGAAGGACGGTACATCGCTCTACCTCACCCGTGATGTAGGTGCTGCGTACGAGCGTATGCAGACCTATCACCCTGAGTACGTTGTCTCCCATGTCGCTTCTGGTTCCACACGCGCTAACCCTTCCCTAGCAAGCTGATGTACGTGGTGGCATCGCAACAAGATCTTCACCTGGCCCAACTCTTCAAGATCGAAGAGCTCATGGGCTGGAAAGACATTTCTTCCATCTCGCAGCACATCAACTTTGGCATGGTCCTTGGCATGTCCACCCGAAAGGGCACGGCCAAGTTCCTCGACGACATCCTCCGCGATGTGGGCGAAAAGATGCACGAAGTCATGCGCGGTAACCAGGCCAAGTATGAGCAAGTCGAGGACCCGGAGAAGACATCGGACATACTTGGTATTAGTGCTGTCATGGTGCAAGACATGAAGGGCAAGAGAATCAACAACTACCACTTCGATATGGACCGGATGACGTCGTTCGAGGGAGACACAGGGCCGTACTTGCAGTATGCACACGCGCGTCTGTGCTCGATCTACAGGAAGGCTGTGACTGCGGATGCGTCGTTGGAGAAGTTGGACTTTGCTACTGTTGATCTCGGGGAGCTGCAGGAGCCACACGCTGTTGACCTTGTGCGACAACTTGCATCGTGGCCCGACACATTCCTCAACACGTTCAAGACGCAGGAGCCGACTACAGTTCTGACGTATTTGTTCAAGATGTCGCATGCTGTCAGCGCGAGTTACGACCACCTGCAGGTGGTTGGCAGCGACAAGAAGGTCAACGTTCCGAGGTTGGCATTGTATGTTGCGGCCAGGCAGGTGCTGAACAATGGGATGCGGATTCTTGGTCTCAGCCCTGTGGAGCGTATGTGAAGGAGCAGACCGATGTACAGCTAGGGGAGGGTTGGAGAGGTGGGCATGTGGACATGATAGCAAAAAGACGCAAATCACCAGGAATGACTATATAGCCTTCCTTCTGCGCAAAACGCTGAATCATGAACAGCTGGACAAGAGGCTTTTGACGGCGATGGCAAGTCGTGAGAGGAACATGTGCTGTGTGAATGTTCATCCTCGGCGACTCATGTTGCTGGACTAGCGACAGGGTCCAGCGACAAGGACGGGAGCAAGCCGTCGGGCCGAAGCGGGGGATTGGGCGGGAGCTCGGCGGAGAGCTCGGCATTTGAAAGTTGCGGGTCAAAGCCGAGGAGGGTTCCTCTCTCGCACGACTGCACAGCGCAAGATCGTCGACGATGCGGGAATGGAGCTCCCAGCCCTTGCGCCTTCCCCACAGCAATCGGTGCGCGACGCGCAGAAAACGAGCAGCGGGCACGAGGATGACTCGTCCAAGGCCAAGCGGGCCCACCAGGCCTGCCTGAACTGTCGCAAGCGGAAGAGCCGCTGTCTGCTGTGAGTGCCGCGGCGTCTTGCCCTGAGCGCTGAGTTGGGGCTGGCTTGGCCGCCGTCCGGTGCGACTTCAGACGAACTGACCATGACTACAGCGATGAGCAGGGCACCATCCCATGCCTGCGATGCAAACGAGACGCCCTCGACTGCGTGCTGGGAGGAAGCAACCGCGGCGGACGAAGGGTGCGCAGGAAGCGCGTCGACGAGACGGCCCCAGGACTGCCTTCGCTGATGCCCTCGGCGCCTGAAGACAGCAGCTTCCACTCGCTGGGCAACCTGGGCACCTGGTCCCACGATGCAGGCGCGCAACAGCAGCAGCAACAACAACTCCAACAACAAGTACAACAACAACATCAACAACAACAACAACACCATCAACAACAACACCAACAAGAACAACAGCACCAACAAGAACAACAACAACAACAACAACAACAACAACAACAACAACAACAACAACAACAACAACAACAACAACAACAACAACAACAACAACAACAACAACAACAACAACATCAACCACATCAACAACCACATCAACCACATCAACAACAACCACATCAACAACAACAGCATCAGCAACAGCACAGCGACAACCCCCACGCCACAGGCTCCGACTCATCCAACACGGACGAGCTGCCCTTCAGCAACCTCCAGAACCCCTCGGATGCGCTGGGCATCCTGGCACGCGTCGCCGGCGAGACCAGCTCCAACGAGGAAAACAGCAATGCCCACCATCCGGCACCAGGCGCGGATGCGGGCGCGGCAGGCGACAGGATGGCCATGAACGCGCCGCCGCTGTCCTTCTCGTACCCGCTGCTCGACCGTGGCATCCTCACAGTGCACGCGCTATGCCAGCTTCTGCTGCGCTACCAGGCAAACTACCACCCCTTCTACCCGCTGGCCCCCGCCCACGCCTTCGATCCCACCCGCTTCTCCGACATGGTCAGGAAGGAGCCGCACCTGCTCACCGCCCTACTCCTCATCGCCTCCAAGGACCTCGTCAACGAACCGCACATCTACGAGGCATGCACCGAGCACATGAAGAGCCTCGTCGCCAACCTCGCCGCAGGAGGCGACGCCGGCATCGAGGCCGTCGAAGCCCTCCTGCTCCTTGCCGAATGGGCCCCCTACACCCAGCGCGGCTCTGCCAAGGTAGGCAAGGGCGAGGAAGACAAGGAGTCGTGGATGCACGTCGGCATCGCCCTGCGCATCGCCTACTTCCTTGCCCTCGACAAGTACTCGTTCCGCTTCGTCGACCAGGGCAAAGACACCCACCACAACCGCAAGCGCCTCATCTGGACCGCCGCCTACGTCTCCGACCGACATATCAGCATCCGCATAGGCAAAGCATTCTGGTCTCGCGGGCCCGGCCCTCTCACCACGTTGCGCCGCGAGGACTACCCGAGCCTGATCCCCAAGACCCCCAATGACGAAGACTACGCTTCCATCTTTCAGGCCAACCTCGAACTCACCCAGCTCTTCTCCAACGTCCACGACACGCTTTACTCGAACCCCGGCACCTCGTTCCGCAGCAACATGTCGGGGAGCTACATCAAATTCATCGACGACTTCCGCTCTGCAATCTATGGCTGGAAGAGCGTCTGGGGCACCCTGACATGCTCGCCGCCTCTCAAGGCATGTTTGCTGATGAGCTACGATTATCTGCGCTTGTACACGAATGCTTTCGCCTTCCAAGCCACCGTCTTCCGTGCCCTTCCTTCTGCTCAGTCCTCTTCTGATTCCCACCATCACGTGTCGTCAGTGGGAGGCCCTCAGGCACCGCAACGCGTTTTGTAAACAATGTTGGTGCTGTCGGCGACGCCCGCTTCATCTACGAGGGCCTCGACGCAGCCAAAGCCATCCTCACCACGGTGAACAACTTCGTCTCCCCCGAGACGTCTCTGCGCTTCATGCCGCTCCGCTACTACCTCTACCTAGTCCATGCCGGCGTCTTCCTCTATCGGGCGCGCTGCACCGGTGTCATCAGCGGCGACGAAGACCGCGCAATCCGCGCCATGATCAACGAAACCGTCTCGCGCCTGCAACGCAGCGCCGTGGGCATCGAGACAGGTATCCAGCACCCGGGCTCGCGCTACTCCCAACTTCTCAAACTCCTCTGGGCCAAGGTGCCGCGCAAAGACAAGAGCAGCAGAAACGCCTTCCGCCATCCCGGCACTTCCGTCGCCTCCAACCCCCTCGACGCCAACGGCTTCCCCCTCCCGCCCGCCTCCGCCACCACAGCCCAGAGCCCCCACACCAGCAGCGTCGGCACCGGCGAGAGTCCCGCCCTCACAGAGCAGATGGGGGACTTTGGCTGGACCGACCTCAACGCCGTCAGCGACTTCGCCATCCACGGCAACGCCGCCAACGGCGCTCCCCACGATGATTCGCCGCTGTGGAATGGCTTTCTCCCTCTTGACATGGGATGGAGTGCTAACGGATTTAGCTTGGATGGCGTCGGCTGGGACGGGAATGCTAATGATCTGGGTATGGTTTTTTAGCTTTGCATATAGCTCGGTGGTTCATATACAAATTCTGAGCGGCCGGGATTGTGTTTGTAAGCCTTGTTGATTAGCCTCTTTTGTATTATTTATCAATCCACACCTGATTCAACGCACGTCTAATCTTTTCTCATCTGCACTACGCTGCGCGGGTGGTTGGGTTTGTTCTCTGCATGTTCATCTACGCTGTAGATGTACCAACATTCGCCTTTATATCGATAAGGATGTCATAGCGAAAAGCAGCTTATAGCAACAGGGACCTTGTATTAATGAGGAGTTCATAGCAATAAAGCACCACATAAACTAGTGATGAGCGAGTGCGCTAGGCTGCTCCAAGGAACGGGCAATTCTACTTATCCCACTTGCGACCAACACGAAAACAGACCTAAGAGGTACCCCTACCATACTGTAAGATCGTGCAACATCCATCGCAAACGTAAGAGGCGTCGCAGCCAAGTGGTCTGAGCCACTAGCAGCACGCGAAGAAGTGCAAAGGCTCGTCCCTCTCCGCCCCAAGGCCATCCCCGGCTCCGTGCACGATCTCTTTTCATGTGTGCGCCAATCAAGAGCTCTCTTGTCAGCGGAAAGGACGTTATCGACCGTACGCAAGACTTTGTCCACTTGGCGTAACGTTCCGAGTTGCCGAGCGCTACCCAATCGGGCGTCCATTCGCATGGCATCAAGGCGACAAGGCGGAAGTCGGAATGTCAAACTCTTCCAACCTTCCTCTAGCGATTTAGACACCAAATTTGCCAACGCCATCCAAGGAAGCCTTTGACGCTCGAGAGCACAGGAGGGGTTCACCGACGCTATCGACAGGTGCGCCACTGGGCGCAAGAGACGGAAGAGAGCTCTGGTTATCTCTGGCTTGCCACGGCGTAGTTACGAGGCGAAACATGGAGGACCGTGAGCTGGTGTATAAGATGCTCCTAGCACGCGAACATGTCAAGGTACTGATCGAAACCCTGACAGTCCTGTCACGTGGCCAAGCAGAATCGAATTTGTGCCTATTATATTCGACACGAACTGCCAATCATGGGCGAAATCGATGGAGTCAAGGATGGCAGAGTCGTCCGTGAGGTTTCATCGACGAGCTCCCCTACTGGTTTTTCGCCTCATCCAACTATCGCCGAGGAACAATCTCAGAAGAAGACGCTGTGGCAGAAGTTTATGACACCCGGATCCGTGCTACAAATCATCGCTGCGGCACTGCTTGCGATTGCCATCGGTTTAATCGTAACAACGCAGGTCTCTGATATACCGGATGCAGCAGTTGCCCTGCTCGCCATCCCGGGTCAGCTATGGTTGCGTGCTTTGAGAGCTGTTGGTGAGTGAACTTGATGCTTCTCGGCGTCGATCTCCAGCTGATATCAACAGTGCTCCCTATGATCGTGACGGCAATGATCATGGCCGTCCAGCGCCTCCGTAACATGACCCAAGGCGGCGGCAAAGCCGGCAAGCTCGCTCGCTGGACAATCGGCTACTACATCCTCACTACCATCCTCGCAGTTGCGCATTCATGTCTGCTTGTCGGTCTCGTCTGGTCTAAACTCATGAACGTAGTTGGCGGCGAACAACTGCAAGTCGACGAAGCAGATCAAGAAGTCATTGACGAACGCGAAGCTTTCGAAATCCATGAAGTTGTTGTCGACATGTTCTACTCCCTCGTACCCAATAACGTTGTCAATGCCATGGCTACGGACAGCCTCCTTGCTGTACTCGTCACTGCTGTGGTACTCGGATACTGCATCAAGCCCGGCAGCGCACTCATCCGTGCGATTGAGGAAATCGAGCAAATCATCATGAAGATCATCACAGTGCTCATCCACCTCGCACCTATTGGTGTCTTCTTCCTTATCATGCCAAACTTGTTCCGTCTGGATATTGCAGAAATCGGCGTCAACCTCGGCATCCTGATCGGCGGCACTCTTTGCGGCATGGTTCTGCATCTCTTCATCCTTATACCCATCATCTTCTTCGCGCTGACAAAGAAAAACCCATATGCGTTATGGATGCGCTGCAGCCCTGCCTGGATCACAGCGTGGGGTACGGCGTCGAGTGCTGCAACGCTGCCTGTTACCATCCGCTGCGTGTTGGCACAGGGTGTTCCGGTCACCATCACAAAATTTGTCGTCCCGCTCGGTTGCCTAATAAACATGGATGGAACAGCTATCTATTTCCCTATCGTTGTCGTATTCCTGGCCGCGACGCAGGGCATCACGCTCAACGCCGCCGACTACATTATCGTCGTGCTCCTCTCAACACTCGCCTCCATCGGCACCACCCCGATCCCCAGCTCTAGTCTTGTGCTCGTAGTCATGATATGCGGTAAGCCTTCCACTCTACTCTACTCAACGGAACACTGACGTACTCCAGGCTCCATCAATGTACCCGTAACCGGCATGTACGCCGTGGTCGTCGCCATCGATTGGTTCCTCGACCGCTTCCGCACCATGCTCAACGTCAGCTGCGACACCTTCGCCGCCGTCATCGTGAGCAAGATCACAGGCATTGTAGATGATCCCGAAGACGAGCTTGCCGACGCTCACGCTGCTGCAGCGCACGGCGTGACCGAGGTGGATCCGAATACGCTGCGCGAGACGCACGGCGAGGGAAAGGTGTGATGCGTGATAGATTTGTTTACTACTTATAGTAAGATTCTTTGTTATTATGAACCTCTTACTACTATAAGATGTGTGTTGCTATGTGGTTGTTATGCTGTAAGGTCCTTATCCTATATACAAGAGGCTAGCACCTCCTCTCTCTTCGTATAGACGCAAGAAAAGGTATCTACGAGAGCTTTTCTACTGGAGTCCCTTGTCGACCAAACAAAATTAGTCGCGATATGTGTGTACGACAGTCGATGTCAATCTGGAGACGAATCCAGCAATACCTCAGGATGGCAAGAGACTTCTTCCCCAATACCGTCTCTCCAAGTTCAAAAAAAAAGCCTTCACTATAACGCTACTTGTCGTGCTGGAGTACAGTCAAACTTTGGCCAACTCGCTATATTCGATGAGAACGTCGAATTTAGATACTTGATGCTTCTAGGACCAGTGTTCACTATCTTGTTTGCGTCCTTCCAACCTCACGGTTCGACACGCCGCCAAGCTTTCGAAATTCTGTTGTCATCACGGCAGTCTACTACGAACAATCAAAGCACTAACGTTACACCATTGAATTTTCCCAGTCAACCAATAGTGTAGCTCCCTTCATGCTCTCTTCTTGCAATGTGTCCCTGCCAGCTGTCTCGTCGTCCTCGGCACCAACGCCTATTCTTCCGGATTGCAGAATGTCGAAGACAGGCACATCCTGCCACCCAGGCGTGCCTAGAACCTCCCTGCAATATGAAGCATCAATCCCACGAATTCTTTCGAGGGTCCTGGTGCGGTAGTCTTAGATGCGGATTGATGTGCGCATATCAATATCGTTGATGACGAAAGACGATCTTGGGGAAAATAATCCATTGAAGAATGACATCGCATTCGCACCATCATCCAATTCATTATTACGAAGCATAGAACTACACGATGTTAGCTGTATGCTTAGAGAACAGGGTTCGTTCAAGATATACTGGTCTACGATAGCCTAACCGCGTCTTGTCGCGTCCACGGGGATGAAGTCCTCAGTTGCTCGGGCTTCAAGATCGAGGTTAGCGATCATTACAGCGTACATCTCAGCGTACGCCTCGCTCTCAATTCACTTGTGAATGAAGCTACTTGGATCATAGCGTTCGGTACCAAGCTACGTTTGTAAGTGACTGCCTCCCATCTCAGGAAGCTGCTTACGTTTTTGCCAACCCTGCCGTAGCAAACCTTCAACGAACCCCATTCTCTGGTGAGCTTAATGATGCCTGGGGATCCACGATCACGGTACGATAACCTGGTTTAAGATGATCGTGGGCTTGCTCAGGGACGCGGCTGAGCATCTTTGCCTGTCGTCATGTGCGCAGTACATCCATGGTTGGGGTAATTAATTGCGTACTATCCCTCGCTCGAACGGGAGGGATATTCTGTGGGCGGGTGTCGTGAATCACTGTCGGAGGCTTGCGCAGCGTACAGCGCGTCGGTGCTGTGGTTGCTATACCATTATCGTGGGGATTCCCTCATAAAGAGAGATTGGAGAGGTGGCTGGCGTTGTGTAAAAATTATGGACGCTGAGATTTTTCAAACATGAGCTTTTCATTCCTCATCTCTCACCTGTAGTCTGTCTTTTTCTTGGTGACTGCAAATGAGGGTTTGAGGAATCAGGTCGTCTAAAGGTTTGCAGAGGATCCGCAGATTCGAACAACGCACGTCGACCTTGGGTACTCTTAACCGGAAGCTGATCCATAAGTCGCTTAGGGGCCATGTGAGAGTTGCATTTGTTGTTCACGCAAGGGCTGATTCGACGAGAGGGGCGATAAAACCCCTGCCGCATGGGTACGGCGGCATTTAGGCGATTGAGGAAGAATTCGATGTTGCAATGGGTCAAGAAGGAGACGGCCCTTTTGCCATTGCCTGTTCTTTTACAGACAAGTCGTTCCATGTTTCTGCGTTATTACCCGCCCAGGCTATGAGGATTGTGAGAATTTTGTATAACATCGCCCTGAAGCGCTTGTCGACGTCAGATTTGGTTTTATCTGGCTGCATCCTTTGCTGCCATATTTCGTCACTCACTGTGAACTCCTTCTCGCTGTGAACTCCTCCTCACTGTGAACTCCTCCTTGTCAACAATGAGACGATTTATAAAAAAATAAAAAGTTTTTGATTGATTCCTTTAAATCGAGTATTTAAAAATGCTAGAGACCTCAAAATTAAACAAAATCAAAAGACCAAGGTGCAAATATTGAAGATGTGATGGGCCTTAGTCGAGGTCTCCTGACCGACCCATTTTCAAAATTCAAACAAATCAAAATGTGGCTTAAAATATTGTTTGCTTTGTTTGATGACAGCCCTGCAAAGACAAACTAGTGGATCACGTGAATCGCGCACTTCCGAGGTGCAGCAATATGAATATGTCCTTCAATATCACATCTTCTGTCATGAGTTTCGATTCTCTTTTTGGATATCAACCTTACTGTCACAAATCCATGCAAGTGTATGTCGCAACAGTTTTCCAAGATAGAGTTTGTATATGGTTTTATCCTTTTCTAACCCAGCCCTCCAGGTTTAAGTGCTTACTTGCAGTCCGATCCACCGTATATGAACTTACCATCCGAGTTCTCACAGCCGCATGTGCCATCATCGGGGCTCTTGATGCATCCAGCGCCCTCGCCAGAGCTCTCACCATCATTGCTCCAGAAGAAGGTCCACTTGTCGCTATTGCTCTTCATCGCCGTGCCGGGCGCGCATGTGTAGGCTTCGCATGTGCCGTACGGGTAACCGTGGTTACCATCATACTGGTGGTCCTGGGTGAAGACGGCGAATGTCTGCTTGCCAGAGACACGGGTGTTGTGGCTGCACTCAGCAGCCTGGATGGCCTTTGAGGTCTTAGTGACTGTGTGAGTGTTAATTGAGAGACCTGTCGACGTGTAGTAATGATGACGAACCGGGGCAGCCAGGGCTGGAAGGGTATTTGCCCTTCGTGTTGGAGGTGGCAGGGTCGAGAGTCGCAGTCGCGGCGACGGCGAGGGTGAGGACGGTGATGATAGATTTGGCGAACATTTTGAAATTTGGTAACGACTGTTGTACTAACGAGTGGATCGTGATGGTGTTCAGGAGTGCTTCTGGTGCTAGCAGATAATCTTTATGGAGGGTTCTCCAACGTCTTATACGCGCTGTCCCAACGGTCTCGACTCTGGTCTCTCGTCCGCATCTCCAAAAATATGGGGTCAGGACGACCTGATCTACAAGCACATACCTAGCAGTATGCGTTGCTTGACATGCTTGTTTAGCTAGTCTTGGGAAATTATGTTTCAATTATCGACGTTTCAGGACATGGATGATGGGGAGCACAGTCGTCACAAGTGGAGCCGCATTCGACCGTGCATTCGCACTGAACCGCCTCACTGAGCTTACAGTGGCGGATGATGGCATGTTCCGTAACATGGTACGTGGTCTATGTGTTATTTTCAGGGCCACGCGGATACAACAACAGTTTCAATAACAGCGTGGACACATCTCCCCAGCGTCCTACAGAAGCGAAATTCGATACTCGGTGTCACATTACAACAACATGACATCAAATGTGTTCATTTAGTTACACCGAGAAGAAGGCGACAAGTACTCAAGATGCCGACAAGCCGTCTGAAGAGCCTCACGTTTTCCAAAACACCCCTGCGGATGTGATGAAAATATAATCATGCAAACCTTGATGCAGCTTCGGTAGATCCTGAGGACGCACCGTCTTTGCCTCTGTTGATGAGACCTGTAGATCTGCTAAGGCCTCCGGGATATCGGGAGCGCCTTGCTTAATCGCGCAAATACAGCAGCGCAATGTGGATCCGTGTCTCCTCGATTGCCCCTTCTGGTAAGATAAAACAGCCAGAATCAAGTAAATTGTTTTGGAGCTGGCACGCATGCTACGCCTCGGCACCATGCTGTTCAGAAGTTGTCTTCTCTTTATAACTTCGCACTGAATGATTATAGTAGGCTATGACAGACCTGCCCAGCCATCAACGATTTGGTGATGCTGAAAACTGGCTCGATTATACTCTTCAAGATCAATACTGGCCTAATTTTGCTTGGGCCAATACTTGTTCCCTGAATATAGTTGTCGAAAAGTTGCCTTCATTGTCGCAGCTCGGAACGTGACACTTCTCATCAACGTTTCTCTTCCTCTTCTCGAAGTCGTTGCCAGAGAAGCGATTTAGTCTAGCCAATTCAGTGTTGATTTACTTCTCTAATTATCGAAGTCCATAAGAGAACTCTAGGTTGTGTCGAGGGTAATCTCTGTGAAATAATGCAGTCGCACACGGAACTAGTCAGGTAGGTTTCGCTGGTCAGTATTATAGTGGGTGTTGTCGATTTCGATCCAGTGCAGTGTACTCCTCCAATCTCTCTCCTCTCTCTACGTAGCAAATAACGTTGGCGTTATCTTGAATGTAGAGAGATTCAAGTGGTTATTGACATTGCGTGCATACGTCATTCTAAGTGTAATCACTCCAGGCTGCAGATGTTGGTCTTTCCTGACGGTTCCGATTAATATGAGCTATACCCGGAGTAAATATCAACCCTATTCAGAGCTGTACTTATGTATCGCACCTAGATTTTTGTTAGCAGTAAGATCATAGTAATTAGTGGTAGCAGATATAGGGTTCCAGAGAATCAGTAGTACAGAGCTCCGAGGCTCGCCAAACCAAGAAGTTTCTCATTAGTGTCTTACATAAGACGAGAATCCGCAAAAACAGTTTTGTCATCGTTAGAAGCACCCTGAAAGAATAAATAGCATGTACCACCTATTTTGAACCCAACAATTCAACAATCATGATAGAGGAAGATTGGTAGTTGTTGCGTACGAGCCACGATCAGGTAACTAGAAGCCTCTAAGATCGACAGATCAGGTTATATAAGGGGCTTAGGATACTCTACTATCACGTGATCATCGTAAGCACGCCTATATAGCCGGATCTATCTGATCTCCTAATTATAACAGTGGTCTATCTCAAAGATTACCTGAATACTGCTTTGCCGGCTCCCACAGTAGCCTTTCAATGATTGTGAAACCTAGGATACTCTTGTAAAGCAACTCTGATAAATGTTACCTGCCGAGAAATCAGAGAGAACGCAATCTTATATTCAACCCTCTTTACAACGTGGGAGGCAGCGTACGTTTACTAAACTTGAAGGAAAGGATGATCAGTGACAGCGGCACGTTTCTCTTTGAGACTTAACCATCTTACTTACAGTAAATATTGTGATTCTTTGGCCGTCAGCTAGTGTTTAGTGGGGGTTGTTCTTGAACAATTCATCCTGTTGTTTCCGTACCCGTACCCGATAGCTGGCGGCCAAAGAATCACATTTTTACGGTACTGCAGAGCAAAAATAGGCCTTGCCCATCACATTTGCAGACCCGGAGACGGCTGCCATCCGGAATTCGGTTTTTGCAGATAGAAAAATAGTACAGCTGGGCAGGTTTCCATGCTTTGCGATTGGTTTGATGTGACGAAACCGGTGTGCACAACTGTTTGTGGCAGAAGGTTGCAAGCGCGTCGTGCATGCGCTTGAGCGACCCGTAGACGATGAGGTCATTCAGTTCCAACCATCTCACCACTCTACGGCTCTCTCCACAATCTCACTCACATCGGTCCGTGATATCTTCTATCTCTGACCATCAGAACAATCGTCATGGATATAGACAAATCTGTACGGAGGAGCATTTCAAAAGTCTTTTCCCCCTTGTCAACGCACGGGGCAGTCAGGGTAATAGGCCTGATTCAATTCATCTCAATCAGTCCTACGTACATCTCTGCCCTCTTTGTACTTATTTCCTCCTTCTAACTTAATAATCTTTTAAATATAAATTAGGATACGTTTAATCTAACTCTAAATCTTTTCTTAAGGTAGTTTATCCTAACACTGTTTCTATGCCTAAATAGACTAAGCTCTACTTTTAGGTGCTCCTTTCCTTGTTGTATGTCTCTTTATCTAGAACTAACAAGGCTTAATAGCATTTAGATCTAGTAAGTTACTACACTAAAGTAGCTATGCTACGTCCTCTTGGCTATATACTATACATTGTATATAGTAATTATAAGCAGGTGCTTTATCCTCTTAAACTAGAGTGCTAGGCCTCTCTTTTATACACTCCTTTGCAAAAGGAATCAGCTTTAGCCGCATAATAATAGACTAGTAGCGCTACTAGTCTATACCTAAGCCTTTGCCTTGTAATAGCTTGCTATTCTTTTAATTCTATCTCTATTAAGGTTTCTTACCTGGCTTTGTACGTAGACTAAGCCTTGCTATACCTGTCTTAAGCTCCTACTTCTCCTTTATTAAAGGCTCTATCTCTTAGTTTAACTTATTAATCTCTCTTATAGCCTCTTCCTTCTCTTGCTTTGTCTTAGGTGTCTAGCAGTAACAAGGACCTTTCTTCTTATATGTAAAGCAACCCTAGAACATAAACTTAGAGTAGCCTTTCTATCTCTCCTAAATACAGCTTTTAATAATAGCCTTATCTACCTTTCTCTAGACTCTGTACCCCTACGTTAATAAAGGAGTACTACATGTAACAACCTACGATAGAATTGTTTAGTGTTGTAGTGTTCTAGAGCTATCCTTAGTTGGTATTAGTCTCGCCCTTAGCAAAGCTGCGCAAAACCTGCGCTGCTCACTATCTTTAGAAGAGATAAGTATTATTCTTGTTATTAAATATACCTATAGCTATCCCTCTACTATCTATCCCTAGTGTAAAGCAAGTACTATTGCCTATAACTAGAACCTTACATAATAATACTTTATTAATCTAATAGTCTAGGGATAGCTCTAACTACTTAAATAAACAGTTAGGGGACACCTATAAGAGAGACTTAACTACCCTTATCTTAAACCTAGTAGGAGGACAACTCTAGTAGTGTTTCTTTAATTAACAAAGAGATTTTAACCCTTATAATAAGCGCACCTCTAATACTTTAAGAGCGTATTTAAGCTGCTAAACGCTAACGTGTAAGGAGCTGGCCGCTAAGGGCTGTGTGCAAGTAAGAACTAGATAAATTTAATGCCTATCTACAGGTGCGGTGCTTCGCATATAAATACTACCTAGCAGGAGTATATTAGAGGCTGTCTAAAGGGTCCGCAGGCCTCTAGTAGCCCTTGTGGCAGTAAGGCAGGCTCTAGTCTAGAGGTCTTAGAGGACCTATGCAGAGATTTTGTAAAATCTTAGAGTTCTGCTAAGGGTCTACATAGTTAGAGCGTAATTGGCTGGAGCGCCTAAGGCCTTCTATGCGCCAAGGCACTAGTCTAGGGCCTAGCCTGTTACAGTACCCCCTACTATTCCTATTGTTTATAAACAACATCTAGAACAAAACAACAGACTAACTTGCTTACTCGCACATCTTCTGCGCGCCTACCTACTACTACTTTTGCCTCTTTGCTGCTTATACGCACTCCCCTTCTGCCTACTCTTGTTTCGCTTTGCCCTTGCTTTGTCTTACTATAGCTGGCCCTAGCAAGCGCAAAGCTAGTTCTACTGCTAGTTCTGTAAGTTGTCCTGCTTATTGTTCCTGTCGCAGCGTGTTTTTATATAGAGCAGAAGCTTTGCGAAGCTACTTATAGCTCTACAATAAGTGTTTCTTCCTTCTAGGAAGCGTTTGCAGCGCGTGACACCTTTACCTAAGCGCACGCTAACTGCTTGTTCCCTACAGCCTAGTAAGAAAGCTTTACTCCGCTCCTCCTTCGCGCCTAGCTGTACTATTACTAACTCTAATTGTAAGCTGTTTAGCAACATTAACTTTAACGCCCTTACTACCTCTGTTAACAGTCCTAATAATATAGAGGAAGATGTTGTTATGCTTGTAGACCCTTGCAGTTGCGCTTAGTGTACTCTTAATTATTAGTTCTGTAATATTAATAAGGATAAGTTAACGTGTTCTAAGTGTAAGCGTAAGAAGTGCTGCTGCTGTAAGGTAAGTTTTATAACTTCCTTATTCTTTAAGTATGTCCCCTTTGTCTAGTTAGTTACTAATCTTTAGGTTCCCTAGGCTCCTCGCAAGACCTTTAGGTCTGCTGCTGCTGTTTGCTGCATCTATAAGCTCTAGCCTAACCCTAAGCTCTGCGCCCTATTCCTCCCTACCCTAGTCTCTACTAAGGATGAGCGCGCTCTCCAGCGCTGCCAAAACTTAGTAACAATGCAAGATCTTCTGTCCTAGCCTAGGGATAAGCTAGGGTACTATGCTAATCTTTTAGACTATAAGGCTAAGGTTAAGGAAGAGCTTAAGAACCCTAACAATGTTATTAGTATAACTTGCAAAGGCTTAGATCTCTAGAGGAAGGTGCTTAAGGAGCTGTGCTCTACCTGTAAGGTTATAGACAAAATTCTCTACTAGAACAAGCTTGTTGTAAGTCTCCTCTTAGAAATTATTATCCTTAGTCTAGCTGTAGCTAATATTTGTAGCTTAATTCTCTTTATAATGTGTTTGTTGCGCAGTCTATAACGCAAGGCGTGCTTGCTTAGGCTTATAACGCATCTAAGGACAACATTAGAGCTAATGCTGTTGTTGCTTATACTATAATTAGCAATTAGGAGCAGGAGGTTATAGCGTTTGTAAGGGCGAACTGTATTAAGGCTTCTTCTAACAATAATAAAGAGGTACCTCTTGCAAACTAATTGTTTTCTGTCCCTAGCGTTTAGGTGCTATAGTATACCCCTATAATAGGCTTCTCTGTTAGTTACTGTTTAGCAGTGACTGGTATTTTTGTAGTGTAATAAATGGAACTTCTTTCTTTTAGAACGTTCCCCTCCTAACTATGTAGTCTTCTTCTTCTCTTCTTTGTGTCCTTAAGGGTTCTGCTCCCTATGCGGCAGCTATTTTGTATAGTAGCTGCTTACTATTTCTTTAACTAGAAGTGTAGTTTCCCTTTTACTAGGAGTGTCTGTTAGAAGGTTCTAGAGAGAATCCTAAGGGCAGGTTTCCCTAAGCGTTACAGCTTCCAGCTGTTTCTGTAATCTATTTGTCTAGGGCAGACAACTCTTTACAGTTAGACTTTAGTTCCTAGGTTTTCTAAGCATAGCCTTGCTATGCTACTAAGTATTAACAATCCTTGCTATTTGTCCCTAATAGGCGTTCTCTGCAGATAGCTTTAACTTCCTATTCTTTAGTAGAAGAACTGTCTTTGCTTGTTACTACTAAGGGACCTAGTTGCAGGTTATTATTTGTCTATCCTTCCAAGGGGTTGTCTGCATAGAGACAGAGCCTATCTATATAGAACACTAGATAGATTCTTCCCTTAACATTAAGTTTTATATTATATAGGGAGATTACTTCTGTTACAGTAAACTTCCTATTTTTCTAATCTAACTTCTAGCTAGCTTAGTTGTTAGAGAAGTAGTTTCCTAGTTTTAGCTAGACTTTGTTACCTACGCAGAGTTAGGGTGCTTCTTTCTAGTGCTTGTTGGCTTAGAGTTCCTAGGCCTGTTGTGCTTCTGCTATTTTAGACTGTATAAATCCTATAGTTTTAGTGAACTTCTGCACTATTATAGCTGCTGCCTTTGCTAGTTCCCTGGCGTTCTAATAGAGGCTTTTAGCAGCTAGGTCTAGGTCCTCCTAGACGGCGTCTACATTGTATCTGTGCTAGATAAAAAAGGGGCTAACGCCTATAGAACTTGCTACTTGTCCTTTAATAGCAATTTGTGCTACTAGTATCTAACGTGCCTAGTTATTCTAGGTCCAGTCTATGTAGGCTTAGAGGTAGGCTTCTACAACTAAGTTTATACGTTTAGTGCTGCCGTCTGTTTGTAGATAAAAAGCAGTAGACAACTGTTAGGTAATCTATAGCTTTTAGCACATTGTTCCCTAGAAATTGCTTAGGAACTGTAATCCTTAATTAGAGACTATAGCGTCTAGTGTCTAGTAGTACGCAACTACACAGGAGATAAACGCGTTAGAGACTGTTTCTACAGATATGTTTAGAAAGGGAATTAGGATTGCGTCTTTAGAGAGTTAGTTAGTAACAACTATTAGATTGCTATTCCCTATGCTGTCTAGTAGGTTAGTAATAAAATCTATAGAGATTTCTTTCTATATACAACTTAGTAACAGAAGTAGTTTTAATAGGCCTTATTTTAATTCTCTCTATAGTTTAGTCCTTCTATAAACGTTGCAGTTAGAGACGTAACGTTAGAGTGCTAAGGACATGCCTAGCTAGAAATATAATTGTAATAGGATAGCGTATATATTCCCTTACCCTAGGTGTCCTGTTATAGGTGAGTAGTAGATATTGTTTATAATCTGTCCTTTTAAAGCTTCTAAGTTAGGTACCTACTTCCTTCCTCTGTAACGCAGCTGACCTTTCTTGTCTAGTAAGCATTCTGTTAGAGAGACTTTTAGGTTAATCTGCAGGGGAAACTTTTAAGCGCCTGCTTGTATAGCTTCTATTGCTATTTAGTAAGTTTTGTCTGCTTAGGCAGTCTAAGTCTACAGTGTCTCAAACGCGTCTATGTTATTATAGGGGTTTTTGTCGTAGGTGTGTGTAGGGGCCTGTTTGTTAGCAGTTGCTTGGTCTTGCTCCTTAGCAGGAGTTACTGTTGTTTTACTGTTCTGTTCCTGTGTTATTAATGCTAGCCTCTGTTATCTCTGTAAACAAGTAGTGATTAGATAGCTGTGCATTGTTAGTTTGGCCGGTTAGAGAGTATTAGCGCTTTAGAGGCGGGCAGAGAAGGACACTATAGCTCCTGCCTCCCTTCCTCTAAAGGCGGCTATGTTACTGTAGCAAACAGGCAGAGTAGTTAGAAGTATTGCGTTCTTTTCTAGTTATCGTCCGTTCTATTAGGCATGTCCTCCTCTCTCTAGGACAGGGCGTCCGCTCAGTAGTTAGTTTTCCCTAGCTGGTACATGAAGGTCAGGTTGAACTAACTAAGGAGGCTTGACTATTAGACATGGCGTTCTGTAAGGAGTCTAGTTTTACAGAAGTACTCTAGATTCTTGTAGTTAGTAACTACTGTAAACTCCTTAACCTATTTTAACTTAGTGTTCTATTCCTGTAAGCACTTAATAACTACTAACATTTCTTTATTGTAAATTATATAGTTTACCTCTGCTTTAGAATTCTTAGTAGAGAAGTAGGCTACTGTTTAAAGGGTGCTGTCCTTGCTGAATTAGGATAGCACTCCTCTAGTGGCCCATCTAGACGCGTTACACTCTAGGACTATCTTTAGATCTAGGTCAAAGTTAGTTAGGGCAGGTTCTGCGATAAAAGCTTCTTTTATTAATTTAAAGGCTTTGTGTTAGGCAGGTCCCTATTTAAAGTTAGAGTTCTTCCTAGTTAACTTTGTTAAGGGTTCTGCTATTAATAAAAATCTGTTAATAAACTGTTAGTAGAAGTTAGCAAAGCCAAGGAAACTTCAGACGCCTTTTACTGTCCTAGGGGCTTCCTATGCTTTAATCGCCGCAACCTTCTTAGGGTCTATCCTAATGCCTTTCCCAGCTTCAATAATAAACCTAAGGTATTTAGTAGACTTAACAGAGAACTTACTCTTCCCTACGTCTAGATATAGGCCAGCCTTGCCTAGTTTCTGTACAATCTCAAGTACCTTCTGTTCGTGTTCCCTCTAACTCCTGCTTAAGTAGACTAGAACGTTGTTAACATAAGCAGAGCACTATTTGTTAAGGTATTCCTAGAGCGTCCAATTAATGTACTGTTAGAACGTGCTAGGGGCGTTTGCTAACCTAAATAGTGTTACTAACTATTTGTAGAGGCTAAATCAGGTCTAGAAGGTAGTTTTCTACTTGTCTCTGTCTGCTATACAGATTTTGTAAAAGGCTTAGACTACGTCTACTTTAGTGAACTACTTTGCTTTTAAGATTTAAGACAGCGTCTTGTGTATTAACAGGAGGGGATATTAGTCCTTCTTAGTAATAGTATTTAGTGCTTGGTAGTCTACACAGAACCTAAGTCCTCTGCCTAGCTTCTTTTGAAGAGGACTGGGGCTGATACGCTTAACTTACTAACCTATATAAATCCTTTATCTAGATAACTAGTTAGTTGCTGTCTAAGCACTAAGAGTTCCTCTCTAGACATGTTGTAAAGTAGGCCCTAGGGGATAGTAGCTGGTTTCCTATCCTCTTCTATCAACTCTATAGAGTAGTTAATATCTAGACCTTAGTAGGGAGCAAGCTTATTAGCTTCTGTTTTTAGGAAAGTTTAATATTTGCTTTTTAAATAGTCTAGTAGGACTATTTATAGGTCTACTAACTCTTTTTTTTTAAGAGCCTTCTAAATGTCTGCTATTAAAGCAGAGAAGATTATAGTGCTTAGGTCTCTGTAAGACTGTTTTCGTAGGGCCTAAAACAGGGCTAGGCTAGCCTATTATGCAACCTAGCTAGGTTTAATTCCTTCTTAGCTTCTTACTTGTGTTTTAGATAAGTGTATAAACATAGACTTTTTGCTAGTGCTAATGTTATGTTGTGTTAGTCTATCTAGGGCTGTCCTAGTATAAGGTTGTATTCTTCTTCGTCCTTTAGGACATAGGCCTACATAGTTTCTTTATGTCCATCTATATCTAGGTTAAACTTAGTTACTTCTATAATCTATAACGTCTTTCTAGCAACGCTAGTTATCTTTCTCTTATAAGAGCAGGTGCGTAACAGCTTATATTTCTTTACAAATCTAGAGGAGATAATTCTGTAGGTTAGGCAACTAGTATTAATTAGTGTATGTGCTACAGCTGTTTCGTCTACTAGTGTGTAGAGGGATATTAGTTTGCTATCTAGCTATTGCCAGTGGAATTCCCTAAAGGATTTGTTTTTCTTTACTTTCTTGTTTCTTAACCCCTGTCTGCGTCTATAGATAGGAGTGGCTAGTTTTCCAAGTCTGATATCTCTAATCTAGAGATTTCCTCAGGAGTGTCAGTCGTTACTGCAGCTTTTGCCTAGATGCTGTTAGGTCTCCTTACTGGCCTAAGTTTACATTAGTTTACGTAGTAGCTATCCTTCCTGCAACGCATACACAGGTTGTTAGACCTGCGTTTTTCTATTATTTCTAAGGGTTGCTATTCTGCTCTTCTGTGGTTGTCTGGTTCTATGTGACCTGCGTAGGCTTTAGTAGCTTCCTAATCTATTTTGTTACTGTTGTTAGGTTTCTTGTTACTTCTGTTAAAGTTCCTACTAAAGTAACTTTGTACTTGCCGTATATTAACGTCTACCTTAGAGACTCTTACTATAAGAGTCTAGAGGTCCTATTCTTCTAGGATGTCTACTAATATTATTTTCTCTTAGAGATCTGGGCGGAGTGCTAACAGATATCTTGTTTTAAGGTTTTATATATTTTTCTCTTCTAATGCGTTATACGCTAGCTAAATAAACTCTGCGTTAAAAGTTTCTAGAGAGTAGTTATATTTCCTTATTGTAATAGTCTAGAGCTTCTAACGCAATTGTTCTTTAAATAAGGAGTCCTTATACTATTTGTCTAGGAATTTCTAGAAGTTATCTGTTGTCTTGTTTAGGTTCTATTCTTTCTACAAAAGACCTACGTGTGCAGCTTGTCCCTCTAGACAGTTAAACATATAGGCTACTCCAATGCTAGAGTAGTCTTCTAGTGATGCAAGTTTGTTAATTATCTGTGATTTAAACGTCTAGTATGCTTGTCTGTTTCTATTAAACTTCCCTACGTCTAGGAGTTTAGTTAATTAAGGGGAACAGTAGCGTCTATTGTTAGGCGCTGCTGTAGTAGACAGGGTGTTAATGTTTAAGTTCTGTTAACTTATAAGTTGCTGTAACTAGGCCTCTACCAAGCCAGCGATGTGTTCCTTAAGCAAGTTATCTTAGGACTTTGCTAGGGCGCTTGCTAGGACTAGTAGTTCAGCGCTTAGTAGTGCTAATGCATTTTCTAGTAGTTGTGCCTATAGCAGGTAGGTTGCTAAGTTTGTTAGGGCTCTATTTAGAGCATCTTCCTGCTAATCCTCTGGGAGGGTCGTGATAGCTTAGTGTTGTACTCTACTATAGATGTCTGTTCTTAAGTTGCTTCTGTTGCATAACTTAATTCTGTAATTTAACAGGCGCCTTGCAGCATTGTTGATAGTTTCATCTATCCTAAGTAGTGCCTTTTGGTACGTGTTGGTGGAAGAAAAAGAGTGATTAAATTTAATTGTAAGGAGCTGGCTGCTAAGGGCTGTGTGCAAGTAAGAACTAGATAAATTTAATGCCTATCTACAGGTGTAGTGCTTTGCATATAAATACTACCTAGCAGGAGTATATTAGAGGCTGTCCAAAGGGTCCGCAGGCCTCTAGTAGCCCTTGTGGCAGTAAGGCAGGCTCTGGTCTAGAGGTCTTAGAGGACCCATGCGGAGATTTTGTGAAATCTTAGAGTTCTGCTAAGGGTCCACATGGTCAGAGCGTAATTGGCCAGAGCGCCTAAGGCCTTCTGTGCGCTGAGGCACTAGTCTAGGGCCTAGCCCGTCACATAACGTAATAAGCTCTAGGCCCTATAGCACCTACACTTACTTAAAGCTAAGATTGCATAGCTAGAGGGTGTAAGGAACTATACTACCTTAAGTATAGTAGAGACTATTAAGAAGACCTTAAGGGTGTTAGATATAAGGCCTAATATCTAGTTAAGGTAAGGTTAAGTTAAGGCAAGCTTAACGCTAAGAGGCGAATTAGCCTAGAGCGTAAGGGCTAATCCTCCTACCTTAAATTTGCAGACAGCAGCTACTAAGCATTAATACATCTACTCTGCACACAATACAAGTGCCCTATTGTAACTATCTATTACCTAGCGCATACTCTGCCTTAGAGTACGCTAACTAGCTATATACACAGCCTATTGTTATAAAGGCCCTTTAGGCATTGCTAGGACTACAGTCTAATACCACCTACAATCTCAAAGATCCTATACTCTAGATCAGAGTACAAGAATTTAACAATTAAGAGTCTTACTACTAATACTAATTTATTACTACAAATACTAATTTACTATTACTATAACTAGCAACAATTACTAATATGTTGCTCCTAACCCTGCGCAACCTACAGAAAGGAACAATCCTTATAGACTACTACTCCTACTTAGCATAGTATTAATTATTTAAAGCTTAATGCATATTGCTAAATATATAGGACCTTATTAACCTAGATATAACACAGACGCTAGTAGCAAAGCTATTGCTTCTACAGCTGCTACAGATTGCTGTATACAAGCTAGCAGTTAACGTTATCCTATTAGACTAGACAAGACAAGGCACGCCATCAGCTACTAGAGCAGCGTTAACAATACCTGTCTAAAAGCAAGACCTATTAGCTGCAGGTCTCTAAGCCTACAATAATAACATTAAGCTATACAAGCTAATGCTAGAGGAATACAAAATCTATAAAAGGGCCTATAAAAAGGAATAGAAGAACCTTAACATAATTACGTCCCTTATCTAAGGTATAGTGTTACTACACCTACAAAAGACATGCTACTTGCTATAGACATCTCTCTGCAAGTAGGTTACTAACCTTAATTAAAGGATAGGACTAGCTTAGATAAGGAGAGAGCAATGGCTTACAAGCAATACTATATTACACTTAAACTAATAAGAGCAGTAAGCAGCTAGGACACCTAGCTGCTTGAATATAACTATGCTGCAACAAACGCAGAAGCAGAAGGAGTCCCTAAGGCTACTAACTCTAACGCAGTTATAAGAGACTTTCTTAAGGCTGTAAGGAAGGTTGTGCCTAACTAGGTAGACAACTTTAAAGAGAATTAATTAAACCTTACTAGAATAAACTAGAAGGAGATAATAAAACACTACTAAGAATGTATAAGTAAAGACTACTTAAGGAGCAAACCCTACAAGGGCACAGCCTTTATAGTAGGTAACTTTAACTTAGCCCTTGCTATAGGTAGTGCATCTACCCTAGGCACTAAGAGGGACGCCTTAGACAGTGTAGGACAAAGCGCGCTATCTACCCTAGTCTTTAAGACAAGAGGGAAACAACTAGCAAGTAGGCTACTAGGTCTACTACAAGGTTACAGAGCAAAATCTAAGCGCCTAGGAGGCTTAGTAGAAACTAATAGTGCCTAATACCTAGCTTGTAAACAACCTTATTAACTAGTTAACTGTTACTACGTCTTTAAAGAAAAGGCGCCTAAGTAGTAGATACTACAACTAGGAACAGAGAGGCTAGTAAGTGTACTACTTAAACATAACGTTAACTTCTAAGAATAGGTAAGAGCATATAAGCAATTGCGCACTTAGATACTAGCTATTAAGACGTCTTATACTCTAGAGGTATTATTAGAATAACTCTAAGGCTAGAGAATCTTAACTATTAATGCAGTTATAGTTGCAGCGTTATTTAAGATAGGACTGCTAGACTACCTACTAAAAATCGCTTTATCCTAGACTTAGGATCTATAATACACATTACTAACAATAAGGACAGGATATATAACCTTTGTCTACTAGACAACAACAACTACCTATAGGCTAGAAACTCCTAGGTATAGATCTAGGGATATAGAACTATCTAACTCTGTCTAGTTAGCCTAAAAGGAATAGTTATGCTTAAACTCTAGAACGCTGTATAGTATCTAGACATCCTATACAATCTTATGTCCTTTTAACAACTTAGACAGCAAGGAATCTAGTAGGACACAAAGAGTAAACTAACTTAGCTTAGATAATTAGACAACACTACTATTATAGTGCTTAATAAATAACATAACTAATAGGTCCTTAAAGAACTAGCTAATGCATTATTTGCAGTTAGTTTAAGGAATTAACAATTACCTTAGAAGGTTAACGCCCTACTATAGCATAAGCAAATAGGTTACCTAAGACTAGCTGTTATTAAACACCTTGTCTAGTAATCTAAGGAGGTGCAAATTAAGGGCATTACTACTGTCTAATATAATGCGTGTAGACAAGCTAAGACTAAGAGACAAATTAGTTAAGCTCCTAGACAAAATAACAAGGGACCTAGCAAGAGGATAGTAATTAACTTTTATTTATATAAAGAAGGAAGCTTTACTAAGGAAAAGAGCTAACTCTTAGCTACTAATTACTACTTAGGCTTCCTCTAGGACTTCTACTTTAAGGATAATCGCATAGGTAAATCTATTATCTACTTCCTAGACATACTAGTGCAATTCCTCTACTATTAATTTTAGATTTAAGTTAAGGTAATTAAATGTAACAGCAAGATTACAGCAACTAAACTAGAGGTAGCTTAATAGTACACTACGCAGTTAATTTAACTTAAGCCTTTAGCACTAGACACACAAGCTTAGAATAGAGGCGCTAAACGCTTAGGGGGTGTTATTAAGGACAAGGCACGCACTATAAGAGTAGACGCTAATCTACTATAGGAGATGTAGCTAGAGATTATCTAAGCAGCAGTCTACCTATACAACTGTACACTAAGATTGTTAAATAAATAGAGATTACTATATAATGTGTTCTTTACCTTTATAGCCTAATAAGCTAGTATTATTATATTAAGGCAAAGACTAAATTAGGCCTATCTAAAAGTATATAGATGTAAAGCCTTTGCGCTTACAAGCAACACCCTATAAGGAAAGTTACAACTGCAACGTCTAGATCCTAGAGCATAGATAGGCTACCTAGTTAGATACTAATTATTAAACATCTATTAAGTCTAGGTCCTATCTATAGCTAAGGTAATTAGCACTTAAGACGTAATCTTTAATAAGGACAAAATCTTTAGTAGCAAGACTAAAGACCTTATAGACAACCTTATGCACAGCACTCTTAATAAGATTGCAATATAGACAAGAAGCGTTAAGCTGCCTAAGCTAACGCATAAAGAGCTAGAAACCTAGTTGTTCTATAAAGATAACACAGTAATAGACACTAAAACCTTAGAACTAGCAGACTAACTAGGTTACTATCAAGGGCAAAAGATAAGAAGCACAGCATATCTATATCCAACTCTACTGTTAACTCTACTGCTAGTAGTCCTACTTACAAACCTCCTGTTGCTAGTTTATAACCACGCTAACTAATTAGGAGCTGCTAGGTCTCGCTTAGACTACCTAACAATTAATAATTAGCTAGAATTATTACTAACAGCGCTATTAAGGAACATTACAATTAATTCTATAGAAGGCTGCATTTATAGCAGGTCTGCAAGGAGGAGCTATAGGCACCTACTAAGGCAAGACTATTAACAAAGCTTAGCTAAAGCGGATGCTATTGCAAGGACTAAAGCTACATCTTAGTTAGCTACTACTACTGCTAGAGACATATTTAAGACTTAAAGATTACCTACTCTATTAACTATTTAAAGTTGCAGAACTTAAGCATCTTAAAAGTTATTATAAGATAAAGTTGTAGTCTAAGGTCTTAGCTAAACAGACTAGGGCTGCTAGATATTAGATCCTAAGCTGCATGTAGGTATACACATATAAGCTAGATAAGAGTTACTATCTACTTAAGTGCAAAGCTTAACTTGTAGTCTAAGGCAATTAGCAACAAAATATTACCTTAGAAGACACCTACGCAGCAACACTAGCTAGTAGATCTTTCTAAATGCTAATGTTAATTGCTGCTACTTACAATCTAGAGCTAGTGCAGTTTAATGTTACTAATGCCTTCGTCCACGCAGGCCTAGAACAAGAGGTATACATAAGAATGCCTAACAGACACTAGAAGACTAGAATAGTCCTAAGGATTAATAAAGCCCTATATAGCCTTTAGATATTACTATTACTATAGTAGAAGGAATTTATAACTACCTTAGTTAACCTAGGCTTTAAGGTAGTCCTACACAAGCTATACTGCTTAATTAAGAAAGGAATTATTATATTCTTCTATGTAGACGACATTATTATTGCCTACAGTAAGATAAATAAGTTAGAGGCTAACTAAGCTATTAAGCATCTTTAAGACAAATATACTATTACTAGTAGATATAACCTGTAATAGTTCCTAGGTATTAAAGTTACTAGGGACTAAGACAATAAAAGGATCTTTCTGTCCTAGACATCTTACATTAACAAGATTAGTTAATTAGCAGATAGAACAGATCTGCGTTACAATACGCTAATAGGTAGTATTAAGCTAAAGCTATTTAAAGGTAGTGCTACTCTATCTACTATTAATAGATATTAATAAAAGATTAGATCTCTACTCTTTGCAGCAGTAACTACTAGACTAGACGTTGCCTTTGCAACGTTACAACTAGCACAGTTCCTAACTAACTCTAGACAGTAACATAACAATACTACTAATTAAGTCCTACTCTATCTCTAGAGTACTTGCTAATAGTCCCTTAGGCTTAGAGGTAGACATAATCTTAAGGTTGCTAGCAACGCCTTATTTACAGATAACACCCTTAATAGGAAAAGCTCCTAGGGATATACTATTAAGCTGTATAGTAGACTTATTACATAGCAAGCTAACAAGCAAGACACTATTACTACTTTAACTACAGAGGCTAAACTCCTAGCCCTGTCCTAGGTAGCTAAGGAAGCGATGTTTACCTCTTAACTACTTACTAAGATAGGAATCAAGCTTCTAGAGTTAACAATTACTATCTAATATAACAACACTTAGACAATCTAGTTAATTAATAAGGAGGTCTTAAACCTGCAGACTAAGCTGCAACATGTAGATATCTACAACTATTAGCTTTAACAAGAAGCTAGTAACAGCACTATTGCAGTAGTCTATATGCTATTAACTAAGATGCTTGCAGACAGACTTACTAAGGCACTGCTGTTAAGCAAGTAGTTAACCTTCCTAAAGCAACTTAGACTAGTAGAATTAACTAAACTAAGGATTCTAGCTAAGATTTAGGTAGAGGCAATTAACTAACAGCTAGAAGGACTATTAGTAAACTAAAAGTAGAAGAATCTAGCTTTAGGGCTAGATAGGCCTAAAGCTAAGGGGGTGTGTTAGATATAAGGCCTAATATCTAGTTAAGGTAAGGTTAAGTTAAGGCAAGCTTAACGCTAAGAGGCGAATTAGCCTAGAGCGCAAGGGCTAATCCTCCTACCTTAAATTTGTAGACAGTAGCTACTAAGTATTAATACATCTACTCTGCACACAATACAAGTGCCCTATTGTAACTATCTATTACCTAGCGCATACTCTGCCTTAGAGTACGCTAACTAGCTATATACACAGCCTATTGTCACAAAGGCCCTTTAGGCATTGCCAGGACTATAGTCTAATACCACCTACAATCTCAAAGATCCTATACTCTAGATTAGAGTACGAGAATTTAACAAAGGGCTAGTACGCATAAGTAGGACGCATCTATAACGCTTGCACCTTAACCTACAAAGCGCGCTTAAATCTAAAGACCTAGCTAAATATAGGGGAAAGAATCTTAAAGAATATTACAAGTTCTTCTACTTCTATAAGATAGCCTTCTAACTATTACTATAAGAGTTTAGCAACCCTAAAGATAGGATACTTTAGGCAATGTAGTACCTGTTAGGGGACCTAAGGGAGCTTTAGTACACGCACTTTAAGCGCATGTTTAGAGCATAAGAAGAGACACCTAGCTAGGGGTACTTTAAATAGTACTTACTAGACTTACTCTCTAATCCTATAAACTATACCTTAGAATTAGCTACAGCTTACGCTTATGCTATATAGTAGAAGGACTAAACAGTCTATACTTTTACAACCTACTTAGAGGTCTTAGAGGATTAACTTACCCCTATACTAAAGAATAGAGGGTCTAACACTTATTCTCTAAGCTTTAGCTAGAATTACAAAGAGTAATTACTAATTACTATTAGGTACTAGCTACACGCAAAGACCTAGTAGTGTTAGGCTCTACACTTAAGCGCAACCTACGCTGTTTATTACTAACTTACATACCTAGCATATGCTACAAGGGTACCTAGAGGTATAAGGGGCAAAAGTAAGGAGATAATACCTCTACTAACAAAGGCCTACATAATAAGAGTAATATTACCTGCTTTAAGTATAATAAGACTAGCTACTATACTAATAAATGTTAAAGCAGTAACTCTAACTCTAACTCTAACTCTAACTAGATCCTAGTTTAAATTAACTAGATAGGAAAAGGCTAAGCCTTACTAGCTACCTAGAGATAGTAAGGCGCATTCTAGTATATATTTTACTAGGCATAAAGCGCACGTGTAACGCATCTAGGAGGCTACGCTAGAATAACAATTATAGGTTATTCTTAATCCTTAGGCAGATGTAAGCTTAATTAGCTAAAGGATTACTATAGAAATAGACCTGCTACCTATTAAGGAGGTAGAACTCCTATACCTAGGATAGATTAGTATATAGTAACAAAGCACATATGCTATATATGCGCTGTAGGTACGCTTAACTAATAATATAGAAGTAGAGCGTTGCGTGCGCACTACTATGTATAGAGTTAATAAGGAAGAGGTCCCCTACTTCTTAGAAACCCCTTCCTCTAATAAGAATATATCTATCTAGATTGTAGATTATAATCCTAGCGTTAGGGGTATATAGAAGCTAATATTTAGCTTATTACTTCTACTAAACTTAATAAAGCTAACTCTAACCCCTACTTTTAGGAGTCCTCTAAGCTACTAGTATTAATTTAGAATATAATACTTTTATCTATAAAGTATATATAGCGCAGGAGCCTTATATCCTAGACGCTTTAGCAGATTACACTAATATATTTAGTAAAGAAGCTACTGCTACTCTACCTAGCTTTAAATCCTTAGATTACGCAATTCTACTTATAGAAGAAAAGGAACCCCCTATAGACTACTCTATAACCTTTCTACATATAAGCTAAAGCTGCTACGTAAATACTTAGAGCAAGCGCTAAGTAATAGATAGATTTAATATAGCACTAGCCCTACAGGAGCACCTATACTATTTGTCCTTAAGAAAGATAGGATACTCTGCCTCTATGTAGACTATTAAGGCCTAAACGCTGTTACTATAAAAGATTGTTGCCTACTCCTACTTATTAGGGAGACACTAGATTGCCTATTAGGCGCATGTTACTATACAACTCTAGACCTTTGCAACGCCTATTATTAGCTAAGGATTAAAGCAGAGGATAAGTAGAAAACTACCTTTAGGACCTAATATAGTTACTTTAAGTACTTAGTAATGCTATTTAGGCTAACTAATACTCCTACAAGCTTCTAGGCCTATATTAATAAGGCCCTAATTAAACACTTAGACTATATCTATGTAGTTTACCTAGATAATATCCTTATCTATATAGGGAGCAACAATATTACGCTCTACTAGCGCGCTATATGCTTAGTACTTTAGTCCCTACGTAAGGTAGAACTATATATTAACTTATAGAAATGTATATTTATATTAGATATAGTATACTTCCTTAGTTTTATTGTTAACACGCGTAGTGTATGCGCTAATCTAGCTTAGGTAAGCACTATTACTAAATAGCTATAGCCTACTAATATTAAGGAGCTGTAATCCTTCCTAGGCTTTGCAAACTTCTATTAACGCTTTGTTAAGGGATATGCTAGAGAGATAGCTCCTCTTATAGATTTGTTAAAGAAGAACTAAGACTTCTAATAGAATAAAGCTGTAAACTACTTATTTAAAGGGCTAAAGACCTGCTTCTTAAGTGCGCCTATCCTGCGCTATTTTAATACAGCCCTCCTAATCTAAGTAGAGATAGATGCGTCTATATTTGCTATATTAGGCATACTCTCCTAACTCTTTAAAGATAAGTAGTAGCACCTAGTTGCCTTTACCTCTTAAAAGCTATAAGCTGCTAAGCTAAATTATAAGGTCTATAACCTAGAGCTACTTGCTATAGTATATAGCTTTAAGCAGTAGAGGCATTACCTTAAAGGTATACAGCACACTATATAGGTGCTAAGTAACTATAATAACCTGCGTAGTATACGCGCTGCACAAAAGCTAAACCTACAGCAAGCTAGATAGGCTATGTACCTAGGGGCTTTTAATTTTAAGGTAGAACACTGTCTAGGCAAAACAAACCCTGTAGATAGTGTGCTAGTGCACAGAGTAACTGCCTTAGTAGTTACTTAGGATGCTAAGGCTGGTAAGTAGCGCTAGTATATAAAGAGATAACAGGAAGTTTAGACAAAGCCTCTAAGACTATTATATACTACTATAAAGAAATAAAGTTTATATCTTATCTGCGTAACCTGTATCTGTAGTTTCTTGCACAGTAATGTAGCTCCTCTGTCCTCTACATACCAACAGGTTAAGCACTTCTTACTAGAACAAAAATAGTAACCTAACTAGGGGGCAACAGTATAGTATGTAGGGGAACTAATTATTAAATAAAGATATAGATAATATAGCTACTCTTATACTACAGCACTCTAATAGACGCCTTAGGCATAAGTAACAAACAACAAAGATATAGATAATACAGCTATTCTTATGCTACAGCACTCTAATAGACGCCTTAGGTATAAGTAACAAACAATAAAGATATAGATAATATAGCTATTCTTATACTACAGCACTCTAATAGACGCCTTAGGCATAAGTAACAAATAGCAGCTATCTACAGGTTACTCTAGTTAGAACACTAGTATTAATAGTAGGTATTATTTTAACCCTAAAAGAAACTATACCTCTAGAATTACTAGATAGCTATCTAATAATACAAGATAGCTATTTCTATCTTAGGATTGTACAGATATACTAAACAATTCTTCTACTATACTATTAGCTAAATATATTATTAGCTAATAGGGTCCTAGCCTAGGGCTTATGCGCCTAGGAATTAACGCTCTATAAGAGTATACAAAACTCTAAGAACTAAGGAAAAAGAAGAAAGAAAAAGAAAAAGCACCCTTAGAACTAATACTATTACTATATTTAAACTATGTCTATATATATCCCTTTGCTCTTAGGAATTAATAGAACTCCTAAGGGGTCCTACCTTAGTAACCTGTCTTAGGATAGTTAATTACAAGATAGGGTCCTAGTTCCTATAAGAGGAAGAGCTAATTACCTCCTATTTAATAGAGAAGAGGTCTCTAAATTCCTAGATAACTTTAATTAAACAGTAAACAATAGGGGCCTTTTAGACTAGTAAAAGGTTAGGGTCCTTCCTAACTACTATAAAAGTTACTATTAAAGATTTGTAAAGAGATTAAAGCTATTCTTAGAGGGAGACTAGATTAAACTATAACTAGCTATAAAAGAATATTAGAGAGACTAGGACACCTCCTAGAAAATAGGTACCTAAGCTTTTATAGAGATATATGTGCAAGAGACTGCTTAATCCTTTCTAGGACTCTCTAACTACTACACTAACTTTATAGTGTACAGTAATGCCTACTAGAAGAATAAACAAATCTTAACCCTTAAGGAGGGTTACTTCTTCTTCCTAGGCCTCCCTAAGGAAGACAAGGATCTAGTCCTATTTAATATACTAAACAGCCTAGCAATAAAGGATTAATCTTTATTTAAGTTAGAACTAATATATTAATTTGTTAAAAGAGTCTAGGAACAATAATAGGGTCTCTAAGATTTGTTACTAATAAAGGATAATAGCTAGACTAAGGAAGTAAGACGCATAATAAATAGCACTAGAAACCTAGTAGATTACTACAGCATAGTAGACTAGGCTAAAAGACATCTCGCAGAGGGTAAGACAGTGTCTAGAAATTCCCTGCCTCTAGGGGTAGATAAAAGTGTTAATAAGCTTGTAAAGGCTGTAGATAGTTAGAAACTATCCCTTACTAAGGTTAGCTCTCTTATAAATTCTAATAATAGGATTAAGGAAATCCTACGTAACCTAACTAACTATACCTACTTTGTAGCACATGCTACTAAGGTAGGTAAGGTCTTAGAACGTAATAACAGGTTGTTTGTCTCCTATTCCTAGAGGAATATAGATCCTAGCAGAGGTGTTTTATACTACTAAGGCTAGGAGTATAACAGTTCCTGTACTATGTACAATAAACTAAATTATAAATCTTAAGACTGTAAGCTCTACTAGGCCTTAGTTAGAATAGGATAGTGTAGTTACTACTACAACTATAAAAGTAATAGGAGGATATACTACTTTAGTCTAGTACATAAGCAGCTAGACGCTATCCTAGGTTTAGTTCTACTAACTTATTAACTAAGTGTTAGGGGCTTTCTACCTTAGGTATGCTAACCCTTAGAGACACCTTAGGGCTACCCTAGTAACCTGTTAGAGCTTACACACACGTATATATTCTCCTAAATCCTTAGGGGCTTAACCCCTAAGGATTTATCTTATCCTATCTAATACTATACGTTTTGTCCTATCTCTCTTGCCTGCCTATAGTGCCCTTACAATTTAAATCCTTTATACTCCCTCTTAGAAGAGGCAGCTAAAAGAGATATCTAATTCTTTCTATAACTATTACAATAGCTAGAAGTTAACGTTAAGCACGTGCTGTAGCTAACAATAATGCATTAGGCTTGCAGCAACCTAGCCCTAACAGCAACCTAATAGACCCCTAGAGGTATCCTATACACAATGTAGTAGCAAACTTATTACTACCTAGCATACCCCTAGCTAGGAACACAATGCCTGGTACATCTAACAACTAAGCGTTAGGTCCTATAGAATTAGGAGACAAAAGGGCTTGCAGCCCTACTAGTACTCTAACAGATGTACTATTACATTAGAGTTAGGTTAACCTAGCAACTAGTTTGAATGTAGACCCCCTGCCTGCTACAGGGACGCCTAAGCTAGATCCTATAGCCATCCTAACTATAAGTTAACCCTTATTTGTTAAGTAACTCCTTAGGAACCTTTTTAAGGCAGAGCTCGCTAGAGCTAGTAAGGCTAAACTAGCTATCTAAAGGAACTAGATTAACTAAGCCTTATAAGCCCTAGGCTTAACTAAGGGCAGGAACTAGTTAGAGCCTAACTAGCTAGCGTTTAACAAGGCTAGAAAAATCATCTAGGTTCTAAACAATATTTAACCTAAACCTAAGCTAGGTATAGAGAGTAGAGCTCTATCCCCCTAGCAAGTAGACTAGTAGATTAAAGACATTAAGACAGCCTTCTAGTACGCTTAAGTATTAGAGGACTCTATTATAAGGACCTACTAGACTATAGGTACTATCTAGTTTAGCATCTATTACAAACTAATCTAGTAATAGATTAACTAAGGATCTATCTAATTATAGTCTAACCTTAAGGTAGAGGAGGAGTAACTAGTGTAAGATCCTGTTCTTACTAAGTACAAGAACTACACTAAGTTCTTTAACATTAAGTAGAGAGAAGGCAATACAGTTAACACCTTTTTAATGCTGCTAAATTGCTAGGAGTTACTGCTACAACACAGCTTCTTTAAGTTTAATAATAGTACTAAGGACTATAATTTTAAGATTACCTTTATATAGTCTAAAACTCTACTTTATCTCTAACAGGAGATCTAGCGTAACAGCAGTCTAGATAATATCTAGTAATAGCATAAGTTTAAATAAGCCCTCTATAACGTAGAGATAGCAGCTTGCCCTACAACTACTTATAGGAGTAACAACGCTAACTATAGTAAAAGGCATGCTACATCTCCTAATTAGAAGGAAATAAGAGACATGCTAGCTATAGGGGTACGCCTGCCTACAGCTAGGGCGACAGCACCCTAGCAGCTACCTAGTTAAATAATAGCAATAATAGCTAAGGTTAGAACAAAGACTAGGGTAACTAGAAAAGCTATTAGAAGAACTGTAGCTACAACTCCTATAAAGGAAATAATAATAGTAACTCCTAGTTAATAGGAGAGTTAGGGAAAGAGAAGCCCTAGTCACTAACCTATCCTAACTATAACTAGGGCCTAAGACTAAGGGAAAGCAAACCTGCATTATAGTTACTATATCCCTCCTAGGCCCTAAGGGGTTCCTAACATCGCTCTAAGCCCTCTACAACTTAGGAGCAGAGCTAAACCTTATTAGCTAATATGTAGTAGACAAACTCTACCTAGAACACAAACTGTTCTATTAAAGACTAGTAGCTACATTCCTTAATAGCAACTACCTAGACATTTAGCAACCCTATAACCTAACTATTAATTGCCCTAATAGTAATAGTATAGTTAAATCTATAGGCCTGCAAGAGTTCTAGTTAGCTGCTTTTAAAGGGTATAACCTAGTACTAGGCTACCTATAGTTAGCATCTGCTAACCTATACATACGCTTCTCTAAAGGCATATACAAGTAGTTCCCTAAGGACGCAGAGAGAGTACATATTACTACTATATAGGACTTGTTCTACTCTATAGAACTAGGGGAAAAGGCGTACCTTATGCACCTAGGTAACTTAGTCTACTAAGTCCTAGAGGAGGCAATTAACACCCTATTAGGAAGTAACTAGGAAGATATTAGACTACTACTAGCCTAGGGGCTAAGTAGGGACGCTGTCCTTAACGCAGAATACTTCTATAATAAGAGACTCCTCTAGCTCTAGAACAAAATGCTTAAAGCTATAGACTACCTTTAGCATTACGTTACGTAGCACCTAGACCTATTATAGCTCTCTAAAGCTATAGGGAAGCGCATAGTAGCAAGTATTATTTAGGAGCCCTTAACGCTCTAGGATGCTACCTATAGGCATAGCCTAAGTCCTCCTAGATAATAACAAAGACTACCCTTCTGTTAACTCTGCAGATAATAAACTAGACCTAGAGGAGCTTAAGCACGTCCCTCTAGAGCTGCACTATAAGTAGTTTGCATTTAGCAAGCACTAGTCTAGTGTATTAGCACTACATTAGGATTATAATTACTCTATTAATATTAAACTAGGAAGCAAGATACTAAACATGCCTATCTATAACCTCTCTAGGAAGGAGCTAGAAATACTATAGGCCTACCTTAATATAGTATAGGAGAAAGGTTAGATACGTCTAAGTAAGTCCCCTGCTAGAGCACCTATCCTATTTGTGCTAAAAGCTAATAGTACACTATAACTCTGTGTAGACTATAGGGGCCTTAACAAGGTTACTATTAAGAACTAGTATCCTATTCCCCTTGTAAATAAGATGCTAGATAGGCTGTTAAAAGCTGCTATCTTCTCTAAGCTAGATCTACGTAATACCTACTATAGGCTCTAGATTAAGAAAGGTAATAAGTAGAAAACAGCTTTTAAAACTAGGTATAGTTATTTTAAATACCTAGTTATGCCTTTTAGGTTAGCAAATGCTCTAGCTATGTTCTAATCCTATATCTAGAGAGCCCTAGGGGGTCTTATTAACTGCACCTATGTAGTTTATCTAGATAATATCCTTATATACTTAGAGTATAAGAAAGATTATTAAGCCTACGTTAAGGAGATCCTAGATTAACTTGTTAAATAGGGGTTGTTTTGCAAGGTAAGCAAATACTTATTTATAACAAAGTTAGTTAAGTTTCTAGGCTTTATTGTTATACCTAGCAGAGTAGTTATAGACCCTATCTGCATACAAACAATCTAAGAGTAGCTAGAGCCTAAGAGATATAAGGATATCTAAGTATTCCTTAGCTTTGCTAACTTCTATTAAAGGTTTATCTTTAACTACTCTAGAATTATGCGCCTGTTAGTAGACTATATAACCTCTGCCTAGAGGCTAGAGTTAGAGCTAGGAGGCTCTGCTACAACAAAGGGGGAAGAAAACGCTAGCAAAAACCTACAAGGGCCTAATAAGATAGTACAAACTATAGAGTTAGCTAGAGGAAGTACACTAGGCCTTTCTTACTATTAGGAAGAAGTTTACTAAAGCCCCTATACTATAGCACTTTAATCCTAACAAGCTAATTATAGTCCTTACTAATATATTAGACTTTGCTATAGCTACTATATTACTGCAACTATAATTATTAGAAGTATTAATAGAATAACACTAGAAGCTAGTAGCGTTCTAGAGCAGGAAGTTTTAAGGCCTATTAATTAGATAGCATACCTATAATAAGGAATTAGCTACAATTGTTAAGGCATTTAGGTAGTAGCAACACTACCTTAAGTATACCCTATTAATAGTCTAAGTACTCTCTAATTATAACAACCTGTACTACTTTATAACTATAAAGAAGCTCTCCCCTAAGCAAGCACGCTAGGTAGAGAAGCTAGCTAGGTACAACTTTAAAGTTAAGTACAAGCCTAGACTAGAGAACCCTATAGATAGCCCCTTAAGGCGCCCTAATTATACAAAGGGACTAGTTATTAGAGAGCAGTAGGCACTACGTAACGCTATACTGCTAACTCTCTAGTAGAAGCTTTAAATATAGACTATCTAGAAGTCTAAGGCTTAAAATGTTAAATAGGCAACTAGGGTAAAAGGCAGCCCTAGTAGGGGTCCTGCAGGATCCTAGCAACTCTCTAAAACTGCCCCTAAGGAATTCTACTTATTAACAAGTACTAGAGATACGTCTCCCTTAGCTCTTAACTAGCTATCTATAGGCTATAGCAGCTAGGATTAATCTAAATTATCTAAAGCTTAGGAACCTAGCTTTAACGTTGCAGAGGCTCTCCTTTATAACCTTAATAGGCAAGTTAGGTTACCTACCTACCTTACAAATAATACTACGTAAGGCAAATCTACATACATCCTAGACATACTAGAACACTTAACTAACTATATTAGACAGGTTTAGGAGCAGGACGCTGCCTATAAGTTGCTAATAAGTTAGGAAGCAGGCAGAGCGGCTAAGGGTTACTACTACTAGGAGGTTAACCCTAGTAGGATCCTGCGTAGGAGTAGGAAAGTGTAGATCCCCTAAGACGTAACTCTTTGCTAAACCATCCTTACAAAGAACTATAACAACTCTATAGGGGGTTACTATAGTTATAAGAAGACTGTCTAGCTGTTAAAATAAAAGTACTACTAGCTAAACCTAAAAAAGGATGTATATAAGTATGTTTAGCGTTATACAGCGTACTAACTAAATAAGATCTATAGGCACAAGCTATAGGGGTTGCTAGTCCTACTCCCTATACCTAATACACCCTAGTAGCACTACTCCCTAGACTTTATAACAGACCTACTAACATTAAAGGATAACTAAGGGAACAAGTATAACTTAATCCTAGTCCTAGTTAATAGGTTTAGCAAGTATGTCTAGTACCTGCCTGTAACTAAGGCAATTACTTCCTAGAGGGTAGCTAAACTACTGCTCTAGCAGTGCTTCCTTAAATATAGTCCCTCTAATACCCTAATATTAGACTATAGATTAGTGTTTACTAGTTAATTCTAGTCTAACATCTGCTACTATTTAAAGATTAACTATTGCCTTAGTACAGCCTTTTACCTACAGACTAATAGACAGACAGAGCGCTAAAACTAGGAGTTAGAAACGTACCTACGTATCTATATAAACTACTAATAGGATAACTAGGTAGATTTATTACTATACGTAGAATACGCATACAACTTAAAGGCTTACTTAGTATATAGAGAGTCCCCTATTAAGGTAGCTTATAGGATTAACCTACAAGGCTTTAATAGAGTCCCTAATAAGCACTAGTTACACTGCCCCCTAGAACCCTAGGCTAATAGTAGAAAGGCACTAGACCTCTACTAGCAGGTAATTAGACAGCTAGAGCAGTAGTATAATCTATAGGTAGCAGTAAAGGATAGCTTAGAGTACGCCTAGAAGAGCAATTCTTGTTAGTATAACACTAAGTAGGTAGATAGACACTTTGCTAAAGGCAAGTAAGTGCTACTCTAAGCAAAGAACCTAACAACTAGTTAACTATCTAAGAAGTTTAACGCCTGTTACCTAGGTCTATTTACTATTATAAAGAAGATTAGTAAACTAGCTTATAAGCTAGACCTACTACTATTAATAGATAGAGTGCACCTAGTGTTTAATATATTGTTACTTAAACTATAGAGGGAACCCTTTGCAGAGAGGAGGTTCTAGCTAGGTCCTACGCAGATCCTAGAGGGCACTCTCCTAGTTAAGAGGTATAAAGTTAAAGGGATCCTGTAGCACTATAACACTTTAGCCTACAGGCAAGGGTACCTAGTAAAGTAGCTAAGTTAGCTAAATAAAGAAGCTACCTAGGAGCTACTAGAGAACCTTAACTACTATAAGGAGATCCTTAAAGAGTACCTTAAAACAGTAACTAATACGCTATAGTAATCTGCTTGCAAGCGCAAGGCTAATGCTTAGTTAGGTTAAGGCAATCTAAACCTACCTTAGTAGAAGAAGGGTTGCCTAAGGAAATCCCCCTAGGATAGAACTCTTATATGCTACAAAACTGTAGACAATATGTTAACCTAGGGGCACTGCCCTAAGGCTGTAGATTAGCCTAGCAACTATCTAAGGTAGAGGACAAGAGTCTTAAGAGTATAGGGGTAGGCATAGAGGTTTATGTAGTTATTACATTTAATCTATTACTATATATTATCTAAAAAGTAATCTAAAAATAGAAGGCCTTATAAGCCCCTAGTAGAGCTAGGCTAGAAGTTAGGGCTACCTATATAACAGCGCTCTAGAGTCCTCTAAGCTCCTAAGAACGTAGATTTAGTAGAAGAGATTATTAACTGCTAGAAAGGCGCAGCTAGGGCGTAAGCAGCAGAAGGTATATTAGTGCTGTAGTAGTACTAACGCTTCTCTGCACCCCTAGTAGCACTATCCTACTAGAACACACACTTAACCTCTATGTTAATAACTATATTAGACAGTTCCTTCTAGCTAACTGTACCTAAGGCAGCTAATATAGAAGTTAGCTATAGTAAGGGCAAAGAGTTAAGGGAGAACTTATATTAAAGCGCTATAGGTTATACTTATATAAAACCTAACAAGCCTTATTATAGTTAACCTAACCTAAGCCTAAGTCCTTTATATAGTAACTAACAGCAGTATTATAGGACATAAAGCTAAGATAATAGGCTTTAGCGTAGTTAAAGGCAGTCTACTAATAGTGCTAGATAGTACCTAGGATGTTATTCTTAGTTACAGCGTTACCTTGTTAGGTAGTCTCCTTATTTGTCTTGTAGATAGCGCGCTTAAGAAAGAAGTTAAGCATGTTTATAGCGCAGTAGAAGTAAGGCGCAATCTATATAGGTTAGTATTAGGCAGGCACTAGGCAGAGCTCTAGACTTACCTTAATACATCTACTAACGTTGCTAGATATACACCTATTACACACACTAAAGTTGTTCTTACGCATATAGTACCCTATAAGGCGCCTAAAGACCTAAATAAACAACTTAATTAAGCTGTTAGGATTAGTAGAGGACTTAGTAGTAAGCTTCTTTACATACTTGTAGCACTAAAACTGCGTAAGGGAAGGCTGTAGGGCTATATTATTAGGCAGCGCGTAGACAAAGTCTAGTAGCTTAGAGTTATTAATATGCGAAGGTAGGAGAGGCATAATAATAATAAAGAAGTAGAGTAGAAAGTGTAAAGAGTATAAAGTAGAGTGTAGATAAGGAAGACAAAGTTAAGGTATCTACTTATTATATACTACAACTCTTTTACCTCTATCTGCTGCCTACTAACGTTCTACTGCCTTACTGCCTACTTTCTAAATAATTAAACGCCTATACTTTACATAGTTAGTAAGGAATAATACGCGCCTAATAGGACACTTGCTATACGTCTATAAGGTATCCTAAGTCTAGAGTAGGTAATAGCTAACAACGCAACAAAGGTACTAGTTAACACTATATAATTAACAGATAAACTCCTATAACAGGAGTAATCTAAGTGTAGGGTAACGCCTCTAGGCATTGTTATAATAAACTACCTATATATAGCGTGTTGTCTTAGGCCTACTTACGCAGGAGTAGGATAACCCCTAGGCACTAACTAGATACTCTATAGGGTACCTCTTAGGTAAAGGTAATAATATATCTAACTAAACTGCTGTAGCAGTAAGGCAAATAGTCTACGCTCCTAGCAACTGTAGTTGTCTAGAACAAGGGTAATAATATCTCTGCAGAGCTTATAGACAAAGGACCTTAGGCAAGGACACTTAATAACCTATAGGGGAACAAGTTGTTATACTAAATAGTCTAGGGCAGCAGATTACTACACCTAACACTAGCTCCTAGGTAATTGCAGTCCCTAGACTTAGAGCAGCAGTACCCTATAGGGACTATAGAGAGGCAATAGGTACCCTATAGGAAAACCTGCTACAAACACTATATAGCTTGTCCTGTATTTTCTACTATACTCCTAGAGGTTAAGGCTACTAGACTAAGAGTACTAGATCCTTAAGGGGACTAGGGTAAGGCTACAGACACCCTATAGGGCAGTACCAGCCAGGCACTTATTTAGTAATCTACTAAACTATTACCTAACTCCCTAATAGTTCTAACTATAGGTTTTAGAGTTAAATAATCTCTATAGATCTGTAGGTAAGGTTACCTAGCAAGTAGCAAACTAGTGCTAGTTGCACCCTGTAGGGAGTTGTTTGTGCTAACGTAACCTAATAGATCTAAACACCTACTAACAAGCAAGCTAGCTTTCTCCTAACTATTTTCCTCTTACGTTAGAGGTTTTTTTAGAGTTTAAACAGGCAAGTATTAGGCACATAGGGTTTAGCAGCCTAGGACAGACTGCAAGAAGTAGGAGGGCTATTATTAGGGGCTTTCTACCTAGGCATGCTAACCCTTAGAGACACCTTAGAGCTACCCTAGTAACCTGTTAGAGCTTACACACACGTATATATTCTCCTAAATCCTTAGGGGCTTAACCTCTAAGGATTTGTCTTATCCTATCTAATACTATACGTTTCGTCCTATCTCTCTTGCCTGCCTACAGTGCCCTCACACTAAGCTAGTTAAAATAGAAAATCCTTAAGTATTTTAAGGTTTTCTAGGACGTCCTAGACTAGCTAGCTTTATTAGTTAAACCTAACAGATTTAGTAGAGTAGACTCTAGACTAAGAGGGATAGCATACAGCTCTTAATAGGTAATATTGTCTACACAAAATAGAGGACAGTTAAATTAAGGTGCTAGCATTAGCACACTAACAGCAACTAGTAATAGCTAGTATTATCCTAACTCTATGTCTTCTCTAAGAAACTTTAAACTCCTAGGACTAGACTACACAGAGGTGCTAAGTCTAGATTACATTAATAGCTAAGATATTGTCCTTAGAGCTTATTCTACTAAGTCCTTAGTTAGCGCAGCTACTAGGTTATAAAAACTATTAGAGAGACTAGTTAACTAAGTTCTTAACAAGACGTAAGGCAGAAACGTATAAAAGTAATTGTCTAATACTAACTCTCTACTAAGCAAAGGATTAACAGAGTAGCTGTATAGCTAAGCAAGGGAAGATTAAGTCTAAAAGGACCTCTAGCCTAGTGTTACTAAGATGCTAGAGGACCCTTTTACTATCCTGTTCTAGAGCAGACCCTATAATAATCTATACCCTATTATTAGACTACTACTGTAAGGAAGAGTTATAGAGGACATACCTATAACTATCCCTAGAGGAAAGAAAACCTAGGGGGAAGCCTAAATAATAAAGAGCTTGCTAGCCTCCTACGCCTAAAGCTATTAAAGATTCCTTTAGCTATCTTACTACAAGAAGTAAGAGGAATTACTATAGGAGATTTAGTCTCCTAAGAATTAGTTAGGACTCTCCTATAGATCCTTATAGGAAAGACATAACTAGAGCTAGACATAGGCAGAAGCGTTAATATAGCTACTAGCTAAACCCTATGCTAGAGCTAATTAGAAGACAATAGGTTAAACCTACTAACTCCTAATTAGTTTAAAAATTCTAGGGTCTACGCTAGCGCAAGGCACTGTGCAGCAGAGCTAGCCCTACTATCTGCCCTAGTAAATAGTAGATTTTGTAACCTAGTATTAGAATACGCTGTCTAGCTTTGTTATATAGTAGAAGGAGATAGAGATAGTTAGCATAATAAGGACCTACCTAACAATGTTGCTAAGTTAATGTTAGAGCTGTTAGGACTGCTAACTCTAATAGTTCCCTACAAGGCTAGTATAGCCTAATTAAGGAACAGGGGTGGGGTAACTATATAACACAAGTAAATTACTCTACTCCTTTAGTAGCAATTTGTCTATCCTTAACCTGCAATACTATCCTCTACCTTCTAATTCTTAATAGCGTGCTACCCCTATAAAAAGAGGTCCTAACATTTAAATTGCTTACTATTACATGTTATTAAAATACAGACTAGACAACAGAGCTAACAAGTAAGCTAGTCTAAAAGTAGTTAACCCTTAGGTACACTAGTACGCTCTAGATTTATTGTTAAGGAAGACTCTGCTACTACTTGCATCTAAAGCCTACCTTCCTTAGTAGAAAGGGACGCTGTAGAGAACTATAGACTAGCTAAAGGTAGAGCAAACAAGCAGAGACTAGGAGGCTAGTTAACAACTCCTCCTAGGCCATAAACACCTATAATAGTCTAGAACGCTTTACTACGTTCTCTAACAGACTAGGAACTAGTAGACCTCTACGCCTAGTTAAAAAGAGCCTAGAGGTAAAGCAAGATTAATTAACTCTGTTAACTAAGGGCTAAATATAAGTTAGGAGACACCTTAGTGCTCCCTCTAACTTTAACTCTACTAAGAACCCTTGCAACAATATCCTTAGGCCTATTAGCTAACCTTCTAAAGCTAGACCTACCTTAAAGGTATAATAAGAAGTTAAGAGCTAAATATAACTGCTAGGAACGTAACTGCAAGTTGTATTTCCTACGTTTGCCTATAAACTTTACTAAAGAATACTAAAAGGTAGATTTTAGGGCAATGTACCTTTCTAAGCTACTTAAGACTCTGTAGAAATTATATTACATAACAGAACAGACAAGTTCTCTATCCTAGCAACTAACCTAGGAGACACTTAAAACTGTTATATTAAACGCTCTAGGAACACTATTAGAACAGAAACAGTAAGCCTATAAGACTCTTAAGCAAATCTAGTAAAAGCTAAATTAGTTACCTACAGATCTGCTAGATGCCTTTTAACCCTTATAGGAGGAAATAGGCTTAGCCTAAACTCTAGAGCTTTAAGTAATAGAGTACATTTTATCTCTGCGCAAAGACATCTAGAGAGACCTGTTCCTACTCCTAGTTAATAGGCGCAACACTCTGCTAATAGTAGAAGAACATACTAACATTATCTACTGTAGAAGGAATCTAGACAAGGAGGCAAAAGCTACTCCTGCAAAGAGGTAGCTACTAAAAGGTAGTAACAAGAGTAACAAGATAGGGGGATATAAAAAACTCCTAAAAAGATAAAAATAGGCTAAAAGGGACTATAACAGACTATTCTTATATAAAACTATAGGTACCTAAGGCAAAGGTAAAGGTCTAACCTGTTATAACTGTAGAAAGTTTAGTTACACTATAGCTAAGTGCTAAAGCCCTCTAAAGAACAAGGATGCTATAGCTAACTAGAAGGAAACTACTTTAGAATTAAAGGAAGGCTTAAATATTAGTTTAGGAAAAGAGAAAGAATAGGAGGATTAATTCTATATCTTTCTGCCTATATAGCTTTAAACTAGGAAATATAGAACCTAGGGAAATTAAGGGAAGCTCTTTACTCCTATCCCTCTTAGTTATTAACTATATAGTGTATAGTTTAATCCTCTAAGCCTATAGAGGCTATAATTAATAGAGGTTCCTAGCTAAACTTAATGTTAGCTATGCTAGCAAAGGAACATAATCTCTAAGTAGACCCCCTACCTAAGCTGCTAGCTAAAGGCGTAGATAGGGGTAGATTAACAGTATATAGTACTACAACAGTAGATATAACTATTACTAATTTACGTAGTTATAAAGAGACTTATTAAGTACTATTTATAGTAACAGACCTTTAAAGATACTTAGTGTACTTAGGTCTTCCCTAGATTAATATGTTTTATCTAAGGATTAGCTACGCTACTAGACGTATGCTCTTTTAGAGGAATAAGGATAATAAGGTTATCTAGTTTACAAAGGTAGCTATAGAAGACGCTAAGCAGTTTAAGAGTAGTATAAGAGAACCTAATACAGATGTCTATGCGTGCCTTGTTAACTTTGTAGGCTATAGAGGGTTAGAAGATAACCCTATAGGTTATTTACCCCTAGAATATGCAGAGTTTGCAGATGTAGGCTTAGAGGAGGACTCTAAGAGTCTTCTAGAGCATAGCTACTACAATCTGTCTATAACTCTAACACCTAATAGTGTTCTACCTTACTAACTATTATACAACCTCTTAGTAACTAAGCTATAGATACTTTAAAACTATCTTTAGGAGTATATAGCAAGAGGATAGATATATTAGTTAAAGTCTCTAGCAGGAGCACCTATACTCTTTGTTAAAAAGAAAGATAGCAGCCTAAGACTTTATATTAACTATTAGGGCCTTAATAAGGTTATAGTTAAGAACTAACACCTACTACCCCTAATTACAGAGTTACTAGAGAGGCTCTCTTAGGCAAAGTATTTTACTAAGCTTAATGTAAGAGAGGCCTACTATAGGATTTGTATTATAGAGAGAGATAAGTAGAAGACTGCTTTCTGTACTAGATATAGACACTATAAGTATACTGTTATGCCTTTTAGCCTAACTAACGCCTCTGCCTAGTTTTAAGCATATATTAACTATGCTCTTACAGGATTAGTTAACATATATTGCATTGTCTATTTAGACAATATCCTAATCTACTTAGATATAAAAGAAGATTATATACAGCATATAAAGGATATACTACAAAGACTACGTAAGTCTAAGCTATATATTAAACTTAGTAAGTGTAAGTAGTACACTTAACGCATAGAGTATCTTAGATATGTAATTAGCTCTAAAGGGGTTAGTATTAACCTAGAATAGGTGAAAACAATCTAAGAGTAGCTATAACTACAAACAGTCTGTAATATTTAAGTATTTATTAGCTTTATAAATTACTATTAACAATTTATCTATATATTCTCTAAATTAGCCTTACTATTAACTAAAATAACCTATAAGACCCTAGGGTCTACTAGAGGGGGTCTAGCAATAAGAAGAGAGGAAAGCTAGAAAATAGACATTAGTAAAAAAGGCAGATCTACTTTCTAGAAGCTTAAAGACGCTTTTACCTAAGTTCCTATACTCTCCTACTTTAATCCTTATTAGAAAACAAGAGTAGAGGTAGACGTGTTAGGAGGCGCGATCTTAGGCATATTAAGTTAATATGTGCTAGAAGAAGATAGAATAGGTTAATAGAGGCTAATTAGTTTCTTTTCTTGTAAATTAATCTAAGCAGAATACAATTATAATACTTATAACAAGGAACTGCTAGCTATTATTAAGAGTCTAGAACACTAGCGCTACTACCTTAAAGGTATACACTTTAAGGTCCTTATAGACTATAAGAACCTAAAATAGTTTATAGAGAATAAGACCCTTAACTATTGCTAGGTTTAGTCCTATCTAGCCTTAACTTAGTTTAACTTTATCCTTACCTACTAACTAGAGACTACTAATCCTGCAGATAGACCCTTAAGGCAACTAGACTATAAGACAGAAACAGAGAAACCTTTACTAAAGTACAACAAAGCTTTTGTACAACCCCTTTAAGATTTGTTCTCCTCTAAAGGAAAGAATAACTTCCTAGTGTTAGCTGTTACAACACAGGCATCTCTAAGGTCTAAAGAACAATTAGAAATTGTTAAAGCCCTCTAGAAAATCTAAGTAAAGAAAAGTACTGCAACTAGGGATCTGTATAACTATAAGGAAGAGTCTATAGTAGAACTAGCCTTAGATGCAACCTCTAATAGATATAATACTAAAACAGACTATAATAACCTAAAATAATTAGTTACAGATAATAAGGTGTTAAAGCACTTAACTACTCTAGAAGAGAAATCTAAGGCTCTCTAAGAATGCTATAATAACCTACTTAGAGGACATCTTAGGAGTAAGAAGACAATAGAAAAGCTTTAACAACACTATAAGTAGAAGGGAATAAGGAAGGATGTAAGAGACTATTATAAAAGCTACCTAGTATATAAGAAGGCAACTCTAGCGCGTTACAAGCTATATAGTCTCCTAGCACCCTTACCTCTACTAAACGTAGCCTAAGAGGAAGTTACTATAGATTTTATTATAGAATTACCTCTAAGCTGCCTAAGCAACTAGGTATACAATGCTATCTTGGTTGTAGTGTGTACACTTACTAAAATAGCTTACTATATCTTAGCTAGAGCTGATTAGAACAGTATAGACCTAGCCTAATCCTAGATAAGAGAAGTTATACGCCTACACAGTGTCCTAAAGAAGATAATCTCTAATAGAGATCTACTTATAGCAGCTAAATACTAGGATACTTTCTAACACTACCTAAACTTAAGAAGAGTGTTAACTTCTGCTTATTATCTACAGATAGATAGGTAGACTAAAAGACAGAACTAGACACTTAAACAGTACCTACAGTGCTACTATTGCCTAGAATAAGACAATTAGAGTCTATAGATATTAGTTACAGAGTTTGTGTACAACAATAGTATACATATAACTATAGGCACTACTCTGTTTAGAGCATACTACAGCATAGATCCTATTAGTCCTAACTAGCCTAGTATGCCTTATAGCAACAGAGAATTACCTCTAGGGGAACAAGTAGCTAGCAAAGTTATTGCTTTGCAACAAGAGTGTAAGAAGAAAATTATTACTATAAATAAATACTAGAAATTGTATATAGACAAGAAACGCCTAGTATATACGTTTAAAGTAGGTAATTAAGTAATAGTGTTAAATTAGCATATTAGGTTAACAAGACCTAAGAAAAAACTTAACTAGAAATACCTAGGTCTAGTTTGTATAGTAGACTAGTATAGTCTAACAGCATTTAAAGTTAACCTTCTAGGGTTATAGAGCGTACATCTAGTCTTCTATGTGTTACTGCTAGAGCCTTATAATCTAAAAGGTCTTATTCTACACCTAGAGGTCCTAATTGTAGACACACTGCGTAAGTATAGTAATAATGTCTATAAAGTAGACACTATACTAGATAGACGTAAAGGAGAATATAACTAGTAGGAATATCTAGTTAAATAGACTAGCTATAGAGACAAAGAGAACTCCTAGAAGCCTAGTTAAAATATCTCTAGTAATGTCCTTTAACAATTTTAGAAATCTAAAGGTATATAGCCTAAGAGGAATATAAAGGAAAAGCCTTGTAGGAGTTAAGGGCGACCCCTAAAGAAGAAGGGGGATAAGCAAAGGTAATAAGAGGATCCTAAGGAGACAATGTACCTTTACTAGTTTTCCTATAGGGTTTTTAGGATGTTTAATAGCGTTATACTCTAGGATTACCTTAGCCTAACTTACAAGCATCTCTTAGGATCTATAATTATCTATTATAGACTACAAGAACCTAGTCTAAATTACAATAGTTTATTCTATAAGGGTATAAAGCTTCTAACATTATAAGAAGAAAATATAGAATATTAAAGTAAGTACTCTATTAAATTTAAGCTAAAGGCTTAGATATATCTAGGATTTCTAGAGAAATCTAACTATAGAAATTGTTTATAGTTATGTTATTATACTAGCTATAATAGTCTATTAGGACCTATTATAATGCGCTCTTACTACTCTTAAACCTTGTTATACTTATCTAGCCTCTTCTGCATAGTCTTAATCTTCTTAGACAAGGAGCCCTTCTTAGCGCTAGTAGCAAAGCCTTTCTTCCTTACAAGCACAGCTATCTCTATAACTAAGGCATTACCTAGTTTTCTATGCTTAGAACTAGGGTTTAGAGCATAATTGCAAACCTTAGCCTATAATAAGTTAGAATAGTCTATCTAGAAATAAGATAAGCATATATACCTGCTTACGTAGTAAATTAGTCTCCTTAGCAACCCTATTAGTAACAGCAGCCTTAAGGGTGCGCTTGCTAGCCTTAGCACATACTAACACAGCCTTCTTGCTACGCTAACGCTAGTCTAGGCAGAACTTAGAGCAAGGGTCCTTATTATTAGCAATAGCACTAGTGTGTAGGTAGAGGTAGGTAGCATAAGGGATGTAAGTGCTACTAGAGGTGTAAGAATAACCTATAATAGACTAAAACTACTTAAGAGGATAACTTACTAACTATAGGCCTAGGAGATAGGCTAACATAGGGATATAAGCTTAAACTTAGACACTTTCTTCTCTATCTTAGTTAATAGGCGCTATAGGAGCTTATTATTAACTATATCCTAGTCTAGGTCCTAGACGCTAAACTCTAAGGCCTAGAGAATATTATAAATCTTAGCTAAGTTACTGTTATACTTTAAATAGAGCTGTTAGAGTTAGTTATAACCTATAAGGGGTTATAATTAGGCTAAAGGAGGGGAAAATATATAGCAATGCACTCCTAGTTAGAAGAGAAGCACTAGAAGCAGCGTATAACCTACTCTAACTTACCTAAGTCTGTCTACAACAGCTATGCCTTGTATAAGTTAATATTAGTAGGGGTAATTTAGATATAGACACAACTAGTCCTACTATAGTGCTTATACTAGCCTATAGTAAAGCTACAGACGCACTAAATATAGACCTAGAATAACTATACGCTATTATGCGCTATATTATTGCCTACAGCGTTTAGATCTATAATCTTAAGTAGTCTAGACGTGTAGGGGCAGTAGGGTACAATGCGGCAGGCCTAGGGGCTAGGAGATATGTTTTTAAAATTATTAGAGCCTAGAGAATCTAGTCAGCTACCTATAGAGTTATAACAACCTATAATAACCTATTAGGAGTTTGTAAGGGCACTATAGGCAGGCAAGAGAGATAGGACAAAACGTATAGTATTAGATAGGATAAGATAAATCCTTAGGGGTTAAGCCCCTAAGGATTTAGGAGAATATATACGTGTGTGTAAGCTCTAATAGGTTACTAGGGTAGCCCTAAGGTGTCTCTAAGGGTTAGCATGCCTAAGGTAGAAAGCCCCTAATAATAGCCCCCTTCTTACAGTCTGTCCTAGACTGCTAAACCCTATATGCCTAATGCTTGCCTATTTAAACTCTAAAAAAACCTCTAACGTAAGAGGAAAATAGGTTAGGAGAAAGCTAGCTTGCTTATTAGTAGGTGTTTAAATCTATTAGGTTACGTTAGTATAAACAACTCCCTACAGAGTACAATTAGCACTAGTTTATTGCTTGCTAGGTAACCTTACCTAAAGATCTATAGGGATCTTTAACTCTAAAACCTATAGTTAGGACTGTTAGGAGTTAGGTAATAGTTTAGTAGATTACTAAACAAATATCTAGCTAGTACTGCCCTATAGGGTGTCTATAGCCTTACTACAGTCCCCTTAAGGATCTAGTACTCTTATTCTAGTAGCCTTAACCTCTAGGAGCATAGTAGAATATACAGGACAAGCTATATAGTGTTTGTAGCAGGCTCTCCCTATAGGGTACCTATTGCTGCACTATAGTCCCTGCAGGGTACTGCTGCTCTAAGTCTAGGGACTATAATTGCCTAGGAGCTAGTGTTAGGTATAGTAATCTACTGCCCTAGACTATTTAGTATAACAACTTATTCCCTTATAGGTTATTAAGTATTCTTACCTAAGGTCCTTTGTCTATAAGCTCTATAGAGATATTATTACCCTTGTTCTAGACAACTACAGTTGCTAGGAGCGTAGACTATTTACCTTACTACTATAGCAGTTTAGTTAGACATATTATTACCTTTACCTAAGAGGTACCCTATAGGGTATCTAGTTAGTGCCTAGGGGTTGTCCTACTCCTACGTAAGTAGGCCTAAGGCAACATACTATGTGTAGGTAGTTTATTATAACAATACCTAGAGGCGTTACCCTATGCTTAGATTACTCCTGTTATAGGAGTTTATCTATTAATTGCGCAGTGTTAACTAGTACCTTTATTACGTTGTTAGCTATTATTTGCTCTAGACTTAGGATACCTTATAGACGTATAGCAAGTGTCCTATTAGGCGCGCATTATTCCTTACTAACTATATAAATTATAGGCGTTTAATTGTTTAGAAAGTAGGTAGTAAGGTAGTAGAATGTTAGTAGGCAGTAGACAGAGGTAAGAGAGTTGTAGTATATAATAAGTAGATACCTTAACTTTATCTTCCTTATCTACACTCTACTTTACACTCTACACACCTTCTACTCTACTTCTTTATTATTTTTATGCCTCTCCTACCTTCGCATATTAATAACTCTAAGCTGCTAGACTTTGTCTACGCGCTACCTAATAATATAGCCCTATAGCCTTCCCTTACGCAGTTTTAGTACTATAAGTATATAAAGAAGCTTACTACTAAGTCCTCTACTAATCCTAACAGCTTAATTAAGTTGTTTATTTAGGTCTTTAGGCGCCCTATAGGGTACTGTATATGTAAGAACAACTTTAGTGTGTGTAATAGGTGCATATCTAGCAATATTAGTAGATGTATTAAGGTAAGTCTAGAGCTCTGCCTAGTGCCTGCCTAATACTAACCTATATAGATTGCGCCTTACTTCTACTGCGCTATAAACATACTTAACTTCCTTCTTAAGCGCACTATCTGCAAGACAAATAAGGAGACTGCCTAATAAGGTAACGCTGCAACTAAAGATAACATCCTAGGTACTATCTAGCACTATTAGTAGACTACCTTTAACTACGCTAAAGCTTATTATCTTAGCTTTATATCCTATAATACTACTATTAGTTACTATGTAAAGGACTTAGGCTTAGGTTAGGTTAACTATAATAAGGCTTGTTAGGTTTTACGTAAGTATAACCTACAGCGCTTTAATATAAGTTCTATCTTAACTCTTTGCCCTTACTATAGCTAACTTCTATATAGGCTACCTTAGGTATAGTTAGCTAGAAGGAACTATCTAACGTAGTTATTAACATAGAGGTTAAGCGTATATTCTAGCAGGATAGTGCTGCTAGGGGTGCAGAGAAGCGTTAGTACTACTACAGCACTAATGTGCCTTCTGCTGCTAACGCCCTAGCTGCGCCTTTCTAGCAGTTAACAATCTCTCCTACTAAATCTGCGTTCTTAGGAGCTTAGAGGACTCTAGAGCACTATTATACAGGTAGTCCTAACTTCTAGCCTAGCCCTTCTAGGGGTTTATAAGGCCTTCTACTTTTAGATTGCTTTTTAGATAATATATAGTAATAGATTAAATGTAATAACTATATAAACCTCTATGCCTATCTCTATACTCTTAAGACCCTTGTCCCCTACCTTAGATAGTTGCTAGGCTAATCTACAGCCTTAGGGCAGTAACCCTAGGTTAACATATTATCTATAGTTTTGTAGCATATAAGAGTTCTATCCTAGGGGGATTTCCTTAGGCAACCTCTCTTCTGCTAAGGCAGGTTTAGATTGCCTTAACCTAACTAAGTATTAGCCTTACGCTTACAAGCAGATTACTATAGCATATTAGTTACTGTCTTAAGGTACTCTTTAAGGATTTCCTTATAGTAGTTAAGGTTCTCTAGTAGCTCCTAGGTAGCTTCTTTATTTAGCTAACCTAGCTACTTTACTAGGTACTCTTACCTATAGGCTTAAGTGTTATAGTGCTACAGGATCCCTTTAACTTTATACCTCTTAACTAGGAGAGTATCCTCTAGGATCTGCGTAGGACCTAGCTAGAACCTCCTCTCTATAAAGGGTTTCCTCTATAGTTTAAGTAACAATATATTAAATACTAGGTACACTCTATCTATTAATAGTAGTAGGTCTAGCTTATAAGCTAGTTTGCTAATCTTCTTTATAATAGTAAATAGACCTAGGTAATAGGCGTTAAACTTCTTAGATAGTTAACTAGTTGTTAGGTTCTTTGCTTAGAGTAGTACTTGCTTACCTTTAGCAAAGTGTCTATCTACCTACTTAGTGTTATACTAACAAGAATTGCTCTTCTAGGCGTACTCTAAGCTATCCTTTGCTGCTACCTATAGATTATGCTACTGCTCTAGCTGTCTAATTACCTGCTAGCAGAGGTCTAGTGCCTTTCTACTATTAGCTTAGGGTTCTAGGGGGTAGTGTAACTAGTGCTTATTAGGGACTCTATTAAAGCCTTGCAGGTTAATCCTATAAGCTACCTTAATAGGGGACTCTCTATATACTAAGTAAGCCTTTAAGTTGTATGCGTATTCTACATATAGTAATAAATCTACCTAGTTGTCCTGTTAGTAGTTTATATAGATACGTAGGTATATTTCTAACTCCTAGTTTTAGTGCTCTATCTATCTGTTAGTCTGTAGGTAAAAGGCTGTACTAAGGCAATAGTTAATCTTTAAATAGTAGTAGATGTTAGACTAGAATTAACTAGTAAACACTAATCTATAGTCTAATATTAGGGTATTAGGGGGACTATATTTAAGGAAGCACTACTAGAGTAGTAGTTTAGCTACTCTCTAGGAAGTAATTGCCTTAGTTACAGGCAGGTACTAGACATACTTACTAAACCTATTAACTAGGACTAGGGTTAAGTTATACTTGTTCCCTTAGTTATCCTTTAACGTTAGTAGGTCTGTTACAAAGTCTAGGGAGTAGTGCTGCTAGGGTGTATTAGGTATAGGGAGTAGGACTAGTAACCCCTATAGCTTATGCCTGTAGATCTTGTTTAGTTAGCACGCTATATAACGCTAAACGTATTTATATACATCCTTCTTTAGGTTTAGCTAGTAGTACTTTTATTTTAATAGCTAGGTAGTCTTCTTATAACTATAGTAACCCCCTATAGAGTTGTTATAGTTCTTTGCAAGGATAGTTTAGCAAAGAGTTACGTCTTAGGGAATCTACACTTTCCTACTCCTGCGCAGGATCCTACTAGGGTTAACCTCCTAGTAGTAGTAACCCTTAACTACTCTGCCTGCTTCCTAACTTGTTAGCAACTTATAGGCAGCGTCCTACTCCTAAACCTGTCTAATATAGTTAGTTAAGCATTCTAGTATGTCTAGGGCGTATATAGATTTGCCTTACGCAGTATTATTTGTAAGGTAGGTAGGTAACCTAACTTGTCTATTAAGGTTATAAAGGAGAGCCTCTATAATATTAAAGCTAGGTTCCTAAGCTTTAAATAATTTAGATTAACCCTAGCTGCTATAGCCTATAGATAGCTGGTTAAGAGCTAAGGGAGACGTATCTCTAGTACCTGTTAATAGGTAGAATTCCTTAGGGGTGGTTTTAGAGAGTTGCTAGGATCCTGCAGGACCCCTACTAGGGCCGCCTGTTACCCTAGTTACCTGTTTAACGTTTTAAGCCTTAGACTTCTAGATAGTCTATATTTAAAGCTTCTGCTAGAGAGTTAGTAGTATAGCATCACGTAGTGCCTGCTGCTCTCTAATAACTAGTTCCTTTGCATAATTTAGGCGCCTTAAGGGGCTGTCTATAGGGTTCTCTAGTCTAGGCTTATATTTAACTTTAAAGTTATACCTAGCTAGCTCCTCTGCCTAGCGTGCTTACTTAGGGGAGAGCTCCTTTATAGTTATAAAGTACTACAGGTTGTTATAATTAGAGAGTACTTAGACTATTAAAAGGGCGTGCTTAAGGTAGTGTTGCTACTACCTAAATGCCTTAATAATTATAGCTAATTCCTTATTATAGGTATGCTATCTAATTAATAGGCCTTAAAACTTCCTGCTCTAGAACGCTACTAGCTTCTAGTGTTATTCTATTAATACTTCTAATAATTGTAGTTGCAGTAATATAGCAGCTATAGCAAAGTCTAATACATTAGTAAGGACTATAATTAGCTTATTAGGATTAAAGTGCTGTAGCATAGAGGCTTTAGTAAACTTCTTCCTAATAGTAAAGAAGGCCTAGCATACTTCCTCTAGCTAACTCTATAGTTTATACTATCTTGTTAGGCCCTTATAGGTTTTTGCTAGCGTTTTCTTCCCCTCCTTTGTTGTAGCAGAGCCTCCTAGCTCTAACTCTAGCCTCTAGGTAGAGGTTATATAGTCTACTAACAGGCGCATAATCCTAGAGTAGTTAAAGATAAACCTTTAATAGAAGTTAGTAAAGCTAAGGAACACTTAGATATCCTTATATCTCTTAGGCTCTAGCTACTCTTGGATTGTTTGCACGCAGATAGGGTCTATAACTACTCTGCTAGGTATAACAATAAAGCCTAGGAACTTAACTAACTTTGTTATAAATAAGCATTTACTTACCTTATAAAATAACCCCTATTTAATAAGTTAATCTAGGATCTCCTTAACGTAGGCTTAATAATCTTTCTTATACTCTAAGTATATAAGGATATTGTCTAGATAAACTACATAGGTGTAGTTAATAAGACCCCCTAGGGCTCTCTAGATATAGGATTAGAACATAGCTAGAGCATTTGCTAACCTAAAAGGCATAACTAGGTATTTAAAATAACTATACCTAGTTTTAAAAGCTGTTTTCTACTTATTACCTTCCTTAATCTAGAGCCTATAGTAGGCATTACGTAGATCTAGCTTAGAGAAGATAGCAGCTTTTAATAGCCTGTCTAGCATCTTATTTATAAGGGGAATAGGATACTAGTTCTTAATAGTAACCTTGTTAAGGCCTCTATAGTCTATATAGAGTTGTAGTGTACTGTTAGCTTTTAGCATAAATAGGATAGATGCTCTAGCAGGGGACTTGCTTAAACGTATCTAGCCTTTCTCCTATGCTATATTAAGGTAGGCCTGTAGTATTTCTACTCCTTCCTAGAGAGGTTATAGATAGGTATGTTTAGTATCTTACTTCCTAGTTTAATGTTAATAGAGTAATTATAATCCTAATATAGTGCTAATACACTAGACTAGTGCTTACTAAATGCAAACTACTTATAGTGCAGCTCTAGAGGGACGTGCTTAAGCTCCTCTAGGTCTAGTTTATTGTCTATAGGGTTAATAGAAGAGTAGTCTTTGTTATTGTCTAGGAGGACTTAGGCTATGCCTATAGGTAGCATCCTAGAGCGTTAAGGGGGCTCCTAAATAATGCTTGCTACTATGCGCTTCCCTGTAGCTTTAGAGAGCTATAATAGGTCTAGGTGCTATGCAACGTAATGCTAAAGGTAGTCTATAGCTTTAAGTATTTTGTTCTAGAGCTAGAGGAGTCCCTTATTATAGAAGTATTCTGCGTTAAGGATAGCGTCCCTACTTAGCCCCTAGGCTAGTAGTAGTCTACTACCTTCCTAGTTATCTTCTAATAGGGTGTTAATTATCTCCTCTAGGACTTAGTAGACTAAGTTGCCTAGGTATATAAGGTACGCCCTTTCCCCTAGTTCTATAGAGTAGAATAAGTCCTATATAGTAGTAATATATACTCTCTCTGCGTCTTTAGGGAACTACTTGTATATGCCTTTAGAGAAGCGTATGCACAGGTTAGCAGATGCTAACTAGGGGTAACCTAGTACTAGGTTATACCCTTTAAAAGCAGCTGCCTAGAACTCCTGCAGGCCTATAGATTTAACTATACTATTACTATTAGGGTAATTAATAGTTAGGTTGTAGGGTTGCTAAATGTCTAGGTAGTTGCTATTAAGGAATGTAGCTACTAGTCTTAGATAGAATAGTTTGTGTTCTAGGTAGAGTTTACCTACTACGCGTTAGCTAATAAGGTTTAGCTCTGCTCCTAAGTTGTAGAGGGCTTAGAGCAATGTTAGGAACCTATTAGGGCCTAGGAGGGATACTGTAACTGCAATACAGGTTTACTTTCCCTTAGTCTTAGGCCCTAGTTATAGTTAGGATAGGTTAGCGACTAGGGCTTCTCTTTCCCTAACTCTCCTATTAACTAGGAGTTACTATTATTATTTTCTTTAAAAGGGTTATAGCTACAGTTCTTCTAATAGCTTTTCTAGCTACTCTAGTCTTTGTTCTAACCTTAACTATTATTACTATTATTTAGCTAGGTACCTACTAGGGTGCTGTCGCCCTAGCTGCAGGTAGGCGTGCCTCTATAGCTAGCATGTCTCTTATTTCCCTTCTAATTAGGAGATGTAGCATGCCTTTTACTATAGTTAGCGTTATTACTCTTATAAGTAGTTGCAGGGCAAGCTGCTATCTCTACGTTACAGAGGGCTTATTTAAACTTATGCTATTGCTAGATATTGTCTAGACTACTATTACGCTAGATCTCTTATTAGAGATAAGGTAGGGTTTTAGACTACATAAAGGTAATCTTAAAGTTATAGTCTTAAGTACTATTATTAAACTTAAAGAAGCTGTGTAGTAGCAGTAACTCTTAGCAATTTAGCAGCATTAAAAAGGTATTAACTGTATTGCCTTCTCTCTACTTAATATTAAAGAACTTAGTGTAGTTCTTATACTTAGTTAGGACAGGATCTTACACTAGTCGCTCCTCCTCTGCCTTAAGGTTAGACTATAATTAGATAGATCCTTAGTTAATCTATTACTACATTAGTTTGTAATAGATACTAAACTAGATAGTACCTATAGCCTAGTAGGTCCTTATAATAGAGTCCTCTAATACTTAAGCGTACTAGAAGGCTGTCTTAATATCTTTAATCTACTAGTCTACTTACTAGAGGGATAGAGCTCTACTCTCTATACCTAGCTTAGGTTTAGGTTAAATGTTGTTTAGAACCTAGATAATTTTTCTAGCCTTATTAAACGCTGGCTAGTTAGGCTCTAACTAGTTCCTGCCCTTAGTTAAGCCTAGGGCTTATAAGGCTTAGTTAATCTAGTTCCTTTAGATAGCTAGTTTAGCCTTACTAGCTCTAGTAAGCTCTACCTTAAAAAGGTTCCTAAGGAGTTGCTTAATAAATAAGGGTTAACCTATAGTTAGGATAGCTACAGGATCTAGCCTAGGTGTCTCTATAGCAGGCAGGGAGTCTGTATTTAAACTAGTTGCTAGGTTAACCTAACTCTAATATAATAGTACATCTGTTAGAGTACTAGTAGGGCTAAGAGCCTGTTTGTCTCCTAATTCTGTAGGTCCTAACGCTTGGTTGTTAGATGTACCAGTTATTGTGTTCCTAGCTAGGGGTATGCTAGGTAGTAACAAGTTCGCTACTACATTGTGTATAGGATACCTCTAGGGATTTGTTAGGTTGCTACTAGGGCTAGGCTGTTGCAAGCCTGGTGCGTTGCTGTTGCTAGCAGCACGTAGGCAACGTTAATTTCTAACTATTGTAATAGATGTGGAAAAAATCAGATATCTCTTTTAACTGCCTCTTCTAAGAGGGAGTATAAAGGATTTAAATTGTAAGGGCACTATAGGCAGGCAAGAGAGATAGGACAAAACGTATAGTATTAGATAGGATAAGATAAATCCTTAGAGATTAAGCCTCTAAGGATTTAGGAGAATATATATATGTGTGTAAGCTCTAACAGGTTACTAGGGTAGCCCTAAGGTGTCTCTAAGGGTTAGCATACCTAAGGTAGAAAGCCCCTAACAGGGTTATCCTAGATTAGCAAAGGGAACCTATCCTAGCTAGAGAAAAGCACTAACTTACTTAAAATTAGAGTAGAGTGTAGTAATAATAGACTAAAATAGGGGATAACATTAGGTATATCTAGGCACTGTACTAGCAACGCGTTGCCCTACTTATTTTCTAGGCAGCAGCGCGACTCTAGGTAAAGGTAAAGGTAAAAGGGAAGGTAAAGGTAGAGCTGCCTAAACCTACGCATAAGCTTAAGGGAATACCTCTAACTACTAAAGCACTACTCTCCTGTAACTCTGTTACTGTCTAGTCTACAACAGCCTATAATTACCTACTCTACCTAAAAAACCTATAATATCTGTTGCTTAGGGTAAGCTACCTAGACAGGGGATATTATTAGGACTGCTAACTCTAATAGTTCCCTACAAGGCTAGTATAGCCTAATTAAGGAACAGGGATAGCGTAACTATATAACACAAGTAAATTACTCTACTCCTTTAGTAGCGATTTGTCTATCCTTAACCTGCAATACTATCCTCTACTGTAAGGGCACTATAGGCAGGCAATAGAGCAGAGCGATATAGGATAGAATAATAGGTAATATTAAGAGATAAGACGAATCCTTAATAGATAAGTTGTTAGGTGTGTGGATATTATATACTAGTTAGTAGGTCTCTAGGCTTAGCCTAGGGCCTAACTAAGGTATCCCCTGTTAGAGGGAGAATACCTATAACAATAGCCCCCTTCTAAAGGTTTGTCCTAAACTGCTTTAGGGAATCCCTAGCGCTATTATTAAGCTCTAGAAAAACCTCCTATAGAGGGAAAAACTTAGCAGGAGAAATGTAGTGTATCCTAGGGTAACTATCTAGTATTAAGTGAGGCTAGGTAGCTGTTAAGAGCAATCCTGCAGATACCAGCTACGCTGTTATTACAACGCTACCTTAGTACTCTGCTAGGGCAGCACTACTGTGCTGCTAGGCGACTAGGTTTCTTGTATTAAGTAAGGCTAGGTAGCTGTTAAGAGCAATCCTATAGACGCTAGCTACCTATTGTTACAACGCTTACTTATTTTCTAGAGTCTTAACCTACATTAAGTCTACAATTGTTAGCTCTATAGCTTAATAGGTAAGCAATAGCTTAAACTAGATGTTACAAAGGTTAACGCTAAAGCAGTCCTTAGCTTAACCTATAGGGAGCGTAACTATTAGGCGTTACAAAGGTTAACGCTAAAGCAGCCTTTAGCTTAACCTGTAGGGAGCGTAACTATTAGGCGTTACAAAGGTTAACGCTAAAGCGTCCCTTAGCTTAACCTATAGGGAGCGTAACTGTTAGATGTTACAAAGGTTAACGCTAAAGCAGCCTTTAGCTTAACCTATAGGGAGCGTAACTGTTATGCGTTAGACGTGTAGGGGCTGTTTGCTCCCTACGTCTCGCGAGAGGCGGCTAGCACTAGGCTAGGGCCTGCCCTACGTGTAGACGTTTGTTTATACTCCCTATAACCCCTAGGTAGTTAGGTGCCTTATGCTAAGGATTAAAATCTCTAGGGCCTAAGTAGTAAGTAAGTCCCTAACTAGTAACGTCTGCGAGAGGATTGCTAGCAGCTCCTGCAGCCTGTTCCTGCGCAAACTAGTCTGCAGGATTTACTTATTTACAGGGGATCTTATCTACATGCTAGCTTGTAACAGTAAGCTGCTAGCCTTGCTATGCCTAACGCCTTACCTAGACTCTTGCGCAGCGTAGCCTAGGCTCTAGCGTGTTTGCAACGTAAATCTTAGGTAAGATTATTAGACGTCTTCTAATTAGTCTATAGACCTATATTTAGATATAGCAAACTTTTGTTTATTTACGCAGTAACCTGCGTTAGGTAAGAGAGCAGTAAGAGGTTAGGTTGTTGCTAGGTGCCTAATAGGCTAGTAGGCGCCTAGGGTATATAAGGACTGTATTTCCCCTACCTATAGTGCCTTATTACTACTATCTTTATCTGCTATTTAACTGTTACTCCTAACACTTGCCCTTAATATAACTCCCCCGCCCCTATATATCTCTTACTAGGCTCTGCCTAACTACGTCTATTAGCTACCTAATAATATACAGCCCTAGCCTTTGCTCTTGTAATTCTAGTGCTGCAGCAGCGTTACGCGCCTAATAACCTGCTCTAAGCACAACCCTAAGGGCACTATTAAGTTATTTATATATATTTTCTATTAACCTAGTAGTTACAGGCTGCGTAAGGACAACTTTAGTATATGCTTTAGTTATGTAGAGGCAAAGGCTAGTAAGTGTGTTAAGGTATGTCCTGTGCTGTTCTAGTGTCTGTCTGTAGCTAATATGTGTAGATTAACCCTGTCTTCTACTAAGCTGTTAACATGCTTAACTTCCTTATTAATTAGGCCCTCTGCAAGACTAACAAGGAGACTATCTAATAGGGCGTCTAGGCGACTAAGGACTCTATTAATAACGCTGTTTAGTTGTTCTAGTAGACTGCCTATAACTACGCTCTAGGCTGCCGTAACAGCTTTGTTGCCTATAATGCTGTAGTTTGTTGCTGCGTTAATAAGTCTAGTCTCTCTAAGACTAAGTACGCTTAGGCGCGTTAGGTTTCCTAGTTACACAACCTTAAGTAGTACATTGTAAGTTACTTTTCCTCCCCTTCTTTCTTAAGGCTAATGTTAGCAGGCTGCAGTTAGTATAGTTAGCAAGAAACTGCCTAATAACATAGTTATTAATACTCTAATTAAGGAGCACTTCTAGAAGATAGGTAGCGCAAATAGTGTAGAGAAGTGGTAGTACTACTATAGTACTGATCTGCTGTCTTCTGCTTAGGCTCCTACTGCTGCCTTTAAGAGGCTGTCTGCGTTGCCTACAAAGCCTACTCTAGGTAGCTGTTAACGTTGTAGCCCTTCCTTAGAGTTAAGCCTATCTAAGGGTTATAGCAGCCCTACTGCTTAAGCGTGTAGTAGTAGTTATAAAGACTCTCTATTCTTATAGTAATTAATTTAATAAACCTTGTAATTAATCCCTCTTCTAACTTCAAACGTGCTGTTCTTGCTAGTAATGTACTAGATAGACGCTAGGCCTCCTTTAGCTACTAGCTACACTTGTTCTAGGAGCGCCTATCCTCTAGCCCTATTAGATAGATTCTTTTATAAGGCAGACTTCCTAGGATGTCCTCTCTTACGCCTTAGTAGCGTTAGTTCCCTAGGCGTTACCTAGTTACCTGCTAATAGATTACCTGCGCAAGCGCTCTAGTAATAATCCTAAAGGATCTTATTGCAGTAATTAAGATAATTAAGTAGCTCCTAGGTTAACTCTTTGTTAGGCTAACCTAGCTACTTAACTCTGTATTCCCTTTCTTAGGCTATAGTGTCTTAGTGTAATAGTATTCCTTTAACCTTATACCTATCGCTAGGCAGGATGTCTTCTAGGATACTAATAGGACCTAGCTAGAACCTACTGTTAGCTAGGGGTTCCCTCTAGCGCTTAAGTAATAATACATTAAACACTAGGTGCACTCTGTCTATAGATAGGGGAGCTTTAGCTTGTATGCTAGCTTTCCTATCTTCCTAATTACTACAAATAGTCTAAGGTAGCAGGCGTTAAACTTCTTTAAAGGACAGCTTGTTATTAGGTTCTTAGCCTGTAGGAGGACTAAGTCCCCCTTAGCAAAGTGTTATTCTAACCTCTTTATATTGTACTACTAGGCGTTGCCCTTTTATGTGTACTCTAAGGCCTCTTTTGCTGTTCTCTACATATTGTGCCAGCGCTCTAAGCGTCTAGCAACCTGCCTGCAAAGCTCTAGCGTGGTTCTATCTTTGTCCTAGACAGCTAGGGGCTTTTAGAGCTAGTGCTTATTAGGCATCCTATTAAATCCCTTAGGGTTAGTGCTAAAGGCAACCTTAATAGGAGATTCTCTATGTGTAGAGTAAGCTTTAGAGTTATAGGCGTACTTAGTATATAGCAGGAGATCTACCTAGTTATCCTGTTAGTAGTTTATGTATATGCGTAAGTACGTTTCTAACTCCTAATTCTAACGCTCTATCTGCCTGTCTGTCTAGGGATAGAACGCTGTACTAAGCTAATAGTTAATTATTAGGTAGTAGCAAATATCAGACTAGAATTAACTAGTAAACACTAAACCTTAATCTAACAGCAGCGTATCTAGTAGTCCTTGCTTTAAGAAGCTCTGTTTTATTAATAGTTTAGCTAGGCGCTAGGTAGTAATTGTCTTAGTGTAGGGTAGGTACTAGACGTACTTACTAAACTAGTCTATAAGGACTAGTATAGCGTTGTACTTGTTCCCCTTAGTATCTATTAACTTTAGTAGGTCTATTACAAAGTTAAGGGAGAAGTGCTGCTAGGTAGTATTAGGGACTAGAAGTAGTATAAGTAAACCCTACAGCTTATGCCTCCTAATTTTGTAGAGTTAGCACGTAGGACACCTTTAGATGTACTAATGTACGTCCTTTATTAGTCCTAGCCAGTAGTACTTCTTCTTAAGTACTTTAGTAGTCTTATCTACGCTATAGTAACCTCCTATAGGGTTATTATAGTTCCTTAATAGGATAGTGTAGCGCAGAGTAATATTATTAGGAATCTAAACTTTCCTACTCTAGCGTAAGGTTCTACTTAGGTTAACCTCCTAGTAGTGTTGTTCCTTCTTTGCTCTGCTATCTATCCTAGTTGCTAGTAACAGCTTCCTAGGGTATAGTGCATCCTAGTGCTAGACCTGCTTAACAAAATCTATTAAGATTACTAGTATATCTAGGGCAAAAGTAGAATCTCCTTGCGCGGCTTTATTCGCAAGGTTTGTAGAGGCACTAACTCTACTGTCTAGGCTATAAAGGAGAGCTTTAGCAACGTTAAAGTCTAGTCCCCTAGCTTTAGTGTTAACAGGCTAATCCTAACCTTAGTTAATAGATAGAGGATTAGGGTCTGTAGGAGACAAATCTCTATAGCTAATCTAATATTAGTAGAATTCCTTAGGGACAACTTTAGGTAGTTGCTAGACTACTGCTAGGTCTGCTACAGGTACGTTAAGCCTAGATGTTACCTATGCATTGTTTTAAGCCCTAGACTTACGAATTATCTAGATCTAAAGCTTCTATTATAAGGTAGGCAGCATAGCGTCCTGCAGGGCCTGCTGTTCTCTAACCTTAAGACCTTAGGCGTAATCTAGACGCCTAGATAGGCTATCTGCTACATTTTCTAGTCCTAGCTTGTATTTAACTTTAAAGTTAAATCTTGCTAGCTCCTCTGCCTATTAGGCTTATTTAGGAGAGAGCTCCTTTATTATTATAAAGTACCTTAGGTTGTTGTAATCTAAGAGTACTCTAATTGTTGCTAGGGCGTGTTTAAGATAGTGTCTCTACTACCTAAAGGCTTTAATAATCGCAGATAGTTCCTTATTATAGGTGTGCTATCTAATAGATAGGCCTGTAAACTTCTAACTCTAGAACACTACTAGCTTCTAGTGTAGCTCTGTTGCTACTTTAGACGTTTAGGGTTGCAATAGGATAGCTGCTATAGCAAAGTCTAACGTATTAGTAAAGACAATAATAGGCTTGTTTAGGTTAAAGTGCTAAAGCACTAGGGCCCTTGTAAACTTCTCCCTAATTATAAGGAATGCTGTGCGAGCTTCCTCTAGCTAGTGCTATAGTTTATACTATTTTGTTAGTCCCTTCTAACTCTTCTTTAGTTTTGCCCCCTCTTCTTAACTAGGGCCCCTCTAGTCCTCTGCTAGGTGCTAGGCGGCTGTTATATAGTTAATAAGTAGCTAGACAATTCCTAAGTAGTTAAAGATAAATTGTTAATAAAAGTTAGCAAAGCCTAAGAATACTTAAATATCCTTGTAGCTTAATAGCTCTGGCTATTTAGTAATAGTACAGACCCTCTTAGGATCTATAACCACGCTGTCTAGGGTAATAATAAACCCTAGAAACTCTACTAACTTGCTAGAGAAAACACACTTGCTTGCCTTCGCGAATATCCCCTACTTAACTAGGCAATCTAGGACCTCCTTAACGTGTTTGTTATAGTCCTCCTTATTCTAGGAATAGATAAGGATGTTGTCTAGGTATACTACGCAGATCCTATCTAGTAAGCCTCCTAAGGCTTAGTAGATATAATATTAGAACATAGCTAGTGCGTTCACTAGCCTAAATAGCATTACTAGGTATTTAAAATAACTATATTGCGTCTTAAACGCAGTCTTCTACTTGTTGCCCTCCTTAATCTAGAGCCTGTAATAGGCGTTACGTAGATCTAGCTTAGTAAAGACCTTCGCTTTTAACAGTTAATCTATTATCTTGCTTACTAGCAGGATTAGATACTAATTCTTAATAGTTATCTTGTTTAACCCCTAATAGTTAACGCATAATCTTATAGTGCTATTAGGTTTAGGGACAAACAGGATAGGTGCTCCCGCTAGCGACTTGCTTAGGCAGATCTAGCCCTTCTCCTATGCTACCTTAAGGTATTCCTAGAGTATATCTAGCTCTTAGCAGGACAGGTTGTAGATTAGGAGATTAGGGACTTTAGCCCTGTCTTTAATATTAATAGAGTAATTATACTCCCTATAAGGTGCTAACACACTTATCTGTTGTTTGCTAAAGGCAAACTACTTGTAATAGAGGTGTTTAGGCATATATTTAAGCTCTTCTATGTCTAGGGCGTTAGCCTCTAGGATAGGTCTACTGTTAATTCCTACTACTATAATCCTTAACTATTTAGCAAGGGTTGCGTCTAGTGTCTGTCTAGCGTCTGTCTAGTAGACGTCCACTAGCTTACCTATGCCTAGATTTCTAGACTGTAGTAGGTATAGCTGCTTGTCTAGTTCTAGATTACTAAATAATTGTTTAGCAGTTACTAGCTAGACTCTTTTAACATCTTCTAGGAACTACTTGTAGGTTCCTACGGAGAAGCAGATATATAGGTCTGCTTTAGCTAGCTATAGATAACCTAATACTAGGTTGTATCTAACAAATAGTGTAGACTAGAATTTAGTTAGCCTAACTGTTTTTAGTGCTCCCTTGCTATTATAGCAGACTATTATTAACTAATACTGCTCTATTAGCAATAGCTTTGTATTATCTAGGACTACTGCGTTTAGTTGCTAGTTAGTCCCTGCTAGGTTAAGCCCTAGGTCTCTAGCTACCTGCTTAGCAATAAGGTTTAGTTCTAAGCCTAAGTTGTACAGGGCCTAGAGAGTCCTAGGGTTGCCCTTGGAGTTAATTAGCTAGATAGTAACTGCTATGCAGGTCTGCTTCCCTTTAGTTTCTAACCCTAGTTATAGGTAGGAAAGGTTGGCGACTAGGGTTTGCTATTTCCCTAGTTACTACTAGATTGTTAATTACCGCTTCTGCGGCCTCTCTAATAGCCCTGTTGCTAATAACCCTAGGAGGGTTGCCCCTAGTTATGTAATTGGCCTTAGGACTGTTAATAATAACTACCCCTATTAGATTGTTAGTGGTAATTGCCCCTATAGGACCTCTTGCCGCCTAACAAATTAGCGTTATTAGTTACTAGCTAGGAGTCTCCTAGCTGCTTTCTAGCGTTGCTCCTAGAGGGTGTTAAGGCCTAACTGCAGTGCCTCTTTAATCCTCCCCTGTTTAGAGAAGAGTAAGGTCTTTTATTTTAACTGCTGCCTTTAGCCTAGAGGCTTAAGTTTAAGGGGACTATTACAGTCTCTGCGTTTTAGAGGGCCTGTTTAAACTCTATCTACTTAGTAATATGTTCTAGGCTGCTATTACGCTAGATCTTACGTTAGAGTTTGTAGGGCGTAAGGCTCTATACAAACGCTATCTTAAACTTATAGTTATCTGTGCTATTGTTAAACTTAGCAAAGTTATAGGGTAGTAGAGACTCCTACTTGTTTAACTTTATTAGGAAGGTGTTAATAGAATTATTAGCCTTCTACTTATAGTTAAAGTACTTATTATAGTTCTTGTACTAAGTAAAGACTAGGTCTTATATAAGCTGCTCCTCCTCTGCACAGAGGTTAGCCTAGGTTTAGATTAATCCCTTGTTAATGCGTTGTTAGATTAATTCTTAATAGACACTATAGTAGATTGTGCCTATAATCTAGTAGGTATAGGTAACAGAGTCTTTAACTACTTAGGCGTACTAGAACGCTGTGTCTATATCCTTAATCTACTAGTCTACTTGCTAAGTTAATAGAGGCTTATTATCTGTCCTAAGTTTTAGCTTAGGTTAGACGTTGTTAAGGACTTGTATTATCTTGCTAGCCTTGTTAAACGCTAGACAGTAGCTACCTAGTGTAGGTCTAACGTGCGTCTGCTGTAGGGTCTTAACTGCCTAGTTAAATTGCTGCTGCTAGATTTTAATTTCTTGTTTAGGGGCGCTAGACAATTCTGCCTTATTAAGTGCTTCTAGCAACAATAGGATAGAAGCCTGTAGTAACTCTATTTATGTAACGCGTGGCGTTAGGACGTCTAGCGTTGTAATGCCTACTGCTGTAGTAGCTAACTCGCCCCTGTAAGGGTTAAGTAGTAGTTCTATAGGTAGTAGAGATACTCTAGGCGCGTTGTTGCGGCGTTAAGCGTCTAGCTTATAACCAAGGTTATTGTAAGGGGGTAACTCCTCTACGTTGCTTGTAGTTAAGCAGAGGTTGCGTTATCCTCTAGCTATTGCTAATAGCTAAGTTTTTTTCCTGCTCCTCTGCTGCTAATTAGCTGCCTGTTCTAAGAGGAAGTATAAAGGATTTAAATTGTAAGGGCACTGTAGGCAGGCAATAGAGCAGAGCAATATAGGATAGAATAATAGGTAATATTAAGAGATAAGACAAATCCTTAATAGATAAGTTGTTAGGTGTGTAGATATTATATACTAGTTAGTAGGTCTCTAGGCTTAGCCTAGGGCCTAACTGAGGTATCCCCTATTAGGGGAGAATACCTATAACATCTACCTTCTAATACTTAATAGCGTGCTACCCCTATAAAAAGAGGTCCTAACAAGAGCTTAGGTTAGAGAGAGTTATCTACCTAGACCTTCTAACGTGCTAGGCGTAGATTAGAAATTACAGCGTTAACTACCTTATTAATATAGGCGCCTAGATAAACTTGCTTTAATTTAGTGTGTTATAGGCACTTAGGTTAGTCTATAAGGAAATAAGCTATGTTCCTAGCAAGGAGTAGGGTGTTGTTACAGCTAATAGGAGTATAGTGTGAGGTTACTGTAGGCAGGCAATCAGACGCAGGATAGATAGGCTGCCTTCTAGGGCAATATAGGATAAATTAGTATAAGACAAATCCTTAAGGCTTGATGCCTTAAGGTTTAGATAGAATATATAGGGCACGTAGCCCCTACAGCGCCTGGCCTTGGCCTAGGGAGCACCTAAGGTATAACTAGGGTAACTACAGGGGAATACCTATAACAATAGCCCCCCCCTCCTTTGCAGTTTGTCCTAAACTATGCAAGGTAGGAGGTAGTTGTAGCATAAATAGGGCAGCTAAACTCTAGAAAACCCTCTGCCTAGAGGGAAAAACTATATTAGGAGAAGGTGTCCACATCCGCGTTACTTAGGAAGCCTAGAGGCTCTATAAGGACCTAAGTTGTCGCATTACTACTCTAGTATATGCCTAGGGTATTTGCAACATACACTCTGTACTAAAGTACTAATATTCTAGTAGTTAGTATATAGTAAGTCTAAAAGGTTACTAGCTAATTACTATCCCCTAGGACGCGGTCTTCCCCTTTAGATAGTGTCTAATCTAGGGTTGTTCTAGGAGACAGCAGGCCTACCTCCAGACTACCCTTTAGAATATCTTCCTAGGACGTAAATTACGTTTCTATATTCTAGCTAGTCTAAACTACTTGTTCCTAACTACATTATTGTTACACAAACAGACATGTTACGCGCTCCTAAACGTGTAATCTGTTAGAGCACTCTATTGTAGTTTGTAGGAATTAGGTAAGCCTTATATATAACTTCCTGTTACTGCGCCTTACGCTTATCACTTACCTATAGTTATCTGTAACTATTCCCTATAGGTGCCTAGGCTAGGCCTAGCTGTTAAGCAACTCTATTGCAGGCTTACTCTAGTGTAACAGTGTTAACTTATAATGCGCGCTTTACATATAAGCGTTTACATATATCTATTAGCACCTAAGCTAATAGTTGCCTCTTAGCACTGCTAATTAAGCCCTACAGTAAGAATGTAACGTAGGTTTTAAACGTATATTGTTAAAGTGCCTAGTAGCTATAGTAATTTCAGGTGGCCTGCGCAAGGTAGTTAAATGTAGTTGCATATAAATGTTGTAAGGTAAGAGAGTAGTGTTAGGTTAGGGGACGCTAGGGCGCGCCTAAGATACTATATATAAGCAGTATTCTAGTAATCTTAGGTTCTTCTTCTAACACTCTACTTCTTAATCTCCTAAGCACAACTCTACTTTAACTCTTTATTATAGTTCTACCTCCTGCTTACGTCTCTAACTAGGCTATTACTAACTTTGTCTACGCCTTGCCTAAGAATATAGCTCTGCAACTATCTCTTACGCGCTTCTAGTGCTGTAGCAGTGTTACGTGCTTAACTACAAAGTCTGTTAAGGACCCTAATAGTACTATTGCGTCCTTTATTGTTGTGCTTTGTTCCCCTAACAGCTATAGTATTTATAAGAACAACTTTAGTATGTGCAGTAGTTGCTCTAAGGCAAAGGAGGGTGCTTGTATTAAGGTAACTACCTAATCCCTACCTAATATTATTGCAATGCTAACTTAGGTAGCTTAATCCTTATTTCTACTGCGCTGTTAACATGCTTAACTAGCTAATTAATTGCGCTTATTAGAAGTATAATAAGGAGACTGTCTGTTAGGGTAACAGCGCAACTGCTAACAACGTCCTTAAGGCCACCTAGCACTACTACTAGACTACCTACAACTACGCAAAGGCATGTCGCCTAGGCTTTGTTAAGTATAACAAGGTGTTACGCTAGAAGATTAAGGACTCTAGGTTAACAGAGATAGAGTACAGCAAGGCTTGTTAGGTTTCCTATAAGCACAACCTTAAGCAGTATACTATAAGTTTAATCTTTAGAGTTCTAATATCTTAGGATAAAGCTAACGTCCTGCAGGCTGCTATTAGTACAGTTAGGCAGAAGGCTCCCTCTAACGTTGTAATTAATAAAGGCGTTAAGGAGCACTTTAAGAAGAATAGGCGTGCTGCTAATACTAAGAAGCAATAGTACTACTATAGTACTAACATCCCTAGCGCTTCTAATGCCCCTACAGCACTATTCCAGCGTAGGTCCCTGTCTAAGTCTCTAACCAAGAGGGGTTTTCTGCCTCTTGCTAACAGGAGCAGCCCTAGTTAGGCTTATAACTCTTCTTAGTAGTTAGTGTCTTTATGTGTAAGCAATAATAATAATTATACAAGCTTGTTATAAAGGTAGCTTAACTTTAAGATAGATTCTAATAAATCTAAATAATATTAAATGCTCTAATCTAATTTCTTATGTGTTTGTAACAATAAGTAGAGACTAGAACGTTGCTAGGCTAATAACAGCCTTAGGGCGCAAGCTCCCTAGGTTAACAGTTCTGCACATCGTCAACTAGGTAGATTTAGCACTACTAGTTAGTAGGTAACTTCCTTAGTTGTCCCCTCTTCTACTTTTACAGTTTATTTAGAGGATCTATTTGCGCAGGGCGCTTGCCTAAAGGCATATAAGGTACAGTTTAAATATACTTGTAGTAATCCTTAAGAAGTTAATCACATTAATTAAGGTTCTTAGGTAGTTCCTAGGTTAAAGACTTATTGCCCTAACCTAACTACTTTACCTAATACTTGCGCCCTTAGGCTTTAGTATCTTAGTGCTCTAGGATACCTTTAACTTTGTAACAGTCTACTATTGCAATCCTGTTGTCCTCTAGTACCTATACTAGACCTAGCTAGAACCCCTTGCTTGCAAGAGGTTCCCTCTAGCGCTTAAGTAATACTATATTAAACACTAGGTGCACTCTGTTTATTAAGGGTAGTAACTTTAATTAGTACGCTAGTTTTCCTACCTTCTTAGTAACTACAAAGGGTCCTAAGTATCTTGCGTTAAACTTCTTAGAAGGACAACTAGTAACAAGGTTCTTTGCGCAAAGGAGAACTTAGTCTCCCTTAGCAAAGTATTGTTCTAAATGCTTAGCGTTATACTATTAAGCGTTACTTTTCTACAAATACTCTAAGGCTTCTTTTGCTGTACGCTACATCTTATACTACTACGTTAGCCAGCTAGCTACTTGCTAGCGTAGTTCTAGTGCTTTCGCTTCCCTATCCTAGACTTTAGGAGGCTAGTAGAGCTAGTGCTTATTAGGGACCCTGTTAAAGCCCTTAGGATTAAGTCTAAAGGCTACCTTAATAGGTAATTGTCTATGTGCTAAATAAGCCTTTAAGTTATACGCGTACTCTATATATAGCAACAAATCTACCTAGTTATCCTGTTTGTAATTTATGTATATGCAAAGGTATATTTCTAACTCCTAGTTCTACCTCTCTGTCTGCCTGTTAGTTTGCAGGTAGAAGGCTGTACTAAGCCTATAGTTAATTTTAAGGTAGTAGCATATATTAGACTAGAACTAGCTAGTAAACACTAAACTACAATCTAATATTAACGCATCTAGCGGGCCTTGCTTTAAAAAGCACTACTCTACTAGCAGATTAGCTAACTACTAGGCTGTAATCGTCTTTGTTACAGGTAGGTACCAAACATACTTGCTAAACTAGTTAACTAGGACTAGGATCGCATTGTACTTGTTCCCTCTAGCATCCTTTAACACTAGTAAGTTAGTAATAAAGTTAAGCAAGTAATATCGCTAGGCTGTATCTAGTACTAGCAACAGACTAAGTAGTCCCTAGGGTTTATGCCTACAGATCTTGTTTAATTAGCAAGCTAGATACCTATAGATATACTTATAGACGTCCTTAGCTAGAAGTAGCTAGTAGTACTTTTGTTTCAACACCTTAGCTATTTTCTTAATACTATAGTAACCTCCTATAGAGTTATTATAATTCCTTAAAAGGATAGTTTTACAAAGAGTTATATTATTAGGAATCTATACTTTCCTACTCCTTTGTAGGGTGCTACTAGGGTTAATCTCCTAGTATAGTTAGCCCTTCTTTGCTCTGCCCGCTTCCTAGTGCACTAGCGCCTTATTAGCAGGATAGGCCTTATCCTGCTTCTAAACCTAACTAATAAACTTAAGGAGGCGTTCTAGGGTATCTAGGGCGTATGTAGATTTATCTTGCGCAGCTTTGTTTGCAAGATTAGTAGGGGCTCTAACTTAATTATCTATGCTCTAAAGGAGAGCTGTTAGGACGTCTAGGACTGCCCTGCTACTAGGATTAATAGGGGCTCTAACTTGATTGTCCTGGCTACAAGGAGCTAATAGAACGTCTAGGACTGCCCTGCTAGCTTTAGAGGAATTAGGTAGACTACAGTTACAATAACCTATAGAAGAGTAGTTAAGAGCTAATAGAGACGCATCTCTAGAACTAAACTTATGTTAGTAGAATTCCTTAGGGACTATTCTAGGGGATTAACAGGTCGCTATTAGGACGCCCCTAGGGCAGTTGTTGCCCTACGCTACCTATTTAGCGTTTTAAGCTATAGACATCTAGAGTGTCTATATCTAAAGCTTCTATTGTAAGGTTAGTAGCATAGCGTCTCTAAGCGCTTGCTATTCCCCTACTATAAGACCTTACGCGTAGTTAAGACGCCTTAACAGGCTGTCTACTGCGTTCTCTAGTCCTAGCTTATATTTAACTTTAAAGTTAAATCTTGCTAACTCCTCTGCCTAACAGGCTTGTTTTAGAAAGAGTTCCTTTGTTGTTATAAAGTACCTTAGATTATTATAATTAGAGAGTACCTAGATTGTAGCTAGGGCGTGTTTAAGGTAGTGCCTCTACTACCTAAAGGCTTTAATAATTGCAGACAGTTCCTTATTATAGGTATGCTATTGTACTAATAGGCCCTAGAACTTTTAGCTCTAAAAGGCTATAGGCTTCTAGTAAAGCTCTGTAGGTTAGTCTACTAATTAAGGTTGTAGCAGTATTGCTGCTATTGCAAAATCTAACGTGTCTATAAGGACTATAATTAGCTTTACAGGGTTAAAATGTTAAAGTACTAGTGCCTTAGTAAATTGTTTCCTAATTTTAAGGAATGCTGCGTAGACGTCCTCTAGCTAACTCTATAGTTTATACTATTTAGTTAGTCCTTTACAGGACTTCTTCTTAGAAACTAGTTTCTTCGCCCCCTTCTTAAGAGCTAGGGCTCTCTAGGTCTAACGTTAGGTTCTAGGCGGCTATTATATAGTCTACTAACAGGCAGACTATAGCTAAGTAGTTAAAGATAAATCGCCTATAGAAATTAGCAAAGCCAAGGAACACCTAGATGTCCTTGTAGCCCTTAGGCTTAGGCTATTCTATAATAGTGCGTACCTGTTCCTAGTCTATAACTACGCCTTCTAGCGTAACAATAAAGCCTAGAAACTTAACAGCTTTAGTAGAGAAAGCGTACTTGCTTGCCTTTATAAAGAGGCCCTATTCTATAAGCCTGTTAAGAACCTCCTTAACGTAGCAATTGTAATCCTCCTCTTTCTTAGAGTATATAAGGATATTATCTAAGTACACCACACATGTCTTGTCTAGCAGGCCTCTAAGGGCCTAGTAAATATATAACTAGAATGTTGCAGGTGCGTTTGCTAACCTAAATAGTATAACAAGGTATTTAAAGTGTCTATACTAAGTCTTAAACACAGTCTTCTACTTGTTACCTTCTTTAATCTAGAGCCTGTAGTAGGCATTACGTAGATCTAGCTTAGTAAAGACCTTCGCCTTTAATAGTTAGTCCAGCATCTTACTAACTAGTAGGATTAGGTAATAGTTCTTAATTGTAACCTTGTTTAACCTACAATAATTAACACAAAGTTGCATTGTACTATCAGCCTTAGGGATAAATAGTATAGGGGCACTAGCTAGTAACTTGCTTAGACAGATCTACCCCTTGTCCTGTGCTGTATTAAGGTAGTCCTAGAGGATATCTAGCTCCTTCCAGGAGAGGTTGTAAATCAAGAGGTTTAGCACTTATACACCTTCCTTAATTTTAATTAAGTAATTGTATTCCTAATAAGGTAGGATTATATTAGTTTAGTTCTTACTAAACGCGAGCTATTTGTAGTACAGCTTTGCTAGGACAAACGCTAGTTCCTTAGAATTAGGACAGTCTTTGTCCAGCCTAAGGCTAGGGCGACTATAGTCTAGCTTATTAATGTTAGCTTAGTTAACTATGTAGTCTAGAGACATAGCTGCAACGTATTTATGCGATTGCTGTTACACTAGTGCTGCCTAAGCCTGTTTCTGTCCTAGGGTTGCCCTAGGGTCTTTCCCACAGGTTTGTACATTGTATTTCTTTAGATGCAGGAGATACGCTTGCTCTCCAGGCTCTAATTCTCTAAACAGCTCCCCTGCAGTAGACTAAATAATCCTCTCTGCGTCTTCTTAGAACTATTCATATATACCTGTTAAGAAACAGATACACAGATTAGCTTTAGCTAACTATAGGTAACCTAGAACTAAGTTATATCTAATAAAGTCTACAGACTAGAAGGTTTCTAGTCTAACCCTCTTTATCCTTCTGTTACTGTCTTTGTAGTCTAGTGTTAGACTATATAGGTTGCTAATATTAAGTATATTATTGTCTAGTAACATAGCTGTTAGTTTATAGACAGCCTTGCCTAGTTAAACATCTACACTTTTAACCACTGCGCAATTAATAAGGTTTAGCTCAGCCCCTAAGTTATAGAGTGCTTAGAGAGGCATTGCGTTCCCCTTAAGAAGCTAGAGGTACACTGTTACTGCAATGCAGGTCTGCTTTCCCTTAGTATTAGGCCCTAGTTGTAGGCAGGACAGGTTAGCAACTAGGGCTTCCTGTTTCCCTAATCCTGTTTCTAGGGGTTCCTTCTGCTAGATAAATTGCAGTTCTTCTAATAAGACCTCTAATTATTGTTGCGTTTTTAGTTGTTATCCTCCCTATGCTTCCTATTGTTGTTGTTGTTTGTTAGGTTTTGCCCTAAGGTGCGATTCTTGCCTAGCGGCTTCCTAGCGTTGTTCTAGGCAGGGGTTAAACTATAACTGTTTTATCTCTTATATTTATGCTAGGGTAGAGAGGTTAGACCCTGCTTATTCTTCCTACTATTATCTCTTTGTAATAACAACGTTTGTAAGGTAAGACTTACAGCAGTCTTAGCGTTTTAGAGAGCTCTCTTAAACTCTAGCTACTTATAGATGTGCTCTAAGCTCCTATTGCGTTAGATCTCTTGTTGCAATGTCTGCAGAGTAAGACTCTATACAAAGGCTATCTTAAACTTGTAGTCTTCTATGCTGTCTTTAAACTTAGAGAAGCTACAGGGGAGTAGCAACTCCTGTTTATTCAGCTGCATTAGGAAGGTATTAACAGACTTGTTATCCTTCTATTAATAGTTAAAGAACTTAAAGTAGTTCTTGTACCTAGTAAAGACTAGATCTTGTACTATGTGTTCCTCCTCTGCGCAGAGCTTAGCCTATGTCTAGATAGCTCCCTTGTTAATACGTTGTTGTATTAGTTCTTAGTGTGTACTAAATTAGATAGTTCCTATAATCTAGTAGGTACAGGTAGTTAAGTCTTCTAGCACTTGTGTGTATTAGAAGGCTATGTTAATGTCCTTAACCTACTAGTCTACTTGTTGTATAGTAGGGGCCTTTAAATTAGTGCCTAAGCGTAGCTTAGGTTAGATACTATTTAATACCTAGACTAGTTATCTAGCTTTATTGTATGCTAAGCAACTACTACCTAAGGCGTTCCTACCCTTAGTCTATTATAGGGCCTCTATTACCTAGTTAAATTAACGTTAGCAAATCTAAAGTTCTATAGGGGAGGCCCTAGAGAGTTTAGTAGTGTTAAGGGCGTTTAACAATTAGGTAACAGATAACTTAAGGTTAGCAGCAATACCTGCAGTAGGTTCTTCCTATGTTACGCGTTGGTGTATAGGGATGCCTGGTAGTAAGGGTACTATAGGGGTGCTAATTATATTACTAGTTTATGTAGAACTTTTGTTCTGTACTCCTCTCTAAGATATTCTATTATTGTCGCAGAGTTGCTCTAGCACCTAGCTAGGATGCTTGCAAGGTTGTTCCCCTTCAACGTCTATGTTCGCACTTAATTAAGTACAAATTCCCCTAGCTATTGTGTTAGTAGCTAGCAGCGCGTTTCCTGCGTGTAGATTAACTGCCTTTTCTAAGAGGAAGTAGGAAGGATTTGAATTGTAAGGTTACTGTAGGCAGGCAATCAGACGCAGGATAGATAGGCTGCCTTCTAGGGCAATATAGGATGAATTGGTATAAGACGAATCCTTAAGGCTTGATGCCTTAAGGTTTAGATGGAATATATAGGGCACGTGGCCCCTGCAGCGCCCAGCCTTGGCCTGGGGAGCACCTAAGGTATAACCAGGGTGACTACAGGGGAATACCTATAACATATAGACTCCTTTATTAGTATAGTATAGAACATCCTAGTTAAGATTAGCAAAGTAGTTACACTTACCTACTTCTAGATAGTGTAGAACCTTATAAGGTTAGTAATACTTAGCACTCTGTAGTGTGCCTCTTCTTGCATAGCTATTTAATATAATATGTTTAGACGCTCTACCTATTACATTATATTAGATAATAGCTTAAGGAATGCTGCGTTTATAGCGTCTAATCTAGCTCCTTATTACTTAACTTTAGTAGAATCTACTATAAGAAAAGATAGGAGGCCCTCTTAATTAAGGCAGGAGGCGCCTATAGTGTAGAAAACCTTAATTCTAACAACTAGTTATGCTGCTTAGCATAGGTAGGATACAGCTACCTCTATACTAGCAATCCTAAGGAGTGTAAGAGTATTAAAGATATTACTTAAAGAATATTTAACCCTAGCAATTATAAGGTGTAACAGAGCTTACAGGACTATACTTAAGTAATTAATTAATTTAATTAGTATCTATTTTTCTATGTAGAACATGTTGCTTAAATATAAATAAAATATATAGGTTATATAATCTTGCTTAACAAGCGTTTAGTTAGTATTAGAGCTGCTTGGAACTAGCGTTGCTAGGGTAGAGCAGCTTAACTAAATTAGCACGCTCTATTAGAAAACAAGCTGCGTATATAACTCTACATGCTTAGTTATATAACACACCCTCTAGTTAATCCTATATTAGGAATAACTAAACTAGGAGCGTGTCCTTAGTAATTATAGGGCTCTAATCTTAGATTTTTATATTTCCCTAGATATCTAAGATTACTACGCGCCTACAGCGTACTCTAGGTGCTCTTCCTTTTAAGAGACCTCTCTAACTTTTAGGCTGCTGTTACAAGCAGTTTATTGCTAGTTTTAGTGCTTATTTTTAATAGCTAAATTTTTAAAGCCTATAGCTAGCTACTAAGCTACTTAGTTATAGTTAAGGTAAGCACTTCCTAGGTTAAGTATTTCTAGGTAGTAAGAGTAAGCGTAAGGACTATAATCTAGTAGCTTTACCTTTACTAACCTAGTTACTTCCCTATATAAGTGTCCTACCTACTTAATTTCTCTATTTCTCTAGTTATATCTATTAATATGCCTATAAGTATACTAAATTGTTTTCTGCGCGCCTAAGCACTCTCTAGCTAATTATTTCTAGCTTCTTAATCTATTAATAGCTTTATTGTTAGACGTTATCTAACTAATCTTGCTATTAATATTTTTCTAGCTCTTTTTAGAGGTTTACTAACTTAGGTATAGAAATAAACTAAAACCTAGCGCTGCGCGCGCACTGCTGCTGCCTCTGCTGCCTAAGCTACTGCCTAAGCTAGCTAGCTGCTAGCTGCCTGCTTGCCCTTGCCTGCGCCTGCCCCTATACCTGCGCCTGCTCCCTTACCTAAGCCTAAGCCTGTAGCTGCAGCTTTGCCTGCTCCTTCAGCAGTTGCTGCTGCTACTGCTGCCATAGCCGCTGCTACTGCTGCTACCTACGCTGCTGCGCTGCTGCTGCCGCCTATGCCCACGCCTGCGCCCCCTGCCCCTGTCTTAGGCGCTCTAGTGCCTAGTGCGCATAGGTTAATTCCCTACGCGTACTGCGTAGACGCGCTACTAGTAAGCAGCTTAGTTGCGCTATGCGTTAATAACGCTGCTGCTAGCTGCTGCAGCAAGCGCTGCTAGCGTTATGCCTTTAGGCACTCCTGCTGCCTGCTCCCTCCCGCCCTTAAGCTGCTTAGGCTAGAACTAGTAGAGGAGCTTGCTTCCTCTAGTAGAGTAACAACTTTAGTAAGTAACTTAGTTCTTAGTAGATAATAGTAGCTAATAAGCGTTTAGCAGGCTACTAACCTGCGTACTACTATCTAGGTAGTAAAGGGCCTGCTTGTAGATAGGTATAAATTTTAAGTACCTATTTGTAAGTAGGTTCTTTAAGGCCTATAGGGAGGGGGTTATCCTCCCTACCTATAGTTAATTTGTTTTTTGTAAGCCCCTTAGCTGTTAGGCGTGCGCTTAAAAGAGCTGCTACTAGTAGTCTAGGGAGACTTATACCTATTTAGAGAGGGGGTTATCCTCCCTAGCAATTTAAAGATCTTCTCTTTCTCTATTAACCTACTCTTTTTCTATAACTAAGTCTTTCCCCTCTTAACTAATGCTCTATAAGTTTAAATGCAATAGAAAGCGCTTATAAGCTTATCTAGGAAGCGCTTTTATAAGGCTGTTAGCTAGCATCTTACTTATTTTAAGGTAGGTTACTTAGAGGTTTCTCTTAGCATACTCTTGTTTTAACTATATATTTTAGATATCTACATAGTGTAGCTAGGTAGTAAGCTACTTGCTCTCTTTAACTACTAGTTAGATAGTTTATTAGTTATTATAGAAAATCTCCTACAGCACTACTAAGTCTAGCTAAAGTTCTCCTAGGAATTGTTTTAGAGCTACTAACTCTTTAGCTATATGCTCTAAAGTAAGTAATTTAGCCTTAGTAGTAGAAGTAGTTACTGTTAACTGCTGTGCAGCTTTCTAGATAATTAGACTGCTAAAGAGCTGCATAATATACCCCTAGGACAATTAACAGGACTCTCTATTATTAGCAAATAAGGTGTCTCTATATATAAGCAGATAACTGCCTTTGTAAGCGCTGTACCTTATACCTAGATGCTTTGTTCTATACAAATAAGCTAAAACCTAAGCAGCTGCTTTAAAGTAAGCTGCTCCTAGATTTATTAAATAATAAGATAGCTAAGAGGCAGTATATGCTACATCTAGTTAAATTATAATTGCTATATAGAGTATAGATCTAACTTGTTCTTAAAACGCTTTAACCTCTTGTTTTAAAGCTTCTCTACTATATTTAAGCAGCTCCTCTATAGGAAATAGAACTGCAGGGAAGGACCCCTTCTCTACTATCTTAAATTTAGTAGCAAGCTTATTAATATAGGAGTTGTGTGCGAGAGTTATAGTATAAGCCTCTCTATTTCTAATTATTTAAATGCCTAGAAACTATTTAGCAGCTCTATAGTCTTTAATTTAATACTTTTCTATTAACAAGCTTATTAGCTGTTTAGTAGCAGCTTAATTGTTGTTGTAATAGGCAAGGAAGATATTATTAATATAGAAGAGTAGCACTATTTTCTGTTTAGGATTATAGAACAGGCACAGCTCTTCTTTTAATGCTAAGAGACTAAGCTTCTAGAGCGTACTAGAGAGCTCTCTATACTACAGGACTAGCAAATTGCGTAACCTATATAGAGCTTGTAGTAGTAGAATAACTTGCTTAGGTTTCTTAAATCTATCTAGTAATTTATAGAGCACCTAAGGTTTGTTCTAGCAGCTTGCGTTTAGAAACGCGCTAGTTACGTTATACTAACAGAGCTCTAGGTTAAACTAGGCTACAATTGCTACTATAGTGCAAAATAAGTAAGCAGTAAGTGTTGTAGCGTAGGTTAAGATAATTAAATCCTTTACCTATAGATCTCTGCGTACGTAGATCCTTGCCTTATATTTAAGGAAGTAGCTATCCTAGTTAAATTTGTAGGTAAAGACCTATTTAAGCAGCAGGGGCCTTAATAAGGCGCTTAATTAGTTAATTTCTCTCTACGTTTCCTTCTTACTAAGCGTGTCTATCTCTTTTTAGCAGGCCTAGCAAAAAAAGAGCTCCTAGTAGGTAATAGAGTAGATCTTTCTATTTAATTAGTAGTAGAGGGAGCTCGTCCCTGTGTAACTAGCGCTTGTTTTAAGCAACTAGTCTTTCCTTTTTAGGGTTAAGGTAATAATCACTGCGTAGGCAGTAAGCAGCTCTCTTTTATCTATGCTATATTTGTTTGCATGTTTAAACAGTAGGTAGATAAGCTAGGCGTATCTGTAATTATTTATAGAGCTTATTACAGAGTACTAACCTGCTCTATTATTAGCAGGCTTGTTGCGCTTGCAGTTCTCTATTTAGTAGCTCTGTCTTGTAGGCAGGCCCTAGACTCTCTGCTGATACGCGCGTCTCCTGCCTGCCTTATCTGCTTACGTTAATCTTTAAGAAGGTATTAAAATAAGCAGCAAAGCAGGTCTTAGTAGATTATTAAGATCCTTACTATCTACTAGCTTGCTCCCTTCTTCTATAGTTAAGTGCACTTCCCGTAAGCTACTAGTTAGATTATCCTCCTTATTAGAAGCTTCCCTGCCTATACTTAACTGCTCTAGTTTAGGCGTTTAGTTAGGGGAAAGTAAACCTGTTTCTTGGCGTTGTTCTACACAGATCTCTAGCGGCTTGCTAGCTAAGCTTGCTGCGCGTGCAGTATCTATCCTAGAGGCTCCCTCTATACTAGACTAGCCTTCTAGTAATTAAGGTTCTCTCTAAGTGTTACCCCTAAGCTAGTGCTTAGTAGACAAGCTAAGCAATAGGTCTCTTTGTTTAAGGGGAGCTCTATTGCTTCTCCTACCTCTATTATCTTATTAGATTTATATAGAATTTCTACAACTACTTCTGCTTCTTAGACTATAAGGGCTAATAACTTATCTAATTTGTTATAAAAGAGCTCCTTATTAAAGGTTACGTTACACGTTGTAATTACCTAGTTTAGTTTAGGGACCTATATCTAGTATATGTTAGAAGCTTAGTACCCTACTAAGTATCTAATATAACCCCTTAGAGTTACTTTAAAGCTTCTCTAATTACGCCTAGCTACTTATTCCCTGTTTAGGGGATACGCTCTGCAGCTATAGGCGTATATCCTGCTCTAATTAGGTCTTAGATTAGCTGTTAGTGCTCTTACCTGCTTAGGTTTGTACTAGTAGAAATAGTAAGTAAACTAGCAATTAAGCTCTTTGTTTAGGCTCTGCAGCTTGTTTAAGTAAGTTAGACTTATGTTATAGAGCTATGTTGCTGCTACTACAACCTCTAGCCAGAGCTTCTTAGGTAGGTTTGCACTGCTCCTTATTTTAATAGATTTAGTAATTATTTCCTGCTCTACTCTTTCTGCTGCCCTGTTTAGCTTGTGGGTATATAGTAGTATATGCTTAATATCTATTCTCTTATTAATTGCCTAGCGCTTGTATTAGGAGCTCCTTGCTATAGGAGAGTAGTAGTATTATTATCTTAACTTATCTTGCAGATACAGAGCTTGTACTAGGTACGTACCTAGCTTAAGAAACTTGTAAGTACCTGCAGTATCTCTACTTAAGTCTTCTCTAGCAGTAAGTACGTAAAAAGCTTCCTACTATAGTACTCCTTAATTAAAAGTATCTATAATTTGCTACTTCTTCCTATAGGCATATTAAACAGATCCTAGCTAATTTTCTAAAAGGGTTTAGTAGGTTTTTCCTGTTTCTGTTAAGATATAACTTGCTTAGCGTAGGTTATTAAGTAGACCTTATAATCTTTTTAGAGTGTGCTGTTAATGTGTACGCTGCGCGCTTGTTATACTAGTGCTTTTAGAGCTTCTAGGCCTAGATAACCTACTCTAGCGTGCTAGAGGTGTTTAGCAGAGCTTTGTAGGTAAGACTTATATAATTATTTTATTACTGCGTTAAGGGTTAGAGGGTAGTAGGATAGTAGCTTATATTTAAAGAAAGTGAGGTTATAAGCGCGCTTAAGAGTAGTACATACAACGCTCCTATTTAGATTATTAATATACCCTACTTAGAGTAAGCTGTCTAGCCCTAAGTACTAAACTCCTTTCTCTTAGAGGCGTGCCTTAGAAATAATATTAACGTAGAAACCTTCTACTACTACTATATCCTTAAGGAGTAGGTCTTCTATATATAGGCTGCGCTTTCTGTGTAACACATTTTTAAACAAACAAGCTCCTTGTCCTACTACTAGAAACGCTTATATGCCTGCCTCTACAGTGTTAGTAGAGTTAGCTGGGCGAAATAACCTAGGTACAAGCTGATCTGCGCTGTTAACTAAGTGTGTAGCTGCTCTATTATCTAAAATTATACTCTCTAAGAGCAGATAAGCGTTGAAATCTATAAGGTTGTAAACCCTAGGTTTCTTAGCTAGGTTGCTTAGTTGCATTATTTTTAGATTAATTAGAGCAGTCTGTACATTGCTAGGAAACTTAACTTTAGGTAGGATACCTTTTGCTAGTAGAGCTGTTATTACTAATAGAGCTTTTAGGGTCTAATTAAGCTGCTTAATTACCTTCCTAGTGTGCTAGTGCACAGAGTAACTGCCTCGGCAGTTACTTAGGATACTAAGGCTGGTAAGTAGCGCTAGTATATAAAGGGATAACAGGAAGTTTAGACAAAGCCTCCTAGACTATTATATACTACTACAAAGAAATAAAGTTTATATCTTATCTGCGTAACCTGTATCTGTAGTTTCTTGCCTAGCAATGTAGCTCCTCTGTCCTCTACATACTAACAGGTTAAGCACTTCTCTCTAGAACAAAATAGTAACCTAACTAGGGGCAATAGTATAGTATGTAGGGGAACTAATTGTTAAACAAAGATATAGATAATACAGCTACTCTTATGCTATAGCACTCTAATAGACGCCTTAGGCATAAGTAATAAACAACAAAGATGTAGATAATACAGCTATTCTTATGCTACAGCACTCTAATAGACGCCTTAGGCATAAGTAACAAATAACAAAGATGCAGATAATACAGCTATTCTTATGCTACAGCACTCTAATAGACGCCTTAGGCATAAGTAACAAACAGCAGCTGTCTACAGGTTACTCTAGTTAGAACACTAGTATTAACAGTAGGCATTATTTTAACCCTAAAAGAAACTATACCTCTAGAATTGCTAGATAGCTATCTAACAATATAAGATAGCTATTTCTATCTTAGGATTGTACAGGTATACTAAACAATTCTTCTGCTATACTATTAGCTAAATATATTATTAGCTAATAGGGTCCTAGCCTAGGGCTTATGCGCCTAAGAATCAACGCTCTATAAGAGTATACAAAAACTCTAAGAACTAAGGAAAAAGAAGAAAGAAAAAGAAAAAGCACCCTTAGAACTAATACTATTACTATATTTAAACTATGTCTACATATATTCCTTTGCTCTTAGGAATTAACAGAACTCCTAAGGGGTCCTACCTTAGTAAACTATCTTAGGATAGTTAATTATAAGATAGGGTCCTAGTTCCTATAAGAGGAAGAGCTAATCACCTCCTATTTAATAGAGAAGAGGTCTCTAAATTCCTAGATAACTTTAATTAAACAGTAAACAATAGGGGCCTTTTAGACTAGTAAAAGGTTAGGGTCCTTCCTAACTACTATAAAAGTTACTATTAAAGATTTATAAAGAGGTTAAAGCTATTCTTAGAGGGAGACTAGATTAAACTACAACTAGCTATAAAAGAACATTAGAGAGACTAGGACACCTCCTAGAAAATAGGTACCTAAGCTTTTATAGAGATATATGTGCAAGAGACTGCTTAATCCTTTCTAGGACTCTTAGACTACTACACTAACTTTGTAGTGTACAGTAATGCCTGCTAGAAGAATAAACAAATCTTAACCCTTAAGGAGGGTTACTTCTTCTTCCTAGGCCTCCCTAAGGAAGATAAGGATCTAGTCCTATTTAACATGCTAAACAGCCTAGCAATAAAGGATTAATCTTTATTTAAGTTAGAACTAATATATTAATTTGTTAAAAGAGTCTAGGAATAACAATAGGGTCTCTAAGATTTATTACTAACAAAGGACAATAGCTAGACTAAGGAAGTAAGATGCATAATAAATAGCACTAGAAACCTAGTAGATTACTACAGCATAGTAGACTAGGCTAAAAGACATCTTGCAGAGGATAAGACAGTATCTAGAAATTCCCTACCTCTAGAGGTAGATAAAAGTGTTAATAAGCTTGTAAAGGCTATAGATAGTTAGAAACTATCCCTTGCTAAGGTTAGCTCTCTTATAAATTCTAATAATAGGATTAAGGAAATCCTACGTAACCTAACTAACTATGCCTACTTTGTAGCACACGCTACTAAGGCAGGCAAGGTCTTAGAACATAATAACAGGTTGTTTGTCTCCTGTTCCTAGAGGAATGTAGATCCTAGCAGAGGTGTTTTATACTACTAAGGCTAGGAGTACAACAGTTCCTGTACTATATACAATAAACTAAATTACAAATCTTAAGACTATAAGCTCTACTAGGCCTTAGTTAGGATAGGATAGTGTAGTTACTACTATAACTATAAAAGCAACAGGAGGATATACTACTTTAGTCTAGTATATAAGCAGCTAGACGCTATCCTAGGTTTAGTTCTACTAACTTATTAACTAAGCTAGTTAAAATAGAAAATCCTTAAGTATTTTAAAGTTTCCTAGGACGTCCTAGACTAGCTAGCTTTATTAGTTAAACCTAACAGATTTAGCAGAGTAGACTCTAGACTAAGAGGGACAGTGTACAGCTCTTAATAAGTAACGTTATCTACACAAAGTAGAGGACAGCCAAATTAAGGTGCTAGTATTAGCACACTAACAGCAACTAGCAATAGCTAGTATTATCCTAACTCTATGTCTTCCCTAAGAAACTTTAAACTCCTAGGACTAGACTACGTAGAGGTGCTAAGCCTAGATTATATTAACAGCTAAGATATTGTCCTTAGAGCTTATTCTACTAAGTCCTTAGTTAGCGCAGCTACTAGGTTACAAAAACTATTAGAGAGACTAGTTAACTAAGTTCTTAACAAGACGCGAGGCAGAAACGTACAAAAGCAATTATCTAATACTAACCCTCTACTAAGCAAAGGATTAACAGAGTAGCTATATAGCTAAGTAAGGGAAGATTAAGTCTAAAGGGACCTCTAGCCTAGTGTTACTAAGGTGCTAGAGGACCCTTTTACTATCCTGTTCTAGAGCAGACCCTACAATAATCTATACTCTATTGTTAGACTACTACTGCAAGGAAGAGTTATAGAGGACATACCTATAACTGTCCCTAGAGGAAAGAAAACCTAGGGGGAAGCCTAAATAACAAAGAGCTTGCTAGCCTCCTACGCCTAAAGCTGTTAAAGATTCCTTTAGCTATCTTACTACAAGAAGTAAGAGGAATTACTATAGGAGATTTAGTCTCCTAAGAATTAGTTAGGACTCTCCTACAGAACCTTATAGGAAAGACACAACTAGAGCTAGACATAGGCAGAAGCGTTAATATAGCTACTAGCTAAACCCTATACTAGGGCTAATTAGAAGACAACAGGTTAAACCTGCTAACTCCTAATTAGTTTAAAAATTCTAGGGTCTACGCTAGCGCAAGGCACTGTGCAGCAGAGCTAGCCCTACTATCTGCCCTAGCAAACAGCAGATTTTGCAACCTAGTATTAGAATGCGCTGTCTAGCTTTGTTATATAGTAGAAGGAGATAGAGATAGTTAGCATAATAAGGATCTGCCTAATAATATTACTAAGTTAATGTTAGAGCTTAGGTTAGAGAGGGTTATCTACCTAGATCTTCTAACGTGCTAGGCGCAGATTAGAAATTACAGCGTTAACTGCCTTATTAATATAGGCGCCTAGATAAACTTGCTTTAATTTAGTGTGTTACAGGCACTTAGGTTAGTCTACAAGGAAATAAGCTATGTTCCTAGTAAGGAGTAGGGCGTTGTTACAGCTAACAGGAGTATAGACTCCTTTGTTAGCATAGTATAGAACGTCCTAGTTAAGATTAGCAAAGTAGTTACACTTACCTACTTCTAGATAGTGTAGAACCTTACAAGGTTAGTAATACTTAGCACTCTGTAGTGTGCGTCTTCTTATATAGCTATTTAATACAATGTGTTTAGACGCTCTACCTATTGCATTATGTTAGATAATAGCTTAAGGAATGCTGCGTTTATAGCGTCTAATCTAGCTCCTTATTACTTAACTTTAGTAGAATCTACTATAGGAAAAGACAGGAGGCCCTCTTAATTAAGGCAGGAGGCGCCTATAGTGTAGAAAACCTTAATTCTAACAACTAGTTATGCTGCTCAGCATAGGTAGGATACAGCTACTTCTATGCCAGCGATCCTAAGGAGAGCAGGAGTATTAAGGATATTACTTAAAGAATATTCAACCCTAGCAATTATAAGGCAGTTAGGTAGATTTCCTTAGGAGGAGATAAAAGCTAGATAGATCTTAACAAAGACGTTGCTACGTTAATAGTAGAGCTAAGCCTTTTAGACAAACAACAAGAGCATATAGATTATTAGCTAGTAAGCTAGTAGAAAGAAGATAGTAGAGAGGTTAATACCTTATACAAAAGAGTAGGGGTGAAAGTTAGGCTAGTTAATAAGCTAAGGGTAACAGAGCTAATAGAACTTAGCTAAGAAGACTAGAAGCAGCTTGTAATTAAATAGCAATAACTTTTCTATAGCTTACGACCTCTAGATATTAGACCCTTTAATTACCTATTTAAACAAAGGTATATAGCATTCCTAAGAGGTATAAGACTTAATCTAGAAAGACTAAAGAGCTAGAAGTTTAGTAAGGCGCTTCTTCCCTATAAAAAGGAACTATTTATTAAAATAATTATAAATAGAGAGGCAGCTATTGCCTTTATATTTTCTAAATTAGGCTAAATATAGAAGGAGGTTACACCTCCCTACAAGATTAAGACTATACCTTACAAAGCCTAGCACGTTAAAGCATTCCTAGTAGCAAGAAGCTAGGAAGGAGAGCTAGTAAAGATGCTTCTAGAACGTTTAGAGAGAGGAACACTAGAGAGATGTAACAGTTAATATAGAAACCTATAGCACCTTATAGCAAAGAAGGCTAGCTCTTTCTAGTTTATTAACAACGCACAGCACATAAACAAGGTGTTAATTAGGGATGCTAGAACACTACTAATAGTAGATAAGTTCTTAGAGAAGTTCGCAGGCTGCAAAATCCTGTTACTAATAGACTTCTTCTTAGGATATAACTAAATCACCCTTTACAAAGATAGCAGAGATATAACAGTAGTAATAACACTAGTTAGTCTACTTTAGTTATGTACCTTAGTCTAGGGAGCTACTAATTTAGTAGCAGTATTTTAAAGGACAATAATTAAGATACTAAAGGATTACTAGCTAAACACTCTACCCTTTCTAGATAATGTTACTAGTAGAGGTCTAAAAACCAACTATAATAGAGAAGAGTTGCTCCCTAGCGTTAGACGCTATGTTCTAGAACATATTTAGCAGCTAGATGCCGCCCTAGCTAACATAGAAAGGGCTAGTACTATAGTATTAGGGATAAAATGCTACTAGGGTCACAACAGGTTAACTGTAGTTAGTTACAAAGTTAGCGCAGACAGCTACTTCCTTAGCTAAGATAAGGTAGCAAAAATTACTGCCTAGCTAGAGTGCTAAAACCTAAAAGAAGTCTAAATATTTGTAGGCATTTGTGTTTACTATTGTATCTAGGTCCTATTATTTACTATTCTTGCTAAACCCTTATTTAAGCTTATAAAGAAAGATACAGAGTAGGAATAGGGAAACGCAGAACGCTAAGCTATAACTGCTCTAAAGACTTATATTACAAGCGCGCTAGTGCTAATAGCTATATTATACACTAGCAGGTTAACTATCTTTGTGTTAGTAGACGCTAGCAATAAGGGAGCTAGCGCTTGTCTAGAACAGATAGGTCTAGATAGCAAGCGTTACCCTTGCTAATTTAAAAGTACACTCTAGTTAAAAGCTAAATCTAACTAGCACTTAACTAAACTAGAGTGTAAAGCAGTTGTCTAGGCTCTTAAGAAATTCTAGATATAGCTATATAGAGTACATTTTATTATTAAAACAGATGCCTAGACACTAATAGCACAGCTTAATCGCTCTTTAACAGACATCCTAGGCTTAGTAATAAACAGGTAGCTAGTAGCTATCCTACTCTAGGACTTTAAAATTTAACACATTCCTAGAAAAAGAAATATAGTTACAGACGCTCTATCTAGATACCCTAAGCCTAAAGGATAGACAGCTCTAGACAAACCTAAGTTAGACGTTAAGGATTTTATTAACAACCTAGTAGCAACAGTAGAATTATTGTCTCTGCTCCTACAGAGACACCCTAGCCGCATCCTTAGGGACAAATACTTAGAATTATCTAAACATATTGCTATATTCCTCTAGACACTAAAGATCCCTAGGGAATGTCTAGGAAAGAGTTACGTTTATAGAAAAGAGAGCTCTTAACTACTTTATTTAAGACAGATATCTATTCTATAAGACGTTACGTAATGTTGCTATTAGGAGAGTAGTAGACAATACTAACATTAGGACTGCAGCAATTTAGGAAATATATTAAATAATTAGACATAGAGGTGTTAACGTAGTATACTCTATGCTCACCTAAAGATATTACTAGGATTACATGCATGCTAAGGTTAAAACTGCACTATCCTCTTGCCTAGAGTGCTAGTTTAGGACTAGTAAACAATTAAAGGATATGCTAACTATAATATACTCTTACGCACTCTAGAAGTTAGTAGCAGCTAATGTTGTCTACATGCCTCTATGCAGAGGCTATTAGTATATAGTTATTGCTAGAGAATATCTTAGCAGATAGGTAGAGGCCTAGCTACTCTACAATAACAAATCTGCTACTGTTGCAAAATTCCTGTACAAGGATATTATTTGCTAATAGAGTATAATAAGGAGGCTTATAGTTAATAGAGGACTAGACTTTGCTAATGTAGTAAAAAAGCTTACAGTTACATACAGGATTTAGCAAATATAATCCTTAGCACATAACCCTTAGGCAATAGAAAAGGTTAAAGGAGGACACAAACTAATTATTAATACCCTTACTAAACTTTATAGACTATAGGTAGACAACCTTCTAACAGTGCTGCTAGTAGACAGGGTCTCTATTTAATCTAATAGGTACTCTACGTATTAATTAGTTACTAGACAGAACCTAGTTCTACCTACAGATTTAGCAATTCCTACCTAGTAGACATTGCTGTACTAGCAGGTTTTAGATAGGTCTTAGTTACTAGCAATCTATGCTATGTAATTAGACCTCTAGGACTAGTTTCTAAAGGACGCTATTAGTGTTACTAAACAACTGCAAGCATCTAAGAAAGAATACTAGGATAATAATTAGGAAATTAGGAAAGAAAGCATTAATACTAGCAACCTAGTCTTATTATAGGATTTAGTTAGGGAAATTAATATGTTAAGAGACAGAAAGCTTGCCTGTAGGTAGCTTAGACTATACAAAGTCTTAGAAGAGAAAACAGCAATAGAGCGCGGCACCTTCCTACTAAAAGACTTAGATAGATCTAAGATGCCTTACACTGTTCTAGGCTAGAGACTTAAGAGATTTATTAAATAACAACTAGAAGATATTGCAGAGGAGCACGTAGGTCTAATTAAGATCTAGGATAAGGAAGCCTAGAACAGATTGTACATAGACCTAGACAGGGATGTTAGAAAAGATAATAGCTCTGTACTAGACTGCACTATTAGCAGTTATTAAGAGGTTGTAATATAACTAAGGAAACTTACAACATATAAGAAGGCGTAATATAAGTAATACAACAGCAACTCTAGCAGAGACTCTAATATAAGCTAAGCACTGCATTGCTTAGCTTAACAAAGCAGGAGGGAGTAGAGACTTAGTCTCTAACTATAAAAATGTCTTAATAAGACAACTAACAAGGCAGAGAAATAGTAAAACCCTAGAGTTTGCCTACATAGCTATTAAAGAACAAGCAGCAGCGCTAGTAAAAATCTAACTAACTAGAAGCTAGCGAGTTACACCTAACAGCTTCCTATTAGCTGCGCGGCTGTTAAGTAAAAAACGCTAGCGTAAACTTTACCCTACTGCCGCAATCCTACTACAATTAAGTAGCAAAATAGCAGTAAGAAGAACAGATACTTAATATAGCTACAAGTAATAGCTTGCTACTTTTACTCTGCTACTCTATTACTCCTTTACCCTGCTACACACAACAAAACTTAAAAATTTAATTTAATTAAGCAACCTAGCTCTGTTACTACACTTACACTATAGCCTTAGACTCCTAAGCTCTAGTAATAGCTAGCTAAGAGTAACTAGGCTCTGCCTATGTGTTATAGCTAGCTGCTCTTTAAGCTATTACCTCTAATAATATAACGTCTGTCTATAGTATTAGTATGCTATACCTTAACAACATCTTAATAGGCAAGTTTATTACACAGCTAAACTAAGGCAACCTAGTTTAACAAAGACACGCACTAGACTCTTAGATAGCAGCTGCTATATTAGAGTTTAACAAAGCTACTATAATAATACACCTTGTATTATTAGTTGTAGAGCAGACACTAAACCTAATTATATAATATAGAGAGGCTGCACAGTTTAAGAGCAAATACCCTACTATTGCTACAGCTACAAACTACAACTAAAAGAGAATACAGGAGTTAAGCAGCGCGTTAACACGCATTAAATCGCTACCTAGAGGAAAGACACTTATAAGTAACATTATTGCGCCTTATAGCCCTGCCTCTAGTATAGAGCATAGTTACTTAACTAACATTGCATACTACACAGTAAGACTAGGTACTATATACCTAGCTAAGTTTATTAACTCTACTATATACTAAAGACTTTACACACCCTGTCGCAAGTAAGATAAGTATATTAACTCCTTAGACTAGGGCATAGCTTGCAAGGGAATATAGCTATTTAAATAAGACATTTAGTCCTTTATAGGTAACTCTAAAAACAACAGCTACCCTCTCCTTAATCTCCTTAGAGGTATTTTAGATTTACCTAACCTATACACTAATATAAAGAAATACATAGTTTACCTTATAGACAGTAGTAATAGCTAACAAAAGTTCTAGCGAGCTGCTCTTTAGCACTAGAAGACTATACCCCTAGCAAGAATATTTAACTTAGAAGGAAAACTAACTTACTATCTAGTTATAGAACAAATAACACAGGAGTAGACTACAGCTAGTAGGCTTACAAAACACAGCAACAGAATACTTCTGCCTATTAACTCTATCTTTAGAGATACACCTTCTAGACTTAGGATAATCAGCCTAAGCCTAGGACTAGGGCGAGCATTAATACTAGCAGAAGAGGCATCTGCAGTGCAGACTGCTAGCAGCTCTAGCTAACTACTAGAGGGGTCCTCCCTTACTCTATTAAGACTAATAAGAGTGTAATTAGGTGTTACTACTTACATTTAAAACACTAGAACAACTAGTAAAGGGACCCTTAAGAGTACCTAAGAGGAAGAGGATAACTTACTTACTAACCTTAACCCTAGAGAGGTTAACAGGTTAGCCTTAGAGCTTAGAGTTAGACACACACATTAGTAGGAAGAAGTAGCTAGCAAACTTGTTTGTTACAGAGAAGGAACTGTCTCTATTACTAATGTAACAGCCGTCCCTAACAACAAACAATACTAGGAGCAATTAACTATTTGTAGTACTAGATTCTGCTCTCTTAAGGATGTTAGTAGTAAGAGAGCTGTCTTCCCTACTAATAATAAAGCTTAATCTGCTTAAGAGGATAAGTCTATTAGTCCTAAGGCTATGCAGGAGGTTAAAGGCTCTAAGAGCTGTCTATATGCAAACCCTAAGTTAGCTCTTGTTATACTGTGTAAAAAGTATAGTAGAGGAACTCTTAAGGACGTAGATAAGATAAAGCTGCTCTGTACATAGGTCTAAGAGTATTGTATTAAATTAGAACCTAAGAGCTAAAGGATAAAGGGTTCTATAATAGCTTACTACAAGGTTAGTAAACACAGAGTATACTTCTCTTACTTAAAATATATTGCTAGACAACTAGGCCTTCTAGTCTAATTAATGCTAAGGTATACTGCTGTTAACATGCTTATAATGCTGTACCTATACCCTTACAATAGGGAATGTAGCATAGCAACGTACAAACCCGCATACTATTCTAGAATTACCTTAGAGGCCTAGGCACTCTTAACAGCCTTTAATCCTACTACTATTAACTAAATAGCACTAGTCTTAAGGTAGACTAGGACGCGTTTCTTAATAGACATCCTACTCTCTTTCTACAACAAACAGTAAACACGTTTAAGGCAGAAGGAACTGTTGTAGCTAACTACTTCTAAGAGGGGTTTAGAGATAAAGAGCTTTAGGAAATTATAAATAATTGCTTTAACATGTACAACTAGCACACCTATACTATTAACAGACACAGTAACCTTAGATAGTGTAGGACAATGTACCACTTAGTAGTCCAGCAACTCATTCGAGGGGATATAGGTTACTAGCTTCTACAAAGTACACTAGCCCTAGTAACTAAACAGCGTTTAAACATGTAGACCTTAACCTAGCTAATGCTCACGCAAACAGCAGGGGTGTACAAATAATCTAGGGCTTAGTATCTTTTAATAACAAAGATGAGGAGAACTGCACTATCGCTCTTGCTAGGTTCTATAACTATATAGGAGAATACCTTAAATAGCAACAGAAGAGGGGTATAGATAAGAAGAATAGATACATTAAGGGTTAGAAGGATAACTAGGACTACCTAAAGGAAATTAAAGACAAGCTTAGTTGCGAATAGAAGAAGTATCTATATAAGGTAGGGCAAGTACAAATCTCTAACCTGCTGCTCCCTTATGGATCTACTAGACCAGCTACAAAACAGCAACGTACTACTCTTCCTTAGTTTATGCTAGTAACAGAAGACTACAGCACTATAGAGGTTCTAGAGATAGGTAGCTATGCAGAAATTGCTGCATCTTACTAGGCACTATAAGCAGGTCTGTTATCTCCTTCTAGACACGCTAACTAATACAGAGGAGTGCTGTATGCCTTTCCTAGGGATATTCTACTAGAGTTTACGTTATAGATCTTAAAAGCAATTTACTACTAGGCTTGCTATAACTTAGTCCCTATACTAGACAAAATAGATAAAATACTAAACTAAATAGATTTAAAGTAGTTACTAGCTTATATACAATAGACTTGTGCTAGTAACATTTCTATAGTTAAGAAGCACTAGGAATAGGTTAAGACAGCTGAGATAAGAGCATACAAGGAGGATATTAACTTAGATGTCCCTAACTAGTTGTATTTTACAGGATTATCACATCTAGCTAAGTTCTTAGATAGTGCTGAAAAGTAGGATAGAGAACACAGCAGGGATTTAGCACTGTCTAAGATGTTTTCTAAGATAAATGTACAACCTAACTCTCTAACTAGATAGGATGTAGCTAGGGTAGACGCTAGTTTATTGTTAGATAAGTACTATCTATTACTAACTCTAAAGACTTTAAAGGTAATAAGGTTAATAGTTGTTGCTAGATTATCTAGTTTAGTAGGAGCTGCTACTGTTAGCTAATACAACACTTATTCTACTTGCTAAGATGTTAGTGCTTAGTTAACTACCTAGTTAAGTAATTAACTAAAGAAGGACAAGGGCAAGGGACAGATAAAGGAGTAGAGGAAGTTGTTTCTTTTGTTTGTTTCTTTTGTTTATTCCTTTTCTCTTTTGATTTAACACTCTACTCTCGCTTATTTTCCTATGTAACACTTTACTTACCAGCCTCTCCTCTGTAAGCACAAGGGGGCCGTGCTATTAAGGTAGGGGAGGTTTATGCCAGTGCACAGAGTGACTGCCTTAGCAGTTACTTAGGATGCTAAGGCTAGTAAGTAGCGCTAGTATATAAAGGGATAACAGGAAGTTTAGACAAAGCCTCCTAGACTATTATATACTACTATAAAGAAATAAAGTTTATATCTTATCTGCGTAACCTGTATCTGTGGTTTCTTGCCTAGCAATATAGCTCCTCTGTTCTCTATATACTAATAGGTTAAGCACTTCTTACTAGAACAAAAAATAGTAACTTAACTAGGGGGCAATAGTATAGTATGTAGGGGAACTAATTATTAAATAAAGATATAGATAATACAGCTACTCTTATGCTACAGCACTCTAATAGACGCCTTAGGCATAAGTAACAAATAACAAAGACACAGATAATACAGCTACTCTTATACTACAGCACTCTAATAGACGCCTTAGGTATAAGTAATAAACAACAAAGACATAGATAATATAGCTATTCTTATACTACAGCACTCTAATAGACGCCTTAGGCATAATTAACAAATAGTAGCTGTCTACAGGTTACTCTAGTTAGAACACTAGTATTAATAGTAGGCATTATTTTAACCCTAAAAGAAACTATACCTCTAGAGTTGCTAGATAGCTATCTAATAATACAAGATAGCTATTTCTATCTTAGGATTGTATAGATATACTAAACAATTCTTCTACTATACTATTAGCTAAATATATTATTAGCTAATAGGGTCCTAGCCTAGGGCTTATGCGCCTAGGAATTAACGCTCTATAAGAGCATACAAAACTCTAAGAACTAAGAAAAAAAGAAGAAAGAAAAAGAAAAAGCACCCTAAGAACTAATACTATTACTATATTTAAACTATATCTATATATATCCCTTTATCCTTAGAAATTAATAGAACTCCTAAGTAGTCCTGCCTTAGTAACCTGTCTTAGGATAGTTAATTACAAGATAGGGCCCTAGTTCCTATAAGAGGAAGAGCTAATCACCTCCTATTTAATAGAGAAGAGGTCTCTAAATTCCTAGATAACTTTAATTAAATAGCAAACAATAGGGGTCTTATAGACTAGCAAAAGGTTAGGGTCCTTCCTAACTACTATAAAAGTTACTGTTAAAGATTTGTAAAGAGATTAAAGCTATTCTTAGAGAGAGACTAGATTAAACTATAACTAGCTATAAAAGAACATTAGAGAGACTAGGACACCTCCTAGAAAATAGGTACCTAAGCTTTTATAGAGACATATATGCAAGAGACTGCTTAATTCTTTCTAGGACTCTCTAACTACTATACTAACTTTGTAGTGTACAGTAATGCCTACTATAAGAATAAACAAATCTTAACCCTTAAGGAGGGTTACTTCTTCTTCCTAGGCCTCCCTAAGGAAGATAAGGATCTAGTCCTATTTAATATACTAAACAGCCTAGCAATAAAGGATTAATCTTTATTTAAGTTAGAACTAATATATTAATTTGTTAAAAGAGTCTAGGAACAACAATAGGGTCTCTAAGATTTGTTACTAACAAAGGATAATAGCTAGACTAAGGAAGTAAGATACATAATAAATAGCACTAGAAACCTAGTAGATTACTACAGTATAGTAGACTAGGCTAAAAGACATCTTGCAGAGGGTAAGATAGTATCTAGAAATTCCCTGCCTCTAGGGGTGTGAGGACTTCAGCTCGAACCCACTGAGCCACACTGCCCAAAAAGGTACAGTGATCCAATAGATGGATGGACTGAGGCTCGAATAGTATATACCCGTGACAAGGGGTAGATAAAAGTATTAATAAGCTTGTAAAGGCTATAGATAGTTAGAAACTATCCCTTTCTAAGGTTAGCTCTCTTATAAATTCTAATAATAGGATTAAGGAAATCCTACGTAACCTAACTAACTATGCCTACTTTGTAGCACACGCTACTAAGGCAGGCAAGGTCTTAGAACATAATAACAGGTTGTTTGTCTCCTGTTCCTAGAGGAATGTAGATCCTAGCAGAGGTGTTTTATACTACTAAGGCTAGGAGTACAACAGTTCCTATACTATGTGCAACAAACTAAATTACAAATCTTAAGACTGTAAGCTCTACTAGGCCTTAGTTAGGATAGGATAGTGTAGTTACTACTACAACTATAAAAGCAACAGGAGGACGTACTACTTTAGTCTAGTATATAAGTAGCTAGACGCTATCCTAGGTTTAGTTCTACTAACTTATTAACTAAGCTAGTTAAAATAGAAAATCCTTAAGTATTTTAAGGTTTCCTAGGACGTCCTAGACTAGCTAGCTTTATTAGTTAAACCTAACAGATTTAGTAGAGTAGACTCTAGACTAAGAGGGACAGCATATAGCTCTTAATAGGTAACGTTGTCTATATAAAATAGAGGATAGCTAAATTAAGGTGCTAGCATTAGCATACTAATAGTAACTAGCAACAGCTAGTATTATCCTAACTCTATGTCTTCCCTAAGAAACTTTAAACTCCTAGGACTAGACTACGCAGAGGTGCTAAGTCTAGATTACATTAATAGCTAAGATATTGTTGTAACGACACAGGATGATAGAAAGCTCCAGAATGCGTGTGTATCCGCTACAAGGTGTCTAGGAGCACTAGGATAGGTAACACAGAGACAATTCTATTCCTATAGGTCTTGTACAAAGAATACTTAAAAACTATCTATCTACAGATAATTCTCCTTGTGCCTTTATACTGCTAGAATACAGGGAAGTTTAGAATGCTATAACTAAGTTATAGGTAGGAACAGAAACGTAAAGGAGCTAAGTTAGAGGTAAATTAGGGTGTGACCTTTTTAGAGACTAGTGCTTTACACTACCCCCTCCTGTGTAGGCAGATTGTCCTAGATACGCGTAAGTAATAACAGTTATTGTTCTATAGCGTTAGTACGTTAATTTAGCGTCTGTTCTAGGTTTTTAGTTAACTTAGGTTGTTGTTTTAGTGTTTTGTTATTATTTTTATCTAAAGTAAAGATAACTTTTTTTTTTTTGTTTGTTAACTCTGCTGCCTAAATCTAATATAATAACAAGCTGTATTATAACTTAATTAGAGGGAAACAGGTTTGCTGTTATTATTATATCTAATTTCTAGGACGCGTTGCGTAGGTATATAAACAATTAATCCCTATACCTTTCCTAACTCTAACAGACACTATTTCTTGCTGTAAGTATCCTTACGCTCTTTTAATTATTCCTATACTAATGCTCCTAGGTTTGTTAATTAGTTACTATGCTAATACCAGTCCTGCCTAGAGCTCTTGCAGTAGCCTATTAGGTTATCTGCCTTTGTTTAATTTAGGCCTTTGTAAGGGGAGGAAGGTAGACTACGCCTTTAACAAGGCGTTGTTGTTAAAGTGTGCTTATTACACACTTTAAAATAAGAAGTGTTATCTAGTAACTAGACTTTTCTTTACTCCTGCTCTCTAACTAATACTAATAGTTATAGGTTCTAATTTACGTTAGTCCTAAGTATGCTACTTTTTATAACAACCTTGTTATGTAGGAGGAGGAATCTAGGGGTAAGGCAGCAGGAGAGGCAGCAGAGGAGGAGGTAACAGAGGCAGTACTAGAGGTATAGCGTAGCCTTATAGCATTAGCAATAGCTCTAGCAAGTGTAGTGCAGGTAGCAACTGCGCAGCTTAAGGGAGTTACTACTAATAACGTGTTGCTGCACTAGTACCACGCTAGTACAGCGTAGGGCTAGGTAATAGAGGAGATAGTAGAGAGTTTGTTAGTATTAACTAGAGAGGTTATTAAGCTACAACAGGAAATAGCCCCTTATAGCTCTAGAGTTAGAGGTAAGTTAGTAAAGCTAGCTCTGCTTCTAGCACCTAAAAAAAAAGGGTGCTCCTAGGTTGTTAGATAAAACTAACGCTAGTGGCTCTAAGGAGATAAGTAATATCAAGAACCCTTAAAAAGAAAGGGTTTCTTAAGCTGTACAGTAAGGAGGATTTCTTTTATTTTTCTTTTCTTGTTATCTATTGTATAAACGCAGTTAGAGGCGTTTTAGAGTTAATAGATTTCCTTTATCCTTTTCTAAATTATAATGTCTTTATTTGCCCTATAATTCTTAACCTTCTTCCTATACTATAATCTATTTGTTTAATGCCTTTAGTAGACTAGGCTGCTCTAGGTACTTGTTGTAATACGCCTTTAGCTTATAGAGTGCTCCTATAAAGTTTTTGCAGGATACTAAGTTAGGTCTAGGTTATAGCTAACCTAGCTTACACAGTACTTAAGACTACAGCAGACTAACTTACTAGCTAGGATTTCTTAGACCTCCTATTCCTCTACTCCTTAAATAGGAATACCTGCAGGTTTTAGAGCTTCCTAACTAGGCAACAGGTTATCTAGATCCTTACATAGAACGTTAGGTGCAAATACGTTATGTATTTTTAAACTAGGGGAAGTTTTAAGTAATATAAGTAACTAACCTGTTCTAGGACCTTAAAGGGACCTTCCTACTTGTTAGATAGCTTTTAGCTTAGTTGCTTACTTGTTAAGTTTTTAGTAGAAAGGTACACTTTGTTACCTATAGTCTAGTTAACTAGGTTGCGATAAGCGTTAACTGTAGAGCGCATGCAGTCTTAGGCTTTCTCTATATTCTCCTTAGCTACCTTCTAGGCGTTGTGCATACAGGTTGCTAATGCTAAGGCCTCCTTGTAGTTAAGTTGTTCTACAGGGGTTACTACTGTATTAGCTCCTTTCTAACTCTAGCTCTGTTTAGGTTAGCTACTATAAATTACTTAGTAAGGTAATATTCTAATTAAGGAATGTAGCAGAGTGAGTTAGGCACGATCTATAATTGGTAGGAGTTTAGACTAGTTATCCTAATAGTACAAGACAAAGGGATAGAGCTGTTAGTCTATATAACGTGTTTTATAAGCAAGTTAGCAACCTAAGCAAGTTAGCAACGCTAAACCAGCGCACTACCTACGCGCAACTATCGCGTAATGTCTTAACTACAACAATCTTAAAAGACATATACTAAAGCTAATATACAGCTTGCTATCTCTAATATTAATGCGTAATGCGTGCAAAGCGTTAATTAAGCTGTAACAATATATAACGTACTAGAAAGCACTCTTATTAACTAACACGCTAGGAAGCGTATGCAACACAACTATAAAGTAAACTTAAAGCGCCTAACAAAACTAGAAGAGGAGGCTATAGTCTAAAGGATTCTTAAGCTGTCTAAACAAGGGCTTACGCCTCTAAGGTCCTACGTATAAGAAATAGTAGATAAACTTCTTTAAGCGCAGTAAAGTAACCCTATTAGCAAAAACTAGGTTAACAACTTTATTAAGCAGACTCCTAAGCTCTGTACGCGCTGGAACTGTCTATACAACTATTAGCAAGCTGTCTGCAAGGATCCTGCAGCTGTCTAGCGCTAGCTTAACTTAGTACAAGAGATAAAACTAAAGTATAGAATTGTAGACAAGGACATCTACAACTTTAATAAGACTAGCTTTATAATAGGCAAGATTTTAGCATAGATAGTTGTTACTAGTTTAGAAGTAGCTAGAAAAAGAAGGTTATCTAGCTAGGCACCTGTAAGTAGGTTACTATTATCTAAGGCGTTAGTGCTACAGGTTACCTACTCCTACCCTTTGTTATCTTTGCAGGTAGTGTGCTTATTAACATTTAGTTTAAGGACTTACTACGCAATTAGATCCTTAAAGTTAGCCCTAATAGCTAGACAAACAATTAGCTTGCTCTTGCGTGGTTAGAGCACTTTAATAAGCATATAAATTTAAGCGCTGTAGGTGCGTACTAGCTGCTTATACTTAATAGCTATAAGAGCTATAGCTTGCTAGAATTCTAGGATATTTATAAGGAGAAGAAAATTATCCTTTGCTATATGCCTCTGCATTTATTGCACCTGCTGCAGCCTCTTAATGTTAGTTGCTTCGCGCTGTTAAAGCGCAGGTACAGTAACTAGATCTTAGCCTTAGCACACAACTGCATACACTTTATTAGCAAGGAAACATTCCTATAAGCATTTAAGCTAGCTTTTAAACAGTTATTAACAGCAGAGAATATTAAGGCAGGCTTTAGAGGTGCTAGGCTAGTCCTATATAACCTAGACGCTGTTCTATTAAAGCTAGACGTGAGGTTGCAGACTCTAGCACTATTACTACTAAGGCAGAGCGCATAGGAGGCGCAGACACTGCGCAATGCGCGCAAGATTAAGGAGCAGTCTACGCTTATTTAACAGAGGATCTAAAACTAGCATAGGTCCTCTAGAAGCTTATTAGATAAAAAGATTAATTAGCTAAGTAAAGGCGCGTAGTAGATTGCACATAATATAGTGTTGTTGTAGGAGGAACAAGCGCGTATACAAAGCGCAATTAATAAGCTTATAAAGCGTTAGTTAAGAAAACAAAAGTATATTTAGATAGAGGAGACCCTAACAGTAGGGGAAGTACAGGACTTAATTGCTAAGAGGGAGGGTAGGGAGCGTAATGCTAGTAAGGGGCCTGCGCGCAAGGTGCGCAGCGCTATGCACTACAGATGTTGTAGTAAAAAGGACATAACTTACGCACTTATAAGGTAGAAATAGAGGATACTAAGAGTAGCAATAAGTCTAAAGAATAGATTAGCTTACTACAATTTTTAATAAGTGTGTTATGCGTTGCGCAATTGTTGCGCGCAGGTAGTGCGCTAGTTTAGCGTTGCTAACTTGCTTAGGTTGCTAACTTGCTTATAAAACACGTTACTTGTTTATAATCTCTGTTTAACTGTTAGTTTCCTTGTGATAGGCAGTAGATAGCTTGACTTTCACACCTATAATTCAACAGAATTCTGTCTAGAAAGTTAAGATAAACTAGGAGCCCCTGTTGCTTACTATTAACTTAGGGGTGTGTCTAAACTAATACACCTATTATATAAACAAGTTTGCTATCCTACGTGCTGTAATTGTTTTATAGCATAGGATTGTAATAGCTTGTTTGGTTAGGCGATTAATAATAACCATGATCTAGTTATACCTAGCTTTGTCCTTAGGAAAATCCTTAAAATTAATACACAAATGTTGCATTAGTTTGTTAGGTATTAGTAAGGGATGCAAGTACCTACAGAGTTAGGTCTGTCTTAGATAGCCTTAGCAATATAGGATGCAGTTTCAGACATATCTTTTACATGTAGCACTTATACCTTTCTAGTAATACTGTTGTAATAACAGTTAGTAGGTCTTCTTAGCACTAGGGTGAGCAGTTAATAGTTAGTTATAGGCTTCCTTAATTAGGCGTGTGCATAGGGTTAAGTTAGTAGGGACACAGAGTTAATTATAGTAGAGAAGGAGTCTGTTTTAGATCTAATACAGAGATAGCAACAATAGTTGTTCTTGTCTAAAAGATTTCTAGTTTTCTTATATTAACGCCTTAATTAGTTCTAAGGAATCTAGTTTTATAATAGGCTGTACTAAGCAGATAGTAGCTACAACTAGGTTAGTCTTAGCTAGATATGTCTAAGCTAAATTAGAATTAATCTAGTTGTGTAACTGCTATAGACCTAGTAGGACTTAGGACTAATTATCTTCTTAGGCAGACTTTAGATTTGTAAGATCCTATTCTTAGCAACTTAGGATATTAGCACGCTTATTATTCTTACCTAGCGTGTATTTAATCTTAAAGTTAAACAGAGCTAGAGCTTCTGCCTATTATGCTTGTTAAGCATTTAAGATTTTAGTTGTTATAAAGTACTCTAGGGATTAATAATTAGAGTAGACTTAGATCTGTTTTGTAACTAAGGTAAGTTTAGCTCTCTACTTATTAAAGGCTTGTAAAATCGCAAACAACTCCTTATTATATATTTCCTAATTAAGTTTAGCTCTAGAGAGTACTTAGCTGTAGAATGCTATAGGGTACTACTTGTTGTTAGGGTGCTGCTGTAACAAAACCCTAGCAACAACTCTATTAGAGGCGTTAGTTTTAATCTTTGTATTGTAGTTAGGATTAAAATAGCATAGAGTTAGGATAGACAATAAGGCTTCCTTTAGGTTTTTAAAACTAGATTAGCATTAAGCAGTCTATTTAAATAGATTTGCTAGGCTTTATAAGGCGATAAGGGGCTTAGCCACGCAAGAGAATTTAGGTACAAATTGTTAGTAAAACCTAGTAAAGCCTAGGAACAATTTCACACTAGTAACAGTAGTAGGAGGGATCTAGTTCCTAAGGGCTTGTACCTTCTTAGAGTCTACTTTAATTCCTTTGTTAGTTAGGATGTAACCTAAGTACTTAGTATAGGTAACGTAGAACTTGCTCTTCTTAATATCTACTTATAATCTAGCAATACAGAGTTAATTAAGTACTAGCTTAACATGTTGTTTATAGGTTACAAGGTCTTTAGAGTAGATAAGGATGTTATCTAGATATATAATACAGAAGTTGTCTAGATATTTAATAAGAATATTATTTATATATTGTTAATAAGTAGCTGGTCTATTACATAGCCTAAAGGGTAGAACCTTGCACTTGTAACTACTGTAACGTGTACAGAACGTAGTGTACTCCTTAGAGGCAGGATCTATACAAATTTAATTAAAGGCATTCTAGATGTTAAATTTGGTAAATACCTTAGCCTTAGACAGTTGTGCTAATAATTCGTCTATACGTAGTATTAGATAGAGTCCTTTCTTGTAAGGGTGTTAAGTTTATAATAGTTAATATAAATGCGTAAATTCCTGTTTAGTTTTTAAACATAGAGTATAGGCGACGTAAAGGGGCTCTAACTATATTTAATCTAGCTGTGCTATAGTTAGTCTTGCATAAACTTCTTAGTAGCTTTAAGTTCCTTAAGATTTTGTTTATATAAGGGTAAGTAGGAATTTAGCAATTAGCCCTCTAATATAATTTTGTGGTTATAGGGGCAGTGTTCTAGAAGGGTTTTAGCTTCTATTTTACTAAACATATTAGTATATTAAACATATTTATCTAGCAATTGTTTGTTAAGCAGCTAAGCGTTCTTAGGGTTGTCTTAGGTACAATAGTAGTTAATAACGCGATTAATCTTGTATAGACTAGTAGTAAAAAATTTGTTCTATAGTTTTTTTATAGAAAAGTAAAAAGCATTTAATAAAAGTAAGGAAATACGCGCCTCCCTAGGAGGTAGCAAGTTAGAGGCTTTTAGGTTAGGATTATTAGTAAGGAATAGCATTTTAGCAATTAAATAACACCTCTTATACAATGTATTAAGTGATTTAGACTTTAGCAACGTTAGTACTCTGTAGCTTCCTATAGGTTGTCCCTTTGTTGTACGTCTTGTAGGACGTAGGCTTATAGCAAAGGTTAATGTAGGGTTATTATTAATAGAGGGGTAGGGTCGTACAACCTAGGGTACCTTGCTAGCTATATAAGCTAAGATTGCTCTATATTAAGTTAGAGTTTAAAACATTTTAACTATTTAATTCTAATAATGCATTCCTAGGATCCTAGATTAACAATAATAAAGGGGCAGTTACGTATCTTACGCCTATTAATAGTTAAGTGCAACTAAATATACTAGTTTACTAGGGTTGTAATCTAATCCTAGAATCCTTTAACTTAGACCTTAAAGGGCAACTTTTAGATAGGAGTCCTAAGTGTAGCAGACACTAAAGTAGCAATGTTAGAATTTAAAAATAAAAATCCTTAGGCACTAGTGTTAACTAAGGAGTTAAGTTGTACGCCTAGCCCTTAGTTTAATAGAATAGAAGAAGTAAGGAAATAGGGGCTACTAAACAAATAAGATAAAGAGAGGTTAGATAGGTTATATTAGTTTAGGCCTAGGTAAAGTTGTCCTCCTAGGCGGGGCTGTTTCCCTTAGGTATTAGTTCCTCTTTAAAATCTTCTTTAGTGTTAACATATTTCTCTGTATCTACTTAGATTTCTTGTACCTAGGGACTAGGGCAATCTTTTGCAAAGTAACCTGTCTTGCTACAGTTATAGCAGTTGCCTAGGGTTAGCTCTCTTATAGGTGTGGCTTAGGACAGTATAGTCCTAGGTGCTAGAGTAGGAGTAGATATAGGAGGTTTCTAAATGCTAGGTGTAGGCTAATTTAGAGGTAGGTTGTTAGTCTAATACTAATTGTTAACAGTTTAGGGTTAGGTCTAAGGCAGTAAGGTATTAGGTAGGGCATAAACAGGATGTTGTTTTCTTTCTATGTTATACGCTGTAAGATGCTCTACTATAAGTTTAAATAAGTTATCCTACTACCTCTTAAATTCTAGGTTAGGACTTTAGAGGGCAGGGGTTACCTTTATCTACATGTAGTAAAACTATTCTAACTTAGGTACTTGTCCCTAGATAGCAGCACTTAGGAAGCGCGCTTTAAAAAGTAGAAACGTGTTATCTTTTCCTATTTAGAGTTAATTAAAAATAGCTTAACTTTTAGCTCTCTTATTCCCTATAATAAAGTAGGAGTAGAGAAGCGTTATTATTTCCTCTGCGCTCTAGAACTAGTCTATTTTGCAAGACAAGTATTAGGGCTTAAGGTATTCCTTAGTAAGCCTAGAAGTATATCCCTATACTAGAGCTATACAAGCTTATTCTATAGGATAGTAATCTAAATTAATGTTAAGTTAGTCCTGAATTAAGGCTTGCTACTGTCTAAAAGTAGGGTCTTTTCTATTACTTAATTTGTTAATAGCTGGTGTGCGTTTACTAAGCCTAGGGTAGTAGACTAGGGTCTTAGACTAGAACCTTTTAGGAGGTTGCTAAGATTAAATAAGGGGAGACTCTGTAGTAGGCACAGGTATATCTTTGTAGGGAAGAGATTAGGCCTAAAGCTAGGCTACTTCAGCCCTTAGTTAGTTAACTAACTTATAAAGATTTACCTATTCTAAGTCTAATTTAGTATTGCTCTTGCTAAGTGTCTAGGTGTTAGTTAATCCCTTAGCAGGCGCTGTTGCCTGTCCTTAAGTAGATTGTCTAATAGGTTCCTTTAAACTAGGGTTAGTAGTGCCTAATATTAGTAGTAATCTAATTTAGGTAGGTTATTAATAATCTCTAAGTCTTTATCTTAGCGCAATCTAACGCAACTTTTCTAAAGTAATCCTAGAGCAGTAAGTTGTAGGAAGTTCTAAACCTAAAGGCTTTAGTTGTTAGGAGGTCTCTAGAATCCTAACTGTTAGATAGATAATAATTAGGACCTATATAGTTTGTAACTAAAAGGGATCTAAATCTGCTTAGTATATAATAACTAAAAAAACTTGCGATATTATTTAGAGGCTGTTACTAGCTAGGATAAGTTTTTAGGTATAATGTAACGACATAGGATAATAGAAAGCTCTAGAATGCGTGTGTATCTGCTACAAGGTATCTAGGAGCACTAGGATAGGTAACACAGAGACAATTCTATTCCTATAGGTCTTGTACGAAGAATACTTAAAAACTATCTATCTATAGATAATTCTCCTTGTGCCTTTATACTGCTAGAATACAGGGAAGTTTAGAATGCTATAACTAAGTTACAGGCAGGAACAGAAACGTAAAGGAGCTAAGTTAGAGGTAAATTAGGGTGTGACCTTTTTAGAGACTAGTGCTTTACAATTGTCCTTAGAGCTTATTCTACTAAGTCCTTAGTTAGCGCAGCTACTAGGTTACAAAAACTGTTAGAGAGACTAGTTAACTAATATTACAAACCCTATGCTTAGCTAGTTACTAACTAGATAGTTAGTGTACGCAAACGTACTAGGCTAGTAATTACAGACCTGCTTCTCTGCGGTATAGTTAAAGGCACAGTAATTACTAAGGTTACGTAAGGAGCTTACCCTTGGCATTGTGAGCTAGGTAGATCCTACGTAATAGCTTATGCAGCTTACGTTAAGCCTAGCTTACGCAGCTTACAGTAAGCTTAGTAAGCTCTTGTATTTTATATAGTATATAGCAATTAGGAACATAACCCTTATAGTTTATGTTTAACCTTGTTAATTAAGTTTGTCTTTAGAATCTTAACCTAACCTTTAAGCTAGATAGTCCCCTCTATACTATTTATTATTACCCTAGTTGTTGTTAGGTGTTTCACCTAGGCGTCTACCCTTACTATTCTAGAACTATTACTTATCTCTAAGAACTAATAGAATTAGTGCTTACGAGCTTTGCTTAAAGTACAACTTTAACATTTTAAACACCCCTAAGATAAGTAATACCTTAGGAACACGTGCTACCCCTAGCAACTTAGGTGTTAGAGACACAGACATAAATAATGTTAGCACTACAGGGTCTAGCGTTATAAACGTTAACAAACCTAACCTCTATTATAGAGATTGTAGCAAGCTTAACAACTAGCTTATGCAATAGGACCTCTTCTTCCTCTTCTAAGGAGAGAAGGTACCTAAGAATAAGCAAGTTACTCTAGTAGCTAGCTACATGCGAAGCAACGCATTTAAGTAGATTAAGCTCTTTATCTAACAGTACAACGTAGGCAACGCCCTAGATAAAGTAGACAAATAGGTTAGCAACTTTAACTAATTTAAACTTAAGATTAAGCTAGTGTTTAGCGTATCTAACAAGCCTACTATTACACAACGTAAAATCTAACGCATCTAATAAGTTAAGTTAGCTGCTAACTACATAGCTAAATTCTAACAATTAGCTACTAACACTAACTAGGACAACACTACGTTAATAACAATGTTTAAGCAAGGTCTTAAACTAAAAATTAAGGAAGAACTTATACGCACAGGCGTAAGCACTAACACCCTTAATAACCTTATTAACATATTAATTAAAATTAATATTAAAATCTATAAGTTGCAATAGGAACTATAAGATAATCTATAGGTACAGGTTAGAAATGTTAAACCTACTACACTACGCAACTAATAGCACAGTAATCTTAATTATAGAAACTAATATTACCCTAACTTAGGACAACGCATCTACAACAACATACGCAGTAGTTACTATAGCCCTGCAGCTATAGATCTCTAACCTAAACAAAAGACTAGGAGCCCTGCTAGCTTGCTAGAACAACAAGAACAAGGGAAAGCACAATAATAGTAGTAAGTTAAAGGACTACTATAACTATAGTAAACTAGGCTACTTTGCGCGCAACTATTATTAGAAGAATAAGGTCTTTAGACAGCTTAACGTGCTTACTAGCAGGCCTGCTAAGGATGCTAATACTAGTAAATAGGAAATTATTACTAAGGATATAGGACAACTTATAGAAGATCTAGAGTCTAGTTCTAAGGATAAGGACTATATTAAGTCTTATTATAAGCGCTAATTACGCGCACCTACACTGCACTAATAAACAGTAACAGATAGTAAAGTTAAGAGTTAGGAGAACAACCTTAACTAGATTACTAAGCAATAACAGGATAGCCTTATAATAACAAACAACACTAAGATCTTTAAACAAGACTTACCTAAGGAATAACAAACACGCTGTAAGAAACGTAGGAACGCACAATAGGCTAGCTTTAACTACTAGAACCTACAACCTATGCTAGATAACGCATACGCACAAACAAGCTAAGATCTTGTTATTCCTAGCATAGAAGATAACAAGGAACTAGAGAACTAGTGCAACAAGGCTTACTATAAGTATTAAGAATAATGCTTTGCAACACCTATTAAAGACTACTAGGAATTCCTACGCTAGCATAAACAATAGTTATTTAAGGAAAACCTATACTGTATAGATAGGTTTCGCACACTGTAGTATAATATAGATCTAAGAAATCTACACTATAGAGTACTATTGTTTACTACATGTTACAACAATAGATGTACTATCTATCTATTAGAAAAAATAGGAAGCGTATTCTTTCCTAAGTAGAAGAGGCTATGTAAGAAGACCTAGACACGTTGCAAAAACAACACCTGCAAGATACACCTTATTAACAAACACGTTAACTACTATTTTCCTAGAAACAGCTTATTGTTAGCTAAAGGAGCCTAACAAATAACAATTAATAGGACCTGCATAAATTAGATATAGCAACACTACCTTAACCCTAGCTATATAACTTACAAAGGAGTAAAGCAGGCTAATAGGTTTAGAGGATAGACTAATCCTTTTTTAGGACAGCGCTTAAGAGCGCTAGGGATTAATCTATTAATTAGATTAGAACTAATTACTAACTAATTAAACTCCCTATAATAATAGGTAGAGTAAAGATGCAGGCACTCTTAGACTTAGGAGCACAGTTAAGCTACATCTCTTTGCAGGCAGTAGTACTAGCTAGACTACGTCTGCAACGCAAGGATAAACCCTATCTGCTCTAAGTAGCTAATAGAGAACCTATGCTAGAGGAATTAGAGATTACACACAAAGTAACTAATGCCCTACTTAGCATCTTGTTAGGACTAGACTCTGCCCACCTAGCCATAGCAGCTAAAAAGGTACGAATAATCACTCTAATGGTGATAACGTGGCCAGAACAGTACTTATTGCCAACTAGGTCAGAGGTGGTTGCTGCCACATGCCTACCTTGGCCCTAGCTTTGCCACTTGTGACAATAGCCCCCTTAGGTGCCTGTCCTTAGGCACTAAGGATAAGTACTAGACCTTCCAGCAGCAACAGCACATCCTGGCCCACATTATGTGGTGCCCTGCCTCAGCTACCCGCCGGCTTGGCTGAACCTAACATCCGCAGGGATCTGGTCTGCCAGCTAGACTTAAACCCACGACGCTTCAGGCATTAGAGTAATTATTATGTTAGGACTAGACTCTGCCCACCTAGCCATAGCAGCCAAAAAGGTACGAATGATCACTCTAATGGTGATAACGTGGCCAGAACAGTACTTATTGCCAACTAGGTCAGAGGTGGTCGCTGCCACATGCCTACCTTGGCCCTAGCTTTGCCACTCGTGACACATCTATAGACACTATAAGGAAGTGACCTTAGATGTCTTTGTAATAGCTACGCACAATGTTATATTAGGGCTACCCTAGTTATAAAAGTATAACCTAGAGATTAACTAGAAGAAGGAACAGCTTTTATTAAAGTAATGTACCTATAGCAATAAGGTATTGCAGCCTACGCAGCGTACGCTGCAGCTAGTAGATAAGAAGGAGATTAACAATATCTCTTTAATAAATAAGACGTGCTAAGTTAGAGTAGTTAACTCTATAGACGCTAAATGCCCTATAGGTCCCTAAGTAAGAGTTAAGGAGAATAAGAATAGTGCACCTCCTGCTATCCTAGATGTGTACAGACAGTACGCTAGGATGTTTAAAGAAGAGCTTACAGCAAAAGCCCTACTAAAGTACAAACCCTAGGATTACAAGATTAAGCTCTAGAAAGGAAAGAACCTAACTTTTAAGAGGCTATATTAGTTATTAGAGAAGGAACTTAAAGTACTGCGCAAGTACATTTAGGAGAACCTTAAAAAGGGATTTATTAGACAATTAGAATTACCTACAGGGTACTCTATTATATTTATTCTAAAGAAGGATAGCAAGCTACAACCTTGTATTAACTTTAGGAAGCTTAATAATATTACTATTAAGAACTGCTACCTGCTCCTAAACATTATAGAGTTGCAGGATTAGCTAGCAGGAGCTTAGTACTTTACTGCGTTAGACTTAAGAGGAGTGTACAACCTTATCTACATAAAGGAAGGAGAAGAATAGAAAACAGCCTTTAGAACAAGATATAGACTATATAAGTACCTTATAATACTATTTAGTCTAACAAACGCACTAGCTATATGCTAGGAGTTAGTTAACAACGTCCTTAGGGCACACCTTAACAGGACAGTAGTAGCATATTTAGATAACATCCTAGTGTACTTAAAGACACTAGAAGAGCACGTTCAACACGTAACTAAAGTGCTAGAATGCCTAAGAAGGGTAGATCTATAACTAAAACCTAAAAAGTGTAACTAGCACTAGAAAGAAGTTAAATTCTTAAGGTATATTGTAGGACAATATAGAGTTAAGATTAGTCTAATAAAGGTAGAAGTAGTTAAATTATAGCTAACACTAAAGACAGTTAAGCAGATCTAGGAATTCTTAGGATTTGTTAACTTTAACTAACGCTTTATTAAGGACTACTCTAAGATTGCAATCCTGCTAACAAAGCTTACGTAGAAGGACACGCTATTTAAGTAAGGAAAAGAACAAGATAATGCATTTAAGGCACTTAAGTAAGCCTGTATTGCACTACCTACGTTAATTACATTTACTAGTAGCAAACCTATACGCATAGAAACTAATGCCTTAGATCTTGTATTAGGCGCATGCATTATATAAGAAAAGGATAGACTATAGCACCCTATTGCGTACTACTTACGTAAGTTCTTAGGACTAGAGGAACAATACAACGTACACAACAAGGAACTACTTGCAATTATATCAGCCCTAGAACATTAGAGAGCGTATACAGAAAGTTGCTTAGAACTTACTATCTACACTAACTACAAGAACCTAGTATACTTTACTACTACTAAGGTCCTAAATTAACAACAAGTACGTTAGTTAGAAATGCTAGGACAATACAAATTTAAGATATTGTATACACTAGGCAAAGACAATAGTAGAGCTAACGCACTTAGCTAACAACACAACCTTGTTAGAGAAAAAATAATAAACTAGTTTGCAGTGTTAGGAGTTAACAATAATAGATCTCTAGGACTATTGCAACAACTTAACAATATAATACAAGTTTAGTAGAAATAACATATCCTGTTGCAAGTACTAGAGGAACTTTAAGAAGAAATAATAGCTAGTTACTATAATAACCTGCTACATAGACACCCTAGAATAACGCGTATAATAGAACTTATTAAATAACATTACAAGTTTAGTAATATAAAAGACAAGGTTACTAAATTTATTAAGAACTGTGTACAGTGCTAATAGAACAAACATAGCACATATGCTAAGTATAGAGAAGCGCAGGCTATAGAACTGCCTACAGCGCCCTAGACAAATATTATAATAGATTTTATTACCTAATTACTAATCTCTAAGGACCCTATTACTAACTACGCCTATAACTTAATCTTTATTGTAGTAGACAGATTTATAAAAGCTACTAAGATAATACTATTTTGTTACAGCTACACTGCAGAGCAGCTCGCACGAGTATTCCTAGACTAGATTATCTAACACTACAGCATACTAGAATTAATTATTAGCAATTAAGACAAGCTCTTTACGTTAAATTATTAAACTACACTGTTAGCGTACATAGGTACTAAGAAGAAGCTGTTAACTGCTTATTATCTGCAGACAGATAGACAGACTAAAAGAACTAATTAAACTATAGAAACATACCTACAGATGTACAGTAACCAGTAACAAGACAACTAGGTTTTGCTGCTACCTATAGCACAAATTGCTTACAACAATAAGTTATTAGAAGCAATAGGCGTAACGCTATTCTTTACAAATTACAGAAGACACCTAAATTTATTTACTAGGTTATTTAACACTAATATTTAAACAGAATTAGTAATATCCTTAGTAGAAAGGCTAAAGGAAGTACACTAGAAATCGCTTAAAAACATTACAAAAGCTTAGTTACAAGCAATCTTATATATTAACTAGAAACAAAAACAGCACCTTAGCTAAAAGAGAGGGATAAAGTCTATCTCCTTACTAAAAATCTTCAAACGCGAAGACCTATAAAAAAACTAGACAAAGTTAAGGTTAGACTATTTTTTATTTCTAAGCAAATCAGCCTAGTTAACTACCTACTTGCGCTGCCTAAGGATGCAAAGATCTACCCTATGTTCTACATTTTGCTATTAGAACCAGCTAACCCTAGAACTCTAATCTAGAAAGACTTCTACTATTAGGCTAACAGTAATAACAAGTAGGACGTTAAGAAAATAATACAACACCGCAACATAGGCAAAGGCGACAAGTACCTAGTTAAATAGTTAGGATACCTAGAATTAGAAAATACATAGGAACTAGTAACACACCTTACAAACTACTAATAACTACTAAACTAGTTCTAAAGTTTGCAGCAGTATCTAAGAAGTTAAGCGTAGACTATATTGCAGGAGAATAAGCTACTAAGGCGTTAGTAGCAGGACAGTTAATTTCCTTAGCCTAAACGTCTTTGCCCTTCTCTACTAACTTGTTTGCAAGGCACGCAGCCTTCTTTAAAGCCCTATCTTTTACTTGCGCTAGAATTTTCTTATTTTATAGTAGACACGCAATCACGTCTAATAGTAACTTTTTATCTTCTTCTACCTTCTTTTTATATTCTGCCCTTATCTTATCTAAGGATTCCTAGGATAAGTTAACGTATAGACAGCTGGCGCGCACGCACTCTAAACACTTTAAACAAGAATTTATAGAAGGCATAACGTAACAATTATAGCTAGATACAAAGTAATAATTATAGGAGATAGGAGTAATAGTATTATAGCAATAGATTTTAATGCTAAGACGCAGTCGCTTTTAGGATGCAGAGGATATAGTAATACTACAGGCACTAGGCAGTAGCAGGGCACGCTTATAAAGAACAGCTAACAGAATTTAGAACAAATCCTAGAAAGGAGGGGGATAGTGTTACAAACCCTATGCTTAGCTAGTTACTAACTAGATAGTTAGTGTACGCAAACGTACTAGGCTAGTAATTATAGACCTGCTTCTCTGCAGTATAGTTAAAGGTATAGTAATTACTAAGGTTACGTAAGGAGCTTACCCTTAGCATTGCAAGCTAGGTAGATCCTACGTAATAGCTTACGTAGCTTATATTAAGCCTAGCTTACGCAGCTTACAGTAAGCTTAGTAAGCTCTTGCATTTTATACAGTATATAGCAATTAGGAACACAACCCTTATAGTTTGTATTTAACCTTATTAATTAAGTTTGTCTTTAGAATCTTAACCTAACCTTTAAGCTAGATAGTCCCCTCTATACTACTTATTATTACCCTAGTTGTTGTTAGGTGTTTTACCTAGGCGTCTACCCTTACTATTCTAGAACTATTACTTATCCCTAAGAACTAATAGAATTAGTGCTTACGAGCTTTGCTTAAAGTACAACTTTAACAACTAAATTCTTAATAAGACGTAAGGCAGAAACGTACAAAAGTAATTATCTAATACTAACCCTCTACTAAGTAAAGGATTAACAGAGTAGCTGTATAGCTAAGTAAGGGAAGATTAAGTCTAAAGGGACCTCTAGCCTAGTGTTACTAAGGTGCTAGAGGACCCTTTTACTATCCTGTTCTAGAGCAGACTCTATAATAATCTATACCCTGTTATTAGACTACTACTACAAGGAAGAGTTATAGAGGACATACCTATAACTATCTCTAGAGGAAAGAAAACCTAGAGGGGAAGCCTAAATAATAAAGAGCTTGCTAGCCTCCTGCGCCTAAAGCTGTTAAAGATTCCTTTAGCTATCTTACTACAAGAAGTAAGAGGAATTACTATAGGAGATTTAGTCTCCTAAGAATTAGTTAGGACTCTCCTATAGATCCTTATAGGAAAGACATAACTAGAGCTAGACATAGGTAGAAGCGTTAATATAGCTACTAGCTAAACCCTATACTAGAGCTAATTAGAAGACAATAGGTTAAACCTACTAACTCCTAATTAGTTTAAAAATTCTAGGGTCTATGCTAGCGCAAGGCACTGTGCAGCAGAGCTAGCCCTACTATCTGCCCTAGTAAATAGTAGATTTTGTAACCTAGTATTAGAATACGCTGTCTAGCTTTGTTATATAGTAGAAGGAGATAGAGATAGTTAGCATAATAAGGACCTACCTAACAATGTTGCTAAGTTAATGTTAGAGCTTAGGTTAGAGAGGGTTGTCTACCTAGACCTTCTAACGTGCTAGGCGCAGATTAGAAATTACAGCGTTAACTGCCTTATTAATATAGGCGCCTAGATAAACTTGCTTTAATTTAGTGCGTTATAGGCACTTAGGTTAGTCTATAAGGAAATAAGCTATATTCCTAGCAAGGAGTAGGGTATTGTTATAGCTAACAGGAGTATAGACTCCTTTGTTAGCATAGTATAGAACGTCCTAGTTAAGATTAGCAAAGTAGTTACACTTACCTACTTCTAGATAGTATAGAACCTTATAAGGTTAGTAATACTTAGCACTCTATAGTGTGCGTCTTCTTATATAGCTATTTAATATAATTTGTTTAGACGCTCTACCTATTACATTATATTAGATAATAGCTTAAGGAATACTGCGTTTATAGCGTCTAATCTAGCTCCTTATTACTTAACTTTAGTAGAATCTACTATAAGAAAAGATAGAAGGCCCTCTTAATTAAGGTAGGAGGCGCCTGTAGTGTAGAAAACCTTAATTCTAACAACTAGTTATGCTGCTTAGCATAGATAGGATATAGCTACCTCTATGCTAGCAATCCTAAGGAGAGCAAGAGTATTAAAGATATTACTTAAAGAATATTTAACCTTAGCAATTATAAGGTAGTTAGGTAGATTTCCTTAGGAGGAGATAAAAGCTAGATAGATCTTAACAAAGATATTACTACATTAATAGTAGAGCTAAGCCTTTTAGACAAATAACAAGAGCATACAGATTATTAGCTAGTAAGCTAGTAGAAAGAAGATAGCAGAGAGGTTAATACCTTATACAAAAGAGTAGAGGTAAAAGTTAGGCTAGTTAATAAGCTAAGGGTAACAGAGCTAATAGAACTTAGCTAAGAAGACTAGAAGTAGCTTACAATTAAATAATAGTAACTTTTCTACAGCTTGCAACCTCTAGATATTAGATCCTTTAATTACCTATTTAAACAAAGGCATGCAGCATTCCTAAGAGGTATAAGACTTAATCTAGAAAGACTAAAGAGCTAGAAGTTTAGTAAGGCGCTTCTTCCCTGCAAAAAGGAACTATTTATTAAAATAATTATAAATAGAGAGGCAGCTATTGCCTTGTAAGGGCACTGTAGGCAGGTAAGAGAGATAGGACGAAACGTATAGTATTAGATAGGATAAGACAAATCCTTAGGGGTTAAGCTCCTAAGGATTTAGGAGAATATATACGTGTGTGTAAGCTCTAACAGGTTACTAGAGTAGCCCTAAGGTGTCTCTAGGGGTTAGCATGCCTAAGGTAGAAAGCCCCTAACATGCCTTTACATTTTCTAAATTAGGCTAAATATAGAAGGAGGTAACACCTCCCTATAAGATTAAGACTATACCTTACAAAGCCTAGCAGGTTAAAGTATTCCTAGTAGTAAGGAGCTAGGAAGGAGAGCTAGTAAAGATGCTTCTAGAACGTTTAGAGAGAGGAACACTAGAGAGATATAATAGTTAATATAGAAACCTATAGCACCTTATAGCAAAGAAGGCTAGCTCTTTCTAGTTTATTAATAACGCATAGTATATAAACAAGGTGTTAATTAGGGATGCTAGAACACTACTAATAGTAGATAAGTTCTTAGAGAAGTTTGCAGGCTGCAAAATCCTATTACTAATAGACTTCTTCTTAGGATATAACTAAATTACCCTTTATAAAGACAGTAGGGACATAATAGTAGTAATAACACTAGTTAGTCTACTTTAGTTATATACCTTAGTCTAGGAGCTACTAATTTAGTAGTAGTATTTTAAAGAATAATAATTAAGATACTAAAGGATTACTAGCTAAACACTCTACCCTTTCTAGATAATGTTACTAGTAGAGGTCTAAAAACTAACTATAATAGAGAAGAGTTGCTCCCTAGCGTTAGTATAACGACACAGGATAATAGAAAGCTCTAGAATGCGTGTGTATCCGCTATAAGGTGTCTAGGAGCACTAGGATAGGTAACATAGAGACAATTCTATTCCTATAGGTCTTGTATAAAGAATACTTAAAAACTATCTATCTATAGATAATTCTCCTTGTGCCTTTATACTGCTAGAATATAGGGAAGTTTAGAATGCTATAACTAAGTTACAGGCAGGAACAGAAACGTAAAGGAGCTAAGTTAGAGGTAAATTAGGGTGTGACACTTTTTAGAGACTAGTGCTTTACACTACCCCCTCCTGTGTAGGCAGATTGTCCTAGATACGCGTAAGTAATAACAGTTATTATTCTATAGCTTAGTGCGTTAATTTAGCGTCTATTCTAGGTTTTTAGTTAACTTAGGTTGTTATTTTAGTATTTTGTTATTATTTTTATCTAAAGTAAAGACAACTTTTTTTTTTTTATTTGTTAACTCTGCTGCCTAAATCTAATATAATAACAAGCTGTATTATAACTTAATTAGAGGGAAACAGGTTTGCTGTTATTATTATATCTAATTTCTAGGACGCGTTACGTAGGTATATAAACAATTAATCCCTACACCTTTTCTAACTCTAACAGACACTATTTCTTGCTGTAAGTATCCCTACGCTCTTTTAATTGTTCCTATGCTAATGCTCCTAGGTTTGTTAATTAGTTACTATGCTAATACTAGTCCCGCCTAGAGCTCTTGCAGTAGCCTATTAGGTTATCTGCCTTTGTTTAATTTAGGCCTTTGTAAGGGGAGGAAGGTAGACTACGCCTTTAATAAGGCGTTGTTGTTAAAGTATGCTTATTACACACTTTAAAATAAGAAGTGTTATCTAGTAACTAGACTTTTCTTTACTCCTACTCTCTAACTAATACTAATAGTTATAGGTTCTAATTTACGTTAGTCCTAAGTATGCTACTTTTTATAAAAACCTTGTTATGTAGGAGGAGGAATCTAGGGGTAAGGTAGTAGGAGAGGCGGCGGAGGAGGAGGTAATAGAGGCAGCACTAGAGGCATAGCGTAGCCTTATAGCATTAGCAATAGCTCTAGCAAGTGTAGTGCAGGTAGCAACTACGCAGCTTAAGGGAGTCACTGCTAATAACGTGTTGCTGCACTAGTACTACGCTAGTACAGCGCAGGGCTAGGTAATAGAGGAGATAGTAGAGAGTTTGTTAGTGTTAACTAGGGAGGTTATCAAGCTGTAACAGGAAATAGCCCCTTGTAGCTCTAGAGTTAGAGGTAAGTTAGTAAAGCTAGCTCTGCTTCCAGCACCTAAAAAAAAAGGGTGCTCCTAGGTTGTTAGATAAAACTAACGCTAGTAGCTCTAAGGAGATAAGTAACATTAAGAACCCTTAAAAAAGAAAGGGTTTCTTAAGCTATATAGTAAGGAGGATTTCTTTTATTTTTCTTTTCTTGTTATCTATTGTATAAACGCAGTTAGAGGCGTTTTAGAGTTAATAGATTTCCTTTATCCTTTTCTAAATTATAATATCTTTATTTGCCCTATAATTCTTAACCTTCTTCCTATGCTGTAATCTATTCATTTAATGCCTTTAGTAGACTAGGCTGCTCTAGGTACTTGTTGTAATACGCCTTTAGCTTATAGGGTGCTCCTGTAAAGTTTTTTGTAGGATACTAAGTTAGGTCTAGGTTATAGCTAACCTAGCTTACACAGTACTTAAGACTATAGCAGACTAACCTACTAGCTAGGATTTCTTAGACCTTCTATTCCTCTACTCCTTAAATAGGAATACCTGCAGGTTTTAGAGCTTCCTAACTAGGTAATAGGTTATCTAGATCCTTACACAGAACGTTAGGTATAAATACGTTATATATTTTTAAACTAGGGGAAGTTTTAAGTAATATAAGTAACTAACCTGTTCTAGGACCTTAAAGGGACCTTCCTACTTGTTAGATAGCTTTTAGCTTAGTTACTTACTTATTAAGTTTTTAGTAGAAAGGTACACTTTGTTACCTATAGTCTAGTTAACTAGGTTGCAATAAGTGTTAACTGCAGAGCGCATGCAGTCTTAGGCTTTCTCTATATTCTCCTTAGCTACCTTCTAGGCGTTATGCATATAGGTTGCTAATGCTAAGGCCTTCTTGTAGTTAAGTTGTTCTATAGGGGTTACTGCTGTATTAGCTCCTTTCTAACTCTAGCTCTATTTAGGTTAGCTACTATAAATTACTTAGTAAGGTAATATTCTAATTAAGGAATGTAGCAGAGTAAGTTAGGCACAATCTATAATTAGTAGGAGTTTAGACTAGTTATCCTAATAGTACAAGATGAAGGGACAGAGCTGTTAGTCTATATACTTGTTTATAATCTCTGTTTAACTGTTAGTTTCCTTGTAATAGGTAGTAGATAGCTTAACTTTTACACCTATAATTTAACAGAATTCTATCTAGAAAGTTAAGATAAACTAGGGGCCTCTATTGCTTACTATTAACTTAGGGGTGTGTCTAAACTAATACACCTATTGTATAAATAAGTTTGCTATCCTACATGCTATAATTGTTTTATAGCATAGGATTGTAATAGCTTGTTTAGTTAGGCAATTAATAATAACTATAATCTAGTTATACCTGGCTTTATCCTTAGGAAAATCCTTAAAATTAATGCACAAATGTTGTATTAGTTTGTTAGGTATTAGTAAGGGATGCAAGTACCTACAGAGTTAGGTCTGTCTTAGATAGCCTTGGTGACATAGGATGTAGTTTTAGACATATCTTTTACATGTAGCACTTATACCTTTCTAGTAATACTGTTGTAATAACAGTTAGTAGGTCTTCTTGGCACTAGGGTAAGCAGTTAATAGTTAGTTATAGGCTTCCTTAATTAGGCGTGTGCATAAGGTTAAGTTAGTAGGGACACAGAGTTAATTATAGTAGAGAAGAAGTCTGTTTTAGATCTAATATAGAGATAGTAATAATAGTTATTCTTGTTTAAAGGATTTCTAGTTTTCTTGTATTAACGCCTTAATTAGTTCTAAGGAATCTAGTTTTATAATAGGCTGTACTAAGCAGATAGTAGCTACAACTAGGTTAGTCTTAGCTAGATATATCTAAGCTAAATTAGAATTAATCTAGTTGTGTAACTGCTGTAGACCTAGTAGGACTTAGGACTAATTGTCTTCTTAGGCAGACTTTAGATTTGCAAGATCCTATTCTTAGCAACTTAGGATATTAGCATGCTTATTGTTCTTGCCTAGCGTGTATTTAATCTTAAAGTTAAACAGAGCTAGAGCTTCTGCCTATTATGCTTGTTAAGCATTTAAGATTTTAGTTGTTATAAAGTACTCTAGGGATTAATAATTAGAGTAGACTTAGATCTATTTTGTAACTAAGGTAAGTTTAGCTCTCTACTTATTAAAGGCTTGTAAAATCGCGAACAACTCCTTATTATATATTTCCTAATTAAGTTTAGCTCTAGAGAGTACTTGGCTATAGAATGCTATAGGGTACTACTTGTTATTAGGGTGCTGCTGTGACAAAACCCTAGCGACAACTCTATTAGAGGCGTTAGTTTTAATCTTTGTATTGTAGTTAGGATTAAAATAGCATAGAGTTAGGATAGACAACAAGGCTTCCTTTAGGTTTTTAAAACTAGATTAGCATTAAGCAGTCTATTTAAATAGATTTACTAGGCTTTGTAAGGCAATAAGGGGCTTAGCTACGCAAGAGAATTTAGGTACAAATTGTTAGTAAAACCTAGTAAAGCCTAGGAACAATTTTACACTAGTAACAGTAGTAGGAGGGATCTAGTTCCTAAGGGCTTGTACCTTCTTAGAGTCTACTTTAATTCCTTTGTTAGTTAGGATATAACCTAAGTACTTAGTACAGGTAACGTGGAACTTGCTCTTCTTAATATCTACTTGTAATCTAGTAATACAGAGTTAATTAAGTACTAGCTTAACATGTTGTTTGTAGGTTATAAGGTCTTTAGAGTAGATAAGGATGTTATCTAGATATGCAATACAGAAGTTGTCTAGATATTTAATAAGAACATTATTTATATATTGTTAATAAGTGGCTGGTCTATTACATAGCCTAAAGGGTAGAACCTTGCACTTGTAACTACTGTAACGTGTATAGAACGTAGTGTACTCCTTAGAGGCAGGATCTATACAAATTTAATTAAAGGCATTCTAGATGTTAAATTTAGTAAATACCTTAGCCTTAGACAGTTGTGCTAACAATTTGTCTATGCATAGTATTAGATAGGAGTCCTTTCTTGTAAGGGCGTTAAGTTTACAATAGTTAACACAAATACGCAAATTCCTATTTAGTTTTTAAATATAGAGTATAGGCAATGCAAAGGGGCTCTAACTGTGTTTAATCTAGCTATGCTATAGTTAGTCTTGCATAAACTTCTTAGTAGCTTTAAGTTTCTTAAGATTTTGTTTATATAAGGGCAAGTAGGAATTTAGCAATTAGCCCTCTAATATAATTTTGTAGTTATAGGGGTAGTGTTCTAGAAGGGTTTTAGCTTCTGTTTTGCTAAACATATTAGTATATTAAACATATTTGTCTAGCAATTGTTTGTTAAGTAGCTAAGCGTTCTTAGGGTTATCTTAGGTACAACAGTAGTTAATAACGCAATTAATCTTGTATAGACTAGTAGTAAAAAATTTGTTCTGTAGTTTTTTTATAGAAAAGTAAAAAGCATTTAATAAAAGTAAGGAAATGCGTGCCTCCCTAGGAGGTAGCAAGTTAGAGGCTTTTTAGGTTAGGATTGTTAGTAAGGAACAGCATTTTAGCAATTAAATAACACCTCTTATACAATGTATTAAGTAATTTAGACTTTAGCAACGTTAGTACTCTACAGCTTCCTATAGGTTGTCCCTTTGTTGTACGTCTTGTAGGACGTAGGCTTGTAGTAAAGGTTAATATAGGGTTATTATTAATAGAGGGGCAGGGTTGTACAACCTAGGGTACCTTACTAGCTATATAAGCTAAGATCGCTCTGTATTAAGTTAGAGTTTAAAACATTTTAACTATTTAATTCTAATAATACATTCCTAGGATCCTAGATTAATAATAACAAAGGGGCAGTTACGTATCTTACGCCTATTAATAGTTAAGTGTAACTAAATGTACTAGTTTACTAGGGTTATAATCTAATCCTAGAATCCTTTAACTTAGACCTTAAAGGGCAACTTTTAGATAGGAGTCCTAAGTGTAGCAGACACTAAAGTAGTAATATTAGAATTTAAAAATAAAAATCCTTAGGCACTAGTGTTAACTAAGGAGTTAAGTTATACACCTAGCCCTTAGTTTAATAGAATAGAAGAAGCAAGGAAGTAGGGGCTACTAAACAAATAAGATAAAGAGAGGTTAGATAGGTTATATTAGTTTAGGCCTAGGTAAAGTTATCCTCCTAGGCAGGGCTGTTTCCCTTAGGTATTAGTTCCTCTTTAAAATCTTCTTTAGCGTTAACATATTCCTCTATATCTACTTAGATTTCTTGTACCTAGGGACTAGGGCAATCTTTTGCAAAGTAACCTATCTTGCTACAGTTGTAGCAGTTGCCTAGGGTTAGCTCTCTTACAGGTGTGGCTTAGGACAGTGTAGTCCTAGGTGCTAGAGTAGGAGTAGATATAGGAGGTTTCTAAATGCTAGGTGTAGGCTGATTTAGAGGTAGGTTGTTAGTCTAATGCTGATTATTAACAGTTTAGGGTTAGGTCTAAGTTAGTAAGGTATTAGGTAGGGTATAAACAGGATGTTGTTTTCTTTCTATGTTATACGCTGTAAGATACTCTACTATAAGTTTAAATAAGTTATCCTACTACCTCTTAAATCCTAGGTTAGGACTTTAGAGGGTAGGGGTAACCTTTGTCTATATGTAGTAAAACTATTCTAACTTAGGTACTTATCCCTAGATAGCAGCACTTAGGAAGCGCGCTTTAAAAAGTAAAAACGTGTTATCTTTTCCTATTTAGAGTTAATTAAAAATAGCTTAACTTTTAGCTCTCTTATTCCCTGTAATAAAGTAGGAGCAGAGAAGCGTTATTATTTCCTCTGCGCTCTAGAACTAGTCTGTTTTGCAAGATAAGTATTAGGGCTCTAGGTATTCCTTAGCGAGCCTAGAAGTATATCCCTATACTAGAGCTATACGAGCTTGTTCTATAGGATAGTAATCTAAATTAATGTTAAGTTAGTCCTAAATTAAGGCTTGCTACTGTCTAAAAGTAGGGTCTTTTCTATTACTTAATTTGTTAATAGCTGGTGTGCGTTTACTAAGCCTAGGGTAGTAGACTAGGGTCTTAGACTAGAACCTTTTAGGAGGTTGCTAAGATTAAACAAGGGAGACTCTGTAGTAGGCACAGGTACATCTTTGTAGGGAAGGGATTAGGCCTAAAGCTAGGCTACTTTAGCCCTTAGTTAGTTAACTAACTTATAAAGATTTACCTATTCTAAGTCTAATTTAGTATTGCTCTTGCTAAGCGTCTAGGTGTTAGTTAATCTCTTAGCGGGCGCTGTTGCCTGTCCTTAAGTAGATTGTCTAATAGGTTCCTTTAAACTAGGGTTAGTAGTGCCTAATATTAGTAGTAATCTAATTTAGGTAGGTTATTAATAATCTCTAAGTCTTTATCTTAGCGTAATCTAACGCAACTTTTCTAAAGTAATCCTAGAGCAGTAAGTTGTAGGAAGTTCTAAACCTAAAGGCTTTAGTTGTTAGGAGGTCTCTAGAATCCTAACTGTTAGATAGACAATAATTAGGACCTGTATAGTTTGTAACTAAAAGGGGTCTAAATCTGCTTAGTATACAATAACTAAACAAACTTGCAATATTATTTAGAGGCTATTACTAGCTAGGACAAGTTTTTAAGTATAATATAACAACACAGGATAATAGAAAGCTCTAGAATGCGTGTGTATCTGCTACAAGGTGTCTAGGAGCACTAGGATAGGTAACACAGAGACAATTCTATTCCTATAGGTCTTGTACGAAGAATACTTAAAAACTATCTATCTATAGATAATTCTCCTTGTGCCTTTATACTGCTAGAATACAGGGAAGTTTGGAATGCTATAACTAAGTTATAGGCAGGAACAGAAACGTAAAGGAGCTGAGTTAGAGGTAAATTAGGGTGTAACACTTTTTGGAGACTAGTGCTTTACAGTTAGACGCTATGTTCTAGAGCATATTCAGCAGCTAGATGCTGCCTAGCTGATATAGAAAGGGCTAGTGCTACAGTGTTAGGGATAAAATGCTACTAGGGTTACAATAGGTTAACTGTAGTTAGCTACAAAGTTAGCGCAGATAGCTGCTTCCCTAGCTAAGATAAGGTAGCAAAAATTACTACCTAGCTAGAGTGCTAAAACCTAAAAGAAGTCTAAATGTTTATAGGTATTTGTGTTTACTATTATATCTAGGTCCTGTTATTTACTATTCTTGCTAAACCCCTGTTTAAGCTTATAAAGAAAGATACAGAATAGGAATAGGGAAACGCAGAACGCTAAGCTATAGCTGCTCTAAAGACTTATATTATAAGTGCGCTAGCGCTAATAGCTATATTATACACTAGTAGGTTAACTATCTTTATGTTAGTAGACGCTAGTAATAAGGGAGCTAGCGCTTGTCTAGAACAGATAGGTCTAGATAGCAAGCGTTACCCTTGCTGATTTAAAAGTACACTCTAGTTAAAAGCTAAATCTAACTAGCACTTAACTAAACTAGAGTATAAAGCAGTTGTCTAGGCTCTTAAGAAATTCTAGATATAGCTATACAGAGTACATTTTATTATTAAAACAGATGCCTAGACACTAATAGCACGGCTTAATTGCTCTTTAATAGACATCCTAGGCTTAGTAATAAATAGGTAGCTAGTAGCTATCCTACTCTAGGACTTTAAAATTTAATGTATTTCTAGAAAAAGAAATATAGTTACAGACGCTCTATCTAGATACCCTAAGCCTAAAGGATAGACAGCTCTAGACAAACCTAAGTTAGATATTAAGCATTTTATTAACAACCTAGTAGCAATAGCAGAATTATTGTCTCTGCTCCTACAGAGACACCCTAGCTGTATCCTTAGGGACAAATACTTAGAATTATCTAAACAAATTGCTACATTCCTCTAGACACTAAAGATCCCTAAGGGAATGTCTAGGAAAGAGTCACGTTTATAGAAAAAGAGAGCTCTTAACTACTTTATTTAAGACAGATATCTATTCTATAAGACGTTACGTAATATTGCTATTAGGAGAGTAGTAGACAATACTAACATTAGGACTGCAGTAATTTAGGAAATATATTAAATAATTAGACATAGAGGTGTTAATATAGTATACTCTATACTTACCTAAAGATATTACTAGGATTACATACATACTAAGGTTAAAACTATACTATCCTCTTGCCTAGAGTGCTAGTTTAGGACTAGTAAATAATTAAAGGATATACTAACTATAATATACTCCTACGCACTCTAAGAGTTAGTAGCAGCTAACGTTGTCTATATACCTCTATGCTAAGGCTATTAGTATATAGTTATTGCTAGAGAATATCTTAGTAGATAGGTAGAGGCCTAGCTACTCTACAATAACAAATCTACTACTATTGCAAAATTCCTGTACAAGGATATTATTTACTAATAGAGTATAATAAGGAGGCTTATAGTTAATAGAGGACTAGACTTTGCTAATATAGTAAAAAAGCTTACAGTTATATATAGAATTTAGCAAATATAATCCTTAGCATATAACCCTTAGGTAATAGAGAAGGTTAAAGGAGGATATAAACTAATTATTAATACCCTTACTAAACTTTATAGACTATAGGTAGACAACCTTCTAATAGTGCTACTAGCAGATAGGGTCTCTATTTAATCTAACAGGTACTCTACGTATTAATTAGTTACTAGACAGAACCTAGTTCTACCTACAGATTTAGCAATTCCTACCTAGTAGATATTACTGTACTAGCAGGTTTTAGATAGGTCTTAGTTACTAGCAATCTGTGCTATACAATTAGACCTCTAGGACTAGTTTCTAAAGGACGCTGTTAGTGTTACTAAACAACTGCAAGCATCTAAGAAAGAATACTAGGACAATAATTAGGAAATTAGGAAAGAAAGCATTAGCACTAGTAACCTTATCTTATTATAGGATTTAGTTAGGGAGATTAATATATTAAGAGACAGAAAGCTTGCCTGTAGGTAGCTTAGACTATACAAAGTCTCAGAAGAGAAAACAGCAATAGAGCGCGGCACCTTCCTACTAAAAGACTTAGATAGATCTAAGATGCCTTACACTATTCTAGGCTAGAGACTTAAGAGATTTATTAAATAATAACTAGAAGATATTGCAGAGGAGCACGTAGGTCTAATTAAGATCTAAGATAAGGAAGCCTAGAACAGATTGTACATAGACCTAGTTAGGGATATTAGGAAAGATAATATCTCTATACTAGACCGCACTATTAGCAGTTACTAAGAGGTTATAATACAACTAAGGAAACTTACAATATACAAGAAGGTATAATATAAGTAATATAACAGCAACTCTAGTAGAGACTCTAACATAAGCTAAGCACTATATTACTTAGCTTAACAAAGTAGAGAGGAGAGGAGACTTAGTCTCTAACTATAAAAATGTCTTAATAAGACAACTAATAAGGTAGGGAAATAGTAAAACCCTAGAGTTTGCCTATATAGCTATTAAAGAACAAGTAGCAGCACTAGTAAAAAATCTAACTAACTAGAAGCTAGTAAGTTACACCTAATAGCTTCCTATTAGCTACGCAGCTATTAAGTAAAAAGCGCTAGCGTAAACTTTACCTAGCTGCTGCAATCCTACTATAATTAAGTAGCAAAATAGTAGTAAGAAGAATAGGTGCTTAATATAGCTATAGGTAATAGCTTACTACTTTTACTCTGCTACTCTATTACTCCTTTACCCTACTACACACAACAAAACTTAAAAATTTAATTTAATTAAGCAACCTAGCTTAGTTACTACACTTACACTATAGCCTTAGACTCCTAAGCCCTAGTAATAGCTAGCTAAGAGTAACTAGGCTCTGCCTATATATTATAGCCAGCTGCTCTTTAAGCTATTACCTCTAACAACATAACGTCTATCTATAGTATTAGTATGCTATACCTTAACAACATCTTAATAGGTAAGTTTATTACACAGCTAACCTAGGGTAACCTAGTTTAATAAAGACACGCACTAGACTCTTAGATAGCAGCTACTATATTAGAGTTTAATAAAGCTACTATAATAATACACCTTGTATTATTAGTTGTAGAGTAGACGCTAAACCTAATTACATAATATAGAGGGGCTACACAGTTTAAGAGTAAATACCCTACTATTGCTACAGCTATAAACTACAACTAAAAGAGAATATAGGAGTTAAGTAGCGCGTTAACACGTATTAAATTGCTACCTAGAGGAAAGACACTTATAAGTAACATTATTACGCCTTACAGCCCTACCTCTAGCATAGAGTATAGTTGCTTAACTAATATTGCATACTGCATAGTAAGACTAGGTACTATGTACCTAGCTAAGTTTATTAACTCTACTATGTACTAAAGACTTTATATACCCTATTGCAAGCAAGATAAGTATATTAACTCCTTAGACTAGGGCATAGCTTATAAGGGAATACAGCTATTTAAATAAGACATTTAGTCCTTTATAGGTAACTCTAAAAATAATAGCTACCCTCTCCTTAAGCTCCTTAGAAGCATTTTAGATTTACCTAACCTATACACTAATATAAAGAAATACACAGTTTACCTTATAGACAGTAGTAATAGCTAACAAAAGTTCTAGCGAGCTGCTCTTTAGCACTAGAAGACTATGCCCCTAGCAAGAATATTTAACTTAGAAGGAAAACTAACTTACTATCTAGTTATAGAATAGATAATATAGAAGTAGACTATAGCTAGTAGACTTACAAAACACAGTAATAGAATACTTCTACCTATTAACTCTATCTTTAGAGATACACCTTCTAGACTTAGGACAATTAGCCTAAGCCTAGGACTAGGGCAAGCATTAATACTAGCAGAAGGGGCATCTGCAGTGCAAACTGCTAGCAGCTCCAGCTAACTACTAGAGGGGTCCTCCCTTACTCTATTAAGACTAATAAGAGTGCAATTAGGTGTTACTACTCACATTTAAAACACTAGAACAACTAGCAAAGGGACCCTTAAGAGTGCCTAAGAGGAAGAGGATAACTTACTTATTAACCTTAACCCTAGAGAGGTTAACAGGTTAGCCTTAGAGCTTAGAGTTAGACACACACGTTAGCAGGAAGAAGTAGCTATTAAACTTATTTGTTACAGAGAAGGAACTGTCTCTATTACTAATGTAATAGCTATCCCTAACAACAAACAATACTAGGAGCAATTAACTATTTGTAGTACTAGATTCTGCTCTCTTAAGGATGTTAGTAGTAAGAGAGCTATCTTCCCTACTAATAATAAAGCTTAATCTGCTTAAGAGGATAAGTCTATTAGTCCTAAGGCTATGCAGGAGGTTAAAGGCTCTAAGAGCTGTCTATATGCAAACCCTAAGTTAGCTCTTGTTATACTGTGCAAAAGTATAGTAGAGGAACTCTTAAGGACGTAGATAAGATAAAGCTGCTCTGTATATAGGTCTAAGAGTGTTGTATTAAATTAGAACCTAAGAGCTAAAGGATAAAGGGTTCTATAATAGCTTACTACAAGGTTAGTAAACACAGGGTATACTTCTCTTACTTAAAATATATTGCTAGACAACTAGGCCTTCTAGTCTAATTAATGCTAAGGTATACTGCTGTTAACATGCTTATAATGCTGTACCTATACCCTTACAAATAGGGAATATAGCACAGCAATGTACAAACCTGCATACTGTTCTAGAATTACCTTAGAGGCCTAGGCACTCTTAACAGCCTTTAATCCTACTACTATTAACTAAATAGCACTAGTCTTAAGGTAGACTAGGACGCGTTTATTAATAGATATCCTACTCTCTTTCTACAACAAACAGTAAACACGTTTAAGGCAGAAGGAACTATTGTAGCTAACTACTTCTAAGAGGGGTTTAGAGATAAAGAGCTTTAGGAAATTATAAATAATTGCTTTAATATATATAACTAGCACACCTATACTATTCTAGTAAGAAGTGCTTAACCCGTTAGTATGTAGAGGACAGAGGAGCTACATTGCTTTGCAAGAAACTATAGATACGGGTTATATAGATAAGATATAAACTTTATTTCTTTATAGTAGTAGTTAATTATCTAGGAGGCTTTGTCTAAACTTCCTGTTATCCCTTTATATACTAGCGCTACTTACTAGCCTTAGCATCCTAAGTAACTGCTAAGGCAGTTACTCTGTGCACTAGCACAAACCTCCCCTACCTTAATAGCACAGCCCCCTTATACTTATAGAGGAGAGGCTAGTAAGTAAAGTGTTATATAGGAAAATAAGCGAGAGTAGAATGTTAAATTAAAAGAGAAAAGGAATAAACAAAAGAAACAAACAAAAGAAACAACTTCCTCTACTCCTTTATCTGTCCCTTACCCTTATCCTTCTTTAGTTAACTACTTAACTAGGTAGTTAACTAAACACTAACATCTTAGCAAGTAGAACAAGTGTTGTATTAGCTAACAGCAGTAGTTTCTGCTAAACTAGATAATCTAGCAACAGCTGTTAACCTTGTTGCCTTTAAAGTCTTTAGAGTTAGTAATAGATAGTGCTTATCTAATAATAAACTAGCGTCTACCCTAGCTACATCCTATCTAGTTAGAGAGTTAGGTTGTATATTTATCTTAGAGAATATCTTAGACAGTGCTAAATCCCTACTGTGTTCTCTATCCTACTTTTTAGCACTATCTAAGAACTTAGCTAGATGTAATAATTCTATAAAATATAACTAGTTAGGGATATCTAAGTTAGCATCCTCCTTATATACTCTTATCTTAGCTATCTTAACCTATTCCTAGTGCTTCTTAACTATAGAAATGTTACTAGCATAAGTCTATTGTATATAAGCTAGTAACTACTTTAAATCTATTTAGTTTAGTATTTTATCTATTTTGTCTAGTATAGGGACTAAGTTATAGCAAGCCTAGCAGTAAATTGCTTTTAAGATCTATAACGTAAACTCTAGTAGAATATCTCTAGGAAAGGCATATAGCACTCCTCTGTATTAGTTAGCGTGTCTAGAAGGAGATAACAGACCTGCTTATAGCGCCTAGTAAGATACAGTAATTTCTGCATAGCTACCTATCTCTAGAATCTCTATAGTGCTGTAGTCTTCTGTTACCAGCATAAACTAAGGAAGAGCAGTGCGTTACTATTTTGTAGCTAGTCTAGTAGACCTATAAGGGAGCAGCAGGTTAGAGATTTATACTTACCCTGCCTTGCATAGATACTTCTTCTTTTACAACTAAGCTTGTCTTTAATTTCCTTTAGGTAGTCCTAGTTATCCTTCTAACCCTTAATGTATCTATTCCTCTTATCTATACCCCTCTTCTATTGCTATTTAAGGTATTCGCCTATATAGTAATAGAACCTAGCAAGAGTAATAGTGTAGTTCTCCTTATCTTTGTTATTAAAAGACACTAAGCCCTAGATTATTTGTATACCCCTGCTGTTTGCGTAAGCATTAGCTAGGTTAAGGTCTATATGTTTAAACGCTGTTTAGTTACTAGGGCTAGTGTACTTTGTATAGTAGGGGTAAGAGATAAGGTTAGTCTAGCGACAAAGTAAGATATATAGAAGCTAGTAACCTACATCCCCTTAAATAAGTTGCTAGACTACTAAGTAGTACATTGTCCTACACTATCTAAGGTTACTGTGTCTATTAATAGTATAGGTATGCTAGTTATATATATTAAAGCAATTATTTATAATTTCCTAAAGCTCTTTATCTCTAAACCCCTCTTAGAAGTAGTTAGCTATAACAGTTCCTTCTACCTTAAACGTGTTTACTGTTTGTTGTAGAAAGAGAGTAGGATATCTATTAATAAACGCGTCCTAGTCTACCTTAAGACTAGTGCTATTTAGTTAATAGTAGTAGGATTAAAGGCTGTTAAGAGTGCCTAGGCCTCTAAGGTAATTCTAGAACAGTATGCAGGTTCGTACGTTGCTGTGCTATATTCCCTATTTGTAAGGGTATAGGTACAGCATTATAAGCATGTTAACAGCAGTATACCTTAGCATTAATTAGACTAGAAGGCCTAGTTATCTAGCAATATATTTTAAGTAAGAGAAGTATACCCTGTGTTTACTAACCTTGTAGTAAGCTATTATAGAACCCTTTATCCTTTAGCTCTTAGGTTCTAATTTAATACAACACTCTTAGACCTATATATAGAGCAGCTTTATCTTATCTACGTCCTTAAGAGTTCCTCTACTATACTTTTTGCACAGTATAACAAGAGCTAACTTAGGGTTTGCATATAGACAGCTCTTAGAGCCTTTAACCTCCTGCATAGCCTTAGGACTAATAGACTTATCCTCTTAAGCAGATTAAGCTTTATTATTAGTAGGGAAGACAGCTCTCTTACTACTAACATCCTTAAGAGAGCAGAATCTAGTACTACAAATAGTTAATTGCTCCTAGTATTGTTTGTTGTTAGGGACGGCTGTTACATTAGTAATAGAGACAGTTCCTTCTCTGTAACAAACAAGTTTGCTAGCTACTTCTTCCTGCTAACATGTGTGTCTAACTCTAAGCTCTAAGGCTAACCTGTTAACCTCTCTAGGGTTAAGGTTAGTAAGTAAGTTATCCTCTTCCTCTTAGGCACTCTTAAGGGTCCCTTTGCTAGTTGTTCTAGTGTTTTAAATGTAAGTAGTAACACCTAATTGCACTCTTATTAGTCTTAATAGAGTAAGTGTAGTAACAGAGCTAGGTTGCTTAATTAAATTAAATTTTTAAGTTTTGTTATGTGTGGCAGGGTAAAGAAGTAACAGAGTAGCAGAGTAAAAGTAGCAAGCTATTACTTGTAGCTATATCAAGCATCTATTCTTCTTACTACTGTTTTACTACTTAATTACAGTAGGATTGCAGCAGCAGGGTAAAGTTCGCGCTAGCGTTTTTCGCTTAACAGCCGCGCAGCTAATAGGAAGCTATTAGGTGTAACTTGCTAGCTTCTAGTTAGTTAGATTTTTACTAGCGCTGCTGCTTGTTCTTTAATAGCTATATAGGCAAACTCTAGGGTTTTACTATTTCCCTGCCTTGTTAGTTGTCTTATTAAGACATTTTTATAGTTAGAGACTAAGTCTCCCCTCCCCCTGCTTTATTAAGCTAAGTAATGTAGTGCTTAGCTTATGTTAGAGTCTCTGCTAGAGTTGCTATTGTATTGCTTATATTGCGCCTTCTTGTATGTTGTAAGTTTCCTTAGTTGTATTATAACCTCTTAGTAACTGCTAATAGTGCAGTCTAGTACAGAGATATTATCTTTTCTAACATCCCTAACTAGGTCTATATATAATCTATTCTAGGCTTCCTTATTCTAGATCTTAGTTAGACCTGCGTGCTCCTCTATAATATCTTCTAGTTATTGTTTAATAAATCTCTTAAGTCTCTAGCCTAGAATAGTGTAAGGTATCTTAGATCTATCTAAGTCTTTTAGTAGGAAGGTGCCGCGCTCTATTACTGTTTTCTCTTCTAAGACTTTGTATAGTCTAAGCTACCTACAGGCAAGCTTTCTATCTCTTGACATATTAATCTCCCTAACTAAATCCTATAATAAGACAAGGTTGCTAGTGCTAATGCTTTCTTTCCTAATTTCCTAATTGTTATCCTAGTATTCTTTCTTAGATGCTTGTAGTTGTTTAGTAACACTAGCAGCGTCCTTTAGAAACTAGTCCTAGAGGTCTAATTACATAGCATAGATTAGTAATAACTAAGACCTATCTAAAACCTACTAGTACAGCAATGTCTGCTAGGTAGGAATTGCTAAATCTGTAGGTAGAACTAGGTTCTGTCTAGTAACTAATTAATACGTAGAGTACCTGTTAGATTAAATAGAGACCCTGTCCGCTAGCAGCACTATTAGAAGGTTATCTACCTATAGTCTGTGAAGTTTAGTAAGGGCATTAATAATTAGTTTGTGTCCTCCTTTAACCTTCTCTATTGCCTAAGGGTTATATACTAAGGATTGTATTTGCTAAATTCTGTATGTAACTGCAAGCTTTTTTACTACATTAGCAAAGTCTAGTCCTCTATTAACTATAAGCCTCCTTGTTATACTCTATTAGTAAATAATATCCTTGTATAGGAATTTTGCAACAGTAGCAGATTTGTTATTGTAGAGTAGCTAGGCCTCTACCTATCTGCTAAGATATTCTCTAGCAGGCATTACTGTACACTACAAAGTTAGTGTAGTAGTTTATAAGTCCTAGAAAGGATTAAGCAGTCTCTTGCACATATGTCTCTATAAAAGCTTAGGTACCTATTTTCTAGGAGGTGTCCTAGTCTCTCTAATGTTCTTTTATAGCTAGTTGTAGTTTAATCTAGTCTCCCTCTAAGAATAGCTTTAACCTCTTTATAAATCTTTAATAGTAACTTTTATAGTAGTTAGGAAGGACCCTAACCTTTTGCTAGTCTGTAAGGCCCCTATTGTTTACTGTTTAATTAAAGTTATCTAGGAATTTAGAGACCTCTTCTCTATTAAATAGGAGGTAATTAGCTCTTCCTCTTATAGGAACTAGGACCCTATCTTGTAATTAACTATCCTAAGACAGGTTACTAAGGCAGGACCCCTTAGGAGTTCTGTTAATTCCTAAGAGTAAAGGGATATATGTAGACATAGTTTAAATATAGTAATAGTATCTGTTCTAAGGGTGCTTTTTCTTTTTCTTTCTTTTTTTTTTTTTTTTCTTTTTCCTTAGTTCTTAGAGTTTTGTATGCTCTTATAGAGCGTTAATTCCTAGGCGCATAAGCCCTAGGCTAGGACCCTATTAGCTAATAATATATTCAGCTAATAGTATAGCAGAAGAATTGTTTAGTATATCTGTATAATCCTAAGATAGAAATAGCTATCTTGTATTATTAGATAGCTATCTGGCAATTCTAGAGGTATAGTTTCTTTTAGGGTTAAAATAATGCCTACTGTTAATACTAGTGTTCTAACTAGAGTAACCTGTAGACAGCTACTGTTTTTTACTTATGCCTAAGGCGTCTATTAGAGTGCTATAGTATAAGAATAGCTGTATTATCTATGTCTTTATTGTTTGTTACTTATACCTAAGGCGTCTATTAGAGTGCCGTAGCATAAGAATAGCTGTATTATCTACATCTTTGTTGTTTGTTACTTATGCCTAAGGCGTCTATTAGAGTGCTATAGCATAAGAGTAGCTGTATTATCTATATCTTTGTTTAACAATTAGTTCCCCTACATACTATACTGTTGCTCCCTAGTTAGGTTACTATTTTGTTCTAGTAAGAAGTGCTTAACCTGTTAGTATGTAGAGGACAGAGGAGCTACATTGCTGTGCAAGAAACTATAGATACAGGTTACGCAGATAAGATATAAACTTTATTTCTTTGTAGTAGTAGTTAATTATCTAGGAGGCTTTGTCTAAACTTCCTGTTATCCCTTTATATACTAGCGCTACTTACTAGCCTTAGCATCCTAAGTAACTGCTAAGGCAGTCACTCTGTGCACTGGCATAATACTATTAACAGACATAGTAACCTTAGATAGTGCAGGACAATGTACTACTTAGTAGTCCAGCAACTTATTTAAGAGGATATAGGTTACTAGCTTCTGTATGTCTTACTTTGTCGCTAGACTAACCTTATCTCTTACCCCTACTATATAAAGTACACTAGCCCTAGTAACTAAACAGCGTTTAAACATATAGACCTTAACCTAGCTAATGCTTACGTAAACAGTAGGGGTATACAAATAATCTAGGGCTTAGTGTCTTTTAATAACAAAGATAAGGAGAACTACACTATTGCTCTTGCTAGGTTCTATAACTATGTAGGCAAATACCTTAAATAGCAACAGAAGAGGGGTATAGATAAGAAGAATAGATATATTAAGGGTTAGAAGGATAACTAGGACTACCTAAAGGAAATTAAAGACAAGCTTAGTTGTAAAAGAAGAAGTATCTATGCAAGGCAGGGTAAGTATAAATCTCTAACCTGCTACTCCCTTATAGATCTACTAGACTAGCTACAAAACAGTAACGTACTACTCTTCCTTAGTTTGTGCTAGTAACAGAAGACTACAGCACTATAGAGATTCTAGAGATAGGTAGCTATGCAGAAATTACTGTATCTTACTAGGCGCTACAAGCAGGTCTGTTATCTCCTTCTAGGCACGCTAACAGATATAGAGGAGTACTGTATACCTTTCCTAGGGATATTCTACTAGAGTTTACGTTATAGATCTTAAAAGCAATTTACTGCTAGGCTTGCTATAACTTAGTCCCTATACTAGATAAAATAGATAAAATACTAAACTAAATAGATTTAAAGTAGTTACTAGCTTATATACAATAGACTTGTGCTAGTAACATTTCTATAGTTAAGAAGCACTAGGAATAGGTTAAGACAGCTGAGATTAGAGCATACAAGGAGGATGCTAACTTAGATGTTCCTAACTAGTTGTATTTTACAGGATTATTACATCTAGCTAAGTTCTTAGATAGTGCTGAAAAGTAGGATAGAGAACACAGCAGGGATTTAGCACTGTCTAAGATGTTCTCTAAGATAAATATGCAACCTAACTCTCTAACTAGATAGGATGTAGCTAGGGTAGACGCTAGTTTATTATTAGATAAGCACTATCTATTACTAACTCTAAAGACCTTAAAGGCAATAAGGTTAATAGTTATTACTAGATTATCTAGTTTAGCAGGAACTGCTGCTGTTAGCTAATACAACACTTGTTCTACTTGCTAAGATGTTAGTGCTTAGTTAACTACCTAGTTAAGTAGTTAACTAAAGAAGGACAAGGGCAAGGGATAGATAAAGGAGTAGAGGAAGTTGTTTCTTTTGTTTGTTTCCTTTGTTTATTCCTTTTCTCTTTTAATTTAACACTCTACTCTTACTTATTTTCCTATATAACACTTTACTTACCAGCCTCTCCTCTATAAGCACAAGGGGGCTGTGCTATTAAGGTAGGGGAGGTTTATGCCAGTGCACAGAGTAACTGCCTTAGCAGTTACTTAGGATGCTAAGGCTAGTAAGTAGCGCTAGTATATAAAGGGATAACAGGAAGTTTAGATAAAGCCTCCTAGACTATTATATACTACTATAAAGAAATAAAGTTTATATCTTATCTACGTAACCTGTATCTGTAGTTTCTTGCATAGTAATATAGCTCCTCTGTCCTCTACATACCAACAGGTTAAGCACTTCTCACTAGAACAATATTAGACCCTTTAATTACCTATTTAAACAAAGGCATGCAGCATTCCTAAGAGGTATAAGACTTAATCTAGAAAGACTAAAGAGCTAGAAGTTTAGTAAGGCGCTTCTTCCCTGCAAAAAGGAACTGTTTATTAAAATAATTATAAATAGAGAGGCAGCTATCACCTTTACATTTTCTAAATTAGGCTAAATATAGAAGGAGGTAACACCTCTCTATAAGATTAAGACTATACCTTACAAAGCCTAGTAGGTTAAAGCATTCCTAGTAGCAAGGAGCTAGGAAGGAGAGCTAGTAAAGATGCTTCTAGAACGTTTAGAGAGAGGAACACTAGAAAGATGCAATAGTTAATATAGAAACCTATAGCACCTTATAGCAAAGAAGGCTAGCTCTTTCTAGTTTATTAATAACGCACAGTACATAAACAAGGTGTTAATTAGGGATGCTAGAACACTACTAACAGTAGACAAGTTCTTAGAGAAGTTTACAGGCTGCAAAATCCTGTTACTAATAGACTTCTTCTTAGGATATAACTAAATCACCCTTTACAAAGACAGCAGAGATATAACAGTAGTAATAACACTAGTTAGTCTACTTTAGTTATGTACCTTAGTCTAGAGAGCTACTAATTTAGTAGTAGTATTTTAAAGAATAATAATTAAGATACTAAAGGATTACTAGCTAAACACTCTACCCTTTCTAGACAATATTACTAGCAGAGGTCTAAAAACTAACTATAATAGAGAAGAGTTGCTCCCTAGCGTTAGACGCTATGTTCTAGAGCATATTTAGCAGCTAGATGCTGCCCTAGCTGATATAGAAAGGGCTAGTGCTATAGTGTTAGGGATAAAATGCTACTAGGGTTACAACAGATTAACTGTAGTTAGTTACAAAGTTAGCGCAGACAGCTACTTCCTTAGCTAAGATAAGGTAGCAAAAATTACTGCCTAGCTAGAGTGCTAAAACCTAAAAGAAGTCTAAATGTTTATAGGCATTTGTGTTTACTATTATATCTAGGTCCTGTTATTTACTATTCTTGCTAAACCCCTGTTTAAGCTTATAAAGAAAGATATAGAATAGGAATAGGGAAACGCAGAACGCTAAGCTATAGCTGCTCTAAAGACTTATATTATAAGCGCGCTAGCGCTAATAGCTATATTATACACTAGCAGGTTAACTATCTTTGTGTTAGTAGACGCTAGTAATAAGGAGCTAGCGCTTGTCTAGAACAGATAGGTCTAGATAGTAAGCGTTACCCTTGCTGATTTAAAAGTACACTCTAGTTAAAAGCTAAATCTAACTAGTACTTAACTAAACTAGAGTGTAAAGCAGTTATCTAGGCTCTTAAGAAATTCTAGATATATGTTACAGGTATTCCTCCTAAGGGCTACCGGCTAGACCCTAGGACAACCTTAGGGCTAGGCAGGAGACCTACAGACCACATGTATATAACCCTCCTAAACGCCTTAGGGCTTACACCCTAAGGATTCGTCTTATATCTATCTATCTACTATTCGTCCTATCTCTAATTGCCTGCCTATAGTGCCCTTACAATTTAAATCCTTTATACTCCTTCTTGGAACAGATAGTTAATTTAGAGTAGTAGTTAAATTTTTTTAACCCTACTAAAATAGCTAGAGGAAAACGCGTCCTCTACAACATAATAATAGAGCTAGAGGAAAACTCTTGTTAGCTAAGCCCTAGCATTAAACTAGGCCAGCTCTGTTACACTCCTGCTGAAGTCCTAAGCCTATAGGGCAGTACTCTAGTAGAATCCGCAGTGACACCTACCCTGTTACAGCAGAATGCAACTCTAGCAGATACAGCAACTTAGGCAGCTACTATAGGAGCAAACCAGGTGCCTATAGGAGAACTAACTCCTATAATTAGGTACTAAAATCTAGTACAATAAGCTCTCCTTGCCCTTAACGCAGCTAAGCTTACTAGGGTATTAGAAGCAGAGCTTAGCATCTAACAAAAGCAATTTAATTAGGCTGTACAGGTATAAGCCCTAGCACATAGCAGAATAATGTTAGTAATATACTACCTAGCTTTTAACAAAGCTAGTAAAATTATAAGGGTGTTAAACAACATCTAACTAAAACCTAAACTAGGTGTAGAAAACTATGCCCTAACGCCCTAGTAGGTAGACTAGTAGGCTAAGGACATTAACACTGCTTTTTAGTACGCCTAGGTGCTTAATAACTTAATTACTAGGACGTACTAGGCTATAGGAACTATCTAGTATAGTATCTATTAGGAACTTATCTAGTCCTATATTAACAAGGGGTTAATCTAAACCTAGGCTAACCTCTGCGCAGAGGAGGAGAAACTAGTATAGGACCCTATCCTAACTAAATATAAGAACTTCTCTAAACTATTTAATATAGAATAGTAAGAGAGAGACTCTATTAATACCTTTCTAATAAAGCTTAACTATTAGAAGTCCCTCCTACCTTAGAGCTTCTTTAAGTTTAATAATAGTAGCAAAGACTATAAGTTTAAAATTATATTTGTATAGGTAAAGACTCTACTAGCCTTCTAGCGCAAAATCTAGCGTAGTAGCAGTCTAGAACATATATAGCTTTAGCCTAACTTTAAATAGACCCTCTAGAACGCAGAAGCAGCTAGTAACACTAAGGCAAACCTATAAAGTCTTAACAGGCTAAAACGCCCTACCTATTTGCTACTACGTAACAAACTAAAAAGGCGTAACAAAGATCTACCCTACTCCTAGGACTAATCTAAGAGCGCTCTAGCAGAATACTAACTAAAGGGCTATAATAACTAGCAGTACCCTAAGGACTAAGACTACTAGAACGCTTATTAGAAATCCTAGAGTAATAAGTTATATAGCACCTAAGGGGGTAATAAGTCTAAACTAATGCTAGACAAGGGAAACATAAAGCCCTAGTTACTAACCTTTCCTAACTACAGCTAGGGCTAGAAACCTAGGGAAAATAAACCTATATTATAGTTACAGTAGGCCTACATAGACATAACAATGCCTTAGTACAGCTCTAAGGCCTCTACAACTCTAGGGCTAAAATTAACCTTATAAGTTAAGCAGTTGTTAACTAACTAAATTTAGAACATGCACTATTCTATTAGAAGCCTATAGCGTTATTCCTAGACAATAACTAGCTAAACATTTAAAGACCCTATAATCTTACTATAGACTACCTAGACAGCAATAGTACTATTAAAACTATAGGACCTAAAGTCTTCTAGTCTACTAACTTTATTAGCTACAACCTTATCCTAGGTTACCTATAGCTTACAGAAGTAGACCTCTACATCTAATTCTCTATAGGTAAGTACAGCTAGTTTAACAATAATATAGAACAAGTGCAGGTCTATAAGGCTAAAACCCTCTTTAAAGATATACAACTAGGTAAGCAAGCGTACTTACTCTACCTAGGAAACCTAGCGTACTAAGTACCTTAGGGGACTAAAGACGCGTTCCTATAGGAACTGCGTTAGGATAAGGCTAGGTATAACTAGCCCTTAGGTCCTAATAGTAATATAGTTACTAATAAAGAATATTTTGTAAAATATAGAATCCTCTAGCTAAGGAATAAGATAATTAATATAATTAAGTATCTTAAGCACTATATGTCTTAGTACCTAGACCTAGCGTAGCTACCTTAGGAAGCTAGTTAACAGATAGTAGCAAGCATATATAAAGGGAACCCTAGTTAGGCTAAACTACCTCTAGGTACTGCCTGTATCCTCCCTAACTACAAGTTAGATAAGGATGCCCTATGTATACTACCTAATAAAGACAAGCTAGATCTAGAAGAGCTAAAATTTGTTCCTAAGAAACTACACTATAAGTAGCTTGCCTTTAGTAAATATTAGACTAGCGTACTCTGCCTATACAGGAAGTATAACTACGCAATTAAGATTAAGGAGAGGGCACGTATACTAAACCTTCTAATCTACAACCTATTACAACATAAGCTAGATATCCTTTAGGAATACCTTAACACAGTATAGGAGAAAGGCTAGATCTGTCCTAGTAAGTTACCTGCAGGGGCACTAATCCTATTTATACCTAAAGCAGACAGTACCTTATAGCTCTACGTAGACTACTAGAGCCTAAATAAAGTACAGTTAAGAACTGCTATCCTATCCTACTTGTTAGTAAGATATTAGATTAACTCTTAAATATAGTAATCTTCTTAAAGCTAGATCTACGCAATGCCTACTATAGGCTCTAGATTAAGGAAGGTAATAAGTAGAAAACTACATTTAAAACCTAGTATAGGCACTTTAAGTACCTAGTAATACTATTTAGACTAGTAAACGCCCTAGCAACGTTCTAGTCCTATATTTACAGAGCCCTTAGTAGCCTGTTAGACTACACTTACGTAGTCTACCTAGACAACATCCTAATCTACTCTAAATATAAGGAGGATTACAATGCTTACGTTAAGGAGGTCTTAGACTACCTTATTAAATAGGGTCTATTTTATAAGGCAAGTAAATATAAATTCTTAACTAAATTAGTTAAGTTTCTAGGCTTTATAGTAACCCCTAGGGGCGTTGTTATAGACCTAACGCGTGTATAAACTATATAAGAGTAGCCTAAACCTAGAGGTTTTAAGGATATCTAGCAGTTCCTAGGCTTTGCAAACTTCTACTAGCAGTTTATCTACAACTATTCTAGTATTATACGCCTGCTAGTAGACTATATAACAGCTGCCTAGAACCTAGCATTAGCCCCTAAGGGTTCTAATCTAAAGAAGAGGGGGAAGAGACTAGCAAAAAGCTATAAGGGACTAATAAAATAGTATAAACTATAGAGTTAGCCTAAAGAGGTACGCTAGGCCTTCTATACAATTTAGAAGAAGTTTATAGAGGCACCTATGCTTTAACACTTTAACCTAACTAAACTAATTATAGTAGTTACTAACGCCTTAGACTTTGCAATAGCTGCTATCTTACTGCAGCTCTAGACAACTAAACTAGCAATAGAATGCTACTAGAAACTAGTAGCATTCTAGAGTTAGAAGTTTTAGGGTCTATCTACCTAATAGCATACTTATAACAAGGAACTATTAGCAATTATTAAAGTATTTAGGTAGTAGCAATACTACCTTAAACACACTCTATTAACAATCTAGGTACTCTCTAATTATAACAACCTAAGGTACTTTATAATAATAAAGGAAATCTTACCTAAGCAAGCTTGCTAGGTAGAAGAGTTAGTAAGGTTTAACTTTAAAGTTAAATATAAGCTAGGACCTAAGAACGTAGCTAACAGCCTATTAAGGCGTCTAGATTACGTGTAGGGACTTATAATTAGGGAAGGTTAAGCACTCTGTAACGTAATACTACCTACCCTCTAATAGAAGCTTTAGATCTAGACTCTCTAGGCATCTAGGGCTTATAACACTAAACAGGTAGTGTATAGTGTAGGCGACTATAAGGAGGCAATAACAGGCGCTATAAGAACCTCTAAGACTACCCCTATAGAATTCTGCTAATACGTTAGTTATAGGGATACGTCCCCTGCAGCTCTTAACTACCCTTCTATAAGCTATAGCTAGGGTTAAACTAATTAATCTAAAGCTTAGGGAAGACTAAGAGAAACGTCCTAAGGGCTCTCCTTTATAGCCTAGGTAGAGTAATTAGCTCTCCTATATATCTTACAAACAAAGCTGCATAAGATAAAACTACATACGTACTAGTAACCCTAGACTACCTTATTAATTATATTAGGCAGACTTAGGAGCGTAATAAGGCCTATACTGCTTATAAGTTACTAACGCGTTAAAAGAAGGGTAGAGCAGCTAAGGGCTAACTACACTAGGAATCTAACCTAAATAGAGTCCTGCGCAGGAGTAGGAAAGTGTAGATTCCTAATAATAGAACGCTCTACTAAACAATCCTATTAAAGAACTATAATAACCCTATAGGAGGCTATTATAGGACTAAGAAAACTGCTTAAGTGTTAAAATAGAAGTACTATTAGCTATAGTTAACTAAGGACGTATATAAGTACATCTATAGGTGCCTAGCATATTAGTTAAACAAGATCTGTTAGCATAAACTATAGAGACTACTTATGCTACTACTAGTACCTAATACAGCCTAGCAGCACTACTTACTTAACTTTGTAACAGACTTGCCTAAGTTAAGAGATAATTGCAGGAATAAGTTTAACTTAATCCTAGTGTTAGTAGACTAATTTAGTAAGTATGTCTAGTATATACCTGTTACTAAAACAATAACAGCCTAGCGCGTAGCTAAGCTACTCTTAAAACAGTGCTTCCTAAAACATAGTCCTCCTAACACCCTACTATTAGAGAGAGGATCTATATTTACTAGCTAATTCTAGTCTAACATATGCTACTACCTTAAAATAGACTACTAGCTAAGTACTATATTCTATCCCTAAACTAATAGCTAAACTAAACACCTAAACTAGGAGTTAGAAATATACCTGCGTATATACATAAACTACAATTAGGATAACTAGGTAGACCTGTTACTATACGCAGAGTATACCTACAACTCTAAGTATTACTCTATATATAGGAAATTACCTATTAAAGTTGCCTACAGGACTAACCTAAAGGGATTTAACAGAGTACCTAATAAGCACTAGCTAAGGCAACTACTACAGGTATAGGGAAAGGACATAGTAGCCCTAGAGCTACGCTGGCAAGTCGCTAGCCGCCTAGAGTAGTAGTATAAGATGTAGGCTGCAGCAAAGGAAAGCCTAGAGTATACTTAGAAAGGTATAACGCGCTAGTACAACGCTAAGTAAACAGAGAAGCACTTTGCTATAGGTAATAAAGTAATTCTCTAGGCAAAGAACCTAGCTATAAATTGTCCTTTAAAGAAGTTTAATATAAGGTACCTAGGACTATTTATAGTTATAAGGAAAATAGGGAAACTAGCATATAAATTAAAGTTACTACTATTAATAAGTAGGATCTACCTAGTGTTTAATGTATCTTTACTTAAACCTTAGATAACACTACCTACTAGCACTAGGTTCTAACTAGGCCCTGTAGGGATAGCAAACAGCAAAGTACTAGCTGTAGACTAGTATAAAGTTAAAGGCATCCTTAATTATTGTAATACATCTACCTATAGACAAGAGTACCTTATAAAATAGCTTAGGTAGACAAATATAAACTCTACCTAGGAACTACTTACTAATCTTAATTATTACAATAAGATTCTAGAGGACTACTATAAGAGTATTAAACAGAGCACTATAACTCTACTAAGCTAGGTACCTCCTCTACAAAGGTAGAAGAGAGGAAGACTATAGAAGCTACCTACAGGAACATAGCTAGAATTGCTTATAATAATATAAAGCATAGATTACACGTAGGCTACCCTAGGCTACTCTACAGGAGCTACCTATAGGGGTATAGCTAGAATCGCTTATAATAATATAAGGCGTGTACTGCAAACAGACCTAATGCCTCTCTAACCCTAAACTAAAGGGAAGCTAGACACTGTCTAAGGACAGCAGTTATAATAGAAATAGTTATAGGAAAAGTAATAGAGTTTATTAACTACTATAAATTACTACCTACTGCAACTAACCTTTATAGCTAGATTACAGGGCTACCTAAAAACTACTTAGAAGGTCCTATTATCCTTATTATACTTGTTGCTAAGGCAATAGGAGCTACTACGCCTAGAGGGGGTGTATAGTTTAGTAGGCGAAGATAACAACCTCTAGAAGGGGGCTGCAGGGGCGTCTACTATAGAGGGGATGTTAGTACTATAATAGTACTAATACTTCTTAGCATTTGTAGCTGCGCTATTCTTCTTAAAGTAGTCTTTAACTACCTTATTAACAACAGCGTTAGTAGAGGCCTTTATACTAACAGTACTAAGAGTAATATTAAAGTGCTTAAGGTTGTGCTTACAGGACGTCTAGTAGGCCTTATAGTACTTAAGCTTACTTATGCTAGACTCCTTAATCTTGCAGCGCTCTACACTATTATACTTAACAAACCTAGTATAGTAGTTAAGGGCGTAGTTAAAGGCAGTCTGCTAGTACTACTAAGTGTTCTCTAAGACCTTATTATTGCTAGCGCTGTTACTAAGCCTAACAGTCTCTTTATTTGTCTTATAGGTAGCATAGTTAATAAGGAAGTTAAGCATGTTAACAGCCTAGCAGAAATAAGCGTTAATCTAGCACAGTTAGTAGGCAAACTAGGTAGAGTTAAGAGACAACGTACTTTAACATAACTACCCTTCTTTGCGTTAACATACCTACTACACACCCTAAAGTTATTCTTGTAGGTGTAGTAACCCTTAGGACAGCAGAGGACTGTAATAAATAACTTAATTGTTCCTATAGGCGCCTTTACTAACTTAGTTATAAGGCAGGTAAGGTAGCTATAACACTAGAACCTAGTAAGCAAAGGCTGCAGGGCTATGTTATCTAGCAGCAAGTATACAAAGTTAGGCAGAGCCTTGTTAGTAATGTAGGCAGGAGGCAGGGTTATAGTAATACTTAATATAGAAGTATAGTAGAGAAAATTGTAATATTAATAGCTAGAAAAGTGTATTAGAATAGCTGTTTATATGCTTATACGTAAGCCTCTAGGCAGCTACTAACTATACTCTAACTATTTACTACACTCTTACCTGCCTATATGCACACTATTATATACTAGTAAGGAAACATACGTACTAGTAAATAGTTACTTATAATTAGTTAATAGTAAAGTAATATTATTTACTTACCTCCCTGCTATATTATAATATTAAATAGGTAACACTACGTAGTTACTAATAAGACAAAGGCACTATTAATATTAGTCTAAGAGACTAATATTAATACTTACAGAGGAAACGTTTACCCTACATATACTAGGCTCTAGTTAGTCTTGCGCAGGAGCATAACCCTTACTAGAGACCTACTAGGATCCCTACAGGGATCTAGCAGGACAAGCAAACTGTTAACTAGTAACACCTACTTAGCTAAGCGTCTATATAGACGTTAGTAGCCTGCCTACAAGGCTATAAGTAAACAAGTAGGTTATACCTAACCTATAATTAGTACAGGGAAACCTATAGGAGCACGCTTAGGCAGACCTAGGGACCTAGTAGCTATATAGGCGATTATAAGCCTTATATAGCATTTCTCCTAACGCAATTTTCCTTAAAAAGAAGAGGTTTTTTTAGAGTTTAATAATACCTGTAGGTAGGGATAATAGAAACCTGTTTTCTTCTAGGGATCTAGCAGCTTAGGACAAGCTGCAAGAAAGGGGAGGCTCTGTTACAGGTATTCCTCCTAAGGGCTACTGGCTAGACCCTAGGACAACCTTAGGGCTAGGCAGGAGACCTACAGACTACATGTATATAACCCTCCTAAACGCCTTAGGGCTTACACCCTAAGGATTCGTCTTATATCTATCTATCTACTATTCGTCCTATCTCTAATTACCTGCCTACAGTGCCCTTATAATATAGCTATATAGAGTACATTTTATTATTAAAATAGATGCCTAGACACTAATAGCACAGCTTAATTGCTCTTTAACAGACATCCTAGGCTTAGTAATAAACAGGTAGCTAGCAGCTATCCTACTCTAGGACTTTAAAATTTAACACATTCCTAGAAAAAGAAATATAGTTACAGACGCTCTATCTAGATACCCTAAGCCTAAAGGATAGACAGCTCTAGACGAACCTAAGTTAGATATTAAGGATTTTATTAACAACCTAGTAGCAATAGTAGAATTATTGTCTCTGCTCCTACAGAGACACCCTAGCCGCATCCTTAGGGACAAATACTTAGAATTATCTAAACAAATTACTATATTCCTCTAGACACTAAAGATCCCTAAAGGAATATCTAGGAAAGAGTTACGTTTATAGAAAAAGAGAGCTCTTAACTACTTTGTTTAAGACAGATATCTATTCTATAAGATGTTACGCAATATTGCTATTAGGAGAGTAGTAGACAATACTAACATTAGGACTGCAGCAATTTAGGAAATATATTAAATAATTAGGCATAGAGGTATTAACGTAGTATACTCTATGCTTACCTAAAGATATTACTAGGATTACATGCATGCTAAGGTTAAAACTACACTATCCTCTTGCCTAGAGTGCTAGTTTAGGACTAGTAAATAATTAAAGGATATGCTAACTATAATATACTCCTATGTACTCTAGGAGTTAGTAGCAGCTAACGTTGTCTATATGCCTCTATGCTAAGGCTATTAGTATATAGTTATTGCTAGAGAATATCTTAGTAGATAGGTAGAGGCCTAGCTACTCTACAATAACAAATCTGCTACTATTGCAAAATTCCTATATAAGGATATTATTTGCTAATAGAGCATAACAAGGAGGCTTATAGTTAATAGAGGACTAGACTTTGCTAATATAGTAAAAAAGCTTGCAGTTACATACAGGATTTAGTAAATATAATCCTTAGTATATAACCCTTAGGTAATAGAGAAGGTTAAAGGAGGATATAAACTAATTATTAATGCTCTTACTAAACTTTATAGACTATAGGTAGACAGCCTCCTAATAGTGCTGCTAGTAGACAGGGTCTCTATTTAATCTAATAGGTACTCTACGTATTAATTAGTTACTAGACAGAACCTAGTTCTACCTACAGATTTAGTAATTCCTACATAGCAGACATTACTATGCTAGCAGGTTTTAGATAGGTCTTAGTTATTAGCAATCTGTGCTATGTAATTAGATCTCTAAGACTAGTTTCTAAAGGACGCTGTTAGTGTTACTAAACAACTGCAAGCATCTAAGAAAGAATACTAAGACAATAATTAGGAAATTAGGAAAGAAAGTATTAGTACTAGCAACCTTGTCTTATTATAGGATTTAGTTATAGAGATTAATATGTTAAGAGATAGAAAGCTCGCCTGTAGGTAGCTTAGACTATATAAAGTCTTAGAAGAGAAAATAGTAATAGAGCGCAGCACCTTCCTACTAGAAGACTTAGATAGATCTAAGATACCTTATACTGTTCTAGGCTAGAGACTTAAGAGATTTATTAAACAATAACTAGAAGATATTGCAGAGGAGCACACATGTAACAACCTGTAATAGAATTATTTAGTGTTGTAGTGTTCTAGAGCTATCCTTAGTTGGTATTAGTCTTGCCCTTAGCAAAGCTGCGCAAAACCCGCGCTGCTTACTATCTTTAGGAGAGACAAGTATTATTCTTGTTATTAAATATACCTATAGCTATCTCTCTACTATCTATCCCTAGTGTAAAGCAAGTACTATTGCCTATAACTAGAACCTTATATAATAATACTTTGTTAATCTAATAGTCTAGGGATAGCTCTAACTACTTAAACGAACAGTTAGGGGGCACCTACAAGAGAGATCTAACTACCCTTATCTTAAACCTAGCAGGAGGACAACTCTAGTAGGATTTCTTTAATTAATAAAGAGATCCTAACCCCTATAATAAGCGCACCTCTAACGCTTTAAGAGCGCATTTAAGCTACTAAACGCTAACGCAATAAGCTTTAGGCCTTATAGCGCCTACGCTTACTTAAAGCTAAGATTACACAACTAGAGGGCATAGGGAACTACACTACTCTAAGCATAGTAGAGACTATTAAGGGGACCTTAAGGACTAGTACGCATAAGTAGGACGCATCTATAACGCTTACACCTTAACCTACAAAGCGCGTACTTAAACCTAAAGACCTAGCTAAATATAGAGGAAAGAATCTTAAAGAATATTGCAAGTTCTTCTGCTCCTGCAAGATAGCCTTCTAATTGTTACTATAAGAGTTTAGCAACCCTAAAGATAGGATACTCTAGGCAATGCAGTACCTGTTAGGGGACCTAAGGGAGCTTTAGTACACGCACTTTAAGCGCACATTTAGAGCATAAGAAGAGATACCTAGCTAGGGGTACTTTAAATAGTACTTACTAGACTTACTCTCTAATCCTATAAACTATACCTTAGAATTAGCTACAGCTTACGCTTATGCTATATAGTAGAAGGACTAAACAGTCTATACTTTTATAACCTACTTAGAGGTCTTAGAGGATTAACTTACCCTCTATACTAAAGAACAGAGGGTCTAATACTTATTCTCTAAGCTTTAACTAGAATTACAAAGGGCAATTACTAATTACTATTAGGTACTAGCTATACACAAAGACCTAGTAGCGTTAGGCTCTATACTTAAGCGCAACCTACGCTATTTATTACTAACTTACACACCTAGCACACGCTACAAGGGTACCTAGAGGCATAAGGGGCAAAAGTAAGGATATAATGCCTCTACTAACAAAGGCCTATATAACAAGAGTAGCGTTACCTGCTTTAAGTGTAATAAGACTAGCTACTATGCTAATAAATGTTAAAGCAGCAACTCTAACTCTAACTCTAACCCTAACTAGATCCTAGTTTAAATTAACTAGACAGGAAAAGGCTAAGCCTTACTAGCTACCTAAGGATAGTAAGGTGCATCCTAGTATATATTTTACTAGGTATAAAGCGCACGTGTAACGCATCTAGGGAGGTAACACTAGAACAACAATTATAGGTTATTCTTAATCCTTAGGTAGATGTAAGCTTAATTAGCTAAAGGATTGCTATAGAAATAGACCTGCTACCTATTAAGGAGGCAGAACTTCTACGCTTAGGATAGATTAGCACGCAGCGCTAAAGCACGTACACTATATATACGCTATAGATACGCTTAACTAATAACACAGGCGTTAAGCGTTGTATGTCTACTACTATGTATAGAGTTAATAAGGAAGGAACTCCCTTACTATTAGGGAACCCTTTCCTCTAACAAGAATATATCTATCTAGATTGTAGATTACAATCCTAGCGTTAGGGATACACTATAGCTAGTATTTAGCTAGTTACCTCTATAGAGTTTAAAGAAGCTAACTCTAATCCCCTCCTTTTAGGAGTATTGCAAGCTACTAGTGTTTATTTAGAATGTAATACCTATATCTATAAAGCACATATAGCGTAGGAACTTTATATCCTAGACGCTTTAGTAGATTACGTTAATATATTTAGTAAAGAAGCTACTACTACTCTACCTAGCTTTAAATCTTTAGACTATACAATCCTACTTATAGAAGGGAAAGAATCCCTATATAGACTACTCTACAACCTCTCTTTACGCAAGCTAAAGCTGCTATGTAAATACTTAGAATAAGCGCTAAGTAATAGGTAGATTAGGTACAGCACAAGTCCTATAGGAGCACCTATACTTTTTGTTCCTAAGAAAGATAGGATACTCTGCCTCTATGTAGATTATAGAGGTCTTAATACTATTACTATAAAAGATTGTTGCCTACTCCTACTAATTAGAGAGATACTAGACTGCCTGTTAGGCGCACATTATTATATAACCTTAGACCTTTACAACACCTATTATTAGCTAAGGATTAAAGTAGGGGATAAGTAGAAAACTGCCTTTAGGACCTAATATAGTTACTTTAAGTACCTAGTAATGCTATTTAGGCTAACTAATGCTCCTACAAGTTTCTAGGCCTATATTAATAAGGCCCTAATTAAGCACTTAGACTATATCTATGTAGTTTACCTAGATAATATCCTTATCTATATAGGGAGCAACAATATTACGCTTTACTAGCGCGCTATACGCTTAGTACTTTAGTCCCTATATAAGGTAGAACTATTTATTAACTTATAGAAATGCATATTTGTATTAGATATAGTACACTTCCTTAGTTTTATTATTAACACGTGTAGTGTATACGCTAATCTAGCTTAAGTAAGCACTATTACCTAATAGCTACAGCCTTCTAACGTTAAAGAGTTACAATCCTTTCTAGGGTTTGCTAACTTCTATTAGCGTTTTGTTAAAGGATACGCTAGAGAAACAGCTCCTCTTACAGAATTATTAAAGAAAAACTAAGACTAGTAATAGAATAAAGCTACAAACTACTTATTTAAAGGGCTAAAGACCTACTTCTTAAGCGTGCCTATCTTGCGCTATTTTAACGCAGCACTCCCTATCTAAGTAGAGATAGATACGTCTACATTTACTATATTAGGCATACTCTCCTAACTCTTTAAAGATAAGTAGTAGCACCTAGTTGCCTTTACCTCTTAAAAGCTACAAGCTACTAAGCTAAATTATAAGGTCTATAACCTAGAGCTACTTGCTATAGTATATAGCTTTAAGTAGTAAAGGCATTACCTTAAAGGCACACAGCACACTATATAGGTGCTAAGTAACTATAACAACCTACGTAGTATACGCGCTGCATAAAAGCTAAACCTATAGTAAGCTAGATAGGCTATATACCTAGGGGCTTTTAATTTTAAGGTAGAATACTGTCTAGGCAAAACAAACCCTGTAGATAGCCCCTCTAGAAGGGCAGATTACAAACAGAAGAACCTATTACTAACCTAATTATTACCTACCTTATAGAACAAATTATTAGTAATAGATACAGCTAGTAGAGTAAGCAGATCTATAAATAAGCTAAGCTTGTTAGGCACGTGTAAGACGCACGTTGCTATAGTTTATAGAACTAGGAAGGTCCCTACTACTAGCGCTATAGAATGCATGCTATACGTGCCACGCTTACTAGCTAGGGTACTAGTTAGTAGCAAACCTGCAATAGTAGAGTCTTAATTACTTGTTAAAACCTTGCACTAACTATAACAAAGGGACGCCTTTACTTAGGGTTAGATTATAAGCTTAATAAGTAAGGATAGTACTTAAAGACGTAGTAGAGCGTAGGTATAGCACTTAGATAAAAACAAAGTCCTAAGATATAATAGTAGAATGTATATTCTAGAGGAACTAGCTATTAGGCAAGAGATTTTATTCTAGAACTATAATATACATATAGCAGGCTATTTTAGCACACGTAGGACGCTTAAGCTAATTAAGAGAACCTACTACTAGCTAACTCTTAGATAAGACGTCTAGGAATATATAAGAACTTATACTCTCTACTAAAGGAGTAAAGCTCTAAGGTATAGCAAGTATAGAACGCTATTACTATTGCCTACACTAAAGGAAATCTTTAAAGAAGTTACACTAGACTTTATTACTAGCTTACCTCTAGCTAAGGATTTCTTAGGTTGCGCCTTTAATGCAATCCTTATAATTATATACTACTTCTCTAAGATAGTACTCTATCTACCTGCGTTAAAGACATAGGATGCAAAGCAGTTTGCAGAAGCCTACTTTACACATGTTATACTTAAGTATAGAATATAAAAGAGTATTATATTAGATAGGAGAACTATCTTTACCTCTATATTTTAGATAGAAATCTGCTACTAACTATAGGTAAAGCGTAGGCTTAGCACAGCCTTCTATCTATAAACTAATAGGCAAACTAAACACTAGAATTAAACGCTTAAGCAGTATCTTTAGATATTTATCTTAGAGTCCTAAGAGAACTAGGTAAAGCTACTATTAACTGTATAGTTTGCTTATAATAACTTAGTGCATAAATCTACTAAAATAACTCCCTTCTATGCTATATATAGTAAACACCTACTACTTACTAAGCCTCCTATAGACAGTAGGCCTAAGGGGAGGTACTAGATGCAGTCTAAAGAGTAAAGTAACTGCATAACGCACGTGCAACGCTTATACAGCACTTAGAGAAAGCATATAAGTATTAAAGCTAGTATTATAACAAGAAATATAAGAATAAAGTCTTCTACCTAGGTAATCTAGTGTTACTTAGCACTAAGAACATTAACCTAGCCTACTAACTAAGCAAGAAACTTTCTAGCAAGTTTATTAGCCTATTCTAAATCTAGGACGCAATTAGAACGTAGGTATACTACCTACTCCTACTACCTTTATACTATATTTATAACGTCTTCTATATATCTCTATTAGAATAATAGAAACCTAGGGCTGAAGGGGAAGACAACACCTATCTACTAGAGGTGACCCTAGAAGGTAAAGAAGTGTAGGAGGTAGAAAAGATCCTAGGGAAACAAACAAAGAGAGGCTAACTAGAGTACCTACTCTGCTAGAAAGGCTATAATAAGACCTAGGACATATAGACCCTAGTATTAGACTTTAAAAACATAGATAATACTATCTAGGAGTATAAATTAGGTTAGAGATCTTTACGCATAAAAAGAATATTAAGATTATCTTAAGCGCACTATTATTATACGCAAAGAGTACTCTAATTTACTAGCCTTAGGCCTACTATTATATAAGAAAAAAATCCTTTTTAAAGCTGCGTACTATACGCACCTTAGCCCTATATTATCTACGCCTTAACTATTAACAACAACCTAGTTGTCTTTATCCTCCTTACTACCCCTACTGCTACTACTATTATTATCTTTATCCTCCTTACTACTAGCACTACCCTTACTACTAGCACTACCCTTACTACTAGCACTACCCTCCTCTAACTCTAACTCTAACTCTAACTTATTACTACTACTACTACTACTACTACTACCCTAGAAGAGGTTAGTATGCGCTCTAGACGCGCTAAAGGAGCAAACTTACTATGTAGGCCACGTGCCCTATAAGCTGCTTAAGGGCAGACGCAATGTAGCGCTGCTCTACTAGGATTAGACCTAGGAACTAGAGAGAAGTTGTTAGCACCTAGGTAGCAACACCTATAGATGTGCTAGTGTAGGCTGTAATATAGTAGTAGCTAGATAGCTCTAAGTTAAATTAGCACTAGTAACGCGTAAGTTAAACGCCTTACGCAATTATAGTAGTATTAGTGTAAGGAGTAGTAGTAGTAGTAATAGTAGTATTATATTAGCAGTGTAAAGCATAGAGGCAATTTACGTAGCTATTAAGCGCAGTAGGCACCTGCATAAATTAGCTAAAGCGTACTTATAGCATACTACTATTAAACTTACCTTAGTATAGCTACCTTAATTTCCCTTTACATAATACTTATAGTAGTAGTGCTTAGGCTTCTTATAGTTCTTCTTCTACTTTGTAATGTTCTATGCGCAGCGCAGGTAAGTCTCTACTATAGTAATATAGTCTGCACGCTTATTAGTATTAGGGAATATAAACAGCTATTAGTTTTAAAGGTAAGACTTCTTAATAAACTTAGGGTTAGGATAGTAAACTATAGTAGGAGTAAGGAGCGTGTAAGAAACGTGCGTAAAAGTATTATTATTATAGTATTAAGGAAGAGCAAAGAGAAGAGGTTTTACTACCTACTAGGCTGCTAAGCTAAAAAATCAGGCAATAGTGCGTATAGCAATGCTTTTACCTTAAATTATAATAAATATAAGGTGTATTTATAATAATTATAACACGCAGGTACTACGCACAAAGCACGCCTATAGGAAGCCCTAACTACCTACCTATAGACACTCTTTTTCCTCCCTTTAAGGCGAGGTTTTTTATTAAGGCTATATAAGGTTGCTGCTAGGGACAGCAGCTAGAGGGGGAGGTTCTATAATAACCTGTAATAGAATTATTTAGTGTTGTAGTGTTCTAGAGCTATCCTTAGTTAGTATTAGTCTCGCCCTTAGCAAAGCTGCGTAAAACCTGCGCTGCTTACTATCTTTAGAAGAGATAAGTATTATTCTTGTTATTAAATATACCTATAGCTATCCCTCTACTATCTATCCCTAGTGTAAAGCAAGTACTATTGCCTATAACTAGAACCTTACATACAGCAGTCTTATTAGTCTAGATAACATTCTTCTAGTCCTTAATAGTCTAATCTTTATGCTTAAGACACTACGCTAGCCTCTCCTTCCTTATCTGTTTTGTTAACCTAGGTTTTCTTGTTAGCTTTGTCTTCTTGTAGCCTGCTTTTCTAAGTACTCTCTACACTGAAGAGGCTGAGATGTCTAGGCCATCTTAACTAAGATTGCTAGCAATATTAGTATAGGTCTTCTCTCTACTATAACAATCCTGTCTTATAAGGTTTACAACCTTCTTAAAGGCCTCCTACTGTTTTAAAGGCCTCCTAGATTATTATGCATCTTTAACGTGCTTGTTTTCTAATTAAATAGGCCTAATAGCAGGATTAAAGCCTCTCTTAATTGCTTGTGCGTAGATTGAGTTAATTGTACGCTTCTTAACACTAGTTAATTAAGTTATCTCTAAATTTGTCTTCCTATCAGCCTTATAGGCTATAATTAGAGCACAAGTTGCAAGATTAAAGACTAGCATAATAGAAGTAGATAGAGTAGATAGAGTAGATAGGGTAGGTAGGGTAGAGGAGGATAGAAGAGAGAAAGCAGAAAGAGAACACGTCATTGAAAGCCGGGCCGATTACCCCTGACTGCCCCGTGCGTTGACTGGGGGAAAAGACTTTTGAAATGCTCCTCCGTACTGCCCAAAAGTATACCCGGCGTACAACCGAGTTTTGGAGCTAAGCGCTACAACAGCGAAAACAAAACAGCAGCTTAGCAGGGAATTATAAGAATTCGTATTGATGTGTGCTCACTTATCTGCTCTAACACGTGTAAGATAAAAAGCTTCTTGTAACATTATTTGAACAAGGAAGCACAGGTGTTCAAACCCCAGCGATAACGCTAGGCATACTTATGCGCAATAGTACTAGTGTTGTTTTATTGCTATGGCAATACTTGGCCCAAACCACAAGCGGAAGGTCGAATGGTCAACCCCGCGATTTCGCTGTTAATAGGACCTCCAGGCGGCAACAAAACACCATGAGTCGAAACACATCCGGGTATGTCTATGCGTAACCATTCGGAAAGACTCAATGCTTGGTCAATCATTTCTAGCTCAAGCCCATGCCTTTTTGGCCCATTACGCATCCCCGTCGATCACCACAATTCTGCACAGATGGCCGTCTAGCTTCGGTCTTATTATAGGCCAATATCCCGTGGTATATTAAACAGCTATACCAAGACAGCGCCTGCTTTTGAATTCCCTGGCATAGCCTCGGAGCCGACGGCAGCCAGGTCGAGTATGACAGGTGCGATGGACACACTCCGGACGATCTGTGCAGCTCGGCGCGCAGTAGGGACGGTAGGTACAACTTGCAACATATATAAGTCAGTCTTGAGAACAGTCATCATTATCCTATCTACTCTTCTTAAGCAGCTCGGACACAATTCACCATGAAGCTTCTCAGCGCTACTCTCGCCTCATTAAGGCTTGCCTCAGCCGCATCAGCGTCCAACAAGCAGAAGGTCAGCTACGACGACTGGAAAGTCTTCCGCATCAATGGACTCTCAAATGACGCCAAGTTTCAAGAGGTGGTGAATAAGCTGCATCTCGATGTGTGGAAGGGAAGCCCATCGTCTGGCGATATAGTCGACGTCTCGGTTGCACCTGAGCAGCTCTCGGTATTCGAGGCTTCTACAAAGGACATTGAGACGAAGTGTATGCATGAGAACTTGGGCGCATCTATCGCCGACGAGAACTCGTTTTCTGGGTATACCGGTATGTATGCCAACTCCCAGAAGTGATCGTCACTGAGCAGATACTAGCTGGTGCTGCGCCCAACGCCACATGGTTTCAATCTTATCATTCTTTAGCAGACCATTACCAGTGGATCACTGATCTTGCAGCTGCTTACCCCCTAAACTCCAAGGTCATATCCGCAGGTAAGTCGTTTGAGGGGCGTGACATCAGAGGCATTCATATTTGGGGTAGCGGCGGCAAGGGCTCTCAGAAAGCAGTCGTCTGGCACAGCACTGTGCATGCTAGAGAATGGATCACGACCATGGTCAACGAGTACGCCGCATACCAACTGCTTACTTCCACGGACGCTGCAACTGCTGCTTTCAAGAACAAGTACGACTTTTACATCTTCCCCATCGTCAACCCGGACGGTTTCTACTTCTCACAGAACACCGACCGTTTGTGGCGCAAAAATCGTCAGATAACTCCCTCAGTAAACTGCACAGGTCTCGATATCAACAGGAACTGGCCGCACAAGTCCTGGAACATGACCGTGGGAGCCAGCACCTCTCCATGTGCCTCGAGCTACAAAGGCACTGCCCCCGGTGACGGTGCCGAGACCAAGGCCCTGACGGCTCATCTCAGCAGACTTTCTACAGGCAAGGGTATCCAGCTCTACATGGACATCCACTCCTACTTTCAGTACTGGATGTACCCCTATGGCTACACTTGCTCTGATACGCTTCCCAACTCTGCCAGCTACATCAGCCTGACCGAGGGTACTATCGCTGCTATCGAAGCTGTTCATGGTACCAACTTCACAGGGGGCTCTATATGTCAATTTTTCAATGTAGTGAGCGGTTCCAGTGTCGATTACGTGCTCGACAACGCCAAGGCGAAGTACTCGATGACTGTCGAGCTTCGAGACACTGGTACATACGGTTTCGTTCTGCCTGCGGACCAGATTATACCTAGCAGTGAGGAGACGTGGGCTGGTCTGGCTTACTTACTGGAGAATATGGATTAAGCGTGTGACAGGGATTCCGGAGGCCCTGGTGCATGTCACATGATAAGTGTGATTGTGAAGTAAAATCGAGGAGTATACGACTATCGATAGCCAGGGTTATCAATATCCTCATGTCACCTCACGCTACCAATGACAACATTGCTTCTGTTTCAATGGCTCGCTCAGCAACAACTCGGGATCCTCTTACGGTTTGAAGCTTTCTGATGGTCTGACATAGTAAGAGATGGTAGAACTGCAAGAGTAGGTTGTCTCGCGCAGATATGGGCGAGTGTAGTGTTGAGAGGTGACCTCACCCAACTCACTTTTGCCCTCCTCAAGCTCACTCACCCTCGTTCTCTTCGACCTCACCCTTCTTCACCTCTATGTCTATAATACCGCTCAACCACAATGGCTCGCGCCCCTGATCAGATAGAGGCTCTCCTCGATCAAGCTCACAATGGGCGCCAACACGGTCACGATAGCACAATGAGTTTCCCCAGAGGTATGGGCAAGATGGTGCTGCCTAGGGAGGACGACGTACTATCAAGAGATACTGAAATAGTACTCATCTCCCATCCCGAACGGAAGAACCGAGACTCATCCTATTGACATAGTCCACCTGCTCACATGCAGTAGTACGATCGAGCGCCCTCGGCATCGAAGGAGCCCGCGCCCGGACCGCCCAAGTAAATGACGTCGCCCTGACAGTCGTTGTTTCTGATGACATTGATTAGTATTACTTCGACCATCCGTTACACAAACAGCAAAAGTTGGAAAGTAGACTTGCTTGAAGATTAGACAGACACCGCAGTACTGGTTGGTGCAGCTGTTGTAGTGCTCGCCCTCGGCGAGAGTGTTGCACTTATTCGTGGGGACGGAGGTGCGCAACTCGCGCAGCCGGCCACCCTCTTGAAGGACGCACTTGCCGCAGTAGTAGCCTGGTGGCCAAGCCTGGAGCGAGCGAGCGAGGGCTTGGGAGTTGTTGGCAGGCTCAGTGGGAGCGGCCATGGCCAAAGTGGTGAAGCCTGTGAGAGCGAGGATGGTGGCAAAGTACTTCATTATGAATATAGTGTGTTCAAACAACTGGGTATTGGTAGTAGAGTAATATTATATGGGTACGCGGTAGAAAGTTGAGAGATTTCTTAGAGAAGAGCAGAGCAAGGAGAGGGTGCAATTTATATATGGCGCAGAGCTTGTGTCAGCAAACAAAGAGGAGTGAGAGGAGGTCGTTTGCTTGAGAGGGCAGTGCTTCACTTGGTCTGGCCTTTGTTTTCACCGGTTCTTCCTTGAATATGTGGGGTTCGCAAAAAGTTGATCGGGTATCAAGGATGCAGAAGGCAGGATAGAGTGAGATCGATGAGATGAAGAAATTAGGGATGCAGAAGACGAGCAATATTAAGCCATTAAGACGTCCACTTCACTACCTCATGGCAAAGCAACGGCCAAACATGGCAGAGATAGCCAACCCAGCCCGACGCGCAGACATGTTCGCGATAAAGAGATCAGAGCTAGACCAGTGGACCCTTTGCCTAGGGTGACCACATGAGTGAGGCCTAAGAAATTCAAAACAGGCGTATACAAACTTGTTCACTTTGCAGCAGTAAAAGGTCTTAACATAACGTGGACACGGTAATTCTACTATAGTAGAAAAACAGCCAACATATTCGTTCTGGAAGATCTCGTGAAACCAAAATAGTTCTTGGCTTGTACCTACGGGACTGTTGTTCTGTTGTCCTAATGAACGTCACTAAAGCTTACCCCAATACGACGTTACGCATTGTGCTTCCACAAGTCACGGATGTAGGCCAAAAGCGCCATGTACAGAGAGAAAAAGACTTAAAGTTTTCATTATCAGACCACTAACGTGAATGCCGCCGTGCGTTGACAGGCCAACCTAGCCCTCCTGCTGATCCATTCTCACAGTGTAGAACATGGCTAAACTGAGACTCTACAGTGCCATAGTCAGATGCAGAAGTAGCTCCTCGCGCCCGTTCCCTCGAACGCAGAACCAGGCCCGCCCCAGTAAAGTATGTCGCCCTGGCAGTCGTTACCCCTGCAAAGTATCAGCATGCCCGTTCCACCACAGTGGGTTCCCAACGGTCTGCACTTACTTAAAGATCATGCAGAGACTGCAGACGTGGTTGGTGCAGCTGCTGACACGCACTTCCTTGCCGAACGTGGTGCACCTGTACGCCTTGCCATTAGACTTGTCGGCAGAGCTGCGCAGAGGAATTTGGGCATTGCCTCCAACCTGCGGACCGGGAATAGTGTCGCATTTGCCGCAGCTGCCTTCAGTGCCCGGAGGAACGGCGGCGACGAAGATGGTGAGTCCGGTGAAGGCGAGGACTGCCGCGAAGGTTTTCATGGTAGCTTGGAGAGCGTGGCGGGAGAAGATGTTGAGTTGCAGGAGTCAAGAGGTTGCACAACAAAGAGAGGAAGATGCGGATAAGATGGAAGGTGCGAGCGAGAGCGGAGGGGTTTGCGAGGACGCTGACCGAGTCCCTTTTCACTTCACCGCTGATGGCTCACTGGAGAGTCTCACTTTTCTTTGTCATACAGTCGCCACGGCGACCATCCATCGTTTTGACTGACCGAGAGTGCATGGCTTTTTACATCGGGAATATAACATTTGGATTCTACTTTCTCGGTATGCGCGCGCCGTTCAACAGGCGCGTGACAACAAAGAAACAGCCGAGACGCACGATCAGAGATGAAATGAGGGTATTTGTTTCATTAAACCTATAATAGACCTGGCCATCTATAACCTAGGACATAATCAAAACTAGGAAAATGGAGCAAGCTCACAATCTTCTCGCCCGGTATGGCAACTCGTGACAGCAGTCTTGATGTTGGTTAAAGCGCCAGCAGCTGAGGCGGCAGTATCCACCTGTCCACTGCTCAGTGGCAAGGCCACTTGCAGAAGTGACCGCACGAGACAGTCCCCTGACGGATGTCGCCAGTGGTGAGGTTGACGGAGCACGTCTTCCAGTTGCAAGTGGCGCCGCACGCTTCACCCTGCCAAGCGCACGACTGCGACCTTGTTAGTAAATGTGTACACCAACTGTGGAGATATAGACGAGAAACTCACGTGTCGACAGTCGTCATTATAGCGTATGCATGGCGTACAAATGTCCCAGTGCGGGCTGTCGTTCTGCCCAGCGGTCGAGCCTTGGATGGTGTCCGCTTTGGTAGTATCCTGCCCCCTGTTAGCTTAGATGTCTTTGACCGGTAAACAACTATTGCACAAACCTTGATGTCGGTAGCAGCAGACACTTCAGCGGGCAGGCCCTCGAATCCAGAAACCGGTTCTGATTCGGCGGAACCAGCACTGGCGGAAGCCCATGTGCAATAAGGGATAGGGGTCTTTTTGCAAGATTCGGAGGGACGACAGGCCATGAGAGTTTCCCATACGCCGTTCTTGCATACGAAGACTGCCCCGCCAGGACTGCCGCCACCGCACTCCAGAGTGTCCTCCTTGCAGACATGGCGAGCGGAAGTGCCAAGCGCGACAGCGAAGAAGCTCATGAGAGCGAAGAGCATGTTGAGGACCTTCATTGTGAGCGTGTAGGCGTTATGTAATGAGAATTGATGTTGTGTGAGGTGGAGTTGGGGGAAGGTTGTGGAAGAGAGAAGAACTACAAGTGAGTGGAAGCAATACTTTAGATACGGCGCGAGCGCAGGCTCACCGAGACGATCTGGAGACGAGCAAAGCCGGTATCGCAGCTAGCTCGTTTGTCGTTGCGGTGTGGGTTTCCATGCTGAGTTTGCCTTCACTTCAAGATCAATGAATGGTATCTCGACCGCATGTAGCGATAGCGGCGCCTATGGTTTGCCATAGATCTTCGAGGACTTGTAGCATAGACGAAGGGTCAAATGAAGCATAGCTTGACTATCCAACGAGTTCAATATGGTTTTCGAATCAGCACTAAGTTAGGGTGGAATAGTGAATCTTCTTAACTGGATGAGAAACCATCGCAGATAACCAGGGCGAATGTCGTGTGCCGTGATATAGCAACCGAGAAAGTAAGCAAACTGCTATTATGGCGCATGGTCCAGGAACAATTGGTGGCAAGCGAAAGACGTCTCAGCGTTCCGTGACTGGACATATGACAGTCATCATGTGCAGGTGACAGGTAGTTGCTCTGGCACGTTTGTCCCTAATTTTGGATGCCTTGATTCAATTCGGCTTCACTCAGGGCAGTTCAAACCTTCCCATCGGACTGGCTGGCGCAGGCTTCTGGTCCTTGAAATGCGGTCTCCCTCCGTCCAGCTCTTGCAAACTTTCCCCATCGAGTTCTCTTACTGGCTCTGCCCCAGGTAATTCATGTGCTGTCTTTTCTCCCCCAAGCGTGCTTGATGCATCTAATTCTTCCCCCAAAGTCGAAGTGCTCTGAACTTTCCTTTCCTCAGAGATAGTAATTGCCTGGGCTTTGTTGCGTGATCGGTGACGGAAGAATAACAATGCCAATGCTGTCAGAATTATACTGCTGACGACCACCATCGGGACAGCAATACCGATTATAGCCCCAGTGGACAAATCGGGGTTGTCATTGTCACCAGTATTTTTGCTGTCTGATATACCAGTTGCTGTAACGGCCGACGTTGGTCTAAACGTGGTCGCCGGGGCCTTGGATACTGTGCTTGGATCTGTATTGTTTGCTGTGCAGTCATAGTGTCCAAGTAAGCGGTCCTGAACACTCAGCCAATTACAAAAACTGAGGATATTCTTGGTGGACTCTGCCCTAAGTGCTCCATTGATACCCGTCAGAGCAGGCATTGTAATGTTCGTAAAAGGTCCGCTGAGCCGAAAGTAACCATCTATGGTCTGTAGCTTATCGAAGTTCAACTGTTGATCTTTGTTGCCATTGATCGCCAGGCTACCGTAGATACCAGTCAATTGGGAGAAGTCCAGATTTTCTAAGGCTGAGTTTATCGAGATCTGGTATGAGCTGCCAGCGCTAATCCTGTCGTATGGCAGTCTGAGGTCCGTGAGCTTCAAATTGGCAACAATGGTCAATGTTGATGCTACCGGCCAGCTTAACCAGTCCACGGTCTCGAGGGCCGTGTTGACAATGCTAACCTCATGAACATCGCGTTGTAGGGCTCCGGACGCAATTTCGCATCCCTGTAAAGCAGTAAGGCCTTCAAAATCTAGCTTCGAGAAGTTGGTGAGCGCAGGCAACGTCAGGGTCGTCAGTTTCGGAAGGTCGTGGAGGATCAACATTGAGACTGACTCCAGTGTTGTTGACGATATCGATAGTACACTTTGAACGTCGGTAATCTGCAGTGTTCCTGTGATTGCTTTGAGACCGTTGAGTGTGATGTCTTTAATTCCCTTCGCTGGAACTGAGACATCGCCGGTGAAAGTTGTACATTGATTGAGCGTAGTGACGTCGTCTTGGGTTTTGATCGCAAAGTTGCCTGAGGAAGGTGCGCAATCCGTAGGAGAAGCTGGACGTCAGCATGAGCTTAAAACTGAGTATCGCGAACTTACCAGCTGCAGCTCTCGAACTACCTGCTGCCCAGCAACACAACAACAGAGGGAACCATTGTACAACTGGCCTCATAGTATAGCCCAATGGTTTCTCTTAACATCCGTATTGCTTAATTACATATGGAAAGCCAGGTGAACGGTCGACAGTTACGACAGCAGCGGTGGACGCAGGAGGAGTAGGAAGACTGAGCGAGCCTAACCTGCAATCAACTCTCGTGGGGCCGCAAACCACCGAGGCCCCTAACCACCCACGACGCGTGGTTTCGACTCCATGAACGGCACGGCCCATCCAGCGGTCCTTGAGTATCCGTACTCGCGAGACTATCCAACCAAAGGCGCGGTTTCCCATGAGCGATCGACAGATACGAGCAAGCCGGTCAACCCGTCCTAGGATAATGGTTGTTGAATTAGCCAATCCTCCATCTACGCGACTGAACCACAGTTTAGCATGAACAAACGGCTTGATAGGGGCTGTGGCCTTAGGTGCCTAACTAGGGTGCCAATACTTGCGAACCGTGTAGTCTATGAGGCTTATGCCGAGGTTTTCAGGCGTACCATTACATGGCTTGCTTAGGAGAAGTAGGCTTGCGATGCAAGCAGGAACAGAACGAGTATGTGTACGTGTGCAGCAGAGTTTACAGTGGACTTGTGTAGATCGCATTTTGTTTCATTGTGAGTTGACAGGGGTCCTATGACGTAGTCAGGCGTAGCGACACTAACCACAGCTTCGAACCCTCTTTCCCTACAGCACAACAGGTGAATTTCAGACTCATCTACCGCGTCTCTTTCGCTGACTCTTCGACATGTTTGCTTGTCTGTTTGTGCTTTTCCGGTAAGCGGACATCCACTCACATAGCACAGATGTACCTACCTCTCGAAGGTTTGAAGAGGAACGAGATGACTGGTTTATCTTTCCCCCTGCACTATCGCCTTTCCATAGATCACATGTATGCACACGTTGCGGAGTAAGCACGCGCAATCAGATGTCGCAATTGTTACAGCATGCGCATACTTAGGCACAAGTTGAAGAGCTTGGATGCTTTATCTGTTTCTGCTTACCTTAGGTTATTACCTTTGTGCGTCGACGCAACATGCAGTCTATGTCCCGTTATTTGCAACTAAGATACTAGATCAGATAGATCTTGTGAGGTCTATCAGTTACGCCGCACATGCTGCGAAGCGAGCTGACGAATGCTGAGGACAGCCTTAGTTCCAACACTTGATATACGGTACGGACAGGCAACAGAACATGTTTTCTTCCATGCTATCCACCACGTATGTCCTCCTCGTCCTGGAACTTGAGGTCTAAGTGAGAAGGGCTAGGTTCTGGGTTTTCTCAGCATGTAACTGAGTACGGGTCAACAAGTCAAGTATGGAGAAAATGTAAACACGAATCAAGTCGCAAACGCAAGAATAAGAAGCAACATATCCCGGCTCCACTGCATAGCAAGATTCACGTCGTGTAGACCGAATGACTGAATGACTAAGATAGGTTCATTGACCGTGTCATTTGATTAAGCATTACACAAATAAAGATTATCCGTGCTTGAGAGTTTGACCAGACCTCAGGAAAGAGCCCATCTGGTCGCATCCCAGGACACGTCTTCGTCTTCTCATCCATCTTTCCGGTATGCTCCGTATATCCCATCAACTGTCATGTTGGTCTTCGTCTTTGTCTTCATCAAACCCTCCCTAATACAGACACTCGGCCAGCTCAAAAAACAGAATGTCGGCGGCCGAGGCTGAAGCGAATGTGTACAAGTACAAAGCGGCTGGCTCATACTTTTCTTCGTATTGATAGCGACCGACTTGGGTATCGTCCTTCCGTGCAAAAATCAAAATAGTACTAAAACAGCGTAAAGGCTGAGGATCATCCACAGCGAAGCAAACGGGGTTGCTGTGGGGGTGTCCGCAATGCAAAACATGTAATACATGCATCTGCGCGCTGTGTGCAGATGCGTTCGTTCTCCCAAGGTCTATGCTATGTGGTTCAATCGATGGTGTCGCTGAAATGCTAGCAAACCAAAACTCCGTTGTTATGCATAAATCGTGAAGGCCGTCACTCGAGAGAGATGGCGCACGTCGTAGGAATGTGTTTAGGGAGGGTGGAGGTGTGGAGGTAGATATGTTCAGTGCTTGAGGGCTCCGTGTCAGAGGCAACTGTATCGCCATCCCAAAGGCTCTGAGAGTCATCGGTGGGCGATCGTGCGCCCAAGGGGCTACGGCCGCCAGTCGAGTAGGAGGATGAGGAACCGCTGGCCCAGTCGTCGGAGTCAGACTGTGGCTGGAACTCCTCGTAGATGTCGAGCATGCTGTAGCCAGTGCCGTCCTGAGGATCGCCAATCTCGACGTAGTCGTAGTCCCAGCGGAACTCCTTGTCGGGCTGGATGCGAGGGAGAAAGTTGGCGCGACCGAAGAAGTAGCAGACGCCAGCGACTGGTGACATGTTAGTACAAAGTCACAACTAATAGATTGTTCAAATAGACTTACGAAGACTGCCAGCCACCAAGTCAACAGCGTAGTGGTGCTGAAGGTACATTGTCGACCACCACAGCCACATGGTGTAGAACACGTAGACAGGGAACAGCTTGGGGAAGACGTGTCCCATGAACAGTGTCTCCAGTGTCGCCCATCCAGAGTGCAGAGAGGGGAACGCACCGAAGACTACGGGCGAAGCCTGGAATGCGGAGGTGTACATGTCGAAACCAAGAATCCTATCCATAGCCTTCAATCCAGCGGCATCGCCGTGGATCGAGTAGTTGGCCGGTGCCAGACCGTAGGTGTTCTCGTACCATGGTGGGGAGCAGGGGAAGACGAGCTGGATGAGAACGGCCGTGATGTTCATGTAGCCGAAAGCGCGGGCGAACGTAGGAAGCGTGCCGGGCGGTCCCCAGATGAACATGCACCCGCAGACAATAACCGGGGACACGTAGTGGACAAGACCGTAGGGGAACCACGCAAGCACATCGAGAACGGTGTGCTGGTGTGCAGATATGATGTTGCTGAGGTTGGCGCCGTAGAGGATGTTCTCGAGAGCAGGGAGGACGCGGACCCAGATGGCAGGGCGGTATTCAGGGGAAACATATCTGAAAGGGAGTGTTAGTATCCTGAATCTGAACCCTGAATCGTGGTGTTGCCGTCCGATCCGAACTCGAGATTTGCCAAGCAAAACAAAATCAGGCGAAAAGCAAACATGAGAATGACGTACTTGCAGCTATTGAATAGAAATAGCCATGTTAATGTTGGGAGCAATGGCAGCAAAAACTGCCGGGTAACAGGCACCAGGATACCCGTCAGGAGCGCAGTCGCGGCAAACGTCTTGGCGAAGGGGCCGGGGGCCTCGCTGACGGACAGCGAGAAGATGGCGACGATGGCGAGGAAGAGGTACTGGGCGTCGTAGATGCTCCAGGGGTGGGTGCGCAGAGCTTTAATTGTGTCCGAGGGCGACCAGGAGGTTTCGAGGGAGGCGATTGACGACGTCACCGACTGGCGGCTGTGTATGCGCGACTTGGTGGCTCTCCACTTGCGGCGCACGCGGTGGGGATGTAGGCAGAGAGGCCTGCGACCTTGGTGGGCGAGAGCATGCTGGGCGCGGTGGTGGTGATGTTGCTGGCGGTGGTGACAAAATGGTGGCTAGTGAGTTCTTCGGCGGTGCCTGGCCGGGGGTGAGGCGCAGTGTTTGTGTAGGGGCGGGCGGGCACAGGGCAACGGCAAGGCGGCACACGATACACACGACACACGACCGAGGGATGCTGGGACGAGGGCGAGGCGAGGTGAGGGCTGAGGCGGAAGAGAGAGCCAGCAGGCCTAGAAAGCGTCGGAACACCAAGGTTATGAGCAGGAAGCTCGCGGATGGCTGAGGCGTGCACGGCGCCGGGGGTTGCAAATTGGCGTGAGAGCTAGCCGTGTCGGGCCAAGGCGGCCCCAAAGCTCAATTTCGTTTACACCTGACGCAGTGGCATCCACGATGGGCACTGGGCAGCCGTCGCGCGCAGAGCTTCCCTGTTGCGAATCGCGATGCTTTGTTGACCGTTGCGGCGCTGCCGTGGGCTGGAGACTTGGACTTGGCCGAGGGGCTGCTTCAACGCAGCCGCGACAACGACCCTCCACGACGACAACGACAAAGACAGCGCTGACAGGCGCACTGCACCGCTCCGCTTGCATTCCAGTGCTCACGCGAGGAGCCCATCCAGGGCCTTCTCTGGCAGCCATCGCGCTCACGTTTCAACGTCGCACCGCGTTTTGCATGTTTCCGAATCCGAGCGTAGTCCAGCCACGCTCACAAAGCACCGCCGGAGGTTACAAGCCAGTGATGCAGTGATACAGTGATGCAGCAATGCATTAGCCACCGTGTTAGCCTGCATGACCTCACCACAACCCGTGTGAAAGAGCCTATCTATCTACGTCAATCACGCGCAGAAACACCAGACTTGACTTGTCCATGTCGAGACTACCCCCATGCACGCTGATAACTGTTTCCTGTCGCTTGTCGATGCCGTGTGAGCATCAGCCTCGTAGTCGCCGCAGCAATCACGTCTCACAGCCAGCCCCGTCTGCACTCGAAACAACCCGCGCATGCTCCCCAGACCACCCTTCACCTGTCGCTCGTAACCCACCCCCAGACGTTTGTCTGACCAACCACCCTATCTGACCAAGCCTGCCTCGCTGCGTGACGCCCAGCTCTGTGCAAAAAGCCGCCGTCCAATCGCCGCGCCCAAGCACCGATTCGATGTGTGGTGGACTCGACAGTCGTGGTCAGATTAGGCGCTCGGCATCTCGCACGATCCGCATGCCGTTGGCTCGCAGCTCGCACTGCGCAGTCCGCAGTCTCCGTAAGCCGGCAGGAAAACCCAGCGAGCGCGAACCAGCGAGCCAGCGAGTCCCTAGTCTGTAAGCCCCGCTTGGCGCCAAAAAGCCTGACATCGCACCAGTTTAATCTCCTGTTGCAGCCGCGCCCAACAAGACCGTCGTGACTCGCTGCTTTTCGTCCGGCCCGCATCCATCTTGCCAAACCTCGCACGAACCTCGTAGCTTTTTTGTACGATGAGCGAATTGTATTGGAAATCACAATCGTTTTCACCCTCCTGGGAGCATGGTCCAGTCTAGACGGCGAGTCAATGCCTGAAGGCAGAAAAGCGTTTGCACATCGCAATCACACGCGCCTGACTCTACCTTTGTGCTAGCCATATACCTGCTACTGCTACTGCTGCCAACATATGAATGAGCGCACAACTGTGCCTGGAGCACAGCATCGACACCGCATGCAAAATAAATAAAGGCAAAATAAAAAGGAGTGCACCATCACCACCCCATGCACCCCAACAACGCCTCCCCCTAGCAGCATCAGCGTTGCAATACGTGACGTGCAGCGCCATCCCAACATGCGCGCGTTTCACGAACACGCTGGAATACGCTGGCGAGACTTTCAGGCGTATTCCGTCTTCTGTCCTTCCTCCCGTGTCCGTGCGCGCATGCGAACTCATGCTCGGCCGTGCCTTCGGCATGGCTTTTGAAATTGCATATCTGCCGCTGCATCGGAGAGGTAGGGCCCTGATCGGCGCTACAGTGGATGCCGAGCTCGTGACTGGAAGCGTCGAAGATTTTCAGTCAAACAGGTGATTTAGTGATCATGCTAAAATGACACTACTACCTTGGCTTATTAATGGCTCCAGACAAATGCTATGCACCATCGCTGTTGTGAAAATCTCCATCCATGCCCTGGTGTGCTCCAAGAGACTAGAAAAAAACGTCCATTGTAAAAAACATCCGGACGCCTGCTGCGTTCATGCATACTCATCTGCTCAACGTGATAACACACCCATACTCTCACCAAAGCACCCTGCCTATGCAGTGTCAATCAAGTCCTCCACAAAGTCGTCCAGCTCGATAATCCTGAACTGCTCAGCCCACTTCGTCCTGAACTTCTTGTTCCTGTACCCTCCGTTGGTCTGCTGCCTCCAACTGATCAGCTCGACTTTCCAGCCTCGCTTCAGCGCACGCTCAACGTGAGCAAGGAAGCCGTCTGACATCTCTGCTTCGGCCCCGTCGCCCGTCGCAAGCACCATGGTGCTCGGCACATCCGTATCAAGTATGCTCTGGCACATCTTCAGATGAAGAATCTCGTCGACACCTTGCTCTACCCATCTCGGGGCAGAAGGTGTCTTGGGAGCCGGCGGACCCGTTTCAGAATCACTGCCGCTGCCAGAACGTAGTAAATTAGCCTTGTGCCAGCCCATCCTCTTGACGTCGTCAAAGAATTTCTTCTTCTCCGAGTCTTCTCTGCTGATGAAGACTTGCTCTTGCAGGATACTCTCATATCCTACCGCCTTGGACGTGTCCACAAGCTTCTTAATCTGTGGCAGCGGATTGGCCTCGCGGTGTGATCCAGCGAAGACCCGCTTTGCAACAGGTCGACGGCGCTCCAGCAAGAGAGCAAGGCTGTCAAAAGCCATGTCATGTTGGCGCACCCCATACTTCCGAAGTATATCTTTGAACCCAATCATAATGTTGGAAGCATCGACGAAGACATGAATGCCTTCGGCCATAGTCTTCTCGTTAACCAATTGCCTGGGTGCTACAATGTATTTCGCATCCTCAGGAAAGATGTTGAGAAGCTTAGTGTGGAAGTGAAGGTGTCGTTCAACAGATGGCCTTACAGTGATTGTCTCAGGAGCGCTGTGAGGAGTAGTGAAATTCCGTGCAGGAGTTAGGACAGCGATTGGTGTAGGCGTCGTCGGCTGCGCAATAACGGTGGTTTGCGAGGATCGCGGGAGGTTCATAGGACGAACATTTCGCGGTACAAGGCCGTGGCCACTGCCATACTCGAAAGTAGTATGTGCGACAGACGGCGCGATGTGTGTATGATGGCTTTGCATAGATTGGGTCTGTGGTGTTGCTACCTGTGTGGTAGAGCTCCGTCGCTGCTTGGGTACGGGGCGCTGAGACTTGACCGACACCGGTGTCTCTGGCACCTTCTTTTGTGGCGAAGCAACGGGTTGCAGTACTTCCATCACAGGAGCCGGAGTAGCAGGTCTGATCTTAGCTCCCACATTGGATCGTGACTGAGCTCGAAGCTGCTTCACGGGAGATGTGGGCCAAATTGATTTGATAGGAGAGTCAGGTAAGACCGACTTAGTAGGCGACTCGGACTGCAGCTGTTTTGAAGGAGAGCGACTGCTAGGCTTTTTCGACGGGGTCGGCTCGATCTCCGCAACCTTGGGAGGTAGACTTGGTGTAGGTGTCACTGTAGTTGTGATAGACCTTGCTCCGAAGACATTTTCGAGCTGTTTCTGCAACTGCTTGCGTTGGGCTTCTTTAAAGGGACCCTTTGCTTGATGCTTCTGATCTTGCTGCCGCTGCTCCTGCTGCTTTTGCTCTTGCTCCTTCTCAGCCTGCTGGCGAGCTCGCTTGCGTTTCTTCTTGTTTAATACAATGTGTGTATCGTTCGTAGTTGTAGTAGGCTCGGAGAAGCTCACGTCCAGCTCGAACTGCTGTGATGCGTTAGCCATGTATACAACAAGAGTCGTTCGACATCGACATTCTTTCGAAGATAGTGATTGGTAAACGACATCTTAGGGTTCCTGGATATTGTACATACTGGAGAAGGTACCAGAGCATCACCAGCATTGCTAATGCCCGAATCTGGATCTAAAGGCGACAGCGGGGGCAGTGGCGCATCTTGTGCTATGCCAAGGTCCTCAAACAGCTTGACAAAGCTGCCTAAACGTATGCCCCCATCTGGAGCTGCAAGGCATGGCCTGGCAAGAGGAGTGTGGGTCTCCAGCTTTGGCGATCCGACATCGTGGACGTCCGCAGAATCGATGAGATCGAAGACTGAGCCGAAATCCCATCCTTGCGCGGTAGGTTGTGAAGGCATTGGTGGTGGAGCGTCGCTAGCGACCGTCCAATGGTGGCTGGGGGTAGAAGTGTATTAGGAAGGCGGAAGGCGAAAGGCTAATGTGAATAGTTCTGGAGCGCTGTTAGAATCATGAGTGAAAGTGGTGGCGGACGCAGCAGCGCAGCACTGCTACGGACGTGCGTTGAGCGCGAGCTCGGCTCGGGAAGCAAGGCAATAGCAGCCTGAACTCGACTCTCAATGTGTTGCGGTTGATGTGCCAGGCAGGAGCGACGCGGGTGGAAATGTACCTTGTCTCGAAACAGTAGTGTGAATTGCACGCGCATGATCGACTCAACGTGACAGTGCTAATAGCAAATGGTCTCAGAAGGGCATGTGTACCTCTGAAAATCAATGCGAGAGAAAGAACAATGAGCGTACAAGCAGTGAGAGTTGCGGGCGTATTGGGGTGTATAGGTAGGTATAGCTTCGGTGGCGGCGGGGTGAAATGGTTGGTCTTTAGGCCTCAGCCTCAGGCGGTCTGTGCTGTGTCGGTGAATCATCCAGATCGCCACCTGCGACCCAAGATCCGGCTGGAGGATGACAGCTCTGGGCAGCTTGACGGATCTCGAGGCGGACAGCACCGGCACGCTTAAGCATCATCGATCGGGTGACAGACGACGGTGCTACACTTGAGCACCCTGACGTCTGTGGCCGGCGCTGAGTTGGCGAATCGGCGATATTGATCATGACTACACCAGCTATGAAGCGTTATCTTACGCTCGCGACTAAGATGGAACCTGGCTGGAATCTTGTTCTTTTGCAGATTATGACCCAGCAATCCACAGCTTTCATGTACGTCAAACATGCTTTTGCTCGTGAAGACAGCGGCATTACATGCTGCACTCGATGACTGAGCCGAGACATGCTCGACATGACCGAGAGCTAGCTCCGATCACTCTACGCTCAGTTCACCGACCTAGTACAGACCGTTTCTTCACATTATGCTCAGCCCATCATAACAATGAAATTTGCTTCCAGTCGACCCAGCAACTATCGTCAAGCCTCGGATATCCCTCCGCCCTACGCCCCACATTCCTCCATCGCCAAAGTACCCCTCCACGTGAAACGCCCCAGCTTTCAGTCGCCCATGCCATTGTCGCCATGTCTGCAGACTTCTGGGCCGGCTATGTCTCAGGTGCAGTAGGTATCATCATCGGTAATCCTCTCGACCTTGTGAAGACGCGTCTTCAAGCTGGGCCAAAATCCGTGGCAGATGCGAGTACAAGTACGAGTACATCAACGGCTGCGATAGCTGCTCCCGGGGCTTTCCAGGGCAATTTGAGAATGCCGGGACGTTAGTCAGAGGTAGGTAGACCGAGCAGCTATACTGCGAAGTCCTTTAGCAGCAGCAGCAACAACAACAACAACAACAACAACAACAACAGCAAGCTAATCTCCCACACTTAGCGTAGGCGCAACAGCACCTATACTCGGCTACGGCGCGCTCAACGCCCTTCTCTTCATGACCTACAACCGCACGCTCACACTCCTCTCTGACTCCCCCGCCGCGCCAGACTCCTTCGCGAAAGTCTTTCTTGCCGGTGCTACGGGAGGATTCGCATCCTTCATCGTATCCGCACCAACCGAGCTCATCAAGTGCCGCGCACAAGTATCAACCGAGAGACACGCGACATCGTGGTCGATAGCGAAGCAAATATGGATCAAGGATGGAATTAGGGGTTTGTATCATGGTGGCGGAATCACGAGTGTACGGGATGCAGTGGGATACGGATTCTAGTAAGCTTCGTGTAGAAGCCTACTGAGGCTCAGGCTGACGAAGACAGTTTCTGGTCCTATGAGTGGAGTAAGCAGGCGTGGACTTCCCCCGATGACACGGGTAGAGAAACCGCCATGAAAGTGTTGATGTGTGGGGTTTTGCTGGTATTGTGACATGGGCGACCATCTTTCCACTGGACGTAATCAAGACGAGAGTACAGACGCAATTGCTCCAGCCAGCACCTGCGCGAAGAGGCGAGCAGCAGACTTTGCTCCATGCCGAAGGGCGAGGGACACAGATGGGCGCTATGCAAATCGCCAGGTATGCCTACCAAACTGAAGGCGCGGGCGTCTTCTTTCGAGGGTTGGGCATTTGCAGTGTGCGAGCATTCATAGTCAACGCTGTGCAATGGGCAGTGTACGAATGGATGATGAGGCTTCTTCAGCATCCGTAGAGCACGTAGTGAAGAGAATGTATATGGTCATGATACATACACAGCTCGAAACCATGAGACTATCCTTCAAGTCCGACCTATCACTCGATATTTCGCATTTTAGAATACAGTAGGAAATTTTGCCATCCGCCAAATGAACCCTCATAGAGCGCAGCGCATATAGTCAGTCCTCTCCAGAAAGTATTCTCATAGAGGAGAGCAAGATAAGTCCGAAAGATGTCCTCATAACATAAACAAACCCACATTTAAGCAGGCCAACAGACTCCTTGTACCGCTTGATTACGGAAGACCTACGCACTCCGCTTTACATGATCTGGTCCTGTGTCAAGCCGCCAGTATGCTCAGTACCCTCCATGACATCGCCGTTGTTCTGGTTGGTGTACTTCACGTATGACAGTCCAAGAGGTCTGCCACCATACTGGTATCCTGTGAACTTGGCTGTTGAAATGTTAGCATCAGATTAGGTAGCAGGATTAGATACGTACCAATGGCGGTTTCAGCATCTGCGCTTTGCTCGAATTCGACGACACCAGTTCCGCGAGAACGTCCGTTGGGCTCATATTGGATCTCAGCACGCGAAACCTTTCCAATCGTGGTAAAGAGCTCAACGAGATCCTCGTTACTGGTGGACCAAGGCAGGTTGCGGACGTAGATGAGGTTGCTGGGTTCGCCTCCTGACGCAGCGAAGTCGGTGAAGGGGTTCGGTGGGTTGGAGGGACCGTTAGGATCGAAACCAGGTCCTCCAGGCGGTCCACCAGGACCACCACCGTAACCTCCACCGAACCCTCCGCGGCCTCCAAATCCGCCGCCGCCAAAGCCGCCGCGAGCGCCGAAGCCTCCACGAGCACCAAACCCTCCAGCAAACCCTCCGCGGCCTCCGAACCCACCGCGTCCACCAAACCCGCCAGCATTGCCAGCAAAGCGGTCTTCGCGAACCTCGAGGTTACGACCCTGCCACTCGTAGCCATTGAACTGGGTAATGGCGTTCCTGGCGTCATCTACAGTCTCGAAGGCTACAATGCCAGAGCCCTTGGGTCGGCCATCCGGAGCAATGTGGACGTCTGCGCGAAGAACGGAACCGGTGTGAGCAGCCTGACGAAAGAGATCCTTCAGATCTTGCCAGCCAACGTTGTAAGGCAACTAAATGTCACTGTTAGTGAAACGTCCTGTTTGTGTAGACAGAAATGTGTGGGGTACAAACGTTGGCGACATAAACCTGCCTGCCACCGCCTCCAGGAGCGCCTCCTGGGGACCTCCAAAGCCACCTTGGAAGCCACCGCGGCCTCCCATACCGCCTTCAAACCCTCCGCGCGAGGTGCCGGGGTTGGTGAAACGAGGCTCGGCCTCTCGATCTTCGCGAACGTATACGAGCCGACCCATAAGGTTTTGGTTGCTGAGCGTCGCCACGGCGTTCTGAGCCTGCTCCCGAGTTGCATATTCCACGATGCCACAGCCCTACACCCAAGCAAAAGCCAGTCAACCTCCATCCTTCTCACTATCAGGACCAGCCATCAATTATTACCTTTGACATTCCGTTCGGCAGTAGCAAGACATCGGCAAAAAGAACCTCACCAGCTGCGTTCGCGTTAGCACGCGACCTCTCCCAGTACCAGGCAACCGTACCTTGCCGCATGAAGTCCTTCAGATGATGCCACTTGACATCATATGAGAGATTACCAACGTAGACGCGGCGATCCTGCTGCGAAGAGTCGCGGATGCTTTGCATCATGTTGTCTTTGTTTTCTGTTGAACGAGGTGCTCCTCCGCGGCTAGCTCCGTACGACTGATAGTTTCCAGACCCCTGTGCACCGCCCGTCGGGGATCGCGAACGACGTTCACTGCGGCGATAGTCGTCTCGGCTGCGTGAGCGGCTGCGAGGTGAGTATGATCGTCTAGAGCGTCGCGGTGAGCGGGATCGTCTGCGAGGAGAGCGGTCGCGCTGCTCGTAGTTGTCAGTTTCGTACGACATGGTTGCAACAATTGCGTAGCTGCGATGTGACGAATGGCGACGCGAAGAGCGGCGACAAGATGAGAAATGGGCGCGTGTGATGAGGCTCGATGGTTGAGGTCGCGAGGTGAATGAGCCACGGTTGGTCGGAGCTCAAGTGGACCAACGCGGCAGGTGCCGTCGTCACGTGCCATACTGATCATGGACCATGAATGCGAGCCATGGAAGACATGGCTTGTGAGCACTCAAGATAGGTCCCCATGAAGTCTCCCGCCATAGCTCATGCCTACTTACGCCTGGCTATGAACCTCGAGCGCCAGGCTGTATGGTCACGCCACGTGCGTGTCTGACGAGAGGGGCATAATGACTTGAAGAAGCACGTTGCACTTACAGGTTCACCGGGTCGGTAGTTGTCGTCTAGAGGGGTAAGGGTCAGCAGGAAAGGTGTCGAGATTATTTACAAGAGCACTGTGATGGTGCAAGAGTGAGGGGAAGTCAAGGGTGGAGGGGCCATTTAGCACTTACCCATCTCGAACACGGCTCCAGCGGATTAATAGAAGCTGCTACCGTGACACGTCTCAGCAGAAATTCCTGGGAGCCGGTCCTGGTCGTGGCCGCGTCCTGCCAGCTGAGACGGGGGCCAGTAGTGCAGGCTGGATGCACGGCGCGCTGCAGAGGTCGCAGATGGCCTGCTGCTTCTGCCTTCTGTTGATGACGCCGGCTGGATCCTCGATAGAGCAAGTCTCCCACGGCACAGCACACTTCCGACCAATAGCGGGCCGTAGGTGAGCACCGGGAGCTTAACGGTGACCCAGCAGTCCGGGGTGGCTGTGGAGGGCGAGGGACGAGGTTGCAGGCTGATCGAGAGATACGCTGTCAGCCTTGAGTGCAGATGGGCCCGGTAGGAGTCCGGTATCTCGAAGGTGTTACGGGAAACAATACAGTACGACTCCGCGATTCAACACAGGCGCAAACAATTGGACTGACGGCCTTGGAGACTGGGCACCGTGTTGGTTGTGTTCGATCGCTCGCTCAATCAGTTCCGACAAGTGGATCCTGCTTTCCCGCACTTCCAGCGAACGACAGCGACAGCGCTAACGGCAATGGAAGGAACGTGCCTTTGGCGCATCTCAACATGTCCATGTCATGTATCCATCTTCTCTCTCTTTGCGATATCAAACACTGAAGGCGGCGGCTCGTGTACGCAGCCGTGGTTCGTGTTACCAATTCACGAAGGTGTGGCTATTTCGCTGGATCCTGCATACAAACAATACCGCGTGTCCTCGCTCGTTTTCGCTCCGGTTTGTGCTTCGAGCCGCCCTCACAAACTGTGTTCACTGTATACGATCGATCATTTGGCCCTCGGGCTCGAGGTGATCAGCATTGCGGGCAAGGTGTACCTCCCTCCCAACATGGTCCCGCCTACAACACTTCACAATCTCAAGCATTAAACTGTGCAATGTACATGTACACGGCTTCGGCGAGCTCGGCCCCTGCTGCAGTGCTGCATCACTGATGTAGGCAGGCAGGAGATGTTCGGGCCTGATACTCGGCTGGGGATCTGCATGGACTTGCATGGCCGCAGTTTCACAACAAAAAATCGACCGCTAAGGCCCGGAATCACGTGGGTTGTGTTTAACACATCCTGCGCACAGTATCATGAGTGCAATCGGACTGCATTATCGCGAGTGCCGACTCAGCTGATTTGAACAGGTTTTGCCATATGACCAAAATATTCTTAAGTAGCGAATTGCTTCTCGAGTGTTACCCTACGAGTACCAATCGCTAATCGGTGTGCTTTGCAGATAAGACAAACGTGGAGCTCAGCAGAAGGTTACGGTCACCCCGACAAGAGTATCTTAAGGCTTCGAGCAACGCTATTGTCACGTCACAATAAGACGAAGCGTTCAGTCGCCATGACAGAGATAGTCTTGCGCAAAGAAACAACGTGTTCGCGAAAAGACGTTGGTGGTTCAATTCTTCGAAAAGTAGCCGAGCTAGGAAGTGAGCTCTAGGCCTCAAACGTGGATCACGACGCTCGCCCGATATGGACACACATCTGCACTTGTCTGCACTTGTCTGCACTTGTCTGCAGGTTCGCAGCAGCATCATCGTTTTTCTCCAAAATGGAGGTTCAGTTGCACGTGGCGGTCCACTTTTGCGCCGACTCTGTACGACGATCATCATGCTCTCGCGTTGCAAAAAAAAGCTGGCCACAAGCCATCAGTCCTTGGATCTACAAGAAGAAATATTCAATTCCGATTCGCAGGTCACCTCTAACCTAACAAGACATTGCAAGTCTTCAGCAATCTCTAATCAAAGTTGCAGGGTACCTGTAAGGCCTCCAGCAGTACTGTGCTTCTCAAACTTCCTAGCCAAACGTGCCACAAATGCTACTTACGATATCAGCCTTGTCTGAAGCCAATCCAATCCTTTTCCATGGACACATTTTTAACCCATTTCGACTAACTCTGCAACGCGAATATTGTGGATCAACCTCACGACAACGCCGTCATGACGTCACCCATACAACGGGGAGGAAAGCCCACAGGCAAGAAGGCCGAACCATGTGTCGTTTCATTCGAAAACCAGCTAGAGAACAGTGGGGCGAATATCAAAAGATCCCGCAGGTGTTTGAGGGTACTGAAAATCGTTCTCTCACGGTGGCCGAGAAATCTCCTCGACCAGAGTATGGCACTCACGCCATCCCGTATTTGTCTTAGCTTATGGCAAGCCTCCATCATTCGATGTGAATCTGAATCCGAGCGAACTCCGTCATGAGTCTTCATTCTCTATTCCCTTATTGTGTTCCTTGCAGAGTTTGACTGACTGCAGTTTATATAAGATATGGACCCCCTCTCCCATCATGCAGATCACTGCAGGACTCCTGGCTTTTGAGCGCAATCAGCATTTCATCACTCTTCCGTACGACTACCCTGCCCTTGTCACAGATTGTCACAAAAGATCATATCATCAGGACATACCCCTCCGACCAGTCATTGTTACGTATTCGGGTATCGTTTGGCCCAAGAGCCCCCTGTGGACCATCTCATCGGCACCTTGGAAATTCATAATTTGAACGAACACGAGTACGTACTCAAAGCCTACTATGGCTGAAGAAGGAATCGTACAGCCCGGGACGAGGGAATTTCCTTCACAACCCAGCCCTGCTCGAACACCATCGGACTCCAGCGCCTCAGAACATACTCACGTAGACCACGAGAAGCACCGACCTATTATACGCGAGCCAACACACGATGGCGCAGACGTCGTCAACCTTCCACTCCGGACGCTCAGCCATGATGCCAATTTGGAAGAGTACACCCAAGAAACCATCGATGGCCAGATCTCAAGGGTCCACACGAACAAAACGGGTAAGACTAAGAGATACGAACTGGTTACCTGGAAGGTTGACGACCCGGAGAACCCCAAGAACTGGTCAAAAGCACACAAATGGTGGTGTACGATGTGTGTAGCTGTTACATGCTTTGTAGTCGCCTTCAACTCCGCAGTCATCACTGCTGATCTTGAGGGTGTGTCTGAGACCTTCCATGTCAGTGAGGAGGTCTCCTCCTTACCATTACCTTGTTCGTCGTTGGATTTGGTATCGGACCGATGGCGTTTGCTCCTTTCTCAGAAATCTGGGGTCGTCGACCAATCTACGGAGTCACGTTGTTCTTTGCCGTCATCTTCACCATTCCCGGAGCCGTTGCGCAAAACATTGGTACCCTACTAGTTACCCGTTTCATCGCTGGCGTTGCCTTCTCCGCACCTATGTCTCTCGTCGGTGGAACCTTAGCCGATCTCTGGAAGAACGAAGAGCGGGGTGTTCCCATGGCAGCCTTCTCAGCCGCTCCCTTTATAGGCCCTGGTGTAGGGCCTTTAGTTGGAGGCTTCCTTGGCGACGCCAAGGGCTGGAGGTGGCTTTACTGGATTCAGCTCATTCTCAGCGCTGTCATCTGGATCCTCATCACCTTTACTGTTCCTGAGACGTATACCCCTACACTGCTTGCGAAGCGGGCCAAGAAAATGCGGAAAGAATCAGGTGATGAGAAGTACGTTACCGAACAGGATATCGACACTCGACCCTTCAGCCAGCGTCTCACTCTGTTCCTCGTTCGGCCTTTCCAGTTGCTCTTCTGCGAACTGATTGTATTCTTCATCTCTCTGTACATGTCGGTGCTGTACGGCTTATTGTACATGTTCTTTGTTGCCTTCCCTATCGTCTACCAGAAGGGCAAGGGTTACTCAGCCAGCTCGACCGGTTTGATGTTCATTCCTCTCATTGTCGGTGTCTTGCTTAGCGCAGCTTGTGCACCACTGGTCAACAGACATTACATGAAGCTAGTGAATCAGCACAATGGCCACCCACCTGCTGAGGCTCGTCTCTACCCCATGATGCTTTCATGCTGGTTTATCCCCATTGGCCTGTTCATTTTTGCTTGGACCAGTTACGCCGATCTCCACTGGGCGGGTCCAGCTTTTGGTGGCTTCCCTGTCGGCTTTGGATTCATCTTCCTGTACAACTCAGCCAACAACTACCTCGTCGACTCGTACCAGCATCAAGCCGCGTCAGCGTTGGCTGCAAAGACCTTCATCCGTTCTTTCTGGGGTGCCAGTGTCGTCTTGTTCACCAACCAGATGTACGACCGTCTTGGTAATCAGTGGGCCAGCACTCTGCTTGCCTTCATTGGCTTGGCCTGCTGCGCGATTCCATTTGTCTTCTTCCTCTATGGTGCTAAGATTCGTGCGCACTCGCATTACGCGTACAGCGAGGACGAGGAGAACAAGGGTGAGAAGCAGGCTGTCTGAGCAGATGTAATGGCCTTCCATCTGCTGAAATCCCAGGTCAAATCTTACTTTACCATCCTTGTCTAGAGGGCTTCAGCAGCGTTCTGGCAGAAGTTTGAAATAGCCCAAAACCTCTGTAGTCTTCTAGAATCTTAAAAATACATAATTTTTCTGCAAAACAACTCTGAATTTCTCCGAGAATTTAAGAGAGCGCACAATCGTGTCTCGGATATTTTTTCCCGTAATGTAAGAGCGCGGCTTGACATTGTCATGGTGGCATGTACATTGCTCCTCAAAGGCCAAACAGCGGGCATCATCTCGTATGTTGGGAGAAAAGCGGGCTACAAACAGAACACCGAGTCAGTAGATTGTGGGAGCTTATCAAGTTCGCATTGTCAAACGACTTGGACTTGATAGATTAGTAAAAGACCACAGCGCTCTTTGTGCATGATTAGTAATTGCCCAACCCCTGTTGAAGAGGCCAAGCAGGGCATCAAAGCGGCAATCAATGCAGTGTTGCTAAGTTGCTGGATCTGGCAAGTTCAGGGTCGACGGCGTGCATCCAAGGGCGCTGGTGGCGGGCCTTGTATGACACTACTAGGTCCAGTATTTGACAGTATTTGCGACTTGCTGGTTACGGAAGGTTGGATCAGAGCAAGGAAATGGCCCGGTGTTGCAAACCGGTTGGCAGCCAGGTCCACAAACACTGTTCTCTAGCCCTTGATTGCTCGTGCTACGATGGTTTTGCTGATGAACCATCGGTGATGCTTCTGTATGGCATCGCTGATTGGTCGGTGCAATCAGCTCGATAGCCGCAACGGTGCAGCGCGCACGAGCATCGTCAGCCTTGAAGATGGGACTCGGGGAAAGCCGCCATAACTACTCCACACACTCAGAGCCGCAAACAGCAGTGCGACCGAGCGTCTCTGCATGCTTTTTTACAAGGCGCGTTCTCCAAGTTGGCAAAGCATGGTCAAAGACATGAGGTGCTCGCATTGACGTATTCGTGTTGGTGCCATGGTGAAGTCGCAAGGGCCAAGGCTCCTATCCCCGTGACTAGTGGGGATGATCGACCTTAGTAGGCCAACGGGAATCCACCCGAAACTGAGTTAACCAACGCGCCGACCCATCTTCAACTCGCACGTCGCGGAAATGGATGACAAGGCACAACAGTCGCAGTCGCATGCTCCGTCGTCTTTTGTGTCGGACATGCAGGACGCCCCGCCTCGCGCCGATGTCGACGAGATCCTGCGGAGGAAACGGAAGGCGCGGGAATACAAGGTACGCAGTCACGCAGTCACGCAGTCACGCGCGCTCGTCATGCTGGGGAAGGAGAGGTGAAAGAGCTAGGAGGAGGAGACGACTCCCCCGTTTTCCCCTATTTGGCCATGCAACCCAGCGTGCTCGGTGACGTGTGTAGCTGAACAGCAGCTGCAACCCCGCGCCGGACTTGAACTGACTGTCTGGTCAGGCCTGTTACCCATGTCGCCAACGAAAAGTCAAATGCGACCAAACAGTGCCCTGCAAAACATGCGTCGTCCGCGAGCACCCAGAGCTATGCACCTACCATCCGCCGAGCGAGTCGCATCCCCCGCGAAGAGGCTCAGCATGGGGCTGGGCCAGAACGGACACGACTTCAACGTCAATGGCTTGGTTCACATACACGGCGGCACGGTGACATTACCACGCGAGGTGCGCTTGATACACTTGCACACCAAGAGACACGGCTGACAGCAGCAGGACTGGGAGCGCATCTGCGCAAAGCTCCAGACGGCTGAGAAGTCGCTCAACGAGTTGAAGAACTCGATAAGTAGCGTCTCAGAAGTCGCCCCACCCCTCAATGGCTTCTCGCCCTCGACATCCACGCCCTTAGCTGCCGCAGCACCCATCGACGGCGAGCAGAGCCACGTCCGCACCCAAGGAATACACACGCGCAACGACATCACCGGTCAGACGATCCACATCGGCCCCAGCTCAGTGCCCGCGCTAGTCATGGCTCTGGGCCGGGGTGGGGACACACAATGGGCGCCGGGGTTACAAGACCTGCTGGGCAAAAAGAGCATGCTACCCATCTTTGGACTGGATAACGAAAGCGCCACATATCCATTCGTCGACCTCTGGGGACTGCCGCATGGATCCATTTCGCGCGCTACCGAGCTAGCAAACGCACTGCCCAGCGACTCTGAATGCCTCAGCTTCTTTCGCTGCTACCGCGAGACTGCTCACGCTGTGTACCCTGCTGTAGCCGACATCGAAGGCGTCGAGTCCGACCTCCTGCTCTTCCTCATCAACCGCGCAAGCTCACAGGGTGTTAACGGTGTCACAGACCAGCAAATATACGGAAAAGACTTTCACTGGATTGGCTTGGTCTTTGCTATATTGGCGTCAGGATGCCAGTGCTCGACGCTGTCGAGAAGGGAAAGGGAACTCACCTCACAGGTCTATATATGTTGCAGCTTCGAATGCTTACGATTCACAAACTTCCTTTCGCACGCGAACATCGAAAACATACAAACGCTTCTGATCCTCGGAAACGTCATCTCGAACAACATGAACGCTGGCGTTGCATGGAGTCTGATGGGCTTAACAGTTCGACTTTCGCAAACACTTGGTCTGCACCGCATGTGCCCATCTTCGACACCTGTGCAGCAGAGGATAGTACGAAGCAAGGTCTGGTGGGCGTTGCTGTGGCAAGATTCGCTACTTTCAGTGTCATATGATCGAGCATCGTCGACTACCACCATCGACCACACCGTGCCTCTCAGCAACCATACGGCACCCGGGACTCGAACCTATGTTGAAAGCATGTACCGCTTATGTAAAGTCGGACTCGATATTGTCCGCGAACGCCAGAAACCACAAACATCTCATGATGCTCTGATCAGGATAACCGAGCATCGCAATGAACTCCAGGAGATCATGGTGGATGCAGCAGACTACTTGAAGGATTCCCGAAGATGCCGTTCGATGCGCGATCAACTGGAGCACTGGGCATTGTACCTACATATTTCATACATCACATCAGAACTATGTCGACCCGCCATCAGCCCCACAACAGCTGGTCTCGATCTCTCGAAAACACTACGGAAGACTTGTATTGACAGCTTGACAAATACTGTTGAAGCTTTCCTCGGCTTACAGAACATGACCCCTTTTGCTACTCGCTCGTGGGCCGCCCTCCACCGGTCACTCAGCTGCGCGCTCCTCCTCGGTATCCTTGGTGAACACAACCGCAATGAGCGAGCTCGCGGCCTCCTCCAGAATATCATCCAAGTGCTGGGTGACTTCACGAAAGACGTCGACCCTAATGAAGTGGCGACACCTATTACACGCTCAGTTTCGGCACTCGAGCGGTTACTGCGCATCACCACCAATGCCAATCGGAAGACCAGCGAGGCTGGATCGCAGGCTTCGCCTATGATGAACACATTTACGGCAGACGACATCAATGCTGCTTTGACGAACGGTGATGGCAATGCGTTCTCGCAGTCACCATTACTGGGGTTGGATCTAGACTCTTCGCCGTACGCGCTGATGGAGTCGATTGTGTGGGGCGCGCAGAAAGATGGATGAACCAAGGCAGGATGAGATAACAAAGCTCGCGCACAGCGTCAACACGTCTGGCCCCACCCAGTCACTCTGAGGTGACAGGTTTGGAATATGAAGAGAGGACCGTACCGCACTCGTCGGTATACAGCTCTGGTCCACGAGAAAATTCAACTTCGTATTGGAAGAAGGTAGGGGAGGGAATACTCGTGGAGGGCGTCACGCACATGAACAAAACGGGGAAGTGGAGTTTGAGGCAGCATTAGCGAATTATTGTATTGATACCCAACACGCGGTGTGTACAGAAAGTACTCCTTCCATGAATACAATGACCCCACACGAGGTCTATCCATCCATCTACATGGATCATCTCCACCTCGCGCCCTCTCTCTCTCTCTCTCTCTCTTAAAAAACCCCTCTCCCACGCATTCTGGTCTTATAGAAAGAAATAAACAGCAATCTTTCAACCCCCGAGTTCGCTCGCGCTACCTCTTCCACCTTTTCATTTACCTTGCGATTCAGCTTGAACGCAAAATACAAGAGAGCCACAACATGGACCACTGTTTGTCCACGCAGCTTCTTGCGGGGTCGCGGCTGTGTTTGTATTCGCGTGGGCAGGGCAGGGGGTACGTTGAAGGGGTGGTTGGATAGGTAGTTGGGTGGATGTGGGTCATTAGCGGGGGTGGGTGGAGTGGAATAGAGGGTTGATGGGGAAATGAAAGAAGCAATCGCATAATCCCATGGTGCGAGATGCAACAATGTTCGTCTCCGTGGGGGTATGATGTCGGGGGCGAGCAACTTGTGGTTTGGGATGGTGACGAGGATTGCGAAGATGATGTGGCATAGGTTGGGATGTTGTGGATGGTCGAGTAGCCATGTACGTTCTTAACATCTACGGTTGGATCTTGGGTATGGTCACAATCGCTGTGGGGAAGACTGATGGCCCAGCAGCAAGTATTCGTTATTAGGACAGAGTTCCAAACCGGGCTATTTGTCAATTATCAGCTGTCGCGTAGTAATATCTTATACGCCCGATATCCCAGGTCCACAGTGTGGTCATATTTCTGCTCTGTTTGGCGCAAAATTGATTTTCCTAAAAGTGCTCTCCGACAAGTCCGCGCCAGAAAACTTCAACGAGACAGTCTAGTCTGTCTGTGCAAAAGTAGACTCCGGGCGTGCTTTTCCAGGAACGCTTGTGGCGCCCCAAAAATAGACATAGAAAGCCGCAGGAAAAGAAGAAAAGAATATTCGCAAAAGCATTGTGTGTATGCAGTCTCACACACGTCTGGAAACTAACGATTGAGACCGCTCATTCCTCGCATTTGACATAGTCGTATCGTCAACCGTAAACCAATCAATAACCAACCATTAAATATACACCATGGACAGGCCTGTGTTCCTGTAAAGCAGAAATTCGTGGAAGGAGTGAGGAAGAGTGAAAGGTTAGTAACATGGTGAAAGGGTTATAGTGAAAGGAAGCAATCAATACTCAAATGTTATAAGGTCTGCTATTATGTAAGGCAGACTCTACAAGCACAAAAGAAGCGATCTGGTCAACCGGGAGATTAGAGATGGAATGAACAAAATAGCAGACAGAGAGCTAAGAGAGGGTGGAGGCGGCTATCTACCTATAGTAGAGAGACTAAGTTCCTAGGGAGAGAGTGAAAGCAGAGATGGTCAGATTCTGCCAAGTCAGATAAGCACCTACTAGTAGGTTGCGCTATCTGATCTTAGCATAAGTCCTGACAGTTCCTAAGGGTCATTGAGGAACCCTTGGGCCGGTTTTTCGCTGTTCTGGGGGTGCAAAAAGACGCTAGCGCCCGCCATTTACTCCGAGGCCTTTACACCACCCCCAGGCTTCAGACCACCCCAAAAAGGCACCCTTGGATGCAAAGGAAAAACAAAAATGGACTTGCAGGGAATCGAACCCTGGACCACTCCCATGCTAAGGGAGTATTATACCACTAAACCACAAGCCCGAGAACTGAGTTGCTACTCTTTTGATGAAAAATCTCTGAATTCAGATAAATATAATCTTGAATAATAAACACAGGAAAGACTTCCAACTGGAACCAACAGTTTGTGGATCGTGTTATGCGTCGTGGGCGGGCAGAGAAGGAGTCATCTCGCTAAGTAAGTTCCGGCGGACTGCAACCAGTTTGGCAAATTGGCCGAGGTCCAGCGCCACCAAATATTTTGAATTATTCGCCTTGGGTCTGCTTGCGTGGTTGCAATTGACAAACAATTCTATTGTCAGTTCATCGTAGAAACCTGGTTTACCTTTTATGTTCACTGGAAGTTTGTCTACAAAGATTCTATCTCGGGGATATGCTCCGATCTTGAGTAGAAAGGAGTACAATTGTGGGGGTTTGGACTGCTGGCGAATGCAGCCAGTCCTCTTTTACTTTGGCATGAGAGTCGCATCAAAGACCATGAAAAACTACTACAAGATCAATTCATATTTCCAGCCCTAAGACGTTTGTGAACAGTATCTTCAGACCCAATACCTGTCTACGATGACATGTTTTTGTGTCAAGACAAAAGACATCGCACGCACGATGATCCGGAACTCGGGGGCCTGATGTGCAGGGCGTTCGCTACGCAGCTGCAGCTGAACGACACCGCGCGACCGTCTCGAACACATACCATCAGATCATCGAATCATCACCAAAATCCATGGCAGATGGAGAGATCAGCCTAGCAGGCGCTGCACTTGCAGTTGCACTGACCGCTCTCGCCATTGCCGTTGGCCAACTTCTCCAGCAAGTCTTCAGCACGGCCGAGGGCTACCGTCGATGTCAACACTCCGTCCTCGGACCGTGGGCTCGTAGGACGCGTTTGACCTGGCGATGGAGCCAGTTTCGATTTGAGGTCAAGTTTACGACCCCTGACATCGTTTTGCAGACGAATGTGCCCATGCCACTCAGCCGCAAAATGCTTCCGCGAACGCTGGTCAAGAGAGATGTTGTTGCAATCGACCACTCGGGCACCAACATCACTTCCATACCAGTCGAAGGCCGTGAAGAGATGAGTACAGACCAGGTTGGGTGGATTATCTTGCTGAAGCAACTCGAATACCTCCAACAAGCGACATGGGAAGAGCTTGGTGCCGTAGATGTTAGGAAGTCATTAGAAACACCAACCACGATGATCCTAAGTCCTGCAATGGTTTTAAGAGAATGGTCTTGGGACTTTATGCCCCCGAGGTTGTCCGTCCTCTAGCCACAACGACGGTGGGCACATTGGTCGTGTTGGCGCATCGCATGGGAATGGCATGGCGAGATCTGCAACCGAGCCGTGGTTACATCAGGGCCGAAGGGAGTGGTCACACGATCAACAGCACCACGATCAGAGGATTCGGAATCCTAGTCCAGTACACCTTCGACGACTCCTACCTCCCTTCATACGCAGCGCGGCCGCATGCTCGCATACATACGGAGGCTGCTGATAAGCTGGCTTGCGGCATCATACCTGGATGTCAGGCGTTGGGTCTTCCAGATGTTCACACTGTGCCCAGTGTTGGCAGCACGGAGCCGAACCACAGCGGCAGTGTCACCCATTCGAACAAAACACTCAACGCCTCCAGCCTTGAAATGATCCGCGGCTCACTGGAATCTATCGGCGTTTCGGAGGAGATAATCGAAGCCATCACAGGCCAAGACGGACAATTTCAACTCATGTGCGACTTGCGCAGCATGTTCTGCCCGTTTCTGCCATTGCGTGGATCGAGCGTCACTACTGTGTCCAACGCCTTGTGCACCGATGTCGAGTCTTTTGCTACTCACTGGGCCAGAATCATACTTCGTCGTCGCCTTGAACAACACATTTTGCGCGAAAACCGATCAACCTATCTGAACCATCTCCTCGGTCATCTCGTTACTTACGCTGCAAGATGGCCGCATTTCTTCTATGAGAGTCTTCACTTCCAGATGGGTCAGCAGTCACGTTGTCCCGTGGATCTGATCGAATTCGCGCACGATGTTTTTGATGAGACGACTGCATACTTTGTCGACATTCGAAAGCGCCATGGCATAGAGTACAAAGATCTCGTCTTAGCTCACTTGCACTTGGGCGTAGCCGCCTGGAAGAAAAGCAAGGAGGCTCTTGGTAGACGCCTGTATCGAGACGACTCTGTTCTTCAGCATGAATCGTCAGCTAACGACTTGGTTGAAATATTGCACTGCTATGTGGATCCGGAGCAGCTTGACGTGGTGGTGAGTCTGATGGAGCAGAAAGGAATCAGGAACAGGGATCTGATTGTCGAAGCCTGGTGGACACTTGTTGTGCGGGCGATGTTCCAGTCCTGTACCCTGCGATTATTGCCGTACTTGGAGTTTCCGCCCGTAGCATCTGCATTTCATGGTAGCAGGACGCCTGTATACATCACATGAGAGACTAGAAGAGTGCAAAATGCAGACGCGCTGCAAGCCACTCGTATGACCCTTCACTTTGACGCAGTCAGTTATTTCTGCAAAGCGGTGATTGGTACACGAAAGGATGAAATTGATGCAAGTGATGTGCCGTTGTGAGAAAGACTAGGAGCTCACCGTTCGAGCAACCTTAGGCATGCTTACTATTCACAAAGTTGCATAGCGTTGCAGCGAGCCGCTGATTGGCTAACACTAGCTAAGGTTAATCAGTACCGGCGGTCCGTTACCCAAGGTTCCGGCACCATTCTGAAACCATGGCGCCGTGGAGTACACACATCTTCTAGAAGGCTTACTCCAGAAAAATCCCCGAGCTTGTTTGATGCGCAAGCCGCTCTGGCATTGCTTTGCGAGTTTCGAATCGCAACATCCATATGCATGCTGACAATATATGCATGCACATGTAGGGCAGTGCTGGACAGCACCTACGACAGCCTGCCTTGCAGCCACTGTGCTGATGCCCAAGTCAGCGAATTGGAGAGCTGTTGATCTGATCCTGGATTGTTCTCCGGTTGATGCGTCGCCGCGGACTCTAGCCTGCAGCTGAAGTCGCTTGCCTCATCTGGTATGAACATCACAGACTTGACGTCGACTGTTATCCTTCGACGGCCGTGGATCCGGTCAAATGGGTACTGTACGCTGTAGCTTCCCAATGTGGTCGTCTCAACTTCCACCGCTCTTTCCATGTTACCAATCGCAAGCTGGATGGAGGATTGTCGGCGTGAAGACGGTCATGTGAGCACTCGGTGGTCAGCCTTGGTTTGCATTGGCTGCCGGATCACTCTTCACCGCAAGATATAGTACCTATGCACCGGCACTTGGGTGGTGAGCAAGGGATATATCCTTGCTCGAAGGAACAATTCCAAGAGGACGGTGAGGTGGAGCTAAATTTCTCTGTTATGGAGCGAACCTCGTGTTGGATAGACATTGGTCGCGGAAAGGCCATGCCACCGCACGTGTTAGCCGCCTTGCATATGCAGCGCTGTTGCGTGGCGCTGGGTCGTGGACTTTGTGATAAGCTGACGACCGAGGTTACACACGGGGAGTACACTGTCGCAGGTACATTGGAGTGCGACTCTGAATGGTTGAAGAACTTGGCAAGGTTATCGTTGCAAAAAGTGGAAGATTCGGTTCGGCTGTGCCCGCCCCTCTGCAACAAGACGAGACGCGGCTCATCAACTCATAAAGTACAGCACACAGCTTCAAATTGCTCTGACCACCCTCGCATTCGACGTGTTCGAAACGCGTACGATGACATGCGCGCAGATCCAATCAGACGGGGCTTTCACCGCTTCAATGAAAACATCCAGCCTCCAGTCAGGAACATACCGCAGTTACTGCCGTGCCGTATCTTTGAGTCGCATCACGCAAGACAGGCCGTCGTCTCGTCCGACATGCGTCATGGCCATTGAGGTCCTTGCTAGGGCCTGCAGTAACTTCCTGACTTCCCGTCATTTTGAGGCAAAGGTTTGGCGATGTGAGATGAAAGTGACGCGTAGCGTTCATTTCGAAACCTTGACAAACGCGCACTTCGTTCCGAGGCCAGCGCACAAAGTCAACACCACAAACTCGATGCTGTTCCGATTACGGCCATACCGCGCTCACGGTTGCAATGACATTGCCAGCTGCAGAGACAGGGATGCAAGGCTAACGGCCCGGATTCTTGGATCGCCAAACCGCCTTGTGGTGGCACCTCTTGGCTCAAGCGCCTCCGTTTCCTACAGGGCATTCGACGCTGATGAAAGTACCACGAGCACCACATAGCTTTAGGATTTTCCACTATCCGCAAGCAGCTACTCGGCTCTGCTGGCTGTATTTCCGGGCTCTGTCCTTTCGAATCTTGGCTGAGCTTTCGTACTTGCCCCTCGACAGCACGCCTCGCACGTGTCATCATGCCAGTACATCTGCAGCTCTGACTGAAGGTAGGTCTGCAATCCATAATGTAATGCCACTGGACCCTATGCAGAGCTCCGAAAGCGGTGGAGCTTTTTCCGCCAGGCCAGCTTGAAGGCTAAAGATGGCTTCGCTCCCTCGCATCGTTCACAGATCCATATCCCTTCCGTTTCAAGTAACGAGTCCCCGTCGCTTGGGTCTGTGATCCGACGCCGTTACCGTCAATCTTCTTAGTCTGTGTCCACTTGGGACCCACTAACGTCTATTTCACTCTTCTATTCTCCTTCAACGCCTCTTCAGTCGACGTTGACTCCCATTCTTTCCTCACTGTAGTCCATGTTCGGAACTCAACGTTGACCATGGGTTTCAGTACAGACTCCGAAACTGCCAAATCAGTCATACACTCCGTACAGCGAGCACCCACCCAGCCAACTATCTCTGAGGAAGTGAAGGCGACGCCACAGACGGGAGATCAGAGCCGAAACATCATGGCGTCAATTGAGAATGACGACGACCGCCTCCTTGTACGAATTGGGTACACTCCGGTAGGTACTCCAAAGATTCGCAAGGAGTCATGGCTGATGCAATCCCCAGGTGCTGCAAAGACATTTCTCACGATGGTCTACTGTATCCTATGCCATATCCATTCTCGGAGTCCTAGGGTCGGTACCAGCAACCTTTGGAGTCCCCATGAGCTCAGGCGGCCCAGCAACATGTGTGTGGGCATGGTTCATTGGCAGTATCATGGCGTACTGCATAGCCAGTTCCGGTACGTCGAGTCCAAGCAGCGTCCAGAGCTGCATCTGACATGATTGCAGTTGCCGAGCTAGTATCAGCATACCCAACGGCTGGCGGCATGTACTATGTCACAAAGCACGTGGTGCCTCCAGAGCATGTCGCAGCTTGGGCGTGGATCATTGGGTGGTGTAACTTCCTTGGCCAAGCAGCTGGTGTCGCTAGTCTGGCGTACACAATCTCTCAAATGATTTTGGCTACGGCCGTTATGCACACGTTTGATGGAGGCGAGGCTACGTTTACACCGTAAGAAGCTCCAGGAATTGGAACGCGCACAAACTAACACGCAGTCTAGAAACGCACACCAAACCGTACTTCTCGCCATCTTCGTCTTGTGTTTGTTTGGCACCATCTGCTCGTTCCCTACCAATTGGCTGCACCGCATCATTCTTTGGTTTGCGCCCATCAACAGTGAGTCTAGGCCGATACTGCACCAACGGCGGATCTAACGAGAGTATAGTTATTGCATCGATCTGCATTTGCATTGCCCTGCTCATTCTCACACCCAACAAGCAAAGCGCATCCTGGGTCTTCACAACCGTCACAGACGGCTCTGGGTGGGGGAGCAAGGGCTTCTCATTTCTCCTCGGGTATGACAGCCTCGCCTCGCACTATCTGCCCCCAATTCATCTGACAAAGACTAGTTTCCTCTCCGTCGCATGGACAATGACAGACTACGACGGCACGACCCAGTAAGCCTCACCTGACGTTTTCCCTTGCCTTCCCTGTTCTGTCCTGCATGAGCAGCCTGCCTAACGGCCTTCGACAGCATGTCAGAAGAGACGCATGACGCAGCGATCCGCGGGCCAGTCGCAATCCGTGCTGCCATCCTCGTTTCGGGCGTTACGGGCTGGATGCTCACCGTCACCTTCTGCTTCTGCATGTCAGACTACGAGGGCATCATGGCCACGCCGACGGGGCTGCCCGTGGCTCAGATCTTTTTCAACGCCGGCGGCAAGACGGGAGGCACCATCATGTGGTTCTTCGTCATGCTCGTGCAGTTCTTCACCGGCTGCAGCGCCATGCTGGCAAATGCGCGCATGGCCTGGGCGTTTTCCAGGGACGCTGCGTTTCCCTTTTCCGGGTACGTTTTCCTCACTTTCGCTTTCACCAGACTTGTCAATAATCAAGCGATCTCCAGATTGATTGCCCAACCAAGCGCCAATAGATCACAGAGAGGGTTGTATCAGACCTGATCTAGTAATCAATCTGGAGATTGCTTGATTGTTGACAATGCTGACTTTCACTTCCCCATTCACTTTCTTGCATTCCAACTCAACCCCCAGTACAGTAAGTAAGCCCAACAACCCCGCTAACCCGCCGCACAGCTTTTGGAGCAAGGTAAACAGCACAACGCACACACCTGTCAACGCCGTATGGCTTGTGGTAGCCTTCTGCAGCTGCCTGGATCTAATAGGCATCGGGTCCACACTAACGATAACGGCGATATTCAACATCACCGCCCCCGCACTCGACATGTCGTACATCGCCGTCATCGTCGCGCACCGCTGGTACGAAGACCGCGTCGTCTTCCACCCGGGCCCGTACACCATGGGCCGGTGGAGCAAGCCCGTCAACGCCGTCGCCGTCACGTGGGTGCTGTTCATCAGCGTCGTGCTGTTCTTCCCCACTGTCAATCCCGTGTCGGCTTCAAACATGAACTATGCCGTCTGCGTCGCTGCGTTTATCGGCTTGTTTAGCACGCTTTGGTGGTATGCGGGTGCGCGCAAGACGTACTCGGGTCCTCGCACGAGCGATACGATTGGGGAGCTGCCGCCAGAGGACCCGGAGGATATTCTCAGCGACTATGATGACCGGTTCACGCCGTGAGGTGTTTTTGGCGAGCGGAGAGCATTTGCGATTTTTTTTTCCCCACGATTCTTTTCTTTTTCTTCTTCGTTTGCGTTGGTGCAAAGAGCTAGGTATACGCATTTAGATGGGCGGACGGGCACTCAGTGTATTGGCGTAACTTGGGCGTTTTGAGCGTTGTTTTGCCTCTCTAATTGAGGGCTGTACTTTCTTCGTACGTCGTCTTTCGCTGTTACGGCCAGAAGTTTTGATCAGATGATACCTTTGACATTTCTATATCATGACACGCAGGGGCTCTATTGTTGTTGGCCATGATGGTGTAATGGAGTAGGCAGATAACAGGTTGAAGTACTCTATTCAGAATCGATGCAACATGGCACGTCTACATGCAATGCAAGGCGTCGCCAAATGATGTGCCCAAGCTGATGTGGGCTGGGTATTGTACAAACAACATGAATCGAATGATAGGCAATGAAATGTGTAAAGAGCGTAATGACGTAAGAGCGTTTCCCCACCAGATGCTGTTCCGTCCAAGAGTGGTCCAAAAGGTGTCTAGGAGAATGGGTAGGATGCCGTGGTAACTCGTTGTGGTGTGTGGTCTGCCGCCGTCGCACCAACCTTGCGCCGTTACACCGAACCTCGCCCCGCAGGCGGTGCAGAACCCCTTGCTTGTTTCGCGTGCAACCTATCGATAGCCGCTCCCCGCTTGTGTCGTCCAAACACATGTCTGGCCACGCGCCGGTGTTTGTGCAACACGTATGCCGTGGTCCCAATGACCTCTTCCCTCGCCCTCGTCCGGCCTCTCCCCTGACGTGAAGCCTCGTCCTCTTCGCTGTCGCACTCATCAGAGTTTGGCGATCACGAACGGCCGGTGCCCACGCGAGCCAGCTCCTTTATCCGCACAGCGGGCAGGGAGGGCATTTTGCTGAAGCGGCGGGAGCTGCTTGTGGCGGCCGACTTGGTGGACGACGAGGGTGAGGCGGCGTAGACGTACTCGCCGTCGACGTACTGTGCCTCGCTGATGAATGTGGAGCGTTTGTCGCGGCGTGTGTAGCGCTGCTCTAGGCGGTAGAGCTCGAGGCCTGCGGTGGCTGTTAGCTCCTGAGGCCTCGTGGTGTGTGTTGTGTACTGTGCGCTGTGTGTTGTGTGTTGTGTGCTGTGGCTGTGTGCTGTGGACCGTGGACGGTGGGGGAAGTAGGGGCTGACGTACGAGCTTGCATCTTCTCAAAGAGACCCATTGCGACTGTGGACGTGTGGCGAGTGTTCCGCCGGGAAAGAGGGTGGTGCTGACAAGAGAGTCCAAACTGCGGGCGGCGTCTTGGTTATGACGGGTGGCAGGGAGACAGGGAGCTGGCTGTCACGGTGATGCACCGCAGGTATCGAATGCGTTGGGTGGGATTGCAGGACTGTGGAGAGCGGAGAGCGGAGGGCCGGGGGCGGAGAGCGATTGGCGGAGCAGAAGGTCAATGGGTGCAAAGTTGAAGGAGCGACGAAGCAGGAGGCCGGGAAACGAGCGACAGCAGACAGCAGCGCAGAAGCCGAGGAAACGGGGTTGCAGCCGCCGCCAGTACGAACGTTAGAGTAGGGCCGGGACGTGAGAGGCTGCCCAAGGTGGGCGGAAGGCGGAACGACTCGCTTGGGCCTTTGTTGGCCTCGCTCTTCTGCTTCTCGAATGTTGCCAGCAGTCTAGCAGTCTAGCAGTCTAGCAGTCTAGCAGTCTAGCAGTCTAGCAGTCTAGCAGACGCCCCAGAGCCGAACGAGCGGTTGCGCCGACCGGCCATGCCTCCAGCCCCGGTCCTGCGCCGCGACTACATGCATCTCTGCCTGCACGCTGCAGGGCGCTCCCTCACTTTTCTGCTTTGCCTTGCCCTCTTGCCCAGCACTGCTCTTCGTCGTCCGAGTCAGTGCATCACCGTGTCGAGGCAGGGGCTAGCGCCGCTCCTTGGCCCCAAACATGCTTGGCCAACGGCGACCATCTCCTCCACAAGAGAACCGTTGCCTCGCTCCAATAAGAAGAAAATAATTGCCTCGTTGCAGTCCTACGACGTCTATCTTCTGCCATCTCCTCTTCTGCTACGTCTCGATTGCGACCCCGCCCTCGTCTATACCCTGATGCGCCTGTGCTCCACGCCAAAATGCTTGATATTGCCTCCTAACCCATCTTCGACCCACAGCCCTTAGATCCGGCTCTCAGGCACATAGCCCTCTACCACCGCCACCGCGCCCACGTTACTCGCATCCGCCGACCCGTTGAGCAGCGAGATAGCCGAGATCACATCAGATGGCTCCACCAGGTGCCAGCTAGCCAGTGTCTGCTTGGAGCTTGCACCCACCGTCACCGAGAACACATGGTCGATTGGCAGCTTGGACTGGCGCAACGATCGGAACATATCTGCCTTCTGTTAGCTCATGCTCGCTCTGCCTTCCATCAAACCTCTATCACTTACCCTCGTCTGTGAAGTCGTCGCCCAGGCAAAGGACAAACTCGGGAGCCGCCTCGCCATACTCCATAACAAGCCTCTTTGCAATCTCGCCCTTGTTGACAAATCTCGGGCGCACCTCCAGGTTGGCTTTACCCGTCATCACCTCCACATCGTACTTCTTGGCCACCGTCCTTTCGAGGTGCTTCTGGCACTCGCGTGCCTGGAACGCTCCAAACTCAGGGTCAGCCTTACGGTAGTGCCAGGTAAGTGCAATCTTCTTCTGCTCGATGAACGACCCTGCATGCTGTTAGTAGGCCCACCCGTATATATACGCAAACCACCTACCTTGTGTCTTGTCCGTGTAGTGCTGGAACACATCAATGACTTCTTGCTGCCAGCTCATGTCCTCCTTCTCCGTCAGGTTCTCCCACTGGTCGCTCATAGGATTCCTCATGAAGCTTCCATGCTCAGCGCTAAGCCCAAGCTCAGGAATATGGCCCATCCACTCATCCAGGAATGCTTGATCCCTACCACTGATGATCCAGACAGCATTCGCTGGGTCGGCCGCCAGCGTCTTCAGCGTACGAATCACACGGTCCGAAGGGATCGCAGCCGCTGGATCCTTGACAATCGGCGTCAATGTTCCGTCGTAATCGAACATGAACAGACGCTTCTTGGCCTGTCGGTATTGCAAAAGCAACTTTGCGCGGTCCAGTGCCGGTGTAGCAAAGGATTGGTCAAACGATGACAAGTTGGTTAAGAGCCTCTTCAGGTAGTTGTTTGTCCAGGACTGTACGTTGTTGCCGACAACGTGGCTGTACAGCTGCTGGTGCTGGTCGTCGCGTTCCTTTGTAGACATGTTCAGCGCATCGTTGATAGCGTCTGCAACGCCGCCCAAGTCCCACGGGTTGATGTGAATGGCTCCGCTAAGAGACCCAGCTGTACCAGAGAACTCAGAAAGGATCAAAGGACCGTGGTTCTCCTTCTGGCAGACCACGTACTCCATGCTTGTAGTGTTCATGCCATCACGGACACTGGTGATGAGACCAACATCTGCGATGCGAAGCAGAGCGAAGTACTCTTCCGAAGACAGATACTGCGGGAAATGGCGAACCGGTGTGAAGCTAAGAGATCCATAGGTGCCGTTGATCTTCGCAGCGAGATCAGAGATCTTGTTGACCATCTTTTCTTGTGTGTTGTCGCCTCCATCAGAAACCACCGCACTAGGGCTAGTGACTTGAATGAGGACCACCTTCTCCTGCCACTCGGGGTACTTTTCAAGGAACATCTCGAATGCTTGCAGCTTCTGCACCACACCACGAACAGCGTCGAGCCTGTCGCGACCAACAATCAGTTTCTTGCCTGCGTACATCTCACGGATCAGCCTGATCCTTTCCTCCACTTCTGGTGACTCAAAGGCCTGTCGTTTGGTGGAGATGGAGTTGATGCCGATAGGGAAAACGTCAACGGCAACGTGAGCTCCATATGCATCAACCCCAGCCGAAGACGAGTCAAAGCCGAGAATCCTAGTGCAGCATGATGAGAAGTGACGCGAGTAGCTGAAAGACTGGAAGCCAATCATGTTGGCGCCGAGAACACCCTCCAAGATCTCCTTGCGCCTGCTCAAACACCTGTAGAACTCGCTGCTGGGGAATGGGACGTGGAGGAAGAAGCCAATGTAAATGTTTGGTAGACGTTGTCGCAGCAGGCTGGGAAGGAGCATCAGCTGGTAGTCGTGGACCATGATGATATCGCCGGGGCTGTAAATCTCGAGGATTCTATCCGCGAATAGCTTGTTCATGCGATAGTAATCCGCCCATGACTTGCGCGCGGCGCGTCCGTCGGCAGGCTCATTTTGCTTGTAGTGAAGGATTGTGTAGAGTTCGTGCTCTGCATAGGTACGCCAGCGGCTCTGGTCTTTCATGACATACTCGTCTTTCCCATCATCGACCTCGTCCACCAGCCATACGGGGACAATCTTGCCACCGTGATCACGCTCGAGCTGCCTTTCCAGTCGCTCGCGATCTTCGCGTCCAACACGTATGCCCGAAGGCTGCTGGGGTGTCGGTGCCGGCTTCTTGGGGTCAACTGGAATCGGTGCAGCAGCTTTGTTGATTGTGGGTTGGACGGGCATCTCAACGGCAGCTTTCGCGTTCGAGATCTCGCCTGTCCAGCCGACAAGGGTGTGATTCCAAGGTGAAGACGAAGAAGCTAGGTAGGAGAACGAGTCGAAGAGTGCAGATGTGCCATGGCGAGGGTTCATCTCCCAGTCGTTGCCCTTTGCGTAGCCAAGGTCGTAAGGAACGGCAAAGGTCGCGCTGATCAACCTGCCGCTGAGGTTGAGCCCTGGGTGGGCAGCCCGCGGGTCGATATCAGCCAGATCATTCTTCTTGGAGGAATCAGAGACGACACTGAGCCGTCTCAGCAGCTCCTCGCCTGTGCGTGCACCAGCTGCTTGCTCGGCGGAGGAGCTTGCACGGTCCTTTCCTTGCTGCTTGGGGAAGTACGAGCCTTTGTCACCCCAGACGGGCCCGGGTGACGCTGTTTCTGGGTCGAAGGGTAGCTCGCTGTTGTTGTCGGTAGCAGGCGGCTTTTCCTCGTTCAAGCCGAAGCCAGGCGTGACGGGAACGTTGGTGATGGAGGGTGCAGCGCTGGGTGCTCGCTCTTTTGCGGCTCGAAGGCGTCGGCGCCATCGTTGTTGGGGCATGTGGTTGGTGCCATGGTGCACACGTAGCTACCGGTTTGTCGCACTCAGGCTGCACGGCGTTAGAGGGTGATAGACAGAGGCGTAGCGGGGGTTGCAGGAATCATCAATGCGATAGGTGGGGAGGGCGACACAGGTCGCTTCAAGGCGATTGAAGCGCGGGCACACGTAACACAGATATACATGGCCGAGTACTCACCTGCTGGCCAAGTGCGGTTGCTGTGGCGGTTGTGTGATGGCTGAGGAAGGAGCGCTCGTAGATGGCACCTGCCGAGAGTCGTTGCACTAACCCTCGTGTTGCACGGCACGGTCTAAGAGAAGGGGTGAAGATGGCAAGCGAATAGGTGGTCACAGGAGGCCGGTCTTAAGACACTACTACGGGCGGTAGTGAGTGAATCAGGAGCCAGAGGAGACTTGGGCAGCAAGAAAAGATGTCGGTTGGTGGGCTGGTTCAACATGCCACTTTCTTCGGTACGTCACGCCTAGGCACGGGCCCATATCGAAATCGAAAAGCAGCAAGGAAGTGGACTCCACCATTGCTTTCTGCTGTTGCTGGCACGTTCTCCCTTCTTCGCCTAGTCACCGCTTGGTGGACGGCTTTGTGGAGCTTGTTGAGAGGCATGTCAAGATGATGTAACTGCTTTTGGCGCAGCCCACATTACGTGCAGCTGAGCAGGGCTGTTCATGCAACGGGCCGTCTGTCAGCAAGCCCGTGTCGACAGCCTCGAAGCGCTTGGCTTGCCCATTGCCGGTCGGATCACTGCATGTCCGCAAGACTCCAATGTGTCTTTCGAAAAGGGCAGTCGTGGACTCAATAGACTCAATAATCGTGCAGGAAGTCCGCGGGGGTGCTTGGTCTCCGCACGCCCGTTCGAACGCCCGAAGAAGCTAGGTATGCTTGGCGCTTCTGCTTCCCGTCGCGAGAGCAGACTTCGCAGAGGGCGCGATTGAGCAGCGCCCACAGACAGACGTCTTGCTGCGGCCTGCCATCACCGAGGACCTCCCATGCACGCAATCCGCCCACGGCCGACATGTCGTGCCCATAACACCTTCTCGCCCTCGATCGCTCTGTGGCAGCATTTCATTGCCCCCAACGAACGCCCTCTGCAACGCCAGCTCAAGTTTCCGTTCGCAACCGAGGCTACGCGGAGCCACCAAGATGGACATGTCGTCTCAAGTAGAGAGAATGGAGCTTCAGAGCTTGACGCTGCACCTGGCCCTGTCGAGATAAAGAGAGTCAGAACTGGAAAAGGCAACTGGCGGAGCAAAGACTTGCCGTCGAAGCCTCGAGAGCTTAGCAAGCAGAACCAAAGGACATCTCGGGGCGGGCATGTTCCACTGACCCGCCGGGATGCTGAAAAGCTGCTCATCGACGCCAAAGAGGCGTACGATCTGGCCCAGGACTACCAAGGTGTCACCGTGCAGCCAATTTACCCCCGTGGATACGTCAAGGAGAGCAAATTACCGTGGGTTCCCAGCAATTGGGAGCGCGTGAAATCTGCACAAGACAGGTAAAGTGCTACGCCGGACAATCTTCAATTGGCGCGCCCTAACATTGCATCTGCAGGTTGGATCTCGAGATACAAGCCTTCCACGACTACGCACGACCGAACCGAGCCGAGAGCATTGCCCGGAAGCATGTCATCGAGCAGGTCCGAGGGCATGTTCAGAAGATCCTCCCCGAATACGTCCTCGAGGTATTCGGCTCAGAACGGACCGGGATTGCCTTCGCCGGGTCAGACATCGATTTACGACTGGTCCCCAAAGAGGTCATGTCGAATGCCGCTCAAGCCAAACTGCCACCCACTCCTGAGGATAGAGCCAAACGAAGAAGAGACCTGAAGCGTCTGCACTATGGCCTGTTCAACAAGCACAAACACCATTACATGCTCCCCACGTTACGATGGGCGCGCTACCCCCTGATTTCCCTGCAAGACCGGGCATCAGGACTGGACATACAACTGGTGCTGTCCAACGACACATCTAGCAGCAGGGAACTAATGCAACGCTACATGACGGAATACAGTTACCTACCGCAGCTCTACTCAGTCATCAAGGCCACTCTGGACGTTAGAGGTCTTTCGGACGTCTTTCGCGGAGGCATCGGCTCTTACTCTCTTTTCATGATGATCGTGGCCAGTCTCAAGCACAAGCCACACCCACGCAACGATGCGGGGGTGCTCTCATCTTCTTCTTACGCTTCTGGGGCATGTTCAAGGCGGAGGAGCACGGCATTTCCATTGAGCCACCAGAGTTCTTCGATAAGTCAGAGCAACTCGTCATGCATGCCAAAGCCATGAGCCATATTGAGGTAAGTCCAGCAATCGTTCCGCTGACATGTGCACATGCTGACATCTTCTCAGGAGGGGAAGACGCCACCTCTCCCCGCGTGGATGTTCACTCTCCGCGACCCGGCCGACGAAACCAACGACTTGGGGCGCAAGGCGATCGCGTGGAAACACGTGCGGGCGACCTTCAAAAACCTTTCTGAGAAGCTGCGAACAGACCTAAAGGTCAACACTCGCCCCAGCTTGCTAACATCACATGTCGGCCCCATGTACCTACTGCACCAGGCGCGCCGCACAAGGTTAACAGAGTATGGAAACTTTGTGGCAATGGAAGGCGGAAAACAGTCTGCGATTGGAGACATGGCGATGGCTTTCAGGAAGGCTAGGGCTGCGATCGAGGATCAGGCGGCAGCAGATACTCCAGCGGCAACAGACACTCCAGCGGCAACAGACACTCCAGCGGCAGCAGTTACTCTAGTGGCAGCCGAGACGACGAAGGAAGCGGCGCGACCGGCCGTCCGAAAAGCACCGTCTTTCGACCACTTTGCTGCTATAGCACAGGCAATCCGAGAGGCCGAGACTTCCAGTCAATAATCAGCACACGAGGCTGAAGCCGTGAATATGGCAACAGACGTGGAGAAGGGCGAACAAAACAGAGTGAAGCCATAGCTGGAAGAAACCGTAGGAGAGTCTGGTCAGCAGGAGACTGAGCAGGCTCTTTCTGATTTTCTGAACTTGGATAAGAAGTAGAAAGCAAGCAACCGTGGAGAATAGTATGTTCCCTCAAGCCCAAAATACCATCGATACCCAATTTCCACTGCATCAGGCTTTTGATGATTGTATGCACGTGTTGAACAACACAATCATGTCACTGTAAATCGTGGGAGGAACCAAAGCCTTTTCAGCCAGAAGTGATGATAGCAAGTACTATGAATCCTGTTCAGCGTGCAAGCCGAATCGCAAAGGTTAACTCCATCGGTCCGCCATGCCGTGAGAAGTCTGATCTTGATATCCTCCGCCGTACGTCCGTCAAATGCCATCATGAACCGTAAAGAAACCACCCACGCACATCTGAGCTGGGCTCTAGATGGCGTACTTGCGAGTCCACTCCCGAGCTGTCGATTCGTACCTGGATCGATCGGTCTTGTAGACGTGTGCAATCTCGGGGACGAGCGGGTCATCGGGGTTGGGGTCTGTCAACATCGAGCAGATACTCAGCAGCACTGTGACAAAGTCAGTCGTGTCCATCTTGGTGAAGGTTGACTGGCATGTGCATACCCTTGCTAATCGTGAGCGCCGGGCTCCACTGGTCTCGCAGAATGTCCAAGCAGATGCTTCCGTTCGAGTTGATGTTGGGGTGGTAGATGCGGGTGGTGAAGTTGACCTTCGGGGGCTTGAAAGGGTAGTCGGTGGGGAAGTGGATTGCGAGGAAGAATACACCGCCAGAGTATGGTGAGTCGCTCTGTCCGCGACGTTAGTAATGTGTTTGCATCTTGCTTTTTGGGGGATCGTGAATCGTCAGGTGAGTGCCGGTTAATGCGCGGAAGCTGGATGGTACGTACAGGGCCCATGATGGTTGCTTGCCAGTGGAACTGTTTGTCTCGTTAGCATGGCTGCTTGTTCGGGTTCCACGACGGCGGCCGCATCGGCGAAACCGCTTCAGCCGCGGGGATAGCCTTTGCACAAAGAGTGACGTACCAGATCGTCCCCTATGGGGCCAGCACTGCAGGAGGAGGGAGGGTCACTGTGTACCAAAGGTCAGTCAGCTATTCCCAGAGCGAAGCATAAGTGGTTGCGCCGTCGCCATGTTCGAGCACCCCGCATTCGCACACTGTCATGCGAGCAAACGGCGAGGCCCGCAGGCGCAGAGGAAAGGGCAGTCTCCACGTACCGACCGAGGTCAGTGAGCTCCTTGTTGATACGCTTGAGAGCCATGGTGAGCGGTGTGGTGTGGTGTGGTGGGTTGTGGGTTGTGTGGTGCGGTGGAGCGGTGTTGCGCAGAGAGCGTGGTTGGGCTGTGGAAGAAGTGATGAAGCCTGTCGATGTTAGTGGGGGCCCAAAGAAAGCAAGTGCGGCGTCTCAGCGCGGAAAGACCGCCTAGAGCCGCCGCCACTCCAACGTACCTGCGAACGGAGGCTGAAGAGAGTGAGTGAAGGTCGAAAGCTTGTAGTGAGACGGGAGAATGTACAGTGAAGTGGAGGAGGCGCAGTTTGTTCTTATCCCGTATCAAAAGCGCCGCACAGGTAGTGCAGGCGAGACAAGCCAGTCACCGCCCAGGATATTCTTCACCGGCACCGTTTTGCGCTGCGACGCCTGAGTGGCGATTAATAGAACACTACAGAACAGGCTGACATTCACTTTTGTCCAGCTATGGCCATAGCCAGACCAATATATTGGTCACTCTCGTGATTGCACAGCGTTTCGCCTGTTAGCGAGATGCATCATGTGGAGACGTCCAGCGCAGGCGCATGCAAGTAATCAGCTGTGAGACCTTTCATGTTGGAGCGAGCATGCAGCAAAACAACTCTGTTCGACCACAACCAACGCTTTCCACACTGTGCAGGGCGTGTATAAAAAGATACAGGCCGAATCAGATAGTCTTGGATGTATTGGGTATCAGCTTCGTATGTTCGATGACTTGTCTTGCAGCAGCTCTCTTTCTGCTATCTAGCATCTCATTCCCCTCGATGCTGATTTCCTCACGACCCATTGTACAGTTAGCAAAACGCTTGGATTCCTGTGATTGCACGACCGAGGATCAAAGCTGCGATTGTCGTCAGTCATGCTCAGAACAAACACATCAGGGTACTCACAGTGGATATCGCTCTGGCCCTCGTATGTTTGGGTAACAAACAAATTCGCCACGTGTCTGCCAATGCCATACTCATCAGACACTGCGTTTCCGCCAAAGACTTCCTGGAGCCTATTCTGAAGTTAGCCAGTGTTGCCTCAGATACAGTGCAGCACGTACGTTCGGGCGTTGATCAATGCTCGGTCACAGTTTTGCCTTTTGATCATGGAGATCATCTCAGGTGCAGCCTTGCCCTCGTCCTTCAGTCTGCCCACCTGATAAGCAGCCAAAATTCCGTACGCAGCGTCTGTGGCTGCATCTGCCAGCTTCTTCTGCACAAGCTGGTATTTAGCGATTGGATTGCCCTTGAACTGTTTTCTGTCCAAAGCATACTCGCGGGTTCTTGCAATAGCGTCTTCCAGAGCACCCATTGTTCCCCAAGCAATGCCATATCTCGCAGAGTTCAGACAGCTGAAAGGCCCCCTCAACCCTTCAACGTCCGGGAACATGTTCTCCTTAGGAACAGGAACCTCGTCCATCTGAATCATACCGGTGATGGAGGCTCTCAGACCATTCTTGTTTTTGATTGCCGGTGTCTCAAGAGTGCCTGGTGGGCAATCCTTGCGTTCAATAGCAAAACCGCGGATCTTCCCAGTCTCCTGCAGCTTTGCCCATACGACGAAGACATCGGCGATGGGCGAGTTGGTGATCCACGTCTTTGATCCAGAAAGCGAGTAATAGCCTTCTTTGGAAGGATGTGGCTTGGCGACTGACTCCATGGACCCTGGGTCTGATCCGTGATTTGGCTCGGTCAGACCGAAGCAGCCAAGAAGCTTACCCTTCGCCATCTGCGGCAGAAGTCGCTCCTTCAACTCCTCTGTTCCAAACTCTTCGATACCACCCATGGCGAGTGAGCTCTGCACAGAGTAGCCCGAGCGATAACCTGAATCTACTCTTTCTACAGCTCTTGTGATCAAGCCAGCAGCTACACTGCTCACACCCGCACACTCATATCCTTGAATCGATGCACCTAGCAGCCCCAATTGGCCCATCTCTTCGATGATCTTCCTATCAAAGTCCTCATTGCGGTATGCGTCTGTTGCACTACGTCAGCAGTTGCATGTCATGAAACTTGTCTGACTTACCGAGCACTCTCGGAAGCATACGCTCCTGGCAGTATGACTCTGCTGTTTCTGAGATGGCTCGCTCCTCTTCTGTGAGCAAGCTGTTGGCGTTCAACGGGTCCTTCCAATCGAACGACACAGGTGCAGTCATGTACCGCCTTCCGATGGTTGCAGAGCGTACGCTCGCATTCAGTGGCCTTGAGGCATGTCTACAAAGTGGTCGAAGCATGGTAGTAAATTGTATAGATTACAGGCTTGGATTTTGAGTAGTGAAAGCGATGGTTCAGTTGCTGTGTTCGGATATAAATGCAGACACGAAGTTGGCCTCGGAACATTGAGCAGGAACCGCGGCTCTTCGGAGTAAACGCCGCAGCAGAGTGGCGACGATCTGCTCAACCCCGGATTTGCCCACGCGCGGCAATTGATAGTTGCAAATGCTAGATGCTTGTCTGCATTGTCATATGATGTTGCTAAAGCATCAATGGGTGCATCTCGCGAATGTAAAGACAAAACTTTGCCGGGTAATTTCCAAGCTTCCACCAATACTGTTGCAAAGCTTCCAGGTAGCTTAGCAGTTGTGCTACAACAGTATGTATGGACAATCCAGGAATATGGCCCAGAATTCCATTCCGTCATGCGACCGTGAGGTGCGGTGCACTTTGGCCAAAAAGGGCAAGAGCCGTGACTGCGCGTAATCCCTGCACGCGTTTTGGACGTGACGTCGTCCGTGCGATCGACCGTTTCTTCGTCCACCAGCCTCCAGCTGCTGCCTATAACAGATCTTCTGAACGCGTAACAACGAAACAACACACGAATACTGCGCTCAAAATCGAGCCAGAAATACAGCCAACATGGGTATCAAGCACCTCTTCCAGCTCATCCAAGAGCATTCCCCTGGTGCCGTCAAGACCGGTGAGATCAAGAATCAGTTCGGTCGCAAAGTCGCTATCGTGCGTATCCTCGGAATTCATGTCCTCAGACTTTCGGCTAACATGTTCAGGATGCGTATGCATGCCTCCACTCTTCTACTGCATGCCCAATCTGATCATGTCCAGGTCTATGAGCATATACAGTTTTCTCATCGCCGTACGATCTGATGGCCAGCAACTCATGAGCGACACCGGCGAGACGACATCACACCTTATGGGTCTCTTCTATCGCACACTCCGCATGGTCGACAACGGCATCAAGCCCCTCTACGTCTTCGACGGCGCCCCACCGAAACTCAAGTCTGGTGAGCTCGCAAAGCGATTTCAGCGCAAGACAGAGGCGCAGGCAGGTATGGAGGAAGCAAAGGAGACAGGCACAGCAGAAGATGTCGAGAAGTTCTCGCGACGGACAGTCAGGGTGACGAGGGAGCACAACCAGGAATGCCAGCAGCTGCTCAAGCTTATGGGTATACCATTCATCATTGCACCTACCGAGGCAGAAGCACAATGTGCGGCGCTTGCGAGAGGAGGCAAAGTTTATGCTGCAGCATCAGAAGACATGGACACATTGACCTTCGATTCACCCATTTTGCTGAGGCATCTCACATTCAGCGAGCAGCGCAAGGAGCCTATTCTTGAGATCCACCTCGACAAGGTACTCGAGGGGCTAGGTATGGAGCGTAAGCAGGTATGACCACACTCTTACAACTAAGCAACGCCCATGCTGACCCTTCCCAGTTCATCGACCTCTGCATTCTCCTAGGCTGCGATTACCTCGACCCCATCAAGGGCATCGGACCCAGCACCGCCCTCAAGATGATTCGGGACCACAAAGACCTCGAAGGCGTAGTCGAGCACATCAAAAACAACACCAAACTCACCATACCCGAGGATTGGCCTTTCGCCGATGCGCGCACGCTCTTCCTTGAGCCAGACGTACGACCCGCCGATGCTCCCGAATGCGACTTCAAGTGGGAAGCACCGGACGTTGAGGGTCTTGTCAAGTTCCTGGTCGAGGAAAAGCACTTCAACGAGGACAGGGTGCGTAATGGTGCGGCGAAACTGAGCAAAAACATGAAGACAGCACAACAGAGCAGACTGGAGGGCTTCTTCAAGCCGGTCGAGAAGACGGCCGAAGAGAAGGCAAGTCTCAAGCGCAAGGCGGACGAGAAGCTCGAGGCGAAGAAGAAGAAGCAGAAGGAGGATGCAAAGGCGAAGAAGCAGGCCAAGGCTAAGCCCCGGACTGCTGCTTGAGGCCTTCGAATGGTTCAGCAAACTTTCCAAGATTCTATAGCTGCTTTTCTCTCTCATTCAAGGGCGTCATCAGCGGCTGGCGTTTAAAAGGGTTATGATTATTGATCCTCGCTACAACACATAGCTAGGAAGTGACAGGAACGTCAAAGATGCACACCAGCAGTCCTTCACGAACGAGGAAAGGAGGCCATGCGCTCACAGTAGTAGCGCCCGAGATACCAACAGCAAACACGTACCCAATTCCCGTCTTGCGACTGACATCAGCAAGCCGTACAAGAAGTCCTACAGTGAAGACCGCACACACCCATCATTCCTCCCAGGGCGCGATACACGCACGAGACAGACCGAGTAGTCACGTGTCCCAACACGTATTCTTCCAAAACCAGGCCACTCCACCATAGCGTCGAAGCAGATAAGTAATCACCACTCCACGAGTCGAGACTGCATCATGCCACGCACATCAGCGCTAGAAGGCGAAGAAGAAAGTACGCACCGGTAGGTCCACAACGCAGAACGGGAGGTCTGAGCCACGAGGGCGCTGGTAGCGTACCAGCGAGCGCCGATGCGTTAGGGTGATTATGCCTCACCACCGTCTCTGTTCGGAATGCGGGGATGGGATATCGTGATTACAATCCATTCGGTTCGATTGCGTTAATGCAGTTGAATTCAACGCGGATAAAATTGCATGTGATGCTAATGGACATGATGGTGCTACGAGTGGCATGATGGTGCTACGAGTGATATGAATAGTGACGTGAACCAGCGTGACAAGGCATGCATCGCATTCGCAAAGCGCGGTTTTCCACATACGGTTACCAGGCTGTTTTTTCGCTCAGAGGCGATACATACTTTGGTTGCCCTATAATAGACCGTGCTATAGAGCCCAGACGTGCTTTGACTATCCTGGCTGAAGCACACCATGCTTTCGACTAGTCGGTGCTGGCACCCGACGCATCCACTAAAGTAGATGGACCTATGGTAAGCAGATTACGCCATTGGAAATATAAGGTTGTTGTCTGTGTGTGTTTGTGTGTACTAAACGAAGAGGGGTCCAAAGCTTGAACTGTGGTGCAGGAGGGCGAGGCTCCCCGGATCCAACTAGGTAGAGTTCAGACCAGGCGATCCGCACACAGCCTGAACTACAAATCACGCAACCGTGCCAGAAACGCTGTTGATGTCATGAACTTATTGCGATGACTCGCTGCAATATATCCCTTGAATGTTATTGTGAAGATAATGCTTTGCATGGATAAGATTTGCTCAGGGATTGTTATGGTCTGCGTAAGATTTCCAATTCTCCGAGAGCCCATTCAGTAGAGGTGTGGTGGGCACGTGGTGGAGTGCATGAAGTGCTTGAATAAACTTTGGGAAAGTCAAGTCCCTAACGCCATCTGCCCAATCATGCATGGAAGTCTGTCGAAGCATGGGTACCGCCGTATTCGCCTGACTTGCTGTACATGACGAGTCTTCGGTCTCATCCGTGCACCGTCCCGGTGGCGTTGCTACGGTTCATCATGCCCACCGCACTGCCTTGGTTTTCCTGTACAAGCTTCAGTGGCGCAAAGCGTGACTCGGGGAGGCGACGACCGGTCTTGATAGACTCGAGGACCCTGTATATGTCAGTTATTACTGTAGCAAACGTGCTGAACATGGATTGTGATGGCAGTCATAGCTGGGTAGGTCTTTGTGTCAGAGTGGAGCAAAGACTAACCAGTTTACTGTGATGTACTTGACAGCCTTCCCACCAGTCCTCGTGACCTCTTTCTGGATCTTGGTGGCAGCCAGACCACCACCTGCGCCTCCGTTTGCGTTGACTGTACCTAGTATAACGTGTGTGACAGTCCTCCGGCCTAGTGTGATTGAATGTCGAGCCCCGTGTGCTGCTAAGAGGTGTTTGAGTTTGTGATCTGAAATTAGAGGAGATGTTGAGCCGTTCACGTAAAAGCACAGGCCTTCAAATATAAGTTTTGCTTGGGGCTTTAACGCTGTGTCGAGTGCATCTACTTTGCAGTAAGCAGGTTTTCTGACTGAGTGCAATGCAAAATCTTGTTTTGACGACCAAACTGACTTGCAAGAACAAGACAACAACAGGCTCTCTGCGAAACTTACCTTGCTCTAGATTCAGATCTTGTTCTGTGAGAGAAGTCTCCTTGTCCGAGATAGATTCCTTTCGAGCCTTGCTGGCGCTCCAGATATCTGCTAGGCTCTGCTGGCCGCCTGTCCGAAGACCCTTTGCACCTTTGTACCAACCGCCATTCTCCTTCCTTCCGTCTTTGCCAAAGCCCTCACTACAGGCTCCGACTGTATCTGCAACCCTCTTCACACCAGTCAAGCCGGCCTTGTATTGCTCGCTTAACTTCAGACTGCGTGAGACGCGCCAGGACGTCGAGGCTGAAAGCCGGTTCTCGGCCCTTTGGTGGCCAGTCGAACTGCTATTCCAAGGATCGAAGAAGGTACTTCTGACTGGGGCAGCAGTGGATAACGCTGGTGGGTGGGGGTTGGTTGCGCGTTTCGAGGGGGCTTTCACTTGAGCTGAAAAAGGAGGGGCGAGTCGGTCGTCGTCATTGTGCGTCTGTTGTAACGAGTCGTCTGCCCGTGAGGTGCTCATAACCACGGCGACTGCCGTCTCTGAAGTCGTGTGGGATGCTGCATTGCTGTTAGGCGAGGTGACATGATAGCATGCATACGCAATTGCAGAACAATGTTAGAAGTAGATGAGGTCTGCGATCTGCGGCGCATGGGTCGTGATGCCGTCCGCAGATCGCAGGCCGTGGCGGGGCGGGGGCACTTGCACGTACCTGCAGCTGCGTCTGAAAGCAATTTTGATCGACCAAGTTGATGAACCAATGGGCGTGTGTGTCGTGTACGGTCCTAGAGTCGATCTCTGCGCTGTTGTGATCGTCATCACAGGACTACCTGACGATAAGGGTGATGTGTTGTGTGCTGCGTTCTGCAAGTATGAAACGGGAAGCATTGTCAACATGCGGGCGCGCCTTTCTGTTTCCGACGCGCATCTGAACGCCAACAAGGCGCGTCTTCACGAGGTGCGCTTCGGCATTTCAAATCCGAGACCTTGATTAATGCCTTTCTGTGGCTTTAATTACATTTATCTATAACGCTGGCACATGCAATGTGCTGGTTCTCGCTCGCTGAAAACAAAGGGAAGAAAAAGGAGGAAGTGCGCCGGTACCCATGCAGCTGTATGCTGGAACGCCGCTCTTTGCCTCGTAAATCAGAACGATCCCGCCCTTGGTATGAACATGTGAAAGCACAAACACAAAAAGCACACCCGTTTTCCGACCTGTAAAAGTCCCGCCTGTTAAAACGCCCGCTAGACAGTAGGAAACGCGGCAGCGATAGCATCACATGAACCTGGGTCAGTGACCGCAGTGCGATGGGAAACAAACAAAAGAGGAATACCACGTCTTCTGCTACCCCCTGGCGCCATGTAGCATATGTGGGTTGACATCTGCGCCTTTGGTAACACGTGATACAGGTCGGAAAACATCTGACTTTGATACATTGCGTCATGAACAAAAGAAACATGGTCGTAATTCGTAACGAGACTGGGCGCGTCTCGCAGCATCCTGAAGATACGAGTGGTGTCACAGGTGGCTGAGTGATTCAGTGCCTGTTCACCGATGCATCGTACGTGGCTCGGGCTTTCTTCATCTGCTCCGGGTCAAAGGCTTCGCTTGCATCGCTTCCTTTTCGACTGGACAAAGATAGCGAGCTGCCGTTACCGAACTTGAGACTGGCAAACGACCGCGCCTTCTTGAGCTTCTTGCCTTTGGCTTCAGCAGCTTGCGGGGTGCAGTCAGCGTCCGTTCGAGAGTTGACCCGGACAATCTCTTCTACACTAGGTCGGGGCTTCACTCGCATACGCTTGAACTCGCGAGTGATCCTTTCCAGTTTTGAGGCGCCCTTGGGCACAGGTGCGTAGGTAGGCTTCGGCTCTTCATCATGCTGCTCGTGCGCTGTGGACCCGACACTTGGCCTGCGCTCAGAGCCAAAGCTGACGCCTGAATCTGTCTTCTTGCCTTTCCTCTCCTCTGCGTAGGCTTTGAACGACTCGGGTCCCGTAGTAGCGAGGCAATCATCAACCATGTTCTTTGCCACTCTCAGGTACTTGTCGACTGTCCTCTGGACGGTGGACCAACTTGTCTCATCTTCGGGGTCTTTGGCGTGGTTCATAATTTGCTTGAGGACATCAGGCCCGTTCTTTTGAACAAGGCGAATGTAGTCGAAGAAGGAATCTCGCTCCTCCTTCAATACTTCGCAACCCAACACAGGCGAAGGTAACTTAGCTGAATCGTGCATGGGTGGCAACAGAGTGTTGAGCATGCCCATACAATTGAGCTTGTTGAAAGGCTGAATGGACAGTTCGTTGATCATAATCTGGGCTCGTTGTTAGTTGTATGGGCTTTGGTTGTGCGGGATCATTCGCTTACCCATCGGCGGACGCCCATCCATATCTGTGCATAATAGCTCTCGGCCTTTTTGTTCTTCGCCTCGACGTTCCTCACCCAGAGTGCGATACCAGGAAACGTCTCAGCCATGGTCTCCATGTCACTCTCGTACGTATCGGCATGGATGTGAAGCCTCTCAAAAGCTGCCACCATCTCTTTCCGCCTCCTGTTCTCCAGATCCCTTAAATAATCCAAGGCTGTCAGGGCTTGAGGGAAGTCTACAAGGTTCAAGTCGGGATGGAAGCAACGGCTGACAAAGTTAACGATGAAGGTAGGTGGTAGCGAGCTAGGCTGCAAAGGCAGCTTGTTGAGGTGGGTCATGAGCTCCGATGTAAAGGTCACTGTTGCCGACTCGGTACTGCTCCAGGCAAACTGCCCGGAGATGGGTGATGCGCTTTCGTTGCTATTGCTCGGTGTGTGGCCACGGGCAAGGTCCTTGGGGAGAGGCTGGGCGCGAGGAACACAGTTGAGTGTGTACATGGTTCGCAGAGGGATCTCATAGCTACCAGGATATTGCAGCACGTGTTCGAGAATATAGGAAATGGAGGTGGCGCTGGAGTCCTCGGAGCCACTGCGAGAGTGTATCGAAGACATGGTGAGGATGGTGATGTGATGGGACGCGTGGGTTGAGGGACAGTTTAGGATCTGCGCCGTTTTGTTTGGCGAGATAGATGTGGAAGCAACGCCGCAAAGCTAAAGCTTGGGGCAGCTGCGCCGTAGAGAAAGGACCGTTCAGCCTAGATGAAGGAGGGTGAAACCTGGATGTAGCTCCGAAGGAAGACGAGGCGGTCCGTGTGTCTGATGCTAACGAATGGGCGTGGGGCCGGTGGGGTGTGATGGAAAAGAAGAGAAGAGAAGAGAGGAAGGCGCAACCAGAGACTGAGAAATGGGACGAGGTGAAGAGGACGAGGGAGGGAAGCTACAGGAAGAAGGCTGCAGGTACAGCTACGCTACCGTCGCGAGCAAGGCGAGTCTCAAAGGTCTGGGGTGGTGGGCGGAAGTTGGGGTATCTAGATAGACAATCCTGGTTCTTTGGCCGTTTTGAGACCGGGGCTGGCACAGGCAGGTAGGCGAGGTGAACAAACGAGGGTCAAACGCAGTTGGAGCACCGTCGAGTGCTACCAATGGTGAGGGGAAGAGAACAGTGGGTTGGAGGGCAGTTGGAGCGTGGTGTGACGAGGTGCCTGGGCGAGCAAGAGCATCCGCAGGCGTAGAGGGCTTCGAAGGGTTTTCTTGCACAGATGCACAGCACGCGAACCCCTGCCACGCTCCTTCTGGGCCTGTCGGTAGCCGCTAAAATCGGCCATGAAGCCCATCACGGACGCGCATGTGGCGCTGGCACTAATTGCAGGGTTCAGGTCGCGGAAGCTGGGAAGGCTAACCTTAACTCCTTGAGCCTTTTGGGCTGGTCCTGGGCAACCCCACCGGCCTGCTGCAGCACAGTCACGTCAGTCAGTTCGGTCGCCGACTTGCCGTCCCACCACAGCATGATTGGCGGGGTGCGTGCTCTTTTTCGCGGTGCCGCAGAGTGCAGCTGCTGTAGCCGCAGCGGTTGGGGCAGGTGAGGCTGCGGTCGGCCGCCGTTCCTGCACCCACCTGTTCCTCGTGAAATTGCCCTGCATGTGCTGAGACGCCCACGCGTCCTGTCAAAACAGCTGTCCCAAGGTCGACGCTTGGAGAGCCGGCGCGTTCCACAAGCGAGCCTGTACCGTAGTATGTACGCAGGAAACGCTCCTGTCGTTCCGAACGGCGCTGACGCCCTGAGGCGCTGACGCCCTGAGTCGACTCGTTGACCTTCGAGGAGCCCAACCGTATAATCGCCTTCGGTGCACCTGTTTATGGGACCCACAAAAATACCGCGAGCAAGGCACTCGGAGCTGTTGCACCATCCCCCTGGCTCCGTCTAGAGATGCCCTGATGCAGCAGGCAAAAAGCCACTGCCGTCGACCACTAGGATCGTACAACCGTACCCGCGCAGCCAATCAAATAATTCTACGACGCCATTCATACTTTGAACCTGACCAGACGGTCCTTGCATGTTCCCTGCAGCACACCAGAAAACGACTACGAGGGCCCGTGCGGAAACTCTAAGCTCTGCGATGCTTCATCTTCTGTCGCGCACCTTGCGAAGCACGCTACACATGGCTAGCTACGAACCTTGCTGCTCCTTCTGGTACCCGTTGCAGACTCTTCAAGACGTTTGGCATTCATAGCAATAGTGTGCGTTGCCTTTCTCGTCCACGCTGGAGCATCGCCATCAACGAGGGGTCCCTTGCACGCCGTTGGCCAGCTCAAGCAGATTGCCCGGCTTGGGCAAACAGAACAACAGCAGTAACAACAACAGCCAAGAACGCAACGCAAGCTTGGTATGCGCGACTATGATAGCGCTCTGACATCTGGCCGCAGGCACATGAGCATTGAGGAGATTGACAATTGCTACGGTTTCAGACAAAGTTCGTAACAAGCCACTGAGCGCCGTAAACAACGGCCGGGCTCGCAAACGGTATACAGTGCATTGTACTCGAGTCTGTACACAAGTGCCTTATCTTGTCAATGCCGCCACAAAGGGATGCAGCACCACGTCTTGTGTCACACAATTGCAGAGCACCACCAGGAACAAGGTCACCCCCACTTGCCTACCTGGGCACCAAGTTGGCCAACTAGGTATAACGTGGTCCACAACGATCCAGCCCTGGATGTAATAAGATTACATATGGTTGCCAGATCGATCTTCGATGACTATCTCTCTGAAATGACGATTGAGCAAACACCCTCTATTTCCGAGTGCATGTTGCTGATCAACCACCATGCTTTGGCTGGTGCTTGAAGGCATCGGAGTGCTTGCCGCAATTCGTCAGAAATGGTCGCGTAAATAATTATGAGCTCAACGGCAATAATGCGCTGCAGGCGCACCAGAACTTAAGAAACGGAATCCCCAATCCCGGACCGGGACACCTGAGCCGAATCGTGCCGAGTCCGCCGTCTGGTACGGTACCGTTGGTACTCTAGTTCAGCGTCCAAATGTACCACAGCAGCCAATATCTTCATCAAATAGCATTGCGTGCTGTGATTCGCTGCAGCATCCAAATGAGGCAGAATTGTAATCGCACCCGGCGAGAACGAAGCGCATTGCCAACCAGAATGCCAAGCCTAGATCACCAACAACTTACTCAAATTACCGGCGAACAAGAGGTGTGGTAGCACGTGCTAGATCCTCCGAGATGAATGCTGACGTCTCCAGCTCGCGTGAGGATGTGTTCTAGAAAAGGGGTACGATACTCAGCTCTGTCATCATTCCAGTTGAATGCACCGCCGGATGCCGTGCTCCCGCATACACGAATGTTGGGATCACTAATCGCCAGTGGCATTGATGTTAGAATGTTGGCTGTAAAATGGCTCTCAGCCTCACCTGGGCACGCTAAGACTAACGAACGCTGCAATCGTGAGATCCGAGATCAGCTCCCCCAATTCTTCTCCCATAAGCCTTTAATACGGCCATATCTGGGCATCACGTTACAATGCATACCCGCAGGTAGCTTTTGTTCAATCAATTCCAGAGCTTTGTGTTTTGTTGTTGATGAGAAGCCGCACCATTGCTCTCACGGGGGCGCTTGCAGTCTGTAGGGCGAGCCCCATGACGTTATGCCTATGATAAAATGTGCCTCCAAAAGTTTACCCTCTGGCTCATCCTCAGCTATCCAGACTACTACACGAGAGGAGTTTTGTATGCCAATTCACGCCCTACGGCGCCCTGCAGCTCTGATGAGTCACCCGCAACATAAAAAAACGTCACACATAACAGTTTCGATGCAACTCATCAACAATAATCATCAGTTCAAGACACTACTCCGTGAACATGGCATCTTCGCTCAAACTTGACTTTGTCACTGTCGACGTCTTCACAAACAAACAATACGAGGGCAACCCACTGGCTATTGTCCGCATCCCTCCAGGCGCCAACGTGACCCAGGAGCAGAAGCAGAGAATCGCACGCGAGTTCAACCTGTCAGAAACAACCTTCCTACACGAGGACAGCCCCGATTCAAAGACGGACAAATGGACCGTGGATATTTTCATGACATCGAAAGAGCTGCCCTTTGCCGGTCACCCTACAGTCGGCACGGCATGTTATATCCTCTCGAGAACTGCGGAGGAACGCGGCATCACAGAGGGAGTGATTGACGCAAATTTCACCCTCAAGGCTGGCCCTGTCGGGCTTCAGTACGATGTTGCGAAGAATACGGCCAAGGCAGCTATTCCCCACGACGTACACGTGCATACGAAGAGATGGAGTAAAGATGAGCTGTTCAAGCTACAGCCTGGTCTTGCGGCTGCTTATGACCAGGGTCAGATCAAAACTCAAGATGATTATCCCATTGTCTCCATTGTCAAGGGCATGACTTTCGTCCTCGTGGAGCTTGAGAGCGTGGAGGCTCTTGCGAAGGTATCGCTGGCGAGCCAGAATGTTTGGGTCGATGGCTTGGATAAGGGATGGGACAACACGTTTGTTGGAACGTACTTTTATGTGCGGATGTGCAAGAGCGAAAGAGGAGCGATGCAACTAAGGACGAGGATGATTGAAGGACCACTGGAGGATCCGGCGACAGGGTCAGCAGCAAGTGATTTAGTTGCTTACATGTCGCTGAATGAAGGTAAAGCTGGAGAGACTCTCAAGTACGAGCTGGTTCAGGGCGTTGAGATGGGAAGGAGGAGCGAAATTTTTATCGATGTTGTCATGGCGGAGGATGGTGGGATTGAGACCGTGTACCTTGAGGGCGGAGCGGTACAGGTGATGGAGGAAGACTGACAGTCTAGATCGAGGTAGATGGATTACAACGATTGATTGAATCATGACAAAGACCGACTCGGGTATATTGGCAGCATTAATCAACTGTATGTTATCTCGAGAAGGGCAGATTTTCTCGGCTTGAAGAGTTCCGGTCGCAACTCACAAGCGGAATGAAAGGGGGCTTCACGGTGCTGTTAAGACGTTGAGAACGATACCGGTCATTCTCAGATCGCCCCAGACTGGCGCGCACTGTCATCCGTCATAACCGTCAGAGCCGTTACGACAGGTTTAGCACACAAGCGAGCAGGAGAGCCTTGACCAACAACTGGTTTGAGACGTGAACGACAGCCACTCAAGTGGAGAAGTATCCACAGGATCGATAGAGCTGCCTGATTAGGCATCGCGATCGTCTGGACTACTCTTGCCGTGCATTCGGTTGCTACCGAATGCACCGTAAGGCATCACAAAGGTTTGAAGGATCTATCCTCGCAATTGATTTTGTTGTAAGATTCTGGAGTGTGTGATGTTTTGGGTGGGCGGCACCCCGTTCAGCCAGCCAATGATACGCTAGCGCGAACATCTCCTACGCTTCATGCTTGAGTTTCGTCGAACCTCTTACACGACCCGTCTCCAGCATCTCTTTTTCATGCCTAACGTACTGCCAACCTGACGAGGTTCCTGTGACGGCCTCAGTCAAGCACACGGCGTCTGCGGAAACTCGGCACTCTGTGCGTTACCCTCAGGCAGGCTTGAACGACAGGCCTGACACATGTTGGCCTTCAACCTGGGTTTCGTGCCCCAGGAATCACCAGCCGCCTTACCAGGTTGCATATCATCACATATTTTGCCAAGGACATAAGATAATTGGCATGGCCGCTCAGTTTATTTGGTCTCATACCATCCTCAGTCGCTTGTTCTTTCACACACGAGGACTGTCCGTCGAGGGTTACGTTCCTTTTCTTTCTTTCCTCTAATTTTTTCAGATTACGTTGACCGTATCTGCGTATTCTCCTAATCTACCGCTAGCCGGAGTCCGCTCTTTTATAAATCTTACTTTCTAGTCACGATCGATTCTGTGCGCCCAGCTACCTCTTTACCCCAGAATCATGCGCATCTCAACACTCTTCACGATGCTACTTGTAGCGGGTGTCGCCAAAGCTCAATTTGGAGGGTTTGGTGGAGGAGGTTTTGGTGGAGGCTTCGGTCAAGGCCAGCAGGGTCAACAAGGCCAGCAGGGTCAACAGGATCAGCAGAACCAGCAGAACCAGCAGAACCAGCAGAACCAGCAGAACCAGCAGAACCAAGGACAAAACGGCCAGAACAATAACAATAACAATAACAACAACGGCGGTGGCGGTGACGGAGGAAATGGCAATCTGGCCCTAGATCCAAACAACGTTCAAGCCAACAGTGCAGCGACTGGCTTAGAAGGGGCGCGCTGAGGAAGGTCAGGCTGCATCTGACACGTAAGTGCCCTATACACATTAGCGATATTTCGTAGCTGACCTGACGATAGTGACGATGCTAACTTCATCAACTTTTGCTCTGGCAAGACGCTCACGAACGGACTTCAGGTCCGTGAAGGCTCGTGTAATGGCATTCGTAAGTTCTGATCCTCGCTCTGAGAAGCATAGGTTCTGACTGTTACCAGCCATGGGAGAGATCCCAGCCGCGAACCAAATGGTTTCTTCTGTCTTCACCAGCCCTCAGAATGGTGATGTCGTGCCTCCAAACACCGCGATGACGTTCTCAGTACAGATTGCCAACTTGCAGGCTGGAACGTTTACGAACCCGGATAACACTTACTATGCAGCCCCGCAGGCGCTTCAAGGAGGCCAAGTTGTTGGCCACACCCACATTACAGTTCAGGATCTCGGCAACGACCCTAATCCTACGCAACCTCTCGATGCTGAGACGTTCGCATTTTTCAAGGGCATCAATGACAATGGCAATGGCAACGGGCTTCTGAGCGCTGATCTAGCCGAAGGTCTCCCCGAAGGCTTCTACCGCGTCTGTTCCATGACTTCGTCAAGCAATCACCAGCCAGTGCTCATGCCTGTCGCCCAACGTGGTGCTCAAGACGACTGTGTCAGGTTCCAGGTCTCTGCCGACGGCGGTGGAAACAACAACGGCGGTAACAACGGCGGTCAGAACAATCAAGGCCAACAGGACCAACAAGCTCAACAGGGCCAGCAAGGCCAGCAGGGTCAACAGGGTCAACAGGGTCAACAGGGTCAGCAGCAAGGACAGCAAGGCGGTGGCCGTGGTGGCGGTGGCCGTGGACGTTTCGGGCGGCCCAGGTTCGCTGCCCGCGACTTCATCGCCTAGGGGAACTCTGTTACAGCTACGGAACGGCTCAAGTGGTGGTATGCGGTAATACTTCTACAATTTTCTGCTCTCGCACGAGCGTCAAGCTTCACTCCTCGGGAAGGACTCGAAGCCCCTCTACGGAGGATAAAGGACATTGGTTTTCTTCTTTCTTTCTTTCAATGCATTTACGATACCTCTGTAAAACTACGATCAATACAAAATTCTTGCGCTCATGACAACGGCTTCGGTCCTTTCTTCTCACACGTGATGACAGCTTTGCCTCAGGAGACAGCTCTGCCTCAGAACACACGCGCAACCCCACTAACTGCAAGGCTTGGTATCGCCAGGCACTCATGCATGCAGGCACCGAAACGGAGTGGCTGTCTCAGGAACGTCGATCAAGCGGTAAGGATGCATGTGTGTATGTAGCATGTCAACCTTGGCCTCGGCTATGGTCGCATACATGACGCCTACTCAAGAGCAGATCGACGGAACCTCCAATACGGATTTTATGTATCTTGTTATCGTGCGCACACCGCTGTTCTGGGGGCTTGGTTGCTCGGCGCTTCCAGGCACCTACTCGATCAAGCACAGACCGCCTGGCAATGTTGTACGGCATGAGTCCGATTAGGAGTGTCAATTGACGTATTTGACTTGTGTGCATTTGTAGGATGGGGGTGGTGACTCTGAAGTAGGATTATATTAGTAAAGTGATGTGCAAGGTGGTGCCACAATTCAGGCCGTCCAGCGGCGGTGAGTCAGATGTGGCTGTGGCGGTACCAAAGCAGGCGGATCATAAGACAAGGCGAGTGCCAATAATGAAACCACAACCGCAATGGCCCATACATTGCCAAAAATGCATACAGCTCTTGCCTACAGAAATATGGCTACAGATCTTGGAGCACGATGACCCCAAGCATATGTGGCTTTCTGTCCGCAACATCTCCAGGACGTACAGAGACCGCGTCGAGCGTCTTTTTACCTCCAAGTACCTGCCCAAGCTTTCCATTGCACTTTCTCTCCCACGCCGAGATCTGGCGGCAGGCAAGATGCGATGGTGGGGCGATCCAATTCCCGGTTCACAGCTGAAGAGGGCGTACTATCGTCTCAGCGAGGACGGCAAGCACCTACGGCTTGAATCTCCGATCGTAGTGAAGGACAATCCAGCGAAAGAACTCTGGAAGAACTTAGAGATGCGGGAACTTTGCCAAAGGAGCGCTTAGAAGATGCGCCTGCTTACGTCAGCATGAGTTCGCACTCATTCGCAGGCTTGACAATTGATGTGCCAGTCCAGGTCGATTGGGATGAAACGCGAAAGAGCTGGGTCTGGGACATTGAATGGCCAAAGCTGCTTAGTTGATTCTACGATGCGAAGGAGAAGCAGGCAAACTGGTGGCCGTCGACACGGCGCGAAGTTGTAAAGCGTGAGCGGCGTACACGGTGACGGACATTCAAGGTTGCTCATGTAGTGACAGTCTTGCTAGGCATCATGCGCTGAGCGATTAGACTGAAACCAGCTATTGAAGACATGAATATCACAAGGTTGTAGAACTATTTAATGTCTTTGTCAGTGTAGTTGATGTAGTCAGTTATGGAGACGAGCATACAGCATTTCTAGAGTATTCACTCTCTTCCGCATCGGTACGTGCTTCGACGAAAAGACGACGAAGATTCGGCAAGTTGGATGGCTGTGTATCATTAGCTACACTCTCATAGCGATTGATCATACGCACCATATTGCTATTCAAATTGCGGTGTTGATGTGAAAGCGACAGGGACAGGGTGACGATGTTCGGGCTAGAATGACGCACAGACCAAGCAACATCGTCAATGTGGCAGCCGCCATTGAAGCGGTCCCCAAGGCTACGCTCGAGGTGAACATCAACAGTAAACCTCCCACCCCCGTGTCTTTTCCCATTTTGAGATCTCCTAGAGAAATACAGACCATACCGCCAGATCGTTCAAATCTATTGCGCCGCGATCGAGACTGACCCCGCGGTCGCTAAAGCCACGAGACAACACAAGCGGCCTATGAGGGGTCCCAGCAGGGAATTGTGATCGAAGCATAAAGATGGCGGTCAACAGGATAAGAGGCGCTTTTGCTCCCCCGAAGAAGGGAGAGACTTTTGAGCTGAGAGCAGGTCTGGTGTACGATATACCCCCAGAAACTGGTATAGCTGTCCAGAGCTAATTTATGCTACAGCTCTCAATACGCCTATGAGCGGTAAGCAACCTCGCAGGCAAGCCTTGCAGGTGCAGGAATGCTGAGACTATGTTAGGAAAGAAGCCATCCAGAAGACCATCATGTCCATGACATTGGGCAAGGATGTGTCTTCCTGTTTCCCGATGTCCTGAAGAATATTGCAACGGGAGACCTGGACCAGAAGAAGCTGGTGTATTTATACCTCATGTACGCGCCAACATCAGACTTGTTTACGTCATCTCTAACCAGCTTAACAGGAACTATGCGAAGTCGCACCCAGATTTATGTATCCTCGCCGTAAATACCTTCGTCCAGGACTCCGAAGATCCAAACCCGCTTGTCCGAGCGCTTGCAATACGAACGATGGGATGCATCCGGGTGGACAAAATGGTGGACTACATGGAAGAGCCACTGCGGAAAACGCTAAGAGACGAATCACCCTACGTGCGGAAAACAGCAGCTCTTTGCGTTGCCAAGCTCTTCGACCTGTCTCCTTCGATGTGCTTAGAGAATGGCTTCCTGGAGCAGCTCCAGGAGCTGGTCGGCGATCCCAATCCTATGGTCGTAGCCAACTCGGTGACCGCATTGGTCGAGATCATGGAAGCAGCCCCAGAGACAAAAGCAATGGTTATCACTCCGCAGACCTTAAAGAAGATGTTGTTGGCATTGAACGAATGCACAGAGTGGGGGCGAGTGACAATCCTCACGACCCTAGCAGACTACAAGGCCGTGGATGTCAAGGAAGCTGAACACATTTGCGAGCGAGTTGTCCCACAATTCCAGCATGTCAACCCAAGTGTCGTCTTGGCTGCCGTCAAGGTTGTGTTCTTGCACATGAAGCACATTTCTCCCGACCTGCTGAAGTCGTACACAAAGAAAATGGCACCACCTCTCGGTAAGATTTTTTTATCACAGCAAGCTCAACTGTACTAACAATGGCAGTTACACTTGTGTCCTCGGCGTACGAAGTACAATATGTTGCACTAAGAAATATCGACCTCCTTCTTCAGAAGCAGCCGGACATCCTGAGTAAAGAGATGCGCGTTTTCTTCTGCAAATACAACGACCCGAACTACCTCAAGATGGAGAAGCTCGAAATCATGGTGCGGATAGCCAACGATAAGAATGTGGACCAACTGCTCGCAGAGCTGAAAGAGTATGCACTGGAAGTTGACATGGACTTCGTTCGACGAGCTGTCAAAGCCATCGGACAGGTTGCGATCAAGATCGAGAGCGCTAGCGAGAAGTGCGTGAACACACTGCTTGACCTTATCAACACCAAGGTCAACTATGTGGTCCAAGAAGCGATCGTGGTGATCAAGGACATCTTCCGTAAATACCCCGGCTACGAGGGAATAATACCCACCTTGTGTCAGTGCATTGACGAGTTGGACGAGCCCAACGCAAGAGCGTCCCTTATCTGGATCGTGGGCGAGTACGCTGAGAAGATCAACAATGCTGGAGAGATTCTATCAAACTTCGTTGATGCGTTTGCAGAAGAATTCACCCAGGTAAGTCTAGAAGAATGATTTCCAGCGCAAGACGCAAATACTGATAAAGAATAGACTCAGCTCCAGATCCTCACAGCAGTCGTCAAGTTGTTCCTTAAGAAGCCGGACCAGGCTCAGGACCTCGTACAGAAGGTCTTGCAAGCTGCGACCGCCGAAAACGACAACCCTGATATCAGAGATCGAGCCTACGTCTACTGGCGATTGCTCTCGAGTGATCCCCAGGTCGCAAAAGACATCGCTCTTTCCGACAAACCCCCGATCACATCAACGATTCGTTCTCTTCCTCCTCAGCTACTCGACAGCCTCTTGAATGAACTCTCTACGCTAGCATCTGTTTACCACAAGCCGCCGGAAGCTTTCCTCGGACAAGGTCGATTTGGTGCAGAGGCCATGCAGCGTGCTGCTATCGAAGAGCTGCAAGAAGATGCGCGGGAGAATCCGATCGCCGCCGCAGCAGTCGCAGCAGCAGCGAGCGGACAGTCGGCACCCCAATCAAACATGGAAAACCTCCTGGATATTGACTTTGACGGCTCTGCGCCCGCCTCACTACAGAAAGAGCCTTCGCAGGGACAGTCCGGTCTCGAAGGGCTTGCAGGCACACCGCAGCGTGTCGGGTCTCCCGCGGCAAGCGGTGCTCAGCAACCACAATCTAATATGGATGATCTGTTAGGTCTCTTCGGAGACGGTGGAAGCGGAGGAGCACCTGCACAAATGAGCAACGACGACATAATGAACGGATTCGCGAACATGAACATGCAAACAAATCAACCCCCACCTGCGACCCAACAAATGGGAGGAGAGGCGAGCAAGAGAACGAACCAGGATCTGTTAGACTTGTTCTAGGTCGTTGCAGGGGTAGTGTAGGTGTTCAGTTGTCTTGGCGAATGGAAAATGCAAGGAGCAGCTGGCGGCGCATGCATAGTAGCCGGTGTGATGGTGAGGCGAATAGATAAACACCATGAACAAAGTATTGGTGTATCCACTGAGACTTCGAGTCGTTGCCTCCCCTTCAGCCTCGAGTTGCGCTTCTGCCTCCAGAGCATCTTGGCGTGCTTTGTGCTTGGCGCTTGGACCCTTGCTCTTGCCTACGCCACTAGCATCATAACAATTGTTGGCCAGCTCAGGCTTCACCTTGGATGGACACACGTGCAAGGTGGCTCTGTGCTTAAGTATTCAGCCAAGCTTCCTTTGACACGATAAGCTCCCTTTCCGAGCACTCCTCGCCATGTTTATGCTCCGCAACTGTATGTTTGTTTGCCTAGTGTCTACCCCTCCCCCACTGTCGTCACTCTGGTAACTGACCTCCACATGCAGTGAGCAAATTTGTCTTTGGTGACAGCTCTAAGGAAACTATTGTCGAAATCTCGCAGGGCCAGCTTTACCTCGTTCGACCACGGTCCGTCAAGGGCTACTCAGAGCTCATCTTCAAGGACGCCGCCGCTACCGTTCGTCGCACGGGTCAGGAATTTCAGTATCAGCTTGTCGTCCAGCGCGCATACGAAGAAGGAGAGGAGGACCTGCTAGCTGAAGAGGGAGCTGAAGACGCAGGTCTTGACGCTCTTGCAGGCGACAAGGACGAGAAGACGTTCTTGCTCGACGAAGGCCTCCAGTTCCGTACCGACGTACGCTCAACTGGTGAGAAGATATTCGCTTGGCGCGACCTCAGTGGCGACGTAGACGATCTTTGGGAGTTTGTGTGCGATCCCTCTGTGAAACCCGAGACCGCCGCTCTATTCGAACGCGTTGCCCTGCAGTGCCAGTACGAGCGCAAATTTAGGAGAAGCCACGAGCACGCAACCGAGGACGACCTCGAAGCCCTAGCCTACTACGAGGAGCCCATACCAGACGCAAGTCCTGTACATAGCCCCACCCGCAAAGCTCTCGAACCGCCGCCCACGCACGAAGATCTATTTCCCAACACTACAAAGGAAGTCATGGTTAAGAAGGCTGCGAGCAAGGCAGCTGCCCCGCAACAGGAGGAGGAGGCAACTGCCGCACCGCTATCTGTTGTGCAGCCGAAGGCCTTAGACTTGCTAGCAGAGGAGAATGCTGAGCTCCATCTCTTCGACTTTCCTACTGGCACGTTCAAGCCGCAAGACACAAACGTGACAGCTACGGTCACGGAGATCGGTGACTGGCAATATTGGCTGCACATTGTGGGCGACGAGCGCGAATGGCTGGGTCAGCCAATTGTCGATGATATCAACCCAGTCTTCAACTACGAGTTCAAATCATTCATCTTCAACCACTACCTTGAGGATGGCTCGGCTTACTCTTGGTTGTTACGATTCAAGGACCAAGAGAACCTCGAGAGCATCCAGAATGGTGTCATGCAAGCACTGTGGGAGCACTTGAATCAGGTCAAGTGGCAGAAGGCCAAGGACACAGACCGAGAGTACGTGCTTGAGGCTTTCCAGGACATGACAATGGCAGATTTTCCGGAAGAAGAGGAGGAAGAGGAGGAGGAGGAGGAGGAGGAGGAGGAGTTCGAGGACGCGAACGATCAGCGCAGTGAGCACTATGACTCGGATGAGTCTGAAGACGACACAGAAACTGCGCCCAAGGACGGCGATGAGAATTCGCAACTGGCTGTAGGCTACAAGCACGACCGTTCCTTTGTCGTTCGAGGCAACAAGATTGGAGTGTTCAAACACACTGCCGACAACCAGCTGCAGTTCTCGACTACTATCTCCAATGTCATGACGCCCAAGGGCAAGGCTTTCAATCCCAACAAAGTCATGCTTCATCAGCAGGATCAGGACATGATTTTGCAGAACCTCGACAACCCTAACTCACTCTACCGGATGGATCTGGAGACTGGTAAAGTTGTTGATGAGTGGAACATTCATGACAACATTCCAGTCAAGGTGTTTGCACCTGAGAGCGTAAGTGGTTCTGCTGCGCACTCCCCATTGGACCTACGAGCTGACACAAGTGCAGAAATTTGCGCAGATGAGTGGAGAGCAGACGTTCTTAGGTCTCTCGGGTAATGCTTTGTACCGTGTCGATCCTCGACTGAACGGCAACAAGCTTGTCGATGATCAGCTCAAGCAGTATGTTACCAAGAATGCTTTCTCCGCTGCCGCGACGACTGAAAAGGGCCACATTGCCGTTGCGTCCGAGAAGGGTGATATCCGACTGTTCGACCGCCTCGGTATCAATGCAAAGACTCTCATTCCTGCACTCGGTGATCCGATTATTGGCATGGATGTGTCTGCAGACGGTCGATGGGTGCTTGCTACCACGCGAACTTATCTCCTTCTTATCGACGCGCTGCAGAAGGGCGGCAAGAACGACGGAAAGCTTGGTTTTGAGAAGTCATTTGCAAAGGATGACAAGCCACAGCCCCGCCGTCTTGCTCTCACCCCGGCTCACGTCGCGCAGTTCCAGCACGAGACTAAGGCGCCGATCTCGTTCACGACGGCGCACTTCAACACTGGACTTGACGATAAGGAGACCACCATCATCACTGCCACCGGACCTTTTATCATCACCTGGAGCATGAAGAAGGTCCTTGCGAACCGCCGGGATCCGTATAACATCAAGCGCTACGCCGAAGAAGTCAAGGCTGACAACTTCAAGTTTGGTTCAGACAAGAACCTCATCGTTGCCTTGCCTAATGAGGTTGACATGGTGGCGCGCCGTGCGCTCCAGAAGCCGACGCGCGAGAGTATTGCTTTTCCTTCGCGTGTCGGCCAACTTTCTACTCCAAGGCGTGGTGGAAACCGCAGCAGCTACTTGGGTCGCGACGATATCGTAAACAGCCCATACTAGATCATATAGCAATATGCGACAGGCTGGTGGATAGTATGGATAGTCAGCCAAGATCTCAAGCGATGTTTCGTAGTGGCATTTCCTTCATGATAGTGTAGTTTCACCGGGAGGCGTAGGCGATGCGCGCTCCATTTGATACCTGATTCCCCTTACATCGCCGAAACGAATGATGAAATTTCTCTACAGTGGATTCGATCTTAGGCTCTTGACTATCGCGACAATGCATATTTGATTGGAGTATCTCTAGGCCTGAGAAAGCAATAGGATAGTCAGACTGAAAATCCGAAACTCCGCACAACTTTTGAGATTGCGAAATAGTCGAATCAGAATCCTTGGTATGTTGAGAATTGTTAAGTGTTGATGGAGATACATATACCTATCCTGACCAAATGACTTGGTAAAAGGAATAGTCAACTGGTGTCACCACTCATGGAAGCACCCGACAGACAACAGGCTCGGTACGTACAAGTGTAACCAACATTAGATCCTATGAAGCCATATGTGCAGACTCTGACCACCAGTCCTATTCCTCTTATTATCCCAGCCGGCATCCTTCATGGTCAGAACTCTCGCAACAGCATCGCCATACTTGAATGTCTGACCCTTCTCCCACATGCCATTACCCAACTCGATACACTCAGTAATCGCCATGTTATCGCAGTCATCCCCACTTGCGTTGTTGTTGCATATCTGAATCAGGCGATTCAGGCCGGTGGAGCTTGATACATTGAGTACCTCAGTCAAAAACTGAGCGCCGGGAGACAGCCATGGACATACATTGCCTTTAATCTGGATGAAGATGGTGTGCTCTGCGGCCTCGACGTGCGTGACCCCGGGGGAACGCCGCCGGGTACCTGCGTTATGTCGCCTTGCTCCGGCTGCGGTGGGGCGCCGCCGTTGCCGTCCATGGCTATAGGTGCCGGTCGGTAGCCGGGGGCCCAATGCCTCCCATTCCCATTCCCACTCCCATTCCCATCATGGGGGTCATCATCCCGCCTGCGACCGTGGGAACGTTGCCGAAGGCCAGGCCGCCTCCACCGGCCCAGAGGGGTGCGGATGGGGCGAATGCAGGGACAACGCCAGTTGCAAGTGCGCCGGGAGGGGGAGGTGGGAACGGCATGCCCCCAGCTGCGTGTAGACCAAAACCTATTCCGCCGTGAGCACCAGGAATGAAGTTACCTGGTTCGTTGTCAGTTTTCAAGCCATAGTCACGTATTGTGGACACGAACTCACCGGAGCGGATCGGGGCCAATGGACCCCCGGCTCCGTACATGAAGGGGTCCATGAAAGGCATGGGCGGTAGCATACCTAAGCTGATGCCTGCCCCGAACGGAGGCGCAAAACCAACAGGGGAGCGATACCGATGGGTACCGGAGGCCCATAGATAGGCGCCCGTTGCTGTTCAACAATGATCTGGCCACCTGCTGCAGCTGGAGCACCGCTTTGGACGACGTTGAAAGGCGGAGGCGGGGGATCGCGGTTGATGTTGGGGTTGTTTCCAATGTTTGCACACCAAGGTTGGCCAAGGGGAGGACCGGCAGACATGGAGAGCGTACGGAAACGAAGTTACTGACCTGGGGGTATCAGCGGCGCGAGAGAGGAGTCCGCTGAGATAACAATTTGTGGTTGTTGCTTTGCGCTTCGGGGCCTGCTATTGTGAGAGCAATGAGGGACGAGAATGAGTGCTCTTGCTTGAGGATATACCACATTATTATACTGGTAAGTTGAGCGCACACCTTGAATGGCGAAGTGTGAATACTAATGTGTTGGTATTGAGAAGAGACATCGCGAACGATGTGTGAGCGGGCGAGTCATATGACTTACAAGTCAGTGTGAAGTAGAGACAACCTGTGAATATGGGTTTGTGCCACGAACGTGTTTGGGTTGCCAGCGGTGTTTGCCTCAAGCAAACGCCATCGTCGGACATATGAGGGGCTTGCAATACGAAATAGGTAGGATAGAGCCATTGATATTTGCTGGAATTGAAGTATGTACAAAAATTGTAATGATATAAACATTCTCTTCCCAATCTAGCAGGTCGCAACCTTTGGTCCAGGAACAGTATAGCTTGTGAAGCCGCTGTAGATGTTCGCAGTGAAGCCGGGGTCGGTTGCCTTGACGTGTCCGGGAATCTTGGTTGTAGAGCCGAGAGTCTTCGAGCCACCACCAGTGACCTTGATCTGGGCGCAAGAGATGTAGAACTGATAGAGTTAGCCAATGTTGCAGCAATGGCTGCAGACGTGCTTACCTGAGGTGGGGAGCCGGGGTTATGAATAGCGAGCTGCTCAATACGGAGCAGGTACTCGCCAGCAGCGATGCAAGATGGGATTGTGACGGAGTAGTTGTCTAGATTTTGGTGAATGAAAGCCTTTGTTAAGCAAGCCGTAAGCAAAAACGTACCCTTCAGATCCCAGGTGGCTTGACCGCCGGAAAAGGTGGGTCCGATCTCCTTGATCTTAACCCAGTCGGACGAGCCATCAGCGGCAGCTGCGCTGGCAACCTTGGTCAGGTAGAAGGAAACAGGTCCCTGGTGGTATACAGCCTGATCTGCGGTGAATGTGACGGAGGAACCGGCAGCAACTGAGACTGTGGTCGTCGAAGCCCCGCTTCCACCACCTACATTGCAGCGCAGATCATTGGATGCGAGATCAGTGACGGGTGAGTTGTTGTTGGTGTTCTTGCGGATGTTCTGGTATTGGGAACCCTTAACACCATTCGCCGTGAGGTACTGGAAGATATCTAGTCGGATTGGTCAGCATAAACCTGTGACACAGGTTTGATAGACCAACAGTGACCGTGAGCGACTTCAGCGAGCGCGGCGCAAAGAAGAGTGATTGCTGCGAAAGACTTCATGATTGACGATATTCAGGTAAAGCGAGTGTAGATGTTGTGAAGACAGTTGAGGTTGCTGGACACCAAGGGCACTGTACTTCGTAGTTTATATAGCTTTTTAAGAGCCCCTGTATCGTTATACCCATATTGTAGCACTCAATTTTTTTCATTCAAATCATATTCCCCTTCTTGATTTGGCAAATCATCCCTACAGATGAACCCGTATCGCGATGCTGCTGCTACGTCGGTTAATGAGCCGGATCATGAGGCGGAGACAAAGTTCCCACTGCCGGCGGCTGTCAAGTGTGGGCTAGCTTTGACTCGAAACATTGACATGGACATATGGCGGGTGTGCCTGGTAGGACAGGTAATCTAAACCGGGATTTCGCTTCCATGCTGTACGCGCCAGTCCGAAACGATGTCAAGCCATACTCGAGACTCTCTGACATGGGGCTGAGACTTCATTAGTAATAATGGGGCTGTAGCAGGTCGAACAGTAGGCCACGTGCTGAGTAAATTAATATCTGCTGCAATATGCCATATTAGTACTGGGCAGAGTTGTCAACAATCAAAAGGATTATAAAATTTTGATTGAATTTTGATCAATTCCTTTAAATCAAACAATCAAAACTGCTGGAGGATCTTAAACCAAACACAATCAGAAATTCAAAGAGCAAGCAGTAAAGGTGTTTTGATTTTGTTTAAGGAGGGGAGAAGGGGCTAGGGGTAGGCTAAGCGAAAGTGAAGGTGGCTATCCTCATGATGCCTGGGTCAGTTGAGTCACGTGGTACCACGTGACTTGAACCGCAGTAGCCAAGGGTTCCGCCCCTTGACTGCCACCTGACCCTATTTTCAAAATACAAACTACCGATTCAAACAATACAGGTGAATTAGGCTTTTGAAATCAAATAGATAAAGACCTGTAGCAAAAAAATCAAACAACTCAGGTGGCTTGAAATATTGTTTTGTTTGTTAACAACTCTGGTACCGGTTTTGAGGCGAGACGCAAGAACACCAAAGAGACGAAACAAAACAAGAAATAAAGGACGAAATCCTCCTCGGTGGACCACATTGCAATTTCGATGAAAATGACATCAGCATGCATATAAGAAAATAGATTCCGACCAAAACAAAGGTCGGGCAGTGCAGATGTATAACTCGGTGCGTGCGAGCAGATATTGTCACCTCGCCTTCCATTTTTACGAGAATATGAAATCCTACTCTCTATATTGGCATCAAAACTTTGCAATGTTTGAAGACAGCGACTACTATATGCTTGGGTGAACTTGTAGCTGCGTTGAGATGTAGGCCCGAAAGGACTACCGGCGCACTCAGACCATCGGAAGGAGGCTCTGCCTCAGCAACCAGGCAACAGGTTGACTCTACTCAGAGTTGCAACAATCGCTGTTGCGGTGTCGTATTTGTTGTTCAAGGAGCGCATCATGACGGACCAAAGGACGCCCAGGGCCTTCAAGGAGTCCGCATCGTCCAAATGGAACTATCGACTGTGGCTGATCGATCGGCTGCTGCTGCAGATGTTGCTAGAATGTCTTGTAGATGGCAAGCGAAGATGGACATGTATGACCGCAAGGCTCCTTCTTGATGGCTCAAGGCATGAGGGAGACAGAGACGAAAGCGGGGTAAGATTTGGCCCTCCGCCGCGGACATTCATCAGTCGAGCGAGGCACTAGCCCAGCTTTGGAAAGTCCTTCCGATTTCGAAGATGGCGCTGCTGTTTAAGATAGCAGATCCACTTTCTTATCAAGCTGTAGACCGCAAAATGGATGCTACAGGGCCTATATTAGGTAATGATTGTGAGATCTAGCGAAGCTGCATAAGTCATCTACGATCGAGCCTCCCTTCCGCCTCTCAGCAGTTCTTGTTGCTCAACTGAACTTTGAGTTATCAACATGTCGACAGAAATTGCCACCGACACAACAGCGCAAGCCACCAAGGCGCTGTCATCACACCCTCTTGCACCACTTTCAGCTTCGGAGATCACCACTGCAGCATCGATAATCAGAGCCTCATGGCCGGCTCATACGGATCTGCATTTCAAGGTTGTTACTTTGCATGAGCCCCCAAGGCTGAAGTCCTGCGATACCTAGAAGCAGAACATGCTGGAGAGTCACGACCACAGCTATCAAGGAAAGCTTTTCTTAACTACTACATTAGAAACACAGTATGTGAGAAATCAGGTTTGACAATCAACATCTAATCATATTGTTAGAACAAATTCCATGAAGCGGTTGTGGATCTGACATCAAGGCATGTTGAACACAATGTACTGCTTGGCCCATTCGTCCATGCCAATGGTGATGGAGACGAGATTGTGGCTATTGAGAAGATTGTTCTCGCAGATGAGAGCGTTCAGGCTGAGATCGCCAAGCTGGAGCTTCCAGAAGGCACTGTTGTAATCAGTGATCCCTGGATATACGGATCTGATGGTGTAAACGACGAGGACAGACTGTACCAGTGCTTCCTGTATTTACGGGATCCGAACAATGCGGCCGAAGCCGACTCGAATCACTACGCCATGCCAATTCCCATCTCACCGGTCCTCAGTACTGAAACGATGAAGGTAATCCGGATCGACATTATGCCCACTGGAGCCGACAACACTATCAAGCCAGTTGAGAAGTACAAGGTGCAGCCACCGAACGAATACATTCCTGAAGCGCAGACTCTTCGAACCGACTTGAAGCCGCTAAATGTAGTACAGCCAGAGGGAGCAAGCTTCAAAGTACAGCAGGAAGGTACTTCGAGTGTCCTCTCGTGGCAGAAGTGGAACTTCAGGGTTGGTTTCAACCAGCGTGAGGGTATGGTATTGTATGACGTACGATACGCTAGCCGCCCTCTCTTCTATCGACTAAGTTTGAGTGACATGAACATTCCATACGCGGACCCACGTCATCCTTTCCACAAGAAGAGTAAGTGCCCCGCCAACTCATAACAATATCAAGACTAAAATTGAAAAGGTGCATTCGATTTGGGTGACGCTGGTGCTGGCATCATGGCGAACAACCTCAAGCTTGGGTGTGACTGCCTAGGCTCTATCTACTACCTGAGCTCTGTTCTCTCTGACGACAAAGGAGGTGTAATCGACATGCCCAATGTTGTATGCATTCACGAGCAGGATGCCGGTATTGGATGGAAGCACACCAACTATCGTACCGGTCGGGCAGCGGTTGTTAGATCGCGAGAGCTGGTTCTGCAGTCAATCATCACGGTATCGAATTACGAATACATCCTGGCCTTTATGTTCAACCAGGCTGGAGAAGTCACGTACGAGATCCGTGCCACTGGCATTTTAAGCACGCAGCCTATCGATGAGGGCGTCGAGGTCCCCTTCGGGACCGTTGTTCACCCCGGCGTACTCGCCGTTCATCACCAACATATCTTCTCTCTGCGTGTTGACCCCATGATTGATGGTTACGACAATAGGCTGGTCTATGAAGAAGCTTTCCCCATGCCCAGGTCAGACTTCAATCCACACGGTACTGGATACTACGTGCAAGAGACAATCGTCGAGAAGTCCGGTGGATACGATACAGCATACGAAAACAACCGAACGTTCAAGATCCAGAACCCCAACGTGCGCAATCCTATCAACGGCAAGCCAGTTGCATACAAGATCCAAGCCCCCGCCTTCCAAAAGATTCTGTCTGATAAGGACAGCTTCAACTACAAGCGCGCCGAGTTTTCGGACCACAATATTTACGTCGTCAAACACCGCGACGGCGAGCTGTATGCTGGAGGCAAATACACGAACCAATCGAGAGGCGGAACCGGTGTGCGATCTTGGGCGGAGAGGAACGAGAATGTAAAGGACACAGATCTCGTACTGTACGTTCAGGCCGGCATCAACCACGTGCCCAGGATAGAGGACTTCCCCGTGATGCCATGTGAAATTCTCAAGATTCACATGAAGCCGGTTAACTTCTTTGACAAGAATCCGGCGCTTGATGTACCGCCGTCTGAGCAGGGCTTCAACAAGAGTAATCTGCTGAGCGAGCAGCATCAGCAGCCAAGTGTGGAAGCCACGATTGGACAGGACGGGTCATGTTGCGGGCCAAGGCTGTGAGGCGGACTCAGTGTATCTCATTGTTAGCAATTTGGCTGAACTCATTCTGAAATATCACGAGTGTCCAATCCCATGGATTGTCGCGGCTACGAAAGTCACCAATGATTTGTAGATGGGTATTAAGCTTTGAGATACGCCTATCAACTATCTTAATAGAAACCCAAGTGAATGAGCAGCCCATGAGCATTTTCGAGCATCTCTCGAGTTGCGGCTGTTGGACGGACTCGCTGGATGATGGAAAAGGAAAGGGAGTGAGTGCTGTATCAGAGGCCCGTGCGCACTAGTGATGTGGATCCTTGGACGTGAACATGAGCTTCAAAGAAACACCCATCTTGCGCCAACATACCTAAATCTCACCGCAGGCTATCCACGTACCCCACGTAACGCGGGAACAATTACTACCGATGCCGCCGAACGACAAAGCCGGGCGCGTTGTGTTCATCGGCAACATTCCATATGGTACTGGCGTCCTTTCAGCGTCCGTAGGAAGCCTCACTGACCGTGTATGCAGGCGGCACCGAAGAGCTTATCATCGAGACACTCGGCCGTGTCGGCCAGGTGCTGAACTTCAGACTCGTGTACGACAAGGAAACAGGCCGACCTAAGGGCTTCGGCTTTGCAGAGTTCGCCGACGCCGACGCAGCAGCATCCGCTGTACGCAACCTGAACGACTATGAGATTATGGGCAGGAAATTGAGGGTGGACTGGTCTAACGACAACGGTTCCGGCGACAACGCGCCTTCGAACCAGAGCGCCCCACCGCCGATGAACGGACAGCCACCGGAAGTTGCGCAGGCGCAGCCTTCCAGCACACTTGGCCCTCTCCCACCCGGTGTCGATCTGCCACCGAACCTGACCTGCCCCGACGCCATTTCGCGCACACTAGCTACGCTTCCTGCGCCGCAGCTGCTCGACATCCTCTCACAGATGAAGGGCCTCGTCATGACAGATCCAGCCAAGGCCACAGAGCTGCTGCGCCAGGCGCCTCAGCTTGCCTATGCTATCTTCCAGTCTCTTCTGCTCCTAAATCTCGTCGATCCCTCGATGCTGGGTGCACTGGTTGAAACAGCTCCTGCAGCAGCCGCACCCCCAGTACAAGCTCCACCGCAGCCGCAACCCACACCTGTTGCACGACCGCCTACAAACTACGCTATGCCTCCCGGCTACCTACCGCAAGCTGCTCCTACACCGCCGCAGCCGCATCCATATGCGCAACCCCCACCACAAGCACAACCGCCGGCGATGAACAATGATGCTCTGTATGCGCAGGTTATGGCTCTACAGCCGGAGCACATTGCGCAGCTGCCGCCTGATCAGCGCAACCAGATCATGCAGATTCGCCAGATGCTTATGGCTGGACAACGGCCATAATCGGGGGTGGGGTTTGAGCATTGCGGCGTGCGACAACATGGACAATGACGTGGATGGTGAAAGGAGACAATTTTCGGCGGTCAATCTGTGCCTGCTGCCAGGGCAATGGTGGGTATTCAAGAGCATACAAGAAACATGCCAGAGTCCACAACAGTGAGGGACACTAAACGGTAGTAGGAGAGGCATGTGCACAGGCGGGTATGCCTGACTTGAGATGCACATGATCCAAAGAGATGGCGACATGATTGTTTTGCGTGCAGCACACAAGGTGCTCATGGAGATGCGCATGCTGACAAGCATGGTACGACCTTGAGCCTACGAGTGGTTGCAGAGGGAAGGTCGAAGGCCATGCAGCGGTAGGAAAGCTTCTAAGATTTGAGTAGATAGGATGCATAGGAACTGGAAGCTGCATGGAGATGTGGCATGGTAGCAGGAATAAATTGAATAGATATCCCCCTCCTTTCACCTGCTATTTCATGACTGCGCAGCCCACATGGCTTCCTCAACCTATTGGAAGTCAGAGCATAGCGTGCATGGCTCTCGAAGCGGCGACGCCGAGGTCACTAAGAGACCCTGGCCCCTGCACCCGCTTTAGTGGGCCCGAGGCTCGAAGCCGAACTGTCAACAGAGGACATAAACAGGGCATGGATGCGTAGATTGCGATGGTGCAGCGCAGTCGATTGATTTACTCGCTGGTAAGACGAGAGAGCGTCGAGTGCCCCCAGCCCATGGAGATGCAATGGCCGGGCGCATATGCGAGGTGGAGTCAGTCGAAGTGTGATTGGCCCCCAGCCACCATGTCGATCTCGACAACGCAGCTGAGGCGGCTAGCTCAGATCACGGCAGCTTCGACATTTCCCGTCGTGCACACCTCGCGGCAGACGGCGAGAGGCTGCGTGTTGAGTCTTTTGCATAGCGCGCATCACCCTAATCTTGCATCACGATTCTGTAGTGTACCCTAATTGACGACATCACGACGCAACGAATGTCTCTGATTTGCCGCGACGATACCCAGCCCCCAACACCCAGTACCCAATCTTGGGAAGGATACCCCAGACATTGAGTGGACTGTTGATTTGCGCCCACCGTCGCCCATAACCATCCGCACGTCCGCCCCTATCGATTGCCCCAGCATCACATCATGTGGAGCAGGTTCACCGGCAAGAACGACAGCGGCTCGTCCGCCCCCAAGAAAGAGGACGACGAAGCTCGCCGCCGTCGCAGCGACACGGCGCGATCGAAGCGCGACCGCGGCTCAGACACGAGGTCGGTTGTCTCGTCAGCCTCGACACGCAAGCCGTCGACGCGCCGCACTGACAGCACGCCCTCGACCATTGCCTCGTACGCGACTGCCTTCGACGACACGCCACGCTCACGGGCGCCCACCAACGACCATCTCTACAACGACCCCCGAGACGAGCGATCTGCGCATCGCGGCGACGACCGAGACAGGCGATCCAGCTACGCCGAGTCGTCCGTCTCTACCGCCCGCGATGGAAAAGAGCGCAAGAAGGACAAGGAGCGCAGCAGCAAAGACAGCAAGAAGATGGAGAAGCGAAAGTCGATGCGCTCAGACCGGTCGAGCGTGTCGCAGTCGCAGTCACAGTCGCTCTCGCAGTCGCAGTCGCTCTCGCAGTCGCAGTCACAAGCAGGCGGCTACCGCGGTGAGATCGTCCAAGAACCGCGCGCGTTGAACCGCAGCTTCAGCGGGCAGATTGGCAGCGAAGGCTTCTCGCAGTTCCCCGGCCAGGCAGGTGCGCCAATGATGAGCGGCGCACTGCCAGTCGGGCACCAGTACCCAGCCTCACCCAACATGTCGAGTCACGTGCAGGACCAGTTCCCAGGCCAGGACCCTGTGCAGTACACGTCGAGTGCCATGCCTGGCCACAGCCGCTTCGGCGCTGCTGCCGACTTCTACAACGACCAGGGCCAGTCTGTAAACCACCAGCCTGGAGTCCGACCGCAGCCACCTTCCGTCATCATAGGCCAAGACACGCCTCACCTCGTGGCTGCCTCAGCCCAGGCCAACCCCGTCCCGGATACCGGTGCAGGCTCGGCTGCTGACTTCTATGGTGGCAGCACAAACCCACCTGAATCTGCACCGAAGCCGCCTCGCCCCACCTCCATGCCTGGCGCCTTCGTCGATGACAGTGTAGCGCCTCAGAACCTGCCACCACCGAACGGCTCCAAACCCAGCAAGACCAACAGCTTCCCCACTACCGCTGCAGGTCTGGCCGGTGGGGCTGCTCTCGGCTATGCCATGGGCCACAGCTCATCGAATGCACACCACGCAAGCACGTCTCATGTGCACCACTCTACATCCTACAACAACACTCACTCCTACAACACCAGCACTCCTGCAGGCCACAGTGGCTCCTCATCAGTATACCAACAAGCCGACTTGCCTTCCACCGCCGCAGTCAATGGTAGTTACAGTAACATCCCTGCCTACCAAGAAGCCGCAGCAAGTGCACCACCACCGAAGCCGCCGCGACCCGGCAAGTCGGGCAAGCATTCGAGCAGCTCGAACCTTGGGCTGTATGCTACGGCAGGTGCTGCTGGTCTCGCAGCTTATGGGCTGCATAATCATAATTCCCACAACACCTCCGAGCACGCTCACCACACCCATACCCACACGCACATTCACAACCAGACCCACTCCATGCATGGAGCTTTCCCTGGCCATGGTTACAACGGTGCTGCTCCTTCGCCGAGCCCCTACACGTCCGGTGGTATGGCGCACCAGCACCAGCATACCGGTCCGGTATCAAAATTCGTAGACTGGTGGAAAGACCATGAAGACGTGCAGAAAATGGAGGAGTATACTGAATATATTGGTGTGTGCAGATATTGCTTCGACCCTCGCTCTTCGGTCATGGATGCGCCTCGCAAGCACCACTACTACGATCGCAGACGGCGTTCAGACGAATACGATCGCCCCACAGGTGGAATCGATAAAAAGTCTCGATACGGGCTGAAGGAGAAGACCTCTCGCACTTCACTCTATTCGTCCAGTGATGACAAACGAAAGAAGAACAGCAGTGGTGCAGGGTGGCTAACTGCAGGGCTAGGCGGCATGGGGCTTGCTACTGCTGGCAAAGCACTGTTCACCTCGGGTCGCAATGATTTCGACGATACCTACAGCATCAAGTCTGGCCGTGACAGTCACTCCCGACATTCGCGCCGCAGTCGGAGTCGGGAGTCTGATCGCAACAAACGCTATAGCTATGGCAGCGCTGGTATCCGTCACCGAAGCCGCTCTCAGGACAGAGTTTCCATCATGTCAACAGGAATCACCAAAGATAAGAAAGAACACAAGACCGTGAGGCGCCATGGTTCGCGGTCGAGTTCCAGTTCCAGATCACGAGACAGGAAGTCAGGTCTGGGTACTGCAATCGGCGCTGGACTTGCTGGAGTTGCGCTTGGTGCGGCGACCAGACGAAAGCACAGAAGTCACAGCCGTTCTAGGTCACCCCACAAGGTCGTTGTGCAGCACAGGAGAAACAGTAGTAGCGAGGACGAGCGCCGGCGCCGACGATCACAACAACTTCGCCACAAATCATCACGAAGCTCAGCGTCTGGTGCCTCCTTCATCGACATTTCTCAAGAGCACCAGACTCAAAGTGGCTTCCTAGGGGGCTTCTTTGCCGCACCGCCAGCGAAAGAGAAGCCTGTTAAGAGGTCAAGCTCGACACACAAAACGAAGAAGAAGGGTTTCTTCAATTTCGGCAACGGTTCGTCGTCGTCATCTGAATCTGACATGGCTTTTGGTAGTGGGTTTGTACGAAGGACCAAGACAAAGCGCTCGTCACAGAACCTTAAGAAGCAAACTTCAGACGAACGTCTCAAGGCTACTCTGGCTGGACTTGGTGCAACTGCAGCAGCTATTGCACTTGCCAAGGCTAATCGACGCGACATTGGCAAGCCTTCTCCTGAGGTCGTAGCCGTGCGTGAACGCCGTAGTCGCCACAGGAGTAGCGATCGCCGCCGACCAGGAGCTAGTTCACAGTACGGCGACGACGAGTGGGAAGACCTGCCTGACGACGGCACCTCATCATCTGCGAGTGACGGTGGCCTAGTATATGGTGATCTTGACTTGCGCAAGACCCAGAGTCGTGAGTCACTCAACTCCAATGGCTCAGGCACAAACAAGTGGGGTTGGCGATGGGGCTTTGGCAAAAAGAAGAGGCGGTCGTCTGACAACCTTTATGACAACATTGCAAGCACACCACTCGCTCGTCCTGCTGCTGCCGGTGCGATAGGGACTGCTGCCGCGACTATAGCCGGTTCACGTTTCTCACACCATGATAGTGAGTCCAGCAGCCAACACACCCTGCAGAGTGTGTATCCTGTCGCCTCGAACGATCCGACTAGTTTCGATGCCAGACGCACAAGCTTGATCTCTACGCCCCAGGCTCTTGTCACTACTGGTCCTGGTGCGGTCAGTCTGCAGCAGCCTCAACCAATGCACCAGGTTCCAGGATCCATCTACTCTACCCAACCCACGTCTCAACAAGGCTATACTACTCCTACTGGACCTCCAATCTTCTCGCAAGTACCCATACCTCCTCCCTATCCAACGCAGGCCCAAGCTCAGAACATCATCATCAACAACCATCAACATCCAGCACCCCCACCACTGCCACGTCGTGCAAACTCATCCCCCATTCAAAACTCATCGTGGAAGCGTGATGCAGCTATCGCGGGCCTTGCTGCGACTGCTGGTGCAGCTGCTCTCGCCGCTGCTAAGGGCAGTGATAGTGAGCGCCCCTCAAGCGCACAGAGTAACGTTCGCTTCAACTTAACCAAGGAGCAAGCCGCAAAGGATATTCGTGAGCGACGCAAGGAGCAAGAGCGAAGAGACGAGGAAGAGGAGAGACGCCGCGCTCAGCAGCAAAGGGAGGACGATCTACGCAGAGAAGAAGATGAACGTCGTCGCCGCGAGGACGAACTCCGCTTGGCTGAAGACGAGCGGCGACGCGAGCAACTTCGCCGAGAAGACGATCTGCGTCGAGCCGAAGACCTTCGTCGAGACGAGGACGAGCGCCGCCGCCGTGAGCTACAACGCCAGCAGGAGGAAGCCCGGAAGTTCATGGAAGCAGAGCGCCTTGCCAAGGTTGAGACTGATCGACTTGAGGCAGAGCGACGCCGCCAGCACGATGAGATGGTTGCGCGTGAGACTAAAGAAGCAGAAGATCGCGATCGTCGAGAACGCGAAGCTCGAGCTGAAGTGCAGCGCAGAGAGGCGTTGGAGCGGGAAGAAGAGCAAAGACGTAGAGAGCGCCACGAGGCTGATGCGATCGAAGCTGAGAGACGTGAAGCCGAGATTCGTGCAGATATGGATCGTCGACGCCGCGAGCAAGACTCTACAGACCGGTATGACGGCGACCGCGATCGACACAGGCTGGATTACCAGCCTACAGGAAGCTCAGTCAGCTCCGTGGCCACCGATGTCCGACGCAAAGAGCAGGAATTACAAGACCGTGAGCGTGATCTTGTGAAGCCGGATGCCTGGAAATCCACTGCGGCAGGTGCTGTTGCTGCAGGTGCTGTTGCAGCGATCACAAGCGCAGCGATTTCGTCGCATAAGGACAAGGCCAAAGAAAGAGGACAGCGTAGCGAGAATTGGCGCGACACCTCGTCTTCTGAAAAGGACATCGAACCATCCTACCAAGCGTACAAGCCCGGCAAGGCGATTGAGCACAAGCCAACCGACGTCAAGATATACGAGCCGGGCTATGCTCAAATTGAACCGAGCAAGCTTGCTCAGGACTATGCTGATGAGGACATCTTCGACCCCACTATGTTCAAGAAGAAAGAAACAGCCCAGGACATCTTCAATGATTGGGAAGACAGATACACTGCCAAGCCAGTATCTCAAGCTGACTTCTTTGCACCCAAGGATCTTCTGGAAAACGACAATTTGCCCAAGGTTCGTCTCATCGACCCCAACGAGGGTGCTCCTGACCTCCATATTTACGAGTCGCTCGACGACTATGGAGCTAGCCAACCCAAGGGACCACCGTACCCTCCTTCATACTCCTTTACCGCCACTAAAAATGGCCGCGGCCTGCGAACACCAGATCCAGTTCCAATATTGAACCTGATCCAAGCGACACCTCCTGGTAGCAGGGCGCCTTCGATCCGCAGCGTATCTGTACCTCCCTCACCCAACATTGAGCCCGTGCAAGAGAAGGAAGAACCGAGACCGAAGAGCGCGCCATCAAGAGTTAGCTGGGGCGAGAACCAGTTCCACCACTTTGACGTACCAACCCCTGAATCTTACAAGGAACAATTCATTTCGGATCGTGAATTGAACGAGCATGACAAGCAGTACTCTCAGGACAAAGTTGTCGTGGAGCGTGACTCGCCCAAGTCTGGACCGAAGACAACCACCTACCTGCCTTACAAGGGTGGTGAGTCCAAGGCACCAGAGCCAAAGGAGATTGCGCCTAGTACGCAGTATGTATCCGACAAGAAAGCCGAACCCACTTGGGACAGCATTGAAGGCGCCATGTCCAGAAAGTCTAGCAAGAAGGAAAAAAGCAGAAGAAGGCTGCTGCAGCGGCTGCAGTCGCTGCAGGTGCACTCACTGCTGCAGCAATTGCGCACAACGACAAAGATGATGACCCTAGTGATTGGGATTACAAGCAAATGGACAACCGATCAACCATCAGCAACCCGTTCTCTGACTCGAACGCCGCACGATCAACCATTGCTGCTAGTACCGTTTCATCCATTCCATCGATGGGTGAAGCTTACAAGTCACCGTCGCCGTACTTCGACTACATCACCGAGTCCGAGACAGGATTGTCTTCAACTTCAAAGGCAAAGGATACGACTCCCCACAAGCGCAATGTTACGGCTGTACCAGACGAGCTGCATATGCCGGGTGAATTCGTTGAGTCGCCTGCGATCAATAAGTTCAGCGAGCCTGTGAAGACAGCTACAGAGAACGAATGGGTTTCTCCGTCATCAAAGAAAACCAAAGAGGGTAAGACAAAGAGTAAGTACACTGACGAAGAGACAGTAACGCATGACGTCTTGCCACAAGTGGAAACAGAGCCAGTCCGGACTCTCAAGCCTCTGCAGGAAGAGACCTTGCGCACTATGAGCAAAAAGGAGCAGCAGAGAAGGGAAAAGGAGGCTAAGCGCATGAGCATGATGAGTGTACAGAGCTGGGAAATGAGTGATGATAGTCGACCATCAAGCCCCACTATAGAGCACGACATCAGAGATACGGGATCTTTGCGAACCGTTGAAGCAAGCTACGACGCCCCACCCCCAAGAGACCTCCCCAGTGCTTCGGAAGTGTCAAGCTACAACTGGGGAGCCAGTGACGATACACAATCGGCGACCTCGGTCTCTACTGTTGTCCCCTACCCTCGCCCTACGCCTGTCGAGGACGTAAGAACCAGGGAGACGCCATCTTCTGGTAACATACCTCCACGTTCCAAAGAGGTGTCACAATCCAGAGATGCTCCCCGATATGGCGAGAGCAGCAGCAGTAGCAGCAGCAAAGCCACCACTGCTGCTCTCGCTGGAGGATTTGCCGCCCTTATGGGCGCTTCTGCGAAACAGGATCAAGACCGTATATCTGCTGAGCGCGAACATGCTAGACAGGCTTTGGAGGCTGCAAGCAAGTACACCCCCTTCAAGAAGAGCCAAGGTCTCCACCCAACGGCACACGGTTGCGCGACGACAACGACGAGACTACCACGATTCCCAGCTATGCGTTTGAAAGTATTGAGGAGTTATTTGATAACAAGACACCTCGCCGCAAGCTAGAGAAGAGGCACAGTAGTGGCAAGTGGTCACCCACTGTTGGCTCTCCCCTAAGATCTGAGATGAGGTATGATGACTATCTAGGTCGCGAAGTCAGGTACACCTCGCCTGAACAGCACCGTGGAGAAGCTCCCAAGATATCCACTCAGTCTGCCTTCATGCCTGCACCTGAGCCTCCAACATCACGCAACATTCAGGACTCGGGATACTACGCCCCTGATGACCAGCCACATAAGGAGTCTGCTGAGCGGGATTCTGACGAATTTTTCTCTGCCGGCTCCGAGGAGAGGGAGAGGGAGAGGGAGAGGTCAGAGAAGGCTCGTGAGCAGATGGTTGATAGTTACAACGCATATCAGTCCAAAGCACGAAGCGACTACGATGAGACCAGTACCTATGTAACTGCGTTTAGCCGACCAGACAATGAGTCTGAGAAGGCTCGCAACGACCTCATCAACGCATACAATGCATACGAGCCTTCCTCGCGAAGCCAGCACGATCAGGATGATACAAGCACCTTCGTCTCTGCATTCAGCCGACCTGACGACGACACAAGCACCATCATTGCCTCCAGAAGCAAGCACGATGACGACGATGATATCAAGTCGACAGTGTCCTCTAGAAGCAAGCACGACGAGGACCCAGACCGTGAGGAGAGGCGTCGTCGCCGGCGTGAGGAAAAAGCAGCCCAGTCTGGCAGTCGCGAGCAGAGCCGTGATCGAGGCTACGACTTCGACGATGGCAGTGAACGCAAACGCAGACACCGCCGCAAAGATGCCGATGAAAGTGGCTACGCCTCGGATACAAAGTCCACTGTATCTGAGGCTCGCTCAGAAGCCAATGGCGAGCGTAGACGTAAGCACAAGCGAAGAGGGAGTGAGAGAGACGGATCAACTGAGAGCAGAGTCCGATCACGATCCTCCGCTGCACCTGAGACCAGTGAGCTGTACGATGCGGAACGCAAGTCTTCGCGCAGAAAGTCAAAGCGAGATGACGACTTTGACGATGGTGCATCTATGATCTCTACGTCCTCGCGCCGTGACGAAGATCGAAGCAGCAGACGGAGGGAAGAAAAAGAGAAGGAGAAGCGCTCAAGTGGTCTCTTTGGTCTCTTCAGCAGCAAGTCAAAGGAGAATCTGGCAGAATCCAGCAGGTCGTCTAAGTCCAAGTCTAGAGATGACGAAGATGACGAAGAGCGCAAACATCGCAGAAGAAAGCATAGGTCGGACCGCGGCTCTACGTACGGCTCGGACGATGATGATGCAAAGTCAACCATCTCGACGAGCAGTCGCAGCCACCGCGAGAAGAGAAGTAGCCGCTCTGAACGAGGAGGCGAAGACAGAGACAGGAGGGCTCGGGATGATGAAAAGGTACATCGCTCTTCCTTGCGATAGCATCACCATACAGGACAGGACGGCCAGTCTCCTGGTCAGCTCAAAGACCCAGCAACTTAAGGCCTGTATAGTAGCAAACTCGTCAAGCTACGCAGGAGACTGGATATCGTGCCTTGCTTGGTGGTGATAGCGCTTTTCTACGCATGTAATTAAAATGAATGTTAATGTTGTGACAACAGGACCGCTCCCTTTCTCGACACTCCGCTTCGCCTGCCAAGACCGATCAACAGGGAGGTCAATACGACGAGCAGTCTTTTTTTAGACGATAGGGCGGTGGCCGAAGCCACTCCACTGCCCGAAGATGAGACTGATGCCCAAGCTCACGGGGATAGGATCATCCCTGGCAATCGGGCCGAGGCTCCTCTTCTCACTCTCGAGGGTATCCACACCTATCTCACGCCATCTGGGGCTATCGATCGACCAAGGACACCGCCACACCTTTCCGTTGAAGATTCACGTGCATTGTTGACGCGCCTCACAGGCTTGCAGCCATGGCAGCTGGAGGCCTTCCCAGACGAGCTTCCTCCTTTGCCCATCTCTGGACCAAGCTCTCCCACTCGATCACCAGAACATGCACGACCAACATCGTCGTTCGATGAACGTCGACTCTCCTCTTCGACAGCAGTGCCCATTCGCTTCCGCAAACCCCCAGTTTCACCAGCTGTGCAACAACACGAGCTTAGTACCGACTCTGAAGTAGCACCAACCCCAGTCGCCCAAAGCGCACCCTTCCGCCGTCATTCCAAATCTCCCTCGAAAGAGTTTACAGCTTCTCGCGAATTCCGACCATTGTACCTTGTCGAGCGCAACCGCAAGTCCGATGAGATCGACGAGTTACTACCAGCTCTTCCATCGAGTGGCAGTCCATCTCGCTCCTCGTCCGCCAGGGAGTCAGAGACAGAAACTGAAGGCGAGTACGAGTCTGCTCATGAGTCTGCAGACTACGAGTCTGCCTTTGAGTCACCCCATTTAAGCGCCAGTGAGACATCTGACGCTCCGTTCTTCGACCCCCTCAGTGTGGTATCAGATCTTATCTCCTCACACCCGGGACCTGAACTAAGACACCCAGAGTTGGTTGATCGTGAAGTTGAGGAAATCACTGAGTCGGGACAAGCTACACCCAGGGCGTCCGATTTCATTGCTCCAGCACAAAAGGGGCAGTCGTCGTCTGCTGGTCCAAGTCATGAGGCACTTTCTGCGGCTCTGGAGCATGTGCAGGCAGATGATCGCGAAGTGTCGTCTCCAGGGTTTGCAAGCCCTCTTGCGGCGAGCCCATTCTTTGATGATAAGATGATGCGCAATGCACCAGCCGACCGTGAAGATGACTTTTCACCGACAAAATCGTCGAGTCTTTTGCAGGAAGCTGCCCTAGGAGCTCTTGCGGGAGGTGTTGTAGCTACAGCACTTCGTCACCACTCGCCGTCGCCTGAGTTGGAGAAGCCTGAGTTCACCCAAACCCCTTCCTCAAGCTTCATAAAAGGGAATAAGAAAAAAGCAAAGGCAAAGAGCGCGCAATAACTGAGTCCCACCCTGTGGTCACCGAACAACGCCTAGATCATGGGACCGCCCCACCCGTTCCCGAATTCATCGAGAATGAAGAAAATTGGGTAAAGAACAATCCGGACTCTATCGTCACTGATGATGACACACTTGTTGGTGAGCCGAGTGGTGGCTCATCGCTCGCGGCTTCGAAAGAAGTGCAAAGAGAGAAGATGCTAGAGGCCACGCAGCCAAACGACGAGCTGGACATCGAGGCTAGACGTTCCGTTGTAGGTTCCGCAGGACCCGCAGAAATTGAGCGTGAGATTCTCAAGCCAGCTTTCGCTGAAGCCGGGGAAGGAGAGAAGCGGGGTGTCATGGATTACTTGGTCAAGGATGATGGGGCCTTGACGCCTGCGGATGAGGATGCGCCTGTTGTTGTTGGCCCAGAGCAGAAGACCGAGGAGCCTGAAGGTGCTCAGCAGACTGTTGAGAAAGTAACTGCAATTCCAGCCCCAGCTTCAGCGCCAACACCAGAGCCAGCGCCAGCACCAGAGCCAGCGCCAGCACCAGAACCTGAGAGGTCATCTTGGGGCTCTGGACTCTGGGGCGCCATCGGTGGTTGGGGTAAGAAAAAGCAGACCCCAGCTCAAACGGCGACACCGAAGCCCGAGGCTCCCACACCTGCACCCGCTGTAGAGGAGAAGAGTATCCTGGAGCCTTCTTCTGAAGTGTTGACCGTACAAGAAAAGGATGAGGCTCGCGCGCCTCCCGCTCTTGCCGTTGTCTCTGAGACATCTCCATTCCGCGATCTCACTCAAAAACCAACCGGCGCTCCATTCGTGCTTGATGCTGAAGCACCGGTCAAGGAAGTGGAAGCCGATGGTTACAAGTCACTTCCGAGGACCTACACGCAACAGGCCAACTTCTTCACCGACGATGGAAGGCCTTTCGGCTTCGGCATGCCCGTAGACTCGCCCAAGGGTCAGAGTGAAGAAATCCAGCCTTCAAAAGATGCAACTCCCGATATTGTCAAGACACCAGCTGAGAAAATCGAAAGATCCCTTCCGTCTGCGGCTGACGCTGAGAGTTCCGAGCCTAGCGAAAAGGCGTCTACCGCGGTTAAACAGCCCACGACTGAAGAAGCTGAGCTACCTGTACCCATTGATATTCCAGTTGCAGCTGCAGATGACGAAGCGGCTCAGTCGACTTCGAGCAAGAGGAAGAACGGTAAGAAGGGAAAGAAGGCTAGCACTCGGCCGCCTGAGTCAGCCATAGTTGAAGAGGCACCAGCTCAGCAACTGACAGAATCAGCTGTTGCACAGGAGACATCGTCTCAGTACGTGATGCCGCAAACATTGTACTTTGGAGACGGTGGAGTTCCGGCATTCTCATATCCGCAACTTGCTTCGGTGCCTTCACTCATCCGGAAAGCAGAGCCTGCCGTCGTAGAGGCGATCCCGGCCAAGCAGGCCTCTGATCCTGACACATTACAGAACAAGCCTCCACAGTATGTGCCACCACAAACTTCTTATTTCGGCGACGGCGGTGTTCCGGCTTTCTCCTTTCCCAGCATCGCTCTCGCGCCCGCGGACAGCGCCGATAGAACACTTGAGGGTGCGCCTCTCGTCGACAAATCTGTGAACGAGCAGAAAGCACAGTCAACTACAACTACCGAAGTTGAGCTAGTCCCAAGCGTGCGGGAGATCATCGCTGATGTACCTGGTGTCGAGCCTACCATGGATATTCACGATGCTGTTGTGCCAAAGAGTGAGGAGGTAGCAGCCATTCCTGCCACTGAAGAGGGAGCTGCATCTACTCCAAGCAAGAGGAAGTCCAATAAAGGAAAGAAGAGCAAGCGTGAGAGCACACAACCTTCAACATCTGTCGACACGCGACCGTCAAGCCCCACTGCAGAGGTTCAGCGAGATTTGGTTGCTGAAGACGTGTCCGCTTCAACCGCTGATGCCACTGAGCCAAGTGCGCAGCCCATACTTGATGTTGAAAACGAGAAAACGCAACAAGCGAGTCCGATCAATGACGCCGCAGTACCTTTGCCAGATACTCAAGATGACGAACTCGCCCTGTCCCTAGCCGAACACGCTCCTATAGAGCCTACGCCGACTGTAACAGAGGTCTCTGCACCTCTACCAAAAGCTCAAAACGATCAACCTGTGCAACCTCTTTCCGAACAGTCCACCGAAGCCTCCACGCCTGCAGCTGTAGCAGCCGAGGAGGACTGGGGTTACACACCCAAAAAGAAGGGCAAGAAAGGCAAGAAGAGCAAGAGCGGTGTTCAGACCCCGGAGGTACAGGTCGATTCTGCTCTCGAATCTATCGTTGAGCCTGTTTCACGTGCGACAGAGTCCATCTCGAACACTAAGGAGCCGGCGAAACTGTCCAAAGATGCGGTGCCATCTTTCGACAACACTATCGATCCGGCCTCAGTGCCGCTGCCAGATGTCACGGATGAGATTGAGAAGGTAGAAACCTCCGTGGTCGATAATGCAGAATCTACGTCAGTTGTCGAAAAGCCCACCGAGACACCAAAGGATCTGGCTACACCCCTCGAGCCAGCCGAGGCTAACATCGAGACCGACGCCTGGTTGGAAGGCAAGCCATTATATCATGCCTCGACACTTCTAGAGAGGGAAAACCCACTGGAGTTGGCTGAGACTGCGCTACCAACGGATACTCCTGCTGTCGTCGACGGAGCCGCTGTACCCTCCTTGTCTAAGGACAGGAAGAAGAAAAAGAAAAAGAGCAAGGGTACTGAAATGCCTGTTGAGGAAGCCTCTGCAATTTTCGAAGAGCCACAACCTGTTGCAGAGCACAATGCGGCTGAGCAGGCTTCTGAGACTATTGTCCCTGGGCCTGTCCCTGCTGAAGAGCCGGTGGAATCAAAAGATATTCTCCAACCAACTCCTGCCGAAAAGCCCGTAGAGCTAAGAGACATTGTCCAGCCAGCTCCTGCCGCTACTTCGACTACAACAGATACAGAAGGTATCGAGCCCAGTGTCGAGGATGTAGCTACCGCAGCGCCAACGATATTCGAAGAGCCACCGGTTGTGACTCGGTCACAACCTGTGGAGCCCACACCTGAGCCAGAAGTCGAGACGATATTACCATCTACTTCCACGCCGAAAAAGGATAAGAAAAAGAAGGGCAAGAAGGGCAAATCAGTAGACGGGCAGAGTACACCGACTACTGAGGCTCAGCCCGTTGCTTTGCCTGTCGAAACCGCCCAACCCAAGCTCGTCCCCGGGCTCAGCTCTGTCGAAGCCAAGGAGTCTGGCGAGCCATCTGTGGACAATCTGGCGCCAGCTGACCAAGTACTGCCTGACCCGGCCCAGGTGCCCCTACCTGAAGATGCAATGGAGCAGGAGCTTATACAGCCTGAAACAGCAGCAGTTGAGCTACCATTATCCCAGCCAGCCAATGTTCCTTTACCCGAAGATTTTACAGATCGCGAGATTTTGCAGGCTGAGCCAGCGGCTGTGCCCCAAAATAACCAACTCCCTGAGCCTAGTCAGATGGGGCCTGCTAAACAGGAGCCGATCGAAAGCCAGACTGCTTCCGCGCCCGCCGATGCACCCACAGTCATCACGGATGAATCGACACGTGAAGTCGCTGATACCGTTGCTGCCCAAGATGAGCCAGTCGTCGAATCGAGGAAAAACAAGAAAAAGAAGACCAAGAAGGGCAAGTCGGTTGACACCGAGCCAAGCACACCTGTAACTGAAGAGCCACCCGTCACTTCTGAAGCTGGTTCCGCTTTGTCAGTAACTGAGCCTGTCAAGGAAAATGCTCTGGAGAGTGATGTGATTGCGGAAGCTCACAGCAACGATGCACCGGTTGTTGAAGAAGTAACAACGGTAGGGCTACCCATTCAGGATGTCATCGCTCATGATATCTTGGAGCCGGCCTTTGAGCACACACCAGCCACAACCGAGCCTGCCGAACAGGGCGCTGGGGTACCTACATCTGTTGCAGATGTACCTGCTAAAATCGTACCTGCTATTGAAGAGCCGCTCACAGCAAGTCTACCTGCTCAGGCTGACCTTCCTCACGATGCCTCTGAGCATTCTGCCGAGAAAGAACCAATAGTTGAGGAGACACGAGTTATCGATCAGGCGCCTGTTGAGGAGAAGCCAGCTATCGATCCCTTTGCAGGCCTCTCCAAAAACCAGCGCAAGAAGCTTGAGAAGAAACTCATGGCTGAGGCTACAGAGAAGGAAGCAGAAGGAGCTACTCTGCCTTCAGCTGAGCCTGCGCAAGAGACCACCCAAGAGTCAACACCTGCAATTGAGGTTTCGACCGACAAAGTTCCGGCAGTTGTTGAGGAAGATCCTGCCAAGGACATACCTGCCCCGGATGCTTCGGTTCCTGAAAGCCAGAAGCCAGTCGTTGAAGAGACAGCCATCGTCGAACAGTCACCCACCCACAAACATGTATCGACGACTAACGAGATGCCCACTCCTGGAGATGCGTTCGTCATCCCAGAAGCACCTGTGGTCGAGGAAGCGCCTGCAGTTGATCCATTCGCTGGCCTTACCAAGACACAGAAGAAAAAGCTCCAACAGAAGATGAAGGCAAAGGCAGAAGCTGCGCAGAAAGAAGCTGAAGCAGTTGCTATGGCTGAGTCCGAGTCAATTAAACAAGCCGGCCAAGATCCGGTATCTGCGACGGAGTTGCCATCTGAAGCGGCACCAGTCGTGGAGGAAGCACCTCTCACGAAGCAACTGCCGTCTCTGGATGCTCAAACGTCTAGCAACGAGGTGCCAGCCGTTAAGCAAACCCCAGACGTCAAATTCTCGGGCCAAGAAGATCTCTCACTCGATACTGCGCAGCCAATATCTGAAAGCAAAGCAGTTGTCGAAGAAACACCGACCGAAGAGGTGGCCCCTGCGATTGACCCCTTTGCAGGACTTACGAAGACACAAAAAAAGAGGTTGCAGCAGAAGATGAAAGCTGAGGCTGCTCAGAAAGAAGCTGAAGCATTGTCTGTAGTTGAGTCTGTCCAGGAAGCCAGTCAAGGTCCTGTTTCCGCAGCGGACGTGCCATCTGAAACGGCTCCAGTCAACGAAGAAGCATGCACTGCAAAAACGGAGTCAACTCCTTCTGTCAAGGCTCCGGCATCTGTCGAAGCAATGCTGACTCCAGTGCAAACACAAGCCACTGAACCAATTGTTCAGGACAACGTCTCCCGCGATGTGCAGCCTCTAGCTGTGGGGAAGATGGTAGTTGAACCAATATCGGTGGTTGTCGAAGCACCTGCGGTTGACCCTTTTGCTGGTCTCAGCAAGTCGCAACGCAAAAAGCTCGAGAAGAAGTTGAAGGCCGAAGCAGCGGAGAAAGAAGCAGAAGCTCCTCCAACTACTAGCGAACCTATTCAAGAGAACACCGAAAGTCTTCGGCCTGCAGTTGACATTCTTGATGGGGTGCTTACAGCGACAGAAGAAGTACCGCTACCGCAAAAACTTCTGTCGCCGAACCGGGTTTGGCCGAAGTGGCAGCACCAGCTGCGACGGAAACACCGACAGAACCCCAATTGCAGGTGGTTGAAGAAGCACCAGCTGAGAAGCCAATCTCATCTGTCGATGCGTCCGCCCAGCTGGAGCCTTCCAGCCAAGTAGCAGTACCACCCACTCAAGAGGAAACTGCGGTGGATCCCTTTTCCGGACTTAACAAGACTCAGCGTAGGAAACTCGAAAAGAAGCTAAAGGCTGAGGCCGCGGAGAAAGAAGCGAGCGTATTATCTGCAACTGAATCTGCTCAAGTACCCGTAAACGTCACGGAGCCCACCACTGAACACACACAAAAATCTTCATCTGTAGCTGACGTTTCTCCTGAGGTGCCTGTACCTACAACTGCTAAAGACGCAACTACTGTTGAGTCTGCAGCTCAGTCTGAGCATACTCGCGACATCATTGTGCCAACCTCAGCGGAGCTGACTGTCGAAGAACCGACTGTCACAGAGTCTGGACAGCGGACGGTTGAGGCGCCGATTGCAGAGGAGCCCGTAGCAATCGATCCGTTTGCTGGTCTCAACAAGAAGCAGAGAAAGGAGCTTGAAAAGAAATTGAAGGAGGAGGCCGCCCAGCGAGAAGCCGAGCAGGCTCCATCTGACGCCCAGAAACCTCGTTCTGCGGACGATGTTGCCGAAGAGCAGGTTCAGACGCCAGCACCTGCGACTGAAGAGGTAGTTGCAGCTACAGAGCAGGCGACGGCATCTGGGGCACCTGTCCAAGATGAGATCACTCGTGAAAATGTGGAGGAAAAGCGTACTGCAGAGCTTGCCTTGCAATCTGCCGTCAAGCCCCCTCAGGAGCCAGTCATCGAGTCTACCGCCGAGGCAACTACAGAGATCGACCCCTTCGCTGGTCTCACCAAAACTCAGAGGAAAAAGCTTGAGAGAAAACTGAAAGCCGAAGCTGCTCAGAAAGAGAAAGACGAGGAGGCTGCACGAGCACAAGAGGAGGTGAAGAGCACTGAGCCCACCACGCCCGTCGATGCCGACGCTTCCGCTCATTTAACAGCTCAGGAACAGACTGTTAGCGATGATACATGGCCTGCGGAGGACATGCTCACAGAAGATACCAATGCGACTGTCGTGCCCACTGAATCAGCAACAACTGTTCTCGAGCCATCTCTCCCGGTCGATGCAGGCAAAGACAACCCAAATGACACTTTGGCGCCGGTGGCAGACGAAACCAGGGAGTCGGTAGGTGCACCTGCTATTGTTGCTGGAGCGCCAATGGTATCCCAAGAGCCTTTTGAGCCTTCTTCCAAGAAAGACCACGAAAAGGAGAACGGCATTGGGTTCCAAGATGACGAGACCGAAGTGAGATTTGCTGAGATTTCCGAGCCTATGTCTGTTACTGAAATTGTCCCTGAGGAGCAACCAGTGCAAGAGACCTCACGGTCAACTGAGCTTGCTCCATCGGACGTGGCGGAAGAGGCTGCGCCTGCCCTCGAGAAGTCACTACCAGAGCCGGCTGCAGACACCGTGGTTGAGCAGCCCTCTGTGAAGGAAGATACATCTCTACCGGATGCGACATCGAGCACAAAGTCGCTTGAGACTGCCCCACCTGAGGAGGATACTGCGACGACCTCGAAAAAGAACAAGAAGAAAAAGAAGAGCAAAAAGGGCGAATCTATTTCCGAGCCTCAGACCCCGATCACTGAGATCAGTGAGCCCGTGCTACCATCTGCAGATGTTGATCAGGTATCCAAGGATGTTATGGAAGAACCGGCTGCCACTGCTCCTGCCGACACTAGTAAAGCCTCACAGGAGAGCCAGCAGAGTGCAACCATCATTGAGCCAGTCTCGAAACCCACTGATGATGCAACTGCTCGTGCAAGCACAGCAGTCAGCATCTCTGAACCTGTCACTGACCAGCAGATGCTGTCTTCAGATGTTCCCGCCATCGAGGAGAAGACGGAGGCTGCTGAGGAGGTCGCGACTTCCAAAAAGAGCAAAAAGAGGGCTAAGAAAGAAAAGCGCGCCTCCGTTGCCGGGAGCGAGCTTTCTGCACCAGTCGAGGCACCGGCAGAGGAGGCTACGAGTGCATCTCTTGAGAACACCCCAGCCTCGGCTCCACAACTCCCAGAGAGTACCGATACCCAGATCAACGAGGGAGTATCTACGATCGAACCAACACCAGATGTCGCTGCTGAAGGACCAGAGTCTGCGCCTGAATCGATATTGGCTCCCGTCGCAGCTGAGGATGTGGAACTAATTGAGCAAGCACCAGCAGAGGATACGACTGTCCTCTCCAAAAAAGACCAAAAGAAAGCAAAGAAAAACAAGCGTGTATCTATTGCCGAAGATGCGTTGTCTGCTCCCAACACGCCGATCGAGGAACAGTATAAGGAGCTCAAGTCTGAAGATGCATCAGTTGTTGCTCCAGCTGAGCCAGAAGCTGTCAAGCACACTATTATTCAGCCGCCTGTGATCAAAGCGGAGCAGCCAGTACTCGAGCAGACAACGTCAATCGAAACAGATACCAAAAAGTGGATGACACGTTGTTGCCTACTGCCAAACCCAACGAAGAGCCCGCAAACCAGGAGATGGTTCAGGAAGAAGCCGTGCCCCTTTCGAAAAAGGACAAGAAAAAGGCAAAGAAAAGCAAGCGCGTATCAACCGCAGAGGATTCGCTTCCGAGCACCCCTATCGCGGAAGAGGACAAGCAGCTTCCAGTTGACGAACAGCGAGTTATCATACCTTCAGCGCCTGGCATCTCTGAAGCTGAGCATCTGCCTTCTGAACCAGCCGTTCAGGCCGAGACCACGATCGTGTCTGAGCCTACTGCGTCCGCAGCTGCTGAGGCTACTGCTACCGAGCCGCCCAATTTGGAGCCTTCCGCCATCGAAGCTCCTTCAGCAGACCCCGTCCAAGAAGAGAAGGATGTTCTGTTGTCAAAGGCAGACAAAAAGAAAGCCAAGAAGAACAAGCGTGCATCAACTGCTGAGATCAGTGAGCCGGTGACGCCAATGGAGACACCGACAACAGAACTCTACAAGTTCGCCTTCGATGCGCCTTCGACTTCGGATCACAAGGTTGCTGAAGCGCCTTTGGCATTTGCGGAAATCGGACCTGACGAACAAGCGACGACAGTCTCGCCTGCTGTGGAAGAGCCTACTAAGGAAAAGATCGCCGAAGATGCTGCGCCAGTTCAGCCTGCAGATTCTGTAGCATCAAACGTTGGGGCCTCGAACAAGGCTATTATTCAGGAAGATTCCGCGTCTGTGTCAAAGAAGGACAAGAAGAAAGCGAAGAAGGCTAAGCGCGCTTCCGTGGTGGACACTGAACAGTCTGAGCCCATAACACTGTTGGAAGTTCCAACAGACATCACTGAACATTCAAATATCGAGGAGCTCCCAAGTGAGGCTGCCGATCTGCCAGCCTCCGCTACAATCGAAGCGCCGGTCGAAGATGAGCAAGAAACCATTGCCCGTACTCTCGCTGCGCCAGTTGAAGCGGTGCCAGATGATCGCCCGCCACCTGCACCAGTGGAGGTGCCTGAACCTGCGCTGTCCTTGGAAGTCCAGGGACCTGCACTGGACGAGTCTACTCCACTCTCGAAGGCCCAGAAGAAGAAGGCCAAGAAGGCGAAGCGTACCTCTACGGTCGAAGGCGAGGTATCACAGCCTGCAACTCTCTCGGAGGAAGTAGTCAAGGAGTTTGTGCCCGAGCCTGCGCCATCTACCCTTCCAGCTACCAAGGAGCCAGCATTGTCACAGCTACTCGACGATGAGGCTGACGCCTGGACAGGCAGTGCACCGACCAAGAAAGACAAAAAGAAGAACAAAAAGCAACAAAAACAGACCGCGATTGATCCTTTTTTAGCGGATGAGGCGACTCGGGCAGCCAACGTTTCTGAACCCCAGCCGTCTCCATCACCCCTACAACCTCGGAGACACCTCTTACTTTCTCAGGGATACCGACCCAATATCCCCAGCCCAACACCGATGGCAGTGTTGAACTTGCTAATACTAGTGCGCATGGATTGGATGATACGACGTCTGCGTCTAAAGACGTGGACGTCGTGAAAGAGAAGGAAAGTAGCGCTGATGGAGAGCGCAATGTCACTCATTTGGATGCTGCCATAGAGCAGCAGAAGACAGGAGAGGAGCAGGACAGGGTGGAAGAGTGCCCTGGAGAGGCTGCGATCGCCGAGCCTTCAACTCACATCCACCCAACAGAACCTGCATCTGTTACAGAGCCCGAGCCACTGCTTGAGCCGCGTACAATCGTGCCAATGAATCACCCCCAGGCAGTATCATTCGAGGAGATCAGGACAGAACCTGAAGTCTTACCGTCCGAGTTAGTAGCTACTGAAGACAAAATGGAGGCCACCGAGGAGCCCACATCAACTGTCGCTACACAGATCGAACCGACCAAGGAAGAGGATCTTGATATTACGACACCAACCAAAAAGAAAAAGAAGAACAAGAAGAGCAAACCCGCTTCTACCTCCGAAGAACTCGTAGTCGAGCCTGTTGAGGCTGTACCGGGACCTGACACCTCTGTGGACGATGGCCCTGCTCAGCCGGCCACAGATGAACAAATCGCCAAGGAAGACGTGGCTTCTTCGACAGCATCGAAAAATGACGCAAAGCCCGTGACTATAGAAGAATGCAAGAGTGAAGAGCTTATCGCTGAGTCTCAGACTATCGATACTGTCACTGACGACACATCTGGGAATGAGCCAGCTACAGACGATGCCAATCAAACACTGGTTCCCCCGACAGAATTTCAAGATGCAGAGCTTGCATCTGAGAAGACCACTGCTCTACCTACCAAGAAAGACAAAAGAAGAGTAAGAAGAGCACAAAACAGTCCGGCACCGCCACACCAGTTCCAGAGATCGAATCAAGCTTGCCCAATGAGGCGCTGGATACACTGGCCACGCCGCAAACCCAGAAAACCCAGACCGTCCTCGAAAATCATGTGCAGCCGGAAGTGACCATTGGTATCGACGTTGAAGTCAAAGAGCAGTTCTCAATCGCGAAGCTCGCTATTGAAGATGTACAAGGTTCCGCTGCTACCGCAGAAGTCCAGCAAGCTGCACCGGTTCCTGCCCCAGAGGCCGCTGGCGAAAAGCATGTACAAAATGTCCAGTCGACCGATGCCATACAACAGCAAATTGCTGATGAGCCTACGCTTTCCAAGAAAGACAAGAAAAAGCGAAGAAGGCGAAGAAGCAACCAGGCTCTGTAACAACAATAGAAGAGTCGCCTCTTATCGACGAGCCGCTGGTCAAAAAGGAAACTCTCACAGTTGAACCAGTGACCATCGCCAAGACAATATCCACACAGGCAGAAACCCTCGCGCCCGAAATTGCCGAGCCAAAACAGCCTGCTGAACTCGCTACCCAGCTTGAGCCACAGCAGGAAGATGTTCAGCCTGTCGTCGAGCGCGATGTCGAGCTCACGCGTCTTGAAGAGACATCAACTGCAATCGACAATCAGCCTGAAATTGATGTGCCTACCGAGACTGAAGCAGTGCCCACTTCATCTAAAAAAGACAAGAAAAAGAGGAAGAGCAGGAAGCAGTCTGAAGTAGTTACACCGGCTGAGGAAGCCATACCTGCTGTCGTACCTGAAGAAGTCAAGGAAATGGCAGTGTCTGAAGCCGAACTGCCAGCGGTTGAACCTATTGCACAACTGCTCGTTGGGCCCACTGTTGAGCCGGTAATCGAGCCTATCGTTGAGTCAAAGGATGCTGTGGCCGATGTTGACCCAGTACTCCTGCAAGAACCGCCAAAAACTGAAACTGAGACTGTCGAGAGCGCTGTCAATCTACCGATTACAGAGCAGGTCCAACCTCTTGATGTCTATTCTACGCCAACTTTCGAGCCAACGGACGCTCCTGCCGAAACTTCACTGAAAGAGGAGGTTCAATCTACGGTTGACATACCCATTGAGCCTGTTCCGTCCACCGAGGAGGACTGGGATTACACTCCCTCAAAGAAGGAGAAAAAGGACAAGAAGGCAAAGGAGTTAATTATGGAGACACCGGTCACGAAAGCACTGTTCAATATCGTTCCTGATAGCCAAGTTCAAGAAATCGAGTCTGCCCCTGTTGCTTCAATTGAAACAACTGGACAGTCCGGATCCATTAGGAAAGATGCAACCGACGACGTGGCGGTACAAGAGTTAGCTACTGAAGAAAGCAAAGCTGACGTTCTGTCTAAGCCGGATGCTCCGACCGACACGCCTACTGCAGTTGTTGAGGAAGAAATCTCTACTCCGGTATCAAAGAAAGATAAGAAGAAAGCAAAGCAGGGCAAAAGATCCTCTGGTACCGCTACGCCTGTCGTTGAAAGTGCTCCAATTGTTCAGCAGGAGGATACACAGCCCACGGTGGATACAGAGCCTGAGAACAAAGACATCTCAATGGATGATCGCGCACCGCAGGCAATTCCCTCAGACTCGATCACTAAGGTCGAGCCTGTCCCAACTGAGGCAACTAAGGATGTTGAACCTCTTCCTGTTCTTCCATCCTGTGCAGATCTCGTTGTCGAACCACCTTCGCAGATTGTTCAGGCTGAGCCATTCGTGGAACCTGTCACCGAGCAAGCTATTGCCGCTGATTCCCCATCTACTTCGAAGAAGAGCAAAAAGAAAAAGAACAAATCAGTGGCCACGGCCGAAGACCTTACTCCGGTAGAAACTGAAGCCATTGCTCTTGTATCTGATCCGGTTACACCCATGGAAAGCCATATCACAACAGAAACGGACCAGATCGTTCTGTCTGATGCACCCGCACCTGCTGAGGTCGAAGCTGTTTCAGGCACTGTTCAGTCAACAGATAACATGGCCGTCAACCCTGCCATTGGAGATCGTCTAGATACGCTCACTCAGACTACACGGCAAGAGACTACACAGCAAGAGCCGGTGTCTGAGCCCGTCGCAATCGAAGGATCAACACCACTGCAGCCCGCCGAAATCGAGAGACCTGTACTCAGTCGCAAGCTCAGTAAGAAGGAGAAGAAGGCTGGAAAGAAGAGCGATACAACAGCGGCAGAACAAACTTCGGTTGCTGAGACTATGGAAGCAATTAATAACGCTGAGACAATATCTGCTGCGATGCTCAGCGAGCCGAAGCCTTTCATCGAGCCTGCTGTCGAACCTGTTGCTGAGCCTACTGCTGAGCCTGTTTTTGACCGGGAAGTAAAAAAATCACAACCATCAGCACTTGATACGCCTATATCTACATCAACCGATATCAAGGCCCAGGAAGTCGTCGCGGAGAATGACTCGACATCTGAGGTGAAGAAGGACGAAAAGAATAAGGACAAGAATGCAAAGAAACAGTCATTTGCTCTCGATGTCTTCGAAGATGTTGAGGACAAGCAAGCTGACATCGTCGAACCAGCTCCGCTACGGGCAAATCTGCGCATTGAGGCCCCTGCCGTCGAGTCTGCGGCAGTGAACATGCCTTTGTCTAAGCCACTTCTGATAGAAACGGAAACAACTATCGCTACAGATGATACTATCAATAGTCAGGCTGTGAATACAACACAGCATGCGTCTGGAGCAGTGGACATGCCCTTACCACAGCCGACTCCGATGGAAGAACAGTATGCCAATCTCACCGCAGATAATCCAAAAGTCGTGGAACAGTCACCTCAAGCAGAGGAAGTGGTGGAGGAGACTCGGGAAGAGACACCGGCGCCACTAAGCCGAAAGGCTTCGAAGAAGAGCAAGAAGGGAAAGAAAGACAAAGACATAGCTGAGAAAGCGACCTTGACCAGCCAACCCAAGCTGATCGCTAAAGAAGAGTCTGTCGAGCCTAAACAGATTCTCGATCAAGTCAAGGCTGATACGGTGGTCGAGGATACTATCGCCCAAACGTCTCCTCCGCTTATTGAGCCAACGCCCGAAGTCTATGTTCCAGGTCCTGTACTCGAAAGCGCTGTTAATGGTCCTATCTCTGAGCATGTCGAGACGGAAGCGCATACTAGCCGCGATATTGCTGAACTCATGCAGGCCGACCTGTCACCGTTACTGAAGGCACCTCAGTCAAATCTGGAGTTCGCTCCTGCGCAGATGGCTCATGAAGTGCCTGTAGTGGTGAACGCTGGAGACGAGCAAATCACCACTCGTACGAATGCCAAGAAAGACAAGAAAAAGGCAAAGAAGGGCAAGGGTGTTTCTGAAGACTTGGCAGCAGCTGAAGATAAGCTCATTGCTGTCCCAGAAGAGTTCGCTGTTGTGCCAGTTACGATTGAAGAATCAGCACCATATACCGTGGATACTGAGCTTGTTCAGGGATCCCAGGTGTCTTCAGACCTGCAACTGGATGCGTCAAAGACAGTACCGACCGAATCTTCCGCAGCGACAGAGCAGCCGAAGGTTGAGGCCGCTGAGCCTGTCACAACATTGTCAACACGTGACATTGTCGCTCAGCAAGAGGTCGTTGAGGCTCAAGAAACCCGCATTTCTACTGAAAACTCGGAAGACACGCTTACTCGATCGAACTCCAAGGAAAACAAGAAAAAGAAAGAGAAGAGTAAGAACGAGTCAGATCGTATTGATGAGGCTGAAGAGAGGTCCACTGAGGCTGCAACTCGCGTTGAGGGGATATCACCTGTAGTACTGCCGGAGCAGCCAGTTGCCCAACCTAAGGTGTTGCTGAACACGGCTGTACACGAGATTGAGGCTCAGAGACCTGCATCTCCAGTCCAGGGCGAACCTCAGACAGATGCTCCAACAAGGGAACTCTCGCCATCATTGCAAGCCGTTCAAGATGAGGCTGCCGAATTGAGACAGCGCTCTGAGGCCTTTGACCTCGCACTAGCAGCCGAACAGCAGCTCAATGAACCTTCTACTTCCCAGCCAACGTCAATATTTGACGTTGTCAATAAACTCAGCAATAAGAACAAGAAGGAAGCGAGAAAGTCCAGAGACGACGATTTCCTTGAGCCTATGACTCCTGCAGCCGAATCTGAGGTTGCGGTTGAGACAAAGGATCAGGTTGAGAACGTTGTTGAGGAGACTGATGAGCTCCCATTGCTTCATCTCGGAACCTGCGTCAGGATGAGAAGAGGAAGGAGCAGCAGTCTACATTTGGCATCAATGAGCCATCTAAGCTTGCGACCCAGGATATCCCCCTGGCTGATGTGCCAAGTATGCATGAGCCTGCTCCTGGTGTTGAGGGGAGAGGACGCATGATACGAGATAGTGAGCCTGCTTTCCTGGTAGAACCAAGCTTGGCGATGGACAGCGTTTCAGCTGATGTTGCCCCACCGTCTCAAGATATGGTTTCCGAAGAACGGCCTCTGCTGCCAAGGAAGCTTAGCAAGAAGGACAAGAAGAAACAGGCTAAGCTCGCTGCAGCCGCGCAGGAGAATATGGTACCGGAAAAATCTCAAGATGTGCCTGTGGTACCTTACGTCCTGCCTGCACAAGAAAATCCGTCAGCGATTGTTGAAGAGCAAGAGCGCACTACCGTGGTTCGCTCAGGTGTCACTACGGTGCCCCTCGATGTAGCACTTCCTGGACCGACAAAGATGACATCTGAACCCATACCCGCCGCCAACAACCGTGAGCTTAGTCTCGAAGACAGTCTTCCCCCTGCCCCTGCAGCAGAAGAATTTGGTGTTACACCAGCTCTGACGCACAAGGAGAGCAAGAAGGACAAAAAGAAGAGCAGGAAATCAAGAACGTCTTCGGATGCCCCTGTGTCAACTGAGCAGCCAATTGCGTTACCAAATCCCGTTTTCGAGGTGCCATCGACTGGATTAGACCGATGCGAGGAGCCTACTGACAATAGACCCTCCAGAGCCGAAGTGGAAGAGCTTCAACAATCTGATCGTGCCATTCGCGGACCTGAGCTTGATCAAACAAGCCGAGGCAATATACAAACATACCGCAATGTCGAGCCAGATGTTGTGGTACCCTCTCAACTTCCGAAGGGAAAAATCAACATTCGGAAGAGAGAATTTCCACTACAGCAGTCACTGATAAAGTTCTTGAAAAGACAAGCACGACGGTCGAGAACAAGAACGTTGGCACCACACAACCGTCCACTCCTGCAAAGACCTTCGATACTATCTCAGAGGATGTTTTACCCATTTTGAACAAGAAGGGCTCCAAGAAGCACAGGCTTGCTGCGCTGTTCGAGAAACAATCACCAGAGCAACTGCGAGAAGCTGAGCGCAACCTCCGTCATGGGGGCAGAGGCAGTGTCAAGAACCTCGCCGAGCAGTATGAGAGTCAGTCGAGATCCGTGACCCCGCTCCAGATCGTAACATCGAAGTCAATCTCGCGAGCAGCATCGGACGATCGGCTGCGCTCAGCATCTCCACGACATGACGTAGACTTTGCAGCGGCCGTTGCTGCAGGGTTGAACGAATCTGGTTTTGATCCAAGCTACGTGGTTAACAACCCTTCTTTCTATCGATCTCGCTCCACCTCTCGACAGGAAGACCACGAAATCGCACCGGACGATGAGGTTGCAACTGCCAGGCGAAGAGCCAGTGTTTCTAAATTCGGCACCATGGGTCGCACTTCCGCGTCAACTTCGCCCACGAAAGAAACTGCGGAACCTATCGACCGCGCTCTCCCCAAAGGCATTGAAGTGCCATTAGCGGCGACTCACATACCATCATTCGATCCAATGGATGTGCTCAATGACCCGGCATTCGCAAGACGAAAGTCCCCTCCTGGTGTACTCGAGGATGCTGATCCCGAAGAGCTTTACGCATCGTCTAAGAGCAAAAACCTCAAGGGAAAGAAGAAGCGCACAACTGATACAGCAGCAACAGCTTTGAGTATGCAGGACAGTGTTGAGCAAACAGCTGCTGAGACTCCGGTGGTTGAGGCCTCATATGTTGGGCTTCCCACTGTAGAGGCTCGAGCTGACTCTACTACCCGCGAACTCGGCTTTGAGGCGCCAGTCAACGAACCAGTGCGAGTTCTGAACACACTTGAGCAGTCATCGATGAAGGGTCAGCGCATTAATAAAATAAAAACCGGTCGAACAAGCCAAGAGGGTGAAGAGCGAGGAAGAACTGCGGTTCGAGACGGACCCTCGGGTTTGTCACCAACCCTGTTACAGAGATATAAGCCGGAAGCCGGCATTGAAGCTGACGAGTATCCCTTCCCTCGAGTCTTGACATCCGAGGTGGAAGAAGAGAAAGGCAAGAAGAGCCGGAAAGGCAAAGAGAGAGCCGAAGTTGTCACCGAGACAAGTCCACGGGAGCTTCATAAGCGCCGCACGCACCCAGTTTCCTTTCATGACGACCAACCTGAGGAAAAGCGTTTGCATAAAATCGAAGCGCCGTCGAACGACCAAGCCATTGCAGCCAACGTCGAACTGTTGTGGTCATTCATTGAATACAATGACACTACCACTAACATCGAAGACTCTACGTTCAAGACACCAATACCGCAAGTAAAGGAGACGGCATGCGAAGAAGAGCGACAATATTCACAAGGACCCAGGACGCCTCGAAAGAAGTCCGAGCGTGACTCCATCGATCGACAGCAGGTAGAGACTAGCCCCGCGCTCCCAGAGTACTCAACTCCTAAGAGTTTCGAATCACCATCTACGTCTGGCTTTGTTACTAAAGAGCGAACGTCGTATCTATTCGATTCTTCGCCATCAACACGCACATATGGCACCTCGCCTGCAATCGCACCGAAAACACCTAACTTCGACAGCCCACAAACAGTGGAGTCTCACGGCAAGACTTCTGCCGATCGTCCCCGTCAAGAGCAAGCGTCACCCGCCAGAGCATCGAAACAGCTGGAGCCTCAGGAATCCATATTTGGTGACCCAAATGAGAAGAAAAATGCGACAACACCTACACCAAAGCGTGTACGTACTCCTGGAACACAGCCACTTGGCACAATCACGGAGAACAGTCCAGATGACTCCCCTCTGCTCAAGAAGGGCAGATCCATCACCGATTTCGGATCTGCAGAGCGAGGAGTCCAGTCGTTGCGCCGAACTGAACGCAACAGATCCTTCTCTGACCGTTTGAGATCACCGCCGCCAACTACGCCAACACCTGCGAATCAGAGAAGCGCGTCTCTAGCACACGAGGCCACCGGTCGCGAGACGCCTTCACGAGAGACGCTGTGGCATCAAGCCAATGATCCACTCGATCGCAGTGTAGCCCTCAGCCCTGCGCGTCGACTGCCTCATTCAACCCCTGATCCGATCAAGCAACAAGTGGCTGAGATACGAGATGCACCAGGCGTCCGAAGCCAGCAATCTTTCAGCAATATTGGGAAACTCAGATCACCTGAGACCGAACGACCGATAAGCTCCATGAGTATGAACAGCAATGCTTCAACCCATTCTTTACGACGAGTGGGAAAGGCCCAATCAGGAGACCTCAGAGCTAGGCTTGGCGAGGCCAGTGCGCCAGACGCTAGCAGTGTGGAACAGACCAACCTCTCGGGCCTCGCACTGGCGGCTGGAGCGACCGCAGCCTTCGCAGCTGCATCCAAATTGAGGGGGAAGGCAAAGGACGTCGAGCCAGCATGACCGAAACATTTGTAAGTAGAAATTGTTTGCCCGCAGTTGCCGCAGTGGATGCTAATGATATTCAGGAGGCTATGGGTGAGGCTCCGAGGTCGCCGATGTCCCCGACGCGACCACCCAGTCTGCGCAAACGCCAAAGCATGCAGATCGTGGACTTGCAGACACAGCTCGATCAGCTTGCAGAACACAATCAGTCGCTCGAGGCTGCAAGGTTGCGAGCTGAAGAAGTATTGCAGGCCCAACAAAATCAGCGCCAAGTTGACGAGCAGCTGGTTGCTGAAGCCGTGGAAGCACGTGATCGCCAGATTCACCAACGGGACATCGACATTGCGCAACTCAAGGACACACTGCAACGACTGCGAGAAGAGATCACAAGGCTGACGAATCTTAACAATACCCTGAGCGAGGCCAATCGCAACCTCAGCAACGATGCTAACGAACGATATGCTCAGCTCCAGTCCGAAGGCCAGCTGGTCCATGAACAATGGCAGACATCCCAGAGGGAATTAGAGGGCTTGCGGTCACAGCATGATGGAATGACCAAAGGAATGGAGGGCGCACTTCGCGAGGAGATTGGTGCTGCGCTCGACGACCGCAATGCAGAGATCCACCGCTTGGAAACCGAGCTTTCAAGTGCAAGAGAACAGATCAAAAGCCTGCAAAAGCAGATCCTAGCTTCAAAGAAGCCCAGTGAGAGCTTTCTTACTATCCGTGATGAGGACTATTTCGACAGTGCATGCCAACAACTCTGTCAGCACGTGCAGCAGTGGGTGTTGCGATTCTCCAAGTTCTCGGACACTCGAGCCTGCCGTCTGTCGTCTGACATCCAGGCCGATACTAGACTGGATGCTGCGACGCGCGAGAAGATGGACAAGCGCTTGGACAATGCCATTCTCGATGGCTCGGATGTCGACTCGCTTCTCGCAGATCGTGTAAAGCGAAGGGATGTGTTCATGTCGATTGTCATGTCAATGATCTGGGAGTACGTCTTCACGCGCTACCTATTTGGCATGGACCGAGAACAGCGGCAGAAGCTCAAGTCGCTAGAGAAGACTTTGTTGGAAGTTGGTGAGTACATGGGCAGGAAGCCGGAGTATTTGCATAGTCTAACCGGTCCAGGTCCAGCACGCGCCGTAGCGCAATGGCGAGCAATCACGCTCACCCTGCTGTCCAAGCGAGAGCCTTTCATGCAACAACGCGCCCAAGACACGGAAGCGGTTGTGCACGAAATCTACAGCACACTTTCGACACTGCTGTCCCCACCATCGCATCTGCAGCAGCAGATCCAAGCATCGTTGCGAAACGTGATGCGTCTGGCTGTAGAACTTTCGATCGAGATGCGCACCCAACGCGCAGAGTACATTATGCTTCCGCCACTGCAGCCCGAATACGACATGCATGGCGATTTGATTGCCAAGGTTACTTTTAACGCATCGCTCATGAACGAGCGGTCAGGAGAGACAGCATCCAACGATGAAGTCGAGGCACGCGGTGCGATTGTCAAGGTTGTGCTTTTCCCTCTTGTTGTTAAAAAGGGCGATGATTTTGGCGAGGGCGAAGACGAGATTGTGGTCTGTCCTGCACAGGTCCTGATTGCGAAGCCGAATAAGAAGAAGGTGGTGAGGGTGATGAGTGGAGCGATGAGTATGCACTCTCGAGCCAGCTCCAAGGGGCGGAGCGCAGTGAGCTTGGCGCCGGAGAGTTCTGTTATGGATTTGGACGATACGAATATGATTTGAAGGGTGTTGGGTTGGTTGGAGTGTGGGTTGGTTGGAGTGTGGGTTGGTTGGAGTGTGGGTTGGTTGGAGTGTGGGTTGGTTGGAGTGTGGGTTGGTTGGAGTATGGGTTGGTTTGGCGTTTGGGTAGGGCAGCATCCTATCCTGGGGCTGGCGTTGTGCTTGGTTGGATACCTAAGTTTTCCTGCATTTTCCCATGTTAAATTTTTTTCTCCTCACTTGGATGAATGTGTACAAAGCGACTGTAGCTTTAGGCACTATATCCATGCAAACTGCATGTTCACAACCTCTTCTACCAGCTGTCGCGCAAAGCAGATCAAGGCAGATCAACGCGGGCGACTAGTGGCCCTCGGTCCGCGGCTACGGCGCTACCCCAGACAACGACCCCGCTTGGAACATGGGCAACACGTGCAGGCGACAAGCAATGGCATGTGTTAAAAGGGGCGTGCGCGCCATGTAAACCGTCCTCGGTCGTGCTGGCTGCGCTGCACTCTGTCCAACACGGCCTCTGCGATCCCAGGACAAGCACAAGCTGCCACGATGCCCATCCGGAGCGAATGGAGTCTTGCACGTGAAGGTAGGCCGTGTGCACGTGACGCAACTGGGTGAAGGCACGGCTGATTCAGCTGCAGGCGTGACTGGTGACACGGTGACGCGTCTGCTCAAGCTCACGGCGTTGAATCCCTTGGTCACGCTGCCGCTGTTCCTCGCGGCCAAGTACACGCTCGAGGGGAGCCGCGTCGCTGCCGACCATGCCACGGCGTGGAAGCACCTCAAGACGCTGCTGGCTCTGGGGCTGCTGGACACGGCTAGCCAGTGGCTCAACAACGCTGTCATCAATAACTGGGCAAGCGATACGTATGTCTGGAGCCAGGAGGTCGTCGTCGTGACGGGGGAGTGATGGCATCGGTAAGATGGCTGTGCACCTGCTGGCGGAGAGGGGAATCAAGGTTGCCGTGCTGGATGTCCAGGAGCTGACTTATGAGCGTGTGTGTCTCTCCTTCACGCGCAGTCGTCCGCTGACTCGCTCCCAGCACCTCCCACCGTCCGCTATTTCCAATGCGACCTGTCCTCGCCCTCGTCCATCCGCTCCGCCGCCTCTTCCATCCGCAGCACCCTCGGCAACCCGACCGTGCTCATCAACAACGCCGGCGTCGCCCGCGGCAAGACCATTCTCGACACCACCGAAAAGGACCTCAACCTAACCTTCAAAGTCAACACCTTCGCCCACTACTACCTCGCCCAGCAATTCCTGCCGCACATGGTCGCAAACAACCATGGCATGATCGTCACCGTCGCCTCGCTCGCCGGCTACGTAACCGCGCCCTCCATGGTCGACTACGCCGCCTCCAAGAGCGCCGCCATCGCCTTCCACGAGGGCCTCTCCGCCGAGCTCGTCACGCACTACAAAGCCCCCACCGTCCGCACCGTGCTCATGTGCCAGGGCTACACGCGCACCAAGCTGTTTGACGGCTTCGACTCCAAGCCCCTGTTCCCCGAAACTGTGGCCGAGGAGATTGTCAAAGCAGTCCTTGCCGGTCGGAGCAAGCACATGGTGCTGCCGGAGTCCGCTTGGGCTGTTGCGCCCCGGCTCAGGAGCTTTCCCCTGTGGATCCAGTATGGGGCGCGCAAGCGCATGGATAACATGATGCGCGGCTGGAAGGGCAGGCAGGTTGTGCAGCCCAGCGAGGAGGCCGTAGTTGAGAAGGAGGCCGTAAGTGAGGAGGTGGCGGAGAAGAAAGTAGAGGATAGTGCCGTGCTGGTAGACGGAGAGTGAGTCATGCTATGCAGCCATGGACATGGACAGGGATAGGGATATGGATAGGCACAAGTGCAGTTTGTACACCCCGCTTTGAGCCCTTTCAACCACTTCATCACCTTCTCAATCCTATCTCTAGCCACCGCTAACGATCCCCACTGGTTCCAGCCTAGAAATCCCCTAGTCCTACACCCCACTAACCCAAGTCGAGAAATGCACTGCGAGTATTTTCCACGGCTTGGTACCGTCTACTAGTACTACTTGGTTGTGATATCTACCTCTTGGTACGTCTCGATGCATGTCGCGGATGTTAGTGTCGGTTGGTTTGTCAAATGCATCTTCTCTCCTTTTTCTTTTTTTTTCTTTTTTTCTTCTTTTCATCGCTTTGGTCGTTGAGATGATTAGGAATTTAGTTTACATGTACTAGAAAGCCGTGAAATGCTAGCTTATATGCCTTTTCAAACCAGTCGATGCAAACGGGCTCTCGCTGGAAAGAGAGCGCGGCGGGCGTGGGCTGGAGGCTAAACCTACAGCCGCGACCGAAGCCGATGGCACTGTAAGGGTGCGTGGCTTCTCCGGGGAAGTAAGACGCGCGTCTGCGCTGACTTTCCGTTGCTCAGCTCTGACATTCTCATTCTGACAGTGTCCTCCGCTTCTTAAGGCTATTTACGGGCGCAGATGTGGGGGTTTTTTTAGACGTCATCAAAAGGCTAAAAGTGTTCAACGTGGATAGTCATGCGTGAAATAGCCCTGCTTGCCCATGAGAGCGGTGATTAACAATTTACGGTTCAAACCAACACAAAACGCCTGCACGTACATTGTTTGGACATTGCAGTCGTCCACTTAGACAAGCTGCACAGCCATGCAGGTGAATCTTTCCCTCCAGACCTCCCAGCTCCCCACCCCGGATGATGCGAACTTGGGCTCTGCATAACCCAGCCTTACAAACGAGTTTCGCTCCGAGGGACCTTCAAGAACAAGGCCTTCGCACTGCCTACGGCTCTTGGGAAGACGGCCAGCGAGGAACCAGAGGCGCCTGTGCACCAAATCACTCGGATTCTGTGTTCGAGACCTGGGGTCCCACAAGACATCGTCTTCTCCGGCAAACGTGACCTTTTCAATACATCCATCTTCGTCTGGTTCTGAGGTCCACGTGAGTTGCTCGCCGCTCCAATGTACGGGGAGAAGGTGGCTTTCTATTGTGAGGGAGCCTTCGCCACGTCCAAACTCATTATCATCGAGACGGCGGAAATCGACGTGAAGAATTCGCCAAATGGGAATTGAACTCCGGCTCTTGACCTTTTCTGGGAAGCGTATTTGCCCGGGCACCGAAGTCCAGGTCCAGGAGGGCGCGTAGTTGTCTTCAAAGGGTGGGGGAAGCCGTTGGTGTGGTTCAAGGCTAGCCACAAGCTGACCCATAGAAGCTGCGTATCTAAAGCAGACTTCCATAAGCCGGCAAGATAGTCGCTCTGGATGTGGGTCTGTAAGGCAGCTGCTAGACCGGATATGGCGGGCAATCGGTCTGTTGATACAGTGAGGTCACGTATTGTGAACTTTTGCACAAGCTCGCGCCATGTTTTAAGCCAGTCAATGGCTTTGGTATTCTTTGGCAGAGGCAATGATGATATTCTGAGTGTCTGGTGGGAATCCGATTCCTCGTCATACTGCATGTGTTCCAGCGTTTGCTCAGGTGCGCACTCGCATGCTGTACTCGAGCGACAAGACCATCCAAGCTCAGCTGAGCCAAACCATAGTGTCCGTGGAGATAGCAAAAGTTCCTGTAGTGTCCAGGCTCGCGTTTCGAGGATCCCCGTGTTGTCTGTGACAGAGTTGAAGGGGTCCTCACGGTGCCTGTGCATTGGAAACATGGGAAGAGGCAGATCTCTTCGCACGTAGACAGTACCAACCTGCCCGTCTATATTGACTTCCACGCTGGTGGTGCCACGGTTTGGGTTCGCGAGGAACAGCCCCATCCCACTGCTCGCAGACTGGGGAGCTGCCAGCGTGACAATGGCATTCTCGTAAACGTAGCACATGCGTGCAGCCTCCTTTTGCCAGTCGCTGGCAGAGTCTTGGACAATGCATAGAGCGTCTATCCAGATATATGGTATCGAGAGCGTACGGGCAGCCAGCACAGCGTCTCTGCAGGTTTTGGGGAGGTCATTAAGAGCGAACCCACGCTTGTGTCTAGCGAGGGAGGCTATTGTAGTCGTCAGAACCTGCGTCTTGCCCCAACAATAGCTAAGGGCAGCCCAGACCCCCTCCTCGCCCGGCTTGGACTCGTATAGATAGGGCTCAGTTATCTCGTCGCCAACGCAGATGACCCGCGTCGGAAGAATCGCCCCAACCACCAAAGGACACCGAAGCGAGCCATGACTCTGCACACAGTGATCCAACCACTTGCGAGCTTTGAGGAGGCACTCTGGTGAAGATGGATCTGCAGCGACATGAGCTGCTACTGTGAAATGGGGCATCAGCTTCGTGACGAATGCTAGCGGCGAGTCAGCTAGACCACACAGGGCTCTGACCCAGATAAAGAAGGCGCACTAACCATGCGTTGTATAGAAGATAAGCTCAGTGCTCCTACCAGTGCAAGTTTTGAACTCCACATGAAGAGGGTACAAGTGCCCCAACTTGAATACATCGTTACCAGACCTGGATTCCATATACTGCGTGAGCGAGACCGACTCCACTTGCTCACCGTCGGCGAAAGAAAAGACGCCATCCCTCACTACAGTGCAAAACAGACAGCCTCGATCCGCAGCCTCGGCGATACTTTGAAAAAGCGCATCTTTTGTCATTGTAGTCGGAAACGCGGTAGGGTCTTCAGCCAGAATAGGTTGAAGCACTGAAGCCGAAAGAAGATGATGACGCTTCATTGGACCCATTGAGTCACAGAACGGACAAGACATGGCGGCTTGGTCTTGCAGAGGCTGGTACATGGAAGCTTTGAGTGCTGCCGCGTGGATAGGCTTGAGACTGGTGTCTCGCAGACCCTGGAACTTAACCCTGATATATCTCTTACTCTTGTCAAGGTGTCAAAAGTGCCAATAGATCAACCCAGCTTAGCTATAGTTGATTTACCAGCTTAGAAGGTGTGTGTAGTGTGTCTTAGTTAACAGTATCGTGGTACAAAAATATGCGCTTCTGACTTCCTTTATGTTATTGGACCCTTTCCATCCATGATCCTATTGTCTGATTACAAGAAGCTTGTTTTGGCGGGGTAAGCAACTTGTTGCAATTGTGGCTTAGCCACACAGCCACCGGTTAACGAGGCTATAATAACATCTTCTAGTACCTCTTCCTGCTTCTTGAGCCTCGGTGCCTCTTTGGCTGTTCTGCTACAGCTATTCGTATGTTCGTTCATGACAGCCAGAAGTAGCGGGTTCAAATGATGGTTTGAGATGAAAGCTGCAAAGTAGAAATGTAGAACAGGCTTGAATGAAGTAGGGAATTCGTAGAGTGACGTGTCCGTGTCACCGTTGTGTAAGAATGCATGGACTCGAGATCATGTGTGCCACGCCATGCCAAACTATGCCCAACTATGCAAGATACCATGACCCAAACCAAACACCGCGCCATGCAAATGCAAATGCAACCAACGCTATATATATAACTACCGAGCGCATCAACAGCACTCCACAGTACTTGCCTACCCGCTAACATCACCAACTCTCAACCAGCGCTCCTCGACCGCTAGAATCACCAGCTCCTTGACACTTCCCAGACCCCCTCCTTCCCAAGCGCAACAGGACACAGCAGCTCGCTGACACGCAGTAGCACTTTGTGCAGCTTGACGGCCTTCTTCTTGACTCTGAGTGCAGCGCCAGGCACGCTTGCGTCGTCGCCGAGGTCCACGCTGGCCATGATGTCGGTGGTAGATAGGTGCTCTGGCTCAAAGCCCTTGAGGTGGTGCAGCAGCTTGTGCAGGAGGAAGTGCGTCCATACGAGGTTGGTTTTGGGGTGGAATTGTCGCCATACGTTAGTGTCTGTGTCCGGCGATGGCTTTTGGGGCGTCTCGGGCACCTCGCCGAAGCGGATGTGTGTGTTTTTGCGAGGTGAGCGGCGAGGTGTTGCGGGAATTTCTGGCTCGGGCAATGGCTCGGATTGAAGCGGGTTGTTGTATAGAGCGGCCCCACGCATGTATCGGTAGATCTCGTATTGGTACTCCTCGGCTGCATCGCCTTGGAAGAGAGCAGGATCCTTGTTGAGGTCGAGATAGGCCACTTCATTTCCTGTAAAGTGAGAATCGGATTGCGATCCAGTGCTGAGTGCTGAAGGAGAGCATGTTGGTGTTGGTTGGTGTGTGACGATATCTGCACGAGAGAGTGTGTAGTCGATGACTGTTGTTTCAAGGCCAGTGAACCGGAAGCGGCGTCGTAATGGATCCTTGACTGTGGGCATGGCAACGTCGCTTTCGGGACGCGAGGAGCGTACGCAAATGTTGCCCATGTGTAGGTCGCGGTGTTCGAACTGACATGCTTCCTCAGCTTTTGCAACGCTCATGCAGACGCCCCAGAAGACGTCCCAGACTTCCCATATTGTCCCCAGTCCTTCCGACTCCATGAGCTTCTCACAGTCTACGCCCGCATCCTGCATTTCTACAACAGCCCAAAGTTGTGTGTCCTCGTAGCTGGTCTTTTTGCTCGGATCGGGAAAGTAGCTCTTCTTGCCACGGGGCCTTGCTTTGTTCCATGTCTTCCATGCATTGTTGAAGGATGATGACGGTCGCCCTTGTAGTACGGTCAGGTCTCGGAAGTTTGTGAAGCCAGGGATGTAGTTGAGGTTCTGAAGAAGCTTCACTTCGGACAACACGTCGGCAACGTGCGACTTGTAGGCATCCTTTTCTTCTCTCTCTTCCAGCTCCTTTGTCATTTGCCCTTCCCGGTCTCTGATTGCACGCTCTACCATTTGGCAGGGCAGCGGCGCTTCAGGAGGGTCTTCAGTGCAACGACCTTCAAAACCGACTCTTCGCTAAGGCCAGTGGTAGCGGATATAGCTGATAGCCGGTAGACTTCGGAAAAAGAAGCCTCTGCAATCTTGGTAATCTCGAAGTGTGGCTCTAATTCCGACGACCACTGCTCAAACGTTGTGATCCTCGTGCCGTCGCTGAATGCCAGTAACGGCGAAACATATCGAGTGTGGACATGGTCGCGCTCTGGCGTGGGCTCTGGCGTAGGTAGTTGTGTTTTCTTCGTTGTCGCTGGCTTCGATCTCTTCTTCTTCGGTCTGGCGATGGGCGTCTGTGGAGGTACGCTGGGCGCTATCGCAAGCTCTGTGGGCTGGGTGCTCTCTTTCCATTCTGCTTTCTCTGCCTTTTTGGCTTGTTCGCTCGTCTTCCTGGCTTGTTCGCTCGTCTTCCTGGCTTGTTCGCTCGTCTTCCTGGCTTGTTCGCTCGTCTTCCTGGCTTGTTCGCTCGTCTTCCTGGCTTGTTCGCTCGTCTTCCTGGCTTGTTCGCTCGTCTTCCTGGCTTGTTCGCCCGTCTTCCTGGCTTGTTCGCCCGTCTTCCTGGCTTGTTCGCCCGTCTTCTTTGGAGCTGTGTTCGCATCGCGGTCTTGGAGTACCTTTCTTGACCGGCCTATGACCGTTTCCTCAACTAGGGAGCCATGCTGTTTCGCAGCCTCATTGTCTATCGCCAGACCACCCAGCTGTGCCTCGAGCGCTGCCAGTTCATCCTGTATCCTTTGCTCGGTTGTCCTTGCCGACCGGTTCGACGCCTTGTTGGTCTGCGTTTGCGCCTCGTCCTTTGTCCCTGTGAAAATCTGGGTTTTTCAGGAGACAGAAATTTGGTGTAGCTTGCAGAAACGGGTCTTGCGGTGGTCTTTTTGCCGTATACAATCTTTGGAGGCATTTCGGCGGCGTGAGCGCGTATCTGGAAGCCTGCTGCAGCTGAGGAGTGGTTGGGTGCTTGCACTAGGGCCTGTTTGCCGCATACCGTTCCAGGGTCCCTAGCCGAAGTTGGCATAGCAACGACCACCACTACAAATAAGAAGAGCGCATGACGTCGTTCCTTGTGCGGGTGTGTGTTTAGCAGTACTACTGTTAATCATGTCAATCGGTGTCAACATTGTGATAAAAGGCCTATTGTTCTATCAATGCTAGCAGGACTCGCTGTGTACCTAAATTCTTCATGGCCACTCGTCTCAGACTACAAGTACAGAGTGATGAGAGTCCAAGTCATGTATTTTGCGACAAGGTAATATGCAACAGTCCATACATGTTTCATTATCAATCGCTAACTTGACATGGTATCTCGTCAACAGACACGCCTTCATTTGGCCGCTCACTTGAGCCCATCCTCTATCCTGGTCCTAACCCGCACCATGCCCACGCGCAGCCATGCATGCTACTATACAAAAGCCAAAGAAGCAAATAGATCGACAAAAGGACAGTACCCTCCCTCGTGTCTGCGATTCGTTGCGGCGCGCCATCTGGATCTCGGGTGCCGATATAGTTGTGCCAACCCGACTCTCAGTGTCTGCTATGAGCACAAACATCAACCAGCATCAACGTCCGTGTGCGGCTCAGCGGGTGGATGATGTAGAGGTCGTTGATGCTGTACTGAAGCGGACAGAGATCCTGGTACAGATCTGACGTGACCATCGCTTCGGGTTCGACTCATGATGCGGCGCCTTATTTTGGCGGCTTCTAGCGCTTATCGTACCTCAAGAGTTTGCTTGTGCGCAGGTCCATTTGCTGCTTGCCAAAAGTCGAGACTGGCGACGACATCGTTACCCAGCTCGTCTTCGTACGCATACAAGATCTGTGCCCTTGTTAGCATGGTAATATCCACATTAGGAATGCCGTGACGGACCTCTCGGGTAGATGAATGCAGCCACCTGATGTTCTTCGCTGTGACGATATGCACCAGGCCACCACTCTCCATATGCCGTATCTCGATGAAGCTAGGCTCAAACGCAAGTATGTATGGAGTGAAGATGGCGAATGATTGCGGGTTGCCCTCCCATGTAATCTTCCAGTCTGGTCTTGCTCGCCATCCGTTGCGGTTGACAAAGAAGGAGTAGTCCGAGTAGCAGAGCAAGAACTCGCTCGCCATACGTTCGATATGGATAGGCTTGATGTTTTCCTTACGCACAACGAAATCAAGTGATGTATCGGCCTGGTCCAGGAGTGATTGGGTTTCCAGCGTTTCAAGGCTGACGACCTCAAAGCCACGAGCGCATCCCACGCATAGCTTACTACGCAGGAAGTGTATCGATGACGATTCAGTGGGGATGTAGAACTCCTTGTACGGCTTGAGCTGATCCTGTCCTTGGGCGAGCATCTTGGCGAGGCCAGACTTCTTCGCCTTGTTCGCCATGTTCTCCTTGGGCTCGAAGACCTTGATGGTAGTCGACAATGCTGACGTCTTCACAGACGCCACGAGTTGTTGGCCCATGCAGACGCCGGACTTGAAAAAGTTGGCATGGCAGATCTTCTTGGGACGCTTGGCTGCGGCCTGAGCCTCGTCTGGGTCAAGTGCTTCCGTCGAGTACGAGTACAGCGTCTTGTCAGCAAGTATGAGCAGGATCTGATGTTGCTCAAGAACATCAATCTGCGTAACACCTTTGGTATCCAGGACTCGCTTTGGTCGCATAGAGGCATCTTTCGGCTTTCGGTCCACAATGTAGACGCCTGCATCTGTGCCCAAAGCTAGCTTGCGACCGCCATCTGGGGACGAGTTAGTTGCATCGTACGCGGTGCTGGGTGGGTGGTGTTGACTTACCAAGAGGTACAGCGCAGGTGACCCTGATGGCTGCGGAGAAGAAGCCTTCGTTAATGATAGTCTTGGTAAAGATGTTGCTACGCTCTCAACGATCGCTGCTGAGACTCGATATGTTCCATCCATTTCTGCTGCGAGATGGGGGTACTGGCGTACAGAGTCATCTCATAACCGCCCTTTCCGAGATGCTTGAACGTTATCGGATAGCCTTGCTGCTTGTTTGGATCAGCCCTCGGTGCAGCGGCTTGGATGGCCTTTGCGCCCGCGCCCATCAACGTTGTGCCTGAGGGCCTCTTCGCGATGCCTAGACGGGGCATGATCTCGTCCATCTGGGTGATGACGAGTAGCTCAAGAGGTATGGGCTTCTTGTACACTTTCTGCTCATCGCGCTTGTTCACTGTCTTGGTACGCACAAGCAAAACAGCGTGATCAAAGAGGTAGCATGTAATATCGCCAGTCGTCTCAGTGGGTGACTTCTTCAGTGTACCCTTGAAGACCAATTGACGATTCTCGTCCGTCAGCTTCAAGTCGACGTACTCTCCAGGCCGGAATTTAAGGTCCTTGTTGAGTTGCATCAGATTGAAGTGGTTCTCAGCTTTACCGGACTCGACGTTGACCTTGGAAAGCGTGTCCTTGATCATCTTGACAACCTTGGGCAAGTCGTCCTTATCGGGGTTGTCGTCGGCAGTAGCCTTGAGAATGCCCTCCAACAAAAGCGGATATCTGGCCAATCTTGTCGTTGGTTTGGTAAGGTATCCGTTTAGTTCGAGCTTTCTCGACTCCTTCATACGCTCGACCTCGTCGACAAACTTTGCGAAAGCGGCATTGGTTCGTTTCTCGTGCTCGAATTCGTACTTTCCAAACAGCTGGTTCGCACCATACTTGATGAATGGAATGAAGTGGGGGACGTATTCGAGGAAGATGTCGCCCACGTTTCGTACCACAGGTTCCTTTTGCTGACGTCTCGTCAGAGACTCTGCCAAACGAGAGTTGACCATGTAGACTTCCTGGCAGTTGCTGAAGACGGTGCGTACGAACTTCTCTCTGCGATGTTCTGGGATGGGCGAGGTGGCCGGGTTCCTGAGGGGCTTCATCCAGAAATCGCGAAGATATTCAAGGTCCTTGACAAAGTCTCGTTCCGTGTACATAAGCTCGGAGATGACTTCCTGACGCTTCTTCTCCTTGTCGGAAACGCTGTCGGCGACGTCCTTGGGGACCGTGTTGATCCAGAGCTTTTGTTCCTCGTCATTTGTATCTTCGTGCAAACTGGCACGAGACTCTTCACGCTTGAGACCAGGCTGGATGCGCAGGTTGAGGCGAGCCTGCTGCTCCAGACGACGGGGGCAGGCAATGGAGTAGCAGAGACGGTCCCGGGTGCAGGTTGGAGAGTAGCACTCGGTGAGAAGGGTGAAGACGCCGTTGACTTCAGCCTGCTCTTCCATGATGGTCTCGCGGAACTGATAGATTTCGTTGGTCGAATCTCGCAACCTGTGCGCATACGTGACGTCGTGGAAGAACTTTTGCGCGTCCAAAGAGCGACCCAGGAGGAGGGCCAGGTTGCGATCCGTCGTTTTGATGATGAAGGCGATGAGATCGACGGCATCAGCTCCGGTGAAAGCACTCTGGTAAACCAGGCCATCCTTCTCCTTCTCTGATATCTGAACTCTGTCTTTGAAGGTAGTTGCTACACGCGACAACAGGGCCGGGTAGACGAGAGGGGCACGCCGTTGCCTTTCTCCTTGGGCTGGCGGTACGACGGGCCCAACATGGGACTGACCCGAGGCTCTGTTGTTGCTGTTTGTGGTCTGGGTAGAGCTCGGGCGTGTGACGGAAGAAGACATGGTGTCTGTACGGTCGGATGGCGATTGTGCTATCGAAGGGGCTATGGTGGAAGCCATGGACATGGTACGCACTTGCGGTATGCTGCTCTGGCTTGCGTTTCTGGTCTTTGTTCCCGGACCCGTGTTGAGGGGCGGGGAAACGGCAGGAGAGCGCTGGTCGGCAGGAGCGATTTCCTGGCCGCCTGATTCTCGTCTGCGTCCAGGAATGACCCTTCCGCTCATCATGGTCTGCTGGGGGCCAAACTCGCCTTCGGGTCTGTACGAGGTCATGGACATGGTCCGCTCGTCCGGGCGTTCAGGCACCACACGGCCCTGAGCGGTGGTCCTGGCCATGTGGTTCATATACGGCTGCTGGCGGAAGGTGTTTGCGGGTGACTGGTAGCCGGGCGCCGGGGGATTGAATTGCGGCCGCGGGCCTGTGGCCAGAGACTGTGACCGGTAGGGGTCATTGTTCATGGCTGGGGCAGGGGAGCGGCAGCAGGGAAGCGCGGAGGCATGGGCTTGGTGAAGGGCGGGTGGCCCGGGGCGAGGGCCGGGCGTCGAATCGCTGGGGCTGGCCGTAGGGCTGGCGCTCTGGGCGCAGGGGCTGGGGCAAGTACTGGGGCTGGGGCTGGCGCTGGGTCTGAGAAGCGGGGTGGGCGAAGCGCGGGTCCGGAGGGTAGCCGTTGGGGGCTGCATGGGGCGCTGGTAGTTGTGCGGCGGCTGGTCGTGGCCCTGGGGGCGCTGGGGGTCGTAGGGGGCAGGCGGGCGGCGGTCGTAGCCGTTGACGGGCTGGCGCACGGGGGTGCGCGCTGCATGAGGTCGGCCGTCTGGGCAGACATGGTGGCGGCGCGGTCGGGGAGGCGCGTGTGCGAGTGCGAGGTCATGGTCTGCGAGCGGCCGGCCATGGCAGGGCTCGCGCCGAAGATGTTGGCAAAGGCGGCGTCCCTCGCGCCGCCCGTGGGCTGGCCATAGTGCGGCGGGGCTCCCGGCTGCTGGTGCCCGTAGTTGGCCATGTACGCTCTTCAGTCGGCGGTGGTGGCTATGTTCTGTGGGACATTCGCGTCCGCGGGCTCGCTGAGGAGGGCTTTTTGGTGTGGTGAGGGTTCGCTGGAGGTGCTGGCGGTGCTGGGGGCGCTGGGGACGCTGGGGACGCTGGGGATGCCGTCGATGCCGCCGATGCTGTTGATGCTGTCGATGCCGTCGATGCGCGGCCAGGAGCACGGGGCGGGGTGCGGGCGGCCAGGCGGCTGGCGGCGGCGGTGGTGCTGGGGCTGGCGGCGGCGGTGGTGCTGGGGCTGGTGCTGGGGCTGGTGCTGGGCGAGGATGCGTGCTGTCTCCCCAGCGAGGGGTCCGCAGAGGCCGGGCGGGCAAACAGCGGCGGGCAAGCAGTGCGTGTGTGGGCGGGTGCGGTCAATGAGCGCCTGGGTCAGTGGACAAGACAGGGTCGGGGTGCTGTTCGCGGCGGGGAGCGAGCAGGACGAGACGAGAGGTTCCGCTGGGCGGTGGTGGAGGGCCGCTGTGCTTGGCTCGACTGGCTCCCGCGCTCCCCACGGACCATGTCCAGTGTGCAAGAGAGCCGTGCATGATCCGGCGTCGACACCCCGTCCCCATCGCCCATCCCCATCGCCCATCCCCATCGCCCATCCCCATCGCCCATCCCCATCGCCCATCCCCATCGCCCATCGACCACCGCCCACCCACGACGTCGTCCTCCACACCTGCTTCGCGCCCCCGCCCCCGCCCTCCCGCACGCAGCAGCCCACACGCACGCATCATGTTGGGCGAGATCGAGAACCTCGCGCCTAGCTTCGCGCCCTTCTTCGGCATGGCGAGTGCCTCCCCCAGCCCCCGTCTCTTCCTACACTAACAGCCTGCAGAGCGGCATCTTCTTCGCAGTGAGTCCCCGCCGCCCGCTGCCGCTTGAGAACTAAACCACGAACCGCCACCAGATGACATTCGGATGTAGGCCACGCCACACGCCGCAGCCGAGACGCGTGCGAGCTAACGGCACGCAGGTATGGGGGCTGCCTATGGCACCGCCAAAGCAGGCGTCGGCATTGCCGGCATTGGTACCTACAGGCCCGACCTGATCATGAAGGTGCGAGCTGTCCACGCACCCGCACCCGCACCTGCACCCGCACCCGCACCCGCACCCACACACGCCCTTGGCTGACACGGCACAGTCGCTCATCCCCATTGTCATGTCTGGTATCCTGGCCGTCTACGCCCTCGTCATTTCCGTGCTCATCGCCAGCGACATCAAGCCCCCGCCTGAGAAGGCGTACTCGCTCTTTGCCGGATTCATGCACATGGGCGCTGGTCTGTCGGTCGGCCTCTCGGGTCTGGCCGCGGGCTACGCCATTGGCATTGTGGGAGACGCTGTACGTGCGCGCCGCAACACAACAAGCGCCAACGGCTAAACACACACAGGGCGTGCGCTCTTTCATGCGCCAGTCACGCATCTTCGTGGGCATGGTGCTCATTCTCATTTTCGCCGAAGTCCTGGGTCTCTACGGGTACGTTGGGGCGAGCAGGACACATGGATTGCCCATGGCTGACCTTGGCAGACTCATCGTGGCTCTGATCATGAACACACGTGCCGCTGGCTGAACGGACAAGCTGTCTTGTCTTCATGTACGAATATCGGGGGTAGAAACACAACACGGGCATGCACACATGGGCGTCCAGGCAGGGAGCTTTGGGTCGAGTCGAGGCGCATATCTCGTAGGCGTTGGAATCAAGCAGGAAGGCCAAGGCTGCAGCCGTCGAGGCAAAGCTGGGGGAAGATCAGGGGACGTGTACATGGCGACCTTCTATCCATTATGTACATGGCGACCTTCTATCCATTATGTACATGGCGACCTTCTATCCATTATGTACATGGCGACAGTCTATCCATTATGCGGCCCTGCAAATACAGTACCGTAACCACCATTCGTACCGAGCTGAGGCCAGAATGTGGGCAGCCTCTCGCCATCCAACCGTGCATGGCGACTATCTCAAGTGAAGGAATCGCTCCATACGTCGTGTTGGCCCTGCTTCGGGTACGCAGCCGCTGGTTGGATGCCAGCACGCCGGCTCGATGGCTTGGCTGGCTCGACCACGCCTGTCAGTGCTGATGCCTGTCGGTGCTGATGTGATTGCGCGCAGCCTTGCCGTACGGCGACGGCTACGCACAAGCAGACGCTGCGCAGCCAAAAGGAAAACGCGAGCTCGAACACGCATCGACTGCTCAGGGCAGGTGTGCAGTGTGGGTGTCAGTGTGCAGTGTGGGTGTCAGTGTGCAGTGTGGGTGTCAGTGTGCAGTGTGGGTGTCAGTGTGCAGTGTGGGTGTCAGTGTGCAGTGTGGGTGTCAGTGTGCAGTGTGGGTGTCAGTGTGCAGTGTGGGTGTCAGTGTGCAGTGTGGGTGTCAGTGTGCAGTGTGGGTGTCAGTGTGCAGTGTGGGTGTCAGCGTGCAGTGTGGGTGTCAGCGTGCAGTCGAGGGCTCGCGGCGACATACAGACGGTGGGACGGGGAGCCACGGCTGGCAGCGTGGTAAGAGCGTACTAGGTAAGAGGCTAAGAGGACGTCCTAGCGGTCGGCTGGACAGCGAGAAGCAACGGGTTCCCCACGCGTGCGTCATACTGCAAGAATGCGCCTCAGGCTACCCCCGCCATGCCGAGTGAGCGAGCGAGTGTTATAGCCAGCGCGCGCCCCTGGCCCTGCGCGCACGCTGCGACATTGAACGCTCTGCCCGCCCGCGCTGCACTCGCTCGGCCTGCCAGCCAGACACGATAACAAGACCGGCACAAGAACAACAAACACACGAACAAGACAAACACAAACACAATAACCACGCAAACACAAACACAATAACCACACAAACACAAACACAATAACCGCACAAACACAGACACAATAACGCAAACACAAGAACAAGACAGCCGCAATAACAACACAAACACAGACACATAGCCATACCCATACACACCCGCTGCGGGGGCCTGCCATGCGCTGACCTGGCCCGGAAGAGGAAGAAGCAGCCCTCGGACCTTGCGACTCCCGCGCCTGCCCTACCACCCAGCGCCCAGCGCCCAGCACCCAGCACCCAGCACCCAGCACCCAGCGACCGACCGGATCGGCGCCCGGAACGGCAACCATGGCGACCACGGTCAACCGCCTGCTCCACCCCATCGAGCACCACCGCGAGAAGAAGGGCGGTGCGCGCCAGCCCTCGGTTCCCCTGCACGACCGCAACGACTCGGCCATGGACAAGCCGCGCGAGGCGGAGAAGCACACGCTCGCACAGTGGGAGGCCCAGCGCTCCACCCTCAGCCCGGATGAGGTGGACAAGGACCCCGAACACAAGCCCGTCGGCCACTCCAGCAAGGTCCTGCGCCAGGAAGACTTTGAGCTCATCAAGACGCTCGGCACCGGTGCGCCTCCACCTACACCCTCGCCGCCACACAGCCACTGACAGCAGCCAGGCACATTTGCCCGCGTGTGGCTGGTGCGCTTGAAAGACGCACAGCCGGGCGACGAGGACAAGGTCTTTGCCCTGAAGATCCTGCGCAAGACCGACGGTGTGTGCGACTGACGCGTGTCCTGCCTGCCCTGCCTGCAACCGCTGACTGCGCCAGTGATCCGTCTCAAGCAGGTCGAGCACGTCCGAAACGAGCGCAACGTCCTCGCCAAGGTGGCTGGGCATCCCTTCATAACCACCATGGTCGCCAGCTTCCAGTCCCTCGACGCATTATACATGGTCGTACGTCAGCCCCCGCCGACCCCCACGCCCAAGCTAACCTGCACAGCTCGAATACTGCCCCGGCGGCGAAGTCTTCAGCTACCTGCGCCGAGCACGACGCTTCAACGAGCCCACCTCACAGTTCTACGCCGCTGAGATTGTGCTGATATTGGAGTTCCTGCACGAGCGGGAAGGCGTGGCCTACCGTGACCTCAAACCCGAGAACATACTCATCGACGCCGAAGGGCACCTTAAGCTGGTCGACTTTGGGTTCGCAAAGAAAGTAGAGAACAGTACGTCACTTCGGCTGCAGGCAGAGACGGCGCTGACGTGACCAGGGGAAACCTATACATTATGCGGCACGCCCGAGTACCTGGCGCCAGAAGTCATTAGAAACACAGGTACATCTCACCCTCACGGCACGACGTAGCTTGCAGACACTGACCGCCCAACAGGTCATGGCACAGCAGTAGACTGGTGGGCGTTTGGCATCCTCGTCTACGAATTCCTCGTCGGCCAGCCGCCCTTCTGGGACCAGAACCCGATGAAGATCTACGAACAGTACCGTCTCCTCTTCTCTGCCTCGCACCGCGCTAACCGCCCGCAGAATCGTCGAAGGCAAAGTTCGCTTCCCCAGCGCCATGTCACCAGCAGCACGTGACCTCATCTCGGGGCTCTGCACTGTCGACGTCTCCAAGCGGCTCGGCAACATCGCCGGCGGCGCGTCCCGCGTGCGGCAGCACGAGTGGTTCAAAGACATTGACTGGGACAAGATGTACAAGCGCGAAGTGCAAGGGCCGATTGTGCCGCATCTGCGCGGGCCCGCCGACACGCGCAACTTCGACGACTACGAAGACGAAAGCGGGAACCGCGATCCATATACCAAGGAGCTGAGCGATCGCTGGGATGAGTATTTCAAGGATTTTTAACCCCAACTTGACGCCACGACACGAACACGCGGATGAGATTGGACTGAGCATGTGCATGGAGAGGTGGGAGTAAGAATGGGGAGAGGTGGGAGTGAGGTGGCAGTGAGAATGGGGAGAGGTGGGAGTGAGGTGGCAGTGAGAATGGGGTGAGGTGGCAGTGAGGTGGCAGTGAGAATGGGGAGAGATTGGAGTAAGGTGGGAGTGAGGTGGGAGAGAGCTTGGAGAGAGCTTGGAGAGAGCTTGGAGAGAACTTGGAGAGAACTTGGAGAGAACTTGGAGAGAACTTGGAGAGAACTTGGAGAGAGCTTCAACAGAGCTTCAACAGAGGTGGAAGAAAGTGCTACTCGCATACCCACCTACCTACCTACCTACCTACCTACCTACTTACTTACATACATATATATATACGTACATACACTTTCCAACCCAGGATACAGTATAGATGCAGATGCAAGTGGGGATGGAGATGGATATCATAGACTGGACTGGACTGGACTGGACTGGGATTTTTTTTTCTTGTCGGCGTGGATTATTTTCTTTTCTATCCTATCCCATCCTATCCTATCCTATCCTATCTTTTATTTTCTTTTATTTTCTTTTGTGTGCAGGGTTACGTCTTTTTCGTTTCATCTGGCCTGATCTAGGGAGGTTGTTTTGCAGCGGTAGTGGTGGTGGTGGTTACAAACCTGGCGTCCTGTCGTGGCGTGTCGTGTCGTGGCGTGTCGTCGGTATACACGACTTATACTCACGACTCACACCTACCCCTCCATCAAAGCGGGAAACACGGTCATCGCTCGCTCATCCCTCCTCTCCTCCGAGCGCGCGCGGAAGAGGCGCAGACACCGCGTACATGTCTGTGCTGGTGCGACTGCTGGCCCGACAGCGACGGCCCATCTACCGCCCAATATGCGCCTCAATCCATGTGCTGCACCCATCGCCCGGGGACGGAGGGTGTGTGTTTCGCGGCTGGTGCAGACGGGGCAGGTGAGTGTGGTTCTGTAGGTGGGCGAGGGGGACAAGGCATTCGAGAAAAGAAAGGGGATCGGGGGCGTAGGGTCGAGGTGTGTCGTTGGGGTGGTTTTGAGAGGGTGGAGATGAAATAAAGAGATGGGTGGGTTGGGCATGCTGTGTGAGGGCGTGTAGGGCGGGTTCTGCCGGATGGGGACGAGGAAGAAATGCCATTTTGCGGTGGGCTGGGTGTGATTGCTAAAGCAATGGAGAGGACTAGAAGGATCGTGACGGTGGTCCGTAAAGAGGTGATACTGCGCGTTGCAAAGCCAGTGATCAAGACTTGGGTGGCGTGGAAATGGTCAGTGATATAAAGTGCTAGCCAAGACGCATCCATCCTATCAATACAAGCGCTGTCTAGCAAGCTGGTCACGCTTGCATCATGCTGGACACGACCGTGTCACCTAGGCCGTTGCAAACGCTCTGTAGTGACACACGAAGCAGACTGTGTCTATGCTTAGGTAGTGATAGACAACTGTCTGGCGAAACACACCACAAAGGTAGACCAAGGAAATCAATTTCAGCATGTCGGTTACTCGTCGCTATTGCCGGCTGTCTTGTGGGGTTCGAGTGCGATTGCGAGCGCGAGCGACTGTCTGATGTCGTGCGTCGAAAACTCTCGTTTGAGACATTGTATCGCAGTCCCTGAAAGAAACATCTGGGGAACCGAGGTTACAGAGTTTGGATTTGATCATGAATGGCTTATGTTCCTCCAGAAGATGGTGGATGTGTATCGGTGCAGTTGTAGACAGCCGCATGCGGTAAATGATAGGCGTTTCTACCAGAATCATAGTAGGTACATGCTCGGCAGTACTGGTCGGTCAGCACTCTGATGCACAGTTTCACAGGTAATGAGAATTGGAGATGGCGGTTGACAACGCCAAGACCGACATGGTGGTTGCATTCAACGATGATGTGAAAGAGGTGCGGAGGACGTCTTCTTTAGCACGAGCTTGGCGGTCACCCAAAGAGGCTCGACATGTCAGACTGCCCGATTCGGCGACCCGCATACAGTTCACTTGATGGTCATCTAGGTGCATGGCGGCGGGCTGCCGCGGGTTGGGTCGATATCATTCCAGGTTTTGAGGAAGGTGCAGCAACCAGTGGCGATGTACGGTCCACTGGGGCGTTGGGAGCGGAAAGAAAGGGGCAGCCAGCACCAAACACTCGAGCGTGAACAGGCGGCTTGGTTGACACAAGCGCAGGGAACGTGCAAAGAAGCGTGAGCTGTCCGGTCAGGTGGCAGGGTTAGGCCGGGCGTGAGAGTAGTCGTCCAGCGAACCAGAGAGTGGCGCTGAGACAGCTCGACCACGATGCAGTGGAACCCGTTTGATGCAGGCTGTCTTGGGCAGAAGTGTCGCAGAGGTTAGGCGTGCGTGTGCAGTGGGCGGAGCAAGAGGTGGTGGGGACGGCAGTGAAGGGCTGCAGGTGGGCTGTGGAGTGGTGAAGGTGGAGCGAAGGCGAGTGCGAACAGGGCAGGCTCATTAGAGGGATTCACTGGCCGCATGCCCAAGCTTGGGGGACATGGACATGGGCAAGGCCATCGACGACTACACCAACAACAACGATAGCAAGCTCCCTTTCTGCGTATAGTGCCGCTGTCGACTTGGTCTGCATACCTTTTTCTTCTCCTTGGCCAGTGTCCCCGCTGGTGCTGGTGCTGGTGCTGGGGCTGGGGCTTGCCGTGTTGTTTACGGTGGCTCGACGCAGATGCCATCACCATCACTCAGGCGCGATCGTGCGATTCACCACTGACGGGCGACGGCTGGTGTTGGCCTCCTGACAGGCACGTCTGAGCGACGACGGCTTTTGCGGACCACTTCCCACGGCTGCATGCCCGCAGCCACGGGCTTCTTGCTGGCATGAGCAGCATCAAGTCACGGCGGTTCCTGCCGCGCTTCTTGCGGCGAAGCAGCGCAACCAGCACGACGACGCGGTCCAACGCCTCGGCCGGCAGCGAGACGGCGCCCCGGACACCCAGCACGCTGCGGAAGAGCCTGTCGCTGTCCAAGCTGGCGGTGCACTCGGCGACGGACCTGCACCCAGACGTCGAGCCACGGCTGGCCAGGTCCGAGGTGCTGCAGAAGCCCGACGTCCGCGCCGAGCACGAGCACGAGCAGGAGCAGCATTCCCGCGCGCAGCATTCCCACAACACGGCCACGACAACGGCCACGACCGCCGCCGCCACCACCCTCGCCACCACCCTCACCACCACCACCGCCACCACCACCACCACCACCACCACCCCCAGCTCCAGCAGCACGTCGCCCGCCCACACGCGCGCCTCGACCACGACCTCGGCCGACGCTGCCGTGCCCACGGCCTGCCCGCAAGTGACGCTCGAGGCCCCCACGCCCATCCACCTGCCGCCCGTTGCCGCGGCCGTGGTCGACGAGGCGCCCTCGACGCTGCCTGCATCTGCGGCGGACGCTAGCAGCACCACCGAGCCACAGCCAGCAGGCCCCGCCACCCTCACCACCCTCACCGCCCACACCGCCCACGCCTCTCCCCCCGGCCCCGAGCGCCGCCAGTCTCTCGTCGCCCACACCGATGCCCGCGTAATCAAGACGCTGCTGGCCCCTGACGCACCGCACTCGCACTCGCACTCGCACCGGCACTCGCACCCCCACCCCCAGCCCGACTACTTTGGCGCCGCACAGCCCCCATCACCGCCGCCATGCTGCACCGCAAGATCTGGGTCAAGCGGCCCCATGCCTCGGCCACCATGGTGCAGATTGGCGAGGACGACCTGGTCGACGACGTGCGCGACATGATCCTCCGCAAGTACGCCAACTCGCTCGGCCGCAGCTTCGACGCCCCAGACGTCACCCTGGGCATCGTCCCGCGCAACGCTGGCCCGGGCCACGAACGCACCCTGGGCCCCGAGGAGCACATGTGCAGGACCCTCGATGCCTACTTCCCCGGCGGCCAGACCGTCGCCGAGGCCCTCATCATCGACGTGCCTGTACGTCGCACCCCAAACCTTCACCGCGAGTGCCCCTCTACTACGCACACCACGACGATGCTCAACATACCCAGACCGAGTACTTCCCGCCCATGCCCGTCGGCCAGCCGTCGCCCGCCGCCCTCGCATACGGTCCACCTCAGCCTCCCCACTCGATAGCCGTCCTCACCAACGGCGGCCAGCTGCCTCCCCTGCCGTCTCCTGGCGCCGCTGCAGCTCGTCGCGGCCACCACGGCCGCCCCAAGTATGGCCCGCGCCAGAACACAGCCTCGCCCACCGCCCTGGCCGGCGGCATCCCCTCGTCCGCTACCATGATCCGCCCCCTCAACCGCGATCGCCACAACTCCTCGGCTTCCAACGACAAGCACTCGCAAGCCTCCAACGCCCCCATACCCACACCGCCTGTCCCCATCGATCCACCTGTGCGCACGCAACACGACACCCCTCCCACCCTACGGGTTGCGTCGCCCCGCCCCGAGAAGAGGAGGAGGAAAAAGCCAGCACCAGCTGAGCCGCCCAGCCTGCCAGCAGGCCTGCTCGATGGCTCAGTGCCACCCATCAACGTCTTGATCGTCGAAGACAACATCATCAACCTGCGTGTCTTGGGTGCCTTTATGCAAAGGCTAAAGGTTCGATGGGAGCGAGCCATGAACGGCAAAGAAGCCGTGACCAAGTGGAAGGCTGGTGGCTTCCATCTGGTGCTCATGGACATTCAGCTGCCCGTCATGAACGGTCTGGAGGCGACAAAGGAAATCAGAAGGCTGGAGCGTGTCAACAGCATCGGTGTTTTTAGCAGCGGGAACAGCGAAGCACCCCACGCCGGCTTAGACAAGCAGGGTGGCTCGAACACGGAGCTGGTAGAAGACGACAAGCTCGGCGACAGGGGCCTCTTCAAGAGCCCTGTCATTATCGTAGCCCTTACAGCCAGCTCCCTGCAGAGTGACAGGCACGAGGCTTTGGCAGCTGGCTGCAACGACTTCTTGACCAAGGTAAGGATCCCACACGCGAACAACGCCAGACCCACGCTAACGCATTCATCCAGCCTGTCAACTTTGTTTGGCTCGAGCGAAAAGTCAAGGAATGGGGCTGCATGCAAGCCCTCATCGACTTCGACGGATGGCGGAAATGGAAGGACTTTGCAAAGGACTCGGACAGTAGCAACAACAAAGATACATCCAAGATGTCCACCAGCATGGCCACCATCGCCCCGAATAAAAAGTCCACCAGCATCAAACCCACATCACCGGCACTGGCAGCGAATGCAGCAGAGACGAACGGATCCTCGTCCACAGACAAGGAGGATAAGAAGGGCAAGCGGAAAAGCCTTGTTCAGGCTCCACCGATCCTGCCAGAGGACGAGAGCGAGACGCCGACACCAGACGCTGACGACACATGATGATCGAAACTTTGAAATCTACCTCGCCCACTACCTCACACTCACGACCTCACCCTACCTCCTCACATCCACATACCCTGCGCCCTGGATTCCTTGCATCCAGGAGCCCTGCAGCCTACCAAAAGTTCTGCGGTTTTAGATTGTACAAACTTCCTTACCTTTTCTTGCATCTACAGTTGGCTTTTGCATGACGCACGTCAGTTTCCTATGTCAGTGGTTCGTTTTAGCGTTTTGTTCCTCTGGAGGCGACCTGGATTGGAGAGGTCACTCACTATGGGCACATTCGGAGAGTTTGGATTATACAGCACTTGTTGCTCATGTAAGGAGTGGGTGGCTTGAGCTGAAGAGGAGGGTCATTTGTGGAGGTACCACATTGCATCGTGGAGGCTGTGGTAAGAGAGGTAACACCCGAGAAGATGGTACATAAAGGGTGCGCGTAATTGTAATCAAAGTAAGAGACAATCAGGCTCTACTCACCATCTATCATCTATCGCTCGACCTTCTTACTGAGTCTCTTCGCCGGCGGGTATCGCCATGTCGAGCCTTGGCGACTTCTCCATAGATCTTCATACGCCGCTACTCCACCATCCCACATTCGTAGCCGTCTCCGGTCGGGGCCTTATCGGTCCTTTGCAATCGATCCACCACGGCCCAGACGCATCGCGCGGCTGCAAGTAATTCACTCCACTTGATTGTGATCCCAGCGAGGTTACAAACAAGCAGCAATCGACAAAAGTTCACATCAGCTAGCTTCAACTGAGCCATCGAGACACAATGGCTGGAGTACTCTGGGTTTCGTCGAAGATTGTAGAGCCTGCCAAACTCAGTGTCCAGCAGCTCGATGACTGGTATGAGAACGTACGTTCGATATCAACACACCAACTTTGCAACTCGACTCTCCGAACTTCACCATCTCATTCTGGCTTGAATATGCTAACGCACCACAGGAACACGCCCTCGAAGTCCTGTGCCTCCCCGGCATCCCCTCTGGAACCCGCTACACGGCCATCAACCCGGCCGCCGAATCGCCATACCTGATCACATACGAGTTCCCAGACTTGTCCTACACGACATCACCAGAGTTTCAGGCCGTCGCAAACCAAGAACCCGACCAGCACCTGGTAGACCGAATCTATGCCCACACCAGCTTCGATATCAGGTTCTACTCGGAATTCGCACTGCCTGCTCACTCCCCCTCCTCGCCCTCGCCAGTCTCCTCCACCACTGCCCCGCTCCTCGCTTCCATCACTCTCTCGCCCCAGCCGGGAAAAGAGGGCGATGCGGAGTTGTGGTTTGCGGGCAAGTTTGCGCTTGGGCTCAAGCAATTGCCGGGATTCGTCCGGGCGAGGCGGTTTGAGTTTGTGAATGGGGTACAGAGAGAGAGGAATGCGGTTACTGTGCGTGGAGCGCCTAAGTGGCTGGCGCTGGTCGAGTTTGGACATGATGCGGGAGAAGCCGGGAAGGAACTTGACGCTGTGCTGGATGCGGATCTGTTGGCCAAGGTGCGGGTGGAGTGGTATACGGTTAAGAAGGTGTGGAAGGAGGGGGAGGTCAAAAAGATCGGGCAGGTGCCGTGAAGTGCTTCCGAGTGCAGGTGTGGAAAATAAGGTGTCCCGGGAATCGAGTGCTACTTCCGTTCCGTCACTCTATACGACATCCCTTCTCTATATCCGCTTATCCATTTGCTCCCTCCGCGCTCCGTGTGCTTAAAGTTCGATTCTTCGATGCTGCATGACCAAGTTTTTGGGCGTTTGATCAATCTGTTTGGTTTGTCTCTGCTGGCTACACTATGCACGACTGGCAGTCTCGCATTGTCTGCATCAAGCAGGGTCTCCAATATATGTGTCTCTTTGCTTCATCCAAGCGTCCGCTGAGGCTGATTGTAATAAATCTCTCTATTACACATATTCTCGCCACGACGTCGGTAAGTTCAGAAGTCTTCCCCGTGGACAGCCTTCACAATTCACTGCACAGACTGTGGGTCTCGGGTTCTAAGTAGGTATACGGTGCGGGCTTCGTTTCGTGCAGAGAGGACTGTGTGCGGATTGAGGGTCGATAGGCAGAGTGCGGCGAACCCGCCACGAAAGACAAAAACCATACCACGTCTCCGGAACGAGAGGGGGATGTGGTTGAGATTGTGTATGTAGCGGAGCTGGAGACACGGTTGACATTGTGTCCGCTGGGTATGGGGCGTGGTCCTTGGGGTATTGGGAGCGTGCTTGAGCGCGGAGCTGTTGATACTGAGGAGATGGCACGTTCATCTCGCCAATGGTCGTCGTGGGATTCAAGATCCGGTAGCCAGGCCAGTGCGGCAGATGGTGGGACTAGCAGGTTGGGTGGGCTCGAGGAGCCGCATCGGATGCTGCCTAAGGATACGACGTTCTTTGGACAGGCGTTATCGGATTCTGACAGCGAGGACAGTGCCTCGCACCGCAATGATGCGGAAGCGGAATCTAATTCAAATGGAGGAAACGGCAAAGACGGGACGCTGCCAGGTGAGGAGAAGGCGGTGTGGAAACGGGATAGTGACGGGAGGGTGGTGAAGAAGAGGAAAAGCTCTGCACAAGTGCATTTGCGTATTTGGACTGTGTTGAGAAAAAAAAAAATCTATTCGGGGTTTATGTGTTTCCGGCTATCTACAGGATTCACTGCCTACTTGTTCAGCGCATTAACCTTCTTTGCATGCTCGTACACCAATGGCTTCGCCTCAGCATCGTCGAGGAAAATGGTAAACCCATCGTCGTGATTCCGTCCGTACGAGAAGCCGCTGTATCCAAACTGCCAGTACATGTCGCTCATCTTCTCGTCTAAGCTAGTCTTCTGCCACAGCCCCAGCACGTCAACTCGCGTCTGGTTGTCGCTCCTGCCTAGATACTCTTGTCGCTTGTCGTCGGTCAGCCAGCCGTACTCTTCGTGCACAACGGGCTTTTTGGCTTTACGGCCCGACGCTGCGTGGTCTTTGATCCACTGCACGGTCCAGGGAACCGTCTTGGTCCACCAGTCTGGGTAGCTGTGGAAGACGCCGAAGTCGATGTTCTTGAGCGTCAGCTCTTTGTCGAAGTCACCACCGTCGGCCCCGTTGTAGGCCCAGTCGTCGCTGGCGATGTTGAACCCGCCCTCGCCACCCCATGTCACCAGGTGGTCTTTGTCCAGGCTCTTGATGTACGTGCTCATCTCGTCGATCCATGCGGTGATGGTGTCGGGCGTGCAGTTCGCCGACCGTGGCAGGTTGCGCACGCCGTCTGCGCCGCAGCGGGGCTCGTTGGCGAGCTCCCATGCCATGATGGCGTTGGAGCTTTTGAAACGCTGTACAATGGCCTTGATGTATTTTTTGAACGCGGTCCTGATCTTAGGGTCCCGGTAGAAGTCGTCATGGTACCTGCCACCCAGGTTGGTCGTGTAGACATCCATACCGCCATAGTCGGCCCAGTTATTTGTCAGAGCAATGATTAGTTTCATGCCTGTCTTCTCCGCGGCGGCAATTACTTTGTCGAAGGGAGCAAGGTTGATCTCGGCGGTGCCGTTGTTCCACCATTGGAGCACGTTGGGCGAAGGTCCAGCGCCCTCACCGCCATACTGGGGTAGACCACCGGCAACAGTGGTACGGTTGCGGTCATTGAAGCCCCAGGTGCGGAATACGTTCAGACCGGCGTTCTTGCCTGCTACCATACCCTTCTCGACATCGGAAGCAAGCTGGAAGCTGTTAGAACGGGAGGATTAGAGGACATATGTAGAAGACTCACGTCGTTGAAGGGGAAGTAGTAGGCATTGGTTCCAGCAAAATAGAAGTCCTTGCCATCAAGCTTGAAGGTAGTACCCTTGGTAGTAACGAATCCCTTCCTCACAGCTGCGGCAGTGGCACCGGAGGCCAGGAGTGCGGTAACGGCAACGTCGCAACGCATCTTGTTTAGCTCGTCTGAATGCGAAGTCTGAGAGCGTGAGCAGCCTCGATACGATTCAAGTGCATTTAGACAACTTTACATATGTACTTCATGAGGTTGTAGGCCAAGACCGCGCTTGCCCGTTTTGAGCGCGGAGCACTATATAGCGAGATGGCTCCCTTCCGACGCTCAATTTACCCCAGCATTTATATTAAGGCCCCATGAGCTAGCAAACAGTACTTGACAACAATTGGCGCATTTCACCCCTCAGTGATCTCCGGGGCTTGGGGTGATGTACTGCGGGAAAGAAACCGTTCAGCGAACCTTGTGACACTGGCGGTCGAGCCAATTGTGGAAGGTCCAGGAACCGCGGACCTGCATCCACTGAGCAAACGGTTTGTCGGTCCCTGGAGGCGAACTGCGGATACCCAGACTAGGGCGAGCGGATGACAGGTCTCGTGCTGCTTTGAGTCCGGAGAGTGATAGTCCAAATTCAAACCCATGTTCCTCAGGCTTGGCCTTTGAACCTTTTCGAGGTCCATGTGCTCGCCCGCCTTATGAGCTAACGTATCGTACCACGTGGTCGACACCATAAACTATATATGATCGCCAGGCTGACACGTTGTTAAAATCCTTTGCAAAATATGAGATGTAGACATGACCGTGAAGTCTCCCGGACCAACAAGGCGGGATGACGTGACGAACAAAGCCCTCACAGCTATTGTAGCCTCTCCTCAATCTGGCCACAGTGGCGAGTGCAGATCAAAATCGATCTTTGCAAAACCCAGGCATGCCGTCCTGAGATATCTGACCTGCTGGGAGTGCTATTCTGCTCTTCGAATATAAAACTATAGGTAGCCGCTGTAGGTCGAGCTTCACCTGAGACTGTTGGTTGGAGTGGCACGGGAAGAGTGCATCTTTTGGCCTAGCCAGCAGCTTGATAGTAAAAAGATGAAAAGACACCTGTTACCAAGACCTGGATACTGCGGTTCATTGTTGCTGTTGCCCTGACATTGGAAAGTTGACAAGCGGGCGCACATTGGCGAGTCCTGGTGCGGTGTCGAGTTGTGCTTTGCTCTCAGCGCGGGAAGGACGTAAGAGTGATCAACTGTGAGAAATCACTAGTGCGATGAGGGAAGCGGCGAGTGGGGCTCACCCCACGTCACTAGCCGGTGCAAACGGAAACTATACCGCGACAGTCCGACTCCAACAACACGATACCACACACATTTGTCTAACCTTCAAAGATTCCAGGGCTGTACCCTGCGTACTGCCTCTGCAGCCAGTCTGGGTAACTGAACGCCGTATTGCCGTTCGTCAACGTACTACGAACAGAATCCACGCATCGCAGATAGATAGATTCTTGAACCCAGCACAACTGAAGATCATGAACAGCTTACTGAAACTACAATATAAGTTCTAGAAAGAGGGATTGTATTTTTTTATTTTGTTTTTTTCGAGAATACCATGATGCTGACCCAGGGAATAGGTTGAGATCGCTACCAAGATAACTGAATAAAATGCCACCACCAAGAAATATTTCCCCCTCTGATCCTCAGCCCTACAACTTACTTCATCATGGTCCAAAAATATCGCCCTCTTTTACTCGAGCTTCCTATAGAACTTCGCCTATGCATCTATCGCTACTGTTTATGCTCCCTAGCAGTGCCATGCCGCACGCCTCGTTCCAAGTTCTCCGATCTTCTTGTACTCGATCTCTGGGTGTATGGTCTGAAAGACAAGTCACCGAATATGTGTTCTGCGCAGAAGATAGCTCTACCAGACGGAAGAAGCCTTTGGACTTACCGCGGGCTTTTCCTCGCATGCCACAAGATATACGCCGAAATGGAGCAGGAGCTTCTCCGACTACACTCAAAGCAGTTCGACGACATACGTGAAGCAGTCAAATGGCATGACATGGCTCTCAAATTCTCGCCTTTGTCAAGCCTGAAAGATACCAACGAGATCATGATCGGTGTACCGTGCTCGCGCATTATACGAAACCTGGACAGACTGGAAGGTGCTATGTGGATGGCTATGCACCAGGTTGCAATCACCGATCTATCAGTATTGCCCAATTTCAATATACATCCTGCTTTTGAGGATCTCATCATGCGGCTTTTCGACAGTTTCCGCTCCTTCCGCTTATATCTTACCACTACGGGAACCGAAATATGCGGATTCGAAACAGAGAGCAATCTCCATCATCTTATGTTTAACACATTTGTCGAACATCTGGCAGGACGAGGCCAAACATACCAGGGAAATCCTATAGTCAACGGGCAACAGGTCACACCAAGGGAATTCAGCCCATTCTGGGGCATGTACACTAAACCGGACGTACCACACTGGCCCCAACTGCTAGAATACGAATACAGAATCTGAAAATGTCAAAGAGCATGGGACAGAGTGGAGGAAGCGGACTGCAGTTCGCACTTCACGAGACGATTTGTCATTAAGTCCACCACCCGACTATTGCACGTGATCGGCAACGAACGCTGAGCGTCTTCAAAGGCCTTGGCGGCTATGGCTATCTCAACTATTCATAATACAATCCATCTAGGCAGCTGTACCTGCCGCAATCAATGCACTTAACGTCTCGTTCTTCTTTGTCACACTTTCGAACTCGGCTGGGTACTTTCCAACCAACAAATCACTCACAATCCGCGCAAAAACAACCCCACCCCACTCATTGACATGTGTGCGGTCGCCTGAAGCTAGGTTGTACTTGTCTGCCGCCGCGGACCCGATAGCATTGACGTACTTGGTGGAAGCTTCGTTTAGGTTGATCCAGTGCAGGGAATTCGCTTTAGCTACCTCGATGGTGGCGGCTGTCTCGTTGACGAGATTTTCCACGACTTTGCCGCCGCTGAACGTGCGTCGAGTCAGAGGAGTGACAAGAATGGGCGTTGCACCTGCTGAGCTGGCTTCGGAGGCGAATTTGGCGAGGTTGGTCTTGTAGTCGGCAAGCGTAACTCCGCTAGTAGCCTTTTGGTCGTTGTGTCCGAACTGGAGGATATAAGTGGTTGTTCATATCGACAGGACCGAGTCGGGAGATCACGTACCTGAATAGTCACGTAGACGCGATAATCATCTTTGTGCGAGCCAACTTCATTGATGACCTTGCCCCAATCACCACCAGCGCGGAAAGACTTGGTAGTTGCGCCGCTGTGCCCATAGTTTGCACCTGAGGAACCTTGTGCGACCGTCGTAGCTAAGAAAGCATCGCCCCAGCCTCCGTTTGTCGCTGTAGTAGAATCACCAGCCAGCAGCCAGTAGACGGGCTCGTCAGCACGAGACTGAAGAGATGCTGGAAGTGCAAGAGCGGCAGGCAGGAAGCTCAAAAGTGTCCAACGCATAATGGCTGAGTGTAAGAGGTGTGTTGAGCTGGTTCCGCGATGACTCGTGTTCAGCCCGAGATCGCGGTGCAGAAGCTTTTATACTCAATCTTGGTCTCGAAGATCTTGCTACACCGTTAAACCACACGTGGCCGCGCAACGAAAGGGATCCCAAGATCCTCCATGGCATCTTCCTGGAAGGCGCGTTTAGCCTCCGAAGCACGTCATTGGCTTCCACCAATCGACTTTTCATCTTACTGAAACCTGGTACCGGCCGTGGCGGGCAGTAGAGGGCTCACTCCCAGATTGGGAGATACTTGCTGTGTTCACGTCGGGACGTGCCTAGTTTGTGGAGTTAAACATGCGGGGGTGGAAGATGATCGACAAGGTATTCGCGGCATCTCTCCCCGAGATGTGATGGCATCTTTCATGCTTCACAAAAAAACGGACGACAAGCGAGCGCGATATCACAAACACCAACGTTGATCTTACGACTACAACACTAATGAAAGCTTAGATGTAAGTATAGTTTCTCTTTAGGTAAGGTGAGTGTGTCTTCTGAGTTTAAGCAATCATTTTCAGCGTGGTGCAGTGTTATCAGTTGTTACGGTGATTCACTTGAAGCCACTTCTCAATAAACATGAAAACAGGTGTAGTGCCGACACTACCTTAGGGCTTTCGAATTGTTTCAGCTGCGCCGGGCAGATGGCGAGTTAAATGGGGAAACGGAGAGATCATTAATCAAAAGCACATGCCACCACCGCCGAACCCCATGCCCCTGTATGCCTCATCACTCCATATTCCCATGTCAAAAAACTGCTCCATATCGAAATCTGCACACTTCATAAATGCAAATGGATCATCATCTCCGTCTTCGCCTGCCCCAAAACCTGTGTCCACATTGCTGAAGTCCATGTTCGCAAGATCAACAAACTGATTCTGCCCACAACCGTCCGGAGGCGTCGGCAATGCTAGAAGATGGGTTGCGGCGTTTTCGCATGATGTGAATTGATTCGAAGCATCCGTCTGCATCCGTGGATTGATCTTCCGAACATACCAATCACGCGTCAAATCGGTGATATATCGCATAGCCCACCAAAAGTCATGATGCGGCTGCTTGATCTTGTCATATGTTGTCTGATTCTGGAACCGATAGCACAGTGCTTCGAGGCAGGTCTCAAGATGCACTAATTCCTGTGCTGCTTTGACGTCCCAGCCAGCTGCAGTATGTACACTAGCAGGAATACATAACTTGGCGACAGTCATCATAGCGGCTGGTAGTCGCATCCACTCTGAAAAGGAGATAAGATGATAATCCGATGCTGAAAACGATAGCAAAGTATCGAAAAATCGCTTCGCTGCTTCTAACGCCGATAGTAACGCTTTGAGATGTGTACCGTCTGTTGTGACTGGCTGCGCAGACTCGGGCAGTGGGCGGAGGGCGACTGCGTGAAGTGTCATATCGATGTAGAAATACGAGAGTGAAAGCACTAACACAATGTTAGATATAGTCCACCATTGTTGACGCTGAGCTTACTTCTCTGGCACTCTAATCCTTCGCAACCACGTCTCCATCCATCAAGCTGGGTCTCCAAGAACCGAACGTGCATGATTACTCGGGCGTCGCCTAGTGGAGCGTCTACCGTAGCACCAGTGAAAAGGGTGTCTTGAACCTGGTCATCCAGTTGCCGCAGAGAGACAAGGGGTTCAATCATCTTATCAGTTTCGAACTCTCCATGACACTTTAGTTCTCGTGCCCATTCAGCCATGTCGGAATTATGCTTTAGCAGATTGGGCTTTTGCAAAGCTGCGGAGACCCTGGCCATGGTCAGTATGAAAAACTATAATGTGCCTACCATACGTACATCGAGGCGAGATAATAACAACCAAGGAATGCTCGCTGCCTCTCACGCTTTTCTTGTGGATCTGGTTGTTGAGGTTTTTGACGATTGACGAAGAACATGGGCTGGAAGTCACGGTGCAGCCCAATATCGAGGGCAAGGCCAACAACAAGGTGGTGAAGGAAGAATATTTGTCTGCAATGTTAGTTAAAGCCGGTCATTAAAACGGCGGCACTTACTGGGTTTTGTGGGAAAATACGAAGTGGTACCTGGGACTGATGTAAGCATGGCAGAGTTGAGCACAGAAGACAACCCTACCAGGACAGGTATACAAGTACGCTTTGCACCAGACTCAGACTCTTTCGGGGTCGTATTATAGTGCGGTTTGCAAGCTCCTGTCTGTAGATGGCATCTAGCGCAAGTTGACGTTGATGCTCTCTCCAGGAGGCGGAAGTAATCACCGCGAGGAACAACATAGGAGCGTCCTGATATAGCTGTCGAGCAGAAAGAGTCGAGGCTAGAGGGACGAAAGGGAACGAGTGTGACATCTTCTGGTATTCGTACAATAAAGAGTCTGCCTCGCCTGTGGCGAGAAGGTCATTGATAAGAGAGTCATCGATAGACTCCTCGCGTTGTTTTGAAGGTTTGAAGAGTTTATCTGGGCACTGATCGAGTTCATCGCGATCAGCAAAGCCATGTATACTGCGGATTTGCTCGATATATTGGCGGTCGGCTGCATCTTCACCCTCGCCTACCTGCTCTGGATGCTCTTCTGAGGATTGCGGACGCTGCTCGAACGATGACGGGAAAGGGAGCCAGTTGCCGGGTGCTACTGGTATTTTTCTTTGGTCTGCTCGGGGTGTGAAGTCTCCGCCCAGAGCTGATGGCTGTTCATGTTCTGCAGCCGCTGGGGTTGTATTCGCTGTCGCAACTGGGTTCATAAGGCTTGCAACAAGTCCATCTATCTTTTTTTCCACTTGCGAGATGCGTCTGCGGTCTGTTAGTATTTAGTTCATGATTTTGAAAGGTTTTTACTCACGATGGTGCTCGCAGCTTCCTGGCTCTCCGAGGAGCCTCGGCCCATGCACACTCACGTTCAGCAGCGAAGCAGCTGCGAATTTGATCAGCTCACTCTTGCATCAACAGGACATATTGAACGTCGTGCAGAAATAACACATCAAACATACCGTTGGCACGTCCCCGATTGGCTGCTTGGCAAGCAGCGGGTCTTAAGGTTTCTGCAACGTTGACATGCTTGCGACGTCCGCGATATAGCCGTTCTCCTCGCAATGGACTGCTCGTATTCACTCATCCGACGATTGAGTGCAAGGAGAGGTAGAGAGTTGGGGTGTCGAAGGGACAGCCACCGGACCAGTAAGAAAAGCAACAGCCGTGCCGTGCTCACCACAGGGCGCCTGGAACTTTGGTCCCGCGCTACCCATCCAATCTGTCTCCACTCCCCAACGTTTTCATGTGCTGACATAATTCGTAGTCTCATACACGAAAATAGCAGAAGTTGTTTGAAGTCGCTTATCCTTTTATTAAAACCATACCCTTGAAAGTTATACTATCCGGTCTGCCTCAGGCGGCCTCAAAGCTCAGCTGTGAAGACAACTGCCAACCATAATACAGCGTCGCGATAACGGTAATTAGGTTGAGGTGAATGCTCATCGCATGGGCCTTGGAGAACAAACGATTGAGTCGTCTCATCTCAACGCTAATCTCCTCCGAATCTGTGGAAGACCTTGAATCGCGGGTTGCTGAAAAATGTTAGTCAAAATAGCATCAAGGTTAGAACATACTTTGATGGGTTCTCTCAACCATGAGCTCGAGCGTTCTTGGTCCATAGATAAACAAATTAAGGGTCGCGGTGCCTCCAGCTACGGCAAGCGGAATCCAGTCGCTCTTGTTGCGGACCACAGATGCCGGTCCGTATGGCGGTAGAGTCAGAGTGACTAAAATCAAAAGTAGACTCTGACTCCCAAAATATATGGGGAAAACACGCTTCTGTAAGCTTGTAAAAGCCGAGCGTGGCAAAGCTTGGAAGGCGACCTTTGTCATGACAAAGGTTTGATACAGCTCAGTTCCGAGCAATGTAGAATAAGTGAGAAGATGTATTGGTGCCATGACCATGGTGACGACTGATGTGGTAGGCATTTCGATAGCGACAGAAGGACTAGGCAAAACAAAACAAAGTTAATTAACAATCAAAGATGTCTACCGTGACGTTTAACAATATCGATGTTTGCTGCAGCCTAGCATGTCGGTTGTAAACCGGATGTTGTCGGAACTTGTTTTCCGTGCCGATGCCGAGAATGAAGCATGAGAAAGACGATATTGCTGTAAGAGACATCGCGACACTAAATTTATACAAACTTATCATTGAATTGTGAAAAATTCCTACTATTTAGCGTTTGTGTGCCTTCTTCATCCTCAACCTTGCCCAAGTAACTGCTGCAGGGCCCGCGTTCGATAGAGAGATCAAGCCAGCAATTGCACCGCAAGCAACTGTGATGATGTGACTAGTCTTGCATCCGTCTAGGTAGCTTGAGAGCACCTTTTCGAGTTCCCCACCACTGAACAAACTTCTGATCTGCGTCGCGCCAGCGTCCAGTACGTTCTTTGAATCGATGTCTGGAAGATTGCGCGCAAGGCTTGACAGTAGTCCGGTTGTGAAGGCTGCTTCACTCGATGCAACGAATAGTGCTGTTCCACAGTTCTCCATGAACAATGTCAGTGATGTAGCAGCGGCCATGTCGTCTGCTGGGACCAAGGCTTGGTTGGAGATCATAGGGATCTGAAGTGCGATGCCAATGCCGATAGCCGAGAGAATTTCGTAGCCTACCCACTCGCTTGTGAGCGTGCTCGCATTGGATGTGTAAATTTTTACATTTCCAGCTATCACAAGGATTGCACCGACCAAAAGGAAGGGTTTGTAGTGGCGCCAGAACGTGAGAAGGCCATTTGCGATCATTGTAACAGCAGAGATACCAAGGACGAGTGGAATCAACCGAATACCGCTTTGCGAGGCAGTTGTGTTGTTGACCGACTGGAACTGTATAGGCAATGTATACAGGAGTGGGAAGTAGGCCCCTGCCAAGAAAAAAATGTAGCAGGCGTTTGCAAGCACCATTTTGTTCTTGAGGAGATGGGACTGGACCATGGCTTTCTCGCCCATCATCCACTCGTTGATGAAAAAACAAACGAGAAGCGAAGCAAATCCAAAGAAGCTGCCTATGACACGCGCGCTGGTAGACGAGTATATGCCGAGCCAGTGCATGGCGAGTACGAAACACGACAGAGAGGTTGATACGAGTACGCCACCGTTAAGGTCGAGTTGGAGAAGTTTCTCGCACAGCGAGGCTTCTCTGGGGCGGAGAGGAGATGTGAAGCAGATGAACATAGTCGAGGCTGCAGCAAATCCGATCGGCAAACTGATCCTTCACACCTTTTAGTTCGGCCACATTATTCATGGAACTTGACTCACCAGAAGCAAAACCGCCAGCCTGGGCCGTCTGTCAAAGACCCTCCCATAAGCGGTCCTACAACACTTGCACAACCAAACGTTACGCCCAGCACACCCATGTATGCAGCACGATACTCTGGTCCAGCTGTAAGTGCAATGATGATGAAGGCCCCAGTCATGATCCCGCCACCACCACAACCAGCTATAATACGACCAAAGATCAGTACTTCGCTGCTGGGCGCTAGTGCACAGATGACGTTGCCAATTTCGAAGACCAATATGGACAATAGGAAAGTGGTCTTGAGGGGGAAATAGTTGTAGGCTTTGCCCCAGCATGACTGAAACGCTGCATTGGTGATGATATAGGAGCTACCGTACCACGCAATGTTGCTGATGCTGCCAAATTCCGTTGTAATGCTGGGGATGGCTGTTGCGATTATAGTCGAATCAAGCGCTGAGAGGAAGATGCTAAGCACAAGACCAACAGTGATCAGGAGTAGCCGCATTCCACGAGGATATTGTGATATTGGCGTTTCATCCTCAGGCTCCAGCGTAGAAGCCCTGTCTGGCGCGCCGTCAAGACGAAACACATCAAGCTCCGTGGAACGACCACCACTAGAGTTATTTCCTGCTGGCCTAGCTGCCGACATGCTGCGAGGAGAAGGTGGAAAGTAAAGGTTTGGTCGCCAGAATATGAAAGATTCTCTCTTGTTATACCAACACCCTCAGGATCATGTGATGCGCCGTCCTACAACTGGCATTGTCAAGAACGAGGTTGTGGTGATGGATTGTGTCAGACAGGAGGCCCTAGCTATTAGCGAGAGGATCCTTGTTCTCGTACGCCTCTCATGTTTATTGGTCAGCAACAGCAAGCTGTCTTTTCAACAACCACTGGAGGGGAGCATAATGAAGTGCCCAAGAATGCTGGCAAGGTTGCCTGGCATCTAGAAGTATTGCTAGGAAGCTTACTAATAACTAAGAATCAAAGACAGGTTATTGGAGCTGGCTGCACAGTTTTGCCACCGAGTCAGCCATGCGGAACGCGCGCTGAGTATGCGCTTGAGCTGCCGGCCCGAGTGACAGACGCTCTGCATGACCTGAAGTCCAGCATCAGTCAAAAGAGAGGAGAGCGTGACCGAGATGATGGCCGTGAATGTGACCGGGTGACGTAACCAGAAACGGGCTAAGTAGCTCACGTGCCAATGCCAGGCGCTCGTCTCCTCGCCTTATCTCCCAAGTCAATCTTCCTTCACTCAACACCATTATAATGTATACATAACATGCACTCACCTGAAAGATCCCGCCAAACTTGGGTTGCAATCTCCAAACACCTCTTTTTCGTCGGTATCTTCGCGCAGGTCGCGGTACTTCTGGCAATATTAGGCTCCTATTTTGGCTTTTACACTCACGATACTTTGCCACCCTCGGCCCATGAAGTCACCAGCACTTTCCACAACGATGGCTTGACTTTGCGGCACCTTATTCACCATGGGGCAGGCCAACCAGGGCCGCGTGCGAGGAGGCTGGACGTGACAGCCGACAGGGCGGTCCAAGCTGAGGCTGCCGGCCAGTTTGGACCCTTTGTTGTCAAAAAGCCCCGATAACTATCGAGAGGCCCTCAAAGATATACAAGTATGATGGCCAGAGACCGATGTGGTCTACGATGTCGCCAATATGGGTCGCCGAAGATATCGCCGGGCCGGATGTTGAAGATAAGGATACGGTAATCAGTCTTGCTTCAATGTCAGAGGACGCCTACAAACCTGGGCCAGAGGATCCGGAATGGATGGACGTCGACGAAAATTACAACTCATCTGTGCCTTTCGGTTGGGATGACAGTGGCATCAGAGGTCATGTGTTCGCCGATGACACGAATTCTACCATCATCCTGTCGGTGAAGGGCACCACGGTCGCCATGTTTGAGGGAAATGGAACTTCGGGCCATGACAAGGAGAACGACAACTTGTTCGGCTCCTGCTGTTGTGGTCAGGGTGGCTCGTATTGGTGGAAAAAGAGCTGTGACTGTATGACTGGCACTTATTCTTGCGACGACAAGTGTGTGAGGGAAGAGCTGAGGAAACCGAACAGGTACTATCTCGCGACAGTGGAACTCTATGAGGAGGTATTGCGCATTTATCCAGATGCAAATATCATCACGACCGGACACAGCTTAGGTGGCGTTCTGGCCTCGCTGATTGGATTGCAGCATGGCATTCCTGCGATCTCCTTTGAAGCGTACCCGCAAGCCATGGCAGCAAAACGACTTGGACTACCCGCGGCTGGGGACGTGGCTCCACTTCGAAAAAACACGGGGGTTCCACTTTGGACATACAGCAGACCCGGTCTACATGGGAACCTGTAACGGCTTTTCCAGCTTCTGCTCCATCGGTGGCTATGCGTTCGAAACGATATGCCATACTGGAAAGCGCTGTGCCTACGACGTTGTCAAGGACTGGGGGTGGAGGCAAAGCACGACAACGCACCGCCTGAGGTATGCCATTGACAACGTATACAAGAAGTACGACAAGGCAGCAACGTGTGTCGATGAAGATGTCACTTGCGTAGACTGCTTCCTATGGAAGTTTGAAGATGGAACGCACACCCAACCTGCAACAACATCAACAGCTGCGCCCACATCGCGAACAAGGACAAGGACCGAGACCTGCAAGACGCCTGGCTGGTGGGGATGTCGTGATAAGACTTCGACAACTGCAACAGCAACCGCAACCGCAACGTTGACAGATCCCATCATTACATCGACCTCCGAGTCAAGTACCAGCACGTGCAAGACGGTAAGTAGTTTGTATGTTGAGCGTCTGTGCAGTGACTGACAATTGCAGCCCGGCTGGTTTGGATGCAAAGACGAGACCACTTCCACATCAACTACGTCTTCGGCAGAGGCGACGACTACAACATGTACGAGCAAGGGTTGGTTTGGTCGCTGTGCAGATGAAACGCCCATTACGACGACGCCAGCAGTAGAAGGATATGCCTACTATCGCACAGCGCCAACAGCAACTCAGACAGCACCATATTGACAGTCCCATACCAATAGATACCACCCAATGTAGTCTAAATCATGCAGAGGTTCGCGTAAGAAAACCAAGCCCTGGCAGGTCATATAGCATGATCGCGCTGAGGTGCCCCCATAACTCAGAATGTGTTACTGTTCTGCTTCCATTGTCACATTCTTGATTTCCTCTAGTGCTTACATGTCAAACTAGCGACAAGAAGCATGTTTCCCGTACCTAGTATGAGTCACCATAGGACTAAGATATACAAGCACCACCAAGCAAAAACCCAAGACAACGACACATGCACAGAACAACCACCTTCCAAGAATGCAAAGAGAAGTCGCAATCCAACATGCTCGACCCCACCTTCCACATCACGACCCCGCGTCTGCATATTTCCTACCTCGATCCTTCTAACGACGCACACATGGCGTACATTGTGCGTCTATCCAACAGTCCAGAAATACAAGCCATGCGCGCCCAAAGCGTCGCCTACAAACCCCCAACCACAAACCATATCTGCCGCGCGCCTCGCCCTGGAACCCACGATAGCCCGGCTAGAGAAAACAGGAACAGGGCGCTATATCGTGTCGCTGCGCGACCCCGACGTCGCGTTCATGCAGCAGCACCAGCGCGAGTACATCGGCACCGTGTCCATGCAGCTCCAGCGGTTCCCCGACGCCGTTTGCCCGGTGATTCCAGACGTGGGGTTCGCCCTGCTGGCCGCGTACCATGGCTGTGGCTACGCCAGTGAGGCTTGCACGGGGCTGATGCGGCATTTCAGCGAGACGAGAGGCTATGAGCGGTTTGCTGGGTTTACGCACCCGGACAACGTGGCGAGTCAGAAGCTGTTTACGAGGCTGGGGTTTGAGAATCGGGGCGTCATGGATGTTGATGGCGTGGTGGGGTGTGATGGGGTGGGTGCGCGTGTGGCGGTTTGGCTCAAGGGGGTCGCTGAGGATGTACATCTGGCGAGTTTGAATATTGGATCACGCGGGCCTGAGGGGAGGAGGCCGACGAATTAGTTGTGGGTTGGGGTTGTTTTTGTAACGCTTGTGACCCCTAATTATGCTATCTGATCGAGGAGACGACAACTCCAACACAAACACGTTGTTTCGATGGTAGCCAGGTATAAACGAGCTCAGATAGATATGGTAATTACGTTACGTGGTATGCGTGTTCCCCTCCCAAGCACTGGTATAGCTTGTAACCACATACCCACCATACCCCGCTAACACCCCTACCCTACTTCTTACAGCACGACCAACAACTGCCCTTCTGTTTAGCGTACTACAAACTCGTCAGCAAGAACCCTTTTTGTACTCCCAAGATCTACCCCACTTACCCATCCCGACGCACAGTTATAGATGCGCTTCGGAGCACAGATCTTAGTGCATATCTCCGGTTTCACGGTTGGTTTCGACGCGGGGGTTTGGAAGTGCAGGGCTTGGCTATTACTACGGCAGTGAAGACTGTGATGAGCAGTATGGAGAGCTTCATGATGGCGGATGGATGGGTGGATGGACAGATAGATGGATAGATGGATGGATAGATGGATGGAAGGATAGAGGACGAGTCGTAGTAGCAAGATACTGGCTATATTATACTAGAGAGCGAAGTGTGCGAGGCTTAAGTACCGATTTTTGTATCCCTCGGAATGGTGCCGAGAGGTCTGTGTGTGACCTGAGAGCTGAGGTATGTAATGTGTTCTTACTCGAGGGACTTGGGTCTAGCTGGAAGGGGTAGCCAGTCTGCGTATGTCTATGAGCTATTTTGGCTTTGGACCTGGTGGTTAAGATAGGAGTCGGAAGTGAGATACTGGAACCTTTTCATTACACGTCATCTGGAACTGTTCATCCAGGGTTGCTTCTAGTTTTTCTGTAGTCTATTTGCCTGGCAAGTTGGTCAGGCCCTTCCTTTCTTTTGTGCGCCACTGGATCGCCCTCGCAATCTGATACAGCACTTGAAGTGTCGGCATCGGCACACCAGCTTTCTTACCCTCACGCAGGGGCTCACCAAGCAAATTTTCGAGTTCAATGAAGTTGCCCTGCATAATGTTAGCACATCAAATTTCCCCAATGCTACTCTAACTACAGCTAAACTCACCTTCTCGAGGTCCTGCTGCATACTTGGTTTTGCCCAACTCTCCAACGGATCCGTATTGATCACTTTCTCAATCACATCCTCCTCCAACTCAACATTCGCTACAGCCCTCGCAGCTGCAACGATCTCTCTCATTGCGGGCCTGACAAGCCCCTCTAGCCCTCCGTCCGCTAACCTGATCCTGCCCGAATCCAGGCCTGTAATCGCACATATAGGATTGAGGCAAGCATTGTAGACCAACTTGCGCCAGCGATCATGCAACACATCTGGTGAGTGCTTACAATCCGTTTTTCTACCTGCAGAATATATAGCAACAAACTCTTGCGCCTTCGCCGATGCCTTATCAGTAGAGATGAATGGGTGTGGGAAAGCGCCGACGAGGAGCCGGTCGGGTTCATTCTGTACGATGTTGCCAGAGGTCGGCTCGGCACTACCGATGAGGGATACCCCAGAGAGTACAACGACCTTGGGGTGCGATTTCAGGAAGGGCTTCTCGATGTTGAGGCCGTTCTGTAGCAGGACAAGCGTCGTGTGCGTGTTGTCCTTTGGCAGGGCAGGAGCAACCAGGTCCACGGCGGTTGGCCCAACATCAGGTACGCTTTTGGTGCAGAGAACGATGTAATCGTATGGCGGGAGATTTTCAGCAACGATATCTGGGATGGAGTTGCGAACTGTCAAGAGTGATTAGAGATGTTAACTGATTTACTACCCGTCATGCTCGAGACGAAACACACCAACACTAGGTCTGAATCCCTTCAGTGACCCATGATCACAGCTCTCAATGTTGTATCCTTGCTCTTTCACAGCATTGTAGTTAGATCTGAGGGCCACCGTTACTGAGGCAAGGCCGCCGACTTCAAGGTTGAGTGCGGCGATAGCACCCACAGAGCCTGCACCGATGATGAGGACGCTTTTCTTCTTGGTCTCGGCCATTGCGAGGTAATTGAAACGTAGGGTGAAGTCAAACTCACGCGTCGAGGGTGTTGTCGAGGTTTGATAATGCACGCGTTAGACGCGTTGGTGGGGGTGGAGGGGGCAGCTAAACAGAGGCCGCTTTCCGATGGAAAGAGCAGCCTTGTCAGAGCACCGTACCCTGAACTTTACAATGCGTCACTCGTACACATCCAATCGCACATACACGCAGAAAAGCCATGTCCTTTCAATCAAGCTCGATTTGATGCAAATGTTGGTTACAATCCGTTGAATTCGTGGGTAGCAACCTGTTCATCCTCAGATGCTCCTTATCACTCCGCTTTCATTTCGTTGCAATGATGCACAGCATGAGTCGATTGGGAAAGCCGTCCATCCTGTCCGCCTGAAGACTACGCCGAGGGCCCAGCAAAAGAGAGAGAAAGAGACACGCTTAGAAGACAAGGGCGGCACCCTTGGTCTTCTTGTCACCACCGAGCTCGAAGTGCTTGCATCGCTTGAGGGCGAGCTGTCGTGCTGTTAGCGGGGTTTGTTGATATTGTTCACGATATTCGTACCTGTGCCTTGGTCTTGCAGGCAGTGCATTCTAATCGGAGCACGACCTTCTTGGTGGTCTTAGCCCTCTTGTGGAAGACGGGCTTGGTCTGACCTCCGTAACCGGACTGCTTGCGGTCGTAACGACGCTTACCCTGAGCGAACAGAGAAGCCTTGCCAGCCTTGTACTCTGCGCGGATTCAGCATGTGCGTGATGTGGCCTCGATTGCAGTTTACTAACGGGTGACCTTGTGCTGGGTGTGCTTCTTGCAGTCCTTGCCCTTGCAGTAGGTACGGCGCGTCTTGGGAACGTTGACCTGAGCAGTCCTTGTCAGCGCATGTCCATTGCCATTGTCTGTGCGGACAGGATCAGTCGAAGAAGCCTCGATTGGCGACATGAGTGAACGAGACGCGGTGGCGAACAGGGCGGCTTGCATGCGGCGATGCGTGGAATGCGATATGTGCAGGTTCGAATGCGCCGTCTCCTCTGAGGTAGCTCTATAACATGCTCGCCGGCCTCGAGATTCGTGGCGAAGGGTTTTGTGATGCGCGTTGGGGGCATCAGGGTTGTGTACGGACAACAGCCGTCGCTCAAACATGTCCTGGCTCGAGTGGCTGGCCCCTTGTCTAATCCTACTTCCAACCACGTATGCGAAAATATTCTTCCCAACGCTGCACCGTATCTTCTTCGAGTCCCCGTGGTGCCTGGCGGGACGATTCTAGCTCCCGAGATGCGCTTCGGTCGTGCTCGTCATCGAAAAGTCGTTCGTGGTGTCGGCGTTCACTCATTGTCCAACCGCGGCTTTCTTGGATAGTAATTTGGGCATGGCTGCACTCACCATCTTGACTGATTTTGTCTGTCGGTTAGTGGGTTGACGGTTCGCGGTGGTGTTGATGATTCCTCGCTCCTCTCCTCGCAATGTGCGGTGCGAGGCGCTAGTTCGCTTAGCGAATATGGTCCGTGCACGATACACGGACCATGTACGTTGCTCGCGACCATCATCTGTACCGACTTTGGATCTTGCACTCACTGGGAATCATGGACATATCAGGAATGCACACCTGTTGGGCAATTTAAAAATAAATAAACTCATTGTGCTGTGGTATCATGCGAAGCAAAAGCGAACCTCCGTAGCGCCCATGACCTCCAACCTAGAGCCCCGACAAATCCGATGGACAGTGCGACCACATCTAGTAGATGGGATGTGCTTCATTCCACGTCTTCTTCTCCGTCATCTCCTTCGACGCAGTTGGCGGTGTGTTTCCGATGCTGAAGTGGCCGCTCTCGCGCTTGCCACTGCTTCGACCACCCTCAATCAGGTGCATTGGACCAATCCACTCCCACATGCGAGCAACATCGCCGCTGTTCGCAGTCCTGACTGCTGCACGTACGTTTGAGTTGAACTCAACCTTCTTCTGTACCCGCTCCCACAGCTTCTGTCGGCGCGACGACGAGAACTCGTTGCGAAGAACATCGTCTCGTAGCTGCGCCATGCTCACTCCACGCTCGGGGTAAGCACCGGGCTCCTGGTAGCTGAGCGCAGCATGATGAGCGAGCCTGTCGAATACTTCGCTCGCCAGCTGCTTGGCGCGAGCCTCCATAGCCCGTCTAGTCGTGAACGAGTGCCTCCCGTAGGTGGCAGAGGTGACAAGCAAGAAGAATATTACAATTTGGAGAAGATTTCGTTCAAAGGATTGTATGACGGATCTTCGGATGCTGCAGCTGAGGGAGAGCTTTGCGAGCGAGGTTGAGGCGAGATGTCGCTTGCCGGTAGTTCTGTATCCACAGGAAGGTAACTGATTAGTACAGTCCTACGTCAGAATGGGTTGCACGACTGGTTTAGGGCTGAAAAGGATGGTACTTACGCATTTGTACTCTCGACAACCTCGTCCCGCAGCACTGTCTCCGGGAACGCTCGATCGAAAAGCTCGCTGAATTCCTCGTCTGACATGCCTTTCTGTGTATGAGCGGCTAGCTCCTGCTTCAGCTCCTCTTCAGCAACCTCTGGTGTCTCGACCAGTTTGCCTTCTGCGTCAGGCTCGCCGCACTCGTATTGGGCCCTCTTCTCTCGCAGGATCTCGACTGCTTTGTTGGCAACTGCTGTGACTTTGCGTGTCTTGACGCTGTCTGGTTCGCAGGTCGGTGGCAGAGGGATCAGACCACCCAGAGACAGGGGATGGTCCTTGCGAATGAAGTCGCGATCGCAGGTGAGTTCCAGCCCTCTGTAGCACTGTGCGTGTGGCGGGCAAGGCTCGCACTGGGGGAGGATGTCGCTGGCCCATTCTGGCACCTCTACGCCCGCCAGGCTTGTAGCTTCCCGTCCAATACCGCAGAAGCCCACCTCGACCTTCTCTTGCCGCCAAACGCCACCGAATACAGCAGCAGTTGTAAGGAGAAGCGTCGCTGAGAACGCCTTGAGGGTGCCCGTTGCCTTGGAAGGCTGCTTGCGCTTACGAGGGGGCAGTATGTCGACCTGTCCACTCTTTGCACGTTCTCGTACGAGCTCCAGCTGCTCCTCTGGTGTGAACTCCTCGCCGGGATCCGTGCTCTCGTGCTCCTCTTTCGCGTGCGGGGCGGCTACATCGAACGTCTTGCGGGAGGGCACGACGATGCCTTCATCGTACTGATCTGCGCTGGGCTCGACAGTTCGTCTACGATGCGCATCGCTCTTGCGTCTCGTCTTGAGCTCAGAACCCAGAGTCCTCCTCCTGCTCTTGTCGCGCGATGTAGTGTCCGGAGCTGCGGGCGAGCTGCCGCTCTGGAAAGGATTCTCTTGTGTGAAGGGACTCTCAGGGCCTGAGCGGTGCCACGCTTCTGGGTCAGGTGCCGGTTCTTTGTAGGCTGGAGTGACGCTCTTGCGGGTGCGCCTAGCCGCCGGACGCTCGTCGACCTCGGGTTCTAGTGCCCTGCTGTGCTTTGCGGGTACAGCGCGAGACGGCGTCTTTGTGCTCGATGCAGGTGCAGCTTCCTCAGCGTCCTCAGTTGCCCCACGAGTCGCACGACGCGCGGGTCGCCTCGTCGCAGGTGTCGGAGCCACCAGCGTGTCGTCTTCGGTGTCATCGACGGTGCTATTGGAGCTCGAGGGTACGTCTACAATGCCCCGCGTGGTGCGCTTTGTGCGCGCATGGGTCCTTTGTACTTGCGCAGCTTGCGGAGCGACAGACTCGTTGAAGAGGGCTACCAGCTGCGGCTTCTTCGCAGACGATGGGTAGCCAACGCCATGCTTGAGCAGGATGCTGCGCAGCTCCGGTACTGTTATCTTCGCCGAGTCGACGCCAGGCTCAAAGTACCAGTATTCCCCGCGTGCGTCGGCCATGTCTGGTGCTCCGTGTTCGTGCGGTGCAGTACAGGGTTGAGGTTAATAGAAAGCGACAGGTGTGTGCGCCAAAAAGAAAGCTACAGCCGTACGACAAGGATAGCGCGGCGATTGGCAAGATCAGGCAGACGTTGGTGGGAGGAAATGCAGCCAGCTAAGTGTTGTGACGTAGTTGCACGGGGCAACACAAAGTGCCCACCACGCCGACTCGTAGACCGATTTCTTTCTTCTCTCACGAGACTAATACAGTCTAGCCCGTTCGGATTGATCAGATTCACAGCTCTATTGTACCTTCACTGTCGGGGTCTTGGTAATCATTCTCAACCTGTGGAGTTTCCAACGTTCATATTCCGCCGCTGCATGAGCCCCACACTTCCACCAACATCTGTACAGTATACAAGACTCTGTCAAGGTTGTTGAAGTGCACCTCATGAAGGCAATACCGAGTATCGATCCATCAACAGCTGGTTTACCCAAGGCGCATGAACCCCCCGCAAAGATAGGTGGTCTGTTCCTCTGCTATCGCCACGATTAACAACACATTTCTGCATATACGGGCTTTGAGGCTTGATCTTGATGTCGTATGCAGAACAATTATAACAGCATAGTTGAATTTTGAACTCCAGAGTAGGTATCAACATGATGTGATGGAAACGCATATATACAAACAAAACGGGTCAGTACGAAAACGAAAATGCATTACAGCATCGGTTTGATCTCGGCGGCCTCCTTGAAGTCTGCGCCCGTCTTGGATCGTACTTCGTCGACTGTGACACCGTCGGCAAGCTCGATGAGGGTGAGGCCTTCGGTAAAGTCGACATCGAACACGCACTGCCCTGCTGTTAGCTTGTACATCCTGAATAGGCACTGTCTAAACTTACGAGGTCTGTAATGATTCGGCTCACACACGCCTTGCCGGTAAGCGGGAATTCACACTGTTTCAGGATCTTCGGCCTGCCCTTCTTGTCTGTGTGCTCCATTGTGACCACGACCTTTGTCATGCTAGGGTTCGACACAAGATCCATTGCGCCACCGAAGCCCTTGACCTTGCCCGGCAACATCCAGTTCGCCAGATCGCCTCTCGCAGATACCTGCATGGCGCCGAGGATGGTGAGGTTGATCTTACCCGCGCGAATCATGCCGAACGACTCTTCAGAGCCGAAGCACGACGCACCGGGGAGGAGCGTGACGGTTTCCTTGCCCGCGTTGATCAGGTCCGGGTCTTCAAGACCCTTCTGTGGGTAGGGTCCAAGACCGAGGATGCCATTCTCGGATTGCAGTTGTACCTCTACGCTGGCATCGACGAAGGAAGGGGCCAGCATAGGCATACCGATTCCCAGGTTCGCGTACATGCCGTTCTTGAACTCCTTGGCTGCTCTCCTAACAATGCGCTCACGCTTGCTCGCAGCATCGCCGGAGCCAAGTGCGTTGACGGCATCGGCGGGATCTTTGGCGTTGACCGTCTTCTCGATCTTCTTCTCGGCGGTCGACTGGATCACGCGGTCGACGTAAATACCGGGGACGTGAACGGCATTGGGCTCGATGTCACCGACTTCGACGATGTGCTCCGCTTCGACAATTGTAACCTTGGCGTTGCGTGCCATTGCGCCATTGAAGTTCTGCGCGCTGAAGCGGAACTGGACATTGCCTAGGCGGTCGGCCTTGTAGGCTTTGATGAAGGCGTAGTCACCCTTGATAGCTTCCTCCATGACGAACGACTTTCCACCAAAGACCTTGACGTCGCGCGGTGTCGAGTACTGGGAGACGGAGCCATCGCTGTTGTGTCGGAGAGCGAGTTCACCAGTCTGGACAACGGTTCCAAAGGCCGCAGGTGTGTAGAAAGCGGGAATGCCCGCACCACCAGCGCGACACCTTTCGGCGAGGGTGCCCTGGGGAGTGAGTTCGAGCTCAAGTTGGCCGGTCAGGTACATTTGCTCAAGGACCTTATTCTCGCCGACGTATGAAGCAATCATCTTCTGGACCTGTTTGCTCTCGAGCAAGAGTCCAAGACCTCCGCCTACTACACCAGCATTGTTGGACACAGCAGTGAGACCAGTGATTGAAGAGTTCGACTTTACTGCCTCGATGAGGGTGTCAGGCACCCCGGATAGACCGAAGCCACCGCACAGGAGAGTGCTGTTGGACTTCATATCCTCGACGGCGGCTTGCGCGGACGGGAAGACCTTGTTGATTTCATTGCGGCGGAGGGAGGAGCTGAAGTTGCGTGCAAGATTCAGGTATGTCTAGAGAAGTCAGTATGGTATTTCCAGAGGCGTCAACAGGTGCGACTACCTTGGTGCTGCTCCTCGAGAAGGTGCGCGCAGTGCGGAATGTGAGGGCTATCGACGGCATCGTGCAGGAAGCTTGAGAGATTCTTCAAGGTTCGATTGTACAACGAACCAGTACTGTCACTCAGTCAAGAGGATTTCTGCGCAATTGCCAACAACAGCGAAAAGTGAGCTTGGTCGCGGACGAAGTGTAAGCTCGAACATGCTACGGCTGCTCGGTTGTTCTTGAGCGCGTTGCGTCGGCCGGCACCTGGCCACGGAACGGAACCGCGGCGGAGGGCGGAATGTGGAGGTGGAAAATCGCGGACCTCCATTGGCCGCGTGTGCCTCGCTCTGGAAAGAAACGGAACTGTTGCCCTCCCGTTTCACTTCAACTCGAAGAATCACTGAAGGAGAGGTTTTGAGCATATCACACTTGCCGGTCCATGTATGATGAGGTCTTCACTAGACGCCTTGACGATGAGGGAAATGTTCAGGTGGACTATGAATGATGAACGGATTCTAGCAAACCCACGAGAAAGGATTTGACAACCATGGTCGTGTGAGGAATATGTTGCAGAAATCCTCGTTCCTCCTACATAGTGCTTATAGCTGTTGCTCTTCGTAGTCCCTTTGTAACACACCAGGCCTTTCGAGACACCCTACGAACCTTGCTCTCACATATTTATGGCCAAGAAAGCGAGTAAATATACCGTCTAGCGTCTGTGCACGGCAGCATACACTTGATTCGCGTAAGCTTTACAAGGCGTTCAGTATACCGGAAGATCTGCTCTCTACATGTCCCTCGCAGATCTTTTCTCTTCGCCTGCGTAGAAGCTCGCATTGCGTTCTGATCGCTCCATCGGTCAGAGACTTGCATGTAGCGGTATAGGCTAAAGGCGTCTAGCTTCTGTCAAGGGTACTCCGGAGAGCAGAGCAGCTTCAGTATGAACGTTGTCATATCGCAGCGTCAATACCGTCCAACACTACCGCATTTGGCCAGCATTTGTAAACGTACCCTGGGAAGGTCTGGACGTGATCAGAGCCCATGCAACGATGACTCCAGATAGATCTCCAACCCAAGCTGTTGCCGTAGCATCAGGCTGGCGAGTTGCCTATCCAATGCACAGCCGAATCGAGCAACAGCAATGCATGGCCGTGCGTTCTACACGCAAGCGATGGTATAGACAGGCCGGCCAAGTACCGAGGCCGCATGAAGAAAAATGTCTCGTCGTGTCCAGCGCTGTGAAAGCGTGCAATCTATGCTCCACTGCGCCATGCTCTGAATCTGCATGGACGCCTGGCCCGGATACCACCTCACGAGCTATCCTTATCCAACTACCACGTGTTTTTCAAGGGTTGAAGTGTCCCTGTGTTTGGGGCGTCTCTTACTCCGGCGTGCTGCTAGTGCATCATATGCTTGAACGTTCGGTCGAAGGACCACGAGGGCTTTGCCGGGGGCTGCCTCGAGAGCAACAGATGAGGGCTGGGAACCCGCTCGTTCCGAGGGACGTCGTTGGAGCGTGGCCGAGGAATGCTGATGCTTGTTAGGCAGAACCGCCACTGTCGGTGCTACCACGTAGGTGTTGCATGTTGGCGTAGCATGAAAGCGGTAGCAGTCCTGCCGCCCGACGTGTGACCGCTGGGGCGGCGAGGATCAGCCGTCGATATGGCTGGAATGTGCGATCATCTTAACCGGCGATGGGGTGCGTGCGGTATCGGTGTGCAGAAGCAGCCCTCGCGTCGATATCGCAGCTGCGGAAGGAACGGCCTGGGAACGGTTGACCGATATCGATAGCGACGTCGACGGACCTTCCTTCCTTGCACGGCGGGCTCCACTTCCCCTCATTCTCAAACAAAGAGTAAGCCCTATAATGCATGGCGTATCGTTAAGATTGATGACTTCGGTTTCGGCGGCAGTGGGGGAAGGCGTGGGTTGAGTCGTGAGCGTGGCATAGTCGCGTTGGGCGCGCGTCGAACAGGCTGAACGCAGAGAGCAATACGGATGCAACGATTGTTGCCAAAGGGCGGCCCCAGTGGCAATGAAGCGCACCTTCACCGCTGCATGTGAGCAGGACGCGCTGCTCTTCAACAAAGAAAAACATGCATTTGATGCACCCGCTGAGTCGCTGACACGGCCCAGAAAGTCTATTGACGCGGTATCATCCCACGACGAGGACGCCAACGCACCACATTCTCGGTCCCCGAGACCAAACCCAGTCTTAGCAAGTCATCCGCACACAGTCGCTCCGCATAAGCCCTCACACATCCGGCTATTTGCAGGAGCGCAAGGGCAGCCAAGGGGCAGCCCAGCCCATATCAAGCCCAACTATCAGCCCAGCCTGACACGGCGCGACGCGTCGCACGCGGTCGCGTCCACACATGACTTGCCCGACGCGTCGCAAGTGCAACCAACTACAGAAGCAACTGGCTAAGTCCGGGCCTTGCGGCCGCAAAGTGGGGGCCCGAACGCTTCGTGAAGGCTGTGAGTGGTTGGGGAGCTTGGGAGCACCATGGAAAGCTCGGCGAAATGTGGTAATGGGGGACGTGCGAAACTCCATCTGAGCGACCATGCTGTGTGGGCTGGGCACCCACTGCTGCAGTAATTTCCCCTTCTGCATGCAGAGGCTTACCGTGACGGCTTGGGCAAGGGTGGTGACACTGGGCAGGATTCTATCTTTGCTGATTCATTTGGCCTACTTCTACTCCTGGCGTCCAACATTATCTTCACTACTGGAATGTAGTCATAGGGCCAATGGTACGGCTCAAGAACTATCGATTACCATCAAACGTCGACGCGTTGCCTGTGGCATCCAGCACGGACACGATGACGATTGTGCTTATTTCGCTACGAAACAGTTATGGCATGGGGCGGAGTCAACCGAGCGTAGGGACACACTTTGTTCATCTGGCTTTTTCATCGATAGCTACCAGACCAGCTCGAGTGCACCGTCTCCTCATCTCCATACCGGCTGATCTATCATGTGTATAGACTCCTTCCGATACATTGTCATCCACAAAGAAGAAGGCCTGTCGGTCCTCCTCTCGGAATGAACTCCACGAAAGCTACTCGAGCAGACCCCGCACAGAACCAATGATTAGGTTATCATCGTCCAAGCCTTTGACCTGGTAACAATGTACAGACGGACGCCCAACTCCTGCCAACAATCAAACCGTTCATCATCCCATCATAAAAAGAGAAAGCAAAAAGTAAATGGAGCAGAGAATGCCCCATCACACAGGGGCTGTTGGAATAAAACACACTTATGCAAAGTGTATCGAATGTACAAAGAAGCCGGCGAGCATGAGACAGCTGCATCGCCAAAGCCATTTCGAGATCCCACCTCGCCGCCGCCGAATTACGGAAGAAGATGGATGATGAACCAAGCGCGTTCATGTATACATATCGTCATATTCCGTCGTGAGTACCAATCATCACACAAAGAGAGGAAAAAAAAGCAAAGTGTAAGGCCATGGACTCAGACATGCAGCCTAACGGAAAGCACGCCGTCTGGACCAGGCTGTCCACGACGGATAGTATGGGGTGAGTGAAAATATGAACAAACATAAGAAATGTTTTTCGGAGGAACCAGATGGTAGCTCAAATGGCATGCGAGTCTCTGCTCGCTGACATGACAAAGATGGCGCTTGAGGCTGCAAATGCTAAACGCCGATCATGATGCGGACCCAGACGCCGGCGCTCCCGCTGTGCTTGGTATTTAAGTAAAGCATCAAAACGCGACTAATGTTGAGATTGACCGGGAGCCGCAGCGAACCGTTGCTCGAACGACGCCGCAGGCTCGAAGCCATAAGAGGTTGATGCTCGAGGAAACGTGTTGCTTGGCCGACCGCCGAATGGTGTCCCTAGGCGAATCGTTCCTTGTCCACTGGCCTCAGTCATAATCGCAGGCGACGTGTGGACAGGACTAGGAAGTTGAGGATGAAGGTTGGCAAAGGGGTTGAACTCGGGTGGTCCACAGGAAGACAGAGGTAATCGCCGGCTGCCGCCACCATCCATCATGTCACCCAAACTGAAGCCTCGACTCCTTACACGACGATGGCTTGACTCAGCTGGAGCGCCAAAGATGTCATCTATGGAGCTGTTGCCACGGTTCCGCGTCTTGTCTTCAAAGCTGTTAGCAAGGGCCCGTCGCTTGAAAACTCGTGACTTGGGGCGTGGGGCATGCAACTGGAAAGGTGAGCCAAGTTGTGGCGTTGGGAGACCGGTTTGTGCATGCCACGTTTGAGCATTGTGCGAGCTGGAGCCAGCATCGGTCATCTCTATTATCGACGACGACTGGAAAGGGGAGCCAAGAAAGTTGCTCAGGCCGAGTCCCAACCCGACATGGAGCGACTGCGACTTTTGATGCGCTGACGATCGCGCTCTCGACCAGCTCTTCTGCTCTGGTCGGGGAGTCAGGTCATTCGCTAGCTGTGACAAAAGGTTGCCCGTCTGCATGGATGCTGCTGTACTCGTGGCTAACGACACATTCATATCCCGAGTCGAGAAGGTAAAGGAAGACGTATCTTGCCCGAATGGAGATGAAAGTGGCTGTGGCTGGTAAGGTTCTTCGGACTTGTCCGATGGTGGTGATGATTGCAGAGGTGATGGTGATCGATGAAGCAGACGCTGATAGTACGCAGACAGGGTTGGCCTTTGCTTGGCCAAATCACGAAGTCGCTTTCGACACTGCTTCTCTGTTGGGTATCGCAAGTACGACTTATTTAGTCTTGCGATTGGCGTACTGCTGCCACTCTTTAGGGCCCTGATCGTGTCTGGAGCCCCGGAGCGTGAGCCGGATTGGACAGCTGGGCGAACACCGACAGTACGAGAGGCGTTCAGTGCCTTCCAAGTCTTGCGTGCCATCCTTGCCACGCGGTGACAAACTCCGTTCGGCGGTGTCGTAAGGGGTACAGCCTTGAACGGCGTTACTGTAGGATCCTGGAGGTAATTCATGTACGTCCTCCAGAGATGGAAGTCCATTTCTTCCGTAAAGGTCGCCCTCAACTTCAGCTTCTTGGCTGGTCGAGGTTGTTGGTGTGCTGCTAGCGGGGAGCTGGGTTGGTTGTACTTGATCTCCAGGGAATCGAAAGAGTAAGGATCGCACATTTCCTCTTCTGGACTTGTACAGCTGCCACCTCGTGATAGGTACGACTCGATACTACCGCGAGACGAGATGGATGAGTCGGAGAAGCCAGAAGACGATGTAGGTCTGCTGGAGGTTCCACTTGGGCTTGCCTCGAGATCATCCCAGTGTTGCGAGCCATCAAAGATGTCGATGGTTCTTACTTGGTGAGCGGGTGTTTTTGGTGGTGACACGAGACGAGCGAAACTTGTTGGGGGAGAAAGGTAGGCGTTGTCCAGAGCGGAGGGAGGCGATGGAAGCGCGTTTGATGATCCAAAGTGGAAGTCTGTTGCCTCAATGGTAGGAATTGGCTTCTCTTCCATTGGGAAGTCTAATTCGATCTTGTGCTGCACAAGGGTAGCACGGCGGCGACGGACCTTCAGTGTCTGTCGCGGAGGGGGCGGCGGCTGGAGGTCAGCAACCTGTGGCTCTGGTTCTGGTGTTTGCGGGGCCGCTCCGTCGCGATAATGAAACATGAAATTCCTGGGGAGGGTGATGGACAGATGGGGGCGTTCGGCATCCATCGAGGTCATTGTTGCTGCAAATTGCACAAGAATTGGACAAGAGAACAAACTTGGTATTGTTATTGCCGTGATGGAATCCAAAAAAATGAATTTGCCGAATCTGCAAGGACGTGGATATGAGGTCACGAGCCGTCAGTGACAAGGCGCAATTTAGTCCTAGGGCCAATAGCGACGGGAGCGAGATGCCGGATGAGCAGGCTCGTAGGTTTGTTGATTAGATCCGGGACGATGCACAAGCGTTGCACGGGTAGCAAGGGAGATGTGCGCGCCCTTGGCTTGGTGGAGCAGTTCCGCGCACGCTTTGCTGGGCGGAGAGATGGCGCAAGTGGGTGGCAAGCGAGTCGCAGGCAAGGAGGAGATGAGAGACGCTCGTTCGAGCGGCGACGCGTAGCTGCAGGTGGTGGAGTCGTGAACAGCAGGGCGCAGAGCAATAGACGCGCAAGAAACAATGCAGAGAGATGGAGCGAACGAAGGTGGTGGTGCTGGGACACGTGCAGCCGTGCTGCAGAGCGCGGCGGGTGTTGGTGGGCGATCTGTGGAGGTTGCTGGTCGCGGCGAGCGGACCGCTGGCAGGGCGGCGGGCAGGAGCGAGGCGGCGGGCGGGCGCACGCAGCAGTCGCGGGCAGGGGGAGGAGGGGCGTTTGTATCGGAGAGTGGTGAGAATAGGCAAAGAAACAGGTGTCGTCGTGTGCGTCAGGGCATCGCAGCAGTGCGACAGGGGAGCGGGCGCGCCTCGGAAGAGGATGGTGAAGTCGTGATGGCGAGGGATTACGGTGAGGGTGAACAGGCATCGCCTGATGACAAGCGGCTCAGGTGGTGGCCCCGGCGGGCTCCCGTCAATGGGCCCGGCCTAGCGGCAGCGACTAGGCTCACGCGAATCCAAACAACAGGCGCCGCATCCCCAAATCAAGGCCCTTGAGTCCATCGGCCATCCTCAGCCAGCGCTCAGCCAGCACATGGCCGACGCGCTGTCTGCTGTCCATGCAGCGACCAGCATGCGCGGCATTCCTCTGCAGCTCTGCGCACGACACGTGAGGCTGCACTGCTGCTCTGTTGTGACGGACTTGCCATGGACGCGTCCCCAACGCGAAAGCCAGGCGTAAGCTCCGTGGGGACCACGGCCTGGTCCGTGTCCACCCCTGCAGTGAAGATGCAGTGACCAGCAAGTCCTCTCTCCTCTCCCGCTGCCAACGCCCGCCGTCGACCGTCGAGCGCCGATCGGCGAGCCTCGGTGCTGCCAGGGCCCAGCACTCCTCTGCATGCTGTCGTGGTTAGGTAGTCTAGGGCACTGCACATACTACATAGTACGCATGCGCAGGGATACACACAACTGCTCCTCTCAGCTCGTCCCTCTGCGCGTTCCACAGCTTCGACCTCGATGCCGTGTTTGACCCCTTCCAGGCTCGACCCCGCCTGCGCGGCTGCACGGCCACGGCGAGAACGAGCGGCAGCCCACTCGAGAGCTCTGGAGTCTGGAGACATGGTGAGGCAGCGTGAAGCCCATGGTATGCCGTGAGGGAGCCCACTGAGCAATGCTATTCGCTGCGTCTCTCAGCCCCGTGGCTTCCTCTGGTGGGACTGGGACGTGCTCGACCCTACTGCGCCGGTGCGCCCATGGGACCTGGTCTGCCTCTGTTTACTGCTGCCAACACGCTGGCCGAGCAGCATGAACCCATCACTTTGATGCCTGGCCCTCCGCTCGGCCCTCCGCTCGGCCCTCCGTCCCTCTGTTGGGGAGCATCTCGATCCAATGTCGTCACAGCGCTATCATCGACAACATCGATCGAACTTTTTGAGACCCTGCCGGCCGGCAACGCTTGCCCCTTGGCATGTTGCAGAAAAGCTCGGACCCTGCAGCTCTCAATCCTCTTTCTGTACGCAGTCAGTCTCCTGGTCTCTAGCATCAGGTAGTCCGGCAAGACCCTTCCGCTGCTCAGAAGATGCATACCCTCTCAGCCTATCACATTTCTGCAACGCTACTCCAACTGCCTGTGAGAGAACACACGCTTGTGTCCGCTTTTATTCTGCGACATGAGAGCCTTGCTAGCATCCTGCCCTCAGTTGCGGATGCACCTCGTCACACACCAGCGATATTTTCTTTTCCCGAACCGCTGCTGTTGCGCCCAATTCGTTCTTACCGTGTCACCCCTGCTCCGCATCCATTACTGATTGGGTCACTCTCCTAATCCCTTGAACCCCACTCCATGTCGACCGTGATACAGCACGAGGCCTGTACAGGACGATCCTTGACGCTTTGAGCCTACTCTTTCCCCTCGACAGCATGCGAAAGACAGCCATTGCAGCTTTCTGACCTCCTCACTAGCACAAAGCGAGCTCTGACAGCAGCTGACATGCATCTTTACACCTTGAACGCAGACGCTGAGAGTTCTCTGCAATTGGTCGACTGATAACGCACCCAACAACACCTATCTCGGTACGAGTACTGTGGAGTCAAGCGTCACCGCATGAACTATCGACTTTGGCTTGTCTTCATACCTCTCTTCATTCCACGTACTGGTTGAGTAATGCCAGCCATACTGCTGAGCTGCTCCGCCATGCTAGCTGGCGTGGCATCTCTAGCGTCAATATACAACCAGAAAATATTTGGCCTCCATAACCGCAGCTACTCGCCAGCTGTAGAACTCAGGATCATTGCTTTCACCATGACTGAAGCCTCGAAATTCATCTGCAGATACGACCATGAATTCGTTTTCTTCTCTTGACTTGATCCTCGGGTATCATAGAGCAGCAATGCGGCCAGCAGTGGATTCCACGCCGGCTCTGCACTCACAACAAAATCTACCAATAGCCTTATACACCTCCACCACCACTAGAACCAACTTGTGTACCGTTACCTGTATTACCCTGCCCGTCAGCACCAGCACCCACGCTTTGGACCGCCGCCGTAATTTCGGCAGCAGTAAGATCGTCCACCCTCAGCCCAAGTGTATTGATACACCCCTTGTCATCGTTCTCATCATCACAGGTGTTTCCCTTCGCCGTCGTATCTCCAATCTGCCCTGGCGCAAATGTACTCGCCTCGTTGGCAAGGGCCGGATCACCACCCACAGACGCGATCTGCCTTGCCAGCTCCTCTGCGATCTGCTTATTCAGCGCCTGCGCGCCATCACCAGCGGGATCCTGGTGCTGCTGGAGTGCAGCGATCTCGGGGTTGATCGCTTGGACGGACGTGCAGGCGACAGAAGCGAGGCCTACGGATCCAGTGTTGCGCTCTAGAGCACGGAAAATCAGGGCAGATGTCATGCCGTCGACATCCCCGCGGCTTTTGCGTTGGTGAATGCTTGGTCGGCAGTGGCCTGTTGGAGACAGTCGGCATCCGCGATGTTGCCAGCACCGTTCTTTGCTGCGGCCGCACCAAGGAGTCCAAAAATGGCATTTTGGATGTTGTCGGGGTTGTCTTGGGCCAGGAGATTGTTGACAGCTAGGACAACATTACGGTGAGCGTGTTCTTGAGGCACCTCGCGCTTTCGAAGGACGGTGATAGGATTGGCAGTTACTGCGCCCGCGAGCATAACGGTAAGGAACTGATGCTTCATTGTGATGTATGATCGTGGCTTTTTTGGTACAGTTGTGATGTTGACTTGATGTATAAGCTGTTAAGGTAAGACGTGCCAGCCGAAAGTATGCAGAAACGACAGTATCAAGTGAATTGAACAAGAGAGAACAGTGATAACAAGATCAAACATCACCTACACTTATATCTTCACTTTATCCGCAAGCCATGTCGTCGATCAATATCGGCTGGTAGGCGCTACGTCCTTTGCTCATACTCTGGGCCCTCTGAGGTTTGAGCCTTGACACCTGCGAGGCGCTCTAACAACAACACGGCTGTAGCGGCAGTGAGGCTGTAGCACATAGCTACGAGCCTCATCAACCAGGGGATGGTTCATGCAATGCCTTGCCAACATGGAGTCGTTCGCGAGCTTCACTCAGGCACAGCATAAGCTGTGATTGGTCAGGATAACTAGCGTGGTTGCTGAGAGTTGAGACGCGATTGGAGACACTTTCTGCTTCATCTCGACTTCTGACGGCACCGCGACACGAACGTGAAAAGGTATGCGTGTGGTTGCTTCCTGTAAGTGCGCAATTATCGCGATGTATGGTGCGCCAGCAACTGCTTTCCACCATTTCACGACATCTGTGAACAGAAAATTTATGTAAACCTCCACTATCCAGGCTCAAACATGTCACTGCTTAGTTATCTACATAGCTTGATGGCTATCGGTATAATGTATCGAAGGCTGTCAGTTTGCTGTCGACTGTGGTTCGAGAGGCTGACCATGGCAACCTGTCCTTATAATACTTGGCGTGCGCTCTTTTCGACACGATCCTGCGAGATGAAGTCCCCAAAAGCAGTCGACGACTTTGCCCGATGTCCATGTACAGTTGGAAGACTGCAACAGGTGCGACTTGCTTGTGGGTAGCCTTGCAGTAATCCGGGGTATCTCACTCGCAATACCCAATCCAGTCAACACCGAAGTCCGAATCGATCACAGCGAAAACTGCAATGACCGAGCTGTGGCCACTACATCTAGACTTGTATCCCCATAATTCTTTGATCGTCAGGTACCTATATAGCATCTTTGAGGTTGCTGCTGCTGCTGTTATTGTCGTTGTTGTGTGCTCACTCACTTTCAGCACACCCCTTCGTTTCTAAACCCCACGTGTCTCAAACAGGTCGACTCAAGACACGTAAGATTTTCACATCCGTTGAGCGTAACGGTGAGCTTCAGATCATCTGCAAGAATCTAGATTGCATACCTCACACACTTTATACTGACGTATCCAGCGGCGAAAGTCAAGCTGGCCTTGATAGATATTTCAGTCGCTGCCAAGTAACCCGCCTATTATAATACATAGGAGTAATCATCAAGCCCTACGTCGCAACCCAGAGGACGCTTTCATTTCTTTTGAAACATCTGATCCAACGACCCCAACGGCCCACCCACAACATACCGTTCGCGATGCCTATTTTTGGGTCTAACTCGAGTGCCGTGACTCCACCAAAGTCAAGGCTGATTTCAAGGCCGATGCACGCTCGCCATGTTGGAGGTGTCAGTATCACAGGAGGCACTGGCGGCAACACATCGCTAGATAGCTACTTTGCACCGACTTCACTTGAACCTGACGAGCTGCCATCACACACATACGCAGCCAGCGGAAGAATCGAGGTACCACGAAGATCTAATACCTTCACGGGAGCCGTACGAAGGCCTAGCCTGTCATTGAAGAGAAGCATATCACTTCTGCGCAGTGGATCAGCTTCGCGCAGTCCTGAGAGACACAAGAGAAACCAGAGCGAGAGTCGCCCAAATATGGCGAAGACAGGGTCAGACCCGACAACCACTCAATTTTTACCACAAAAGTCCAATCAAACACCCGAACGACCAAACGTGGGCTTAGATTGGGACGCACAAGACATTACATCACGTCCAAAAATTCCTGAATTGGATGTCATCCCCAGGCCACCTCCTAAAGACTACCCACGGCTCCATCCGAAGACATCAATTTACAGCATATCAGCATGCTCAGGCGTCATAGACTACGAACAGCCTCCCAGGAAAGAGACACCGCCACCACTTCCTGTCCGACCAAGACGCGCAGACTCTGGCACAGCGGTGGAGCTCGACGATGTCCCTGTAGAAGATCGGCCGATGGGGTTCAAAGAAATCACCGCCATACAAAGCTACAAGGACCGAATGGCATTGTACGAGAAAGCGAGAAACTACTGGGCGAATGCTGAGCATGGGTTGGCGGAGTGGACGGGGAGGGCTGGTGGGCCGAGAACTAGGCAGTTGAAGAAAGAAGCGAATTGGCTTTGATTTTCTGATTAACTCAAAAAACGACCCCTGTTGTCAAGAGTGCGGGTTTTTCGTAGGCGCTGGCCGCTTGGGTCACTGTTTTCACCATGTACCTTTTCTGCTCCAGATACCCTTCAATATTGCATTTGACGGAGTTTAGCCCTCTAGGCTGAGAAACAAGGGCCCCTTTTGGCTGTAAGAATGGTGTCTCTGAGCTTTATTGGACACTACGCGGGGCTTTACCCGGTCTATGTTGCTTCATCTCGACAGCCTTTTTTTGCACCGATGCACCCTATTCATCCAAATATGTTTCCTCGTAATCCGCTATACGTAAGATTTTCTTTCGTGCCGCTGTTCCTGACCTTGCATGTACGCGTCTTACTATATCTTCCTACGACGTTCAACTTCGACACCGGACCGCTTCGCCGTCATTAGAAAATCACTAGACTCAAGATGCCGGCGGCTACATGTATATTGATTGAGGGTCCATGCGCGCAATTCCACTGTACTACTTGTACATTGGATTTTTTAATCAATGTTTCGTTTCACGTTATTGCGTGACGAGCCATTTTATGGAGCTTGACCCCGGTGCTGTTCGCTCGCTGGCAGACGTCTCTCCAATCTGTAAGGCGCTGTATATAGTAGCCTAGCAGGCTCACCACCACAGAGTCATCTCTAGACTTCCATCTTATCTTATTGCTCCTCCACATAAGGAAAATCAACACACATTTCAATATGTTCGGCAAAGCAGCGATTCTCTTTGCGCTCGTCAGCACTGTGTCTGCTGGTACTTACACTCTACCCTCTCACAAGTGACAGTTTCGAAGACAAACTAACAGAATCCAGGAACCATCCTCTGGGACGGTCGCTTCAATGAATTCACCAGCTCATCCGACCTGAACAAATGGTCTTGGGCAAACCAAGTCGGCCCGTACCAATACTACATCCACGGCTCCGGGCCGGTGACATCCTACGTCAACCTATCGCCATCGTACAAGAACCCCGGCGACAGTAACTCGAAGCAAGGTGCCAAGATCACAATCGACAGCACCGCGAAATGGAACTCGGACATGTGGCGCACTGAGCTGATCCCGCAGACTACAGCGCCTATCAACTCAGGCACCGTGTTCTACCACTTCAGCATCAAGAGGGGAAGCACCAATGTACCGAGCGCAACTAACGAGCACCAGATCTGCTTCTTTGAAAGCCACTTCACAGAGCTGAAATACGGCTGGATTAGCGGCGAGCAGGGCACCTCCAACACCAACCTGCAGTGGATGGTCGGCGGGCAGAGCAAATGGAAAGTCGAGCTCAAGGCAGACGAGTGGCACAACGTCGTCTACGAGATTGTAAGCCCATACCTATCACACACAAACTCTCTCTATCTCTCTCTCTCCATCTGTCCTGCGCAACCGCTGCGCTCACCCACACTAACGTGCCCCAGAACTTCTCTTCCCAGCAAGTCTCCTTCTGGCACTCGACCGGCAACAACACGCTCGTCAAGACGGCTGGGCCCTTCTCCGCAAGCACGTCCAGCAATGGCGCAGACTGGCATCTGGGCGTGCTCCGTCTGCCGCGACAGGGCAACGACGGGGCGGGTGCCGAGGACTGGTTCTTCAGCGGCGTCTATGTCGAGAGCGGAGCGCTTACGACTTCGGTCGTTAGTCCCAAGTAGACGGACGGTCACGCGGGGGATCGGGGGTGATGTGTTGTGTTCAAGGGTGCGGTTTATATTGGAATGACATAGGTGCTTTGCACGGACAAGAACTCGTGCGCATGGGCATAGCTACTGTCCATAACACTCCATTCTACATAGGCCGACAGTTTGTTTCTGGCCACTCCTCGTGCTTCCTGCTCCTGTCGGCTCTGCACTTGGGTTTCTTCTCATCGTCTATCTTGTGCACCGGACACTTCTCCTCCTGCTCCAGCGTTATGTGCTGGTGGTCGATGCCCTTGCACATGCCTGATTCGCACGGGAAGTGGCCCGTGTGCTTGCAGTCCCGCTTGACCTCGCGCTGGCAGCGGAGATAGTTGAACTCGTAGATCGTGCACATGTGTGATGGTGGTTGGGTGGGCTCGGAGTTGTGAGTTTATGCTGGGTACCTTGGTGGAGACTTATAGGCACCGAGAGTGAATACTGGTCAGTAACTCCAGGCATGGTTGCAGTGTGACTTGAATATACGAACAGTTAATTACGAAACTTCAAATGCGCTGTGAAATCCGACAGAATGCTGTGACACTCACGACGCCCAGTCTATGGAGTGTTGTATGTGACCTATAGTTTTGAACATTGCGAACTGTGTTTCCTCCATCATCTAATCTTCTACCTCTTCTTCTTTCTCTCTTCAAAATCGTTTCTTCTACGACTGCAGCCTGATCTGCCCATTGTCCTTCTTCAGTCCAAGCTTGCTCAACCTGATCCTCGGGACAGTGCCAGCCAGTACGAGCACACTTGCAACAATGACTGCCCAGTGCTGAATGTGCGCCAAATTCAAATTGTAGGTCGTCCACGTCGCCGCACAGAGAGTCGCAAGGCCCAGCGTTGCAATCACATAGCCACCCACCCTGTGGTACTTGTAAATGCTCTTTGCCTTATCGACACCGCCATACAGGCTAGGGGTGTAGTACTGCGTGAATCCAATGATGGCCTGAATATAGATAAGAATGTAGAAAGCAAGGCCGAGGATCGCATGAGGCGACTTGAAATGCTCATGCCCGGGGCCAGCTTTGTTCATTTCAATGATTACAAGACCGGCGGTCAGGGCGGATGTGCCAAAGACATGGAAGAGGAAGTGGGCGAGTGTGCCGGAGCGCTTTTGCTCAGGGGTATGGGTCGGTTGGAGGACGAGGGCGGCTTGGATGGCAAGGAGGAAACCGGCCGAGTTGAGGAGCTGGAGAACACAGTTAGTGATGGTTGGATTGGAAAGAAGCTTTCATGGAGCTTACAGGATGAGCCGAAAAGAAGATGAGCTTCTGGGAGAGGATGCCTCCCCAGATGATTGCTGCGAGCTGTCGTGGTTTAGTGAGATTCAACCTTGATTCTGTTGCTCTAGGCAGAACTCACGATCCATATGCCTCCTTGTGCAATAGCCGCTGTGCCTACAAGAGGTCAGTCGAGTGGATTAATCACGAAGCTTGTACACATACCTATCCACAGGTTTTGGTACAATGGGTGTCCGTCCGGTTGACTCGCATCGCCCCTCCGTCCCAGAAGCGGCTCCTCCTCACTCTGTCCGCGCGCGGCAGCTGCGTTTGGAGGTATCCCTGTCGCTGATGCCATTGTATCACTCTGCTTCACGGATGGTTGGGGTTAATCAGGAAAACTTCTCTGCGAGACTCGAGTTGACAGAGTGTGTGCTCGACAACAAGAGGGGTCACACGGATTTAAGCTGTCGGTCGTAAATAATGTTCGCATCCAAAGACCGATGACGTTTGAGAACGCCGTGCATCACAGCCAATCAGCGGTGAGCAAACGGTAAGCCGGCCCTATGCAGCTTCCTTGATGCGTGTCAGGCGCGCATTTGGCTGACAAACCGGGCGGAGAGAGGAGAGTCGTGATGTCGAGCATCGTCCAGAGTGGTGTGTAGAGGGGCTGTCTGTGGGGTAACGAACATGGATCAGTTGTAGAGCGGTATTGCACAATCAGAAGGTAGATTTGACGTTGACTGGCAGCTACAGGATCAGTTCGATTGTGCAGTCGGCATGCAACCGTCTTGACATGGAGCCAGGATGCAGCTCCAGGTGGCCTGGCTTTTCTCCTATGCCTGCATAGCACTCAGAACAGAAGAGTAGCTGTTTCGGTGAGCGTCCAACTGTGTCTGACGCTAGTTTAGCGCGTCTTCGCATTTGCGTCTGTGCTCGCAAGGTGCGAAGTGAGCTTCAGCTTCACGGTGAAATCCGCTTTTGCGCGCGCAATCAACAGCTGGGCCGCGCAGGAGCACCTCACCACCCGCAATGCTCGCTTGCCGCTAGTGATGGGCGTTTCCTCTTCTCAGCCCATCCCCAGCTCGCAAGGTCCTGCCATCTGCTCCAACACAGCCAAAACCGTCGCAACTCCCAGCCTCGCTGAACGCGTGCCCCGCTACAGTAAGTATTAGCGTGTCGACACGCTGCATGGTTGCTTTTGCGCATAGCCCGGACGGAGACTGGCCCTGCGGCGCTTTGGCTGACACATTGGACCCGTAGCTCCTACCATGGACGACGAGGCAGCTTCGCAACAGCTCATGAGTGAAGCTGGCGCTATCCACACGACGGACTACGAGGGTCCCGCAATTCCCCTGTTGCTCGACGGAGCTGCACACGGCACAGTCACAAAAACGCCAGGCTCGAGTGCGAAAAAAGCCAAGAAGCCGAGGAGGAAGCCGCCCACAGCCTCACAGATCAACCGTCAGCGCGCTTTCTCCGGCTCGCCGCTCCCGCCCTCCTCTCTCCAAGGATTGCAACCCTTCGTGGGTCCTTCGCCTTCGAAGAGCCAAGCGCTCCCGCCCACTATACCTTCTTCTCAGATCGAACTGCGCGCCACACAAACTCTGCCGCAACTGGATTCGGCGCTCTCATCGACCCCTTTGACAGCAAGCCAAGCTGTCTCTACCGGTCTATCGTCAAAGAAGAAATCGAGGAAAGACACCAAGAGCACGCAGGCTCAGCCCGACCTACACAACGATATGCAGCAGGAGGAGATCCAGCTAGACGCGGATACGCCATCCGTCGCCCTAAAAGCACGACAGCCCCGTAGGAAGGAGCAGATCTTGGGTAGCCAGGCTGAGCATACAGGTAGACCGGCCGAGCAAGACACCACACCAGCTACGCTGTATGAAGAAGCGACCGAAGAAACCATGGTTTTACCATCAAAATCAACCGAAGGTCAAATGGACCGGAAGCGACGCAGGAAAAACAAGTCGCGCAGCTCGCTGAACACCCTTGACCATGAACGTAATGGATTCGTCGAAACGCCTGCAGCAACGCAAGAGGAGGCGCCAGGTGCAACAGCCGAAGGTGAGCGCGAGGATGCCGGCATTTTAGACGCTGGCGAACAACCATTGATTCCTATGGCTCTGCTCGACAGTTTGAAAGCCGAGCGATCGCAGCCTTCGCGAGCGGGTTCGGCGTTGAAAAAAATTTCGGAAGCTGCCTGCAAACAGAGTAAATGCAGAGGCGGAACCACAACCAACATACGCTGTGAAGACAGCTACTCCAGTAAACACTCCTAGCGCCCAACGGGGCGTATCAAAGAGGAAGAGGTCAAAGAAAGACAAGCAGACTGCGGAAACACAATTGCTTGACTGGGATCTTGAAGTCCGAAACCTTGATGGGACCCCTGCGCAACCGCTCAATTTCGAGGATATGGACGAGCTCGAGCTACTTCCAGGAGACGGCCATTATAGTGGCAGCATGACAGAATCATCCAGCGTACGCCGCAAGAGAAAGTCGACAAATGGCAAGAAAGCGTCCCGATCTAGCGTAGGAGGCTCTGCTAGGAAGCCCAGTCACAGGAGCTCAAAGAGCAGAGCTGATCCCAACCGCAACTATCAGCGTGAGTGCGATGATGACGGACGCACAGCCGCCGAGATAGCTCTTGACAACTCGCATGAGCTGGAACAACCGCCTAACAAACGCACAAGCGGAGAGTACACCGCTGACGAAAAGGAGCTGCTTCGCAGAGCCATCAGGGACTACCAAGAGCGAAATGGCCTCGAAGTTGCGGATCTCGTCGAGATCATCCAGTGGAATCATGTGCGTAAGAGGGAGATGGGGGCCTACACCATAGATCAGACCGAGGCGCAGTATAAACAAGATAGCTCTGCATTCTGGGATGACATCGATAGCGCTGGACTAACACGCCGACGTTCAGACATCAAGAGGCACGTTCGTACCCGATATCACACTTGTCAACGCGGGCACTGGTCGCAGGAGGAGGACGAGACTTTGAGGGAACTTGCCAACAATCACCCTGGCCAGTGGAAACTCATCGCAACACATCTTAATCGCCTCGAGTTGGACGTGTACAATCGGTGGAAAGACTATGTGCGACACGGGGAGAACAGAATCACAAAACGTTGGAGCAAGGATGAAGAGCAGAAGTTTGTTGATGTTCTCTCCACTGTCTGTCAAAGAGTCGAGGATCACCTGGCAGAAAGCGGAAAGCCGCCTCTTGACGACTACACACCCATGATCAACTGGCATGAGGTCTGTAGGGAGATGGGTGACACTCGCAGTCGGTTGCAATGCCAATCGAAATGGAAGCTGTTGAGGGCTCGAGGGCCGCCAGCTACTATAAATGTCGAGATCAAGCCGAGAAAGATGCCGGAACCAGGCCAGATGGAGGCGGGAGAACCACAAAAGAAACGTCGCAAATCAAGGGACAAAAAAGAACCTGGGTCAGCCGACGCAATCGCAGGGATTAGCCCACCCGGTCCGGAAGACATGCTTTGGGGAGACAAGTTCGACCTTGTAAGCCACATTGTTGAGCAAGTGTTTGCAGATGGTTGCGAAACAGAGGGTCAGATTGTCTGGCAGGACATTGCTGAGATGATGAAGCAGAAGTGGTCTGTACGCACGCTGCAAACGGCCTACAAGGAACTGCGGGAGCTTGTTGATGAACAAGAAGACCTGATGGCTTCTCTCGGCGCTCTTGTTGCCTACATTAATGAGAACCACAAGTCGGAGATAGACGACCGATACAGCCCTTCGCTCGGACTAGACGTAGGTGAAGAGGACACGCCTGCTCCCAACTCTAGCAAGAAGAGGAAGAGACAGAGCGGTATGGATTCTGGCAAAGCTTTAGCGAAGCGGAACAAGGGCACACCGGATACCACGAAGGCATTTAAGTCGAACGAGTTGATCACTGACAGTGATGACGCGGAGAGCGAGGTAGAGGCGTGATGCTGCTGCTTCAAGTTTGAGTTTTGCAGGGTTGAGTCTGACGGTACTCGTATTATACCCATACCAGCATAGTGTACAATGTGAAGAAAGCCATGGTTTGATATGAAGGCTGAGCTGGAAGAGTTTTGGCACAGATGATTGATGTGTAAGTAGCATTAGCGCTTGGTCAGGTTTCCAAAGTCAAGCTTTGTCAAAATCCATGTATAATGCTCGGGTTCAGGGATTTAGCGTGCTAGGCACTGTCCGTGTTTCTGGGGAAGTGGAACGCAAGTCCGAGCGACTTGTTTCTCGATCCTACGACGTACGAAACGAGCAGAGTGCGTGTCAGGTAGACGTGAAACGCTCGGGCATAAGAGTCCAGATGGTGTCCGAAACATGTAGAGATGTACAGCATTGGCGAAGCTTCTTTGGACAGCAAATGCACGGTTGTAGTTGGATGGATGCAGCGGAGAAGCGGACTTGAGAGCGGTGCTGGTGGAGGGAGGCCTGAAACGGCAGCTTCTCTTTGCGTCTCGGCTACGCGTACAAGTACGTAGTAGGCAGGCCATCATCTCCACGACTCGTGTTCATGACGACTGGCTGCAGTGCAATGAAGATCAAACACAGCAAAAGCGTCGAGGGCCTATTGCATCGTCGTAGACCGCACTCTAGGCGAAACATTTGTCTGGACAACATGGTCGACTTGAAGCGGACTTGTCTGTGTCGCAGAGTGGCTGCGGTAACCCCCTGACGCCAGCAGCGGATGACAGGGGTGCAGTGCGCCGGAAAGGCGGCCGCAAGGAAAGGGCCAACGTCAGCGCCAAGACGACGCCGCCAGAACGGGGCCCGCAGAAAAGGCTTGGTATGCTAGTCAGCGCGAGCGCCATCCAGTGTCGAGAAGCCCTGTCCGGTACAGCTGGCTTCAAGACGAACGAGGGTGAGCGAGAGAGAGACACACACACATGCCCGAGAATGCTCTCTGTTGGTGGCAGTTGGCGACAGTTGGCGACAGTTGGCGACCGCACGCAGCACGCTCGGCGCGGCAACACGGCTCCCAGGCGTTGCGGTTGCATCGAGCGGAATTTCTTGGCCTTGTCCACCGCATGGTATTGGTGCTACATGCCAGTCTGCCAGAGCAGCGAGGAGGATTCCATGTGATGCGCTTGACGAGAGGGACTGTCGACTGTCTCGCGCTGTCAGAACCGCGGGCTGCAAGAGGGCCCTGTCTCTCCAGCAGGCACGCGACAGGCTGGCCAGCGCCGTCTTGAGTGCATTGCCGCCTCTGTCGCTGCGACACCATGCATTACATTCCCCGTCGGCGCTGGGCACAGGAGTCGCCCGGCGGCCAGGAGACGCCAGGAGTCGCCTGCAGTCGCTGAAGGGAGGTCGAGCTAAGCTCCTGCCTTCTTGGCACTCGGGGCATCCTGCCCTGCAACTTGCGAGCCGCGTCGCAAGCCTGCATGTCACTGAGAAATGCCGGTGGGGACATTTCCTTAAGTGCTCCTGGGGAGACATTTTGCATATCTGGCGCCCTCGTCCTCATCCTCGTCCACGCCCTGCCTTCCCGTTTACTTGCTGTCTCTTGCGTCTTGCGCCTGCTCGCCTGCTGCCTTTTGCCTGTCCCGCCCGCCTCGTATCCAGCATCCCAGTCTCCCGTATCCAGTATCCAGACGCGCACCTAGCCGCCGCCGCCATCAGCGCACACGTCGCAGTCGGTTGAGCACTAGAGACCCTGCAGGAACGGCGATGCAGACAGCTTGAAGTGCCATCCGCCTCTCTTTTTGCTCCTTGGACACTACCCACTACTACGCTCCTTGTCACCCCAACGCCCGACCGTTCACTCGCTCGCTCGCCGCCACAATGCCTCCCCGCGACGCCAACTGGATAGATGTGCGTAGTCCTCTGTCACACCCGCGCCCCCATGAGCTTCCCCCTGCCCGTGTCACTGCGGCTAACACCATGACCTACAGGGCCTGCGCGGCATTGCCTCCTTCATGGTCGTCTGCGGCCACCTGTGCACCGCTCTCGTGCCCTGGCTACACTCGCCCGCTCCCGACGCAAAGACGGCGCCGCACCTCTTCCAACTCCCCTTCTTCCGCCTCGCAGTCGGCGGCCGCAGTGCCGTAGCCATCTTCTTCCTCGTCACCGGATACGTCAACTCGATCGGCCCCATCAGCAAGTCGCGCGCCGGCAACCACGATGCCGCCTTCACAGGCATTGCGCGCTCCGCCCTCGCGCGCTCTGGCCGTCTGGTCCTCCCCACCATGGCCGCGACCTTTGTCACCTGGTTCATGGCCAATACGAACGCCTACCACATGACCAAGCATGTCGACTCGACGTGGATTCGCCAGGGCTGGCACAGGCAGGAGCCCACGCTGTGGGCCGCCTTCAAGTCGCTGCTCAAGGTCGAGACGGAAACATGGACCATTGGCTGGAACGAGTACGACGGCACCCAGTGGACCCTGCATCTGTTTTTGGAAGGCAGCATGCTGGTCTACACGACCATGTTTGCCACCGTCATGGTCAGGCCCAAGGCGCGCATGCTGATCTACGCCGTCCTGTACATATACTTCTGGCAGATGGGCGAGGGTGAGCAGAACTCACAAAGGCGTAGAGGAAACGCAAGCTAACGTGGCCAGGTCTCGCAATTGGAGCGCTCAAGGGCCTCAACATCATCACAGGCATGTTCGTCGCCGAACTCCACAACCACTACAAGGACTCAGCGACCTCTGTTCTGCCCGCACCCATCCCCGCCCTGATGATCGTCTTCGGCATGTTCCTCGCCGGCTACCCTCAGGACAACCCCCAGAACGCGCACTGGTCGCACGTCATGCAGAGGATCATGCACAGCATCACATGCGACAAAGCGGACGTCCGTCGCTACTGGGACCATCTTGGCGCATCCATCGTCCTTCTCGGCATCTTCTTCTCCGCGAGAGCCCGCAAAGTGCTCACATCCCCAGTCTTCAACTTTCTCGGCCGCGTCAGTTTCCCCGTATACCTGTTGCACAACACCTTCATCAAGTCGGTCCTCACGTGGATGATTTACCTCCCGTCCGCCATGAACCCGCCGCGCAACGAGAAGGGCGAGCAGCTGGACCTTCAGCGCGGATCCACGACGCACATTTTCATTGCCGTGGCCGTCTTCTTCTACCTTTTGTACCGAACCGCAGCGCTGTGGATCAAGCATGTCGACCCCATATGCGCCAACATCGTCAACGCCGCAACCAAGTGGGCTTACGGCGAGCCCCAGCAACGAGAGCCCCGGCCAATTCTTTCAAACGGGAGCACATCTCCCAAGCAGATATCTGTGCTACCCTCATGAGGCCCATTGGCCATGTCGGCGGTCGCGGTAAACTCCATTCTTGTGCATCATCAGCGGAGCGAGTTCTCTGCGCTTTCCACAACAGCATATCACATTTAGTACCATCTATCTCCTATCTTGTATAACGACACCATCCATCAGCGAGCGTGTAAGCACGCGAAGCAAGCGACCAGCAAGCGACCAGCAAGCGACCAGCAAGCGACCAGCAAGCGATTTATTTTCTATCATGTCACATCTAAAATTTCTTAGAGTTGAACAGAGAGCATCTACTGCAGCATTTGATTGAGCTCATTTGCATATACCGCACACGCAGCGTCGTTGAATATCTACTTGTCATTTTGGACAAAGTGTTGCAGAAAGAGAGAGGGCAGGTGTAAGATCAGACGAGGGGTGGCACGAGAAGATAATGGAGAACAGAACATCAGCAGATGATTATTAAAAAAAAATATACAGATAGCATTCGCACCACATGCTCTTGACTGTCTTTCCACGCGTCTTGGAGTATCCTTCATGAGCCCGCGTTAGACGTGCCATTTACAGCAGAGTATCTCGCCTCGCTTCACTCCTGGAACTATTAGCTAGTGCACGTGCAGCATGGGTAGGGGTAAGTATTTGATGGCCATGCTCTGCTTGAGGATTCACTCGATGCTTCCACAAAGCCCTCGGTATTTTACCACGAGCTGCTGTGTATCTGTCTCGCATTGCGATTTAAATATAATCGATACGATACGGCTAATGCGTTTTGTGCTTTTGCTTGGCTGGTTGGCTCGTGTGTTTGTTCGTTCGGTTCGAGCCCCCACATCAATCACTTACCCCTACCATACTAAGCTAGCTGTGGGTCGCGATAAAGACAACCTAGTTAGTTAATCTTGAAGAATGTGTAAGTCTGCGGTGTGGTATAAAGACCGAGCACTGATATGCCAGATACAGTAAAAATCAAAGAGAGTATCATTATCATTAAGACTGTACACATAGCGAGTGAGCGATATCGTCGAAGCTAGCAAGTAGGGTATCAAGAAAAGCCAATCCAAAGCGCATCATCCTGGTATAAGCACAGCAGAACACAAAAATACAAAGCAAGAAACCATAAATATCCATCGGACCTCCTCTTCATTTCTCCTTGGTATGATCGTCAAATGTCAACGTGCTCCTGTCTACATGTTCTGGAGAACCTGCGCATTGACAGCATGTTGGACCGGATCAGGCTGCTGCTGCGAAGATGGCCCCGCTGTCCCTTCGCCCACTACACCAGGTAGACTGAAATCACCCGAATTGGTTGGGCCTGGCATGAAAATGATCTTTGAGTTTGCAGATTTAGCCATCGCCTGCATTGCTTCAAGATAGCGTATCTGCATCGCTGGCGCTGATGATAATATGTCAGCCGCTTGCCTCATCAACCGTGCTGATTCTACCTCAGCACGGGCAGCAATGACCTTGGCTTCTCCGGTCCTCTTGGACTGGGCAGCCATAGAGAGAGAGTCTTGCAGGTCTTGGTTGAAGATCAGGTCCTTGATGAGCATGGATTCGACCTCGACACCCCAGCCAGCAGATGTCTCCTCGATAATTTCGCGGATCGACTGTGCAATCTCCTCGCGGCGCTCGATGACATCTTGAAGAACGCGTGCACCGACGACGTGGCGGAGTGTTGTCTGTGTGCGCTCGACGAGCGCTTGGCGGATGTTGGAGATACTGAAGGCAGCCTTATGAGGCGAGGTGATGCGGTAGTAGATGACCGAGGTAAGCTGCAAAGAGACGTTGTCCTTGGTCATACAGACCTGCTTAGGAACCTCGACAATCTGGATCTTGACATCGACCTGGACAAGCTTCTCGGACAGAGGGTTGATGTAGACAAGACCTGGGTCGACGGCGCGGGCGAATCGACCAAACTTGGTGACGAGACCGACATTTCCTTGGTTTACGGGCTGGTAAGGGTTCGGACAGCAGATACAGCACGGGATGGCGCCGAGAGTTCCAACAATGCCACCGAGAGCGTTGACCTGGGTGGTGTGAGATGGGTTGAGAGATAGTCAGGTGCCCAACTTACCATGCCACCATACCAGCCGTGGTTGTCGGCGTCAGCATCATCTGGCTCGATGACTCTTGCGTAGCTAGGCTGTAAGTCCTCACGTCGAGGAGGCTGGACCTTTACGATGGGCTCTTCGGCGCGGCGCGCACCAGCACCATTGGTGCCGTTCACGGGCATGGGAGCTTTGCCGTTGTCTTCCATTGTGCCTGCGGTCGTAGAAATACTTTGTCTGTCTAATATGGGTCTTGATGAAGATGCAGTTGATTCAGCGATGGTGTGTGAATCGTTCGTATAAGGTGGTGCCATGATGGAAGGTGGTTCCTACTTTATACATATGACACTTTGATAACAAGCAGGTGCGGGGAAGCTAGTGGCACTTTGTGGACCCCTGCACATGCATCTCACACTAAAGCTTGGCCTTTGCTTGGAGGCTGTGCTGGAATACCACCGCAGAACCATTTGACAATGACCACAGTTACGAAAGTCGTACAGCATGTCACTCAGCGTCTCGAATACTGCATGAAAAACAACAATGCACGACTCTCGCTGTTGCTATTGCGACCACCTACCTGCCATTGTTCGCTGGTGAACGCACATTTCAAACTAGCAACGCCTCAACGTCAACACCGAGTATCTGCAACCATGTGTCTGAGCGCCACGTGAGATCGGCCCAGCAACCCCAAGGCCTCCCATCCGCAGTCCTGAGCAGCCCACAAGTCGGTTAACACGGGTGTCTCATTCCTGCCAAACCCGATTTGTATAGACCGGTGTGTTCGTGACGTAGCCAATTCTACAAGATTCTGCCTTAGTGGCTCGATGAGAATTGTATCCTCCATACGAAGCTCTTGTGGCAGACGTTCGCAGCATCTCCGACATGAATACGTCAATAGCTCGCGTTTTCGGCACGTCGAGCAGCATCACGCGCTGCAGTAGCGCCACGGCGTTAGCATAGCGCTTGACCCGACTCAGCCTTACCGGTGGCGTCGCCAAAGTTTGGAAGCGTCAAAGAAGCCTGTGAGGCTCGTGTCCGTTCGCAGGTCACCAGGCAGGACATGTTTCTCGGTGGAGCACTCCAGGGCTGCGGTGTCGGAAACGGCGCAGTTGTGCTGATGATCCTCCGAGCTTGTGTGTTGGCGCGCCTGATGTGGTAAGATTCGAGGCTGTACAACGGTGTTGCTCATGGTCTACCTCGTTATTCACATGCCGTCTATCGACGCGCAGAACAACTCCAGAGCCACTGGAATCTGCCTGGGATTTGCCTCGTAGATCTAGCGTATCCTCAAGACGCCCAAGCTCGCAATCTTCGTATTAGCTCTTGACCGGTGAGCGTCAAATCATGCATACGAGCATTGCTTCACATTGCAGTTGCACTGCCTCTCTGAGGCCTTTTCTCACGATACCGACTCAATAGCTCACCGGGCAGCTTATTCTGGTCACTTGTCGCCCTCCGATTCAAATCTGACAGAGCAGCGTGGTAGCATAGCCTGTAGTAGCATGTCCGACACTGTATGTTCGCCAGAAGCAAGTCTTTGCCGCACCGCAGTCACAGGCGCCTAAGCGCGCCGTACGACTTAATTAAAACCCAGCTCAAGCCATTCTCCCTCATGTCTCAACCAAGCCCCCGGGGCAAAGAACAGCAGGGTTGTCAACAATCAAATGGATTCAATAATATTGTTTTGATTTTGTTTGATTACTTCAAAACAATCAAACAAATGGCTACTGCTCCCAATAATCAAACAAAATCAATACTCTAGCTTCTAATTATTAAATCCGTTTAAATTTGTTTAAAAAATCGTCACGTGTAAGGTTGTTAGGATACCCAGGATAGCAGCCGACGATCAATTTCCTAGGGTTGTTACCTCCCCCTCCTTTATCAACACTATAGCAATTGTATAGTTGCTAGTAGAGCAAAAAGATAGCTGTAGTTACTAGGAATTGAACCTGCAAGCTTAAAAAAGGCCCTAGATTTAGTCCTAACTAACAGACGCCTATAAGCGTGTGTAAATTCAGTTGTAGACGTCTGCTAGCCTAAACTAAACCCCTTCTCTTCCTCCTCTTTTAGATAGAAGATCTACAAGACTATTAATATATATACAATATGCTAAATAGGGTAATATTGTAGTGTTGTAGTGTTGTAGCAGAGTAAGATTCTAGTAATAGCTTATGCCTAGCATATAAGCATAAGTATTAATTATTATATATAACTATTAAAAAATTACTAGCTATAACTACATAGTAAATCAACAAATCAAGCTTAGTAATAACTAAAGTAATGCTGCTAAATTGTTTCTACTTGTTAGATTTACTCTATCTCTATTATAGCAAATTGTATAGCGTTTTCGCATTAATCCTTAGCAGAGGCAGTGATGTTAACAGGCTAGCTGCGTCCTTTTCGCGCGCACAACGCGTTAATAGCCACACCCCCTATCTATCTTACTACATCTACAGCTTATTTACTATCTATTATGCCTCTAAAACGTACACTTAAGTCTGCTAACGCAGCTAAATCAGCTGCTAAATGTAACGACACAGGATGATAGAAAGCTCTAGAATGCGTGTGTATCCGCTATAAGGTGTCTAGGAGCACTAGGATAGGTAACATAGAGACAATTCTATTCCTATAGGTCTTGTACAAAGAATACTTAAAAACTATCTATCTATAGATAATTCTCCTTATGCCTTTATACTGTTAGAATATAGGGAAGTTTAGAATGCTATAACTAAGTTATAGGCAGGAACAGAAACATAAAGGAGCTAAGTTAGAGGTAAATTAGGGTGTAACACTTTTTAGAGACTAGTGTTAGGACTAATAAGTTCTAGTAGTTCCCTACAAGGCCAGCATAGCCCAATTAAGGAACAGGGGTGGCGTAACTATATAACGCAAGTAAATCACTCTACTCCTTTAGTAGCGATTTGTCTATCCTTAACCTGCAATACCATCCTCTACTTTCTAATGCTTAATAGCGTGCTACCCTTATTAAAAGAGAACCTAACATTTAAATTGCTTACTATTACACGTTATTAAAATGCAGACTAGACAATAGAGCTAACAAGTAAGCTAGTCTAAAAGCAGTTAACCCTTAGGTACACTAGTACGCCCTAGATTTATTGTTAAGGAAGACTCCGCTACCGCTTGCATCTAAAGCCTACCTTCCTTAGTAGAAAGGGACGCTGCGGAGAACTCTAGACTAGCCAAAGGTAGAGCAAACAAGCAGAGACTAGAAGGCTAGTCAACAACTCCTCCTAGACTACAAACACCTACAATGGTCTAGAACGCTTTACCACGTTCTCTAATAGACTAGGAACTAGAAGACCTCCGCGCCTAGTTAAAAAGGACCTAGAGGCAAAGTGTAAGGTTCTAGTTATAGGCAATAGTACTTGCTTCACACTAGGGATAGATAGTAGAGGGATGGCTATAGGTATATTTGATAATAAGAATAATACTTGTCTCCCCTAAAGATGGCGAGCAGTGCAGGTTTTGTGCAGCTTTGCTAAGGGCAAGACTAATACTAACTAAGGATAGCTCTAGAACACTAGAACACTAAACAATTCTATCGCAGGTTGTTACAGAACCTCCCCCTCTAGCTACTGTCCCTAGCAGCAACCTTATATAGCCTTAATAAAAAACCTTGCCTTAAAGGGAGGAAAAAGAGTGTCTATAGGTAGGTAGTTAGGGCTTCCTGTAGGCGTGCTTTGTGCGTAGTATCTGCGTGTTATAATTATTGCAGATGCGCCTTATGTTTGTTATAATTTTAAGGTAAAAGCATTGCTATGCGCACTGTTACCTAATTTTTAGCTTAGCAGCCTAGTAGGTAGTAAAACCTCTTCCCTTTGCTCTTTCTTAACACTACAATAATAATACTTTTGCGCGCGTTTTTTGCACGCTCCTCACTCCTAGCATAGTTTACTACCCTAACCCTAAGTTTATTAAGAAGTCCTACCTTTAAAACTAATAGCTGTTTACGTTCCCTGATGCTGACAAGCGTGTGGACTACATTACTGTAGTAGAGACTTGCCTGCGCTGCGCGCAGAACATTTCAAAGTAGAAGAAGGACTGCGAGAAGCCTAAGCACTGCTGCTGTAAGCATTGTGTAAAGGGAAATCAAGGTGGCTGCACTAAGGTAAGGTAGACAGGATAGTAGAGATAGTAGTGAAGATGGTAAGGATAATAAAGATAGTAAGGATAATAAAGATAGTAGAGACAAGTAGGCAGTTGTTGGCAGTTAAGGCGCGGCTAGCGCAGGGTTAAGGCGCGCGTGGTGCGTAGTATTAAAAAAGGGTTTTCTTCTTGTATAATAGTAGGCCTAAGGCTAGTAAATTAGATTGCTCTTTGCGTGCGATAATAGCGCGCTTAAGATAATCTTAATATTCTTTTTGTGCGTGAGGATCTCTAACCTAATTTGTACTTCTAGATAGTATTATCTATGTTTTTAAAGTCTAATGCTAGGGTCTATATGTCCTAGGTCTCATTATAGCCTTTCTAGCAGAGTAGGTACTCTAGTTAGCCTCTCCTTGTTTGTTTCCCTAGGATCTTTTCTACCTCCTATACTTCTTTACCTTCTAGGGTCACCTCTAGTAGGTAGGTATTGTCTTCCCCTCTAGTCCTAGGTTTCTATTGTTCTAGTAGTAATACGTGGAAGACGTTATAAATACAATATAACAGTAGGAGGAATAGGCAGTATACCTGCGTTCTAATTGCTTCCTAGATTTAGAATAGGCTAATAAACTTACTAGAGAGTTTCTTACTTAGTTAGTAGGCTAGGTTAATATTCTTAGTACTAAGTAACACTAAATCGCCTAGGTAGAAGACTTTGTTCTTATGTTTCTTGTTGTAGTACTAGGTCTAGTACTCTCGTGCTTTTTCTAACTGCTCTACTAGCGTTGCTTGTGCGCTGTGCAGTTGCTTTACCCTTTAAACTGCATCTAGTACCTCCCCCTTAGGCCTACTGTCCGCAGGAGGCTTAGTAAGTAGTAGGTATTTACTATATACAGCATAGAAGGGAGTTGTTTTAGTAGATTTGTGCACTAAGTTGTTATAAGCAAACTATGCAGTTAGTAGTAGCTTTACCTAATTCTCTTAGGACTCTAAGATAAACATCTAAAGATACTGCTTAAGCGTTTGATTCTGGCGTTTAGTTTGCCTATTAGTTTGTAGATAGAAGGCTGTGCTAAGCCTGCGCTTTACCTGTAGTTAGTAGCAGATTTCTATCTAAAATGTAGAGGTGAAGATAGTTCCCCTATCTAATACAATACCCTTTTGTATCCTATACTTAAGTATAATATATGTAAAGTAGGCTTCTGCAAACTGCTTTGCATCCTATGTCTTTAACGCAGGTAGATAGAGTGCTATCTTAGAGAAGCAGTATATAATTATAAGGATTGCATTAAAGGCGCAACCTAAGGAATCCTTAGCTAGGGGTAAGCTAGTAATAAAGTCTAGTATAACTTCTTTAAAGATTTCCTTTAGTATAGGCAATAGTAATAGCGTCCTATACTTGCTATACCTTAGAGCTTTGCTCCTTTAGTAGATAGCACAAGTTCTTACATATTCCTAGACGTCTTAACTAAGGGTTAGCTAGTAGTAGGCTCTCCTAATTAGCTTAAGCGTCCTACGTGCGCTAAAATAGCCTGCTATACGCGTGTTATAGTTCTAGAACAAAATCTCTTGCCTAATAGCTAGTTCCTCTAGAATATACATTCTACTATTGTATCTTAGGACTTTGTTTTTGTCTAAGCGCTATACCTACGCTCTACTACGTCTTTAAGTACTATCCTTACTTGTTAAGCTTGCAATCTAACCCTAAGTAAAGGCGTCCCTTTGTTGTAGTTAGTGTAAGGTTTTAACAAGTAATTAAGACTCTACTGTTGCAGGTTTGCTACTAACTAGTACCCTAGCTAGTGAGTGTAGCACGCATAGCATGCATTCTATAGCGCTAGTAGTAGGGACCTTCCTAGTTCTGCAAACTGTAGCAACGTGCGTCTTATACGTGCCTAACAAGCTTAGCTTGTTTATAGATCTGCTTGCTCTACTAGCTATATCTATTGCTAACAATTTGTTCTGTAAGGTAGGCAATAATTAGGTTAGTAACAGGTTCTCCTGTTTGTAATCTGCCCTTCTAGAGGGGCTATCTGCAGGGTTTGTTTTGCCTAGATAGTGTTCTACCTTAAAATTAAAAGCCCCTAGGTACATAGCCTATCTAGCTTGCTGTAGGTTTAGCTTTTATGTAGCGCGTATACTGCGTAGGTTGTTATAGTTACTTAGCACCTATATAGTGTGCTGTGTGCCTTTAAGGTAATACCTCTACTACTTAAAGCTATATACTATAGCAAGTAGCTCTAGGTTATAGACCTTATAATTTAGCTTAGCAGCTTATAGTTTTTAAGAGGTAAAGGCAACTAGGTGCTACTGCTTATCTTTAAAGAGTTAGGAGAGTATGCCTAATATAGCAAATATAGACGCATCTATCTCTACTTAGATAGGAGCGTAGCGTTAAAATAGCGCAAGATAGGCGCGCTTAAGAAGTAGGTCTTTAGCCCTTTAAATAAGTAGTTTACAGCTTTATTCTATTACTAGTCTTAGTTTTTCTTTAACAATTCTGTAAGAGGAGCTGTTTCTCTAGCGTATCCTTTAACAAAACGCTAATAGAAGTTAGTAAACCCTAGAAAGGATTGCAACTCTTTAACGTTAGTAGGCTGCAGCTATTAGGTAATAGTGCTTACCTAAGCTGGATTAGCGCATACACTACGCGTGTTAATAATAAAACTAAGGAAGTGTACTATGTCTAATACAAATGTGCATTTCTACAAGTTAATAAATAGTTCTGCCTTGCGTAGGGACTAAAGTACTAAGCGTACAGCGCGCTAGTAAAGCGCAATGTTGTTGCTCCCTATGTAGATAAGGATATTATCTAGGTAAACTACACAGATATAGTCTAAGTGCTTGATTAGGGCCTTATTAATATAGGCCTAGAAACTTGCAGGAGCATTAGTTAGCCTAAATAGCATTACTAGGTACTTAAAGTAACTGTATTAGGTCCTAAAGGCAGTTTTCTACTTATCCCCTGCTTTAATCCTTAGCTAATAATAGGCGTTGCAAAGGTCTAGGGTTGTGTAATAACGTGCGCCTAATAGGCAGTCTAGTGTCTCTCTAATTAGTAGGAGTAGGCAATAATCTTTTATAGTAACAGCATTAAGACCTCTATAATCTACACAGAGGTAGAGTATCCTATCTTTCTTAGGAACAAAAAGTATAGGTGCTCCTGCAGGACTTATACTGTGCCTAATCTACCTATTACTTAGCACTTGTTCTAAGTATTTACGTAGCAGCTTTAGCTTACGTGAAGAGAGGTTGTAGAGTAGTCTATATAGGGGTTCTTTCCCTTCTATAAGTAGGATTGTATAGTCTAAAGATTTAAAGCTAGGTAGAGTAGTAGCAGCTTCCTTACTAAATATATTAACGTAATCTGCTAAAGCGTCTAGGATGTAAAGTTCCTGCGCTATATATGCTTTGTAGATATAGGCATTGTATTCTAAATTAACGCTAGTAGCTTGCAATACTCCTAAAAGGAGGGATTAGAGTTAGCTTCTTTAAACTCTATAGAGGTAACTAGCTAGATACTAGCTACAGTGTATCCCTAACGCTAGGATTGTAATCTACAATCTAGATAGATATGTTCTTGTTAGAGGAAAGGATTCCCTAACAGTAAGGGAGTTCCTTCCTTATTAACTCTATACATAGTAGTAGACACACAACGCTTAACGCCTATGTTATTAGTTAATTGTATCTACAGCGCATATACAGCGTACGTGCTTTAGCGCTGCGTGCTAATCTATCCTAGGCGCAGGAGTTCTGCCTCCTTAATAGGTAGCAGGTCTATTTCTATAGTAATCCTTTAGCTAATTAAGCTTACATCTGCCTAAGGGTTAAGAATAACCTATAATTATTGTTCTAGCGTTGCCTCCCTAGATACGTTACACGTGCGCTTTATGCCTAGTAAAATATGTACTAGAGTGCGCCTTACTGTCCCTAGGTAGCTAGTAAGGCTTAGCCTTTTCCTATCTAGTTAATTTGAACTAGGATCTAGTTAGGGTTAGAGTTAGGGTTAGAGTTGCTGCTTTAACATTTGTTAGTATAGTAGCTAGTCTTATTATACTTAAAGCAGGTAACGCTACTCTTGTTATATAGGCCTTTGTTAGTAGAGGCATTATCTCCTTGCTTTTGCCCCTTATGCCTCTAGGTACCCTTGTAGCGTGTGCTAGGTATATAAGTTAGTAATAAATAGCGCAGGTTGCGCTTAAGTGTAGAGCCTAACGCTACTAGGTCTTTGCGTGTAGCTAGTACCTAATAGTAATTAGTAATTGCCCTTTGTAATTCTAGCTAAAGCTTAGAGAATAAGTGTTAGACCCTCTGTTCTTTAGTATAGGGGTAAGTTAATCCTCTAAGACCTCTAAGTAGGTTGTAAAAGCGCAGACTGTTTAGTCCTTCTGCTGCATAGCTTAAGCGTAAGCTGTAGCTAATTCTAAGGTATAGTTTATAGGATTAGAGAGTAAGTCTAGTAAGTACTGTTTAAAGTACCCCTAGCTAGGTGTCTCTTCTTGTGCTCTAAACGTGCGCTTAAAGTGCGTGTACTAAAGCTCCCTTAGGTCCCCTAATAGGTACTGCATTGCCTAGAGTATCCTATCTTTAGGGTTGCTAAACTCTTATAGTAACAGTTAGAAGGCTATCTCGCAGGAGTAGAAGAACTTGCAATGTTCTTTAAGATTCTTTCCCTTGTATTTAGCTAGGTCTTTAGGTTTAAGCGCGCGCTTTGTAGGTTAAGGTGTAAGCGTTATAGATGCGTCCTACTTATACGTACTAGCCCTTAAGGTCCCCTTAACAGTCTCTACTGTGCTTAAAGCAGTGTAGTTCCCTATGCCCTCTAGTTGTGCAATCTTAGCTTTAAGTAAGCGTAGGCGCTACAAGGCCTAAAGCTTATTACGTTGGCGTTTAGTAGCTTAAATACGCTCTTAAAGTGTTAGAGGTGCGCTTATTATAGGAGTTAGGATCTCTTTATTAATTAAAGAAATCCTACTAGAGTTGTCCTCCTGCTAGGTTTAAGATAAGGGTAGTTAGATCTCTCTTGTAGGTGCCCCCTAACTGTTCGTTCAAGTAGTTAGAGCTATCCCTAGACTATTAGATTAACAAAGTATTATTATATAAGGTTCTAGTTATAGGCAATAGTACTTGCTTTACACTAGGGATAGATAGTAGAGGGATGGCTATAGGTATATTTGATAACAAGAATAATACTTGTCTCCCCTAAAGATAGCGAGCAGCGTGGGTTTTGTGCAGCTTTGCTAAGGGTGAGACTAATACTAACTAAGGATAGCTCTAGAACACTACAACACTAAACAATTCTATTGCAGGTCGTTACACAAAGCAAGATTAATCAACTCTATTAACTAAGGGCTAAATATAAGTTAGGAGACACCTTAGTGCTCCCTCTAACTTTAACTCTACTAAGGACCCTTGTAACAATATCCTTAGGCCTATTAGCTAACCTTCTAAAGCTAGACCTACCTTAAAGGTACAACAAGAAGTCAAGAGCTAAATACAACTGCTAGGAACGCAACTGCGAGTTGTATTTCCTACATTTGCCTATAAACTTTACTAAAGAATACTAAAAGGTAGATTTTAGGGCAATGTACCTCTCTAAGCCACTTAAGACTCTATAGAAATTGTATTACACAACAGAACAGACAAGTTCTCTATCCTAGCAACCAACCTAGGAGACACTTAAAACTGTTATGTTAAACGCTCTAGGAACACTATTAGAACAGAAACAGCAAGCGTATAAAACTCTTAAGCAAATCTAGCAAAAGCTAAATTAGTTACCTATAGATCTGCTAGATGCCTTTCAACCCTTATAGGAGGAAATAGGCTTAGCCTAAACTCTAGAGCTTTAAGTAATAGAGTACATTTCATCTCTGCGCAAAGACATCTAGAGAGACCTATTCCTACTCCTAGTTAATAGGCGCAACACTCTGCTAATAGTAGAAGAACATGCTAACGTTATCTACTATAGAAGGAATCTAGACAAGGAGGCAAAAGTTACTCCTGCAAAGAGGTAGCTACTAAAAGGTAGCAACAAGAGTAATAAGACAGGGGGATATAAAAACCCCTAAAAAGACAAAAATAGCCTAAAAGGGACTATAACAGACTGTCTTTACACAAAACTATAGGTACCTAAGGCAAAGGCAGGGGTCTAACCTGTTATAACTATAGAAAGCCTAGTTATACTGCAGCTAAGTGCCAAAGCCCTCTAAAGAATAAGGATGCTACAGCTAACTAGAAGGACACTACTTTAGAATTAAAGGAAGGCTTAAACCTTAGTTTAGGAAAAGGGAAAGGGTAGGAGGATTAATTCTATATCTTTCTGCCTATATAGCTTTAAACTAGGAAACACAGAACCTAGGGAAATTAAGGGAAGCCCTTTACCTCTATCCCTCTTAGTTATTAACTGTGTAGTGCATAGTTTAATCCTCTAAGCCTATAGAGGCTATAATTAATAGAGGTTCCTAGCTAAACTTAATGTTAGCTACGCTAGCAAAGGAACATAATCTCTAAGTAGACCCCCTGCCTAAGCTGCTAGCTAAAGGCGTAGATAGGGGTAGATTAACAGTGTATAGTACCACAACAGTAGATATAACTATTACTAATTTATGTAGTTATAAAGAGACCTATTAAGTACTATTTATAGTAATAGACCTTTAAAGATACTTAGTGTACTTAGGTCTTCCCTAGATTAATATGTTTTATCTAAGGATTAGCTACGCTACTAGACGTATGCTCTTTTAGAGGAACAAGGATAACAAGGTTGTCTAGTTTATAAAGGTGGCTATAGAAGACGCTAAGCAGTTTAAGAGTAGTATAAGAGAACCTAATACAGACGTCTATACGTGCCTTATTAACTTTATAGGCTATAGGGAGTTAGAAGATAACCCTATAGGTTATTTACCCCTAGAATATGCTAAGTTTGCAGATGTAGGCTTAGAGGAGGACTCTAAGAGTCTTCTAGAGCATAGCTACTACAATCTGTCTATAACTCTAACACCTAAAGGTGTTCTACCTTACTAACTATTATACAACCTCTTAGTAACTAAGCTAGAGATACTTTAAAACTATCTTTAGGAGTATATAGCAAGAGGATAGATACGTTAGTTAAAGTCTCTAGTAGGGGCACCTATACTCTTTGTTAAGAAGAAAGATAGCAGCCTAAGACTTTGTGTTAACTATTAGGGCCTTAATAAGGTTACAGTTAAGAACTAACACCTACTACCCCTAATTACAGAGTTACTAGAGAGGCTCTCTTAGGCGAAGTATTTTACTAAGCTTAATGTAAGAGAGGCCTACTATAGGATTTGTATTGCAGAGAGAGATAAGTAGAAGACTACTTTCTGTACTAGATACAGACACTATAAGTATACTGTTATGCCTTTTAGCCTAACTAACGCCCCTGCCTAGTTTTAAGCATACGTTAACTATGCTCTTACAGGATTAGTTAACATATATTGCATTGTCTATTTAGACAATATCCTAATCTACTTAAACATAAAAGAAGATTACATACAGTATATAAAGGATATACTACAAAGACTACGCAAGTCTAAGCTATACATTAAACTTAGCAAGTGTAAGTAGCACACTTAACGCATAGAGTATCTTAGATACGTAATTAGCCCTAAAGGGGTTAGTATTAACCTAGAACAGGTGAAAACGATCTAAGAGTAGCTACAACCACAAACAGTCTGCAATATTTAAGTATTTATTAGCTTTATAAATTACTATTAACAATTTATCTACAGTTTCTCTAAATTAGCCTTACTATTAACTAAAATAACTTATAAAACCCTAGGGTCTACTAGGGGGTCTAGCAATAAGAAGAGAGGAAAGCTAGAAAATAGACATTAGCAAAAAAGGCAGATCTGCTTTCTAGAAGCTTAAAGACGCTTTTACCTAAGTTCCTATACTCTCCTACTTTAATCCTTGTTAGAAAATAAGAGTAGAGGTAGACGCGTTAGGAGGCGCAATCTTAGGCATATTAAGTTAAAATGTGCTAGAAGAAGACAGAACAGGTTAATAGAGGCTGATTAGTTTCTTTTCTTGTAAATTAATCTAAGCAGAATACAATTATAATACCTATAACAAGGAACTGCTAGCTATTGTTAAGAGTCTAGAACACTAGCGCTACTACCTTAAAGGTATACACTTTAAGATCCTTATAGACTACAAGAACCTAAAATAGTTTATAGAAAATAAGACCCTTAACTATTGCTAGGTTTGATCCTATCTAGCCTTAACTTAGTTTAACTTCATCCTTACCTACTAACTAGGGACTACTAATCCTGCAGATAGACCCTTAAGGCGACTAGACTATAAGGCAGAAACAGAGAAACCTTTACTAAAGTACAACAAAGCTTTTGTACAACCCCTTTAAGATTTGTTCTCCTCTAAAGGAAAGAACAACTTCCTAGTGTTAGCTGTTATAACATAGGCATCTCTAAGGTCTAAAAAACAATTAGAAATTGTTAAAGCCCTCTAAAATTTCTAAGTAAAGGAAAGTACTACAACTAGGGATCTGCTTAACTATAAGGAAGAGTCTATAGTAGAACTAGCCTTAGATGCAACCTCTAATAGATACAATACTAAAACAGACTATAATAACCTAAAATAATTGTTTACAGTCTACAAGGGGTTAAGGCACTTAACTACTCTAGAAGAGAAGTCTAAGGCTCTCTAAGAATGCTATAACAACCTACTTAGAGGACATCTTAGGGGTAAAAAGATAATAGAAAAGCTTTAACAACACTACAATTAGAAGAGAATAAGGAAGGATATAAGAGACTATTATAAAAGCTACCTAGTATGCAAGAAGGCAACTCTAGCGCGTTACAAGCTATATAGTCTCCTAGCACCCTTATCTCTACTAAACGCAGCCTAGGAGGAAGTTACTATAGATTTTATTACAGAATTACCTCTAAGCCGCCTAAGCAACTAGGTATACAACGCTATCTTAGTTGTAGTGTGTAGACTTACTAAAATAGCTTACTACATCCTAGCTAGAGCTGATTAGGACAGTACAGACCTAGCCTAATCCTAGATAAGAGAAGTTATACGCCTACACAGTGTCCTAAAGAAGATAATCTCTAATAGAGGCCTACTTATAGCAGCTAAACACTAGGATACTTTCTAACACTACCTAAACTTAAGAAGGGTATTAACTTCCGCTTATTATCCACAGACAGATAGGCAGACTAAAAGACAGAACTAGACACTTAAACAGTACCTACAGTGCTACTGTTGCCTAGAACAAGACAATTAGAGTTTATAGATATTAGTTGCAGAATTTGCGTATAACAATAGCATACATATAACTACAGGCACTACTCTATTTAGAGCATACTATAGCATAGATCCTATTAGTCCTAACTAGCCTAGTATAGCTTATAGCGACGGAGAATTGCCTCTAAGGGAATAAGTAGCTAGCAAAGTTATCGCTCTACAACAAGAGTGTAAGAGGAAAATTATTGCTGCAAATAAATACTAGAAATTGTACGTAGACAAGAAACGCTTGGCATATACGTTTAAAGTAGGTAATTAAGTAATAGTGTTAAATCAGCACATTAGGTTAACAAGACCTAAGAAGAAGCTTAACTAAAAATACCTAGGTCTAGGTTGTATAGTAGACTAGTATAGTCCAACAGCATTTAAAGTTAACCTTCTAGGGTTACAGAGCGTACACCTAGTCTTCTATACATTGCTGCTAGAGCTGTATAATCTAAAAGGTCTTATTCTACACCTAGAGGTCCTAATTGTGGACACACTGCGTAAGTATAGTAATAATATCTATAAAGTAGACACTATACTAGATAGACGTAAGGGAGAATATAACTAGTAGGAATATCTAGTTAAATAGACTGGCTATAAAGATAAAGAGAACTCCTAGGAGCCTAGTTAAAATATCTCTAGTAACGTCCTTTAACAATTTTGGAAATCTAAAGGCATATAGCCTAAGAGAAATGCAAAGGAAAAGCCTTATAGGAGTTAAGGGCAACCCTAAAAAAGAAGAGGGATAAGCAAAGGCAATAAGAGGATCCTAAGGAGACAACGTACCTTTACTAGTTTTCCTACAGGGTTTTTAGGGTGTTTAACAGCGTTATACTCTAGGATTACCTTAGCCTAACTTACAAGCATCTCTTAGGATCTATAATTATCTATTATAGACTACAAGAACCTAGTCTAAATTACAACAGTTTAATCTATAAGGGCACAAAGCTTCTAACATTATAAGAAGAAAACATAGGATATTAAAGCAAGTACTCTATTAAATTTAAGCTAAAGGCCTAGGTATATCTAGGATTTCTAGGGAAATCTAACTATAGAAATTGTTTATAGTTATGTTATTATACTAGCTATAATAGTCCATTAAGACCTATTATAACGCGCTCTTACTACTCTTAAACCTTGTTATGCTTATCTAGCCTCTTCTGCAGAGTCTTAATCTTCTTAGACAAAGAGCCCTTCTTAGCGCTAGTAGCGAAGCTCTTCTCCCTTACAAGCGTAGCCATCTCTACAACTAAAGTATTACCTAGTTTTCTGCGCTTAGAACTAGGGTTTAGAGCATAATTGCGAACCTTAGCCTATAATAAGTTAGAATAGTCTATCTAGAGACAAGATAAGCATACATACCTGCTTGCGTAGTAAATTAGTCTCCTTAGTAACCCTATTAGTAATAGCAGCCTTAAGGGTGCGCTTGCTAGCTTTAGCACGTACTAACACAGCCTTCTTGCTGCGCTAACGCTAGTCTAGGCAGAACTTAGAGCAAGGGTCCTTATTATTAGCTATAGCACTAGTGTGCAGGTAGAGGTAAGCAGCGTAAGGGATGTAAGTACTACTAGAGGTGTAAGAATAACCTATAATAGACTAAAACTACTTAAAGAGGACAACTTACTAACTATAGGCCTAGGAGATAGGCTAACAGAGGGACATAAGCTTAAACTTAGACGCTTTCTTTTCTATCTTAGTTAATAGGCGCTATAGGAGCTTATTATTAACTATGCCCTAGTCTAGGTCCTAGACGCTAAACTCTAAAGCCTAGAGAATGTTGTAAATCTTAGCTAAGTTACTATCGTGCTTTAAATAGAGCTGCTAGAGTTAGTTATAACCTATAAGGGGTTACAATTAGGCTAAAGGAGGGGAATACACACAGCAATACACTCCTAGTTAGAAGAGAAGTATTAGAAGCAGCGTATAACCTGCTCTAACTTACCTAAGTCTATCTGCAACAGCTATGCCTTGTACAAGTTAATATTAGTAGGGGTAATTTAGACATAGACACAACTAGTCCTTCTACAATGCTTATGCTAGCCTACAGCAAAGCTACAGACGCATTAAACACAGACCTAGTATAACTGCACGCTATTGTGCGCTATATTGTTGCCTACAGCGTTTAGATCTATAATCTTAAGTGGTCTAGATGTGTAGGGGCGGTAGGGTGCAGTGCGGCAGGCTAGTAGGCTAGGGGATATGCTGTTAAAATTGTTAGAGCCTAGAGAATCTAGTTAGCTGCCTATAGAGTTATAACAACCTATAATAACCTATTAAGGGTTATCCTAAACTAGCAAAGGGAACCTATCCTAGCTAGAGAAAAGCACTAACTTACTAAAAATTAGAGTAGAGTGTAGGAGTAATAGACTAAAATAGGGGATAACGTAGGGTATATCTAGGCACTGTACTAGCAACGCGTTACCCTACTTATTTTCTAGGCAGCAGCGCGACTCCTAGGTGAAGGTAAAGGTAAAAGGGAAGGTAAAGGCAGAGCTGCCTAAACCCACGCATGAGCTTAAGGGAATACCTCTAAATACCAAAGCACTACTCTCCTGTAACCTTGTCACTATCTAATCTATAACAGACTATAATTACCTACTCTACCTAAAAAGCCTGTAATATCTGTGGCTTAGGGCAAGCTACCTTAGAAGGGGGATATTGTTAGGACTAATAAGTTCCAGTAGTTCCCTACGAGGCTAGCATAGCCTAATTAAGGAATAGGGGTAGCGTAACTATATAACGCAAGTAAATCGCTCTACTCCTTTAGTAGCAATTTGTCTATCCTTAACCTGCAATACTATCCTCTACTTTCTAATGCTTAATAGCGTGCTACCCTTATTAAAAGAGAACCTAACAACTAGTGCTTTACACTACCCCCTCCTATGTAGGCAGATTGTCCTAGATACGCGTAAGTAATAACAGTTATTATTCTATAGCGTTAGTGTGTTAATTTAGCGTCTGTTCTAGGTTTTTAGTTAACTTAGGTTGTTATTTTAGTGTTTTGTTATTGTTTTTATCTAAAGTAAAGATAATTTTTTTTTTTTTTTATTTGTTAACTCTGCTGCCTAAATCTAACGTAACAATAAGCTATATTATAACTTAATTAGAGGGAAACAGGTTTACTATTATTATTATATCTAATTTCTAGGACGCGTTGCATAGGTATATAAACAATTAATCCCTACACCTTTCCTAACTCTAACAGACACTATTTCTTGCTATAAGTATCCCTACGCTCTTTTAATTGTTCCTATACTAATACTTCTAGGTTTGTTAATTAGTTACTATGCTAATACTAGTCCTACCTAGAGCTCTTGCAGTAGCCTATTAGGTTATCTGCCTTTATTTAATTTAGGCCTTTGTAAGGGGGAGAAAGGTAGACTACGCCTTTAATAAGGCGTTGTTGTTAAAGTGTGCTTATTACACACTTTAAAATAAGAAGTGTTATCTAGTAACTAGACTTTTCTTTACTCCTGCTCTCTAACTAATACTAATAGTTATAGGTTCTAATTTACGTTAGTCCTAAGTATACTACTTTTTATAACAACCTTGTTATGTAGGAGGAGGAATCTAGAGGTAAGGCAGTAGGAGAGGCAGCAGAGGAGGAGGTAATAGAGGCAGCACTAGAGGCATAGCGTAGCCTTATAGCATCAGCAATAGCTCTAGCGAGTGTAGTGCAGGTAGCAACTGCGCAGCTTAAGGGAGTCACTGCTAATAACGTGTTACTGCACTAGTACCACACTAGTACAGCGCAGGGCCAGGTAATAGAGGAGATAGTAGAGAGTTTATTAGTGTTAACTAGGGAGGTTATTAAGCTGCAACAGGAAATAGCCCCTTATAGCTCTAGAGTTAGAGGTAAGTTAGTAAAGCTAGCTCTGCTTCTAGCACCTAAAAAAAAGGGTGCTCTTAGGTTATTAGATAAAACTAACGCTAGTAGCTCTAAGGAGATAAGTAATATTAAGAACCCTTAAAAAAGAAAGGGTTTCTTAAGCTATACAGTAAGGAGGATTTCTTTTATTTTTCTTTTCTTGTTATCTATTGTATAAACGCAGTTAGAGGCGTTTTAGAGTTAATAGATTTCCTTTATCCTTTTCTAAATTATAATATCTTTATTTGCCCTATAATTCTTAACCTTCTTCCTATGCTGTAATCTATTTGTTTAATACCTTTAGTAGACTAGGCTACTCTAGGTACTTGTTGTAATACGCCTTTAGCTTATAGGGTGCTCCTGTAAAGTTTTTTACAGGATACTAAGTTAGGTCTAGGTTATAGCTAACCTAGCTTATATAGTACTTAAGACTACAGTAGACTAACCTACTAGCTAGGATTTCTTAGACCTCCTATTCCTCTACTCCTTAAATAGGAATACCTGCAGGTTTTAGAGCTTCCTAACTAGGCAACAGGTTATCTAGATCCTTACACAGAACGTTAGGTGCAAATACGTTATATATTTTTAAACTAGGGGAAGTTTTAAGCAATATAAGTAACTAACCTGTTCTAGGACCTTAAAGGGACCTTCCTACTTGTTAGATAGCTTTTAGCTTAGTTGCTTACTTGTTAAGTTTTTAGTAGAAAGGTACACTTTGTTACCTATAGTCTAGTTAACTAGGTTGTAATAAGCGTTAACTGCAGAGCGTATATAGTCTTAGGCTTTCTCTATATTCTCCTTAGCTATCTTCTAGGTGTTGTGCATACAGGTTGCTAATGCTAAGGCCTCCTTATAGTTAAGTTGTTCTATAGAGGTTACTGCTGTATTAGCTCCTTTCTAACTCTAGCTCTATTTAGGTTAGCTACTATAAATTACTTAGTAAGGTGATATTCTAATTAAGGAATGTAGTAGAGTAAGTTAGGTACAATCTATAATTAGTAGGAGTTTAGACTAGTTATCCTAATAGTATAAGACAAAGGGACAGAGCTGTTAGTCTATATACTTGTTTATAATCTCTGTTTAACTGTTAGTTTCCTTGTAATAGGTAGTAGATAGCTTAACTTTCACACCTATAATTTAACAGAATTCTATCTAGAAAGTTAAGATAAACTAGGGGCCCCTGTTGCTTACTATTAACTTAGGGGTATGTCTAAACTAATACACCTATTGTATAAACAAGTTTGCTATCCTACGTGCTATAATTGTTTTATAGCATAGGATTATAATAGCTTATTTAGTTAGGCAATTAATAATAACTATAATCTAGTTATACCTAGCTTTGTCCTTAGGAAAATCCTTAAAATTAATACACAAATGTTGCATTAGTTTGTTAGGTATTAGTAAGGGATGCAAGTACCTATAGAGTTAGGTCTGTCTTAGATAGCCTTAGCAACATAGGATGTAGTTTTAGACATATCTTTTATATATAGCACTTATACCTTTCTAGTAATACTGTTGTAATAATAGTTAGTAGGTCTTCTTAGCACTAGGGTGAGCAGTTAATAGTTAGTTATAGGCTTCCTTAATTAGGCGTGTGCATAGGGTTAAGTTAGCAGGGATATAGAGTTAATTATAGTAGAGAAGGAGTCTGTTTTAGATCTAATATAGAGATAGCAACAACAGTTGTTCTTGTCTAAAAGATTTCTAGTTTTCTTGTATTAACGCCTTAATTAGTTCTAAGGAATCTAGTTTTATAATAGGCTGTACTAAGCAGATAGTAGCTACAACTAGGTTAGTCTTAGCTAGATATATCTAAGCTAAATTAGAATTAATCTAGTTGTGTAACTGCTATAGACCTAGTAGGACTTAGGACTAATTGTCTTCTTAGGCAGACTTTAGATTTGCAAGATCCTATTCTTAGTAACTTAGGATATTAGCACGCTTATTATTCTTGCCTAGCGTGTATTTAATCTTAAAGTTAAACAGAGCTAGAGCTTCTGCCTATTATGCTTGTTAAGCATTTAAGATTTTAGTTATTATAAAGTACTCTAGGGATTAATAATTAGAGTAGACTTAGATCTGTTTTGTAACTAAGGTAAGTTTAGCTCTCTACTTATTAAAGGCTTGTAAAATCGCAAATAACTCCTTATTATGTATTTCCTAATTAAGTTTAGCTCTAGAGAGTACTTAGCTGTAGAATGCTACAGGGTACTACTTGTTATTAGGGTGCTGCTGTAACAAAACCCTAGCAACAACTCTATTAGAGGCGTTAGTTTTAATCTTTGTATTATAGTTAGGATTAAAATAGTATAGAGTTAGGATAGACAACAAGGCTTCCTTTAGGTTTTTAAAACTAGATTAGCATTAAGCAGTCTATTTAAATAGGTTTGCTAGGCTTTATAAGGCGATAAGGGGCTTAGCTACGTAAGAGAATTTAGGTATAAATTGTTAGTAAAACCTAGTAAAGCCTAGGAACAATTTTACACTAGTAATAGTAGTAGGAGGGATCTAGTTCCTAAGGGCTTGTACCTTCTTAGAGTCTACTTTAATTCCTTTGTTAGTTAGGATATAACCTAAGTACTTAGTACAGGTAATATAGAACTTACTCTTCTTAATATCTACTTATAATCTAGCAATACAGAGTTAATTAAGTACTAGCTTAACATGTTGTTTGTAGGTTACAAGGTCTTTAGAGTAGATAAGGATGTTATCTAGATATGTAATACAGAAGTTGTCTAGATATTTAATAAGAACATTATTTATATATTGTTAATAAGTAGCTGGTCCATTACATAGCCTAAAGGGTAGAACCTTGCACTTGTAACTACTGTAACGTGTATAGAACGTAGTGTACTCCTTAGAGGCAGGATCTATACAAATTTAATTAAAGGCATTCTAGATGTTAAATTTAGTAAATGTCACAGGTATATACTATTCGAGCCTCAGTCCATCCATCTATTGGATCACTGTACCTTTTTGGGCAGTGTGGCTCAGTGGGTTCGAGCTGAAGTCCTCACAGAGTGATCCAATAGATCTAGGAGCGTGGCAGGTTGTAGGTTCAATCCTCACCTGCTCCTACTCCTAGACAGCTAAGCCAGTCAATTTTAACTGAAGTGTGAGGCAGGCTCTTCAGTCGCCACGCTGTTGCTGCTGGGAGGTCTAGTATGTAACGTGGCGTACCCTAATTGGCTGCTGGCTTAGCTACCCTACTTAGGGCTTAAGGAGCGTGCGCGCTCTAGTAGGTACCCCCTTAAGTAGTTAGCTACCTTGTCAAGGGGAAGCGCCTGGGGGCAGAGTACACCTATTGGTGGCCTGTCAAGGGCATAACCTAGGGGCGCCTTGGCTGCGTCAAGGGCATGGCCTGGTAGCAGAGTACACCTATTAGTGGCCTGTCAAGGGCAGTACCTGGAGGCAACGGCTTGTCTGAGCAGAGTCTCGGGTTGAGCCTTAAGGGAGAGGAGTATACTATCACAGGTATATACTATTCGAGCCTCAGTCCATCCATCTATTGGATCACTGTACCTTTTTGGGCAGTGTGGCTCAGTGGGTTCGAGCTGAAGTCCTCACAGTAAATACCTTAGCCTTAGACAGTTGTGCTAACAATTTGTCTATACGTAGTATTAGATAGGAGTCCTTTCTTGTAAGGGTGTTAAGTTTATAATAGTTAACACAAATACGCAAATTCCTATTTAGTTTTTAAATATAGAGTATAGGCAACGTAAAGGGGCTCTAACTGTGTTTAATCTAGCTGTGCTGTAGTTAGTCTTACACAAACTTCTTAGTAGCTTTAAGTTCCTTAAGATTTTGTTTATATAAGGGTAAGTAGGAATTTAGCAATTAGCCCTCTAATATAATTTTGTAGTTATAGGGGCAGTGTTCTAGAAGGGTTTTAGCTTCTGTTTTGCTAAACACATTAGTATATTAAACATATTTGTCTAGCAATTGTTTATTAAGCAGCTAAGCGTTCTTAGGGTTGTCTTAGGTACAACAGTAGTTAATAACGTAATTAATCTTGTATAGACTAGTAGTAAAAAATTTGTTCTATAGTTTTTTTATAGAAAAGTAAAAAGCATTTAATAAAAGTAAGGAAATGCGCGCCTCCCTAGGAGGTAGCAAGTTAGAGGCTTTTAGGTTAGGATTGTTAGTAAGGAACAGCATTTTAGCAATTAAATAACACCTCTTATACAATGTATTAAGTAATTTAGACTTTAGCAACGTTAGTACTCTGCAGCTTCCTATAGGTTGTCCCTTTGTTGTACGTCTTGTAGGACGTAGGCTTGTAGCAAAGGTTAATGTAGGGTTATTATTAATAGAGGGGCAGGGTTGTACAACCTAGGGTACCTTACTAGCTATATAAGCTAAGATTGCTCTATATTAAGTTAGAGTTTAAAACGTTTTAACTATTTAATTCTAATAATATATTCCTAGGATCCTAGATTAACAATAATAAAGGGGCAGTTACGTATCTTATGCCTATTAATAGTTAAGTGCAACTAAATGTACTAGTTTACTAGGGTTATAATCTAATCCTAGAATCCTTTAACTTAGACCTTAAAGGGCAACTTTTAGATAGGAGTCCTAAGTGCAGCAGACACTAAAGTAGCAATATTAGAATTTAAAAATAAAAATCCTTAGGTACTAGTGTTAACTAAGGAGTTAAGTTGTACGCCTAGCCCTTAGTTTAATAGAATAGAAGAAGCAAGGAAATAGGGGCTACTAAATAAATAAGATAAAGAGAGGTTAGATAGGTTATATTAGTTTAGGCCTAGGTAAAGTTGTCCTCCTAGGCAGGGCTGTTTCCCTTAGGTATTAGTTCCTCTTTAAAATCTTCTTTAGCGTTAACATATTCCTCTGTATCTACTTAGATTTCTTATACCTAGGGACTAGGGCAATCTTTTGCAAAGTAACCTGTCTTGCTATAGTTGTAGCAGTTGCCTAGGGTTAGCTCTCTTACAGGTGTAGCTTAGGACAGTGTAGTCCTAGGTGCTAGAGTAGGAGTAGATATAGGAGGTTTCTAAATGCCAGGTGTAGGCTAATTTAGAGGTAGGTTGTTAGTCTAATGCTAATTGTTAACAGTTTAGGGTTAGGTCTAAGTTAGTAAGGTATTAGGTAGGGCATAAACAGGATGTTGTTTTCTTTCTATGTTATACGCTGTAAGATACTCTACTATAAGTTTAAATAAGTTATCCTACTACCTCTTAAATCCTAGGTTAGGACTTTAGAGGGCAGGGGTAACCTTTGTCTATATGTAGTAAAACTATTCTAACTTAGGTACTTGTCCCTAGATAGTAGCACTTAGGAAGCGCGCTTTAAAAAGTAGAAACGTGTTATCTTTTCTTATTTAGAGTTAATTAAAAACAGCTTAACTTTTAGCTCTCTTATTCCCTATAATAAAGTAGGAGTAGAGAAGCGTTATTATTTCCTCTGCGCTCTAGAACTAGTCTGTTTTGCAAGATAAGTATTAGGGCTCTAGGTATTCCTTAGCAAGCCTAGAAGTATATCCCTATACTAGAGCTATACAAGCTTGTTCTGTAGGATAGTAATCTAAATTAATGTTAAGTTAGTCCTGAATTAAGGCTTGCTACTGTCTAAAAGTAGGGTCTTTTCTATTACTTAATTTGTTAATAGCTAGTATGCGTTTACTAAGCCTAGGGTAGTAGACTAGGGTCTTAGACTAGAACCTTTTAGGAGGTTACTAAGATTAAACAAGGGGAGACTCTGTAGTAGGCATAGGTACATCTTTATAGGGAAGGGATTAGGCCTAAAGCTAGGCTACTTCAGCCCTTAGTTAGTTAACTAACTTATAAAGATTTACCTGTTCTAAGTCTAATTTAGTATTACTCTTGCTAAGCGTCTAGGTATTAGTTAATCCCTTAGCAGGCGCTATTGCCTGTCCTTAAGTAGATTGTCTAATAGGTTCCTTTAAACTAGGGTTAGTAGTACCTAATATTAGTAGTAATCTAATTTAGGTAGGTTATTAATAATCTCTAAGTCTTTATCTTAGCGCAATCTAACGCAACTTTTCTAAAGTAATCCTAGAGCAGTAAGTTGCAGGAAGTTCTAAACCTAAAGGCTTTAGTTGTTAGGAGGTCTCTAGAATCCTAACTGTTAGATAGACAATAATTAGGACCTGTATAGTTTGTAACTAAAAGAGGTCTAAATCTACTTAGTATACAATAACTAAACAAACTTGTAATATTATTTAGAGGCTGTTACTAGCTAGGACAAGTTTTTAAGTATAATGTAACAACATAGGATAATAGAAAGCTCTAGAATGCGTGTGTATCTGCTACAAGGTGTCTAGGAGCACTAGGATAGGTAACACAGAGATAATTCTATTCCTATAGGTCTTGTATAAAGAATACTTAAAAACTATCTATCTATAGATAATTCTCCTTGTGCCTTTATACTGTTAGAATACAGGGAAGTTTAGAATGCTATAACTAAGTTACAGGCAGGAACAGAAACGTAAAGGAGCTAAGTTAGAGGTAAATTAGGGTGTAACACTTTTTAGAGACTAGTGCTTTACACTTAATACCTAAAACGTACGCTAAAGCCCTTGTTAAAGAAGTGTAAAGGAGACAGCAGCTAGTCTATCTATTACACTACACTAGAGCCTCTATCTACAGAGCCCCTAAATACACCTTTAACCTAGTTAAATAAGCCTATACTTGTAGATGCCTTACCCTAACATACATCCCTACGCTAAGACCTACAGTTAGCTACTCTAGAGGCCTTACAAATTACTAACAATAATACCTAGGAGTTACAATTAATGCTTAACAAGCCTAAGGCAGCAATTATACAACTACTAGCTAGCTCTAACGCAGCAACAGAGGCTATAATTAATAATAATAATAATAGTAATAGGTAGATTAGTAACTACAACAGCGTTAACTTTAGTTAATTGCAAGGCATAGCAAAGTGTAACAACCTGCAATAGAATTGTTTAGTGTTGTAGTGTTCTAGAGCTATCCTTAGTTGGTATTAGTCTCACCCTTGGCAAAGCTGCACAAAACCTGCGCTGCTTGCTATCTTTAGGGAGACAAGTATTATTCTTGTTATTAAATATACCTATAGCTATCCCTCTACTATCTATCCCTAGTGTAAAGCAAGTACTATTGCCTATAACTAGAACCTTACATAATAATACTTTGTTAATCTAATAGTCTAGGGATAGCTCTAACTACTTAAACAAATAGTTAGGGGGCACCTACAAGAGAGATCTAACTACCCTTATCTTAAACCTAGTAGGAGGACAACTCTAGTAGGATTTCTTTAATTAACAAAGAGATCCTAACTCCTATAATAAGCGCACCTCTAACGCTTTAAGAGCGCATTTAAGCCGCTAAACGCTAACGTAATAAGCTTTAGGCCTTACAGCGCCTACGCTTACTTAAAGCTAAGATTGCACAACTAGAGGGCATAAGGAACCACACTGCTCTAAGCATAGTAGAGACTGTTAAGGGGACCTTAAGGGCTAGTACGCATAAGCAGGACGTATCTATAACGCTTACACCTTAACCTACAAAGCGCGCGCTTAAACCTAAAGACCTAGCTAAATATAGGGGAAAGAATCTTAAAGAATATTATAAGTTCTTCTACTCCTGCAAGATAGCCTTCTAACTATTACTACAAGAGTTTAGCAACCCTAAAGATAGGATACTCTAGGCAATGTAGTACCTGTTAGGGGACCTAAGGGAGCTTTAGTACACGCACTTTAAGCGCACATTTAGAGCATAAGAAGAGACACCTAGCTAGGGGTACTTTAAATAGTACTTACTAGACTTACTCTCTAATCCTATAAACTGCACCTTAGAATTAGCTACAGCTTACGCTTAAGCTATGCAGCAGAAGGACTAAACAGTCTACGCTTTTGCAACCTACTTAGAGGTCTTAGAGGATTAACTTACCCCCTATACTAAAGAACAGAGGGTCTAACACTTATTCTCTAAGCTTTAGCCAGAATTACAAAGGGCAATTACTAATTACTATTAGGTACTAGCTACACGCAAAGACCTAGTAGCGTTAGGCTCTACACTTAAGCGCAACCTACGCTGTTTATTACTAACTTATACACCTAGCACACGCTATAAGGGTACCTAGAGGCACAAGGGGCAAAAGCAAGGAGATAATACCTCTACTAACAAAGGCCTACATAACAAGAGTAGCGTTACCTACTTTAAGTGCAACAAGACTAGCTACTATGCTAACAAATGTTAAAGCAGCAACTCTAACCCTAACTCTAACTCTAACTAGATCCTAGTTTAAATTAACTAGATAGGAAAAGGCTAAGCCTTACTAGCTACCTAGGGACAGTAAGGTGCACCCTAGTACACATTTTACTAGGTATAAAGCGCACGTGTAACACATCTAGAGAGGTAACGCTAGAATAATAATTATAGGTTATTCTTAACTCTTAGGCAGATGTAAGCTTAATTAGCTAAAGGATTGCTATAGAAATAGACCTACTACCTATTAAGGAGGCAGAACTCCTGCGCCTAGGATAGATTAGCACGCAGCGCTAAAGCACGTATACTGTATATGCACTGTAGATACGCTTAACTAATAATATAGGCGTTAAGCGTTATGTGTCTACTACTATGTATAGAGTTAATAAGGAAGGAACTCCCTTACTATTAGGGAATCCTTTCCTCTAACAAGAACATATCTATCTAGATTGTAGATTACAATCCTAGCGTTAGGGATACACTGTAGCTAGCATCTAGCTAGTTACCTCTATAGAGTTTAAAGAAGCTAACTCTAATCCCCTCCTTTTAGGAGTATTGCAAGCTACTAGCGTTAATTTAGAATACAATACCTATATCTATAAAGCACACATAGTGCAGGAACTTTATATCCTAGACGCTTTAGTAGATTACGTTAATATATTTAGCAAGGAAGCTGCTGCTACTCTACCTAGCTTTAAATCTTTAGACTATGCAATCCTACTTATAGAAGGGAAAGAACCCCTATATAGACTGCTCTATAACCTCTCTTTACGCAAGCTAAAGCTGCTACGTAAATACTTAGAACAAGCGCTAAGTAATAGGTAGATTAGGCACAGCACAAGTCCTGTAGGAGCACCTATACTTTTTGTTCCTAAGAAAGATAGGACACTCTGCCTCTGTGTAGATTATAGAGGTCTTAATACTGTTACTGTAAAAGATTGTTGCCTACTTCTACTAATTAGAGAGATACTAGACTGCCTATTAGGCGCACGTTATTACATAACCCTAGACCTTTACAACACCTATTATTAGCTAAGGATTAAAGCAGGGGATAAGTAGAAAACTACCTTTAGGACCTAATATAGTTACTTTAAGTACCTAGTAATGCTATTTAGGCTAACTAATGCTCCTGCAAGTTTCTAGGCCTATATTAATAAGGCCCTAATTAAGCACTTAGACTATATCTATGTAGTTTACCTAGATAATATCCTTATCTACATAGGGAGCAACAATATTACGCTTTACTAGCGCGCTGTACGCTTAGTACTTTAGTCCCTATGCAAGGCAGAACTATTTGTTAACTTATAGAAATGCATATTTGTATTAGACATAGTATACTTCCTTAGTTTTATTATTAACACGCGTAGTGTATGCGCTAATCTAGCTTAGGTAAGCACTATTACCTAATAGCTACAGCCTACTAACGTTAAAGAGTTACAATCCTTTCTAGGGTTTGCTAACTTCTATTAGCGTTTTGTTAAAGGATACGCTAGAGAAACAGCTCCTCTTACAGAATTGTTAAAGAAAAACTAAGACTAGTAATAGAATAAAGCTACAAACTGCTTATTTAAAGGGCTAAAGACCTGCTTCTTAAGCGCGCCTATCTTGCGCTATTTTAACGCTGCGCTCCCTATCTAAGTAGAGACAGATACGTCTATATTTGCTATATTAGGTATACTCTCCTAACTCTTTAAAGATAAGCAGTAGCACCTAGTTGCCTTTACCTCTTAAAAACTACAAGCTGCTAAGCTAAATTATAAGGTCTATAACCTAGAGCTACTTGCTATAGTATATAGCTTTAAGTAGTAGAGGCACTACCTTAAAGGCACATAGCACACTATATAGGTGCTAAGTAACTATAACAACCTGCGCAGTATACGCGCTGCACAAAAGCTAAACCTATAGTAAGCTAGATAGGCTATATACCTAGGGGCTTTTAATTTTAAGGTAGAACACTGTCTAGGCAAAATAAACCCTGCAGATAGCCCCTCTAGAAGGGTAGATTACAAACAGGAGAACCTGTTACTAACCTAATTATTGCCTACCTTACAGAATAAATTGTTAGCAATAGATATAGCTAGTAGAGCAAGCAGATCTATAAACAAGCTAAGCTTGTTAGGCATGTATAAGACGCACGTTGCTACAGTTTACAGAACTAGGAAGGTCCCTACTACTAGCGCTATAGAATGCATGCTATACGTGCCACGCTTACTAGCTAGGGTACTAGTTAGTAGTAAACCTGCAACAGTAGAGTCTTAATTGCTTGTTAAAACCTTGCACTAACTACAACAAAGGGACGCCTTTACTTAGAGTTAGATTGCAAGCTTAATAAGTAAGGATAGCACTTAAAGACGTAGCAGAGCGCAGGTATAGCGCTTAGACAAAAACAAAGTCCTAAGATACAATAGTAGAATGTATATTCTAGAGGAACTAGCTATTAGGCAAGAGATTTTGTTCTAGAACTATAACACACGTATAGTAGGCTATTTTAGCGCACGTAGGACGCTTAAGCTAATTAGGAGAGCCTACTACTAGCTAACCCTTAGTTAAGACGTCTAGGAATATATAAGAACTTATGCTATCTGCTAAAGGAGCAAAGCTCTAAGGCATAGTAAGTATAGGACACTATTACTGTTGCCTACACTAAAGGAAATCTTTAAAGAAGTTACACTAGACTTTATTACTAGCTTACCCTAGCTAAGGATTCCTTAGGTTGCGCCTTTAATGCAATCCTTATAATTATATACTGCTTCTCTAAGATAGCACTCTATCTACCTGCGTTAAAGACATAGGATGTAAAGTAGTTTGTAGAAGCCTACTTTACATATGTTATACTTAAGTATAGGATACAAAAGGGTATTATATTAGATAGGGGAACTATCTTTACCTCTATATTTTAGACAGAAATCTGCTACTAACTATAGGTAAAGCGTAGGCTTAGCACAGCCTTCTATCTGCAAACTAATAGGCAAACTAAACGCTAGAATTAAACGCTTAAGCAGTATCTTTAGATGTTTATCTTAGAGTCCTAAGAGAACTAGGCAAAGCTACTACTAACTGCACAGTTTGCTTATAATAACTTAGTACACAAATCTACTAAAACAACTCCCTTCTATGCTATATATAGTAAACACCTACTACTTACTAAGCCTTCTGTGGATAGTAGGCCTAAGGGGGAGGTACTAGATGCAGTTTAAAGGGTAAAGCAACTGCATAGCGCACAAGCAACGCTAGTAGAGCAGTTAGAAAAAGCACAAGAGTACTAGACCTAGTACTATAATAAGAAACATAAGAACAAAGTCTTCTACCTAGGCAATTTAGTGTTACTTAGTACTAAGAACATTAACCTAGCCTACTAACTAAGCAAGAAACTCTCTAGCAAGTTTATTAGCCTATTCTAAATCTAGGAAGCAATTAGAACGCAGGCATACTGCCTATTCCTCCTACTATTATATTGTATTTATAACGTCTTCTACGTATTACTACTAGAACAATAGAAACCTAGGACTAGAGGAGAAGACAATACCTACCTACTAGAGGTGACCCTAGAAGGTAAAGAAGTATAGGAGGTAGAAAAGATCCTAGGGAAACAAACAAGGAGAGGCTAACTAGAGTACCTACTCTGCTAGAAAGGCTATAATAAGACCTAGGACATATAGACCCTAGTATTAGACTTTAAAAACATAGATAATGCTATCTAGGAGTATAAATTAAGTTAGAGATCCTTACGCACAAAAAGAATATTAAGATTATCTTAAGCGCGCTATTATCGCACGCAAGGAGCAATCTAATTTACTAGCCTTAGGCCTACTATTATACAAGAAGAAAACCCTTTTTAATACTGCGCACTACGCGCGCCTTAACCCTACGCTAGCTACGCCTTAACTGCTAACAACTACCTACTTGTCTCTACTATCTTTATTATCCTTACTATCTTTATTATCCTTACTATCTTCACTACTATCTCTACTATCCTCACTACTACTATTACTACTAGCACTACTATTACCAGCTACAGAATTATTATCAGCATTATTATTATTATTACTACTACTACTACTCTAAGAAGAGGTTAGTATGCGCCCTAGACGCGTTAAAGGAGCAAACTTACTATGTAAGCCACATGCCCCACAAGCTACTTAAGAGCAGACGCAATACAGCGCTGCTCTACTAGGATTAGACCTAGGAATTAGGGAGAAGTTATTAGCACCTAGGTAGCAACACCTATAGGTGTGCTAGTATAGGCTGTAATATAGCAGTAGTTAGTAAGCTCTAAGTTAAACTAGCGCTAGCAACGCGCAAGCTAGGTACCTTAGTTAATTACAGCTATATTAGTGCAAGGGATAGTAGTAGTAGTAATAGTAGCATTATAGCAGCGGCGCAAATAGATAAGGCAATTTAAGCAGCTGTTAAGCGCAGCAGGCACCTGCATAGATTAGCTAAGGCGCACCTGCAGCGTGCTCCTGTCTACCTTACCTTAGTGCAGCTACCTTAATTTCCCTTTACACAATGCTTATAGCAGTAGTGCTTAGGCTTCTTACAGTCCTTCTTCTACTTTAAAATATTCTACGCGCAGCGCAGGCAAGTCTCTACTATAGTAATATAGTCTGCACGCTTGTTAGCATTAGGGAACGTAAACAGCTGTTAGTTTTAAAGGTAGGACTTCTTAATAAACTTAGGGTTAGGGTAGTAAACTATACTAGGAGTAAGGAGCGTGCAAAAACGCGCGCAAAAGTATTATTATTATAGTGTTAAGAAAGAGTAAAGAGAAGAGGTTTTACTACCTACTAGGCTGCTAAGCTAAAAATTAGGCAACAGTGCGCATAGCAATGCTTTTACCTTAAAATTATAATAAACATAAGGCGTATCTATAATAATTACAACACGCAGGCACTACGCACAAAGCACGCCTACAGGAAGCCCTAACTACCTACCTATAGACACTCTTTTTCCTCCCTTTAAGGCAAGGTTTTTATTAAGGCTATACAAGGTTGCTGCTAGGGACAGCAGCTAGAGGGGGAGGTTCTATAACAACCTGCAATAGAATTATTTAGTGTTGTAGTGTTCTAGAGCTATCCTTAGTTAGTATTAGTCTCACCCTTAGCAAAGCTGCATAAAACCTACGCTGCTTGCTATCTTTAGGGGAGACAAGTATTATTCTTGTTATTAAATATACCTATAGCCATCCCTCTACTATCTATCCCTAGTGTAAAGCAAGTACTATTGCCTATAACTAGAACCTTACACAAAGCTGCTAGCAGGTCTAAAAGGTAACACTAGTTAGATCTATAAACACAGCTAGTAGGTGTAGAAAGAGCACTTGTTTAACCTAGAGTTGCTCTATTTTGTGTGTAAATACTGCTACATATATAAGCTATCTAGAGCAGTATACTAGACTACTAGATTAACAAGCGCTGCTATACAACACCTTACTCTTAATAAACCTAGTTATTAACTAAGCAAGACAGGTCTAATTGCTCTAAAGCCTTAATAGTAACCTAGTTAACAATTGCTACAATTTGCTAGTTAGCGCAGCCTTTAGGTCTCTACATCTACCTATAATAAACTAGGTAACTTTAACGTACATAGATTTTAGCAGGCTGCTATGTTATAGCTAGTTAAGAACAATTAACCTCTCTAAGAGTTTAAGACGCTAGCGTTTTGTAGCATAATATAGTTTACTAACCTAGAGGCAGAGATAGCGTTGTAGAGATCCTATAATAGTATCTTATAATTTGTAATAAAGCTATATAGCTATATACAACTATAGGTTACACACGCGTTAGCAGAGGCAGAGAGTTAGATATATATAAGCTTTAATAGATAGACGTCTAAAGGCAGCAAACGTAGCTTCTTTGCTGTAGTTGCTTACTACACTAATAAGGACGCTAAGATAGTTAACCTACCTATTGCACTGCTGCAGGTTGTTAGCGCCTATACTAGCAAGGCTATAGCTAACGCTATAGTAGCTATCTTATAGTACTTTAATATTAGTTATAGCAAGCTTAGGTACTTTATACTTAACAACGCAGCTAATAATAATACTGCTATTAATAAGCTTGCTGCAATATACAACTTTAACAGCATAAATTGCTATCTCTACTACGCCTACTACATACTTAACCTTATTAGCTAAACAATTATATTTAGTTGCGACGCTAACACGTACAACAATAAGCCTAAGAATATAAAGGAAGAAGAGTACTATATAAGAGAGTAGCAGAAGGATAGACTATTAGGCGTCTTTTTAGTGTTATTAACTACATTAACACGCTAAGCTAGTACACGTTGTTTACAAGCTGTTAACGCTAGGCTTTAAAGGAGATAGCTACTAGCTCTGCTATAACTACTATCTACAAGCCTATTAAGCCTGTTATTACACGCTAGAATAGCTTCTATAGCTTACTTAAGCGTAGTATTAAGCTTTAACAAGCTATTACGTTATACGCTAATTATTATATAACAGAGACTAAAGCTGCTAACTCTACTGCGTAGACTTGCAACAACAAGCTCCTAATAGTACTATCCTAGATAAGGTTAACTAGGCTTACTGCTGCTAACTAGGCAGTAATTAATAATTATATTACTATCCTATAACCTCTTAAGTTTACTACTAATTATCTATAAGGTTATAGTAAGAGTAGACATTATAGCGCGCTATATAAGGTTATCCCTATATTAGAGTCTATAATTAATAAGTTAGATAGCTACCTTAAGCTATACTAAAGCGTTAATTATATGCTATCTAAGGCGCCTAAAGACTACCTGCTAATTAACCTACAAGCTATAAGGCAGAAAGCAACTTAATACTTTAATAAACTACTAGAGTTACCTATCTACTACACTGCTACAATACTCTATCTACGCTACAAGATGTAACGACCTGCGATAGAATTGTTTAGTGTTGTAGTGTTCTGGAGCTATCCTTAGTTGGTATTAGTCTTGCCCTTAGCAAAGCTGCATAAAACCTGCGCTGCTTGCTATCTTTAGAGGAGACAAGTATTATTCTTGTCATTAAATATACCTATAGCTATCCCTCTACTATCTATCCCTAGTGTAAAGCAAGTACTATTGCCTATAACTAGAACCTTACATAATAATACTTTGTTAATCTAATAGTCTAGGGATAGCTCTAACTACTTAAACGAACAGTTAGGGGGCACCTACAAGAGAGATCTAACCACCCTTATCTTAAACCTAGCAGGAGGACAACTCTAGTAGGATTTCTTTAATTAATAAAGAGATCCTAACTCCTATAATAAGCGCACCTCTAACGCTTTAAGAGCGCATTTAAGCCGCTAAACACTAACGTAATAAGCTTTAGGCCTTACAGCGCCTACGCTTACTTAAAGCTAAGATTGCACAACTAGAGGGCATAGGGAACTACACTACTCTAAGCATAGTAGAGACTGTTAAGGGGACCTTAAGGGCTAGTACGCACAAGCAGGACGTATCTATAACACTTACACCTTAACCTGTAAAGCGCGCTTAAACCTAAAGACCTAGCTAAATATAGGGGAAAGAATCTTAAAGAATATTACAAGTTCTTCTGCTCCTGCAAGATAGCCTTCTAACTGTTACTATAAGAGTTTAGCAACCCTAAAGATAGGATACTCTAGGCAATGCAGTACCTGTTAGGGGACCTAAGGGAGCTTTAGTACACGCACTTTAAGCGCACGTTTAGAGCATAAGAAGAGACACCTAGCTAGGGGTACTTTAAACAGTACTTACTAGACTTACTCTCTAATCCTATAAACTATACCTTAGAATTAGCTACAGCTTACGCTTAAGCTATGCAGCAGAAGGACTAAACAGTCTGCGCTTTTGCGACCTACTTAGAGGTCTTAGAGGATTAACTTACCCCTATACTAAAGAACAGAGGGTCTAACACTTATTCTCTAAGCTTTAGCTAGAATTACAAAGGGCAATTACTAATTACTATTAGGTACTAGCTATACGCAAAGACCTAGTAGCGTTAGGCTCTACACTTAAGCGCAACCTGCGCTGTTTATTACTAACTTACACACCTAGCACACGCTATAAGGGTACCTAGAGGCATAAGGGGCAAAAGCAAGGAGATAATACCTCTACTAATAAAGGCCTATATAATAAGAGTAGCGTTACCTACTTTAAGTGCAACAAGACTAGCTACTATGCTAACAAATGTTAAAGCAGTAACTCTAACCCTAACTCTAACCCTAACTAGATCCTAGTTTAAATTAACTAGACAGGAAAAGGCTAAGCCTTACTAGCTACCTAGGGATAGTAAGGCGCACTCTAGTATATATTTTACTAGGTATAAAGCGCACGTGTAACGCATCTAGGGAGGCAACGCTAGAATAATAATTATAGGTTATTCTTAACCCTTAGGCAGATGTAAGCTTAATTAGCTAAAGGATTGCTATAGAAATAGACCTGCTACCTATTAAGGAGGCAGAACTCCTGCGCCTAGGATAGATTAGCACGCAGCGCTAAAGCATATACGCTGTATATGCGCTGTAGATACAATTAACTAATAACATAGGCGTTAAGCGTTATGTGTCTACTACTATGTATAGAGTTAATAAGGAAGGAACTCCCTTACTATTAGGGAATCCTTTCCTCTAACAAGAACATATCTATCTAGATTGTAGATTACAATCCTAGCGTTAGGGATACACTGCAGCTAGCATCTAGCTAGTTACCTCTATAGAGTTTAAAGAAGCTAACTCTAATCCCCTCCTTTTAGGAGTATTGCAAGCTACTAGCGTTAATTTAGAATGTAATACCTATATCTACAAAGCACATATAGCGCAGGAACTTTGTATCCTAGACGCTTTAGTAGATTACGTTAATGTATTTAGTAAGGAAGCTGCTACTACTCTACCTAGCTTTAAATCTTTAGACTATACAATCCTACTTATAGAAGGAAAGAACCCCTATATAGACTGCTCTACAACCTCTCTTTACGCGAGCTAAAGCTACTACGTAAATACTTAGAATAAGCGCTAAGTAATAGGTAGATTAGGCACAGCATAAGTCCTGCAGGAGCACCTATACTTTTTATTCCTAAGAAAGATAGGATACTCTGCCTCTATGTGGATTATAGAGGTCTTAATGCTATTACTATAAAAGATTGTTGCCTACTCCTACTAATTAGAGAGACACTAGACTGCCTGTTAGGCGCACGTTATTACACAACCCTAGACCTTCGCAACACCTATTATTAGCTAAGGATTAAAGCAGGGGATAAGTAGAAAACTGCCTTTAGGACCTAATACAGTCACTTTAAGTACCTAGTAATGCTATTTAGGCTAACTAATGCTCCTGCAAGTTTCTAGGCCTATATTAATAAGGCCCTAATTAAGCACTTAGACTATATCTATATGGTTTACCTAGATAATATCCTTATCTACATAGGGAGCGACAATATTACGCTTTACTAGCGCGCTATACGCTTAGTACTTTAGTCCCTACACAAGGCAGAACTATTTATTAACTTGTAGAAATGCACATTTGCATTAGATATAGTACACTTCCTTAGTTTTATTATTAATACGCGTAGTGTATGCGCTAATCTAGCTTAGGTAAGCACTATTACCTAATAGCTGCAGCCTACTAATATTAAAGAGTTGCAATCCTTTCTAGGGTTTGCTAACTTCTATTAGCGTTTTGTTAAAGAATACGCTAAAGAAACAGCTCTTCTTACAGAATTGTTAAAGAAAAACTAAGACTAGTAATAGAATAAAGCTGCAAACTACTTATTTAAAGGGCTAAAGACCTGCTTCTTAAGCGCGCCTATCTTGCGCTATTTTAACGCTGCGCTCCCTATCTAAGTAGAGACAGATGCGTCTATATTTGCTATATTAGGCATACTCTCCTAACTCTTTAAAGATAAGCAGTAGCACCTAGTTGCCTTTACCTCTTAAAAACTACAAGCTGCTAAGCTGAATTATAAGGTCTATAACCTAGAGCTACTTGCTATAGTATATAGCTTTAAGTAGTAGAGGCATTACCTTAAAGGCACACAGCACACTATATAGGTGCTAAGTAACTATAACAACCTGCGCAGTATACGCGCTACACAAAAGCTAAACCTACAGTAAGCTAGATAGGCTATGTACCTAGAGGCTTTTAATTTTAAGGTAGAACACTGTCTAGGCAAAACAAACCCTGCAGATAGCCCCTCTAGAAGGGCAGATTACAAACAGGAGAACCTGTTACTAACCTAATTATTGCCTACCTTGCAGAACAAATTGTTAGTAATAGATATAGCTAGTAGAGCAAGCAGATCTATAAACAAGCTAAGCTTGTTAGGCACGTGTAAGACGCACGTTGCTACAGTTTACAGAACTAGGAAGGTCCCTACTGCTAGCGCTATAGAATGCATGCTATGCATGCTACACTTACTAGCTAAGGTACTAGTTAGTAGCAAACCTGTAATAGTAGAGTCTTAATTGCTTATTAAAACCTTGCACTAACTATAATAAAGGGACGCCTTTACTTAGGGTTAGATTGTAAGCTTAATAAGTAAGGATAGTACTTAAAGATGTAGCAGAGCGCAGGTATAGCGCTTAGATAAAAACAAAGTCCTAAGATACAATAGCAGAATGTATGTTCTAGAGGAACTAGCTATTAGGTAAGAGATTTTGTTCTAGAACTATAACACGTGTATAGCAGGCTATTTTAGCGCACGTAGGACGCTTAAGCTAATTAGGAGAGCCTACTACTAGCTAACCCTTAGTTAAGACGTCTAGGAATACGTAAGAACTTATGCTATCTGCTAAAGGAGCAAAGCTCTAAGGTATAGCAAGTATAGGACGCTATTACTGTTACCTACACTAAAGGAAATCTTTAAAGAAGTTATACTAGACTTTATTACTAGCTTACCCCTAGCTAAGGATTCCTTAGGTTACGCCTTTAATGCAATCCTTATAATTATATACTACTTCTCTAAGATAGCACTCTATCTACCTGCGTTAAAGACATAGGATGCAAAGCAGTTTATAGAAGCCTACTTTACACATGTTATACTTAAGTATAGGATACAAAAGGGTATTGTATTAGATAGGGGAACTATCTTCACCTCTGTATTTTAGATAGAAATCTGCTACTAACTACAGGTAAAGCGCAGGCTTAGCACAGCCTTCTATCTACAAACTAATAGGCAAACTAAACACTAGAATTAAACGCTTAAGCAGTATCTTTAGATATTTATCTTAGAGTCCTAAGAGAATTAGGCAAAGCTACTACTAACTGCATAGTTTGCTTATAACAACTTAGTACATAAATCTACTAAAATAACTTCCTTCTATGCTGTATATAGTAAATACCTACTACTTACTAAGCCTCCTACAGACAGTAGGCCTAAGGGGGAGGTACTAGATGCAGTTTAAAGGGTAAAGCAACTGCACAGCGCATAAGCAACGCTAGTAGAGCAGTTAGAAAAAGCACAAGAGTACTAGACCTAGTACTACAACAAGAAACATAAGAACAAAGTCTTCTACCTAGGCAATTTAGTGTTACTTAGTACTAAGAACATTAACCTAGCCTACTAACTAAGCAAGAAACTCTCTAGCAAGTTTATTAGCCTATTCTAAATCTAGGAAGCAATTAGAACGCAGGTATACTGCCTATTCCTCCTACTATTATATTGTATTTATAACGTCTTCTACGTATTACTACTAGAACAATAGAAACCTAGGACTAGAGGGGAAGACAATACCTACCTACTAGAGGTGACCCTAGAAGGTAAAGAAGTATAGGAGGTAGAAAAGATCCTAGGGAAACGAACAAGGAGAGGCTAACTAGAGTACCTACTCTGCTAGAAAGGCTATAATAAGACCTAGGACATATAGACCCTAGCATTAGACTTTAAAAACATAGATAATGCTATCTAGGAGTATAAATTAGGTTAGAGATCCTTACGCACAAAAAGAATATTAAGATTATCTTAAGCGCACTATTATTGCACGCAAAAAGCAATCTAATTTACTAGCCTTAGGCCTACTATTATATAAGAAGAAAACCCTTTTTTAATACTGCGTACTACGCGTGCCTTAACCCTACGCTAGCTGCGCCTTAACTACTAATAACTGCCTACTTGTCTCTACTATCTTTATTATCCTTACTATCTTTATTATCCTTACTATCTTTACTACTATCTCTACTATCCTTACTACTACTATTACTACTAGCACTACTATTACTAGCTACAGAATCATTATCAGCATTATTATTATTATTACTACTACTACTACCCTAAGAAGAGGTTAGTATGCGCCCTAGACGCGTTAAAGGAGCAAACTTACTATGCAAGCTACGTGCCCTACAAGCTGCTTAAGAGCAGACGCAATGCAGCGCTGCTCTACTAGGATTAGACCTAGGAATTAGGGAGAAGTTGTTAGCACCTAGGTAGCAACACCTATAGGTGTGCTAGTGTAGGCTGTAATACAGCAGCAGTTAGCAAGCTCTAAGTTAAACTAGCGCTGGCAACGCGTAAGCTAGGTGCCTTAGTTAATTATAGCTGTATTAGTGTAAGGGATAGTAGTAGTAGTAATAGTAGCATTGTAGCAGCAGCGCAAATAGATAAGGCAATTTAAGCAGCTGTTAAGCGCAGCAGGCACCTGCATAGATTAGCTAAGGCGCACCTGCAGCGTGCTCCTATCTACCTTACCTTAGTGCAGCTACCTTAATTTCCCTTTACATAATGCTTACAGCAGTAGTGCTTAGGCTTCTTACAGTCCTTCTTCTGCTTTAAAATGTTCTGCGCGCAGCGCAGGCAAGTCTCTACTATAGTAATGTAGTCTGCACGCTTATTAGTATTAAGGAACGTAAACAGCTATTAGTTTTAAAGGTAGGACTTCTTAATAAACTTAGGGTTAGGGTAGTAAACTATGCTAGAAGTAAGGAGCGTGCAAAAAACGCGCGTAAAAGTATTATTATTGTAGTGTTAAGGAAGAGTAAAGGGAAGAGGTTTTACTACCTACTAGGCTGCTAAGCTAAAAATTAGGTAACAGTACGTATAGTAATACTTTTACCTTAAAATTATAACAAACATAAGGTGTATCTATAATAATTATAACACGCAGATACTACGCACAAAGCACGCCTACAGGAAGCCCTAACTACCTACCTATAGACACTCTTTTTCCTCCCTTTAAGGCGAGGTTTTTATTAAGGCTATATAAGGTTGCTGCTAGGGACAGCAGCTAGAGGGAGAGGTTCTGTAACAACCTGCAATAGAATTGTTTAGTGTTGTAGTGTTCTAGAGCTATCCTTAGTTAGTATTAGTCTTGCCCTTAGCAAAGCTGCATAAAACCTGCGCTGCTCGCTATCTTTAGGGGAGACAAGTATTATTCTTGTTATTAAATATACCTATAGCCATCCCTCTACTATCTATCCCTAGTGTGAAGCAAGTACTATTGCCTATAACTAGAACCTTACACAAGACCTACTGCTAGCAACTCTAGCGTAGCAAACCTAACCTTCTCTACACTGCGCATACAGGCTTCCTACAGCTCTAGGCACTATACAAGCTAATAGACGCAACTACAACCTTACTAATCTCTCTACTAAAGTATATAATAAGTAGCTTTAACAACGCAATTAATTCTATACTTAACGCTAGTAATAATAATTACAACGTAACAGAGAAGGATAAATATAAGGAGTAGCTAGAAGAGCCTACGTAGACAGCTTAATAACATAAGGAGGGCGTAACAGCTATACAATACTAGTTATTATTAAAAGTAAAGTACCCTAACCTTACGCAGCTCGCGATTAACGTACTTACAATTCCTACCTCTAAGAGCAACTGTAAGAGAGTCTTTAGTGCTACTAGCAAAATCTTAGATCTACAGAGGCGAAAAATAAGCCTACAGTTACTATCTACGCTTATTTATACACAATAGTAGATACATGCTAGCTTTAAACCACCTGGCGCAACAGCAGCAGCAAAGTACTACAAAGAGATGCTTGTAAAGGAGTTTAAGATTAAGGATTAGGAGGAGCAACCTTAGTAATTGCTATACTAGTTGCCTTGTAGAGCCTTACAATTCTTAATAATCAAACAATTAAACAAACAAAATAGCTCCTATAGTCTATTAAAACCAATCAAACAAAGTATAACACTAGGAAATTGTCAAACAAATCAAAACCAGGCTTTAAATATTGTTTGTTTTGTTTGTTGACAAGCCTGAAGAACAGTGCCCGTCGCGCTCTCGAAGGGGTCGACGCCAAAATCCTAGCACAGTGCTTCTCATATCACAACACGAAGGTCGGAGAAGGTAACAGTCGTTTAAATAACGAGATTCATGCTGTCTTGGTAGTAGAAATTCACTTGAAGCAGGCTGTGACTTGGCTAACTATATGGTGACTTGACCGGTTAATGCCTTGAGCAGGAACGTAAGCTAAGATGGCTTGAGCCCTTTCTTCTTGTTTGAGGCCTTGAATTTCAATTATGATAACCACTAGCAACTATCTAGGACTAGAGATGTTGACTAAGAACATCGTGAACGGTTTTGCGGTCCAAGAAATACCGTCTCTGCCTCCCATCTAATCACCAGAAGGTGTCGCTTGTGAGCTTTTCCAGAAGGGTTGCTTAGAGGCGTCCTCTTCAAGCTTCGAGTGCTGTGATGGCCTTGTGACGATGGTATCTAAAAGCGAAGACACCCATTCATCGATTATGCCCATGAGGTCGGTCAGAGAACAGACCTTCGTATACTGTACCATCCATACTGGGCATGAGCTAGATCATGTTCTTTGCATCTCAATGACCAGACATGGCATCCACTTCAACTTGCCCCTCTCTTTCGTTTAGCTTATGAAGTAACTGAGCGCTATATCGACAAGGCTGCGCTTGGAAAGACTTGCACAGCTAATCTTCTCTTATCCTACGCCCAGTCAACTCCAATCCTCCAATCCCGCATCGCCCTACTCACCACTTATCAAAGCGCACAGCATACTCTCCCTTCTCTGCCTTGTTCTGTCGCGCTCTGTGGAAGGTACCCATGCACGCTCCCCACGAGAGCATGACTGCGACATTGCAGCCAATGAAGAGCGCAGGGTGCTTCGGGCCGCGTTTGAGCAGGTTATCAACCATTGTGGTATTTCGATGATGTAGGGAAGTTGTGACGATGGATGCAGCTCAGTAGAGATGTATGTAGTGACGGAAGATGGCAGGTGAAGTCCAGGACGTAAATGTAGATAAAGTGCAGCTAGCGTGCGCCAATGCACGGTGGCTGACCTCATTGCATCCCGCGGCACAGCAGATTTCCTTGCGCACCGCCAGAGCCACAATATAGCCGACGAGCGACCTCCTGTACAGCCCATTCAGTCGCTTGTCGAACCAGGCGAGGTGGATCTTGACCTGTGTGTGCGGATGAGACGAGCAGAAACGGATCAAGGTGCTTGATGGCGGTGAGATCAAATATCATATTCCACATTGCGGGACCTTGGTCTGCTACTCTCCAAGAAATCTGCTCGTGTATGGTGATTATTGGCAGCGCATCGGTTTGGCGTCGTGTAAGTGTGTCTAGCCAGCGACTGCACGTCACTGACGCGGTTTCGAATGCATGTCTATCTGATTGTGGAGGGAAGACTATATGGCTGCTGGGCACGAAAGATGAGGTTTCGTGCTGTAAGAGTCGGCACACGTATTGCATCTGGTTGCTCTGGATGAACGTCGCGTTGCTGTGTGGACCCGCACCGATGCTGCTCGTTCTGGCATGTACGTGCTTTTCGTAGTAGGTGTACGCATCTCCTTCTGCAGCTGCAGATTGGACGCAGACTGCAGGCTTGGAGGTCGTCAGCACGTGTTCTTATATCACGTTGCGCACCTCGGCAGGTAGTGTGAGAAAGGCGAAGCCGGCGGCGTCTGTTGTGTAGTGCCCATACTTGGCTGTAGAAGGGCAGATGTGGAATTGACCGCTCGTGATATGGAGGTAATCAAGTCATATATGTTCATTTCCCAGACGCAATGTCTGTTAAAAGAGCAATCTGTAACGCTGAATTTGCGAGATCTAGGTCGCCGTGTGAAGGCACAGATAACACAGTATCTCACGATTGCAGTTGAACGTGTAGAGGTCGTATTTATTGCTGTGAGGCCGACCTAATGTGTTGCTAGGATGTCTTTCACACGTTTCAGACCTGGCTTGGTATACACAACCAGAGCAAGCGGTTTGCTTGAATTTGTGTTGACCAACCTGCAGCGATAGCTGGACTGTCACAATCCAGCATCTCCTCAGTCGAACGGAACAGGGTATACCGAAGCCCTCCAGTATGGTTCGTTCGCGTGGGTTACTACAGCTTCCTCCTGAGCTGCAAGCACAGATCGCCACATACATTGTCGACGGTGTCAAGCATGCTGGTTCAGCAAAGGTTCTGCCCAATCTGGCGCTCACCTGTCGTTGGATGGCACCAATTGTGCGGAAAGCGCTCTGTGTAGCTCCAATGTTGCAGTCCTGCAAGGTCTACCTGCTGATCTGCTCCTTGTTCAAGTACCCCGAATTGGCAAAGACAGCAAAGAGCCTGACTATTGAAACTAAGGAGACACAGAGAGATAAAACTTATCCAGTACCTATTGCTCACCTCGAACCAGATGTGCTGGACCACTGCAAGCGACACATCCGAACTCTACCCATTCGGAAGTGGACCAGGACACCATGATCGCCTCGCTGAAAGCAGCTCATTTCAAAGATCACGGGCTGTTACTAAGTCTCCTCTTCACAATGCTCCCACGGCTCGAAAAGCTCTATCTCGGCGGTTCCATACTTCTCAACTTCCCCGTCTTCCACGCCATGATCCTCAACGAGTCCGAGGCTCCAGTAGGCCCAGAGTGGGCCAAGAGTCCGGATGTGAGCTGGGTTGTAACACTTCTTGGACCCGAACTCACTGCAATGGAGCTCCTGATCGACTTCCGCAGCACGCTGGAAGACAGCATCTGGTGACCGCTGAGCATATCGCAGATCCCGAAGCCTCTGCCCAACCTCCGCTAGCTGAGTATACCGCGTATGACCGTCACAGAGGATAGGAAAACATCATGCTCGGACGTCATACCGAGGAGTCTCGAAACCTTGGTTCTGACAGACGCTCGATGGAGTTATTTTGCGCGACTCTCCACAGGACTCGTGGAAGAGGAGACGCCGGTATTCCTCGCCTCTCAAAGATATCGCTGTTCCGTCGCTATTCTGTTGCGCCCACAGACGAAACCGTCACCAAGGCGCTTGCTGGTATAGGTATTGAGGTACTCGAGTATATCCTGGACTGCTGTCTGCAATCAGGTGACGAGTTTTACCACCCGTGGAAGTATACGCCGGCTGAGATTGACGCTCTGTCGGATGGGAGACATGCTGGCTATGCAACCGAGTGGGATCGTGCCGCATTGCAATGCGACAGCGTAGGAGACTCGTTGTGAGTTATCTTCGGCAGCTGTACCCGGATGTTGGACGTGTCGCGCAGGGTAAACTCTCACCCGCTAGCACGCTGAACTGCGGCAATGATAGGCACGAACAGCTACACCGCTAGCAAAAGAAAACACAGTAAGAAAGAATGCAGCACAAGACACTTAAACTGAATTTGCATGAGTACGATGAGCCGGGGAAAAAGCTAGCTTTGTAGAGATGTCGAGGACAGGCCTCCGTCCCTCTCCATCCCAGTGGTCCATCCCAACAGCGCTGACCTAGTACTTCGCAACCACAATACAAACAAGCTCTCCCTAGCCGCGGTCTACCGACCATTGTATAACAGGGTACGTTGCATTCAGAAGAGGGAATACCTCACGACGCCCCGCCGAATCACCACCAGACTGTGGAGTAAATGGAGATGGAGTTGAAGCGTAGCGGAAAGTGGGGGATGAGCAATGTCTAACAAGGTACTCTGACATGTGACGTCCGTGTGTTGCTGTCTTATTCAGCCTTGCTCACGGCAAACTGTCCTTGTATTAGCTTGTATCGTGCATAGCGTTCACGCTTTGTGTGGGTTAGAAATAAGGTACGCAACTTCCATTCTACTATCAACACAAATATAAGCCAACAACAGGTAAGCTCAGCTACTACTAATCCGGTCTCCATTTGCAACGGGATGAAATAAACAAAAATTCGCCGCTTTCAACGCCATGCTCTACATGCCTCTCAAAGGATGACACGGAATCAAACCCAATCCGGGTGAATATATATCCTTCAGATGTATGCGTGTGCAGGTTTTATCTAGATGGCGCCTTTTGATAACGCCCATGCCATGTGGTAACGATGATCGAAGAATAGAGGGAAAGCGAGGTATATACAGCGGTGAATGAGTATAGTAGTTTACCACGTTTCCTATAGGGCGTTAGCGATGCCAATTGGTTTTCTTGATGAGGGAGCACTTACGGCAATGTATTGGCCATCATTCTTCTTGTTAGCCCAGAATTCGTGGGCTTCCTCCCTGCTGAGATTGCCCTTCTGCATGGTGATGTCGATAAGAGCCTCCTCAACACCCTCGCCCATGCCCTTGCTGCTTCCGCAAACGAAGATGCGGCCGTCTAGTGCGTTGATAACGAACCAGACAATGTCGGCTTGCATGCGAACCTCGTCCTGGACGTACTTGGTCTCGGACTGGCCACTGACACGGGTCTTACGGCTCTGAACGACCTTCTTGATCTCGCGCTCGTGGTCACCTAGCTCGCCAGAGTACAGCTCGTCCAGCATAGAGTCACGGACGCCCTGGATGAGCCAGATTTTGTTAGCGCAGTTGGCGTTCTTGAGCCTGTTCAGGATGAAACCCCTGAAAGGAGCCATGCCAACACCGGCGCCGATGAGAACCATTGGGCCCTCGCCGCCGAACTGCTTGGACAGTGGGTTGGCCATCAGACCGCGGAACATGGGAACGCGGAGGTCGAGGATGCTGCGAGGATCGACACCTTCGCTCTCGGCAGTGATGAACTGGTGGGCAATGCGTTCCATGAAGCCGCTGCCAACACCGGTGCGTGTAGCACCGGGGGCGTGCCAGTCGGGTGTTTCGTGGATCGTTACGGCCATCTCGATCAGACGGCGCGTGCCAGGCAGGCCAGGACGGGCAGATGAAATGTGCGGGTCGTTGGAGAGCGAGTAGAATCGTGGCATGAGCTGGGTGAGCACGGAGAGAAGGTTCGGTAGTGGGGGCTTCGAGGACGGGAAGGCGCTGAGGATCTGAGGAATCGTAAGGTGAGAGGTGGTGCGGAGGTCGCAGAAGGCTGCTTGGCCCTGCGCCGAGCAGAGATATTCGAGGATCTTCTTCTCGTTGGGTGCGTCGGCGTACTCGGCCATGACACGGAGGAGGTTCTTGGTCGGCGGGCTGGACTGGATGTCTGTGCACCATGTGAGCAACTCGCGGCGTGTAGTGAGCAGCTCGCGTGGCTGGTCTTCTCCCCAGATTGTGGGCCATCGACCAGTCTTGGTCTTGAGTGTGACAGGCTTGTCGCGGACGAACTTGGGAACACCGAGCAGGTCGAACATGTCGTCGACCATGTCCGGCGCGTTGGGCGGGCAGATGCCAATGGCACCACCAACCTTGAAGTCGACACCGCCCTCGTCAGGGTAGTCGGTCACGTCGATGTCGAAGTGGATTGTCCTCTTCTCGGCGCCGGGCTTGGTCAGCTCGCGGGCGTGGTACAGTGGGGCCGAGTAGACGTCGTAGGGCGGGTGTGGCTGGACGAACTTGGGCGGCGTCTTGTGGACGTCGGAGACGTACTTGACGTGCTTGGATGGGAGGGGTTCGAAGGACATGTTGACGGGTGGCAGCGGTGTTGTGTCGGTGAGCTCGCTGTCGAGAGCAAGCGGGCCGAGCTTCAGGCTGAGGCTCCTGAAGGCAGCATTGTCGGGGATGACGACCGGGGCAAACGACGACGACGCAGTGTCTGGCTGCAGGGTCTTGAGCAGACAGCAGCCTCCACCGCAGCACTGGCTGATGAGCTTGGTGGCCGTGTCGCCGTCGCCAAGAATGCGTCTGATGTCGGTAGCGCTGTCTGAGATGAGCGTGGTGGAGGCGCGTCGAGGGCGCGGCTGGCCGTTGAAGTTGACGGCGGCGGTGGGCAGGTCCTGCAGCTTGTCGACCACCTCGCCGACAGCCTGGTCGGGCTCCGTGTTGGGCGTCATGGGGGCCTCAGAGTCGTCGCTGCTGTTCTGGCTCCATAGGATTGACTCACCAGACGACTTGGGCGACGTGTGCTCGGGCTGCGGGGGAGAGGGCGCCGGCTTGAGGGTGAGCTGGGGCACCTCGCGCGGCTCGGAAGGAATGGGGTCGTTGGGGTGCGAGGTGGCTGTATGGGGAGCTGGTGCTCCATTGTGGCGGTCGGGGCGGTCGGGGCGGTCGAGGAGGCCATGGAGCGATGTGGTGGTGGGAGGAAGGCGGCGGAGGGTGGGCGTACTGAGAAGGCGATCGAGGGGGCTGTTGGTCATGGTCATGGTCAGCATCGTCTTACCCAGAGAGGGTAGCCATCGTCAAGCAGAGCATGCAGCGCGGGAAGCGGCGCGCTGCATCGCCCGTTGCGACGCTCAACCCTCGGCGCACGGGGTTGTGCGTCCAGGGCAGCGCTTATCTGATCGAGCTCCCCAAATTATCAGATGGTGGCATGGGATGTGCATGGTGCCTACCTCGTCGCTGTGGCTGCACGCGCCTAAGTGGCAAGCCGACACCAGAGAGGGACAGCCGCCTTGTCGTCTGCAGTGCGTTGAGTGTCGACACGGTGAATAGGCGATCCGCAGTTAACTCGCAGTGGGAGGTGCAGGTGTTGCAGTGGCAGGAAAAGACGTGGAGAAGGGGGACAGCGTGGTGACGGCACTGTGGGCGTTGCGCTTCTAAAACCGTGCCACTCCAAGAGCCCTTCTGAACGACCATCACTCTCAATCGGGCAAAGCAGGAACCGTGGAAAGCGGGCGACCCTTCCACTGCCGGCCCAGCCAGCACTGAACCAACATGAATTAGCCTTCTTCCACACCCGGCAATTCGTCTGCTGAGACGCCATGAGCCAGTCACCCAGTCTGCCCCAGAAGAATGCATATCCTGATCTCAGCCGTCCAGCCAGCCGTACTGTTCCTGCACCTGAACCTGAACCTGAACCTGAACCTGAACCTGAGCCTGAACCTGACCGCCTACCGCCTAATTGAGCCCTTGGCTATTCTGAGAAGCTGAGCGGACCTCCTCAGCACATGATGGCGCAGACCCGAGCCACGGCCAGACTACAAAGACGGCACTCATCTCGGTGTGCTCCGCATCTGATAACCAAGGACTCCCATCTTGGCGTTGCTCACAATACGCCCATTACGTCGCCAGAACGCGTCGCCGAGTCCAGGGGTTTGGCCGGCCTTTCCAAATCTGGCTCTCCACTGCAAACAGATGCCCCTGCGAACCACATTCGCGTCGTAGGAGGGTACGACAGCAGACACGCAAAGCGTCGCTCACAGTCTGGCCGAGGCAACTCTTCCAACGGCCAGTAGCGGGCTCACAGACTCACTCAACGCCATTCAAGTGCGCCTGCAAACTATCTCGCGCCCACAAAACACGCTAGCAAATTTATCAGATGGTTCCAATCTGACAACTGCGACATCGGAGGCCGGCAATCTCGGATTGTGGGGTACAGCGTGCTGGTGCCACTCGACTTCCTTCCTTCCTTCCTTCCTTATCTGATCCTTCTTAGCTAATGACCCAGATCGTGGGCTTCTGGAGACTAGTTCATTGTCTGCCCCCGTAACGATATTCTTGTGTAGTATTCGATCAAGACTGACATGGTAACTTCAAGAAACAAGCTCCTTTGGCGGGTATCATCAGGACACTTCCAGCATCTTGACTTGCTCAATCAGTTCTTCCTCTTCCCCACTACCCTGCTCACCCCCTGGACCGAACCCCATACCCTCACACGCTCCCTCTTCATCCATACTAACACCCACAATTCTCTCTGCAACCCACATCGCCGTCTGCGCATGCAAACTCGGCTGAACCCGCCGCCCATCCCTCGTCCCCCTCCACGCAACTCCTCCCTTTGGCAAGCGCTTGAAACACCACCAACTGATCCCTCATCCACTCATCCACACACCCTCCATGCCCAATCTCTGCAAGCAGGTCATCTGACACCTTCTTGACTATGCTTGGCACAATCCTGCTAGCGTTTCCAGCTCCGACTCTGCCGTCATATAGCCAGTCGCGCCCGAGTTTCATGCCGGTCGAGGTTGTCGCTACGAGGAGGAGGTAGTATCGCTTCTCATGGTGGGAGTCTTCGAATGAAATGTCTATCTGCGACTCTTTGGTGCCGCCGAAGATGCGCGAGAGGCGCTTCTCGAACATGAGGTCCAGGTTGTCGCGGAAATCTTGCTCTGTTGGCTTCGGGGCTATGGCTGTTGCACGCACGCTTATGATGTCTCCTCGCTCTGTGAGCTGGAATGCTGGCAGTGTGGTTGTGAGAGGCCTTATGGTGAATGTTGCCGTTCCTAGGCGTGTGGTTCCTGTGGACCAGCCGCGGGAATGGCATATTGATGCGGCTGAGATCCTAATGGAGGAGAGCATCGGAATGAGGACTTGTTCGATGTAGTCGTAGGACGGCGAATTCGATACATTGGTACCTCCTGTGATGCGTAGTCGTATGGGTCCTTTTGCGCCAGAGAATAAAAGATACGGAAGAACAGCCTGTAGGACGAGGCTGATGCTGCCTGGCGTGCTCTGACTGATGCTCACATGGCCTTGTGCGATGTCTTGGTGTATCGATGGTAATGCATTAGGTGTGAATGTGATCTCTTTACTTTTTAGTCCAGCGCCGCTGATGCGTGCGTTGCTAGCCTGCCCGAGCCATAGCATAGACGTAAGGTGCTGCGCTTTCAGACCGCCGCCTCCAGAACGCTTGCCCCGAATGTTGGTGATGTTCACGGACGTCTTAGTAAGACTAGACAGTCCAAGAGCGATGCGCAAAAGCTGACCGCCGCCCTCCAGGTGAGAACCTTCGAGGTGAATGGGTTTCGGCTGTTTAGGCGCCATAATCTGTATTAGCCGAGTCTCGATCAAATCTGTGTTACGAAAGACGGAGAGTCGTGGGCATTGTTTATATTGCACGATTGTCCCTGCCTTCTCACGCGTGAGTCGATGTGAGCATCCATTGTAGAGTCATACTAGTGGCTGTATCGACCGGTCGCCTGAGATTAGCAGTGCTCTGCTTGGCTCATATCTAGCGTTCGATGAATGGCATATAGATGAGGCATATACTCAATGCAAGACACTGTTGTTCCCGCCTTTGCTGGATGCGGGCTCTGTCGCAGTCGTTGGTGGTGGCGTGTGGGGGAGCCAGGGAGCCAGGGAGCCCAAAAGCTTGACTACGGGTAATGGAGTGACGTCGCGACACAACTCGTTTGTTCAACGTCGAGGGAGCACTGCAAACACTCGAAGTAACCCACTTGGAGCATAATGTTGACGTGTTGAAGTTGGTAATCTCGCCCCATCTGGATCTTTACCAATTGGAGACTCACGTGGTCCGCGCTTCAATCTCCAGAATCCCTTCGTCACCACCGATTTCCATCGCACTTACGGCTAACCTACCGCCATGTCGAATGCTTCTACAGTGTGCCAATTCACGTTCACATCCAGGTAGACAGCCCGTCTACCCCGCGATAAGATGCGCGGAACAGCGGCTTTCGCGGCCAAGGCCTGGCATGGCCCCGGGAGCGGTGCTCTGTTCTCCTCCCTACAGCCGCGCATAACGACGACTTCGCCCATAGCGATGCTGTCAAGAGCATTTAATACGAGACCGACGCCTGCACAAATCACCACTTCACAGGCACAGTGCGCAAGTACATTTGCGTCATCACTATTCCCCGCCTCGGCCGCCCTACGATTCGCGCCAGTAGGCGCCACGCGTCGCAATGTCTTCCGACAGCCTATGCGTATGTTTGCAGCCTCGAGGATTCTCGCCGAAGCTCAGCTCAAGACGCCAACAAGACAGCGCAAGTCGTACAAGAAGGAGATGGAGGAGAAAGGTGCACTAGACCTGGAGGAGAACGACGGAGAGCCCGAGGAGTCTCAGGGCTTTGTCAAGTCAGAGAAAGCAACGGCAGCGCGTCAAGTTAACCTGAGCGCCAAGTTGAGCAAAGAGGGTGGCTCAAAGGCAGGTGGCGGGATGGGGGAGATATGGCGGTTGATCAAGATCGCCAGGCCAGAGATGGGCACCCTTTCGTGGGCGTTCGTCTTCCTCCTGTTCTCTTCTGCCATCTCCATGTCGATTCCTTTCTCCATTGGGCGAATTTTGGACGCTGCTACCCAAACCGAAAAGACAGATGGTCTTCTCTTTGGCATGGATATGACAACCTTCTACATTGCGCTGGCATCAGTGCTCTGCGCGGGTGCTGCGGCCAACTTCGGTCGCATCGTTATCCTACGAATCGTCGGTGAGCGCATCGTCGCTCGCCTGCGATCCCAGCTGTACCGCAAGACTTTTGTCCAGAACGCCGAATTCTTTGACGCCAACCGTGTTGGTGATCTCATCTCCCGCCTCGGCTCAGATACAATCATTGTAGGAAAGAGCATCACGCAAAACTTGTCTGACGGTCTTCGCTCGCTCGTCAGCGGTGCTGCTGGTTTCGTTATGATGGGATACGTGAGTCTCAAGCTTACCGGTATTCTAGCTTTGATTGGCCCCCGTTGCTGTCGTTGCCTTCCTCTCGGGTCGATCTCTGCGAAGTCTGAGTCGTAAGATCCAGAAGAATCTTGGTACCCTTACAAAGATCGCCGAAGAGCGCCTTGGCAATGTTAGGACCAGCCAGGCTTTTGTTGGAGAAGTCCAGGAAGCTGCGCGCTACAACCGTCAAGTCAAGAGAATATTCCAGCTCGGAAGGAAGGAAGCTGTGGTAGCTGCAGGCTTCTACGGCAGTACTGGACTCATGGGCAACTTGACGATCATTGCTATCTTGTACGTTGGAGCTAGCATGGTCAAGAGCGGAGTCATCTCTATCGGTGAACTTTCGTCCTTCCTCATGTATACCGCATACGCTGGGTCCAGCATGGTCGGTCTATCAGGCTTCTACGGCGAGATGATGAAGGGCGTAGGTGCTGCCAGTCGTCTCTTCGAGCTCCAGGATCGCAAGCCTACAATCTCACCAACCAAAGGCGAGGCGGTCCGGTCTGCGCGCGGGCCGATCGAGTTCAAGAAGGTATCTTTCGCGTACCCAACGAGACCAGCGGTCGGCATCTTCAAGGACATCAGCTTCAAGATTGACCAGGGCACCAATGTCGCAATTGTCGCGCCAAGTGGAGCCGGAAAATCAACAGTTGCAAGTCTACTGCTGCGCTTCTACGTGCCGACATCCGGAACAATCACAATTGATGGCCGCGATATCACTACATTGAATGCCAAGCAGCTGAGGCGGAAAATCGGGTTCGTCGGGCAGGAGCCTGTACTTTTCTCAGGTACCATTGCAGAGAACATCGCGTACGGTGCGCCTCAGGCAACCCGTGCTGAGATTGTGGCAGCAGCCCGAAAGGCCAACTGCCAGTTTATCAGCGACTTCGTAAGTGTAACTGGTCTTCTTAAGGTATCACAGCTAACGTAGAGCAGCCTGACGGTCTTGAAACACATGTCGGTGCACGTGGTACACAGCTCTCTGGTGGCCAGAAGCAGCGTATCGCCATTGCACGTGCACTCATTAAAAAGCCTGATATTCTCATTCTCGACGAAGCTACGAGTGCTCTGGACGCCGAGTCCGAAACGCTTGTCAACCAAGCCCTTGGAAAGCTGCTGGCTGAAAACAACACTACAATCAGCATTGCGCATCGTCTATCGACGATCAAGCGCTCAGACCGTATCATCTGCATCAACGCCGATGGCCAGGTTGCCGAAGAGGGTACCTACAAGGAACTTTCTTCCAATCCTGAGGGTGCTTTCAGTAAGCTTATGGAATGGCAGATGAGCGGAGGCGAGACCGACACCAAAGATGTTAGGAACCCCAGTCCTACTGAGGAAGAGGAGATTGAGAAGGAGCTGGAGAACGAGACTGAAGAACAGGCTAGCCAGAACAGGGTCTAGATGAAGACTACAAGGTGCTGTAGGTCAGACATAACGGTACGAGGCTTCAACTTTGCCATGCGCACCCAGCAAGTGTGGGCTGCAACACAACAGCACCACCACAAGCTCTTGAAGTAGGTGGGGTGGTCGTTCAGGAGATTTGCCGAGCGTCGTCCCATTCAGATGCATCATTCGAGAAAAGATCTGAAGTAGGAGGCTCGGCAGGTGACTGCGTGACCTGGCATGACATGGGCGTGGTGTGACTTTTTGTCGCCGTCACGCCATGCTGAACGAATATCAGAACACCAAATGGTGATGGTCAGGGCGCCTGAGATAGCGACGTCACATCACAGTGTAGCATGGACTTGAGTTGCGAGAAATAGAAATATGTACATTAAGCTTCAATAATCTCCAGCATTTATTCAAATCAACCAAGCGACCAAAAGTAACAACTTCATTCAAAACAATTGCACTTCTCATCATGTCTTCGTGCGGCTCCTTCGCAATGAACACTTCTTACGGAAGCAACTCCTCACTGTTGCAACAAACGAACTATTGCGCAACCTCCAGATACTACTCGCAGCGTTCGCACCTTTCCGACTTTCTGCACTCGATCCGTATGCCGAAGCACCCTTCGACTTCCAGGTCTGATAGCCCGTCAACGTCATTGAGTGATAAAAGTGCACACTAGCCCGCTGCACCGCCAGCGACATCAAGGTAGGGCATCTCACCTAATCACCAAGCCCTCAATCAGCATCTCATAAGCCAGCCTGACCAAGGTGCTTGATGGTAATGGAACAGCGCAGATCCCATCTCAACCGCATGAAATATGCCGTACACTGACGTCATGCACCTAGACGGCGTCGTGTTGCGTAATGACAATGAGCATCCTCAGACGCAATTGAGATCGCAACAGCCTGTATATATAATTCACCCTTTTCTATAATTTTCAGATATACCCAATGTTCAGAACTACACGACTCACGACCACGCTGCTTCGATCTTCACGACCAACTACCCTACGTTCGACAAAGTACTTCTCCACAACCACACGCACAATGGACGCATACAAGAAGGCTGGAAACCGCAAGGATGAGCCGCCACAGCACGAGATGGTCCATTTCCCAGGACTACTGAGTAGCAAACGCGAATTTGGCGACTTCAGGACGGTGCTGCACACGGGACTTTACAGCCAGATCGTGGCCATGGAAGTCCCTGTCGGTGGTGACATTGGCGACGAGGTACATATATTCTCCTTCACCCCTTTTTCTGATAGAGTGTATGTGAGTGCTGAGCTGACGTTTATTCTAGGTACACACTGTCGACCAGATTCTGATGTTCACATCCGGCCGCGGTCTGGCCACCGTTAACGGCAAAGACCAAGAAGTCAAAGCTGGCGACGTTATTGTTGTTCCTGCAGGCACACAGCATCAATTCGTCACCAAGGGTGACACGCCGCTTGAGTTGATCACTGTATACGCGCCCGGCGAGCATCTGCCGACGAGCGTGCATAAGACTAAAGAGATTGGTGACAAAGAGGAAGAGGACGGTATTGATGAAGCGCCCGAGTGGAGTCAGAAAAGTAAGAAGGAGAACGAGGACAAGGGACTAGTCAATGAGAGTGGGAAGTACTGAGTGGCTTGTATATGATTTAATAATGAATTACGACCTTGATTGTTGGTGGCGCGCAATGCATGGTGATGTACTCCTCGACGTCCAAAGAAAAGATATAGAAGTCTGATGCAATCAAGAGGACAATGGAGACCTACAATAGTTCAGGCTGACTACATCAATAACGCTCTATACTCTGAGAGCCCCTCTGGAGTGAATATTGACATGCTTTACAACGATGATGACCAGGTGTTTCGATTATCTGTTCGCCTCTATGGAGGCTCTTCCTCAGCATGGTTTCCGCCGACACTGGTGACTTTTCCGAGTCTGAATCATGCGTGTATGCTTTTGAGAAGCACTCAGGTTAGTAAATCCCTTCGTGACAACCTCCAGACGAGTACTGAGTTGAGTCATTTATCTCAAGATCTGGACGTGATAGACGCTAATGCAGGCCTAGTGGGCGTTTCAAGATACCCCTCGAAAGGGTCCCTTGCAACATTTCGTCTTTCAGCGCAAACCGCTTTTACGACCTCACGACCCGTAACGACTCTCTTGTCTTGTTCGCTTCCTGTTATCTTGCCCTGTACCCGCTTGACTTGCCGTTGTCGCAGTATTGCGGTATCAATACCCCGCCAGCGCATAACCACAATTCCGTACGATAGATCACACGCCCTCCTTCTCTAGTCTCACCGCCCGCAAGACTCGACAACAAAGCCCCCGTCTTCTTCGCCAGACCTCACTGCATACATCAACTTCCCTTTGTATACGCGACCGACACTCATTTGCTGCAATCATGCCTGAGACTACCAAAGTCGTCCCCCTTACCTGCCACGGGCACTCTCGACCTGTTCCCCATATACACTTTTCCTCCATTGTAGATGAGGACCAGTTCTACATCATCTCAGCATGCAAGGACGGCAACCCTATGCTGCGTGATGGGGTGACTGGCGACTGGATTGGCACTTTCTTGGGCCACAAGGGCGCAGTCTGGCAAGCGAGGCTTTCTTCAGATGCTTCGCTCGCAGCGACTGCCTCCGCAGACTTCTCTGCGTGAGTTTTAATGTATGCGGCCCCAAAGCCATCATCTGACAACTTGCAGAAAGGTATGGGATACGCACACCGGCGAAGCCCTCCACACCCTTTCGCACAACCACATCGTTCGCGCTGTCGCATTTCCCAACCAACCAAATCCGCAAATTCTGGCGACCGGAGGCATGGAGAAGAAATTGCGCATCTTCGATCTATCGCAGGGTGATTCAGCTCCAAGCTATGAGATTGGCGCCGGCGTACACACCGGAACCATCAAGTCGATTGTCTGGACTTCGGACCCGAACATCTTGATCACGGCTGCAGAGGACAAGAAGATCAGATGGTGGGATCTGCGGACACAGTCGATGATTGGCGAGTACGCTGTTGAGGGCGTAGTAGGCACGTGCGAGTTGGATAACACCTCTCCGGACGGCGTGCTGAGTGTAGCCGCTGGAAACAGCGTCTACTTCTTTAACAGCCTCCAGCCAGGATCGCTGATCAAGACTATCAAAACACCATATGAGATTGCTAGTGTAGCTCTGCACAGCGGAGCACGGAGGTTCATTACTGGTGGTAGCAACCAGAATGACACGTGGGTCAGGCTTTGGGATCTCGATGAGGAGAAAGAGTTGGAGACGAACAAGGGTCACCACGGTCCTGTCTGGTCGGCAAGCTTTTCACCTGACGGTAAGCTGTATGCGACAGGCAGTGAAGATGGTACCGTCAAGCTTTGGAAGTACACTACAGGTGCGTACGGTCTTTGGCGATGATCTATGGAGGTCAAGCACCAAAGAAGAACTACCCATTTGCAGAACTACAATACCCAATGCAAAAATTATATGCTCAAATAGTCGTGCATTCATTTGTGTATCGACGACTATCTGCATGCGTTCTGTTGACGAGTAAAGTGATACCGAGCAGTTCAGAATTGTGGGTAACAGTCCCTTGAGTAGACGCCCACTACGCCAGCCAGGGCATGTGCAGCCGGCAATTACTCGATTCGACCATCCGGAGGATCAACGTCACGACGTCAACCGCACATGCATGCATGCTTCAACCTACAAGCGGTAATGATAAGTCGAGCTTGGCGAGCAGCGATAAGCACCCCTCAACACGATACGATGATAGCTGCATGCATGACCGTTGATACACTGGTAAACTGATACACCATGCCAAGAGTGGGCAGACTTGCAGTTTGACCAGTATAAGAGGAGGAAGATCCCGCGAGACATTGCTTGCTTAGGATGTTGCTGTAGCCGTGACGGTTCCACCACGATTTGATTCTCAATAAGCTCCAACTTCAACGTTGACAACACCATCCGCGCCCGACAATAATTAGAGTAAAAATGTCGGAAAAGAAGGACAGCGTCTCGCCGACTGCGGCAGCACCGAGCATAGATGAAGGTCAAATGGCTGTGGAAAAGCAGATGCGCGACATTGGCGCTGATCTGTACCTCGAAGTCAGGCAGTACACAAGAGAAGAGCTGGACGCCGAAAGGAAGATCGTGTTGCGAAAGATTGACTGGGTCATCATGCCAATGGTATGACTTCTTCCTCCCGGAGCCATCTAAGCTTCAATACTGACTATGGCCAGATCTGCATGACATACATGATCCAATTCCTCGACAAGCTGTCGCTCAACTACGCATCTGCCTACACCCTAATCCCCGACCTCGGGCTCGAAGGACAGCGCTACTCGTGGGTGGCTGCCATCTTCAACTTTGGCTACCTTTTCTGGGCGCTCCCTGCAAATTACCTCATCCAACGGCTCCCCGTGTCGAAATACACAGGCACTATGATCCTCACCTGGTCGATCCTCCTCTGTTGCCATGTTGCGGCTAAAAACTACGCCAGTATGCTCGTCCTCCGCTTCCTACTCGGCATGTTCGAGGCATCCATCTCACCCGCCATTATGAATATCGTGTCCATGTTCTACACGCGCTCTGAGCAGCCACTGCGCATGTGTGTATTTCTGGCCTTTAACGGCATGGCGACCATGATCGGCGCACTCCTTGGGTACGGACTGGGCTACGCTCACAGTCCACTCATCAAGACGTGGCAGCTCATCTTCCTGGTCATCGGGCTGCTAAATTTCGTATGGGCGTGGGCGTTCCTTTGGTTCATGCCGGATAGCCCTGCCACAGCCAAGTTCCTCACGCACAAGCAGCGCATCGTGGCGATTGATCGCATCGCAAGCAACATGATTGGCGTCAAGACAAAGCAGTTCCAGACGAGCCAGGCACTCGAGGCGTTGATAGATATCAAAGTCCACTGCCTCATACTCATTGGCCTTGGATGCGGAGTCATAAATGGCGGCGTGAGCAACTTTGCATCGAGTCTGATCCGCGGCTTCGGATTCAGTGGCATCTATGCCACGCTGCTGCAGCTTCCCACCGGTGCTATTGAGTTTGTCGTCGTTCCGCTATGTGGCCTGGCCGCGGGATACTTCAAGGACACGCGCTGCGTGATTCTGGCATTCATCTGCCTGCCGCCGCTCGGCGGCCTTCTCGGAATCCGGCTCGCGCCACTATCCCAACGCTGGAGTCTTGTCGGTTGCACCTGGCTGCAGTACATTGTCGGCGCGCCAGTCATCCTTTCTTGGAACCTGTTGACCAGCAACATCGCGGGACACACCAAGCGCAGTACTGCGAACGGGCTATGGTTTGTCTTCTACGCCGCCGGCAACATCGCAGGCGCGAATATCTTCTTCGCAAAGGAGAAGCCGAGATACTTCTCCGCACTCACAGGCTTGATCGTGTGCTACTGTGGTATGTTCGTGATTGCTGTCTTCTTGAGGCAGTACATGTGGTGGGAGAACAAGAGGAGGGATAAGAAGTATGGCGCCGGTGAGGATGAGCAGGCGATTCAGGATGGGTTTAAGGACCAGACTGATCTGCAGGCGAAGCATTTTCGATATGCACTGTAGTAAACTCTATATACTAGATGAGCTGTAAGACGATAGCTCGATGAAAGACGCGGTGGTGTGAAAAAAAGAGAACTACGAAGTTCGGCTGGTGACTTTAGACATCATATCGACCAGGCTCACAGGCACAAAAGGGGTAATTTTGCCCCGAATCCAGAGCTGTCTTCAAGGGTCTCTAGAATCACCAAGTCGCGGTGACGGTTCAGATACTCTGAATCCAGACAGTTTTCTGGTCAGTCATGGGCGGTGTAATATGTGTAGCAGGCACATCTCGATATAACGACAATCTGTAGGCAACATAGCGAGTCACGGCACAAAGTCGAGAATCGGGGTATTAACACAGTTGCTTAAGTAATCTGCAACCTATCCATGAACTCCAAGCCGCGTCCAGGTATTCCGGACTTGCCAAAAGTCATGCTTAACCCAGTTCCCGAAATGATCATCATGTAGCATCTCTTTTTCGCACTCTTTGTCCTCGTATAGCCGTCTAGTACCCAGTCGAGCCAGGCGCCTTGTCGTCTTTCCTCAGGCTAAGCAGAAGCTCCCTGAACCGCGCCTTCTCACTATCTGACGCTCCGCCCTTGGTACCCTTGCCGCTCAGGTCGACCAACTTGGCAATGCGCTCCCAGCTAGTGCCGCCAGCCGTTGTGTCGTCCCGGTTGGCAAGGAACTCCTCAGCCTCTTTCCGTGTCTTGGCGATCTCCTTGTCCTTCTTGTTGTTATAGTTCTCGTAGAAGTCGTCAATGTTCTGCTGCGCCTCCTGGATGGTCTTAGCCTTGCGCTCGGCAGACACTTCGTCACGGTGCTGGATCTGGAGCTCGCGGCGCTCGCGCCATTCGCGAATCACATCAGGCTCGGGGAGTCTGATCGCTGGGGTGTGAAGGAGGGTGCAGGCTGGCCGGGAAGAAACGGGAGAGTGGACCCTGTAATTGTGCCGCCAGGGGCCATGTGCTGCTTCTGTCAGAACTATTCGCGCTATGAAGCTGCGGTCGTGTGTATGCTCCGTACGATGCTGCCAGCTGTCTTCACACGTCTGGCGCATTGAACCTGGAGCTAGCAGCACATGCTTACCTCGTTGGTGGTGTCGATTGCAGGGAAAGAGCTCTCGAAGCCGCTCATCTCCTGCGAGCCGACATTGGCCTGGCCGGCAAAGTCTCCGCCTAGCAGGTCGTCGTCCCCATCCTCGACTGTCGCCAGCTTGTCGTTCTCCGAGGCAAACAGGTCCGCATCGTCACCGAGGATCGCGCGTTCACGTGAGAGGAAGTCGTCGTTGGCATCATCGCCGAGAGCGTCGAAGTTTGTAGCATCGCCGCGGGCTTCGCTCTGACCTGGGGTAGTTCAGCTCGCAGTCTGGCGCTCGTTTGGGGGTTCCATAGTGGAGCCTACCAGCGTCGAACTCGTCCAAGGAGGGAAATCTATCCGCCATGTTGGGTGCAGTGCGTGTGAGAAGTTGGAGGGAGAGAGAGATGGTGGGGAAATTGGCAATTGATTGTTTGCGTCGCTCGTCTCGACACTTGCTCACTGACCGCATAGGAGAGCACCCTTGGCATCTGGCAATCGCGGAGGCCCGGACACGTATCGCCGACTCTAGCTTGCCTTTAGCGCCCGTAGCTTCACGTCGAGCTTCATCACATCAAACCCATCCCCCACGTCATCAGGGCATTTGAGCAGCAGACACAGGCAGTCATTGCGGGCTGGAAAGGTGCACTTAGGCTTCCACACGCCACGTCCACCATCAAGGCGGTCTATTCGTGAAAGTGCTCGCGAGAGCGCCTGTCTTGAGTAGTGATTGTTGTCAACGCGTGATACCTTCAGCATGGCCTTTACAGAGGACAGCCTGAAGGCGAAGCTTTCGTCGCTCAATGAGACGCAAGATTCCATATCCACAGTCGGCCAGTGGATCCTCTTTCACAGGTAAAGCATCCCATCAACGCCGCGCTCTTAGTCGCAAACGTGGCGTGAACAAGCAGCTTGCCTACCCTGATAGCTTGAACCACGAGGCCTCACGTCTTCAGGTGCTCGAGAATACTTGCTGACTTGAGGACTGCACAGACGACACGCCGAGCGCATCGCCGCCGTATGGCTGCAGCGGATGAAGGAGTCACCTCCCAACAAGAAGCTGGTGCTTATTTACCTTGCCAATGGTATGTTGGGGCCCAGTGCTCAGCACAATACGGTTCATCAAGCTCACATTGGATACAGAAATTGCCCAGACCTCCAGGATGCGCAAGAAGGAGGAATTCCTTCGAGCTTACGAACCCATCATCACCGAAGCCACGACGGTAGCCTACAAGGGCTCACCCCACGATATCCAGAACAAAATTCGACGCGTCGTAGAAGTCTGGCGACAGCGCCAGATCTTCAACCAAGCCGTCCAGCAGAGCATCGAGAAGTCCATGAACGACCTCGACTCGTCGCGATCCATCGGCCGTAAACCTGCCCTCGGTGGCAATCTCTTCTCGAGCTCTACAGTGCCGGCTGAGCTTACACCAGTGGCTCCTTTGGCGACTTCGGTCAACAAAGCGGATCTTGCAGCAAAGCCGGCCGTGGCAACAGCGAACCAGGAGTACGAGAAGGTCACCAACTCCAACTACACCATCCCTTCAGCGCCCGTACACGCCGCTGGACTATCCACACTTGTAAAGAAGCTTGCAGTAGCCGAGGGGGCCGTCGCAGAGAGTATCAAAGCTCGCCAAGCGCTCATCGCCGGACTCGAACAGCTTCTCGAAACGAACAAATCGAAGCTCGAACAGGACCAAACCCAAGTCGTCGACCTCAAGACTCGCAAGGATGCAATCGAGAGCCGCAAGCGCCAGGTTGAGGACGCCATCCTCCAAGGTCTCTCGGCTATTGAGACAAACCGCATTTCCGCTGCACCCCTTCCCGCCGTAACAACTTCGCCAGCCGGACAAGACCGCCCGCAGGTCGAGGAACTCACGCCACCGCCCATGGAATCCTTCACGCCTGTGGGCTCGCCACAGCAAGCACCCGCCCAAGTTGTCGAGCCTGTGCCGGACATTGGCGATGACGTCATGCCAGAGCCTGTCTCGAATCCTGTCATCCCGGAAACCGCTTCTGCCCCGCAGGGGCACACAGCACTGTCTGGCTTTGCCACAAGCATGGGCGACACAAACGTACCCCATGACTTGTTGAAGAGTCTGCAGCATGCTCGACCGGGCCATGATGGAGGCGTGCACGGGCAGCACTCGTACGAGACTGCTGTCAAGAAGCGGAAGATGAGTAACCATGCCGAGGACGAGTACGCTGCATTTGCGGGCGATGGAGATATGGATGGAATCGACAACAACCTGGGTGAGCTCATCTGAGGCTTCAAGAATGCTACACTCTGTACGGCCACACGACACTGTAGTAATAGTGTTGTTGAGGAATCAAAAGGTTTCATTGGAAATGAAGCATTGTCAGCATGGCCAGGCTTGTTATTAAAGCAGGTGTGGAGTTATAGCATACTTATTTCGTAGATACCATTAGCTCGATATTGTACAATGATCATCATATGTAAAAGCTACGAGTAGTGTCGTGATCCATCCAGCCCCATGACCTTTTGATATGCAGGTTCTCCTACTCCTGCCCGGGCATCTTCCTACTCCTCTCAATCTCCTCGAATGTCTTCTGACCCTCCTCGGTCGTGGCGTCAATGACGCCCTGCTCCACACTCAACATGCCACCCTCACCCAGCTTCTCCACCACCTCCTCGGCCTCCTCGACACTCATTTTAGCAAGCACTTTGTTGATTTCGTCCAACTTGCCCGTCTCGAGCGCGCGCTGCAGGCCCGGTGGGAACGTCTCGAAGATGCCGCGCGCCATAATTTCGATCTCGCGCTCCTGCGGGTCTTCAGCCGTCGATCTCTCCGGCGGCACCTGGATATTAATGGTGGTGCCCGGGTCGACAGCGTGAAGCTGGATCTGCTCGACGCCTTCGGCGCCCTCGGGATTGTCGGCACGCTCTTTCAGAATCTCCGCAGCGCGCGTGCGGATGCGGTGGTATGTGCTGTCTACGTCGTCGTTGAACATCTTGCTAGCCTGGTGGTCTTTGCTCTGTATCCGCTTGAAGAAGAGCTCCACGCCCTGTCGCCCGCCGAGCTGCCGGCAGTATTGCAGCAAGAGGCCTTGGTGCACACACTGTTTTGCGTGCTTGGGCTTGCCGTCGAGTTCCGAGTTGAAGGCTTCGACGAGGAGGCCGTCAGTTTCGGATTCCTTTAGGATCTCTGAGTGCTGCATCAGGAACTGCAGGCACGCGTACCAGTCGCCGGCTTTTATGGCAGCGAACTTTTTGGCAAGGGGTGAGGCTTCGACGTCGTCCTCGTTGTCGTGGACGGCGGTGCCTTCCTCAATATCTGCGTCTGCGCCGGAGTCACCTGTGTCGGTGCGCGTGGCTTCGGGGCGTTTGGGGGCGTTTAGGAGCTCAACGGTCTTTGTCTTTGATGTGGAGGAGGAAGATGCCGAGGCAGACTTCTTCTGGTCGCCCTTCATAACGGCGGAGTGGCTGAAGCCATCCTTGATGTCGTCACTTGTAATGTGCCTCTTCTCCTCCTTCTCGAGCTCTGCTAGCTTTGCAAGCAATTGCTTTTGTAGGTCCTCTACCCGCTCCTTCTCCTTGTGTAGCCCTGCAATGAACTGATCGTACCGCGAGTCCGTGCTGCTGCTTGCATCAATCTCCTTCTTCACAATGTCGACCATGCTGGCCATCATCTGCGGATATGTTGGCTTGTCCTTGATGTGCTCATGTACGCCCTCTGGTGGTGGCGGCGGGGCGTTCTCCTTCATGTCCAGCATGCTCTCCATCATGGCCTGGAAGACCAACTGGTCCTCATTTGCGCCGTCTGCCAGCTTCGACTTGTGCGACTTCAGGGCTGTAAGTAGGCGGTCGATGCGTTCGGTGAGGCCATCGTTGATTATGCGCTCGTACTTGAGTGTCTTGATCTGGTGTCGGCGGTGATCGCGTTCCTGGTGTATCTGCGCCTGCTTTGCACGAATGAAGGACTTCTTGTCGACGTTTGGGTGCACTTCAATGTCGCTGTCATCGGAAAGCTCGAGGGCGTCCTCCACATGTCAGCATGCTGCTGTGATGGGGAGAACGGGTCAGTATACACACCCACTTGCTGTAGTTGATCACCATCTTGCTTGAGGACTACTCTATGCCGTGTAGGATTGCTATGTGGAGCTGTTCGAGGCTGCACAATGTTTGGGCAACTTGGCGGGGTGTGGTCACTGTGGTGGCATGTCTAGCAGCCAAGTGGGGCACTTCCGCGAGAAGCTTCGAGCCGCTTCATCCCTCCTCCATCATCAGCCTGCCATAGTCGCCATGCAGCTCCTGTGCCCAGGTCCCAGGTAAGACGGCGTCTTGACAGCCTCGAGTTTGTTTCTTCCGTTTCCGCGCTTTGCCGCTCACGATGCATGTCTGCAGCGCCTGTGGCCACGCATGGTGCACCCTGCCTACCTCCTAACGCTTTATCACTGCACTGCCTCCATAGTCGCAGCAGGCAACAGCCGCATTTGGCACATCCCCGCAGCTCGTATCCTTTTCACTCCGAATGACAGTGCAATAGCAGGTGAAAGTAACGATGCTCCCTTTGCAAAGGCTGCATCATGCATATGTGCAGAGAGATACGACACAGCTCATCGACTAATCGTCTACTTCGTACAATCGGAACAGGCAAAGAACGCGCACAAAGCAGGGATTCCTAAGGGAGACACCACGAACAGCGCGCGCCTTCTCCAGGACCTTGAAACGCAGGTTCGCGATCTTTGCGCGCAAGATTGAGCGAGTTTGCGTGCCTTTGCAACCACTAGCGACATTGGAAAGGACATATATCAATACCTTCTCTTACCCTTCTCAGTCCCTTCCATTCTCCTCCGTGTCTCTAGGAAGATCTGGCTCTCTTGACTCATGACGTCTGTCCCGGCCAGGACCAGCTCTTGTGGGGCAATCAAACTGACCCTGCATTCCCTGACGACACGGAAAGTACGATTTCCATTTTCCCAGGTATCAGACCCCAGGATCTCACTCTTGTGATCAAGTCCAATTGTTTTTGTCGTAGCCAGCGTTACACAAAAACAAAACGGGCGGCACCCGATATGAACTCAATCTATTTCCCGGCACTGTACCCGTACCAAACGCTTTGTACAAAATCACGTGGAATCTTTAAGCTGAGACGTCTGCCAAGCCATGGGAGTGAAACACCAAGGACACTTAGCCAAGAGAACGCTGCCTGAATTCTGCGCACTGTTTCATATCTCCACCATGTTTCGTCCACAGCCGCTGTCAAGAACGTTACGCGCGGTCTACTCGCAGCTATCAGACTTACCTTGTAGCTTCGATACCGGACCCCCGATACTACCATGCCAAACCTGGATGTGGCTTACGGCTTTTTTCGTCACGGAGTGTGTGGGAATGCTTTGACAAGCAGTGGGGACACCAAGAAACATGTTCCGCTAGTGCCAATATAAACACTGTTCTTGAAGATCGTCAACAGGCATTACAATCAAGAAGTTTCAAGCACCACAGCTCATGGGGCTGACTTGACTCCTGGAATTAAAAGATGAACACTATAAAGTTGACAGCCTCGCGCAATCTATTTCGGCTCTCCAGGTCATCCAGTACCGACACATTACATTCATTCGCTTCTTCTTAGGCTTCTCCAGCTTATATTCATTCGCTTCTTCACTCGCTACCAATTTTTCAAACGCAGGATCGTACATTTTCCATCAATTTCACAATGAAGTACATTGCTGCTGCTCTCACTTTCGCTACGGCCGTCGCCGGCCACGGCTATGTCAGCAACGCCACTATTGGCAGCAAGCCCTACACCTTCTACCAGCCTTACCAGGACCCGTACACGAGCCCCACCCCCAGCGTATCTCCCGTGAGGTCCAGGGTAACGGCCCTATCCAGGATGTAACCTCTGCCGATCTCCAGTGCGGTGGCTACACCGAGGGTGGCATCGTTGGCTCGAAGCCTGCTGCGCTTCACGCTGAGGTTGCTGCTGGATCGGCAGTCGACCTTTACTGGACACTCTGGCCCGACAGCCACGTTGGTCCTACGGTCACGTACATGGCTAAGTGTCCTGATGCGGGCTGCAACAATTGGATGCCTAACGCCACGTAAGTTTATCAAACTGTACTATCGCTTCATCTCACTAACATTGTTCTAGCGCCGTCTGGTTCAAGGTCCAGCAGACCGGCCGCACAGGTACCAGCAACACCTGGGGCGCTACTCCTCTCATGAAGGCTGGTGGTGTCGTCACCTACACCGTTCCCAAGTGCATTCCCTCTGGCAACTACCTAGTCCGCCACGAGATTATCGCACTGCACGCCGCCTACGCATACCCCGGTGCCCAGTTCTACCCCGGTTGCCATCAGCTCAAGGTCACTGGTGGTGGTAGCAAGACCCCATCTGGTCTCGTTGCTTTCCCTGGCGCATACAAGGGATCTGATGCTGGTATTACCTACGATCCCTACAAGGCCCAGACTTACACCGTTCCTGGACCTGCTGTGTTCACTTGCTAGATAGCTCGTTGGAGTCGTAGCGCGGGAGAGGAGGGACTAGCTTCATTGTAAATATTCGTTTTGAATAAACCTATCACCATACATGCATCGCATGCGCCTGCCATTAGTGTTCAAGTCTACTTTGTAAAATATCTTGCTCAAACTCCTATTCAGTTAGCATCGTCATAAACATACGCCTGTCACATCACCTTCCACTGCCCTCTGGACAATAATCTCGTGCACTGGCAGTTCAGCAGGTCTCAATATCATGGGTATGATACAAAAGTAGCCAACTCTTAGTACAATGGATCAATTGTGATGCTGGTATTGCCTAGTTGTAAAGTCTTTGCTGTCTCAGTGTCGTCGTCAGTAGGACCCTTTTATGAGGATTGAAACCCAACAACGCATTATTCCGGCTTCGCCAACTGCTACAGCACGATGCTGTGCTCTGCTACCGCTGTGTCCCGTACTCGTCTCATGACATTCAGCAGATTCTCAGTCAGCGGTGAATTTGGCATGGTTGCTTCGCCCTCGCCATGTCTCATCATGTCAGTCATGATAGTCATGACACCTGTCAAATCGCTCAGCGGGACCAGCGGCGTGTCGTTTCCAGGTTTATGTAGCGCGGGCGTCCCCATGTTCAGAGAGACATATCGATACGTTGCTGCTGTCTCTTCGTCGTCGAGATAAATCACCTGTTGAGGGTTCCTCGGGATACTTGTTTCGTTGCTTGTGCTCTCTTGGTTCTGACAGAACATGCGCGGCGCAAGGCCAAACGCCCAGAACGTCAAGCTAACGTGAAACAGCGAGACGACGTAGAAGTCGCGGAGGTGCGTGGAAGGAAGCCGCCTCGTAGCGCGCACGACTTGACCAGCGTGCCACACGGCAGATCGAGCTGTTTTGCTACTTGCCCATTCTTTCATAGAGGCATGCACATTGCTTGTATCCTCCCGACTCTCCAACCCACAGGCGTACTGGAGCTCTTCGAGGGATATGTGTAGATGCATGAGGATCAGCTCCAGTAGAAGCACGCTCTGGTTGGGGTAGCTAACGCGATAGTAGTCGAATACTTTGAGAAGCTCTTGTTGCCGTGTCATCATGGTCAAGCGACTATCCCATACAGGATTTTTGTTTGGTTCGGCCAGGAATAATCGGGCAAGTTTTCGGTACTCCCAGACCATACCCCACATGGCATATAGGAAGGAGGCGCAAGAGAGGTTGAGATCGATGACCGTTTTTCTTTCCTGCATGAGATCTGGACTTGCAAGGCATTCCGTTAGAGAGGGGATTCTCATCGTACACATGTCGGCATTTGCTTGATATAATCGTCTCCATTCTTCTGCGGAGCTCGCCAACCACAGCTCCTGTGGCTCCGGCAGAGGAAGATCAAGCTCAGAGTAGGAAACGGCAGGGCTTGTGACTAGCGATATTGATGCCTGCGCATCATGCCTCAAAAGCTGATATACTAGTCTCTTGAAGGACTCTTTCTGGACCCAATCCTGCCACTTCTTTTCCAGCCCAGGCCCTACGTCTCCTGACCTGAACTCTTGGACTGGATAATTGGACCGCTTGAAGCGATTTCCACGCCTCAACATCGATAGTAGCGGCTGCTGGAAGCTCTCCGAGATCTCAATCTTTCGGCTGCTGCCGCTCCAAAGCCCAATTATGAGTTGTATCATGTAAGCCTGTGACATCTCCAAGTCTCGAACGAGCGTATTGTCGGCTTCCCAGACCGTAGGTGCGTGGTTGCGGACGACTTCCTGCATAGCAAAACCGAGTTTGTGCAGTGAGCGATCCGGGGTAAGAACTGCGCCAGCTGCTGCCATGGCGAGCAACAACTCTGGTCTAGCTTTTCCTGGTACAAAACTGGCTGTGTGAATCCAGTTCCGTGCTGAAGGATTTGGGCCTGCAAGAAAGAATTGTATCAGCTTGTCTAGCAACATAACCGAAGGAAAGGCAGATAAAGCAGGGAGAATGTGCGATCTGACTTGACTGAAAAGTATGGCGAGAATCTTGTCCCGGGATACAGAATCCAGTTTCTCAGTAGTCGCCCGTCTTCTCACCTCGACGAGGCTTTCTGGTGTTCCTGCGGCCTGGTCTTGCGCGGGTATCGAAAGGTCACCTTGCTCTGAGTACCCATGGACGCCAGGCACTGGAACAAATCGCCAGATAGAGTTTTGGGTTACTCTACTGGAGAACTTTGTGTCCGAATCTTCACTAGGCATTGAACGGTTCCAAACAGTCGTTATGTTGTTTGGGTCCAAATATGGATCAAAAGAAGCCTGAGTCTCAAACGGCACCCGAGTATTGTATGTGTTCAGAAAGGTGAGGTCAATGGTGCTGAAATCGAGATTGATCTCACCCCCATAGCCTAACAGTCCGCTGGGTGTTAGCGTGCCGCTCGGGAAGTCGGTGGATAGCATTCCAGATGGAACGAAATCCAAGGTTGCAGACTCATCACTAGATCTTTGTGGTGGCTGCGGCCCGAGCCCGATATTAGAACCTTGATCGTATCGATGAGGTACAAGTGATGGAGTTGATGGAAGATGTGATGGAGCGTGGCTCAAGATCGTTTCCACCAATGACGGATCCAGAGCATGGTCTTCGCTTCCAGACGGCATACTTGCCTCCTCGTTGTTCGATGCTAGCGAAATACTCTGATCTTGTGGAGCCGGTCTTACTCCCGTTTGGGTGACCACTTCGGGGTGTTCGTGCACATTAGATCTGGAGGTCGAGATACAAGCGACATTCTTCCTTAGACAGCGCCTGCAGGGTTTTGCATCTTCACATTTCAGGTGATGCTCAGCGCACGCCTCGCAAGCTTTGGAGACACGGAGGGGACTGACGGATCGTCACCTGTGCGGCGACGCTTCTTTTGTGAGTCATTGGTAAGGGTAGTGTGTAGCAGAGTGTGTCGTCTTAGCAAATCGCTAGTTTCTGATGAGCAGGAGTAATACACAGGGCATCGGTTTGCTCACACTCTGCTAAACCTCTTGCTGCATGTATCGCAATGGTATGGCTTCTCCTGCGTGTCTATGCCATTCATTTAGTCTGGTGAGTGCCGGCAAGGTGAGTTAAGGCGGTCTGTGGGCCGGATGTACGTACGCGAGCGAACATGACGAGCCAGGTGGTCAAGGCGGGAGTACGACTGAGAGCAAGTCCCACATTGAAAGAGACCGCCCTGTGAGTGGCCGCTGTGAGCAGGAAAGGAGGACATGGTGGAGCCTGAAGACAATGTACGAAGGGTGCTACCCGTGGGAATGTGCCGGTGGGGAAAGCCTTCTATTTACCGGGCTCCCGGCTCCCGAGGTGGGGGACGTCGCGTATTCCCGAAGTGGACAACGAAGATGGAGAAAAGCTGGGGTCAAGCAGAAGCCCTCCGTCTGTTTGTCGGACCGGATCTTGATGAAACGAAAAGATAAGGTGCTGGTGTTGTTTACTTAAGTAGGACCCCTCAACATCCTGATTAGCCAGTAGTGACAAGGCGTTGTGTAGAAAAAACGTTATCTGATGCAGAGACGACCTGTTTTAATCGACAAGTTATTGCATATATAGCCCGCCGTTTGCCATTAGATGTGTTCCATTAACCCAGCTTGCTCGTGGCTCACAAAGGAAGGCCACTGCAAATGCAATCTCCTGCGTCTTGCCCAACCTGGCTCCTACTGGTGTCTTGTCGATGATTGGCTGTACCTGGGCCATGAATTGTTCACCAGCCTCCCCGAACCCTTCGGTCATTGTTGGCCCAGGACTTACAGCGTTTACAGTAATGCCATATTTTGGCGGTAACTCTTTCGCCCATACTCGAGTAAAGCTATCCACCATGCCCTTGGTCCCCGCGTAAATTGTTTGCATGGAAGGAGCTTCTCTCGCAGAAATTGACACGATATTAACGATACGACCTCCTTGCTTCGGAAAGTAAGGCAGCGCTGATTGTGTAAGGAGAAACGTGCCTCGTCCATTGAGATTTACGAGTAAATCCCAATGCTCTAGGGTCTGTTCCTCGAATGGTTTGTTGACCGCGAGTCCCGCGTTATTGACGAGAACGTCTACCCTGCCAAACTCTTTGATAGCCGCCTGAACGAGCTTCTTTGGCCCATCGATTGTTGAAATGTCCGCTTCGACCGCAATTGATCTGGTAGGCAAGCTCGCTGCTAATTTGTCTGCCTCTTCTCGTAGCTGCGGAAATGGGTAGTTGAGAATTACGTTTGCGCCTCGCGACGCAAGCTCGCGGCCGATCTCAGCGCCGATACCTGAGCTGGAACCGCTCACGATAGCGATTTTATCGTTGAGAGTCTGTTCAGGCATTCTGAAAAGGCCAAAAGGTTTCGCATGCGTTATGGGGGAAGCTGCTGCTGGCAAGACACAATAATTGACAGGGTCCGAGAGATTTATAACTTCTAGGTATGGGGCCGAGGTAAACCGAGCCCCAACTGAAATAGAAGCTACTGATCATCGTACATCGCTGAGGCTGCAATACCGGGAGTCTCGACCACATACCCGGGGTCTTTTTGCTTCCGGTGTCGACGATTACTATTCACTTCGCAAATCAGCTTCTCAAATTCATGTTTTTGATACATTCTTGTCTTGATTGCTGTACCAAACTGAGGAATACGAACGTGCATGTGACGGCCAGCTCATTGCCAAGTTGCCGTCGATGACGCCGAGAAGGAAGAACATTGGCAGCAAGCGGTGAATATTGCGCAAAAGAGGAAGCTATGTATTTCAGTCCATTCTGATGTTCTTTATTGAGGAGAAAAGAACTAATGGTTCAGTAAGGGGTGGCTTACGGTAGACTAATTACTACGATTGGCCAGTGACCACACTGCAACGAGAAGGAGACCGAGGAGTTGTTCTGAGCTGCTCGTGGATCAGGTCCTGGTGAGTTGAATGGGAATTAAATCCGCCACTATATCTGACTTCTCACACTGCAGGCTCCTATGCAACACTTACCAGTTTTTATCTGCAAACGAAACCACTCCTCCCGCACATTGGATCGCCTGCCTAAATCTTCCCGAAGGCCATTCTCAAGGCTGCTCTGAAATGGATCACATCGGTCGCTGCGACTTACGACAAGTATACTGCGATTAGATGCCTCAGAAGACTCGTCCCAGGCTACAGTGACAACATCGTAATTGTCGGCTTGTCGACCTTCAAAGACTCTGACGATGAGGCAACTGACGAAGTCATGCCCGGTATACACGCTGCGGAGGATTCTGTCTTTGAAGGGTACCTTCAAGAGCACTTTGCCAACTCGACAACTATGCATGGGCAATATATCGAACAGGGACCAAGGTCATTGGCACTGTTCTGAATATGTGTACCTTGATAAGAGCACGGATCTTGCGAGCGTGTTGGAAGAGGGTATTACTGACCTTCCCCTAGCCGGAAGCATTCCGTCCCGTGGGATACCATGGCACAGGTATCGCCCGGGGCACTGCTAGATATGATTTGATCAATGTATAGTGACTATTACTGGCCATATATTTGAGAAGGGTTCTTAAAAGGTCAACCATGTTGTTCCGCTGGACTCCGTCCATTGCTAGCTGGCGGCAAAAGAAAGCCATTTCTATGGTATGTACCCCGGGATGTAGTCCCGATATGTAGTCCCGGGATGTACTCCCGGGATGTACTTCCGGTCTGTACCACGGCATGTACTCCGGACTGGAACGAGTTCCGGAAAACCCGGGGAAACATAGTTTACAGGGTTCTCCACATGTGTTGGATGGCCGAACACCTCAGCCCTAGACTTTCGGGGGAGCAAGTAAGTAGTGAGATACAGATTTGACCAGTAAAATGAGGTCCCTCCCCGAATCCTAAGTTACCTCTGTGAAATGGACCGTGTTTCCCCCGCATTCAGCTATAATGCCGCGTCATGGCTTCGACTATGGGAGCGACTTTGTTGTACGTATAACTGCACACTGACTACACGATTATTCCTCAGACTTCAAATACTCGTTCGTCGAAGAAGTGCTGGGCCTCTTCGTTATATTTCGATTCGTAATTCAAGTACTACGCCTGAGTTTAGACAATCATGGTTGACACGAAAACACTTCACAGTCCTGCGGATACCAGGAAGAAGAGCAACCTCGGAAGCGTTCAACTTCGGCATGCCAGTTCCAACCAAATCATCTTGATCCCTACTCCTACCAACGATCCTAATGGTACGCATGCCACGATATCCAAAAACAAAGGCTGACCATCTGTAGATCCACTCAACTGGTCAAAACGATACCGTTGGTACCTCATGTTCCTGGTGTCTTTAGCAACCTTCTTTTCCAACTTCCTCGCGGCTGGCCCAAACATTCTCATCGTCGAGATCACAGCCGACCTCTTCGGCGCTCCGCCACAAAACACCAACTTTAATAACGACATATCGAAGTCTGCATACTTCTCTACTACAACGGCTCTCGTAAGTAAACGGTGATTCTGTCCCTCTATCAGTACATGTTACTAAAGCCCTCATCGGCGTCAGGGCTGGGCTTGCTTTTCTGGATGCCCTTGATGGCCAAGTACGGCCGCCGTCCGATCTACATATCGTCATATGTCCTGTACACGATTTCTGCTGTTTGGGCTGGCGCTTCGCAAACCTATAGCAGCGAGCTAGCGGCGCGCATCGTTATGGGTTTCGCTTCTGGTTCGGTTGAGGTCCTTGGGCCGATGACGATTTCCGACATCTTCTTTCTGCATGAGCGAGGCGCTGTTATGGCGTAAGTGCACTGTAACTCTTCCTCTCCATCAATCAAGTAACTAAGAATACACCAGGATCTTCACTTGCTCTATACTAGCGGGCGCAGCCAGCGGCATCATCCTTGCGGGTTTGATCAGTATCCATAACAGCTGGAGAGTCTTCTATTGGGTCTCCACAGCCCTGATCGGTACACTCACATTATTTATGATTTTCACCTTTCCGGAAACCATTTTCATCAGGGAAGAAGTAGCCAACAGCCCCGTAGCTCAAGAAAAAGCACACAGATGGATCTGGAGGCAAAATGGCCGGCGACAGAACAAATCGACGATGCGTCCACCTCCATTAACATCCCAGAGAAGCGATCTTTTGTATCTAACCTTCGCGTCCTCACTGGAACATATACTCAAGAGTCATTCTGGACGCTCTTCTTCCGCCCTATTGTTTTCTTGATCCTACCACAGATCTTGTGGGCTACGCTCGTCATGGCGGGAACGATCGGGTTTTATGTTGCTATCTCATCCAATTTCGCTTCCGCTTTTCAGACCACATATGGTTTTGAACCTTGGCAATCTGGTCTCTGCTACATTTCATCATTTATTGGGGCTTTAATCGCAGTCTTTTTTGGAGGCAAGTTCTCCGACTGGGTCGCCGACATTCAGACACGCCGCAACGGAGGCGTTCGCGAGCCCGAGATGCGCTTGCCCGCCATCCTTGTTAGTGTCGTTACAGCACCGCTCGGAATGGTCTTATATGGTTTAGGTATCCAGGAAAAGCTACACTGGATGTGTCCCACAATTGCTCTCGGTTTGCGTAAGTCCTTCATAGGCGCGGTGCTCGATACTTTCTGACGTTCACAGTCACCTTCGCCGTAGTACAAGCCACGAATATTTCGCTTGTTTACACCATCGACTGTTATAGGCCGGTAGCTGCCGAGATAACAGTCACACAGCAGGCCTGGAAGTCTGCGTTTGGCTTCTTGTTGTCTTTCTATACAAACCCTTGGGTGCAGAAGTCTGGTTACCTGAATGCTTTCGGTGCGATGGCTGGCATTTCCGGTGGTTTGATCGCTCTTGGCCTACCGTTAATATTTTGGGGTGGCAAGGTCAGGAGGGCCACCTGGAAATGGTCACTAGCTCGCAGGTACTTGGACTGGAATGTGGATCGCGAGGTTGGTGAATGAAGGATACATACCAATATGGTTTTTAAGCGAGGCACTAGTGTCATAAGGTGGTGCAATAATTCGTTGGTCACGGATTAGATAAGGTCATCAGCCTTTGAGCATAATTTAGTGACAACTATACTAGTACAACGTTCTTTCCTAAAGCTACACACAAGGTAGATAGCATCTAGAGCTCTCTAACTAAGACTAGAATCTTAAAGGATAAAAACTACATCTTTGTTTTTGAGTTTTGCTCAAAGTTGATGACCTCATCTAATCTGGGCCCAACGAATTATTATACTTCCTAATGGTGAAGGTGTGGGGATGACGTCGTGTTGGTTTTACTCGTATTTATAATAGTTATTTAAACATTAGTCTTATTTTAGCTGCTTCATGTATTCTTCTTGAGTTGCAGGAAAAAGGTGAAGACGAGTCTCCGGCTTCTGAGACGGCGGGCGACAGCACGTGCGTGTGGAGGTGGCCGATGACACTAGTCGCCAATCAGGAAGGTAATTTGCTCGACCAAGCTTTTCGTTAGCGGTAAGCACGGCTTGTCATCTAGCTTGGAAGCTTATCGTCCTCGTATCATCTTCCAATGATAGTCGCACGTGTGAACATTCCGGTACCGTGCTTCTCTAAATGTCGAGCGATCTTGACATGGGGTGACGCGTATAAATCGGTCATTTAGCCTCCTATCATCATTCAGTCCATACCATCAACTTCAATCTCCAGGATGCGGTTTCAAAGCGTTAGCGTAATAGCTTCTGCGATTGCTACCGCCTCGGCATGTGCAGGAGATCACAGTTGCTATGGGCCGCTGAAAGATGATGTGGTCTTAACCCGCAATGTTAGGCGTATGCAGCCTGATGCAAGCAATGCGACTACAGGGCCAAAGGCTCCTCTTGAATGGGGGCAGATAAATTTCTTACACACGACCGATACGCATGGTTGGCTGGAGGGGCACATTAAGGAGCAAGTAAGAACATAAAACTTAGATATCCGTGACCACTCTATACTGACGTGTGATAGAACTATGGGGCTGATTGGGGCGACTTTGTCAGCTTCACAAGGCATATGAGGCAAAAGGCCAACAAACTTGGTGTGGACCTGTTGCTGGTCGACACAGGTGTAAGTTGCTTCCCGTTTCACAGTACTCTTCAAAAAATAGCAGAACACGGCTAAACATTACAAGGATTTGCATGACGGTGCCGGCTTGAGCGATGCAACATCACCCAACGGTGTAGTGTCCAATCCTATCTTCGAGAACGTTGATTACGACCTCTTGACAATTGGGAATCACGAGCTTTACGTCACAGAAATTGCCTATGAGACTTTCAGCAAGTTCTCGAAGGTGTACGGAGATAGGTATCTCACCAGTAATGTGCAAATTAAGAACCCGGCTACCGGTCAATTTGAGTACATTGGTGCGCAGTATCGCTACTTCACTACTGAGCGGGGTAAGATCGTTTCACTTATCTAAGTTCATTACTAATTTTAAGCAAGGTCTACGTATCATGGCTTTCGGAGTACTCTTTGACTTTACTGGCAACAGTAATGTCTCCAAGGTCATCAAGGCGGCGGACCTGGTGAAAGAAAAGTGGTTTCTTGACGCTGTCAATTACAAAGACCCCATCGACCTTTTCGTGCTCACTGGTCATAACCCGGTCAGGTTCAACGAGTCAAGCAGCTCTTTTGACACAGTATTCGGTGCTATCCGTGGTGAGAGACCGGACGTGCCCATTCAGGGTTTCGGCGGTCACACTCACATCCGCGACTTTGCCGTATGGGACAATAAAGCTACAGCGCTAGAGTCTGGTAAGAGTTCGAACGTCTTCGCAAATGACTCGTGATTGCTGACATGAACCAAGGTCGATACTGTGAGACACTGGGTTGGTTAGCTATGTCTGGCATCGAATCTACGGCAAAGAAGGTTAAGAAGAACCCCAAAGGTGTACCGAACCCGACACGAAGTGCGGTGCCGCCGAAAGGCACTGGAACGATTAGTGCAGGTGTGCAATTGCCTACATCAACCTCTCCGTCTAATATTCGCTATGCTCGACGCTATTTAGACTGGAATCGTCAGACGTTCGCATACCACGCTAAAGGTAGTCAAAATTTTGACGCATTTGGTACACCCAAGGGCGCTGCAGTTACCTCGGAGATCACAACAGAGCGCGCCAAACTTAACCTTACCAATCTCTATGGATGCGCACCAGAAACTTACTGCCAATACTGCAAGCCATACGGTGCTGAAGGCAACATTTTCAAGCTATTGCAGACCGCTTTGTCTACGGTCGTTGTAAATGAGACACGCAAAAACAACTCTCGCCTGATCATCATCAACACTGGCAGCGTTCGATTCGATCTTGCCAAGGGACCATTCACATACGATGACTCCTTCATCGTCTCGCCGTTTGACGATGCTTTCCAATATATTCCAGATGTTCCTTACGAGCAAGCCTCCAAGGTCATCGACATTTTGAACGCAGGACCATACCAGAAGAAGCGTGATCTCGAGACCACGGATTTCAACTTCGACACCATCCTCGCTGATCGCGACACTTGCATCGACCCGCCACTCACACACTCTTATGAGGGTGTGACCCGTCGCTCAAAGCAAGCTGGACGGTTGATACGACGCCAGTCTACCGCTCCCACCCCAGGATACACCACCGTGGACGACTTTGGAAATGATGGTGACGACACTGTCCACTCGAATATCCCACACTATTCACAACCCAATGACCTCCAGGCCAACGGATCGTTCCCTTTGGATGGATCGCTGCCTAAGACCGTTGATCTTATTTTCCTCGACTTCATCGCTAGCTACATCGTGAACGCCTTGAACAGTGCCGATGTGGGTGGCAACTTCTCGTTGAGCCAGGTCTCCTACTACATGGATAAGAAGTTTACGACTAACAGCTACCTGCCTGCGTACGCGAGGATTGCTTGGCAGGCCGATGTGCCGAACTGCCCTGTCGGTGAGGGTATTGGGTTTTCGTAAACATATGTCTAAAAGTACCATCTACCCAGTATCTTGTATCAAAACCTAATGCATGGAAACATTGATAATGATGCGCTGATCAGATTTTGAGTGTTTTCATCTTGGAGTGTTGTCTGTAAGAGCAAGATGAGTGTTTTTGTCGCGATAAAAATATTATCGGACTCCACAATTGCACTCATGATTACCGCGACACAATCGAAGCTGTGCTTCTGTAGGAAAAGAATATATAATATAAGCAAGGGCACATTCAGGAACTGGTGTAGATTGGGATAGCCTTCTGTCGCTTGCATTATGTTCGTTAGCTTTAGCGGATTGAAATCTGAATTTACAATCACAGGATAATTTGTGTCAGAGAGAAATGCGTAAGAATAATTGAGCGAAATGACTTAAGCGATGAGAGTTGGGGCGGCGGGCCTTGGCGGATATGCTAAGAGTGTTTATAGCGATTTGCTCAGAACTGATATATAGCGAAGCACATGGGGGCTATAAGGTATCGACGCTCGCTCTTGTTAGTCGAGAACTACTCTACCTCTGTACCGCGGCTAGGTCAAAACCACAGCCAGAAATTTCTAACACTAGGCCTAAGTACCGGATGACCCTAGCTTCCGCTTTCTTCCTTAACCCCTCTCCATTTCTCTCTCTATTTCTCTCTCTATATCTACGCTTGCCATAGTAATTTGAGGATTCCACTTACAATGTTGAACATCGCTCTGAGTTTGGATATTGAAAAAACCATTTTTCCCAAGTACCACAACTTGGCAGAAAATGGGGTTCGCAAATCTAGGGGCGTATGTTCGATCCATGTACCGTATGCGTGCTCTGAGGCCAACTTGCTATAGTTGCGTTCTTAGAAGTATCGTCCTTCGTTGAAGTTGCAGTATCGGCCGTGGATCGCGTTTCGAGATGGGATTATGCGCGCATATCCAAACTCCGGGCAGTATTCTGCTTTTCTCTGTGAGATATTCGTACACCAAAGATTCTGTCCGCCCAAACTTTATACTCACGCCACGTAGGGTATTGCTTGAATACCGGAGGTGGTCCACGACAAGAAGTCGTACGGCATCTAGGCAACCTAATTGCTCACATCTCATCTGTTGATGAACAAAAAGTCAACGTCCTAACGTTCGTGAACATATATCCTGCTCATTGCCGGCCAAGTGCTGTTAGATACGTGATGAGATACCTCTCCACCCTGAGACAAACCACCACTCTGAACTGGCGAACTCAAGAAGTCTGCAGTAAAGCTTCAACAATTCACGGATCTTGGGATCCGAGCGTTCCTTCAGCAATTCCAGGAAATCCGTCTCAAGGTTCGTTGGCCAAGTCATTGCTGCTCGCAAGGCTGGATGTCCGGAAGTTTCGACGCTGTGCTGCAGGGCGTGGCGCAATTGCTCTGCGGCTTTTATGCGGCCAGCTTGACTTTCTGCCGACTCGCTTGGTGAAGGGTAGCTGGCTGCCTGAATCTCAACAAGGAACGATGATAACAATGCTGACGGTTTGTTCAGCTGGTCGCCATTGCTGGGCCGGATGATAGCGGCGAACGGCCCGTTCTCTATCCAGGGTACGGCGGTGTTGAGAACGAAAGACATTCCCCGGAGTAGCTGAAAGATCTCAATCAAAACTTCGATAGAGTAGGTTCGAGCATCTGCAAAAGCATTCATGATGGTCAGTGAAGCCGATGCAAACAACGCATGACAATTGGCTGGCCCAAGGTCTGCGAGGGCTCCGTTCAGGCCTGCGAGGGCTGCTGACTGGTGGGTTGAGGCAAGGACGTGATAGTACGAAGCCCTCGACAGATTGATATATGCAAGATGATTGGCTGAGAAAGACAAAATACTGTGCATAAGATGTGGATGCTTGAAGCCCTCTTGTGGTACTGCGAAACCCCATATCTGTTTTGCGGTTTCAAGCCCGGGCATTGTCATGTGAGCATGCGCGGTATAATGGTGCATCAATTCTAGATCTTGCATCCATTCACCAGTGGGAGCTTCTGGAGGTGTAGTGATTGAGTCGTAGTGGTGTGCAGGCTTCTGTTGATATTTGACGCTTTCAGCTGTTGTTGGCCCGGGTGACACAGAAAGCTCATTGGTGTCAGGGCTGGGTGAATCTGTGTGAGTCGATGGCGTCTGAGATAGCGTGTGTGCGCGACTTGATACTGAAGCACTCAGCAGACTGCACTCAACGCGGTATCTGGCACACGCGCCACACGGCCGGTTCTCGTCGCACTAGAAAGGTAAATATGCGGTCAAAAAGAAAGGCGAGCCATATATACCTTAACGCGCCTCGCCTTGCATTGCACACACCCATGGCGACTCTTCTTGGACCCCAGTCTCGGCATGGTGAGTTACGCGAAAACACGCTGCTGTCGAGTGAGGTTTGGTTCGAGTGCGAGAGCGAGAGCGCGATGTGGCTTTGCGATTTACCGATCAACCCGTAGCGCTATCGTCTCTTTCGGTTAGTACTTCTTCTGTTCGTGCCTTCCTCCAATTCAGGCCTTCGCTGCATGCCTTTCGCTCGGAAGCAACGATTGCCTTGAATTTCACATGGAGGATGTAGCTTTTGATGACTGAAACGTCTGATCCAACTACGAACGGCTTCTGAAGAAGACTACAGACTTCACGCACCCCAAGCCTCGCCTCTACGCTCAAACTCCGCAATCTCGCCTACAAAATCTGCCTGCTCTTTTCCTGCGAGCTGCTCATAGATCCACAGACTCGTGTCGATACCGGAGGTGACTCCTGCCGCGTTGATGATTCTTACACCAGCTTCAGTTGTGCCAGCGTCGACCCATCTTTTCTTTACCACGTCAACTTTTGAATCTCCACCTGCTGCCTCATCGGCCATGTTCTTTAACTCCTCCAAACCAAGGTGATGCGTCGTTACTGTGCGACCCGCCAAAACGCCAGATGCCGCAAGTATGAGTGCGCCTGTGCACACAGACTGCAGGATCCTCGCTCCAGCCTCTTTTCTCGGCGGCAGACTGGTAAACTTTCGTAGAAGAGCTGTGAGCTCCTTTCCCTCTTTCGATGGGAGAAGTTCGTCGAAAACCTCGAATTGCGCGCCTGGGATGACGAGGATGTCGTAGTCTGCGATGTTGGCTTCTAGCTCTTCGAATGTGCCATTGGGAACATAGACCAGGGTACCACTCTCCGATGAGATGCGATCATGGTGCCCGAATGTTCTCACTTCGAAAATGGCTTCTCCGGAAGCGGGACGCATGCTGTAGATCTCTACTGGCCCGCTGAAGTCGAGTATATCCGCTGAGGGGTAGAGATAGACGGCAACTTTGAAGGGAGCCATCTTGATTGGTATGTCTGACTTTTTCCTTGTGATGCTAATGAAAAGCTGCTTGGTTTGATTCTCCTTACACTTCAATAAACTACTCAAATTTATATGACAATGTCGGATCTCACCCGCCGGAACGGACCGAAACGTTACTTCCGGCTCCGCTTAGGAGGCTTGGCAAGGAGCCTTTAGGACCACTCTGCTATAGTAAGCTTATATCATCCGCATATCGAACACAAATATCGTAGCACAAAATTGACTCCTTTCAAAAGTACTCGCGTTATATTATTGTCTGGACACAGTACCCTTCAGAAACTGATCAACTAAGGACACTATGGTAGAACCTTCTTCAACAACTCAACCAAGCCGCGGATCTCTTCCTCAGTATTGTAATGCACCATCGAAACCCTCGTCACTCCTTCTGGGCCGACCTTCAGGACTTCATCGCATAGTCTCTTCGAGTAGAAATGACCCCACCTGAAACCGTAGTTGGAGATCTTTTCAGCTTCTATTACGATAGTCTTTGGACTGATACCTTCGACAATGAATGAGATAGTCGGCACACGATCCTTCGAGTCGACAGACGTGGTGCCGAGGATAGTGACATCGTCGCGAGAATTCAGAAAATCGAGCAAGATCTTCTGAATTTTGCCCTCATGTTCGGTGATCGCTGTGTTAGAGCCCTCGAGATACTTCACAATCTCAGGGAGTGCTTGCACGCATTCGTGGTTTGAACCTGAGAAGCCGAGCTTGTTTTCGAGTGTCTTGGTGGGATTGAAGTAGTGCGCCAAAGGCTTGACGTACTGCTGAGCGGAGTTGCTGGCATACAGCATGGCAATGTGCGGACCGTAAACCTAGGAAAGTAAGCATAGATTCAGTAGACATAAACCACGACCCTTACCTTGTACCACGAGAATGCGTAGAAGTCAACACCAAGAGCCTTCACATCAATTTTTCTATGCGGCGCAAAGCTCACACCATCCACGCATAGCAATGCGCCCACTTCATGGACAGCATTTGCAATCGCTCTCACATCATAAATTGACCCAAGGATGTTTGAGACATGAGTACAAGCCACAAACTTAACCTTCGGTGAGAGAAGCGGCCTTAGGTTTTCTGCAGTCAGCCTCAGCTCAGGCCAGTCTGAATGCCACCAGGTTACTTTTAACTTGAGACGGTCGGCCATATACAGCCATGGCTTCACGTTGGCCTCATGATCCATCTTCGATAGAATGATTTCATCGCCTTCATTTAGGACCATGGCGCTGGCCAAGTTCATGAAGAGCTGGGTTGTGGATGCTCCAAGCACTGCAAACAATTAGCATCATCATTCAATTTTAGTTTCAAGAAACTGTACCAACCTATCTCTTCGCTTCCTGCGTTGATGTACCTTGCAGCTGCTTGGTAGCCTTCATCATATTTGGTGGTTGACTGCGTCGCCGTGCGGTATGAAGCACCGAGTTGAACATTGGTCTTGGACAAAAACTGAGTAATGCTACCGTTCGTTGCATTAGTATAATCCTATCCATCGAAGCATTCAAAAGACTCACGAATCAATCACATCGCCCAAAGTTTGACTACCACCGGCGTTGTCGAGGAACACCTGGTCCTGCTGTAGTGCGGGAAGCGTGCACGCGCTTTCGAGATATCAAATGAGGTTGTCATTTTCGCGGATCTTCTGACGGAGCTGTAGTAGCAAATTTGTTAAGGTGACCGTAATATGATTATAAGCTCGCAGGATGTAAGGGTGTAGGGCGTAGGGCGTGGGGCATGTTAAGCTGTTGTTCTTTTGGCTTCATACTAACGGCTTGCTGGATAAGGAAGGTTCTCCACCAGTGACGCGATCATCCGTTGTTGCCCGTTGGCGCGTCTACCTCTTGCGCTCAATTCGAATTGCGAAGCCGTCACTTATTTTCTACATCAACTATACTTACTCACAAAGGAGCTGTCTCGAAGCTGTGTCGTTCAACTATATTAATAAACTTTTGTTTCCTATGCAGCACCACGAAAATGGTGCTGAAACATACACAACAACCAGCCAAATCTGGCCACTATGATAACAGGTATAAGTTGGTGGGGCAGGAAAGGGGTTGATTGAGTATCTTACACCAATCAGAGAGGTTCAAACGCATTTTTCGCCCGTAAAATACCGATAGGGCGGTTTTGCCAATCACAGCCACAGCTGGATCCACCTACACTGCTTATGTCTGCTACCATGGTAGAATGCAACATAACTGCCTTGCCAGGTGCGATGTTCTAACGAGAGTCATGAAACTGCGAGTATGCCAAGGCGGCGTGCATCTGAGTAGTCAGCAGCGCTGTTCCCTTGGATCAATCAGCCAATCCTAGCTCAGGCGTTGCTCGACTAATTACGTGCATTGCGGTGTTACCGACCAAGCTTTCGAAAGCCGAGAGTTGGTCTCCATGTTTATAAAGAGTTCGTAACACCGGCTGCTGCCAAGATCGGAATCGCTCTACCAATCAGAAGCCGTTCATCAGCCCCACCCGCAAAATACTTCGGATGAACGCTCCTGAACTAGACTGGCACTCCCACACACATCCCGAAATGTCGCCAAGTCTCACATGTCTTGCAGAATTCAGACTCCCAGACTACCCTGCTGCACCTCTAATACTCAATGGCAAATCTCTTAGCATCTACAATGAGAATTCTTCCAGCGCAAAGCAAGAGCAGGAACCCTGGCCAGTCCCAATCGGCATCGCCACGATTCTGTATCGATGGTGCCCTGTAGCTCTCGCTGCCTTTCTGGACACAGATGCCTGGTTTAGTCTGACGTGGACCGTCACGTTACCGGAAAACAAGACATACGGCGAGTCGGCGAAGAAGTTGGAAATTGGACGAGTAGGGAACCAGGTCATGTTCGGCACACTGGATGCCAGCGGGGACAATTTCGACATCATGTGCACATTCAACATTTCTCTCACGTCTGAGGTTGGGTCTGCGGTGCAAAGAAAGAGGGGGAATGGGTTCCCAACGTCAGAGAGAGTATGCTGGGTGAGGCTGACATGAAGAGCGGGGAAGAAGTGAAGGCGGTTGGTGCGCAATGGGTCAGAGATGTAGTTTCGGACAAGAGGTGGGAAGCAGCTAAGGCCGTGAAGCACAGTTTCCATGTCGAGTATGCGCCCATGGACATCTTTGGCGATGGGATACCCATGAGCCCGCATTGGCTCTACAAAGCACTTGACCTCAGCAAATGCACGACGTGCAATGCCGAGAGCTCTGCAGCAAAGCCGTTGAACCGTTGTGGACGATGTGGTACGGCTGCATACTGCTCGAGTACTTGTCAGAAAGAAGACTGGAAGGTGCACAAGTGGGTCTGCACAATGAGCATGGAAGAGCGAGGGCAGGCGATCAAGATTTCAGAGAAGGGCGGGTTGTACAAGTGGGATACTGCAAGGACGATGGCAGCAAAGGGAGAAGAAAAGGAGAGCGAGAATCCGTTCTTCGAAAAGGCGCAGCCGAAACGAATGAGAAGGGAGTGAAAAGCTTCCATTCGCGACCGAAATCTCCCTCTGCTATTGCCTGCATCATGGACTGGCCTTTAGCAGGGGCATACCCTAGGTCAACATGGAACAAGAAAAATGTCCCTGCAATCGAAGCAACGCTAAAATGCCATAATCCAGCTGCTAGCTGCTATAACATATCAAATCCCAACTGCCGCTGTTCGGGCCGCGGACTATGGTCCGCTGGAGGCAACGTGTACTATGATAGCCGGCACGAGTCTTATGAGCAGGTGGCGCAGTATTCAACAAGCAAGGCCTAGGTATTGAAATTTCCTACTGCCCTGCACAGGAGGACAGAGCAGGAACAGTTCGCAAACAGGTCTGTTTTTATTGGCTGAGATATATTGTATGTACATACGAGTTCTTTAGGTCTTTGGTCTGTGCCCCCTAGGCACGGTTCCCCACTCTCAAAGCTTATGTCTGCTACCAACGTACAAGTGTGCAACACTACCATTGTAAAAGAACGGCGGGGATACAGGCAGAACCATGCCTCGATACACGCGTACGATGTATATGGGAACATTTAGTACCCAGATCGAAAATGGCGTGGGTCGACAGAAGGAGCATGATTGGCTATATCACAGTGCTTACTTCGGCGGCAGCAATCTTAGAGCACAGAATAAGGACACACGGTAAATTTTACGGATATAGCAACCCCTAGCTGCCCAATGTCGATAGATTTCAAGCCAGGGGTTTGTGTGTCTATCAGCTCCGAATCGGAATCTGCGGATCTTGCCTGGGAGAAAGGACCGATGGCAAAGTGTATATATCCAGGAGAGCGGGATCCCTGATTCAGACGTCAACGGTATCCAAAACCACGTTTGTTGGCAATTCTTCGAAGATGCTGCGCTACTTGTATGCTTTTTTGTTGCTGCTCGTATCAACCGCCGTGGCCCACAACGGCTCAGCAGCATCTAAAAGCAACCATCTCCATCGTCACGATGGGTCTTTCACACCGGACTACTATCTTCGCGTGACGTACGAGAACCACACGGTAGCATGCCAGCATCGCATGTCTGTGCTGGTGAATGGCACATCTCCCGGCCCAGCGCTGCGTCTCCCTCCGGGCAAGACAAGCTGGGTGCGCGTGTGCAACGCCATGGACTCATATAACACCACAATGGTCTCTCTTTCTCTGCTCTATATGCATTTGGTTGCCAAAGATCCGCAACAGTCTGCTAACGCTGCCGCAGCACTGGCACGGCCTCTCGCAGCGCACCGCCCCCTTCAGCGATGGCTCCCCCGTCTCGCAATGGCCCATCGCACCACACCAATGTTTCGACTACGAAGTCCACCCTGAGCCTGACGATGCTGGGACCTATTTTTACCACTCGCATATCGGATTCCAGGCCATCTCGGCAGCAGGCCCGCTCATCATTGAAGACGTAGGGCTCCCGCCGTACGAGTACGATGAAGAGCAGGTTGTGTTCTTGCAGGATTACTACAACAAGACTGACGATGTGATTGAGCATGGGCTTACGGCGACGCCGTTTGTATGGAGCGGCGAGGTGAACGCGGTGCTGGTGAATGGCGTGGGTGTTGCGATCGGTGAAACGGCTGGTAGAGCTGGATGCGAGTTGCCTGTCATTCATGTTGAGCCTGGAAAGACGTATCGATTGAGATTTGTGGGTGCACTGGCCATCAGCTTGGTCTCGTTGGGAGTCGAGGGCCACGCGGAGCTGGATGTCATTGGTGCCGATGGTCAGTACACAAAGCCGTACAGGGTTGGACATATGCAGGTCTCGTCCGGACAGCGCTTCGAAGTGCTGCTGCGAACGAAGACAGTGGAAGAGCTGGGTGGGAAGACAGACTGGGCGATTCAGTTCGAGACGAAAGATCGACCGAGTGTGTACACGGGCTTCGGTGTACTGCGGTACTCGGACGCGGCACCAAGCATAACCCGCGCACCCAGCATAGCGCCATTGCAGCTGCCCAACAAGACCTACGAGTTTTTAGAATATGCACTCGAGCCGCTGAAACCGAATGGCTTCCCCTCTGCCGATGAGGTAACGCGGCGCGTTCACATCACCAACCAGCAACTCGCGCAATCCACGACCATCTGGCAACTCGAAGGGCTCAACTGGACCGAAGACGAGCCGTACAACTCACCTCCCTACCTGGTCGACCTGTACAAGAACGGACCAAGCGCGATGCCCAATTACACCGCAGCGCTGGCCAACGGCGGCTGGGATCCCGAGACACTCGCCTGGCCCGCCAAGCTGGGTGAGGTGCTAGAAATCATACTCGAGAACACGGGCAGCCTGGTCAACGGCAATGCAGGCGTCGACTACCACCCCTTCCACATGCACAGTGGGCACTTCTATGACTGCGGCAGCGGGAACGGGTCGTACGATGCTGAAGCGAACGAGGAGCGATTGAAGGACTATAATCCCGTGTTGAGGGATACGACGAATTTGTATCGATACGAGGCGAGGGGGTCGCCGGGGCAGCCGGCTGGGTGGAGGTGCTGGCGGCTGAGGGTGCACAATGCTGGGGTGAGTTGACTTTGTTGTTTTGTGCATGTCGAGCTTGACTAACGCGTGATAGTGCTGGATGCTGCATTGCCATGTCCTGCAGCACATGCTTATGGGAATGCAGAGCGTGTGGGTTATGGGCGAGTGGGAGGATATAGCGCGGATCCCATACTCGGGCGCGCAAGGATATCTGGAGTTTGGAGGGACCGCGTATGGTGGGGATGATATTTCGCCTCTTGTATGGCATCATTGGGACGATGCCGCAGAGTAGGGGTCTTGGCTGTTTTTCTTTGTCTGGCGACGAGTTTCTAGCAACACTCCTCACCTCTTCCCTCTACCGTAGTCCCTACTCGTACGAGAGACTGTACATCATGGCCCCGGTCTCGTATCTACACTATATACCCTTACTATCCAAGTAATATTTGTCGAAGTCGATAAGGCGCTGGACGCGTTGGTTGTTTTGGTCAGTGTCTCCACATGTCGACGATCACTCCACAACTGGCGTCGCTCGCTCCTTCTCTCGGCGGAACTGAGGGTTGCCATACACCTCCTTTTCTCTCCCCACGCAGTATCCCTTTGACGGATGGAAGTGGCTTCTTTCAGCGTACGCTGAAGGGCCGAGTGGTCCCCCTCTTTGCGCAGATCTGGGACATAGTAGTTGTAAAGTGGTTGCTGAGAGATTGCGGTTCCTGAAGAGCAGGCGGCGAGACTGAGTAGTGGGTTGGTATGAGGGTCATGGTTAGGTCAAGGATGATTGCATGGTGTTGGATGGATGGCAATCTGGCAGGTCATGCTGTCAACGAGCATCGAAACGGGCTTTTCCATGGGCGGGAGCCACTCTATTTGAGGTTGAGAATGAGGCGTCGGTGTTTGCGTGGGTGAGGTATTATTGATGTTGGACTAGATTAGAAAAGGCAACTGTGGGCCTCGGAGCCTGGCCTGGGAAAGACTCGGGCTTGGCGCCAAACGCTTATGAACAACAAACCATTGGACACACCAATAAGAGGCAGGAGAAGCGTGCAAGTTTCACAGTCATCCATCACAGTCACCAAGGAGAGCAGACGGAGGCGGCTTGGCGTCCGGTGTCATACTGTGCTACTGTGTAGGATGATGGGTGGTATCGTGTTTCACCAGTGGGTGGTTACGAGTGCAACGCAGCTGTGGTTCGTGTTGGGAGCTGTTTTGTAGGATAGCGCGAGGCGAGGCATGCACGGGGCCTTTTGGGGCCAAAGGGTGATTGTTGATGTGCAGTTGCAGACTCGATAAGCAGCATAGTGCGGCAGGCGTGGCAGGCAGCTGTTCAATAGATAGCAGAAATTACGGCAGTAGACGTCGGGGCAGCGGTTGGGCCCTGCCACAGAAGGATGCACCACAGACGCGTGCAGCGTTCCTTGATTCGGATCACAGGTTGGGGTGCTAGCCAGGGTGCCGCTCGAACCGGGTGCCGGAGTGGCGCGGACGGGGCGAGGCAATAGCTGACAGGCACGGCGGGGAGGGTGGACCGAGGACAGGTGGACAGAGGAGAGAGTTTCACGGGGAAGAGGGCATGTTGTATGCAAGAGTGCATCTATGCGTGTCATGGGGTCATGGGGCAGGCTCTCGTCGAGGTGCTCCATGCTCCCTGCTCCCAGCTTTATGCTCAGCGCTCAGGGCTCCGTGGTCCGTGCTCGCAGCAGGTGGAAGGAGGCTGGGCATGACGAGGAGCGACTACCGAACGGGCCTGGGAGCGCCAGTAGCGTGTAGGCCTTGGAGGACGGTGGGCATGCTCCACGGGCTCCGGGTGTCAGTTTCTGTTGCTGCACCAGCCAGCCGCCAGCCGTTTTTGTGGTTGCTAGCCTGCCACCCTGCCTGCGCTGCTGCAACCTTGGAAACGCGCTTCTGCGGCTCTCTGCATCTCCAACCTCTCCTCCTACTGCCACTCCTACTCTCTCTCCTGCCACTCCTACTCTCTCTCCTGCCACTCCTACTCTCTCTCCTGCCACTCCTACTCTCTCTCCTGCCACTCCTACTCTCTCTCCTGCTCACTCTCCCAGGCACGCTGCATTCCCCATCCGCAACCCCCTCCCACACCCATCACACCCTTCACACCCTTCACACCTGCCAAGAACAGCGCAGCCCCAGCACCAACAAACACTTCCGCAAACACTAAGCCCGCCCAGAGCCCGCTTGAGCGCGGCCCACCCACCCTCGAGCGGCGCGCCGCCGTTTATCTCGACAGCCAGCCCTGTCTGCCAGTCCTCGCTTTGCTCATCTCCGCACCAGGCCCGCTCTACCACCACACCACACCACACCACACCACTGCACCCGCCGTGCACACCTCTCTCGCAATGGCACACCCGCAGTCGGAGCAGCCCTTCCTCAGCCACCACAACGACACCTCGCCCGTCGACGGCCCTGACCATGACTTTCCGCCTCCTCCGCCCGCCCACCGCCTGCCCGTGGGCATGCACCCCGACGGCCAGCACTTCCCGTCCCAGCCCCCGTCGTTCCAGCAGGACCCCAACAACTACTCAGACCTCTCCACGCCCGGCAGCGAACTCCGAGGCGCACCCCTTGGCGTCCCCAGCCGCAGTCCCAACGCAACCCCCTTCAACGACGCCTACGACGGAGGCATGCCGCCGCGCTCCATGTACTCGAACCGCTCCTACGGCTCTCAAGTCCCGCTTGCCGGCGCCGCCATGTACTCGAGTAACCACTCCCTGCACAGCATGAACTCGCCGCCCCACAGCTCTCCCTTCACCGACAACCCCTACAACCGCTACTCGTCCGCCCCGATGAGCAACGCCCAGGCCATGGGCCAGATCAACCCCAACGAGCTCGCCGACGACGACGACTGGGGCATGGGTCCAGAGACACCGCAGAACAAGCGCCGCTCCTTTGTGCCCTTTGGTGCTTCTCGCGACGGCAGCAGAAATGGCTCGCCCGGCTCGTCCATTGCAGGCGGCGTCGCAGGAGCCGGCGCAGGCGCTGCGAGTCGGGATGGAAGCGGCAAATACAACGCAGTCTCCCACGTGAACGGTGCTGGAAGCGCCAACGGGAGTGGCAGCCACATTGGCAGCCACCCTGAGCTGCTCGCCGAGAAGTCGGAGTGGCTGAAGCGCGATCACGCAAAACGCAAAAAGAGAATGTGGATTGCCATTGTCATCATTGCCATCCTTCTGCTCGGCGCCATCCTCGGCGGTGTCCTCGGCGCACTTCTCAACAAGGGCGGCAGCCATGACGCCCAGAGCAGCGGCGTCAGTGCTGGCGATGTCTCACAAGACAACAAGGACGACCTCGACAAGGACTCTAGTGAGATCAAGGCGCTGATGAACAATACAAACCTGCACAAGGTTTTCCCCGGAATGGACTACACGCCTCTCAACTCGCAAATGCCTGACTGCACAAAGGTACCCCCTTCGCAAAATAACATTACCCGCGACGTGGCCGTCATGTCGCAGCTGACCAACGCGATTCGTCTTTACGGAACAGACTGCAACCAGACCCAGATGGTCATCCACGCCATCCAGCGCCTGGAGCTGACCGACATGAAGATTTGGCTCGGTGTCTGGCTCGACGATAACAACTCGACCAACCAACGCCAGATTAGGCAGACTTGGGACATTCTCGACGACTACGGCTGCGACCACTTCAAGGGCATCATCATCGGCAACGAAGTGCTCTACCGCAAAGACCTTACAGCAACCGAGTTGATTGATCAGATCACCGTCTTCAGGCAGAACATTACCAACCACAAATGCGACCTGCCAGTTGCCATGGCAGATCTTGGTGACAACTGGACTGCCGACATGGCTACCAAGGTAGACATCGTCATGTCCAATGTCCATCCCTTCTTCTCCGGTACCGAAGTCTCCAAGGCCGCAGATTGGACATGGAGCTTCTGGCAAAACAACGACGTCTCATTGACAGCCAACAACAAGGACATCAAGCAAGTCATTGCTGAGGTCGGGTGGCCTTCTGGTGGCGGCACCAACTGCGGCGGAGCCACATCGTGCACCACAGGATCTGTTGCTGGCGTGGATGAGATGAACCAGTTTATGGAAGACTGGGTGTGCCCTAGTCTCAAGAACTCAACCGAGTATTTCTGGTAAGCCCCGTTGTTCAGCATAGGTTGACCTATATATACTGACTTGACCCAAGGTTCTCCGCCTTCGATGAACCATGGAAGATCCGCTACAACGAGCCAGGCAAAGAATGGGAAGACAAGTGGGGCCTCATGGATGTGGACCGCAACCTCAAGCCCGGCCTCAAGATTCCCGACTGTGGCGGTGCAGCACTGCCCACCTTTGAGTAATGTTCGCTTCGACGTTCGATATTTTCAGCGATTACATTGATTGAGCACTCGGCTCTGCATGACAGCTCGGCGTTCGGCGGCGCATCGATACGAAAGTTTTTGACATGTTGGCGGCCAAGTTACCCGCCCGTTTCCATCTTGGGCGAATGTTTTTCAGGGATACACAGGCATGGCTGGTCTTTTGCGTTATGGCGTTTAGCGTGGGTTGTTCGTTTGACACGATAGGCAGCAAGTGGAGGATTCGACTGTGTATATATGATATGAGGGGCCGCAGTATCGTGGGAAGGGTGTACGTCGGCATAGATTCGACGGGCAGTCATATTAACGATGGAGGTATTGTAGTGGAGGGATATGTAGATAGATATGGAGAGCAAGTGCATAATGTGCATAGATATGAATGCAAAGATATATATACCTCCTCATCCGGGCCGCGTACCTCTTCGACCATGACGCGTACCTTTTTTTCAACTGGGACCCACAATTCAGCAGCGAATCTGCCTACTCCTCGCCAATTCTTCATCCAGGCCGCGCAGTCATTCGCGCCAGTCTGCCAACGGTGTGCCGAGTTTCTATCAACCACCTGCCTAAATGCAGGGCCCCGTCTCAGTGGCACAATCTCATCTCACAACTCACATCTCACAAGGCGCTCTTAGCTGCATAATGCTGTGCATATGTACATACGTACCGATGCAAGGCACGACTAGTTGGATCTAGCGATCACGCTGTGTAAAACGGCTCTGCATGACATGTCGTTTGCCCCTCTTCTTGTCTTACGTGTGTATCAAGTATCGGAGCATGGAAACGTCTACACCGCCGCAGATTCCAGGTGTATCCCTCGGGGATGCTCATCATGGATGAAATCAGAATACGTGGTTCTGTATCATCAGATACCAGTTCTTCTGTATGTATGTGTGCACTTGGCATTGGGCTGACTGCAGCGTCAGTTCTCGCCGCCGCTTCTTTTTTACAAGTGCCATCCGGAGTGGTCAATGAACAAAACACGATTTACGCTTGAGTGTGCTGCTTACCCAATCCTGTACGAGTTAAGCCTATCTAGTCTGTCCATTAACTGAAATAGGTATCAACCAAATCAAAATCTGGGGGTCAATTTTGTTTGCTGACAACTCCGGTGTCATCGTCGTCTCAGCTTCGAGGAGATGAGTGTCGGCATAACTAGTGAGGTACGATACAGCAGAAATCATCATCGTCACTCACTTCACCACACGTCACCAGGAACGTCCAAGGCGATGAAGTTGCAGTATCGATTTGGTATCAAACATTACAAGTTAAGTACGGAATTATATACACCGCCTTCTCGGCGCAGAAAGATCGAGCTGAAATCCACTTTTCCGCACAACCCACTCCCTAGGAGGAGATCTCGAGGATGGCAGGGCCAGCGATAATGGTGTCGTCAGTAGCAGCGGTGTTGCAGCTGGTGAGGACGATGTAGCTCTGGCCGGCGAAGCCCTTTGGGGACCACGACCTCGTAGCCGCCGTTGACCGACTTGGCCTCGACAAAGATGGGGCCCGTGACGGCGATGAAGGCGGCGTAGACGGTGCCCTCGACCTTGTAGCCCGAGGTGCCGAGCATGACGGTCGAGCCGGCCTTGATGGGCGTGTCCTTGCTGGAGGCAGACAGGCTGGGGAAGGCCTTGACGGGAAGACGCGGGCTGTCAGGAGGGCAGCCCTTGATGAAGCCAGAGGCAAGGGTATGGACCTCGTTGTAGGAGAGGGGAGCATCGAAGGGCTGGGGGAAAGGACTCTGCTTGTTCGTGTTGCGGATGTAGGCGCTGTGGCGGGCCTCGACTGTCAGAATGGAGCCAGCAGCGGTAAGGTAGGCCTTCGACATGATGTCGGCAGCAGCACCGAGGTAGGCGCTGACACCAACACCCTCGAGGACTGAGGCAGTGGCGAGGAATGACTGCACGCTGGTGATGCCAAAGGCGTAGGTGCACTCTTCGACGGGCTTTGCGCCGGCTGCAGTGAGGGCGCCAGTAAGGAAGCTGACATGCGTGGCCTCGTCGGAGCTAATGGTCTTGATGCGACCGTAGACCTCCGAGTCGAAGCCGGCAGCCTTGAAGTCAGCCTCGGTGAAGTTGGCAAGACCCTCGCGGTAGAAGGTGTTCTCAAGATGCTCAAGGGTCAGAGCGTAGTTGAGGATAACATCGTCGGTGATTCCAGTAGCACGCTTGGTCGGGGCGGCAGAGGCAACAGCAGCCAGGGCGGCGAGGGCGATGACAGACTTCATCGTGACGGATGGAAGTGTGAGGTAGAAACCCGAAGAAAGATGGAAGGATGAGAGGGTGAGTGAAGCTGAAAGACTATTGTTGAGTTGACTGATGATGACAATGCTAAAGGAGAAGAGTGCTTTACTTATACCACTTCCATCGATCCATGGTCCTACCAGCAGACGACTTCCATCCTTTCCACACATTCGTTTACCAGTCCAGTTCCATCATCACTCTTACTGCCTCTGGAAACGAGCTGCAATAGTACGGTTCCTTGCGCATCCGGCAGGCACAGGCAAATTTCGAGCGCCAGACTACTGCAAATGGTGCGTACGTTCCCGTCCTGCGGCACCTCGATGCGGAAAGGGTCATTGTAAAAGACGCTCAAGAGAGGAATTTGGAGATGGCTACCTCGCCCGCGCCCCGCAAAAGATGGACTCGATCATTACCACGGAACACTCACACCCGAGTAAACGGAATGTGGTGACGTCGGGCACCAAGCTGCTGAGGAGCTGTAGGGCCAGGAGAAACAATTCTCTGATTGGCCGTATGTTCGCTAAACCGAGGTTGGCGCGGAATGCTAGCCCTGAAAGCGTCTAGCCAACTGGCTGGAACGTGATGGTTCCGAACGCGGCCTCTTACAACATGACTACCACTGACTGCACCAGCCGGCACTTGCCATGCTCATCCTACTGATTGGGATAGCTTCTGCGGTCGCACAGCCGTCGTGAACGGTAGCTTCAATTGCCGGAGATGAACAGCCTTGTAGTTGGCTGCGCCCTACCGTGGCTGGATGCGGCCACGGCGCCTGACAGAGAATCGATACTCGCGGCGTCGAGGAAGCGGGATGGACGGATTCAGACTTGTGCATACAGTCTGCCGCTGGGAGTCTGGGAGAGATTGCGGCCTTTCAAGTGGCGTCGATCGGTATAAAGATTCAGTGTGTAGCGTGGAGTTTTTTTGCATCACATCTCTCATCAGTCACTCGTTCTTCGCAACACTCATCAATCACCCCTGAACTCCTCCAACATGAAGTCATTCTCTCTCGTCGGCGCCATTACCCTTGCAGCTGGTGTCTCTGCGTAAGTTACACTCCACATCGTCAGAGTCTACATCTGCTCCACACACTACCACCATGCCATCCATCTAACACAAACCAGCCAATATCCCACAGGCTCTGCCTCAACACCACTACCGACCTCGATCCCCGGCGGTTGCAATCCCGCGCACCCAGGCTCCTGCCCATCGTCGTACTTTCAGACAGCCAGCACACCGCACGCGACGCCCGAGCCATCAAGCGCGAACCAGGTGTCTTCCAACAAGCCCGTCTCGTCGGCACCGCCTGCTGGCTCCGTCACCACGACCATCACCGCCAAGGCGGGTTGTCCTACGGGCCCGGCGCCCGATGTTATAGTCACGCGCTCTGATGCTCCGGTGCCGTCGTGCGAGGCGGGAAAGAATGCCACGAAGCCCTCTGTCATGAGTATCCCCGGCTATGGAACCCATGTGCCGTCTGCTGCATCTGGTAGTGCTGGCTCAGGCTACCACTCTGGCTCCAATTCTACCAGCGGATCTGGGAGCGGTTCAGGCTCCGGCTCCAACTCCAACTCTGGCAGTGGAACTGGAAGCAGTTCAAGCTCTGGATCCGGCTCTGGCTCTGGCAGTGGGACTGGAACTGGAAGCGGTTCAAGCTCAAGCTCAAGCTCAGGCTCCAACTCAGGCTCCAACTCAGGCTCCGGCCCCGACTCTGGCTCTAGTAGCGGGGCTGGAACTGGAAGCGGTTCAAGCCCAAGCTCAAGCTCCAACTCAGGCTCCAACTCAGGTTCCGGCCCCGACTCTGGCTCTAGTAGCGGGGCTGGAACTGGAAGCGGTTCAAGCTCAGGCTCTGGCTCCGGCTCCAACTCCCATTCTGGCAGTGGGACTGGAAGCGGCTCAGGCTCCAGCAGCAGCGGAAACAGCACCAAGGCAACCGGCACATCAAGCGGCAAGCTCCCCGAGTTCAGCGGCGCTGCAAGCCGCAACATTGCGTCGGGCGTGCTGGTCGTCGTGGGCGGTGTCGCTGCGTACCTGCTCTAGAATCGCTTTCCATTGCCTGTAAGGAACATCAATGCTGGAGGAGTAGAAGTGGGCATGAGGTAATGGACAATGGTAGTCGCTTGTATATACCCCTTATTAGGCGTTGTATAGATTGCTCATTTGCTGGGTTGGTGAAGGTAATAATAATCACCTATCTACTTAAGAACAACAAGTTTACAAATAAAAGTGGAAATAAACCCACCATCTGAACCAAAATGCAATCATACCAGTTGAACACCACCCCATACGCCGCCAGCCCGGCCATGTTACACTCATTCACGACCTTAAACGCTGGTGGATTATCGATGACCATAAAGCCCTCCAGGCCCTCCCTCTGTGCTAACCAAATCATGTCGAGCACAAACACCTAGCGGGCGTCGAAGAATCGTACACGCACCACATGGCCTTCACCCTGCGGCCGGGGCTGAGCATGTGAGAGATTGTAAAGGGGAGGGGGACAAGGAAGGCGATATACGCCGTGACGAGATCGACGTAGAGGGTATTAGCCACGTTTCGCATCCAAAAGGTGGAGCAGTCGAACAGTGTCCAAGCCTACGAACATGCAGTATAAGTGGTTGTCGAAAGACGAAGCCCACCCCGTGACGTGGGACTGTGAACTTTCCAGGCATACAACAGGTGCTGTGTGCGTATATGTGCTAAGAAGTATTATCTTACTTAGTTACATGACTAGGGCTCCGATAGTTTGATTGCGCACATTATTTACGATACTAATAGCGACTCGCCAGCCAGATTGGATGTGTCGCTGCGCTGCTCAGACCTGTTAAGTAGGTGATTCATGCTTGTCCGAGCGGCAGCTTTTCAAGTCGGAGGCATTACGCGCCAATTTCATGTTGATGTGAATTTAGACTGAGAGTGTGATTGCAAGTTGTGACCAGCACATAATAATGCCTTACCAACACCAATAACTAAAACGCTAGGGAAATTTCTGCGCAAGGAGATTCTTGAAATTGACCAGATAGGACAGTGGCCTGCGTTTTGTATGTTGGTCGTGGTAACTGTAATGTGCCCTCACGGCGTAGGGCAGCAAAGAATTGACTCATGCAAATGTGTTGTTTAGACCAGGGGAGTGAATTGGTAGGTGGTGTTATCACTGCGGCTAGGGTTTGAGAGTGAAGACTGAGAACCAACACCTGTACGGCCGATTATTGATTGGCGGCCGGACTGCAGAAAGGTACCATAATGACAGATTACATAGCTCAATCTCAGTTTTCACTGCAAATGGTAGTGGGCCGAGCGAAGCTGTGTCTCATGTACGCAATCGGAAGGAAGCTTGGAGGGACCGGCCGAACCAAGGAATGAGCATGAGATCAAACACTCCTCAGGAAACGCAACATCTCGTCGACGACTTTCTCTGGTTGCTCCTGCTGTGGCCAATGACCTGCACCATCAATAAAACGGGTGCCTCGAAAATCGGAACATGACTTTGGATAATCCTCAATGGCACCTGGCTGCTGATAGTTTCCCCAATCTTGCTTTCCGGAAATGAAGGTACTGGGGCACTCAATCTTCTTGCCGGCGAAAAGCTCGAGGTCTTTCTTCCTGGCTGGGTCGGTCGTTGTCCGGTAGAAGTTCAGCCCGCCCTGGAAACCAGTCCTAGACCACTCCTGCACATAGACATTAAGATCGCCGTCAGACATCCACCGCGTCGTTGCAGATGCATCTTCGGTCTTCATCATGTCGGCGATAGTGCCTGGCATGGATTTGTCCAGCGGCATGATGTAGTAGTATGGCATCTTTGCCAACTCTTCTGCCGACCACTCATTGAGCGTTGAAGGATTGTTGTTGCTCCAGTCGGCCGACTTTACATGCAGGTAACCTCGCAGATACGCATGCATACCTTGTGGTGGGTTGTTCCACTGAGGAGCGGCCTCACTGGTGCTGTTGTACCACTTGTAGTGCTTTCTCGGCTCGGGCAGCTTGGCAAGCTCGGCTTGTATGTCGACTGGTGCTTCTGGTGGCTCTTCTCCACCACGAAGATTGAAAGGTAGAGCTGCTGGTGCCTTGAAGGGATGGCTCATCATGATGCAGCTCCTGAAGAGATCTGGGCGGATAAGAGCACTCAAGCTTGCTGTCACGGCGCCGAAGTCGTGCCCGGTGATGCACTTGACTTGGCGGTATCCCAGGGCGTGGACAAGTGCAACTACATCACGGACGATGGTAGTCAGTGTGAACTGCGACATGTCGGTTTTGTCGAAAGGCGAAGTATCCCAGCCAGTGGTGCGGCCATACCCTCGTTGGTCGAAGGCAACGACGTAGTAGCCTGCATTCGCCAGAGGGACCATGATCTTCCTCCACGAGAAGGCAAGCTCAGGATAGCCATGGGTCAGGATGATCAGGGGTCTGTCACGTTCCGGCGTGTATCCTGCCTCGAGAATGTGGAAGGCAAGGCCATTCGATGGACAGTGGACGTAGTTTTCAGTTACGCCCGAGGGCAGCGGCAGTGGTGGAAGGTTGGATGAAGAGGCCATGTTGGAGACAATCGAGGCTGAGCACCTTGCTGCGGCTTTCACGTTGCAATGATCGACTGCAATCCCAACGGCAATCGGGGGTTGTAGGTGCGGGGAGGTGATGTGCACCGGCTATGATCCCCGCCCAGGGGCGGAAAAGCTTAAGTGGAGGCACACAGCACATGGTGGGGATAGCAAAGGCTCTTCCTTGGCAGAGTTGCCTTGTGGAGGTTGTGAATGACTGCAGGCTGGGTCGCATGCAATGCTGCTGACCTTGCCTGGGTGCTGGTGATGGAATCAACGCCAGGACAGCCACACGCTGTCAACGCTCTGGCGACATGTGCTCTATTGGAGCGTGGCTGAAAAACAGCATCTGGATCTGGATCTGGGAATTGGAAACACAAAGGGCTACGTCATAACGCACTAGCTGTTTGTTAGCGAGACCACTCGAGGCGTCGGCGGCTCTAGCAGATGCAACATGGGTCGCTGCATTGAAAATCATGGTCTGTGTGTCGCTAGCGGTCAACAGGCTTGATTCGCGTTGGCGGAGAGGAAAGGGAGCATTGGACGTGGAAGCGGTGCTGTTGATGCTGGCGATGCTGTCATGTTGGTGTTTCGAAGCCTGAACAGGCAGAGGCTGGGCCGAGGACTGAATCACGAACACGGCGTAGTCGATGAGACGATGCTTTGTTTGAGCCTATTTCCACACGCGCAGCGAATCGCCCGTGCTGCATTTGTGCAGCCTGTGCAGCCTGTGCAGCTGTTTGACAGCTGCTGCATCACCATGGAGCCAACGCTCCGCTCTAGACAACTAGCGGACACGGAATCACGGATGGTGACGATGCACGCAGCTCACGGCCGCCTTGTGCCAACTAAATAAACATCTGACCCCCGGCAGCTCAGCGCATCCTCCGCAAGGCCCATACAGTGCTACTGTAGTTGCTGATCGTCGCCTCTCCAGCCCGTGTTTGTGCACTGGCTCAACGCTATCAACACGCTGTCACTCACTGTTCTGCTGTTCTCTGTTCTCTGTTCGCTGTTCTCTGTTCTCTGTTCGCTGTTCTCTGTTCTCTGTTCGCTGTTCTCTGTTCTCTGTTCTCTGTTCTCTGTTCTGCTGTTCTCGACGGCGCATGACATCACCTCGCAAAACGTGACAATATTGGCGAAACAGCGAATCGAACCATCAGCGCGCAGCATTCCGAAGACAGGCCATGCAGGGCAGTCGCGTCGGTCGTTAATTTCTAATCCCTAGCCACCACCACCACCTCTACCATGTTCTCCAGGCGGAGGAGAGCCGCTTCAATCCGGTAAGAGTGTGCCGCTGCGGTCGTCCTATCCCCTGGTGTGCTGGTGTGCTGGTGTGCTGTCATGCTGGACTGATGACGCAGTGCTGTCATGCTAACCGCCGGCAATACAGGCCCAGCGAGCAGCGCCGCCCCCGAGCGCGTCCGCATCGCTCGCAGCCACCAAGGCTTTTGTCAGAAACCAGGCCTCGGACGCAAGCCTCTCCAGTGCCGCCGCCGCCGCCGCCTTGCGCTCCCACACCACGAGCCCTACCTCTGTCGGCGACCTGGTGACGAAGCGCATGGTGCGCCGCGGCTCGACTTCATCGCAAGGCAGCCAGCGCCCTCAGGCACTCCGCCGCCACTCGAGCTCCGGCTCCATGACTGAGCGCTCCTTCCGCAACGCGTCGCCCGGCAGAGCCAGCCCCGTCATCCCGCCCGTTCCCGCCGTGCCTCAGAACATCCCTGGGTCCACCGCCAGCCTACACCGGCGCGCATCCAGCCTCGAGCCCCTCCACCGCGGAACTCCCCCGCCGCCACAGCGAGCCGGCGGCAGAGGCAGAGGCAGAGGCGCCAGCTTGGATGGAGGCGCCGCGCCGTCCGCCAAACCCAGCAGCACACAGCGCGTGGGCACCCCGCTTGCCCACGTCGCAGAGGACCCACACGACCAGCGCCAGTCCGTCAACTTCTCGCGCCCCATGTCCCCAGCTCTCAGCGCCACGGCTGGTGCGCCTTCGACCGCCCACGGCTGGTTCGGTGGGCCTGTCGTCAACCAGGAAGCCGTCCAGCGCATGGCGTCCACATCACGCCCCAAGTCGACTGGCGGCGCATCCAGCCACCACCTCAACAACAGCACACAGCCGGTGCAGAATGCCGCCAGCCGTCCAGTGAGCACCCACTATGTCCGGCAGGGCCAACAAGGCACGCGGCTCTCGGCTGGCAGCATGCGCGCAAACCCCTCCGCCACAGCTGTGCAGTCGAGATCCTTTCTTCCACCAACACCGCAACCACCGCGACCCGTCGACCCCAAGTCGCCCGACGCCGTCTACGACCCCTCGACAAGGACCTTCATCCACAAGCAAGACGCTATGAACATACACCGCGAGCAGCACCAGCAGCCCCAGGAGCCCGCGCAGCACTACGTCTCCCAGCACCTCCAATCCGCTGCGTCCATGCAGTCTGCCCGCGGTCGCAGACCAAGCCCTCTCCGCTACGCCGTGCAGCAAGAGCAGTCACCTCCATCATCAGTGGCCCAGCCTTTGCGGCCCAAGCCTGATACCGCTACCGAGCCGGGAAGATACGAGGACCGTCCAATCACCCCACCCTCGTCACAGCCAAGATCTGGCACCACCCTGGCAAGACAACATTCCGAGGGCTTCGCCAGCACCAACATCAAGCCAGTTGACTTCGCTCCCATAGACATGGGTCAGCCCAACGCCAACCGAGAGCTAGAGAGTGAACTCCCCCATTTCACACCAAACCAGCATAGCTCGTACCCTCATATTGGCCCGCCAGCAAACACCGCATCCAACCCGCGTGTTGAGCAGGTTCGTGACAATGTCCGTGCAGAACGACAGGCGTCTCTAAGTCCAACCCGCCACGCTACCTTCGCGCCCAACACAATCGAATTCGCTGGTTTGAAGCACGAGCCCCTACCGCGCTCTGTATCCCCTGTCAAGTCGGCTCTGAAATCCTCCCCGTCTGTCTCTAGGCGCAGCAATTCGCCTCTTGCACCAAACGGACATGGGTTTGGCAAGACCGCCTCGGTAAGTGGAGCGTCTGACACCGCGTCCGAAAGCGGATATGGAAAGAAGAAGAAGACAGTGCGAGTCAGCTTCGAGCAGGAGCCTGTTGTTGCTGGCCACTCCGCATATAGGGACATAGAAACCCCAAGCTCGCCCGCAGGACCGACACCTTACAAGCATACCCCGGCTGCTCAGACCGAAGACGAGTTCGAAGACTTGATGAAACCGCGCCCAGCTTTGCCATCCTTTGGAAGCGTGCGAGACAAGATCCGCCCCGTGACGAAGACGATGTGCCACAAAAGGTTACCGAGACCGTGTCCACGCCCATGTCAGCGTCCCTGGCGTCCGTACGAGAGCCAATGGAAGCTTCTACCGACCTTGGCCTGGGACACATCGTGGCTCAAGATTCCGCTTCCAAGAAGACGGTCACCAGTGATTCTCTGCCACCACAAGTCACTTCGGTCGATGGTAGTGGCTATGTATCTAGCTCGAATGACTCAACAGACGGCGAGTCCAGCGTACGTAAGCATGCTGATTCCGTAACAGCTTTACAAGCAATGCCCGTCCCAGAGCCTAAATCTCTGACAAAGCCGGCAACGGAACAATCCTCCACCCTACCAGCAATCTCTGAGCAGATTGCTGAAGTGCCAAACATTGCGGTTTTGCCGGCAACACCCAGCCCGTATGAGCACATCGAGCCGAAGTTTCAGAGCATGACCACGCCTGGTGGCTGGATCGACCAAGAAGAACAGCCTGGCACGTCCACATATGGACCTGTGCAATTCGCACCGATCGAAACCCCCGCCTCTATCAAGCAGCAGCTGAACGAACTACCCAGCAGCCCAGGTCGCGATGACGATACCTCTGATGACGACAGCAGCGTGTACAGCGATGCCTACGAGGACATTTCTGATATGGAGGGTGGCTTTGGCAGCATTAACGCAATCGTCGAAAGTCCGGTGATTGGCTCACCTTCAAGTTCTGGCTTGATGGCCTCCAAGTACGCTGACAAGAGTGTTACCGAGAGCCCAACACCGCAGTCCAAGAGCGACACCCACAGCTTTGTCAAGAATGAGCCTGTGGACCAAGCGACTCGTGACTGGGAAGCCGCAAGAGCGCACTGGAGTGGCGTCAATCGACCAAGGGATCACCACGGTCACGCACACGTCACACAAAGTCATGCTCACGCAGAGGATGTTGCTGCTCATGTACTTCAAGGCCCTGTGCAGAAAGAGACAATCCGAGCAGAGCGCAAACCCACGGTGCAGCCAGCTACAAGGGCCGTTGCAGATGCCGCACCACGTGTATCCATGTCAGAAACACCCTCCCGATCTTCAATGTCTGCTCAGCCTACACAGACACCGAACAAGCCCCTCAAGTCTGCTCTCAAGAAGTCTACACCATCACCAGCACCTGCACAGGCAACGTCTTCTGGTGTTCCCCCAATGAGAATGAGCATGCGCGGCGCTGCTCCCAGAGATGCGTCCTACGGACAATCACAGATGAGGTCTACCATGCGAGGGAATGCAAGCCCTGGACCGAGAGCTGCAACGCAGATGCGCACTAGTATGCGTGGCGATGGCCCTGCAACTAATATGGCTATGGCTACATCTCGCCAGAGCGTGCCTGTTGACGCGAAGCCGCCAAGGGGTGCACTGCAGAAGAAACACATCCCTGCTGCCGTAGCTGCATTGCAGGCTCGACCACAAAGTCTTCCAGTCCCTGCACCTAAGAAACCAATGGCCCCCGCGCCGACATATGATAGCGATTCTGATGCATCAGCAAGCAGTTTCCAACGCAGTCGAGGTCGTCGGAATACCGGAGGTGGCTTTGCGAGGACTTCCATGAGAGGCGGACCCGCAGGTCCTACCATGAGAGCCTCTGCGCCAGCCCCTGCCCAGGTTCAACCCATATCGCCACCCAGAGTTCCCCAGGCCAGCATCCGACAATCTATGCGGCCATCCTCACCCACGCCAGAGCCCACGAAGTCGTCTAGGTTTAGTATCAGGTCCCTATCGCCCGGCGGACGGTTCCGCAAGAAGCCCAAGGATGAGCCACCCGTGCCTACGCTACCTAGGTCCATACCGAAGCCAACCACAGTTAGCAAGCAGCCAAAAGGGGGCACCGGCTCCAGCCAAGTCTAGCGCTTTCAAAAGCCGCTTGGCTGACTCTAGCGATGAAGACGACACCCAGCCAAGTCGCTTCACAAGTCGATTTGAGGACTCTGACTCGAACCTGAACCATACGAGCTGCCTCCAGATCTAACTCCCGTGCGAGGCATCCCACGCAAGGCTGGTGAGGAAGACGGCGACTCTACAGATCTCGAAGAGGAGATCGAAGCGCCAAAGCCTTCTGCGCCAGCTCCTGCTAATGTGGATGTCACCAACGGACATACCAACGGTGTGTCGACTACACAGGGTACTGCATTGACTGCTGGATCCTTACGCGACAGCAAGCATGCCCCAGCGTCACCCGCAACAAAGACGAAGCGTGGCTTTTTTGGCATGGGCAAGAAAAAGACCACACCTGCACCGCCTCCAACCGCTACGCAGAATTCCCAAGCACCGCAGCCTGCGTCACCAACTTCGGAAATACCTTTGCCGCAACAAACACACAGCCGTGAGACCGGTGCCCCGTTAACACCCATCGGCGAAGATGAAGACAAGGAGCTCGGCGCCTCACCACAGGCATCCACTGCTTCCCCACAAGTCAAGCAATCCCTCAGAAAACCCAAGCTTCAGCGCCGGTCAACACCCAGTGGCCGCTCGTACCACCACTGCCTATTATTGGCGAACAGCGTCCTATGAGCTCAGATGGTGTTGCCCACCGACCCCGCTTTGGCAAGCGACAGTCAAGCCAATTTTCCACTGCTACCTCACCTGTTCTTGATGCACAGGGCCGGTCTGTGAGCTTCGGGCGGACGGGGAAGAAGAAGAAGTTCCAGGGCCTTAGGCGTGTCTTTGGAATCAATGATTAGGTGGTGAGACATGGCTAACACGATTGCAGTGTTCCACGGCGGCATCACCTTCATGCCCCGTTACACAAGCGATCGTCGTCCTCTACTACATCCAGCCGATCAGTTGCTTCATTCGTCCACGCGTCTGCCATTTTTGGTGGATGCTATCGTTCGTTGTCTCCAGTCGATGATCCCCATCAGGACCACATGCATTAGGTTACACAAATCATGCACCACTTTTTCTTCGCTGTCTGCACACATGCACATATCCTTTTTTTTTTTCGGTTCGGTCTCGGATTGCAAAAGATACCACTGGGCGGATACTACGGGTGCGAATAGACGTACGCGCTCCGATTCTCTACCTTCGCTTGGATTGATTGAAACGTGTTTGATTAGATGTTGGAAAGATGCTCTGAAGAGCCATGTGGACGTGGAAGAATGTACATAATTTCTAATTGAGATGTTTGGCTATTACTATCAACAATACCACTGTGTTTGCACGCTGTGGAGATGTGATTCCCGCCAAGACATCGATGCAAGCGTCAATAAGGCTGAGTGATGAGGCTGAACGTCAAGTCTCCACCATAGCGCTAGTGAAAGTCCTTATCGATACAGCCCCACTATGACGCCAGTCTTCTGGTAAAAGTCGAGGTTCCTCGCGACTAAACAACAAACGTCAACTCCGAATTTGGAATCCTCCAGACGTCTACTTAGCATCCTGCTGCAAAAATTCCTTGATCATGGCCCAACCTATTCCCTGGATGCCCACCTGCAGACCCTTGTCTCAGGGCAGTCGAATCGAACAGCGTTGATCAAAGAAGTGATTCCGGCGTTGCTCCGCACATTACTAGACATTGCACAAGCTCTGCGAACAACGTCCGTCTCCCAAGTCGGTAGTGCAAACCCCTTTGGCGACGATCAACTCAACGTCGACGTGCTCGCCGAGAATCTCATCCGCGAAGCCATCGCCAAAGTCCCATCGATAGCCACTGCAAGCAGCGAGGAAGATCCAATCGAAAGGCGCGTACAGAAAACTCAGACCGACTCGAAAGAGCAATACACCATCGCCTTTGACCCGCTGGACGGCAGCTCCATCATTGGCTCCAACTGGACCGTCGGTACCATCATCGGTATCTGGGACGGTGGATCTGCCATCTCGAACACCGAGACGCCTCGCGCAAAGCAAATCGCGTCCATCCTCGGTGTCCTGGGCCCGCGTACGACTGCAGTAGTCGCTCTACGGCTACCAGGAAGCGAGGGGACGTGTTTCGAAGCCAGGCTGTCGGAGAGCAAAATCGATGTCATCCGGCCAACCGTGCAGCTGAACAACGCGCCGAAGACGAAGTACTTCGCGCCCGCAAATATGCGCGCTGCGGCCGAGAACCCACAGTACCTGGCGCTGATCAACGACTTCATTGCGCAGAAATACACGCTGCGCTACAGCGGCGGGTTGGTGCCGGATGTGTTCCACACCCTAGTCAAGGGGCATGGGATTTACACCAGCCCTGTCACGGAGAAGAGTCCCGCGAAGCTGCGCAGGCTGTACGAGCTCGCGCCCATCGCTCTGTTGGTTGAGTGTGCGGGCGGTGTGGCGCTGGATTCGGCAGATGGGATACGTGTGCTGGACACGCCAATTCGGGATCCAGATGAGAGGGGGCCTTGTGTGTGGTAATAAAGAAGATGTGGAGCTTGTGCGCAGCAGGCTTTTGGCTGTGTAGATAGAGGAGCTTTCAAGGATAGAGAAATGACCGCAATCGATTGTGAGCAACACGTAGATTCATCAAACGGATTTTTACGTGTGAAGAAAGAAGATCAACTCCGAGATTGACTACTCGCAGAGCTCGTACCTTTTTGACAGGTTCTGATACAAACCCAGCACTTCTGATCCTCACCCTCCATTCGGCACGTCTCGCGTGTTAGGGTCTTCCCACGACCATCACTGACACATCACATGGTGTATGCAGATGCTAGACGTCACAAACAGCATGTGGCATGCGTGCTGCACCGCTTTTAACTTCCCTTGACGAACTACCGTCCTTTGTACACCTTGATTGCAACCCCACTGCAAGGCCCAGCCAAGTGATGGGCCTACAACAGTCCACGGCACCGGAGCAAGCAGGACTGCAGTACTGGAATCTCGTGGATAAATCGTGCTGTAGAGTACAGTCCATACGCAGCTATGAACCATATGTTGTAATCTACGGATTGTTTCAATACGGCGTGCATTGCTATCAGCCTAGAAGAACTAGACACATTGTCAGTGTTTCTCAACCCCAATATCATCAGATGCTTACCCTGCCATTGCCAATCCTTCATAACGCCAAGCCAATGCAAACTGCCTCTGACCGTATAATCAATACACCCAGACCGTGTGATAGTATCAACGCCCTTTTTAAACGCGGCAGAGATGGGGAACGAGCTGGTCTTGCGACTCGGCGGGCGAGCGTGCGTCGTTGCGGAATAGCCAGCCGAGCTGGGCGAGCCGGCGCCGGAACCCGTGCCGTAGTTTGCATGGTGGGATGGGCTGATGGCGTCGGGGTCTTCAGGCAGGCGTGGCAGGCCGCTGCGCGCGACGAGGAAGTCGTCGCGTCGCTTCCATACTTCTTCGGTGATTTCGAGCGCCCGCTCCACAATACCCGTCACCAGCCGGTCGGACATGGCTTTCCAGCGGTCGCGCACAAACTCGCGGTCTTCGGCTTCTACTGCGTCGTTGCCCGCTATGATGAGCGGGAGAATGTGCACGATGATTGTGGGTGAGGAGAGCGGGATGGTGGCGAGGTACACCAGAATCTTCTGTGCGAGCTCGCCGTATGATGTTAGGTTTGGAAGCTCGGGTACGGCTTGGTATAGGAGGCTGAGTATTGACCATCGATAAGCCTCAGCGGTCTGAATGGCGTCGGTCATGAGTTGTGAATGGTCTTCGATGGCCTCTAAATCAATAGGTGGCACCCACTTCTCGATATGGCGCTCCAACTCGAGTGCCTGGGAGATGATGACGGGCGAATTTCGAGGTGCGTTTCTTGCTCGGACCTTACAAACCAGGTCTGCGACACGCCTCATGATGGGGAAAAACGGTAGCGTAACCCATAAGAGGATCGAGTTTCGAGGTGCTAAAGTTCAAGCGACCGACGGTGGCTGCCACAAGGTTCTCAGGAACGGGTGGGCAATGATCAAGGCATGTGAATCTGGCGATTACATCCATATATGTCCACGTGTTGAAGAGGAATTCCAGTCGTTCCTCTTCTTCCTGTGTGTAAGCCATAGCTGCCTTATTTGCTAGCATTTGCTCGAGCAATATTCCCGCGCCACGGATATGTGTCATGCCAGTTGCTGCCGATTCACTATCCCAAGTTTCAGCGAACCCTAGCGCCAATGTTGCTGCCAGTGCTATGTCCAAAGGTATCTCGCTTTTGTTGATGCCTTGTGAGAGCAGGTATGCGCTAGTTTGCAGATGTCGCTCGCCATCAAAGCGTAGATGCGGCTGTGCCTTGCTGGTGTGGAAGCAGGTCAAGGCAGCCAGAGCATGGTATAACGCCGGATATCGTTGCGCCATGGGCCAGATGACAGTTTTCCATGGGTTTTTATCCGAGTCCTCCTCAATTGAGAGGTTGTGACACGTTGTCTTGAGGAAAAGCATGGTTATCCTCCCCCTCTCGTCCTCCACAACCTTGGGGCTCGCAGGATCATCTTCTACAGAGGTACCCAAGGAGAGACCCAGGTCTGCAGGCATCATAGGAGTACTAGGAAGTGAGTTCACGTAGTCATCTAAGAAATAATTTATATTCCAGAATGGAGGCCCGTAGTCTTGTGCATAGGACTGTGCATTGACTTCAGCAGAGAGCTGACCGAGCCCCTGTAACGGGAAACCAGCGTCAAGCAGATCATCACTTTGAGCGAATGGTGGTGACATATGGAGACCAACATCTTGCACGTTCAGCAGCTCCAGAGACCGTGGCGTTGGTAGGCTGCGAGAGGTCAAGACGTCAGGGTCGAGGAAGTTCGAATCCAGCATATCCTCAGAATGCGAACGATCAGCTTTCGTGTTCTGAAGGGGATGTTCAGTCGTGCCTCCAGATTCAATAGCAGGTGAAGCAGCTGCATCGTTCCCTAGAGAATTTTGGAATTCTCTCCGGGCTGCTTTTGGCCGATTTGCTTGGACAGTCGACTGTCCCGGACTTTTGACAATGGCACTGTTCTTCTTTGGCTCTCTTGCTGTCTTAAATCTGACATCCATCCTGTAGCCGCCGCACTCTATACGGCGACGGGCGCATTGATTGCATGTAGGCTTCGTCTCGTCGCATTTGACTCTCCGCGACTTGCATGTTACGCATCCTGTGAGCTCAGGGAGTCAGTTGAGGCCCAGCATGCATGTAGCAACACAAAGCGCAAACTTGGCTTCTAAAGAACAGACGAAGACGAACATGCCATTGCGACTCTTTGAAAACCTATGCTTCGAGTCTTCAGCACGGTCCGAACCTTTCGGTGGTAACGTCCGAGGTGGCTGTTGTTCGTAATCGACCCCGGTCGATGAAGGTGCCATGGTGACAAGTCAGGAAGCAGAGGCGAGGTCTAACAAAACTGAAGCGCTTCCCAAGGCCACCGCTGTAGAGAGGGGAAGTCAAGGACAGCAGTGTGCTATCTTGGTGCTATCTCCAGGTGCTAGCTGATCCCCTTACGAAACCCCGCATCCGAGAACGGCAAACCAGACCAGGCCCACGTGATGCTTCTCGTTGATATATGAGCATCACGCGCTTTCGACAAACACTTATCGAAAAAGTGATAGGCAAAAGCATTGCATAAGTCTCTCCTGCGAGCGGTTGTTGTGTGTTGTCTAGTGCACAAAGGATTCAACATAGTGTGCTGCAGATCCAATCAGGGTTCTGGTTCACCATCGCACGCTAACCGAAGCGCCTTGCCTGGGATTGTCTGGACCGCTGCAACAAACAAAGGCCGAGAGAAATGGCTAGGATAAACTCGTCAGAGAGTTGTGAGAGTGTTAGTGTTCCCAATATTTGCCTGGATGACGAGTCGGCTGAAGGCACGAGCAGCAGGGTAATTGAATTTGCTACACCTCTCTACATCACCGCTGCTCGATTTGCTAGGAGCTTCAAACTCATCTGAGATCTGACAATTTCTTGCATCAATACTCGAAAATCTGCCAAACTCGTTCAGCCTTGCAAGCATCGCAGAAACACACCTTCAAGAGGCCGCCATCATCGGAGCCAACTAGAGAAGTATGGTGAGCCAAGCCCATCTACTGTAAGCGACATATGTCAGATCGAATTGCGCACCAATCAGAAAGAGCTGGGAGCGAGAACGAGCATCATTCTCTAACGGATACGGCCAACACGGCAAGCCTAAAGCGAATGAAGCGTCCTTGACTACGACTCATCATGGTATTCAAAAGCAGTGCGCTCCCCCAGAGGACCTCGCACGTTTTGCGAACCCTGAGATCCGTCATCTTCAGATCCCACCCCAGATCTTCCTCCACATCTTGTGACCGATTCATCTCGATTGGTCGTCCATCATGGCCTCGAAACGCCTTGCAATCCTTGCTATACTGGCCACTCTTACCTCCTTAGCAGTTGCAGCAGAAGACCGACCACGCGGAAATTTCAGACAATGCACAGAAGTCACACCCAAATGTCCTGCTATTGCAACGACATATGGCTACTACCCCATACTAAGCGTCAACGCCTTCTTCCTCGCCCTGTTCGGACTGTGCTGTCTCGCTTCCCTATTCATCGGTGTCTGGACGAAAACATGGACGTATACGGTCGCACTCGGTATCGGAACACTTCTTGAGACTGGCGGCTACGCAGGACGCATCATCATGAACGGCAATCCATGGAGCGATTCCGGGTTCCGCCTGCAGATCGTGTGTCTTGTTCTTGGTCCATCACTGGTGGCCGCTGCCATCTACCTCACGCTCAAGCATTTCGTCCTGTATTGCGGACCGCAGTACTCACCCCTCCAACCGCGTCTGTACCCGTGGGTGTTCATCGGCTGTGATATTGGATCTATCGTTCTGCAGGCCTGCGGTGGAGGTGTTGCTGCATCGGGAGCAAACAACATCAAGCTTCTCAACGCCGGAAACAACCTGATTATTGCAGGTATCGCATTCCAGGTTGCAACCATGGCTGCTTGTGGTCTGCTGGTGTTGCTATTTATCTGGCGGTACCGTAAGAACGCCCCTTTGAAGGATCAACTGAATGAAAAGAGCAATTACCAACTCAGCAAAGAACAAGGTAAAGTTTCACTTGGCAAGGTCAAGCTCTTTGGTGGTATCGTCAGCCTGGCATACCTTACAGTACTCATTCGTTGCATATACCGTCTGCCGGAGATGGCTGGGGGCTGGGGTAACCCATTGATGCGCAATGAAAAAGAATTCTTGCTGCTCGATGGAATGTAAGTCTATTTGAAAATAGCTTGAGAACTTATGCTGACGTACTGTAGGATGATTGGCATCGCATGTGTAGGCCTTACAGTGTTCCATCCCGGCATCTTCTTCCCTCCATTCGCTGCCTTCCGTCACAGCAAGAGACGCGTGAGATCAGAATCAGACTGAATCCAAATTTCTCAACAAACACAATAAACCACACTACGTTCAACATACTTAAACATGTCCAGCAGATGCCTACTTATGCATTGTATTTAGATTCCGTCAATGTGCCTATTCTTCCAATTATGTCTCGCCCAATAGAAATTTCGGTGGACCTCTTGCTTAACTATTCTTTCGATTGCTGTCGTTGCTTGTGCTTCCGTCTTCTACATGCGCATGTGAGCAGATGTTGTGCATGCAGCAAGCATACTCGCTATCTAAAAGAAAAGACGTCTCCTAAAGTTTCTGTACTTGCAGTCAACGATTAGGATGTCAAATTCTTCCTCTCCTGCAACTGTCTGTGGCCGATGCACTAACCCTGCGACAGTCGACTGTAGTTCACATTGCGGAGATATGCGATACTGTTCTATAATCTGTTGCAACTTACATAGAGCCGAGCACGAAGCCATCTGCACAGCGTTCAAAGCCCAAGAGAGGCGACCGGCTGGGTATCCTGACCATGACTTACACTACCGCGCCATCTTCTTCCCGAAGGACAGTGACCAACCTCGCTTTGTATGGCTGGAGTACTATCAGAGCACGACGTTCAAACCCTCACAATCAGGCATCGAAGCGCTGATTCAAGGGCCTGTGGAGAAGTACAGGATGATGAGACTAGGATACAAGCATCAGTGGCTTGAGATCATCGGTAGGCGTAGTGTGTCTCCTGATCCGTCGCAAAGCAACAAGGTGTTGGCAAAACTGCTAGGATGGGGAAGGTAGTGGAGTGTGGCGCGGGAACATACTTGTTAGAGGAATCACTCAGGAGGAGATCGAGCCAATTGAAGGTATCGATGATGAAATAAACGATGGCAGCACGTCGAGAGTGCGCGCACCGGTGGATCTGGATACGAGGGACCTCGTTTTTATCCTAGCATACTTGAGGAGAAACTAGTATGTATTTTGTTGGTAGCATATGGCAATTTATGGAAGCCTCGAATTGTCACAACCCTGCACATCAGACATAATCTGCATCGGAAAGACCGCACTCGTCTGTCACCCACATGGCAGGCTACGTTAGCCACACGCAGCAGTTCACTTCTGACCGAGCGCCACAGTGTATCAGCTGATCAGTCTTGCGTGGCGTCACGAAAGAGGTTGGCTTTAACAGCTCGCCGTGACATGAAGCATCCCAGACCATCGACAAAGTGAAGATGGTCAGTGCGTGCTGATGTCAGCGGCTCTGTGTTGGGGGTAGCCGCGGTGCAAGATGACTAAACAGACCTTTGTCTACTTTCACCACAATGCGCCTTCAAGAAATGTTCTACTGTACGGACTGTGTGCTCCCTTCACTGTTATATGTAGCGAGTCATTCCCGCATATGACTGTACCTTGGACAACCCACACCAGAAGTCATCATAGGAGCTGTGACGCACAATGAAGACCAGCAAATACGCGCCGAAAACTCCACTGGAGCAGCTCACACAGTCGAGAGCTGATAGACTGAAGCAAGACAAAGACAAGACCACACGACTCCTTGGTCGCCTGCGATGGAAAGCTGAACTACTTATGGTTTCGTATTTCAAGGCCATGGAAATGCTGCAGGCTGGAGATCAGCAGAACGGGCACCATGAATCGCAGAAAGCTCTAGCAAGGCAAGCAGAGTCTATGTTCAAGATTGACTTTTTCGAATTCTACGCATTTTTAGAGCGCTACATCATCTTCTGCCTCGCTACTCTAGGCGTCAGTGTATCTGCAGTCGCGCCCCGGAACAACGTCAACGCGCTTCGGTACATTACGAATCCCGATCTACACCATACGCGACCGCTAGCTTCGCACGCTTTCCATGCCAACCTCTTGGAGGCACTCGATGATGAGAGCTGCCCTCTACACAGCTCGCTCGGTGTGCAAGATGTCCGGATGCAATTGGGTTTGGCGAAGGATTACCGCAATGCCTGGAAAGATGCGGATGAGAAGGGAGCTACTAGTAGCTGGGATACCAAGGACGGAACTTCTCCCAGGAACGTGAAGCTGCCCGAGCTCGCACTCGATGCAATGCTGAGAACCGTTATTATCGGCTGTGGGCACGCCCACGATGTCGTGCAGGCTTTTACAGGCGCTGACACGACTGGTAATGGCCTCTCTAGTCAAGACTTTGAACCGCCGACATATACCTACGATACCATGGTCATGGGAGATATTCCGCTCGAGTACATGGACGATGCTATGGAACTTGACTGAGCGTAGTTGCGCACGCCGATCATCAATGTACACGACATTCAAGAACTCGACACTGGTTGGGCCGATGCCATCAATGTAAGAATATTCTGGTTTCTTTGTACAAATTGATATCTAAACTATAAATTAGGAAACAGACTCGGTACCGCCGTGACATTGCATATTTAGCGCGGATTGATCAAGCCACTACTGAACGGCCACGTCTTTCGCAAGGCCGTGATTCCGCTTTTGCTCGTCTTGGAGCATACTGTCCGCTCTCTCTCTGTTAGCTTCCGTGTGCGGCGTATATACACTCGCCATCCTCTCCTGCTCAAATTCCCACTTGCATCTTTCTTTACAATCCCAGCAGACACCGCGCTTGCATACTCGCATGTCGTACTTCCACTCGTGTCGATTGAGCATCTCATGACAGTGAGCACAGTCTAATGGAATGACCACCGTCTCCAGATCTCCCAGTCTCCTTGCGATGCTCAAGCCTTTACTGCTGCGCGTCTTCAACCTCATCTCGCCATCGCCTTGCTGTTCGATACCGTCAAAGACAACAAGCTTGTCGAATTTGCACCACCAAGCCGGCCGTCCTCCCGCCTCGGTCCGTGCGCGGACTGATGTGCTAGTGAAGGCTTCTGCCTGAGCACCGGGCCCGGGCAGCATGCAGCCATTGATTGTTGGACGCGGTGGCGTGAAAACACGGACCTTCTCCTCCATGTCCTTTTTCCTCGGCGACATGTTCAGCCGGTCCTGTAAGAGTTGTGTGGGCGACCGCAACGCTGCCTTTGATCGAGTTTTCGAGTTTCGAATCAGATCGTATCGCAGATCAAGTTCGGACCGTGGCTTCGCTGCATCGGGTGCGCTACTGAAGCCAAGATTCAGCTCGGCGGGCCGTTGCAGTCGGGCAATCGATTTCGTGCGCTGAGGTGACGCTACCGCGGGCTTGGAGAGAGACGATACTCGTGATCGTGCAAGGGCATTATCGGTTGAAGCGATGGATGATGGCCGTGAGCGGGCTGGAGAGTTATCGTTGTCTGACATGTACACGCCGGAGTCTCGATCACGCATGCTTGTTTCGATCTTCACCAAGGCTATTGGAGCTGGCCGCTTTTCTATCGACAGGCTGGGGCCTGATTCCTTGGGTACGAGAGACACAGGTCGCGACGATGGATGAGACTTCTCCTCCTCCTCCTCCTCCTCCTCCTGCTGACTCGGCTCAACAGAGGAGGGATGTTGCGTTTCCGGTGCAGATGTGGTCGGCGGTGACTTCAGCTCAGTTGAGTCTATGACGATGTCTTCTGCTGCCGCATGCTTGCTGCTGTCACTGGCGACAGTCTGCACTGGCTGTTCGGGAACAAGGGAGGGTGTTTGTGGGTGTGCAGATGGCTCGTCAATGTCCAGCAGTGACACGTTCGTAACTGGTGTTGTCTTTGCTATTTGTTCAAGTTCCTCCCCAACGAGGTCATTTAGTGGCGATGATTCTAGTGTAATGATCGGAGTATGGTCTTGTGGGATCTCCTGTGCATCGTCGTCAAACAAGAAGACCCCAGAGTCTTGATTGCCTGGGTTTAGGTCGACAGCTTTCGAGGCGCCCGGAATGATGGCACTCAACTCTGCAGCGACTGCAGCATCACTAAGGAGCGGAGAAGCAGACTCGTCTGGCTTGGAGCTTTTCCAGAAAGCAAAGGAAGGCATTGTGAAGGAATGTTGAAACAAGATCAAAAGAAGGACTCGGAGTTGAACGGGAAGAAACGACAGCCAGCTTTGCACCCACGGTCCCGAGGGCTCTGGTCCTCTAATGGACGAACGCGATGGTCCTTTTTCGTGGCCCCAGGCGGGCTACTCCTAGCATCTACTTGCCCAGCAGCCGCATCGCCGTTTCTCCTTCATTTTCGACATGTGCAGAGGCATCGGCACCGGTGGGATAGTCTTGCTGTGCGGCAGTCGCACGGCGGCGTCGCATTGGTGGGAGCGAGGTGAAACGCGGAGTGCTGGGGCAGCGCATCGTCAGCAGCGTTACAGAAGGGATTGCAACTTCATGCGCACGCTAGAATGAGCGGGGTCGCTCATTGATGGCGGGGATCGAGCATGCTGCCGTTTATGCGCTGTGGTGCACGCGTTCCAAGCACTCGGGACATTTGCGACAGAAGCTTCCGAAACCTGACAGGCCGGGTGCTGAGTGGTGCTGTGCAGATAGGCGCGATGGAAACTGTTCGGAGCCCTATAACACTGCTCCAATATACGTAGCTTGCGTCTCTCAGCACATTCGACGGGACCTACCGACTCGATCCGATCGTTTAGTCGCGCAGCATCACTCTTAGACCTTGCCAGCAACTCCCAATGCCATTATAGGTTTCGCTTGGAAAACAAACATTCCTATAACACTATACTCAATCCATCCTTTTCTCTTACCTCTACAGTACTAGCAGTCTATTCCCCCTCTTACCTCGATAGTACTAGCAATCTATTCCCCTCTTCTTCTTCTTCTTCTTCTTCTTCTTCTTCTTCTTCTTCGTCGTCGTAATATAAAGTAATAAAATGTCATGTATACTATATGTATAGAGCCAATTTACCTACACATATATATATTCCTATATCCTCCATGTCATCACTATCTTCATCATCTTCATCATCATCGTCATCGTCATTGTAGATACTACGTCGATATGTTCATCCACACCAATATGACAATCACATCCATCCATGACGTTCCCATGCACTACGTAGATCAAGTGCCATAGTCTATAGTAATCTGCGGAGAAGGAAAAAAAAATAAAAAAATGCAAGGCCGCAGCAGAGGAGAAGGGTACGCAAAGCAGAGCAGAAGGAGCAGAGCACGCGTTCATGAGGCGAAGAAAACAGGAGACGCCAGAAAAGGAAATGCAAACCGAAGCAAGAGAGCTTTTTGTTGTATCCGTGGGGTGATGCAAAGTATGCAAGTTGATTGCCGGCCGTGTCTTGGTGAACTTTTGAGACGTCGTGGGAAAGAGAGAAAGCCAACTTTTGTATCGCTGTCGCCGCCGTGTCCAGACTCACCGCCCCCAAGCAGCACCCGTCTCCTTGCCCAGGCCACTCAAGACTGAGCTCTTCTGCCCGCCAACGGGCTGCAGATTCGGACTCCCCTTGCCTCCACTGCCCCAGCTCAGGCCGCTCAGACGCTTGTTGCTGGTGCTGCTCGTGGTGCTCGCGCCGTCTTGGCTCTTCTTCAGATCCTCCTCCTCCTCCATGCTGAACAGGCCCTGCTCTTCGTCGATCCTCTCTCGGTTGATGCTGCTACTGCTGAGGGTGCGGTCCAGGTTCCCCAACCGGCCGCTGGAGCTGCCCATGGTCGAGGCAGAGGTCAGGCGGTTGATGCCGGGGTGCTGGGGATTCGAGGTCGGGGTGGCGGACAAGGCGGCCGCTGCTGCTTCCTCGCGGGAGGACAGGCGTGTGCGTTGGAGCTGCTGGCTGATGATGCTCATCGAGGCTTGACGGGGCGGGGAGGCGACAAAGGGAGTGGTATCGGCCGAAGGCGGGCGGGCCATGGGGCGGAGAGAGGGAGAAGCGGCGGCATGGAGGCTCGAGTTGCGGAGGGGTGAGCCAACGTGGCCGAATGCCGAGGGGGCAGGAAGGGAGCCCGACTCGAAGTTTTCGTTGAGGGGGCGTGGTTTAGCCCAGAGGGACTGGAAGCGTGAGGGTGAGGCGGTGGCGGCCGAGGGGGAGCCGTATCGTGTGTCTGACGGGGTGGGAGAAGCGCCAAACCTCGACATGGAGGCTTGGTGGGAGAAGGAGTTGCTCTCACTGTCGCCGTGGTCGCGTGAGAAGCGGCGCATCTTCTCCTGCGGGGTGAGGAGGTCGCTGAGGGAATGCGGCAGCAGATCCTCCTCGAATTTGCCAATCATATCCGAGTCGTCCCACTCGTCATCCTTGTAGACGGGGCGGGCGCCGACGCTCGAAGACATGAGGTTTCTCGAGCGGGTGGCAGCCAGCTCCGAGTGCAGCATGCGCCTCGCCGCGGGCGGGTCGACCAAGTCTGGGGGCGAGGAACCCAGGACGGGGGCCCTGGTTCTTGCAGCGTCGCCGAACGCCGAGTCGTGGAGGTTGCGCAGGGCAGACGAGTCGGCGTGGTAGGACGAGGGCGGGGAGCCAGCAAGGAACTTTGCGGGGACGGAGGAGGCGATGGGGCCGTAGCGTGCCATGTGCGAGATGCCCTGGCTGTCAAACGAGGCGGGCAAGGGAACGTCCATGACGCCGAGGGCTTTCTGGACGGGGGACAGGGCGAGGCGGGGGTTGTCGTTTGGCGGAGAGCCGTAGTTGGAGGGCGGGTGGGAGGAGAAGGTGGTGTCGATGGTGGGTATCCTGTCGTAGTGGGGCTTGGGCATGGCGTAGGGGTCGTCTGGGGAGGGTAGGGGTAGGCGGGCTGGAGGGGGCCATGTGGGCCTGCATGGTCAGCAGCGAGCTGTTCATGGGCGGGTCCTGGGGGTGGATGTGGACGCGGCCGAAGTGGGCTCTGGCCATGTGGGCGTTGACGACATGGCCGTTGGGGAGGATGTGGGCGAGGGCGCACTTGTGGCCGAACTTGCAGTTGCCCTGCGTGTGTGAGACGGGGTGGGCGGGGTGGGGAGCCTTGGGCGGGGCCTACCTTTGTGAAGTACTTGCAGGGGGCGCGCTCGGTGACGGGCTCGTCCGAGTGCAGGAAGGGACAGGCCTTGCCGGCCTGGCAGGCGCCCTGGCGGTAGAACTTGCAGGGGACATGGGAGGTGCCTGTCGTGGTCAGCAGTCAGCCGCGGGCGGCCGTGTGTGCGGGGGCGGGGCCTACTCTTGTTGCTGGGCGGACTGCGCGGGCCTGCAAAGCCCATGTCGCGCAGGGTGGCCGCCTGGTGGCCGGCCTGGTTGTGTGTTTGCGCGTGTGCCTGGCCGTGTGCCTGGCCGCTGCCGTTCGCGCTCGCCATGGGGCCGTTGGAGGACGAGTGCGGTCGCAGTGCGCGTGCGGGCCGGTGGGCGTGCTGCGGCGGGCTCGACGCGTACTGCGCCGTGTCTGCGCCGAGGGGGGCGGGAGGTGAAGGTGGTGGTGGAGCGGGAGGTGCTGGTGCTGGTGGGGCTGGGGCTGGGGCTGGTGCTGGTGGTGCTGGTGCTGGTGCTGGTGCTGGGGCTGGTGCTGCTGCTGCTGCTGGGGCTGCTGGTGGTGGTGCTGCTGCTGGGGCTGGTGCTGCTGCTGGGGCTGGTGCTGCTGCTGCTGCTGCTGCTGCTGCTGCTGCTGCTGCTGCTGCTGCTGCTGCTGCTGCTGCTGCTGGGCAGAGCCGCCGTTGGCGAGATGTGAGGGCGATGCCGAGGGCGGGGGAACTCGTGGTGGGGCTGCTCGTCGAGAGGAGAAGGGCTGGTGGGCGCAAACGCCGTCGTCATCTTCACCTTCACAGCCACCTGCTTTCGCTTTCGCTTTCTTCCGGGGAAACCGACAGACAGACAGAGAAAGAGAGAGAGCCCGGTGGGAGGTGGAGCGAGGCACGCAGTGAGACAACAGCCGCCCCGGCCGCCCTGCGCCTGGAGTAAGAGACTGATATCACCCGCAGCTATGGCGACACTCGGCCTTCTCTAGCCTGCGCTCGGCTTAGCGCCAGAGACGCGGCGCAATCGAGCAACGACCGAGTCTCTGAGGAAAGCCAGTGCGGATATCCATCTCCGCAGCCAGGAAGGCGCGCCCTGTTCGCACCCGGTTCGCACCCTGTTCGCAGCCCCTTGGCAGCAAACAGCAACACGCATTGCAGACCAGACCGCCAAGCCCCGAACCAACTCAACAGCCCTACCTACTGCCTCCTCTCCGTGAGTCGCCGCCTCAGGGTCCACCTCACCTGCACACGTGTGTCACGCGGGCCGACGCCATCACGCGGCAGCCCACATCGTCATCCACGCCTCGGGAACCCTCCTCAGCCATCCGTTCCATGTCATCTGCAGCCCCAGCCACACATCATCTGCTCAAACTCCGTGCATCCTCAGCGTCATCCCTCATCCAGAATTCACATCTACTGTCTACACATGCTTGCGCGAATACCTGTATCGCCACATATCAATGCCCTCTGACATGACATGCACATGCATCAATGCCCTCTGACATGACATGCACATGCATCAACCCCCTCTGGCATGTACATGCATCAACCCTTCTGACATGACATGCACATGCATCAACCCCTCTGACACACACATGCATCCATCTCCTCTGACACGCACATACGCTGACATGTCCGACACGGAAACACCCCCTCACACGTGACCAATCCTCAAAATCCCCGCAGAGCACGTCTTGTTGTACCACTCCATTTGCAAGTCGTCCATCATGTACACCTGCGGTATCCCCAGCCCGTACGTATACGCGTTGAACTGGATCCCCGAAAGCGCTCGGAACTGCTCATCAAACCACACCTGAGTGAGCCGGCAGTTCACGTACCCCCAGCACGCTGGCAGAGTAGCATTCTGCTCAGCAACAAGCACCTCCTGCTTCACCACACCATCATACCTATACCCCGAGATGCGCAGCGTGCAAGGCGTCAGCCCATTCAACGCGCACCCGAAGAAGCCAGAGTACGCGTTGAACCAGTACGCTGGCACCGAAGCCCGAGGACCCGCCCCAATCTCCCCTGGCAGCAGGCTCCTAGTAAACGCCGTATTGGGAAGAAGACGTCCGCTAACCGGCAGGAACATGGCAATGTTGGGCTGCGACATGGCAGGATACGGCTCCCACTTGTCTGGCACGTACGTGAAGCCGTTTGCGTAGAACAGGTGGTGGTAAGGGTTCTTCATCCCATTGACCTCCACCAAGTTGCTTTCATAAGGCCCCACCGTCATGTCATCGAAAGAAAGCGTAAAGTTGCCCGACTCTCCGCAATCCCTAGGCTCCGCTGCAGGCACTGCCCCGCTTTTCCTCGCCCTCGCTGTCTCCCCGACCACCGTCGGCGCCATCGTCCTGAAGCTACTCGACGGCCTGAAGCTACTCGACGGCCTGAAGCTACTCGACGGCCTGAAGCTACTCGACGGCCTGAAGCTACTCGACGTCCTGAAGCTACTCGACGTCCTGAAGCTACTCGACGTCCTGAAGCTACTCGACGTCCATGCAAACACCCCAAACGAGGGAAGCTCCGAAAGCGGAGTCTGCCGAATCGACCTCGTCGTCAGAGGAACCGTCTGCAGATCCAAAGCTTCGGGTCCCGTAACCGTGGGATAGCTCCCTGTCCAGTACGTCACACTGGTCGAAATGGACGGCGTGGGGAAGACAAACACCACAGACGTCTCTCCGTACGAAACAACCCTCGTCATCAGAGCGCCAACGGGAAGACCTGACGTCCATGTTACCACGACAGATGCACTCGTCAAGCTTGCCAAGGCTGTAGAAGAGGAGCCAGAAGACGTGACTGTGCTGCTTGACGTCATGTTCAACCCAAGACTAGATGTACTCAAAGGCGGGATATTGGCAAAAGTACACGTCGAGATAGGCGATGAGGCCAAGTGGGTAGTCTCAATGCTACTTGAGCTTGTAGAAGAGTTGAACCCCGGGAAGATACGAGCAGTTGTGGTCAAGGAATCGACCCTCGGTGCAGTAGTCCATACCATACCTGTGGAAGAACTCCACACAAAAGTGAAAATCGTGCGGTCGATGATCATCGTCGTTCGTCTGTCCGGAACAGTACTCATAATGGTGACAGAGATGTCCGAGGTCGTCGACACTGCCATACTAGACGATTCAAGCAATGCGATCCCACTGGAAGACAACGTCGGATTAATGATCAATGTCGTCCGACTATCAGATAGGGTAACTGTGACGCGAGGTAGGTTGTTCGATGTTGATGAAAAGAGCGAGCTAGAAACAACTTTCGATGCTGCGGTACCGGTTAAAGTCGACGTTGTGCTGGTTCCAATTGTTGCCTGCTCACCAGGTAAGACGTGGGAAGTGACAAGAGTAGGGCTAACCGCTGTAGCTGGATCGCCAGTACGAGACATCGAATTTGTTGAGATAACAGGAGACGAGTATGGTCGAGATGGCTGCCCCATAGGCGTAATCAAATGGAAAGAAGACATCGCTGGTGGCGTTGATGAGTTTGGAAGAGTGGGCGTTGACAGTACTGATGAAGGGAACATAGTAAAAGTCGTTAGTGTTACTGTATCACCAGAAGTGATGGTAGTTGTAAGAGTGGTTCCAACATCAGCATCCAGTGGTGCCGATGATGCTGCTCTTGAATTGCTAGGTGGTGTCAAAACAGCGGACCCAGACGAAAACAGTGGCGAAGAGCCTAGGGTCAAGTTAGGAGTGGGCGTGTTCATGATACTGGAGCGGCTCGGCGGAGTGACACTGTCCAACCACTCTGTTGTTCCATTAATGACGGAGTAGTAGTATTTGTCTCGAGCTGGGTCCGACGGCGTGATGGGACCGGGTATAGTGATATAGACAACACTGCAATTGGTGGCTTCGGTGATGTCTTGCGCTTTGACACCCTTGATCAAACTGAAAAGGGCGAAATCCAGAGCAGCATAAGCCACATAGCCGCATACAAGAAACAAACCAAGAGATAGCAAGAAATCTGCCCTGCGAGACCCTTGAAAGCCTCGAGCAAGTGCGAGAAGGAAGTCCCCGAGCCAACGACACAGACGGTATGGCCACCAAGAAGAACGTCTGATGAGTCTTCGCCAGTTCTGCTTGGTTGGGCCTCGCTTTATTATGGGTTGTGAAGCCTTTTCAGGATAGACGCCTTCCCAATTGCTTGAAATTGCCGAATCGCGCTTCACAGCTGGTTGCTTTGGTTGCTCTGGATCACTGCGCTCATGCGAAGCTGCCAGGCCAGCATTATCGAACCCGGAAGTCATTTTCCCGGTAGAAGTCGACATTTCCATGGCAGTACTCTGATGGCTTGTTTTTTTGATCTTCTTCTTAGCCTTCTTCGACAACGGAGTAGGACTCGAAGAGGCGTCACTGTTGATGGTGGAACTGGATGGTGACACTTCATCGCGAACATTGCCCCCTGAACTCTTACCGGTAAACCAGTTGCTGATAGCATCAAAGATTGCTGCTAGAGAGGGCATAGCCGGAGCAGCGTCGACAGAGTCTGAAGCAGCTTTGCGACGAGTAGCGACAATTCCTCTCAACCGGTTCTTGACCGGTGGCTCGGCTTTGCCAGCGTGATGGTGGGCGCTCGATTTCTTCTTGTTCCCTCTCATGATGGTGGCGATGGATATGCTGCAAGTAAGATGCAGGGCCGAGAATATGTTTCATAGACTGTTGAGCAGTGAGCGTATGTTGTCTCTGATAGCGTAGTGGTGTAGTGGGTAAGAAGGCTACAGTGTGACCGAGTGACATGTTGTGAACGACAGACTCACCTTCCATGATTGCGGCTTGTGCAATCAAGCAAGCAGTATGTTACAGGCAAGGAGGGAACGGTCGGCGCGACGGAAGTTTGCAGAGGAGTGAAAGTGAGGTGCGATGATGAGTGTTGGCTGCATTCGTCGGGCCGTTGCAGCTCTATACATGCAGGAAGGCACCATGTAGCACCTACGAACTTGTGAAGTGATTGACTCTGGGCAGAGTGGTGGTTGTGATGGCGTTTGCAAACGCTGGATAAAATTTTCGCAAATCGTACTTTGACATCGCCGAACCCGTTCTCTTCGTACTTTAATCCTTACGCTCTCACTTCCCACAGCCTGATGTGTCCCGATTCGTTGGCAACGGCCACTTGCACCAGGCTGCCCTCACGCTCCTCCTCTTCTGTGGGTCTGCCCCAGGCCACCGCGGTGATCCTACCTAACGGAGTCTTCTCTGTAGGCCAATTCTTGAATACTGTAGCTGAGGGGAGATGTACTAGCCTCATGGCGTTATTCTTCCATCGACTCGCCATGGCCAATATCTGCCCATCCGGCGAGAATGTGAGGTGCGATGTGGGTGTGGTGAGGTTTCCAAGGACGCGCAATGGTTTCGGCGCCTTGGGAATGCCACCATTCGAGCTCAACTTCGCATCCTTGGCGCCTTCGCTCCAAGCTCTTCGATCATAGACGTTCACAACACCACTCGAGCTTCCAACAGCAGCCCATCGATCTCCGCCTATCCAATCATCTCGCCCGCTGCTGCCGCCGAGAGCAATGACTGTTGTGCCAACAGCGCCCTCGTCGTTCCATCGCCCAACAACGCCTTCTTCTACGCTCCATTCTGTGACCTCGCCGTTCTTGCCTGCAATGCTCATACCGTTACCGTTGCCCCACCAGGCAAAGTCGGCAACTCCGCCACGCGACTCAATGCGCACTTGGGTGGCCCATTGTAGTGTTCTCGTGCCCAGGATGTTTATCACACCTCCACCCTTTCTCGAGGAGCCACGTAGTGCCATGTATTTCCCGTTGGGCGATAGCGAGAAGTACTCCATTGTGCGCTGCTCGTGCTGGTGGCCGTAGACTCGAGTAATCTTCTCCACCTGCCCGGTTGCGATGTTCCAGACGTGAAAATAACGTCGGCGAGCGCTTATAAAAATGCGTGAATCAGAGACAGAAGGGTGGAAGGCGGTTGTGGTGAGTGGTGTGCGTTTGATGTGCAGCGAGGTGAGAAGAGGGTTGGGATTTGGCGGGTTCGGGTTGACATGGTGGAGTGAGAGCGTCGAGCTGGGCCCAGAAGAAAGAAGCAGTGGGTATGTAGGGTGGAAAGAGAGGGAGGTGATTGCAGACTGCAATTAGGTGTTAGCACTATGCTTGCGTTGATGGACTGAGAAAAACTCACCGGTCCGGCTTTGGAGACATCCTTGAGCCGTTGAATGTCGACAGTGCCAGCTTGCAGCTTTCTCCGCTTTGCAGGTCCTCTTGCTGTGTTGCGCGACAGGATGTCGGCGTCTTTTAGGAGTCTGGCCAATGGCTGTGTAGACAGGTCATCCTCGTCCACATCCATGTCACTTCCCGACTCTGGACCACTCTCATCGTCGTCGTCATCGTCGTTTGTCCGTCTCCTCTTCTTCGCCTTGCCGGTCGCATGAGCTGCCCACTCTGGCGCTGGATAGAGTCGCTCGTACTGCTTCCTCAGCCTACGCGCATACTCTTTGCCGTTCACCATATCGTCCTCTGCTGTCTCCCTGAGCTTCCTCAGCTGCGGTACTGATGCCAAGCTGATCACCAGACGCTCGTCATCGCTGTCGTCCCATGCCGGCTTGTCTTGTTCGTCCTCTGATTCTACTGCTTCAGCGACAGCGACAGAGCCAGCAGGGGCAGCTTCTGGGCCAGTGTCAAAGAAGAAAAGGTTGTCGTCGGCAACATTGTCGAGGTCTGCCTGGTCGCCTTGCTTTTCATCCGAGGCGTCGCCATACATGCCAGCTGTGTGGCTCAGCGAGAAGTTGTCGAGACCTTGCTTGAAGCCTGCCGAGTCGCCAAAGATCAAGCGCTCAAGCTCCTCCTCCTCGGCATCCTTGGGCAAAACGACTTGTTCTGGCTTTTTTCCAGAATATGGATTTTCACTCTCTCTGCGTCACTGTCCCCCACCTCCTCCTCCTCCTCCTCCTCCTCCTCCTCTTCCTCTTGCTCTTCCTCTTCCTCTTCCTCTTCTTCTTCATCCTCTTGCTCGCCATCTTCGCTACCAACCCCCTCGAAATCGCTGTCGTTTGACTGCTTCACCTGCTGCAGTGCCTTGCCTTCCCCATCGCTGCCGTTCAGGTCGCGTGTGAACCCCGCGGCTTGGACTGCATCGCTTGCCAAATATCGCTTGTGGTCATTTGACTTGTGCGGGGCCGTCTTCGTCTTCGTCTTGGAGGGAGCCATGGCGGCGGTGTGCGAGTGTGAGGAGCCTCTGGCGCGCATCCGTGAAGAAGTTGGTACGAACGAAAATTATTGCAGGGATACGCTGCCGAGGTTCAACCGGCGGCCTCCACCTCCGCCGCGGCAACAAGGCAACAACGCCCCGTTGAACATCTCCAACGCTGCGAGTATACAACACGACCTAGCGTCATGCTAAGCCGTCCCCTTCTCATACAGACCCCGTGTCTCCGGTTATGGCTTGGCGGTTTCCCTACACCCAAGTGCGCGTGTGCGTCCGGCGTCTATCCCCGCCGTGCCTTGGATCGACCGCCGGAAGCCGCGCTTCCTACGCCTTTCAAACGCCATAATCGCTAAGCCGGAATCATGTGATCTGTTTCTTCTCACAAAGACAGCATTCTCGAACACACCGACTCCAGCAGATGACCGTTGTATAAAACAATCGAATTCGATTGGCCCACTATTCCGACTCCGAATCCATTGTTCCGAGCCCGTAGGTGTGGGTACGTAGCTGACCGAAATCCCATAAGACCATGCCTCCTGCCTGGATGGCGACTGGCTCTTCATTACGCCCCTGCTCGCACGCTTTTTCTCTATCTTGTGCCCTTTTTCTTGACCTTCATCTATCTTCATAGCACCATAAGCTACCTGTAGGGTCTACAACCATTGTACTACCATACTGCATACCTCATCTCCAACATGCCGAACCCAGATCTCCACGTCTCACTCCTAAAACCAGAAGAGGCAAAACAGTACATGCACATCCGCCACGAGGTCTTCCGCCCCTCTGTAAACAAAGTCCTCTATTCCCGCGGCGAACCCACACAACAAACCCTGAACAGAGTGACTGAAGAGATCCGAGATGGGCTTGTAAATGAGGGGATCCTCTACCTGAAGTGCGTCGACACCAAAACTGGCGAAATCATTGCTGGAGCACGCTGGCGAAATGTGAAGCCCAAAGACCCAAGTGCAAGCGAAAGGACGTGGGAAGAGGTGGATGAGGGATTCAAGAGGACGGAACCGTACGATGAAAGCGATCCAGACTTGTTCTATGCGCTACATGATTTATTTAGCAGCAATAAGCGCGACATCATGGAGACGAAGCCGTACTACGTTCTCGACACGCTAGTTACTCTACCAAACCACGAGAGAAGAGGAGCCGGGAGTATGCTCGTACGATGGGGTACCGAGAGAGCTGATGAAGCGGGCGTTGAGGCGTATTTAGAGGCGAGTCCGATGGGGGCACCCATGTACGCGAGGCATGGCTTCGAACCGGTGAAGAATGTGGAGCTGGATCTGAGGAAGTACGGTGGGAAGGAGGTCTTGGAGTTCATCGTAAGTATCTTCCTCAGTTCAACAAATCTTATTTCCACGCCTCAACTAACTGTTCCTATAGCTTATGAGACGGCCTGCAAAGGTTGGGACTCCTTGAAAATTCCTTGAAGTGTGCTTCTGTGTTGGTTCATCAAGCGTATGTGAGAAATCCCTGCTAGTGAGACTACATAAGCGACACGCAGCTTCATTCTCAGCCTCCATATTTTTTTTTGGAGTTGCAACCTAGGCATTAGCCACTACCGTACTATAACTGCTATCATAACCACAATAGTATATATGGCCTGGATCGTAAGCTAAGTTTCGTACTCACGCCATAAAACCGGTTGATATCATGCCGCGCTCCCGCCAATGACATTCTTTGTTCGTGAGGTCCAAGAGTTTTCGCTTGCAAGACCTGCCGTTTGACTTGGTAGTTGAATTTGCCAGGTGCCTTATATGCATGTAAAATGGAACCTAACATCAGTTTGTCCCAATATAGCTCGAATCGCTTGCAAGAAACTGAACGCTGGACGGGTCAAAGAGCTCTTGAAGTTTCCAACCTCTTCAAGTTTCCAACCTCTTCTGAACCAATTGCTCGTTTGCTGGTATATCCACAAGGTACGCTTTTCGCATCTTCAGCAATGACGGCAATCGTCATGTCATCAGCATTGCAGCGATTATTCCAGATTCGGCCCTTTCAGTCACTTGCCTCGACGTCCAGTTTTCTTGGGAGTTGTTTTTCATGTAAAGCCCAGCAAATCTGGGGCGCAGAGCAACAATAAATGCATGGTATTGAGCATCATTAGAGAATCATGTATTTGTACATGAACCACCAACGCCGAGCAAAGATGCATCGCGGCATTTATAACTAGAGGAAATTCAAAGGCTATGAAATCATGTCGTTTCCTCAAGCATAACTAGATGGTGTTCTGCCAAAGCGTTCCCTAGATTCATTGTCAGGATGTACTGAGCCACCAAGATGCATATCGACACCATGAGCAAAAGGAGCATAAAGTTGATCGTTAGTTGTCATGGCCGGGCTCTCCACTCTGGTCTCTGCTGCGAGAGCATTGACATGAGCTGGTTTGCCAGGCGCCACACCACGTTCGCCAAGGTAGCTGAACCACTCAATCTGGCTTCCTGTGATGGTAGCTAGTGGGCGCTGAGGCGGTGGATATGTCAAGTCCGACTCGTCGGAACCGTGCTTTCTGTGAGTCGAGTGGTGGCGAAATTGAGCACCGTACATTCCTTGATGTTCAATCTCTCAGCTTCGGCGTCCCTGACCGTTCGCAACAAGTGTGCCATCTGGGCCGCCGGATTGAGCGATAGTTGTCTTCTCAGTGAGTTCACGCGCAACCTTGTGGGCATCGTATTCATTGATACCAGCGGCGGGCAGTAAGTTCTTCCTCCTCGCCACGCTGGCAGCGTGATCATTGTCTTGACCAGGGTTGGCAGTCTACCCCGATCCGTTCACTCCGATCCGCTCACTCCGATATGCTTACCTGATCTGCCCTACCCCAGCCCATCACTGCCTTCTCTCTACCCCCTATATTTTGTGATATACTGTTGCATTTTCAAAGTAAAAATATAAGGCTTGGTAGGTTGTACCACCCTCTTTAAGAAGTAGAGCTTTGATAGAAGGGGAGAGGTAGCAAAGAGAGGGTTTAGCACGGAACACAAGAAAATAGGCCTGAAAAAGATAGCTTGCTATCTTAGCAGTAAAAGTGGGTTTAACATAAAAACCCTCAATATGCATGCCTTCTGCGTGTAGAACATCTAAAGCAGGGTTTAAAACCGAAGTGGTGGAATGAGGTGACGGGGTTTCTAACTCTCAAAGTAGAGCAGCTCCAGCAACAGCGGAAAAAGGGCTGTTTATTCAAATGCAAATCAGAAGAAGGCCTTCGAGGGTAATCTCCGGCCCCTTTTCCGAACGCTTCTTGCGGTGATGGAGAGGGAGTTTGTAAGCCTCGAGGACAAACCGACTTAGGAACCTGGATAGTCGTTCATCTCTTCTGATATCATAATGACCTGACCCGACGTTTCCCTGCGCCACCCAGACGAGTCCTCGCCAGCAAAAGCGAGCTAGGCGTCAACGCGAAGGTCAGGCCAACTTTTCGCCAGCTAAGCAACTGGTCAATTATAACAACCTCACCACACCATCCGCCCGCGACTGGCGGCGTCAAAGGCTACTTGCCATTGCTCGTCAGTATCCCGACTCACCACCTATTCGGTATTCAATTAGTCTATCAAAACCCCCTCGTACTCAGCCAAAGACTCAAACTCGGTTTCCTCGCTCCCGCTCTCGCACTGCCTGCGCCATATTCTCGCACACTGTGTACGAGCGAAGAGTTGGGTTGGAGTGCAAAGAATTCTTGAAGAAATCTTTTGTTTGGAATCAGACGTCGGCTCTGCACTTTTAAGAGAAAGACTACCGAGGCGGACTTGGGGCATATCTTCACCGGGTAAGCACGAACAGTCAACGGCTGCGTCGGTGCCTTCTCTCAAGATCTTGAGGATGTTGAAGCCATCGCCGTGATGCTGCTGCAAGGGATGCGGCCCAGCGCGATCGGTTCAGGGGTTTCGGTCACAGTAGGAAAAGAAAAAGTATGCACATTATGAGTTGGATACCATGGTTGTTCTATCTGCCTGGCTTGAAGCTGCCATCTACATTGACTAGCAGCACATCTTGCCTAGAGATGACCGAATCTCTCGGGCTAGATTGCTGGACTAGATGGTCAAGATAGCTGTGTCGAAGCGTCAAAGTCAACGGCAGCAGCAGCGCCGATGGCTCTTGCGATAGTTCAAGTCACATATGAAATCTTCGAAAGCCCTTAGACCTTATGCGAGGCCAAACTCCGTCCCAATGCTTAGGGGTATCGATGCTTACAGTCCAAAAGACATGCGCCATGCGCCATTCGGAGGTGTTACCAAGTGCGAGCCACAGACTCAGTGAAGCCCTGTGGTTCAGTTGATGGGGTAAATCAAAGAAGCGAACAAAGGGGGCTGTACTGTACAGTTAGGATCAACGGCGAGACAAGAGCAGCAATGCCCCACGAGTGCCCGCACGCTGCACATAGACGTCTACAATCTTAAAGGTTGACAACCCGGGTCTCGTCTTGGAGGAATTGTCGCCGGTACTTAGCGATCTCTCGCGCGATACCGTTGGGGTCCTTGATATTTTTCTGGCGAAGGTCCTGGAGGACACTTCGTAGGCCATTGTTCCACTGCTGCCTCTCGTCTTGCGTCTTGCCAGGATTGGCAGTTCCGAGTTGTACAAGGAGCTTCTCACCTAAAGAACAGAAGTCAGTCTGCGTACAGGGGCGGGGAAACAAACGTGAGTAGGAAACCTTCAGCAAAACGCACCATTGATGCCCATGCCCTGAAAATGCTGATTGGGGCATTCAGGGTCATTGCAGGATCCACCTGCGGATTCAAAAGGACACAAAGGCTTTTCAGGATCAATCTGATGACTGAAAGTCATGGAGAGGAAGCCACCGTCAACGTCTTGCGAAAAATTGGGATGATAACGATAGGATTTGAACATCCGAAGGGGACTCTCATAAGGAGTGAAGCGAGGTATTTCAAGCTCTTCTTCGATGACGGGTACCTTGCTTTGTTAGCGGAGTATTGCAGGTCGAAGGCAGACATACATCATCTGATTGAGCAACAACTGGGGCCGTCGTTGCTTGAGTTTCTGATTGCAGCTCGGGAGCTAAGTCGTCAGCAATATCAATATCCTGTTGTGTCATATGCGTCTGCGAGCCGGAATCTCCGAGCTCCGATTGCGTTCCGTTGTCAGAGTCCGATTCGAGTCATCCAACTCTTCGGAGGAAGAGGTGGCAATGTCCATAGCACCATCCTCTGTGTCACCCGGAGACGAAACCTGGACCTGGAGTCCATCGGTCGTAGGGGCAGCCTCAGTCATCTCTTCATCAATCTCAGGTGGTTCATAGGCCTCCTCGTCCTCCGTTGACACCTGAGATTGCCCAACCGACTGCGACCGTTCCAGCCGCGGCTCAGGGGGCTGAAATTGTTCTGATTGAGGCTCCAACACAGGTTCGTCTATGACCGGCTCGACCGGCTCGTCCGGTTCGTACTCTTCCTCTTCTTCCTCTGACTGCGACATCTCGACCTCGTCTTCTTCCGACGGCGATGGAACATTGATGATGCCCTGTTCCGCCGAAACTTCAGGCGCTTCCGCAGCAGTGAGCCCAACACCGACAATCACATCCGCTGGCGGTGGCGGGGAGTAAAAGTCTTCGTCATCGTCCATTGGAGTAACTGACGCGCGGTCATTTAGGGCTGGAGCGTCAACTGCGGTTTCGGCCGGTTCGATTCTCGCCTGTAGATCAGCGGGTGCATTCCTAGCTGGCTCTTGGGTGAACTGGGATGGAGGATGGGAGACAACGGGTGCAGGTGTTTGAGGTGCAGCTTGTCCAATTCCGGGAAGGAAACCATATTGTGGGTTGGCCTGACTACTGACATGGGGTTGTGCGTGAGGAGTGAAACTAGACCTCATGTCGTCCGCTTTCTCAGCTGGAGCTGAGGCAGAGTCGTTTGACTTGCCGTTCGGCAAAGATGACTCTGAAAGCACGCTCGCGATCTGGGGCTCGGTACCAATTTCGGGCGACATGGCACGCTCGATTTCGTTTTTTGTCGCCCTCATGTCCGCGTGTGACATGCCTTCAGTATCAATTCCTAGATCTTCCAACTCTCTTGTCAAACGCTCTTTGTCTTGTACAATACGCTCGTTGTTCGCCTTTAGCTTTTCAAGATCCTTTGCGAGTCGTGCCATCTCCGCCTCATTGCTCGCGATTTCATCGTCGAGTGAAGGCAGCTGTTCTTGAATTTCTGTCCTCCGACGGCGTTTCCGGTCTCGCGACGAATCAACATCTGACGCGCTAGCCTGGACTCTTGCAGGTGCAGCTAGGTCATACGAATCATTTGCGACTTGCGATTGTTGAGCAGGAACGGCCGACGACAATTGGGCTTTATGTTGGTTCGACAGTGTCTCGTGAGGCGCCGCTGCTGCGGAGGACGCTGCAGCCTCTGCCGCCTCCTTGATACGCTTCTGCTCCGCAAGTTTCTTTTTAAGAGTCAACTTCAGTGCAGCAAGTTCTTGTTCTTTGGTATTGAGCTCTCCGGTTCTGGCAAGGGTGGCAGGAGTTTGCGGACCAGGCATGTTGATTGCAGATGGCGCAGCCGTAACAGAAGCTTGGCGAGGAGGGAATCCAGGTACAGAGACAGGAGCCTGGCGAATGACGGGTGGAACAGTTGAGGCTTGATCGTTGTCAATGTCCATTTCACTGCCGTTGGACTCGTCATCGCTGACTTCGATGATTACAGAATCCTCCTGTTGTGCATAGGGCGAATGCCCGAATGGGCGAGTGTAGGGCGTCGCAGAGCCTTGTGATGTGGAGACTTCAGTATCCGATGGCGCATGGCGCTTTTGCGGGATAGACTGTGGCTGTCTGGATGGCGTTGTTGCCCCATTGCTCGACTTTGGCACCGCATTCATGAACAAGCCAGGTATTCCTGGGAGGCCCGGGGCTGAAGGTTGCTGGGTGGGCGTGTCTGTACCGGGTGTGTGAGGCGGATTGGTGACGGATTGTGGTGGCACAGGATTCTGTGTAGCGCTGTTAGGGGCTGTAGCTGACTGCTTGCTTTGGGCCTTGAGTGCTTCCAGGCGCTGTTTGATCAGTTCTGTCTGTCGTGCCTTTTGCTCATCCGTAACGGGCTGCTTCCTCGTTGGTGTCGCTGTAGCCTGAGGCGTGCTGATACCAGTGCTGGAAGACGCCGCGGTCACGGGAGGTGACTTCTGCGGAGGATTGGCTTTGGCTGGACCAGACTGTCTAGCCAACTTGGCTGCCTGCAGGCGCGCGAGATAGTCCTTTCGGTCAACCGGGGAAGCGGCAGCATTCGCAGCTGATGCAGCAGCCACGCTGGTAGACACAGCAGGCACAGTCTTTGTGACGTGCTTGGGATGGGTGCCGTGGCTGGACTCTCGACAACATGGTTCGGGGACTTTGGCGCAGCTGTACGATTCATCTTTGGTGGTGGGATAGGCTCCGGTTCCGAAGGCAAGTTCATGCTTCGATACATGGCGCGTAGAAGTTCGATGTCGATGTTCTCCTTGGCGAGCGCATGGTAGCCAATGTTGTTGCTGTTTAAGAGGCGAATGAATTGCTTGGCCTCTTCGCGCTGTTGCTGCACTAGGTCCACCTCATTCGCGGCCGTGCTCGCTTGCTGTGCACCCTTTAGCACAGAAGTGTGTGACGTCATCTGACCAGCAGAGGGCTTGTCTGGATTGTAACCGTCCTCTTCGTGTGAGGATGTGGTGGTTGGCTGAGGGGCGGACCGCGGGGGCTCAGGGTACCTTTGGCGGACAGCCATGCCTGCTGGTGTGCGTAGACTTGCCTCAGGATCACTGACTTCTTCGTCTTCTCTTTTGCTGTCTGTTGCTCGCTGCACGCGGTCGAGTGGCGTAACGGTTGGTTGTGGAGGAAAGGGCAAGGGCGGCGGGAATGCCATTGGCGTTGCAGGGGCTTGGGGCGTCTGTGGTAGTGAAGGGGGAGGAAAGCCAAGGCCCGGCATGGGTGGTGGGATCATGCCGCCCTGGATGCCGCTCTGCATCAGCTGCAGCCACTCGGGAGGGATTTGCGGCGGCCAGAGGGCTTGGTGTGGGTTAGATGACGTAGTACGTGAGTGGTGAGGTGGGCGTTTACTTACCAGCAGAAGGAAATTGCGGCAGAGTGGTCTGGTTCTCGGCATGTCCTGACTGGGGGTATGCGGCTGGGGAGGAGGATATTGCTGGTGGAGGCCTGGGAGGCTCCAACCAGGCGGCGGCGGAGGCGCATGCTGCTGGTGTTGCTGGTGTTGCTGGTGTGGTTGATGTTGCTGGTGTGGTTGATGTTGCTGGTGTGGTTGATGTTGCTGGTGTGGTTGATGTTGCTGGTGTGGTTGATGTTGCTGGTGTGGTTGATGTTGCTGGTGTGGTTGATGTTGCTGGTGTGGTTGATGTTGCTGGTGTGGTTGATGTTGCTGGTGTGGTTGATGTTGCTGGTGTGGTTGATGTTGCTGGTGTGGTTGATGTTGCTGGTGTGGTTGATGTTGCTGGTGTGGTTGATGTTGCTGGTGTGGTTGATGTTGGTGTTGTTGGTGCTGTTGGCCATGGTGCGTGCCGTTGGGCGGTTGCTGCATCTGCGGGTACGGAAAAGGGAAGGGTAGCGCGGGTGGGTAGTTGTTGTTCGCCATTGCGGCAGGAGCGCAGCGCGTGTCGAGGAAGGAGCTATCCAAGGTCGCGCGCACCTCAGCGCATCAGGTTGCGGAGAAAGTGGTCAATAGGCAGCTGCGGTAGTGGCGAATCCAGCGAATCCAGCGAATCCAGCGAATCCAACGTGTGCGCCTTGCGTTCGCGTCGTGGGGGACTGGGCTTCGCAGTGGCAGGGTGAGGGCTGCTGCAGCGGTTCGGTGACGGCCAAAATCAGTGTCCATGCGCCGCGGTCCATGGGTCACGTGCAGCACGCGTTCTCGTTCCACACAGTACGCCGTGATCTGGTCTGCAGGCTGCAGGCTGCGGACTGTGGACTGTGTTGTGCGGTGTGCGGACTGTGCTTTGTAGTGTGCAGACTGTGCTGTGTGGTGTGCAGACTGGGTTGTGCGGTGTGCAGACTGTGTTGTGCAGTGTGTGGACTGTGTTATGCGGTGTGCGGACTGTGCTGTGTGGTGTGCAGACTGGGTTGTACGGTGTGCAGACTGTGTTGTGGTGTGCAGACTGTGTTGTGCAGTGTGCGGACTGTGCTGTGCCCTGTGCTCTGTGCTGTGCTGACTACACTACACTACTCAACTAGGTGATCTGCCAGGCCGCTGTGGTTGCCAGGGTAAACAAGGCGATCAACAGCGCACCGCCCGCCCGCGCGCATGCACGTCTCTCCGCACACCTACTTTGTATTACCTGCGACTCAAATCAGCCTGCACGGCGCTCTGCTGCCTCGTGGTACCTGGTTCCTAATTGTCTGCCTTCTTTCCTTTCCCAGGCCTCCCCCTCGGCTGCGGCAGAAGCGCAATCCCTGTCCAACGCGCCGACATGGGCATGTAGGCCCGTCGCCCCTGCCGCCGTAAACACGACAACACGACCATGAGCGCACCTGCGCACAATGGCCCGGCACGCGTGCGCAACAGTCCTTTTGCCCGAGCCAACGCCGCCACGCCGTCGCCCGGCTCGACACCGCGGCCACTCTCCAGGACCGACCCACTGCACCCAGAGGCCAAGATGGCGCACGCACGCCACCAGTCCCTCACCCATCTGAGCAGCCTCCCGCTCGGCCGCAGCGACTCGCGCCTGCGCTCCAACTCCAACCGCAACAGCGTCCCCATCGGCACTTTCGCCCCGCAGTTCATCTCAGAAGACAGGCCCGAGGTGGGAAAGCCGGGCGGCATCGTCGAGGGCGAGAACGACTTCTCCGGCAAGCGCTATGTCTGGCTGCGCGACCCCAAGACGGCCTTCGTCCGGGGTTGGGTGCTCGAAGAGCTGGCCGGCGGGAAGCTGCTGGTGCAATGCGACGACGGCACCCAGCAGCACGTCGACGAGGACGCCGTCGACAAAGTCAACCCAGCCAAGTTCGACAAGGCTGGCGACATGGCAGAGTTGACCCACCTCAACGAGCCCTCGGTCATCCACAACCTGCACATGCGATACCAGGCAGACCTGATCTACGTAAGTCAGAACACGTCGCGGCATGCGCGCATACTCACCCCTGCCAGACATACTCGGGCCTGTTCCTGGTCACGGTCAACCCCTACTGTCCCCTGCCCATCTACTCGAGAGACTACATCAACATGTACAGAGGCCGAGGCCGGGAGGAGACAAAACCCCACATTTTCGCCATGGCCGACGAGGCTTTCCGGAATCTCGTCGATGAGGGCACCAATCAAAGTATTCTCGTCACGCAAGTTGCCCCTTCAGCCGTCCCTCTGCCTTCAGCTAACACCACCCAGTGGAGAGTCTGGTGCGGGAAAGACCGAAAACACCAAAAAGGTCATCCAGTACCTAGCCGCAGTCGCCAACGCGGACACGCCTCGAGCCAAGTCCGGCGCGAAGAACCTCACGAACCTCTCCGAGCAGATTTTACGAGCCAACCCTATCCTCGAAGCGTTCGGCAACGCCCAGACGGTCAGGAACAACAACTCGTCGCGTTTCGGAAAGTTCATTCGAATCGAGTTCAGTCGCACAGGCCAAATTGCTGGTGCTTACATTGACTGGTACCTTCTCGAGAAGTCTAGAGTGGTCAAACTCAACGCCCATGAGCGCAACTACCACATCTTCTACCAACTGCTGCGCGGAGCAGACCCAACAATGAAGCAGGATTTCTTGTTGGACTCGAAAGACACCGATGACTTCGACTACACCAAGCATGGCAACGACGCAATCTCCGGCGTCTCGGACCGTGACGAGTGGAACACACTGATAGAGGCCTTCCATGTCATGAAATTCACCGACAAGGAGCAAGCTGGCATTCTTCGCACCGTTGCAGCTGTTCTCCACCTGGGTAACATCAAAGCATCCAAGGAGAGTCGACGAGCAGACCAAGCCACGTTGGACTCCAATGCGGAAGCCCAAGCTCGGAAAGTGTGTCAACTGCTCGGTGTATCTGCAGATGACTTTATAAAAGCGCTACTTCATCCTCGGGTCAAAGCTGGACGCGAGTGGGTCGAGAAGGTCCAAACACCCGAACAAGTCAACCTTGCACTAGACGCTCTCGCCAAGGGCATCTACGAGCGTGGGTTCGGTGATCTTGTCGACCGCATCAACCGACAATTGGACCAAACAGGATCCGGCGGCGACGACTCTCACTTCATCGGAGTTTTGGATATTGCTGGTTTCGAGATTTTCGACGAAAACAGCTTCGAGCAGCTCTGCATCAACTACACAAACGAGAAACTGCAGCAGTTTTTCAACCACCACATGTTCGTACTCGAACAAGAAGAGTACGCTCGGGAACAGATAGAATGGAAGTTCATCGACTTCGGTCGCGACCTACAGCCGACCATTGACCTGATTGAACTCCCCAACCCAATCGGTATCTTCTCCTGTCTGGACGAGGATAGTGTCATGCCTAAAGCCACCGATATCAGCTTCACGGAGAAGCTACATTCGCTTTGGGACCGCAAGAGCAACAAGTACAAGCGTTCTCTTTTGACCCAGGGTTTCGTTCTCACCCACTATGCTGCCGAGGTTGAATACTCCACAGAAGGATGGCTGGAGAAGAACAAAGATCCTCTAAACGATAATGTCACTCGCCTCCTAGCAGCGTCATCGGATAAGCAAATCGCCAATCTATTTGCAGATTGTGCAGATCCCGACGACGAGGTTGGTGGTACTCGCAGCCGTGTGAAGAAGGGTCTCTTCCGTACCGTAGCTCAACGCCACAAGGAACAGCTTGCAACGCTTATGAACCAGCTGCATTCGACGCATCCTCACTTTGTTCGTTGCATTCTCCCCAACCACAAGAAACGGCCAAAGCAATTCAGTGCACCGCTTGTCCTTGATCAGCTACGATGCAATGGTGTGCTCGAAGGTATCCGAATTGCCCGAACCGGATTTCCCAACCGATTGACATTTGTTGAGTTCAGACAAAGATACGAAGTATTGTGCAAAGACATACCCAAAGGCTACCTTGAAGGTCAACTTGTTGCGAAGATGATACTGGAGAAGCTGGGCATGGACAAGGCTCTTTACCGCGTTGGTATCACCAAAGTCTTCTTCCGGGCCGGAGTCCTTGCTGAGCTGGAAGACCAAAGAGATGCTCTTATTCGCGACATCATGATTCGATTTCAGTCCGCAGCGCGTGGTTTTACTCAGCGACGCATCGCCCACAAGCGCCTCTATCGTGCCGAAGCTACCCGCATCGTACAGAAAAACTTCCAGGTCTACCTGGATCTTCAATCGAACCCCTGGTGGCGACTCTTTATCCGCATGAGACCAATGCTTGGAGCCACTCGTCAAGCTGCCGAGGTGAAGAAGCGTGATGAGATGATCCTCCAGCTCGAAGACAAGATGCAGCAGGAGGCGGCTGAACGGCAGCGTGTAGAAGACGATCGACGAAGGGCCGAGTTGGACATTCAGAAAATTCAGAAGACGCTCGAGAGTGAGCGTGCTTTGGCTCTTGACAAAGAAGAGATTTTCAAGCGGCTGCAGTTCCGCGAGGCTGAGCTCGCTGAGAAGCTTCAGGGCGCGATCGAAGACCAAGACCAATTGGAGGATCAACTGGATGCCCTGATGGAAGCGAAAAAGAAAACTGAAGATCAAGCTGAGGTATGGCGCAAAGAATTGGAGCAAGCCGGTCAAATCATTGGCAACCTGGAAACCGAAAAGCAAAACCTCGAGGAGCAACTTGTGCGACTTGAACAGCAGCTACAAGAACTTGAAACTGCTCAATCACAACGCAGCCTAGCCGAAGAGTCTATGAGTCAAGAAGTGAAGATGTTGCAGAGCCATCTGAGTTTGAAAGAGCGAAAACTCCAAGAGCTGGAGTCAAAGCTTCTCAAAACAGAACAGGATCTCGATATTAAGCTTGCAGCATCGGACAAGGAAGTACAGGCGAGCAAGAAACAGATCAAGGACTTGCTCGAAGAGAACCGACAGGTACGACAGCAGATCTCTGATCTTTCCTCAACTTCCACTAGCTACGAGGACCTCATTCGCCGCAAAGAAAGCGAACTGGCTATCTTGAAGGCCGATCTGAAGAAATACGAGTCTGATCGACAAATATTCGATGCAGAGAAAAAGACACTTGCTTCAAAACATGACGATCTTCAACGTCGCCTGCGCGAGGCCAATGCTGAGCTTGAAGCCATGCGGTCCCAGAAGCAGCAGTCAGATCGTGAAGCTGCCGACGCGAAGCGACTCCTTGAGGACCGCGAAACTGAGGATGCACAGTCAAAGCTACTTCAGGAACAGATCGAGCTTCTCAAGTCTGAGATGTTCGAGGTCCAAAAGGAGTTGAGCCGCGAAAGGCAGTCACGTGATGATGTAGAGATGTTAGGCGAACACAAATACGACACACTGAAGCGCGACTACGATGCCTTGAACGATTCCAAGATCACCATCGAGAAAGAAATGTACGCACAGCAAGACGTACTGCGGCGCGCAACCGAGACTCGCACTGCGCACGAGCAAGAACGCAAGGAATACCAAGCTGAGCTGCGAACCCTGCGCGAGCAGTATCTCAAACTACAGGAAGACAAGATGGACGCTAATGCTGAAGCCGAGCGTACTCAGTCACGTCTGGCTTTGGAAAAGCAGGCCGCACAGCAAGAAGTACTGAATTTCAAGGACCAACAACTTGATCAACTGGAGGCGGAGCGGGATGATCTTGCTGAGCAAGTGCATAACCTGACCCAGATGCTTGCTGATGCGGAGGGTTTCAGGGAGCGGAATGACCAACAGAAAGAACGCCTCGAGCGTGAGCTGGTTACCGTCAAAGGCCGACTGACAGCTTCCGAAAACGACAACCGCGCGCTGCTCAACAAGGTTCAACAAAAGAACCTCGACATTGCCCGAACGAACTCCCGTGCCGGCGAGACGCAGCGTTCAAAGATCATGCAGCTGACGAACGAGAAGTCTAAGGTCGAGGAGGACAACAAGCGCCTCTATCGTCAGCTTGAGGACGCCCAAGTCACTATTGCATCGATGGAAAAGCAGAAGGAGAAGCTTGAGCTTACTCTTGAAGACCTAAACCACGAGATTAACCGTGAAGCGAAGACCAACCGGACCGCGGAAAAGGCCTCTTCTACCGTCAACCTACAGCTCGCAGAAGTAAACCGCAAGCTCGAGACAGAGCGGCAATTACGTACCCAAGCTCAAGCAAACACGCGTGCAGTACAAGCCACGTTGGACAACAACAATCGTGAATTGGAAGAATGCCACAGTCAGCTCATGTTGCTCCGTAAGGTCTTCGATCCTGAGTCTGCAGAGGTTGCCATTAGCTATGACGCTGCAAAACCACAGATTTCAAAGGCTGTGGATATTGCAGAGCGTCTAGAGGCTGCCAATCAGGCTTTGCGTGTTGCCATGGAGCGATACAACCGCGCTGAAGCTCAGCTGGACGACCTACGGGAGAGGCACGAGGGTGAAATTAACGAGTTAGATACACGCCATGCCAATTCGAAGCGTGCTTTGCTTGAAGAGATGAATAGCAGCCAGGTGAACCAAGCCAACGCGAATCGATCGCCAACGCATAGAAGGTTAGACAGCGAGAACCGCAAGCCATTCTCGACGAGCACGCCAACTAATCAACGCCACATCAGTAATGCAACGAACGACGATTCCGCCCGTTCAGACCGTACAGTCGATACCGTCGCCTTCAACAACCGCATGGACATGGCTGCCGAACTCGAACTTGCACAGAACCAGTTGCAGATGTCAGAAATGCGAAACGCGCATCTGCAGAGCCAGCTCGACCAGTCTCCGGTGCGAAACAATAGTTGGCAAGAGGAAAGCCCATCGATGAGGCGCGTGCAGAAACTGGAACGCGAGAACTTCCGCCTTCATGACATGCTCGACGACTCCGCAAAGAAGGTCTCTTCGCTCGAACACAACCTGCGCTCAGGACAACTGTCATACCAGGAAGTGCAAACGAAGTCACACGAAGAGCTCTTCGAATTGCTCAACTCACAAGAACAGTCGCGCAAGTCCATTGTACAAGCCCACAACAACGCTATCAACGAGCTGGCTGACGCAAAGACGGCCTTCGACGATATCAAGCAGATGAAGACAGCCTTGGAAGCTGAACTTCGTGAGGTTTCGGCCGAGTTGAACGAATTTGCCTCGGAGCGTGAGCAAGAGCAAGCCAACCACAACCAGCTTCTGCAAGAATTTGCAGATCTTCAGATTCGACTTGATGACGAGACTTCTACTCTACTTGACGTGCAGTCCAGTTTAAGCTTATACAAGAGCCGCGCTGATGAGTACTTCAACAAACTCGAGCAAGCAGAAATCGCCGTGCTCAAAGCCACTCGCGCCGAACAGTTCGCTAGGACACAAGCACGCGAGGCTGAAGAGACCTGCGCCACATTCATGGCGGAGCGCAAGGAGATGGACGGCATGGTCGAGGACTTTCAGCGACAGGTTCAACAGTACGAAGAGCGTGTAGAGGACCTCTCAACCGATCTGCAAGCAGCACTGCAGGCAAAGAAGCGTCTCCAGAACGAGCTTGAGGATTACAGAAGCCAGCATGCCCACGACATTGAAGATGGAGAGACGTCACTGGAGCAGACGCGCAAGAAGTACCAGACTGAGCTGTCGACGTTGACGAACGAGCTGGACCAGGAGCGCGAGACAATCATCTACATTCGCGAGGAGAACGGACGCTTACGTGAAGAGATTGAAGAAATGAGAAGCAAGTGGGATGATGAGGTCCTGAACTCGTCTACCTGGGCCAAGGAGAAGAACCGTCTGGAGATGACGCTTCAAGTTGTGTCCAACTCTCGCGATGAGGCAGCCAATGCTCACAACGAGGCTCAGTCTAAGATTGTGAACCTCTTGTCTCAAGTTCGAAACCTTCGCACCAACGTCGATGATCTTGCTGCCGAGCGCGATTCAGCCATCGAGGAGAAGAAGCGCCTTGAAACACGATTGCAGGAGGCTGCAGACCGTCTGGATGACCTATCGCGATCCGAGTCACCGGCAATGCGCAATGCTGCTGCCTATGACCGCGAGCTGCTCGAACTAAAGTCTGGCCTGGCCCAACAAGAAGACATCGCTGCCGCAGCTGTTGGTAAGATGCGCCGCGCAGAAGCTCTGGCACAGGAGTTACAGAAGGACATTATTGCCGAACGCGAGGCAAATGTACAACTGCATAAAGAGAAGGGCCTTGTCGGCAAAAACCTTAAGGATCTCCAACTTCGTCTTGTGGATCTTGAGACAAAGGGCTACAGCGGCTCGGCTGGAAAGGATGTCCGCTTCCTCCACGGACGCATCCAAGAGGTATGTAACCGGTCTCCCTTCCCATGATAGCTCTAACTGACCATATTAGCTCGAGAAAGCCCTTGAAGACTCGGAATCGACACGTCTCTCCGACTCCCGTGCTGTCCGCAATGTCGATCGTACAGTCAAAGATTTGCAGTCACAAATCGAACGCCGCGAGAAACAGAACGCCTCTGTTGCTGAAGACCTCAACAAAGCGCGCGACAAGATCTCCAATCTGCTCTCCACCATCGACGAGCTGCAGTCTTCAGATTCAGGAAATCAGCTCGCTGCTAAGCGCGCCGAGCGCGAACTCCGTGAAGAGCGCGAGAAGAGCGTCAAACTGGAGCGCGAACTTGAAAACTACAAAAACATGCGCGTCGAGCGAAGAAGCCAACTTGGTGTTCCTGGTATCGCAGCGAGTGACGCTGGCGATGCGCGGTCACGCCGTGGCTCCTCCATCGGTCTTCTGATGGGCGAGATGGGCGAGGCTGCGCCTGGTGAGAAAAAATTCGGTAGCTTCCGAAGCGGACTACGACGCGTTTCCGGTCAGAAGGGTTTTTGTAGTTGATGGGATCTCCAAGGGGGAGGGGTCGTTAACGAGGTCCCAGTTCACCACCATTTCTAGCCCATATTTCCGCAGAGAAGTTGAAGAGGATGTGGGCGGTCCTGTCACTACATTCAAAGAAGAGGTTGAGCAGAAAAGGAGCAGCACGATCGCTACTGCCAAGTCCAGAGCGTTGGTCATTGCTGGCGCGGGCATGAGAAGGAAACATAGCTATGACACAGGCGTTAGCCTGCTAGAAGACATTGAAGAGGTGGACTCTGTGCAGGAAAAGGGTTCCGTGCTGGACCAAGCTTCCTTGAGAGAAGATGACGAGGAAGTAGGAGAAGAGGAAACGCTGGTCGAAGTGGACGGCGAGCTTTACAAGGAGAAGGAGGTCGAGATTGACATCTCGGACTCTGAGCCCCAGACGGATAACGAGTCGGATGCTGGGCCCCAGGAGGGGTGTGGTGTCAAGCGCAAGAGGACGATTCGGGTTGTGATTCGGTCTCGGGCGTTTCTATGAGCGAGCATGCTTTGCGTGTTTCTTACACACGAATCGGGAAGCCACTTCACTTTCCATCATCGCTGTTTTTGCATGGCGTTCCAGCGATATATCACGGTTGCATTCACCGCTTGGGCTTATAATGATATTTAACTCCACTTCACTGTTCGTGCTGCTTACATCCATATACCGCTTCCTGCCTTGTAGTGTTGTGTTGTGTTGTGTTGTCCGGGCCTATAGGTATGCGTGAAGTTCTTGTGTGCAGATAAGGTCTAGCTATTCATTTTAGATTCGCTTTTATCAGAGAGTGTTGTGCTAAAGAACACGTATCAAATCACGGCGCGAGAGTGAGGGAGCTATGTATGTAGGTTATAATCTTGTTGCTATATCCAACTGTAGGTTCTCAGACTACTATGCTATGCGTAGCGACCTTTGAAAGTCATTATCAATGTACTATCTAGTTGGAGATACCGATGACACCGCAAGCAGGGCGGCCACCAGCATTACCAGTCTTCTTAGACTCCTCGTGTCCGCCCTTTCCGAGGTCGTCGGTGCCGGCGTGGACAACAATGGTGCGCTGCAATGTGTTAGCAGGGTCATATAATGCTAGGTTTGCTTGAGGGAGGCATGTGATGCCATTTAAGCAGAAGAAACACAAGGTGTAGGGGACGTACGCCAATGACGCTCTCAGAGCCAATGAGCTTGATCAGCTTGTCCTGAACGCTTCCCTTTGCGTTACCCTGGCCGTCGGTCTTGAAGTTGCCAAGATCGCCAACGTGGCGCTCCTCGTCGCTGGGGGCACCATGGGTCTTGCTGTAAGGGTTGACTGGTTCTCATTAGCCTCTTGTCACTCTCTTAAACAACACAGGTGTGGCGAGGTCGATTAAAGTTCAGAGGCACTCACAGTGAGGTCCGGCAGAAGTGCAGCCGTTGGTGTTGTCACCGAAGGCGTGGACGTGCATGCCACGCTCAGCGTTGGCGTCGTGACCAGAGATGTCCCATGAGATGGTGGTCTGCGAGTTCTCGTCGGCCTGCTCGAAAGTGACGGTTCCCTTGACGTTGGAGTCTCCACGGAGGACAGCGACTAGAGAACACAGATTAGCTGACCATCTTTCATCTGGGTGTAGAGCGGCTTGTCTCTCAGCCCTACCCGTCTCTCGGCGTGCACGAGGCGTGAAGGGCGAGCCATCAGGGTGTGTGGGGAGCGCTGTGCTGATTGGAGCATCTGCACAGCGAGCCACGCGGTGCGGTGCTTAGCAAGGTCCTCAGACAGCTCTCTGAAGACGCGATTGAGCCATTCACAGTGTCCTCAGACCCAGCGAAGGCCCCTGGAGGACAGAATGTGCTCAATCAAGCGCAGCCGCTGCCCCACCTTCCCGCAACAAGGCAAGTTTGAGCTGCAAAGGGGGTTAAACGTACCAGCCTTGACCATTTTGGCGGTGGTTAGTGTTTGGAGATGGGTATGGGATGAATTGAAGCTTGACTTGACGTCTGGAGTGGTTGTTGTGATGTGAGAGAAGCGGTGCAAGGTGCGGAACGCTGGGAGCTTTCACGGCTGTCCTCTGCGGGGCTCGGAGTGACGCAACGCACAAGGACCCGCAATAGCTCGCTGTTTCCAGCCATACAGCCGTTTGCCGACTTCTGGACCGACGAATGATAAATCTGTCTGCATGTCGCTGGCCGTGGCCTAGCCTATCACATCATTGCTTCTGGCGACATTTTTCCAGATACATGACGTGCACAAGGGACAGTAACATGGCAGTTTCATCTCTTTGTATTTTGATATCGCATTACCAAGCAGCTATATGAGTGTGGTCGTGCAAGCTAGCCTCAAAACGTAAAATTCATGCCTTCATAACTTTCAAAGAAAACGACCGATATCGGACTACCCTTCTATGCTTCAATCTTCTTGCGGAGGATATCCTTGAGGGTGACGGCATCAGCAGCGAATTTCGAGATACCCTCGCGGAGCTTCTCGACGGCCATCTGGTCCTCGTTGAAGTAGAAGCGGAAGGCAGCCTCGTCGTTGATGTAGCTCTTCTTCTCGATGTTGAGCGAGCTGGCATTGGAGGCATCGAGCTTCTTGGGGACCGGTTCGGTGGAGTTGTAGAGCTGCTCGAGGAGGTTGGGCTGGAAACGGTCAGTAAAAGACGCCCGAATTGGAGAATGAATCCACATACAGCAATGGTGAGGTAGTCGCAGCCGGCGAGCTCGGTGACCTCGCCAACGGAGCGGAAAGAAGCACCCATGACAATGGTCTTGTAACCGAACTTTTTGTAGTAGTTGAAGATGCTGCCGACAGACTGGACACCGGGGTCCTCCTCCTTGGTGTACTCCTTCTTGGTGGAAGCCTTGTACCAGTCAAGAATGCGGCCAACGAAGGGGGAGATGAGGAAGGCGTTCGCCTCAGCAGCGGCAATGGCCTGGACGAGGGAGAACATGAGGGTCAGGTTGGTGTTGATGCCGTGGTCCCGCTGGAGGATCTCGGCAGCCTTAATACCCTCCCATGTCGAGGCGATCTTGATCAGAATGCGCTCCTTGCCAATGCCCTGCTCCTTGTACAGCTGGAAAGCGTTAGTTTCTTGGCATTCTCGCAGATTGATTTCAGTCACGTACATCAATGATGCGCAGGGCCTTGTTGACCGAGGCCTTTGTGTCGAAGGAGAAGCGGGCGTCAACCTCAGTGGAAACCTTGCCGGGGACGACGTTCAGGATCTCCTTGCCGAACTGGACGAGGAGGTTGTCGAGTGTTGCATCGACCTGGTCCTCGATGTTGTCGCCGTGCTTCTTGCCCCACGCAACGGCGGCATCGATCAGCTTCTCATACTCGGGCTTCTTGGAGGCCGCGAGGATCAGCGAGGGGTTGGTGGTGGCATCCTGGGGCTTGTACTTGTCGATGGTGGCAAAGTCACCCGAGTCGCAGACGACGGTCTGTGAAGCGTCTGTTAGCTCCCAAAGTCACTGTCGCGCCGTGTGGTTGCGCGTGCTGCAGGTGTCGTGGGGATGGGGGTTGGTGTGCAGCGAGCGGTAGTGGGGTTACCTACGGTGCCAGTGGCCTTCAGTTGATCGAGGGAGGAGGTCATTGTGATGTGCGTGCGTGTGGTGTATGGGCGTGCGTGTGAGGTGGGGCAGTATTAGGAAAGGAGGGTTGGGTATCGCAGGCAGAAGAGGGGAGAAGGTGGTTGTTGTTTGTTGGGAGCAGTTGCGTCGGTCGATCAGCTTTCAATCAGTCGGCCTCCAGGGAGCCCCGCTACAAAAATGGCTGCTGCGTCACAAGCGTGGCAATCGTGACGGCGGCCGGAAGAACATCAGGCCAACAGCTGGCTGAGAGGCCCACTCTCGCGGGCTTTGCATCAATCAGCGTGCCAATTGCTTGCAGCAAGCAAACCATGGCGGCGTAGGGCTGGCCGGTGCTGTCCAGTGCTGTCCACATTCGCCGTTCCACGGCCGTTGGGCCTGTCACAGCACCTCTGGTGCTGCTCGTGCTGTTGCAGAATCCTTACGTATCGCCGGTATGATGCAATGTCTGAGCAAAGCTGATGGCTCTTGCTGGCTCATGCTGGCTCACATGGGCGACACACACCGGCGTCAAGCACCCACTGCGGTCCGCCGTGCCCCTCTTTCCCCTTCTGCCAGAACCTGCTGTCATGTTCGTTCCACGTTCCAACAAATTCCACCGGCTCGACGTGATCACCCTTCTGGGAAAATTTCCACCTTCGGACCACTGTCGTCCGAGCCAGTGGTTTCAGTCGCTGCGTGCATGCCTCCGCGCCTGCCGGAGAAATCGCCGCGTCAATGCGAGTCTGCCATAACAGTCGTTTGGTTCCAATTTCTCTCACCGCAGCCCAGCTTATCGTGGTGGCGGTTCTAGATGTAGACATCTGAGCACCCATCAGGTGCCTCACGAACCGTGGTTGCTATGTCCGCCCACGCCGAAGACATGGCATTTCTCGGCGAACAACTCACCGCCATACATTCCATGTCCCAACAACACCTGGCAAGCTGGGCACTAGACCTAGACCTACGAAAGAGAAGGAGTGTCGAAACGACGCGGCAGCAACTCCTACACACACGACGCTGATCACTCACGAGAAGTATATCGAAGATGAATGAACATACTCAAAATCTATCTTAGCTCTATGCAGCACGCCCCGTCAGCCCAGTCGCCGCCGTGACACAGTGCAGAGTGCGCCTGCATCGTTTACAATTTGCTCTTCCCCAGTCATGCCTCTCCAGCAGCCCGTAAACCTCCTCATACTTCCCCACCAGATTACTCACCGTATGTCCCGGCCCACTGGGTCCAGGATCATTCAGCGCCTCAACCTTCCTTGTCTGCTCTTTTCCAACCTCAAGGATAGAACCGCCAGGCAACACCTCATCTACCAAGCACCTCACCATTGCCTCGGCGACCTCTTCCGGCGTCGCCCACTCATCTGTGTCTGAGGATATCAATTGCAGTCTTTCGGGATGCTCGGTCCAAAGCGGCGTCTTGATCACGCCAGGCGCCACGCCGTTGACGCGGATGCCGAAGCGCGTGTCGAGGGCGGCGAGCGAGCGAACGAAGCCGTTCATGGCGTGTTTGGCGGCGACGTAGATGGGGGCGTGGAGGTTAGCGTTCTGGCCTGCGATGGAACTCACAATCAAGACGCGTTTGGGCCTCCTCTGCCCCGTCCGCGCGTGCGAGTCGAGGAAGGCTGCTATGGCAAGCTGCGTCGTCCTGATGGGGTGCGTCACATTGATATCCAGCGTCGCGTATCTCCCGCTGTCAATGGGGTCGCGAGACACAGACGTGCCTGGTGGGTGCCAGAAGTTGCTCCACGGTGGATCAAAGATGCCTGCGCCGGGGCAGACGATGTCAATGTCTCCAAACGTTGCGGTTGCGATGGTGAACATGCGTTCCAACTCGGTCCAGTCGGTGACGTCGGTTTTCTGAAAGATAGCTCGAGGCGCGCCCGTCTCGTACCGGGACAGCAGTTGTTGGGCTTCCGGACGAAGTGACAAATCCGCAACGAGAACGTTGCAGCCCTCCTCCAGCAAAAGTTTAGCAAAGCAGTAGTTGATACCTATAACCATCTCAACATTCACTCCCACCAGAGTAGAGCTACACAACAACTCACCAGATCCTGCGCCCGTGACAATGGCAGACTTGCCCCTAATACCAAAAGCTTCTTGCTTCGTAGCCATGCCGTTAGTTGTCCAGAGTGGAACACAAGAAACAGTGCGGTGTGGGCGAAGCTTCAGACAACACGAAATATATAGTACATCGTAAAGCTATAGCTGCACCTGACACGCATAGACGCGTGAACTGCACATCTCTAGAAGCGCACAGCAGAGCTGCGGCATACCTAATTAGGCATTTCGTAAGGCTATAGCTGCACCTGACACGCATAGACGCGTGAACTGCACATCTCTAGAAGCGCACAGCAGAGCTGCAGCATACCCAATTAGGCATTTTGGAGGAAAGGAAAACGTGGGTTGAGGGGTATCGTGGGGTAAGCTTAGCCGGCCAAATCTCGTCTGAAATCGTAAGCAGAATAGACGCGTGTAGACCCGGGCCTTTTGATCGTTGATAAGACGTGTTGCGTACGTATTGGCTTGAATGGATTTTTGTTTGTACGATTGAATTGTTGGTTGTTGTTGTTGTTGTTGATGATGTTGTTGGTGTTTATCTGTATTATGGAGGATCTATGAGGCCTGCTTCCAGTGTTCATGCCTGTGGCCGGCCACCATATTCCAAGCATGTTATGCTCTGCTCATTTCCCTCTTGCTCCTTTTGTGTCTCATGGTCGCTCAGATGAAGCACTGTACCTCAGTTCCTCTGTCTCAGCTCTTTCCTGATCTCCTCAACGCCACTTGCTCTCGGCAGCGGCACACCATTGCCCTCTTTGCTCCCGCTGACATGACTGAGTCTGATTAACTCATCCATCATGGCGTTCCTCGTCCGCTCAACAAGCCCATCCACGTCCGCTGCGGTCATGCCCGTCGTCGGAATCGCCGGCAAAACAGTTACGTCCACGACACCGGGTCTGACAAGCTTTCTTTTCATGTCCAGCACATGGCTGTAATTCGCCGCCACGACGGGCACAATAGGGACCTGCGCCTGCACTGCGAGATGGAATGCGCCTTTCTTGAATGGCAGCAGTGTCGGCTCGGTGGCATAGCTGCGAGTGCCTTCGGGGAAGATGAAAACGGATTGGCGGTCGTTGCGCATTGTGTTTGCGGCGCCGTCGAAGGCTGCGCGTGCAGTGGCGCGGTTGGCGCGGTCGATGAAGACGGTCTTGGAGAGAGCCATGAACTGGCCGAGGAAGGGCGTGTATTTGAGGCTGGACTTGGCTGTCACAGAGCAGTAGGGGGAACATGCAGCCGAGCATCAGGACGTCGAGCTCGCTAGATGCAACACAAGTCAGTTTTCGTGTCCTTGTAGAATGTGCCTGGGGGTGGGCTGTGGGCTGTGGGCTGCGGGGTGAGTATGGGGTCGAAGATGGAGCACTCACGTCTGGTGGTTGCCCACAAACACTGCCGGCCTCGTGTCCAAGGCCTCCTTCCCACCTCTCCTCCCGCCCTCTTCCCTGCTGCCGGCTTCATCAACTCTGAACGTGATTCCCGTGCTCAACCACATGGTCCACTTGAACGCCCGCCCGACGGTCCACTGGCTCAGTCCACCGTAGCCAATGGCTCGCAGGAACAAGCTCGCGAAAACGCCATAGCTCGCACAGATGATCAGGAAGAGGAACGAAGTGATGCTGAAGGCGACAAAGGTGGCTTGCTGGGCTAGCCGCGCGGGCAGCACAAGAGAGAATGCGCGGAGCAGCATGATAAGCGCGACGGGCGCGGCAGAGAGGTAGGCGAGCCAGCTCATGCTGGAGTCTGGCGTGGGCGGGCGCGCTATGGCCGTGTTGGCATGCGATTGGCGGGGTGGCCTGGTTCGGGTCGAGTCCGTCTGCGTCTTCGTCTGTGTATCGCACAGGGCAAGAAGCCGCAACGTCAAGTGGAGGGGGACTGTAGAAACAGCAGCAGCGGCGGCGGTGAGGCGTCGACAATGAGTCTATCGCGCCTCAACTTTCGAGCTAATATCGATTCATGTCAGGCGGATACCGCACGAGGCAGCGGGGCCGTTTCCTTTTTTCCGTCGCCGTGATAGGCGCCAAGGTCCGTTGCGTCCGATCTCGCCAAGCTCCCCTGTGACCTCTGCTGCCGCCTGCGAAGCCTGTCCGGACTTTTGTGCCTGACGTCGAGTTGGACAAATTGGCCTGCGACGATATTGCAGCGGGTGGAATTTGCAATCCCTCGACGAGTCTCTGTGCACTTGTTGGGAGCATGAGCTGCGTCGACATCTGCTGCGCGCCTTCCTTTCCTGTCGCTGCATGTGTGACTTGCACGTCATCAGGTCTGGTCTGGTGCCCACCACCTGCGGTTTCATATGTACCTTCACATGCAAACTGCTGCAGTCTCTTGCAGCATCGACCTAATACCACAGCGCCGCAGAGCATGTGCATACCGTACATTCATCCTTTTCCTAATTACTCGACGACCCATTGACATTGACATGAAGTGTCTGCGTGGTCTTGATCCAAGCCAGACCCAGGCTGGACGTCGATCAACTCCATCTTCGCCTTCCCATTACTCGGTTCCAGGCCTCCATCGATACCGACAACTACCTTCTCGCAGTAAGGTACACTACCATTAGCCGCCACTCTTTGTTCTATAACCTGCAGCTTGTATGGAAACCAACGATTGGCTACAGATGCCCCATCGGTCACATTAGACACAGAACCCCTACTCTTCTCCGCATAGATGAAGCCATCCAGCCGCGTGTCGTTGAACATGCAGCGCCAGAGCGACTGTCCGGGCTGGAATGTCGTGTGTTTCGATTGGCTCTGCCTCGGCGACGGATTCGTCCTTTCGTGCCCGAGTTGGTCTTCCCGAAGTATCACGGAACGGTTGTAAGTTGCAGAGAAGTGATACTGCGCTTCGTCGCTTGAATCCTTGAGAGTCGTCAAAGCTATGGGCCCAATTTCTGGAACTTGCTGGCCGCAATGAACGCTGCGATTAGAGACTGAAGGCACCCCAAGGGCAATCATAACATGCTTGTCGGCGTCGCCGCCCTGTGACGGTAGGATGCTGAGCTGTAACATGGTGTCAAAGGCGCACTGCCATGCGCGTGACTCGTTGGCTCGCGCAAGACATTTTGAGCTCTGCTGTTGAGGAAACTGGATGGGTATCATGAAGGTACCTCGCTCGATAGACGAGATGCTACTTATGTTGGTTTCGTTGCTTCCCGTCTGCCGGCTCTCGGACTGTTTGCTGATACCAGTGTTAGCCTCTTTTCCTGTGGCATCTTGTGAATGTCGTACTCTTGTGAAGGTCTAGGGTTTGCCGCTAACAAGGCAATTCCCACTGTCAGTAGAAGAAGAGCATGGAAACCCAGTACTGCTAACACCCGGTACTTCACAGACATTCGACCCCACGTTCGGCCCCATACCGATGTTGGAATGCTTGGCAGTGGCTTCTCGAACATTTCCCGTTGCTTGGTGGTGAGCACTTCCTTCTCGTTCAGACATGCACTGACTGAAAGCGCGCTATAGTCAGTGCATAGTTCTAATGGGACCACCTCGAGACCATCTGCGATATCCGGTGACGTTGCTGAGTCCGAGGCTGTTGAGGCGCTGTGAGTTCGCACGGGCTTGTAGTGCGCTGGAAATACTGTGTAAATGCTAGGGAGCTCCTGGATGCTCTTGACCGATCTGCGTGGGAGCTGCATGCCTGTAATAAGGGGATATACTAGGTATTAGAAGGTTTGGTGTACGCCTCCTAGACTGTATAAGAAAGCAATTCTGGACCAGCCAGTTGTTGGTAATGTTAGCAAACAACAGGAAAGGACATGTAGAATCGTCAGAGCAGCCAGCGCATGCTCGATGGAGAATTGGCGGCTGGCAATTATAAGCTTTCATAACATCTCAATAGGCCAAGCCCTACTGAGGTCTCCCCACGGTAAATGTAACCCTACCGGCTGCGCCGCGATGCTGCTGGAGCTTGTTGGCGATTCAGGCTGCAAATGTGCCTGCTTGTGGAAATTAAGCTGACAATCATTGCAGCCCGTACAAAAACGTACTGTCTCGTCGCATTAACATAGTAATTGAAAGCGGTAAAAAGCCCAGAACGGAAGTATTGGGTGGCGGAAAGCGCTGGCTGTACGGTTACCATTGCGAGTAAAGTGGTCTGTGCATTAAGCGCTTGACGCTGGTCTATGATGAGGCCGTCACATCTTCAATGAAATCGTCCTCCGCTCTCCCAGTCCGTGATATGTGTTTGGAAGATATCGTATCCAGCGTAGCGTTTGGTCTCGCAAATCAGGCATGTCAAGTCGCGCCTGCGAATGCGTGTCTAACCGCTGTTGACAGGTCGCTCTGCGGGTTTCGGAACATGCATGGCAGTGTGCTTCAAACAAGACCAGTAGAGATGAACCTTGAGGCAAAGACCAAATATCTCCTTATTTGTTCTCGTTATCGTGGGTGTTCTAGACTACTTTTGCCTGGTAAGGTAAACGAATCACCCGGGTCAATTTCAGCTCCTTTTATGAATCTTTAGATCTTGGAATGGCAACATGAATGAGGAAGCAGTGATAAAAGCCGAGCTCTTTGCACTCGACTTTGAACTTGACGTTGCGCCCCGGCATATCTGGCCCGTCACCTAAAGGCTTAAGAGTCTGAACCGTAACTTTAGTTAGCAGCGTTGTCTTGACAACTTGTAGCTTATCATAGGCATTAATCTAATGGTTAAGCTGTTTTATAGCTAGTGCCACCAGAAACACCATCATACCCACACAATGAGCAATTCATTCCCACTAAAGGCCCTATCGGATGCGGTATCAAGACGCGGACCGACTTCGACAATGGCAACACAGAGGGATGCCTCGTGCTTGCAAAGCACAACTTGACGTAAGTTGAATTGGAAAGATCAGGATAACGGCTAACCCAGTTTTTAAAGGGATGAAGCTCTTCCTCCTTACTACTTTATCAAGAACGCTATACTAGTCGCCAGCGCCCTGGACGACTGGGAAGATGATGATGTCTGGAGGCTCGCTGCCGAACAGGCCTATATCACAGGCTTCAAGGAGGCAACAAGAAGGCAGGATGATAACTCAGTAAACGCACTTCAAGGCCTGCGCAAGGAGCTCGACCAGCTGAACTCGTTCAGGAGCCAGGATCTTGCTGCGTTCATGACTGGAGGCGAACGCAAGGCACGAGGCAAGCCTGCATGCTGAAGACGATGACATGGATACCGGTATTAATGTGACAGATGAGCAGCTCCAGAAAGAGGTCGCGCTGGGTTTCGAAGATCCAGTGGTGGCTCCTGATGCAGAGAACGATGATGAAATGGCGGCTGAGACCCTCGAGCTTCCTATTCGTCCTGCAAGCGAATATGAGACCTCTGATACGAAAGCGATCCCAGCTCTCAAGGTGGTTACGCCATTTGATTGCTCCTCGACAGCCGCCTCGCTTGCCGCACTTGCAACAAGGAAACTTCGCCATCAGAAAAGTGTTAAGTTCAGCAAGGGTGGTCCTTACTACGCGCACACATTTGCTAAGTCGTTTAGCAAGGACTTAGGCTCAGGCCTCGCTCGCGCAAAACCAAAGCCGTGAAGAAGCAAAGATGCAAGGTTTGATGGCCAAAGGCAGTAAGGAACAGGCTACATGATGCCGGCGGAGTATCAATATGAGACTTACGAGAGATAATATACATTTGAGAAAGGCAACGAAGTCCGTAGAGAAGCCCTAGACGGATACTGCCAAACAAATTTTGTTAGATCAGAGAAGTCCTTGTGGCAACCTGCGCTTATCCAACCCGATTAAAAAACGGCATTGTATTAGTTGGAGTTAGGTGGTGGCAGTATTCCATTTTGTGGCGCAAGCTCTGGGGAAACGATGAGCGGAGCAAGGCCGTGCTCGATGCGTACCCCCGCCAGCTGCAAGCACAACCCAACCGTAACACAACAACGACATGTCTTACAAGGAGTCCCCTCACTTCACGATCATACTCATATTCATGATAGGACAATGTTCATTTACGGCTAGAACCTTGAGCAGTAAGCGTCCAGCGTCGGCGAGCGCAACCCACCGCCCCCATCATCCCAGAGCTTCTGTGTGACCAGGGGATCTTCACAGATTGCAGTTCTTTTCAAAATCACCGGCTGGGATGTTGTCTGAGATCAACACACAACACAAAAAGAGGATTCGTAACGGTGCGCATCGCAATGAAGACACTAACTGAAGCAAAAATGGCAAAATTCAACGTAATCGCCGAGCCTGTAGGCAACGTTGTAGGACCACCACCGTCCGCAGCGTCCGTTTTCTATCTACTCAAAACTCAGTATAGGTTCAGTACCATCAATACACAGACCACAACGCTTGTTTGGTGAGCAGCACTGCCTACCATGAGGTCATGTCGTCGGCCCTTCGTGCCAGCGGCCCTCCGCAGCACCGCCTCACGGGCCCAAGGCATCACAATGCGGCGAAATGCAGGGTCTATGTGGCTGCAGCAGATGTTTCTGAAGTCAGACCCAGGCACTTACGCGCTGTAATAGGCTAGAGCCGGCGTCTGGCATATCTGACACACCCTAGGCTCCACAATTGTTTCATGGAACTCCAGACAAAAGCGAAGGAGCGCAACCATTGACCAGTTGGGTGTGCCCAGCCTTCAAACAGGGAGAATGCATGAGCGGACACGAGAGGCGGCATGGCCTTGACCTTGACTTACGGCGGAGATTGCGCGGATGACGGATGCCGTCTTTTAATACTCGGGGCTCCTCCAGCACCCAAACCTCATTCTTGTCCCAACCTTCAACTTCTGTGCATTTTCGCGTCCTTTTATACCACGCTCCCTTCAATCGCTTTGTGGACGCTGGTCGACCTTACTCATTACTTCTGCTGCGACAGAGCTCTATCTTGAGCATTTCATTCATTCATACTGCCACTTGCGACTGATTTACGACTCATCTACTAGCGACAACGTAGTATTAGATCTTCTGTGAAGATTGCTTCCTACATAGCCAGGCTTTGATTTTTCAGCTATTGGTTTCGACAAAGACAAGCAACATGCGTTTCACATCCTACACTGCTGCGAGCGCCTTGGCTACTCTGGCCACCGCACAGACTTTCACCGACTGCAACCCCATGGAGAAACAGTGTCCGAATGACCCAGCCATGCCTCAGACGTGGGAGACTGACTTCACTGCTGGCAAAGACGCTATCAAGGGCTGGAAGCAGACAGCTGGTAGCCTCACATACAGTGCTGAGGGTGCTGAGTTCAGTGTTGCAAAGAAGGGCGATGCTCCCACGATCGGCTCTGAGGCCTACCTGCAGTTCGGTTATGTCGAGGTCAAGATGAAGGCCGCTCCGGGCCAAGGCATCATCTCGTCGATTGTTCTTCAGTCTAACAACCTTGACGAGGTTGACTGGGAGTGGATCGGCGGTGTCGATACTAAAACCCAAATGAATTATTTCGGGAAGGGGTAGGAATTGGATCAGTTTGCATGAAAAATGGGCACTCTTCTGACGAATAATTATAGAAATACGACAACCTACGATCGCATGATAGAGGCAGACGTTCCCAGCACTCAGAACGAGTTCCACACGTACGCTCTCAACTGGACTTCGGAATCGCTTACCTGGATCATTGACAATAAGCCCATGCGTACCCTCAACTACGCCGACGCTAACGGCGGCAAGAACTTCCCTCAGACCCCCTGCAACGTCCGTCTTGGCAACTGGCCTGGTGGTGATTCTGAGAACGAGGGTACCCGCCAGTGGGCTGGTGGCAAGGTCGATTACAGCAAAGCGCCCTTCAAGATGACTGTTGCCAGCATCAAGGTTATCAACTACTCGCCCGGTACCGAATACCACTGGAAGGACAAGTCTGGTTCTTTTGAGTCGATTGAAGTGGTTGGTGCAGGCAACAAGGACGGTGCTCCTCAGAATACTGCCGTCCTGGATTCATCCGCATCAGTCACTGGCTCTGGTGCACCCCTCGAATCTGGCTTTGCTGCACCCACTGCTACTGCCACTGTCGGCAGTGGTAACAATGCCTCCAAAGGCACAAGCACCACCTGCACAGAGGGTCAGCAACAAGCCACACCAGGTCCTTCCGATTCCAACCAGACCACTGCCACCGCTGTCTCTGGCAGCAACTCGGATTTCAACTATCCTGTTCCCACCGGATCAGTCAGCACTCCCGCTGGCTCTGCCAACACCCCTGTCGTTGGTAGCAACAACGGCACCGCCGAAGAAACTCCGTGCTCTTGCGGCATTGCCACCATCACTGTAATTGGCACACCTCCCTCCGGTGACAACCCACCAGCAACCGAGGTTCCCTCTGCCCCTGCTTCCTCGCCTGTGCTCGGTGGTGTTGGTAGCACGCCTGGGGCGGCTCCTCCTGCGACCCTGACGTCCATTGTTTCATCGTCTCCTTATGCCACTACCGGTCTTATCATGGAAACTCTTCCCGCCCCATCTGTACCTGTGCCTGTACCGTCGGCGCCATCTGGTGACTTGATCCCAAGTGGGGGTAACGTCACCGTACCTACCCCATCTGCGCCCGCTGAGTTCACAGGCGCAGCGAGTGCCAACAAGGCTGGTGTTGCTGCCATGGCTGTCGTAGGTGGCGCCATACTCTTCGCTTTCTAGACGCGCCAGTGTAAGCAGGGCAGCCAGCCAAGATTGGTGCTGTGATGTGCTGTCACGTATGTATGTATGTATGCATGTATGTATGTATGGTTTGTAAAGGGGATTTGGAGGAATTTGCGGAGGGACTTCATCAAAGACGGCTAGGGTATTGTGTACATTTAATGGGCGTTTGCGTTGGATGACATGCATGGCCATGAACATTCGCTTATTGTTTGATAGGATACATTCAAGGCGCATTGGGCTGATAGATATACGAATTTATATCAACGTGGCAAAATCAACAGACCTTTCGCAGGAGTTGTTTGTCGTGTCTAAAGCAATTTTTCTACACGTTTTGGCAGCAGATTGTCACAGCGTGGGAATGGACAGCTAGAGTCTCCAGGCCAGCTGACATTTAGAGTTTGTCTTGTGTTAGCATCATACAGTCGGCTTGCAGTCGAGGGTGATGCAGAACAAGCATTTAGGACGTGTTGGTTGAAGAAGAGCTCGTGGTGGGTGAGAAACGCTCGTCTGTGTTGTCATGGTAGATTGATATTCTTAGTCTTGATGTGTTACATTACAGCATGATACAGAGTGTGGTGTGCCATGACTGATGCCAGGCAATGCTCACAGCATATTTTTCCTCCACGCCCGCGTCCCCAACCGCTCAATCTCAGGCACTTCGACCGGCCCTCTGACTTGGTCGTCTTCGAGGGCCTCTACGACGGCCTCGCCGACCAGGTCAGCCTTTAAGGGCTTGATGCCCCCAGCGCCCATCAGCCAGGTCAGTCTCCCGCCCACTGCGCTGTTGAGCATGCTCGCAACGGCGCCTCCGGCAGCAATGGGCAGTGTGAATGTGCGGCTGGAATCGTACAGGAAGGGAGCGCGGATGAAGATGGATCGCATGGAGGGGAAGGTTGTGGAGATGATGGACTCGGCTTCGCGTTTTGTGGTGATGTAGCGCTTGGGCAGGATGGGGGTGCCGGCTGCAGCGGAGATGTAGAGGAAGGTGGGGACCTTTTGCCTGGAAGCTTCATGGGCTAGGCTGACTGCTGTATCGCGGTTCATGACTTCGTAGGTGAGCTGGCCGTCCGACTCCATGGGGCGGAGTTTCTCGCCGTCCTTGCGGTCCAGCGGATTCTGAGTGCCTGCCTTTGTCGCCGAGAAGGCTCTCCTCAGGCCGGACAAGGGAGATTCGCGGCCGCTAACGACGCCTTTGTAGTCTGCTTCGAGGAGGATGCCCATGGTGTGGATGACGGCATCGGCCGAGTCGAGGTGCGCATTGTATGAGGAAGGGTCGAGGATGTCGCCTTTGGCCCAGGTGACGTTTGAGGACCATGGGGGAGCGTCGGCGGAGGAGGTTACCGAGGACCAGTGCGGTGTGCCTGAGCGCGAGACGGAGACGACGGACCATCCGCGGTGGGCAGCGGCGCGGCAAATGCGGGTCCCTAGAGGAAGTCAGGAAGCCAGGAAGCCAGGAAGTAGAGAGGCATAAAGGCAGAAATGCATAATGGCATAATGGCATAACGGCATAATGGCATAATGGCATAATGGCAGAAAGGCATAAAGGCATAAAGGCAGAAAGGCAGAAAGGCAGAAAGGCAGTCAGAGAGGACGCGTGTGCAAGACATACCCAAGAAGCCGTTCCCCCACAGACGACCAGCTTCTTCTGTGCAGCCGATGCCATTGCAGTGGTTGGTGTGAGCAAAGCGGGAAGTGAGGAAGTTGCGACAAGTAATACGAGAGCGTGAGTGGTGATATCATTCGACGGAGCACTGACAGCACTGACAGGGATTCGCGGGCGCTAGAGACCACCGAGACCATGTGACCAGGAACCTTCTCCCTCCACACCACCACTGGACTGCACTCTCCCACACTCTGCCGCCCTCTGCCGTGCTCTGCCACACTCTGCCACACTCTATTACACTCTATAACACCCGCTAGCTTCATTTCTCGATCATGCCTGCGCCAGCACCCAACAAGCGCGTCAAGGTGCGTCCCTCTTCGCAGCCAGTCTACACTCGACACCTGCTCACAACGCGCAGAACAAGCGCATATCGCGCAACATTGGTACCACTCTCCTCCAACATGGCCCCGTCCCCTACTCACCCCCACAGTAATCGGCTCCGAGGCCTGGGCACTCCCCCCACTGGGCCACCCCGACCGCCCAAAAGGCATCCCCGACGACCACACCAAGCGCTGGACCGTCTACGTGCGCCAACCAGACGGCGACCCCTCTCTCACCACCTGGCTGAACAAAGTCCAGTTCAAGATCTTCAACACGTACGAGAACCCATTGCGAACCTGCGACAACCCGCCCTTCGAGGTCACCGAAACAGGCTGGGGCGGATTCAGCATCGATATTCGCCTGCACTTTGCCCCGATCAGCGGCGAGAAGGCGCAGTACCGACAGCACTTTTTGCAACTCGAGAAGTACGGCTCCGAGGAGCAGCAAGCCCAACAAGAACGAACGGGCTGCGTGCGGAGCGAGTTCCTCGAGGTTGTGCACTTCAACGAACCAACCGAGGCCCTGTTCGATGCCCTGACCGCCGAGGACCAGTGGGCGCACCTCGTTCCCAGTAAGTCCTCAAGCGGGAGCAAGAAGGCTAGCCTCGGCGCCAACGGCCGTTTGAAGCGAGGGCTGCCCAACGGCGAGCGCAGCGCCCAGCTTCCGGAAAAAGGCGGCGATGATGTACCTTTCAGCCAGGAGCATGAGCAGGGCCTGATAGATAGTCTGATGGAAAAGATTGCCCAGGTCGATCGGGAGCTGGAAAAGGAAACAGCGAGAAGAGAGAAGACGGAGAATATGCTCAAGGCGCTGAGAGAGGAATTGGGTCACGAAGCGGCGCAACAGGCCGCACAGCAAGCTTCGGGGATCGGAGTCGCAGGCGCTGAAATGCAGACAAGATCCACAGCTTGCCTACCGAGCCCCAGCTGTCTACATCCTACGACTGTACAATGCTCCCGGCGGTGTGTATAGCAAGCGCAACGGTACGCAAACAGCGCTCAGATTCTCACCGATAAAGAACGGCTTTGTCGAGGAACACTGCCTTCTCGTCGAGCAACTCGAGAGAAATCGGTCGATTCCCTGCGATTGCAGCCCACCAACACAGAGCGCAGAGCCATCCCATGGCCTTGGAAAACTAGTGTTGATAGAAGAACGGGGGAACCATGAGAGTGAGCGATTGCTCAGCGTCTGCTATTCGCTACAAGCATGAAAGGAACAGATGCCAAACCCCACAACCCTGTTTGGATAGGCAAAGCGCATCGGTCAAGTGTGGTGTAACAGGTATCATTGGTGCCGTCACTATCCCAACTATCTCGATCACTGGCTCGTTGTGCCTGGCTCAGTCTTTGATACTCATAGCTGTCGCCAGCATGGTTGCCTCTTCAAGAACACGCACATCGACTCCTTTTCCTGTGCTATTCCATATGAATCAAAGCACAACCATCCACAGGGAATAACTGTCCGTCTTCATCGTCATCTTCATCACCGTCTTTCATACTCAATATATGGCCCACATCACCGCTCTGTTGCGCAATCTATGCTCATGAGCTGCCGCAAACACACTCTAAAAAGATGTGAGAGACAACCCACGGGTGGTGTGATTGCAATGCTTCATGGTATCAAATGCTTATCTACTTTTTCCTTGAGCTCGAGCTGACCATTTTCTTCTTCAGGTGCTTGGGCATCTTCTCCTTCCTCTTCTCCTGCTTTTCGGCCTTGATGGCTTTCTTGTGCGCCGCCTTCTCCTCCTTGTCCATGTTCTTTTTTCCCCGCGACGGGCCCTTGTCGAATATACTCTGGTCCACTTCACTCCCGTCGGATTCTTCTTCAGATTCCAAGTCCACGCCGTCCTCGCCCTCGCCCGCCGCTTGTACCTCGTCGTCTTTGACTACTTTGTGGGCGAGCAGGTCTTGGTAGGGGAGACTAAAGGCTTCGCCGGCATTGACGAGCGCGGCGTCGCGCTCAATGTCGTAAACTTGATCAAGGGTTTGAGGGATGTATTGGTTGCGGAACACATCGTCGTTTTCCTCATCCCTTTTCTTCTCTTCCTCTGTTTGTGGCTCTCTCTTCATCACTTCTCGGACAGCGTTGGAGATGACTTCCATGTCCTTGACCAGTTTCTCTCCCGTCTCGCCTGTGATGAACGCGAATGCCTTTCGCTCGCTGAGCACTTCGACGTTTCGGCTACGGTAAAAGTCCGACACGTTCTTTACGTCCATACGCAGAAATTCCAAGGATCGGGGATGGTCGTGTTCGACGGCTTGCGACACGTCAATCATCCACTGCCGCCCCTCGTGGTAGAGGACATTGTACTCGCTCAAGTCAGCATGCACGAGGCGACATGTATGGTACAGAATGCGCATGTAGGCTAGCATCTCGATGTAAAGATCTGTCCATTTCGCATCCTCTTCTTCGCTGGTCAAGCCATCAAAGCGCACATCTTTCAATCGCGGTGCAGGCTTACCCTTGCGGTCACCCACAAAGCCCATCACGAGTACATGTGTGCGCAGAGCGATGGGCTCAGGCGATGGAATGCCGGCATCATGGATGCGTGCAAGGTTGCGGCGCTCTTTGTCCGCCCAAAGCTTGACCATGGCCCGATTGTTACTTTTGCTATACCCCTGGCGGAAACGGAACTCGCCTTCGACGTACTTGGCGCGGTCCTTGAAGACCAGGATCGACGTCTTATAGACCTTCACTGCGCGGTGCGTCTGCTCGCCGTCCTCTGAGGATTCGCTGATGGCGTGGTACACGTTGGCCTCCTTGCCGGTGGAGATGACACCATGCAGTTCGCTGATTGTGTCTCGGTTAATGAGCTGGAGGAGGATCATCTGTGTTCTCCTGTCTAACACTTGCTCGGTGGTGGCGCGGTCCGCTTTGTCCTTGTCGCGTGCACTGCCGCCTGTTGCTCCACTGAACCTCGAGTCGAGGCGGATCTTGCTGGCATGTTTGGAAAGAGACGCGACTTGGTCGTCGAGCGAGAGATTCGTGTTCGCAGAGGGCTTTTGTTGGTTGTTCTTGGGCTTGTAATCGGCGGGCACCGAGGGGTCGTTTAGCTTGCGCTGCCTGTTATATGTCTTTGTGAAGTCGCTCGAATTACTGGATTCGACGAGCTCGGGTACATGTTCGTCATCCGAGTCGAAGAGATCGTCGATGTCATCGTCGTTCTCGTCCACATTGTCGTCGGTTTGTGGTATTTGGGGCACTTGAATCTCTTCACACGGCTGCTGCGGTTGCAAGGCCTCCTGTGTGCTCGCCATGTTGGTTAATTCAAGTATGATGGTTCGAAAAGAGCTTTTGGTGGTAAACCGGTGAGTGGACTGCGCTTTTTGCAGGTAAGACGTGTACGTCGTTCTGCTGCAGAGGGGCAAAACGCAGCGGAGGGGTAAATCGCTATGAACAAAAAAGTATTGTTATCGGCTTATCAGCTACGCACAGACCTCGAGCCTAATCTGACCTCCAATTCCACCAATTCACTGATGTTACCTAATGGAGCTAGATTCAGATGTCAGGTGTCTGCCAAGATATCTAGCTTGAGCACATCATATATCTGTCTTTTGCCCACTATAGCCATTTATATCAGATGTCCAGTTTGGCCTCGTGCTTTTTGCTAAGTTGCCACAGGCTGTCTTAGCATGCCTTAGGTTCTATTTGAATAATGTAAGTAAAGGCGATTTAAGCGTGATGATAGTTTGAAATATAACAGTAGAGTTAGACATAAACCGTCGGTTAAAGTCTTCTACTATGGCATAGATGTTAGGCTGTGACATATTTTAATTGCCTGAAACGTTTAATCGTACAGAGCGGAGAAGAATTTATTTGCAGTATCACTTAAGACTACAATGCAAATTAAGCACACGCTAGATCATGGTAGTGTGGCTTTGAGTGAAGATGGAAATTGAGGTCCGAATGGCACAAATTGTCTCTCAAGTGGCTACACAAGCGCATACCAAGCTGAGAACTGAATAGACATACCCTTTCATCAATCCAATCCACAGTGTTGCAGCGAGAAGGATGATGAAATCTAGAAACGTATTCAAGAAGGAACCAGTTGTTGCGTGATGAAGGCTCGTTGTCACTATCACTGGATGAACACCGGCAATGTTCTCATGAAATTGGTATAGCAAGTGCTATAGTGATATGACTAGGTTCAAGGTACTTAGTTGATTTGAGGGTTCTTAGGCAGCTTGGACCTCGTGACAGATGCTGCTTCTTATGTGTCAGGACTTCTGCTGAGGTCAGATGGCACAACCTACCAGCAGGTGCCTATCTGACGGCAGAATTCGTCCGTCTTTGCTTTCACTCTCTTTCACTCTTTCTCTAGGAGCTTAGGCCTCTATACTATTAGTAGGTAGCCGCCTCCACCTCTGTTAGCTCTCTGTCTGCTATTTTGTTCACTCCATTACCAATACATCAGTTTACTAGATCGCTTCTTTTGTGCATGTGAAGTCTGCCTTGCATTATGAAATCTTATGCTAAGAGGAGAACAATATTTTTGGACCACATTTTGGCACAGCTGCCTACAGTAATACAGGCAGTTAATCACAGGCGGAAACTGAGAGGAGAGCGCAAGATTGTAGTGTAATGACAACCACGCGGAAAACATATCCGGCCGTATTAGTACATAGCATCGCTTACAGCAGCGCCAGATCAAAGCTTTTTTAGAGTAACCGTCCCACCCAAAGCTTTAGTTGCGAAATCGAATAGGCCAAAACGACAACCAGTAAAAAACTGCCAAGTATTGGCTATTGTAAGTGGTTCACCCAGCTGAGTAAATGACTCGCCGTCGATGCTGTACCAGAAGGTAGCTGTTCTCGAAGCTGTTGTACCAGAGAAAGTTGGTGTGATATCAGCTTCGATGCGCAGTCATAATTCAGTCACATTAACGGCGAGCACTGGGCCAGATGCGGCGACGGTGCCGGTTGAATTCGTTCCCCAATTAGAGCTCAAGCTCAACTCATCGACCATAACGAGCGAGGAAGTGTTACCGGATTTGAAGACACCAATGTAGGCGGCAATATCTCGGAATAGCACTGCACCTGTTCGATCTCCGTTCCTTAGTTCACTCACATCGATTCTAAATGTGCCGGCAGACTTCGGTACAGGTATACGTCGCGTCAACGTATTACGCGCTGTGAACAAATCATCCGTAACAGTAGCCGCCCACAAATGCAGACCCTCACTGGGCAACTAGGCACTTCCGTCAGGATTATGATTCCACTCCCATTCATGGCTCAGCGAAGAGTCTTGGAAAAAGTCCACACCTGTTGTTGCTGGCATGGTCTTGTTTGTTGTGCACAGGGATGGATACGTCTTCCCCCATTCGTCATTCACACGGACTATCTCTGGTCATGCATCCTCCGTCCAGGTTAGAGGAGCGACAATAGGGATACGGCCTCTAGGATAGGCATCCAGAAATGCAACATATTAACTGGCCGCCTTTGGTGCTGACGATACCACCTTGGTGTGCGTTACCAGTGTTTGACAGCGGGTCCTCGATGCTGTCGAACAGGATTTGGCGTTCGTATGGGCCCCAGACGTTGTCAGATTTGAGTACGTACTCGTCATCTGCAGGCTTGGTAACCTCAATGTAGTACGTACTGTTGATCTTCTACATTTGCGATCCTTCGATATATACCTCGTCTGGACTGGTGTACACTGGCTCGGTCTTGACTTCCGTCGTTCCGTTTGCATTCAGTTGCGCGACATTTATGGTCGTCTTGCCGTACGCTATGTACATGGTGTCGTCATTGTCAATTAGCAGGCCGTTGTCGTAGTAGCATGGAGGTAGAGTGCCTTGAGAGGTCCAGTTCCAGTGTTCAACTTCGCCGTTGTTTGCAGCCGTGTTCGTGCCGCTTGCCGTCCATACATAAGTTGGCCCATCTGCGATACATACCATCCAATAGAAAGTATCAGTAGACTCTTGATACTGAAGTGTACTAGCCCAGATGCCTTGCAAGTAGGTTCTGTCGTGGCATTATTCAGATCGTATCTGGGCCCGAAGTTCAGACGTGGCACGCTGTGGGAAACAGGTGCCCAGTTGACCAGACCGTACGACTTGAGCACAGGCGCGCCCGGAGTCTTGACAAATGACGGGATTCTCGAATGTCTCGTCACGCGACCTTAGTGATCCGAAGGGGCTTCCTGAGACAACAGCCATTAAAAGAGTCAGGCCTGCCCCTACTGTCCGTATCTTCAAGTTCATTGTGTCTGCTCATTCTTAGTCCGCCGCAATAGCGCTTGGTGGAGGAAGTGCGAGCGGACTGAGAGATCGGGTTTATCTGGCGGTGAAGCTATCAGCCGCAACTGTCCCGGCTCTTCCTGCTATAGTAGCTTCTGCATCACGAACCCCGAGCTCAGATGGGGGATCCGGGGTTTGTTGACGTTTTTGCTCAAATCGCCGCAGACCTGAAAGCCCTGATTGGTGTAGTGACGCAACAATTTTTCCGATCACGAGATAACGCGAGGGAAAGAGCTCAGCATCTCGGTCAGACTCCGTGACAACTGCGCATATTCGCTGATGATTTTGTTTTTGCGGCAGGGAAGACGTGACGACGATGCGGCTGGGTCGACCCCGGAATCCGGGTACCGTGATTACCATGTCCGTGCGCGCAACGACCGGAGTCACGCAACGACCGAATCATCTGTTGAGTTTCACACTTTAGACGAAGTCCGTTAGTGATCATTTAATTAGGTCTTAGGGACAAATAAAGTTACAGGGTTCTTAAAGGTGGTTAGTTGTCTAGTTAAAGACTGTAGCAACTTAGGGTTGCTAGGAAGAGTAACGTACCTGACGGGTGAGTGGATCGGACGGGTAGAGCACTCCGCCAAGCCCCTACCAAAACTCTACCCTACAACACAATGCCTCAACAACAACGCGAACCAGGACCTTTAAAGGAAGCTAGAATATAGCTTGCGCTCTAAGCTATTAAATAAGACGCAACACTCTCTCTGCAACGCGCTGCAGCTATATGTAACGCGCCCTACGCAACACGATACTATTAACACGCTAGACAACCTGCACAGGCAGATTGTGTAAGGTCACTGTAGGCAGGCAGACGTACGCAGGATGGATAGGCTGCCTTTAGGGGCAAAAAGGTATATGTTAATAGATGAGAAGTAGACAAATCCTTAAGGCGTAAGCGCTAGGGGTTTGAATACATACGACCATAGGACGTTGAAAACAAGTTCTCCTGTCCGGACCGCCGTCTGTCGTGGCACCATTTCGGGAAGACCGTTATGCGCATTTCCGTTTTCGGTAACCACGCCTTCGAATAAGCTAAGCTTTATTTAGATCTATTTGCTCTCCCTCTTCGTCACATGAACACCAAACTGGAGACAAGATTCTGGTGTGCGGGCTTCACCACACGCCAACTGCCAACAACTAACAAAGCCATGCTGTTGACTACGCCGCCTGTTATGGTATTTTATTTCCGCCTAACCCTCCTATCTAGGCCACTTGCTCCCTCTCCCAGACGTCCACTCCGCTGCAACACCTCTCCCTTTGCAGACCTGAAAGAAGAATGCCTAAAGCAGCCAGGCTTGTTAATCTTGAAGATTTCAAAAAGCAGGCTCGGCAAGAGGTCGCGCCACAATCTCTTAGCTCTAAGGACATTAAAAGGGCCCTGGTAAAATCCAGCCATAATTCCTATAAGTTCACAATAGAGCAATGGTTGTAGTGAGTCAAAGCGCATGTGAGTGAATAAGGTGCTAACTAGCCGCTTAGCTTCTCCAAACACATTCTAGATAGGCTAATGGCCGAGCAACGCTTTATAGAGGCACCTACAACCTTCTAGATCAAGCTCTTTCTTAAGTGGTTTGCTCAGACACGTACTAGTCTCTTAGAAGAATGTATTACTAATACAACCCTTCTTAACTGCTTTAACAGTCTAAAGCGCGCTATTAAGATCTACACGCGTTTTCAATACACTACAGTGCAGAATTAGGAAATTATTAGTTTTGTCACAAAGGAACTTATCCTACACAGCCTTCTATTAACATACGCTTGCGCTAAGCCACTTGCGCCTATTACAGTTACTAAAGACATTATTAGGTTCTTGTTTGCTTATAATAAATACAAGTACCTACACCCTCACATACGTAACTAGATGGCTTTTGCTATACAGCTTATGCTTCTTGTAGGTGTCTAACCAGGAGAGGTTGTTAAGTTAGATGCATAGTATTAGACTAATAAAGGCTTGCTTTACAAAGATATTAAGCTTGTTCGCTCTTAGAGCACCAGCCATCCTAGGTAGCGTATCCACGTTAAGCTAAGAAACTAGAAGGGCTACAGAGAATACAAGAAACATGCGTACAACCCTTCCTTGTACTGCCATCTATTCTTAGACGCAACTAACGCTAAACAGGCCTGTTATAACGCTGTATGAGGAGCCGCGCATAAGGTACATGTGCCCTATAACATAGTTCCTATCACTAGTCTTTGCAGATAGAGTATTCTAGGATATAGAATCTTCTAACAACCTTAAAGCTGTAAAACCTATCCTAGGAAATTTGCTCTATAGGGCTAAGTATAAACCTAAAGTTCTAGAGCGTCCTATTATAAGGGGCATACGCGCTAATAAATCTATATCTAAGATTAGAATATAGACTGTAACGACCTGCGATAGAATTGTTTAGTGTTGTGGTGTTCTAGAGCTATCCTTAGTTGGTATTAGTCTTGCCCTTAGCAAGGCTGCACAAAACCCGCGCTGCTCGCCATCTTTAGGGGAGACAAGTATTATTCTTGTTATTAAATATACCTATAGCTATCCCTCTACTATCTATCCCTAGTGTAAAGCAAGTACTATTGCCTATAACTAGAACCTTACATAATAATACTTTGTTAATCTAATAGTCTAGAGATAGCTCTAACTACTTAAACAAACAGTTAGGGGCACCTATAAGAGAGATCTAACCACCCTTATCTTAAACCTAGCAGGAGGACAACTCTAGTAGGATTTCTTTAATTAACAAAGAGATCCTAACTCCTATAATAAGCGCACCTCTAACGCTTTAAGAGCGTATTTAAGCTGCTAAACGCTAACATAATAAGCTTTAGGCCTTACAGCGCCTACGCTTACTTAAAGCTAAGATTGCACAACTAGAGGGCATAGGGAACTACACTGCTTTAAGTATAGTAGAGACTGTTAAGGGGACCTTAAGGGCTAGTACACATAAGCAGGACGTATCTACAACGCTTATACCTTAACCTGCAAAGCGCGCTTAAACTTAAAGACCTAGCTAAATATAGGAGAAAGAATCTTAAAGAATATTATAAGTTCTTCTACTCCTGCAAGATAGCCTTCTAACTATTACTATAAGAGTTTAGCAACCCTAAAGATAGGATACTCTAGGCAATGCAGTACCTGTTAGGGGACCTAAGGGAGCTTTAGTACACGCACTTTAAGCGCACGTTTAGAGCATAAGAAGAGACACCTAGCTAGAGGTACTTTAAATAGTACTTACTAGACTTACTCTCTAATCCTATAAACTGCACCTTAGAATTAGCTACAGCTTACGCTTAAGCTATGCAGCAGAAGGACTAAACAGTCTACGCTTTTGCAACCTACTTAGAGGTCTTAGAGGATTAACTTACCCCTTATACTAAAGAATAGAGGGTCTAATACTTATTCTCTAAGCTTTAGCTAGAATTACAAAGGGCAATTACTAATTACTATTAGGTACTAGCTACACGCAAAGACCTAGTAGCGTTAGGCTCTACACTTAAGCGCAACCTACGCTGTTTATTACTAACTTATATACCTAGCACACGCTATAAGGGTACCTAGAGGCACAAGAGGCAAAAGCAAGGAGATAATACCTCTACTAATAAAGGCCTACATAACAAGAGTAGCGTTACCTGCTTTAAGTGTAATAAGACTAGCTACTATACTAACAAATGTTAAAGCAGTAACTCTAACCTTAACTCTAACCCTAACTAGATCCTAGTTTAAATCAACTAGACAGGAAAAGGCTAAGCCTTACTAGCTACCTAGGGATAGTAAGGCGCACCCTAGTATATATTTTACTAGGCATAAAGCGCACGTGTAACATATCTAAGGAGGCAACACTAGAACAACAATTATAGGTTATTCTTAACCCTTAGGCAGATGTAAGCTTAATTAGCTAAAGGATTGCTATAGAAATAGACCTGCTACCTATTAAGGAGGCAGAACTCCTATGCCTAGGATAGATTAGCACGTAGCGCTAAAGCACGTATACTGCATATACGCTATAGATACAATTAACTAATAATATAGGCATTAAGCGTTGTGTGTCTACTACTGTGTATAGAGTTAATAAGGAAGGAACTCCCTTACTATTAGGGAACCCTTTCCTCTAACAAGAACACATCTATCTAGATTGTAGATTATAATCCTAGCGTTAGAGATATACTGTAGCTAGCATCTAGCTAGTTACCTCTATAAAGTTTAAAGAAGCTAACTCTAATCCCCTCCTTTTAGGAGTATTGCAAGCCACTAGCGTTAATTTAGAATGTAATGCCTATATCTATAAAGTATACATAGCGCAGGAACTTTGCATCCTAGACGCTTTAGCAGATTATGTTAATATATTTAGTAAGGAAGCTGCTACTACTCTACCTAGCTTTAAATCTTTAGACTATGTAATCCTACTTATAGAAGGGAAAGAACCCCTATATAGACTGCTCTACAACCTCTCTTTACGCAAGCTAAAGCTACTACGTAAATACTTAGAACAAGTGCTAAGTAATAGGTAGATTAGGCACAGCATAAGTCCTATAGGAGCACCTATACTTTTTATTCCTAAGAAAGATAGGATACTCTACCTCTGTATAGATTATAGAGGTCTTAATACTGTTACTATAAAAGATTGTTGCCTGCTCCTACTAATTAGAGAGATACTAGACTGCCTGTTAGGCGCATGTTATTACACAACCCTAGACCTTTGCAACACCTATTATTAGCTAAGGATTAAAGCAGGGGATAAGTAGAAAACTGCCTTTAGGACCTAATACAGTTACTTTAAGTACCTAGTAATACTATTTAGGCTAACTAATACTCCTGTAAGTTTCTAGGCCTATATTAATAAGGCCCTAATTAAGCACTTAGACTATATCTATGTAGTTTATCTAGATAATATCCTTATCTACATAGGGAGCAACAATATTACGCTTTACTAGCGCGCTATACGCTTAGTACTTTAGTCCCTACGTAAGGCAGAACTATTTATTAACTTGTAGAAATGCACATTTGCATTAGACATAGTACACTTCCTTAGTTTTATTATTAACACGCGTAGTGTATGCGCTAATCTAGCTTAGGTAAGCACTATTACCTAATAGCTGCAGCCTACTAACGTTAAAGAGTTACAATCCTTTCTAGGGTTTGCTAACTTCTGTTAGCGTTTTATTAAAGGATACGCTAGAGAAACAGCTCCTCTTATAGAATTATTAAAGAAAAACTAAGACTAGTAATAGAATAAAGCTGCAAACTGCTTATTTAAAAGGCTAAAGACCTGCTTCTTAAGCACGCCTATCTTGCGCTATTTTAATGCTGCGCTCCCTATTTAAGTAGAGACAGATACGTCTATATTTACTATATTAGGCATACTCTCCTAACTCTTTAAAGATAAGCAGTAGCACCTAGTTACCTTTACCTCTTAAAAGCTACAAGCTGCTAAGCTGAATTATAAGGTCTATAACCTAGAGCTACTTGCTATAGTATATAGCTTTAAGCAGTAGAGGCATTACCTTAAAGGTACACAGCACACTATATAGGTGCTAAGTAACTATAACAACCTGCGCAGTATACGCGCTGCATAAAAGCTAAACCTATAGTAAGCTAGATAGGCTATATACCTAGGGGCTTTTAATTTTAAGGTAGAACACTGTCTAGGCAAAACAAACCCTGCAGATAGCCCCTCTAGAAGGGCAGATTACAAACAGGAGAACCTATTACTAACCTAATTATTACCTACCTTGCAGAACAAATTGTTAGTAATAGATACAGCTAGTAGAGCAAGTAGATCTATAAACAAGCTAAGCTTGTTAGGCATGTGTAAGACGCACGTTGCTACAGTTTGCAGAACTAGGAAGGTCCCTACTACTAGCGCTATAGAATACATGCTATACGTGCTACGCTTACTAGCTAGGGTACTAGTTAGTAGCAAACCTGTAATAGTAGAGTCTTAATTGCTTGTTAAAACCTTGCACTAACTACAACAAAGGGATACCTTTGCTTAGGGTTAGATTGCAAGCTTAATAAGTAAGGACAGCACTTAAAGACGCAGTAGAGCGCAGGTATAGCACTTAGATAAAAACAAAGTCCTAAGATATAATAGTAGAATGTATATTCTAGAGGAACTAGCTATTAGGTAAGAGATTTTGTTCTAGAACTATAACACGCGTATAGTAGGCTATTTTAGCGCACGTAGGACGCTTAAGCTAATTAAAAGAGCTTACTACTAGCTAACCCTTAGTTAAGACGTCTAGGAATATATAAGAACTTATACTATCTACTAAAGGAGCAAAGCTCTAAGGCATAGCAAGTATAGGACGCTATTACTATTGCCTACACTAAAGGAAATCTTTAAAGAAGTTACACTAGACTTTATTACTAGCTTACCCCTAGCTAAGGATTCCTTAGGTTGCGCCTTTAATGCAATCCTTGTAATTATATACTGCTTCTCTAAGATAGCACTCTATCTACCTATGTTAAAGATATAGGATGTAAAGTAGTTTATAGAAGCCTACTTTACACATGTTATACTTAAGTATAGGATACAAAAGGGTATTGTATTAGATAGGGGAACTATCTTTACCTCTGTATTTTAGACAGAAATCTGCTACTAACTATAGGTAAAGCGCAGGCTTAGCACAGCCTTCTATCTACAAACTAATAGGCAAACTAAACACTAGAATTAAACGCTTAAGCAGTATCTTTAGATGTTTATCTTAGAGTCCTAAGAGAACTAGGCAAAGCTACTACTAACTACACAGTTTACTTATAATAACTTAGTACACAAATCTACTAAAACAACTCCCTTCTATGCTGTATATAGTAAACACCTACTACTTACTAAGCCTCCTGTAGACAGTAGGCCTAAGGGGGAGGTACTAGATGCAGTTTAAAGGGTAAAGCAACTGCACAGCGCACAAGCAACGCTAGTAGAGCACTTAGAAAAAGCATAAGAGTACTAGACCTAGTACTACAACAAGAAACATAAGAATAAAGTCTTCTACCTAGGCGATTTAGTGTTACTTAGTACTAAGAACATTAACCTAGCCTACTAACTAAGCAAGAAACTCTCTAGCAAGTTTATTAGCCTATTCTAAATCTAGGAAGCAATTAGAACGCAGGCATACTGCCTATTCCTCCTACTATTATATTATATTTATAACGTCTTCCACGTATTACTACTAGAATAATAGAAACCTAGGACTAGAGGGGAAGACAATACCTACCTACTAGAGGTGACCCTAGAAGGTGAAGAAGTATAGGAGGTAGAAAAGATCCTAGGGAAACGAACAAGGAGAGGCTAACTAGAGTACCTACTCTGCTAGAAAGGCTATAATAAGACCTAGGATACATAGACTCTAGCATTAGACTTTAAAAATATAGATAATACTATCTAGGAGTATAAATTAGGTTAGAGATCCTTACGCATAAAAAGAACATTAAGATTATCTTAAGCGCGCTATTATTGCACGCAAGGAGCAATCTAATTTACTAGCCTTAGGCCTACTATTATATAAGAAGAAAACCCTTTTTAATGCTGCGCACTACGCGCACCTTAACCCTACGCCAGCTGCGCCTTAACTGCTAACAACTGCCTACTTGTCTCTACTATCTTTATTATCCTTACTATCTTTATTATCCTTACTATCTTCACTACTATCTCTACTATCCTCACTACTACTATCACTACCAGCACTACTATTACCAGCTACAGAATTATTATTAGCATTATTATTATTATTACTACTACTACCACCCTAAGAAGAAGTTAGTATGCGCCCTAGACGTGTTAAAGGAGCAAACTTACTATGCAAGCTACGTGCCTTACAAGCTACTTAAGAGCAGACGCAATGCAGCGCTGCTCTACTAGGATTAGACCTAGGAATTAGGGAGAAGTTGTTAGCACCTAGGTAGCAACACCTATAGGTGTGCTAGTGTAGGCTGTAATATAGTAGTAGTTAGCAAGCTCTAAGTTAAACTAGCGCTAGTAACGCGTAAGCTAGGTGCCTTAGTTAATTACAGCTATATTAGTGTAAGGGATAGCAGTAGCAGTAACAGCAGTATTATAGCAGCAGCGCAAATAGATAAGGTAATTTAAGCAGCTGTTAAGCGCAGCAGGCACCTGCATAGATTAGCTAAGGCGCACCTACAGCGCGCTCCTGTCTACCTTACCTTAGTGCAGCTACCTTAATTTCCCTTTACATAATGCTTATAGTAGTAGTGCTTAGGCTTCTTGCAGTCCTTCTTCTGCTTTAAAATGTTCTGCGCGCAGCGCAGGCAAGTCTCTACTATAGTAATGTAGTCTATACGCTTGTTAGCATTAAGGAACGTAAACAGCTATTAGTTTTAAAGGTAGGACTTCTTAATAAACTTAGGGTTAGGGTAGTAAACTATACTAGGAGCAAGGAGCGTGCAAAAACGTGCGCAAAAGTATTATTATTGTAGTGTTAAGGAAGAGTAAAGGGAAGAGGTTTTACTACCTGCTAGGCTGCTAAGCTAAAAATTAGGCAACAGTGCGTATAGCAATGCTTTTACCTTAAAATTATAACAAATATAAGGTGTATCTATAATAATTACAACATATAGGCACTACGCATAAAGCACGCCTACAGGAAGCCCTAACTACCTACCTATAGACACTCTTTTTCCTCCCTTTAAGGCAAGGTTTTTATTAAGGCTATACAAGGTTGCTGCTAGGGACAGCAGCTAGAGGGGGAGGTTCTGTAACAACCTGCAATAGAATTGTTTAGTGTTGTAGTGTTCTAGAGCTATCCTTAGTTAGTATTAGTCTTGCCCTTAGTAAGGCTGCACAAAACCTACGCTGCTTGCTATCTTTAGGGAGACAAGTATTATTCTTGTTATTAAATATACCTATAGCTATCCCTCTACTATCTATCCCTAGTGTAAAGCAAGTACTATTGCCTATAACTAGAACCTTACATAGACGTACAATTATTTTAACTTTGCATTAAAAGGCACTAGTTAACAGGCTAGCTATTAAGAGAACCTTAGCGCGTATTACTTTAGGCGCGCCTTTACATATATGTCGCGCAACTAAGCGCGTAGAGTTACATACGCAGCTTGTTTTCTAACAGAGCGTGCTAATTTAGTTAAGCTGCTCTACCCTAGCAACACTGGTTCTAAGCGGCCCTAATACTGGCCAAACGCTCGTTAAGCGAGATTACGTAACCTACACATTTTATTTATATTTAAGCAACACGTTCTACATAGAAAAATAGACACTAATTAAATTAATTAATTACTTAAGTATAGTCCTGCAAGCTCTGTTATAGTTATAAGCCTAGCTTCCTAAGCACAGTAGATCTCCCTACGTACTTAGCAAACGAGCTTGTTAGACTTAGCTTAACTGCCCTAATTACCTAATTATCTTTCTATCCCTACTAAACGCCACTATAGGCAAGCTTGTTAACTACAATAAGTAAGCTCTCTTAGGTGTTCCTACAGGACCCTATTAGCTTAAAACAAGATCTAATTAGCCTAATTAGTACATCTAACTTACGTAGCACGCTAAGCTTTGTAACGTATAGGATATAGTAGATCTAGACGCTAAAGACGCCCTAGGCATGCACAAAGGAGCGCCTAAACTACCTATTATAGGCTTGCTCCCTACTTAACTACTAGCTTAATCTACTTAAAGCTAGAGCACCTAACCTAACAAGCCTCTAGGCTAAACAAGCGTTAAGAACTATAACAAGGAGCTCCTTAGATACAAGATTAGAGCGAGCAAGTAGGCTGCTAAGGCAGAGCGCCTTTAGAAGATCTAGAACTAGGTTAACACAACAGTATTGCTATTAATCCTCTTACTAGTAATAGTAAAGCTTGTTACTAATAACACTACAACGCTGCAATCGCTTATGCAAGCACTAAAAGAGGAGCTCGCTCTAACAGATGTTAGCACCTAGAACTAGGTTAGGGCAGAATACCAACAGTATCTTAGAGCGGCTAAACAGTCAAGAGCCGCTCTATAAGACTGGTACAATAGGTAGTTATACCTCTATAGAAGAGCTAAGTTATACAAGCTTCTAGAGGTTAATAGGGCGCTTGCTGTGCAGGATTTCTTAGATACCTTAAGTTATAGGATTGCCCTAGATTAGGCTTATACTATAAACTAAAGGATTATCTAGGATAGTATCCTAGGGCTTAATTTACTTAATTTAGACAAAGTAAGTAGGGTCTTTAGTAGTTTAATGCATAAGCACACTATAAGAGCAGGGAAAGATAACCTAGAAGTATTTGCAACGTTTAGAAGCTAAACAGATACTACTTAAGCTCCTGCTACTAACTCTAAGAGCTTAAGTAGGTACTCCTGCCCTTATAAACGAAAAGGAGAAACTTATAAGTGGAAACTAACTAACTACTAACGCCTAGAGACAGCAGTTAGAGGGAGCTCCTTACTGCCTATCTATATAAGCAAAAGCCATTGCAAGGATACTCTCTAGAGGCTTAAGAGCCAAGAGTATACAGATACTAGGAAGGTAATTAAGCAGCTTAATTAGACCCTAAAAGCTCTATTAGCAATAACAGCTCTACTAGTAAAAGGTATCCTACCTAAAGTTAAGTTTCCTAGCAATGTACAGGCTACTCTAATTAATCTAAAAATAATGCAACTAAGCAACCTAGCTAAGAAACCTAGGGTTTACAACCTTATGGATTTCAACGCTTATCTGCTCTTAGAGAGTACAATTTTGGATAATAGAGCAGCTACACACTTAGTTAACAGCGCGGATCAGCTTGTACCTAGGTTATTTTGCCTAGCTAACTCTACTAACACTGTAGAGGCAGGCACACAAGCGTTTCTAGTAGTAGGACAAAGAGCTTGTTTGTTTAAAAACGCGTTACATAGAAAGCGCAGCCTATATATAGAAGACCTGCTCCTTAAGGATATAGTAGTAGTAGAAGGTTTCTACGTTAATATTATTTCTAAGGCACGCCTCTAAGAGAAAGGAGTTTAGTACTTAGGGCTAGACAGCTCGCTCTAAGTAGGGTATATTAACAATCTAAATAGGAGCGTTATATGTGCTACCCTTAAGCGCGCTTATAACCTTACCTTCTTTAAATACAAGCTACTATCCTACTACCTACTAATCCTTAACACAGTAACAAAACAATTGTATAAGTCTTACCTACAAAGCTCTGCTAAACACCTCTAGCACGCTAGAGCAGGTTATCTAGGCCTAGAAGCTCTAAAAGCACTAGTATAATAAGCGCGCAGCGTACACATTAACAGCACGCTCTAAAAAGATTGTAAGGTCTACTTAACAACCTACACTAAGCAAGTTATATCTTAACAGAAACAGGAAAAACCTACTAAACCCTTTTAGAGAATTAGCTAGGATCTGTTTAATATGCCTATAGGAAGGAGTAGTAAATTATAGATACTTTTAATTAAGGAGTACTATAGTAGGAAGCTCTTTACGTACTTACTGCTAGGGAAGACTTAAGTAGAGATACTGCAGGTACTTATAAGTTTCTTAAGCTAGGTACGTACCTAGTACAAGCTCTATATCTGCAAGATAAGTTAAGACAACAATACTGCTACTCTCCTACAGCAAGGGAGCTTCTAATACAAGCGCTAGGCAATTAATAAGGGAATAGATATTAAGCGTATACCTCTATATACCCACAAGCTAAACAGGGCAGCAGAAAGAGCAGGGCAGGAAATAATTACTAAATCTATTAAAATAAGGAGCAGTGCAAACCTACCTAAGAAGCTCTAGCTAGAGGTTGTAGCAGCAGCAACATAGCTCTATAACATAAGTCTAACTTACTTAAATAAGCTGCAGAGCCCAAACAAAGAGCTTAATTACTAGTTTACTTACTATTTCTACTAGTACAAACCTAAGCAGGTAAGAGCACTAACAGCTAATCTAAGACCTAATTAGAGCAGGATATACGCCTATAGCTGCAGAGCGTATCCCCTAAATAGGGAATAAGCAGCTAGGCGTAATTAGAGAAGCTTTAAAGTAACTCTAAGGGGTTATATTAGATACTTAGTAGGGTACTAAGCTTCTAACATATACTAGATATAGGTCCCTAAACTAAACTAGGTAATTACAACGCGCAACGTAACCTTTAATAAGGAGCTCTTTTACAACAAATTAGATAAGTTGTTAGCCCTTACAGTCTAAGAAGTAGAAGTAGTTGTAGAAATTCTACATAAACCTAATAAGATAATAGAGGTAGGAGAAGCAATAGAGCTCCCCCTTAAACAAAGAGACCTATTACTTAGCTTGTCTACTAAGCACCAGCTTAGGGGTAACACTTAGGGAGAACCTTAATTGCTAGAAGGCTAGTCTAGTAGAGAGGGAGCCCCTAGGATAGATACTGCACGCGCAGCAAGCTTAGCTAGCAAGCCGCTAGAGATCTATGCAGAATAACGCTAAGAAACAGGTTTACTTTCCCCTAACTAAACGCCTAAACTAGAGCAGTTAAGTATAGGTAGGGAAGCTCCTAATAAGGAGGATAATCTGACTAGTAGCTTACAGGAAGTGCACTTAACTATAGAAGAAGAGAGCAAGCTAGTAGATAGTAAGGATCTTAATAATCTACTAAGACCTACTTTGCTGCTTATTCTAATACCTTCTTAAAGATTAACGCAAGTAGATAAGGCAGGCAGGAGACGCGCGTATCAGCAGAGAGTCTAGGGCCTGCCTACAAGACAGAGCTGCTAGATAGAGAACTATAAGCGCAACAAGCCTACTACTAATAATAATAGAGCAGGTTAGTACTCTATAATAAGTTTAATAAATAATTACAGATACGCCTAGCTTATCTACCTACTGTTTAAACATGCGAACAAATATAGCATAGATAGAAGAGAGCTGCTTACTGCCTATGTGGTAATTATTGCCTTAACCCTAAAAAAGGAAAGACTAGTTGCTTAAAACAAGCGCTAGTTACACAGGGACAAGCTCCCTCCACTACTAAACAAATAGAAAGATCTACTCTATTACCTACTAGGAGCTCTTTTTGCTAGGCCTGCTAAAAAGAGATAGACACGCTTATTAAGAAGGAAACGTAGAGAGAAATTAACTAATTAAGCGCCTTATTAAGGCCTCTACTGCTTAAATAGGTCTTTACCTACAAATTTAACTAGGATAGCTACTTCCTTAAATGTAAGGCAAGGATATGCGTATATAGAGATCTACAGGCAAAGGATTTAATTGTCTTAACCTACGCTATAACGCTTACTGCTTGCTTGTTTCGCACTATAGTAGCAATCGCAGCCTAGTTTAACCTAGAGCTCTGTTAGTATAACGTAACTAGCGCGTTTCTAAACGCAAGCTACTAAGACAAACCTTAGGTGCTCTGTAAATTACTAGATAGATTTAAGAAACCTAAGCAAGTTGTCCTACTACTACAAGCTCTATACAGGTTACGCAATTCGCTAGTCCTATAGTATAGAGAGCTCTCTAGTACGCTCTAGAAGCTTAGTCTCTTAGCATTAAAAGAAGAGCTGTGCCTTTTCTATAATCCTAAATAGAAAATAGTGCTACTCTTCTATGTTAATAATATTCTCCTAGCCTATTACAACAACAATTAAGCTGCTGCTAAACAGCTAATAAGCTTATTAATAGAAAAGTATTAAATTAAAGACTATAGAGCTGCTAAATAGTTTCTAGGCGTTTAAATAATTAGAAACTAAGAGGCTTATACTATAACTCTCGCGCACAACTCCTATATTAATAAGCTTACTACAAAATTTAAGATAGTAGAGAAGGGGTCCTTCCCTGCAGTCCTATTTCCTATAGAGGAGCTGCTTAAATATAGCAGAGAAGCTTTAAAACAAGAGGTTAAAGCGTTTTAAGAACAAGTTAGGTCTATACTCTATACAGCAATTATAATTTAACTAGATATAGCATACGCTGCCTCTTAGCTATCTTATTATTTAATAAATCTAGGAGTAGCTTACTTTAAAGCAGCTGCTTAGGTTTTAGCTTATTTGTATAGAATAAAGCATCTAGGTATAAGGTACAGCGCTTACAAAGGCAGTTATCTGCTTATATATAGAGACGCCTTATTTGCTAACAATAGAGAGTCCTATTAATCTTCCTAGGGGTATATTATGCAGCTCTTTAGTAGTCTAATTATCTAGAAAGCTGCACAGCAGTTAACAGTAACTACTTCTACTACTAAGGCTAAATTACTCGCTTTAGAGCATGTAGCTAAAGAGTTAGTAGCTCTAAAACAATTCCTAGGAGAACTTTAGCTAGACTTAGGGGTGCTATAGGAGATTTTCTGTAACAACTAACAAACTATCTAACTAGTAGTTAAAGAGAGCAAGCAGCTTACTACCTAGCTGCGCTATATAGATATCTAAAATATGTAGTTAAAACAAGAGTACGCTAAGGGAAACCTCTAAGTAACCTACCTTAAAACAAGTAAGATGCTAGCTAACAGCCTTACAAAAGCGCTTCCTAGACAAGCTTATAAGCGCTTTCTATCGCATTTAAACTTACAGAGCATTAGTTAAGAGGGAAAAGACTTAGTTATAGAAAAAGAGCAGGTTAATAGAGAAAGAGAAGATCTTTAAATTGCTAGGGAGGATAACCCTCTCCCTAAATAGGTATAAGTCTCTCTAGACTGCTAGTGGCAGCTCTTTTAAGCGCACGCCTAGCAGCTAAGGAGCTTATAAAAACAAATTAACTATAGGTAGAGAGGACAACCCCCTCCCTATAGGTTTTATCTTAAAGAACCTACTTACAAATAGGTACTTAAAATTTATACCTATCTGCAAGCAGGCCCTTTACTACCTAGATAGTAGTGCGCAGGTTAGTAGCCTGCTAAACACTTATTAGCTACTGTTATTAACTAAAAACTAAGTTACTTACTAAAGTTGTTACTCTGCTAGAGGAAGCGAGCTCCTCTACTAGTTTAAGCCTAAGTAGCTCAAGGGCAGGAGGGCTATAAGCTATTAGTCTACTACTTAACTACTCTTTTTAAAGAAAATACATATAGTAGGTAGCAGGAGTGCCTAAAGGCACAACGCCAGCAGCGCTTGCTGCAGCAGCTAGCAGTAGCGTTGTTAACGCATAGCGCAACCAAGCTGCTTGCCAGCAGCGCGTCCACGCAGTACGCGCAGGGAATTAACCTGCGCGCACTAGGCACTAGAGCGCCTAAGATAGGGGCAGGGGGCGCAGGCACAGGCAGCAGCAGCAGCGCGGCGGCGTAGGCAGCAGCAGTGGCAGCAGCCATGGCAGTGGTAGCAGCAGCAACTGCTGAAGGAGCGGGCAAAGCTGCAGCTATAGGCTTGGGCGAGGGTAAGGGAGCAGGCGCAGGCATGGGGGCGGGCGCAGGCGAAGGCAAGCAGGCAGCTGGCAGCCTGCCAGCTTAGGCAGCAGCTTAGGCAGCAGAGGCAGCAGCAGTGCGCGTGCGGCGCTAGGTTTTAGTTTGTTTCTATACCTAAGTTAGCAAACCTCTAAAAAGAGCTAGGAAAACGTTAATAGCAAGATTAGTTAGATAACGTCTAACAATAAAGCTATTAATAAATCAAGAAGCTAGAAATAATTAGCTAGAGAGTACTTAGGCGCGTAGAAAACAATTTAGTATACTTATAGGCATATTAATAGATATAACTAGAGAAACAGAGAAATTAAGCAGGTAGGACGCTTATATAGGGAAGTAACTAGGTTAGTAAAGGTAAAGCTGCTAGACTATAGTCCTTACGCTTACTCTTACTACCTAGAAGTGCTTAACCTAAGAAGTGCTTACCTTAACTATAACTAAGCAGCTTAATAGCTAGCTATAGGCTTAGAAATTTAGCTAATAAAAACAAGCGCCTAAACTAGCAACAAACTGCTTGCAAAAGTAGCCTAAAAATTAGAGAGGTCTCTTAAAAGGAAGAGTACCTAGAGTACGCTGCAGGCGCGTAGTAATCTTAGATATCTAAGGAAATATAAAAATCTAAGATTAGAGCCCTACAATTACTAAGGGCACGCTCCTAGTTTAGTTGTTCCTAATACAGGATTAACTAGGGGGTGTGTTGCGTAACTAAGCGCGTAGAGTTACATACGCAGCTTGTTTTCTAACAGAGCGTGCTAATTTAGTTAAGCTACTCTACCCTAGCAACGCTGGTTCTAAGCAGCCCTAATACTAGCTAAACGCTTGTTAAGCAAGATTACGTGACCTACATATTTTATTTGTATTTAAGCAACACGTTCTACATAGAAAAATAGACACTAATTAAATTAATTAATTACTTAAGTATAGTCCTGCAAGCTCTGTTACAACATACTATTAAGGGCAAGTTAATTATGCAAGCTTGTAGAACAAAGCTTACATATGCTTAGGTAAAGCTACAGCTACTTAGCAAAGGACATTAATAGGCTATAAGTATAAAGATACAGCGCAGTACTATATCTTAGGGTTTATTAGCATTAATAGCTAATTAATTATCTATAAACGCAAGCAGTGTCTTAATCTGTATAAAGAGTCTAGCTCTATAATAGCAAATTGAAATCTACTTGCGTCTAAGCTACTAGGATTAATGCTTACAGAATTACTGTATAAGAGAACAATACATGTCCTAGGAGAGAAGGAAGAAAGGAATCCTAAAGTAGTATTAACTATGTTGCTCTCTACAACGCAGGAATACAAACTTAGGCAGCAATTGCGTAAGAAGGCGTATTAGAAAGACTATTAAGAATACCTTAAAGGGAAAGGCAGAATAGTTAGGGAAACATTACTAGTATCTATAACTCTCTCCTAGGAACTGTTACGTTACCTCCTAGCACTACTTAAGTTTAAGTCTAAGCGCAAGCTTATACTAGACCTTATGTTCTATAATAACAATAGTACTAACAAGATTACAGCTGCTCTTTTGCTTACAGAAGTTCTTAAGCCCCTTATTAGCCTAGCTAGGTCCTATAGGAAGCGCTACGCATATAAAACTACAGAACTAACAAAGCAAGGTTACTGTAGTAATTGCAGTAAGGATTTAACTAAGTAGGTATGTCTTTGCTCTATCTAAGCTCCTACTTATATTTCTTAGGTTTTATCTAGATTGTGCCTATAGTTATTTGCTATAGTGTGCACGCCAACAGCGCATTAACCGCAAGCAGGAGCATATAATAGCACAGTTTTTGCATATTCAGACGTGTCTCTAGAATGATTGCTACTACCGCTTCAACAGGAAGCTATGCAGGTCATATTCTCACTATATAACAGAGCATCTTAAGCATTTAAAGCTATATTAATGCCTGTAGGATAGTTGTTATAAGATACTTAAAAGCTATAAGGACCTTACATATCACATCTTAGAGAAGCATTATGTCCTAAACAAATAGACAATGCTTACAAAAATGCATTATTGCTACAAGCATAACGTATAGTGTTGTTCTAAACAGATATAGAACGCACATCTACAAAGGAAGCATCTTAAAGAACTAAACGATTACTGCAGTTTGATTAAGGAGTGTAGGGTTGTAGTAGTTGCTGCACATTGCTTGTTCTGCCTTGGCGCTAATGCACTATTGGCAGTGCGCTTCGCACAATTTAGTGACGTTTTCACGTTACACAAACACATCAAGGCGCATCTAATTCAAGAGCATGCTCTTAAAGTATGCCCCCACCCGCTCTGCGGAGATGAGTTGTCCTCAGACTCTAAATTTTGGAATTATGCAACTTCAGTTTATGGCATCCCTCCATTCGGTCCGCGCAGGGTGACAGGGAAACGATGCTTAGAAACTTAGGATGGTTAAAGCAGGAGGTGCACAGAAATGCGAAGCTACACCTTGCTAGTAACTTCAGCAACTTAGGTTTGTGCAAACCTGTATGCAATTTTATGGCCATATGTGCTTTTTTTTTTCCCTAGAAGAGTTTGCACAGCCTTATTAAGACATAATTCATGGAATGCTATACTAAGCAAAAGTCTTTGCATATAATTGCTAAACTGTTCCAAGTAAGACTCTATATCGTACAATTGTGGAAATGGGGTTGAAGTGGGGATAGCGTCTTGATTATAGAAATTCAAAACTTGAGATTATTCTTGAACTGTGCTTCTAGATCTTCTAGACCCTCCTTTGTAGCACCTTGCTGAGTGTCGACATCGGCAGTGGAAACAACACGATGAGGATCTTTTTCGCTAGATCTCGGAGCGTCTTGCTCTCTGCATTGGAGTTGATCTGCAGGTGGAGTCGGAGTTTGTTTGATTGACCGTGGACCGCTTCCCCCTTGTCAACGCGGATTCCAAACTTGGCATCGTTTTTGGCGTTCTTGGCGGGGTAGACACGACCTCCCGCACCGTCTGCACTTGGATTGAGAAGGCGGGACATTGCGGATTTGCTCTTCGCAGCATCGTCAAATAGCTTCTCGATAGCCTTTTTGACCGAGTTGGACATTGTATCTATAGCTCTGATATGTCAGACATAGCTTACTTAACATCAGATTTGCATACAAGGTAGAACTTCTCAAGGGGGTTTCCTTTGGTGGTGTAGATACAATAGTTGGTATATTGTTCTTGTCTTTAACTTAATTACAACTCTGTCTGCGATCGAGCTCCTTTTCTACCTTTCCTATCGAGTTTTTGAACCTTGGGAGATTACTCCAGGACACCTGTGCCGCTTTCATCGCCAGTGTTGCCGTCAGGAAACTTGATCTCGACATTGCTTCGAACACTGATGATACGTTTATCGAAGCGCCAGCTGTCTACGCGACAGGAATACATTGCGGCGCTAAAATTGTGGCGAAGCTGGCTCTCCTCATCTCACCCTGTGGAGCTTCGATGTGGTCCATTAGTACGAAGCAACATTGATAGAAACAGAGAATGTCTCAGTAACAGACACGCCCTGCAGATATCACTGATTCATAGCAGGTGGGACTATATGAAGATACACGCAGTCTACTTATGTATCATTCGGTGTTTCTGTTGCTATTCGCTGATCGGGCTCTTTCTTGGTCGGCGCGTGGCAGCGGGTGACGTTCAGCTAAGGCGCCTAGTGGCATTGATCGTCAAATAGCGCGCCTACGCGGGCGCCAATGCGCGCGCTAGCACAGCTCGACATTATCTCACGACGCGAAGTGTTCCTCCGCCTCGATCGCATTCAGTATGGCACTCCTTGCTGCCTCAGCTACTGTTTATCGAGCGTCTACCTCGAATGCGATTCTAAATTCTTTACCAATTAGTTGGTTTCGCCGACAGCTCTTTAATTATTCTCGGTTCGCGAGGTCAGCTCAACCAACTTCGCCCTCACCACCGCATTCCCGGCAGTACACTATGATTTCCCACGACGCCGACATCTCTCGAGACTGCGATGTGGAGCAGTTTTACAATTATACCTCAGGTCGGTGGCTCTGGAATGAGAAGTATCAGCTTGCTCGACGTTACGTTGAGTTCGACCTGTCCGGACTCCTCCAAGTCTCAGCGCAAGCAATCGGAGCTCGCTCTTGCGTTAAGGTTGAAAAACTGCCTGAAGGAAACTTTAGCAAGGTCTTCCTGATTACCATGGACGACGGCCGAGAATTAATTGCCAAACTACCGAACCCGAATGCTGGACGGCCGCACTTAACGACAGCCAGCGAAGCCGCCACTATGGACTACGTACAGGCTCCCTGACCCATTACAGCTGATAACTGCTGACAATAAGTTACGTCGCAGGTGCGAAACGTTCTTAATATCCCAGCGCCCCGTGTATATGGCTGGAGCTCCTCGACCGACAATCCCGTCAAAGCAGAGTACATCTTGATGGAGCGCAGTGGAGGGGTGGAGTTGGGCAAGATATGGCATGAAGTATCTTGGGAGGAAAGACTTGAGGTTGTTAGGACCTTAGTTGGGTACGAGAAAGCCTTCGTGTCTGCCAATTTCCCCATGTACGGGAGCTTGTATTATGCGAAGGATCTACCTACCCCGAGCCCAAGTCAACACCTTGACTCAGTCAACTCGACAGACAACGGAAAAGCCTTTGTAGTTGGCCCAACAACTAACAGAGCCTTCTTTGACCAAGGAAGAGACTCCGTCGAAGTAAATCGAGGGCCGTGTAAGTTCCCTTACCTCTGCTGTCATGTTCATCTCAAGCTGATTAGATAACAGGGGCTTCACTTGGCGAATTTATCCATTCTCGCGCCGCCCGAGAGCTAGGGTGCATTGATAAGTTCTCATCGTATCCTGCCCAGCAAGGGTTATTCAGTGGCCCCAACCAATACCATCCAACCAGAGCACTGAAGGTCGCAGTCCTCCAGGATTATCTGAAAGTCGCAATCCATATTCTGCCCAAAGATGTCAACCTATCAAAGCCTACTTTATGGCATTCTGATCTGCATGGTGACAACATCTTCGTTGACCCTTCCCAGCCGACAAAAATCCTTAATATCATCGACTGGCAAGCGGTTAACATTTCCCCGCTCTTCCTCCAAGCACGCCACCCTTCGCTCATCGAGTTTGATGGGCCAATACCAGAAGGCTTTAAGCCCATAACACTACCCGATGGCTTTGATGACATGAGTGAGGAGGCACAACTTCAAGCTAAGAACCTTCGAGCTGCTCAATCTCTCTATAAGCTTTATGAGATACTAATGCTCCGGCAATGTCCAGAGATTGCTCATGCGTTGCACTTTCGAGAAACCCTGCACGGTCAAATTACTGGACTGGCAAGCTCAATCTTCAGTGATGGAGAGCCAGTCCTCCAGGGAATGCTCATCCGACTTCAAGACGAGTGGACCACGTGTGTTGGGTCTTCTATACCGTGCCCTCTTTCCTTCAATTCTGAGGATAGGACCCAGCAGCAGTATCTCGAGACAAGTTGGAGCCAAGGTGTTGAGCTAATGCACGAGATTCTGACCGAGATTGGTGCATACCAGGGATGGGATGGTTGGGTCAATCATGACAACTACCCCGTGTACAAGGAACGGTTGGCCCGATGTCGCGAGGACTTTCTCAATCGCTATGCAAAAACCGAAGAGGAGAGAAGTCAATGGATCCAAGCTTGGCCATTTAAAGACAAAGCACATCCGCCAACTTATTTGTGAGTTCTTTGTCTATCAATACTTCTAGAGGAACGTCATGTTTTGTCTTGCTTAGGTATAGCATAGAATACATTACTCTAAGGCTAATAGTTAAATACTGATTTATGTAATCTCGCTAAGCGAGCTTTGGATGCACGCTTCAGATCTTTCAACACGGATAAATGTTTACTGAATTATACTAGGAGCAAAGCTTCAATTGTTTATGGTATTTTCAAGAGTGACAAGCTCTCGCCTGAGGTATCTGAGCCTTAAATATCAGAGATGATCGGGATGTAGCAGGGGGTATAGTTGCCACGGTCGAAAACGCCGTGTAAGGGACGACTAAGAATGTAAGAAGGGCGATGTAATTTTTTAAGTTGCACGCCATAGATCGTGCGAGAACATCCTAAAATACATAATGTCTATAATAAAGATTTGACAGATCGTGGAGTTGGCAAAAACATGCCTAAGCAACTAATTTTTTTCTGCGCAGGGTGTTTTCCTGGGCGCAGGGGGATAGCGGGTATCACAAGATTTAAGCGTAGGATGACGCATTGGCGTGGCGAGTGGGCGGGATGGGCGCTTAGGAAAATCGATCATCGAGCAACTGGATCATCAGACCAGAGAACTAGACAACAAAAACGGGATACGTACACCATGACAAACAGTATACATGACCCAGGAAGCAGACAGAGTCAATATGCTTGAGAAGTTACTTAATTAACAAACGCCCTTCAGCACAACTGTTATCGCTTATTAACAATGTTGCAATCTCCTGCTCACATTTACGTTGCAAAACCGAAATTTCAGGGACCCGCAATGATGCAGTCACAAAATATGAAGCGAACTGGGCGCTGACAAGCAAAGGTAGCGATGAGGCGGCATGTCTAGGCGCATCAAGCACTCGCGCATGCGCTCTTGTATCCGCTTGTTCCGCAGCCGACCGAACCGCCTATCCTAGCACTGCGCCTATTACGCGAGCTCCTGCAATCCTGTCTTCTTAAATTGCTTTAATACATAAGCGAACTATCAACTAAACAAAATGCGGTGCTCCCCTACCTAGACTATTAGAGAGCAAATACAGTACGTTACTAGACTTATCAACCTTAATAGACCTAACATTGCGAGTTCTTACCAGATGCAACGCGTTAGGAGGAAAGGCTATATTTGCCTAAAAGCCTCTATAAAGCTTTCTTGCCATTAATCAATGGCTTAAGCCTAGACAAGGATAGCAAGATTGGTTTACAACTTGCCTAGCAGAAGGATATGCTTTTTTGGAACCTTCTCAAACGTGCGGTCGTGTGTCCAATTACTCTAAAGCAAAAGTAAGCTCCGGCATGCAACAACTAGTTATAGAACTTAGACAAGGCCTTAAGATTTATCTTGCACCTAGCAAGTATGCATTGTATATGTGCGATTATTATCTATCTACATAATTAGATACTGATCCCTTGCTCTAAACATCTCTGTACAATTAAACAAGCGTTGCTGCTGGAAGAGGTATACGCCTGTAGACGAGCTTTTGCCTACAATTCTAGTGATACACCAGAATTTAGATAAGCTGATGTTTATTGGCATATTAATGCTTGAGGCGTTGTCTATCTTTAGTACCACACCTGTGTCCACATCTGAGCTTCCTAGCCGTGACCTGGCTGAACAGGGCTACTTCTGCATACTCTTATCTCCGTAATACATTGCAGTTGACAGGCTATAATCAACCTTTATCTGCTTGTAGTATGACTTATTGCTTAATGGTTCATGCTTAACCGCGCTGGTAATTGTAAGGTTAAGCCAGATAAATGGCATAGTACGGTCGCCTGAGAGGTCTTTGCCTATAATAAGCTCTTTGTACCTAGCGTAGATTCCTGAATGCAACGCCTGATTAAAGTTGTTATTCTTTGCAAATTCCCTAAAGTGCTTGTTCTTCTCCCTAATAACAAAGTCAAAGTTCTTAAGAGATAAGAGCGCGTACTGCCGTGACGCAACACAGCTGACCAGATGTAGGTCTAGGTACAGCTTTCTCCTCCCAAGGTTTATTAGGCCTAGGTGTTAAACCTAGTTTATTATTGTTATTAGATTGTTTCCTACAAACAAGACCTTAAACCTATGCAAAAGTATCTGTAATAGCCAGCTTTTGTCTATAAATATCTGCCTCTAGAATTGCATATATCTGCAGGACTGCTTCCTGGTGATAGAGGTATTAAATGCATACAGAAAGGCGCTCAGGTCTAATAGGGTAAGAAGGTTGAATAGCTGATCTCTAAAGTTGGGAGTAGCGCACAACATGCGCATAGAATAATACACAGATATGCTCTTTGTTATGTTAGGGATTAATGTTCAACAGTAGGTTGTTAGCCTGGACAGGAAGATAACATTGTTAAAGCATCAAGCTATATGTGCAATTCTAGACTTATCGTATCGCAGGGACGTGTTAAGACATGATATTAGGTAGACGCAGGGAAGCTTAGCGTATTTTGCAAGCCTACTAGTAGTGCTGCTGGCGTGAGAACCATAAACGTAGAACAGACATCTGCTAAAGAAAGGTTTACTAGGACTGGTTTTAAGGAACAGTTTAAGAACTAAAGACAGTTTGCTGAATTATTTTAAAGCTGTTGTATGGTATTACAATACTTACATATTGCTAAGGGTTGCACAGACTGCGTTGCTGCTATAAACGTCCGTCGCTGTACTAGCTTTAAACCTATTACTATGTTTGCATCACCTTAAGCTGTATATTTGTTAAATCTCTATCTGATTATAAGAAGCAGTTGTCGCTCGCAGGTGAACTACCTCTATACAAGTTAGTCTATTGCATATTTCCTACTAAATAAGAGCTTGACCTAACGCTGAACGTCCTACAGAACCCTGCATAGAACTAAGCCTCTTATAACCAGATTAAAAATCTAAAAATTATTGTTTTAGATGGTAAGAGGCTTGCATTAAGAGACACGAAAGCAATTCTAATTGTATTTTTAAGAAGCTTAAGCTAGCTAGAAGGTTGGTATCTACTGTACTAAAGTTAACCTTTATAAGAAATTCTAATTAAAAGGGATTAAATAGATTAATGTTGGCTGGAATTGTAGTTATAGTAATTATATTAGTATTATCGCTAACGCACCTTACAGGCAAACAGCGCACACAACTAAACAGCGCACTTTTGCCAAGACTCTCCCCTATTATACCACATTATGCCCTAGAACGCTGCACTCTGCGCCTTTCTAGCCTGTAACAAGCTGTAATATTACTTAGAGACCTCTTCTACTTTATTCTTACACGTTTGTGCGTTATGCCTACTCTCTCTGCATGTTCTACAGCGTTGCTGTAATAGCTTACCCCCTTTAGCGCGTACCCTCTTCTTTAGCTTCTTACTATTACTACGCGCGCTAAACTCCTGTAGAGCAATTAAACGCTAGCCCTCTTTAACTGTTAGTGTCCCTCCTGCCTAAACTTGCTTCCTTTTACGTGATTTACGCTCTGTAGCAGCCTCTAGGGCTGCTTAAAGCTTAGCGCGTTCTTGTTTAAGCAAAGCTATCTTATACGCTATACCTATAGCCCCCTTTATAAGGTAATTAAGCGCGCTAGTAGTAGAGGTTAGTAAGCTACCTATTTACTTCTTATACTTGTCTTAAATTAGAGTTAATTAAGAGCTAAATTTAATAAGGTTCTTTAGGGTTTGCAACTGCTAGGGCTCTTTGTTAGTAGGGAGTAGTAGTAATAGAGTCTGTAGCTTTACATTAAGGGTTAATATAACCTATTATAGGTTAAAAGGGACTAGTCTAGCCCCTTAGAACCCTCTTTAGATGTTGCTAGGAGTAATAGCTTTGTTATAGGCGTGTATAAAGCATAGCAGGAACTCTAGCTTTATAATATAGGTTATCTAGGTACGTACTAGCTTGTTAACCTAGTCCCTATACGCCTGCTTTAAAGGGGCAAAACAACCTACGTTAAGTAGCTGCAAGAGGTGCGATAAGTGCAGAGGCATGTATATAGGCACAATCTTATTATCTTTGCAGTATTAGTAGAATACTACAGTGTTATAGCTCTTATAACTGTTAATAATAAGTATATAGTAGGTACTAACAGTGCGCGTCTTTGTATGCCTGTTAAAGTGCCTTAACTACTTAAAACTAAGCTTGTTGCTAGTCTAGCTGTTATTAGAGTTAGAAAAGCTCTAACCTAGGGGCAGGGCGTCTTCCTTAAACTAGGAGTAAGGGTAGCAGCGCAATTTAAAGATAATAAAGGGTAGAATTACCTATCTAGTTGCGTTAACACCTTAAGTAACTATTACCTACTCCCTATTGCTAGGCTGTATTAACTTTAGTTGTCTTAGTAAATTAGCAGCTGTAATAACTGCTCTGCTACTTATCTAGCCTATTATAAAGCCTGTCTTGTTAAAGTTGTACGTGTTAGCGTCTAGGATGCTGTACTTAGCTTTAATATTAGCTATAAGGCTAAACTAGCCCTATATAACTCTAGAATCCTTATAGAGGGCTCTCTTATAGTTGTACTTGCAATTAAACTTTACTTTAAGCTCTAGCGTATATAAAATAAATATACTAGCCTAGTTTAAGCTAATAGGGCCTAAACTACGCTCTTCTTGCAGATAATTAGCTATATTAGCTACATCTAAGAGCTAAGGGGGTGCCTATACTCTATAAGCTTAAGAACGTACATAATAATAACCTCCTCCTCTACATTAGTTAGATTCTGTAAGTTAGCTATAGAATTGTTATGTAAAGGTTATCTAGCGCGTTGTGCGCACAGTATAGTTTTAGAGGTACTGTAGACAGCTGCAGCGCGTCGTACTAAGAGATTAGGGTTATTTCAAAGAGCTATAAGCGCAAGCTGTATCTAAGACTCTTTTAACGCGTTAATTTTGCTCTATTATTGAGGCATTAGTGTAGAGAGGGAGATTTAGTGTAGTCTTGGCAAAAGTGCGCTGTTTGGTTGTGTGCGCTGTTTGCCCGTAAGGTGCGTTAGTAGCTTTCATGTTTTACTAAAGCTGCAGACGTTAACGTACGCAGGAGAGAGAAAGAACTAGCAGCGAAGTTAGGGCGGTTTAAGCTTTCTGTACAAATAATACAATCTAATTAGAAAAAGCTCTTAGCTTGCATTAGTATCCCTAAATAACACTGTATTATTCGCATAGCGTGCTAGCAGCTTCAAGGCCTTATTAACAATTAACATTGCTTAATAAGGAGTGCTAATTTACCGTTGCGAAAAAAACAAAAAACAAAAAAATGCAATAGATATAATGTCGCGCAACTAAGCGCGTGGAGTTACATACGCGGCTTGTTTTCTAATAGAGCGTGCTAATTTAGTTAAGCCGCTCTACCCTAGCAACGCTAGTTCTAAGCGGTCCTAATACTAGCCAAACGCTTGTTAAGCAAGATTACGTAACCTACACATTTTATTTATATTTAAGCAATACGTTCTATATAGAAAAATAGATACTGTTAGAGCTAAGATAACTAGACAAGATAATTAGAGTGTGAAAGAGTTAATTAAGTTCCTTGTCTTATTATTTAAGCAAAAGATCAGGTCTATATACCTTACTAGCTATGCCCTAGTCCAGAAATAGGATTGATCTTCTAGGTGGATTTAATTAATGTGATCTGATCTAGTATAGTCTGTAATTGCTCACATTGGCTTACATAACTACTATCCTTTACTGCAACACACCCCCTAGGAACACTAGTATTTAATTAGTGTTCCTGCTCTAGCAGGTTTGTTATCGCACCTTATGTAATCTTTTTGTAAAAATTTTCTAATTACTGCGCGCGCTGCGCCTTTGTAATTAGGGTCTAACGTACCTTACAGGCGAACAGCGCACACGACTAAACAGCGCACTTTTGCCAAGACCACACCAAATCTCCCTCTCTACACTAATGCCTTAACAATAGAGCAAAATTAACGCATTAAAAGAGTCTTAGATACAGCTTACGCTTGCAGCTCTTTAAAATAACCCTAATCTCTTAGTATAACGCGCTGCAGCTGTCTACAGTACCTCTAAAACTACACTACGCGCACAACGCGCTAGATAACCTTTACACAACAATTCTATAGCTAACTTACAGAATCTAACTAATATAGAGAAGGAGGTTATTATTATGTATGTTCTTAAGCTTATAGAGCATAGGCACCCCCTTAGCTCTTAGATGTAGCTAATATAGCTAATTATCTACAAGAAGAGCGTAGTTTAGGCCCTATTAGCTTAAACTAGGCTAGTACGTTTGTTTTACGTACGCTAGAGCTTAAAGTAAAGTTTAATTATAAGTACAACTATAAGAGAGCCCTCTGCAAGGATTCTAGAGTTATATAGGGCTAGTTTAGCCTTATAGCTAATATTAAAGCTAAGTACAGCATCCTAGACGCTAACACGTACAACTTTAACAAGATAGGCTTTACAATAGGCTAGATAAGCAGTAGAGTAGTTATTACAGCTACTAATTTACTAAGACAACTAAAGTTAATATAGCCTAGTAATAGGGAGTAGGTAATAGTTACTTAAGGCGTTAACGCAACTAGATAGGCAATTCTACCCTTTATTATCTTTAAATTGCGCTGCTACCCTTGCTCCTAGTTTAAGGAAGACGCCCTGCCCCTAGGTTAGAGCTTTTCTAACTCTAATAACAGCTAGACTAGCAACAAGCTTAGTTTTAAGTAGTTAAGGCACTTTAACAGGTATATAAAGACGCGCACTATTAGTACCTACTATATACTTATTATTAACAGTTATAAGAGCTACAACACTGTAGTATTCTACTAATACTGCAAAGATAACAAGATTATACCTATATGCATACCTCTGCACTTATTGCACCTCTTGCAGCTGCTTAATGTAGGTTGTTTTGCCCCTTTAAAGTAGGCGTATAGGGACTAGGTTAACAAGCTAGTACGTACCTAGATAACCTATATTACAAAGCTAGAGTTCCTGCTATGCTTTATACACGCCTATAATAAAGCTATTACTCCTAGCAACATCTAAGGAGGGTTCTAAGGGGCTAGACTAGTCCCTTTTAACCTATAACAGGTTATATTAACCCTTAATATAAAGCTACAGACTCTATTACTACTACTCCCTACTAACAAAGAGCCCTAGCAGTTGCAAACCCTAAAGAACCTTATTAAATTTAGCTCTTAATTAACTCTAATTTAAGACAAGTATAAGAAGCAAATAGGTAGCTTACTAACCTCTACTACTAGCGCTTAATTACCTTATAAAGGGGGCTACAGGTATAGTGTATAAGATAGCTTTGCTTAAATAAGAACACGCTAAGCTTTAAGCAGCCCTAGAGGCTGCTACAGAGCGTAAATTACGTAAAAGGAAGCAAGTTTAGGCAGGAGGGACACTAACAGTTAAAGAGGGCTAGCGTTTAATTGCTCTACAGGAGTTTAGCGCGCGTAGTAATAGTAAGAAGCTAAAGAAGAGGGTACGCGCTAAAGGGGGTGAGCTATTACAGCAACGCTGTAGAACGTGTAGAGAGAGTAAGCACAACGCATAAACATGTAAGAATAAAGTAGAAGAGGTCTCTAAGTAATATTACAGCTTATTACAGGCTAGAAAGGCGCAGAGTGCAGTGTTCTAGGGCATAATGTAGTATAATAGGGGAGAGTCTTAGCAAAAGTGCGCTATTTAGTTGTGTGCGCTGTTCACCTGTAAGGTGCGTTAGTAATTATTGCCTAATCTGCTCTGCACGCAAACGCGCTTACAACAATAACAAAAAACAAACTATAACTACTCCCTTACCCTTACAATCTTTCTTACCTTATTTCTTGTCTACTAACTAATTACTAAACACTATTCTTATTAACGTAAGTAATCTAATCCTTATTTCCTAGTCTAATGCTTACTCTAATATTAGAACCTTAATTGCTACACCTTTAGTGTCCTTAAGATCAAGATGCCTCCTAAGAGCTCTAAGAGCACTCCTAAGCGTTGCACGAGCGCTCTAAGCGTGCTTAAGGGCACTCCTACTAAGAAGATTAAGTCTAAGCCTCTAATTGTTCCTAAACGCTAATCTACTTAATCTTCTAATACTTAACCTGTTATAGTCTCTAATAATAAGGATAATAAGGATAAGCTAATTAATCTGCAGGCTCTCTTTAAGGAGTTTTGTAAGCAGACACAGACTCCTTGTTAGCCTACAGTTAAGGATTAATATAAGGATAAGGATAATAATCCTTAGTTTAGTGCTCCCTGTAAGTATCCTTGCTCTTGCTGTCTTAAGCGCTTTTTAGATAGCAAGGGAATAGGTGTCTGCTACAACTGTATCTGCAATCCTAATGCCTGCAGCTAAGGCAGTAATTGCTGTATTAATTGTACTACTTATTAGTGCAGTCCTATGTAAGTAATCTAATCCTAATTTTGTTATAATCTTCTAATGTTTTAATTAGCTTCTATACTCTTTGTAAGCCTGCTAAGGCTACAATCTTTACTGTTTAGCAGAAAGTTTCCTTAGTAAGTAGTTAATCTTAATCCTAATAATTATGCCTAATGTTTCTAGGCAATCTCTAAACCTCTATTTAACGCCTTGTTTAAGGCTGTTATTAACATAGAGGGTTAACTTAAGACTTAGGTTTTAGATAAGGATGTAGTAAGTAATCCTAACGCTAATAACTTTAATTACATTAAGGATAATTAATACGCTATAAGTGGTAGTGGTTATGCTATAGATTAGATCGCTGATGCTGCTGCTCTTGCTCCCTGCTAGGCTACTCTAGCTCTGCCAGCTCCTGCTGCGCCAGCTCCTAGATCGGCCTGCAAGCCTCTAAGGAGGATACTTAATTAGATTAAGGTCTAGGATCCTCTATACTCCTAGGGTTAGGTTATTAGTTAAGGACGTTAGGAGTAGGGTTAGGGTAGTCCTCCTTATAATTAAGGAGTCTAGGATTAGGGTAGTTATTCTTAGGGTCCTGCCTTCCCTAGTGATCCTTGTCTTAAGAATTGCCCCTTCTACCTAGCTGCTCGCCCTTATAACCTTTGTTATGTTTATTATTAGTCTATTCCTAAGGTCCCTATTTGTTAATCTGTTCCTATAATCTGCGCTAACATTGTCTCTGCTATCTAATCTGTTCGCGGCGATCTCTAAAACATTAAGATATTAATCTTAGAGATCTTTAATTAATTAAGCATGCGCTAATTATCTTGTCTCTTAACACCCTTTAGCTTAATCAATTACAGAGATTAATTAGTCTTGTCTAGAAGTAGATTCTGCCTAGTGGGTTAGTGTGTAGGATACTGTAGTTTTTAGATTAATCTACTCTATTAACCCTAACTTCCTTAATAATATCCTACATGTTTTCTACCTCCTCTAACTTATGTAGATTAATTAGTTACTTAAACTTATTAAACTGCTAATAAGTAAGTAATTTAGTTAATCTATCTGCAGGCATGCTATTAGTTTCTAGATAGCTAATCTAGATTAATCCCTTAGTGTACTCTTGCCTAAGCTACATGTTTTAGATATCTATATGTTAGAGGCAAGTAGTAATCCGCTTATTTGCTCCTACTACTAACCTAATTATTTAGAGGTTATTACACTATATATTCTACGTATTGCTTATCTTAAGATTAAGCTTGTTAAAGAATTATCTAATTGCAATTATCTCTTTTGCAACATGTTTAAGAGCTAGAAGCTCTACTTTAGTTGTAGATGTAGTTACAGTGCTTTGTTGTGTAGCTTTCTACAGGATTAGTCCTCTAAAAAGCATAACTAGGTACCTATAAGATAATTGTTAAGTTTCTAGATTATCTGCAAAGAAGGCGTCTCTACAGATTGTTAGTTCTGCTCTATTATAGTTGCTGTATTTAATACCTTCTAATCTTGTTTAGTAGAGGTACATAATCACCCTATCTACAGCTTTCTAGTGCTAATTACTTAGATTAGTGAGAAAGTGTAATAATTTAGATACTGCAAACGCAATGTCTGGTTAGAGCATAATTGCTGTATAGAGCACTAATCCTACTTTCTCTTGATATATTTTAATCTCTTTCTTTTCTACCTCTCTAGTATTCTTGATTAGATCCTCTGATAGTAACAGCGTTAGTAGATAAGATCCTGTGTTTAGGTTAAACTTCTTTGTAATCTTGTTGATGTAAGTATTATGTAGAAGTGTAATTGTTCTAAGCTTTCTGTCACAGATTACTCTAATCCCTAGGAACTATTTAACAGGTCCCTAGTCCTAGATCTTGTATTTCTCTATAATTCTGCTCTAGAGGCGTTTTGCTTCTTGTTTATTAACCTTAGAATAGATTAGAAGTATATTATCCACGTAGAAGAGTATAATAATCTTTTTATTCTTATTGTAGAAGAGACAGGGCTCTTCCTTGCTTAATTGTAGACTAATTAATTAAAGAGTATTAGAGAACTCTTTATACTAGAGAAGTAGAGACTCTCTTAATCTATATAGTGCTTGGTTAAGCCTAACGCAGTATCTATTCTTTCTAAATCCTTCTGGCATCTGGCATAGTACTAGATTAGCTACTGTGATTAACGCGTTAAGGAACGCTCCTACAACATTATATTGTATAACTTCTAGATTAAATTAAGCTGCGATCGCTATTATAGCTCTAAACAACTTTGCTGCTAGCGTTGCTGCATAGGTAGATTAAAGAGAGTTTGTTTCTTACAAATCTCCTCTAACAATAATCTAAGCCTTGCACTTAATAAAGTAGCTATCTTAATTAAACTTGTAGGTCTATACCTACTTTAGTAGTAACAGTTAATCTTTAGTTTTAATCTTAGATACACAGATTTCTAACTAGGTGCCTTTCTTAATTATCTAATTAATCTCCTTGCTTAAGGCGTCTATAAACAAGACCTTTATTAGATAATTTAGGAGTTGTTTCCATGTGCCTAGTAGAGGTAGGAGATTATCTTAATAGAAGCGTGGATAATTAGGTTAGCTTTTTAGAGTAGCTGCTATAACTACTAAGTTTAGCGTTTTATAGCTAGATTGCTTGTCTTAGGACTAGTTTGTTCCTAGGAGATATGTATGTTTGAAGTTGTCTATTAGATTAGTCTTTTGTAGATCTGCGATTAATGTATTAACGCTCTCTTAACTCTTACCCCCTAGTTAATTATTGTAATCTTTCTTTCTGCAGAGTAGTAGATATATGTTTGTTAGTTAATCTATCTTAGGCGCTGTACCTCTAATTCTTTAACTTGTTCTTTGTATTAAAGTATCCCTTACTATATCTAGAGCAATAGAAGCAGTGCTAGCAGATCTTATATTAGGATTAGTTAGGCGCTCCTGCCTTAACTCCTATAATCCTATCTAATTACTAGGATGTGATAGGTTAGCTCTTACAGGTGTGTTCACGTCCTATTAACTATCTATCCCTATACAATTGTTCTAATCGTGTGTGCCTAGAACTCCTATCCCTAGATTAGTTAGTTTAGGAGTTTGTTCTAGGGTTGCTAGTCTAATGTTTTTAGGTTAATCTAAGCAGATTTCTAGGTAATTACTAGCCTTGTAAATACCCCGCTTAGTCTCTATGTCTCTTATCTCCTAATCCTAAACTAGGCTAGTTCTTAAATTGTTTAATAGAGTTACTTTACCCCTAAGTTGTTGCTTAGTAGTTAATCTAATTATGTTAGATAGCGTTTAATCTCTAAGGTCTAGGACATTAATATCCTAACCTAGATTATCTAGTTCCCCTTTATAAAGCATATCTGCGAGCTTAATTACCTAATCTTTAGGCATTTTGTTGTTCTTCTTTCCTTTATAGAACAGGGATTTGTTAAACGTAACGTTCCTAGTAACAATTACTTAATTAATTGCTAGGACCTATATCTTGTAGATATTAGAGGCTATATAGCTAACTAGGTACCTAATATAACCTTGTAGATTAACCTTATATCTACGTCGATCTCGCCCTGCTGCTTGATCCTGTTCTAGGGGGTATGCTTAGCAGCTATAGGCGTATATACCACTCTAGTCTAGTTGTAGATTAGCTAATTAGTGTCTAATCTAAGCAGGCTTATACTATCTAAAGTACTACCTAAACCAGTTGTCTAGAACTTTGTTAGGTGACCTAAAATAATAGATTGCAGTAGGACTAATCCTATATAGGTGTGCTGCAGCATCTATAATCTCAGGCTATAGCTTAGGTAGGAGGTTAGCGCCTATTCTTATCTTAATTAATTTTGTAATTAGCTCCTTTCCTGCTCTTTCTGCTAATCTATTTAGTTTATAAGTATAAGAAGGTAGAGCAATAATCTTAATCCCCTTTTCTTCTACCTAAACCTTATAGCGTAATCAACCTCTCTATAGCTTAGTAGCTGTATTGTTATCCTAGTGGATTTTAACAATATTTAGTTAATACTTTCTCTTAACCTATTCTTTAAACAGTTCTATAATCCTTATAATATTGTCTAAGGATTTTAACTGCACGTTGTAATTAAAGAACTTTCCTAAGTAATCTTCTTTAATAATTAAAGCCTATTCTTTGTTAATCTAACCTGTTAGCATGTTAAACAGATCCTAAGATACTCTGTAGAAAGGTCTTAGTAATTGTTCCCTTAGTCTTCTAGATATAACTTGTGTTAAGTAGGTTATTGCGCAATCTTAGCAGTCTATCCTTTTTATTCCATTTATCTAAACGTTCCAAGCAGCCTGTACTAGTAATTAGAGTGCTCTCTGCCTAAGATGTCCTAATCTTCTATGCTATAGGTCCTTACTATCTAATCTTACTGTAGGTTTTAATAATTGTATTGTTGTGTACACATTAGGAATAGAATAAGAGGCAATCTTGTATTTAATAAAGGCTAGATTATAAGTAGTGTAAAGTTTCGCTATAATTACGTTTTCTTTAATTGTTCTATGCCTAAGTGTGTTGTCTAATCTAAGGTACTAGATACCTGCCTGTTTAAGACAAGCTTTAGATACAATGTTTATATAGAATCCCTTAACAACCTTAACGTTCTTAAGCATAAGATCCTTAGTCTTTAGTCTATTGTTCCTGTTTAGGATCTTTTTAGCACTTAATTGCCCGTTCCTGAAACTAGGAGTAATTAAGTTCCTGCATTAATTGTCTTATTAGGAGAGGATTGCTTAAATGAACTAGGTATTAGGAAGGATTAATTATTAACTAAGTAGACAGCTCCTCTACTATCTAGGATTGTGCTTAAAGATAGAGGGTGTTTTAAGTTAATAGTAGAGTAGACTCTACCCTTGTCTAATTAGAAATGTAATAGATTAATTACAGCTGCTGAAATTAATCTAGGATATTTAGCTAAAGAAGATTTGTCTAAGGAAGATTTGTCTATAGTAGATCTGGTCTTCTATCTAGTATCCTTGATCTGTTCTCTAAGCTTAGTCTATTCTGCAGTATCTAGCCTCTCCTTAATCTTTGATTTATTAAGACTTAACAGAGATATCTTAGGTGCTCTAGATAGGGTTGATCCTATAATAGCAGCTTGTAGTCTTTAGCAGTTAATTAGTTCCTAGGTGTGTAATCCTCTTAGTTTGCATAGGCAATTCTTCTAGTTTAATCCTAAGCTGTTCTTATCTTAATCTAACCTTCCTCCTAGGGTTGCAAAGGCAGAGATTCCTTTTCCTTTAATTAAGGTAGCTGCTTGTTCCTAGAGCATAAGGGTAAAGACTTTAGATAGATTGCTTATATCTATTAATTGTTGTCTAAAGGCTGCATCTATAATAATTTGTTGCCTTATTAAGTAGGACTATTCTAGAGCAATCCTAGGAGCAATTACGTTAAGAAAATTAGTAAGAGCAAGTTAACCCTTAATCTTAGTAATCCTAAACGCCTAAGCTTTTCTATAGAGTATTTGCTACTTATTAAACTACTTATCTAGCAAGATCTAACCTAATCAGCCCTTTTTAAGGTAAGCACGATATTGCTGCCTAACTAGATGCATAGTGTTGCTGTTAGTTAGTGCTAGATTATTCTTTAAAATTTAGATTAGCGCTTGTAGGGTTAATTCTTAGGCGTTAAGCATCTTAATTAATACTAGGGCTATAAGATTAGCTAATACAGTTTTATTAATCTAGTCTTGGATATTGCTAAGTTTTGCAGCTATCCTTACCTATTTTAAGGTTGCAATCTTATATTTCTATACCTCTTTAGGGTGATCCTTGATTGCTAGCTTGTATGCCTCTATTCTGAGGGTGTGCTGCTCTTTATTAGTAGCAGCGCTCCGCTTATCTTAGTTACTAGTCTCTAAGATGCTCCTAGGGACTGGCTTTAGAGGAAGAGTTGGATATTCTAGTTCTTGTTTATTAATTGCTGCAACTGTTTCGCCTTCTAGATTAATCTAATCCTATACTGCCTTGTCTCTTGCATAAAGTTCAAGCTGAGCAAACTAGTAGGGCTAATCTGATCTAGTCTTAAGGAGTATTTAACCGGTTAAGAGTTAGGAGTTACTTTCTATTATTTAGGTGTTAAGAGAAGTAGATAATATTTGTAATTGATTGTGTCTAGCTTCTTAGCTATACAAAGTACGCAGGGAGAATCTACTGTGTAGTCTTTATAACGCTAGGCTCATAACTGTTAGAGCTGAGATAACTAGACAAGATAATTAGAGTGTAAAAGAGTTAATTAAGTTCCTTGTCTTATTATTTGAGCAAAAGATCAGGTCTATATACCTTACTAGCTATGCCCTAGTCTAGAAATAGGATCGATCTTCTAGGTGGATTTAATTAATGTAATCTGATCTGGTATAGTCCGTGATTGCTCACATCGGCTCACATAACCACCATCCTTCACTGCAACAGATACTAATTAAATTAATTAATTACTTAAGTATAGTCCTGTAAGCTCTGTTACAGTTATAAGCCTAGCTTCCTAAGCATAGTAGATCTCCCTGCGCACTTAGTAAACAAGCTTGTTAGACTTAGCTTAACTGCTCTAATTACCTAATTATCTTTCTATCTCTACTATCTAAACGCTACTATAGGCAAGCTTGTTAACTATAATAAGCAAGCTCTCTTAGGTGTCCCTATAGGACCCTATTAGCTTAAAACAAGATCTAATTAGCCTAATTAGTACATCTAACTTACATAGCACGCTAAGCTTTGTAACATATAGGATATAGTAGATCTAGACACTAAAGACGCCTAAGGCATATATAAAGGAGCGCCTAAACTACCTATTATAGGCTTATTCCCTACTTAACTACTAGCTTAATCTATCTAAAGCTAGAGCACCTAACCTAATAATCCTCCTGTAGGCTAAATAATAAGCGTTAAGAACTATAATAAGAAGCTTCTTAGATATAAGATTAGAGCAAGCAAGTAGGCTGCTAAGGCAGAGCGCCTTTAGAAGATCTAGAACTAGGTTAATATAATAGTATTACTATTAATCCTCTTACTAGTTATAGTAAAGCTTATTACTAATAATACTTTAACGCTACAATTGCTTATACAAGCCCTAAAAGAGGAGCTTGCTCTAATAGATGTTAGTACCTAGAACTAGGTTAAGGTAGAGTACTAATAGCATCTTAGAGCAGCTAAATAGTTAAGAGCTGCTCTATAAGACTAGTATAATAGGTAGTTATACCTCTATAGAAGAGCTAAGTTATATAAGCTTCTAGAGGTTAATAGAGCGCTTGCTGTGTAGGATTTCTTAGATGCCTTAAGTTATAGGATTGCCCTAGATTAGGCTTGTACTATAAACTAAAGGATTATCTAGAATAGTATCCTAGGGCTTAATTTACTTAATTTAGACAAAGTAAGTAGGGTCTTTAGTAGTTTAATGCATAAGCACACTATAAGAGTAGAGAAAGATAACCTAGGAGTATTTATAATGTTTAGAAGCTAAACAGATACTACTTAAGTGTAACAGGCTAGGCCTAGGTGCTGGCTCCTCGGCGTACACCGCCTTAGCCTTACCCTAGCTCGCAGGCCCAGTAAGTGCCAAAACCCTGCTACAGAGCTAACACCTCTAAAACAGAGTTATAAAAACTCTGCAACCTCCGCTCTAGAGGTTGTTCTCTATTAAATTTATCTTGTATTCTACTAGCAAATTCCCTTAGAGGTTAGCTCCTTACAATTAAATTTAATTACTAACATAAAGACTAATAAACAAAATGTTTAATAACGCTGCTAGGCGTCTAGGTAAATACAGCATTAAGCTGTGCACTAGCAACAACAATTAATTAGACGTTAGGACAGAGCTCTAGAACCTTGCTACCTTGTTAGTATTAGAGAGTTAGCAGGAGGAGCTCCTAGCACACGTACTAGAACGCCTAACTACCTACCTATTATAGGGAACCCTTCCTAAAGTCGCAGTAGCTACTACTACTAATAAAGTTTATCCCCCTACAGACTAAAAACTAAACTTATAAGAAGAAGATATAAATAAAACTATACAAAGGCTAGTTAAAGCTTAGGTGCGAGCCTACGTAGCATCTATAAACACGCAGAACTACAGCGTAACACTACCTACCTCTATATAAACAAATAACAATAAACTAAGCAAAGCTATAAAGCTACTAGACGTAGGCAAGTTTAGTAGTAACTAGCGTACGTATTAAACGTTTAAATTATAGATAAAGGACAAGTTAAAGTCTATAGGAGATTAGGAAGCTGTCCTAGGAGTTGCATACATGTTTAACTAATTAGAAGAACAAGCTGCTTAGGTTAGCCTATTATAGAAGGATTAAAACCTAATAGGTACAACTACCTAGTTCTAGGACTTCCTAGATAAACAGTATAAGGACTCTATGTTTAAAGAACGTTCCTGTTAAAAACTCTAAACTATTACTATAAAGAGAAATAATTAGAGTATTAAGTCCTTTAACGCAGAGTTTATACAACTAGCCTATAATGCTGCTAAGGAGGACAATATAAGGAACCTTAAGACTAGGTACATGTCTGCAATCTATCTAGACCTACAAGACAAAATAATTTCAGTTAACATCCTAGATAAATAGGATCTCTAGAACCTTATAACTAGGGTCCTTGCAGTAGAAGTTAATCTCTGTAGGACTAAGGCACTGACTAACAGCACCTTTAGGCAGCAAACGCAAAGGACAAACCCTAATAAGATAGACTAGGAACCTACTAGAGTCCACGCTAGGAGAATTAAATTAGACAACTAACAGCAGGCAGAATAGCAGCCCTAGGAGGTTATAGACCAAAGAAGGGCTAAAAACGCCTGCCTAAGGTGCGGGAAGAACAGCTACTACTTAAACAGATACTAGTTAGCCCTAGCTAAGAGACTAGAAAGTATCTAAGTCTAAAGCGCAGCTACTAAGGTCTCTAAAACTAACAACTTAAACAACAAAGACTTAGAAAACTAGAAACTCCTGTTTAAAGGCGTAAATAGGGGTTAGAAAGAAAGGTTATAGAGAGGAGAGAACTGTTTTAAAGGTTCTACTAACAGTAGCCTAATAGCAAGCCTATATTACTGCATGTAATAGTATAAGATAACACTATAGCATATACATTAATTAATACAGGGTATTTAACCTATAGTATAGTCTCCTTAAAGTTCGCATTGCAAAACAACCTACAACGCACTCCTACGCACAGGCGTAGAGTACTAGGTGTAGCTAGAAAAGTAACCTAGGTAACTAATATTGTAAGAATAAAGATTAACGTAGATAGCTACAGGGAAACCCTCTAGGCATACGTATTAGATAGGGAGAAAGAGTACAACTTTATCCTAGGAAGACCTTAGATAGACAAGAATAAAGTTACAATAGCACTAGCTAAGAAGTTACTATTTATCTATTCTAGTAAAACCTGTGTAAGAAGCAGGGAGGGCACCTGCCCTAACTAACTACTAAGGCCTGTTAGTCTAGAGTTGTACCAAGCCCTAAGAAAGAGGTCTAAGAAGGACTAGAGTATAAGACTGTTTGCAGCATCTATAGCTAACATCTAAAAGGCCTTAAAAAAGAAGGAATTAATAGATCTACGTGTCCTCCTCCTAGATTATTTAAAGGATAAATTTAGGATATTTATAAAAGAAGAAGCAGACAAGCTTGCGCTACACTACAGTCCTAAAGTAGACTATGCAATTAAGCTAATTAAATAAGACAGCAATCTAGCAATAGTGCTATAGGGACTGCTGTATAACATGTCTTATAAAGAGCTTCTAGTACTTTAGCAACAGCTTACCAGCTACTTAGACAAAGGCTTTATCTAGGTTAGCAAATCTAGCGCCTCTGCCCTAGTCCTATTTGTTAGGAAACCTAGTAGGGGTCTATAGTTCTGTGTTAATTACTAAGCATTAAACGCTATTACTAAGAAAGACTAGTACCTACTCTCTCTAATCTATAAGACTCTCTCCTAGATCTTAAAAGCGTTATAGTTTACTAAAGTAGACGTAATCTAAGCATTTCACAAAATTAGGATAGCTAAAGGAGACAAATAGAAAACAGCTTTCTAGACAAGGTTTAGACTCTATAAGTGGCTAGTAACACTATTTAGACTTGCTAATGCCCTAAGTACATTCTAGCAGTACATTAACTAGGTCTTAAGAGAGTACCTAGACAAATAGTGCTCTGCCTACGTGGACAATGTACTAATCTACTCTAATAGCACCTAAGAAGAACACAAGGCTAAGGTTAAAGAAATTGTCTAGAAGCTAGGAGCTGTAGGTCTTTACCTTAACGTAGGCAAAAGCAAATTCTCTGTTAAGAGCACTAAATATTTAGGGTTTATTATTAAGGCTAGTAAGGGCATCTAGATAGACCCTAGAAAGATCGCTGCTATTAAGTCTTAGGAACCCCTAAAGACAGTTAAAGGAATCTAGAGTTTCCTAGGGTTCGCGAACTTCTACTAGCAGTTTATTAACTAGTTCTCTAGCATAGCAGAGCCCCTTACCTACTTAACTAGAAAGAATGCCACCTTTAAGTAGAAAGAACCCTAGCAACAGGCCTTTAACACTATAAAAGCTGTATTTACTAGGGAACTAGCACTATTAAACTTTAACCTAGATTTAGAAATAGTAGTAGAGTGTAATGCGTTAGGATAGGCAATAGGGGAGTACTCTCCTAGTATAGAAAGGACAAGGTGCTCTGCACAGTAGCTTACTTCTTAGCTAAGAACTTAAAAGTAGAAGTAAACTACACTATCTATAATAAGGAAATATTAGCAGTAATTAAGTGCCTCTAGGAGTAGAGTATAGAGCTAAAGCAAGTAAGGAAGTTTACAGTTGTTACTAACTATAAGAACTTAGAGTACTTCTGCAAAGCCTAACTACTCTTAGAGAGACATGTCTAATAGTTAAGCCTCCTTAGCTAGTTTAACCTTACCTTTACTTATAGACCTAGCAAAGTTAATAACTAAGCAGATACTCTTTCAAGAAAGGAAGAAGACCTTCCCCTATTAACTAGGGACAAAAGAACCAAGACTAGGCGTTTCTAACTGTTAAAACTATTCGCTTAAGTAGTAAGAACCAACCTAGGAGACAACTCTACTAACAACATACAAGTCTTCTCTTCTAGACTGCGTAGAGCAGACTAACTCCTCCCTGCTACATCGCAGAATACAGATTTGCAGCAGGACAACTATTAGGAGCAGAGCCAGGAGCGTGCAGAACCGCCTATAGCCTAAACACTAGAACTATATAATAGCATTAAGGAGTTTAAAAGACTCTAGGAAAGAGCTACTATAGATAACAAGACCTACTAACTAGTAAAGTTATCTATTACCTTAGACGCCTAGAAGTTCCCTACGCAGCTTAACCTTAAAGTTTTACTTGCTAAATGCTCTATAAATAACAGAGATAGATTATGCTACTATAGAAGGGCATAGGTCCTAAACTCTAATACACTTAGAGCTAAGATTATTAACAATGCTTATTACTTACTAATTGTAGGTTACCTAGGGAGGGGTAACATGTATACAATTCTCTCTTAATTGTACTTCTAGCTAGGAATGTTAACTGCCCTCTGCTAGTACATAGACAATTGCAATATCTGCAGAAGGACAAAGCTATAGAGGGAACTAAAACAGGGACTCCTTAAACCCCTCCCTATACCTAAGAGAATCTAGAAGGAAATCTCTATAGACTTTATAACAGACCTCCCTAAAAGTAATAGCAACTACAATCTTATAGTTATTACAGATAGACTTTCTAAGGACGTTATCTTAGTCCCCTTACCTAACCTATTAGTAAAGACAGTTACTAGTGCATTTATATCTTATGTAGTAGCCTACTATTTCCTACCTAACGCTATTGTCTCTAATTGTAGGACGCAATTCCTTAGCAATTTCTAGCAGACAATATACTAACTGCTTAGGATTATAAGGAGATTGTCTACAGCTTTCTACCCCTAGACTAACAGGAGTACTAAACGTATAAACTTAGTAGTTAAAACATACCTAAGAGCGTACATTAACTAGTCCTAGAACAACTAGTCTACTTAGGTACCAGTAGCCTAGATTGCAATTAAGAGACAAGTAGCTTCGTCTACAGGCTTTAGCCCCTTCTTCCTCTAACATAGTTATAACGTAGACCTAGTACAGGTTAACCTAGACTTAATAGCAGAACTATTACATTAACACGCAAGGGAACCTACTAAAGCTATAGCAGGCATAGTGCAAAAATTTGCTAAAACAATTAATTTTGTTAAAGCATAGATAGCGGAAGCTTAGCAGACGTAGGAACAACAGGCTAATGCACACAGGAAGGAAGCCCTATAGCTAAAAATTAGAGATAAGGTTTAGTTAAAGTTAGGAAACTAGTTCTTAAACAGCTAAACAAGTAAGAAGCTAGACTAGAAGAATAGGAAGTTTATAATTATAGAGGTTGTTTCCCCCTACAACGTTAAGTTAGATGTTAATAGTAAAATCTACCCTATCTTCTACGTTAACTAGCTTAAGCTATGTCTACAGAACCCCCTCTATAGACAATTAAATAATAACCCCTAGCCTAGCCTGCTAGTTATTACTAACGGCAACAGCACCTCCTCTAAGGAATAGAAAGTTAACTCTATCTGCAAGGAAAGACAAGCTAGGAGGGGAGGCAAGAGACGCAAGTACCTAGTATAATAGGAGGGTCATGTTACTAAAACATAGGAAAGAGAGGACGTTTGCAAGGACCTAGAAGCCCTAGACAAGTAGTTGTCTGCAACAAGAGATAAGTAGGATAGGAATAAGAACTTACCTCTAGGATTCTAGTTAGAATCTCTAGATAAGCAACATTAACCTTCTATAACAAGTATAGGGGAGGATAGTAGGAGCAAGAGGAGAAGATATGCACAAACAAGGGAGAGTACTAGACTGCAGAGAGATTATTTGTTGCATTAGCCTACCCTAGGGGGTAGACCGCCCTATATAGGGGCTATATTATCATAAGAGAAAAAGGCCAAGAGAGCCTAGGTATTATCTAGCTAGAAAATCCTAAACGCTACAGACAAGAGAAGACCTAAGCACTGCCTAAAACAGAACCCTTGCTACTAATATTGTCTTTGTTACCTTACACAGCTGCAGTAATGTCCTTAACAACTAATCTAATAAAGTCCTTATATCTAGAGGTAGGGGAAGCTTAAACTTCTTGCAGAGGTTAGCATTAAGACAGATAAAGTGCGTAAGTATTAACAAGTTAACAGCAAGCTATACTAAGTAATAAATTAGCAAAATAGCCTAAAAATAAGTAGAAAAAGGGGAAAATAACTTACTATAGTCTTTATCTAGACTACTAACTCCTTAGCAGTAATAGCAGTGCGCTCTGCAAGAACTACAGAAATAGAAGAATAAGCCTTAATCTTATTAATGTTGCCCTTGTACTTAGACTACTTAACCTTATAACTAGTTGCAGAGGAGTAAGTGTTAGGCTAGGTTAGGAGGTTAGTGTAACGCAGGAGGTTTATACGCTTCTTAAGGTCTGCCTAAATAGGCTTAATAACCTTTAAAAGCTTTGCAGAGTTACCCTTACTAAACTAAAAAAACGTAGTACTTGTTTAGTGTCTTCTAGGTCTTGCGCAGGGCCTAGAGGATTGTTAGCAGAGGAAAGGAATAGTGTAATACCTTAAGCAGAGACCTACCTTATAGCAGCAGGCATAGGCCTTAACGTAGCTCGCGCAGCTAGTAGACTAACTACTAGTAGTAAAGTTATAGACTTGTCCTGTTAACGCGCAGTTAACGTAGACCTTAGGATCTTTAAACCTGCTAGCGCGCACAGTACGTAGGGACTAGTTAACCTTAGCCTTAGCATAATTGCCTAGCTTAGGGACATTGCTAAAGACTTCCTTAATCTTGTCCTTGTTAAGGTTAATGTCTTGCAGAGTAAGCTTTGCCCTCTTAGTTAACTAAGTTGTAGGAGCAGCAGGATTAGCAGGGGCAACTAAGCGGGCCTATAGAAGGTAAAAGAGTTAGGCACAATAGTTAAATAATAGAAGGTAATAGCAGAGTAACTTACTCTCTTAGGCGCCGCTTTCTTAGTTAGGGAGCAAGAAGTAGCAGGAGACTTAGGAGGCGCTATAATAGACTAGGGCAAGGCAGCTTAGCTAGACAAATAGATAGTAGTAGAGTTATGTGTAGAAAGGGCGCAGGCTTGCAAGGTAGTGCAACAGAGAATATAGAAGGTAGGGAGTAGGCAATAGAGCTGTTTTAACTAAGGCGCGTATTAATAAACAAAGAATAAGTAGAGGGGTACTGTAACAGGCTAGGCCTAGGTGCTAGCTCCTTAGCGTACACCGCCTTAGCCTTACTCTAGCTCGCAGGCCTAGTAAGTGCTAAAACCCTACCACAGAGCTAACACCTCTAAAACAGAGTTATAAAAACTCTGCAACCTCTGCTCTAGAGGTTGTTCTCTATTAAATTCATCTTGTATTCTACTAGCAAATTCCCTTAGAGGTCAGCTCCTTACATTAAGCTCCTGCTACTAACTCTAAGGGCTTAAGTAGGTACTTATGCCCTTACAAATAAAAAGGAGAGACTTATAAGTAGAAACTAACTAATTGCTAACGCCTAGAGACAGTAGTTAGAGGAGCTCCTTACTGCCTATCTATATAAGCGAAAGCTATTGCAAGGATACTCTCTAGTAGCTTAAGAGCTAAGAGTATACAGATACTAGGAAGGCAATCAAGCAGCTTAATTAGACCCTAAAAGCTCTATTAGCTATAACAGCTCTACTAGCAAAAGCACCTAAAGTTAAATTTCCTAGCAATATACAAGCTGCTCTAATTAATCTAAAAATAATATAACTAAGCAACCTAGCTAAGAAACCTAGGGTTTATAACCTTATAGATTTTAATGCTTATCTACTCTTAGAAAGTACAATTTTAGATAATAGAGTAGCTACATACTTAGTTAACAGCGCAGATTAGCTTGTACCTAGGTTATTTTGCCTAGCTAACTCTACTAATACTGTAGAGGCAGGCACATAAGCGTTTCTAGTGTTCTAGTAAGAAGTGCTTAACCCGTTAGTATGTAGAGGATAGAGGAGCTACATTACTGTGCAAGAAACTATAGATACAGGTTACGTAGATAAGATATAAACTTTATTTCTTTATAGTAGTATATAATAGTCTAGGAGGCTTTGTCTAAACTTCCTGTTATCCCTTTATATACTAGCGCTACTTACTAGCCTTAGCATCCTAAGTAACTGCTAAGGCAGTTACTCTATGCACTGGCACAAACCTCCTCTACCTTAATAGCACAGCCCCTTGTACTTACAGAGGAGAGGCTAGTAAGTAAAGTATTATATAGGAAAATAAGCAAGGGTAGAGTGTTAAATTAAAAGAGAAAAGGAATAAATAAAAGAAATAAACAAAAGAAACAACTTCCTCCACTCCTTTATCTGTCCCTTGCCCTTATCCTTCTTTAGTTAACTACTTAACTAGGTAGTTAACTAAGCACTAATATCTTAGCAAGTAGAACAAGTGTTGTATTAGCTAACAGCAGCAGTTCCTGCTAAACTAGATAATCTAGCAATAACTATTAACCTTGTTGCCTTTAAGGTCTTTAGAGTTAGTAATAGATAGTGCTTATCTAATAATAAACTAGCGTCTACCCTAGCTACATCTTATCTAGTTAGAGAGTTAGGTTGTATATTTATCTTAGAGAACATCTGTTAAAGTTGTACTTTAAGCAAAGCTTGTAAGCACTAATTCTATTAGTTCTTAGGGATAAGTAATAGTTCTGGAACAGTAAGGGTAGACGCCTAGGTAAAACACCTAACAATAACTAGGGTAATAATAAGTAGTATAGAGGGGACTATCTAGCTTAAAGGTTAGGTTAAGATTCTAAAGACAAACTTAATTAATAAGGTTAAACACAAACTATAAGGGTTGTGTTCCTACTAACTATATACTTAAGTTATCCTATACTGTCTTATAGTTTCTTATAAAGTCCTATAGGGGGCCTTATAAGAACTATAGGACTTCTGTAGGAATTATAGGACATTACGTAACTCTGTCTTACAGTCTTAGCTTAGACCTATGTGTAAGACATTATAGGACATTACATAACAGCTAAGCGTTGCGCTAATCCTAGTTACGTTATTATAATAAAGGTCTATCTCACAGTCCTCTTCTTAGGATTGTAACACTATCCCCCTTTTCTATAATTTATGTCCTTATAAATTAACTAATAGTCTCTTAAAGTACCTAAGCCTAACACACAACAGGAACCTAAATAAACAATACTAGATATCTAGCTATAGTCGCCTGCAAGTACTACGCAAAGAAGAGTATGCCTTATAAGATATTATTGTTACACAGAAAGTATAGTAACTACAAATACAATAGTATAAAGAAATGTAAGCTAGTAGATCTCCCTATTCTAGACTTCACTAAAATTAACAATAAAATATTGCAGCTAGAACAAATAGAAGATAAAGCTGCTAAGGCTAAGGAAGCAGCAATAGCTGCTCTTTAGGCAGCGCGCGCGAAGTTAGGTTGCGTGCAAAAGTAGAAGAAGTTCCTAAAGCGTTGTAAACAGTAATAGTTTAACGCAAGTACTTAATTTGTTAAAGATATTAAGCACTTAGAGCAACAGGAGGGGTTGCTTAATAACGTTACTGTACTTAAGAACAGGTTAATGCCTAGGTCTCTTGCATTAGACTAGGCAACGCATCCTCTGCCCTTAGATCTTAATGCTGCTAATACTAGCGCAATAACTATTAGCAGTGCGTAAGATTTATAAGTAGCTCTTATATATTTTCTAAGTTAGGGTATCCTAACTACTTAACTAGGTATTCTGTGTTGCGTCCTTTCTTCTAATATGTTATTATTTTTTTAACTTCCTACTTATCCTAGCTGTCTGCCTAGTAGTAAAAGTCTTTCTAGATTAGAGTTCTAGGGTTAGCTGGTTCTAACAAGCTTATGTAGAACACTAGATAGATCTTTGCATCCTTTAGCAGATTAAGTCTATAGTTAACTAAGCTTATCTGTTTAGAAATAAAAATAGTCTAACCTTAACTTTGTCTAGTTTTTTTGTAAGTCTTTGCGTTTAAAGATTTTTTATAAGAAGATAGACTTTATCCCCCTCTTTTAGCTAAGGTGCTATTTTTTATTTCTAGTTAATATAAGAAATTGCTTGTTCTTAAGCTTAGCTAATGTTTTCTAACAATTTCTAATATACTTTCTTTAGTTTTGCTACTAAGGCGATTGCTAATTTAGTCTAAATAGTTGTATCTAAACTTCTAGTAAAGAGATTTAGGTGTCTTCTGTAATTTGCAAAGAACAGCGTTATGCCTGTTACTTCTAATAATTTGTTGTTGTACGTAATCTAAGCTATAGGTAACAGCAAAACCTAGTTGTTTTGTTGCTAGTTGCTGTAAATCTGTAGGTATGTTTCTATAGTCTAATTTATTCTTTTAGTCTGTCTGTCTGTCTGCAGATAATAGGCTGTTAAAAGTTTCTTCTTAGTACTAATAGCTGCTAAGAGCGTAGTTTAATAATTTAATGTAAAGAGCTTGTCTTAATTGCTAATAATTAATTTAGGTATGCTGTAGTGTTAGATAACCTAGTCTAGGAACACTTATGCAAGCTGCTCTGCAGTGTAGCTGTAACAAAATAGTATTATCTTAGTAGCTTTTGTAAATCTATCTACTACAACAAAGATTAAGTTATAGGCGTAGTTAGTAACAGGGTCCTTAGAGATTAGTAATTAGGTAACAAAATCTATTGTAATGTTTATCTAGGGCGCTGTAGGTAGTTCTATAGCCTACGCTTCTCTATACTTAGCGTGTGTGCTATACTTATTCTATTAGCACTATACACAGTTCTTAATAAACTTAGTAACCTTATCTTTTATATTACTAAACTTGTAATATTATTTAATAAGTTCTATTGTACGCGTTATTCTAGGGTGTCTGTGTAGCAGGTTGTTATAGTAACTAGCTATTATTTCTTCTTAAAGTTCCTCTAGTACTTGCAACAGGATGCGTTGTTCCTGCTAAACTTGCATTATGTTGTTAAGCTGTTGCAATAGTCCTAGAGATCTATTATTGTTAACTCCTAACACTATAAACTAGTTTATTGTTTTTCTCTAATAAGGTTGTATTGTTAGCTAAGTGCGTTAGCTCTACTATTATCTTTGCCTAGTGTATACAATATCTTAAATTTATATTATCCTAGCATTTCTAACTAGCGTACTTGTTGTTAATTTAGAACCTTAGTAGTAGTAAAGTATACTAGGTTCTTGTAGTTAGTGTAGATAGTAAGTTCTAAGTAACTCTCTGTATACGCTCTCTAATGTTCTAGAGCTAATACAATTGCAAGTAGTTCCTTGTTGTGTACATTGTATTATTCCTCTAGTCCTAAGAACTTGCGTAAGTAGTAAGCAATAGGGTGCTATAGTCTATCCTTTTCTTATATAATGCATGCGCCTAATGCAAGATCTAAGGCATTAGTTTCTATGCGTATAGGTTTGCTACTAGTAAACGTAATTAACGTAGGTAGTGCAATATAGGCTTCCTTAAGTGCCTTAAATACATTGTCTTGTTCCTTCCCTTACTTAAATAGCGTGTCCTTCTGCGTAAGCTTTATTAGCAGAATTGTAATCTTAGAGTAGTCCTTAATAAAGCGTTAGTTAAAATTAATAAATCCTAAGAATTCCTAGATCTGTTTAACTGTCTTTAGTGTTAGCTATAATTTAACTACTTCTACCTTTATTAGACTAATCTTAACTCTGTATTATCCTACAATATACCTTAAGAATTTAACTTCTTTTTTAGTGCTAGTTACACTTTTTAGGTTTTAGTTGTAGATCTACCCTTCTTAGGCATTCTAGCACTTTAGTTACGTGTTAAATGTGCTCTTCTAGTGTCTTTAAGTACACTAGGATATTGTCTAAATATACTACTACTGTCCTGTTAAGGTGTGCCCTAAGGACGTTGTTAACTAACTCCTAGCACGTAGCTAGTGCGTTTGTTAGACTAAACAGTATAACAAGGTACTTATAGAGTCTATATCTTATCCTAAAGGCTGTTTTCTATTCTTCTCCTTCCTTTATGTAGATAAGGTTATACGCTCCTCTTAAGTCTAATATAGTAAAGTACTAAGCTCCTGCTAGCTAATCCTGCAACTCTGTAATGTTTAGGAGTAGGTAGTAGTTTTTAATAGTAATATTATTAAGCTTCCTAAAGTTAATGCAAGGTTGTAGCTTGCTATCCTTCTTTAGAATAAATATAATAGGGTACCCTATAGGTAATTCTAATTGTCTAATAAATCCCTTTTTAAGGTTCTCCTAAATATACTCGCGCAGTACTTTAAGTTCCTTCTCTAATAACTAATATAGCCTCTTGAAAGTTAGGTTCTTTCCTTCCTAGAGCTTAATCTTGTAATCCTAAGGCTTGTGCTTTAGCAGGGCTTTTGCTATAAGCTCTTCTTTAAACATCCTAGCGTACTGTCTATACATATCTAGGATAGCAGGAGGTGCACTATTCTTATCCTCCTTAACTCTTACTTAGGGACCTGTAGGGCATTTAGCGTCTATAGAGTTAACTACTCTAACTTAGCGCGTCTTATTTGTTAAAGAGATATTATTAATCTCCTTCTTATCTACTAGCTGCGGCGTGCGCTGCGTAGGCTGCAATACCTTATTACTATAGGTACATTACTTTAACAAAAGCTATTCCTTCTTCTAGTTAATCTCTAGGTTATGCTTTTGTAACTAGGGTAGCCCTAATATAATATTATGCGTAGCTATTGCAAAGACGTCTAAGGTTACTTCCTTATAGTATCTATAGATGCTAAGTAGGACATTAGTTACTTTGTGTGTAATTTCTAATTCCTCTAGCATAGGTTCTCTATTAGCTACTTAGAGCAGATAAGGTTTATTCTTACGTTGCAGACGTAGTCTAGCTAGTACTACTGCCTATAAAGAGATGTAGCTTAATTATACTCCTAAGTCTAAGAGTGCCTACATCTTTACTCCTCCTATTGTTATAGGGAGTTTAATTAGTTAGTAATTAGTCCTAATCTAATTAATAGATTAATCCCTAGCGCTCTTAAGCGCTGTCCTAAAAAAGGATTAGTCTGTCCTCTAAACCTATTAGCCTGCTTTACTCCTTTATAAGTTATGCAGCTAGGGTTAAGGCAGTGCTGCTATATCTAATTTATGCAGGTCCTATTAATTGTTATTTGTTAGGCTCCTTTAGCTAACAACAAGCTGTTTCTAGGAAAATAGCAGTTAACGCGTTTGTTAATAAGGTGTATCTTGCAGGTGTTGTTTTTGCAACGTGTCTAGGTTTTCTTGCATAGCTTCTTCTACTTAGGAAAGAATGCGCTTCCTATTTTTCTAATAGATAGATAGTATATCTATTGTTATAACACGCAGTAAACAATAGTACTCTATAGTGTAGATTTCTTAGATCTATGTTATACTGCAGTGTGCGAAACCTATCTATACAGTGTAGGTTTTCCTTAAATAACTGTTGTTTGTGCTAGCGTAGGAATTCCTAGTAGTCTTTAATAGGTGTTGTGAGGTATTATTCTTAATACTTATAATAAGCCTTATTGCACTAGTTCTCTAGTTCCTTATTATCTTCTATGCTAGGAATAATAAGATCTTAACAAATTTGTGTATATGCGTTGTCTAGTGTAGGTTATAGGTTCTAGTAGTTAAAGCTAGCCTATTGTACGTTCCTACGTTTCTTACAGCGTGTTTATTATTCCTTAGGTAAATCTTATTTAAAGATCTTAGTGTTGTTTGTTATTATAAGGCTATCTTAACGTTACTTAGCAATCTAGTTAAGGTTGTTCTCCTAACTTTTAACTTTACTATCTGTTACTATTTGTTAGTACAGCGTAGGTGCGCGTAATTAGCACTTATAACAAGACTTAATATAGTCCTTGTCCTTAGAACTAGACTCTAGGTCTTCTATAAGTTGTCCTATATCCTTAGTAATAACTTCCTATTTACTAGCATTAGCATCCTTAGCAGGCCTGCTAGCAAGCACGTTAAGCTGTCTAAAGACCTTGTTCTTCTAATAACAGTTACGCGCAAAGTAGCCTAGTTTACTACAGTTATAGCAGTCCTTTAACTTACTACTATTATTATACTTTCCCTTTTTCTTGTTGTTCTAGTAAGCTAGCAGGGCTCCTAGTCCTTTGTTTATGTTAGAGAGATCTATAGCTGCAGGGCTATAGTAACTGCTGCGTGTGTTGTTGTAGATGCGTTATCCTAAGTTAGGGCGATATTAGTTTCTACAGTTAAGATTATTGTGCTATTAGTTGTGTAGTGCAGTAGGTTTAACGTTTACTACCTGTACCTACAGATTATCTTGCAGTTCCTATTGCAACTTATAGAGTTTAACATTAATTTTAATTAACGTGTTAATAAGGTTATTAAGGGTATTAGTGCTTGCGCCTGTGCGCATAAGTTCTTCCTTAATTCTTAGTTTAAGACCTTGCTTAAACATTATTATTAACACAGTGTTGTCCTAGTTAGTGTTAGCAGCTAATTGTTGGAATTTAGCAGCGTAGTTAGCAGCTAACTTAACTTGTTAGATGCGTTAGATTTTGCGTTGTGCGATAGTAGGCTTATTAGATACGCTAAACACTAGCTTAATCTTAAGTTTAAATTAGTCAAAGTTGCTAACCTATTTATCTACTTTATCTAGGGCGTTGCCTATGTTGTACTGTTAGATAAAGGGCTTAATCTACTTAAATGCGTTACTTCGCATATAGCTAGCTACTAGAGTAACTTGCTTGTTCTTAGGTACCTTTTCTCCTTAGAAGAGGAAGAAGAGGTCCTATTACATAAGCTAGTTGTTAAGCTTGCTACAATCTCTATAATAGAGGTTAGGTTTGTTAACATTTATAACGCTAGAACCTGTAGTGCTAACATTATTTATATCTGTGTCTCTAACACCTAAGTTGCTAGAGGTAGCACGTATTCCTAAGGTATTACTTATCTTAGGGGTGTTTAAAATGTTAAAGTTATACTTTAAGCAAAGCTTGTAAGCACTAATTCTATTAGTTCTTAAGGATAAGTAATAGTTCTAGAATAGTAAGGGTAGACGCCTAGGTAAAACACCTAACAACAACTAGGGTAATAATAAGTAGTATAGAGGGGACTATCTAGCTTAAAGGTTAGGTTAAGATTCTAAAGACAAACTTAATTAACAAGGTTAAACACAAACTATAAGGGTTGTGTTCCTACTAACTATATACTTAAGTTATTCTATACTATCTTATAGTTTCTTACAAAGTCCTATAGGGGGCCTTATAAGAACTGTAGGACTTCTATAGAAATTATAGGACATTACGTAACTCTGTCTTACAGTCTTGGCTTAGACCTATGTGTAAGACATTGTGGGATATTACGTGATAGCTAAGCGTTGCGCTAATCCTAGTTGCGTTATTGTAATAAAGGTCTGTCTCGCGGTCCTCTTCTTAGGATTGTAACAACATCTTAGACAGTGCTAAATCCCTACTGTGTTCTCTATCCTACTTTTCAGCACTATCTAAGAACTTAGCTAGATGTAATAATCCTGTAAAATACAACTAGTTAGAGATATCTAAGTTAGTATCCTCCTTGTATGCTCTTATCTCAGCTGTCTTAACCTATTCCTAGTACTTCTTAACTATAGAAATGTTACTAGCACAAGTCTATTGTATATAAGCTAGTAACTACTTTAAATCTATTTAGTTTAGTATTTTATCTATTTTGTCTAGCATAGGGACTAAGTTATAGCAAGCCTAGCAGTAAATTGCTTTTAAGATCTATAACATAAACTCTAGTAGAATATCCCTAGGAAAGGTATATAGTACTCCTCTATATCTGTTAGCGTGCCTAGAAGGAGATAACAGACCTGCTTGTAGCGCCTAGTAAGATGCAGCAATTTCTGCATAGCTACCTATCTCTAGAATCTCTATAGTGCTGTAGTCTTCTGTTACTAGCATAAACTAAGGAAGAGTAGTGCGTTGCTGTTTTGTAGCTAGTCTAGTAGACCTATAAGGGAGCAGCAGGTTAGAGATTTGTACTTGCCCTGCCTTGTATAGATACTTCTTCTATTTGTAACTAAGCTTGTCTTTAATTTCCTTTAGGTAGTCCTAGTTATCCTTCTAACTCTTAATATATCTATTCCTCTTATCTATACCTCTCTTCTGTTGCTATTTAAGGTATTCGCCTATATAGTTATAGAACCTAGCAAGAGTAATAGTACAGTTCTCCTTATCTTTGTTATTAAAAGACACTAAGCCCTAGATTATTTATACACCCCTGCTATTTACGTAAGCATTAGCTAGGTTAAGGTCTACGTGTTTAAACGCTGTTTAGTTACTAGGGCTAGTATACTTTGTATAGTAGGGGTAAGAGATAAGGTTAGTCTAGCAATAAAGTAAGACATATAGAAGCTAGTAACCTACATCCCCTTAAATAAGTTACTAGACTACTAAGTAGTACATTATCCTACACTATCTAAGGTTACTATATCTGTTAATAGTATAGGTGTGCTAGTTATATATGTTAAAGCAATTATTTATAATTTCCTAAAGCTCTTTATCTCTAAACCCCTCTTAGAAGCAGTTAGCTATAATAGTTTCTTCTGCCTTAAATATGTTTACTGTTTATTGTAGAAAGAGAGTAGGATGTCTATTAATAAACGCGTTCTAGTCTACCTTAAGACTAGTGCTATTTAGTTAATAGTAGTAGGATTAAAGGCTGTTAAGAGTGCCTAGGCCTCTAAGGTAATTCTAGAATAGTATGTAGGTTCGTACGTTGCTGTGCTACATTCCCTATTTATAAGGGTATAGGTATAGTATTATAAGCATGTTAATAGCAGTATACCTTAGCATTAATTAGACTAGAAGGCCTAGTTGTCTAGCAATGTATTTTAAGTAAGAGAAGTATATCCTATGTTTACTAACCTTGTAGTAAGCTATTATAGAACTCTTTATCCTTTAGCTCTTAGGTTCTAATTTAATACAATACTCTTAGACCTATATATAGAGCAGCTTTATCTTATCTGCGTCCTTAAGAGTTCCTCTACTATACTTTTTACATAGTATAATAAGAGCTAACTTAAGGTTTGCATATAGATAGCTCTTAGAGCCTTTAACCTCCTATATAGCCTTAGAACTAATAGACTTATCCTCTTAAGTATATTAAGCTTTATTATTAGTAGGGAAGACAGCTCTCTTACTACTAACATCCTTAAGAGAGCAGAATCTAGTACTACAAATAGTTAATTACTCCTAGTATTGTTTGTTGTTAGGGACAGCTGTTACATTAGTAATAGAGACAGTTCCTTCTCTATAATAAACAAGTTTGCTAGCTACTTCTTCCTACTAGCGTGTATGTCTAACTCTAAGCTCTAAGGCTAACCTGTTAACCTCTCTAGAGTTAAGGTTAGTAAGTAAGTTGTCCTCTTCCTCTTAGGCACTCTTAAGGGTCCCTTTGCTAGTTGTTCTAGTGTTTTAAATATAAGTAGTAACACCTAATTACACTCTTATTAGTCTTAATAGAGTAAGGGAGGACCCCTCTAGTAGTTAGCTAGAGCTGCCAGCGGTTTGTACTACAGATGCCCCTTCTGCTAGTATTAATGCTTGCCCTAGTCCTAGGCTTAGGCTAATTGTCCTAAGTCTAGAAGGTATATCTCTAAAGATAGAGTTAACAGGTAGAAGTATTCTATTACTATGTTTTGTAAGCCTACTAGCTATAGTCTACTCTTATGTTATTTGTTCTATAACTAGATAGTAAGTTGTTTTTCCTTCTAAGTTAAATATTCTTGCTAGAGGTATAGTCTTCTAGTGCTAAAGAGTAGCTTACTAGAACTTTTATTAGCTATTACTACTATCTATAAGGTAAACTATGTATTTCTTTATATTAGTGTATAGGTTAGGTAAATCTAAAATGCCTCTAAGGAGCTTAAGGAGAGGGTAGCTGTTGTTTTTAGAGTTACCTATAAAGGACTAAATGTCTTATTTAAACAGCTATATTCCCTTATAAGCTATGCCCTAGTCTAAGGAGTTAATATACTTATCTTGCTTGCAACAGAGTATATAAAGTCTTTAGTACATAGTAGAGTTAATAAACTTAGCTAGGTACATAGTACCTAGTCTTACTGTGCAGTATGTAATATTAGTTAAGCAACTATGCTCTATACTAGAGGCAGGGCTGTAAGGCGCAATAATGTTGCTTATAAGTGTCTTTCCTCTAGGCAGTAATTTAATGCGTGTTAACGCGCTACTTAACTCCTATATTCTCTTTTAGTTGTAGTTTGTAGCTATAGTAATAGTAGGGTATTTGCTCTTAAACTATATAGCCCCTCTATATTATGTAATTAGGTTTAGTGTCTACTCTATAACTAATAATATAAGGTGTATTATTATAGCAGCTTTATTAAACTCTAATATAGCAGCTGCTATCTAAGAGTCTAGTGCGTGTCTTTGTTAAACTAGGTTACCCTAGGTTAGCTGTGTAATAAACTTGCCTATTAAGATGTTGTTAAGGTATAGTATACTAATACTATAGACAGACGTTATATTATTAGAGGTAATAGCTTAAAGAGCAACTAGCTATAACACATAGGTAGAGCCTAGTTGCTCTTAGCTAGCTATTACTAGGGCTTAGGAGTCTAAGGCTATAGTGTAAGTGTAGTAACAGAGCTAGGTTACTTAATTAAATTAAATTTTTAAGTTTTGTTATATATAGCAGGGTAAAGGAGTAATAGAGTAGCAGAGTAAAAGTAGCAAGCTATTACTTATAGCTATATTAAGCATCTATTCTTCTTACTACTATTTTACTACTTAATTGTAGTAGGATTGTAGTAGTAGAGTAAAGTTTGCGCTAGCGTTTTTTGCTTAACAGCTGCGTAGCTAATAGGAAGCTATTAGGTATAACTTACTAGCTTCTAGTTAGTTAGATTTTTACTAGCGCTGCTGCTTGTTCTTTAATAGCTATGTAGGCAAACTCTAGGGTTTTACTATTTCCCTGCCTTATTAGTTATCTTATTAAGATATTTTTATAGTTAGAGACTAAGTCTCCCCTTCCTCCTACTTTGTTAAGCTAAGCAATATAGTGCTTAGCTTATGTTAGAGTCTCTACTAGAGTTACTATTGTATTACTTATATTACGCCTTCTTATATATTGTAAGTTTCCTTAGTTATATTATAACCTCTTAGTAACTGCTAATAGTGCAGTCTAGTACAGAGATATTATCTTTCCTAACATCCCTAACTAGGTCTATATACAATCTGTTCTAGGCTTCCTTATCCTAGATCTTAATTAGACCTGTGTGCTCCTCTATAATATCTTCTAGTTATTATTTAATAAATCTCTTAAGTCTCTAGCCTAGAACAGTGTAAGGCATCTTAGATCTATCTAAGTCTTCTAGTAGGAAGGTGCTACGCTCTATTACTATTTTCTCTTCTAAGACTTTGTATAGTCTAAGCTACCTACAGGCAAGCTTTCTATCTCTTAATATATTAATCTCCCTAACTAAATCCTATAATAAGACAAGGTTGCTAGTGCTAATACTTTCTTTCCTAATTTCCTAATTGTTATTCTAGTATTCTTTCTTAGATACTTGCAGTTGTTTAGTAACACTAACAGCGTCCCTTAGAAACTAGTCCTAGAGATCTAATTATATAGTATAGATTGCTAATAACTAAGACCTATCTAAAACCTGCTAGTATAGGAATATCTACTAGGTAGGAATTGCTAAATCTATAGGTAGAACTAGGTTCTATCTAGTAACTAATTAATATATAGAGTACCTATTAGATTAAATAGAGACCCTGTCTACTAGCAGCACTGTTAGGAGGCTGTCTACCTATAGTCTATAAAGTTTAGTAAGAGCATTAATAATTAGTTTGTATCCTCTTTTAACCTTCTCTATTGCCTAAGGGTTATATGCTAAGGATTGTATTTACTAAATCCTGTATATAACTGCAAGCTTTTTTACTATATTAGTAAAGTCTAGTCCTCTATTAACTATAAGCCTCCTTGTTATGCTCTATTAGTAAATAATATCCTTGTATAGGAATTTTGCAATAGTAGCAGATTTGTTATTATAGAGTAGCTAGGCCTCTACCTATCTGCTAAGATATTCTCTAGCAATAACTATATACTAATAGCCTTAGCATAGAGGCATGTAGATAACATTAGCTGCTACTAACTCCTAGAGTGCGTAGGAGTATGTTGTAGTTAGCATATTCTTTAATTATTTACTAGTCCTAAACTAGCACTCTAGGCAAGAGGATAGTGCAGTTTTAACCTTAGCATGCATGTAATCCTAGTAATATCTTTAGGCAAGCATAGAGTATACTGCGTTAACACCTCTATGCCTAATTATTTAATGTATTTCCTAAATTGCTGTAGTCCTAATATTAGTATTATTGTTAGATATAAGGCCTAAGGTCTGGTTAAGGTAAGGTTAAGTTGAGGCAAGCTTAACGCTAAGAGGCGAATCGGCCTAGAGCGCAAGGGCTAATCCTCCCACCTTAAATTTAGACACAGAAGCTACTTAGAATTAAGACATCTACTCTGCCTATAGTACAAGTGCCCTATTGTGACCATCTATTACCTAGCGTATACTCTGCCTTAGAGTACGCTGACTAGCTATATACACAGCCTATTGTTACAAAGGCCCTTTAGGCACTGCTAGGACTACGGTCTAATATCACCTACAATCTCAAAGATCCTATACTCTAGATTAGAGTACAAGAATCTAACAATTAAGAGTCTTACTGCTAATACTAATTTATTACTACAAATACTAATTTACTATTGCTACAACTAGCAACAATTACTAATATGTCGCTCCTAACCCTGCGCAACCTACAGAAAAGAACAATCCTTGTAGACTACTACTCCTACTTAGCATAGTATTAAGCATTTAAAGCTTAATGCATATCACTAAATGTGTAGGACCTTATTAACCTAGACACAACATAGACGCTAGTAGCAAAGCTATTGCTTCTACAGCTGCTACAGATTGCTGCATACAAGCCAGCAGTTAACGTTATCCTGTTAGACTAGACAAGACAAGGCACGCTATTAGCTGCTAGAGCAGCGTTAACAATACCTATCTAAAAGCAAGACCTATTAGCTGTAGGTCTCTGTTACGATCCACAGAACACGAAGGGTCGCAACGAGTATTACACCCCAGTACGGCACAGCAGGAATCACCAGTAGGGACAATTACACGCAGAAGGCAGGACAACGCCTCCTCCTTGATTAGGGCACGTCACGTAACAACTAATTAGAAGGCTTAGCAATAATTAGTATAATTAGTGCTTAGTGTAATTAGTAATTAGTCTAATTAGTTAATTAGTTCTACTAAGTATATTGTATATCTCCTTAGTATATAGCACATAGGAACACAACCCTTATAGTTTATGTTTAACCTTGTTAATTAAGTTTGTCTTTAGAATCTTAACCTAACCTTCAAGCTAGATAGTCCCCTCTATACTACTTATTATTATCCTAGTTATTGTTAGGTGTTTTACCTAGGCGTCTACCCTTACTGTTCTAGAACTATTACTTATCCCTAAGAACTAATAGAATTAGTGCTTACAAGCTTTGCTTAAAGTACAACTTTAACATTTTAAACACCCCTAAGATAAGTAATACCTTAGGAACACGTGCTACCCCTAGCAACTTAAGTGTTAGAGACACAGACATAAACAACGTTAGCACTACAGGGTCTAGCATTATAAACGTTAACAAACCTAACCTCTATTATAGAGATTGTAGTAAGCTTAACAACTAGCTTATGTAATAGGACCTCTTCTTCCTCTTCTAAGGAGAGAAAGTACCTAAGAACAAGCAAGTTACTCTAGTAGCTAGCTACATGCAAAGCAACGCATTTAAGTAGATTAAACCCTTTATCTAACAGTACAACGTAGGCAACGCCCTAGATAAAGTAGACAAATAGGTTAGCAACTTTAACTAATTTAAACTTAAGATTAAGCTAGTGTTTAGTGTATCTAACAAGCCTACTATTGTATAATATAAAATCTAACGCATCTAACAAATTAAGTTAGCTGCTAACTACGTAGCTAAATTCTAACAATTAGCTGCTAACACTAACTAGGACAATACTGCGTTAATAACAATGTTTAAGTAAGGTCTTAAACTAAAAATTAAGGAAGAACTTATGCGCATAGGCGCAAGCACTAACACCCTTAATAACCTTATTAACACGTTAATTAAAATTAATATTAAAATCTATAAGTTGCAATAGGAACTATAAGATAATCTATAGGTATAGGTTGTAAACGTTAAACCTACTACACTACGTAACTAATAGCACAATAATCTTAACTATAGAAACTAATATTGCTGTAACTTAGGACAACGTATCTATAACAACACATGTAGTAGTTACTATAGCCCTGTAGCTATAGATCTCTCTAACCTAAACAAAGGACTAGGAGCCCTACTAGCTTGCTAGAACAACAAGAATAAAGGGAAGTAAAATAATAGTAGCAAGTTAAAGGACTGCTACAACTATAGCAAACTAGGCTACTTTGCGCGTAACTGTTATTAGAAGAATAAGGTCTTTAGACAGCTTAACGTGCTTACTAGCAGGCCTGCTAAGGATGCTAATGCTAGTAAATAGGAAATTATTACTAAGGATATAGGACAACTTATAGAAGACCTAGAGTCTAGTTCTAAGGATAAGGACTATATAGAGTCTTGTTATAAGCGCTAATTACGCGCACCTACGCTGTACTAACAAACAGTAACAGATAGTAAAGTTAAGAGTTAGGAGAATAACCTTAACTAGATTACTAAGTAACGTTATAATAGCCTTATAATAATAAACAACACTAAGATCTTTAAATAAGATTTACCTAAGGAATAATAAACACGCTGCAAGAAACGTAGGAACGCATAATAGGCTAGCTTTAACTACTAGAACCTATAACCTACACTAGATAACGCATACGCACAAATGCGCTAAGATCTTATTATTCCTAGCATAGAAGATAACAAGGAACTAGAGAACTAGTGTAATAAGGCTTACTATAAGTATTAAGAATAATGCCTTGCAACACCTATTAAAGACTACTAGGAATTCCTACGCTAGCACAAACAACAGTTATTTAAGGAGAACCTATACTATACAGACAGGTTCTGTGCACTACAGTACAACATAGATTTAAGAAATCTACACTATAGAGTGCTATTATTTACTACGTGTTATAACAAAGGATATACTATCTATCTATTAGAAAAAATAGGAAGCGCATTCTTTTCTACGTGTAAGAAGCTATGCAAGAAAACCTAGACACGCTACAAAAACAACATCTGCAAGATATACCTTGTTAACAAACACGTTAACTACTACTTCCCTAGAAATAGCTTGTTGTTAGCTAAAGGAGCCTAACAAATAATAATTAATAGGACCTGTATAAATTAGATATAGCAGCACTACCTTAACCCTAGCTACATAACTTACAAAGGAGTAAAGCAGGCTAATAGGTTTAGAGGATAGACTAATCCTTTTTAGGACAGCGCTTAAGAGCGCTAGGGATTAATCTATTAATTAGATTAGGACTAATTACTAACTAATTAAACTCCCTATAACAATAGGTAGAGTAAAGATGCAGGCACTCTTAGACTTAGGAGTATAGTTAAGCTACATCTCTTTGCAGGTAGCAGTACTAGCTAGACTACGTCTGTAACGCAAGGATAAACCCTATCCACTCTAAGTAGCTAATAGAGAACCTATGCTAGAGGAATTAGAGATTACACACAAAGTAACTAATGTCCTACTTAGCATCTATAGACACTATAAGGAAGTAACCTTAGATGTCTTTGTAATAGCTACGCATAATGTTATATTAGGGCTACCCTAGTTAAGAAAGCATAACCTAGAGATTAACTAGAAGAAGGAACAGCTCTTGTTAAAGCAATGTACCTGTAGTAATAAGGTATTACAGCCTACGCAGCGCACGCCGCAGCTAGTAGATAAGAAGGAGATTAATAATATCTCTTTAACAAATAAGACGTGCTAAGTTAGAGCAGTTAACTCTACAGACGCTAAATGCCCTATAGGTCCCTAAGTAAGAGTTAAGGAGAATAAGAACAGTACACCTCCTGCTATCCTAGATATATATAGACAGTACGCTAGGATGTTTAAAGAAGAGCTTACGGCAAAAGCCCTACTAAAGCACAAACCCTAGGATTACAAGATTAAGCTCTAGGAAGGAAAGAACCTAACTTTTAAGAGGCTATATTAGTTATTAGAGAAGGAACTTAAAGTACTACGCAAGTACATTTAGGAGAACCTTAAAAAGGGATTTATTAGACAATTAGAATTACCTGCAGGGTACCCTATTATATTTATTCTAAAGAAGGATAGCAAGCTACAACCTTGCATTAACTTTAGGAAGCTTAATAATATTACTATTAAAAACTGCTACCTACTCCTAAATATTACAGAGTTACAGGATTAGCTAGCAGGAGCTTAGTACTTTACTGTATTAGACTTAAGAGGAGCGTACAACCTTATCTACATAAAGGAAGGAGAAGAATAGAAAACAGCCTTTAGAACAAGATATAGACTATATAAGTACCTTGTAATACTATTTAGTCTAACAAACGCACTAGCTACGTGCTAGGAGTTAGTTAACAACGTTCTTAGGGCACACCTTAACAGGACAGTAGTAGCATATTTAGTTAACATCCTAGTGTACTTAAAGATACTAGAAGAGCACATTTAACACGTAACTAAAGTGCTAGAATACCTAAGAAGGGCAGATCTACAACTAAAACCTAAAAAGTGCAACTAGCACTAAAAAGAAGTTAAATTCTTAGGGTATATTGTAGGATAATACAGAGTTAAGATTAGTCTAATAAAGGTAGAAGTAGTTAAATTATAGCTAACGCTAAAAACAGTTAAACAGATCTAGGAATTCTTAGGATTTATTAACTTTAACTAACACTTTATTAAGGACTACTCTAAGATTGCAATTCTGCTAACAAAGCTTACGCAGAAGGACTTGCTATTTAAGTAGAGAAAAGAATAAGATAATGTATTTAAGGCACTTAAGCAAGCCTGTATTGCACTACCTACGTTAATTACGTTTACTAGTAGTAAACTAATGCGTATAGAAACTAATGCCTTAGATCTTGCATTAGGCGCATGCATTACACAAGAAAAGGATAGACTATAGCACCTTATTGCGTACTACTTACGCAAGTTCTTAGGACTAGAGGAATAATACAACGTACACAACAAGGAACTGCTTGCAATTGTATTAGCCCTAGAACATTAGAGAGCGTATGCAGAAAGTTGCTTAGAACTTACTATCTACACTAACTATAAGAACCTAGTATACTTTACTACTACTAAGGTCCTAAATTAACAACAAGTACGCTAGTTAGAAATACTAGGATAATACAAATTTAAGATATTGTATACACTAGGCAAAGACAATAGTAGAGCTAACGCACTTAGCTGTTAACACAACCTTATTAGAGAAAAAATAATAAACTAGTTTGTAGTGTTAGGAGTTAACAATAATAGATCTCTAGGACTATTGTAACAACTTAACAACATAATGCAAGTTTAGTAGGAATAACGCACCCTATTGCAAGTACTAGAGGAACTTTAAGAAGTAATAATAGCTAGTTACTATAACAACCTGCTATATAGACACCCTAGAATAACGCGTACTATAGAACTTATTAAACAATATTATAAGTTTAGTAATATAAAAGATAAGGTTACTAAGTTTATTAAGAACTGTGTACAGTGCTAACAGAATAAGTATAGCACACACGCTAAGTATAGAGAAGCGCAGGCTATAGAACCGCCTACAGCGCCCTAGATAAACATTACAATAGATTTTATTACCTAATTACTAATCTCTAAGGACCCTGTTACTAACTACGCCTATAACTTAATCTTTATTATAGTAGATAGATTTACAAAAGCTACTAAGATAATACTATTTTGTTACAGCTACACTGCAGAGCAGCTCGCACAAGTGTTTCTAGACTAGGTTATCTAACACTACAGCATACTAGAATTAATTATTAGCAATTAAGACAAGCTCTTCACGTTAAATTATTAGACTACGCTCTTAATAGCTATTAGTACCAAGAAGAAGCTTTTAACAGCCTATTATCTACAGACAGACAGACAGACTAAAAGAACAAATTAGACTATAGAAACATACCTACAGATTTACAGCAACTAGCAACAAAACAACTAGGTTTCGCTGTTACCTATAGCTTAGATTGCGTACAATAACAAACTATTAGAAGTAATAGGCACAACGCTATTCTTTGCAAATTACAGAAGACACCTAAATCTCTTTACTAGAAGTTTAGATACAACAATTTAGACTAAATTAGCAATTGCCTTAGTAGCAAAACTAAAGGAAGTACATTAGAAATTGCTAGAAAACATCAGCTAAGCTTAAGAATAAGCAATCTCTTATGTTAACTAGAAAAGAAAAACAGCACCTTAGCTAAAAGAGGGGATAAAGCCTACCTCCTTACAAAAAACCTTCGCACACAAAGACTAATAAAAAAACTAGACTATATTAAAGTTAGACTATTTTTTATTTCTAAGCAGATTAGCCTAGTTAACTATTAACTTGCGCTACCTAAGGATGTAAAGATCTATCCTATGTTCTACATCTTGCTGTTAGAACTAGCTAACCCTAGAACGCTAATCTAGAAAGACTTTCACTACTAGGCAGACAGCTAGGACAAGTAGGAAGTTAAAAAAATAATAATACATTAGAAGAAAGGACGCAGCATTAAATACCTAGTTAAATAGTTAGGATATCCTAACTTAGAGAACACATAGGAACTAGCTACACACCTTATAAACTGCTAGCAGAAGTTAAAGGAATTTAAGCAGACTAATTAGGCACTGCTATGTTTAGATTAAGCTAGTAGTCTAGCAGCAGGTCCTTAAAGGCACTCTAGGTACTAGGCAACAACGTAATACCCTTAGACAGACAATTAAACGTAATAGTCCCCTTACCTAACTCTTGTTCTACTATACTCCTCTCTTCTACAGATATTACCTCCTTAGCACAATAATCTAGCAAATCTATTTGTTAACGTAACTGCTCTTTGCGCGCGCGTGCAACCTACAACTCTTCTAACACCTTTTCTAAGGCCTTAAGCGCTTTATTTTACACTTTACAACTTTCTTTTATTTGCGCCTGCAACTTCTCTTTCTCTATTATAAGTTGTGTAAACTCTAACTAAGTTACGCGCACGTTGCAACGCTAGCTACACTTTAGGCACTTACTACACTTTCCTAAACAAACGTAGACCTTGCACACACGCTAATATTTAACGCAAGTTAAACACTTTTAAACTATAGTTTCTCTAAAGGACTTAACAAATTTGTATAGACAGTAACAATAGACTGTAATTAACTTAGATAGTTGTTTAGGCATTATTAAACAACTTACTGTTAAATAAGGCAGGGCTAATATTATATAAATTAGCTTAAGAGACTAAGCTAAGACAGAAGGGGGATAGTGTTACAATCTACAGAACACAAAGAGTCGCAACGAGTATTACACCCTAGTACAGCACAGCAGGAATTACTAGTAGGGACAATTACACGCAGAAGGCAGGACAACACCTCCTCCTTAATTAGGGCACGTCACGTAACAACTAATTAGAAGGCTTAGTAATAATTAGTATAATTAGTGCTTAGTGTAATTAGTAATTAGTCTAATAAGTTAATTAGTTCTACTAAGTATATTATATATCTCCTTAGTATATAGCATATAGGAATACAACCCTTATAGTTTGTGTTTAACCTTGTTAATTAAGTTTATCTTTAGAATCTTAACCTAACCTTTAAGCTAGATAGTCCCCTCTATACTACTTATTATTACCCTAGTTGTTGTTAGGTGTTTTACCTAGGCGTCTACCCTTACTGTTCCAGAACTATTACTTATCTCTAAGAACTAATAGAATTAGTGCTTACAAGCTTTGCTTAAAGTACAACTTTAACAGTCTCTAAGCCTACAACAATAACATTAAGCTATACAAGCTAATGCTAGAGGAATATAAAATCTATAAAAGGGCCTATAAAAAGGAACAGAAGAACCTTAACATAATTACGTCCCTTATCTAGGGTACAGTGTTACTATACCTACAAAAGACATGCTGCTTGCTATAGACGTCTCTCTACAAGTAGGTTACTAACCTTAATTAAAGGATAGGGACTAGCTTAGATAAGGAGAGAGTAATAGCTCGCAAGCAATACTACATTGTACTTAAACTAATAAGAGCAGTAAGCAGCTAGGACACCTAGCTGCTTGAATATAACTATGCTGCAACAAACGCAGAAGCAGAAGGAGTCCCTAAGGCTACTAACTCTAACGCAGTTATAAGAGACTTTCTTAAGGCTATAAGGAAGGGTGTGCCTAACTAGGCAGATAACTTTAAAGAGAATTAATTAAACCTTACTAGAATAAACTAGAAGGAGATAATAAAACGCTACTAAGAACGCATAAGCAAAGACTACCTAAGGAGCAAACCCTATAAGGGCATAGCCTTTGTAGTAGGTAACTTTAACTTAGCCCTTGCTGTAGGTAGTTCATCTACCCTAGGCACTAAGAGGGACGCCTTAGACAGTGTAGGACAAAGCGCGCTATCTACCCTAGTCTTTAAGACAAGAGGGAAACAACTAGCAAGTAGGCTACTAGGTCTACTACAAGGTTATAGAGCGAAATCCAAGTGCCTAGGAGGCTTAGTAGAAACTAATAGTGCCTAATACCTAGCTTGTAAACAACCTTATTAACTAGTTAACTGTTACTACGTCTTTAAAGAAAAGGCGCCTAAGTAGTAGATACTACAACTAGGAACAGAGAGGCTAGTAAGTGTACTACTTAAACATAACGTTAACTTCTAAGAATAGGTAAGAGCATGCAAGCAATTGCGCACTTAGACACTAGCTATTAAGACGTCTTATACTCTAGAGGTATTATTAGAATAACTCTAAGGCTAGAGAATCTTAACTATTAATGCAGTTATAGTTACAGCGTTGTTTAAGACAGGACAGCTAGACTACCTGCTAAAAAATCGCTTTATCCTAGACTTAGGATCTATAATACACATTACTAACAATAAGGACAGGATACACAACCTTTGTCTACTAGACAATAACAACTACCTATAGGCTAGAAACTCCTAGGTGTAGATCTAGGGATATAGAACTATCTAACTCTATCTAGTTAGCCTAAAAGGAACAGTTATGCTTAAACTCTAGAACGCTGCATAGTGTCTAGACATCCTATACAATCTTGTGTCCTTTTAATAACTTAGATAGTAAGGAATCTAGTAGGACACAAAGAGTGAACTAACTTAGCTTAGATAATTAGATAACACTACTATTACAGTGCTTAACAAACAACATAACCAATAGGTCCTTAAAGAACTAGCTAATGCATTATTTGCAGTTAGTTTAAGGAATTAACAATTACCTTAGAAGGTTAACGCCCTGCTATAGCATAAGTAAATAGGTTACCTAGGACTAGCTGTTATTAAACACCTTGTCTAGCAATCTAAGGGGGTGCAAATTAAGGGCATTACTACTGTCTAATGTAATGCGTGTAGATAAGCTAAGACTAAGAGACAAATTAGTTAAGCGCCTAGACAAAATAACAAAGGACCTAGCAAGAGGATAGTAATTAACTTTTATTTATATAAAGAAGGAAGCTTTACTAAGGAAAAGAGCTAACTCTTAGCTACTAATTGCTACTTAGGCTTCCTCTAGGACTTCTACTTTAAGGATAATCGCATAGGTAAATCTATTATCTACTTCCTAGACACACTAGTGCAATTCCTCTACTATTAATATTAGATTTAAGTTAAGGTAATTAAATGTAATAGCAAGATTACAGCAACTAAACTAGAGGTAGCTTAATAGTGCACTGTGCAGTTAATTTAACTTAAGCCTTTAGCACTAGACACATAAGCTTAGAATAGAGGCGCTAAACGCTTAGGGGGTGTTATTAAGGATAAGGCACGTACTATAAGATTAGACGCTAATCTACTATAGGAGATGTAGCTAGAGATTGTCTAAGCAGTAGTCTACCTATATAACTGTACACTAAGATTGTTAAATAAATAGAGATTACTATATAATGTGTTCTTTACCTTTGCAGCCTAATAAGCTAGCATTATCACATTAAGGCAAAGACTAAATTAGGCCTATCTAAAAGTATATAGATGCAAAGCCTTTGCGCTTATAAGCAACACCCTGCAAGGAAAGTTATAACTGCAACGTCTAGATCCTAGAGCATAGATAGGCTACCTAGTTAGATACTAATTATTAAACATCTATTAAGTCTAGGTCCTATCTATAGCTAAGGTGATTAGCACTTAAGACGTAATCTTTAATAAGGACAAAATCTTTAGTAGTAAGACTAAAGACCTTATAGACAACCTTATACACAGCACTCTTAATAAGATTGTAATATAGACAAGAAGCGTTAAGCTGCCTAAGCCAACGCATGCAGAGCTAGAAACCTAGTTGTTCTACAAAGACAACACAGTAATAGACACTAAAACCTTAGAACTAGCAGACTAACTAGGTTACTATCAAGGGCGAAAGATAGGAAGCATAGCATATCTATATCCAACTCTACTGTTAACTCTACTGCTAGTAGTCCTGCTTACAAACCTCCTGTTGCTAGTTTAACGTACTCTAGCCACAGTAGATAACTAAACTATACTCTAGGACAGAGTACAAAGCAACTACGCTAACTAATCAGGAGCTGCCAGGTCTTGCTTAGACCACCTAACAATTAATAATTAGCTAGAATTATTACTAACAGCGCGCTATTAAGGAATATTACAATTAATTCTATAGAAGGCTGTATTTATAGCAGGTCTGCAAGGAGGAGCTATAGGCACCTACTAAGGCAAGACTATTAACAAAGCTTTGCTAAAGCAGATGCTATTGCAAGGACTGAAGCTACATCTTAGTTAGCTACTACTGCTGCTAGAGACATATTTAAGACTTAAAGATTACCTACTCTATTAACTGTTTAAAGTTGCAGAACTTAAGCATCTTAAAAGTTATTATAAGATAAAGTTGTAGTCTAAGGTCTTAGCTAAACAGACTAGGGCTGCTAGACATTAGATCCTAAGCTGTATGTAGGTATACATATACAAGCTAGACAAGAGTTACTATCTACTTAAGTGCAAAGCTTAACTTATAGTCTAAGGCAATCAGCAACAAAATATTACCTTAGAAGACACTTACGCAGCAACACTAGCTAGCAGATCTTTCTAAATGCTAATATTAATTGCTGCTACTTACAATCTAGAGCTAGTGCAGTTTAACGTTACTAATGCCTTTGTCCACGCAGGCCTAGATTAAGAGGTATACATAAGAATGCCTAACAGACACTAGAAGACTAGAACAGTCCTAAAGATTAACAAAGCCCTATATAGCCTTTAGATATTACTATTACTGTAGCAGAAGGAATTCACAACTACCTTAGTTAACCTAGGCTTTAAGGTAGTCCTACACAAGCTATACTACCTAATTAAGAAAGGAATTATTATATTCTTCTATATAGACAACATTATTATTGCCTACAGTAAGATAAACAAGTTAGAGGCTAACTAAGCTGTTAAGCATCTTTAAGACAAATACACTATTACTAGTAGACATAACCTGCAATAGTTCCTAGGTATTAAAGTTACTAGGGACTAAGACAACAAAAGGATCTTCCTGTCCTAGACATCTTACATTAATAAGATTAGTTAATTAGCAGATAGAATAGATCTGCGTTACAACACGCTAATAGGTAGTATTAAGCTAAAGCTATTTAAAGGCAGTGCTACTCTATCTACTATTAATAGATATTAACAAAAGATTAGATCTCTGCTCTTTGCAGCTGTAACTACTAGACTAGACGTTGCCTTTACAACGTTACAACTAGCACAGTTCCTAACTAACCCTAGATAGCAACATAACAATGCTGCTAATTAAGTCCTACTCTATCTCTAGAGTACTTGCTAATAGTCCCTTAGGCTTAGAGGTAGACATAATCTTAAGGTCGCTAGCAACGCCTTATTTGCAGACAACACCCTTAATAGGAAAAGCTCCTAGGGATATACTATTAAGCTGTATAGTAGACTTATTGCATAGCAAGCCAACAAGCAAGACACTATTACTACTTTAACTATAGAGGCTAAACTCCTAGCCCTGTCCTAGGTGGCTAAGGAAGCGATGTTTACCTCTTAACTACTTACTAAGATAGGAATTAAGCTTCTAGAGTTAACAATTACTATCTAATGTAACAACACTTAGATAATCTAGTTAATTAACAAGGAGGTCTTAAAGCTGCAGACTAAGCTGCGACATGTAGATATCTACAACTATTAGCTTTAACAAGAAGCTAGTAACAGCACTATTATAGTAGTCTATGTGCTATTAACTAAGATGCTTGCAGACAGACTTACTAAGGCACTGCTATTAAGCAAGTAGTTAGCCTTCCTAAAGCAACTTAGACTAGTAGAATTAACTAAACTAAGGATCCTAGCTAAGATTTAGGTAGAGGCAATTAACTAACAGCTAGAAGGACTATTAGTAAACTAAAAGTAGAAGAATCTAGCTTTAGGGCTAGATAGGCCTAAAGCTAAGGGGGTGTGTTAGATATAAGGCCTAAGGTCTAGTTAAGGTAAGGTTAAGTTAAGGCAAGCTTAACGCTAAGAGGCGAATTAGCCTAGAGCGCAAGGGCTAATCCTCCTACCTTAAATTCAGACACAGGAGCCACTTAGAATCAAGACATCTACTCTGCCTACAGTACAAGTGCCCTATTGTAACTATCTATTACCTAGCGCATACTCTGCCTTAGAGTACGCTAACCAGCTATATACACAGCCTATCGTTACAAAGGCCCTTTAGGCACTGCCAGGACCACAGTCTAATACCACCTATAATCTTAAAGATCCTATACTCTAGATTAGAGTACGAGAATCTAACACTTACTTTCTTTAAATACAAGCTACTATCCTACTACCCTCTAATCCTTAACGCAGTAACAAAACAATTATATAAGTCTTACCTATAAAGCTCTGCTAAACACCTCTAGCATGCTAGAGCAGGTTATCTAGGCCTAGAAGCTCTAAAAGCACTAGTACAACAAGCGCGCAGTGTATACATTAACAGCACACTCTAAAAAGATTATAAGGTCTGCTTAATAACCTACACTAAGCAAGTTATATCTTAATAGAAACAGGAAAAACCTACTAAACCCTTTTAGAGAATTAGCTAGGATCTGTTTAATATGCCTATAGGAAGGAGTAGCAAATTATAGATACTTTTAATTAAGGAGTACTATAGTAGGAAGCTCTTTATATACTTACTGCTAGAGAAGACTTAAGTAGAGATACTATAGGTACTTACAAGTTTCTTAAGCTAGGTACGTACCTAGTACAAGCTCTATATCTGCAAGATAAGTTAAGATAATAATACTGCTACTCTCCTATAGCAAGGGAGCTCCTAATATAAGCGCTAGGCAATTAATAAGGGAATAGATATTAAGCGTATACCTCTATATACCTATAAGCCAAACAGGGCAGTAGAAAGAGTAGGGTAGGAAATAATTACTAAATCTATTAAAATAAGGAGCAGTGCAAACCTACCTAAGAAGCTCTAGCTAGAGGTTGTAGCAGCAGCAACATAGCTCTATAACATAAGTCTAACTTACTTAAACAAGCTACAGAGCCTAAACAAAGAGCTTAATTGCTAGTTTACTTACTATTTCTGCTAGTATAAACTTAAGTAGGTAAGAGTACTAACAGCTAATTTAAGACCTAATTAGAGTAGGATATACGCCTATAGCTGCAGAGCGTATCCCCTAAATAGGGAACAAGCAGCTAGGCGTAATTAGAGAAGCTTTAAAGTAACTCTAAGGGGTTATATTAGATACTTAGTAGGGTACTAAGCTTCTAACATATACTATATATAGGTCCCTAAACTAAACTAGGTAATTACAACGCGTAACGTAACCTTTAATAAGGAGCTCTTTTATAACAAATTAGATAAGTTATTAGCCCTTATAGTCTAAGAAGTAGAAGTAGTTATAGAAATTCTACATAAACCTAATAAGATAATAGAGGTAGGAGAAGTAATAGAGCTCCTCCTTAAACAAAGAGACCTATTGCTTAGCTTGTCTACTAAGCACTAGCTTAGGAGTAACACTTAGGGAGAACCTTAATTGCTAGAAGGCTAGTCTAGTAGAGAGGGAGCCCCTAGGATAGATACTGCATGCGCGGCAAGCTTAGCTAGCAAGCTGCTAGAGATCTGTGCAGAACAACGCTAAGAAACAGGTTTACTTTCCCCTAACTAAACGCCTAAACTAGAGTAGTTAAGTATAGGCAGGGAAGCTCCTAATAAGGAGGATAATCTAACTAGTAGCTTATAGGAAGTGTACTTAACTGTAGAAGAAGGGAGCAAGCTAGTAGATAGTAAGGATCTTAATAATCTACCAAGACCTGCTTTGCTGCTTGTTCTAATACCTTCTTAAAGATTAACGTAAGTAGATAAGGTAGGTAGAAGACGCGCGTATTAGCAGAGAGTCTAGGGCCTGCCTATAAGACAGAGCTACTAGATAGAGAACTATAAGCGCAACAAGCCTGCTAATAACAGAGCAGGTTAGTACTCTATAATAAGCTCTATAAATAATTATAGATACGCCTAGCTTATCTACCTACTATTTAAACATGCGAACAAATATAGTATAGATAGAAGGGAGCTGCTTACTGCCTATGTAGTGATTATTGCCTTAATCTTAAAGAAGGAAAGACTAGTTGCTTAAAACAAGCGCTAGTTACATAGGGACAAGCTCCCTCTACTGCTAAGCAAATGGAAAGATCTACTCTATTACCTACTAGGAGCTCTTTTTTTGCTAGGCCTGCTAAAAAGAGATAGACACGCTTATTAAGAAGGAAACGTAGAGAGAAATTAACTAATCAAGCGCCTTATTAAGGCCCCTGCTGCTTAAATAGGTCTTTACCTACAAATTTAACTAGGATAGCTACTTCCTTAAATGTAAGGCAAGAATCTATGTACGTAGAGATCTACAGGCAAAGGATTTAATTGTCTTAACCTACACTACAACGCTTGCTGCTTGCTTGTTTTGCACTATAGTAGCAATTGCAGCCTAGTTTAACCTAAAGCTCTGTTAGTATAACGTAACTAGCGCGTTTCTAAACGCAAGCTGCTAGGATAAACCTTAGGTGCTCTGTAAATTACTAGATAGATTTAAGAAACTTAAGCAAGTTGTTCTACTACTACAAGCTCTATATAGGTTACGCAATTCGCTAGTCCTGTAGTATAGAGAGCTCTCTAGTACGCTCTAGAAGCTTAGTCTCTTAGTATTAAAAGAAGAGCTGTGCCTATTCTATAATCCTAAACAGAAAATAGTGCTACTCTTCTATATTAACAATATCCTCCTTGCCTATTACAACAACAATTAAGCTGCTGCTAAACAGCTAATAAGCTTGTTAATAGAAAAGTATTAAATTAAAGACTATAGAGCTGCTGAATAGTTTCTAGGCGTTTAAATAATTAGAAACGAAGAGGCCTATACTATAACTCTTGCGCACAACTCCTATATTAACAAGCTTGCTACTAAATTTAAGATAGTAGAGAAGGGGTCCTTCCCTATAGTCCTATTTCCTATAGAGGAGCTGCTTAAATATAGTAGAGAAGCTTTAAAACAAGAGGTTAAAGCGTTTTAAGAATAAGTTAGGTCTATACTCTATATAGTAATTATAATTCAACTAGATATAGCATATACTGCCTCTTAGCTATCTTATTATTTAATAAATCTAGGAGTAGCTTACTTTAAAGCAGCTGCTAAGGTTTTAGCTTATTTATATAGAATAAAGTATCTAGGTATAAGGTACACTGCTTATAAAGGCAGTTATCTGCTTATATATAGAGACGCCTTATTTGCTAATAATAGAGAGTCCTGTTAATCTTCCTAGGGGTATATTGTGTAGCTCTTTAGCAGTCTAATTATCTAGAAAGCTGCACAGCAGTTAACAGTAACTACTTCTACTACTAAGGCTAAATTACTTGCTTTAGAGCATGTAGCTAAAGAGTTAGTAGCTCTAAAATAATTCCTAGGAGAACTTTAGCTAGACTTAAGGGTGCTATAGGAGATTTTCTATAACAACTAATAAACTATCTAACTAGTAGTTAAAGAGAGCAAGCAGCTTACTACCTAGCTACGCTATATAGATATCTAAAATATGTAGTTAAAACAAGAGTACGCTAAGGGAAACCTCTAAGTAACCTACCTTAAAACAAGTAAGATGCTAGCTAATAGCCTTATAAAAGCGCTTCCTAGATAAGCTTATAAGCGCTTTTTGTTGCATTTAAACTTATAGAGCATTAGTTAAGAGGGGAAAGACTTAGTTACAGAAAAAGAGCAGGTTAATAGAGAAAGAGAAGATCTTTAAATTGCTAGGGAGGATAACCCCCTCCCTAAATAGGTATAAGTCTCCCTAGACTGCTAGTAGCAGCTCTTTTAAGCATACACCTAGCAGCTAAGGAGCTTATAAAAACAAATTAACTATAGGTAGGGAGGATAACCCCCTCCCTATAGGTTTTATCTTAAAGAACCTACTTACAAATAGGTACTTAAAATTTATACCTATCTATAAGCAGGCCCTTTACTACCTAGATAGCAGTGCATAGGTTAGTAGCCTACTAAACGCTTGTTAGCTACTGTTATTAACTAAAAACTAAGTTACTTACTAAAGTTATTACTCTGCTAGAGGAAGTAAGCTCCTCTACTAGTTCTAGCCTAAGTAGCTTAAGGGTAGGGGGAGCAGGCAGCAGGAGTGCCTAAAGGCACAACGCTAGCAGCAGCGTTGTTAACGCATAGCGCAACTAAGCTACTTGCTAGTAGCGCGTCCACGCAGTACGCGTAGGGTATTAACCTGCGCGCACTAGGCACTAGAGCGCCTAAGGTAGGGGCAGGTAGCGTGGGGACAGGCAGCGTAGGGGTAGGTAGCAGCAGCAGCGCAGCAGCGTAGGCAGCAGCAGTGGCAGTAGCTATAGCAGCAGTAGCGGCAGCAACTGCTAAAGGAGTAGGCGAAGCTACAGCTATAGGCTGAGGCGAGGGTAAGGGTAAGGGAGCAGGCGCAGGCATAGGGGTGGGCGTAGGCAAGGGCAAGCAGGCAGCTAGCAGCTAGCTAGCTTAGGCAGCAGCTTAGGCAGCAGAGGCAGCAGCAGTGCGCGCGCAGCGCTAGGTTTTAGTCTATTTCTATACCTAAGTTAGCAAAACCTCTAGAAAAGAGCTAGGAAAACATTAATAGTAAGATTAGTTAGATAGTGTCTAACAATAAAGCTCTTAACAGATTAAGAAGCTAGAAATAATTAGCTAGAGAGTCCTTAGGCGCGTAGAAAATAATTTAGTATACTTATAGGTATATTAATAGATATAACTAGAGAAATAGAGAAATTAAGTAGGTAGAATACTTATATAGGGAAGTAACTAGGTTAGTAAAGGTAAAGCTGCTAGATTATAGTCCTTACGCTTACTCTTACTACCTAGAAATACTTAACCTAAGAAGTGCTTACCTTAACTATAACTAAGTAGCTTAATAGCTAGCTATAGGCTTAGAAAATTTAGCTATTAAAAACAAGCGCCTAAAATAGTAATAAACTACTTATAATAGCAGCCTAAAAGTTAGAGAGGTCTCTTAAAGGGAAGAGCACCTAGAGTACGCTGCAGGAGCGTAGTAATCTTAGATATCTAGAAAAATATAAAAATCTAAGATTAGAGCCCTATAATTACTAAGGGCATGCTCCTAGTTTAGTTGTTTCTAATATAGGATTAACTAGGGGTATGTTACGTAACTAAGCAGGTAGAGTTATATACACAGCTTGTTTTCTAATAGAGCATGCTAATTTAGTTAAGCTGCTCTACCCTAGCAACGCTGGTTCTAAGCAGCCCTAATACTAACTAAACGCTTGTTAAGCAAGATTACGTAACCTACACATTTTATTTATATTTAAGCAACACGTTCTATATAGAAAAATAGACACTAATTAAATTAATTAATTACTTAAGTATAGTCCTGCAAGCTCTATTATATATAATTATTATCTTAACCTATTAAAACCTAATAACAGGAAACCTCTATATCTACAAGTAGTTTACACTACTACGCACTTAAGCATCTTAGCTATTTTTGCCTCTAGAGGTACTAAATACGTCTATAATACCCTAAGGGAGGTTTCTAGTATATAGCTAGTCTAGATGTTAATTATAACAAATAAACAAATAAATCTACTATCTATAGCAATCTGTCTAGTGCTGTCCTAGGTAGTTATAGTGTTCTAACTACAGTAGGACATGTTAGAATACACTCTAGATTAAATAGGATAAGACTAGTAGCTTAAAATCTAGCCTTAATATTACTCTCTAATAGAGTAGTTAGTCTAATTCTTAGGTATATCTATAGGAAGTTAAGCTTATTAATATAGAAGATGCTCTAGTAGGCAAGCTTAGACACCTTATATCTATATAACATTTTAAGAGAAGAGTAGCAGCTAATATTAAGTAGCTAGAGAAGGTGTAAGGTGTAAGGAGGTATATAGAGAGTAATAATTAGGTTGTCTATATAGTACTAATTAAACTTAGGTATACTATAGCTGCTGTAACTGTTAAGAATAAGTAGCTAATAAGCACCTAATAAGTAAGTCTATGTATACTTGTTAAAGTGCTTTACCTAGTTAATACCTAGCTTATCTATTATCTAGCTATTGTTACTAACAGTAATAGTCTAGTTAAGTAGGAGGTCTTAATACTAGCTAGCCTAGTAGAGCTTCCCTACTAGTATAAGGAAGGGTAGGATAGACTAACCTAACGTGTTAATACACTTAATTATTATTACCTACTTACAATTACCTAGCTAAATAATAGTAGCGTAACTAACTATATTAGAGCTAGTAACTACCTTTAACGTTAAAGCTACCCCTATTCTAAACCTAGTCTTATTAAAGTTATAGACGTTGTTATTAGGTATCCTATATATAACGCGTGTCTCCTCTACTCACCTAAACTACGCGCTAATCCTAATAGGATCTTTACAGCATGCCCTCTAAGAGTAGAATTTCCTATTCTATTTTGTCTAAAGCTCTAGCTAGCAGTTAATAAAGCGTAACACCTAGTACTTACTAATAGGTAGGGGAGGAGGATCTTAGCTGCAGCTAGTAAGTAGCGTATCTGCTATACGTTGTACGTTAATAATCTAGGGTAGAAACCTGCAACAGTTAAGGTCTAAGATCTACTAAATAAGGGACTGTACTTTAATAGGGCTAAGCTTTTAGTTAATATGCGTTGCCTTGTGTTTAGGGAGGATACCTTAAAGGCGCGTCTGAAGAGTTAATTGTAGGACATTATAAGCCCTTGTAAGGGCACAGAGGGACTAAGAAGGTCTATTCTAAAAAGATACTATAGCAAGGTTTAATCTGCCTTCTTAAGAAGGCTGTACAGGTTGTTGGTGTGGTATCATGGTTGATGGGATGAGACGCGTTGAGCGCGTTTTGGTGGGGTGGCCAGGATACCGATGTGGCCAGCTTACTGATAGAACACGTTATGTCGATCTTAGACGCTACTTGGTACCTGCTCTCAGCTGGTACGCGACAACTCCACAGTTCGCTCCTGAAAGGAGAGCTCTCCGTGACCTGCAGGTTAAGGGCGAGTCCGTTTACCAATGTACACTTGACAATTCCATGGAAGGCGTTGTTGTCAATCAAGCGCTTGGTGGGTTCCAATTTAAGGGCGACGTGAGCCGAGAGAACAATTTCAGATCGGCAGTAACTTTTTCATGGTCTGGGTCGTTAAACTTGGCCTGGGATGTCAATCGCGAGCGTGACCTGGGCGGATTGAAAGATTTGGGAAGTCATCGTTAGATTCGAAACAGCAGCCTGGAAGAGTCTTCTAGCGAACTATAACATAGTAATAAAGAATGTTTTTTCAGAGACATTAGAGTACGGTATCGTGGCTTTTCAGAGGTTCTCTGCAAATCAATGGAGGCGTTGTGAGTGGACTTCTTTTATTGGTGGAGCTCAAGACACTAGGTGGGAAAATTTGGGGGCGTGTGATCGTGTTCATTCAATCGCAAGCCGCGATCGACAGACCCTTGTCCTCAATAAGCTTACCTCGGCGAAGCTTATTTCTTTTCGTCCGCTACAGATTCTTGCGGAGCAATATATACTGGAAAACCAGCACCATGTCTCGTGATGATTGCCCGCATTCAGCACAACCCAAGCGTCTTCTCGGCCTTCCGCCGAGTACACCCCGCAGAAACTACTTGCGCTTTAGACCACCTTGCTCACACAGTGAGGAGAAAAAGAGTTCGTGTACGGTATCGCTTCCGCCAAAACGGGATTAGTCCTCGTCCCCCGGCAATTATGAGCTCGGAAATTCACCGACATGGAATCTGGGGTCCCGCAATCGAGACTTAGTGACTTTTTTCGGCGCAATACTCCTAGCAATTGGAAGGAAAATATGCTCTCACATCAACCCGTAGTCTCTGTCTGGTAAGCTTGGACGTATCTGATGATAGATTGGGAAATCTATAAAAGGAGGAATCGATGCTCCTACTTACACACAGCCAGCAAGCTCTGTGCGTATAATTCGAAAAAAAAGGATCCATTCCGTTCCTGCGGCACCAAGTCATGCCTCCACGATCAAGTTACTCACGTCCTAGCGTCATCGCTTTTGGTCTCGCCGCTATGAGCTCGTTCGTCGCTGCCGCACCATGCGATATTTATGCCTCTGGCAACACGCCCTGCATTGCCGCACACAGCACCACCCGCGCCATGTACAGTACCTATACTGGAGCTCTTTATCAAGTTAAGCGTGGCTCTGATAACACAACAATAAACATTGCGCCGAAATCCGCTGGTGGTGTTGCCAATGCTGCCGCTCAAGACACCTTCTGCTCCGGTACAACTTGCCTCATCACAATTGTCTACGACCAATCTGGCCGCGAAAATCACCTCACCCAGGCTCCACCAGGAGGGTTCAACGGCCCAGAGTCCAATGGTTACGACAACCTCGCTGGCGCAATTGGTGCTCCTGTCACGTTGAATGGACAGAAGGCGTACGGCGTCTTCGTCTCGCCCGGCACAGGTTACCGCAACAACAAAGTAAGCGGCTCTGCGACTGGAGATGCAGCGGAAGGCATGTACGCCGTCCTAGACGGGACCCACTACAACGGTGCTTGTTGTTTCGACTACGGCAATGCCGAAACTAACAGTCTCGACACCGGCGACGGCCATATGGAGGCCATATATTATGGTGACAACACCATCTGGGGTAGTGGTGCTGGCAGTGGCCCCTGGATCATGGCCGATCTTGAGAACGGCTTATTTTCTGGCCAAGGTGCTAAGCAGAACACTGGCGATCCATCAATTACCTCCCGTTTCGTTACTGCGGTCATCAAAGGAGGACCTGGCAAATGGGCCATCCGCGGTGGTAACGGCGTATCTGGAGCGCTGTCGACCTACTACAGCGGCGCACGTCCAAGCGGCTCTGGCTACAACCCAATGTCTAAGGAGGGTGCCATAGTCCTTGGAATCGGCGGCGACAACAGCAACGGCGCTCAAGGTACTTTTACGAGGGTGTGATGACTACCGGATACCCGACTGATGCCACTGAGAACTCAGTACAAGCCAATATTGTATCCGCGAAGTATGCTACCACCTCCTTGGTCAGTGGCCCGGCATATACTGTCGGTGGTTCTATATCATTCAAGGCTACCACGGCTGGATACACAGACCGCTATCTTGCACACACCGGAGCCACCGTCAACACCCAAGTTGTCTCGTCATCTAGCACGACCGCTCTCAAGCAGGCGGCCAGCTGGACCGTCCGTACGGGCCTTGGTAACAGTGGCTGTTATTCTTTTGAATCGAGAGACACTGCAGGAAGCTACATCCGCCACTTTAACTTTGCGCTCCAGGTTGCCGCTAACGACGGCACGAAGGCTTTCAAGGAAGATGCCACCTTTTGTCCGCAGAGTGGCTTCAACGGGAGCGGCTCATCGCTCCGTGCTTGGGGTTACCCTACACGCTGGATTCGCCATTACGTCAACGGCGGTTACGTTGCAAGTAATGGTGGTGTTCATGATTTTGACGCCACCGGCTCGTTCAACGCGGATGCCACCTGGGCCACTAGCACCGGCCTTGCTTAGGGCTTCATCATTTTCAGGCAACGTCTGCATTGTCATGCATCGTATGCTATGGTATCAGTTATGATGGATGAGTTCCAGATGTTTAACAAAGTTATTCAATTTTTCCTTAGCTGTTATCTCAGCATCCTTAGCGTCATAGCAAATGCGAATTAGTATGAATCAAGTCCTACTTCTCACATCGTCTAGTATCAATATCCATTCATGGTTTCCGATCTATTCACGTAATCAAACTGTCTTTCTTAGCTTCTTTAGAAACACCATAACAATTTGAACGCTGTGAAATTAGTGTCCGTTTACAGTTCTCCTTTTCTATGAGTGCTTCTGGTGGCAGCCGGTCGCAATGCTCCATCGCCTTGGGACGGAGATTTTTGGCGTCAGCGTCGGGGGTTATGAGATGTCTTACTCTCAACACATGACCTTACTAACCAGCGACTTCTCTATCTCTCTCCCGAAGCTTCATGTCTTCAATTATGGCTCTGAGGATGGGGCAGCAACCTTAGCTCAGCTCCAAATTTGACCTTCGAGGTGACTAGAGACCTTTCCCGTAAACAACAACCGCTGAATGCTTGAGATTTAAAAAGTTAACTCGGAACAAATTCGCAAGTCTGTGCAGGGGACCTATTAATACTTACGATTTCTCTATCCCAAAAGGGAAGGTAACAAATGATACGAAGTTTTGTAGCTCGGAGGCTTCCCCGAAAAGTGGTCATCCCGCATGGGCCGAACATTGACGCGACAAGGGCACTGCACCAAGGCTTCCTAATTTATGTTTTCCGTGTACGGTATGAAAATGACATCACACAGCTCTTGGCCCTAGGTCAAGTGCTCAATGTCTTGAGTAGAGCGAAGAAATGATTCTTGGCAGCCTTGGGTGGGCTGAGTAACAACTATTGAGAAGACTATGAGTATGGCCAGTAGGACCGACACTTCCAGTTCCCGCTGTATTCAAGAATCCCTAATTGTTACTTAATATGCGACTCCAACAATTGCTCCTTTCGCTTACTGCAATAACCTCGGTTTCATTCGCTTCTCCGCTCACCGCCCGCCAAGCAAACAAGAAGGTCGGCTACCTCTTTACCAATTTCCCCGTCAATGGTGAGCAGGTCTACATGCATCTATCCGATGGTAACGACGCACTCTCCTACCGACAGCTATCTTATGATGGTACCCCAGAAACAACACGGATCTTAGAATCTACCGTTAGAACGACAGGCGTGCGGGACCACTTCATCATAAATGCGCCGGACAACATTAAGTACTGGCTTCATGCCACCGATTTGAAAGTAAATGCGCTTAGCGGAGACTTCATCAATGCTACCCGTTTTGGTAGCAGAAGCATGGTCATATGGGAGTCCACGGACCTCGCGACTTGAAGTGAACCTCGACTGTCCGCACCTCTTGCCAACGTTTCTGCTGGCAACGTTTGGGCCCCTGAATCGTATTGGGACTCTACTCGCAATGAGTTCATCGTTATCTTGTCGCGTTATTGGGATCCTGCGGATTTCGAACGTACAGGTCCTTCGCCTCCCAATCAGCTCATGTACGTGACAATGAAAGATTTCGAGACATTCTCCAAGGAACATGTCTACTTTAACCCTGGATATCCAGTCATAGACTGCTCCCTCATCCATGTACCTGAACAGGGTGAGAATGTCTGGTATCGTTGGGTAAAGAGCGAAGTAGACTATAGAATCTGGCAACAACGCTCTTCAGACGGCATCTTGGGCTTATGGAAAAATGTCGGGAATGCGTCCGATGGTACAAGCGTCACCTTTGCAGACCGTTACTCCAACAATGAAGGTCAACTTTGCTTCAGGGACAACCAGGACCCTGGACTGTTTCATCTGTGGATCGATCAAAGCTCGACGGAGACATACATCCCCGCGCAAGCCCGTACTCTCGACGATATGGCTGCGTGGAAGTTATCTGACATAGCGAGTTTCACTGAGAACACGAAGCATGGTTGGGTTCTCCCGCTCAATCAGCAGCAATACAATACTATTCAAGCCAAATACACGTTTGTCAGAAATGAAACCTAACGGTTACGTGAATGGAAAACAGGTTCGAGGTGGTACATCGTTATTGACGTTAAAATTTGTAATTTTTAGCCCGTCATACGCTTGGGGTAAACCCAGAGAGGTGGCGGCATGATTCCAGAGAGTGCCAGCGGGAAGAAAAGCTTTTCCATCAAGAATTTAATCCACGAATTGTGCAGGCCCAAGTTAATTAAGTGATGAGCTGTCAGTGCAAGGCTCTGCCGTAATTTACTTTCTAAATATAAATGTCCGTGCGTCGCATGATGCTCGACTTGAGTTTTCTTTTTTAGTTGATCCCGTTTGCCCTCCAAATTTTGAGAGACGATTTATTCGAGAACATTTGTCCGCTCAGCAGGCTAGCTTGACTAATGTTAGATGCAGGCAAGTTTTGTTGGGTCTCTTCACAATCTAGTTATATCTGCGCTTCTGTTTTATAGCTGCTCCGGTGTTCGTAGGAGGTGCGGAACAATCAGTGCAGAGGTAAGAGCAAGCATGCTATAATGCCGACACTGCATTCTACACTACATCAGAATAGCACATGTTAGCCCCTACAACAATTCAATTATAAGTTATGAACTTTTAGGACTTTGTCAGACTAAGTGCTTATAATCTTAACTAAAATCTATTTGAATTTTTAGCCGCATTATGGCATGTGGGATAGGACTGAGGATCCAATAAGCAATACAAGGAAGAAGGTAGATAGTAAATATAAATATTATAACATACCTTACAGGTAAGTTAATTAGACAGATAAATTAGATACTTAGCTAAGATCCTACTTACCCTTTATACTACGTAGATAGTTTTAAGGAAGTTTAGGTATATCAAATTTTTTAATTACCGTACTAGATTAGAGGTAGTCACTAACACATGCCTTGCTGTCACGTAGGCGTGACACTCTCCTAGCAACGCACTATAGCCCTCGACAATATCTATTTAAAAAATCTAAGCAATTAACGTGCTAGGTAACCTATGCAAGTAGCATATACGCTTAGATTAAGAAAATAAGATAATAATAAAGAAGATATAACTATAAAATATATACTTAACCTCCTAGGGAGAGAAATCTCTTCCTTGCTAGCTTATATTGCGAATATAGCAGATACTTTATACAAGAAGCATATTATTACCTCTATATTTATAAATAGCTGTAAACGTTTATAAAGTGCTATTTAAAGCTATAGATTAGGTTTTACTACCTATATTACTATAATAAAGCTTATTTCAAAAAAAAATTAAGTTATTAATAGCTATTTCTACTTTTAACACAATATTAACGATTTATAAATTAGCGCAAAGAAATACTTCTAGAACTTTAAGAAGTTTAAGTTTTTAATAGAGTAGATAAATAAAAAAGTAGTAATTATTATCTTAATATATAAATAATATTTAAACATAACATACCCTATAGGCAAGTTAGCTAACAGGCAAGTTAGCTACTTTTGCTAAGACCCTACTACTCTACCCTTCCTACAACAATGCCTACTTAATAACACTAGTAAGACGCGCTATAGGAGGTTTAAATATAGCTTATGCTATAGGCTCTTAAACAAGACAGAAACCTCTCCTAGTAACGCGCTGCAGCTATCTACAGGATTCCTTAGACTAAACTAGGCAACTAACGCGCAGGACAACCTCTACACACTAATTTAATGCCTAACTTACAGGGGCTAGATAATAATAAGGAGTAGGTAATTATAAAATATATACTTAAGCTAGTTACGTAAGGATTTCCTCCTTAGCTATTAAATATAGCTAATATAGCTAATTCTTTGCGCCCTAAGCGCAATCTAGGCTATATTAGTATAAACTAGCCTGCTACGTTTATAAAGCGTTAACTAGAGCTCTAAGTTAGGTTTAATTGCAAGTACAACTATAAGAGAGCCCTCTATAAGGATTCTAGCGTTATCTAGGACTAGTTTAGCCTAGTAGCTAATATTAAAGCTAAGTATAGTATCTAGGATAACAATATATATAACTTTAACAAGATAGGCTTTATAATAGGCTAGATATCTACTAGAGCAGTTATTACAGCTTTAGAGAGATAAGGACAGCTAAAAGCAGACTAGCTAGGCAATTAGAAGTAGATAATAGTTATCTAGGGTACTAATACTAAAGGATAGGCTATTCTGTCCTTTATTATCTTTAATGCTAGTAACTACCTCTTAAACTAGTATAAGGTTGCTTATTGTAGTAGTTAAACACCTAGCTTAGCCTTTTTCGAATTTTTAAAAGGTTGTTAGTTTAAATCCAGCAGCAATTACTCCTGTATTTTATGCAGAAAACTACAAGACTTAGTCTTAGTAAGCAGTCTTAAGGGGAGGGCTTACTAAGGATAGCTTTATACTCTAGAGACGTAGGACCTCTCTAGTTTACTAGCTACTACTTGCTAGGAAGGATTAGATATTGCGTAATTAAGCGCGTAGAGTTACATACGCAGTTTGTTTTCTAACAGAGCGTGCTAATTTAGTTAAGCTGCTCTACCCTAGCAACGCTGGTTCTAAGCAGCCCTAATACTAGCTAAACGCTTGTAAAGCAAGATTACGTAACCTACACATTTTATTTATATTTAAGCAACACGTTCTATATAGAAAAATAGACACTAATTAAATTAATAAATTACTTAAGTATAGTCCTGTAAGCTCTGTTATAGTTATAAGCCTAGCTTCCTAAGCACAGTAGATCTCTCTACGCACTTAGCAAACAAGCTTGTTAGACTTAGCTTAACTGCTCTAATTACCTAATTATCTTTCTATCCCTACTATCTAAACGCTACTATAGGCAAGCTTGTTAACTACAATAAGCAAGCTCTCTTAGGTGTCCCTATAGGACCCTATTAGCTTAAAACAAGATCTAATTAGCCTAATTAGTACATCTAACTTACGTAGCACACTAAGCTTCGTAACGTATAGGATATAGTAGATCTAGACGCTAAAAACGCCCTAGGTATACATAAAGGAGCGCCTAAACTACCTATTATAGGCTTGCTCCCTACTTAACTACTAGCTTAATCTACCTAAAGCTAGAGCACCTAACTTAATAAGCCTCCTGCAGGCTAAACAACAAGCGTTAAGAACTATAACAAGGAGCTCCTTAGATACAAGATTAGAGTAAGTAAGTAGGCTGCTAAGGCGGAACGCCTTTAGAAGATCTAGAACTAGGTTAATACAATAGTATTACTATTAATCCTCTTACTAGTTATAGTAAAGCTTATTACTAATAATACTACAATGCTATAATTACTTATGTAAGCCCTAAAAGAGGAGCTTGCTCTAATAGATATTAGCACCTAGAACTAGGTTAGGGCAGAGTACTAACAGCATCTTAGAGCAGCTAAATAGTTAAGAGCTGCTCTACAAGACTAGTACAATAGGTAGTTATACCTCTATAGAAGAGCTAAGTTATATAAGCTTCTAGAGGTTAATAGGGCGCTTGCTGTGCAGGATTTCTTAGATGCCTTAAGTTATAGGATTGCCCTAGATTAGGCTTGTACTATAAACTAAAGGATTATCTAGAATAGTATTCTAGGGCTTAATTTACTTAATTTAGATAAAGTAAGTAGGGTCTTTAGTAGTTTAATGCATAAGCACACTATTAGAGCAGGGAAAGATAACCTAGGAGTATTTGTAATGTTTAGAAGCTAAATAGATACTACTTAAGCTCCTGCTACTAACTCTAAGGGCTTAAGTAGGTACTCCTGCCCTTGCAAACAAAAAGAAGAGACTTATAAGTAGAAACTAACTAATTACTAACGCCTAGAGATAGTAGTTAGACATACAACAAACACTAACATTCTAAAAATTAGGACCTTCTAGAAAAGGCCTAATATAATTAGGATAACCTACTCTATAACATCCTACAATAAACTAGAGCTACTTTAGCCTATACTAGGCGCTCTTGCGCTAGCATAATAGCTAATATAGCCTCTAGCATGCCCCTACTAGATAGAAGGGGGCTAGCTATAGAAAATAGACATTAGTTACCCCTATAACAAATAACTTACTCTAATATTAGGCAGCTATATAGTAAAGCTATCCCTCTAACCTATAGTAGATTAGCTATAACTACTACCCTCTAAGGAGCTGTTTCCTTATATATCCTAGATATTAAAAAAGCTAGTAACTGCTGCTACTAAATCTTTAAGGCAGTAGCATCTGCTCTAGATGCATGTATCTAATAATACAGAACCCTAGAGGAAAAGGCAATTACACTTCCTCTCTAGGAATTACTAGCAACTGCCCTCTAGAGCGCTCTAGAGGGTAAGAGAACCTAGGTAGGTAGTTTAATAATACCTATACAAACGCTTTTAAAGCTAACTTAGGCAGAAATTGCCTAGACCCTAAAAATCTAGAGTAGAGATGCACCCTCTACTAAGACTACGCATAGGCTACTACCTAACCTAAAATAGAGGGAAGAGAATAAGAAACCTAGTAAAGAGGATAAGAGAATTCTACTTTTAATACTAGCTATAGGCTAAATTTAAGAGGTATCCTCTTTTATAGTAAGAGACGTAATCTGTAAACCTGTAAAGCTCCTACTTACAGCAATCCTATAGGCTATACCTACCTAGACTAGGTAGGCAATTACGCCTTTAACTAATAAAACCTAGACCTAGCTCCTTAGCTAGGAAACAAAGGAAGTAATAATCTAAGTAGTAGAAGGTATAGACGTAATTATCCTATATATATAGATAAACTATATACTCTAAGAAGTCCTAAGCTTAATCTACTAACTAGATAGTATATTAAAACTAGTAACTATATAGATAGTAAATAAGGAGTCCTTTTCCTAGACTAGGGTCTAACTAACTTGCTGCTAGATCTCTAGATATAGGCTAAATAAATAAGGGGTAGCAACCTAGATTATATTCTTCCTAATAATAGTTAGTTATTTCTACATATTTAGAGTAAGAAAATCCTCTAGGGAAATATAAAAGAACCTACCTATACAACTATAGAACCTAGGCTGCTAGGGATACTACTAGGCGCATAAATACTATAGAGATACTAGATATAACTACTATAGGGAGAGAGTTGCTACACACTAAGAGCTAGTAGATAAGGAATATATAGTAAGTGCAAAGTGCATAAATTGCTATAAGCTACACCTAGTAGGGAACAAGAGCTACCTAGCAGCACTAAGATAGGTAAACAAAAGCCTAGTAAGAATTTTAGAGGCAGAACTAAGGGCTATAAGGGCTATTACTAAGAGAGCAAGTAAGAGAACCTAAACAGACCTAACTAAACCTAGCAGTACTACCCCTAGCGCCCCTATAAGATCCCTAACTACAACTCCTACCCTAGAAGGACTAGGCCCTATAGCAACTCCTATAAGAGACTCTTAGAGACTAAGAAGGGCGCTAAGGGCTACCTCTTTCTAGGCTGCAAGCTAAATAACTGTAATTAGCTAACTAGAACTAGAATCTACCTCTAAGAGGGGGATACTAGGACCTCTAATATAGAAATAGATATTGTATATTAATATAATATACTATAACTATAAAGTAGGACCTTAGAGTAATATAGGGAAATATAGCTAGGTAATTACCCTGCTATATTACCCTCCTACAGCTTATATTTAAAAATTAAATAGATATAATATATGTCTAGTAAATATACATAGTAAGAAATAACTATACCTTAATACATCTAGGCTACTCTATACTTGCACCTATAGAGTCTTAGGGGGCGCTAAACTTAAGCTATATAGAACGCTCTAGGGTTCTTACCTATATACTTAAAGGCAGGGGAATACACGCGTAGATCCTCTACCTACGTATTAACAGAGACATCCTATAGACAGAAGTTAACTAGTATAGAATACTTAACGTATACTAGGAACTAGGACTTATAAACGCACTAGAATATATTATAGGAACAACCTCTAGCTCTAATACTCTAATAGGGGAGATTTTAACTATAGATATATTACCTTTAAACCTAGCGCTACTCCTAGAGGTAGGGGTTAACACCTAGCCTACTAGGTAATATAAAATAATATAGACTATATTAGGGAACTAGGCATAGCAACCTATTAAGGGGGCTATATACTTAACCTAACCTTCTCTAATATACTTTTTGCATATACAAAAATAGAGGACTACCTCTACTTAGGATCTAACTACGCTACGCTACTTACTACAATACTATAGAAGAGTAGTAGAGCACTACTACTAAATAAATATTAGGTCCTAAGAAGCTAGCTTAGCTGCTTTGTAGAAGCAGTTAACCTAGCGCTACTAGGCCTACTATCCCTTATAGCAACATGCACTACCTAGGATCTAGAGGTCTAGATACAGGCTATAACTAAGGCTATTACTATAATAATAGTAGTAGTAGGCTATAAATATATAGGGGTAGACAAGACTATACTATAGTAGACTCTAGAGTGTAAGACTGCTTATAGATTATATATAGATAGTATTAGGGACCTATATATAAGACTATTACTAGAATGCTAGAACTTCCTTACTATAGTATATAAAGCTAAGCGCACTTATTAGCAGAATAGAATAGACTAACTTAACTCTAACTAGGCAGTATATAAAGTTGTTAGGTATTATAGACTTAGGCTAAACTAGTAGGACACTCTAATCTAATATATAGAGAAAGATATAACAAACTATATAGAAAAAGTAGAGGCCTTTTAAAAGAAAATACTAGACTAATTTAATAGCTCTAACAACCTACTAGAATAGAGTCCTAGCAACTTAAATTAACAAGCTATAGCCTAGGACACCTATATACCTCTAGAGGAAATTAAGAGAAACATAATAGGCGTATAAAGTATATCTCCTAGCATAGACAGCATTATAGTACGCTTGCTTAAGGCGTGCTAGCCCTCTATTGCTAACTATCTCTATAGGATATACACCTACTGCCTACAATGTAGCTATTTCCTAACTACCTAGAAAACAGTAGAGGTAGCTATAATCCTAAAACTAGGGAAAAAGGATCCTAGCTCTCTATAATCCTAGCAGCCTATTACCTTACTCTTATGCCTAGGAAAAGGCCTTAAGAGAATAGTAGTAGGATAAATTACCTACGCAGCTATAACTTACAGGATCCTTAGCCTATAATATAGGGGTGCACTTCCCTACTAGGCAGCCTCTAGCTTAGTAACTAGCTTTACGTATAACATAGAACAAGCCTAGGCCCTAAGAAAGTAGGTTTTAATAGTAACACTAGACGTATAAGAGGTATTTAATACGCTCTTCTAGAACTAACTACTACACTAAATAGAAAACTAAGAATAGCTTACTACTCTTATTTACCTAGTGCAAAGATTTCTTATAGGAAGATAAGTATAGGTTTATATAGGTATAGTAACTACGCCTTGCTACATAGTCTCCTGCAGTACCCCCTAAGGCTTACTACTATCTCTAGTGCTCTATACACTATACCTAACTAAACTACTAAACTAAAACTAGAAACTACGCTTTATATACGCTAACAATATATGCATATACTAGGCCTCCCCTACACTATTAGAAAACACAACTCTACTAAGCAATAATCTAAGAGATATCTATAACTAGAGGTCTAATAATAAAATTACCTTTGCGCCTAAAAAGCAGGAACTAATCTACCTAATAAGGAAAAGAGGAGACCTAAACCCTCTAATTACAGTAGGAGATACCTAAATTAACTTAGTACCTATAACATAAAACAGGACATAGACAGCCTTACGCTAGCTATATATATTAGGTTTAGAAATTTAGGTTCTAAATTGTTGCTAAGATAGCTTATATACCTAAACTGTAACGACCTGCAATAGAATTGTTTAGTGTTGTAGTGTTCTAGAGCTATCCTTAGTTGGTATTAGTCTCGCCCTTAGCAAACCTGCGCAAAACCTGCGCTGCTCGCCATCTTTAGGGGGACAAGTATTATTCTTGTCATTAAATATACCTATAGCTATCCCTCTACTATCTATCCCTAGTGTAAAGCAAGCACTATTGCCTATAACTAGAACCTTATATAATAATACTTTGTTAATCTAATAGTCTAGGGATAGCTCTAACTACTTAAACAAATAGTTAGGGGGCACCTACAAGAGAGATCTAACTACCCTTATCTTAAACCTAGCAGGAGGGCAACTCTAGTAGGATTTCTTTAATTAACAAAGAGATCCTAACTCCTACAATAAGCGCACCTCTAACGCTTTAAGAGCGCATTTAAGCTGCTAAACGCTAACGCAATAAGCTTTAGGCCTTACAGCGCCTACGCTTACTTAAAGCTAAGATTGCACAACTAGAGGGCATAGGGAACTACACTACTTTAAGCACAGTAGAGACTGTTAAAGGGACCTTAAGGGCTAGTACGCACAAGCAGGACGCATCTATAATGCTTACACCTTAACCTACAAAGCGCGCACTTAAACCTAAAGACCTAGCTAAATATAGGGAAAGAATCTTAAAGAATATTATAAGTTCTTCTGCTCCTGCAAGATAGCCTTCTAACTGTTACTATAAGAGTTTAGTAACCCTAAAGATAGGATACTCTAGGCAATGTAGTACCTGTTAGGGGACCTAAGAGAGCTTTAGTACACGCATTTTAAGCACACGTTTAGAGCATAAGAAGAGACACCTAGCTAGGGGTACTTTAAATAGTACTTACTAGACTTACTCTCTAATCCTATAAACTACACCTTAGAATTAGCTACAGCTTACGCTTAAGCTATGCAGCAGAAGGACTAAACAGTCTACGCTTTTGCAACCTACTTAGAGGTCTTAGAGGATTAACTTACCCCCTATACTAAAGAATAGAGGGTCTAACACTTATTCTCTAAGCTTTAGCCAGAATTACAAAGGGTAATTACTAATTACTATTAGGTACTAGCTACACGCAAAGACCTAGTAGTGTTAGGCTCTACACTTAAGCGCAACCTGCGCTGTTTATTACTAACTTACACACCTAGCATATGCTACAAAAGTACCTAGAGGCACAAGGGGCAAAAGCAAGGAGACAACGCCTCTACTAACAAAGGCCTACATAACAAGAGTAGCGTTACCTGCTTTAAGTGCAATAAGACTAGCTACTATGCTAACAAATGTTAAAGTAGTAACTCTAACTCTAATTTTAACTCTAACCCTAACTAGATCCTAGTTTAAATTAACTAGACAGGAAAAGGCTAAGCCTTACTAGCTATCTAGGGATAGTAAGGCGTACCCTAGTACACATTTTACTAGGCATAAAGCGCACGTGTAACGCATCTAGGGAGGTAACGCTAGAACAACAATTATAGGTTATTCTTAATCCTTAGGCAGATGTAAGCTTGATTAGCTAAAGGATTGCTGTAGAAATAGACCTGCTACCTATTAAGGAGGCAGAACTCCTGCGCCTAGGATAGATTAGCACGCAGCGCTAAAGCACATACGCTGCATATGCGCTATAGATATAATTAACTAATAACATAGGCGTTAAGCGTTATATGTCTACTACTATGTATAGAGTTAACAAGGAAGGAACTCCCTTACTGTTAGGGAACCCTTTCCTCTAACAAGAATATATCTATCTAGATTATAGATTACAATCCTAGCGTTAGGGATACACTACAGCTAGCATCTAGCTAGTTACTTCTATAGAGTTTAAAGAAGCTAACTCTAATCCTCTCCTTTTAGGAGTATTGCAAGCTACTAGCGTTAATTTAGAATGTAATACCTACATCTACAAAGCACATATAGCGCAGGAACTTTGTATCCTAGACGCTTTAGCAGATTACGTTAATATATTTAGTAAGGAAGCTGCTGCTACTCTACCTAGCTTTAAATCTTTAGACTATGCGATCCTACTTATAGAAGGGAAAGAACCCCTATATAGACTACTCTATAACCTCTCTTTACGCAAGCTAAAGCTACTATAGGAATACTTAGAATAAGCGCTAAGTAATAGGTAGATTAGGTACAGCATAAGTCCTGCAGGAGCACCTATACTTTTTGTTCCTAAGAAAGATAGGACACTCTGCCTCTGTGTAGATTATAGAGGTCTTAATGCTGTTACTATAAAAGATTATTGCCTACTCCTACTAATTAGAGAGACACTAGACTGCCTATTAGGCGCATGTTATTACACAACCCTAGACCTTTGCAACGCCTATTATTAGCTAAGGATTAAAGCAGGGGATAAGTAGAAAACTGCCTTTAGGACCTAATACAGTTACTTTAAGTACCTAGTAATGCTATTTAGGCTAACTAATGCTCCTGCAAGCTTCTAGGCCTATATTAATAAGGCCCTAATTAAGCACTTAGACTATATCTGTGTAGTTTACCTAGATAATATCCTTATCTACACAGGGAGCAACAATATTGCGCTTTACTAGCGCGCTGTATACTTAGTACTTTAGTCCCTACGCAAGGCAGAACTATTTATTAACTTGCAGAAATGCATATTTGCATTAGACATAGTACACTTCCTTAGTTTTATTATTAACACGCGTAGTGTATGCGCTGATCTAGCTTAGGTAAGCACTATTACCTAATAGCTGCAGCCTACTAACATTAAAGAGTTGCAATCCTTTCTAGGGTTTGCTAACTTCTATTAGCGTTTTGTTAAAGGATACGCTAGAGAAACAGCTCCTCTTACAGAATTGTTAAAGAAAAACTAAGACTAGTAATAGAATAAAGCTGCAAACTGCTTATTTAAAGGGCTAAAGACCTGCTTCTTAAGTGCGCCTATCTTACGCTATTTTAACGCTGCGCTCCCTATCTAAGTAGAGACAGATGCGTCTACATTTGCTATATTAGGCATACTCTCCTAACTCTTTAAAGATAAGCAGTAGCACCTAGTTGCCTTTACCTCTTAAAAGCTACAAGCTGCTAAGCTAAATTATAAAGTCTATAACCTAGAGCTACTTGCTATAGTATATAGCTTTAAGCAGTAGAGGTATTACCTTAAAGGCACACAGCACACTATATAGGTGCTAAGTAACTATAACAACCTGCGCGGTATACATGCTATATAAAAGCTAAACCTGCAGCAAGCTAGATAGGCTATATACCTAGGGGCTTTTAATTTTAAGGTAGAACACTGTCTAGGCAAAATAAACCCTGCAGATAGCCTCTCTAGAAGGGCAGATTACAAACAGGAGAACCTGTTACTAACCTAATTATTGCCTACCTTATAGAACAAATTGTTAGCAATAGATACAGCTAGTAGAGCAAGTAGATCTATAAACAAGCTAAGCTTGTTAGGCACGTGTAAGACGCACGTTGCTATAGTTTGTAGAACTAGGAAGGTCCCTACTACTAGCGCTATAGAATACATACTATACGTACTACGCTTACTAGCTAGGGTACTAGTTAGTAGCAAACCTGCAATAGTAGAGTCTTGATTGCTTGTTAAAACCTTACACTAACTATAACAAAGGGACGCCTTTGCTTAGGGTTAGATTATAAGCTTAATAAGTAAGGATAGCACTTAAAGACGCAGCAGAGCGCAGGTATAGCGCTTAGACAAAAACAAAGTCCTAAGATACAATAGCAGAATATATGTTCTAGAGGAACTAGTTATTAGGTAAGAGATTTTGTTCTAGAACTATAACACGCGTATAGCAGGCTATTTTAGCGCACGTAGGACGCTTAAGCTAATTAGGAGAGCCTACTACTAGCTAACCCTTAGTTAAGACGTCTAGGAATATATAAGAACTTATGCTATCTACTAAAGGAGCAAAGCTCTAAGGCATAGCAAGTATAGGACGCTATTACTATTGCCTACACTAAAGGAAATCTTTAAAGAAGTTACACTAGACTTTATTACTAGCTTACCTCTAGCTAAGGATTCCTTAGGTTGCGCCTTTAATACAATCCTTATAATTATATACTACTTCTCTAAGATAGCACTCTATCTACCTGCGTTAAAGACATAGGATGCAAAGTAGTTTGCAGAAGCCTACTTTACACATGTTATACTTAAGTATAGGATATAAAAGGGTATTATATTAGATAGAGGAACTATCTTTACCTCTACATTTTAGATAGAAATCTGCTACTAACTACAGGTAAAGCGTAGGCTTAGCACAGCCTTCTATCTGCAAACTAATAGGCAAACTAAACGCTAGAATTAAACGCTTAAGCAGTATCTTTAGATATTTATCTTAGAGTCCTAAGAGAACTAGGCAAAGCTACTACTAACTACACAGTTTGCTTATAACAACTTAGTGCATAAATCTACTAAAACAACTCCCTTCTATGCTGTATATAGTAAACACCTACTACTTACTAAGCCTCCTGCAGACAGTAGGCCTAAGAGGGAGGTACTAGATGCAGTTTAAAGGGTGAAGCAACTGCACAGCGCACAAGCAACGCTAGTAGAGCACTTAGAAAAAGCATAAGAGTACTAGACCTAGTACTACAACAAGAAATATAAGAACAAAGTCTTCTACCTAGGCGATTTAGTGTTACTTAGTACTAAGAACATTAACCTAGCCTACTAACCAAGCAAGAAACTCTCTAGCAAGTTTATTAGCCTATTCTAAATCTAGGAAGCAATTAGAACGCAGGCATACTGCCTATTCCTTCTACTGTTATATTGTATTTATAACGTCTTCTACGTATTACTACTAGAACAATAGAAACCTAGGACTAGAGGGGAAGACAATACCTACCTACTAGAGGTAACCCTAGAAGGTAAAGAAGTATAGGAGGTAGAAAAGATCCTAGGGAAACAAACAAGGAGAGGCTAACTAGAGTACCTACTCTGCTAGAAAGGCTATAATAAGACCTAGGACATATAGACCCTAGCATTAGACTTTAAAAACATAGATAATACTATCTAGGAGTATAAATTAGGTTAGAGATCCTTACGCACAAAAAGAACATTAAGATTATCTTAAGCGCGCTATTATCGCACGCAAGGAGCAATCTAATTTACTAGCCTTAGGCCTACTATTATACAAGAAGAAAACCTCTTTTAATGCTGCGCACTACGCGCGCCTTAACCCTACGCTAGCTGCGCCTTAACTGCTAACAACTGCCTACTTATCTCTACTATCTTTACTATCCTTACTATCTTTACTATCCTTACTATCTTTACTACTACCTTTACTACCTTTACTACCCTCACTACTATCTCTACTATCCTTACTACTACTATTACTACTAGCACTACTATTACCAGCTACAGAATTATTATTAGCATTATTATTATTATTACTACTACTACTACCCTAAGAAGAGGTTAGCATGCGCCCTAGACGCGTTAAAGGAGCAAACTTACTATGCAAGACATGTGCCCTACAAGCTGCTTAAGGGCAGAGGCAATGCAGCGCTGCTCTACTAGGATTAGACCTAGGAACTAGGGGGATGTTGTAGGCACCTAGGTAGCAACACCTATAGGTGTGCTAGTGTAGGCTGTAATACAGTAGCAGTTAGTAAGCTCTAAGTTAAACTAGCGCTAGTAACGCGTAAGCTAGGTGCCTTAGTTAATTATAGCTGTATTAGTGTAAGGGACAGCAGCAGCATTAACAGCAGCATTGTAGCAGCAGTAGAGATAGATAAGGTAATTTAAGTAGCTGTTAAGTGCAGCAGGCACCTGCATAGATTAGCTAAGGCGTACCTGCAGCGTGCTCCTGTCTACCTTACCTTAGTGCAGCTACCTTAATTTCCCTTCACACAATGCTTATAGTAGTAGTGCTTAGGCTTCTTACAGTCCTTCTTCTGCTTTGCAATGTTCTGCGCGCAGTGTAGGCAAGTCTCTACTATAGCAATATAGTCTGCACGCTTATTAGCATTAGGGAACGTAAACAGCTGTTAGTTTTAAAGGTAGGACTTCTTAATAAACTTAGGGTTAGGGTAGTAAACTATGCTAGGAGCAAGGAGCGTGTAAGAAACGCGCGTAAAAGTATTATTATTACAGTGTTAAGGAAGAGCGAAGGGAAGAGGTTTTACTACCTACTAGGCTACTAAGCTAAAAAATTAGGCAACAGTACGTATAGCAATGCTTTTACCTTAAGATTATAATAAACATAAGGCGCATCTATAATAATTACAACACGTAGGCACTACGCACAAAGCACGCCTACAGGAAGCCCTAACTACCTACCTATAGACACTCTTTTTCCTCTCTTTAAGGCAAGGTTTTTATTAAGGCTATATAAGGTTGCTGCTAGGGATAGTAGCTAGAGGGGGAGGTTCTGTAACAACCTGTAATAGAATTGTTTAGTGTTGTAGTGTTCTAGAGCTATCCTTAGTTAGTATTAGTCTTGCCCTTAGCAAAGCTGCGCAAAACCTGCGCTGCTTGCTATCTTTAGGGGAGACAAGTATTATTCTTGTTATTAAATATACCTATAGCTATCCCTCTACTATCTATCCCTAGTGTGAAGCAAGCACTATTGCCTATAACTAGAACCTTACATAAACGCTAGGGTTAACTATTAAGGCGCTACAAGACAGGAAAGAAGAATACTAAAACTCTACCCCTTTACCTACATGCCTGTTTCTGCCTACTATTATAGTTAAAATTAAGATAACTATACCCTAACGTAGGTGCATAGTAAGCAAGACACTATAGTAAGCGAGACACTCTGCTAAGACCCTACTAAACTTCACCCCTATTATAGCACACTACAGCGCAAACTAGCTTAAAAAGAGTTTAAACTGTATTAATTACTACTCTGTATCTACTTCTGCTTTATCCTAACACGTGCGCGCGTTATGTCCTGTCTTGTTGCACTGTCCACAGCAACATTAGGCAGGCTTACCTCTTCTAGCGCGCACCCTCTTACTTGCCCTCTTCCCATCACTACGCGCTCTAAACTCCTTTAGAGTAGTTAAGCGTGCCCCTTCCTCTACTACAAGGGTTCCTTCCTTCTAAACCTGCTTTCTTTTGTGCGATTTTTGTTGTAATGCAGCCTTATTAGCTGCTTAAAGCTTAGCAACCTTACGTTAGGCTAATGCAAGCTTGTGCGCTACTATAGCTGCACCTTTAGTAAGCTTTTTAAAGGCATCTACTATAGAAGTTAGTAAGCTGTCTACGTGCCTCTAAATCTACTGCTAAATAAGCGTTAATTGCGACCCTATTTATAGGGTATTGCTAGGGGTTTAGGAGTGCTAGGGCTTGTTGTTAACAGGGAGTAGTGATAGGGTGTAAATGCGCACATTAAGGCCTATTATAACTACTTCTAGGTTAAAAGGGACTAATCTAGCGCCTTAGAAGCCTCCTTAGATGTTGCTAGGGGTTATTGCAGCATTATAGGCGCGTATAAAGCATGGTAGGAACTCTGTTTTTAAGATGTAGGTAATCTAGTTCCTTATAAGATCTTTAACTTAGCGCCTATACGCCTTCTTTAAAGGCGCAAAACAGCCTACATTAAGTAGCTGCACAAGGTGTAATAAGTAAGCAGGTATACAGAGGGTTATAACCTTGTTCTCCTTATAGTAATGTTAGAATTAGAGCAAGTTGTAGCTCTTATAGCTATTAATAAGGAGCAACTAGTAGGCTCTAACAGTTTGCTCCTTAGTATAGGCATTAAAGTGCTGTAACTACTTAAAACTAAGCTTATTAGTTGTCTAGCTGTTGTTAGAGACCCTAATAACCCAATCCTTAGGTAGATTATCCTCTTTGTACTATAGGGTAAGGTAGTAGCGCGCCTTAAAGATAATAAAGGGTAGGATAGGCTAACTAGTTGCATTAATGCCCTAGATGACTGTTACCTACTCCTAGTTGCCCTACTAGACTGCTTTTGGCTGTCCAGAACGCTCTAAAGCTGTAACAACTGCTCCTGTTAATATAATGCCTATTATAAAGCCTGTCTTATTAAAGTTATACATGTTGTTGTCTAGGATACTATACTTAGCTTTTGTGCCCTCTACTAGGCGGAACTAGTCTCTAATAACTACAGGATCCTTATAGAGGGCTCTCTAGTAGTTGTACTTGCAATTAAACCTTACTTTAAGCTCTAGGTAGCGCTTAACAAACATACTAGGCCACCTTAGGCTAACATAGGCTATATTGCGCTTATTAAGCAGAGAATTAGCTATATCTGCCACAGCTGCGAGCTAAGGGGGAAATCCTTACTTAACTAGGTCTATTATATGCCTAAGAACCACCTCCTCCTCTGTCTTATCTAGCTTCCTTGATTTAGGCATAGTATCTGCTTGTGCAGGTTGTCTGTTGCGTTAGTGGGCTAGTGTGCTTTAAGGCATAACGTAGTAGGCTGCAGCGCGTTGCTGGGTGAGATTCGCGTCTTGTTTGAGAGCCTGTATTGCAAGCTGTACCCTAGGTTCTTTATTAGGCTTCTCTTAACGTTGTTGTTGTAGCATCACGTAGAAAGTAGGAAGTTTAGTAGGGTCTTGGCAGAGTGTCTCGCTCACTATAGTGTCTCGCTCACTATGCACCTACGTTATCTTATGCAATATTTTACTCTAAATCTAACGCTGTTTTCAGAATTAGAATTTGAGCCCTGGTTGTAGAGATGCACGCCTTTGAAGTAGTGTAGAGAGAGGAGAGGAAAAGAGAGGAAGAGAAGAGAAGAGAGAAGGCAGGAGGGAAACCCCGTAGGCAACCCTACTAACTTATCCAGCACGCTATCTACCCCTTTTGGCTATCTACTTTTTTTTTTTTTTTTTTTAGCCTTTTTCTTACTTGTTTTAGCCTAGTTTTACTAGATAACTCTTTTCGTTACTATAGGATATCTAACCCTTTTTATTAAAGAATACCTATACTTTTTTACTATAGAATTTCTAACCTTTTTACTATAGGATATCTAAACTTTTTTACTATAGAATATCTAAACTTTTTTAGTTACTATACAATATAAAAACCTTTTTACTAAAAGATATCTAACCTTTCTTCTTATAGCTTTTGTAGTAGAATATCTAGTACTATTAGAATATCTAGTATTAAAATTACTAAGTAGAATATCTAAACTTTTTCTATAAAATAATAGCTAAACTATTTTCTATAGAAGAATATCTAAACTTTTTACTATAGAATATCTTAACTTTTTTACTATAAGATATCTATACTTTTTTTCTACTAGAGAATATCTAAACTTTCTTTCTACTAGAGAATATCTAAATCTTTTTCCTACTAGAGAATATTTAAACTTTTTAGTTACTATAAGATATCTAAACTTTTTTAGTTACTATAGAATATCTAAACCTGTTTTTACTAGAAGATATCTAAACTTTCTTTAAATAGCTTTTACAGTATAATATCTAGTATTTAAATTACTAAGTAGAATATCTAAACTCTTTTAGTTACTATAGGATATTAAAACCTTTTTCTATAGAAGAATATCTAACCTCTTTTCTACTAGAAGATATCTAAACTTTTTTACTAAAGAATATCTAAACCTTTTACTAGAAGAAATCTAAACTTTCTTCTAATAGCTTCTATAGTAGAAAATCTAGTATTTAAAATACTAAATTGTCGCGCAACTGAGCGCGTGGAGTCACATACGCAGCTCGTTTTCCAACAGAGCGTGCCAATTTGGTTAAGCCGCTCTACCCCAGCAACGCTGGTTCTGAGCGGCCCTAATACTGGCCAAACGCTCGTTAAGCGAGATCACGTGACCTACACATTTCATTTGTATTTAAGCAACACGTTCTACATAGAAAAATAGACACTAATTAAATTAATTGATCACTTAAGTATAGTCCTGCAAGCTCCGTCACATAAATAGAATATCTAAACTTTTTTTGTTACTAAAGGATATCTAAACTTTTTTAGTTACTATAGGATATCTAAACTTTTTTCTACTAGAGAATATCTAAACTTTTTCCTACTAGAAGATATCTAAACCTTTTTACTAGAATATATCTAAACTTTCTTCTAATAGCTTCTATAGTAGAATATCTAGGATTTAAAATACTAAATAGAATAACTAAACTTTCTTTTACTACTAGGTAGCTAGTAATCTACTATTAACTTAGTATACTCTACTAAGTATTTCTAGTAGTATAAAGTAGCTAGAAAGTCTTCTAAGACTTTTTCTTCTAGTATTTCTTACTATATTAATACTCTAGAAGTTAGTAGTAGAATGGAATATAGCTAAAACTAATAGCTATAAGTAGTAAGTAGTACTTATTATTCTTAATAATTAGTAGAAATAACTTATTTCTTTATAAAAGAGTTAGATTCCTAGTAGTTAAGATATCTTTTTAATTTATTTAGTAATTATAGAAAGACTTAAAAAATAACTATTTAACTAACTTTAAACTAATATCTAACTTCTAACTAAACTAAAATCTAAGCCTACTCTACTTTATCTTAATAGAAAACTATAGTACTTAGTAGTCTATAAAAAGATCTTCTTTCTCTTTTATACTAGAAGTACTAGTAGAACTAGTAGAGCTAGTAAGGGTACTTTTTTATTTTCTTCTTTTTTATCTTCTAGACCTTCTTAAAATTCTATAGCTTCTTTACTTAATAAGCTAAGACTATAACTAATTAGTAATTGTAGTCTTACTATAAGCTAAAAGACTTAGCTATTATTTAGCTCTAAGATAGTAGTAAGCTTATTTTAAATATAGTCTTTGAAATCTTCTTTACTAGTTACTAAAGTAACTTTATTTCTTACTCTACTATTATAATAAGTAATATAGTATTTCTCTTTCTTAAAAGAGTTAGCTATAAAAATAAAGAATCTAGTATAGCTTAGTTCTAAGCCTAAAATAAACTTTTAGTAGAAATACTTTCTATAGAAGTTATACTACTATATCTTTCTTATAAATATAGTTTACTAAGCTTAAAAGTAGACTAGAGCTAACTAGATAGCCTATAGATATTAGGTTTGGAAATTTAGGTCCCGAATTGTCGCCAAGATGGCTTGTGCACCCAAACGCTAGGGTCAACTATCGAGGCGCTAGGGTCGACTATCGAGGCGCTAGGGTCGACTATTAAGGCGCTACAAGACAGGGAGAGGAACACCAAAACTCTACCCCTCTGCCTGCACGCCTGTTTCTGCCTACTATTATAGTTAAAATTAAGATAACTACACCCTATCTTATGCAATATTTTACTCTGAATCTAACGCTGTTTTCAGAATTAGATTCTGAGCCCTAGTTGTAGAGATGCACGCCTGTGAAGTAGTGCAGAGAGAAGAGAGAGAGGAACACCAAAACTCTAACTCTCTGCCTGCACGCCTGTTTCTGCCTACTATTATATTTAAATTTAAGATGACTACACCTTATCTTATGCAATATTTTACTCTAAATCTAACGCTATTTTCAGAATTAAAATCAGAGCCCTGGTTGTAGAGATGCAGGCCTGTGAAGTAGTGTAGAGAGAGGAGAGAGAGGAACACTAGACCTCTACCCCTCTATCTGCACGCCTATTTCCGCCCACCTCTGTGGTGGAAATGAAAATAACTAAAGCTTATCTTATGTAATATTTTACTCTAAATCTAACGCTCCTCTTAGAATTAGAATCTAAGCCCTAGTTGTAGAGATGCACGCCTGTAAAGTAGTGTAGAGAGAGGAGAGAGAGGAACACTCACCCTCTACCCCTCTATCTGCACGCCTGTTTTTGCCTACCTCTATACTTAAATTTAAGATAACTACACCTTATCTTATGCAATAATTTACTCTAAATCTAACGCTATTTTTAGAATTAGAATCTAAGCCCTAGTTGCGGAGATGCAGGCCTATATATACTAGGTTTAGAAATTTAGGTCCTAAATTATTGCTAAGATAGCTTGTGCACCTAAACGCTAGGGTTAACTATTGTAGCGCTAGGGTTAACTATTATAGCGCTAGGGTTTCCTATTATTACATGCTATTTGCTGGCGAAAAGATTTCTAACTACCTAGTAGGCGCAAATAGTACTTAACACTCTGTATCCTAGAGGTCTATAGACAAATCTAAGTTTTTAGCTCTATAACTAAAACCTAGATACTCTCTACCCCCTCTCCCTTCTACAGTACTAGTAACATTACTACTGCTTCTTCTTTACTATATACTTAAAGTTATCTTAAACACTATACTATCTCTAGTTACTTATACTAATACTTTGTTATCTAATACCTTAACAGCCCTTTAAGTTTGCAGAATTTGTCTTACTACTATTATTAGGTTACATTCTCTAAGCTCTTCTTCTGTTATTTTCTCTAAATATAAGAGTAGTAGTAGTAAATCTTCTCTTATACAAGAGATGTACAGAGACTTAATTGTCTCTAACAGATATATAACTGCCTTATTGCAGGTAGCTACTATATTAATCTATTCTGTATACCTTGTTATTAGCAGCAACTGTTCTACATACGTGTTTATAATTTAGTTTTATAGCAAGAGCGCAAACACTCCTACCCTAAATTTGTCTCTTAACATAGCCTACCTCTTTCTATAATTTAACTAGTAACTAAATTCTTTCTACTCTAATTAACAGTTATCTCTTGTCCCTCTTGCTCTACTTAGCTTTTTATATACTAAGCTAAACAAAAGCTCCTTTGCAACTATAGCAAATCTGCGCCCTCTACCCCCTAAAGGAGCTGCTTATTGCCTTATTAAGGTTTCTAGAGATTTATACTCTGTGTATATTGCTACTATAATCTAACAGTGCCTTATATCTCCTATAATACCTGCAGCTTAACTTCTTTAGGCTGCTAGGAATAGGCTCCTAAACTTATTAGATTTAGATAGAGTTAGGACAGGATTGTTTATTATATGTTGTTGTAAGAGGCTTGTTTCTAGAAGAGGAGAACTATGCAAAGGCTTATTGTTTAGTGCTAATATAGTGCCTATGTAACAAGGCAGTTAAATTCTAAAATCTAAGAACTATCTCTTGCCCTCTTTATATTAAGACTGCTAAACTTTTAATACTATCTGCTAGTTATAGATGCATTCCCTTGTTGCAATTACAGCTGCCTTTTCTATTATTCTAGACAACATATTAACTCCTACCCCTAGAATACGTAATGCAAAATCTCTATATAGCTGTTATTCTATATTTAATCTGTTATCTCTCTTACTAGGCTGTTTATTGTGTTTAGTGTTAGCTGTTGTCTATAGTAGAATGTTGTCACGTGCTTAACTATGCATATTAGCATGTTCTTTTATTGCTCCCTCTCTTCTAGTGCGCTTACGCTTTCCTAGATTATATCTAGTACTAATACTAGAAAAGTTAGTGTTGCTTGCGTTAGAGTTACGTACCTTACTGCCTATTTAAACGTAGACTCTATTTAAAAACTAGATTATCTGTCTCTTCTTAACCTGCCTGCATACCTATTGTAATGCCTCCTCTAGGCTAGCTGCAACAAAGGCCTGCACCTGTTTAGTGCTACTTAGAGAAGTGCTAAGATAACTAGAAAGTGTAGCTACTTGTGTAGAGGCGTATTAAATAAAGTTACTAGCGTTATTGTCTCTATAGATAGTTTTAGGATTAAGTTGCAGGGACGTATAGGTTATATTAGCTTAATATATTCTCTAAGATTGTTAAGAGTAGAGTGCGTGTTCTATAGCTAGCTAGCCTTAGTTTAGTGCTAGACAAACGTTAATCTAGAGTAGCTAAGCGCTGTTAATTTCTAACATATAGGTAGCTTAAAATCTAGAGACTTTGTATAATATTACAGCCCCTTATACATTACCCTACTCTTATTAATTTTAACAAGAAGCACAGCTTTTTTACCTACGTTTTTTATTAATATATATTACTTCCTAGCAAAATCTCTGCGCACTTCTAAGAGCTTTACTAAAACAAAACTACTATAGCTAAACAGCAATTATTGCAACAGTATGTAGATAAGATAACACAGAAGTATTATGTTAAATAAGATTATATAGACTTTATTATTATAGATAATAATGCTATTATAGCATACCTAAGTTTAAAACTATTTAAACGTTTGCATTAATGTAAACGTTGCAACTTTATTATAATAGGTGTTATAGCGTTGTCTAACATAAGGTAGTACCTCTATAAGGTGCATTTGCTTTCTAGTCCTAAGAGCTACAACACAACTGTAGTAGACAAGTAGTACTCTAACTAAACATCCCTTGTAGACAGCTAATAGTTCTTTGTAAGTGTTCCTTCTAATGCAACCTATCTTAGGGTAACCTAGTTCTTCTGTGTTATAGAGGCGCTAGACTACCAACTACTAAACGCAACTACTCTCTTACCTAGATTAACTTAGTTAAGCCCTCCCCTACTTAAGGCACCTACTAATGCATCTAACCCTTATACCCCTAAATAAAACAATAAGAATATAAGCTTAGTAGAAGACTTGCAAGGTTAGCTTAAGAGCGCAACATAATAGGTAGAATAAGAGTAATAGAAAAGATTAAAGGGCATACCTAAAGTTCCTAATATGCAAACTAACCTATAGTTAGCCTACATAAGGTTCCTAGAGGTTCTTTCTAACTTTGTAACCTAGGATAATGCTGTTGCATTAGCTGCTATCCCTAAGCTAGATCTAGAGCCTGCAGCTTATATTCTGTATTGCTTAGTAAAGAGCATGGTTTGTACATGGCAAAACACAAATGCTTAGACATCCTAATACACTAGGATACGTGTTATACAGGAGCATTCTACAGATATCCTGCTTTTTCCTCTAGAAAACTACTAGAATTACAACCTACGCTACGCTAATAGCCTGTAGCAAATATTTATATACTTCTACTAGGCTATATAGCCTTCTACTATCTAACAACTGCCCCTACGTCTCTAGCTACACTAGGAAGTAGTATAGAAAGTAGTACAAGAACATATAGGAAGCCTTAAGGTACATCTGCTACTACTAGAGGTACACTACAACTGCATTACCTTAATAGAAACTAAACTAGTATACTACACGTTTTAGCTTTCCCTTATTAAACAAACTGCTTGTATAGATAACCTAGAGCTAGCCTTAATTACGCCTATAGCCCTTATCTCCCTTTTACTAAATAGGTGTAGCTTTAAGGAAGTCTATAACTTTACTACTAAACTCTTAGTATTAAAGAAGCTAGCAAGACTTGCTACTATCTAGAAATACAAGGACAACCTTAAAACTAACATAGAAACTATAGAAACTATAGAAACTATAGAAGAGTCTCCTATAGGCACTAAAGGAGCTATAACCTAAGAAGAAGTTAAAATTCTTGTTTCTAAGAGAGAGCTATCTAAGGACTACAACAACACTAAAGCCTAAAACTGTAGTATTACTAATAAATTCAAACACTAGGTCTACAACTATCTAATAACAGAATATCCTACTGTAATAAACTAGATTATTACTACTGCTAGGTACGCCAGCTAATTTAGGTATAGAGAGAACCTTAATACATTTGTACACTAGAATAGCAACAATGTTACTATACAATCTGTAAAAACAAACCTAGATTAACTAAAGAATGTAGTATAGAACAAATATAAAGAGGCATTAGCTCTCTTATGTAAGCTTACCTTTGTCGCGTAATAGGAATAACTTCCCCTATGCTATAGGACTAAATTAAGGACTAACTAAGCTAAACTATACTAGGATACTTAGCATTCTTACTAATATTACTACCTCTTAAACCCTATAAAGAATTTGTTACTACAAATCTACTTAAAGCTGTTTAGAATAGGACATTTAAGAAGATTATAGTAACTAGTCTAAACAATCTAATGCAAATTAGACGCTATTCTAACTAAGTGCAGAAGTTCTTAAGCTATTTGCTAGGGTTAATCTACTTAACAAGTAGTTAACTAGCACAAGGCACAGAACTCCTTAGCATCTAACACAAAAACACTATTACAAACAGACTGCGTAATATTTTTATATTTAATAGTCTAGTTACTATTGTACCCTAGTACTACAAAGGATATAACTAAGACAAGTTACTAAAGACAGTGTACTGCTTTCTACTAAGGGAAGTAGGTTTATTGCTTATATAGTACCTATAGCTTATCTGCCCCTTCTACATAACAATCTAACACTAGATTGCCTAGAATTACATAGACTACTACTATTTGCAAGCAGCAAGCAGCTTCCTCTAGTCTAAGACAAATAGCTCTTAATATAAAGTGTTGTAGCTATTAAGTATTGCTATACAGCAGGCTACACTACAGTAGATAGGCTAGGAAATTAACATCAGCACGCTACGTTACCTACTTATTACATTTAGGCGTAAAATTAAAGGCAATCTAGGAATTCCTAAAGAGCTGTCTAAAGAAGAGGTAGATAAAATTATTAACAAGGTAGAAGCTAAAGCACGTGAAATGTAAGTAGGATATTTGCTAGAGACTAGACACACAGTATATGCACTAGATATATCTAAAGCATTTGCTAGAAAACATTATCTTGCTAAGACTTATTTTAAGATATTAAGTTAATAGCACTATGCATTACAGTTTTCCCTACTATTAGAGGGCAAAAATAATACAAGGCTTGTTAGTACAGTAGAACAATTGCATAAACAATTAATAGAACAATTACATGTTAACCTCCTAACACTGCTACAAGAGAACCTAGGTTAAGAGGCTAAATTTAGAGGGTAGTAAGAAAAGGCTTTACTTTTAGTTATGTCTAGTAATACTGTTGTTGCATACATTGCGGGTACAGAGTTAGGAAAGAGTCTACTTTTCCTGCTCCCTGCTTGCTATCCTAGATATAGACAGACTATTATTATTATCCTACTTACTACATTACAAACTAACATTATAGATAAATATAAGAAATTACATATACACGTGTCTATATAGGAAGCAGGGCACTGCAACAAAACAGCGTCTATTATCCTAGCAACACTAGAGAGTATTAGCAACAATTGCTTTATAGCATTTATAAAAAGACTAAGTGTTATAGAGAAGCTAGAGCGTATTATAATTAATAAATTTTACTATATGTTGCTGTTAGACGTGCAATTCTGTTCCTACCTACTAAATCTCTAGTCTATTACCTAATATGCAACACGTATTACCCTCCTATCTACTATAGTACCCTTTAGAGAGCAACGTAAAGCGTTTCGCCTACTTAGTCTACTAAGTAACACAGTTGCCTATTATAAATCTACTATACAACTAAATATTAGATATAAGGTTAAGCATCTGCATGTAATTAGGCATGTCTCTATAGAGCGGATAGCACAATACATTACTAGCCAACAGCCTCTTTTTAAAAAGATACTTGTTTATGTAGTTAATTAAACTACAGTAGATATACTTGCTATATATCTTAACTGTTTTTGCTTCTATAGCAAGATGTTAAAAGAAGCAAAAACAGCACATAGACAGCATTCTACACAGCAGAAGAGGGTGTCTTTGTTACAACAAGCGCATTTATAGCAGGTGTACATACAGATTATCTACTAGTAGTGTTTTAATTTAGGCTACTAGAGCACCTAGTAAACTAGGCACAGGAAAGTAGTTAAGGTAGACGAGATAGTAACTAATACATTGCCTGCCTGATCCTAAGCCCTAGCATACCTAACACACATTATAAGAAGGCTAATTAGGACAACAAAGCTGCTGTATCTTCCTTTGCTTAAATTAGAAGTTAGATACTACACTATTAATAGAAGGCATTAGACAAGTATTTTAATAATAACAAGACTTAAGTAATATATAGACCTAGGGAGGAAAGGTGTAACATATGTAAGGCTAATTTCTACTTAGAACTAGGTCTAGTAGGGTTTATTAGCACCTAAAAGGGATAAAGGAAAAGGCACTAGCAAAGCTACCTATAACCCTAATAAAGCAAGTAGGGCATTATCCCCTAGTAGAGGGGCAAACAGTTACTCTATCCTCTATTTACTAGTTAGGCATTATGTCTAGCTTATCGCACTATATACTTTTACCTCTTAGTAGTAGTAAAGCTGCAATTAAGGTACCTTAGCAGAGTACTAGTTTGCTAACTAGTGCATCCCTAGTTAAAAAGGAAGAGCATTACTCCTAATTACATCCTAGGCATAAAAGACTATACAATAACACTAGTAAGCAGACCCTTTCCTACTATAATCTATGCTAATAGTGTTAGTAACTAGGCAAACGTATATATAAGCCAGCTTACCTATAGTATAATACAAGGCAGCTAGACAAGAGAGAGAAATTAGTTTTAACCTACACAGACATGCTTTAAACGTAGCAGAGAGAGCGCGTTTGTTTATATTAGAGTTACCTAAAATATAGCAATTCTAGATCACGTACTATGTAGTGTACTTAACAAACAATAATCTATTTAACTATTCCTAACGTAGGTGCCCTAAATTAACCTATGTAGGCTTACTTATTAGGATATATTACAGTGTAATAAGTAACTAATAGGGTAAAGGACAATGTTAGTTATGCCTAATGCCTACTAACTATTGCCTAAAATAGAATATAGATAGTACAGGAAAGACACGTACAAGACCTTAGCCTAGGACAGAATATATAGATAAATTTGCTATTAGAGACATGTAGGCATGCTTATAGGAAGAAGGACCTAAGATAAGAGATGTGTGGACGCAACATGTTAGGCAGAACAGATTCCCTAGCTAGACACCTAGTGCACCTAGCAACTACACTACAGATTTTAAACAGTATTTCTAGAGTATTATAGACTTTAGAGAAGATTATAAGGCAGGTTAAATATACTTAGATTTAAATTAGTTAACATAGACCTATTTCTTATGCAATAATATAGAGGCATACAGGGCATTAATAGGAGAGTAAAAGACAAGTATAAAAGTAGTTGCTGTTCCTGTTATAGATAACTAGGAGTAGAACTAGCAGGGTTTCGCTTACAGAGGAAGAATAGGGTTAATACTAGTACCCTCTACAGGAGAAGATGCTTAAAATTACATATAACTAGTTAGAAAACACTAATAAGGCTATTTAATTAGACTAAAATAACGTTAGGGACCTAGTAGAGCATTACTAGAAGTAGGGGGAGGAGGGTAACTCTAGGTTTTATAACTAGTAACAAGGGTAGCAAGCAAGAAGCGTAGGTTACGTGCTATGTAAAGTATAGTCCCCTACTTACTAGTATATAAGATCCCCCCTCCCCCTCCCTCTTCTATTTCCTTTACTCCTCCCTCGCCCTATCTATATTTAGCTAACCTGCCCTAAATTTTAGCTTAAATAACTAAGTCTAATAGTATAAAACCTAGACTCTCCCTGCTAGCCCCTGTCTATACCTTCTTTTAAAATAGAACTATAGAGCTTTAGACTAGTAGTAGTTAATCTCTGCTACAGTATATCTCTAATTTAGTAAAGTTGCGTACTTAGATTTTGCATGCTTTAGATTATACTTTTACTAGCTACTTTACTGCTAATATGCAGTTAAGACTTTTACTTAGTCCTACTAAGGCTTAATGCCTCCTATAGAACACTATCTAGTACTTTACTATAGACTCTAGAACTAGGACCTAGGCTTTTACTTAAACTTTTCCTACATATTAGAACAGACCCTACTATAATTTAAACCTACCCCTAGGTGTAATTTTCTTTTTCTAACACTAATCTTCTTAACTATAGAGTAAATTTTTAGCTTTAGCACAGATATTCTAACTTACTATTACTACTACCTATAAGGACTGTGCAGCTAAGTCTAAGATTTCTAAACTTAGAATTAGCCTAACCCCCCTCTCTATTAAAGGGTAAGTAGAATTCTATAGTAGTATGTCTTCTAAGGACTAACAATTCTCTAAAGACGCATCTATTAATGCACTTAGTCCTAACTAACAACTTTAAAAAGAGGCTGCGTTGCAACAAGAGGTAGAATTTATGCTATATAATAGCTTCTATAACATAGCTGCCTATTTAAAGTCTAGCCCTCTCTAAATTACTATAAGTAGTAGACAGGATAAGATTAACACTATGTTTAAGATACTTAATAAATTTAACAACAAACCTACACTACTAGTTCTAGCAGATTAACCTATTAGCTTGTTAGCTAATATTGCAGACAATAGGGACTATAAAATAGAGGATATATTACCTAAAGCTAAGGCAATAATAGCTATTTCTAACAATAAGGCACTCCTGCAACCTGCATATTAGTTAGCTTTTCTAACACAGGCTGTATGTAGTGCTTTAACTACGCGTAGCAATTACAAACCCTACTAATTATTTAAGTCTCTCTTAATCTACTTTAGTTAGGATACTTAAGCATTTAAGAAGACTATAGACAAGAACGTTTAGCCTATATATGCTAAGTTTAAATAAGGTTTAGGAAGTATTAGGGCCCTAGTATTACAGTGCTAGCTTAGCTCTGTTAAAGGACTGCTAATAGACCTACAGTTTGTTAGTAAAGCGACTACAGGCAATGTTAATATATCTACCTAGCTCTTTATAGAGTTTGCAGCACAATTTGTTATATAGATAGTGTATGCCCTATTTAAGTATTTAAACACACCCTACTTTAACACCCTAATACTACTAGGTTTAAGAACAGATTAGGCATAGGCATTACTCCTGCTATACTAGCTTACACGCAAGACAGTGCAGAATATCAACTAACAATACGCTGTTACTACTACACCTAACCTTACTAACCCTACTAGCACTAAGCATAAAGATTAAGCAGAAACAAACATGCCTCCTAAGCTTCTATTAGCAGAAGGGACACGCACTGTTAAAGGGAAACTGCTAGCTACTACTACTAAGGGTAACACTAAGGCACCTAGCCCTAAAATCACAGTTTAATACGTAACCTAGTAACGCAAAAAAAGCTAGCACTATTGTTATAGAGGATAATAACTAACATTTGCAGCGTCTCTGCTGTACTAACTACCTATCTAAGAAGGATAGGCAGAAGCCTGCTTCTACTAACGCTTTGCGCAATGTTATAGGCAATAACACGCACCTTAACCTACTTGCATCGTCCTTCTACGCTGTCTATAGGACAAGCTAGGGTTAACTTATTAGGGTTAATTACTTACTTAGTGTAGATCCTAACGCGCTAGTTAATTAGATTAATAACTATAAGATTAATTAAAAGAACGCGTCCTCTATTTAACTAGAGTAATAGTAGTCTAACATTAAATCTGCATTAGAAATTTAAGATAGTAAGTAACCCTCCTGTATCTATTGCCCTACAGGATTAATCTAGGTTTAAAAAAAAAAAAAAAAAAAAACTTTAACTTTTCCCTACGCCCCTACTCTTAAAGAGTTACACTAACTTTTTCTACAGGTGCTAGTGTACAGGAGCCTAATCTAGAGATTTATTAATTTAAGTATAATATTAAGATAAGTGTAACAGAGAGCTAGTTTAATAGTTAATAAACGTTTAATAGCTCTTACAACACGCGTAAGACTTCCCTTACTTCGCGCTTGCTGCCTTACTTACTTACCTAAGATTAGGAGAAGCTCTGCTACAGCTATCTATCTAGGACTTACTAGAATATAAGATTCGCAAGCAATAGTACTAGCTACTAATAACTATGTCTAAGTATTAGAAGATAAATAACGCTAATCTTAAATCCTTTTCTACGCTTCTTAAGTAGGGAGAAGATCTTAACGCTGATAGTTAACTAGATATTAGTAGAGAGATGCTTAACACTAGCCTAACACCTAGCATGTAGCCTAAAAAGGCTAATCTTTTAGATAGCGTGAAACCTCCCCTTAGTAAGGCTATAGACATTAACAACGCTAACTTCTGCTAACGCTAGGAACAAATCCTCTCTATGTTATTACCTACTCTAACTACTGCAGCAGAGTATAAAGCTGCCCTCTCCTATCTCTATATTGCCTAGCAGTTAATTCCTATGCTGCCTAGCCAGTCTCCTTACAAGTCACTGCTGTAGAACTAAGTAGTTAGGGCTAGCTTCCTTAAGAAACGCAAAGAGCAACGCATCTTAACTAGGAAAGGCCTTTAGGGATCTATAGCCTACTACAATACTAGTACTAGCAAAACTAATACTACACTTGCTGTCCTCCTTAATATAAGTCTTCTACTCCTAGGGCCTTACAGGTTAATTCTAAGTCTTACCCTTTAAACAAAAAGCTAGAATCCCCCTCCTCTCTCCCCTTATTATAGTTGTTTAATCTTATAGTCTTCCTTCTACTAATATATAAAATAGCATATTAATAAGCTTAGGTTTAAGCGTAATAGACTTTGTGCTATTAAAGATTAGAAAGGTCTTAGTAATCTCCCCTCTCTTTATATCTACTTTTAGGTTACAGAGGCCTATCTAGTTAACTAAGCTGTCTACAACACTGTTGTATTTAGTCTAGCTATTACTATACATGCTTATAGCAGAGATAAGGATTAAGTAGATGTACCTAAGGGCGCTGTTTATTAGCGTAACAAGCTATTAAGTAATAATCCTATCTTTAAGTTATAGCTAGCTAACTACGTTCTTGTTGTTACCTCCTACTAGACTCTCGCTACTTGTTATAGCCCTCTAGCAGTTGCTAACTACATAATAGAGGCATACCCTAGCTGATTTTTAACTAGGGACAAAGCTAGTTGTATTGCTGCTAAGGGCTACATGCCTTTAAAGTTTCCTTAAAACCTAAGAAGCTAAGTTAGTCTTGTCTTTATTAACAAATATTAAGCTACTAGGAATGTTAGCTCTACTTTCTATGTAGCTATCTGCAATCTTAATACACAGTTTTATATGCTTATAACTGCTACACCTGTTCCCTAGTCTATTTAAGGATTTAGTAGCCTTTTAGCTCTTATACAAGACCCTAAGTTAAACAAAGAGGTAAGCTAATTAGCTAGTATACAGGATTTAGAAAACCTATACCTAACTAGCGCAACTAAGGATATAAAGCAGTTTACCCTAACGCACTAAGCATTTAATTGCTTTGTAACTAGCACGTAGTTATTTACTTATTAGGGTGCAGCGTTAAAGAAGGTTTTTAATAGGACTACCTATTATGTTACATACTGCTTACAGTGCGTTACCTACCCTAATAGTAACATTTATACTATAGGAAACCTTCTTCCTAACTATAAGGCTGTGCAAATTAGCTTCTACAACAACGCTACTAACTAAAAATCTATAACCTTAGCATTAGCTGTATAAAGAAAAAGCTGTAGGTGCATAAGAAAGGTAAAGGGCGTATTAATAGCAACGTTCTAAGGAAGTTTAACCTTAGTGCCTTCTGTCCTCTTCTCTTGTAGGCAGATAACATCTATAATATCTCTAATAACCCTAAAGTAGCTAAATGTAGCTAGCTTTATAATAACAAGCTATATACCTAGTACCTGCACAAGCTACTTATTAGTGTTAAAGCTAATACTAAGGCAGCAGGTATTACTAATGCTATTCTAACACCTAATAGCAAAGTACCTAACGTTAACTAACCTATAAAGCTGCTTGCCTGCTTTACTACACGCTTAGAGCGTATATACCTAACGCTTGCCTACATAGCTAATGTTATTGTTTAACAGCGCAAAAAGCTTATAATCTACTCTAACAACCTAACTAAACAGGAGTTATTAAACTGCCTTACTTGCTTAGCAAAGATTAATAGCGCTGCGCTTATATTAAGGTACTCTAATAATAATAAGGCTAATCTAGATGCAGCTTTTAACTGTTGCAAACTAACCTACTCTACTAAATAGACATTTAGCTAAAAGCCTAACCTAGACTGCCTTATTATTTCTATTAACATGCACTTAGGACAAAATTACTAGGAATTATACTGTAATATGCTTATTACTAATCCTACCCCTATACACTCTATTTTTGTGTAATATAGTAGCTGCCTTATCTACATTAGCTAGAAGAGTTTTTGCCTTATTGTAGAGTTGTATAATAACAAAACCTATAATTAAGCCTTAGCCCTCGCTAGCACTTATTAAGCTCTTCCCTAGGTAGCTGCTAGCCTTAACCCTAAACTTGTAGCTAGGGCCTATAGTCTTGTTAATAATAATAAATTACTAGGCTCCTAAGTTATTAATCTAGTAGAACTTAAGGGTTTTGTTATAGTAAAGGGAAAACTTATATATAAGCAGGCTGCTAACTTTCTAGCAGAGTTTATAGATGCTGCTAAACTATGTAAGTTAATTGCCTAACTCTATAGCCCCTAGGGCTAACTCTAACTCTGTTAACCTAGAGTTACCTCCTCCCCCCTCTCTTTTCTAAAACTCTAAGTAGTGACTATTGCTAACTAGACTTATAGCGCCTAATAACGTTATTAGCTACATTTTCTAGGGCTCCTATTCTAAAGAAATTTAGGCTGTACGCAGAGAGGACAGCAAGAGTATTACTATTTCTTCCTGCCCTACCCTATTCTATAATATTAACAAGATAAACACTAGTTTACTACTAAAGAGCTAAACTAGCAGCATTTGCCTCCTGTCTACGCTAAGGCTTATTAAGAAGATAGCAGAGGAGACTGTAAGTAACTAAGACGCTAACATTCCTAAGGTTAGCTTTTTACCCTACTTTAACCCTAATAGCTTACTCTATATTAAGAAGCGCAACAATCTAACAGAGGGCTATAATTTGCTAGATTTAGCTTGCAAATAGGTTAAAGCTTATGCGCGTTAAGACAAGTACGCTTATTTAGCTAATCTTAGGGGCACTAACGCTATACTTAACTCTAACCCTATAGAAATAGATAATAGAGACTTACCTCCTAATTTAGAGTATATAGACTTTAATAAAAGTTACAACCTATATAATAAAGAGCGCCTTTCTAAGGATAATTAGAATAGAAACTACAATAACTTAAACTAAGATAATAACTTTCCCCTCTTATCTAAGAGGACTTGCGTACAGCTACTACCTTCTTGTAGCGCTAGACTGTAGAAGCGCTGTAGTACACTGTTAGCTTAGGGTTATAGTTCTACAAAACAGTAGGGTAGATCCTTATCTAGTCCTCTGCTAAATAATCTATCCTATTTTACCTGCCCTATTCTATATACACATGTTCCTCCTCTAGTTAATTGCTAAGTAACTACTACTACTTGTAAAGGTACGCTATTACTAGTTGCAGAGCATAACAATGTTAATCTTTATAGCAAGAGCTAGGACGCTACACGCACTCTATTATTAAAGAAGACCTAAGAGTTATCTAAATAGTTAGCCCTTGCCCCTAAGCCTTCTACTTTAGAGCTTCTAGCACCTAAACCTCCTGCCTCTAAGCGCAAACCTGCAAAGAAGGCTATAGTATAGTAGAAACCTACAAAGGCACCTACCTCCCTAAAGAGGAAGGCTGCACCTAGGTTAGCCCTAAAATCTACTAAAACGCTTAACTAGCCAGCTAAGCCTAAGAATAGGCTGTACAAATTATTAGAGTACGTTAAACCTATAGATAATAAAGACATAGACTGTAAAGATAGTTAAGAGGATGCGTAGACAGAGGAAGAGAAGAGAAACAGTATTTAATTAAGGAATAATTAGTACACTAGTTAGGTATAAACCCTAACAACACTAGTTTCTACAATAGTTTAACTTAAAAAGTCCTTTGTTTTAAAGATAGAATCCTTAAGAAAGACTATAGTTACTAAAAAAGAAATTATATCTTTATCTAACTTATAATGTACTAGTCTCTAGCTCTAACCTAATATTTTGTTTAAGAATGTCCCTAAGTCTAAGGTACTACCTTAACATCTATATCTAATAAATAATACACTTTAACAACAGTTGTGCTCTATACTATAAAGGCTGCTAGGACAAGTCTAGCTTTTGCTTAGCAACCCTCCCTAGCATACTCTCTAACCTGTCCTGTTGCTAAGATAAATCTAAGCTTGTTTTTAACACCCTTTCTAGCACTCTCTTACCTATACTATTTTACTGCTACTATAGAGTTAGGTCTTCTTAGCAATTACACTATGTTACCTACGCCCCCTATGTACCCTCGCCTACTACGCGCAGCCGTGTAGCTCGTTGCCTCCTGGCTAGGGCTGTTAGTTAGGTTAGCAGTAGAAAGTTATTTGTTGATAGTATATCCTCGCCTTACATCCACCTTAGAAATTTATTAATTAGGAGGCCCTGTACTGCTTAAGCAGCTGCGCTACCTATTTAAGAAATCTATTATAAAGTCGCAGATTGCAGCTGTTTGTAGAAACAACTAGCTAACTTTCCTAGGACTGCTTTACTAGATAATGTAGCTTGTTATTCTATGCTAGAGGTACAAGAGTAGTTTTAGCTATAAGGATTATGTTGTAGAAGATTTGTTTTAAGTAAGTAGATAGGTTAAGGAGGTAGGGAGGGAAGGAAAAGAGGGAAAAGCATAACTATTAAAAAAAGCCTTAGCAATAAAAATGTAAATATAAGAAATAATAGTTTTAAAAGTAGTGTAAAAGAGAAAATAAAAGGAAAATAATATTAAGGTAAGGAAATAGATAAGAATACCTGTATACTATTATGTAGCTACTAGAATAGTATACTTATACACTATAGAGGTAAATTTAAACTAGAGAGGTATATAACTAAGAATTAAATTTAAGTTTACTTAAACAAGAGTAGTAAGAGGCTAACTATTGTCTCTATACTTATTACAGTAAGAGATAGGGGGCTATAGGCTAATTCTAGGTTTACTAGTATAGGTATAGTAAGAGGCCTACTACTTTCTTAACATTTATTACTATAGAAAGCAAGAAGCTAGTTAATAATTTAAGAGCTATATAAATATTTATATTAAAGGTGTAAGTAATATTTTGCCTAGAGTTAAAGGGGAATTAGTGTATTAAATTTATTCTCTAGCAGCTTAAGAAAAAGTTACTTATTATAATGCCTTAGAAGCTAGTAACTCTATTAATAAGATTAGTTGTCTTAAAGCCTTTTAGAAATATAAGTTTCTTTACTATAAAGTAAGAAGGAATTTTATTTAGTTTTTCTACTTTATCTATTATTAAACTATTATAACTAATGTTTTAAAGTTATTTAAGATTCTCTTAATCCTTTCTAATTATATAATATACTTACTTACTTTAACTTTTAGCCTTATTTTAATACTATAATCTAGTTTCTTTAAACTTTTATATAACTATATTATTATTAGTATTTATTAAAGTAAGACTATTAATATTTAGAGGTAAAGAGATAAAGTATATAATAATTAAAATAGTTTTAGAGTTGTTTTTTTGTTATTTTTATTAAAAATATAAGACTAAGTTTAAGTAATAGTAAAAGAGTCTCTATCTTATCTCTAAGTAAGTAACTTATAGCTCTGCTTCTTCTTTAGTAATCCTAGGTCCTAATATCTAATATACTTTCTTAGCCTTAGCTATAGATAGATTAATCTTCTTTAAGATTATTAATTACACTTACCTTTAGTTTAGTATTTTATATTATTATAAGTGTTAATTATCTACTTTATAAACTCTTCTAGTTTAAGTAAATAAAGAATAATTAATAACCTCTTCTATAGTAGTACTTTAGTAGGCCTATCTACTATTATAGATAAATATTCTTTATTAGTAACTATAATACTTTTACTAGCTACTTTTAATAAAGCTAATAGTAATATAATTTTATATATTTAAGTTTTATCTATATCTTAAATACTTCTTTATTACTTAATTAGATAATTTAGAAGAATTCTACTATAAAACTATTATAAACTCTAGAAGTCTTATACTTAGGTTTTTTTAACTTATGATAGAGAAAGTAATTTTACTTTTATTTTAATTATTTTTACTCTATCTTACTAATTAACGTACTCTATAGGCAGGTTAGCTAATAGGTAAGTTAGCTACTTTTTCTAAGACTCTACTACTCTACCCTTCCTATAATAATGCCTACTTAATAATACTAGTTAGACGCGCTACAGGAGGCTTAAACACAGCTTACACTATAGGCTCTTAAACAAGATATAAACCTCTTCTAGTAATACGCTGTAGCTATCTATAGGGTTTCTTAGACTATACTAGATAACTAACATATAGAATAATCTCTACATACTAATTTAATACTTAACTTATAAGGTGTAGATAATAATAAAGAGTAGGTAATTATTAAATATATACTTAAGCTAGTTGCGTAAGGATTTTCTCCTTAGCTATTAGATATAGCTAATATAGCTAATTGTTTACGCTCTAAGTGTAATCTAGGCTATATTAGTATAAACTAGCCTACTATATTTATAAAGTATTAACTAGAGCTCTAAGTTAAGTTTAATTATAAGTATAACTATAAGAGAGCCCTCTATAAGGATTCTAGTGTTATCTAGGACTATTTTAGCCTAGTAGCTAATATTAAAGCTAAGTATAGTATCTAGGATAATAATATATATAACTTTAACAAGGTAGGCTTTATAATAGGCTAGATATCTACTAGATTAGTTATTATAGCTTTAGAGAGATAAGGATAGCTAAAATTAGTCTAACTAGGCAATTAGGAGTAGATAATAGCTATCTAGAGTATTAATACTAAAGAATAGGCTATTCTACCCTTTATTATCTTAAAGGCTAATAACTACCTCTTAAACTAGTATAAGGAGGAAGTTCTACTCTATAACTAGGTTATTAGAGTCTCTAATAATAGCTAGTCTTCTAATAAGCTAAGTCTAGAGTAATTAAAGTACTTTAACGCGTATACAAAGGAGTGTACTATTAGTAGCTACTATCTACTAATAATTAATAGCTATAAGAGCTATAACTTACTTAAATTCTAGTAATACTATAAGGATAATAAGATTATTACTATCTATATACCTTCTTACTTATAACACCTCCTATAGCTACTTAATATAGGTTATTTTACCTCTTTAAAGAAGGTTTATAGGCGCTAAGCTAAAAGCTTATATATAACAAACTTAACTATATTATAAAGACTAAGTTCCTGCTATATTTTAAGATAGCTTATAACGCTGTAATTACTCCTAGTAATATCTAAGAAGGGTTCTAAGGCGCTAGACTAGTCTTTTTAACCTATAACAGGTTATAATAGGCCTTAATATATAGCTACGCACTCTAATACTACTACTCTCTATTAATAATAAGCCCTAGCAGTTGCAAACCCTTAGTAATACTCTAGAACTTAGGTTATAATTAATATTTATAAAGATAAGGATTTAGAGGTATATAGATAGCTCTTTAATATCTATAGTTAAAGTGTTTAATAAAGTCTTAAAGGGAGTAGTAATAATTACATATAAGCTAGTATTAGTATAATAGGAAATTACTAAGCTTTAAGTAGCTAATAAGGCTGCTATATAATGTAAATTATAGAAAAGAAAGAAGATTTAGGTAGAGAAGACCCTAATAGTTAAGGATAGCCTATAATTAATAGCTCTAAAGGAGTTTAAGGTACGTAGTAATAGGAAGAAGATAAAGAAGTAGGTACGTACTAAAGAGGGTAAGTAAACCTAAAGGCACTATAGATAGTGTAATAAGACTAGGTATAACTTATGTATATATAAATAATAATTATATACTATAGACCTTACTAGGATATTATTCTCTAAACACCTATATATAATATAGTATTAATATACTATAATTTAAGGTATAATTTTAGTAGAGTCTTAGTAAAAGTAGTTAACTTACCTATTAGCTAACTTACCTATTACCTAACTTACCTATAGGGTATATTCTTACTTAAGGTAATAAGCTCTAGGAATAGTATAGTAGTATACCTTTTAAACTTTTCTTTTAATATAATACTATCTATAGAATTTTTTTACTAGTACTAGTAATAACTATACTTAGGATACTTAGGCTAGTAAGTAGCGCTAGTATATAAAGAGATAATAGGAAGTTTAAATAGAGCCTTCTAGACTATTATATACTACTATAAAGAAATTAAGTTTATATCTTATCTATATAACTCTTATATATAGTTTCTTATATAATAATATAGCTTTTCTATCCTATATATACTAATAGGTTAAGTATAACTTACTAGAAGAATATAGTAACCTAACTGTAGAGTAACATTATAGTATATAGAAGAACTAATTATAAAAGATATAGATAATATAGCTATTCTTCTACTATAGTACTCTAATAGACACTATAGGTATAAGTAAGAAATAGTAGCTATCTATAGATTACTCTAGTTAGAACGCTAGTATTTATAGTAGGTATTACTTTTACTCTAAAAGAAACTATACCTCTAGAAATACTAGATAGCTATTTTGTTATATAACTAAGCGCGTAGAGTTATATACGTAGTTTATTTTCTAATAGAACGTGCGAATTTAGTTAAGCTGCTCTACTCTAGTAACGCTAGTTCTAAGCAGCCCTAATACTAGCTAAACGCTTATTAAGTAAGATTACATAACCTACACATTTTATTAATATTTAAGCAACACGTTCTATTTAGAAAAATAGATACTAATTAAATTAATTAATTACTTAAGTATAGTCCTGTAAGCTCTGTTATAATTATAAGCCTAGCTTCCTAAGCATAGTAAATCTCCCTACATACTTAGTAAATAAGCTTATTAGACTTAGCTTAACTACTCTAATTACCTAATTATCTTTCTATCCCTACTAAATGCTACTATAGGTAAGCCTATTAACTATAATAAGCAAGCTCTCTTAAGTGTCTCTACAGGACCCTATTAGCTTAAAATAAGATCTAATTAGCCTAATTAGTATATCTAACTTACGTAGCATGCTAAGCTTTGTAATATATAGTATATAGTAGATCTAGATGCTAAAGACGCCCTAGGCATATATAAAGAAGCGCCTAAACTACCTATTATAGGCTTGCTCTCTACTTAACTACTAGCTTAATCTACCTAAAGCTAGAGTACCTAACCTAATAATCCTCCTACAGGCTGTTAGAACTGCTAACTCTAATAGTTCCCTATAAGGCTAGTATAGCCTAATTAAGGAACAGGGGTAGCGTAACTATATAATACAAGTAAATTACTCTACTCCTTTAGTAGCGATTTGTCTATCCTTAACCTGCAATACTATCCTCTACCTTCTAATGCTTAATAGCGTGCTACCCCTATAAAAGAGGTTATAACATTTAAATTACTTACTATTACACGTTATTAAAATGCAGACTAGACAATAGAGCTAATAAGTAAGCTAGTCTAAAAGCAGTTAACCTTTAGGTATACTAGTACGCTCTAGATTTATTGTTAAGGAAGACTCTGCTACTGCTTGCATCTAAAGCCTACCTTCCTTAGTAGAAAGGGACGCTGTAGAGAACTCTAGACTAGCTAAAGGTAGAGCGAACAAGCAGAGACTAGGAGGCTAGTTAATAACTCCTCCTAGGCTACAAACACCTACAATAGTCTAGAACGCTTTACTACGTTCTCTAATAGACTAGGAACTAGCAGACCTCTGCGCTTAGTTAAAAAGAGCCTAGAGGCAAAGCAAGATTAATTAACTCTATTAACTAAGGGCTAAATATAAGTTAGGAGACACCTTAGTGCTCCCTCTAACTTTAACTCTACTAAGGACCCTTGCAATAACATCCTTAGGCCTATTAGCTAACCTTCTAAAGCTAGACCTACCTTAAAGGTACAACAAGAAGTTAAGAGCTAAATATAACTACTAGGAACAGAACTGCAAGTTATATTTCCTATATTTGCCTATAAACTTTACTAAAGAATACTAAAAGGTAGATTTTAGGGCAATGTACCTTTTAGAGCTACTTAAGACTCTATAGAAATTATATTACATAACAGAATAGACAAGTTCTCTATCCTAGTAACTAACCTAGGAGACTCTTAAAACTGTTATATTAAACGCTCTAGGAACGCTATTAGAATAGAAACAGTAAGCCTATAAGACTCTTAAGCAAATCTAGCAAAAGCTAAATTAGTTACCTATAGATCTGCTAGATGCCTTTTAATCCTTATAGGAGGAAATAGGCTTAGCCTAAACTCTAGAGCTTTAAGTAATAGAGTACATTTTATCTCTGCGCGAAGACATCTAGAGAGACCTATTCCTACTCCTAGTTAATAGGCGCAACACTCTGCTAATAGTAGAAGAATATGCTAACGTTATCTACCGCAGAAGGAATCTAGACAAGGAGGCAAAAGCTACTCCTGCAAAGAGGTAGCTACTAAAAGGTAGAAACAAGAGTAACAAGATAGGGGGATATAAAAAACCTCTAAAAAAAAGACAAAAATAGGCTAAAAGGGGCTATAACAGACTGTCCTTATATAAAACTGCAGGTACCTAAGGCAAAGGTAGAGGTCTAACCTATTACAACTGCAGAAAGTTTAGTTACACTATAGCTAAGTGCTAAAGCCCTCTAAAGAACAAGGATGCTACAGCTAACTAGAAGGAAACTACTTTAGAATTAAAAGAAGGCTTAAACATTAGTTTAGAAGAAGAGAAAGGGTAAGAGAATTAATTCTATATCTTTCCGCCTACATAGCTTTAAACTAGGAAACATAGGACCTAGGAAAATTAAGGGAAGCTCTTTACCCCTATCTCTCTTAGTTATTAACTATGTAGTGCATAGTTTAATCCTCTAAGCCTATAGAGTCTATAATTAATAGAGGTTCCTAGCTAAACTTAATGTTAGCTACGCTAGCAAAGGAACATAATCTCTAAGTAGACCCCCTGCCTAAGCTGCTGGCTAAAGGCGTAGATAGGGGTAGATTAACAGTGTATAGTACCACAACAGTAGATATAACTATTACTAATTTACGTAGTTATAAAGAGATCTATTAAGTACTATTTATAGTAACAGACCTTTAAAGATACTTAGTGTACTTTAGTCTTCCCTAGATTAATATATTTTATCTAAGGATTAGCTACGCTACTAGACGTATGCTCTTTTAGAGGAATAAGGATAATAAGGTTGTCTAGTTTACAAAGGTAGCTATAGAAGACGCTAAGCAGTTTAAGAGTAGTATAAGAGAACCTAATACAGACGTCTATGCGTGCCTTGTTAACTTTGTAAGCTATAGAGGGTTAGAAGATAACCCTATAGGTTATTTACCCCTAGAATATGTAGAGGTTGCAGATGTAGGCTTAGAGGAGGACTCTAAGAGTCTTCTAGAGCATAGCTACTACAATCTGTCTATAACTCTAACTCCTAATAGTGTTCTACCTTACTAACTATTATATAACCTCTTAGTAACTAAGCTAGAGATACTTTAAAACTATCTCTAGGTGTGACAGGCTAGGCCCTAGACTAGTGCCTCGGCGCACAGAAGGCCTCAGGCGCTCCGGCCAATTATGCTCTGACCATGTGGACCCTTAGCGGAACTCTAAGATTTCACAAAATCTCCGCACAGGTCCTCTGAGACCTCTAGACTAGAGCCTGCCTCACTGCCACAAGGGCTACTGGAGGCCTGCGGACCCTTTGGACAGCCTCTAATATACTCCTGCTAGGTAGTATTTATATGCGAAGCACCGCACCTGTAGATAGGCATTAAATTCATCTAGTTCTTACTTGCACACAGCCCTTAGCGGCCAGCTCCTTACAATTAAATTTGATTACTCTTTTTCTTCCACTAACACGTACCAAAAGGCACTACTTAGGATGGATGAAACTATCAACAACGCCGCAAGGCGCCTGTTGAATTACAGAATCAAGTTATGCAATAGAAGCAACTCAAGAACAGACATCTGTAGTAGAGTACAACACCAAGCCATTACGACCCTCCTAGAGGATTAGCAGGAAGATGCTCTAAACAGAGCCCTAACAAACTTAGCAACCTACCCGCTATAGGCACAACTACTAGAAAATGCATTAGCACTACTAAGCGCTAAACTACTAGTCCCAGCAAGCGCCCTAGCAAAGTCCTAAGACGACTTGCTTAAGGAACACATCGCTGGCTTGGTGGAGGCCTAGTTACAGCAACTCATGAGTTAACGGAACTTGAACATCAACACCCTATCTACTACAGCAGCGCCTGACAATAGACGCCACTGTTCCCCTAATTAACCAAACTCCTAGACGTAGGGAAGTTTAATAGAAACAGACAAGCATACTAGACGTTCAAATCACAGATGATTGACAAACTTGCATTACTAGAAGACCACTCTAGCATTAGAGTAGCCTATATGTTCAACCGTCTAGAGGGACAAGCTGCACACGTAGGTCTTTCGTGGAAAGAACAGAACCTAAACAAGACAACAGACAACTTCTAGAAATTCCTAGACGAACAGTACAAGGACTCCTTATTCAAAGAACAATCGCGTTAGAAGCTCTAGACTATTACAATAAGGAAACATAACCACTCTCTAGAAACTTTCAACGCAGAGTTTATTCAGCTAGCGTATAACGCATTAGAAGAAAAACACACAAAACCTTAAAACAAGATATCTGTTAGCACTCCACCCAGATCTCTAAGAGAAAATGATATTAGTAGACATCCTAGAAGAATGGGACCTCTAGACTCTTATAGCAAGAGTCTCTAAGGTAGATGTTAATATACGGCAAGTACGAAGTTACTTTAGTAGGAACTTCAACAGAAGTAACAAGAAACCTAACAATAGTAACAAAATGGATTAGGAAGCTACTAAAGCCCACGTAGGTCACATAGAACCAGACAACCGCAGAAGAGCAGAATAGCAACCCTTAGAAATAATAGAAAAACGCAGGTCTAACAACCTGTGTATGCGTTGCAGGAAGGATGGCTACTACGTAAACTAATGCAAACTTAGGCCAGTAAGGAGACCTAACAGCATCTAGGCAAAAGCTGCAGTAACAACCAACACTCCTGAGGAAATCTCTAGATCAGAGATATCAGACTTGGAAAACTAGCCACTCCTGTCTATAGACGCGGACAGGGGTTAAGAAACAAGAAAGTAAAGAAAAACAAATCCTTTAGGGAATTCTACTAGCGATGGCTGGATGGCAAACTAATATCCCTCCACACACTAGTAGACGAAACAGCTGTAGCACATACACTAATTAATACTGGTTGCCTAACCTACAGAATTATCTCCTCTAGATTTGTAAAGAAATATAAGCTGTTACGCACCTGCTCTTATAAGAGAAAGATAACTAGCGTTGCTAGAAAGACGTTATAGATCACGGAAGTGACCAAGTTCGACCTAGATATAGACAGATATAAAGAAACTATGTGGGCCTATGTCCTAGAGGACGAAGAAGAATACGACCTTATACTAGGACAGCCCTAGATAGACTGACACAACGTGACATTAGCACCAGTAAAAAAGTCTATGTTTATACACTTATCCAAAACACAAGTAAGAAGCTAAGAAGGAATTAAACCTAGCTAGGTTGCACAATAGGCTAGCCTAGCCCTGTTTTAGGCCCTACGAAAACAGTCTTATGGAGACCTAAGCACTATAATCTTCTCTGCTTCAATAGCAGACATTCAGAAGGCTCTTAAAAAAAAAAGAGTTAGTAGACCCACAAACAGTCCTACTAGACTATTTAAAAAGCGAATATTAAACTTTCCTAAAAACAGAAGCTAACAAGCTTGCTCCTACTAAGGTCAGATATTGACCACTCTATAGAGTTAATAGAAGAGGATAGGAAACCAGCTACTATCCCCTAGGGCCTACTTTACAACATGTCCAGAGAGGAACTCTTAGATAGGAAGGACTAATATCCCCTCCTGTTAATACACGAGACGCTGTCTTAAATCTTAAAAAGCAAAGTGGTTTACTAAAGTAGATGTGGTCCAAGCCTTTCACAAAATCTGTATAGCAGACAGAGACGAGTGGAAACTGCCTTCTAGACCTGATTTGGCCTCTACAAATAGTTAGTAACACTATTTGGGTTAGCAAACGCCCCTAGCACGTTCTAACGGTACATTAATTGGACGCTCTAGGAATACCTTAACAAATGGTGCTCTGCTTATGTTAACAACGTTCTGGTCTACTTAAGCAGGAGTCAGAGGGAACACAAACAGAAGGTACTTAAGATCGTACAGAAACTAGGCAAGGCCAGCCTATATCTGGACGTAGGGAAGAGTGAGTTCTCCGTCAAGTCTACTAAATACCTTAGGTTTATTATTAAAGCTGGGAAAGGCATTAGGATAGACCCTGAGAAGGTTGCGGCGATTAAAGCATTAAGGAAGCCCCTAGGACAGAAAGGCGTCTGAAGTTTCCTTGGCTTTTTACTTCTACTAACAGTTTATAACAGATTTTGTTAATGGCAGAACCCTTGACAAAGTTAACTAGGAAGAACTCTAACTTTGAATAGGGACCTGCCTAACTGGCTGCTTTAAATCAATAA